>JACGWO010000004.1:32874638-35634594 GCA_034509735.1 Sesamum alatum
TAATTTTATAGAATTATTAAATTTATAATATGAAGGGAACCATTAAATTTATATAAGTTCTTTCGAAAAATTATTATCTTACTCTTTAATTTACGAAATTATAATTAGACCTTTGGGCCCAAGTCGGACCGAGAAAAAATATTATTTTAAAGAGTTTATTAATTTATGAGTATTTAATTTAAGAGATTCTATTGTTATTTTGGAAAAAGTTGAATAATGTTAACTTTTTTTAAGAGCTTATTATTAAGATCCAACATATTTATTTTGAGATCTTATAAGCTCTTTTAAGAAAAAATTTTGAAGTGTTATAAGCTTAGCCAACCACCCTCTAAATATTGTAAAAGAAATATTCTTTTCTTGTCATAAAAAGTAGGGGTAAATTACCACTTAGACTCCCTCTAAAAATTTTAAAATTATACTTTCACCCAAAAAATTTTTGAGATTATCTTACATCCCTCAGAAAATTTTTTCCATTTACACCTGCGACCTTTCGCTTAGGGTCTAGACAAAAAATGCTAACATCAGCAAAAAAAAATTACATAAATTATATCAATCTACTCTTATTAACATTCTATATATATTTTATACGTATATAAGGAGAATAAATAATATATATATATATATATATTATATCTATTATGGAGTGAATTCAACATCATTACATTTTCCTTTTATAAGTACAAAAATATTACATGGGATGTTAAATGAGGGTAAAATTGAAAGTTTATGTAATTATTTTGCTCACTTCAGCATTTTTCGTCCCAAACCCTAGTAAAATGGAGTTCAGGTAGTAAACGAAAATTTTTTGGAGGGGGTAAGTGTAATTTCAAATTCTTTTTAAAAAGAACGTAAAATTTCACATTTTTAGAGAGGTCTAACTATATTTAATCTAAAAAGTGATAATACATCATTTATGTCAACATTTTTAATATATATGCGTCAATATCTATTATTAAATTATAAAGTATCAGAAATAATTATTTCAAATAGTATGGTAATAGATTTATCAAAACTACAATTTCTAAGATAACAAGTTGTAAATTAATAATAAGTTACTTGAAATTTACGTTACATTAAAACATATATCCACGCATCACTCGGCATTCAAACCTATCATACAAATATCAAACTTTTAAATAACTTTAAATTCACTCATGATACGACTCTCGCTGAGCTTCAACACTATAAACCTAAACAACTTCACATATAACATAAGCTTAATCATGATTACGACTCTGTTAATCAACGAATTAATCGTTGAAGTAAATAGGTTAAGCCACTATTTACTGCAAATAGAGTTGAACTTGCCACTGCATTTTTCTTAACGCATTGTAGGGGGATTACTCGAGCTCGGTATTACTCCACGGTAATTCAGATAAACGAGTACATTTATCCTATAAATACATTCATAACATTTTCATTTGAGGCAAGTTGACATTTTATTACAAGCAACCGCATTAAATACTTTTTTTCATCGAACTCGAAACTAACTTTAAACATCTTAGAGGGTCTTAGCTGATTGACCCTCTTCCCAGTTAAATTAAACGGTTTTTTTTTTCTCAGATTCTTTTTATTCAAAATACCTTCAGAGCGAACTCAACCTCCTAGTCGGATCACACACACCCAACATATTCATGTGCATATATAGATTCGAACATAAAATTCTGTAATAACAAAAATCGGTGAGCTCAAACTATTGACAGTTCAACTAGTGACATGCCACTGGTAGTTGAGTTTTACTAGGATCAATAAGGCATTGTTGAATATGAGTGCCGTTCATTGAGTGGAAGCTGCGTTGCGATCACGGCTTCGTTGTTCGATGTATATGGGCCTGCAGGCTGCTCAGCTCTATCTTCATACACAATCTACATCGTCAGATGTGCCACGTGCTCTCATCATTACATTATTTACTTCTCTTACACTTTCAACTCGTGTCATCAAGATTGAAGACATTCCAATTTTCAGTTGAATAATTCTTCTGCCCTCAGTCTCATGATTTTCATCCTTCTTTTTTCTTTTCTTGGGGTTTTGCTTATGTTACAAGGAGGTAGCTACCATTAGTAAAACTTTTCAAGAACAGGATAAAAAGATGGAAAATTCTTATTTAACTTAAGATTGATTAAATTAAATCAATTAAAAAGTAAGTGTCATATATTTAGTATTGTGATTGGTCAGATAAATCTCAATTTGGTTCCATATTCTTAAGGGTCAGTTCATTTTTGTCCCAAATATTATAAAAAAATTTCACTTTAAGGGTAATTATTTATTAGTTTGTCTCACATTTGACCACTTACTCTCACGTGTCAATTTCGTCGAAAAATTAACGGCGGACCAAAATGTGAGACAAATTAAATGATAACGTCCTGAAACTGAGATTCCCGAAATGATTGAGACAAAAAATGATCTGGGCTTAAAATATGAGATCAAAAATGAGATTTACCCTAATTGATCACTTTCTCTGAACTGTACATCAATCACACGACAAGTATATTGGCATTTACCAAATAATCGCGTTCAAATTCGACCAAACTCAATTTGAAGTTAGAATTTTCCTAAAAAAAATTAATTTTATATGTGATATATGGATAATAATGATCTTACTACTTGAAATATTCTCATCTTTTTATGACCTGATTTATGCAAGACTTTTTGCTAGAGATATCCTACAACTATATTGGGAAATTTGAAATTGATTATGATCCAGCTTTTTAAATGAAAACCTGTAAAAAAAAATGCAGATCTTGACATGTTTTAGCACTATATCCCAACTTTAAGGCCGTAGGCCTGTCAACGGGCGGGCATTATCCTACTCGGACCCCGATCCAATAAATACTCATAATTATTATTTATAGACCCTATGCATATAATACCTGTTGGGTCTTACCCATATTATACCCATAGTAATTGGGTCCAATATGGGTTTTACCCAATGGATCTTACCTATGTTAATTTGTTAAAGTGATAAAACATTATACACATTTTTTTATAATAATATCATCAAAACATATTACAAAATTAATTAATAAAAAATATTTTCATGAATTTGCAATCGATAAAATAAATTACAAGCTATTCAATTAATTTTTGCATTTGCAAATCGAACATCGATAATTGAAATGTAAATAATGATCTTGACTTTGCTCAAATATTAGCCAGTATTAATCAATTACATATCTACAATAGATTCGAGATACGAACATAAATTGAAAAAACGGTAAGAAAAAATAAGTCTGAAAATAGGCTTTAACTTTGAAATACATTTTTTTTATCAATTTGAAATTGCATTCAACTTTAATTTAATAAGTTTTTACAATTCAAATTCAAACAAATTTTATCTTCATATGTTAGTCGAGCTCAACTAATTTTACATGACAAGTAAATCGAGACAATTGATATATAAAGAATTTATAAATTTAAATAATTTTAAATTTTACCCGTTCAATACCCATACCCACGGGTATTTTAGGGTCTAGACCCTACCCATACCCAAAATACTTATTTCAACGGGTATGGGTCCGAATCCGGATCTAATATAAAACTATTGGGTCTGGGTATGCATATTAACTATTGTAATAAGTACAAATCTGAGTATTACCCGTCCATTGACAGGTCTAGAACATTTAGGGTATCTTGGACCATTATCATACTTAATGAAGTTTACCTACAACTTCTTGTATCGTACATGATTTTATATTTACTCGGAGCCGTTAGGTTTGGATTCTACAATGTTACTTTGTCTAAGAATTTTTTATTTGAAATTCTATTACTTTTTCAGTTCTATTTAAGAAGATGTATTCAATTTTGAGATAAAAAAACTCGATCCGATCGTCTAATCCTCTTTTCCATATGAATATGGAAGATCTTCAATGAGAAGGAAATTTGAACATAATTTTCTTGAGTGAAAGCTGAGGCCCATGATCAGGAGGTTGTAGATTCGAGTCCTACCAATATTTAGTATTGATCTGTTCTAATAATAGTTGTTAGTAGTTAATTATACATATTTGACATTGATAAGTGACATATATTAATTATTGATGATTAAAATTTATTATATAATTATAATCAATTCTAAAAAAAAAAAAAATAAGATTACCGTCATCAAGCATATTTTACTTGGAAAAAATATGGCAGGTAGCATTTGATAACAAATTTTAGTTAAGATTTAAGTTAGGATTAATCAAAATTTGATAACACAAACGAGGTTTTTTATCTGAAGCATGACTTGAGATTCTAATTCGAATCAAGTTTATACACACTTTCAAGTAAATCACATAACAAATAAGTCATAACTATACGATTCTTGTGTAGTTTAAAAGGAGTGATAGTAGCAAATGACACCTCGCTTTGTTGGCGAAATTGAGGTCACATGAACTTTGTTCAAACCCACCAATGCGTGGGATGCTATTTTACTATGTAGTGGGTGTAAGTATTTCTACTGTAATCAGTAGGTGTTATTTAAATTGTTGTTCAGCGTATAGTTATTGTAATTGTATTTGTCAGATATTAATATTCGACTAGACGAATTATAATGAATTTGTTTCAATATTTAATAATACTTCATCGCTTTCACTTAAAAAAAAAAATGATAATAACACATAATATAAGCTAATTACCTATTAGACAAAAAAAAATCCTGCATTTGATTTGAATTTTTTACATCATCAAGTGCTATATGATACAAAGATGAATGAGAATCACTTAATATTATTTAGGTGAACATTCCAACAATTTGGGCTCAAGATTTTCTACGAGAGATCTTATGTTCGGGCCTGAGCATGTAAAAAAAAAAAAGAAGGTAGAATGAGAATTAATTGAGGGAGCATAATTGGAGCCCACCAAGCTGAAAACAGAAGAAAGGGTGGCCCAGTTTACACACAAAGCTACTAAAAGTAGCCCATTTAGACTTGTGGCCCAAGTTGTAAAATTTAGGCCCAGTTTAAAGTTAGTGATACTGCAAGTATAAATGGGTTTCGAATTTTTCGAACCACTTAAATAAAAATAGAAAATAAAATGGATAACGAATCGAAACTAATAAAATGAATCAGCCTTAATATCCATGAATAAATAGTTACTGATAGAAAATTAATTTTAAAGAAATAGTAAAAAAATAAATAAAATACACTTATGGAGTCCACATATTGTAAGTCTCTCGCACTCAATTAATAGTGTTATAGATTTTGCACATATATATTTTTTTAATATATGAAACAAATATGTGCATATTTACATAACACTAAAAACAAATATGTGCATATTACATACACTATAAAAACAAATACTATTAACTATATTTTTAATAATTATGGTTAAAACTTGTGGTAAATAATTATTATTAACTATGATTATATAAAAATTGATGCGAAAACTAAGTTTTCCACCATGAGAAGCTTCTTAGCCACAGTTAAGAATCATGGTAAAAATATTCGCCATGACTTTTAGCCATGACAAATGTTTTAGCTACCCTCGCAAAAACCACGATCGACAACCGTTGCGTAGTTGTGGTCAATGACTATTTGCTACGGTTATTTAGTATTAACCATGGCAATTAACCATGGTTAAATATTATATTTCTTATAGTGATATATATATATATTCACATATAAAATATAGTAAATCTTTTGAATTAAAATAGTATATAAATGAAATTCAATTAATATAATTTATACTTTTAATATTTATAAAAGTAAGACATCAATTTTCGCTTCTAACATTTTGCTATTTTTAAAAAATAAAACATATATGCACATATAATTATATGTAGTTAGTCATTTGTTCAGGAATATATGTTCTTTTATTATATTAGTAATTCATACTTAAAAAATTAGAGTTAAGAAATATTTTTAATATTCTCTCAAATTAACAAAACAGTTTTAGCAGGTCCAATTAATGCAACCAGTTCGTCGAGAAGGCCTAACTTAGTTGGCGAAGCTGAGGCCCCATGATTCTAGAGGTCATGGGTTCGAACTCCTACGTGGATGAATGTTATTTTTACTGTATAATAGGTATAATTTGTTGTTGTAATAGTTAGATATTAGTTTATGTTATATTATTATTTAATTACTTGTAATTGTCTTTGTTCGATATTGATAGCCGATGGGACTGAATATAATCATTTTACTTTCGATTAATAAAATTTCTGCTTCCAATTCAACAAAAAAAAAAAAAAGATTTAATGCAACTAATTCAATCCAGGATGAATCCTGAGATATTTCGAAGGATCAAATCTTGAATTTTGACGAATCCATTCCCTACCCATACCCTAGATCGTTCTAAAAGTACAACACTTCGAGTTTCATTTGCAGTACTTTGATTCGACCGAACGTGTCGGTATTAAATGTCTCATTTTATATAAATTTATTGTAATTTATTTCATGATCCATTCAATCAACGTTGATTTAACTCAAAAGAGTACAACCAAAAGAAATATAAATTAAGAAACCTTGAATTTGTCCTATAATGTTTATTTTCTCAATCAAATCTTTCAGACATCATCTTCAACAGACAGTAACCTGAATTGATGAGATTCTTGTGCTTGGTATTGTTCCTACAAACTATGTTTTCATGGGGGAGCATACCACATTGCACCCGTTACATCACGTTTCAATATGCTTCACAACTTCACGTGCTCCTCCACGAACTTGTGTTAGCATATATTGCAACAAAAATTAGAAATATTTGAGATGTATATAAAATCAAGTGATGAAAGTATTCATATCGAATGAAAAAAGAAATATTTATTTTGCTAATAGTTATTGATGCGAGCAAAAAGTTGTTCGTTTGGGTACGTAAAATTTGAGATATTTTAATCGTAGCTTTTCACAAGTCTTGAAAATGAGACTTGCAAAAAACTCATTAGCACTCCGATATTCAAGTCATTAAATAGTAATATATATAAGAAAAGCTGAAGAAGCGTGATTGTAGAATAATAATCCAGTGCCATAACGTTTGTGAAATAACGTTTCTATTTGTGTGAGTATTAAAGAAACATTACCCTTTACCGAGAGAGATGCTCTTTTTATAACTCCCTCCCCCACCAGCTAGGAGAGCCCGACCCCCTTGAGGCTCGGAGAGTAGATTTCTAGGAGATAGACTCCAATCCTAGATTCTTTTACTACCAGGATTTATCCTCCAAGCTGATAGGACTCATTCTTGGAATAAGCTTCCCGAATTTCTAGGGGTAGTTAATATAAGTCCAACGTCATCCCTAGATCCTTGGGTGTCCTCCATGACAGGGTGATTGTCGTTCCTCCGTGCTGTTCGACTGGAGCTTAGCCACATGTGAGCGGGAATTTCTAGGTGTTCATATGGCTGCCACGCCAACAGCCTTCTTGGGCCCTCCGTGAGCTTTCTTGGGCCTCCTCAAGCTTCTTCGCTTAACAGAATCCTCCTAGGGGTTTGGGGATTGAGGTCCTTTTCCCTTTGCGCCACGTGTAGCCTTGAATCCTCTTTGGGCTTCTTCTAGGTTTGACTCTTTCTTGGGCCACGCATATTTTGATGCATCATTCAATTATGATTATTGTATAAAACTTATCACTAGCAATAGTGAGCATCAGAAAGATTGTACATAATGTTTTAACTGTAAATTAAAAGTAGTGATACATGTATAGTAACTACTTAATATGAAACAACATAGTTGTCATTATATTTTACTACAAACAAGAAATTATATAATTAAGTTACAAAATATTAAGTGACAATTTTAAAGTTGTCACTAAAATTATATCTTAAATGACAATAACTTTAACAGTTTCACATCATATAATTATTAGTAATAGAATTGTGCATTAAATTGTCATTATAAATAATTAGTGACACGTCTATACATATAGTAACAATTTAGTGACAACGCAAATATAATGACAATAATATAATTCGTTATCTTAACCTCGTTACTGTACACATGTCATTAATTATTTATACCGACAACTTTATGCTTATTTCTTTTTATCACTAATTATACACCCCTAGTAACAACATTTACTCAAATATTGTCACTATAAAAATCATTACAGTAACAAAATAAAAATTTCAGTCACTTAACACATATAATTAGTGACAATTTTAATACCCTAACTTAAACTTTTGTTCATAATATTATCTTTTATTGTAGTGTTTGTATTGTTCCTAATATTATGACTAATTATCAACAATGACAATTTTTATAAAATTCTTATTACTAGTTAATTTTGAAAAATTTATATTAGACTGAGACCCAAAGTTATTGTTATTTAATTAATATATAGCTTTGATGTCAATTTTAAAATTATATATCATTTTTAAAATTTTCCAATAATAGCTACTATATTTTGTTGTAGATATGCAATAAAAGTGAAATAATTAATAATTGATCTAGATTGGCTGTACTCAAACTATTGACTTTTATGTAGATTCTTAAAAGAGGATGTCTATCATCAATCAACATTGATAGTTCATCGTATTTATATTCACATTATTTGATATTTTCACGAAAAAATTAAATTTATTAGTCATGTGTGGAGATCACATCAAGATGCCCATTTTGTGGATTACACACAATATGTGAATTCTCCTCATGTGTCTCGATTCATATCCCACTCGTACGACTACTCCATTGTCTTTTTGCTAGTCGAACGTACTAATAATTGCAAAGAAAAAAAAAATATTTGAATTCCATCAATGGAAAGAAAGTACAAAATAATAAAATTTTAAAATTTGTGAAAATTAATATCAAAAGATTTCATAGGAAATAAAGCAAGATGTGTTAATGATATTGGTGTGCGACGTTTAGGGTTCGTTTAGTTTAAGTGAGAGAAAAAAGGAAGTGAAAAGGGGAGGGGAAGTGCAAAGGCAATAGCGAGAAAAACAATAATAGTTTTTCTTTAATTTGTTTGGTATAATTGGACGGCGGGTAAATCTCAAATACTTCAATTTGTTTGGTACGAGGAAAATATATCATGGAAAGAAATTAATTTTTATAATTTTACTGATTAATCATTTCTCTTCATTTTGTATTACAAAATAAATAAGTTAATGTTATACTAAAATAATTTTAGTATATAAAAAATTAAAAATTTTATTAATAAAAATATTCCTTAAACAAAAATAAGAACGATAGTATTGTTACGAAAAATATTCATTAAAATGAGTATTACTCATTTATTCTAAATTAATTTATTTCAATAGAACCAAGATTAATGACAAGTTAACTATAAATAATTCTGAAAATCACAAAAGCAAAGCATGTTTACCTAACTGTTGACTTTTACATAGTAGCTTCCCGAAGATGTGGTTTTTTTTTCCAAAGATTATGTACCGATATTTTCAGCGGGAACGAGAAAAGAATTTGAGAAAAATTATATATAGGGTAATATAGTAAATAAAAATAAAATGTGTGTTTTTGTCTTTTTTTGCCTTGTACATTCACTAGTACGCCCAATTTTAGATGGAAATAATATTGGACTCTCAACCGATTTCATATACATCTAATTTTACTTTCCCTCTATCTCTTCTCCTAACCAAACACATAACTTTTTCTTATACATCTCTTTTTACTCCCACTTCTCTTATACTCCCACTTTTCACCTCAACCAAACAAACCCTTTAGGATTTTGCCATGATGCAGGCCCACGCAGGGGCGAAATCAAGTCTTGTCAAGCCCCAGTGGTCGACAGAGTTTGGATCAAGTCTAGAATCTTGATTATTGGAAATATCATACCCCATTTTCTGTATATTACCAAACAAAAAAAGTCCAAGCTTCTATAATTTCCACCCAAAGAAACAAACAAAAAAAAAATTAAAAAAAAATCAAAACTCTCACCATCTCATTATATAATTCTTTCTTGTATTTTCTTCCTAAAAATTTAGTGATAACTCTATACACAATTTTTTGTTACTAATCCTTACCAATAACAACTTTTATAAAATAACAGTCATTATTATAAAATTCATTATTGAGACAAAATAAAAATTCTTATCACTAAATATATATAATTAGATAATATTAAAATTGCCACCCAATTTTTTTCCACTAATTTTTATATTTTTTAAATGACAATTTTATAGATTTAATAGTTTATATTAATTAAATTTTGATAGTACTAAACCAATTTTCTACATTGGCCAATGGGCCCGTGAATTGCTAAATCAAAAGTAAAATTGTCGTGTGATATGTGTACATTTTGATAGGATTTTTTGAGTGCATTTCATTCTCATAGTCGATCGTATCTTTCGAAGTTGTTGTCAAATGGAGCCCATTTCAGAACTTTTCCCATCTTCTTAATTATTTCTTGATACGTACTAAAATCGTGTTTAGAGTTTTACTTGTTTCATTCTAATATAGTATGAATGTATGAATATGTGCAATTTTTTGTTCCAAGTATTTTACCTTTAATTAATTGTGATGGTTTATATATATCTTCAATCACTTTTGGAAATGTCATTAAGGATTAATTACATTTAAGCATACGTACTTATACTTTACCCTTCTAATAGTAGTCCTTTTATTTCGGCTAAACTCTAATTTACTCATGTATTTTGTTGAAAAAACTAATAACCCCCTTGTGATTGCAAAATAGCCTGACCCCCCTCTCCCATGTAAATAAAACTCAGCAAAAAATATCATTCCAATAGTAATTAACGGAAGGTACATTACATGCTCGGCTCATGCGATTTTGGGTGTTTTTTTAGCTACTTTTGACCTCAATTTGGGTGGTCTTTTTAATTAAAATATCCTCATAATGTGTATATATTTGAGTTGGGCATCTTTGACTTGTTTTGAGTGTTTTTTTTTTTTTTTTTTGTGTTTTCATGTATATAAAAAATATTTTTTTTAAAACATATTTACTTAAAATATGAAAACAGTATATAATTTTTATAATTTAAGTTGAAATATTAAATTTAAATCACATACAAATATTAATATAGTAAATTCATTTTTCAAATTTAAATATCTTAATGAATATAATTGTTAATATTTATAAAAATGATATATTAATAACTAATTTAAATTATTATTTCGATAAAAATATTTAAATTAATTATCTTTATTTACTATATAGTATAATATTTAAATTTAAATTACATGTATAAGTATTGGATTGAAACTTAATACTTTTCTTTAATTATTTTAAATTTATAAATGTATAGAAGCATTATTTTCTTTTTTAATTTATTTGTTTTAACCTTATTTTTATTGATTCTTTTCTGCCATTTTCGTCCCTTCTACAATAATAATTTTGTGTTATTAACTATATTTATTTAAATAGCAAAGTACAAAAAGAAAATATGTAATTTTTTTAACTTAAATTAAAATCACAAAATATACTAAAATTAAAAAATATGTAATATTTGTGTTTTATTGCTTTTAAATTTACATTCATTTTCTAATGTTCTTTTTTATATAAAAACATCTTACAACTTATTAAAAACTTATTTTTTTTAATTTAATTTAATTAAAATCTTCATTACTTTTTTTTAAAGAAAAAATAACCTGCAACCCGCCCATGCCATCGCCACCGAATCTAGGCGATGGCATCACTGTTGCCCAGTAGCCTTGCTCTAGGCAGCATCGTTGTTGCCCAGTGGCCTTGCTCTAGGCGGCGTCGTTGTTGCCTACCCATCGCCTCCCACTATGGGTGGCAGTGGAAGGGTAGGCGACGAGGGGGCAATGGTGGTGGGAAGGGGGGTAGGCGGCAAGGGGGGCAATAGTGGGAAAGGGGTAGGCGACAGGGTGGGAGGGGGATAGGCGGACCGGGGGTGGGGGGGAAGTGTTTTAGGATTAGTTTTTGGTTAAATACATAATAACTTAATTTTTATAAATATAGTGTGTATAAAATATAAATTTATAATAGGTTAAATTTAGACCTTCAATTTTATAAGATCCAACGATTAAGATGAATTGATTGGATCAACGGGTATTGTTCATTCAAAAAAGATCCGATGGTTATTAAAATAAAAATGATATAAAATAAACAAGGGCATGATGGTCATTTTAAAAAAAATTAACGCCGTTAGTGATTTTTAACGGAGAGGGACGATTGAGCTATATCTTATAAAACACAGGGAGGGTTTAGCTTTTTTTTAAAACATAAAATGATTTTTAGCTGTGTTTTCAAACCATATGGGATTTTATGCATTTAAGCATATAATTTCCCCTTCACTGTTAGGGTTTTTTAGACAAAACAAATTAAAGTGTGTTAGGATAATAATTATTAAATGATTCATTTTTTAAGAGTTTAAACTTTTCAATAAAATGATTGTTTGACCTAATATATATCATAGCCAGGTCAAATAAGAAGTTTTGGTCCATCGCCTGCACGCGTAGAAGATGTGTTAAGATAATAATCATTAAATAATAATACATTCGACTGTATATAGTCGGAACTTGAAGGAATGTAATTGTAATGTATATATAGTCAAATGCATCAGTAAAATACTATATATTATGAAATTACAACCCTTGATTATGGAAAAAAATAGCTTTCGTGTTGTTGTTTTTTACTTTTTAATATATTTCCCTAGAGGTGCCTTACATCTATTACGTAAAATATCTTATTCAAACACTTCTACTATTTACGATTATCTACTTACCACAGTTGAAAATGAAAAATTGTGTCAGTAGTAATCAACGACAGTTGTACAATAGGTATCGACGACGATTTGTCTCAACAAGCGAAACCAAAACATGACGACGCACCACATCTACAAACCAACTTCACTTGTTTCTAAAAATGCAATAATATTGAACAAAACCCTTTATTAATAATTTGACTCCATCGTTATAACGGGATGTTCAAGTCATATTAATTTTCTTTTCTGACTTTGAAGGGATATATTAAAATATTAAAAAAAGAAGTAGACAGGCTTTAATTAATTTATTTTGATATGTAGTCCATATCTAATCTAATGCACAATTATAATCATACACATGCATGCATTAATACGATCATATATGACTTTTAATCTTGCTATGCTTTAATCCAGCAACATGAAAAGGACCAATTAATTGTGTTAATTAGGGAATCAACCATCTCATGTTCTTCCATAATTAAAGTAGTTGATCTGTCGGTTTATTACAAGCTAACAACCTTAATAACTGGAGCAAAGATCAAAGAATCAGATCCTACGGCCCAACAAAAAAGAAACAACAACTCTTTTTTCCTTCTTTACCACTAATTTAATTAGAACCATTATTTTCATACATATATTATATATAATTGTAGGTCCAGATGCCATGTCTAAACTTTCACAAACAACATCAATGCAATCTCCAATGAATATTGGATCTTAATAATTATGGGTGTAAATAAATATAGGAAAAATAACATTTTTCGTTACGTAACTTATGGCCTTCTCACTTTTGATTCCATTGATTACGGGAATCTCACTTTCGGTCCTGTAACTTCTAAAAAGTAGCACTTTTGGTCCCATGCCACATTTTCGTTAAACTTTTTAACGGAAAACACCACGTGCTTAGCACGTGGTCGTTAGGGCCTTTACACTTTTCGTCCCATATGTTATGAAATTTTGTACTTTTGGTCCCATAACTTTCAAAAAGTAACACTTTTTGTACCATGCACTTAACGGCCACGTGGCACTTTCCGTTAAATATCTAAAGGAAAGTGTCATGGGATCGAAAGTGTTACTTGTTGAAAGTTACAGAATCAAAAGTGAGAATCACATATCCAATGGGACTAAAAGTGAAAAGATTCTGAGTTATGGGATGTAAAATCCTATTTTCCCATAAATATAAAACATATCATTTTATATTTAATATTGTAATTAGAAGGACCACAAAATGATGAAACGGCGTAGCGATGTTTCTTTAGCAAATTAAAGAAATAAGAAAATAATTCTTGGTTAATCGAAGTTATTTTTTGTCGATATGGTGATTTTTCGCAAGTATGAATGGGGGTCGTTGTGTTAGGACAAAATTAAAAAAAAAAAAATGTGATTTTTAGTTTCCGGCTGGAATTAAGTAGTTTTGGGATGTTCAGCGATTATGGTTTTAGTAATTCTAATTATTTTTAAATGAAGTTGAATCTTAGTGATATTTAATTAGTAAATTATTTTTTTCATATTCTTAACTATTTTTGTTTATTTTCTCAATTTTCTCTGAAATATTGCGCTTCTCACAAAAGTACAAGCTTCTCCAAGCACCAAATATATTGTGAATTTAATTTAATCATACGTGTCCTCGTACCACCACTACTCGAAAATTGATCAATAACAACGAAAAAATTAATGTCGAGTGAATTAGCAAGTAAAATTTTCGTTGCTAATCGACATTATTTAATACAAGAAAATTGCTAACTAATGAATTTAGCAACGAAAATTACTTGCTAACGAATTTAGCAACAAATTGTTTAAAACACATAAAAAAATACCATAAATTAGCAACAAAAATTTTACTTACTAATTAGATCGATGCTGATTTTAGCATCAAATTTTTCGTAACTATTGAGATATTTTCTTGTAGTGCGCAGTGAAAATGAAACTAATCCTATTCGGACCAGGAGCGTAATAGTTAAACCCTCCACATAAGCATGACTTAAGGTTGTGGATTTTAAAAGGGGTGAATTACAATGACTTTCTCTAAAATTTAGCATAATTACGGATACTCCCACGTTGTTTCAAAAATTACAGATACTCCCCTGAGGTTTGTAACCGTCTAACAGAAAACCCATTTCCATGCATTTTTATGAGTGAACTGACTAAAACGCCCTTATACAAATTGAATTATTTTTCTAAAATTTTTTGGAAAAAAATGCGCAAGGAGAGGTTACTTATATTTTCTACATAGGGGAGCGGTAATGTAATTTATCACGGGTGAATTTTCTACAATATAAAAAGAAAATTAAAGGCAAAATGGACCTTTTCAGACCCTTAGTTGAAAATTACAAATCTCGAGGGGTATTTGTAACTTTTGAAACAACGAAAAAATATCCATAATTATGTTAAACCTTAAAGAAGGTCATTGTAATTCACCATTTTAAAAGATCATATTCGTATCACGCTACACCTCAGACTCGGAAATATGAAATTAAGTTGGCTTCTACTCATTTTATTTTTTTCCCATAGCAAAAGATACTTTTTTTTTTCTTTCTTTCTTTCTATTTCTTTTAGATAAAATTATTAAAGTGTCGGATACAACTAAGTAGTTATGCACACTCTTAATGTCTCAATCTAGTGGTTAAGATTGAGATTACATGAACAAGTTTTAGATTATGGAGTCGAGTCCCATCGTTTGTATGAATATTTATCTCACTTTATACCATGAGTGTTTATAATTTGTATTGATTAATTGATGTGTTGCTTAATTCATCCAATACGCTGCTGACGTAATCATGTAATTACCACTTTGAAAAGAAAAAAAAAGGGAAAAGCCAGCAGTTATGCTGGTAAAAGTATGAGCTTATATACCTTACCACCTTGTTTGGGGACCATTAATAAATGTATGCTTCCAATAATTTCATTAGGTTTTCACATTATTTGGGACATCCTCATAAACTTGTCCCATGGGGTTGTTCAGCTCAAGATGTGAAATGTTTGAGACCAAAATCATCAAACTCTTACACAAAATTGTCAATTGCCCATCTACTTCATTATTATGATATATCAACATACAATAATATCTTCATAGTTGACGTAGACCCATTGTACAAGGTATTATACGTTCTGATTTTATTAGTCTTAAAAATTTGTTTTTTTTATGAAAATGTTTTGCCAGAAAAAGGAAAAATTGAGACTTATAAACCGCACAAATTCCTCGTCAATGATGAAATAGTGGCATGATTCTCACTTTGTAGTAATATTTCTAAATACGCCTAGTAGCCTAAAAAAGACATAAATGTTTAATTAATTCGAAGAACGAATTATATGTAATAAAAGTTTATCTTCGTGGCTTACTCCACACTTTTTTTTCTTTTTTTTTCTGGGAAGGACCACTTAAAGGGAGCAATTTATAATTATGGTGTACGAAATTTGGACCACTTGACACATAACATGTTAAATTAACACTGTATCATTCAGCATACTTTAAATTAATGACGTCAAAAGTCATACATTTAATTCAATAAATATCTTAAACCCTTATGAAAATGAAGCATATTTTATTTTTATAGAATTGATCTATTATTGATGGTGAAATAATTTGAAAGGAACGTAGTCTACACACGTTTGCACCAAATCAATGCAGGAAGCTAAAAAAGAGTGATGAAATGTGTGAAGTTGCTATATTATTCATAGAAAAAGATGAGTTTACAATGAATTCACCCCCCTATTTATAGTAAATTTTTGGGGTTGAAATTACAACGTTGCCCTTTGATCCTACGGCCTAAAATTGATCTGCTGAGGGTATTTTCGTCATTTTGCTTGCCCACTTCTTTCTTAACTTCCCTTCTCCCAACTTCTCTTCTAACCTTCTTCAACTTCTATTTGGGGTTCTGGCGCAATTAACAATAAGTTTGAGGGTCTTTTTGCAAACTTGGTTTTTTCACCACATCAGTAGCCCCCCAACTTCCAAATGTTTTTGGAAAATTTGGAAGTTCTAACAGATAATTTGATTTTGATTCATCTTCCTCTTCTTGGTAATGTTCCCTTTTGATGTAGGGTCTTATTCTTCTGGGATTCCTCTTGGCGCAAATCCTCCTTCTACTGGAGCTCTTTTTCCTTCTTGCTCCTTCTTCTACTAGGGCTCTTTTCCCTTGACCTTCTACTTCTGCCACGGATTTCTTCCTTCTTGGGACCCTTCTTCATGTAAGCTCTTTCTCTTCCGACTCTACTCTTGCCACGAGTTTCTTCCTTCTTCGGACCCTTCTTCATGTAAGCTCTTTCTCTTTCGACTCTACCCTTGGTTCAATTCCTTCCCTTGCTGGGATTCCTTATCTTCTATGTACGCACTTGGTGGGATATTCTGAATTTCTTCCTCTTGCTTTTTTTGGCCTGCCTACTTGGTCTCAGCCACATTCCAAAAAGACGTCGAAACGAGTTGGCTCAAGTATATGGCTCTTCATCCCTTTCCTTACAATAGTTTTCATTCTTCGACTTCCAAAAGTCATCCTTCATTAATCTGGAGGAAACAGAAATAATTTGCCAGTTCGAAAGAATTTTTGGATGTCTCGCGCTTCAAGAAAATGTCCAATGAGGTGTCGGCGGCGGTTCGTCGATGGTGGGTCGTGGCACGGCCAAGGTATGCCTTAGCTGGAATCTGGCCGTGGCGCACGTCTTGGCCTGGACATGGCCGAGGCCCCTGCCTCGGCCTGAATGTGGCCGAGGCGCATGCCTCGGCCAAGCCTCGGTTGAGGCCGCCTCGGTCAGATTTCAATCGAGGGTGTCTTGTTGCCCCTCCTTCTTCCTCACTTGTTTGCTGAAGTGGTTGATTTTGATCACGAGGTGATTTCGGTTTATGGCACCTGGAACATTCATCTGACTTGCTAGATTTTTCTAGAATTTAGAATTAGAAAAAAGTTGAAAACTCCTCGATTTCCTTTGATAGCGCAAGCCCCCTGCTTCAAACCTCGAGGTCGCGCATCCGCCACTTCTCTCCTAATTCTTTTGTATACTTGGAAGAGTTCTTCCGGTGTTTGTGGGATCTCCGCGCCACTTCCTCTCTTGTGGCTTTTCGATATCTTGTTCATCCTTGAGAGAGTCGTTAAGGACTCGCTCTTCTATTCATTCCTCTCCACAGTTGTAACACGTTTCTTTCTAGAGGCTTGGTGTGTTGTTCTTGCAAGCACGCTTCGCGAGTCTGTTCTTGCTTTTCGTCATGGAAGGGAGATGTTGTTGCTCACTCCCTCATCCTCCGTAACCTCGAATGCCGCCGCGGTGGCTAGAGGGACCTTGCCCCTTTGATGGTTGTTGTAATTGTGTTGTGTTGCGTTACATTTAGATCACCTCGCGAAGCGAGGCATCATATTGATCTCTTCAAAAGCTCTGTGGGAATTCCCTTGGTTGGGACATTTTGTAACTTCGCGGGAGTTCTTTGTCATTTTGAGGAACTTCTTAAGAGTTATTCTTATCAAAAATATTTTTGGAATTTCGCAAGGGTTCTTTTTTACTATGTTTATCAAATTTTGTTTCTCTATTACTTATTACATTAAGTTGCTTCTTTTTAGGCTACATATTAATGTAATGGGCAATCCCCCTTTTATAAATAAAATATCAAAACTAGATACCTTATAAGCGAAGTGTTGAGCTAACTAAATATTAAGGGTAACCCCCCTCTTTTTGATAGAATGTTAATGTTCACATAGAATGTTAATGTGAGGGGCCCTCCCCCTGTTTCAGATAGAACTTCAACGTGAGGGGCAGTCCCCCTCTTTTAGATAGAATATTAATGGGAGGGGCCATCCCCCTCTGAGAGGCAATCCCTCTCTTTTAGATGATGTTTTCGATGCCAGGGGCAATCCCCCTATGAGAGGCAGTCCCTCTCTTTGAAATAATGTTTAAGTGTTAGGGGCAATCCCCCTATGAGAGGCAGTCCCTCTCTTGATAACTTGGGGCAATCCCCCTCTGATAGGCAGTCCCTCCCTTTATAATCTCGGGGCAATCCCCCTGTGAGAGGCAGTCCCTCTTTATTATATGTGAGAGGCAGTCCCTCTCTTTATTATTTTGTGAGAGGCAGTCCCTCTCTTTATTATTTTGGGGCAATCCCCCTTTTTGCAACAAATAAAATAAAATATATAGGAGACAAGAACTTGTCAAAAAGAAATTTTCATTACCATAATTAGGGGTACAAGAAAGTCTTAAATGATAAAACTTCATATAACTTAAAACGGGAGAAATTTATACAACCTACTTTTTCAGATTGACCACGTTCCATGTACGCGGTACTTCTTTTCCGTTTAATTTCTGCAGGCGGTACGTTCTTTTCCCCAGAATCTCAATCACTTAATACGGCCCGATCCATTTGGCATCCAGCTTCCCACTGTTCCCTGTGGCGTCAGCCTTCCGCAAAACGAGGTCGCCCACTTGGAATTCTCGATGTCTGACTTTGTCGTTGTAGGCTCTTGCCATCAACGTTTTGTATGCTCCAGTCCTGACATTTGCGCTGCTCCTCAGCTCCTCCCGAAATCCAGGTCGACTCTCCTTTTATTTTTGTTGCTAGTCGGCTCGTAGCACTTCACTCTGAGTGTCTCTTCTCCAATCCCTACTGGGGTGACGGCTTCCGACCCGTAGACCAGACTGAGCGGGGGTTTCCCCCGTGCTTCGACGTGGGGTGGTTTGATATGCCCATAGAGCTCCCAGAAGCTCCTCTACTCAATTGCTCTAGGCGTCTTCTAGCCTTGTCTTCAAATTTTGGAAGACTACCCTGCTGGTTACTTCTGCCTGTCCGTCCGAACGGGATGTTGCGAAGGTCCATACTTCCCGCTGGGGCGTGAATGATGTCGGCATGCTCCTGGCATTCCCGGAGTCTTTTACTAACTTCCATGCATCCTTACGCTCGGTAGGCTAGAGGTGTCCTCGCTTCGGGGCCTGGTATGCTAACACTCTACCTCTGGAGTGATTATGCAGCCTCCCTCTTTCTACTTTGCTTAATCCTCACCTGACGTATCCAAGATGTAGTTTGCAAAAAGTCTCTCTTATGCAGCTTACTTCCAATTGCCATGAGCTTTGCTGACCTAGCTTGACTTACCCTTGTTTCCTTGGGATTCTTTGGACTCTTGAAGCAAAATCCCAAATTCTCCATCTTCTTCCAAACATTCTTCCCAGCTTGATGAAACGCTCTTCACCGTCAAGGCTTCTTCCCACACTACGTTCACTTTGTGTCGCTCTCGACTCCGTAGGGTTATCTTCTCGCTCTCCGAAGGAGGTAATAAGCTGGCTGACTTCATGAGTCCGTTCGTCTCTTCCTTGCATGACCACGGGATTTATTCTGGGGTGAACCCACCGGCTTTCTTCTTAACGCTTGGATGTTTGGTAAGTACTTGGTCATCTGCTCCCCTAGTTTTGCAGCCTCCCTCTTACTGTTGGACCACAGGTTGGAAGTCGCTATCCGCCCTCACATATGCCACAGCTTTCTCCCCATGCATACGTCGCTTCCATGACGCTAGTCAGCTTTTCTCCTCTTGCTCAGTGCATCGCACTCCAACTCGTTTTTGGATCCGCCAGCGACACTGCTGCCTTCTCGCCAAAGATGGTATGATTTGGCATCGCGTCCTATTGCTCTCACCGCAACTCCTTCAGCTTGCCTTGCTCTCTGAGCGACTTTGGCTTGTTCTCATGCAACTCCTTCATCTTGCCTCGCTCTCTGAGCGACTCTTGCTTCGTATCTCTTCTTATTGGGCCTCCCGAGGAACCCTCATAACTCAAGCAGTTTGGGGGTTGTCCCTGCTAGCTCATTCTGCTTCTTGCTTCACTCCCACATACCACGTGCCTGTTTTCAGAAGGGGTTTCCTGGAGCTCTTGTTTCCCTTGTCCCACGAATTCTCGTAAGTCATCTCTTCGGATTAGCTCCTCGACCTCCTTCTCCAAGTAGTGGCGTTCCTCCGAGCTACGGTCTCGATCCCAATCCTTGTTGCTTGGCTGCGTTGAGCGTTTGAGTCCGCGAGGTCCGGGGGGTGTACTGAGTTAAATCCCCTGGGGACACATGTCCCCGTTCATGCTTACTTCATTCTGCCCTAAGGAGACCCTTTACCTTCCTCTATGGCCCTTCCGGCAGCTTGACGGCTTGGGCGGATGCCTCCTCCACCAACTGGCGAAGAGTTTTTGAGAGTTATCTGAATAACTGGGGGTGGAGGTGGAACCTCGACCTCTAGCTGCCTCTCCTCCTCCTGGATGCGCAGGTGGATTCTCCATGGCGTGGGCCTTGTTCCTGCTGGGGGGAGCCTCGACCTATCCTTGCCTCTCTTCCTCCTGGCTCCGCGCTGGAGGATGCTTCGAGGCGTGGGCCTGGACCTCTTCCTTCCTCTCTTCCTCCTGGCTCTGCGATGGAGGATTCTCCGAGGCGTGGGCCACGACCTCTTCCTTCCTCTCTTCCTCCTGGCTCCGCGCTGGAGGATGCTCCGAGGCATGGGCCTCGACCTCTTCCTTCTTCTCTTCCTCCTGGCTCCGCGCTGGAGGATTCTCTGAGGCGTGGGCATCGACCTCTTCCTTCCTCTCTTCCTCCTGGCTCCGCGCTGGAGGATTCTCCGAGGCGTGGGCCTCAACCTCTTCCTTCCTCTCTTCCTCATGGCTCCGCGCTGGAGGATTCTCTGAGGCGTGGGCCTCGACCTCTTCCTTCCTCTCGGTCCTCCAACCTCTGAGCTGGTGCTGGTGGATTCGCCAGGGCGTGACCCTGTTCCTCCTCGCCTGTTCTCTCGGGGTCCTCCTGCCCCACATTCACGCTTCTTGCCCTTGATCTGGTGTTCATCTTTGATGCCTAGACTCTTTCCCACAGACGGCGCCAAGCTGATGGTGAAATAATTCGAAAGGAACGTAGTTTACACACGTTTGCACCAAATCAATGCAGGAAGCTAAAAAAGAGTGATGAAATGTGTGAAGTTGCTATATTATTCATAGAAAAAGATGAGTTTACAAGAAACATGGTTGATACGGAGAATCAAAGACGGAAAAGAATTGTCTCTAATTCACAACTCAGGAGATGACATACGCTCATGAGACTCAACTTTCAGTTGAAATTAAAACATAAATTTACGAATTATAAAAATTTATCTTTTCTACAGATATAAAATTCCATCCGAATTGATGAAAGAAAATCAATATCAAAATAATACCTCTTTATTTTCATCCTGACACAAAAGTCAATCAAAACTTTTCGAAACCTACAACAGATTTCTAAAATAATTATCCTATCTTAAAATTCCATCACTAAATTTGTCACTAATTAGTAAAAAAAGAAGACAAAGATTGAAAAAAAGGGTCTCAAAATTGGCACAAAACAATGTGATTCTTTCCATAAGGTTCGATTCATTACATCATTCAATACATTTAAATTTAAAAACTGATTCAATGCATTGATATTTCTAAATTAGCGACTATATTCAAAGAACGCACAAGAAACTACTATAGAAATAACTATGCACTTACAACATTCTGATCGTGGTATTTCAATCTTATTATATTTTCAAAAATACCTCGAACGCAAAGCGAAACAACGTAGTTAATGACGTTGTGTCTCATGTGAAACACTATACCCTCATCACACCTACATACAAAAGCCTAGCTAGTAGCCTAAATTAACAAAAATAAAACCCTAGCTAGCTATAAATTAAAAATCAAAATTATTTGATGAACATATCATGAGGGGAGGTTCATTATTCGTTCATATCTATGTTGGGCCCTATAACGGATCTTCTGAATTCAAAATGCCCCAATTGAGATGATGATTCATCTCATTATAATATTATAATTGCATTTAATTTTATTTATTTATTTATTTATTTGTTCCCAAATAATTGCAGTCCCTAAATTTAATATTCCAATCCAAAACAATTGCAGCTGATGCAATGATTGTGGTTATGCAATAATAAAAACAGCAAAGATGCTGTCCACTTGTTTTAATTAGATACAGATATTTGCTAATAAATAATAATGTCTCAATGTATTCTCTGGAAGAAAGGTTAGGTGATGAAAAGAGAGCAACTAGAATTTATTTCATTTTATTTTTTTATTAGTTGTGTTGTATTATTTTATTTTTCTCCTAAGATACGAGAACTATTGTAAGTGTCAAGTGTCCACATTTCTTAATTATTACCCACCTAACAACAAAAATATTGTGATTTAGATAATTACGTTTGATTATTGTGTCGTCTACGCCTAAATTCCGTTGAAAAATCTTATTTTTTCGTCAACAAAATTATGCGTTTTATATAGTCTCTATTGTTTATTATCTTTTAAAAAACACTATTAGAAAAGAGAAGATCAGTGACAAAAGGACTGAGTAGTAATTTTGGTATCGTCGTTGATTATGTATGTTTAAGTGGCAATATTAATTTTCAGGGTGAATTACAGCCATCTCTCTTAAGGTTTGGCATAATTATAAATATCCCCTCGTTATTTAAAAAATTACGAATACCCCCCTAAGGTTTGTAAGTTTTAACAAAATGCCTAAAAATTGACCATTTTGCCCTTGAATTTTTAGTTCAAATTGTAGAAAAATCAACCGAGGCGAATTGCATTATTGCTCTGTATAAAAAACTTAAGAAACCTCTCCCTGGACATTGCAGTCCAAAAAAATTCAATTTTTTTTTAGAATAATTCAGTTTGCATAAGGGCATTTTGGTCAGTTCACCTATACAAATGGATGTTGGGTTATTTGTTAGACGGTTACAAACTTCAGGAAGGTATTTGTAATTTTTCAAACAACGAGGGGGTATTTGTAATTATGCCAAACTTCAGGAGAAGTAGCTGTAATTTACCTTAATTTTTATTATGTTATGATGAATTAGGTTTATGATTTTTTTTAACCGTTACAATAATTTTGTAAAAGTTGTCATTAAGCTATTGTTATAGACGTGTCGCAAATTATTTATGATAACAAATTTATGCACAGTACTTGTTATTAATTAATAATTACATTTTAACAAGATTGATCAGAACTATTGTCAACTAATATATATTTTTTTGTGATAATTTAATATTGTCACTTGATCCAAAAATATAATAAAATTGTCAATTATTAAAATGATATAGTCTTGTGTTAAGAAGTCTTTTATGACTGTGAATTATTTTAAGTTATTGATCCAAATTAAATAAAATAAAATCGTCAATTTGCTTGTGCAACATTAGGTAACATGCCCTATAGAATAGTAGGTGTGGTATGTGTGAAAGCTGAAATGATGACTTGCCAACATAGATTATTGAATTGGTGTGATTTCACATTTAACTAAAAATTATGTGCCAAATTAAAATGTTAATTAAAGGGATTTGGAACTACTTTTCATCAGATTACAAAAGGAATAATTCGATAATAATTTATTTTTAATAGAGGGAATCGAATATATATACGACGAATGCAATCTAGGAAAAAATTATCTTAAAAGCTCCATGGCGAATATTGATTTGTCGCATATATATGTTGGTTGGACTTTTGGAATAAAATCTTTATAGTTAATGAAGATTATAACAAGAGATTATCAACAAACATTGTCTAATGATAGTATCAAAATCGTATAAATGGTAGGTATTTAGTGACAATAACTTTTTTTTTTTGTCATAATATGTATACTCAATGACACACATACGATCAAAATTATATTTAATACAAAATTTTAAAATGGTAAGTGAGTTGGATCCTAAAGTGGATTTTTGTCAATGAGCATTCTCTGAAACCTTAGAGTCAAACATTTGAAAATGATGTAACTCTTTCGATCCTGCCTATAATAATTTGAAGTCGAACTCAGGGAGTTCAACTTCAACTTTATTTTTAAAAAAAAACAAAAAAGAAAAAGATGGTGAAGTCGAACTCATTGAATTCGACTTTCACCGTTTATTATTACTTTTATTATTTTTTATTTTGATATTATATTATTAAATAAACCACTACATTTCATCAAAATCAAATTCAATGTGAAAAAATAATAAAATAAAAAAGAGTAATAGTTGGTTTTGGCAGCATTCTCATATTAGTAAGTTTGAGCAGGAAGTGAAAGCAAACAAAATAGATCTAAGGTGGGGTACACCATGTTCTTAATCTGCACCCTCCAACTCCAATTCTTGTCTCTTTGATTAATTAGGGTTTCAAATCAAGACTCACATCTTTGGAAATTTTAACTCAGATCGAGTTTGATTGAACGAATTACTCAATATATATAGTGTATTTATCGTGTGATTTTGTATAATTAAAAAAAAACCATATAATAAATTTTCATACTTTTTTATATGATGAATTGCATCCGTCGATTAAATTTAATCTGAATAAAAATTTTAAAAAAAATTCCGATTAATAGAGGGGACAAGCTTTGATGTTTGTCGCCCCATGATTTTTGGAAACATGGGCAATTAGGTATCATGTACTGTCCGCTCTAATTAATCTATAACTAGGATTAATTATTAATTATTAATTATTTATATATATATATATGTAAACAATATTATTATGTCTGTCCCTTATCATCATGTTTCCTATTTTTATTTATGAGAAAATAAATTATTTAAATGGCCAACTTTGATTGGCTGGGAACATGCACTTCCCTTTGACCGCTTGACATATCCTTATCCTATAGAGTTGATATCAATTGAAATATTTAGTAGTTAATTAAAAAATTAAAGTTAATTAATTAATTAATTTATTAATATTTGGATGAGGATTCTCATGGTGGGACTCCTTTATTAACTTAAAAACCACATGGGATGCTTTTTTTTTTTTTTTTCTTTTTTGGGTAGATATGATTAATTTTGTACTAGCTATATATTATGTTTGAAAAGTAAAAGTTATTATGTACTATTAGATTTATTATTTTGACTTTTCCATTTGAATTATTAGTTGAAGAAATTAAAATTGTTATTTTTGATATATACTTCATCTGCCCCATAATGAAGGATATTATGATAGTTAAGACTTTTTCTACCAAGTAACAAAAACAATATTTTTCTTTTAAATAGTAGTCCTAATGTATTTACAATGTATTTATAAAAATAATATATGAGTGCGGATTTTAAATTTACTTAGAAATTTATCCTTGAGTAAAGTTGATTTCAAGCCCACAATTAATTAACTTTTAAAACTTTATTATGGGACTATATGCATGGTTGGATTAGAGGGGGGGAAAAAGTTTAACCAAATTTCAATCCTTTTGTAATTTATGATGATGAAAATTCTAAAATTGCAATTCATATTATATAAACTCCCCAAAACATTTATGGGCTAAACGTATGTCATGATCAGTATATTGTTTCTTAGATCAATTATAGATGTTTTGATCGACACACGTCCCAAAGATGCAGTTTTATAGAGTGTCGGCCCACTCATACATTTCCAATTTTGTAGCAAAAGATATACGTAGAAATTCAGAAATTGATTATATTCCCATCTTAAAACGTAATGTAACCTAAACGAAAAAAAAAAAATATACATTATACAGAATAGTTTATTTTAAGTGATAATTACATTTACACCCACCTTTTACGTAATTACATAAATCTCCCCTGACAGCCAAAAAACAATGGTAGCTTGTGTAATGATGTTAACGTTTTTGAGAGTGTATGCATAATTTTCAAAAAAAAAAAAAAAAAAAAGTAGATGTGATTTGTGTAATTAATGTTTACGTTTTTGATGGATATATGTATAATTATTCAAAAAATATAGATGATTTGTGTAAACAGACCATAAATCAGAAGCGTAAAATAATTATCTCAATTTTTAATGAGAAGAAAAATTGATTTATCAAAAAAAAAAAGGAAAAAATCAATGTTTGTCACAAGAATCAATTGGTGATTGGCACAAATCAACAATCATCCCCACTTTACAAACAACACATCTCACATGTAACTGTTTGAAAGCAAGGCTGCCCCATGTGGACTCCACAATCTTTATTACATACACCACATTTCAGTATCCATCGACTAGCAACATATATACCATTCAAATAAAATTCAATTATTAATTTACTATAATATGTTTAACAATACTACTCTTGATTAGATATTTATATATATAATAAATCGGAGCTGATGTCCCAAAACTCTATAATATAGTCACTTGAATTTATGTATGCGTAATTTCGATATATATATATATATATATATTGAGTAATAAACCGTTTCGTTAATCATCTTTTAATACAATAATTAATTATATAGTTTTTTTAAAAAAAAAAACAAATTATTATAATTTGGAGTTCAATTTTGGAGGCTCTAGCAGCAAAGTTGTACTAGTCTATTGTTTCTTTCTTTTGAAGTAAAAACGATAAATATTATTGACTGAAATAAATCAATTGCAATTAGTCCTGCGAACATAGACAATTGCATTATACCCTGATCAACAATAATCACATAAATTAATTCTAAATAAGACCGTACTATTACAGTTTACAAACAATACCTACCATACAGTAGATTATCATTCCACGCATTAGTGATCGTAGGACCTCAACCTTAATTATTAGGCTAAATTGATCGGTTATATATATATATATATATATATATATATATATCAACTTCCTATGAACCCTAGAGACCTAAAATTGGTGCCCACCTCTATTTACCAATTGATGTGAGCAATTTTGTAAGGATCTTCAAAATATTTATTTCACACGTTTCCTTTCCTTTTTAATAGAAAATTCATGTGTTTTTATGATGATAATTGTCAAATTCTATTTGTGGTAACAAGAAGTGGGTAAAAAGGATAAATCATTGAAAAATCTATAGAATTGTACATAGAATTTGGACTTGAGAAAAACATTTGTTATAGTATTTTTATTAGGTTTAGTTTGGCTTGATTGTCGCTTAATTGATTATGAGATAATTGGTTTAAAAAAATAATTATGGCATTTGGATTTATAATTTCATAATTAATTATATAAATGCATATTGTACTGAATTAACCTCATTCTTAATAAATGAATTATAAATTAAGGTGAATTCCCTGAAATTTGACATAATTACGAATACCATTTAGTTGTTTTAAAAATTACAAATACCCTCTAAGTTTGTAATCGTCTAACAAATAATCAATTTCCATCAATTTTTATGGGTGAACTGACCAAAATGCCTTTATGTAAATTATTTTTTAGAACTTTCTAATTTTTTTGGACAAAACTGCATAGTGAGATTTCTTATGCTTTTTACACAGATGAGCAATAATGTTATTTGCTTCGATTGATTTTTCTACAATTAAAAAAATCAAGGATAAAATGGACCATTTCATGCTCTTGGTTAAAAATTACAGACTTCAAGGGGCTATTGATAATTTTTAAAACAATGAGGGGGTATCCATAATTATACCAAACCTCAGGAAAGGTCATTGTAATTCACCCTAAAAATTATTTATTAGGCATTACGTATAATTGGATAAAACATAATTGCGATGGGATTCGTAACTTTATTAAAATTGTGGTTTTGATATAATTTAATGTCACAAGTGATCGTTGAAAAATGATCAAACAACACAAGAAATTATGTATGTACTCAAAGTACAGATTTGGCTTACTCAATCACAGAACGAAGCAGACATTTAGATAAAATTCAAAATAAAAAACAAATACTAGCTGCTTTTAACATAGCATGACATGAATTATGTTAGAAATACTACAATTTAAAGAATTCAGTTAGACTTGTTTTTGCTGTTGGGGTTAGTTTGAACTTTCATACATAAAATATCAATGGTGGAGGCACAAAATTGGGGAGCTTATTTTTACCTATAAGATAAGATGAAACACTTATCTTAAATATATTTACACTCTAAAATATTAATTACCCCTTCTTCTTGTTTGGTACAAGAAAAAAAAATCTTCGAAACATCAACTCCCAACAAAAAATTACATATCTATAACCACTACAAGAAAATATGATATTAGTGATAAAATATTAAATGATAATTTTAAAGTTGTCACTAAAATATATATTAAGTGACAACATTTTTTATCTTGTCACTATATAATTATTAGTGACAAGAATTGTGTATAAAGTTGTCACTAAATACAATTAGTAACTCATTTATAGTGACAACTTAGTGACAACACAATATAGTGATAACAATTATTTGTTGTCACTAGGTTGTCACTATACATGAGTCACTAATTGTGTTTAGTGACAACTTTGTATACATCTTTTTGTCACTAATAATATTTTTTACAAAATAATAGTGATTATTAAAATCATAAAATTCATTATTGTGACAAGATAAACATTCTTGTCACTAAATATATATAATTAGTGACAATATTAAAATTATCACTTGATTTTTTTATCACTAATTTTCTATTTTTTTGTAGTGAACGTGGCTGGAGAAATGAATCAAATAAAAAATTTCAAAGTTAGAAAATGTGATCAATATTAAGAATTTATGCATCATTACAATGATACATATAATATTTTTTTAAAAAAATGTATATTCTCAATCACATCCTTAGAAGTCATCCATAATTCATACGTTATATTTGTTACGTGAATCGAATATCTTCAATAATTATCTCGAGTATCCGATTCTAGCCCATAATTTAGGGCAAATTACTCATCAATTGGTTACTAACAATACATCATTGACATTTTATTACAACCTTAATCCCAGTAAGAATTTTCCTTCACCAAGGGAAATTGTAATCCAAATCGAGTTCGACTGGATTTGAATAACTACAAGAAAAATAAAATACACTTGTCGTGTGATTGATTTGATTCGAGTAGCTATAGAGTGATATTGAGCATTGGTTTAATAATATGATGCTCCCATCATCAATAATTTAATAGCAATTGAATTAAATGAGGGGAAATGAAAGTACCAGAAGGAGTTGGGTTGCAATGCATGGAAAAGGAAAACCACCCTTCTGATACGTCGTCGTCTCGTCCCTGCGCCCACGTGAACTTTCCCATGCTCGCGTCCCCACACAGATCTCCGTATCCCCCTGTGGACCCTGGTCCCACCTCACACGTGTCCCCCCTCATCCCTCGCACGTGAACCCACCCTCTTGTCCTATAAATTCACAACCTGTATCTCATATCCTCGACACTTTCCCCCTTTTTACCTGAAAATTTACCCCAAAACATAAATAAAATTAAATTAATAATTATTAAACTAGTAAAAAATAAACAACAAATCCACATGAAATTTTTTAATTCAAATTGAGTTTGGTCGGACCTATGGTAAGTCTTGAAAAATTTTTGCCCGAATCAAATTTAATCGAATCAAACCAATCATAGAGCAAGTGTGATATACTTGCAATGTGATTGGTCACTTTTTCTAAACTGTACACCAATAACACGGCAAGTGTATTGCACTTTTCATATGATTGGTTTAGGTTTGGCCGAGCCAGGTTCGAGCTAGAATTTTTCCTTTCCCTAAACTTTACCAATCTCACGACAAATATTTTACAATTGTCATATAATTGGTTCAAATTTAATCTAGTGAATCCGAACTAGAATTTGTCGATAAATTCAATATATTTTTTGTTGCGTAATTGATATATAATTTAAAAAGAAAAAGAAACCAATTACAATATCACACTCGCTTTATAATAAAAATAATTTGGCCAAACTTTATTTGATTAAGAATTTTCAATCCGACACAAACTACACACAGTTCACACAATGCAAAACCCTTTATAAATACTTGTTGAGAAAACACACACACACACACAAAATCACGCACTGACACACACACAAACATCCCATAACCTGAGCAAAAAGCACACAGAAAACACACACACACAGAGCAGAGGGATTTGTCCCATAACGTGAGTAGTAAAAGAGAAAAGCAGAGAGAGAGGGAGAATCGAACGAATCTGTGCATGTTGTGTGCAAAATCTTTAAAGCGCAATCCCGGCTTACGTTAGCGCCACGACTCCCCACGCTGCTGCCACAAGATTTTGTTCCCCTTCCCCATAAGCGCTACGCCCTGCACCCCATTCCCCTCCGCCGCTGTGCGCATTTCCTTTATCCTTCACCTTTTCTTCTTCCTTTCTCTCACTCTCTGTCTCTCTCTTTCTATATATATATATATATAAGAATTAATCATTTCTAAGTAGTTCTATCTATCTATAGTACATAGAATGGCTAGCAAGTTTCTACTTACCTTTGCAATATGTCGGTTGATCGTGACCGTCGGATTAACTCTGGACCCAACCGAGCTTCTCCGTCTCGAGTTGGAAGGCCAGCTGAGCCTGGAGCCAGCTGACGTGGGTTCCGCTTCCCGTGACTTCGGCGGTATGCAAACCGCCCATCCAATGGCCGTTCTCCACCCGGCTTCGGCTCAGGACGTCGCCCGGCTTGTAAAATCAGCGTACGAATCGGCCCATGGATTGGGCATCTCAGCCAGGGGCCACGGCCACTCCATAAACGGGCAAGCAATGACGGCAAACGGCTTGGTCATTCAAATGAGCGGCCTCCGGAAGCCGACTCCGCCCCGGGTTTCGGAGAAATCCATGTACGTGGACGTGTGGGGAGGGGAGTTATGGATAGATGTTCTCAGGTCCACCTTAGAGTATGGACTCGCACCCAAATCATGGACAGATTACTTGTACCTCTCGGTTGGCGGTACTCTCTCCAATGCAGGAATCAGTGGACAAGCTTTCAATCATGGCCCTCAATTCACCAATGTGTATGAACTCGACGTTGTTACAGGTTCCTCATCTGTTTTTTCTTTTCCAATTTTCATTTTCATTTTCATTTCCATTTCTTTTTTTAAAATAACAATCTTGGAATATCTTTCCCTCGCCTTGCATGTGCTTCTTAGTAATAATTATTAATTCTTTTACAATAATGTAATTTCAAATTCTATTGTGTGTATAAAAATTAACGTGATCCATTTTATTTAAAAAGAAGATTCTGTAGACTTTCGGCGTGTATCTGTCTTAACCTTAAGCATTATGGTGTAAGGATTCCGTGAGGGTATAATTTGATTAATATTTATACGTTGAAAATATATTGATTTGAATGTAATTTGATTAGTCTCTTGGTATGCAGATTAATGCAGAAAAACAATAATATTATTGCAAGTGTGTCTTACTATTATGTATGTGTTTGATAAACAGGAAAGGGTGAGCTGTTGACATGTTCAAAGGAACAAAACTCAGAACTGTACGATGCTGTTCTTGGTGGGCTAGGACAATTCGGGATCATCACGCGGGCAAGAATTGCACTTGAAAGAGCCCCCAGAAGGGTAATATTAATATTAATATTTCTCTCTCTGTCGATATCATTGAAATTGTCTCTTTCTTCTTCTTCTTCTTCGACTACTTTCTGTGTGGGGCTGACGGTGTCTTTTGGACAACGTTTTCCTAGTACCAGCTAATGACATGACCTCTAAAGTTATAAAACAAAATTTCATGACGGAGTTGGGTCCATTTCATTTTGAACTGCCCTCTTTACTTCATTCTTTTTTATTAAAATTAGCCCACTGTCCTAGAGCTGGCACTCCTGTTCACATTCCCTCACTCCCAACAACCTTATTCAATTACTTGACCTTTCACACCCTATTAATTAATTAGTGCTCATCAATTTTAACCAAGGTTGTCATGCTCGTCGCTCCTTGTTTGTCTTTTCTTGCACGTTCAGAGGATAAAAGTGGTTTGTGTTTGCTAAAACGATATAAAATGTGCACTCAATTAAGTTGGTCGTTCATTTTTTGTCTTTCTTGCACGTTCAGAGGATAAAAGTGGTTCAAGTTTGCTAAAACGACATAAAAAGTGCACTCAATTAAGCTTGTAATATTCGGACCATTTTTCTCCTGAATGGATTCATACAAGGATAAAAGTGGTTCGAATTGCTAAAACGACATAAAAAGTGCACTCAATTAAGTTGGTCGCTCGTTTTTTTGTCTTTTCTTGCACGTTCAGAGGATAAAAGTGGTTCGAGTTTTCGTTTTTGCACTCAATTAAGCTTGAAAATTCGGACCATTTGTGTCCTGAATGGATTCATACAAGGCTAAAATTGTCGTCCTCGTAATACTTATAGTACTAAAATTACAATTTTGTGTTATTGTTTTATTAATTGAGTTGTTTAGTACTGATGCAGGTGAGGTGGATCAGAGTGTTGTATTCAAATTTCACGGCGTTCACGCAAGACCAGGAATACCTCATCTCCTTGGCTGGACAACCTCAAAAATTTGACTATGTCGAAGGTTTTGTAATAGTGGATGAAGGCCTCATCAACAACTGGCGTTCTTCCTTCTTCTCACCGCGTAATCCTGTCAAGATTTCGTCTCTCTACGCTGATGGAGGCGTCCTCTACTGCCTGGAAATCACCAAGAATTATCAAGAATCCAATGCTGATACCATAGACCAGGTAAAAACATGCACACACACACATATATTAATATTAACACTTGCAAATCTAGTTCATTGTACTATGTCTAATGTTGTACTTGTCACTAGGAACAATTATAATTAATATCATTGTTAAATTAAATAATCATAACCATTATTATAATTAGGTGTATATAGTTAGGCTGCATGGCAAAGTGTACACACATAGGTCTAATCAGGCGGCTAATGACGTTTAAATGTAGGATTGGATTTTCTGTTGCAAACTCTATTCCATCTTCTACTACATTCAACGTACACACACCACGTGTATAAGGATAATATTAAAAAATGGAATAGACTTTGCAACGGGAAATCTGATAAGATTAAAAGCTTTATTTGATACTACGGATAAATAATCACATGAAGCAACAGAAGAAAAAGCAAAATTTTCCCTGAAAAGAAGGGAAAAATGTAAAGCAGTATCTTCTTTTCATTAGTGTATAAACAAACATTTTTACATTCTGACAGCAAAAGGGGAGATCTTACAAAGATTACATTCTCTTTTATTAATACAATATTGAAAAGAACAGAAGATTCTTCTAACATTAGTGTCTTAGTTTATGTTCTTGAAAGTATTGAAGCATTTGAAAAGTTCGATGTTTAGTTATCTAGCTAGATTCTGTAATCTCTTTTGTGGGTTTTTTTTACTTGCATTAGTATGTAATTGCTTCCGAAAGCAAGCGCACGTTAAAAGGCGCAACGAACATGAAAAGACAACATCGAAGATTTCATACAACTTTGAGTCGATGCATCTTAAGAGGGAACATAAACTTTATTGTACTTTAGTTAATAATACTATAATACTAAATATAGCCTTAATACGTTCCATTTTTATAGCACGTCGGTCTAATTACATGCAAGATGTAATACTATTTTGCGATAAAAGATCTGAACTGATGTAATAACGTCCACCTCAACTCATCTTATGATTTTTGGTCTTTTTTAAGGAGGTGGAGGCTTTGTTGAAGAGACTTAATTTTATACCAGCATCGGTGTTCACGACTGATCTTCCGTACGTGGACTTCCTGGATCGGGTTCACAAGGCCGAGCTGAAGCTGAGGGCCAAGAATCTGTGGGACGTGCCGCATCCATGGCTGAACCTGTTTGTACCTAAATCAAGAATTGCAGACTTCGATAAAGGGGTGTTCAAGGGCATTCTGGGCAACAACACAAGTGGTCCTATTCTCATCTACCCCATGAATAAGAACAAGTAAGTCTATCTTGTTAACTTTTGATTATAGTACTCGGTAATAATTTCGACACTATTCGTTTGTTAGCTTCTTGTTCGACGTTTGCATAGTACAAACATGCATGTATACTATGTTGTTTCCCGGTTGTCATTATACATGTGATACAAACAAAATCTTGAGTCAATTATGTCGTTTCAATGTATTTGTGGACCACGTATGATAGATCATATATATATGCGCTAATCATGGATCATTAATTAGAATTAAGACATAATTTGCCTGAATCCTACAATGAATTCCCAGGTTGTCTTTTCTTGATTCTCTTGATGATATTCAACACGAACTGAGTATGTTCATTGTACGTATAGGTGGGACGACAAGACTTCAGTAGTGACGCCTAATGAAGACGTGTTTTACTTGGTAGCGCTTCTCAGGTCCGCATTGGACAATGGCGATGAAATGCAGGGTCTGGAGTATTTGAGCAATCAGAACCGTCGGATCTTGCAGTTTTGCGATGAGGCCGGTATCAACGTGAAGCAGTATCTCCCTCATTACACCACGCAACAAGAATGGATACGTCATTTTGGAGAAAAATGGACCCTATTTTCCAGAAGGAAAATGGAGTTTGACCCGAGACATATTTTGGCCACGGGACAACGTATATTTGCACCTTTGCTGAATCCCAGGGGAGCTTCGTTTTGAAGAAAAATATTATAAGTTAATTGGTTGATTGCGTATATACGTCACATATTCAATATGTAAATATAGGCAAATTAGATGGATTTTCGTTAGAAATATCGCGCGCGATTATTACTATTATTATTCTTTTTAATTTATTTTTGTTTTTTCTTTTTTTTAGTGTTGTGAGGAGGATGGGGTAGTAGTGTTTGATTAACTTACAAGATTGAAATACAATTTGTCCAATTGGGACTTAGGAGGAGGTTAATGTTGTCTTGAGGTGAAGAAATGAGATTAAAAAGGGTAAATTTGTAATTTTGCTGCTCATATAAATTAGTGTCAATGGCGTTCTTTCTAAAATTTATATTATGCTGATATGACATGATTCACATAGTTTGATATTTTCACGTTCAATTTATATTAGAAAAATTCAAAAAATCCAATACCTGTCACTCATTCTTGGGTGCTCGATCTACCGTTGGATTGGCAATTGTGGGACTCTTCATTTTTGTTCTTTTTTTAATAATATATTTTAGTAATTTTACGTGTAACGTTCTCGCTCTCATTCTCTTTCTAGTTATTCTTGGAACAAAAAATGCAATGGTGAATAATTGTAGCAAATTTTGAAGTATTAGAATGAATTACTACATAAATACAACTTAAGTTTCATAAGTTATCTTGATTTTTCATTGTGTTTATTTCTATAAATTATTCTTGTAATAATCAATTTTTTCATAATAATTTCAAAAGTTGATAAATAGACCAAAAGTTGTTTTGGGCTTTCAAGATCTCATCATAGATGGCCTGCCATACTTGGGCCCTTACTATATTCATTCATCTACTCACAAGGCAATATAAGGGATCTTGTTTAATTTAGACAATAGAAGCCCAGCCCAAAAATCCTCACGGCTCTAATAAATTAGTTGGGGGATTTTACAATCGCCTAATAAGATTTGATATAATTATAAATATTTTATTATTATTTAAAAAGTTATAAAAAAAAATCTCTTGATTTTAACGTTCGTCTAACAACGACCCATTCTGTTAGCCTCTGTTAGATTTTTATCAAATTTTTGTGATGCATTGATCAGAATACCCTTTTGTAATATGAATTATAAATTTATATATTTATTAGAACTTTCTAAAATTCCTTCATGGACTAATATGCCCTGTGAATTATTTATTTTATCCACCCTTATTTTTTTATTTTTTTTCAAACAATAAAAAAAACCCAATAAGGATAAGTAGTATGTCCACATCGTTGTTCATGGACTACATTATTATTTTTCATTTGAGGGATTATTTGCAACAAGAGAACATTTATAATTATGCCGAATCTCACGAGAAGTAGTTGTAGTTTATCAATTAGTTATTTTATCCAATCAACTAGAAAAATTAATACTTGAGGGCATGGCCTAAAAGGATTCTCCTTGCTTATCCAATCAACCCGAAAATCAACCATTGCTTTATAAATGATCATGTGGTCATTATGATTTTGTATAGGGATGATAGCAAGTCTAGGTTAGACTCGAATCCGCCCGATTAGGACAGGTTTTAAATTCTGAATCGGGTTCAGAGCGGGTCTCGAATCTTAGTGGTTTGGACTTGTCCCATTTAATTATTTAAAATATTTTTTTGTATATTATATATATTTGTACTTATATAAAAAATGTATAATTTATTTATACTTACATAAAATACACAAACTTAATATTTTTATGAATAAAAATAATTATATAAATAGTTTATAATGTTTGAATGTATATATAAGTAACACAATATTCTAAAATTTTGAATATTTCAATGCCTAAAAGATGCACATATAAATTATAAAAATAATTAACCATCCAATAATATTATTATCTCATATTTATAAAATTATAGTAGTATTATTCAAAAAGAATATTTTTTAATATTTTAAAAATATTGACTGGGTTCAACTGATGGATTCCGGGGCCGAGGCAAGCCTAGGATCCGAGAATTTCTTGATGGGTCGAGTCTTGGGTTTTGACAAATCCACTCCAGTCTCCAAACCCACCTCATTATTATCCATAAGTCCCTACATACTCAAATTCAAGTTGGACACCCGAATTAAAAGACGCAATTCTTGATTTTTTTTTTATTAATAGAAATGAGGGTGTTGGAGTAAATTCCCAAAACCTTGAGATAGCCTTAACATTATAATGCATTATTCTAAATATTTAATTTAGGTATTATATTATTTAGACCGAATTTATTTTTGACCTCATTTTCTCCGCTTATGACAATAAAATTCTGTTCATTAAAAATATGATGCGACACTGTTCAACTCTTATCTATTACGTTAAAATTAATAACGAAAGTATATCCAAAATGTTATGTTTCCAACTTTTATTCAATATGTCGTATCCAATTAACATGGTCCTATTCCTATAGTATTTATCATGTGAACAATCTAAAATTATAATCATATTTGAATTTTTTTTTAGCACTACATGGTGATTTACAACAAGATCTACTATGAAATGATGTAACTAAAAAATATATAATAAGAATAATTACAGTTATCCGCTGAAGTTTGATATACTCACACTTAGACTTCTTCAAATTTAAAATATTATATATATCTCCCTTAAAAATAAGGATCGTCAAAAGTATCATAACTTTTTTGATAAAGTACTTCTGTACCCTTTATTATAAAGTACACATACCTTATTTGCATCCCTTAAGATTTGTTATATTACAATTGTCCCCTTAATTTTCTATTTTTTCGGTAACTAGGCCCCTATAATTTAATATTTAATAAAATAAAATAGTAAAATTATATCATGAATTTAATCAACTTTTAACCATAAATGAAACTACATTCTCTAATTTAAATTTATGTCTATATTTATGCTAATATTAATTCAGACCATTTACTCTTCCTCTCTAAATTTCACTATCTTATATTACGTTCTTATTGTAAAATGTAAGAAAATTCAAGTTAATTTCTAAACGTTGATTTGATATAAGAAAAGACTAACTAAACATTTTATATATTTACTGTACTGATGTAACAAACTCATTAATTTAATTTTCCGAAAAACAATATGAATGATATCAAATTAAAATATAAATAATTGGTTTCTTAAATTCAAAATAAATTCAATTTAAGTCATTTGGAATATATATACGGGCAAATGCATTAACATTCCCTAATTTTAAATTCAAATATACAAATGCTCCATTCCCTTTGCATAATGACAGGTAGGGTAAACTACATCTTTGATCCCATAAGTGAACTCTTTTTCAATTTTGGTTTCATACCATGAGAAATTCACACATTACATTTTATATGTTCATTTTTTTTTTCAATTTCAGGACCAAGAGGAGCTTTTCGTTAATTGCTAACGGCAAAATCACGTGACGCACACGCCTCCGTTAAATTTTTTTGGGGTAAATTATTTTTTTGGTCCCATAAGTGGACACGTTTTCAATTTTGGCCCCATACTGTGGGAATTTACACATTACATCCCATATGTCCATTTTTTTTTCCCAATTTCAAGATCAAAATGGGCTTTCGTTAATTGCTAATGGCAAAATAGAGATATATATATCCTAATTTACAGCCTAATATTGTCAAAAATCGAGAAAATTAGGGACACAATGAACATTCATCCTTACCACAAACAAAACATATCCTCACAAATAATGAGGGAAATCATTCTTCTTTCTTCTTCCTCTTATAAAAAATTATTTCTTTCTTTTTTCTTTGATTTAGTAGGAAACAAAAATTAAATATGTTTGTAAATGATGACGTGTTTTGCCACTGTGGAAGGGCTACAAGTTTTATAACCTCGTGGACCGACAACAACCCAATTATAAGTTTTTTTGGGTGTTCGAATAAAAAAAGTGGGTGAGATTTTTTATTTATTTTTTGCTTGGGAAGACCCACCGATGTGTGCAAGAGCAAGGGTTATCATACCCAGATTACTTAGGAGATTGAATAGAATGGACACAAGATTTCTATGCAACAAAGGCAAATTATTTTAATTTATTTTTTGGTTATTTCATGCCTTATGGTGTTGTTTAAATATTGCATTTGTTGAAGTTTTCTCATTGTTTGTGAGGATATATTTTATTTGTGATGGGGATGAATGTTCATTGTGCCTAATTTTCTCATTTTTCAGCAATATTAGGTTGTAAATTAGGATATGTAATCTTCATTTTTCCATTAGCAATTAATGAAAAGTCCATTTTGGTCTTGAATTGAAAAAGAAAATGGACATATAGGATGTAATGTATGAATTCCCACAGTATGAGATCAAAATTAGAAATGAGTCCACTTATGAGACCAAAAATATAATTTACCCCTTGCACTTTAACGGAGGCGTGATTCCACCGTTAATAATTAACGAAAAGCCCCATTTGATCCTGAAATTGGAAAAGAAAATGGACATATGGGGCGTAATGTGAATTCCCCACAATATGAGACCAAAATTAGAAATGGGTTTACTTATGGGACAAAAAATGTAATTTACCTATTATAGGTACATCCTCTACGGGGGTGTTAGTGTAATGTATCTCAAGAAGTATTTATATAAAATTTTGTCACTGAACAGAGATTGTATTTTTAATTGTAACTAAATTTTAAAAAATACGTAATTTTGCAAAAATTAGAGATCGCTTATGTATTTGAATCTAACTTAAAAAGTGTAAATGTAATTTGACCTATTTTTATAATTTTATGAGAGGGTAAATGTTTTTCTAAAGTTTGTCATAATTACAAATACCTCATCGTTGTTTGAAAAATTATAAGAACCTCATGAAACTAATGGACATCTAACGAATACCCCATACAATGAGCTGTCACGAGGGATAATTGTCAGGAGGGATAATTATTAGACGATCATTAATTTTCCATATTTATAATTTTTTAAATAATAATATCTAACCCGAATCATGTTTGGCTGAACCAAACTAATCATGTAGTAAATATGATACACTTGCTATGTAATTGGTCACTTTCCCTGAACTGTACACGAATCACATGACAAGTATATTGCACTTGCCATATAATTGATTTAGATTCGATCGAACCAGGTTTGGGCTAAAATTTTCCAATTAATTATTACAAATTTCAGAGAAATTCGTTATGATTTTATTATTATTATTTTTCTCATAATTTAGATGAAACAGGGCAAGGGCAAAATTGTCACTGCAGGATGTGCAGTGAGGTGATTCTCTCGTCACGTGACAGGCGAGGCACATGGCATCAATCCTTATCAATCACACGTGTGGAACAGATCAATCATGGACCGTTGGATGTGGTTCGGTTGACCGGGTACAATCTCTTCATTGAGATTCTCTGAACCTTCATTCTCCTCTCTTTAAATAATATAAAAAAATATATCTATACGGATATTAAAAAAAAAAAAGTCTTTCTCACTTATAAATCGCAGCATGTGATATCGCAATTTTTTTTTAATTTCGATAATATTCACATTAATTTTATTTTCTTTGCGATATATGATGTGTTAGATTATAAATTTATTTTTATTTTTAACATCTACTAATATAAAACAAAGAAGTGCTTGACAGTTATATCATCGTATTTTGGTAATTTCAAAAATATTTTTAAATTGATATGATAATTAATTTATTTAATTTTTTAAGTTTTATATTAATATAATTTTCAATTAATATTTTTTATTTTTATTATTTTTGAATATAATATTTTTTATTTTTATTATTTTTGAATATAATATTTTTTTATCAATTTTTAAGTTTTATATTAATAAAAATAATGATAATAATGAAGAATGCAACCAAATCCTGAAATTAACCCCTGTATTAAAAAGCACTCGGCATCGTTTTGGCATTGCCCTCGCTTTCTCTCTCTAAACAAAATTCTCTCTCTAACATTTTCGTTTTCCGTACGCCATGACCTCCCCCTCTGCTTCTTCACGCAAGGTATTCTTTTTCCATTGAATTTTATCTTCATCGATTATACTTCTAGTTTTTATATTAATTTTGTTCTTTTGGCTGGAGAAATTTTAGTGATTTTTGTTTTTGTTTTTATGGAATTGAAATCCTGGGGGAAAAGGCTTTGAGCAAGATCGCATGTAACCGGCTGCAGAAAGAGCTGGTGGAGTGGCAGGTCAATCCGCCCGCGGGTTTCAAGCACAAAGTTACTGATAATCTTCAAAGGTTCCTTCTTTTTTTTTTTTAAAAAAAAAAATTCCTTTGTTTTTTTGTTTGTTCTTCTCTGACTTATCAAATTTCTTAAATTTGTTGACTAATTTCGATTTGTGGTGGTGATTGATTGAATTTGTGTGAATAGATGGGTAATTGAAGTCAACGGTGCGCCTGGGACGCTGTACGCGGGCGAAATCTACCAGCTTCAGGTTGATTTCCCGGAGCATTACCCTATGGAAGCGCCTCAGGTTACTCTCTTCTACAGATTCTTCATCTTTCTTTTACTTTTTGTTTTTGTTAATAAGTATGAGAAAAAGTTGAAATATTTTCCTTGTTACTAAGAGTGTAATTTTAGGTAGATTTCTAGGGTTTCCTCAGTGGATGATATTGATATTTGTTACAGTTGTTAATTGTGGTTTATGTATTTAACTTGAGATTGAACTGTTTCATGGAAGGTTATATTTGTTCCTCCAGCTCCACTCCATCCACACATTTATAGCAATGGCCACATATGTTTAGGTTTGATTTCTCCTTCCTTATCAAATTTAGCGGCTTTTTGCGAAATCTAGTTATACTGTAAGTTCTATATTTGTTAATTAGTTGTATTACTTGGTTGTTTTCCATTTTGCCTTATATGTTGGTGGTGTTGTTGCAAAGCATTTTTTGTATTTATTTTCAGTAATTGGTCATTTATTGTCGATAGATGGTGTTATCATGCAACTCAATTTGGTTTCAGATGTCTTTGTTATATGATGTCATGACTTCCTCAAAGTTGAATCATATTTTATGCATTCTTTCTAGGGATTGAGTAGTTAGTCTAGGGTTAAAGAGCATATGAAGTTTGAGAATGTGGAGGGGGTAGTTACTGGTATGTCATTTGCTATCAGCAGCTGGTAAAGCAGGGAAGATTGCTGTAAAGTTCCTAAATTTCTGATAGTTTATTAATTGGAATGACCTATACAAGGTTATAGTGTTCAGTGTTGTATTTGGAAAGGAACAGTGTTCTCGTTTATTTCTCCCTTAATGCGATTTTCTGAATTAATGCATATTCGCAACGGTTTAGTTTTGCAATCTCATCAAGAACTGAAGTGACTTGGTGATGGATAAGAATGCTTCATTCGTTTTTCAAGATCCATATTGATTATGCTCTTGCTCAAATTTAAGTTGTTTGTCTAGAAATGTTGGTAACATTTCAGAAGGGCTTGGTAGTGAAGTTAAATGGCACCATATCGGACATTCGTCCCATCATTAAACTGTTATGACTCCACAATGAGATGAAATTTGAAGTGAGTTTGATAGTTAGTGGAAATGTTTATACTGCTGCACTCAATGTCAAGGGATAAGATTAGCTTTCTTTCTGCATCCTTGCTGCAAGAGGAGATATGTAAAAGGTTATATGGAAGTCGAGTTGAACCCAGTTTAGGCAGGTTATGGAAATATTTTGTTCTTGTTTCTTGTGGTGGGTATCCATTCTTGTAATCCTGTGAGCAAATATTTTGTAATCCTGTGAGCAAATAAAAAATAAGTGATGCATTGCATTGAGGTCCATCCTGTGGAATTGTTAAAGAATTTATAGCTAAGAAGATGATAATCTCTATCTAGCTCAATGTTTTTGTTATTAAGTTTAATGTGTCTTGTACTTGATACAGTGTTGCAATGGTGGCAAGCAAAATCTGAGATTGGAACTGTTAACTACCTTGATTTGACATGCACCAAATTTTGAACCTTGACTTTTATTAGGATTTATTGGTTTTTGAACATGTTAGGTAAATATGATATTATGACAAACCATCCCTGTTAGATAAATACATAATCTCTACCTCAAATAGTAAATTAGATTTAGAATCTGGAATTTTCTTTATGTCAGTTTGCTCGATATTGCCCATAAGATTTGGACTGAAGCAGAAATGGAGGAATACAAATTGATTTTTCTTCTCGTTTTTGTTATCCTAGTTTCACATTTTTTCCAGTCCTATTTAATTATTCACAATTATATCATTAATTTTTGGGATCTATTTACAAACCCACCTCTCTAATCCCAATTAACCCAGCAAACGGGAAGTGGTTTACTATATCTATTTGATGGTTTCAGAAATATAAACTTCTTTGGCCTACATTTTGCTTGTACGGAATGATTGTATTCGATTTTCCCTTTCATTTTTCTTCTCAAAAAATAATATGTGGTCTTCCATACAGATATTTTGTATGACTCCTGGTCCCCAGCCATGACTGTAAGTTCAATTTGCATCAGCATTCTCTCCATGTTATCAAGCTCGACAGTGAAGGTTTGTCTTGAGATTTTGAAATTCCATTTTGGTGGCAGTTAGCTGCCATCAGGAACTTGCAATTCCTATCTGATCCTGTGATATCTTGAATTGTGTCATTGCAGCAACGTCCGGCAGACAATGATCGCTACGTGAAGAACTGTAAGAATGGCAGATCTCCCAAGGAGACAAGATGGTGGTTCCATGACGATAAAGTGTAATAACCGAGATATGGAGAAATCTGTAACACCGCCTCATTAGAGCGCTGGATGCTATTTTCTTCCCTTTACAAGCTAAGGGAAGAACCCAAAAAAAAAAAAAAAAATAGAAAAAATAGAAAAAAGAAAAAGAAAAAGAAAAAACAGAGTTTATTTTGACTGCACTGGATGCTGAGAAAGCATCGAACAGAGAATTTAATAGCTGCTGGCTTAATGTCTATGTATTTAAAATGTCGGCGGTTTATTCTAGGTTGGTGTGAAGCCAAAGCATGCAATTGCTATCTCACTTATTTTGTTAGGCTACTCACTGTTTTTCACAGTTTGTGCTAAGATATTGAGAGCTGTAAGCCCAACTTAACGACAACTATGCTCTGTTTGATACAATGGCCTGTGCTCTGAGGTACTAGTTAGAGTAAGGGCACCATTGCGACGACGGAGAGGGAGGTGTTGGATCTCATTTAACAAGGGTTGGCATATGTTACTTATTTGGCTATGGAGATTATGAATGTAACCTGGGAGTGTAGTGTAAGGCCCCGTTTACTTTGAGTCTTCGAATTAATGGATGATATGATAAATTTGAACTATATTATGTATGATAAAAAAAAGGGTCTAAAACTAATTGTAGATCGTTTATTTGTGGGATCAATGTTGTAAGTGGGCTGATAACTCAACCTACTTCAAGAGGTGGGTTGAGCTACGTGGGTTTTACAGTAAATTTGTTACAGCCTTTGCTCCAAACCTGAACTCTTAAACAGCTAACTGCGATGTACGAAAGATCTTATCTAATCTTATAAGTCCAAGTGAACGATGATAGTAATACACAATAAAGACAGACAATGGCTTAATCTGTTGTTTATATGAAGGTGATAACGCCTAATTTATCCTATCACTCAGTTTATTCATATATATATATATATTGCGCAAAATATACTACATGGTTTATACATTTTTGAGTTTTATGAACGAGTAAACTAGAGTATAAGAAGATGAAAAAGAATAATGTAAAGAATTGAAAGGCTTATTATTGAGACAGATTCTCAAACCTTGCTTCTCCTTCTCCACAGAGAGGAATTGATACAAGTGGAATTCCTCACTTTGCTCCAGGATACCAGACAAATTATATCTGCACTCTAAGCAGTCTCAATCTCTGCAACTTTTGGCTATTGGGAGGTCAATCGAGCTACTGACTTTTTGGCCCATACGACAGCCTTCAACTCTTCACCGCTGCAGATTTTTATGGAAGTGCCAACATGTTTATCAGAAATACTACTATTTGATATGGCTATGTTTTGTAATAGAACAACTACCTCCCCTTTTGTAATGGCATTTGATCTGTAGTAATGAAATGGTGACTGTTTTTACCATTAAAAAAAAAAGAATAATGTAAAGATAAAATAGAATTTTGCTTAATTAACATAATAATATTAAAGTTTTATACTAATTTCATGAAATAGCAATTATATCTAAAATTAATACTAAAAGCAGCAGGGTCAGTGTGTATAAGTAAGAATAGTTATTTACTTTGATATATTTATAAATATTTTGTATTTCTAGTGTAAATTATTAGATATAGAGGCAGTTCGCTTGTGGGCTGGCAAACAACCACCTGCACGTACGGGCGCCCGTAAACGATGTTGTTCCGCCGCTGTCATTCAATAGCAGTACCGTTCTCAACCCCTTTACCGCCTCCCCTACGGCGGTCGCCGCCTTGGTTCCGCTGCCCCGTCTCTTTATTTCCTTCATGTATTTCTTTGTTCTCTCTCACTTCACCTCCTCGCACCTCCATTCCCTTCCTCTCTTTCTCGTCTAGTAATTCTCCAGCCGCCTCTGACAGCCAAATTGCGGAAGATTTCCCATCAAAACAAGTAAACAACTTTACAGTCCTTCTTATTTTTCCTTTTTTGCTACATTGAGCTCTCAGTTTGATTTGTGCACAAATTGCAGGTTTTTAGTGGTTTAGTTGAATTTTTAGGTCATGATTTTTGTGGAATTGGGAATGATTCTGATTGTCTTTAGATGATAAGAGAGTTACTTATGATTATGATTGAAATACCAAATTTTGTTTAACGGGATTTGTAGTTTGTTGTTATTCAGACATGTACATTTGTGTCATTCTTGATGCATATATGAAGATTATGAATCAGCATTCACTGCGTTACCAGCATATGGTTAAAGAAAACAGTTAGAGGTTGTAGCTTTTGACAGGGACACAATTATTCTCTCATGGAAAATTGCATCTGTTCTTCATCGGCAACAGTTTAGTCACTTTTTTAAGCATCCCTGAATCTGTTTCTAAAAATGATTTCGTTTTCTCATGTTTATTTGTAGGGTCCTTTAAAACCAGGATTATATCTTGTGGGAACACCAATTGGGAATCTTGAAGATATAACTTTAAGGTCAATTTGTTTTATAAAGTATAATGCTACTCTAGCTTCAAAATTGGTTTAGTGAATTTGTTTTTCTCAATGAATCAACCAATTCTTGTAGAGCCCTGAGAGTGTTGAAATCTGCTGATGTCATACTTTCTGAAGATACTCGGCATTCAGGAAAGTTGCTTCAGTACTATAATATTAGAACTCCACTTGTAAGTCCCTTTTTATGCTATTTCTAAAGGTTCTTTTCTGAACTATAAAAAATCACTTGGCGCACATGTGAATGTATGTGAAGATGTTTCTCATTCTATGCTTAGATTTTCAGTTAAGCTATCACAAATTCAATGAATCTCAACGAGAGCAAGTTGTACTGAAGAGATTACAAGGCGGTGAAATCGTAGCACTGATAAGTGATGCTGGGACACCAGGCATCAGTGATCCTGGTATGGAGCTGGTGAGTTACATGTTTTAATGCCATAGGCACCTATGTGGTTTTGTATAATTTTCGGTGGAGTGTGTGTATGTTTGCTGCTCCAGAATCAAAGAGTGAAGCTTTATTTAGCTGTAAAATCAATTAGATTCTGGTCCTTTAAGTTCATTTTGCAATCTGGATGTAGGCTAAATTGTGTGTAGAGAAAAATATACCTGTCATTCCTGTCCCGGGGCCTTCTGCTTTGGTAGCGGCTCTTTCTGCATCTGGTTTGCCTACCAACGAGTTCACATTTGGTAATTCTTTTGAAAACTCTGGTACTCTTTTTAACTGCTCAAATATCATGACATGAGGTAAAACTGCTGCAGTTGGTTTTCTCCCTAAACATGGTGCAACTAGAAGAGAGAGGTTGATGGTTTCTGCCAATAACCCAACTACTCAGGTCTTCTTTGTTCCTCCTCACAAGCTCTGTCAATTTCTAGAAGAGACCTGTTCAATCTTTGGACAATCTAGGTAAAGTTATGTCAGCGAATTGCTATTTTTCAACAATTTTGATATGGCATTAGGTTGGGTGAGCTGGTTTGAAACTAATATTCTAGAATCTAAATATGATGGTTGTTAGTTATCGGAGTAAAAGTAGATTATCAACTACCTGCTTTGGATTCTCCAATTTTGGTTAATGGAAATATAGAGATACCTCTGATGTGAATCTATTTTTATTTGTTTCTCTTTTTCAACAAAGTAAATCAATGCATTGAATATAGTCCATCAGTTTTACACATGTTTTGTTACCTTGTAGTCTTTTGGAGATGCTCCTAAGGACTACTCGATATGGACACATGTGCCATATAATTCTTATTTTTACTCGTGAAGGAATAACTGGACCTGGTAGAGTTGATTAGTTGGTGTTTTCCTTCAAAAACATGGTTTCAGTTTTATCTAGGTGCAGTAGCTCACAGTCAAACTTATTTATCGCCAAGATCTCTCTGAGGGCCAGATACCATCATACTACTCCCTATATTTTGTCATTTATGATTCTTAGGTCACAGTTGAGCCACATCCTCAGTTGTCAATTCAAATTGGGCTATATTATTCTTATTAAGGAGTAAGGACGTGTGTCAATCAGATGAAGATATCTTTCTTCTGATTGGTTGTTTTAATTGTGCTTCATAATTCTGAAATTGGGCTATTGTTGTCTGTTTTCATAGGCGATGCGTCATTGCTCGGGAGATGACCAAACTGCATGAAGAAGTAATGTTCACCTCTGGTTTTCTTATGATGTGTTCTTGCATTTTTTGCTGTCTTTGTTATCCTTATATTACTTTTCCATAGAAGAGATGAGAATAGACTGGAAATGTATTACTGATGTTAATGTTAATTCTTAGCAGTCTATTACTAGAAGGTTTTACTACCTCTTGATCATGAAAAATGAAATGAAACACTGAGAGAGCTGGATCTTGTGTCATATTCAAATTAAGCTTTATCCGTTTGAATCATACTTAGAACTGATGCAGAATCAATTAATTGTTGTTTGTCAAAGTTGATGTGTGGTGGATATGAAATAATAATAATTTTCACTGCACCAGTGCATCCATATGGATTTGCCTATGCACGTGTAGTTTAATTATGAATATCTTAGTGTTGTTACTTCCGTGGGTATATAAAACATTAATGTTCTAATTAGCATTTTCTATTGCTCATATTTTGATGCTGAAGATGATAAAGGATCCCAATCAGCTTTGTTATATGGAAAATTTGGTTTAATTTCAATTAACAAGGTAAGTTTTGTTGCCCAGTTCTGGCGGGGTACAATTGGGGAAGCCCAAGAAGCATTCACAGCCCACCAACCAAAGGGTGAAATCACGCTTTTGATTGAAGGAATGAAAGTTAGCGAGGTCGAAACTTTCTCTGAGTCTCAACTCGAAAATGAGTTAGGAGAATTGATTTCTAAAGGGCACAGTCTCTCCATGGTAATGGGCTCTATACTTGTTAAGTTTGTTTAATGGGATATAATTTTGTTAATGTATGGGTTTTCTGCTTTGGATTGGACTTATTCATTTTCATTTTGCATATGCCCAGAAAGACTGGAATCCCGATATGATGCTGATGCCATTGAACTATAACTGACTTCTAATCTATGTCAGTGTGGACTGTTACCTTTCTGGTTGTCTCTTGTTTCATATGGTTTCCTATTGGTTAATGGTTTACCTGCTAAATTTTGTTTAAATTCCACTATATGGCCAAGAAAAAGATATCTGTGCTCATCCTTCTGTGGGAAGTTGATGTTGCTTTAATTAAATCTTTGTATCAAAATTTTAAAGAACCTTCGACCTCATAAAACCTGACTATGGATCTTAGACATGTTCAGAGCTGGACCTGCTTTAGCTTGAACCAAGTTTTTGAAGGATTCAATTTTAAAACCAAAGACATCTCAAGGAGACATTTTTGTTATCTCCTGTCACCATTTTCTCGCTCTTATAATCATTCCTATATGTAACACTGCAGAGAGTTCACTGTATATGCAGGAGAATACTGACAACATATGTGGTTTTAGGTTGTTGATCTGGTTATTCATATTCTGTTAGCAGTATCTGTTTCTTTATATACAAAGTTGCCTGGATTATCTATCCACCCACCCAAAGTTGGTAACGTATTCTCATATTGTTTATTGTCATTTGGTTGGTACATGAAATGTGTCTACCTAAATTATCATCTTTATCACCATCGTAGCACTAAAGATATTATATCTCCAGCTGTCATCGCCCCCTAAATTAACCACTAATCTTCAGTGTAGCATTTCTGTGCTGGTGAACTGACTCTCTATCTCTCTCTGCCCCCTCACTCTTTCATTGTCTTTCTCAGCTAGGTGCATATTTGTAACAAAATGTTTTAGCTAACCCTCAAATTTGGGTCTTAATAGGCGTTGGGTATAGAGTTCATGGCCTTTTCCACCATCTAATGATAGGTTCTGTTGAAGAAAATTTTATCTTCCGGAAAACGTGCTATGACTTCTTTTGACACGTAATAAAATAAACACTTTGTTTTGAGACTTTGAAGTTTCACCAAATTGATGGGATATGTTGGGGAACAATACTTTCTCTAATTTTGAAGTTTCCGAGTGAGTTGTTTGGACGTGCTTGCCTTATAATTTACTCTAAATCTGTTTGCTGAAGAGGATAGGTATTCCTAATAGTTTGTTACTTGATAAGTTGCAATATACCATTGTTTATTCAATGCAGGCAGTCAAGTTGGTGGCAACTGGAACATCCATGAAGAGAAAAGCAATATATTCTCTTGCACTGGAGAAATTCGGGAAACATGGTTCAGATGATAAACATTGATTTGGTTTCTGCTGGGACTGTGAGTTTCTGGACATAATTAGTTTTATAACTACTAAAACAATCTTACCGTGTTTGCCACAATTATCAAACTCTTCAGTTTGTTTACAGGAAACTGTCGGTAATTCTCACCTAACTTCTCTGCCTGCGCAGCGCAACTGCAGAATATGTACAATTCACAATGACTGCCCAAACAGAACCAATTATTGGCTTCGCTAAATTTTGTGATAGCTCTGGCAGAATGGACACAATCACTTTGCATAGCGATCTAAACTCCAAACTCTCCTAATGCTGCAGTTGCCAAAATGTGTACTCAGAGGTAGAAGGCTGGTTTTGATTATGGAGGAATTAACATATAAAATTACTTGTGTAAAGCGAATTCACATAATAGTTTTTGAGTAGTTTCTTGATTATATGTTGCCATACATGCTTATCGTCCTAGTTTGGGTTCAATCTGTAAGCGCCAACCTCTGAATATCTCGTCGTTGAATCAGTGGACTGTAAATTTTCTTGAAAAAATGAATCGAGTTGTTCGTAATTTTGCACGATTCCTTATCTAGCTCTGATCTTCCTGTCTCTTTTCCTTTACTAATTACCAAATAAATTACTTGATCTGTGAAGCAGGTGTAGAGATTTGAAACCAGTTACCCAGAACAAAATCCATTTTAGTATGACTGGACTGATGATTTGATACAGGTGATTGACATAAATTTCCACAAAGTGACAAGAAGCACGTCTCTAAGACACAGACATATGTTGTCTGTACCCAGAAAATGTTGACATGTTGTCAATTAGAAGGAATAAAAGAATGATTTGAGAGTTCAGATAATATTGTAATGTCTTTGTAACTGACAATGTTTGGTCCTAAAGATACCTTTGTTAGCCGCCATCACAAAAAATGATTCGCCAGATAGAAACAACACCTAACAATACTTAAAAACTAGTTTATTTGCAGGAGCAGCAGCCCTCAATTTCATCGCCTTAGCATGTACATGTAGGTGAAGAATTTGGTACCTCTGTCATTTTCCTGGAGAGGTACCAAATTATCGGTATATTGTCAAAATTTCAACTCCAAGTAACCAAATATATCGGTAAACTGTCCGAATTCGATATAAATATAATAATTGCGTTTATTTATCTTATCGCGTCTCACCTAATATTTCACCTTATTTTTCTGTTTACTAGCCTATCTACACATCCATTTATCCTATTGTCGTTTCAGCGTTGTTACGTATTATTCTTGTCCTACGTGTTCGTTGTGATGTTCTGTGAAGGGTTTTTGTTTTAGCAAGAAAATTTCCATCGACCCTTTTTAAATATTTTTGCACCTAATACTGAAAATTATATAGTATTACAAGAAGAACGAATACCAAGAGGTTGATGCCAAGAAAATGTAGAGTATCCAAAGGGATACCTAACTATAAAAAACATAGGGCTGAGTTGAAGATATTCAAGTAAACAATTGAACCGACCATGGCCTAACTACAGTTATAACAAACAACAACTGGAGAGGCATGGCTTGAATTTGAATGGGTGTTTTTAGGGCAATATTTAGGTCTACCAACTGGTGGTTATGTCCAAAACACTAAGCTAACAGCCTAAGCTAAAGACATGTACAAACAACCATGGTGGACCAGGTAGTTTGACAATATTTCATTGTTTTCCCACAGAAGTTTCTAGTTCTTGGGCTTGTAACTTGTCTCCACGTGAGAATGGTGGCATGAGTGAAAAGGAATATATACATTTTTTAATATGAATATGTATTCAAGAATAGAGAGAGAGAGAGAGAGAGAGAGAGAGAGAGAGGGGTTGGTTTGGATGGATGGGATGGAGAGTCATCATTGTTTCTTTATGTTTAATTATTACATCCCTTTTGAATAGTTTTTTCATTGTTCAATGATAAGGAGGGATTGCTGCTGCTGCTGCTGTTGGTGTGTCTGTTTGGGATCAGTTTTGTCTCCATTTGTTGAGGAGACTTCGGCTTTTGAGCCCATTTCATCTCTCTTTCCAATCATTCTCTTGCTTCCCCAGACAAGTACAAGGAATGTTCTTGCTCTTTCTTTTTCTATTTTTCCAGGTAACTCTTCTTTTTTCCCTTCATATTTTCTTGGAATCAACTGTGTTGATCATGAGCTTGTAAGAAAGAGGAGTTATTCTTCATGTTTGTTTCTGATGTGGGCCGACTTATTTTCCTGAACTGAATTGCATGTTGATGATGAATGGATTCTGGTTAGAGGGCTTTCTTTCTGTAAAGATTTCTATTAAGTGAAAATTTGTGTTCTTTCATTCTTGTTCTTCTTGCCACTTTTGTTCATCAGAAGAGTTATTACATATATTTACTGCTGAAAACCTCTTACATTTTTGGTGATTTATATGATCCGTTAATGATGAATTTTGTCAGAAAAAAGATGTGGGTCTTAGGTTGCAATATAGGAAAAGGGATTTTGTTGGATCTGCTTTTTTTTTCCTTAGTGGGATTCGGATATCAGTTTTCTGGTGCATTTTCTGATTTCCACTTTTTCTTTCTCTCCAGCTACCAAATAGCAGTCTCAATACAGTCCTAGAAGATCTCTTGTTGTGATGGTTTGTCTTCCAGTCGGCCTTTTTCAGCTGGCACCGACGATTTTTGAACGAGTGCCGTGCAACGATGGCTTCGTATTATCCTAGTGAAGGAGATATGCTTCCTACTTCATATATGCTCAATCAGAAACTTCCTTCTTATCCATCATCTGAAATTGCTAACAATAAGGTATATGTGAGCCAGCCTTCGGCTTCCTTATCCTACGCGAATTTGTTGTCCGGTAGCTCTCTGTCTGCTCATGAACTTGTCGAAGGTGAATCTGTTGGAAGCAGAGATGAAATGGTGTTTATCCCTCCTAATAGCGTTCCAACAGGGATGCAGCAAATCGACAGGCAGTTGAACTTCACTCCTCGTTATTCAGATGGCAACACAGTTGTAGCAGATGCTCATATATTTGATAAAGAATCAGTGAACGTCGACAGTTCTGAACCAATTCCACAATATCACGGCTTATCTCTTAGCTTGGGATCTCAAGAACCGCGACTAGTTCAGTTGCATTCAGATTTGAACCAGTACACGAGCTCTAGTCTGTGTTCATTGTTAAGTTCTGATATGCAATCAGAGCTCCAGCTTTCTCAAAACAATGACCTCAAGAGTGTGCAATACCTGTCTTTTGATTTGGCTGGAAAGACTCAGGAGACGGTGAAATATGGAGCTGTTAACAGTTTTGGCAACTTGATTAGCTCCAAAGAAACGAGCTTTATCCCGTCTCCACATCAAGCACCGGAGTTAACAGGACCGTTTTGCAACTCCAAGTATCTTAAAGCAGCTCAGGACTTGCTCAATGAATTGGTGAGTGTTCATAGAGCTCCCAAACTCTCGGAAAAGTTCAGGAACATGAATGGTCAGGATAGCTCCACAGGGACAGATTTGAAACGGGACGGGGTCTCTGCTGAGCTTCAGGAGTCGAGTAACAATGCCTCTCGTGATCTTTCCCCGTCTGAACGCCATGAACTGCAGAATAAGCTGACAAAACTATTGTCCATGTTGGATGAGGTAAGACCATTATCTCTACATTAACAGTTGATCTGAGTCCTTCCGTCTGAGAGGCTCGTTATCGTTTATTGTTCGTTTCTGTGAAACAAATTTGCCATCGTTGCCCTGAACTTATGATCTTAACAGCATCACAAACTTCTGCCTGTTTGTCTTATTGATCTAATGTGGGATAAGGCTTTAAACATTTCATTCTTGTTATCTGTCTGTTCTCATGTCAAATCACATTCAACTGTTTGAAGGTGGATAGAAGATACAAACAATATTGCCATCAAATGCAAGTAACTGTATCGTCATTCGATATGGTGGCCGGGAGTGGCGCTGCAGTACCATACACGGCCCTAGCCCTTCGAACAATCTCCCGTCAGTTCCGCTGTTTGCGTGATGGAATCAAGAAACAAATTCAAGCTACACAGAAGAGCTTAGGAGAGCAAGACGCCAATGCACAAGGCGTCCTATCCCGTCTGCGCTATGTGGACCAGCAACTCAGGCAACAAAAGGCACTTCAGCAATTTGGAGTGATGAGACAACCTTGGAGGCCACAGAGAGGCTTGCCTGAAACTGCTGTCTCAATACTTCGTGCTTGGCTTTTCGAGCATTTTCTTCACCCGTATGTTCTTGACTATTTCTACTTCTTCCGGGCGCTATCTGTTGTTATCGAACACCGATCCTAACTACTATTCTTTGATCAATCAACAGTTATCCAAAAGACTCTGAGAAGATTGTTCTTGCAAGGCAGACAGGATTAACCAGGAGTCAGGTAAATAAACACCTTCAAGAAAGAATCATCGAAATGAGCTGCATCGCACGATCGTGTATTTACTTGAGTTGATTCAAATTTTGAGCACACCATAGTTTAAATAGAGTCAAGTATACCATGATCATAACATTCCTGATTGAATCAGGTAGCGAACTGGTTTATCAATGCACGTGTACGCCTCTGGAAGCCCATGATCGAGGAGATGTACAAGGAGGAGTTCGGGGATGCAGAAACGGAACCAAGATTGTCACCGGAACATGCAATGACAACTCAAGAGACTTCTGTTTTCGATGACAGAGAGGAAGAGTTCCAGGGGAACCTATTCGCTGCAGCTGCAAATGGCAATCAGCCAATGCAGGCCAATGAGTCAAGGCCTGATTTCATTTCCAGTGCACACTTAGCCTATGAGAATGGACATTTTCAAGGTAATGAAGTTAATTTTAGGCTAACTCATATGCCAAACGAACAGATCATTAGAGTTGCTGGCAATAGCATTCTTTCTGATAATAATGCATCGACCAATAAGACCGGTGACGAGAATGTCATAGAACGTAACATGGGAAATCAAGTATCGCTTGCACTGGGGTTGCAGCACAGCGAGAAAGATTCTAAGCCGACAGCCGATGGAATTCAGGCAAAAGGGAACGATGCAACGTCTTCTTCCATGGTTCTTGACAAAATGGATTATTATTACGTCGATCCGGTGAATAATCAGAACAGGTTTGGCAATAGTCATCTGTTGTCTGATTTTGTGGCATGATGAAAATGGTGGTTGATGAGATATTTCTTGGCATGTTCACAAATAATTTTGTGTAGAAATGATGGAAAAGTCCAGATTAAGAAGGTAGGTGTGTGTGTGTGTTTGTGTTGATAGTCTGTTTTGTATAGAATGTAAAGTTCTTGAAACACTTTGTTTGTAAAGGGAACATATTATACCTGTTCTTGTATGTTAGGGTTATATAGCAGATATGCATACTAACGAAAGTGAATGTTGGAGAGGAATTCTTTGTAATAAGTGAATGTGTCATTTTTCTTTGCATTGGCTATAAGAACTTATGATTCAAGCTTTATTCTTTTGAATAGAATGGCAACCGGACGGGTTTGGTTAGACCCAAAACTTGCCCCGTTTCTTTTTCAAGATTCAAAATCCGTTGGGTCTACTGGATTGTGGATAGTAGAGCAACTAACCATATATGTGGTGATGTCAAACTATTCAATACATACACTAAACCTACTCATAACCAGTACATATATCTCCCTGATGGATCACAAAAGGCTGTTGAATACATAGGCTCAGTCAAAATGTCTTATATATATCAGGTTTTTCGGTTAACCTGCTCTCAGTCAGCCAACTATGTGCCTCAAATGCTTATTCCTTTCAATTCCTTCAACATTGTTGCTAGCAAGGCTACCTTGGCTATGGGACCTCTATACAAAAGCGCATACAAGCTATATGATATTACCTCCAAGCGAGTATTTACCTCTAGAGATGTGCAATTTTATGAGCACATTTTCCCTTTTGCTGCCTCCCCAGCTACAGAATGTACTCCACCTTTACCTGCTGGTCCCACTCCTTCCTCTTTTATCAATGAAAATCCTTACACTAGTACCAACTCCCCTGCACCTAGACCAGCTACTGGTCCTACTGATATGCATACAGAGGGTGTTCCCCTTAACCCTCCGGTCTTTACCCAGCCTCCTGCCACTTTTGCTGGTCCTCCAAGTCCCAATATCTTTCCTTAGCCTGACCCTCCAGACCTTTCCCAGCATCTTGTCCCCTCTACTGATCTGTCCCACTCTAGCACTCCTCCACTACGCCGCTCTGATAGAGTCAGTCGTCGCCCAGCAAAGTTCCATGACTTCGTTTGTCACCACTCCAATCCCTCTCTCATTCATTCCTTTGACACATCATATATATCCTTTGTTGCTGCTCTCTTTACTTTGCAGGAACCCAACTCTTATGCAGAGGCGGTGAAATATCATGAATGGAGGGCAGCCATGCAATGCGAGCTTGAGGCTTTGGAACGTAACAACACTTGGATTATCACCTCATTACTAGATGGCAAAAAGGCCATTGGTTGTAAATGGGTGTTCAAACTCAAATTGAAGGCTGGTGGCAGCATAGATCGTTACAAAGCTCGCCTCGTCGCCAAGGGGTATAATCAAGTTCCTGGTGTGGACTATACAGACAGTTTCTCTCCCGTTGCCAAGGCAGTAACTGTCAGGGTATTTCTTACTGGTGTTGTTGCCCGTGGGTGGCACATCCATCAACTAGACGTAAACAATGCATTCTTGCACGGCCACCTTGAGGAGGATTTGTACATGAAACCACCCGACGGATATGAAGTGTAGCCTGGGATGGTTTGTTAGTTGGTCTGGTCCCTATATGGCTTTAAACAGGCTTCACGACGCTGGAATGTGGAGTTCACCACCAAATTACAAGACTTTGGTTTCATCCAATCCGCACATGATCATTGCTTATTTACTATGAATACCTCTTCTGCTGTTATCATTCTCATTGTCTACGTCGATGATATTTTGATTACAGGTTTGTCCTTGGAGAACATTCAGCCCGTCAAGAGATATCTTCATGACCTCTTCACTATTAAAGACATTGGCCCAGCACGCTATTTCCTTGGCCTTGAGATTGCACGCAGTGAGGATGGATGCTACTTGGCCCAGACGAAGTATGTTCTTGATATCATTCGGGATACGGGGTTGGCTGATGCTAGGGCTGTCTCTACTCCATTCCCACAAGGTCTGAAACTCAGAGAGGATTGCGGTGCTCTTTTGGCCAATGCTGATCAATACCGTAGACTTGTGGGAAGACTCCTCTACCTTAGCTTCACCAGACTGGACATTTCCCATTCCGTGCAGCAGTTGAGCCAATTTCTTACACACCCTCGTGACTTGCACCTCACGGCTGCCTTGCACGTGGTTCGCTATCTTAAGGGCTGCCCTTCCAAGGGGATCTTCCTGCCTGCCAACAATTCATTTTCGCTCACTGCATTTTGTGACGCTGATTGGGCATCCTGCACCGACTCTCGATGCTCCTTAACTGGCTTCTGCATCTTTCTAGGGAAGGCCCTTGTATCCTGGAAAATCAATAAACAGTCGACTGTTTCTCGGTCAACAACCGAGGCCGAGTACCGCAGCATGGCCGCGGCTGTCTGTGAAGTTTGTTGGTTGTCTTTTCTTCTTCAAGACTTTGGCGTTACTCTACCACTTCCGGTTCCTCTTCACTGTGATAACAAAACTGCCATGCACATTACCGCCAACCCTGTCTTTCACGAACGCACAAAGCACATCGAGATAGACTGCCACGTGGTTCGTGATGCCTTCAAAGATGGTCTCATCCTCCCGTCCTTCGTTCGCAATGCTGACCAGTTGGTGGACATCTTCACCAAGGTTTTGCCTTTACATGCCTTTTCCTCCTTCCTGTCCAAGTTGGGCCTTGTGTCCTTGTCCCCAAGTCCCACTTGTGGGGGGGCTATTGGAGTACATGAAGCCAATGCTGCAGAAGAATCCATGACAGATGATGCTCATCACCAGCTTGCACAGGAATACAATGACAAGGGTTAGCCTAAAATCGTGTTAGGCTGATTACGTTTTTGTTAAGAGATGTATAGCATTTCTTTACTTTCTTTGTCATCCTTGGTGACTCATTTATTCTTCATACTATTGGTCCACATCATCCAGGCAGTTAGTTAGTTAGGTGGTTGTAGAGAGGTGCCTTTGTATTTAAACACAATGATGGATGTTTTCAGCGCATAACAGAAAATACAGCTTTCAGCTTCATTTCCAGAAATCCATGGCTTCCTTTGTCTCAAGCATGCACTCTTTTCACCTAGAATTCAACAGTATTGACTCGATTCATTGCAAACCCGCCATTGCTTGGACCTAGCTTCGAGCTACAAATCTAACCTGCAAAACCTAATTAAATTTGCTATATATATTTCAAATAATCAATTTGATGTGAGAACAAAGTCACTTGTTTTGATATATCCAACTTGAGATCTTTGGGTCTAACTTTCAGAAGTCTTGAAAAAGGAATTTGCAAAAAATACGTTAGAACTCTAACTCTCAAATCAATATACGATAGTGATAGAGATAAAAATTGAAATTGAAAAAGCGTAATATAGAGTACCAATTTAGTGCGGGAGTTTTTTGGGCAATACGATGTCACGTGTGTAAGTGCTAAGAAAAAAACTTATCATTTTCCGAGGGGAAGAGGGCCCTTTTATACCTTGTCCCTACTAGCTGGGAGAGTTCAGTCCCTTTGGGAGTTAGAGGGGAAATTATTGGGAAGAATACATTTCGACCCTTTGAGGGGATCCTGTTGATCTCCGCTTGAATTTCTTAGTTGTTGAAGGTTTATCTCTTCCAACAAGTAGGACTTCTTTCAGGATAAGGACACACACATTCCCGGGGAGGGGGGGTCAGATGAGTAAAACCTCCTCTTAGATTCTTGGGTATCCTTGAGACACTATAAAAAATATGACATTTAACCATGACTAATAGCCATGGTTAATACTAAATAACCGTAGTGAATAGTCATTGTCACGTAACGGTTGTCGGCCGTGATTTTTGCGAGGGTGGCTAAAACATTTGACAGGGCTAAAAGCCATGGTAAATATTTTTACCACAGCTAAAAGCCGTGGCAAAAAAGTTTTCATGGTGGAAAAGCTAATTTTTTCATTGATTTTTATTTAATCGTAGTTATTTACCATGGTTTTTAGCCATGGTCATTAAAAATGTAGCTAATATTGATTTTTTTGTAGTGAGATCATCCTTCATCCGAGTTGTCCAACTACAGCTGGGCCATGTGTGCGTGGAATGTTCCAGGTATCCCCGTGGCCGCCATCTCTACAACCCTTTTGGGCCTTTTGCGAGTCTCTTTGGGCTCCAACAGACTTAGTTGTTTGATGGGCTTTCACCCCTGGTGGAGGGCTGAGGTTTTTTTCCCTGTAGGGCATTTTGTAGCCTTAGATCCTTCTTGGGCTTCTTTTTGAGTTTTGTATTTTTTGTAACATCACAATTTATTTTTTTAATACCGACTAAGTTATTATTATATTAAAAATATAATTTATTCTAAACATATATGTATTAAATAAAAGTTAACTTTTTTTTTCTTTTATATTTATAAATATTATGCGGGCCTGGTCATAGATAAGACCTGACCCAAACCCAATGGTTCCACAAAATAAAATTTAGTTCTTAAACTCAAATTCGATAATTTGGACCTCAACACTCCCCACTCGGACTAGGTGGGGTCGTGTGACACCCCCTACGTAACTTTACTATATTACCACTAATTATACACCCATTTTTAATGATAACTCGCCTTATAAGAGATTTTCATTTAAAATGAATAAAATCGATCCTATTGTAAATATGTAATATATATATATATATAAATATTCGAAATATGATAAACATTATCAAAAGTTCATATTTACTAAGCCACAAGTATGCTATGTACAAAATTCCAAAAAAAGAGCTTCAGACTACTACAGAATTTGAAATGCAAACCCGACAAAAGACTATAGTCACATAGCTAGAACTTTTGGCTTCAGGTGTCACGGCTGACCCACCTATTAAGATCCATGGCACGACTTCGAATGTGCTGTAGCTAGTTACTGTGACCTATCTCCTGAAAAATGTTGGCAAGGGATGAGCTGCCTACTCAATAAGTATAGGTAATCGACTTACATAAAAACACATACACAATAAAATAAATATCATACAATGACACTATTCCACATGTATTTACCATGCAATTACAACAAATAAGAAATAACATATAACAACAATCATATATCAATCTACACATAATACTCAACTTTATTGTTTATTTCCTTAAGGCCCTGCTTACCCATGCTGGAGTGCATCACTTAATGGTCTATGCCGGCTATCATCCCCTCAATCATAATATTTCTCCTTTTTTTTTTTCTCGGTACCACACAACACACAACTCGTATGATACCCCATCATTACTGATACCACACAACACACAACTCGTATGGTATCCCATCATACATCATATCACATAGCACACAACTCGTATGATATGTTACATCATCCCCCTTAATAAATGACAGCACACAGCTCATCATTAATCATATCATCATAAACCATTGCAGTATGCCCCCCAGTTAGGTAAGCCATCTCTTTATCTCAATTCACAATATTCTCATTAGATATTCTCACAATTTATCTTCATTCAACAATCAAATTCCCATCGGTAACTTCAACGTTCAATTTCATTTAACAATCAACATAGTATACATAATCATTCATCTATGCCATTTGGGTTAACAAATGCACCAGTAGCGTTCATGGCATTGATGACGTACATTCCAAGAGTACCTGAATCAGTTTGTGATTGTGTTTATAGATGACATCTTGGGTTGAGATCTCTAGCTACAGAACTGCAGATATTAGATTTTTTTATTAAATTTTGTATTTTGAGATTTATTGCTTTTAATATAAATTTATTGTAAAACCTATTTAATTATGAAGAATGTATTATAATTAGTAGTATTCAAGCGTAATGCTGTAGGGGGTGCTATAGGTCCGGGCGAGCCCTGCTCTACCGTCATCCATGAGAGAGAATCACATTTAAATTTGGTTGTTAAGTTAGAAATTTTTATGTTGTGGTTGTTGGGTTACTTGGCGTAAGGTTGATGTATGAAGCTGGTGCTTCCTCTTAATAAAGTGCAAACTACTTAAAATTCTATAACTTGGAAGGAAGTCAATCATACACTTAATTTTGACAAATGGTACAACTATTCAACATTTACATGCGAATTAGAGATGTAACTGCAAACACCACTATTTTCGATTTCATCTTCATTTTTTCGTTCGTGTTAGGTAACATGAAATGTTATTTTGAAACGAAATTGGACGAAAAATAATGTTATAGGATTTAATTTAATGAAAATAAAAATTTGAGAGATGATTTAATGGTTAAGGAAAAACAAATATTTCAGCTCTTCTTTGAATTCTTTCCTTTTACTGCCCCCAATAAAGGATAAGTAGAGTTAAACTCGTTTGTAATTATCCCAATTTACGTTGATGCGAGCAAAAAATGGTGCTTGGGCGTAGTGTCACGCTTTCAGCTTAAAACACAACTTTGCAAGATGGTTGTTCGATGAAAAGGAGTGATGCAGACCATACGATCACAAAAGGGGATAAATTTGGGGGCGGATTTAGGAGGATCCAAGAAGAAGGCGCAGTCTCGAACGAATTAGGGCTAAAATCTTAAATTAGGGATTTGAAGAAAAACGACGGGGTTTTGAAGGGTGTTGAGGAGACGATAGGAGGACATGTGGCGATTGAAGAACTAGACGAGAATGTTAGAATAGGTGACCAGAAAGTCAATATGCTTGGCTGTTCTGAGAACTATTCACCAATCTTTGAACGAAAGTAATATTATGTTGATGTATGAGGAAAGGATTCATCATTAGCAACGGTGAGTTTGTAGCTAGCATTGAACGAGGTTTCAATGTCGCGATAAATGCCCACAGATCGGACATATGAATCCAAGAAGTTGGACTGCGCATAGGTTGGTGGTCATGGAGCCAACTTCTGTGGATCGTCTGAAATACTCCAAGTCAAGGACCTCGAGATTGGGTAACGAGGGTCATATAGAGACTTGCACTAATGATTGCATTCATTGGATGAGTATCGTGTTTCATTCGGTGACAAACAATGGACGTCTATGCAATATTAGTGGGTTAGTTGACAAGGGTGTTGGCTGACTGAGGTGACTCGCGGAAATCGTCATATGGAAGCCACACGAGCATGGTCGGTATGACTGGTATTCCAGATTCTGATAGTACAAGATTAGTCCTCGAACTTGAGGAATCACGACAGTCGCTTACATACGAAGGCTGTATCTTGGATCTGGCGAGCGGTGATTGTGTCATAAGACATGGTCATCATAAGCTTTGTTCAGTGCAGTCGGAGTACGTAGAGAGGACAGTGGATTCCAAGATAGGATCTGTCCCCTGTCAAAGATTATGACAGCGGGATCTCCTATGCGCTCTGAGATGGTTTAGACTCTCAAAGTCTATAACCATAGCATTTGATTGAGTGTGAAAGGATTTCCTATGTTAATCATAGAGTTAAACTTATCTAAAGTTTGAAGCATAGATGCCTAGTCAAGGATGAGAACCGACGTCCTATTCCATGTCCTAGACTAAGGTCGGGAGACAGGCGACAGTAGGACCGTACCTGTATGTAACTCGGAGCCTCAATGTTAACGCCATATATTCACCTAGTCTCTAGTGCCATGGACCGTTTCTAGACGGCCACCCATGGTGACAAATTACTTTGGTTATGAGATAACAAGAAGTGGGTCTAAGTCTAGTTGAGGGTGAACCTAAAGAGTCACACACGATTCACTGGATGTGAAAGAAATTAATTTGGAATTAATTTCAGGAGGAGGATTAATTTAATGGATTAAATTAAACTCTTGGAGATTTAAGCCTTCATGGATTAATTGGATTAGTCGGGCTTGAATTCATAAATTGAATTTATGAATTTAATGAGCATGGGCTTCCCTTTTTAATTAGATTAAAAGGATGAATTAATTAGTGGGCTTGGAGTATTAAATAGGATTTAATATAGAGTCCATTGGACCTTTGGACTATTTAAATTAGATTTAAATAGGCACATTCCATAAAGCCCATCGAGAATGGATGGACGAGATTTAATCTTAAGAATATTGAGATGGATGGCCAGGATGAAGTTTGACTTTGTCAAACCCTTAGTTGGCTAGGATTTGACTAGGTCAAAATCCTAAGTTGATTAAAGTGTGTCTCTTTGGAAGAGGTTGAGTAGGATTAGGAAATCTAGTTCCTTATAAATACCCAAACACACACACACACACAGACACACACAACTATGCCATCTCCTCTCTCTCTCTCATCCACTTTCCTCACTTCTCCAATTTTTTCCTTTGTTCTTCTTGATTCATTCAAGGTGGAACATTAGAGACGTCGGTAGCATTAACCAATAGCGTTGTATCGATGTCTTTTCTCCCCTAAATAACTTATTGCTAGCATGAGAGTTCGTTGGAATCCGGTAAAGCGTGTGGACGTTTTTAGAGGTCTCTACATTGAGATCTTGGTGGCAAAACGGGAAATAATGTGTGTAGCCGAACGAAGAAGATTACGAGAGTAACGTTTCCTCTTTACGTTTCTTGTTCCTCCAGATTCTATAGCCTCCATGTTGTGTACTTTCTTGAATATGAGATACACCGAACGCCCGAGAATCAAGGGCATACCCCTTGATTCGGTTTTAATTGCTTTTAATTCTGTTTTTTTTTTTTTTTCGCTCATACGCACTCCTACGCTTCTGCTACGCCTCTCCCGGGCCGATCCATTTTACAGAGAAAGAGGCGTAGCCCTAACTCTGGCGATCTGGGCACTTTTTGGCTAAACCAACCAATGAGGAGTTGAAGAACTAGGCGTGCACAAGATCAAAAAAGAGAAAAAAAAAATAGAAGAACTAGGCGTGCTAATTATGCATTTAATGTTTTTGAAATTTGTAATTCTGTTTTGAATTTTCAGACCGTTTAAGGCTGATGTTTGGGGACTTGAGATTTCAAAATGTACAAAGTTTTCTGCAATTTCTCATCTCTCTTCTTCCTTCTTCTCCCAACCCTAATTATCAGAACTAAAGTGTTACATCCAGTTGAGAGAAAGTAATGAAATAAAGTTTCAGGAAACAAAGAGTGTAAATGAGTGATATTGAGAGTGTTATTTCTCATTTTTTGTGTATAAGGAAGAGGTTGACATTGAAGTAAAATTCCAAGTACAAAATTAAAGTGGTGTTGTAGTATGAAGGTGAAAATTGTAATATGAAGGTAAAACTTGTTGTATCAAACTCAAGCTGCCTTCTCCCACTGGATGAGCTTTCAATTTATAGATAACCCCTAATCGGTTGGAAAAGACCAAATTTGGTGGATGATTATTTTAAGGTGGTTGGATAAGATCAAATCCCTCATAGATTCTGTGGAGGGTTCTCGGTGGTTGGAGGATCCCCCAAACTTAGTGGAGGGTTATCTCCTAGCGGTTGGAAACCTACGATTCTGGGGATAACCCTCCACTGAGTGACTGAGTCTCCAACCAAAATCGTAGGTCCCCAACAAGATACCTTTTGAGCTCTTGTGACCTCTTTCTTGCTTGGGACTTTGGGTTCAACCATTTTTTATGGGCATCATAAGTAATCTAATATCTATAAAATATCCTTTTGGTCAATATTCATCGGTGTGTTACAAAACCTGATAACTACAACCGTATCAATATAGCAGAAACTTCCATCTCCACTAAAATGGAAAGTTGTCACATCCATTTCAGATACACTACATGAAAATTCTCTACTAAATTGCGAAAACGTGATCACTTTCAATTCTGAATACACAACATAAAATAACAAACTTTACATTTTCAAGTAAATTATCAACTCATAAAATTCAAAGTAAACTTAGAGTGGCCCTTGGTTTAAATAGCCAACATAACTAGAAATCAAGAATGCCAACATGGATGGGGTCAAAGTACAAAAATAGAAGTCATTAGCTCAGCATCCAACTACACTAACCAGCCCATCTCACCAAGAATCCATCAACAGTTTCATCAGCAAATCAAAAGGCAAAGGCAGCCCATAACCATGAGAACCCACCCCTATACTACACATATCTAGTTGATTTTCCAATTGATCAATTGTGAGAGCGAGCAGTGTCCTTTCAACATCTACATGGATGACAAGAACAGGGGAAAGATGAAAAAGGTTAGATATTCCCATATGTACAAAAATTCACAATCAGACAATGTTAAAACTGGGAGTGTGCAAAAGACAGTCCACTTTTTGCTTGCTTTTTTCAGATGGCAGAAATCCCCATTGCAGCAGAAACAAAATTTTATCATATGGCTCTCTCTCCCTCTCTCTCTTCTGTCTGTGAAATAGCAAGAGAGAGAAGTTTAGGGTGAAAGTGCTTTTTGAGTGTCCCAAAGAAATGTAACAGCAGGCACTAAAGCTGAAAGCTTGATGCTTTTACCTTGTTGTTTTGTAGTCAGGGAAGAGGAGGGGGACCATTAATCCCCCTTTGTCATTTTCAGCAATTTCACTTGGTTAATAGCTGCCCTTCTTTAAAGATGTTTGCAGAGGTCTGTTTACAATAGCTTTTATAGCTTTCTGCTTGCTGACATAGAGGGTACCCCCCCTAGACTTCAGAAGAAAGAACAGCATAAGAAAGAGAAAGAGAGAGAGAGAGAGAGAGAGAGAGAGAGAGAGAGAGAGAGAATCTTTGCTTTTCTTGTCCTTGTTGAATGAACTATTATCAAGTTAACAAAGGTATGTTTGTCCCTCCCAACACTTATAAACTGCTCTATTCCTCAGCTAATAATTCTACAACTTGTTCAATTATCAGGGCTTAAAACTTTGTTTGAAGGGGAGTTCACTGTACCCTGACCTCTCTCTCTCTCTCTCTTTGTACCCTTTTTCTTTCCAAATTTCTGCTTGCAATCTATCTTGTGCTGAAGAATGCTTTTCATTTCTGAGAGAAAATGAAAGATGTTTCTGTCATCATTTTGTACTTGAATTTACATCATGAGGTGAAGGTTTGCTCTTCACTATTCATTATAAAAAGTGATTCTTTATTGTTGATCTCATCATAAAATCTTTCCTCTACACTTCCAACTTCAAATTTACCATTTATCTGTCACTGGAAGATTCATTTCTTCCATATTTCTTCTTGTGACTAAGTATTAGTCTATTTTCTTTTCCCCCATTATCAAGAAACTGTTGTATTTTCTGATCAAGATTCAATCTTTTAAAGCCAAGTGAGAGCAAAAACTAAGTGTTAGTCAAGTCACTATGGTTTCAGAAGATTCACCATCAAACTCAAATTCAAGTATTCTGCACCAATTCATCATCTCAAGCTCCATAGCTAATCAAAACCAGTTTGGAAACCAGCATTTTGATACTTATGGAGCAGCAGATTCTGTCTCCAATAGCCCTTATCCCCATTCTCTGCCTTTAAGCATTCAGTTTCTTGGAGACAGAATTTCTAGATCTGTAGACCTTGTTCATGCCCCTCAACTATCAGACGATTCCGATATCGGCCACGATCGCCGTCTGATGGATCTTCTTGGAAGATCATCTGAGGCAGCTCAACCAGCCCAGAGACTTTCACTGTCATTAGGCTCTGTCCCATGCAGGCAAAGGCCCTTAAACTCAAGCCTGCTCAATCCCAGTTACCTAATTACAGGAGAATCAGCAAGAGAATCCTGTAATCCGGGGCTCGACCGTGTGATCAACGACTATTCGTTTACCGGAACTGCTTTTGCTTCACTGAATCAATCTTGCTCCACTTCTTATGGAACTGAATCATTTGCTGCTGCAATTGGAAGCTCCAAGTACTTAAAACCAGCTCAATCCATTCTTGAAGAAATGGTGAGTGTTGGAGGGAAGGACATTGAATTAAGCAACCAGAAATACGTCGAGAAGCTGTCCCGTGGCAGCCGGAAAGGGTCTCACGGGCTTTCCTCCGAGCTCAAAGCAGAGCTTTCCAATGGTGAATTGCTGCCTGAAAAGCATGGAAATTATGCTAACCTTCTAAAGCTTCTTGCCCTGCTGGAGGAGGTTAGTTCAATGATTCTCAATCATTTGTTTCCTCGTTCTCGATTAGGATTTTATCCTTAATGTCCAATTCTTGCACAGGTGGAGAGAAGATACGAGGAATATTATCATCACATGGAGGAACTGGTCTCATCATTTGAGGTTATTGCAGGTTTAGGAGCTGGGAAATCTTACACTGCCCTTGCACTTCAGGCCATGTCCAAACACTTTTGCAGCTTAAGAAATGCTATAGTATCTCAAATTCGTGCAACGAAACAAAAGATCGACAAAGATATGCCTAAAATCAGCTCAAGATTGTCCCAACTAAGCCTGTTTGATCAGGAGGCTAGGCAGAGTAGAATTTCCCTTCAACAGCTAGGACTTATGCACAATTCGCGCCAAGCGTGGAGGCCGATCAGAGGGCTGCCTGAGACTTCTGTCACAATTCTTCGCGCATGGCTCTTCGAACACTTTCTGCATCCGTATGTCGAAATTTCTGAATAATTTCCAATTCATTGGCATTCACTAATTGTTTCTTGTGTCTTTCAGCTATCCCAATGACTCTGAAAAGCTCATGCTAGCATCACAAACAGGCTTATCAAAGAACCAAGTAATGTTCTTTTATGTTAGTTTTCAAGATGATCTCCATTGGACTTATACTCGGATTCTTGTGTCAAACATCAAAATGATCTCCATCGAATGCAAATTTCCAGGTGTCGAATTGGTTTATAAACGCAAGAGTGCGACTGTGGAAGCCGATGATAGAGGAAATGTACAAAGAGGAATTCGCAGACTCTTCGACTGAATCGGATCAGCTGTTGACAAGCAGCTCCACAAGGGAAGGTGTGGGGGACTCTGCTGAGGACTTAAGTTGAAAAGGGTAGTTCAAAACTAGTGCAAGATCACAATATTTGTTCCTACCATAGCCATTATGGATCAAGAATACTTCAATTTGAATTGGCTGTTTTTCCTCTGGAGAGACTGTTGTTGTTCTTATGATCTCTAACACCAAATTCAGCCACAGCTACTCAATATTCTGCCAACTCTTTTCCCTGTGGAATCATATATTCAACAATTTCATTAGTTTTAGTATCTTTCTCCTTTATTAGTGCTTCCAGAAACCATTATACTGCCATCTTCTTTTTCTTTCCCAGGAAAAAATAAGAGTTTTTGTTACGGTTAATTATACTGTATTTAAAAGTAAAAAGTCGTGGTGAATGTTAATTAAGCACGACTAGCCTTTGTTTCAGTAGACGAGACTAAAACATTAACTACAACTAAAAACCAGGGTCAAATGCATCTTTAGTGGCGTAACTGAGGTCATTTGATGTTTTCATACTTGGGTATCATGTTGGTCCTGTGAAAAGGGTGAACTCCGGTGAAAGGATTAAAAAATTACAAAATTTAAATTAAAAAAAATGTGGGATCAAAATCTACCGTAGAAAGTTAAAAGGCAAAAACGCCAAATAATTTAAGTTACAGAACAAAAAATGCATTTAAGACTAAAAATCATTACAAATGATTTGATCATAGCTAAACCCATAATGAATATTGATTAACCGTTATCCGAACTATTATTTTCGCCTTGATTTTGTATAACTGTGATAGATAGTATGAATTTATTATAATTTTTAAACCATATTCATTTATAACATACGGAAAAAACCAGTTTTTCTTTTTGAGTGTCGATACTTTCTTTCTTTCTGCTAGTAAAATTTTGAATTTTCTTTCTGCTTGAATACCTGTAATCTTCTTTTTTCTCTTAATACGTACGGTTCATTACATCATTGACTTCATGTATCAAAAGCTGGTTATTACATCAATAACTTCAAATAAAAAAACTCAGCAAAATGACAAAGTATATATGAATATTTGAGCATCCTAGTTTTTGTTTGGACGATGATTTGCCGAGGAAAAGAAAACGAAGAATTAGATTGTATGAACCAAGAAAAGCCTTCATTAGATAGGAAAATTAGATGAATCGTCAGCCTCTTTCTCATGCTGACAGCCATGCACGTACGTCTCCTGTTGGTAATGAAGAGAAACAGAACTGAAGTTCGTTTGGGGTTTTCAGATTTGCATGCAGAATTATGTATATGTTTTGGTAATTATTCAGACTACTACTTGTGATATTCAAGTTGTAGTACTGCTTAATTGTACGTACTCAGTTAGTATAGGATTTCGATCCCAGCTTATAAAGTTGGGTTAGGGTTTGTCACCTGTAGCAACAATATATTTATCGATTTCCTATTGAAAAAGTTAATTTCACTACAATAAAAGGGTGTTTAAATTAATGAGCTTATAAGCTTTTAATTAAAATATCTTATAAAATGAAAACTGTTTTATAATTTTTTTTTGGAAAAAGAACTTATAATATCCGGAAGAAAAAAATAATTATAGAGCTTACAACCCTTTAGAAAAAGGAACTTTCGACTTATTTTGTAATATATAATTAAAATATTAACAAACTCCACTACAAGAAATATTATCATTAGCAACAACACAAATTCCATGCAAAATAGTGAAATTTGTTGCTAGTTTATGTTAGCGAAGAAATTTGTCACTGATTTTAACATCGATTTTTTTTGTTGTTGATGATTTTGTTAGAAATTTTACTAAGAATAATATGAATTTAAAATTTTTAGCCCTTGTTAAATGCTTTGCCAATTACCAATAAATTTACTCTCCTTTATAATTTTACTAGTTATTGACTTAATTTCTTGTAGTGCTCTTTTAATTTTGGTCATATTAATTATACAATTGTCATTAGTAATATTTTATGAGTTTCATAATTTTATTTGGAATTTATTGCAATTTTCATCCTCTAATTATAGACTCTTGGCATTTAAGTTCTTTAAGTATATAGGGTGGTAAAATAGTGCTATAACTTTTCAATTTTCATGAATTTGGTCCTTTAGTCACCGATGTTTTTTCAAGTCAGCCGGAAAGTGACACATGCCACTCCTTGATGTATTTAAATTAGGACTTTTAATTATACTAGGGAGTATAACGTGCGATGCACTTGTGTAAACATATATTTTTAGAGGTAAATAGTATAGTTGGTTGATTGTTAGTTATATTTAAGAAAAAAAAAATCAAATTGAATAAACCCTTAGTATCAAAAATAATTATACTTTACCTTACCCATTTCAATCGTTTTTATTGTTATTTTAATTTTATGATATCGTGAAGAGATAAATAAAAGTAATTTATACTTTCATCATAACTTTCATCGTAGGTGAAAGTAATTTATTGACATATGCTCTGTTCTCTAGTTCCACTTAAAATAAAGCATCATATCTAATTCATATATGTGAATTTGATTCTGATAATTAGATTTATTATATATATGAACTTTAGAAAATTCATACATTATCGTGCTATTGTTTATTATAAGTCAAATTAAAAATATAAAAAAAATACGTATAAAGTAAAAGAATTAAAAAAATTGTATGGATATCCAATCTATAAATATATTATAGACTTTTATGAAAATTTCAATCTATTATAATGATTGAAAAACTTTATTTGTGAAGAACATAATACAATTAAAATTCAGTCTGTAACTAACATGTTAATGTGCTACTTATTTAAAATTTTACTTTGAAATATTATTTTTTATTATTTTTTAATTCGCTAATTAATCAACGTATTGTGTACTATTTTTTTGTACCCTGTTGTGCTAAATTTTTTTTTCAAATTTTACTTTTAAAAATTTATTTTTTAGTATTTATTCGCTAATTTATCAACGTATTGCATATTTTTTTTATAATATGTTATGCAACACTATATTTTTCTTTTTGTTACTTTTATCAATATCTTTTATTTCTAGTTTTTTTTTTAAAAAAAATTATGTATGATGTTATTTTTATTGTTACTTATTTTTAATAAAACTTGTCTTAAATTGACTAAATCCTTTTAAGGCATCAATATACTTCTATTTGTCTTAAGAGACCTATAATTATATCAATTGTATTTACTACTCTATAAGGTAAGATTTTAAATTTTATTATTTATTATATTATTGTTTACACTCTTCTTCCATCGCAATTCTTGGGTTGGGGGGATATGGTGTTTTTTTACCTATTAATATTTAAAAAAAAACAATTAATAAGAGTCACTCTTTTTAAAATTTTCAATAGCACTTCCAGTGTAATCAGATTAATAATTTTTAGCCGGAGTTAAATTTTGATATTTATTCATTATTATATATATAGATAGATTTAAGTAGATTTATTTTAAATTTTAATGTGCCATAGAAATTGTTACTACTATTTATATATTAATTTTTTTAGTTGAATATATATATATATATATATTATTCATTTTCTAAATAGTTTAGAGCAATTAGAACTACTAAATATTTTTTTTTAGAATTTTATCCTTTTATAAATATTTGTTTATTTTTATTTATTATTAAATGAAGTACTTAAGTAAGGTTATAGTTGTCCTTCACAATAGGGAACAAACAGTTTGTAGATTCATACTTTTATATATAGTATAGATATAGATTGGTTGGTGATTCCACCGTGGCAGCTGAACAATGCCTTAAAAATATAAAAATAAAAATGATGTGGCTTTAATATCCACGTCATTACGAGTACGTGGAAGTGGAGGGAAAAAACAAGACGAACGAGGGTTGCACATGAAAATGCCCTAATCTCTGTGCTAAACGAACAATCCCCAAATCTTCTCCCTCAAATCCCTAAATTCCTCACAATATTTTGACCTAAAAGGTGTGAAGAAAGTATTCGTTTGTTCGCGTTGGAGTTGGAAAGAAGCATATAGTGCGAAGATTCTAAAGGAGTACAACATTAATGGTGATGAAAAGGCTTGCGAGGTCTGTGTCTCTGTCTCCATATCGATACCATAAGATTCTCCATCTTTTTTTTTTTTTTGCTTTTATGTTTGTAAAATATTGGTAGATGTTGACTTGTTGTGTTGTATTCGATTTTTTTTAAGTGTATGTGGTCCATTTGCACATAAATCGATGTATGTTCTTCCCTTGAAGTATAATGTTTTTTTTTTTTTTTTGGGAAAAATGCAATTTACTCCCCTGTGTTAAGGGAAATGTGCGATTTGCCCCCTGTGAAAAATAAAGCAGCAATTTACCGCCCTGTGTTATTAGAAATAGAGCAAAATACCCCCCTAAGCTCGGCGGTGAGGTACACGCGTGTCCATTACATCTGAGCGTATTTTTTTGAGCAATAAAAAAATATTATTTTATAATATATTTAATATATATTATTTATAAAATAATATTTAATATTTTAGATATATTAATATATATGTTCTTTATAAAAATAATATATATATATATATATATGTTTTTGCCCCCTTCTTCTTTCCGACAACCACCGCCACTATTGCCGCCGTCGGACCAAACCGCCGCTGCCACCCCCCTGCTCCTCCCCCGCCCCCCCTGTCGCGCCCTTTCCTCCTCCTCCCCGCCGGCACGCTCCTTTCCCCTTCCGCCCCAGTCGCAGCCACTCCCCCTCCTCTCCTCTCAGATCCGCCACCCCCTCGTCGCCTTCCGCCCAGATCCGCCGCCTCCCCGCGTCGCCTTCCGCCACATCGCCACCACTTCAACGACTTCCGCCCAGATCCGCGCCCCCATCGTCTTCCTCGCCCCCTCTCGTCTTCAAGGTCGCCGCCCACCTCCCCCTCTCGGCTCTCCACAGGTCACCACCCCCTCTCCCCGACGGCCGCCCCCTTCTCTCCCCCCCCCCCCTCTCTCTCTCTCTCTATATATATATACATAAATATATAACTTATTATATATATACATATAAATATATTCAAATTAATTATCTATAATATAATAATTTTAATTGGATATTTGCTTAAATCTAAACCGTCGATTCTAAATTTGATAAAATTTAAACCATTGATCTATTAGATAAATCTAGACCTTAGATTGAAATCAATCCAACGGTTTTTAAATGAGGGCATAAATATCATTTTTAAATTAGAAATTAAAAAAAGGAGGAAAATCGCCCTTGTAACACACGAAACGCATCAGGGGGGTTTTTTGCTTCATTTTTTAGAACACAGGGGGGTAAAATGTTGTTTTTTTTTTTTTTTTTTCACAGGGGTTTAAATTGCTCTTTTTGATTAACACAGGGGGGTAAATTGCATTTAACCCTTTTTTTTACTGTTTATTGTCTGTGATATTGCGTTTTTTTTGTTGAGTGACTGTCTGTTTTTTCTTCTTCTTCTTTTTTTTTTTAAATTTTATTATTATACAGATCAAAACAGTCATTCTATAACACAATGTTTGTATTATGGTGGTGAGGCTAGGCATTTGCCTTAGGCCATGTAGGTGGGGGGGGGGGGGAGGGAGGGTTTGGATAAATTTGATTATGTTTAGGAAAAAAAGTGTTCTTTAGAGACTTTTAACACGTTTTGCAATGGTGTTGGGATACAGAGGGGGCAAAATTATTTTAAAATTACAAAAAAAAAAAAATCAAAATTGGTGTCTTTTGACACCAATTTCGTAAATAGACGAAGATGGTGGTTGAAACCCTGTCTTTATAAAAAATTGGGTTTCAACCCCCGTCTTCTGGCGAAGTTCGGCGAGGTGTCAGCCTCGTTGACACTCATTAAAGACAGGGGTTTGAACCCCCGTCTCTCTTGAAGGCTGTGAAGGCTGGGTAAAAACCCAGCCTTCACGTGAAAGGGGATCACACTGCGTACGGGTGGTAGTTTTTTTGTATAAAAGGGGGGTGAAGTGAAGAATTCTTCACTTCACTTCTTCACCTCACGAAAACATTCAACATTCAGTTTATTGGTGTAGGCATTTGATCCCAATTTTTTTTTTTCACTCTGCTTCAGTTTAAAATTTTATATTTTCGTACATTTCTAGTATTTTTTTTTTTGGTAGTTTTGTTGTGGCGAATTTTGGTCCACGTGATAGTAGTGTATTATATGATCAAAGAAATCATCGTTCCGAAAATGAGGACACACACTTAATAATACGGCGTGGCGATACTAGTTTTTTTCAAAATCTTCAAATAATCCCACGTCATCCTCGAGTTCTATAAGCACTATATCATATGGGTTTTTTTTTGGGAGTTTTTAGGTGTGGTCATATTAAAATTGATCAACACCTCATTACCGCATTAGTGGAGAGATGACGACCCGAAACTCATACCTTCAATTTTCCGATAGGGGAGGTCACTGTTACACTGCAGGACATCGCCATTATCTGGCACCTTCCGATAGGCGGTAATCCTATCACGGGAATAGATTCGCGACGCTCAATTCCACAATGACAAGAATATTGCTCTGACTTATTGGGGTTTGTTCCGCCGGAGAATGCATTTAAGGGCTCCCGGATAAGACTATCGTCTTACATGAATGGCTGGTGGTCAACACTTGTGATGATGACAGTCCCTGGGAGAAAGTATTGCAAGGGCACGTGTATGTGCTTTGTGCATTGTTGGTGGATTGTTATATCCTGATGCCACCGAAAACTGTGTGTCCCTATTGTATTTGCAACACATGGAGGACATTGAAGATGGTCCCGCTAATTGGGATAGCACGGTATTGGGATATATGTATAGGGAGCTTTGTACGGCATAGCAGTGCGGTAAAATAAACATAGGTGGGGGCTATGCAACTGCTACAAATATGGGCATGACCCCGTATTACAGCAATAGCACCTATTCGGTCCGATGATATCTAAGAGATATGTCCAACCATCATTGATGACGAAAATATTCTACCTCTCCCACCATATGCCGCAAGGTATACATAATTAATTTATACATTTAATCGTATCTCACTTTTTTATTATTTTAATTCTATGTGGTATTTGTTGTTTTTTTAGGTGGTCTCGACATATATCCCAGACCCACACTGCACATAATGCGTTGCGTGTTATCAGGGCTACGTTTGACAGGATGCAAGAAAATGAGGTAAGTGGCTCATCACATACAGTGCGGGACTTTAACATAGATTACCATGTTTAATGAAATAATTTAATGGTGCAGTTTATTTGGAACCCGTATGATGAAAATGATCCGGGTGTCAGTTCATTGCCCGTATATGCCAGCCGCGTGCCATGGAACATTAGATGCCCCTTGATTCATTATGCAATTGTTGAGGTGCATCATGTAGAACGGGTTCTCTGTCAGTTTCAAATGCTTCAAGACATCCCCCCGAATCCATTAGTAAGTGAAAGACGATTACATTCCATCACTAGACGGGGTCGACAACATGCAGATTGGGCTTCGTTCCATCAAAACTATATTGCACAATGGAACGACGTTCAATTAATGTTGGTAGTGAGACCAGAAATCGCGTATAGCAGTGGGACAGTGCCAGATTATATGAACTTGTATCACCAAATTATAAGGGTCCAAATTTATCATACGGAAGTTCCATCCGGATATCGTCCCGCTAATCCAAGTAACTGAAAATATATGGTAAATCATAACTTTTCTATTTGTTATTTAAAGACATTACCTTCATGATTTTTTTATGTACGTTGCAGGCTGACAGATTAGAACAACTGATGATCGAGTACGATAATGTCCGAGGACTATGTGAAAGACTACATGAACTAGTAAATTATTCACGTTCACGGTACCCTGCTGTCCGAGGAGGGCCGACTAGCAATTATGTTCCAAATGATGAGGCAGGCCCATCTACTTCATATCATCAGGCAGGCCCATCTACTTCATATCATCAAACAGGCCCATCTATGACACATACGCCCTCAAATGTTTGGCAAGCTAACTCGTCATATGGTCAATCACAATTGGAAAATATTAATGAGGAGCTATGGAGGCATTACAGGATATCACCTGTTCTGTTTGACTTAAACATTACTGGAGAGCCATCTCAATCGGTTCAGAACGATCGGCCCCGGCGGAATAGAAGAAGACCACATTATGGGACTGGTGGTCATTTCTAGATTACGTATGTGAAATGTTGTGTATAAACTCAAGTTTTACGAAATAAAAATATTTATTGACTCATTATCTAACAATTAGATAAACATAGTTGTTACATATATTTATTTAGTACATAATCAAACTTGGCTTGCACGATATTGTTGGCGTGCACGGACTTGTGGTCTATCCATTTCATTTTGAATTCGTGTTGAGACATGTCTTCCCGGACCTCGACGAGTGCGTAGTACCGGATTATGCACAAGTTCAAAATGAACAGGATCCCAATACTCCTCCCCCCACACTGGCTCAGACCTCCCTTCATATGTCTTCTTATATGCTTCAATACCATAATATGAAGGGACAAAGTTAGAAGCATTTACTCCAAAATGTCGACATGTTTGTATGGCATGAGAACATGGAATTTCATTACTACTCCATTTGCTACAAGAACACTGTTGGTGCTTCAATTTCATGACGTAAGTATGAGAACCCTGGCCTGTCAAGCTTAATGTCAAGACCAAGGTAGATTGTTGATTATAATCAAACTTCTGCACAATATGGTGTACAACCTCACTTTGGCAAGCCTCAAACAGTCTGAAAGCATAATCTGCCTACGGTTGATTAGCATTCATCATTCTAACACAACGAGTGGTACGTTCCAAAAAGTATTGTACAGATCGAGAGAAACTTATCTGTACAATAGCCATTATGGGTAGGCATCTTGCACCCTTCAGAACCCCATTTAGGCACTACGACATATTGGTTGTAAGTATACCTGTCTGCCAACCACCATCATGTGCTACCATTGGGCCTTGTCAATCCTCTGCAACCAATTATATGCTTCCTCATTCAAGCCCCTGATTTCCTCCATTATTCTGTCAAACTTACGGCTCATCTGCTCTGCACCGGCTCTCCAACAAAGATCCTTCAACTGAACATTATTGAACTTCTTGTTAAAGTTAGAACACACGTGCCGTAAACAAGACCTATGTACCCCAAGAGGAAACTTGAATGCTGGAACATGCTTGATGGCATTGATCAACCCACTATGTTTGTCGGAAATTAGGCAAATTCGGTCCTCTTCGCCTATCAGTAGATGTTTGGCAAGCATTTTCAAGAACCATCGCCTGGAGTCCAGTGATTCTTCATCTACAAGTGCGAAGGCCAACGGCAGTACTTGTTGATTTCCATCCATACCAATTGCCACTAATAACTTATGTCGGTACTTTGTATACAAATGCGTTCCCGTCTACACTTATAACATTTCGGCAATAGCGGAATCCCTCAATGCACGGTCTGAAAGCCCAGAATACATAGTTCAACATTTTAATCCCCTGCCTTTCAATGTCCAAATGCGACCACTCCACAACAGTCTCCGAGTTATATTTTTGCAATGCAGCCATAAACCGAGGCAACTTCTGTACCGAGCTTTCCCACGTTTCGTATACCTGTTCTCGAACTGCCTTCAGAGCTTGCCAAGCCTTCTTATAAGTGATTTCAAGCCAAAGCGATCTTTTACAGTCTGTTGAACATATTTTATGTCGTAACCTGGGTCTTGACGAACCATACCCAACAAATGTGTCGCAATCATACCCTTACCCAAGTTACGATGAGTAACAGAAATCTCATTCATTAAGCATGTATGCGGCCCAACATATTAGGGTAATCCTAAATAAACCCATTTTAGACTTCAATATTCCTCGTAGCATCCAACTGCACCCAGTCTCAGCTTCATATTTGCACGTAACCTTCTACAATTTTGGTTTGCTCTCAACCATGTGGTATTCTCGTCTTGCCCAGCGCATCGAGAAATTCTGTACACTTGCAATCAAGTGGTCCTTGCTTTTGAAAACCATACCCATGCCGAGCTCTCTGCAATTTGAGTCGTAAAAATCCCCCCATTTTCCAGTAGGGATATCCATGGAGTCAACAGGTACCTCGGGATGTGTCATTGTGAAAAATGGAACAACATGATATAGAGAAGGAGGTTTAGATACAACAGGTATGTTCAAATCAATTGCTTGTTGTTGTTCACCTGTCGACTCAGAACCATCGCCTCTAAGCACATCCAACATAACTGGAATGCTGACTTCATCGTCATTTTTAGGATCCTCGTCAGCTTGAATATCTTCTTCAACCTCATCCGGTTCTGAGTTCATCCGGTCATCATTTAAGCAATTATCTGCTTCGGGGTCGTCATTTAAATCATCACTGTCGTCATAGTGGTATGTGGATGTACCTGCATGATCTTCATTTAGCCCAACCCTCTCGATCGCCTGAGTAACTGCTGGCAAGTTGGGCGCATCTTGTGTTAACATAGACATGTATGCGCTCGAATCACCAACAAATGGGTCATCTTGTACGATATTTTCACAAATCTTCTCTATTTCAACAAAAATATCAACATACGAATTTCCACTCGTGGGACTGAAAAAAATTGAACATCTTCATCTGTCTTAATCGGCAACACCGTCTCCCGCCACCGGCCACCGCAACAGCTTGTGTACTTAAAATATATTTGTAACATACAATCAACCCTACGGAGGCTAAGTTGTTCAAACAAAATCGACTCCAGTTCAACAAATGTACTACTACGACATATTTTCATAAATCGGAAAGCTGGACGATCATAACCCACACAAACATATGACTCAATTCGTTGACCTCCATAAAATATAACAATATCAATATTGTTTTGATGGATCATATCTTCACAAATAAAATATAAAAAAGAATCGTCACTACAAAAAACGAGAAAAAAAAATTATATAACGTAAAATTTTAAGAAAAACAACTTACTGTAATCGCAACTGCAATTTTTCCGATTAATTTCCGTCGGCTCTCGCTCCCTTCTCCACAAACACTGAAAATTTCTCCTTCTCCACAAACACTGAAAAATTTTCCTCTCCACACATACTGAAAATTTTTTCGTCTCCGAATGTATATGAAATGGTGTGTACCAATTTGTATATATATATACACACACGCGCGCGTTATTAAAGGGGATGCGACATGCATGCAGCCCATCAAACACATGAAGGCTGGTGAAAACCAGCCTTCACGGGCTTTTAGAGAGACGGGGTTTCAAACCCCGTCTCTCTAAAATTTCAGGCAAAGATGCCTGTCTTCAGAGTGTTAGGCATCTTTGCCTGACACTTTGTTAGAAGACGGGGTTTGAAACCCCGTCTTCGCCTATATATGAAATTGGTGCCAAAAGACACAAATTTCGATTTTTTTTCTTTTGCATTTTTTAAATAATTTCTTAGAGAGGGGCAAAAGATAGTATATAATAGTGAACAAAGGGTTTAAGTTCTTAATTGATAACAAAGACTTAATACAGACTTTTATAAAGAATATTTATGTTGAAAGTGATGTATAGATGACTAGGATGACAAATGCTAAGAGGTTAACTGAACAGCCAAATGCAGGCGGGAGTCGAAGAAACCTACACATTTTTTTCCTTTATTGCATGGGAGGGGGAAATGGGAGGGACAACGACAAGATTTGGGCAAGGAGAGAAATGGACGTGATGTGTGGCTTGGAAAAAGGTTGGGGAATGGTGTTGATGGAGGGCGACAAGGTAAGGGGTGGCAACGAGGGGGCTTGGGGGGAGGGGATAGCGATGACGTGGATTTGGGGAATGGAAGGGGCGCGATAGGGAAGTGGAGGGGGCGAAGGCAATGGGTTGGGGAGGGAAGGGGAGGGGGAGGGGTGGCGCGGCGACGGTGGGATGGGGGTATAGCTATGGTGGGAAGGGGAGGGGCGTCAATGACGGTGGCAGCGACGACGGCGACAGCGACGACGGCGACAGCGACGAGGACAATGGTGGTTGGGTTTGTATTTTTTATTATTTATATATGTATGAAGTAAATATGTTTTAATATATATATACATGTATTATTATAAATAATAGATATTAATTATAATATTATATATATATAAATATTTTTTTAGTCTTAAAGGATCACAAAAATCATACTCACAGCGTGTGAACTACACCAACCACTGTAAGGGGGTATTTTGCTTGATTTTGAAAAACACAGGGGTCATTTTGTTTTTGTTTTGTGTTTTTTTTTTCACGGGAAGGTATTGTGCACATATTGTATATCACAAGGAGGTAAATTATATATTTCCCTATATATATTGCGTTTATGTACAAAATAACCTGTAAGAAATTATTTTTGCCTCATATATTCGATTTTTCTTTTTCTTAGCTTTAGATCGATGTAGGGTAAATTATATTTTTGGTCCCATAAGTGGACCTGTTTCCAATTTTAGTCCCACAATGTCCCCCATTCGCTATTTACGTCCCATAAGTGGATGTTTTTCCAATTTCATGACTCATTGGGGATTTCCGTTAACGAAATTAACCGAAATTGGATTTCCGTTAAGTTGACCGATTTTGGAGGGAAATTGACCATCGTTCAACCACTTTTGGAGGGAAATTAACCCACTTCTTCTTGTTCTTATAAGAACTCATTTATTTCTTATTTTTTCCATATTTACTAACAAACAAAACTTAAAATGACTGCAATTTTTTTATATATAATATATTTCTATTTTCATCTGAATAATTTAAATTTTTAGGTCGAAAAAAAAAAATAGAATTACATGTGGACATTGTAAGGAGCCTGGTCACAACATTAAGTTCTGCAAGAAGAAGAATCAACCAAATTTGACAGAACCTGTGGTAAGTTTTTTAAAACCAAAAAATTGTAATTTGTTCAAATGAAAATAGAAATATATTATATATAAAATAATTGCAGCCATTTTAAGTTTTGTTTGTTGGTAAATATGGAAAAAAAATAAAAAATAAAAAATAAATGAGTTCTTATAAGAACAAGAAGAATTGGGTTAATTTTCCTCCAAAGGTGGTTGAAGGATGGTCAATTTCCCTCCAAAATTGGTCAACTTAACGAAAATCCAACTTCCGTTAACTTCATTAACGGAAATCCCCAATGAGTCCTGAAATTGGGAAAAAAAATTCACTTATGGGACGTAATTCGCGAATGAGGGACATTGTGGGAGTGAAATTGAAAACAGGTCCACTTATGGGACCAAAAATGTAATTTACCCGAGCGATGTATATAGAAAAAATTGTAATTTACGTCCCATAACTTACTTTCTTTGTAATGTTTGTCCCATTATTTTAACACTCACCATATTTAGTCCCATGAGTCACAAAAATTTGCAATTTTAATCTCAATCACAAATTTCGTTAAATATTTAACGGAGCACATGGAAATCACGTGTTTCCTCCGTTAAATCAATGATCACCTACTTAACGAAGCACGAGCAAATCACGTATTCCCTCGGTTAAATATTTAACAAAATTTATTGTTGGGATTAAAACTGCAAGTTTTTGTAACTTAGAGGATTAAATTTGGTGAGTGCTAAAATAATGAGTCCAAAATTACAATAAAAGTAAGTTGTGGAATGTAAAGTACAATTTTCCCAATTTATATGGATGCATAAGATTCATATGGTTTTTATAAGCTACATAAATGTTCTCAATAAGTTAATTATTTATCTTACTTCATATTACAAGTATGATGATATTCAAAGAAAGAAAAAAGCGTAATTATGCAATTAATTAAATAAGTAATGGTGGTTCTAGATTTCAATTATCTAACTAATTGATTAAATCATCAATCAATTTTGTAACTAGAATTTCTCATTTACGAAAAATATTTAGAAATCTCGGTGAAATCTTGGATGATTGCCTTCTTACGTACAAGTAGGTACATAATTAATTTTGAACAAATATGCACTTAAAAAAATAGATTTTTCGCTATAATTAATTATTATGCGCAATGCACATTTATGCACAATGAACCACTGGAATATGCATTTCTTCTTCATGATTGTTGCTATGTTTCTAGTCTGAATTTCGCTGTTGAATAGTTTCTGAAAATTAACGTTGCCCTGTTTACTACTGTTCTTTTGATCATTTAAGATGCATCTTTTAATTAGTTATTAATAATTAATTTTTTGTTACTTTACAGGGATTCGATTGTACTGAAGTCTGAAGGTCATTAAGCCTATTATTATCGGCTACTATTTAGGGCATGACTTTGCTTCAAAGATATCCCACAAGAGACTAAGTATTTTTGGTTTCGAAGGTCTTTAAATTTTTGTTTAGTGGACATGTATGAGGTTGTACTGAAGGTCATTTAAATTTCTGGATATATCCAAGGTCATTTCAATTTTTGTTTAGTGGACATATATTGAAATGATCTTTCTATATTTATTATTTTTAATATTTTATTTTATTTGAATTTTATAAATCGTCAGTTGTAAATTAAATATAATTTAATTACAAAATTTAAATATGAAAATTTGAAATAAAAAATATTGTAAAGCAAAAATAAAAACTTCTATTGATAAATTTTATAATAAAATTTCAACGGATTTTAGCAAAAAAAATTCATCGCAAATTTTTGCAACGAATTGAAGTTGTAATTTTGCCATGGATTTTTGTTGCACGAGTTGTTGCAAAACTTGTAGCAGATGTCATTGCAAACAATGTGTTGCAAATGTTGTTGCAATAAATAAGATATTTGACGAAATTGTTGCATATTTTGCCACAGAAACATTGTCATAACGTTGTTGCAAAAATATTGTAAAATCCGTTGCAAATATCGTTGCAAAACTCATCACAAAATTCGTTACAAGTTAAAGTTTTGGCACACATAATTTGCAACGGAGAATTATCGGTGTCAGAATTTGCCATGGACGAAAAAGCCGATGCAACTATAGCATTAGTATCTATAGCAACGAAAAATTTTCCGTTGCAAATCTCCGAGGCAAAACTGTTTTTCAACGGATTTTATGCAAAATTTGTGGCAAAAAATACGTTGCTATGACATAATTTTTTTTTTTTTCAGTGATGGTCAAAAAAAAAAAAATTATAGCGAATACAAATTAAGCACGATTTTGGAACATCCACTAGTCGTCGTTTCTGCAAATATGACCAAAATCATGACAAATATTTTGGCTTTGGCTAAAAATCATGAATGTTGATTAACCGTGGTAAAAATTTAAGTTTTTGTATTGATTTTTTTTAACCGTGGTTAATAGTATTGATTTACCATGATTTTTTACCCGTGAAAATTTATAGTGTAGCAAAATGTCAATTTTTCATAGTGGCATACATATATATAAATACACAATATATATATATGTATATGTATGTATAATCTTGATATGGACATTTAACATATATATCACCCAAAATACTTATATTACAACATTTAGTACACAATACATTAATATTTTTGAATCAATCAACAAATTTAAAGTAAACAAACACAACATGCTACTATTAAAAATAGACTAATTAATACCTACTACATCCATAGGACTTGAACCCACGAGATCTCAACTTAACCAATTTCTACTCCATATAGAGTTAGTGCGTAATTTCCGAAAAATTACAGGTCTACTCAGAAACTAATTCAATACTCATGAGAAGGCCATGCATGCATGTCAAAAAATTCGGGAAAAATGAAAGCAACTCCCCTGTGATATTGCAAATAAGCGAATAACTCCCCTATGAAAATAAAATACCAATTTACCTTCCTGTTTTTTTTTTAAATGAATTAATTTACCTTCTCGTGTTTTTTTAAATGGATCGATTTACCTCCCTATCTAGGGAGGTAAATCGCTCCACTTTAAAGATCACAGGGAGGTCAAATGTTATTTTTTTTTTCATATGAGTAATTTGCTCATTTTCAATATCACAGAGAGGTAAATTACATTAAACCCAAAAAATTCACTTGATTTCATGAGGATGAATGGGTTTGGCGATGTTGTTGATGGAGGATGAGGATGTAATTCTACCAAGTTTGTACCTCACCATCCTCACAATCTTGTAGAACCAGAACGTACTCACTAGCTGTAGCCCCAAAGCCATTGCCTTCATGCACCCAACAAAATAAATAAATAAAAAAACATAGTTTTCGTAATCGTAACAAGGATAATTACAACCACCTCTAATGAGAATTGACATAATTACAAATACTCATCTCATTTTAACGTTCGTCTAATAATTTGCCCATTCTGTTAACTCCGGTTAGGTTTTCATCCAATTTTTGTGATGAAATGACAATAATGTTATTTTGGATTATGAATTATAATTTTGTATATTTTTTTAAAATTTTCTAAAATACTTTTTATAGACTGATATGTTGTATGATTATTTACTTTACTCACCCTCATATTTTTTTTTTATATATTTTCAAATAGTTTTAAAGAAAAAAAATCAACAAAGGTAAAATAATAATTTTCATCTCACTGTTTAGGGGTTACATAATTATTTTTTAATTAAGAGGGTATTTGTCAATTTATAAAAATATTTATAATTATATCAAATATTTGAAGAGTTAAATATAATTTACTCTTGTAATAAATACTAAATTATGGTGAAATGAAATAACTAATATGGAAGACATGACGAATTACCTTAATGATAAGTGGGTTATGAGCAGATAGAGTGACGTAGGTGAGATACGGTCCACCAATCATCCTTGCCATTGAGAATATCACTGCGAACGCTAGCTGCATGCAACACCAAACGCTCCATTTATTCCTCTTTTTCATTCGACTACAACTGTTTAAAATTTTTATTGCAAATTCTATTTCATCTTCTTAACGTAAATTTTTCAATCTATCGAGAGAAAAAAAGGGTAGGTAGATAGGGGACTAACATCAGCAGCCAAATTGAGATGAGTGTCCCTGTATCCAACCTCTTTAAGCATCTCCCTCAAGTGCAGAAATGGGCTCGAAATTTCTGTAATCCACAACGCTCCGACCATTTCTGTTCCACACTACATTAATATTCACAAACCCCACAAATCAAGATTCATCATATGTATATATAGCTTGTTTGGGATGGGGCCGGGGAGAAAAGTCAAGGCCCACAATAGGCCGGTCGAACACGGATCAGCTCCAAAAAACCCAACCCAGTATTGTTCATGGCCGATTCTAAGTGGTCTTGGGTCATCGAGCTAGGCCAGATCTCAAGTATTGATACTTGGGACCGATCCAGGACCAACTCAGTTCGAACTAGATTTGGGCAGAACCAACCAGTTTTTTTTAATGGGCCAATTCAATTTTGGGTCGGGTTGGTCCGGTCCTGTCCAGATCGACTCACCGCACATCTTGAGAGGAAACTATAAAGAAAAATGGTAAATTGAGGAAATTAAGGTTACCCTTTGATAGGCAAGTCCAGCTCCAATCCCGACAATGCTAACTAGATGGTGAATACTGTTATCAAGCATGAGCACTTGCTTGTCAAAGAGGCAGCACACCAAGTCATATATCAGGTACCCTAGTGTTACTGCAAGTGCTTGCATCTGTTTCATCATGTTCAACACACACTGATCAACTACTAATCATGTCTGTTTATTGCAAGTTTTATGTCAAAATATTCAAGACAACTAGCTAGCTACTCTTATGTTTGCAACATCCTAATCAATTACACTTTTCTGCAAAATTCTTGTCTTTTAACTAAATTTCGCCACGATAATATTTCTTACGTGATTAATCATTCTTTTTAAACTCTGTGCTAGTCATACACGACACAAACACAACCCTTACAACCAGACAAAAAATCACACACACACACACACAGAATGTTACATTCTTACCATCTGAGCCAACGAACACTCCCGGACAAGAAACCTAAAGAGAAACAGAAAATACCTACCTGCTTAGGAGAAGATCTTGAAGCCAAAGGGCAGACTGGGCAACTCCAATCTTCAACAGAACGACAAGCCAACACGACGGCCAAAGAAGCGTGCACCGACGAGACAATACGGGTGCAGAAATCGTAAGAACGTTTTGGGAAAAGCTTTCTGATTACCAAGAACAAGGTTGCCCATGATATTACACTAACTACAATCAAATTGACAACGTAGTCCTCCATCAAATGATCCGATTCCTGCAACCCTAACTTGTTGGAAATTTTAAGGAATACTGCTTGGTCTGAAGAATTGAACTAGCTATACAATCACAATGTGTCATTAATTGATGTATGTTGGTTGGTAGGGTTGGTCGCCGGAGGCTCTAACTGTTTTCGTCCCACCAATCTTCTGTCGACAGCACATGTCATGAATTAATGAGGTTATGTGTAAATTCACCTGCTTCAGACCGCGATTAGGTTTAAGTCATTTTCCTTTCGTTTTTTTCGTTTTGGTTGCAGGGATGGTAGGAGAAACAGATTTAGAATGTTGAAGTTCATAGGTATTTGTTTTTTTTGTGGAAACGTCAATTACAGATCACATCAATGATTCAATATCTAAATAACTCAGCAATATATCAGTTTAATTCAATCATATAAGAACAATTAATAAATTATAGGTTGAATTATAATTACCTCTCTTTAGATTTGGTATGATTACGGATATCTTCTTACTTTTTTTAAAATTACAAATATCCCTCTAAGGTTTGTAATTTTAATCAAAGGACTAGAATTGTTCATTTTGCTCTTGATTTTTTTTTTCTTAATTGTAGAAAAATCAGCCAAAATAAATTACATTATTACTCATCTGTGTAAAAATTGTAAAAAAATCTCTCCCTACGATTTTAATCCAACAAAAATTAGAATATTTTAAAAATTAATAAAAAATAATTCAGTTTGCATAAGGGTATTTTGTCAGTTCGCCCATAAAATGGATGAAAATGGATTATTTGTTAAACGGTTACAAACCTCAAGGGGATATTTGTAATTTTTGAAAACATGAGGGGGCATTCGTAATTATGCCAAACCTCAGGGGAGGTTATTGTAATTCACCCTAAATTATAATTGTCTCAAATAAATTGAGACAAATATCGAACTTGTTCATGAAAATCTCAGTCTTAACCATTAGGCTAATATATCATGGATAAATCACTGTAAAAAAAAGTTTATTTTATTGCGACGCAACATTTGTGATGAAATTTCTGTCCCAATTTGTGTCGGGTATTGCAATGGCTTTGCGACGGATGACGCCACCTTGGGTTTGAAACAATGGCGTCGTATCGATGGAGCACCTGTCGTAGAGTCCGCAAAGTCCACCGCAGAGTTAGGCTCGTCCATGACAGTTGAAAAAACCATCCCAAATATTTTTCCTTCCTTATTTTGAGATCGCGTTTTGCGAGGGATAATTGTAGTCACAATTTTGCGAGGGGGTTTATGGAGGAGCATTTACAATTGGAATGGTTTACTATGCAATTTTACTGTCCACTGCACATCCGATAGAATATAAGTCACAAATTGCTCCAATTTTTGCAACTGCTTTCAGCTTTCGTGCCAAATCTAGTAATCCATCGCAAAAGTAACAACGACTTTAACATTGGCTACTTTGCCTGTTGCAAGGTTGTCACAAAAATCGTCGTAAACATCACAACGATTATTTTTCAATGGCTAGTTTGAAAAAATTGCACTTTTAATCTCATTGGACAGGTACTATTGCACTTTTGGTCTCACACGTTACGGGCTCAACACTTTTGGTCCCACAAGAATAAAAAATATTGCACTTTTGGTCCCATATTCTCCATTTAAACCGTTAAGTGAGGGATAAAAAATCACTTTTGAAATATCAAAGGTGGTTTTTTATGATTACCACTAGGCTTATTGAATGGAAATATATCTTATTTTAGCGTCATTTTCATGAATCTCACTTTATAAAATGGCAATTTTTCCCAGTAAATTTTGCAAAAATATAAGTTACACCCTTATGATAGATAAAAAAATGTCTTTGCAAATTTGTCTCAAAAGAGTATAATCTGCAATTTTGTATGACCATTATTGTGAAAGAAATGTTAAAGTATGTGATTGAAAAATTAAAATAACTGCAGAAAAATAAAAGCACTGCAAAATTAAAAAGAAAAAGAAGCCAAAACTTGAATTTTTAGTTGGAATCTTTTGGCGGTGTTATAAAGTGCCTTTACTTGAATTTTGTAATTAGTTTTTGGGCAATCTGCAATTTTTTGTCAATTGCAAATATTGGCAATTCTTTTGGATATAAATTGCATATTTGTGCATTGTTGGCAGCGGGGAAAACATGGGCTAAATCTGTATACTGCAAACAGTGAATTTTGGCTTCAATGCAATCAATCCGTTTTTTACTTTTAATTTTGTAGTGCTTTAATTTTTTTTACAGTCATTTTAATTTTGCAATCAAATAATTTAACATTTCATTCATAATAATATCAGTACAACATTGCATATTATACTCTCCTGTAACAAATTTGAAGAGATTTTCTTTTTTTTTTTATCTATCATAAGGGTGCAACTTTTTTTTTTTTTTTTTGGCAATATTTAGTAGGAAAAATTGTCATTTTATAAAGTGAGATGCATGAAAATTGCGCCAAAATCGGATATAATTCCATCCAAGAAGCCTAGTGATTTTCAAGAGTGATTTTCCATCCTTCACTTAACGGTTTAAACGGAGTTGGGACCAAAAGTGCAACACTTTTTCTTCCTATGGGACCAAAAGTATTGAACTCGAATGTGTGGGACCAAAAAATGCAACAGTTATATCCGATGAGACCAAAAGTGCAATTTTCCCGAATAGTTTTGTCCATCGCAAATTGGGCCGCAAATCCGTTGCAAATTTCTCTCTCTATATATGTTGCTTTTATTTTATTTTTATTCGCTCTCTTGGCAATTAGCAATCAGTTAGGGAGTTAACAACGACAGAGAAGTGCCTTAGTCGAGTCCTAGTCAGCTCCCAGGAAGCCCAAAAAGCATGAGGGGAGCTGACATAGTGATGCTAAGGTGCTTCTCTCCCAATCAAAGAGAGACGCGAGAGAGAGTGACCCTCGAGTAAGGGGCACGACGAGGGTGTCATTCGTCCTCCAACAACCCTTGTTAAATTTGTATTTTTTATCCACATACACACACTCTCCATCTCTCACTGATTATTGAGCATATTTTAAATATTACCATCATCGCGTTTCATTGGTCTCTTAGCTGAGTTTGGAGGAAGTGGACCGTAATTGACCAAGTAAAAATTAGAATCCTTTTTTCTTAGTGTAGTTTAATTATTGTTAGTTATAAATTTTATAGCTCGAATTTGATACATATATATATATATATGTAGGTAGTGATCATCATGTTAAGACAATTGAGGATGTGGATATATGAGAAGAACCTGCTGGAGAATATCGGTATTAGGCAGAAGTTCGAGGATGGTGTTCAGGCTTTCATAAAATGTGCCAAGTGTCAGCGTGCACAATGGAGGACGAGAAGATTATGTGTTCGTGTCGAAAATGCAAGAACGAAATATTCAAAACAACATATGAAGTTATATTCGACTTATGTAAGAAAGGGTATGTGGAGGAATATTATAATTGAACTTCACATGGTGAGGATAGGAAGCAAGATTACTATGATTCGTTGATTGCCCAATTCTCAAGCATACCTCAACTGCACAAAAGACTAGTTTGTTACGGTTCATAGCCATGGCACAAATAGTTGTTATGGTGGATTATCTAAGTTTTAATTGATTTTTGTTTAACCATAATTAATAATAATTATTTACCACGGTTTTAGTTCATAGTCAATAAAGTTGTAGTCAACAGTAAATTTTCTTCTAGTAATGCCATGAATAATAATTCTATTTTCAAATTATTTTCTAAGTAAAAAAAGATTTCTTAATCAAGAAATAGAAAATTATTTAATAAATGAAGAATTTAAATTAAAAATAAACTAATATTAAGTTAATATAAGAGACGCACAACAAATATAATATTCTCAACGACTCATATATACTTTTGAAAAGAAATTGACAATAGTTTAACCAAAAGCTGAACACTTTTACGAGAAAAAATATATATATATATATATATGTATATATTGTTATATTCTTCAAAGAAAATATACTTGAAAAACGGATATGATCACTCATTTCTATCTAAAAATTTATATAATTAATAACTTATATTACCAAATTAATAATATTTTTTTACATGAAACTTTTTTGTATATTTATTTAACTTTTTGTCTATAAAATTTGAACTACGTACTTAACTTAATAATTACAATTACATTTTACTTGATCGTAATTAAAATGTATTTCTTCCAATTAAGAAAATTTCAATTGAATTTAAGATTTAGAATGTTAAAAAAAAAAAAAAAAAAAAAAACCTCTGTACTATGAATATTTATATATATTAACTATACTATTATAAAAAAAAGATATATTATAGACACAAAGTGGCGATTTTGACACCATTGTAATCTCAAAATTGCTTTTCAACTGATAAGATAATAACTTATTCAACTTTTCAAGTTTTACATTAATTTATAAGTTAGTTTTCTTTTCTTTTATTTCTCTTCTTTTTTAATATGAAATATTAGTTTATATATTTTACTTTTATTTATAATATTTTTTAATATTATTTATTATATACAAACTAAAATAACATGCCACAACGACTAATATATATAAATAATATAATAACAATTTTGTTCAAACATTTAATAGCAGGGGGTAAAGGTCCAGGGTGCACATGCATGGTTATGTAGACAGTGATGTCAACATCAAAATAGCTAGTTAGCTGTCTATATTGCATGTTTTCTTTCTTTCTTTCTTTCTTTTTTTTTTTTTTTTTTTTTTGCCATAGTTAATTGAGCAACCACTCCATATCTTATTCTTATATTTTAATATGTTTGGTATTTCTTTTTATAGATGTACCATGAACATAAATATAATTCTATATCAAATTTGCATTTTAAAAATATGTGATTACACTTAATATTTATTTTATGGATAATTACACCCTCTCACATGAAATTTATTGCAATTCCACGTAGACTATCTATTATTTGTAAAATTACACTTAATATCCTTGATGTCTTTTTTCTTCCAACAAATCGTACACAAAATTTGCTGATTTAGCAAATAATTTGAATAAAAATCCATATTTACTTCCAAATTAACTTATTGCACTTTAAGCAAATATTTTCTGATCAAGTTATCCTTATACATCCTTATATGTGCTAATGCATGTTAAGAGGTACATCTTTATAGATAGTTTGGTCAGAAAGAATTTGTTTGACCTGCAACAAGTCACAAGTAAGTCAATCAAGGGGGTAAATATGAATTATTTTTGTTAATATCAATAAATTTCTTGAATTTTGACTAATGGGTGAATTTATTTGTTGGACGAAAACAAATGTTAGGATAACTAGATAGAATTTCACAAATCATAAAGATTTATGTATACTTACACTAAATTTCAAGAAGAACGGTATAATTATCCTTTTATTTTATTTAAAAAAATATTTTATACATATGATATATATTAATTAAAATAAAAAATAGAACATAACTAAAACTAGGAATCCAATCCGGTGGTTTTTCCGTAGGATTTGGGATTTAATGCCAATTAATAAATGTCGGCAAGAATTTGATTAGCTTTGTCCCACGTACAGTTGAAACAGGATGAACCTTATATCCCAACCCCCCCCCCCCACCACCCCACCCCACCCCACCCCCTCAATGATGTACAAAAAAATACAAAAATTTCGTCGTAACTAATTCTCATGGAAAAAATAAAATAAAAATAATAATCAATCATGATTATGCAACGATAGTTGGTTATTGTTTTAACATACAAGATCAAAATCTTGATCAGAATTAAAAGGGATAATTACACCGCTCTTTCTGTGGATTGGTGTAATTATACATACATCCATTGTGATTTGAAAAATTATATTTAATATCTCTGTTGTTTACTTTCATCTAATAAAAAAGTTTCTAAATTAGTTAAAATTCATCGAATTTATTGATATTAACAAAATCACTGGATGAAAATTTCTATTTACCCCCGATTACTTATTACTAATTTATTGCAGGTCAAATAAATCTTTTTATGACCAAACCATCTTTATACATGTGCATTCATCATTAATGTATGTATGGAGGTATATCTTCACCCTTATAAGAGTAGTTTATGCGAAAAGGATTTGTTTGACACTAATACATTAATCATTTGTAATCCAAAAATGTCATTCAATTATAAAATAGCTAACTTATTCAGTTTTTTAAATTTTATATTAATTTAATTATTTAGTTAATATGTTTTATTCTTATTTTTAATATATTTTAAAATATAAAAATATTTATTATATATATATAGAAACAAGATACCACGACGACTAGTGTTGCTGGAAGATTAGTCAATGGAGATGTCAGATCAAGGTTTCCTGGATCATCAAGATGAATTTGGGGCCCTATGATGGGTCATCCTACCCGTTTAAAATAAGACTATATATCTTATATTTGGATCATCCACAAGATACCCAATCGTGCAAAAGCCCAGAAATTGCAACTCTCCAATTTTTTGTTTTGGCGTTAACTCAAAGCCATGTTAAAGTACCGTGGATTCTGATGATGTTTGTTATAATTATATATTTTTTTTAATATTTAAAAAATTATAAAATATCTTTTAAAATTAATGATTATTTAAGAAATATTTTTCGTAACAGCTCATTATTGGATTGGTATTTGTTAGACATCGGTTAATTCCAAACGGATATTAGTAACTTTCACACAACGATGATAGGGGTGTTGCAATTTTTGATTAATCGACCGAAAATCGATTAATGAACCAAAAATTTGATTTTTACGGAATATTGAATCAAAAATTTGGTTCGGTATATTCGTTTTTTTTTTAAGATTTGGATAATTTGGTTCAGTTTTTTTTTTTTTTTTTTTTGTCGGTTAATCAAACTGAACCGAATACTGAATTTTAAAAAAATTATATATATTATAGATATATAATAAAAAAATATATAAGGTATAAATATTAAATATCATAATATCTGTATTTATAAAAAAAAAGTTACAAATTTATGATTGATACAATACCTAATAGGTTATAATTATTGATTAACAAAATATTTTTTCTAAAAAAAATTAGTTAATTCGGTACAAAAACGAACCGAGCATTTCAGTTCGATATTCGGTACGCCATACCGAAGTTTCAGTTAATCGAACTTTTGGTTCGATTCGGTTTGGTTCAGTTCGATTAACCGAAATGAACACCCCTACAAGATACTCTATCGTAATAATGGGGTATTTATAATTATGAGAAATCTCATGAAAACCTGTTATAATTTACCATAAAAATATTTTCAGAAAAAGATAAATTATATTGACGTCCTAATATTAAATCTAATTACATAAATATTCTAAGTTCTTTATAAAATTATAATTACATCCCTCGAAAAAATATTTATGTAAAATTTTGTCACTGAATAAAAAATATACTTATAATTACAATTATAGTATGTCATTGTAATTTGTAAAACACATAGGCCACTTGTAAGTTGGTAACCAATTCTTGAATATTTTATTTTATCATATATTATTATATTTAATTTTTGAAAACAATGTGTCTGAGGTCAGTGATTCAATCACGTTGCACCAACTTGAGGGCAAAATAATTAAGTAATATCTTAAAGTGGGTTAATTATGCTTAAAAATGGGGTCAGCTAACATTAGAATACACCACAATATATAATTTCAACATACATATGTAATTAATGTGTTAGCTTGTCTTTAATTAAGTTTGTCGTTTCATCATTTATTGAAAGTACATGCGCAAAGTGTACAAAAATAACGTAATTTGTTTTATCGTAGAGGTCATGGGTTCGAACCCTCTATTTGAGATGATGTTGTTGTTACTGTATAGTATGTATTATCTCCAGTTGTAATAGTTAAGTTAGTTTATGTGATATTGTTAATATAATTGTTGTATTTGTTTTTGTACGATATTGTTAGCCGACAGAACTGAATGTAATCACTTTACTTTCAATTAATAAAATTCATCGCTTCCAATTCATAAAAATCACTACAACAGTGATACGTAATTTGTGTTGAAATGGTATAATTCACAAATTGATTTTCTACTTCCGATTCATAAAAAGAAAAAAAAAATCCCTGAATTACTAGCGCCTAACGCAGGGTTTTACTTTGAATGGAAAAATAAATCAAATTACTCGATTAAAATTGATGGATTGAAACTCGCTTGAATTCGATTTGTAAATTTGACAAACCAAACTTGAGCACAAAAATTTATTCGATAAGCTTTTGAGCTCGATTTGATTAGTGCAAAAATAATATATATTTAAAACTATCGATAATTCGAGTTCAACTCATGTTTGATCCAATTAAAACTTGATTAATCAATAATTATATCAAATTCAAACGTAATTTTTCAAGCTCGATAATGATTCAATCAAGCTTGAACAATGATACGTTAGCCTCGACTTGAACCATTTACGAACCTAGTTTACTGCCTATATATATATTTACTAAAATTCTTTCATAAAGAAATGTATTATATATTAATTAAGGAAAGCAGTTCAGTTTGCTTAGGTCCTCCTGACCAACTCCTCTAATTACATCATTTAAATATTAAAAATATACAGTTAGCAAACATTACCACCACAACTTGTACAAAAGCAACTTGATCAAATCACTTAGTCTCCACTAATTAAACAAGAAACAAGAAAAGGACACATTAAATTAAATATTAATTATTGTCAAGCTTTTTACATTAATAAATGGACAGAGTAAGGCTTTCATCACCACCCATGCTTGTATGGGAACAAATTGAATTATTTACAGCTATTTTATTCCTTAGCATTCAATTAAATTCTAAAGATAGAAACCGCACTGTAATAATCATCCCTCATTTTAATTTCCTTTCTTTATATTTATATATATATATATTGATTTAATTACTATTATGAGTCTTTTCACCTAATATAAGATAGAGATGGGCATCCAACTAATGATGTCATATCTATTAGTAAAGGTTGAAGTCGCATGAATTAGTTTGGATTACTGATTCAAATTGAGCGATAATTTCTCTTACTTTTGGAAATTTTATAAATGAGGGCAGAAAATATTTTAGATCGGATGAATTTTAGCCGTGCGTTTTACTAATTAACTATATTTGTCATGTAACTTATCATTTTTCTTGAATCACATGTGTGATATACTTATCTCCCTATTTTAAATTTGAGCAGATCTGATTTGAATTAAAATTAAATCAAAAGCATTACTTCATGGTTCTCCTTTTTATTAAAGAAAAGGACAAATTACATCAATATTCCCTGATATTAGGTCTAATTATACAAGCACCTTACCCTCTTTATAAAATTCCAATGGACCCATTGAGGGGTACTATATATATACTAGCACAATGTACCCAGGGGTACAAACTTTCATCATTAAATAAGGAATGAGAATGTGTTATATACTATTGTCCAAGGGTATTTGTGTAATATTTCGCTACTGAATATGAAATGTACTTATAACCATCACCTCAATGAATAAATTTTGTAAAAGGCGTGGAGTGTATGTATAATTTAACCTAATATCAGAAAATGTCAATATTATTTAACCTAAAAAAAATATACTTGTAATTTTATAAAGTGCGTGGAGTTACTATGTATAGGAAAAAGAAAAGAAAGACCATTTAATTTAATATATATAAGATGAGTGGAACCCTTGTTTCATATTTGACTATTAATAATGAAAAATATATGCAAACAACTAAACAATTAGATTAGTCAAATGAAACACCATGTATTATAATTATAATTATTATAATAATAATAATAATAAAGTAGATCAAGACATCAAACTCAAAAGTCGGTGTAGAAAATTCAAATAAAAATAGTAATTAGGAGTAGTAATTAAATTAAACCAGTTTGAGGCATGATCAATCAGGATACAACAACTGGGGCAGATATTATCACCACTAAATTAATTAATACTGACCCATTTACACACCAAGAACAAGAACCCATCTCCCCCTTCATTAATCATACACTTTATATTATAATATTATAATATAATTAATCCTTTTAACCCCAGATCCTAATTGAACTAAAAAAAAAAAAAATACAATCAAATTTGCCAAGAAAATCTTGACCGTTCCTTGATCCCGAAACCCCAATGATGATGATGATCAGTAATCAAACAGCTCAGCCGAGGCCATGATGGGATGTTGGCTAAGCCCCATCATGTTATTCCATGGGTTGTTCAACAGGCTATCACCAAATCCCTGATGCTGAAACTCCTCCGCCTCGAACATGCAGCTTCCGCCGCCCACGGCGGTGGCGGAGGAGGAGGAGTTTATATAATTCAAGATCTCGTTCAAAGACTGGAGTCTTTGCGTGAGCTCCATCATCTGAGCCCTCAAGACTGAGTTCTCAGCCTCCACATTCACATAGTGCTGTGTGGTGACGTTTATGCTGCTCAAAATCTGGCCGTTCTCCTTCCTGAGCTGGGCCACCTGAGCCATCAGATCATCCAGATGCTTCTGCTTCCTCAGCCTGGACCGCCTCGCCGACTCCCGGTTCGACTGCATTCTCTTCCTCTTCCTCTGATCCATCAGGTTCTTCAAATCCTCCTCCGAACCGGAGTTCTGAATCGGTGGCGACCCGGCGGAGGAATTCCCACTGGAATTAGAAGCCATTTTCGCGTGTTTCCACCAAAAGGGTCACCGGATCGTACGATTTACGCTCTTATTTCTTTGATCAAACAGTAAAATTTTCAAGATTACTACAAATATATATATATATATGTATCTAATTAAGGGGTTGTCTGGATAAGTAATAAATTACTTATGAGAAAACGTAGAACCAGTAGAGAAAGACAACAGAGAAAGATTGAACAAGATGGGTTCTGCGCCTGAGGGAAGAATTGATCATAAACCCAGACCTGAGGATTTCACTGAGTACAGGAGACATCAATCTCAAACAACAACAAAACTATCTGCAGCATCAATCTTAATTCTATATATATGTCTAAAAAATCACAAGATTTTCAACAAAGTTTCTGCCTTTTCTCCGGCAGAGTAACAGCCACAACTCCAAGATTTTTACCCAAAAAACGCGCAGAATCTCCCAAGAAATCTCAAGATTTTTGCCCGAAAACGAGCAGAATATCCCCCCAAGAAATCCGAACAAGAGAAATGAAACAAGAGAGAGAGAGAGAGAATGAAATCAAGACAAAAACAAGCTAGAGGTAGGAAAGAAAAGAGAAGAGGAAGAGGTTTTAGAGGAAGGGAAAGGGCCTGATTTATAGCAGAAAAGGGTGGGCAACAAAATCCTACAATATCCCAAAAAACAAAAGATGCACAGAAATAATTATCATATTTTAATTATTAAAAAAAAAGAAAGAAATAGAGGAAAAAGTGAAGGGCTTAGGAATCTGTTGGGAGAGAGTGATGAGGCATGTGGGGTGGAGAAATAATTCCGCAAACGTCCAACTCCAGCTGTGCCTCTGCCTGTCGACCAAAATACAGTCACCGCTCCCACCATAATTTTTACTGAATTCAATGCATAAACTTCACCCTTTCTCACCATTACTATACTTTTACCTTGATTTCACCAACCCTACCTTTTCCCCATTATTAATTATACCTTTTTATTAGTAATATTAGTTTTTGTCTAACAAATAAATATATTTATTAGTTAAAATTTATAAAATTATATTAATTTTGTTTGACTTGCAATAAGTAAATAAGAATTTTCATTCATTTTTTTTTTTTTTTTGTTGATATTAGAAAGTTCGATGAATTTTGACTAACAGAATGATTTATTTGTTGGGTGTGAACAAACTGACGTAATTTGTCAAACCGGGGGGAGGGGGGTGAATGTTACTACACCAAATCTCAAGAGATGGTGGTGCATTTATCCAGTTTTATTTAGAGGGGTGAAATATTTTATATCTTACTTTGATGTTTTGTATTGATATATTACTCTATTGTGGTGTATGCGATTATATTTTTTTAAATTGAGTTAAATTTAATTATATGTTGTTTTTAATATTTTGAAAGGAATACGTATCAGTCTTATAATGGTACGTTATTAAAGTGCGATGAAAGATTTTTATTTCCTTTTATCGATGTGAGGACCGTGAATTTTACCATTGGGAAGTGATACGTGTCAAATGATTGTTGGCTAGGAATCTAGTGGTGGATGGGGTGGATTTGGAATTATTAGGACAAGAAGAGGGTGGTTGTTGATGTTGCTCATGAGGAGGATGTTATGAAACTATTCCTTGGATTGTTTCACCAACAAAGAAAAAGAGAGGTAAAAATACTCCCGGCAAGAATTACTCCCTCCACTGTTTCACTGCACCTCAAAACCTAGATAGATCTCTACCTGAATTTGTACTTGTTTCGTGTAAATGGCTTAATTGTATTTACTGCTCTGTATATAAGTAAGGTTGTAAAATAAGAACATTAATTATAGAGTAGCAAAATTGCTCTATGATTAAGTAATTTTTTTATAATTTTAGGACTCCGACCGTCAAATTTTTAAAATTGATGACATGAACCAAATTAGGGCTTGCAACTTTGGGCTTTTGTTGATTTTTTTTTAAACAAAACTGCACATTGCCATCTGAGCAATAACTTGGCAAAAAAAAAGTTAGTATATAACTATTTATATAATTAGAAAATAAAATTATTATATAATATAAGTTAAAAAATATTATTTAAATTTATATAATAGAAAATATAAACACCTGCAAATAACATTTCACAATGAGTTCATTTATCTGAGCTCTTAAAGTTTGAACTCTAAAAATAAATACGAGCTGAAATTATATGACATAGAACTAACTATACGAGCTGGGAAAATTTAGGTACTCACCCTACTTGAAGGGCACTCCTTCAAATCTACTGGTCATATGCACCAAAAGAAAGCATGGAGCTATCAATACTCCTATAAATAAGCTAATAAGGAACTAAAAAGGAGGCAATCGAGACTCTCTCGTTGTATTTCTTTAGAACCCCATATTTCATTTATCAATATTGTAAGGAAAAAAAAAACACTATCTATCACTGATTAGAATTTTTTAAGTGTAAAAATAGAATTTTTTATTCGTATTTTATTGAAAATTTTCATTTTTACCCACACTAGACGCGAACCTTCGTCCTGTTTAGTTACATTCATAAGTTTTTAGGGTATAATGATCATTCATATATGGGGTATCAATATTTTGAGAGAGATGAATGAAAAAACAACCTGATCTGAATAAAAGTGAGAGGTGAATTACAATGACTTCCTCTGATATTTGAAATAATTACGGATGCCCCTCGTTGTTTTAAAAATTATAAATATTCCCCTGAAATTTGTAATTTTTAACTAAGGGTCTAAAATGGTCTACATATCTTGTCCTTAACTTTTTTTAAAATTGTAGAAAATTCAGCCGAGTTAAATTACATTATTGCTCCTCTGTGTACAAAACGTAAGAAACTTCTCCCTGCGCATTTTTGTCTAAAAAAAATTAGAAAACTTTAAAAAATAATTTAATTTGCATAAGGGCATTTTGGTCAATTCACCCATAAAAATGAATGAAAATGAATTATTTATTAGATGATTACAAACCTTAAAAAGTATTTATAATTTTTGAAACAACGAGAAATCATTCATAATTATACGAAACCTCGAAGGTAAGTATAATTCGAGGTGAGATGCATGAGGAGAGAGTCAAAAACTAACAAAGAATTGAGTGTGAGGGATATTATTATGACCTCTGGAATAATCGTAAAGGTAGAAGATTTTTTAGTCTGCTTATCACATTCAATGAATTTGGAAATTCTATCACTTTTTTTTTTTTTAATAAAAGAAAAAACAAAAAGAATTGTTGTTGTGTGTGTTAGGAAAGTGTTTAAATCTGTTTGCCTTTATTAGGCGCCTTCATGCGTTGCCTCCGCTTATTCCGGCCTTTAATTTTATTTTTTATATTAATTACTTTCTATAGCTATCACATTTTGTATGGGACATTAATTATTCTATTTATATATATATATATATATATATATATTATTCTAGAATATAAATATTATATATTATCGCCGACTAGCTAGTTTTTATTTTATTTATTCTTACTTTCATACTTTCATTAGGGAATATAATTGTAAACCTATTCCTCATAATTAATTCGATAATAATCATAATAATAATAATGAGGGATAATTACACCTCCTCCCTTTTGGTTTAGTGTAGTTATACGTAAACTCTTTCTGGTTTGAAAAATGATATCTAGTACCCCTGATGTTTGTTTCTGTCTAACAAATAGGTTAATCCGTTTATCAAAATTCACCGAATTTGCTGATATTATAAAAAAAAATGAATAAAAGTCGATATTTACCAGGGATTGATTTAATACTGACTTATTGTAGGTCAAACAAATTTTTTACGGCCAAACTACCCTTATATATTTTCAGATGTTAATACATGTGAGAAGATATGTATCCATCGTTATAAGGAAGTTTAGTCATAAAAGATTTATTTGTCTAGCAATAAGTCATTAATAAGTCAATTAATAGGAAATATCGATTTTCATTTAACTTTGTTGTTAATATCAACAAATTCGGTAAATTTCAATTAACGGAAGGATCTATTTGTTAAACAGAAGCAAACATCAAAGATACTAAATATAATTTTTTAAACCACAAAGAATTTACGTGTATTTACACCTAACTTCGACGGACGAAGTGAAAGTATCCCTAATAATAATCTTAGGTTTTGGCATAGTATAATATCTCAATTAGTTCTGAAAAGTCAAGACCGCAAAATTAGTCAAAGACGCAATTTATAAAATATGATATTATAATTCTAAACCAACTTAACGATAGCCATGATTGTAATCATGCATAGGGGAGCAAAAGCTTAGGTGAAGCGCGTTTTTTAATTTAATTTTATTATCTTGCATATATTTGTTTAAATATTAATATTAATTCATTTGTGCTAATATTGTAATTAATCTTTTAATGAGATGGCCGTTTATAGGGGCGGAGGCAAGCCCTGTCGAGCCCTAGCGGCCGACAGGGCTTGGCCTCGACCTCAGACTATTAGTTTATTAAGTCCTAAATTTAAATTTGTCTTATCCATTAAAAATAATAATAATAATTAAAATTGGAATTAACTTATGTAAGAAATAATTATTCAAGATCTCCAGTTTTAATCTCTTTCCACTAATTAGAACTATACGGTTCCACTTAACCGAGAAGAAAATTTTGCTACATCATAATTTTATCAACAACATGTTATAATTCTTCTCAAATTTCTCTTATGTGATTAATTTTTAATTTATGTATTTCAATTTCTACCACTTTGTTTCTTTTGATAGGTTTGTAATTTATTTTTATTTATTAGATAAAATAATTTTTCGTATTTTCACATTATTTTTTTGGTTCTTATAAATAGAACGCCCAAAAAAATGTGCGAATGAAAATTTTAAATTAGTTGTTTATTATTTTATTTGGTATCTAACTCTTTAGTTAATCTCTCAGGACAATAACTAAGCTTAAATATAAAAATTGGTCATGATGTTTTTTTTTTAAAGAAAAAGTTGATGATTATATAAATGTAAGTTTTAATTTTCAAGAAATGGGTAAATTTGTTATAATTAAGAGACCGAAAAACTTGTTACTGTAAATTTCAACCCACCCCTCATTGTCAGAATAATACTTATTAGAATTAATTATACTTATGTCAATGAATGTATTTAATTTGCAATAATTATTATAGTTTATTTTTTTTTATAAACTTAATATTTTTATTTATTAAACTAATTAATTAAATTTTGATAGGGGTAAGCCAACGATTATTTCTTGAAATGGAATTTTAAGGAATAATCATAAACAATCTATTAAGCAATTAACATTAAATAATTCTCATTTCTAACAACTTAACCTTTTAAATATGGTGATCATTTAACATAGCATCAAAGTCACATAAAAAAAAATAAAAAAAATCATGTGTTCAAATTCCATTTCTCTCTATTTAAAAAAAAAAAAAAAAACAGCTTCAACGTATCAAATATTATTCTCATTAAATTTTTAAATGAGACGATCATTTCAAAATCACTTAATTAGAATTTAATCTTGGCTTGCAATCAGGAAATCCAACTCAGAATAGTGAAATATCGGCTGGCAAGATCATGGCATGTCTCAAACATGTCATACCTCGTCAACTTTGAGCACTGCACTTTAATTAATTTCCTGATTTTATTAATTAATGTACCTGTAAAACATAAAATAATGGCTTAAATGTATTTTTGGTCGCGTAATTTAGGCCATTTGGCATTTTTGTTCTTTAACTTTTTAGGGTAGCATTTTGGTCTTGTATCTTTTTAATTTTCATGATTTTAATCCTTTTTGCATCGGAGTTTACACTTCTCGCCGAAAAAATATATGTGCCTCTCATATGATGTTTTAAAATTGGGGATTTTGTTCCTATTGGCCCATTCTATAAGTGTTTTTGTCCTTTAACTTTCTAAAATAGTATTTTGGTCCTGTATCTTTTTTATTTTTGCAATTTTAATCCTTATTTTGTCGGAGTTCACCCTTCTCGCCAGTATTGGTGAACTACGGCGAACTACGGCGAACAAAATGATTAAAATTGTGAAAATTAAAAAGATGTAGGATCAAAATATTACCCTAAAAAATTAAATAATGAAAATGTCAAATAACCTAAGTTACGACCAAAAATGCATTTAATCTTAAAATTATATGTAATAGAACCCTTTTGAAAACTCATAAAAGAAATTATTTATTTGCTCATTATTTTTCACTGTCGAAATGTCACATGTTAAAACGTGGTATGATGTACGAAAAGCCACAGCACATTACAAATAAAAAGAAAAGAGCAAAGAATAAAACTTTTAGATCGGTAAGAAAAGAGTGAAGCTAATGAATTAATTAAGCTATACATGCTACATACCTTTTTTTAATTTGATGTCTTTATTATAAACAATTTAAATATCACACAAGTTTTATATGGCAAATTCTGGAATATTTTAAATTCTAAAAGATGACTGTTTCGATTTTCTTTATTATTTTTACCTTTTTAATCAAGGGATCGTTTATAAATATTCTTGTATCATGAATTTCAATAATTAACTAGATTACAATGAGTTATCATGATGTTTTGACATAATTACAAATACTCTCTTATTGTTTGAAGAACTACCAATAGTCTTCTGATATTTGATGAAATTATGTAATCTTTGGACGTGGGTCTGGAATTATCCGATTTACCTTGCTGTTTTTTCCTTTAAATTTGAAAAATTGTAAAAGACGCTGACGAGAAATTTCATTCTTGTCCTTCTAGTCCATAAATGTTTTTTAAAAAAATAACTAAAATTATAATTCAGTCCACAACACTGTGACCATTTCACCACAAAAAATAGATGGAAAGCTAATCGAACGAAATAATAATTAGACGAAGATTAAAATCAAACTCATTGTAATTTACCTAATTATAAGTAACAATGAACTGTAATTATAATTCACATGTACGCTAGTGAGACTCGAACCCACAATTTAAGAAGAAAAATTAAAATTTTAATCTTACCATGCACTAATACAAGATTGTATGAACTTTGGACATATATGTATACATGTTGTAACTAGGGTTTTTACAAAAATTAATGTATTGAAAATGAGAGTTGATGAGAAGGTAGGAAAAGTGGTCCATTTGGTAGACAATTACAGCACAAGAGAAAAGAGCAAAGATGAAATCTTGTAATTAAAAGTTGAGAGTCCCACCACAATTGCAATTTGGTGAAAAGCAATTTTAATGCACTGAAATGACACACATGGGGATGGGGTTCACCTTCACATGTTTACATTTCTTTCACAAAATCTCTACTTTATCAGGGTAGGGGACCCCTGCGTACTTACTCAAGTTCGAATACGAGATCTTTCATAAAAAAATTTAAATTCAAACTGTTGAGATGTACTTTAAAGGACCCCTCTCATACTGTCTTGTGTTTTCATCTTTCAGTTGGTTCACAATTAAGGAAAAAAAAAGATGTAATTAATGTGGATAATTAAAATAAATTGGTTATATAGATATATATTATTTCATTATGAATACCGATTGTTAATCAGTAATTATGTAACATCAACAATATAGTTATTTAGTAAGTTTAGTTTTAAAACTTATTCTATTGAATGAGATCTAGTTATTTTAAAATAACCAAAAAAAATTCAAGATTATTACTCTCAGAAATAAAAAAGAAATACACACAAACAGGATAAAGATCGTTACATCCCCCAATGACTCGGTATGACATCTGTTGATCAGGGGATTATTGAGTGGGTAAGGTATACAACCACGTCAACGTGATACATCAAACTCTTTATAAATACCGGTTGTCACTCGTCCATGAAAGGTACACTGTTATTATACCAAGATCGAGCTCTTCAACCACGCACAGACTCAAAACCTGAACTATTGTAAAGTATCAAATAATTTCTTGACAGGTACCCTAACAAGCATAACGTATTTTATTTTTTTTTAAAAAAAAATCGCCCATTTCCAAATAACCTAATTAGACAGTGATCTCGACCCAGATCACTATTCCGAAAGTATGGTTGGCTTGAAACTACAAATTTATAATTTATACAACATACTAAACCATGGACTTTGGACATACATTATTCCTTATAAATTTTCGATACAGATCTTAGAATGAAATTAAGAGTCCTTAAAATAAATGTTAAACAGAACAGAAGATATATTAATATATGTCAAAAATGCACGCAGTTTTTCAACATTTTGCAATTTAAAATTAATTGATAATCGCAATTAGGAGATGGTTGTTCAGACAAGATTAGGGCAGTAGGTGGCTGGCCATTCATAATAAATTATAGTTGCAAGAATCTAAGGCATGTGGAGTTAATTAGTCCATGTGTTAGAGTACACACAATGTTTCTTGAAGCATATTATGTACAAGATTTCTGACAAAGGCATCAAAATACTATGTACCCTTTTATTGTACTATGAAAAATTATTTATACACCCACGATTTTGTATGATTTATTTGCAAGTGGGGTGGGGCTAAAATATAGTGATCATAATTCAAAATGTCCTAGGGATATGGACAATATTTTAATGTTACTGTAAAATATAGGGTAAATTAGAACGAACTCTTCTAAGATTTGTCATAATTAGAAATACATCTTTAAAAATATCGATTGTCTAATAAATTAAATACACTTTACAAGGGCTGTCACGAGGAGGTATTTGTTAGACGACCATTAATTTTAGGGGGTATTTATAATTTTTCAAATAATGAAGAAATATTTGAAATTATGATAAATTTTAAGGGCGTTCGTAGTAATTTATCCTAAAATATATGGTTGACTAGAACTAAATATATATTAGAAAATATTAGAGCGTTTAGTGAAAAGGAGTTCAAGTTTTCTAATTATCTGATTTTCTATGTTCCATCGTATTCTTGAAACCTCGAGAAGAAATATAATATTTAATCATTGTTATTTGTCGTGGTTAAAAAATAAATAGTCGTATCAAATTAATAGTCATTGATCACGACTTTGCAACGATTATTGGCTGTGATTTTTGCAAGTGTTGCTAAAACATTTGTCATTGTTAAGAGCTATGGTAAAAATATTTGTTATAATTCATAGCCATGACAAAAATAATTTTCATGGTGGATAACCTAAAATTTTTGCATCGATTTTTGTTTAGCCATAGTTAATACTAGTTATTTGACATGGTTTTAGTTAGACCGTAGCTAATAAAATTGTAGGCAATAGTAAATTTTTTTCTAGTGAAAGAAAATATACTTCTTAAAATATAGGGTAAATTATTTTCGTTTCTCTTGAGGTTTAGCGTATCTATGAATACTCGCTCATTGTTAGAAAATTTTCAAATACCCCATTAATTTTAATATGCATCTAACAACGAGCTTATTTTATACTTATACCAAACTTCATTTAACTAATATTTTGGCATCAGTATTTTGTATTTGATAGTATCAGTTTATTACAGTCTTTTTTTTTTTTTTTTGGATGAATCAGTTTATTACAGTCATTCTATACATTAATGTGCATTGACAGAGTTTACATTAATTCACACATTGTATGAAAATAAACAAGAAACACAAACTACTGTAAATATAAATTACTAATCCCTCTAAAAAAAATAAATTAATAATCACATTAGTGGGATTGAAATATAACCTCCTGATCATGAGATTTCAATCTTGTTTTAGAAGTATTTTGCTTTTCCAAACGCTATTTATATTAGTTGTCATATGCTTTTCACTTTTTCTTTTTTCTTTTTTACAAATATTATTTATTTTTAATTCCGTTACAACTTCCAACTTTTTCTATGAAATTTACTTCTTAAGAGTAGAAGTTTTCGCAACACTCCATGAGGGAAATTTTCACTTTCTATCTAAAAAATATGATTTATTGCATGGTGAATTGCTATATATAGTTAATAATAATAATAATAATAATAATAATAATAATAATAATAATAATAATAATAATAATAAACATGAAGAATATTAATTAACCATGTCTCTTATATGGCTATTAATCATTATTTCAACAGGCAATGCGGTCAAATTAAAACATTAATTGTAGTAAAAAAAAAAAAAAAACATAGCAAACATTTTACCTATACTTAATTAGAAACCATAACAAATATTTTACCCACAACTAGTATCACACAAATGTTGATCCATATTTAGCGTTGTAAACAAGTCGAATCGAGTGGAATGCATTATTGTTCGAATTTGTTTGAATTACTATCAAACTTGAAAATTTGCATTTGAGCTTGATTTATCTAATAATCGATTCGAGCTTGAACGAGCTTTAGCTAAATCAGACACGGGTCGAGCTCAACTAATTTGGTATTTTCAAATGTATTTTATTATTATTTTTTTATAATGAAATCAGCTCAAACTGAGCCTCGGATTTATAAAACGAAAAATTATATTCAAGTTTGGTTTGTTAATTAAATTAATAAATCGACTCAAACTAGCTTCTACCGATCAATCTCAAATCTAATATCGAGTAATTGCTCTAAAAGGTGTTAATAATGTAGGGAAAAGTTAGCCTCCCAAAAGCTCAAAGTTGAAACAAAATCTCTTTAATTTCTAGATATTGAAAATTGATTGAAAAAGGAAAAAAAAGACAAATATGTACCCCTCAAAAAGCATATATCATCCACGTATATATATAAATTTAAATATCACATCAAATTATTGATAAAGAGTTGAAGAAGAAGGCGGTGCGATTCTTTGGCTATAAAAGAATATACTCTTTTATATATACGTGCAAATATTAACTCCAATAATTTCACATGTCATATGCCTCGTTCTAGAAACATATTCGTCTTGTGTAATCTAGTTTCCTAATTATTTTGATAATATAAAAGGAAATTTTAAAAATAAATTCCATGTGATGCCTCATACTGCATGTCAAGAATTGGGTTTTTTTTTTTTCTCTTTGAATATGTTCATTGGCTGGTATTATCTACCAAAATTCTTCAACGATCAAGTCAATATCGAGTTCAAGAGAATTAATATACTAAAACTGAAATAGCATTTATCAAGTTCAAGGATAAATTAGAGACCTCGCTAAATTACAGAGGTAATCGCCTTCGATTAAGTTTATACCACATTTAGTGTTTTATACATTTGGTATACGAATGATTGTCACGTACTTTTGCTTTTTAAGAAAATAAAATATGTGATAATCATTTAACGACTCGATATATCGAACACCGAATGTAGCGTCAACAAATAAGCCCAATCACGTTCTTATAATTTTCAGGTCATATGTTTTAAGTTTGAGAATAATTCTTGCATCGGATTGGTTGTGGGCTCCGACGAAGCATTCTTGTTTTAATTTCTCAAGCAATGAAAAGACAGAAAGCATTATTATACTTATAAGTTAATTTATGACTTTTGAAGACTAAGAAAAACAAATTTCACTGTGTGCAATTGAGTATTAAGTTTGTTTACGTCAAGTCAGATGAATATATTCCCATACAGTATAGATATGCCTAGATTCCTCTAGGTAAAAGACCTGCAAGATATAAACCATAAGAACTATAACAGAAGATCCCGATTACACTGACGCTTAAATTATAAAAGGCGTATAGGATAAATGCTTTAGATCGTAAGAGATGTCAAACCTATTAGTTGTACTTGGGTCATTGAAGGCTCATATTTACAAATTTGCATTACTGTATTGGTTTACGTGAACTATAAATCTATAATAATCAAATGCTCCCCATGAGTCCATACATATTCAATTGAAATCGTGCACTGAAGTCGGACCAGAACGATCTGAATACAAAATCGCAGATCTTAACCTATTTCATAATGAAACGTGGAGTTGGGATCATTTAGTTTGTTCACGACTTTCAGGAGATTCCCTCACCTCAAAATTATAGTAATTTCTGAAAATTTCATTATTGTTGGTTGCTTCTAATTTTTGAAAAATGGACCAATTATCTGCCTGATTTGCCTATATGAAATATATTGAAAATGATAGTTGCTTATCATACCTAAAAGCCAGAACAATAAGCTAACTCAAAAAAACGAAGTTACTACCTTATCATACCCTTGATTATTTTAATTATAATAATAGCTTCACCAACAGAACTAATTATGATTTTTTTTATGATTTAATTAATTAATTAATTCTGATGCAAGTACAGCAAAAAAAAAAAAAAAAAAAAAAGGTATATGGTCGGTTTGTAGGGACGGGGGGACTACCTCAAAAGCAGAATGTGGTGGTTACAGCTGACTCTATAATTTAACCTTTCTTAATTAAAGTTCAACTTGTACATATAAATTTTATTTTATTTTTCTCTAAACCAAAAGCATGAGGAATTTAATTTTGGACCTCTGATTTATTTAATTTTCTAAAGCTTGAGGAATTTGACCCATTACCGGTTGTTTAAAGGAGGCTGCAGCTAATATATTTACTATTTATAAAATGTTGTTGAAATTTCAATTTGAAAGTGTTAGACCAGTCGGACTTATCAATGTAGTGAAGAAAAAGAAATAATTAGATTACACCTCCTAATATATGGTTTATCTAAATAAATTATTTATGTGTTTTGCATAATTACAGAAATCGTTTTTGATAGTAAAAAAAATTGGAGAGATTTGTGTAATGATATTAACGTTTTGTGTAATTTTTAAAAAATATGGGGGGTTTATGTTTAAAATATTGAAGTTTTTGGTAGGTGCATGTATAATTTTTTAAAAAAATAGAAATAATTTGTATAGATATACCATAAGTCAGTAGGTGTTAATGTCATTCTCCTAGAAAACAAAGGGATATATTTATACCTATTTTTTTTAATAACAAAAAAAAAAAAAAGAAATCTAATTTTTGAAAAGATCATGGGAAATTCTTGAGTTTTTTTTTTTCATTAGATAAATTTCAATTTGGTATGACTTCAACTTCTAAAAGCATTACGTTTGGTTTTGTTTTTGGAGTGTTTTGTTTTGTTTTGTGGACATAGAGAATGAAATAAATAAAAATAAATAAGTGTGTGTCCGAGAGTGTATGTTTGCATTTATTTTTGGAGTTAATTTTATATATTGTAAAAAATGTATTGTATGTATTGTGTTGTATATTGAGAAACAAAAAACACTGTTCGTTGTCAAATCATGTTTCTTTTATATATTTTTATCAATGTATATATGTGTATAGTAATATTTGTTTTTATTGTATGTGTTGTGTTGTATATTAAGAGACAAAAAATACTGTTATTGTCAAATCATTTAAATATATATGTATATAATAATATTTATTTATTTATAGATAGATTAAATTGTATAATATATTTTTGTTAGGGAGAATGAGAAAATTTGCCCAAAACATCTAATATACAACTTTTATAAAAAAATATAAAAGTTATATTATTATTTGGTAGTGTTATATTTAGTTTTGTTTTAAACAAAAACAAACATATGGATTGATTTGATACAACTTTTAGTGGCTTAGAAAAGCTCTAGTTGCGTTTATGTTAAAAAAAAAAAAGAAAAAAAGAAAAGGCTCTTGTTGCGTCACCCAACCCAGATTAGTCAAAAGCAACCATGGTTACCATTTGAGTTACCTCATCAAGAATGGCAAACTTCCTTTTTTTTAAAAAAAATAAAAATATTGATTTTCACCATAAATGTCTTCATCTTACACCGGGGATGAAACTAATAGGGTGTTTGGCCGAGCTTATAAGCTTATCAAAATATTTTATAAGATATTTGTAAACTTATAAACTATTAAAAATCGTTTGGCAAAATTTTTCTTAAAGAGCTTATAAGATTCAAAAATAAGATATTTTGGATCTTATTATAAGCTCTTTTAAAAAATAGTTGACTTCACCCAACTTTTTTTGTAAAAAAAAATTTATAAGCTCTTTAATTCCATAGACAAAACCATACTCATAATTTTGTTAGTATTTCACTTTTATCCTGCATATAATTAACATTATCCCTCAAAACAAATTTATCTATTTATACGATTTTAAATTTCATTAATTCGATGGCTTTTTCGAGCATTATTACAGTATGAAAATCTTATCATGTCAAATACTCTAACATCTTCCAAGTTCTAACACCTCTACTTCTGTTTCAAAAATGAAAGAGTTAACCTCTCCCAACAAGCATGATTCTAAAATTTTAAGCCCTACTCATTGACAGAAAGCCGTTTCAAACTCTACCCGTTGACGAGATATCATGAGAAATTAAAAGGCAAACTACCTAAATGTCCTACACCTAAAACAAAGGCAATAAAGCAATGCAGTTGGGGATGGAGTGATTGTACGTCCTCAATTTACCTTTAGCTCCCTCTTATCCGCTATTATGCTAAATTGCTTCATTCCAAAGGCACAAGAAATTCCAGTTATACTCGACTCAATCGAATCTGAATTAAGTATATGATAAGTGTAATCATATAGTTTAAGAAAGTATGATTAATGTACAGTTTAAAAAAAATGACTAATCACATAACACGTGTATCACATCTGCTTTATAATTAGTTTAATTTGACCAAATATGGTACACCCCAAACACAAAAATGTGGCCTAATATATATGTCATTTCATGTCTTCCATATTTATGTAGTATTACAAATTCATATTATATCTTGTATCATTGCAAATATATGCACATTAAATATATATATATATATATATATAATTTTTATGCTTTTATACTCATGATATTTATATATTAAATTGCATGCAATACGAAATACAATATGAATTTATATATATATATTTTTTGAAGTGAAAGCGATAAATATTATTAATTGAACTAAATCGATTACAATCAACTCTGTCGACTATCAATATCTAATAGAAGCAATTATAATAATCATACATTGATCAACAATATCACATAAATTGAATCTCAACAACTCCTTACTATTACAGTATACAAACAATCCTACTATACAGTAGACTATCATCCCACGCATTGGTGGGGTTTGAATCCATGACCTCTAAAATAATAGAACCCCAATCTTAATCACTAAGTCAAGAGATCATTGGTAATTTCAATTATTATTTCTAATACAATATTTAATTGAGTTGGCATATGCATATCCTCAATGAAGGAGAGGTCTTCGGTTCAAATTCAAACCCTCCCACCCCGACCCCCTTGCAATTAAAAAAGATATCTTATGTGGATTATTTAGGGTTTAGCACTGTTTGATGATTTTGGGGTAATTATGGCCTAATAGAATTATTTTATAAATTAAACATAACTAGGAAAAAAATGTTTGTATTTTTGGACATAACTAAACCTTGATATATAGCTTAATTAGGCAAGAACTAGAGAGAGAAAATAGATTTATTAAGAAAGTTTATTAGTTGACAAAAGTGATGTGTACTAGACCAAGGGATCCCACCAAATATCTTAGGCCCAAAACCTTAAAAGTCTCCTTATTCATGATTATATATTCAATTCTAAGATAATTCACCCTTAATTAATTTGTTATTATGCATATATACCAAGGTTTTGGTGGGCCTACTTACATTTGTCAAAATCATTACTTGATTGCACAAAGTGATTTGAAAGGTGTTAGGCTAAATTTATGTCCTATATAGCGTATATTCATATATTTTATTTGATGTTTTTGAAATTTATAATATTAAATTTTTGTTTGAAAAATAAGTTATTTAATTGTTGGATAAAATAAATTTATGAAACTTATAAAATGTCAGTAATTATTATTTTGTATATAGTAAGATTAAAATTGAAGGAGCTTATTAAAAATTATGTTGGGAATTCTTATTTTTCTTAAAGGGGTTTATAATAAATTCGTAACATCTTATTTTTCAATCTTAAAACTCATTCTCCCAAAAAATTATTAAACACTTTTTGACATCTTACAAGTTTGCAAGCGTCTTGTAAAGATTACAAGACGTTCGGAAAAGCTTATAGACTGACCATGAGTAATTGTCATGGTTAATACTAAATAACCATTCGAATAGTCATTGATCACGACCACACAACAGTTGTCGGCCGTGGTTTTGCGAGGGTGGCTAAAATATTTGCCATGGCGAATGTTTTTACCACGGTGTAGAAAAGTTAGTTTTTGCATCGGTTTTTATTTAACCGTAGTTAATAATAGTTATTTACCACGATTTTTAGCCATGGTCATTAAAAATGTAGCTAATATTAATTCTTTTCTAGTGTGTTTTTTAAAATGAATCAATTTACCTCTCTATATTTTTTAAAATAGAACAATTTACCTCCCTAAATAGGGATAAATTACTCCATTTTAATGAACACAGGGAGATAAATTGCTATTTTTTTTTCTTCATATGAGCATAATTTGCTCATTGCAATATCAACATGAAGATAAATTAAATTAAACCCTCTCTTATAAACAATAACAATAATTAAATCTTTCTATATATATATATTATTATATGAACAGAATCGAATTCTGTTGATTATTTCTGATTATCCATCAAGTCTTGTAGGTTCCACCAAACAGTAGTGTCTTAAAAGACATTGTTCATCAAGATAAGTATCAATACATTCTGGAAATTAAAAAAGTTGGGGAAAAAATATTAAAATTGTTGACTGCATGCGGATTTGTTCGGTCCCATTATGTTCCATCCATCCATCATTCAATGTAACAAGAACAATAAATAAATCAAGAAATAAAAAAGAAAAGGAAAAAAGGGACAAACCCTAGCCTAGGATTTGTAGACTTTGCTTTATTTTTTTTCATGCATGCAAATGGAAGGAACAATTTTTGAGCATGTGATGGTTTATACAAAAAGCCTCCACACATACTCTGACAATGAATTCCACAAAATTTATAGATAAAGTTGAGGTAAAAGATGTATTAATTAATATTAATTTTTCAATGTTAACTGATTACCTCATTTGAAGAATGTTCAAATCTTGCTGTGCAATATATTTTTTACAATTGGGTAGTAATGATACTCGAACCAAAAAACTCTTATTTGACTGAATTTTGATATTATGTTAAACGACTATATTATCTAAAAATTTAAGACATTAGAGATGAGAATAGTTTAATATTAAAATTTTAACATTTCTAGTACAAAAAATACTGCAAACTCCGTGTCATATCTAATTAGTAAGTTTTTCTATATTTATATATTAATATTATCTTTGAATTCAGAAAGTATTATATATATATATATTTGTATACAAATTACATGATGAATCGAGAAATATGCAGGAATAAAAATGAGTAAAATTTTATTTTAATCCAAAGTCGGGCTATAATATTATTAGGGTAAATTATAACCACCTTCCCTATGATTTGATATAATTACAAATATCCCCCTGAGGTTTGTAATTTTTAACCAAAGACCTAAAATTGACCATTTTACACTTGAATTCTTAGTTAAAATTGTAGAAAAATCAACCCAGGCAAATTGCATTATTGCTCATCTATGTAAAAAAAACTTAAAAAATCTCTCCCTACGCATTGTAATCCAAAAAAATTTAAGAATAATTCAGTTTGCATAAGGGCATCTTGGTCAGTTCACTCATAATTATATCAAACCTCATGAGAGGTAGCTGTAATTTACCCATATTACTATACGAATTAAATATATGAATTTCTATTGTCGATGTGCAAGTTGAGTAAAAATTAAAATAAATTCCATAATCTCTTCGCACATTTATTTTTTAACATAAGGTCCAAAAACTTATGATTGAGGTATAAATATTACTCGATCCGACCACTAGAAATTGCTAGTGGCCCCCCTATAGTTTTGAAGATTTGCTCCCTCTGACAAAAATATTCGTATCGTTGAAGAAGATTGCCTTTATTTTTTGTCTATCATTCATATTTGATAAGGTGATATTTGTGGCTCTTTGTCTCTCCATTTATGGGCTCTACGTCCATCCCAATCTTTTTGTCTGCAAATGCTAATTAACTTAAAACCCTAGTTCAATGTTCTTAATGCTTGATTTCTATATATCTTGCCATTAGTTAGACTAATCTTTAATTAGCTTAATTGTGTTCTTCTGTCTCAGAGTAAATTACATCAACATCCCTTAAATTTAGGTTTAATTTCACAGATGCGACTTATCTTCTACAAAATTATAAGTGCAGCCTTTGATGGTGTGTCGATGTGTTTTACCTCAGGATGTGTATCAAGTTTTGCGTTAAATAAGAGGTGTACTTGCAATCACAAAAACAACTTCAAAGGTGTATTAATAATTCTATAACGGGTATTGGGTATTTATGTAATTAAATCTAAGCTAAGGGAATGTCGATGTAATTTATCTTTTGTTAAATAAGGGATAATTACACTCCCCTCCCTTGAGGTTTGTGTAATTACACATAGACCCCCTGTAATTTGGAAAATTACACCTAGTACCCTTACTTTTATTTCCATCTAACAAATACATCATTGAATTAATAAAATTGACAAAATTTGCTGAAATCAGCAGAAAAGCTGAATGAAAATCCATTTTTGCCCTTGATTGACTTATTGCAAATCAAATAAATATATTTTTGATCAAACTACCCTTATACATTTCACACACTTATACAAGTGAGTTTGTTCTTATAATTAAATTAAATTATAAGAGTAAATAGTGTAATATATTTAATATATTTAAAGTATTATTATATTAAATAATTTTTAAATCAGATCGGTCATATTTATACATTATTATATTTTTAAATCAGATCGATCAAAATAAATTTAGCTCTTAACATATATATACATTATTATTTTTATTTATTTTGAACATATTTATACATTATAAAACTATATATATGCATTATATTATGTAATTTAACTAAATAGTCTAGAAAACATATTTTGATAATTCAATCGAACAAACATATCACTATGATAACATAAATACAGTATTTACATCCCTTGTGATATTTTAACAATAGCAAAAAATATTCCTTGCAATTTTGTCTTTTTAGTCTAAAACGTCTGTTCATTTCTACACATATAGGGTGTCAATTTTATCGTTTTAGTCTTTCAAATTTTTATATTCTTTTTTAGTTTTTTTTAGCCACATATTATGAGTAGAAAGGTAAATTAATTACTTTGTCAAGGGGTCTTGACATCTTTTATAACTAAGAGTACTAGGTGTAATTTTTCAAGCCACAGAGAGACTACGTGTAATTACACCAAACCTTAGAAACAGGAAGTGTAATTATCCCTATAAATAAACAAGCAAGACTAAAATAGTTTATCTATGTAATTAATTGCTGCCTATATTGTGGATGGAAGTCAATAAATCTCTTGAAATTGAGATTTATTTTTGCAAATATATATAGTTGATTTTGGATATTTATTGTCTTTCACAAACTACAATAACGTAAAATTCAAACGTTCCGTATATAATAAAGAAGTGAGTTGTAGCTGTAAAAGCCGTCAATAAAGAATGTAAGTACAGTCGTTGGGTTGAAGCTGCCAACTTGGAATACTGCGCCAAGCCGCAAAGTTATTTGCAAATAATTAGTAGTCGTCGCGTGTTGACATCAAAATTTTAAGACAAATTATAAGTTAAAAGTCCATGATAAATTGATTATAGATCCCAAATTAATATTCATATAAATTAATACTTCATATATTTTTAAGGTAATAGATCCGCAAATTCATACCAAATTTAAGTTTTATGCATCTTGATGGGTCAACATCAAGATGTACAATGGGCCGAATTGGGTCAACTCAGTCCAAGATCAGATTAACCCAATAAAATATGGGCTGATCAGCCCAAGCACGCCTAGAATTAGGCTGATCCTAAGTATGAATACCTAAGACTAGCCTAGTGGCCCAAAACTACCTAATTTTGGGCTGAGCCTCGGCTAGACTTGTTGGGCCATTTTTCTTTTAATAATGCATGTCATATTGTTTTTATTTTATTCTTTTAAGTTAACTATTTTAGTAGGTTTTTATACTTTTAAAACTCTAATATTTTTTTTTATCTTTATTGTTTCTAAACTTTTAGTATATTAATTCATTAATATTATTTATTTATTTTTTTCAAAGTTTATTTTAAATCCATTTTGGATTTGTTATTATCTAAGTTTATTATTGTAAGCTTATTAGTCAAATTATTATTTAAATTTATTATATAGTCTTAATTATTTTTTTCTAGCCATTAATTTTTGTATGATTTAATTTTTTATTTTTTATTTTATAAGACAATCATAAATTTAAACAATTGTTCAAAAGAACATCTCAAATTCATAAACAAAAAATAAAATAGGCACATCTGGACCTAATCTCCGCCTAGTTTGGGCCTGGCCGCCTCAACCGGACCGGTCCATGAGTTGGGCTTGGGTTTAAAAATGGATCCAATAGGGGCCCATTTAAAGTCCCAGAACCACCCTAAGACCAACTATGAACAGTAGTGGGCTAGGCTTTTTCGGGCTAGTCTGTGTTGATTCTCGGTTGACCCGACTCACTGTGCACCTTGCTTGAACATAAACTATATACAAATTTTATTCTTTTATTTTGAATTGACTAAATAGGCCGAAACATGTTGAAGTACGGCCTGTTAGGAGGTTGGTCCATATCAAAGTCCATATTGTTCAAGCCAAATAGAAGTGGATTCAAGCTACCTAAGTCTTAATTCATACCTATAAAAAAAACCTTCTCCACAACACACACAACAACAAGTGACAACATACGTACAACAAATAAGTAACGGGAAAATCGCAATTTACGTCCACAACTTACACTTTTTGCGATTTTGGTTCCATTGTTTTAACATTCACCAGATTTAGCCTCATAAGTCACAAAAATTGCGAATTTTTGTTACAATCACAAATTCCGTTCTCCCTCCATTAAATTAATGGCCAATTACTTAACAGAGCATGTGCAAGTCACATTCTCCCTCCATTAAATACTTCACAGAATTTGTGGTTAAAACTAAAATTGTTAGTTTTTATGACTTATGAAACTAAATTGGTGAGGGCTAAAACAATGACACTGAAATTACAAAGATGATAAATTGTGGACGTAAATCGCAATTCTCTCAATAAATGAGAATGTAGCCCTATTGAAAGACAAATAATTGTTTGTGATATTTATTTGATCATGTAAGGGCTCATTCGGATTGATGGGTGAATCGTGATGGACAATTCCATCCCAACACATCAAGAATGAAGGCCCAGCAAGGGTAGAGCGCCCATGACCCAATCCACCTTTTAAGAGAAGATGGACGTCTACAGTATTGTAAAATTTAGGGATGGCAATGGGATGGGCTGTTGGGGCCCGGCCCTGGTTAGGTCAGGTTTCGTACACTTTTTGGCGGCCTAGAGTGGGTCCAGGTCCAACAAATTGAAACCCAACCGGATCCCTGCCACTCTCAGGTTTTGTTCGGGCGGGTGTCGGGTCCAAATCGCAAACCTGTCTTAGACCCGTTTCATTGTCGTCCATAGAAAAATGGTCCTTGGCCACAATAGCTCAAGAGAAGCAGAAAGAGAGAAATCTTCATAAAACTTGGACAATATCAAATACCATAAATGGTTTTGATCATATATAGTATTAGTAACTAATTTACAAAGACAAGGTTCCTGGCGTACAACACACCTATGTACAAATCAGAAGGCACTGGTTATAAAAAGTTCAAGCCCAGAACAGTTTCCATAAGCAGATAAAAGTAAGCAGATTAGCATCCCAAAATGCCAATTCAGTGTTTCTCATTATTACTGGAATAAAGAAATCGAGCAGTAAAGATTGATGATTGATGCTTACTCTCTGATGTCACAGGAACAATTCTTGTCTTCGAAACGAGAACTACTCAAGATTACACACTAACCTCAATATTCGCTGCAGCAGCTTCTGGATGGTAGTGCAGTATTTCCTTCCACATCATTTCTCTTATCATCTCTTCCCCTAAATCTTCATCTACGTCGAGATTGATTGGGACCTGGGCCGGAGGGTCGCGTCTTGGATCGTAAAGGGAAGACATGTAAGGGTGCTGAAGTGCTTCAGTTACACTAATTCTCTTTGACGGGTCAAAGACGAGCATTTTTTGCAACAGATCAATCGCGAGAGGATGGGCCTGGGGGTAAAGTCGAGATAAGGGGTTTCCAGGGGAGTATGGAAGAGACTGAATGTACTTTCTCGCCTTCGGGTTGTCTATAAATCCAAGATCAGCTTCCCTTTGACTACCAAGGATGTTGACAATTAATTTAAGCTGGTTAAGACATTCTGTACCAGGAAAAATTGGCTTCCTACCAAGGAGTTCCGCGAAGATGCAACCGACAGACCACACGTCAATGGATGTGCCATAGTTGTCACAGCAGAGAAGGAGCTCTGGGGCTCGGTACCAGCGAGTGACTACATATTCAGTCATGAATTGACCTTTGCTGCTGTTTGTACGAGCAAGCCCGAAATCACAAATTTTAAGATCACAGTTTGCGTTGATGAGTAGGTTTCCAGGCTTCAAATCACGATGAAGAATATTTGCCGAGTGTAGATACTTCAGACCTCTTAGTAACTGCATAAATTGAGAAGAGTGATATCAAAAGTGACAGCCACAAGTATGTGGATGTCTATCTTGTTCAGCAATGAATAAATACCTGGAAGATGAAGTACTGGCAATGGTCGTTTGTAAGTGTTTGAGAAGACTTAATGATCTGATGTAAATCAGTATCCATAAGCTCATAAACCAAGTAAACGTCCTTGAAACTTCCTTTGTGTATAGGCAGCATCACATCTTTGAGGGCTATCACATTTTCATGTCTAAGATGCCGCAGGAGCTTCAGTTCGCGCAAGGTTCTCAGTGCATCAATACTATTTTCGAAGGCGTTGTGTATCTTCTTGATGGCAACCTTTTCATTGGTTTCCCTGTTGATGGAAGAGCAAACAATACCGTAGGCACCACGGCCAATAGGCTTGATTGGCACGTATTTTGTGTCAATCTCGAAAAGTGTCTGCCACATGGAGTAGTAATGCTTTCCTAGCGATCCAACCCCATTTGGAGGTTCTACTGGAGTTGCCATACTACTGAAATCATTGTAGAACACTAAAGTTAGACAGAGTGAGTGAGAACAGATCATCATCTATAGTCAACACACAGATCAATTTCCTAAAAGAATTTCACAGGTAAACATAAAGAGTTGTTTCAGAAGCAAGTACACATGAGAGTCATGCTTTAATGTGATCCTGGACCAATGCAGATTAAGAGGAGAATTTGAGGCAAAATCAGAGTGTAAGATCATTACTTGGCTGAGATACTATGACTTAAAAAAAGTGGCCATAAACAATTTAAAAGGAAAAAGTTAGTAATTTGTACGCCACAGTAATCAAACTTGCACAGATTAACTATGAAAACTTCCTTGCTTTTCAGCAGGATACGAATTCTACATTTTCCGACTGGTATACTGATCCTCATCACCTTCAAACTAGTCGTAGCAATGTGTAAGCGGTAGTCACAGGACCAGAGACAGTATTAAAGCACTTCAGTAATTTACATTCTAAGCTGCATTACGAAAAATGAATCGACTATGCGGCCAAACAACATAAAACACCAACAAAAAAAGAGAAGAGAAAAGAAAAAGACCCACCCTCGGTTTCTTCAGAAAAAACCAATTCCATGTAGAACATTAACAAAATCGACCACCAAAATCTCGCTTGAATTTATCAATAAATGAAGTTCATTAAATTCCTACCAAAAACCCATTCCTCCCATGATCAAGACCTCTTAAAATCTCCGGAATTTCCGTAAGTTAATTAATTGTTAACCACTCTAAACTCCTCAAGAATCATCAAAATCTCCTGTATTCACCAGCAAAGACCCGATACGGGGCTCCTCCGAAAACCAATTCCATGTGCAGGAGCACTACTAAAACATCTTAATTGAAATGCTCAATAAATTTCTTGCCATCATAACATAACATCCAGATTCAAGTTTATTAATCTTATCAACCACAAAAAAGACAACATAATAAAAGCATTCGAGTTTCACTCATCTTCTTTCCATATTTGCTCCAGAACCAGAATTCTACTACTCTCATATGCTGATGCTTGAAAGACACACATACATGTATACGAACATGTATGAGAGATTACAGAAAACAGAAAGAAAAATCCCGGGTTCAGACTTCAGAGATAGAATTTCCAGTTCGCTCCACTTTCGGAAATTCAAAAACATAAACAAAAACTCACCGTAGAAACCAAAACCAGATTTTTACAAGGAAACAAAAACAACGAGAAAAGAGACAATATTACCATAGTTATACCCAAAGCACGAAATTTTACAGAAAGCAAAAGAACAAGGAAACAAAACTCGTGAATTTCGAAGAAACCAACGAATTAGATCCAAACAAACATACTTTTGCACCGAAATATTCCAGAAATTCCTTCAAATCGGGTCACAGAGCTCAAAATTCTTCATAATCCCTTCCAATTCCCCCTTTCCTCCAAAATTTGCTCCCATAAGTCCCCATCTTTCACTCAATTGCTTCAAATTTCGGAACGACCCGCTCCATTGAAAGCTGGATTCAGCTGAACTTCCTCGAATTTCACCGCATCAATCAGGAGGATCTGCTGGGATGAATGGCCTCAGATTTCTTCAGATTCTCTTCACAGCAATTAATATATCTACATATAATGTGGACACTGTTAATATATTCTTCTCTAATTAGGGAAAGATAGTTGAGATTTTTTTTTATTTTTTAATTTTGATAATCAAAGATACTTAGAGATTAAAATCTGGCGGTTCGTTATGTGGTCGCAATCAAGCGCAGAGCGCGTGTCAGTGATGAAGTAAACACACTGCTCCTGTTTTGATTTTGTAATTATAGCATATAATAAATAATTAGAATTAATTAAGATCGTTACTAAAATTTGGTATAATTATAAATAATTTTTTTATAATTTAAAAAATTACGTTTGGTACTCCTAAGCGTCTAAAGTTTGCTTCTATCCAATAAATAAGTTTATTCGTTTGTCAAAATTTACTAAATTTATTTATATTAAAAAAATTGAATTAAAATTAATATTTAACATCAATTGACTTATTGTAGGTCAAACAATCTTTTTTATGACCAAACTACCCTTATATATCTTCATATGTTAATGCATGTACGGATGTATATATTCACCGTTATAAGGGTAGTTTAGTCATAAAAGATTTTTTTGACCTGCAATAAATTAATAAAAGATAATCGAGGATAAATATTGATTTTCATTAAATATTTTTATTAATATCAATAAATTTGGTGAATTTTAATTAATGAAGGGACCTATTTGTTAAGACGGAACCAAATTTTAGGGATACTAAATGTAATTTTTCAATTCATAGGAGATATACGTGTAATTACATCAAACTTCAAAAGAAGGGTGCAATTATCCTAATTATTTATATTTTGAAATATATTATAAAATACATTTCTTAATATATATATATTCCATGTAATCCATGTAAAAGAGCCAACTAAGGCAATTGAGATCCGGTGCGACGCAAAGTCAAGGACACAGCTTTAAACGGTGGCGTATTAATGCGGGAATTGAAACACCGAGCATCGTTGACTCCACGATTATTTAATGATGATAAAATCCGATGGTTGTGATGGTACCAAGTTTAGAGCAGGGGAATAAGGTGATCCTTCAGCCACGTTTGAGCTATTTTTCTACGGTCGGCATATGTTTTTGTTAGTTCAACTGTTAATTAATTGTTTAGCACAAGTTGACAATTAATTAATGGATTGCAATCCAGACTTTTAAGTGTGGAATTAACTTAGTAATGCTGCAAGTGAAGTTCACAGGCCTCGTCCCTCAACCAAGTCGTTTTGAGTTCGAACACTACCAATAAAAGTATTTAGTATACTTTTAATGTAATATATTATTATTTTATTTATTTATTTTGAATTTATTAGTTGATTTAGAAATATTAATATATTGTGTACTAAATGTTGTAGAGATAATTATACCATATATCTCTGAAGTTTGATATAATTATACGTAGAATCCCTGTGATTTTTAATTATGTTTAGTACTGCTGACGTTTGTTTCGTGTAACAAATAGACTACTCCATGACTATTAGTTAAAATTTATCAAATTTGTTGATATTAGCTAAAAATGTTGAATGAAAATCCGCATTTATCCCCGGTTGACTTATTACTAACTTATTACAAGTAAAATAAATATTATTTTTGACCAAACTACCCTTAAAATGGTGAATATATGCCCCCTCACACGCATTAGCGTGTGGAGATGTATAAGGGTAGTTTAGTTTGAAGAAAACTTTAACCTGCAATAAGTTAATAATATGTTAATCGTGGGTAACTATGATTTTTCATTCAATTCTTTTTGCTAGTATCAACAAATTCAATAAATTTGACTAGCGGGGTGGTCTATTTGTTAAACGGAAATAAACTTCAGAAATATTAGATGTAATTTTCAAATCATAAGGAGTTTATGTATAAATACACGAAACCTTAAAAGAGAGCAGTGTCCCAATATTGTAATAATAGCATATTGATTGGTTTACAAGTTCGATTTGTTTTGTTTTCTTTAAAAGGGAAAATTGCATAACACCCCCCTGTGTTATGGGAAATTTGCTAAAAATTTACCCGTGTTAATTAAATAGCCAAAAAAACCTCCTATAATATAAATCCTGCAAAAAAAAAAAAAAAAAACTCTCCGTAAAAAAAACGGAGAGTTATATGCACGTGCCACAAATGCGAATGGGGTAATATTTTGACTTGTTTGAATGGACGAGTTTGTCCTTGTCTTGTTCAATTATCTTCAATAGTCCATTTTTCTTTATTATTTTGATTAATGCTTTACCTTTTTATATTTTTCTAAAAAACAATAAATACAAAAAATAATATCCATCAATATTTATATGTAAATAATATTATTAGATAAAGTTAAATTATTACACATATTTTAAATATGAAATATCAAACTTTTATCATTATTTTAATATTATTTATAAGTTTTAAATCAAAATACATGATTTTATTTCTAAATATTATTAGTTAATTTGATTTATAATTTTGTGTTGAATATAGTTTGAATTTGTATATTTAGATAGATTTTATATGTTTAATATAAGTATATTTAAATATTAAAAATAAATATTGAAGGCCATCTTTCCCAACCCACACCCTTGGATCGCCCTCCGCCCGTCGTCACTTGAAACTCGTCATCACCTTCACCCCTGAAACTCGCCCTTCGTCGGCTGTTGCAAGCCAAACATCTACTCCACCGCAGCCAAACATCCTCGCCAACACCCCTTGGAACTCGCCACCACCTCCGCCATTTTTTCTTCCCTCTTCTGCCGCACTCAAATCCTCTGTTACAGGCTGGCCATGAACTCCCTCCTCCCCCACTGTGAGTGACGACGCCTGTCGCCATCCCAGATCTGGGTGGCGACGTCGTCGTCGCTGACCCAGATCTAGCGACGACAACATCGCTGCCATCGCGCAGGTGGCGATGCTGGGCGGCGATGTCGTCGTCGCCCACGGTAGGCGATGGGCGACAACGCCCAATCGCTGGTGGAATCAGTCTGGGCGGCGGCCTCCACCGCGGATCCAATATGCATATATACAATATATGATTTATATATATATATTAGACATAAATATAAATATTATATGATAAAAATATTATTCTATTATATATATAATTATATATATAAACATATAATATAAAATATATTTTTAAAATACTTAAAATCTGACCATTCATTTTAAACCATTGAACATCAATGGCTATTAAACTTTGACTAGATCCGATGGTTCAGATACGATTCATTATTGATCTAACGGTCATTATAATCAAAAGAATTTATTATATATAAGGGTATAACGAGTAACATTTGAAAAATTAACGCCGTTACATAAAATAAACGAAAAAAAGAGCGTGTGTATAATTTTTAAAAACACATAATTTTTTTTGCCTATATTTTTAACATAGGAGGTTTTTAACTGAATTTTTAAAACACACAAGGGTTATGCAATTTATCCTTTTTAAAAAAAGAAGTTCACGAGACACGAGCTACTACTTCTGTGATTATACGGAGGGTTGTTTGAACTTGTCTGGCTCAATCCCCATCTATATTCTTTTATTAAGTAGTAGGAGTCTTTTGGTATCTCGCTTGCGTTTGGTTTGCATGATTATTTTTCTCCATAGTTTCTTTGTTAAAATTTTCATGCATTTGTTTTTTTCTCTCCAAGACATTATCATTATCTTATTTTATTAAATTTTTCTTATAGATCTTAATTTATATATGTACTATATCGAATAATAAAAGTTATAACATTATTTTATTTTAAATAATTTTGTAAAGAATTAGGCACGAACATAGAGAAATATTGTTGACTTAACAACTACATGCAGTGCACGTGATTTTGTGGGAAAATAATACTTTTCGTCCTGTAATTTAGGATTTTTTTTCTTTTAATCCCATTGATTACAGGATTCTTACTTTTGGTCCCATAACTTTTAAAAAGTAGCACTTTTGGTCCCAAGCCACCTCTCCGTTAGATTTTTAACAGAAAACATCACGTGCTTAGCACGTGCCCGTTAGGGACTTTATACTTTTGGTTCCATATGTTATGGGATTCTCACTTTTGGTCCCATATGTTATGAAAATTTCACTTTTGGTCCCATAATTTTCAAAACGTAATACTTTTGGTCCCATGCACTTAACGACCACGTGGCACTTTCCGTTAAATATCTAAAGAAAAGTTCCATGGGACTGAAAGTGCTACTTTTTAAAAGTTACAGGACCAAAAGTGAGAATCCCATAACCAATGTAACCAAAAATAGAAAAACTCTAAATTATGGGATGAAAAATGTTATTTTTCCTGATCTTGTCATAGAAATCTAACAGCGAACAGAAATACAAAATTTTCATTTCTACAATTTCAAACTATTTTTTAAATTATGATACCGATATTAAATATCGTATATTATGGTACCAAAATTATAATTTCTCGTTAGTTTAATTGCCAGGAAATTCATGGCGGCCGGGACCTTCTTGGACCATGTACTTCGACATTTAATGCTCAAACTTAAAGAATCCAGGAAGTGTTGTTTTTAAAGTACGAGGAATTGAAAGAGGATGTCCAGTCTCACATAAATACAAATCAAATAATGGGAAACAATATCACTCAAATTGAAATGGAGATAAAAGAAGACAAGAAATGCTCTTCTGCTGAAGATGACAACAGTCCAAATGATGAGTTTCAGGAGCTGCAGCTCCAAACACTTGAACAAGGGATGAGCTGGGATGGCCAACCCCTCGTTAAATACAAGGGCTTTTGGTTGCTGGCGATGATATTCTTACCAATGTTATCCGCTCGAAAGAATTTCAAAGCCAAAGACACGGATGTAATAATATCAACCATGTCTAAATCAGGAACCACTTGGATGAAAGCCCTCACGTTTTCCATAGCCAATCGCAATCGTTTCACAATCGATCAAAGTCCTTTACTCACTTGCAATCCTCACACACTTGTGCCTTTCTTAGAGTACAATGTTTATTGGGAGCAAGAAAATCCTGATCTTGAAAAACATTCCCTGTCCGAGAATCTTCGCAACTCACATGCCTTTCACAATCCTTCCTGATTCCATCTGTGAAAGTGGCTGCAAAATTATCTATATCTGCAGAAACCCGTTGGATCAGTTCGTTTCTCAGCGCCATTTCCTGCTTGAGAACAAGATCGGAAAAGAAGCTGATCAATATCCACTCGGCGTGGACGAGGCTTTCGACATGTTCTGCCGGGGAGTTCATTCATGGGGCCCCTTTTGGGACCATATGCTCGGATACTGGAACGCTCGTTCGGAGAATCCAGGGAAAGTGTTGTTTCTCAAGTACGAAGACCTGAAAGAGGATGTCACGTCCCAGGTGAAGAAGATTGCTGAATTCATGGGGTTCCCTTTTTCGCTGGAGGAAGAAAAACAAGGCCTGGTAGATCAAATCTCAGGGCTGTGCAGCTTTGAAAGTCTTAGCAGTTTGGCTGCGAACAAGACAGGTAATAATCTTAACGGTTTAGTGAAAAACAGTTCGTTCTTTCGGAAGGGAAAGGTCGGAGACTGGACCAATTATTTGACTCCTGCTATGGCTGAACGCGTCAGAAAGCTCATGGAGAGCAAGTTTGAGGGTTCTGGTTTAATGTTCAAGACCTAAAAGAGGAAGAGTCAGGAGCTGTAATAGTTGTGTTTATTTGGTCATGCATGTGTTACGACTACTTCTGTTTGTTATAGTACCTATGTTCGGAGATGCATTACAGGGAAATTGCAATTTACGTCCTATAACTTATCTCATTTGTGATTTTGGTCCTATTGTTTTACGACTCAGCAAATTCAGTCTCATAAGTCCAAAAAAATTGCAATTTACGTCCCATTAACACTTTTCGTTAAATTATTAATGGAAGGAGCACATGTCAAGCACATGTTCCGTTAACTTTGTTTCTTAAGTTAACGGTCCATCCATGAACAATTTAACGGAAAGTGTTGATGGGACGTAAATTGAAACTTTTTTGGACTTGTGGGACTATTTTGCTGAGTCGTAGAATAATAAAACCAAAATCACAAATGTCGTAAGTCATGAGATGTAAATTACAATTTTCCTAATGCATTACTAATATTTGGTCGTGCGGAAATAAGACTTTTTCGGAACAAGATGTCGTTGATATGACGAAGCTGTTGGTCCTAAATATGTTAATTTGTAATGATATTCATGTCATATATATGCTTATGTTACTTTTCTTGAAATGTTAAAGTTGCATTGTTCTTGTTCTGCTTATTCGTGTTTCTTTAGTACAGTAGCAAGTATGTATTTAGGATGTTATTGGTATGGAGAAATGGATTTGGAATGTAACGAAATCAACTTCGAATTGAAATAAATTTAGGAATTGAAAGATTTTATCAAAAGTATCTTATAAATCTTATTTTTTTAATATATTTATTGAATAATAAAAATTGGTTAAATTGCATAAGATACCAATGTGTTTAAAAACTCGGCAAAAAAAACCTCCCCGGGTTAAAAATATAAAATATAGGAAAGAATCCCCCTACATTTTCATAAATATTGCTCACTTGCCCCTCTCGATCAAATATATCTAACGGTGTTACATTTTAGGTTAACCGGCCATTATGCCCTTATTTATTATATACTATTTCTTATTTTAATGATTGTTGGATCTCTCTTAATGATTGCACAAAATTCATAGAATATGATCAATTATTCTCAACCGTTACATCCTAAATTTTCGAAAAATGAAGAGCCTAGATTTTATATATTTTTAAATATACATGTGTTGTATCCAGAAAATGTGTGTAAGTGTTTATGGGTGTTTTAGTGATGGCCAAGGTATCTGTATGCTCCCAATGCTCAATAAATAGATAACAATTAGGGGAATGCATGCAAAATAAGATAATGTTAGAGCCAAGCCCAAGGGATCTCCGACGTAGACACTCCAACGCTCAAGTCAGTGTATGCTGAAGGAATCTTAGAAAGATAAGAGCAATAGTTGGGGAGGCAGAAGTTTATACCTAATAGTGGACTTGTTGTATTTATAGATGGTGGTTGATTGTACAATTTCTTGTGCACCTTAGATCAATAATCAGATCAACAGTGTGGAATGGGCCGCACACATCTACAGTAACAGTGACAGGTGTGGTCCCGATGGACAAAAGTTGTGCCACTGCCAAAAGGTGGCTGATACAATGACGGTGAAGGACGTATGTCCTTCTCGTTAAGTATGAAGGTCTTTGGGATACCTCTGGACTTAGGTAAATGATTAACAATGTCCCTGTGGTGACCTTAGGTTAAGGCGTCCCTGCTAGGGGTCCATCCGGACCACTTCTTAAGGAGGTCTCCCAACTGAATATTTTAATATGCGCTTGAAGGTATCCTAGATATTTCAGGAATATCCCCAGATCAAAAGTCCCCCACTTATCAAGGTTTGCAAGTCAAGACTTGGTAAGTGGAGTTAGAGTGATCTTTCAAGCTGCTTCTTTGTTTAGTTGCCTTTAGAGGTCTCCCTGGAATTTGTTACTTAGCTAAATTTTATCCGGGTTACCCTGGCGTCATCGGTGTCTAAATTTTGAAATTTTAACACGTTATAATGTGACCCTTGCACGCCTTTGATCGCGCCCGTACAGGTGTCAACATTTGGCGTTTCTGGCAGGATCACGTCCAATCAAAATCTAAAGCATGTCTCTCGGTTCCCATGCTCATTCGGGCACTTAAACGCACCATCCTGAATACATAATGGCTTTTCGTTTTCCTTCCTCCCTTTGTTCTCCTTACTACCTAACTACACTCATCCCTACCTTCTCTAGGTTTCTCTCAACCCAGGTTAGTGATTTCCTCTCTTAGTTCCCGCTAATTTGTTACTTTGCATACCATGTCCATGGGTTCCCGAAGTTTTTCTAGCGATGAAACCCTGGATGACATCCTCCAAAAAATGTTGCTTATGTTGGCAGTCAACCTGAGGTTCCTTGTCGCTCGTTCTCCATCACGCAGGATAATCAGGAAAATTTCGATATCAAAGACATTGCTCTTATCCTTAACTGTGATTCTCTCCTTTTCGGTCTCTCATTTTCCCTTTCGGTTTTTGATCTAGTTTCGATCAAGTCGAACTTTTTTATTCCCAATGATTTTCAACTTATTCTTTCTTCCTCTTCGGATAGGATTTTTTGTCCTGCCCATAGGTGTAGGATTAATCTCTTTCTTACTGATTTGAAGCGGGATTAAGGTTCCCCTTACATCCCTTGATAGAAGAGATACTTCGGAACTCTGACCTCTGTATTTCCCAGTTAAACCTTGGGTTTTTTGGAGCCATCTCTACCTTTATCATCTTAATGTCTTACTTTCAAATCCCCCCTTGCTTCAGTAATTTTTGCGCTCTACACCAGATTAATTCCAGCATAGGAGGTGATGGTTTTTTCTACCTCAATAGCTAGAGGATTTGTAAATTGGTAAAAAATAATGAAGTTTCCTCTTCGAATTGGAAGAAAAAACTCTTTTTTGTGAAGCCCCTCGCTGGCATTCTTTGGAATAGCCCACTCAAACGGTTTTTTTCTAAACCTAGTTTACTAGCACATGAACCCATCACTTAGAGTGATGATTTCTTTAATGATGTGCTGCTCTGATATGAGTATGCTTATAAGACAATTATGACAGAAAAGAACTTCTCTCTAGTTAGCTTGTCTCCAATCCATTTTAACATTGATCCTTCTCATCTTGGTAAGTTACCTCAACGTTTTTAGGTCTAAAGGGCATTACCACATAATTGTAGATCCCGTTCTCAATAATGAAGGATGTTTTGATGTGGTCTTCTTCTGCCATGAAAATTTGATGGTACCCTTGGAAGGCGTCCATCATGCTCAGAGCGCATCCTACTGTGGAGTCAACCAGTTGATCAATTCTGGGCAGGGGGTTTGGATCTCTTGGGCATGCCTGGTTAAGCTTTGTAAAGTCAGTGCACATTCTCCATTTGCCCCCCACTTTTGGCACCACGACCACATTCGCCAACCATTCTGTGTACTGAACCTCTATGACATATCCCGCCACCAATAGTTTGTTCACCTCATTTTCAATGAATTGGTTTCTCTCTGGTCCAAAGTTCCTCTTCGTTTGACGGACCGATTTAGCATTCGGATCAACATTCAAATGATGCTCAATGACATCTGGGCTAATTCCCTTAAAATCAGATGTTGTCCAGGCGAACATATCAACATTCTTTTGCAAAAAATCTACCAACATCAGTTCCGTTTCTGACGAGAGCTGACACTCAATTCTTGTCATTTTCTCAGGGTCGCCTAAGACAAGCTCGACAGTTTATGCTCTGAGGGCTCTATCCTCTCTACCTTTTTTTTCTTTTCATCGTGCCCAGACTCACAATCAGATTCTGTTCTTTCTTTCTTTCTGCCAACATCTCTGATTTTTGTCACCCCGACTTTCACCGTAGTGTGATAACATTCTCGGGCTACCTTATAGTCGCATTTCACCTCCCCTACGCCATTCTTTGTGGGGGAATTTCACCTTGAAATGATATGTTGACACTATAGCCTGGAACTAGTTTAGGGCAGTGCACCATAGAATCATGTTATATGCAAAAGGCGTGTCAACAACCAATTATCTAATCATCACGGTACATCTGTATGGATCTGTTCCAAGGGATGTTGGCAAATCTATTGCTCCGAGGGGGAAAGGGATCCACCCCCAAAGCCAATCAAAGACGTATTAATCTACTTAACATCTTCCACATGCAAATCCATTCTTTTCAGCACACTAAAAAATATGATGTCGACGGAACTCCCATTGTCCATTAATACTTTCTGGATCGTAAAGTTTGCCACATCCATAGTGATGACCACTAGATCATCGTGGGGAAAAACGAGACCCTCAAGGTCTCTATCATCAAAAACTATGCCACCAGAACCAGTCTTTTTGGATAACACATTGTTAGGCCTGTTTTCAGAAGAGTTGTGCCTAGATTTAGCATACTTTCTCCTTTTGCTGACGAATCTCCACCCACAGGGCCGCCAAAGATGGTATTTATAACACCTCTTCTAGGTTGATTATCCTCAACCTGAGGTCTCTGCCTAGGTGGGCTTTCCGTTGCACACTCAGGATACCTTTGTTCGGGGGTGCGAGACCTTCGTCTGTCTCTATGCAGGCTACGATCTTCACGGTGGCCCTCCTATTTGGCCTCACTTTTTGCTATAAACTCTTTGAGGTATCCCTGCCTCACCAATCTTTCGATTTCATCTTTAACCTGGAAGCTATCTTTCCGTATCGTGACCTTGTTTCTTATGGAACTTGAAATAGAGCCTGAAATTCTTCTTGGATGTGTTGGTCGGGTTTTTGGTGTCCACTACAATAACTTACTATCAATATGCATTAAAGTCTCAACCTTCGAGACCTTCAATGGGTTGTACTCATAGAATCTCTTGTATTTGGGTGTTGGATCTTTTTCAAACTCGGGCTTTTGCTTCTCTTTCCAATCCTTCATTTTTTCTGGTCATCCTCTTTGTTAGGCTAAACTTTCAATTCATTTTCCTTCAAAATATTCATTTCTTCTTTTTGAGCTCTTCCACATCAGCTGGTGGGTCTCTAGCTAAAGCAAAAGCCGGAGGTCCATTTTTTAAACCATGGATCAGGATAGATGTCATCTTGTCCACCCTCAAATCTGGCACGTCCAACACCTCTATATTGAATCTACCGATAAAACTTCTCCAAGTCTTTATCGTCCTTTTGAATATTGCCAGGTTAGGTAAGCCATCTTTTCATCTCAATTCCCCATCTGTACATTTAACGACTCCGTAGTTCAACTCATATCATCAATCTAATAGAAGCATGTAACAATCATTCACGACTACTCCATCATTCATCATAGTTCACCAACAAAATCGAAGTATATCACAAGTATTACTATGTACATCACATCAAACCATAGTCATAACACATAACAACAATTTCACAAGACAACCACATAACCCAGTTTAGCATATGACAATTTACGATCAAGATTACACATAACCATGCATTTTCATATATATATATATATATATATATATCCAATTAACTATACTTACCTCAATTCCACAACAATTTACTTAGTAAAATGATGTGTTCCTACGTTGTTTTTGTATCCTATAATGAATCATAAGACGTACAGTCAATGAATAGATAATATTGTAATTCCTTAATAGTGCATTAGGCAATATTCAGACACTTCTCACTATTCTGTTAATATCTTATTCTACACGATTCAGATCCTTAATCCATTTTCTTCTACACAAAGTGGACTCAATTATCTTTATATATCTTGATATCTGTAAGTCAGCGTTTATATTCTTAAGAATTTCCTTTACCGCCCCTTAACCTGTGAATCCTCCCAGCATGAACATTGATACCACCCAAATGTGACACACCCTTTGTAACCACATTCCATCTTATAATTAATTCACATTTATCCCCCAACCATGTACATAATCTTATATCAATATTCTATATAAATTTCAATTGATTAAAAACCTCATCAAAATCTTTATATGACTAATACTTAGATCAGTATAGTTATTGCAACAACTATTATCATCATATGTTTTTGCAGATAGGAAATTCTAAAGCCTACGGAGAAGAGTAAAATAAAGGAAATGCGCCAACAACAAAAATGCTCGATGAACTAAAAATGGTACAAGAAAAATCGGTTTGACCACAACATGTTTGATTAATGATAAAGCAAAAAAATATTAATTCCTCCAGCATTTGAAATTTTATGTTTTCAATTTATGATTACTCTTACTTTATTGTACTTAATCGTTGAGTTTGGTATTTTAATCTCTCTTTTAAGTTTTCAACCAATAGGATTTGGACGAAAAATATTAATGTAAGTAAAAAAACTACATAAACTTTCAATTTCACTCCTTATTCAACAATCTTCTATTAATAAATTTATACCTATAAAAGGATTAAATGTGATAGAGAGCACACCAAAAAGGCTTCATTGCAATTTCAATAAAAAGGAAATAATATCATCATTAAAATAATATATATATCATCATATTAGTATATATATATATTATTTTAATAATGTCAATTAGTCATGATTAATAGTAAGTAATTATAGTAATTGGTCATTGCTCCCGACCACACAATGATTATTGAAAGTGATTTTTGCCAGGATGGCTAATATGTTTGTCATTTGCTAAAAGCCATGACAAAATATTTTTATCATGGCTCTTAGTTGTATCAAATAATTTTTTCATAGCTAGTTTTTTGCATCTATTTTATTTAACCGTGGTTAATAATAGTTATTTACCATAATTTTTAATCATAGCCATTAAAATTGTAACAAATAGTAATTTTTTTTCTAACACTACAAAATAATAGACCTATAGCAACGGATTTTCACAACGATTTCATGAAAAATTCGTTGCAAAACAAATTTGCCACGGACTTTTGCAACGGAAAATTTTCCGTTGCTATAGGTACCACTGCTATATAGCAACGACTTTTTTGTTCGTTGCAAAATATTGCCACGATTTTTCATCCGTTGCAAAATTCGTTATTTAAGCAGTTGACTTTTTATATTTTGCAACGACTTTGCGATGGTATACTCGTGGCAAAGTTGATGGCAATTCGTTGCAAAATCGGGTTTTATTTGCAACGAAATGTCGTTGCAATATTGCAACAGAATATTTGCAACGTCATTCTGTTGCAAATTTTGCAACGTAATATTTAGCTATAATTCGTTGCAAAATCATTTTATTTGCAATGACATTTGCGATGGAAGTCGTTGCAATATTGCAATAATTTTTAAAATAATTTAGAATTAAGTAAAAATGGGGAGGGAAAGTGTATAGTAAAAATGTTAAAATATTTTTAAAATTAATAATTGTTTTTAAAATTAAATGAGATAAATGATTTAAGATATATTATTCAATTAGTATATGAGAAAAAATAATTTAAAATTAATAATTATTTTTAAAATTAAATGAGATAAATGATTTAAAATATATTTTTAATTAATAAATGAGATAAAATATTTTATAATTAATAAATATTTTTAAAATGATATGAGATATATGATTTAAGATATATTCTTCAATTAGTGAATGAGATCAAACATCATGACAAAAATCATCAAAATACATTATGTTCAATTAATAATAATCATCATCATCATCTTTCGTTTCATTATCCTCATCAAAACAAATTTTTGTGCCGTTGATGTCATCTAGAAGTTGAATTTCATTTTCAATAGTAACCACTGGAACGGATTCGACTTCATCCTCCTGAAATGCAGCATCAATCCACCTTGACTCAATAGCTCGTCTAGCTTTTGTTCTACATACAACCATCCAATCAACCCGATGTTCATAGTATTCTTCCCTTCTCCATGGGTTAAAGTGTGGAAATTGTATTCATTGACAAAATAAGCTGGCCATGTAAGTTTCGCAGATAATTGAGAGTGAGTTTCGCTCCCATCATATAATGGCTGATCTGCAGCACGCACGACATCAAAAAACTTTGTAGATAGTGCTCCTAAATTGTCAGCCTCACATAATTAGAACTCGGACCAGCCTCATTTGCATATGATTGGTCGTTAGGATATGTTGAATCATTGAATACATCTCCCTGTGGACGACATACAGGACCAGCTGCATCAAAAAACATCCTTTGATCCCATTTAAATTGCTCATAATTATTCCAATTTATCATTTGATCTGCAGAGTCGTCAACTGACGTTGGATGCTCAAATTCCATTTGTATAGGCTCATCTTGAGATGTCCAATTGTAGTAATTTTTCTTAAAATCTTTCTTATAGAGATCGCATGTCACCTTCTCCGTGAATTTGTTCTTACGATTTTTACATACACTATATGGACAAAGAATTTTCTCCCCATCTATAAAATTATGTTGTGAAAGCCCAGTCTATAAACTCAGTGACCCCATCTATAAATTCTTTTGTAAGATGACGATTACTGGGTACATTCTTATCATACATCCATTTTCTCAATTCTCTCAACATCTTGTTCTAAAATCAACAAATATTATACATATTCATTACATACATACATACATAAAAAATTAAAAAAATTAAGAATAAAATGAATATATATAAATAAACTAATAAACATTTTGTACTACCCTTAATGTAAGTCAGTTAAATGTCAAAATGTGTGACTCGTTGCACTAACGTGATCATTAACGGTCTAATGCAAAGATTGATTAAAAAATCGGTTGTGTGGATGGAAGGAGAGAAGAGGAAGAACTTGTTGGATGATTATAAAAATAAGTGTGAAATAGAATGAAGTTTTTCTTATATTACGCTTTTTGCAACGGATTTGCAATGGACTTTACAACGGAATGATATTTTCGCTGCAAAATCCGCTGCAAAACATAAAGAATTTTATAATAGTGGATACAGCTGTCACAAAACATATTGCAACCAACGGATCCGTTACAAAAACCGTTGCAAATCCAATGACTCAATAATTAATGCGTACGGATTGCAACGACTTCATAGGTCGTTGCAATACCGTTGCAAAATTGTCGGCAAGTTTTGCAACGGATAATTTTTCATCGCTAAATCTGTTGCAAATCACAATAATCACTTTGCAACGACACGTTTTTGTTGCAAAGTCCGTTGCACATATTTTACAATGGATTTAACTAGAATTTTCGTTGCAAAGTATGCAACGAAATATTTCCGCTGCAAAAATCGTTGAAAGTTTGCAACGGAATTCGTCGTTGCAAGATTTTGCCACGACTTTTGCAACGACTTATGTTGGATGTGGGACATCTTAAAGTTGACCGAATTTTACAACGGAATATTGCAACGGGTGGTCCATTGCAAAATATCATTATTAATTTGCAACGGAATTTGCAACAAAAATATAAAAAAAATCAGAATCCATTGCAAAATCATAGCAAAAGTCGTTGTAAATTTGCAACGAATTGGTCCGTTGCAAAATATTCATTGCTATAGCCCTGTTTTTTTGTAGTGTAATATCACTATATATAATATTAATGATAACAATTGATTTTAGGTGATAATATGAACAAATCACTAATTATATATTTCAATACTATCATTACGCTAGAGTACTGATAAAGAATTACGGAAAAACTAACACTCTATTTCTATACTCAGTGATAAAATTACTGAAAACTTGAAAATTTTCCATAAATATGTCTTAGAAAATAGCTCAAATTAAAACAATAACATATAATACCAATACTTCATTTTATTTTATATTTTTTATAATGAGCGACAAAATATATATATTCTATATATATATATGATGTTATCATCAAATTTGATCATTTGAACGACATATGATTGATGACAATAATCGGGCCAAGTGACCCAGACTATAAATACCCCCTCAGCCTTATACTCCAAGTAAATAATTTCAAATGTATTTATTTTACTGAACTTTACATCGGAACAGTGCACCACATGAAGCACAAACACAACCCTTGAAATTTTTATGAGGTTAGGGTGTTCACGCTATAAGAAATTATGCCAATATATAGTTAGAAAGATTATAAATGAGAGTAAATTTGTTGGAAATTAACAACAAATTTAGCAAGTGATAACAACTTTAAATTTTTGTGATTTCAAAATTAACATTAGAAACAAAACATTTCCTCCCTATATATAGTTAGAAATGAAATTTAATTTTGGGAAAACTTCATAGTTGGCCTTGACAAGAAAATTAAAAAGGTTTCCCAAAAAAATTTACTAACAAATATTTCCAATACTAAAATCAGCGACGAGCAGCAAATTATCAAGTAAATGTTTTTCTTACTAAATTTGTTGTTAACGTAATTAACAAAAAAAATATTTTTTTTAATACTAACATTTTTATTTATTTTCCCAATTGTCCCAAACCCACCAAAAAACAATGGAAAAACTCAAAGTCGTGCGGCTACACCAACACCACTCAAGACATAAATAAAAAGCCCAGATACAAAGTCAACTAAAAAAAGCAGCAAGAAAACTGGGCTTGAATAGAAATGACTGAAGATTAGAATTAGGGATGACAAAGGATGGATCTGATACGAGTTTATCAAAACCTGAGATTTTCTCCGTCAAGAAAATTTCGAACCCGGACCCGGATTTGTCGGGTTGGACTCGATAAATTCGGTTAGTATTTTGAAAATATTAAAAAAATAATTTTTTAAAAATAATACTACAATAACTTTATAAATATGAAACAATAATATTATTGAAAAGTTAATATATTTTTTATAAATTTATATGTGCATGTTTTAACATTGAAATATTAAAAATATCAAATATGTGCTACTTATAAAAATATTAAAATATTTATAAACTATTTATTTATAAAACTATTAGGTTTATGTCTTATATATAAATATAAATAAACTATATATACTTTTATATATGTACAAATATATTTTATATAAGTACATATAAAAAATACAAACAATATAAAAAATAATAGTCATCGGGGTGGGTTTGAGGTGGAATCACTAAGACTCGGACCCACTCCGAGACCCGTTTAAAACATCAAAACCCGTTCCAATCGGGCTGGGTCTGAGTACGAGTCCAACCCAAACCTCTTGCCATTCCTAATCAGAATGCAAACAAAGTTTTTTTTTTTCCTGAATCAGTGGAATGAAATGAAAAACAAACGCATCGTTGTGCGCCATGTAGGCGGCTGCGGAGGCGTGCGTTTGCCTGAGGGGTTTTGCTAGGCAGACGGCAGCAGAAGGCGGAGAAAAACGGCACGGAGTGATGATGGAAGAAAAGTTTAGGAATAGGGTCTGTATGAGACAGAAGAAAACAAAACAATATTAACTGAAAATGATTTCTAAACACAACATAAACTCAAACACCCACAGTCAAGGTGTGTTAATTAATTAAATTACGTGACATTATTAATATGGACCATAAAAAACGGGGAGTGTTAATACTTGCTAATGGATATAAAATTCATATAATTTTTCATAATTATTGTTTTAAATCTAATTGTCACAACTGTAAACACAAATTTGCGTGTTCTTGAAATTATTGAAACAAAAAAATATTATAAATGAATTTTTTTGATTTGATTGAATATTTATGAGTGCAAAATCTCTATTTGAAACCTCTAATTCTTCACTTCAAGTAGGCCTGTCAATGGACGGGCATTACCCTAACCGGACCAGACCTAATAGATACCCATAGTTATTATTTATAGACCCGACCCATACCCTACCCATATAATACCGTTGGGTCTTACTCATACTATACCCATAATTATTAGGTCCAATATGGGTCTTACCCATTGGGTCTCACCTATATTAATTTATTAAATTGAATGAAGCATTGTACATATTTTTTGTTTTAATAATGATATAACCAGAATATACTATAAAATTTATTTAATAAAAATATTTCATGAACTTCGTTGTAATATACATAATGATCTTGACTTCGCTCAAATATTAGACCGTTATTAATCAATTACACAATCTACATAAATTCGAGATATGAATAGAGATTGAAGAACAGTAGGAAAAAATAAGTATAAAAATAGACTTTAACTTTGAAGTAATATTTTTTATCAATTGAAAATTGCATTCAACTTTAATTTAATGAGGCTTTACAATTCAAAATCACACAAACCTTATCAGTTTCATATATTAGTCGAGCTTAACTAATTTTACATGACAAATAAATTGAGTCAATTGATATATAAAAAATTTACAAATTCAATAAATTTTAATTTTACCCGTTCAATACCCATACCCACGGATATTTTAGGGTCTAGACCCTACCCATACCCAAAAGACTTATTTCAATGGGTATAGGTCCGGGTCTGGGTCTAATATGAAACTATTGGGTCCAGGTCTGGGTATTAGCTGTTTTAGTGGGTACGAGTCTGGGTATTACCCGCCCATTGACAGGTCTAACTTCAAGAATGTGGTCTTTGACTTCGGCGACTTCGACAACTTCGGAGAGGGAACTTGATGTTTTGTTCTCCTTCGACGCTGATTTCGTCTTTAAATAACGTTGATTCAAGTCTTCTAACTTATTTTCGAGTTGAATGCTATAAACTTAGAATATGTGACTTGGACTTGAATATTTCTTGATGAATTTGGAGCTTTAATCATCCACCAAGGTAGATTCGGGGGTCGTTGACTTATTCACGGATTAAACGCTATAAACTTAGAATCCTTGACTTGAACTTGAATATTTCTTGGTGGATTTGGAGCTTTAATTCAGGAGCTTTCTAACTTCTTCTCAAATCAAACATTGACTTTGGGTGGTTTCTGCGACGAGCGTCTTGATTCTTGCCCTTGAACGCCGTGAATCTTCCTCGATTTGCACTTGAGAGAATTTTGATACTTCTTGAATGCTCTCTCGCTTGTGTCTTCAATTGTGTGTTGAGTTGCACCTTAAGTTTTGCCGTCTTATCTCTTAGCTTGTGTCTTGACTTGTCTTCTTGTCACTTGGCTTGTTTCTACACTTGCATCTTGAGTTGCGTGTGTCTGTGTCTTGAATGAGTTTCAAGGACATATTTATATAGCTGTCAAAGAGGCAAATTGTGGTGAACTTGAACACCCTTTGTATTATCACTTTATAATTTAATTTAAAAAGATAAATACATTAATATTTGGAACAACATGATTGGTTAATTTTATTATATCTCCTTAATATTTATATTTTCTAAGAAGATAAATATCAAAATTATTTGTCTTGATGTGATTGGAGCATACATGTAGTACTCCACATGGCGCCGTTTGGTTGGCCCTAATCTTTGACTGCAAGGCATGATTTGATTGATTGAAATACTTCAAATTTGACACTTGTCAACCGTTGATTTGATGACGAAATATATATTAAATATCAATTAAATTCACCATTTACATTTGTAATTAATTTAGTAAATTCAAAGTATAAATAGAAAATGGAATATAATTAATAAATAATATATATTTTTCACTTCTCATCATTTAATTGGGCATAAAATTTTGCTTCTATACTACAAGTCTACAACCACTAATTTTTTATTATATAGTTTATGAAAGATAAACAAAAATATATTACTAATCAGTCAAATACAAATATAATCTATACTTAATTTAAATCATAATTCTCAAATAAGTTAAGTGATTGAACAAAAAAACTCAGAACTTAAAATTTCAAATTTTCAAACCTAATTACGTATACCTTTATTATTTGAAAAATTATCAATACTCCCTGATGTTTGATGAAATTATGTAATTACTGGATGAAGGCTTGAAATTATCAACTTTACCCTTGTTGTATTTTCTTATTTAAAAAATAAATAAAAGAAATCAGACGACGCGAATGGAAAATTTTGAAAATTTATAAAAAAAAAAATAAATTGTCCACTTTGTCCATAAAATAGTTATAAAGATTATAAATAATAAAATTATAATTTATAATCAACAATGACATTTTGATCAGTTCACCACAAACATTAGATGGAAACCTAACGGGGACTAACGGATTGGGCTAGATGTTGGATGGTCATTAAAATCAAGGGCATGCTGATAATTTTCCAACGACAGAGAGATATCTTTAATTATGCCAAATCTCAGAGAGCTCGTGTAGTTTGCCCAGTAAGTTATTTAAGCAGTTAATTTTAGAAAATGCATGATTGAAGCAGTCAATTTAATACCTGAGTTCTTATAAATGACATAATTACTACACGAGTTTTGTCGAAATTCTCACATTAATACCCAACTAACAGCGCCATCTGCTGGCCGTCTAAACTTCCTTCAATCTTTTAGGTACCATAATTTTAGAGGTCATGGGTACGAACCCCACCAATGCATGGGAGGATAGTCTACTATATAGTAGAATTATATATACTGTAATAGTAAGTGGTTGTTTACATTTAACTTACGTGATATTGTTGATAAAGTTATGATTGTTGTAGTTGTTGTGATAGTCGACAGGACGAATTGTATTCGATTTAGTTCAATTAATAATATTCATCGATTTCACTTAAAAAAAAAAAAAAAACATTTAGTCATTAAAATAAAAAGAATATGGAAGTTGAAAGATCATAAACTTTCCCGCTGGGAGATCGTTGCAATCTCCCTCGGAATCTTCCACACCGAAGTCTCTGTTTCTACTTCCATACGTCTGCCAGTTTTGTTTTCGAAGTGGGCTTCATAATTGCTTAAGAATTATCTAGGAATTGCATCAGGTAAGCACGTTTAAGCATCTATAATAATTTGTTGAAAAAGAAAAATAGTTTTTTTTCTTTGTTATTTACATGTAAATAGACTTTCTCTCGGTTCTAATTTTTTGTATGTTCACAAGTATTAGTAGGGTGTTTTTTTTTTTTTTTCTTTTTATGAGTGAATGGATTAATTTGGGGTTCAATTTCAAGTTTATTTAATCCTTTTGTAAGCAACAGGACACTACTGAAATTGTAAACTTTGAATTCGTAATGGTAGTTTAATCTATTGTAATCATATTTAAAAAAATACAAGGAACTCCCTTGTGATATTGGGAATATTCAAAAAATTCTTGAAAAAATTAAAATATTAATTACACCCCTGTAATATGAAACAAAATTCAAAAAATTCTTTGAGGCCATGGTTGGTGGTACATGCGGGTTGACAACGGCTAGGGGTTTGAAAAGTGTCTTTTTTGACAATTTTACCCTTCCCTCTCCTTATATTACATATAATATATATAATATTATATAATCTATCTTATATAATTTAATCAATGTTAAAATAATAGACAAATATTTATTAATAATAAAATATTATTTTATATGTAATATATAATTATATTAATATTTTTAATATAATATTCTTTTAATTTTAATTTTTTTTTAAAAAAAAAAAAGGTTAGCGGCGGCTTTGTTGTTGCCGCTGCAGAGGAGGGCGCAGCGCGACAGGTTCACTTACTCTAGCCATGACAACTTTCAATTACAGGCCTAAATATGGGTGAAGTTGGTGACTTATATAATTTGGTTGGTATTTATGGGTTACTACCATTGGATGAGAGAAAAATTCTACTTACATGTCAAAGCAATCTCGACAAACTAACGGAGATGTACAGTTCTCTCGATGAGGTTAATATGCATGTTTATATGTACATGAAAAAGGATTATGACCATGAAGTAGACAAGCACAATCATGAAGCAGCAGAAATACAAGTTGCCATGACCAATCTTGATGATGAGATTTTGAGTAGTGAAGATGAGCCTGAAGTTGACATGGGAATGCAACTCGATGTGGAAGATATTGATCTTGAGTGAGGATGGGGACAAAAATCAACTTTGATGTTGGTTTCTTTGATGGTAAAAGTGTCACGGCTTGGGTCCTTCGGAACGATGAAGGAGAAATTTTACATGCAGCATCATTCTCGGGTTGGACTCACAGTGTCTTGCAAGCAGAAACTGAAGCAATTTGGCAGGCAGCAACATTCGCAGATTCGAAGAAAATTGAGAAATCATTTTTGAGACAGATTCCTTCCTGACCGTTCAAATGATTTTAGGACCAGTTGAAATGTCGGATTGGGCAGCTAGAGAATGCATCGGAAAAATTAATGAGTTGTTCAGTAAATGACCTCATTGGAAGATTCAACCGACAAGCTAACGCCACTGCTCATGCTCTAACTCAATGGGCTAATCACTCAAACTAGATAGGATTGATTCCTACTGATTTTTTTCCTGCTTTTAATTTTGTCATGGGTTTTGACCCTAACTTGCTTTCTCGTGTAGAGGAAGATAGCTAGCATTTGTAGTATTAAACTCCATTTACTTTATCTTGATTCATGAAGTATTTTCTTATATATATATATAAAGAAAAAAAAGCGATTGTGAGCAGCTTGTGGGTAGTGATGATGAAATATATAACATGTCATGGCTAGATTAAGAGATGAAATGGCAAGTAGTCTATTTAAAAGGAATGATGTTGACTTGATAGAATTTGAGGTTGGGCAGATTTTTAATGACATACAACACTTCAAAGACACACTAGCGGACTATAAGGTTCAAGAAGGATTAGAAATTAAAAGAACGCATATCAACAGCATGTTGCAAGGTTGAAGGTTGCAATTAGAGAATTCATGCATCAACTTGGATCCACGACACTATTTTCAAAGCTAAAACCTATATTGGGCCTCACACATGCAAAATGACTGAGAAAAGTAAGGGGGCATCATCTTCATGCATTGCCTAGAAATACGATAAGGCTTTGAAAACTTATCAAAGCAATCTCACTATTGATGATTTAAATGCATCTTTAGTGCAACACTATGGTGTTCATGTAAATGTTGCTAAATTATAGAGAGCTCGAAAGAAAGCTTTGGGAAATATTGACAGGGACTTTACAAATAGTTACAATAAACTTCCAAAATATGCCCAAGTTTTTACAACTGAGTTTGTTGCAAATTGTTGTGTGATAGATTAGACATTGGTAATCCCATGTGTAATCCATTTTTAAAAGATTCTTGTAAGTTTTTGGGCACAAAGGCAGGGATTTAATAACTGGTGTACACCATTCATTGCAGTTGATGGGTGTTTCCTCAAAGGGTCATTTAAATGGGAGTTGTTCAATGCAGTTACTCTTGATGTAAATTCAACCATTTTTCCAATTGCAATCATGGTTGCTGAAGGTGAAAGTGGAGATAATTGGGAATATTTTCTTGACTGCTTGAAAGATAACCTAAGGATAATAAGAGTATCACTTTTATGAGTGATAGGCAAAAAGGATTGATCAATGCGGTAAGTAAAAAGTGGCCTGCGGCTAAGCATAGGTACTGTGCGTGGGATAGGTACAATAATTTCAAGGCATTGTATATATCCAGGTCCATAGTTGTTAATGGCGCACGACACATCATGGCACTAAGGTCCACTGGAGTCATGACGCATGGCGCGGCACGCGCATTTTTAAAGCATGGTACATATTTACAGAAATAAATCATATATCTATACATTAATATCATTTAAAATCTATAATGCAGAAATAATTAAATATTATTACAAGATTGATTAGGGAATTTGTGTGTATTTATATTATTTGGTGTTGATAGTTTTCGTAGATAGATCAATCATATCTATAAATATTATTTAAAGTTTGTGTATATTTACCTTGTAGTTGATATATTTGGTAGATAAATTCATCATATTCATAGATAAATATGGTTAGCAGATTAATTAAGAGATTTGTATATATTTATCTTACTTGTAGTTTATATATTTGGTAGATAATCAATCATATCCGTACATATATATAAGTTTTCCTAATTCTAACGCTATATATTTATTTATAGAACAAGAAAAACCTTGAGAACCCTACTTACACCATCCCTAATCGCGCCGCCCAGCTTTTTTTTATCAGCCTAATATATATTTACCTTACTTATAGTTTATATATTTTGTAGATAATCAATCATATCCATACCATATATATAATTTTTCCTAATCCTAACACTATATCTTTATTTATAGAACAAAAAAAAACCTTTAAAAGGGTTGGGCTTCACGAGGCGCACCATTCAGCGCCACTAACAACTATGTCCAGGTCCTAAGTTTAGGGCTTTGTATTCAACTGTTGTGAAAGCGTTTAATGAAGATGATTTCAAGAATGCCATGGTTGAAATAAGACATGAATCTGAGAAGGCATGGGAATGGATGATGTCAGAGGAACCATTTCATTGGTCAAAGTATACTTTTGATGAGCATGTGAAAATTCAAGTTATAAATAATATCTACAAGTTATGGAATAGCAAATTGGGTATCTATAGGCAAAAACCTCTTCTCTTACTAGAACATATAAGGAGGATGGTTATGAAGAGAATTACTAGGAGATATCAAAAAGCTCAAACTTGGGATTCATCCACCACTCCAGCAGTGAAAAAGAAAGTGAACCAAAATTTTAGAGAAGGTGGAAAATTGATAGGAAGTGAAGCTTCTCTGGAGGTGTGTGAAATACTAGATAACATTAAATGTTTTGTAGTGAATTTAAAATTGAAGACTTCTGATTGTAGAGAGTGGCAAATTAGTGGAATGCCGTGCAAGCATGCCATGTCTTGAATTCACCATATAAGGGAAGAACCTACTAACTTCATTCATTTTTATTTGACAAAAAAAGCTTACTTGGATACATATTCTGGAATAATTAGGTGGAGGGGGGGTCGAGAATGTAGATGATCATCCTACAATTCAACCTCCAAAGCTGTAAACCCACTGTGGTAGGCCAAAATTGCAAAGGAGGAAAAGAGCAGGAGAACCTGTACATGTGAGAATTGATAAAAGATCGATTCATCATACTTGTCAATTGTGCAAGGAAATAAGACATAAGAAGAAGACATGCCAAGAAAATCTTGCTAACTAGGGCAAAAAAAGGAGATCTAAGAATAATTCATCTGTCGTAAGTATTCACATTAATATATTATAGTATTTCTTGTATTTGAATATATTTGTTTTATTTTTTTCTTTTCGTTTTTTGTTTGCCGCATGTTGGTAAAGGCAAGCAACAACCACTTTCATTTAAAAATTTGTTTTGAAGTCTGTGGTCCTACTCATATCAATAGGTACATGTGCTTTGATACTTGTATATCAAAAATGAATGTAAACCTTCAATTATTTTTCTGTAACTTTTAGTGGTAAATGACTTTACTTCTTAATTGTGCAGGTCTTATTGAGTATCAGCATTGGTGGAATGTTGCAACAGATTGCTTGGATGTTATTTTCGTCAATGTATTTGATTAAGACATACTATTAAGTTTGTTGTCTGATGAGGTTCATTAGAATTTTTACAAGATAATTTGTGTTTTTTGAAACTTTTTATTTTGCCATAATCATTACATTCGTCTAGTTTTGGCAATTAATTTCTCTCTTGGTTAATTATTAGCTGTTGAGATTATTACATGACAGGTCTGTAACCCCCTTTTCGGGCGCTGCCCCGACGTTGGTGCGGTAGGTTACGCATCAACAAGTCCAAGATGCCGGCATGGTGCGGTATTGTGCGGACAAACAGCCTGGCTGGGCAGGCTGGTCGGATGATGGTCAGACACTGGCCGAGACATTGGCCGAGACACGGGTCGGACACTGGCCGAGACGCTGGTCGGATAGTGGCCGAGACATTGGCCGAGACGCTGGTCGGATAGTGGCCGAGACATTGGCCGAGAAGCTGGTCGGGTGCTGGCCGAGACGCTGGCCGAGAGACATTGGCCGAGTCCTTCATGAAGGAATACCCATGCTTATCAAGTTCTGGGATGATAAATTGTCATGTCTTTGCATCTGCTTACATCATGAACATGTGACTTTGGTGTTGTGATTCTGTACTTCGTTCAATTTGTTTTTAGTGTATGCTGTGATGCATTCTGTTGTTTACTTTTGCATGTTTTCAATAATTAAATTTTTCTTTATTTAAAAAAAATGAGTTCTTGAAAAGAACCTAGGAACTAGTTTATATTAATAATGAAGAACTCATAATATGTGGAATGGAAAACTGTGAAGGTACCTCCAAATATTTTACAATTTTTTTAGAAATAAAGATATTGCAATATCAATCTTATGGTGAATACTTAATACAAATGTCAATGTTTATTTGGTATGCAGCAACAGTATGCGCTTCATGGAGGTTTATTTTGTATGCAACAACAGTATGCACTTCATATGAGAATATAGTTGTCTTTTCATGATTTTCCTAATGGATACTTAACGGAATCTTTTAATTGGGTACCAAAGTGAAAATTTTGACAAAACTCATGTATCAATTATGTCATTTACTCGTAAAGATGGGAAAATGACAATAGTTTCGTAATTGCCAAACAAAAACTTGTCTAAAGCCGTGGCGACGTATAGTCATGTACTTGAAGATTAAATTCATGCTACATTTAGTATCGAATATATAGATAGTTGCTATAACAACCCGTCATCCTTCGATAAATAGATCGCGAGTTGGGTGCATGGTAACATCAATAATTACAACTAGCCCGCTTCAATGTTATGTCTATAGAGTACTTCCTCTTTTGGATAATTATTCAAGTGTTAGTATTTCCCCTTGATTATTAGATCTAATTCATCAGGCTTCCATCTTCCTCACACTTCCATTGCATCAATTCATTTATTGATAAAAGAAAAAAAAAAAAAAAAAAAGTCAACAAGCCCATTGGACATGAGAACTGCCTCAAAATCCATCAAATAGGTTCTAAAATTCGGTTAAGGATAGCTCATTGAAAAGATGTACTTAATGGAAACACTTGAATTTTTTGATCAAATCTTATAATATTTATCTTATCCGACATTAATAGACGTGAGACGAAGTATCAAAGTCGGCCATTTCACATCCGTAGATTGTGGTCGCATTGTAGTAGCTGAGCACAAAGACAACGGAATCCTCTTGAACCTCTTCTTGTTTTTTCTTTGTCGGAAACAAAAGAATTTGAACTTCTATTTTTTTTTTTTTTTTTAAAAAAAGGGTAAATTACATCTACTTCCCTTGAGGTTTGGCATAATTACAAATACTCCCTCGTTGTTTGAAAAATTATAAATACACCCCTGAAGTTTGTAATTTTTAACCAAAGGCCTAAAATTGACCATTTTGCCATTGAATTTTTTATTCAAATTGAGAAAAATCGGCCAAGACAAATTGCATTATTGCTACTCTAAGTAAAAAACTTAAGAAACCTCTCCCTGCACATTATAGTCCAAAAAAATTTTAAGAATTAAATAAAAATAATTCAGTGCATAAGGGCATTTTGGTCAATTCATCCATAAAAATTGATGAAAATGGGCTATTTGTCAGACGGTTACAAACCTAGGGAGGTATTTATAATTTTTCAAATAACGAGGGAGTATTTGTAATTATACCAAATTTTAGGGGAGGTAGAAGTAATTTAAAAAAAAAAAAAGGAATCTAAGGTCTGAGTCATGAGATATTATGTCTAGGATTATTGGGTAGAAGATTTTGTTCTCTGTTGTGATGTGAAAACAGAATAAGTCGGGCAGGCGGGCAGCAGTTCAGTCAACTAATTTTCGGAAGTTGAGATGCGTGTAATTGTAATCGGAGAAATACTAGTGCGAAAATAATCATACAAGAAGTACAATACACTTATTGTATGGTTGGTGTATAATTTTAAAAAAAAATGATTAATTACATAATAAATATATCACACTTATTTTATAATTGATTTGATTCAGCCAAACTTAAATCAGACAATAATTTTCCCTGTAATAGTACTCTACCTAATTCTCATCATAATGCTTTATTTGACAGCGCCAATCTTGCTCACTTAATCACGCACATCCATCATCTCAATTATCCTACATTCTCTTCGACATTTTGTTCTCTAAATTCATGTGGTTCTCATTTATCTTCTTTCAAATGTGATTTTTTTTTCTTTTTTGGTCCTCGATTTTACTTTTATTTATCAATAGAGCTGACAACAGGACGGATCCTAGACCTATGACACTTCATTTTGAGTAAAACTCAGATTCAGCTCGGATAAAAATCCTCCCTGCTTGACCCCCCTTAAAACTCGTAGCTTGTCCCCGCTCCTGTCTAGGTTAATTGTTTATAATTATCTTTTTTCTTCATATTTTAGGAAAATAAATCTTCTTTTAAATCAAATCACGGATATTGATCATATGAACCACAAAAAATGTGAGTGTTAGTACTTGTTAATGGATCAATTCATGTAATTTTTCATGTTTTAAATCTAATTGTCAATACTTTAAATACTTATTACATAATGTATGAAAGATAGACAAAATTATATTATTAGTCATTCAAATACAAATATGATCCATACTTAGTTTTAAATCAATTATGAAGTTGAAAAATGAATTGATTGATGGTGCGAACGTGCATGGTCTGGGGATAACTTTATTTATGTGTGTAAGTGAGGCAAAGATTTGTGGATTTCACATTAGATTCGCACCGTGTCAGATGGGCACTACCCATCATGGATTTCGGTACCTTACTATATTATATTGGGATAATTATATTTACACTCTCTCATTTATTTTTTATTTACGCAAATCACTCTTATTTTTTAAAACTTTACAGAAGTTATCTTTGTCAGCCTTTAAAATTAAAAATATTCTTATTAATTTGATCAAACTTTAATATAATTTTTGAAGGATAAAAATGTCCTTAGGAGTGTTTCTGTATTTACCAAAAGGTAAAGAGAGTGTTAATGTAACGTTTATGAGGATGATTAATACGACCCCATATATTTTTTTTATTATTTATGTCAAACTTAAATTTAAATTTAAATTATTTTATTATCTTTTTTTAATTGAATCTCTATATAAAATTACAGTTTTTAATAATTAAAATATTAAATTATTCAATTAATATATATTTATAAAATTAGTTACTAGATTATAAGTTTAAATTAAAATATTATCATACTTGAATAAATTATTTAGAATTATTAACATTTAAAAATTATTTATCCTCTATTTTTATTTATAGCTAAATTTTATTAAAATTAATATATTATAATTCAAAATAATCTATAAATTTTATATAAATCATATCAAAATTAGTAAAATAAATAATTTATTTATTAAAAAAAATTTAAATTATTAATTTTTTAAAAATTTATCCCTCGCCCACACCGCCCCGCTTGCGCCCTCCTCGTCACCTCCCTGCCTGTGCCCAGCCCCTCTTCCACTTTCGCCCGCCTTCGTTGTCATCCTCCTTCACCTTCGTCCACTATCTAAATATGTATGTACAAAAATATAATATATATATATATATATTATATGTATAAATATATATTTTTTATATATCTATAAATATATATATATATGTATAATTTATTAATTATAGTATCATTTAGATACAAATATAGATAGTGGATAAATAATATTTTAGTTTTAAGAATCTAAAATAATTTATACAAGTGTGATAATTTTAATTTAAATGTATAGCCTAGTAACTAACTTTTAGTAATATATTAATTGAATGATTTAATATTTCAATTATTAAAAGGTGTAATTTATGTAAAGATTCCATAAAAAAAGTTAATAAAATAATTTAAATTTAAATTTAAGTTTGATATAAATAATAAAAAATATATATTGGGTCATATTGCTCATCCTCATAAATATTGCGTTGACACCCCTCTATCTTTTGATAATTACTGAAACACCTCTGAGGGTATTTTTGTCGTTCAAAATTTATATTAAAGTTTGACCAAGTCAATAAGGATATTTTTGAGTTTTAAAGGCTATCAAGGGTAGTTTCTATAATTTTTTAAAAGATAAGAGTGATTTGTGTAAATGGACAATAGGTGAAGGGGAGTAAAATTATCCCTATTATATATGAATACTTGTCGGCAATTGGGCATGCTCATAATAAAAAGGAATAAATGCATTTATACTTCCAAATTTATGGTTTGTTTACAAAAAAATTATTCATGCATTTTGCATGTAATTTATGGTGAAATTATATTTTTTTTTCCCATAGAATAGGATGTTCAATATTTTTACGAGATTTTTCAAAATGGTTTAAAAATTGAAAAAAATCGACACATTTAGTCCTCTGCTTTCAGAATTTTCAACATAGTTCCAAAACTGGGAAAACTCGACACATTCAGTCCCATAAAATCCCGTAAAGCAAAGAACTAAATGTGTCAAGTTTTCTCAATTTGGAACCATTGAGGACTAAATGTGTCGAGTTTTTCTAAATTTTTGACCATTTTAAAAATTTCATAAAGCAGAAGACTAAATGTGTTGAACCCCCTATCCTATGAGACTAAAAGTGTAATTTATCTGCAATTTATGTATTTATGTTGATATTTTTTTGGGATGTATGTGTAATTTTCTAAAAAGCAGAGAAAATTTGTACTATTGATGTTGACGTTTCTGGTGGATGTATGTTTTATTATTCAAAAAATATGGGTAATTTGTATAAATAAACCATAAATTAAGAGTGTAAATGTAATTATTTGTATCAAAAATGAATTTGACCCTACCACATGGAACGTATTATTTATGGATTTTTCCTTTTTTTTTTATGGATTATGGGTTTCTTGATATGAGCACTACCACAATTGCCAAGAATGGGCGTTTCTGACCAATTTTAATTAATTTAATTGGCACGAACTATTATAAATTTATGCATTGTTTCAGTTTACATCAGTTGGGCTCAGTGGCCTCTGCATTCTAATTTTCTCTTATACATATATTTTAAGGGTTAAATACAATTGATCTCCATGCGTTAATTAAAAAAAAAAAAAAAAAAAAGCAACAGCATTTCACCCCATGTTCTTAAATATAAAACAAAAATCCCCTCACACGTGTCGTGTGTTACACGTGCAATTTTTTTTTTTAATTTGTAATTTAGAATGATTTTTATGCTCTAATTTAAAATTAATTTTAATTTAAGGTCCAAATTTATCTAATAGATCAACGATTTAAATCTTATTGAATTTAGAATCAATCGTTTAAATTTAAACAGATATACAATTAAAATTATTATATTATATATAATAATTAAATTTGAATATATGTATATATAATAAGTTGTATAAATATATATATTATGATTATATACATACTAGCCGTCGTGGCACGCCGTTCCTACGTGCATATAAAATAATATTGCATGTTTTAAAGTTATTGTAAATAAAAAAATATATTATTCAATACATTGCTTTTTAAAAAAAAGAAAGAAAGAAATAAATAAAAGAAATGAAAACTAACTTAGGAGTATAATCGGTATAGTTAAAAAATTGGTGTTGCGGTGTAACTAACCGCCATTTATTAGTGAAAACGGGGTTTGCTTTATATAATACTAGCCGTCGTGGCATGCCATCTCTGCGTGCATATAAAATAATATTGCACGCTTTAAAGTTATTGAAAATAAGAAAATATACATATTAATTAACACATTGCATTTAGAAGAAAAAAGAAAGAAAGAAAGAAAAAAAAAAAATAAAAACTAACTTAAGAGTATTATCGGTATAACAAAAAAATTAGTAATGCGGTGTAAATAACCGTCATTTATTAGTGAAATAGAATTTGTTTTATATAATAGCATAGATTATAGATATATAGAGAGAGAGAGGAAGGGGAGCCTATGGCGGAGAGTGGAAAGGGGGCGATGGATCTGGGCCGAAGACGTGGGGGGCAGTGAATCTGGTGGGAGCGGCCAGGTGGCGCCGAATCTTGGAGGAAGATTGGTGGGGGGTGGAGCGGCATGGCGGTCAGGCGACGACCCTGTTGTGAATAGGCAAATGGGAGCGGCAAAGGAGCAAGGTGAGGTAGAGGGGGGCGCCGGCGGTGGTTGCAGTCCAAAGATGAAGAAGAAAGAAAGACAAATATATATACAATATTAAATATTATTTATAAATAACATATTTGAATATATTAATACTAGCATGAAACCCGTGCTATGCACGGAAGATTTTAAATTTTATAGTATTTTCATAAATTCTAATCTTACAATTATATGTAATATTTTAATAATCATCTTACTGTATAGTAAAACAATGTTATTTATATAAAAATCAATGTTAAATTCTTTATAAGTCTATTTATGGAATATTTTGAAAATAACAATAGAATATTATAATATGTTTACACATTGATAAAAACAAATATTTACTAAATTTCAAATACAATATACATTTATTCAATTAATATACTTTTAGTAAAATAAAAATATTAGTATTAAATACATTATGTTAAATTGTTATCATATTATCTTGTGATATAAATTCCCCTAAAAGAATACAACTCGAATTAAATGTTCCTTTAATAAAGTTTCTAGATAATAAAAAAAAAATTAGTAACAATGAAAAATTAAATTCAACATATTTATTTTCACTTGATATTGAACTTATTAATTGTCTATAATTTTATTTTATCTTTTTGTTGGTTTTATTTTCTGTTGATGGACCAAAGAATAGAATTAAATAATTTACTTAATCTCTATACATTCTCTCACAAATCTTATTTTTTGGCATGCCATTAAACATAAAAATATGTTATGTTTAAATGACCCCTTACTATATATAATAGTGCAAACTTATTTATACAAAACTCAAATATTGAATTATTACTAAGTTTATTTACTGAACATTTTGAAAAGGGTAATTTGACATCCGAATTATACCCATTTTTACACTTTGTCATTTAATTTTTTCCGTGTCAACTTACCATCTCAACTTTGAAAATTTTGCACTTTGATATATATGATCGTTTTTTAGTTGATTTTGTGTACATATGATATTCAAGGGCAATGCAGTGTTGTTTTTCCAGCATGTGCACTGCACGTAATGTTTTCTCGGTAGAAAATTTGAATGAAAAAAGACTACATATGATAAAGTGCAAATTTCGCAAATTTGAAATCGTAAGTTGTCAAAATAACAAAAAATAGATGGCAAAGTGTAAAAACAGGCATAGTTTAAATGATAAAATGTAATTTACCCTTTTGAAAATAACCATAGCATATTATCATATTTTAGATATTGATAAAAATTATTTTATGAGTTTCAAATACTATATCTATTTTCGTAATCAATTAATATATTTTCAGTATAAGTTACCATCATATTTGTCCTATGAAATAAATGAAATTTTCTTAGAAAAAATAATATTCACAATAAATATTTTCTCTTTTGTAATCCAATTTCTTAAAGGAAAAGAAAAGATTATTATTACATCATTTTTTAATTTCTTTCATAAAAATTAATTTATAACAGCTAGCATTGAAACTAATAAAAAATAAATATATTTATACTTTTAAATTTTATGCTAACAATACATATATACAATAAAATTTGATAGGCTAGAAATGTAAGATATAATAGTAATAATACGCCTAATGAAGAATTTTTAGTAGTTGGGTTTGTGCCCATAATTATGATAAATACTTTAAAATAATCGAATTACTTTTTAATGAATAATTCATGCTATTAGGTTGAAGTTCCTACCATGAACTTCTAAATTAGAAAATAAGTAGATAATGACAATATAAATATATATTTACGTAGTTTATGAAAAGAAGATAACGGATACCTAATTAAGAATGAAAAATTAATATAAAAGTATACAAAAACATCACTAAATACAAAAAATGGATGAAGAAAATTTTGTGGGGGATATATCACAAATATATATACATATATATATAGTCTATACCATCGTTCAATAAGAGTTTTAAATAAATAAACATGAAATTTAATGATCAAGATTTGAAAATTTTGAGAACTTTAATACAAATAAAAACGTATAAACTAAATAACAGGGCAATAAATGCAAAATTTTAGTTTACTTATTCTAATTGAAATTGGAAAAGAAAGATGTTGATAAACTATTATCAGATAAAAATATATATTCATTTAGTGATCAAGTAGAGAAATCATGATTTTGATTGAATGAAATTATGAGATTAAAAATAAAGTATGACCGGATTATTCTAGCTAATGATAAATATTTAAATAGAAAGATCATAATAAGAGCAAATAAATAGACTATAGAATTACAAAATTTTTAAGAAGTAAATATAACAATACATAATGTAATTCTCCATCATGTAATATTTAAGAGATGAAGAAAAGAAAATTAACTAAAATGCAAAATAAAAATACATAAGTAATGTGAAATTGGACATCAAAAAGCAAAAGATTAAAAACAAAGTGGTAATGCATCAGGGAAATAAGGTATTACTGCTATATCAGGTTGTCCTTTACATTCATAAAAAATATAATATCATGTTATACTTTGAGAAGCCTTTATTTTTTAAAAACAATTATACATAAATTTGAAATTAAAAAATTCATATATTTTTCAAGTATGACCACCCTTTTGTATTGCAATAAATTCAAACCTATGAAGCTTGCAATATATTTAACATTAAAATTTTGATAGAGCAACATTTACAAAATTATTTCACTAAGGATGTTCATATGGGAGAAGATGGTAAAATGTATTTTATAACATAAATTTTAAACAACAATGGTCTATAATTTTTCAAACCTGAATAACAATTAAACATTAAAAATCAAATTTAATAAAAAAATAAGAAAAACAAAAATATTAATTTGAATAAAATTAATAACTGACTTTATTAGTAATAATGATCCAATAAAAAAATATTATATAAATATAGATGAAATATATACATTGTAAAAAATTATGATTTACCTAATTAATTAAATTAAGAATTTATTGAATGAGATATATCAAGAGATTGATATAAGTTTAGGGAATAATAAGTATATAATTAAAATAAAAATAAATTATTAGTGATAAGATATATATTTTTTATGATAAAAAAGTAATCCTGAAATTTAAATTTGTTTAAAATAAATTCAAATTAGATTAGTATCATAATATAGATAGAATCTATTATAGATAAACACTAATTTTGGAGATAGGATTTTTAGATAAATACAAATTTATTTTTAATTTAAAATATATGAGATTTCTAACCAATTAGACTTTTTCTTTGTAATTAAAAAATTCAAAATCACTAGAAAATAATATTGAGTCAAAATTAGCTCAATTGCGGTCAAACTTCGTTTTACTATATATATATATATATATATATATATATAGATATTTAGGCCATGTCTACAACACCTTATTGTATTAGGCCATATTATAGTAGATCCATACTATTTGTTATATTAGCCCCTTTACAATATTATCTCATAATCTGTTTACTTTGTGTTAATTATATGGGTAATAGTTCGATGATAAAATAATAGGACGTTTACTATCAACCACGTAATTCCGGATTGTGCCTATAATTATATTTTTGCGCATTGCATTTAAGCACCATCACATCCGTGCATTTGTGTAATAAATGCTAACACAATAAATGCTAAACCAAACTCCTTACGAGGGCAACATAGGAAGCGAAAGTTTGTGGGAAATAATGTGGATCCCACAGATTAATAATATGGGACCTAATAATTGGATTGTTATAGTGGGAAGAGTATAGCCTAGTAGCGGGCTTTTGCAAATAGCTGCGGGCTTTGGCTTACAAATAAATAGGTGTAACACCCCTATTAACCCGGATATAGGAGCTAATAGGGGCCGGTAAACACAACCTTAATATATTAAACATACATAAAATAATATTTTTATTGATCGAAAATAATACATACAATATATTAATTAATATTTTTATTGGACAAAAATATGCCTAGATGCAACAGACGTGCATGTAGTGCACCGTCAGACCTAGGGGATTTGTTGCTCAATTTTTAATGATATAGAAGGATAAATTACTCATTTTCCTGAACACAAGGGGTAAATGTCATTTTTTTCTAATACTTTTATCTTTTTTTTTTTTTAATTTTATTAGTATTTTTTAAGTACAATCTTTACATCATTCGCTGCACTAAATATCAAAAGTTGATCGAAGAAATAATATTCATTAAATTTTTTAAGTAAGAGATAACAATGTTCAAACTGACGTAAGATTTACATAAATAATTTGATGTTTATCATATAAATAAATAAATGAGTTAAATAAATACGCAACCACACGTCTCGCGAGACTCAAAATATCAAACTTTATCTTATAAAATAGTTTTAGAAAAGGATTATTTACAACGAGTTTTTCTGAGATTTGACATAATTATAAATATTTCATTGTCGTTTTAAAAATTATCAATACCTCTTGACTTTAACATTGTCCAACAACTAATCGAATCCGTTATTTCCATTAGGTTTCCATTCATTTTTTTGTGGTGAACTAATTAATATATCCTTGTACGCTAGTAATGTGAGCTAAAATAGCTATTTCTTCAAAAGAGCTTTTGGGCTCGAGCAAATTGAGCTTCGATGTCTGCAAGTCAGAAAAGGGAACCTGCAAAAAATACGTTAGCGCTGCAACTTTCAAGTTAGTAAGTAGTTGTAAAGTAATAAAACTTAGGAATAATAAGAAATTAATGAAGAAAGTTGAGCAAAAATTATGAAATGAACACGTATTTTTTGCAGTAGTGTGAGGTTGAGAGAGTAGAGATTTTTTTACCTTAGACCAGTCGAGGGGGCTGGTATATATATAGAGGAGGTCTTATGATTCGTGAGGGCTCTCGCCTCCCTTAATTTTAGGATGGTCGTTGTGAGAGGTAGTACAGGTCTTCTCAGAATTCGAGATTTGTGCCTTCTCGCAGCTCTTAGGAATATGCCTCCTAAAAATTGTGAGGTAGTTGAGAGGGGATCTTCAGGGGGTAGCTATCTTGAACGGATAAGGGCGAGCAGGCCTTATTCTAACATTCTTGCGCGGGCTGTGAACTAACTAATATGTCCTTGTGGGTTATGAATTGTAATTTTATTTAATTTTAAATTCTTTTATGGACTAAGAGGACGATTTTGTAATAATTTTTTTTTAAAAAAATCATCCACCTCGTCCAATTTATTTATTATTTAATTTTTTTGAATAAAGGTAAAGTTGACATTTTTCAAACCTCCATCTACTATGATATGTGCTAAATTGGTTAGTCCAAGAGCCAGGTCTAGAAGCCCAAGGAGGTCCCTGGGAGGCCCAAGAAGGATATCAAAACCCCACACAAAAGCCAGTACATTCTCGAAGGAGGCCCACAGTCCAAGGAAGAACCAGCCTGGCCTCCTTCCCAGCAGAGGAGAGGCCCAGCCCAGGCAAAAGATGTAGCCCCACTAAGGAGGGTCAGACTCATCAAGAAGTTCGGATAAGATTAGCCCCAACCTTATTCTTATCCATGCAAGACCCCTCCAACCGCCCTCCTACTTCCAAGGAGTCCGAAGGTTGCAGAAGTCGTCAATGAAGAGTCCTTCCCAGCTATGGCTCTTTCTCTATAAATACCAACCTACTTGGCTAGGTCAAGTAACATTTTCTTAGCACCCTAATACATAAATTTATTCTCTCAACTTGCACCAAATTTATTTTATGTGCTTTGTTCACGAAATCTCACCATTTTTATTACGTTATTCAAATTTATTCTTCTACAACTGCTTACTGACTTGATTGTCGGAGTACTAACACTTTTTTGCAGGTCCCATTTTCATAGCTTATAAAAATTCAAGGTCCACTCCACTCAAGCCCATGAACGAGCTCTTTCAGCTCATATCAAAATTGGCGCTATCTGTGAGAACACAGAACTAAGAAGTGAGGATTATGGAAACTCCTAACTGCGGATCAGGCAAGCAGAAGGCCTCGAATGCTCCCACAGACCCTCAGGCGTTGCAGGTATTGCCGGAGCCCCCTTAGTTCCCTCTGGGAGGGGAGAAGTGGGATCCTCCGATCCCTGCGAACCCCTATCGGACTCTCCGCAGGACATTACCCCCTCGAACACCTCCTTTGATAAGTTGTCCCCAATACTAATGGCGACAATCCAATATATGATTACGTCCGTCATACGGGCGCAAATGGCAACACTAATCCCCTGGCACCAGTTGCTCCTGGGCCTTGGGGAGGCTTCCGGTGGCCGGAAGGCCGGTGGAAGATGGGGAGGCCCCTCCTGGACAAAGGCTCCTCGGACTCCTGAAGGAGGAACTGTTCCTCCTTCCCCCTCATTAGGACTCTCAATTGGAGCACCTACAAAAATGTTTGCAAGATATGAAACATAGGATGATGGTAGCCCCGTTGGAGGTGCAGGGCGGCATCCCATTCAGCGAGGAAGTCATGGCGGATGACTTCCTCCTAATTGTCGGACACCGATCATTGTGGAGTACAATGGCAACCACCGACCCGCAGGACCACCTGTCATGGTTCGAGAATCCCGCGCTTCTCCATCGATACACAGATGGGATCAAATGTCGGGTCTTTGTTACCACCTTTGCCCCGACGGCTTACCAATGGTTCAACCAGTTACATGCGGGCTCAGTAAAGAACTTTCATTCCTTTATCAGTTCGCCAGTTGCAGGAAACATTGCAAAACCTCCCTTAGTCTCTTCACCATTCGAAAAAAAGTATTCCGAGTCCCTGATGGAATACCTACATCATTTCAACACCACTGCCTTGCAAGTCCCTGCGGCTACATAGGAGGTCAAATCTAGCACTTTCCCTCAAGGCTTTTGGATGGGGATTTCTTCAAATCCCTTGCCAAAAAGCTGGCATTGGACTTTGATAGCATGTTGGCTAAAGTAGCCAAATACATCAATATGGAGGAGGCACAGGCCTCCAAGAAGGAAGGTCGAGGCGAGAAAAGAAATGACACTCGCGAGGAAGGATCCACGAAGAAGCCCCATGCTGATGGGCGGGACAGGAAGCCCCATTTCCAAAGGGGACCTCATGTCTACACTCCCCTCAATGCCCCCATCACTCAAACCCTCATATCGGTAGAGGGTAAGAAGCTGATGATACGACCTCGAGGGGCTAGGGAAGGCCCCGCGCGACCCAAGGAAGACAAACTCTGTCAATTCCATAACGACTATGGGCACTCCACGGAGGAATGGCGACATCTAAAATACGAGATTGAGTGACTTGTCCAGAATGGATACCTCCAAGAGTTTGTCAGCAGAGAGAAGTCTCAAAGCACGAGTCCCTGCTAGAAAAAGGACCAGAATCAGGAAAAAGCCACGATACAATCCAGTTCCGAGCCTCTCAGGATGTAAATATGCCCCTGTCGAGCGCTCAGAGGACATGAACCTTCCCTGGGAAGGAGCTATACGCATGATCGTGGGAGGACCTATGGGGGGGAGACTCCCATAGGGCCTGAAAGACACTGGCTCGGGAAGCGGAGAGCACGTCTCCTGAAGAAATCTTGGATGTAAGTATTAGGACGGGCGCGCCCATAATCCAATTTGGGTCGACCGAAGGAACGGGAGTCATTCTCCCCCATAATAATGCCTTAGTAATCACGGCTACCATGGCCAACTACGAAGTCAATAGAGTCTTTATAAACTCAGGGAGTTCGACTGATATAATATACGGAGAGGCCTATGACCAGATACAGTTGGGAGAAACCCCCATGGAAAAGATGGACGCCTCGTTATATGATTTTGAGAGGGAAGTGGTGCGCCCGAGGGAGGGATAGCCCTCCCCCTTTCCTTGGGGCATGGGTCGTTAAGGAGAAAATGCTTAATTAAGTTCTTAGTGGTAGACGCACCCTCGACATACAACATAATCTTGGGGAGGCTCTTTCTAAATGCGTTCTAGGCAATCATATCCACCTTACATATGAAGATCAAATTCCCTGTACCAGGCGGAAGAGGGAAATAGGTGTAGACCAACAACAGTCACGGAGGTGCTATGTGGAGGCTATACGGAAAGGACAAAAGCGGGGAGCCACAGACTTTCCTCGGAGGGATCCCGCAAAAAAAAAGGAAAGACCCCTTTAAGGGGAAGGAGGAGGCAGGCCCGAGACCTTCCCAAGGGGAAGCCCTACCCAGCTAGGAGAATCACTCTAAAGTCTAGCCTGCTGAGGAGCTACTAATCATTAAGTTATGCCGATAAAACCCTAACAAAACTACCTAGATAGGTTCCCAATTACAAGAAGCTCTAAAGGAGGACCTAGTCCGGTGCCTCCAACTCAATATAGATATATTTTCTTGGTCCCCTCATGACTTAGAAGGGATAAGCCCTGAAGTCATAATGCACCACACCAACATTGACCCTTTCATGAAGCCGGAGAAATAAAAGAAGAGACACTTTGGCCAGAAAAGGACAAGATTATCTAGGTCGAGATAGAAAAATTAATGGAGGCAGGCCACATACGGGAAATTCAATTCCTTGGATTGCTCTCCAATGTGGTACTCGTCCCCAAACACGGAGGGAAGTGGATGATGCGCATTGACTTTTAGGATCTCAACAAGGCTTGCCCAAAAGATTTCTATCCAGTCCATCGCATCGACCAATTGGTAGACTCTACATTCGGATGCAAGCTTTTGAGCATGATGGATACCTTGCAAGGATACCATCAAATCATATTGGCTCCAGAGGACCATAAAAGCATCAGCTTCATTACCTCGACAGGGACCTTCTGCAATGTGGTCATGCCCTTCGGCCTAAAAAACGCGGGAGCTACGTACCAACACTTGGTGGACAAGATATTCCATCCCCAGTTGGTGAGGAACATGGAGGTGTATGTAGACAACATGCTCGTCAAGAGCGGGAAAGCGAATTATCGCATCTCATACTTAGTGCGCCTTTGGGGTGGGGGGAGGGTGCTTCTTGGTTTCATGGTAACCGAGAGGTGATCGAGGCTAACCTCCTCAAAATCAAAGTCGTTCTAGACATGAAATCTCCCACCAACGTTAATGAGGTGCAACACCTTACTGGGAGGATAACGATACTCAGCTAGTTCATCGCCAAATTGACAGCAAAAAACCTGCCCTTTTTCAGGATGTTACGAAAGGCCAAGAACTTTGAGTGGGGGAAAGAATGCCACAAAGTCTTTGAAGAGCTAAAGCAGTACCTGACCGGCCTTCCCCTACTGGCTAAACCTTCACCAGGAGACACGTTATACGTCTACTTGGCAACCATACCCCAGGTGGTAAGCTCAATCCTCTGGGAGAACGACAGATGCCCATCTACTACGTTAGCAAAGTCCTCAATGGGGTGGAAGGATGATAAAACCCCACAGAAAAGATAGCCTTTTCATTGATGATTACTGCCAGAAGATTGCGCCCCTATTTCATATCTTACCCAATAGAGGTCCGCACCAATCACCACCTCAAACAGGTCCTTGGGAAGTCGGACACATCCGACCGGTTGATCAAATGGGCCATCGAGCTCAGCGAGTATGATATTTTGTACCTCTCCATGATAGCCATCACGCTAGCTAATTTTGTCTCAAAAAGCACGTCCCCTCCCCAAACAAGAGGACTTGGCTACTATACATGGATGGATCCTCTACCGCTCAGAGAAGTGGGGCGGGGGTGGTTGTGACATCCCCTGAAGGAGTAGATATGGAATTCACAATCAAGTTTGGATTCAAAACCTCTAACAATGAGGCTGAATACGAAGCCCTGGTTTTGGGTATGAGAATGGCCTGGGAAGCGGGGGCCAGACACCTAATAGCCTACTCCGACTCCCAACTCATTGTTAAGCAAACGGAGGGAGTTTACGAAGCCAATGAGAAAAGTATGAAGCAATACCTTCAAAGGATAGAGGAATGAAAGGCCAAGTTTGATGCCTTCCAACTCATTCAAATCCTTCGAGATGAAAACAACAAGGCCGATTACTTGTCAAAATTAGCTAGCACCATAGATCAATGTTGAACTCAGTGAATAACAATATATCACCTGCTAAAGCCCGGTCTTGCCCTGGAAGTACAAGCCATACTTCTTGGGGAGACTGGAGACAGCCTGTCCTGGACTGGTTAAAGAAATCTATAAGGCTACATTTGGATTGAAGGATTTGAAATTGTGGATTTCAAATCCTTAATAACAAATCCTTTGAATTTGTTTGGGTAATTCCAAATCCAAAGGATTTCAAATCCTTCCATTCCAATTTTGAACTATGTTTTGATGAAAATTGATGGATTTCAAATTCTTTTCAAATGGAGTCATTTAAAATCCTTTCTCTAAATCCTTCATTCAAATCCAAATCCATCAATCCAAACACACCCTAAAGGATGTTGTGGATCGCACATAGGAGTATTGAATCTAGCCAACAAAGCCTTAAGAGCTGGGTACTTTTGGCCTACGACGAAACAATATGCTAGATCACTGGTTAGACCGTGTGAGAGGTGTCAGAAGCACGCCTCCCTAATACATCAGTCTGTTGAACCATTGGCCACATTGTTGGCCTCATGCCTTTTTGCCCAACGGGGGATGGATATTGTAGGGTTGTCCCCATGGCCACTGGGCAACGAAAATACTGTTGGTAGCTATAGACTACTTCACGAAGTGGATGGAAGCCGAGCCCATCTCTCGCATCACCGAGGGGGAGGTCATGAAGTTTCTATGAAAAAATACTATCTGTTTCTCTGCGAAATTATCTCGGACAACGGATGACAATTCTAAGGGAACAAGATGCGAGATTGGTGCAAGGGATTGTAGATCAAACAAAGGTTCACCTCTGTGGCTCATCCTCAAGCCAATGGCCAGGTGGAGGTCACCAACCGCACCCTCCTACAAGGTATCAAAAAAGGCTCGATAAAGCCGCAGGCAACTAGGCTGAAGAACTTACTAGTGTCCTATGGGCCTAACCACGCCTAGAAATTCTATGGGCAAAAGCCCATTTTCCTTAGTATACGGGACTGATGTTGTAATATCGGTTGAGGTGGGCATGCTTTCCTATCAGATAATGTGTTATTAAGAAAACAACAACAATAATCTACTTAACGAGAATCTCGATTTCATCGAGAAACTCAGGAAAAAATCCTTCCTTCGAATGCAAAGGTACAAAAGCATAATGATCAACGCCTATAATAGGTGGGTTAAGCCTCGCGGGTTCCAAGTTGGAGACTTGGTGTCTAAAAGTAGAAGCATCAAAGCCAGTGGGCAAGTTAAACCCCACATGGGATGGACCCTACAAAGTTAGTGGAAGTTTGATCAGTGGAGCATACAAATTGGAGACAGGGACGGACACCCTGTCCCTCGCCAATGGAACATATATAATCTCAATAAATTCTTTGCATAAGTCCCCTCGTGTAGGCAGGGCCTATCTGGATAAGAATTCTTGTCCTCCCTAGCAAAAGACCAACCTTACCCTTCAAAGCAGGCCCTCTACGGATGGATATCTTCATGCCCCTCCTAAAGCGGGAATCCCCTAAGTAAATAACAAAGTCCTGCCCCTAGAGGGCCTCTTCACCCCCTGCTTACAAGTGGGAGCTTGCCCGTACATCACCACCTACCCCTAAGTAGGACTACTGTAAAGCTGTCCAAAAAAGATAAAATCCTCTCTGCCATAAAGATACTCTCCGCACTAAACTATCACACTTTCTTGGCAGGTATGCCTTCAAATAAGCCCTGCCATACTACAAGCACTAAATCAAGTAACCCTGCCACACTGCAGGTACTCCATCCAGCAAGCCCTACCACTTTGTAGGCACTCCCTAAAATAAGTCGCCCTGCTATAGGCATCCAGTAAAATAAGTTCTATTCTTATAGGCAATCACTTCCAGATAGAAGAAGCAAGGCCTCGACCAGATCAAAGCTTACCCATTGCCGCATAGAGAGGAGGAGAATCACCTCTTACTTTAGGTACTCTCAAAGCCACCAATACAATTATTTTGTTTCCTTTTTCAGGAATCAGTAAAAATATGCATGGGGCGGCCAACCCCCAATCATCAAATCCACAGAGAAACTCAATATGAAGGAAAGCAAAAGCGTATCATAAAACAACCCCTCAGCCAAAATGGCCTAAGGAGGGGGAACAGTAACAACACTCAAAACAACAAAAAAACGTAAAAATTATTCATCCCCATGCCTCATGAGGGCAAGCATAGTAGAAATATAAATGTCTCAAGGGGGCATAATCAATCATCATTCCCCTCAGACGGGGTCTTCTCAGGCTCTCCCAAGGCTTCTGGCTCAGGGGAGGGGGAAACAACATCAGCAGACTCGATCGGAAGGGCTAAATCCGTGGCAGAAGGCTCATCAACTAGGACCTCCACATCTCCTCCTTCTAAGGCTCGAATCTCCCCCATCATCATCATCATCTCCAACACTTGATCCAGCTCCCTCTCTGAAAAGAATTTACTGGCCATGTCATTCATCAGCCCGAAAATTTAGCATAAAAGAGAAGAGAACCGGGCAAATTTATTAAGTTGATCAATGAGGGAAGATTCAACCTACGGATGAAGGGGAGCAAAGGGATTCGGGGCCTTCTTCAGAATCCCCTCATAATTCAGGAAGGAAAGATCCGCCCCCGACGGAGAATAGCCCTGAGCCGCGAATAGTTCCTGGCAGGGCACAAAGCCGTACCTCAGGAACGGCCTCGCAATGTTAGCTATCTCTCTTTGAAAATCCTCGGACCATTTATACTCCAACAGGCAGCTCTCCCAATATGAGACCAGGTACTGCTTGTGGAAAGTCCAGGCGGGCCTAGTCAGCAGCCTGCCTCAAGGCCTTCGACTGATCGTGGGATAGAGCCAGGAAGTCCTGCTGCAACTTCTTCCTCTCCTTCTCCACCTGTTGATACTTTCCCAGAGCCTCCTTTCTGCCCTCCTTCATCTTGGCCATGTCAGAAGACAACCGCTCCACGCGATCCTCCAGTCGCTTCCGTTGGGCATCAGCAGGGGGGGGGTCACCATGGGACGGCTCAAAAGCTCCCCTGCCACCGTTGCCACCTGAAAGAAAGAAAAATGCAAAGATAAAAACCAAATGCAACATGTAAAAAATGGGCGGAACAAAGCATTATACCTTCACAGCATGGCATACAAAAGCATTCGGATGTCAAATTACCCTTTTCAAAATGTTCAGAAAGGGAGGCCAGCGAGCGCCTGTCCACAAGGAGGATCAACCCTCGCAGAAATTCTGCAAAGAGCCCTAATTCCTCTTCCCTATCCCTCAAGATGAATTGGTGGGTATACACCCCCCAATCAGGGACAAATCGATGGCGCCAGGGAGAAGAGCCCCCAAAAAAGGGGGGAAGAGGAGGACGAGGCGCGACAGTTGAACGAACGACCACTCGCAAAGAGCTCCCCTACGGAGGATGGCTAGACGAGCTCCCCTTCACCAGCTTGGATGACACTCCACGGGAGGGGGCGGCAAGTCATTTCCTTTTTCCGTCTCCAGAGACTGGGGTCCCTTCAAGAGTCCTGGCAGCGGAAGGAGTCCCCATTGGACTTCCTTGTGCACTCTCTCTGAGGAACTTGTCGAACATGACTTTCTCTGCACAAGGGAAAGAAACAAAAATTATCATTCAGAAACACCAAATGCAAACTAGAAGAATCAGAAATTAAAAGAAAATGATACCCAAGGGCTCCTCTAAAGGGACCTCCTTAGGACTTAGCCCAAAGCAGCACAGAAGCCTCTCGTCTATGAGGCCCCGAACATCGTAGGGGTCCTCATTTAGCTCCTCCAAAAAGGCTGCGAGGGCTGACAGCCTGTCCTTCCCAGATACAGGACCGGCACGAGGTAGATCAGAAATCCACTCGCAGGGGAAGGACCAAGAAAGGGGAGGGCGCACGAAAAAGAAATTGCCCCTCAAGGACTAAGGCGCTCTAAGGGCGGGGAGGAAGCGAACCCCCCGCTGAGGGAAGAAGTGGAAGGTGTCAGGCTCTGACTTCCTCAAGTGGAAACAAAAAGAGAAATTTTGGCTGGTAATAGGCCAACTATGGTACGTAAAATCAGGGCAAAACTAGCAAGAAGGCAGAAGGAGTTGGGGGCTAGCTGGTTCAGAAGAACCCTAAATAAACTAGACACATCTTTATAGAAGGAAGGAATGGGGAACCTAAGACCAGCCCTCAACTGGGCCCAGTAAAAGCATAAACAACTAGGCGGAGAAAGCTCCGACGAACTATCAGAGGAGGGGACATAAATAGTGTAACCCAGAGGGATCCCATACTCCTCGTGCGGACGGGTGACGTTAGAATCCCGAGAAAAGGAATCCCTCGCCAATGGGGTGGGACTCGCCTTCCTCTCCTCCTCCTCCATCTCTTCCACCTCCAATAGCTCATCTCTCCCCTCTCTGGGGTCTTTCCTAGTCCTCTCCCCCAGCCAAACTCTCTACCTCCTCCAACACTTCCTCCTCTTCATCAACTAATCGTCGAGGAGCACGAGAAAGGTTCCTCAGGCTCAATATCCTACCACCTCAAAAGGCTGAAGGACCAAGGGCCGCTGCCCATAGAAGAGGCTGCAGAAGGATGATCGCCTGCAACCCATTCCCCCATGAACTGGATGTACTCATCGGAAGGGGTGGAAGAAGACATTTTTTGTAGAAAAATGCTAAAGAAAATGCGAGAGGAAGAAAGATCGAACTTACAGAGTTGGTGGAAAATGTATAAAGTTGCAGTTCCTCTCTTGCAAAGACGTGGGAAGGCAGAAAAATGGAAGAAGATAGGGTAATAACGCGATCGAGGGAAGAAGACGTGGGAAGGATGCGATTACCCAGAGGACGTGCAAATAACTGCCTCCCATTGGGTGGTTACCAAGTAGAAAACTAACCAACGTGGGCAGTTAGCGGCAACTGTCCCCCATGCAGGGTGCGTGGCCCGGACTCGAGTAGCCTCTACGGAGACCTACGCCCTAGCCTACCATAAAGGCAGCCCCCAGTCATCATGACAGGCATGACACAAGGCGTCCGTAATTCTAGATGACTGTTACGCTTCCCTTAGCCAAGAAGGAAGCTCGCCTGGGATCGGCTGAGAAGGCAAGAAGATTAAACCTCCATTACTACCTCAAAAGGCTTCTATTCTGAGTGGGAATGGTTGTGAACCCTCCCTCTCAGAGTGGGGGGGGGGGGGGTGATTGACCTATGCGAAATTAGTTGGCCTAAGATCAACGCCCAAAAGCCCAAGGAGGCCCAGGAAAGATATCCAAACCCCACATAAAAGCCCGCACATTCTCGAAGAAGGCCCAAAAGGGCCACCGGCCTAGCCCAAGGAAAGACCAGTCGGGCCTCCCCCCCAGCGAAGGGGATGCCCAGCCCAGGCGAAATATGTAGCCCCACCAAGGAGGCCCAGGGCAGAGGCCCAAGCTCATCAAGAAGTTCGGATAAGGATAGCCCCTTATCCTTATCCGCGTAAGACCCCTCCAACCGCCCTCCTACTTCTAAGGAGTCTGAAGGCTGCAGAAGTCTAGCGGGGCTAGTATTCGGTTCTCTTAGAATCAAGGTCAATGAAGAGTCCTTCCCAGCTATGACTCTTCCTCTATAAATAGCGACCTACTTGGCTAGCTCAAGTAACGTTTTCTTAGCACTCCAATACACGAATTTATGCTCTCAACTTGCACCAAATTTATTTTATGCTCTTTGTTCACGAAATCTCACCATTTTTATTACGTCATTCAAATTTATTCTTCTACAACTGCTACTGATTTGAGCGTCGGAGTGCTAACGTTTTTCTTGCAGGTCCCCTTTTTCGTAGCTTGCAGAAATTCAAGGTCCACTTCACTTAAACCCAAAACGAGCTCTTTCAACTCACATTATACTGATTACACAATTTTCACTAAATATCAAAAATATTAATAATTTTTAAACAATAAAAATATATTCATAATTATAACAAATTTAAATGAACTCATTGTAATTTACCCTTTAAAATATTAGACATCGTATCTACTACTCATAAGTACTAGACATTATTGTTCAACACCCTTCACTCTTTTAAGTATGTGAGAAATTAATGGTTGTATGAGTCATCCCTTCGTTACTTCTAAACCTAATCATATATACGTCCACCTACAACAATATTACATGTGCCCTCCACAAATCAAATTTAGTACTAAGTAATAATTATGATACTGGCCGGGTAATATTTGTGCTGCCACTCAAATTGCGGATTGGAATTTTTGTTACAAATAATATTCAATCGTCTATTTTATTTAATATACACATGTTATGTTTATGATTGACATTATATATTTTATTTTGAAAAAAAAATATATACCTAACATGTGTATATTAAATAAAGTAGAAGATATAATATAATTTAGGATAAATTATAGTAACCTCCCCTAAGGTTTGGCATAATTATAAATACTCTCTCGTTATTTAAAAAATTACAAATACCCCCTTAGGTTTGTAATTTTTAATCAAATGCCTGAAATTGACATTTTGCCCTTGAAATTTTTATTAAAATTATAGAAAAATCAGCCGAGGCAAATTGCATTATTGCTCCTCTGTGTAAAAAAACTTAAGAAACCTCTCCCTGCGCATTGTAGTCCAAAAAATTTTAAGAATTAAATAAATAAATAATTCAATGCATAAAGGCATTTTGGTTAGTTCATCCACAAAAATAGATGGAAATAGGTTATTTGTTAGACAACTACAAACTTCAGGGGGTATTTATAATTTTTCAAACAATAAAAGAGTATTTGTAATTATGTAAAACTTTAATAAAAATAGATGTAATTTACCCTATAATTTATGATTAAAAAAAAAAAGAAAAGGATCAGCATATACGTGTGCCAGTCATGAGTAACTAGACTCACTCTGTCAGTAGCAAACTAATTAATTATAATTAGTTGCATAATTAATTAAGTTAATGGATCTTAATTAGACATCAAGATCTCACTGCACATCCACATCACATCAAGCTAGGTAATACCTACCATTACAGCAACTGATTTTTGGTGGTGCAAATTGGAAATTGGAGAAAGTTAAGGATCCTTATGCAATTTCATCAGAACACGACACTGTCAAGGTTGGAGATTATTACAAACCATAAGTAATACCTAGCTAGCTCCCTTGGCTACGATGTTTTGGGTCCTATTATTTTGTGTGAGCGTGTTTTCCAGATAATCATAGTGGTCGACATTGCACTATCAATCATAAATGAAACATGGAAAAGACAATGAGAAGATTTACATTCAAGAACGCCAAATTTAACATAATTTGAAGAACTTAACTGGCCATCCCATATCAACATTTCATTAGGTGATATGGACAAAGCGTTCTGCGTTTATTGTAAATAAGGATCTTGAGTGGTTTATGAGTCCGAAATCTTTCTCTCCTGAGTGAGGCGCCTTTTCAAAACAAAATTATCAGGCTCATATGATGTCAGAGAAAACAATACCTCGGACAACGAAACACCATAATTTTAATATGTTCCCTTATGGCTTTTCCATAATTTTAGCCAGTTTAAGGATACTTTCGTAAACCTCTAAACAAAAATGAGGGCAAAAATGAAAGCCATAATATAATCTTGGATTGTTGATGGGGCTTAATCCATTCCAAGCCCCGGCCTTCAACCTAACCCCAGGGTTGGGGTTCTGCAAGTAGACAGAAAATTAAGGGTTCGTTTGGTTCAAATGAGTGAAAAGGGGAAGTGAAAAGGGGAGGGAGAGGGGAAGGGGGAAGGGGAGAAAAAAAATAATAGTTTTCTTTTAAGTTATTTAGTATGATTGGAAGGGGAGTAAATCTCAAATATTTTCCCTTGTTTGGTAAGAGAAAATTAGATTTAGAAGAAAATACTAATTTTTGTAATTTTACAGTTTATCCATTTTTCTTCATTTTGTATTAGAAAATAAACAAGTTAATATTGTACTAATATCAAAGATCTAAAAGTCTTAGTGATAAAAATATATATCAAACAAGAACAATAATATTTTTTATTAATAAAAATATTCATCAAAATAAATATTGTTCATTTATTCTAAACTGTTCAGTTTAAATAAAATAAAAATTACCTGTGCCGACAACGAGAAGATGAAACACAATTAGGGGAAAGTCAATCAAGATTAATAGCAAATTAAAAAATTTTGAAAAATCGCAAATGCAAAGTATGTTTGCGGTTTATTGACTTCGACGTAGTAATTTTCACAACGATTTGATTATCTTTTTTTTGACGATTATATATGGTATTATCAATGGAAAAGAGAAAAGAATTGGAGGAAAGTATATATATATATATATATGGGCAATAGAGTAAATAAAAATATATATAATTTTTTTTGTCTTTTTTGCCTTATACTTTCAATTTTCCACCCAATTTCGGACGGAAACGAAATTGAACTTCGGAGGGGTTTCATATACATCCAGTTTTATTTCTCCTCCATCTCTTTCTCCAAACCAAATATTAGACTTTTTCTTATACATCCCCTTTTACTTCCACTTCTCCTATACTTCCACTTTTGCCCAACCAAACATACTCTAACATAGATTGGGTCGGATAATCCACTTCAGTAAATGAGGTCTTAAGGCATAATTATAACATGCCAATTGTATTATACTAAAAGATCTGTGAATCGTTATATAAATATGAAAATACCTAAACAATAAAAGATATATCAAAAAGTTTTTCATGGTCGTTGCACAAAAAAAATATGATAAAATATGTAAAATCTAAACAAATTCCACACACCAATATCAATAACCCTCAGTAATCAATCCCGTTTATACTTAATTCTACTAACCGTTGTGACACGCAGTAAAATAAATAAACTAACACATCACATTAAAAAAATAAAAAAAAACTAATTTATTAATTAATATAAAATTTGAAAAGTTGAATAAAATAATTATCATATCAGTTGAGAGTTATTTTTGACATTACAAAAAAGTAATGCATCGGTGTCATTAACCATCATTTGTGAGTAAAAAATGAGTTTTTTTTATATAATAGTATAGATAATGTTGGATCCGATTAAGTTTTTTAAAAATTTTATGATTGTCGGGGTATTCCATTATCAATTATTATTTTATTTTAAAAATTCGAAATTCTTTATAGCAATACATTTGGTCAATCAATAACCTATCGAAGACCGTAAATTTTGGCGATTTTTACCACACACCCCCTTTCATCCAAGGGCCAATCCAACCAAGAACTCCTCAAAGAAACTTTTAAGGTCAAAAAGAGAATACAAGACGGAATATTTATATACACGTCTATGTGTGATGAGTCCATGACATGTAAGTATATGCCCATGGTATATATATGACGAAAAATTCTTATTCAAATCAAATTTTACCGAATCAAATTAATTATACACTTATTATATGATTCGTCAGTATTTTTAAATTGTATACTAACCACACGATAAATACATTATATTTATCATATAATTGATTTTAATCTAACCAAACTCTCTTCGAGTTCGAATTACATATCTTGCATATACTTGCCACACTACAAGAAAAATACCTAATAGGAACGGAAAAAAATCAGCATCGAGCTAATTAGCAAGTAAAATTTTCGTTGTTAATGTATTATTTAATATAAGAAATTTACTTGCTAATGAATTTAGCAACCAAACCTGACTTGCAAGCAAGTTTAGCAACAAATTATTTAAAATATATATTAAGTAGTGTAAATTAGCAACGAGATTTTTACTTGTTAATTAGTTTGACGCTAATTTCAGCTACAAATTTTTCGCTACTATTAAGCTATTTTCTTGTAGTGCCATGTGAGTGATTAATTTCCTTAAATTGTACACAATACACCTATCATATAATTAGTTTCGATATGACCAAACTCGACCGAGTTAGAATTACATGCAAGATATGTAATATTCTTTGAGAAATTCTAATTCGAACCTGGCTCGATCAAACCTGAACTAATTATATGATAAATGCAATATACTTGTCATGTAATTAGTGTACAGTTCAAGAAAAGTGACCAATCACATCGCAAGTATATCATACTTACTTTATAATTGATTTGATTCAACCAAATCTGATTCAAATAAGAATTTTCCACGTCCATAAAAGGTAGAGCTCATGAGGGTATGATGAGGCTGCCCTTTTTGTATCCTTACTCTTTGGTTGGAATCTGATAGTACCATTTCCCTATATCCAACCGTAGATCTTCAAACCCATCAACCATTCTTCCCCTTCTCCCTACAAAAACCTCCTCTCCCCCACCCCCACCCAACCCCACCCCCCCATCACCATGTTCAGCTCGCCTGAGCTTCCAGACTGCATCTACGAAAAGCAGCCCACATTAGTCCGACCCATCATCCCAACTCCACACCACACTCTCTACCTCTCGAATCTTGATGATCAGAAGTTCCTCAGATTCTCAATCAAATATCTCTACGCTTTTAGAAAATCTGTCGACAAACAAGCCCTTAAGCACTCCCTCTCCAGAGTCCTCGTCGACTACTACCCATTGGCCGGCAGGCTGAGACGTTGCGTCGAAGACGATGATCATAAGCTGGAGATCGACTGCAATGGAGAGGGCGCTGTTTTTGCAGAAGCAAACATGGATTTAAGCGCTGACGAGATTCTTCAACTTGCAACAAAGCCAAACAGGTCCTTGAGGAAACTCCTCTACAGAGTTGAAGCTCCAGGCTTCTTGGATATTCCCCCTCTCGTAATTCAGGTTAGCTTTTTTTAAATTATATATCATTTAATTTATATTTAGTGAAAAAATCATATGTATGTACTAATAATGTAAAAGTTTATTAAATAAAATTAAAATTTCGACGAAATAAAGTCGAGGGATTCCCATTTTTCAATTTTTTTTTGGAAATTTGGGGATGATTATTGAGAAAGAAATTATTAAAATTATGAAGTTTCTCTTTCAATCATATTCCGGGGTGGTGATGTTTCCTAGACAGACATGAGACATGTGTTGGTTCCCTCGGCTACTGACCGTTGCCTCCTCCTCCTCTCACCACTCACCCCCAACCCCTTCTTTTTACCAATTCACTTTTTAATTTTTTTTTTTTTTTCAGTCGATACCTACCGTCCACTTGAATTTGTACTTACATAATATACTAATAGTTAGATCATAAAAGATATTATCCAACAATTTACTATTTATGTGAGTACAAATTCACATGCACGAAATTAAATCCCCTCTCCCCAGAGGGATTGATCGTATGTATGGATTTTACTTTATATAGTACGCACATGTATATGTATATATATATAGGGTTTAATGCAATTTATTTCCTATGATATTGTAATTGAGCAAATTATTTCTCTATAAAAAAAATAATTTACCTCCCCGTGTTCTTTGAAATGAAATCTAGGGTGGCAAATTGTTCCATTTTAAAGAACACGTAAAGGTAAATTGATTCATTTTAAAAAAAAATACCGTAAGGTAAATTGCTTATTTATCTTTCATAGAGGGGTAATTTGCAATATCAAATGAGGTTGCTTGCATTTTTTCCTATATATATCATGTGGGCTCAAACCAAGTTATGATACGGTTCATGTACAATTTAATTAGAGTGATTAATCAAATAATAAATATTATATTATCATTAAGTATGAGTCTGATCGGACCGATCCGGACCTTTTGGTCTTTCAAAATTGTTTTGGCTATGATTGGCTTTGTTAGTTATCGACAATGGGCAAGAAAGTACTAATTATTATGGTGATTCGAACAATAAAATTAAAAAAAATATTTTACCAATTTAATCAAATTATTGACAAAACCAAGGAAATGTGTAACCAAACACGTAACAAGAAAAACTGAGATAGGGGACTAGATAAGGCAATATATATTTCTGATTTCCACATTTTATGAAAAAGCCCCTAAAGCAGGTGACCCCACATTTCTTTGATGCCAAACACCAACTCGCCTTTCTCTTCCTTTTCACTACGATCGTTTGGTGAGCTTTTTTTCTCCTTGTCTCACCTTTTTCACCTTTTGTTTTTTTTTTCAAATATTTTTACCCCATTTTTTTACCTTTTTACTGTTGCTACAGGTGACGAATCTCCGATGTGGAGGTATGATTCTCTGCACCGCAATCAATCACTGTTTCTGTGACGGTATTGGCACATCACAGTTTTTACATGCTTGGGCCCACATGACCAACCAATCCGATTCCTCTGAGTTGCCGATCCCACCATTCCACTCACGCCACGTGTTGAAACCCCGTAGCCCACCACAAGTTACTTTCCCCCATCCAGGGTTTACTAGGATCCCCCCTGATGAATTTAATTCACAAACAGGCCCCGATATTTCCAGGTATTTGCAGTCTCAGCCACTTGTGCCTGCATCTATTACATTCTCACCCTCCCAGATTCTTCACCTGAAAAGGCAGTGTGTCCCTTCGTTGAAATGCACTGCGTTCGAGGTTCTCGCTTCTCACACATGGCGGTGTTGGGTTAAATCCCTCGGACTGCCTCTGTCGGTCCCCGTGAAACTGTTGTTCTCGGTCAATATCAGAACCAAGCTGTCGGACGAGTTGCCGCACGGGTATTATGGGAATGGGTTCGTGCTGGCGTGCGCGGAGGCCAAGGTTAAGGAACTGGCCGCGCCCAACTTGCATGACGGGGTGAAGTTAGTGCAACACGCGAAATCGACGATTACTCATGATTATGTCCGGTCCATGGTTGATTTGTTAGAGGATAAGACGGTCGGAACAGACATCTCGACGAGTCTGGTCATATCGCAGTGGTCGAAGTTAGGGTTGGAGGAGGTGGATTTCGGTGTGGGGAAGCCCTTGCACATGGGTCCTCTAACTAGCGACATTTACTGCTTGTTTCTGCCTGTTGTCGGAGAGTTTAATGCAACTAGGGTACTCGTGTCGATGCCGGCGAGCATGGTAGATAAGTTCGAGTTCTACATGACTGAATTTTCTGAAATTATAGAGAACAGAGATGCAACGAACCACTATGGAGTTGATAATTTGAAAATGGTCCATACTTGAGTTGTACTTGCAACTTCAGACAATCTACGATTGCTTAAATTTAAGGGATAATTACACCTGCTTTTCTTAAGTTTGGTGTGATTATACTAGACCTCATGTGATTCAGGATATAAAATATAATTTTTCAAATTATAAGAGAGATTTACGTGTAATTACATCAAATTTCAGGAGAGAATGATGTAGTTGTCCTTAAATTTTACGGGTGATGATAAATACACTCCACAAGATCCATCCCCAAAGTCTTTTACATGGTTGAAGTAGACGTTCAAGGTTTTAAATGTATATGTTGTAATAGTATTATGCATGTTTAATTAGGCTTATCATTTTTACCATGATCACTAAAATTGAAACTAAGGTACACATACACTATAATTTTATTTTATTTTTTTTATTTTCTGTATTGAACTGTGCTGTTAAGTCAATAAATTTTAAAAAAAAAAACCTATAAACAAATATATTTTTACTTTAATTACTGCTTGAAAAACTGAAAACTAAAAATAAAAACACAAACAAACAGGCCAAGTTAATTAGTATCAACCACGATATTTTTCTTTTAATCATAATAATTAATTACAATAAAAAGACATATTTCTTCTAGTACACTATCATATTAAAGTGCTTGCCTTTAAAATGACAATTCTAATTTCTATAATACTCAAGATGAAAAAATGAATGCACTTGTATATAATGGACGTACACGTGCTTAATGGATAAATGGTCACTAACCAATTTCAAGAGATAAGTAAGATACTATGATCATAATAAATAAATAAATAAAATAAAGGGATGGATGCTTAGGCGCACAAAAATGAATATATATATATATATATATATATTATCTAAAACAATGCTTTTTCTTTAATCATTATGCAATTTAACAAACCAAATTGCACAACTAGTTTGAAACTTATCATTAGCATCATTTATAAGATCATCATCCTCAAGTCCTTGATAACATTGTTTTTAGGCTTTAGTGCTCTTTAGTCCACAATGTTCATCCACAACCACCACTCTCTTGTTTTGTTTTTTTTTTTTGTTTTTTTTTCCATATATTTAAAGGAGTTTCAAGAATAACTTTCAGTCGAAAAATTGAATTTTCTGTTGCAAACTCTATTTTATCTTCTATTTCATTCAATATATACACATTACGTACATAAAATATTTCCATGAATAAAATATTTGATATCATCTTTATACACGTATTGTGTATGTTGAAGATAGAATATGGTTCGCAACAGAAAATCCAACAACTAACTCCTAGTAATAATTTGTAAAACGAAACACTCATAAAGTATGACGATAACTAGAAAAATTAGAAAGGAGAGTAAGTTTATTGATAATTAGCAGCGAATTTTTAGCACGGGATGAGAATTTAAATTCTTGTGATATCAAAATTAACATTGAAAACAAAATATTTTCTTGTTATAATTAGTAAGGAATTTAATGTTGCAAAACTTTATAGTTGACCTTGGCAAGAACCTTGAAAAGTTCTCCACAAAATTTTACTAACAAATATTTTTGTTGGTAAAATTTCAACAAAATCAGCAACAAAAAAATTCTGTAAAAATTAATCACGCGCGAGCTAATTATCAAATAAATAGTTTTTTTACTAAATTCGTTGCAAATGTAAATTAGCAACGAATTCCACTATTTTCTAATAAATTTGTTGTTATTGATTTTATTATTTCTCATAGTGGAAAAATGATTAAATTTATAGTAGAATAAAAATTTAAAAGAGTCCGGAACGAAAATAAACATAAATAAATAAATTAGAAGTATTTGAAAAAAAAAAAAAAAAACAGGTAGGCTAGAATCGTCCTTCTAACTTTTGCTTCAAATTATCGTTTTTTTCTTTTTCAACTTTAAAAAGACAAATTTCTACTAATAATGTTATTGAAAACTAAAATTTGAAAAGTAGGAATTAAAGAATATATGTATAGTTATATACTTTTCATCACTATATATTATTTATTATTATTATTATTATTATTATCCACTAGGTAGCTATTAGCTAGGCCACTACTAGCTAGCTAGACCACTTTATAGATTCACATGAAAGATATTCTTTTTGAAAAATAAAATCCTTAATATAAGACCCCTTGGTGGGTCCCCACTTACGCATGCCGACATCCTTTCTTTACCTTAATTATTAATTAACGAATTTCTTTTCATTATTTTATTCTTAACCACACTGTTAATGGATGCTTATTAATCTCTTGCCTTCTCTTGGTTCGAAAATTTTACGGTGGTAATAAGTTGTAAAAAAAGGTAAGTTAAACAATAGTGAAGATTAAGAATATCTTAAAACAAAAGTTAATCATGAAAAAAAGTTTGTAATTGAAGAATTTGAAAGAACGATTTGACATTTAAAATTTTATCAATAAACTGTTAAAATTGGCAGAAAATTAGTTATACGTTTTAGCTCAAATCAATTTAATATAAACAATTCAAAAAAATACTGTAAAATAAAGCCACTTTTTTCAATTTGTTATCAATAATAAAGATTATAGGAAAAAATTCAAGCAATCCCCTGTGATATTGTAAATGAGCAAATTACTCATTGTGAAAATGGATAAATACAATTTATCCCCCTGTGATATAAGAAATAAGCAAAAACCCCCTGTGAAAAAATAATTAGCAAATTACCCCCTGTGATCTTAAAATGAAGCAAGTTACCCCCCTGTGTTTTCCCTTGATAAGGGGATAATTTGCTTCATTTCTAAAAACACAGGGAGGTAATTTGTTAATTATTTTTTTACAAGGGTTTTTTTTGCTCATTCTTTATATCACAAGGGGGTAAATTGCATTTATCCCCTTCTGAAAATAAAATATCAATTTTTTTACCTTCATGTGTTCTTTAAAATGAATCAATCTAACTCTTTGTGCTTTTTAAAGAATACTAGAAGATAAATTGCTATTTTTTTTTGTAGGGGAATAATTTACTCATTTACAATATTACAGGAAGGTAAATTACATTAAATTCAATAATAAAATAATCAGTACTTATTTTAAGTATTTGAAAATAACCCTTTAGTACATAAATATAATTATATTGAGATTCTCATGGTCTAATCTTCAAGTTTGCTAAGATTTTGTCGTTGACTCCATCTTGATTCGTAGAGAAAAAGAAGTCAAATTGGAATATTTGGCTTTTAAAATCGTGATATATATGTTGGAGAAATGGTGATCCCATGTGTTGTGGTGTATTAAAGTAGATAAATGATGGGATCGTGCCACTTTGATCAAGTTTCATTCATTCATTTAAAACTAATTTATCTTCTCCCATCATCCTAATTGCTTTACCTGTACGATGCCAATTGGTTATAGTTTGCATGTTAAAATCATGGGATTTATAAGGCGTTCAATTATATATTTTTAATTAATATGGGACGTTTGTCTACATTATCAATCAAACAATTAAGTTGTGAGTGTTGCTCGACGTCGCTTATGGGAATAAGGCCATGTGCTCGTCTCAAATCTTTCGCAAACAAGAAGTTTAAGTGGCTTATAAGCTCCATTACTTCCTCTTTCGACGAGACGCAAAAACAAAATCATAAAACTCATATGAATCTAGAGTGACAATTAGGGGTGTCAAACGGGCGGGTTGGGTCAAGTCTGAATGGATCGTGTTCAAAATGGGTTGGGTTAAATATGAGTCCGTATCAATGGGTTCTAAGCGGGGCGGGTCTCAAATGGGTTGGGTTGGGTCGGGTCAATGTAACTGTTTTTTATATTTAATATTTAAAAAATAAAATTTTAGATAATAATAATAAGATGATGATATTATTAATACAACTTGTAAATAATACGACTAAATTTGTATTATGCATTATTTCTGGAAAGTAACCATGTACATTAAAAATTTATTTGCTAAAGTATAAAATGAAAAACTCGTAAGGTATACAAAAATACTACATTTATGAAATTAATAGTATGTAATTAATTTCTCCATAATTGTTTGTAAAATTGAATAGTGGCTTTCAATCGTATTAATAATAGTTATCTTTCTATATTGATCATACATGTTCATTCATTATAAATTATGCTTAGATATTAATATTTGATGTATTCATTGAAATTCATAATATAATTGTATACTGTCAATTTATTCAAAAAAATAAAAATAAAAATAAAAATTATTTTACATGAAAATATATGAATTTCAAGTTTTGACTATTTTATAAAATACTTCACTTTTCTTTTGTTGCTCATTAATTTGAAAATATTATTTTACTAAATATATTTTGAAAAATTTATTTCTCATAAAAAATGCGAAAAGTTAGAACTGGGAAGTAATTAGTGATATATAGTACAACTAAATCAACAATGAATTTAAGCAATTAAATCATTTGTTGAACCCATTTAAGACCCATCACCAATCCATATAAGACCCATGGTGCAAAAAATAATAACTAAGTTAAATTAAAACATACTAAATATGTTTTGGTAAATTTGTTTCTTATAAAAAATGTGAAAGAAGTTAGAATATATAGAATTAGTTAGTGATGAGGTTGGACCTATTTAAGACCCATCTCCAACCCACCTAAAAACCATCACCAACCTATATAGAACCCATAATGAACTCATAATTATAAATGTACTAATATATTTATAAATTCTATTATATTACTAAAATGAATTTTGATTGACTAATAGAAAACTAGACATGAAGAACCCATTTTGGACCCATAATCTATTTAAATTTATTTAAACAAAATTATATTGGACCCATATTAAAAAATATCAAACCCAACCCAACCCAACCCAAAATTAGGTGGGTTGGGTTGGGTTTAATGTTAGCAAAATAAATCAAAAATAAAAAAAAATATAATAATAATTTATACAAATTATAGAGTTCAAGTCTAATTTTCCCTCCGATGGTGAGGCAAGGGCGGCGGAGGAGAGAAGAGAGGATAGGTGCGGCGGAAAAGAAACAAGAGGGATAGGGGTTTCTTATCTTAAAAATTTAAATATATATTTTTTCTTTATATAGAGTTCAAGTTTAAATTTTATAATAGATAAAAGAAATAGATTTACAATCTGGACCTTTGATAATATATATAAACATTGAGGTTCAATAATTTGAATGTAAAATTCTTTTAAATAATTAATTAATTTTATATATAATATAAAAAATTAATTATATTTAACTATTCAGTTCGAATTTATATGATTTTTTTCTTATTTCTAAATTAAACTCAAACAAATAAGTGTGATACATCTTTATTATAAATTTAGAATTGAAAAATAAATTATAAAAAATGATTCGATTCGATCTATTTGGGCGGTTTTAATTTTTTTCCTATTGAGCTGGTGCAGCCCATTGACATAGTTGGAATGGGCCATAGGCCCATTTATAGTCGGAACGTTTAAGGGCTATTGTCGGATGACTTGGCTGCTAACTCACCATCTCTTTCTGACGTGGCCGTTGATCTTTACAAGGAAAGTGAAGGAAGAGACCAATAGGATTTAGAGATAGAATATTCCGGGTCCCATACATCAACTGATTTTTGGAAATTCCTGAGATTTAACGGAAAATACCAAACCCCAAATCGTGCAAGACGTTTCTATTAGGGTTCTTCTGGGCCGCTATCTTCAGCTGTATCTCTCCATCAAGAAATCGAAGTGGTGTTCTCAATTTTTGAGACTGTTCCAGGTTTGTGGTTTACTTCACGGTGCTTCTGCGTTTCGTTGAATAGTTGCTACGGGGAATTGGTTTGATTTGTTGATTGTGTTCTTTAGTTCGTTTGGTAGGACTTAAGTTTATCCGCGCAGCTTCCGGAAATTTAGGTTGGACGATTGATGCTTTCTTCATGTGTTTTTTGTTTTATTGTATGTTATTTGATAATTTGGCGTTATTTTATTATTTCCTGGCTTTGGTTTTTCTTTTCAGGGCAAATACTAAGAAGAACGTGTTTATTTCAAATTTGAATGTTGCCTTTAAATTCATTCCTGCTTTATGATTTCTCTGGGAAATAATTTTTCACATACTTGTCACATTTGGGCCTTCAGAGTTTTGATCTGGATTTGGGTTCTCTGCTATAATAATTTTTTGTTTAAATTATGGCAATGCTGATCGAAAATTTGAAAGTATGGGACCTTCAACAACTTGGTTTCGGATTTAGTTAAGTTCCACTTGACAGGGTTATGTCAAGCTGCAGTATAGTTCTTGCTGTCGGCAAACCTGTTGTATGTTGTTATGTAGTAACCTAATCTTTCATGGGTGAACTAATAACAGGATCATCTATTATCTGTTTCACGTTGTATTGGTGATCAATGTGATTTCAATACTTCTAATTTTTGGCTCCTCAATTTGATAATGCAGAAACCTTCAGCTTATCTGCAATTATATTGCAGTTATATTTTCTCCTGTTCCTTCTACTGGTGGCAAAGAGAAGGAAACCATGGCAAGGGAGATGCCAGGGAATCCTTCTCATGATCAAGTGTTAGATGATACAACATGCATGTGCTCACAAGAAGAGTCACCGTCCCTTAAACCCAAATGGTACTTCACAAAAGAAGAAATAGAGGAACGTTCTCCATCAAGGAAGGATGGTATTCATTTAGAGAATGAATCACGTTTGCGGCAGTTATACTGTTCGTACTTACAAGAGCTTGGCATGGAGCTTAAAGTGTAAGCTTTGACATAATCTGTGCTTTCTATTGTTTCTCTCAGTTCTTTGTGTATGAATGCCTATAGTAAATCCAGTTTGAAGCTTCAACAAAGTCTGTACTGTGTATTTTTATCTCACTTCTTACTATATGATGCCTATAATGCATCCAGTTTGGTGTCCTTCCTATCTTATTATTCCTGATCCTTCTTCAAAAGATCCCTATCTTTTGTTATACCAACAAATCCGTTGGAAAGGTTCGAAATAAACAGAAGAAAAGAAAAGTAAGTGGACTTGACCATTTAATTATGACCTTATCCACTATTTCTGATATTAAAATTTGATAGAGATAGAATTTCAGTTAGCATGACTGAGAATAATCTCATCGTCCAAAAGAAATCGTAAGATGATGCCATGTGCTTGTGTATGAATGTGGTTATACAAATAGAAATTTCTCGGTTTCAGTGTTCCTGGTGTCTCATTGGTGTTCTCTGAAGTCTTAACTTTCTTGTCATATTTGAATGTAATTACTTTACTACTCTTTTTAACCCTTGTTTCTATATTGATTATTCTCCCAGTTGCCTATCTTTTACTCGTGTTTGAGATTTTGAATGCTCGTTGCTTAACTTTCAGGCCCCAAGTGACCATAGCTACCGCAATTATGTTATGCCATCGGTTTTATATGCATCAGTCTCACGCAAAGAACCATTGGCAGGTAGAAGTGATTATCCTTCATTCTGTTCTTTTCTGTTTACAAAGTGTAGCTTCTAATGTGATCTCCTTTTAGCCGTGCTTGTTCTTCTATGTAGGCTATGTTGTCTCATAGGAAGTTTGGAAATATCTTAGATGATCTATTAGAACATTGTTTCACCCAGCTGTCAAAATATATATGGAATTTAAGTGTTTTCCATGATCTGGTAAAACTAATGAACCGTACTTCGAATCAATGAACTCCAGCCACAGTTATGGGGATTGTTTATTTGAGATTTATTAGAATTCGAAATATGGGAAGTGATGATAAACATATCCTGTTCTAGACCTATCTAGATTCAATTGCTACTCCTTTTCTGATTCTCCTGATGTTTGTCGGAGCTATTTTACAGGCAGTTGCAAATGCTAGCATGTTCTTGGCCTGCAAAGCAGAAGATACACCACGTTGGCTGAAAGATCTTACTGTTGCCGCTTATAAGTTAATGTATAGATGGGATCCTTTAGCTCCAGAAAAGATCAGACAGAGGGTATGACAACCTGGATGCTAAATTATTTTGGCTTATCTCTACATCATGTTGAAACTTGGGATGCTTACTCAACTTTGACTCGTTGACTACATATGTAGGAAGTTTATGAGAAACAGAAGCAATTGATCTTGCTGGGGGAGCAACTGATTTTAGTTAACGTTGCTTTTGATCTCAATATTGAACATCCTTACAAGCCACTTGTTGCAGCTCTGAAGAGGTTGGAAATTTCACAAAAGGAAGTGGTAAAAGTAGCATGGAATTTTGTGAATGACTGGTAGGTGTTTTTTATTATCTTTATTACAATTGGTCATATCCATTGAGGATTATATACTTATGATTCACAACCTGTTACATTCTCCATTTTTACGACAATTATGTTATGTCTCTTTCTGTCAATTTCCTAACGAGACTATCATCTGTGAAATATATTTAGGCTCCGCACGACTCTGTGCTTGCAGTACAAACCACATTATATTGCAGCAGGTTCTGTCTTTCTTGCTGCCAAACTTCATAAAGTTAAGTTGCCCACTGCTCATGGGAAAGCTTGGTGGATGCAATTTGATGTTTCACCGAAGCAATTAGAAGGTTCGTTTTGTATGATTTTTTTATTTCCTTTTACTTTTTTTCTCCTCAATTGTTCATATTTTCACTTGTGTTTGCATGATCAACAAATACACATTTGAGCCTGATCAAATAGAATACAAGGACTGTTATTATTGATAACATGTTGCTGCCATGCGGATATACGGAGAAAATATATTGCTCATTTGCTTATCTCTTATTCAAGTTGTGTTTACTAGAACAACTTTTGTCGATATAGCAGTCTGTCTCTTCTACTTCTTCTTAGTTGTATATTCATTACTATACCACTTTAATCATCTCAGTGGCTTCAACAATTTGCCACCTCTCAAAAACTCGTGCTTAGGCCTTGTTTGAACTTTTGCAGAGGTCATCCAACACATGCTTGGTCTGCTAGGACAGAGTAGTAAACAAGCAGTGCCAGCCTCAAGTGAACCAAAAAGCGAATCAAAAGGTGTGGCCGGAAAGAGAAAATCAGACAGCTCTCAAATATGCATTTCAAGTAGATCAACGGTTGAGCAAGATTCAAGCAATAGTGCAAAGGACACTGCTAAAATAATCCCAAAATCTGCAGCAGTCAAATGCAATCAGAAAAAGTCAACCTCTGATACTAATGATACTGTGCCAACCGAGAATTGCCAGAGTGACTCTGGCAGTGCAAACAGTGTTGTCGAGGATGGTGATGCCGAACTGATAACCGGGGACTCAAATCAGGATTCCAGTTGCAAGATTGTTTCTGTTAAAGAAAGATGCCAGAAAATCGACATTACTAGAATCAGAGAGAGATTGAAGAGGAGGAAATTGGACAGAGTCGAAAAGAAGACGTTGGACGACAACTTGGAGGATGAGATGAGTGGCGAGGCTTGGATCGAGAAAGAGCTAGAAAAGGGGATAGAGTTGGTACCCGTGTTGTCTTAGAGTCGGCACACGAAACTTCATGGAATTCAGACACAGAAAGTAAATCAGCATCCAGGATAGATGTTCCATAAATCATGCAACTGCAGCCTGAGAAATCTTCAGCTGATAATTATGGTCCAATCATTCTTTTTGTTGTAAGTCCAGTAACTGAATCATATATTGCAAACATTTTTTGGCATATAATTTTATCTCTCATCTGTTACATATATGTACACAAAATTTATCAAGTTTTAGTGAAGGGTAATATTTTATAGACTATTAACAGATTTAGTTTAACTTGGGTTTATATATAGGGATAATTATTACATTTACACCTCCTAGTAAACAAACCATCTAAGGTTTTTGCATAATTACAGAAATGCCCCAGACAACCAAAAAGTAGGGATAGTTTGTGTAATGTTGTTAACATTTTTCGAGGTATATGTGTAAGTTTTTGAAAAGCACGAACGATTTATGTAAATAATGTTGATATTTCTGATCGGTGTAGCCCAAAACATAAATGACAACCAGAAGCCCAAACTCGCACCGGGCAAGGCCCATTAGAATCCTGCTGCAATTTGTAGCAACCTTTGTGCATGGGGTTGCTTATCCAAACATGTTAAATAATTCTCAATTTATTACATTATACATCAATTTTCTCATAATCTTTATACACACATTTCTTGTAGGTTTATTCGATGCTCGTTGGTGGTTCTTCTCCGCAATTGGGGCAATCGTACTCGCAATATACCCTTAGGTAAGTTTCAAATAACGCATTTACAATAGACTTAAAATTAAAGATTTATCGTAGTGAATTCTCCATTTTCTATAATTCGTAATCCAATTGATTAATCTTTTACTAACTTGATCGTTTGTTTTGTTGATTGATTCTTTGAAAAATTCGAATATTATAAACCTCTAATGTTGGTTCCAACAATATTTCAACTTAGATTATGGTAAACATTTAAAAAACAAGAATTTTTATAGTTGGTTTCAAAATGACACAAGTTTGAAAGATGATCCAATATACACACTTATTGGCTTAAAGATCAAAAGAGAAAAATGACATCAATGAGTGAAACTTTATATCACCATCAACCTAAAAGACACTTTTATTTCATCTGAAAGACGTATTCAAATCTTTTGGCATTTAAAACGACACAAAATTTTACATATTTATATTTATTCTTACTGAAATTTAGGTATTTTCATTGTCAGGGTTTGCACCGCCCAAAGATTCTTTCTCCCTTTGATATTTTCAGACTCAGCAAAACCTGTGTTTCTGCACATGTTTTGTCTCTCTATCTATATATATCTGAAATGAAAATGTGGGTTGAGTTTCTTTTTATTATTTTGCTATGTGAATTCTAAAAAGTAGCATTTTTGTCCCATAACACCTTTCTGTTAGATATTGATCGGAAATGCCACGTGCTTAGAATGTTGCCGTTAGGGCCTTTGCACTTTTGGTCTCATTAGTTACAGAATTATCACTTTTGGTTTTATAACTTTCAAAACATTAGTACTTTTGGTTCTGTATACTTAGTGGTCATGTTGCATTTTTCGTTAAATATCTAAGGGATAGGTGCCAACTGCCATGGACCAACAATACTATTTCTGAAAGTTATTAAACCAAAATTAAGATTTCTCTAATCAATAAAATCAAAAGCGAAAACATCCTAAATTACGAGACAAAAAATGCTATTTTCCCAATAATTGTCTATGCCGTGTGATGGCACGACCATTATAAGGTGCAAAAACATTAATCTCGTGAAATCATGAAACTTTGTCCAACTTGTAATAAAATAATTACTAGGCAGAGAGCCAAATTTTCCGGACAACTTTGAATGTTTAAAGGGAGCTTCTGTTTCTAGGGATTGGAAGTGCATGCCCAATTTTAATAGGCCACACAGCTTATCTTCCCTTTATAGGGGAATCACTTTCTCCCATTCAGAAATTTCTTTTCTTCTTTCCCTTTCCCTTTCCCTTTTCCTTGCTTTTGATTATGTTACATTTATATATATAATTTCTTCCGTATCATAAATAAATTGATTATAATGGTAATTTACGTGCGAAATCGAACAACCTCAATAGATATATATCTCTAATCGAACAATCTAAAGACAAGCATGCCTAATTAATTGTCGTTAGTCATGTTCTTTTTATATATGCATGGAGTTTGCAGGAAAGCTGCTCGAGTTTTAGCAAAAGCAGCTTCAAGATCGAGTTGATTTAAGCACGATCATACGTCCATGTTTTCCTTTTCTTGCACGGCCCTCAATCGTTTAGGTGCACGGATACAACATACATTAGGACAGAAGAAGAAAGCCTGTTCTTGTCATGAGGTAGTGAACTACCATTTCATGCATGGTCAAAAACCCTAGCTAGCTCATATATATTAATGTTGTAATATTTTTCCTTTTCTTGATGATCATATATAGGTAATAAAATTGAAGATATTATTATTAGTGTATGAATTCATAGAGATGGATTTGAATTCTTGGCCTTATAGATTGAGGAAAGCATATATTCTCCTACTCTAATATTGGCTTGTCTTCTTCTCAAACACCTTTAAGCCCTGCAAACTTTAGACCTCCTTTTAAGGGTTTTGCCAAATGTATGCAACTTTATAACTCTTCTTGTATATATTATTACAACCATCCGCCCCCCCCCCCCCCCCCAACCTACCCCCACCCCCAAATCAAATATTAATTAATATTGGTTGATGAGATGCCCAATGCTGCTCAATTCTTTTCTCATTTCATGACTTAGGTAGTGGGGTGTGTTTCCTCTTGATTTAAGTGACAGAAAACAGACAGAAATCAGGGAAGACAGTGATCATCAGGAATTTCTTTTCACTTGAATTAATAAATTAAAATAAAAGTTGCTTTTCACCTAAATGAAAATACATATAATATGTTTTCATGATCGATCTTACCTAGTCAACACGGAATGATCATGGCTTATATAATATTGAGAGGCAATTTACAAACATATTATGCAGGGACAAATTTAATTTTACTCTTATAATTTAGGGTTTGATATTTTTTATCCTGCACAAATTCATTTATATATACGACTGAAATTGTAAATTAATTGGGTCATATGCCAGTCACATGCAATCTTTCACCCAAATTGGCCGGAAAATGACTGAAATGCCAAAATTTTAAATTTCATGACAAAATTGCGAAAATCAATTCGTGTAGGAAAAAATTACTAACTCTGAGTTACACATCAAACTTACAATTTTCCCTATTTAATTTCTTATTTGCATGCAGTGTGTCTTTGTCATTAATGTTGGCTACCCGTTTTAATTAATTTGCTTTGATTATAATTAAATGATTTGATTACTAAAAAGATTGAAGCCCTGTAGTTGTGTTTATGAACACAACCACGACTAGACATCCTAAATTCATACTTTTTACGTGTGTGTATGCACTTACGTGTGCCTACTACTTATCTTATTACTACAACATTAAAATTATTAGCTACATATTTTAAGGTACGTCCACATGAAAAGAAAAAGTTACTATGAACTATATTTTTATTGACTATAAATCAAAATTATGGCAAATAATTATTATTAATCATGGCTACACAAAAATTATTGCAAAAACCTAGGCAATCCACCACGAAAACTATTTTTTTCATGGCTTTTAGCAAATATTTTAGCCACATTCACAAAAATCACAGGCAACAACCGTTGTGTGGCCGTGGTGAATGATTATTTACTACGGCTATTTATCTTAAACCATGCCAATTAGCCATGATCAAATATTAAATTTCTTCTAGTGGTCCTTAATTATTTAAAATGAGAGTTTAGTTACACTTAGAACTCCTATGATAAATGTGAAAATTATGCTTTCCCCCAAGAAACTTTTCATTCATCAAAAACCACTTTTTATTCAGTATTAATAATTCGGCAATAATATTTTATTACATCTTCACCATTTGGACTTAATACATATTATATTTATCTTCTATAAGTATAAAAATATTACTTGAATATCTTTGTGAATACATTATATGAAATGATGAATGTAGGGTAAAACTGAAAGTTTGTATAAATTTTTTTTTTGGGGTCATTATTTTCCTTCTAAACCCCAACGAAAGATGTATAATTATAAGTAGAGGTTTCTCGGAGGAAGTGTCAGTGTAATTTCATTTTTTTTTAAAAAAAGTGTAATTTCATATTTTTACCACATATATTATTTTAAGCTCGATCCATATGAAACCAACCCGTTAGGAAGAAAAGAAAAGTGGATGTAATTAATCAAATAAATCATCAATAAAAAGGAGAATGCTATTATATAAAGTGGTAAGTGCCGTGGGGGGTTTGACTTTGAATTAAGTTGACTGATTAAGACTTGCCAATAGAGGAGCTTTAATTGGTCCCTAATATCTTAATCATGATATCAAATTGCTTTAGGACAGTGTAGGGCTCCTTGTCTTTAAGCCAAATTGCCATATATATATATATATATATATATATAGTGCAGGCTTAAATGCAGTTTTAAGTCCTGCAACTTAAGTTATTTGACATTTTCGTTTTTTAATTTTTTGAAGTAGAATTTGGGTTCTATATCTAATTAGTTTTCGTGATTTCAGCCTCTTTTTTCATCAGAGTTCAAACTTCTCGTCTGAAATACTAGAAGAAATATAACATTTAATCACCATAGTTAAAAATAAATAATCATAGTAAATAGTCATTGACTAAATCTACGCAACGATTTTGACCGTGGTTTTTTACGAATGTGGCTAGTATTTCTATGGCTCATGACCGTGGCAAAACATATTTTTCATGGTGGATAAAATAAGCTTTTACATTGGTTTTATCTAATCATGGTTTATAATAGTTATTTACCACGGTTTTTAATCCATAGCCATAAAAAGTGTAGGCAATCATAATTTATTTTAGTGAAAAAATAAATGTGCATCTCACATGGCCTTTAAAATTGGGGCTACTATTTCAATTGGCTCATTTTTGCAATATTTTTATTCTGTATCTTTTTAATTTTTTTATGATTTAGTTCATTTTTTTCATCAGAGTTCAACCTTCTCGTCTGTGGAGGTGAACCCCATTGGAAAGAATGACCGAAATCACCTCCACCAGCAAAAAATAAAAAAAAGACTGAATTTGCAAAAAATAAAAAAAATATTGGACCAAAATACTAGCATAAAAAGTTAAAAAATAAAAACGCTAAATAATCTAAATTACAGAATAAAAATGCATTTAACTCTATATATGCAGACAGATTCAAAGCATATTCCTTTCTGACATCTCCTTTTTATTTTTTAGGTTTTAAATTTTATTATGTTGTTCTATGTATAATAATATATAATAGATGTACATCCCTTTTGCTAAGCTGTTTTTTGGGGCTAAAGTTGTACACACTTTTCACTTATTAATAATGACTATAATATCGGTAATCATAATTGGTTCTATCTTTTTAGGTGGGTCTATAATTCGTCTATGATTAATTGCTTTTTAATTTAATATATAGTTATAATGTGTATTAAAAGCAACGGAATTTTTTGGATTAATTTAATGTAGTCAAGACTTTAATTAGTGAGGTTTCATGCATTTTGACATGACTTCCCACACGTGCGGCTAAATTGCTTATTTGGTCCCATAAAAAAGTAATAGTGCTCTTTTTGATTTCATGATTTATGAAATTTTGTTTTTGATCCTAAAATTACTAAAAAGTTTACAAAATTAGTTTCAAAAGACGTTTTTCGTTAAGTTCTAATGGTAAGTAGTAAAAATCCGTTAACACTTAATTGCTAAATTGCTTTTTTAGCCCCATAAAAGTGAGAGGTTTGCTTTTATGGTCACACGGTTTATGAAAATTCTTTTTGGTACCAAATTATTAAAAAATTTGCAAAGTGAGTCTCAAAGTTTCATTTTTGTCAATATTTTGACATTAATCAATAAATTAATACACACAATATACGAATTATTTTATTAAATCAACAACCACTCTTATCCAATCACTATTGAATATTTTATTATATAATTTGTTATTTATAATATAAATTATTATTTATATTTATATTTAATTAGACAAAGAAACAATAATATACCACCTATAACTATAAAATAAAAAAATTAATAAAATAAAAAATGTCATCTATTGATCATTTTGTTTCTTATTTTCTAATTACACGCCCCGTAAAACTTCAAAAATTCAAGTAGTTTTAAATTATATACGAATATTTGTTACTCGATCACATAACAATTGTTGTAAAAATGAATTTCTCAATCACATAATAATAATTTCTAAATGCAATGCTATTTTCTTTTATCTTTTCTGTTTTATAGTAATGGCTCGTGCATTGTTATTTGTTTGTATATGTAATATAAATATAAATATAAAAAAAATATATTAAAAATTATATTATAACAAATATAAAGAATAATTATTAGCCTATTTGAATATTGATTGAATAAAAAATTGATTGTTGATTTAGTAAAATCGTGCATGAACATACTGATTAATGACAAAAATTGTCAGAATTGAAGTTTTGGGACTAACTTTGTAAATTCTTTTAACGATTTCGGTACCCAAAAAAGATTTCGTAAATTGTGGGACCAAAAAAGCGAACTCTCATTCTTTGTGGGACTAAAAAAGTAATTCAACAATTAGGGGTTAACGGATTTCTACCACTTACCGTTAAACTTAACAGAAAACGTCGTTTGGGACTAACTTTGCAAATTTTTTAATAGTCTTGGGACAAAAAATGAAATTCCGTGAATCATGGAAACCAAAAAGGGGCACCGTCTTTTTTTTTTTGGGACCAAATATACAATTTAGTCAGTGCCTTACATTATAATATATATACATTCTCTCTATTATTTATATATTTACTTGTTTATTTATTCATTTCCCAATGATTTAAAAAGCAACCTACGGGTAAATAATGAAATTAATAGAGGACTAGGTTAAGATTTTTTGTGTTCTTTTGGCGGTGAAAGGAAGTGTATACATAGTTTGATATCACACGTAAGTGCAACATCAATATGTGATTGATACGTTTGTGTTATTTTTTAAATTAAAAAATATAATTTAAAAATTAAGTTGTGTACAATACATGTGTAAATATGACATCAATATAGTATGACTCAAGAAATATTATGAAGATCATTCGTCGATATATGGAGTGTCGTTGTTCAAGACCAAAGATTTGGAGAAAAAGAGTGCAAAAATTCACTTAAGTTTGTTGGAGCTAAATCAAGTAATTAAATAAATTCGTACCCCCCGTCCTATAGTCTATTTACATAAATTATTTCTTTTTTTTGAAAAGTTATATATATGTCCATCAGAAATATCAACATCATTTATACAAACCACCTATATTTTTTTGAAAAAAACTAAAACATACACCCCCCCCCCCAAAAAAAAAAAAGAAAAACATCAACGTTATTACACAAATTATTCCTATTTTTTGACTATCAGGAATGATTTCTGTAATTATGAAAAAGACATAGATGATTGTGTAAATAAATCATAGATTAGGAGATATAAATGTGATAGGGGTAGTACCCCATATATGTTGAAAAGACATAAATACCCTCAAAAAGAGGTTAAAATTGCATATGGGCCTGATGACCTGCGTACAACATAGTCGGGTCGCTACCCGCGACCCGACCCGGATACGCGACCCGAAACCCGAACAAGAGGACCCGAGATCTAGACCCTTGGTCTCCTGACAGCTGAAGCCTTGAGATGACGCCACGTGGACCAGACAAGTACACGCACTTGGCTTTATAAATACTCTTGTTCCATCGCATTAATGGTAAGACATTATTGATAGCATTCGACCTATCATTCTATTTAAATCGCACTTTTGCCATCTCAAACTTGAGCTGACTTAAGCATCGGAGGATTTTCGCCGGGGACGATCCCGGCAAGGCTCACGTTTGCTCTCTTCTCAGTTACCCTTACTTTCTAGGTGACAAGTGGAGATCGCTAACTCAGACGTCACCAAAGATCGCTACCCACTACTCGGGTCAGTCAAGTACAGACGTCATCAAGGATCGCTACCCGCCACCCGGATCAGTTGGCGCCGTCTGTGGGAATACTCTGAGAAGAGCACTTCAGATTTGAGATGGAAGGACCATCAGGAGGCGAATAAACACCAGGCGACTTTACCGAACCCATTTTCCGACCTGGAGAGCAAATTCTTCAGATCACCAGAAACAAATTTCAAAGGATGATCGATGAAGCTGCTAGGAACGCAACTAGAAACGCCATAGTCGAATATGGGAGGCGAACCGCCACCCCGTGTGCGTATGATTCAACGAAACATCAGTTATTCAAAGGAAAAGAGGTGGAAGCTGACTCGAAGAAGGTGACTAGCAAAGGGATGCCTGAGAAAGGCACAGAAAGAAAAATTTCGGACGAAGTATCAAGTAAAAAAAGGAAAAACCAGGAGAGAGCCTGGGATATCGAGGGCTGAGGTGGAGAACGTGGGTCACCAAATTGATAGATTGGGATTGCAGATTGATGAACTTAAGAGAAAAGGGGAGATTGTGGCGCAAAACAGAAACTCACCATTTTCAAACAAAATGTTGATCGAGGTCGTGGATCCCAAATTTTGGATGCCCGATCTACCTAAATACGATGGAACCAAAGACCCACTGGAGCACATCGCAGCGTTTGAATTGGTAATGAACTTGTATGATCAATCTGATTATATTAACGCAAAACTTTTTGTGACCACCTTGACAGGAAAGGCCCAATAATGGTTCACCAACTTGCCTAGTGGGGCGATTGATTCATACAAATAGTTGTTCAGAAATTCACGTTCCACTTCGCAAGTAAGAAAAAACAGAAGAGGTCGGCTACCTACTTGTTCACCATAAGACAAGAGGAAGACGAGTCGTTGAAAAGTTTTGTAGGAAGATTCAATAATGAGACCTTAGAGGTCCAAGACCTCCGAATTGACATGATGATAAGCATTCTTATACATGAGTTGAAGAAAGGATCGTTCGCATCATCACTTGTAAGGGACCCACTTGAGGACGTAGAACAGTTGATGAAAATGGCATAAAAATACATAGACTAGGAAGAGATGAATGTGATGAAAGATGGTGAATGGGCGAGCAGAGGTCGCAATGTTGGTCGAGATCGCGGAAGAGACAGACGGATTCTTCAAATAATGGAATCCCGTGACCCTAAGCAAGAGCAGAGGAAAGAGAGAAGGGAGAAATCGAGAAATAGGTCAAGGACTGGGGAACGATTTCTCAAAAGAGAACATAGAGGGAAAAAGTGACGAGGCAGGTGATAACGCTCCTATGAAAGGAATCGTTCATACAATTGCAGGACCTACTGGAGGAGACCCCGCGAGGTCACGAAAGAGGTACGCAGGAAGCAACTTGAAATAAATAGTTTGAAGGTTGAGCAGGAAGAGGAGATCACCTTTAGCAGAAACGACTTGTCATTAGAGATAGAGTCGCAGAACGACCCAATGGTGATCAAGATGGACATTGCAAATATTTTGGTGCACAAGGTGTTAGTTGACAAGGGTTATAAGCCAAGGAGGAGAATGTCAATGGCAGTAGTGTCCACCTATCACCTGAAGATGAAGTTCCCAACAAGACATGGAATAGGCGAGGTGAGGTACGACCAGAGGGAGACTAGGAAGTGTTACAACCTATTCTGAAAAAGGGTGAAGGTGATGACATAAAGACCAAAAGAAAGATAGTGATCGTGCACCCGGTTAAGAAGATGGACACCGTAAAAAAGTCTAAGCCCGAGTGGATAGAACCAACAGGAGAGCATAAGACGATTCAACTGGTGCAAGGAGAAGCAAGTAAGACGACCAGAATTGGGTCGCGTATGACCTCAAGCTTGGAGACGATGGTGATTGAGCTTCTCAAGGAGAACACAAGTTTGACCAGTCAAACATAAGAGGACGTTTGGTGTCAAGCGGAACAAGATCATCGAGGTGGAGGCGAACAAATTGCTAGAAGCCGGGTATGTGACAGGTGCAATACACCCAGTGATTATCAAACATGGTGATTGTGACAAAGGTATCAGGAAAGTGGCGAATGTGCACGGACTTCACGAACTTAAACAAAGTGTGCCCTACCCGCAACCTCGAAGCAACTTTCTCAAGAACGACCTTACCTTAAAATTAGTGGAATGTCAAAACGGAAGCGATTTTAATTATTGTTCACGGTAGGAACACAAGTGTCTTCCCTCCAAAGCTAGTCCACACCACCTATGATGGAATCACCCTCAAACCTATGCTAGTAGGTATTGAAGGATTAAAGTAGATCAACTATTGATCTATGGAGAAATCAAGGGAATTCTTCTCTTTTCGAGATGAGTAATGAACACAAGACCAATGCTAAAGTGAAAGCTAGACTTTCTAGCTTTGAAGGAGAGAAAGTCTAAGAGCTAGAGAGCAAAAGGAAAGCAAGAGGTTTTTGTATCTTTGTATGTAGAAAATGGTATATTAATCTCTTGCTTTGTACCCCTTTTTATAGGCATTCCTTTGCACTAGATACAATGAATGTAGACAAGCCTTTTTATCTTGCTCTTAGATAACACTTGTCTTCTTCATAGACAAGTTCTAGCATGACTCATCTTTTCTCCTTTTACACTTGTCTTCCTTATAGACAAGCTTTAGCATGACTCATATTTTTTTCTTCATCTAAAGATGAAAACAAGTCATGTCTATGTTCAATGAATCTTGTCTTGTGGGCTTGTGGGCTTGGGATAAGGTCTTGGGATTTATCTTATTCTCAATTGGACTAAGTCGAATTTGAATTAATTTCCCAACTAATTATTTAGCCCATGATTTTTAATTCTTTAATTAAATATAATCTCAAATTAATTAATCTAATTAATTGATTTTCAAGCTCAAATAGATTAATCTTAATTAATCTATCAAAAGTCTTACTTAATCAAATTAATGCTTGTGAATTTAGACTCCAAATTAAATAATCATATTATTTAATATTCCTATGAAATGATAAATCATTTCAATCAATTAATTTAACTCCTTAATTTAATTGATTTATTCTCCATAATTAATTCTATAAATTAATTCCAATAATTCCATCATGGATTTGTGTATGACCCTTTAGATTCACTACTCAGCTAGACTTGGGCTTGTATCATATATACAATTTAAGTAGCAACTTACTTGCATTAGATTAATTAGATCCTATCATAATTAATCACCCTCAATTAACTCCTTAATTGGAGGGTACCCGTCACTATGGGTGGCCATCTAGCAATGATCCATGGCACTAGAGAATAGGTGAATTATTGCGCGAACCTGTGAGCTACGCGTACCATGCAGATACGGTCCCTCTGTTACTAACCTTCCGATCAAAGTCTAGGGCATGGAATTAGTTACCGGTTCCCATTATTGACTTTGATGTCTATGTATTAACTCTTCAAGTTATGCTTCCAATTTATCAATATAGAAAAAACCCGTTCTCCTATTTGATCAACAACCATGGCCATGGGCTTCGCGGAACGCATAATGTAGAGAACATAGGAGGTTCGTTATTATCTCATGTTAAGTAGCAGATCCTATCTTGGAACTCACCAACCTCCATGCATGCTTCAACTATGTCTGAAACATGACCATATAGTGATCCAGGATGAAACCTGAGACTACCTTGGACATGATCAAGTCATAGCCGTTCTATGCACAAGGTTACTGTGGAACCTCAAGTCTAAGGACTAGTTAGTGCACTATCGTAGCCTAGGAGTTCCAGTCATACCGATCATGACAACTCCCGCGAGTCAATTCAGTGAACTTGATAACTCTTTATCAAGCACCCACTAAGGTACGCAGACGTCATACGTCTCTGTCTATGAAACTCGACATTCATCATATGAACGCATCGCTTAGTGCAAGTCTTTAAGGAATGCTCGATTCCCTATCTCGACCGATTCATCGACTTGGAGTATTTTAGATCAAACCATAGAGGTTGGTTTCATGGTCGACATCATATGCGAGCCAACCCCATAGCATAATTGATCTAAGGGCTTCAACCAAATGCTCATATAAATATAATGTTTAAAACATATGATGAAGATGGCCAAAAAATATTTCTTAAATTAACATATCATTGAAAAAGATCGTATAGAATAGTTTACAAAGAGCCAATAAATTGGCTTGACGGTCACCTACTCTAACAGAAAAAGACCACTTTTTATGCTAAGCCTCAAGACGTTTGTGGGTGACAGACGACCAGAAGATTAGTGAAAGATCTAGAATAACAGGATTTGAAAAAGATCCCTTTTGTGATTAACTCAAACTTTGAAAGTTTTCCAGGTGTAAGGATCTGTGAAAGATCATTTAAATATAATCGGCCTACTTAATTTCATGTGCGCAGTCGTTTACTCCTGTAGGTTACGTGACATCATCAAAACGATCTGAAAAAGATCGTCTCAAGTGATCTTTGAAAGATCACCTCAAATGATAATTTCAAAACGATCTGAAAAAGATCATCTTAAGTGATTTGTGAAAGATCACCTCAAAACGATCTGAAAAAGATCGTCTCAAGTGGTCTGTGAAAGATCATCTCAAAATGATCTGGAAAAGATCATCTCAAGTGATCTATGAAAGATCACCTCAAAACGATCTGAAAAAGATCACCTCAAAAGATAATTTCAAAACGATCTGAAAAGGATCACCTCAAGATAATCTCAAAACGATCTGAAAAAGATCGTCTCAAGTTATCTGTGAAAGATCAACTCAAAATGATTTGGAAAGATCATCTCAAGTGATCTGTGAAAGATCACCTCAAAACGATCTGAAAAGATCACCTCAAAAGATAATCTCAAAACGATTTGAAAAAGATCGTCTCAAGTGATCTGTGAAAGATCACCTCAAAACGATCTAAAAAAAGATCGTCTCAAGTGATCTGTGAAAGATAACCTCAAACGATCTGAAAAAGATCACCTCAAAAGATAATCTCAAAATGATATGGAAAAAGATCATCTCAAGTGATCCATGAAAGATCACCTCAAAATGATCTAAAAAAGATCACCTCAAAAGATAATCTCAAAACGATCTGAAAAAGATCGTCTCAAGTGATCTATGAAAGATCACCTCAAAACGATCTAAAAAAGATCGTCTCAAGTGATCTGTGAAAGATCACCTCAAAACGATCTGAAAAAGATCACCTCAAAAGATAATCTTAAAACGATCTGAAAAAGATCGTCTCAAGTGATCTGTGAAAGTTCACCTCAAAACAATCTGAAAAAGATCACCTCAAAAGATAATCTCAAAACAATCTGAAAAAGATCGTCTCAAGTGATCTTTGAAAGATCACCTCAAAACGATCTGAAATGTTTATGTTCAAGGTCACGTACCTCCCGTGAGGTCGCGTTATTATTTGAGAGATTTATTTTCAAGGTCACGTACCTCCCGTGAGGTCGCGTTATTATCTGGAAAAGTTTATCTTCAAGGTTGCGTACCTCCCGCGAGGTCGCATTATTATCTGAAAAAGTTTATGTTCAAGGTCGCGTATCTCCCACGAGGTCGCATTATTATCCGAAAAATGTTTATGTTCAAGGCCGCGTTCCTCCTGCGAGGTCGCATTATTATCCGAAAATGATTTATGTTCAAGGTCGCGTACCTCCCGCGAGGTCACGTTATTATCCGAAAAAGATTTATGTTCAAGGCCGCGTCCTCCCGCGAGGTCGCGTTATTATCTGAAATGTTTATGTTCAAGGTCGCGTACCTCCCACAAGATCGCGTTATTATCTGAAAAAGATTTATCTTAAAGGTCGCGTACCTCCCGCGAGGTCGCGTTATCATTTGAAAAGAGATTTATCTTCAAAAAGGTCGCGTACCTCCCATGAGGTCGCGTTATTATCTGAGAAAAATTTCTTCAAGTTAAACTCCGCCATGAGAGGTCAAGGTAGAAGGTTTTAGCAAAATGGGCAAATGACTTCTCAAGTTATTAGAAATGGGAAGATCGTCATAATAGCACAAAGACGCGACTGATCACATGATGCCTGTTCAACTTCTTCCAGTGCAATAACTTGCACTAGAAGAAGTGGGGGACTAATGATAAGGGTAGTACCCCATATATGCTGAAAAGACATAAATACCCTAAAAAAAGGTTAAAATTGCATATGGACCTGATGACCCGCGTACAACACAGTCGGGTCGCGGGCCCGGATACGTGACCCGAAACCCAAACAAGAGGGCCCGAGATCTAGACCCTTGGTCTCCTGACAGCTGAAGCCTTGAGATGACGCCACATGGACCAGGCAAGTACACGCACTTGGCTCTATAAATACTCCTGTTCCACCGCATTACTGGTAAGACATTATTGATAGCATTCGACCTATCATTCTATTTAGATCGCACTTTTGCCATCTCGAGCTTGAGCTGACTTAAGCATCGGAGGGTCTTCGACGGGGACGATCCCGGCTAGGCTCACGTTTGCTCTCTTCTCAGTTACCCTTACTTTCCAGGTGACAGGTGGAGATCGCTAACTCAGACGTCACCAAAGATCGGTACCCACTACCCGGGTCAGTCAAGCACAGACGTCATCAAGGATCGCTACCCGCCATTGGGATCAAAATGTATCTTTTTAAATAAAAAATCAATTAATTTGGAGTTCATGTCATTATGCATAGAGAACATTAATTCAAACGTAATTTTAACCCCCTTTGAACGAATCTTTAGGATTCTTTAAAAAGCAAACATGCATCACTTATCATAATCCTGGTGCAAAGCCTTGAAACCAGCCTTTTCTTCCTATGCATCTCATTCACTCAATTCATAAAAACGACTCAATTTTTATCAAAAGGTTTTATGTATTCGGTTTTTTCTTTATATATAAGATTTTTTAAAATAAGAGCGATGAATTATTTTTTTTTTTAAATAAATTGATTACAACCGTTCATATCAAATATTTATATTTTACAATTATAATAATCATATACTAATCACTAATAAATATAACTATCTATTATTAAAATAGAACAACATCCCACGCGTTGGTGGGTACGCGGGGTTCGAACCCATAGCCTTAGAATCGTGGATCCTGAGCTTCACCAATTGAGTTAGGCCCCATCGACTATCGATAAAAGAATTCCATTAGTGAGGTGATATGAAAGTACATGTATAAACAACCTATTGTCTTTGAAACATGTCCTAACCCATGATAATCGAAAACCTTTCTGTACAAAAAAATAAATCAATAGAAATAAGAGTAAACCACATCGACACTCCTTGAGGGTAAGATTAAATTTAATCACAGAAACTCCCTCTATTCTTTCAAAACTATAAGTGTACCCTCTAAAATTGTAATTATAATTTACATTGACACATTTTCAGGGGCAAAAATTTATATAAATACCCCTCATATATGTACTTATAACTTTGCAAAATACAGAGAGTAGTTCCATAATTAAACCTAATTTTAAAGTGTCGTATAATTCGCCCAAAAAAAATTAAATAAACCAGCCTTCTTGCCAAATGCAATCAATCTTATATAACAAGTACAGAGGAAAAAAAATGACTTAATTACACAAATGCTTCGTTCATGTTGTAAAATTATAAATACGCCCTTTAAAAAAATGTTAGTATAATATACTTCAAAGAAGGTTTGTAAAAGATTTTGCCATTGGAATAAAGAAGTGAAAGGACGGGAAGGCCCCTCGGACATCCACAAAAATGATGTTGTACTAGTTGTCTGGTTTCAGGACATTAATTATAAAATAGCATATAATAATAATAATAATTATTTAATAATAGTAATATATAATAAATACAAGGTGTAGAATAATGTAGGGGCAAGCGTGGAGGGTGAAAAGGTGGAAAAAGCAAAGGCAAGCTTGCCCATACTCTGATTTCACATTCTCCCATCTCACCTTTTCGTCTCATCTCTAACTTTTCTGGCCCTCCTCATCACTTCGCATTAAAATATAATAAAAAAAGAACTCAAATTATTCAATATTCGATTTAAATTTATCGATAAAAATTCATTTGAATTCTATTATTAAAGTTAACAAATCAAAACTTGAATAAAAAATTTTATTCAATAAAATTTTCAAGCTCTGGTCGAACTCAGTTCGACTAATGCAAAGATACTAAACTATACTTAAATATATTAATTTCTTGAGTTCACTTCATATTTGATCCAATTAAAACCCGTTTGAGTTTGATTAAATTTATAATCAAGTCAAATTTAAACGCAAACTCAATAATAAATCAAATAAATGTAAAATAATAATATGTTTGACTCGATTCTAATCATTTAAAACCCTATATTAAAATCACACCTTAATCCCTAATCTTAATAAATTATTAATTATTAATTGCTTAAGGAAACTGTCTTTGTACATTCCCAGAAACAGACAAGATCAGCAGCAGAGAGAGGGATCCAGTAGTTCTTTATTTAATTAATTTATTTATTTTCTTGGGATGGTGCAAAAATATTGGTAGCCCTAACTGGGAAATTATTAAAGTATTTAAGAGACAGGTGTATGTCACAATGTGTGTACAGGAAATGGCTGCGTCTGTCTATGCTTAGCTACCCTTTCTTGCTTGCTTGCCACTATAAATATAATCACTATAATATTATGATATTATCATGGTAAAATATTGAGGAATTGTGTCGTAGTCGTCAGAAGAAATATAATTTTTTTTGTTATTGTTAATTATTAAAAAAAAATATAACACAATTTTTTAAATTTAATATAATTATAAATACTTTTTATTATTAAAAAATTATTTATATTTTTTCTTATACTTGATGAAATTATGTAATTTTTGAGTGGAAGTTGGAATATAAGTAAAATTCAGAATTTTTTTAAAATATAAGTAAAATTATAATTCATAGTCCACAAGAACATTTTAGTCAGTTTACCATAAAAATGGATGAAAACCTAACGAAAATTTCGAATTAGGTTAGTTGTTGGACGATCGTTAAAATCAAGGAGGTATTGGTAATTTCTCAAACAACGAGGAATTATTCGTAATTATGACATATCAGTAGAGCTCGTTGTAATTTACCATAATATATTATGGTCAAAAGTGAAAAAAAAAAAAGATAGGAAATAATGATTAGCTATGGTTATGCAACGGTTATCAGCTGTTGTTTCTGCAAATGAACCCAAAATAATATTAGTTGGATTTAAGAACTATAGCAAATATGTTGATAATATCCAAAATGATAGATAATGTTAATTAACCGTAATCATATTTAATTATCTTGTATTGATTTTGCCTGACTGTGCTGGGTAGTATTAATTTAACGTTGTTTTTAAACTGAGGTACACAATGTAGAAAATAAATTACTTTTTTAATAATGCTTGGGTACCATAATAATATGTATTTAATGTATATAAATTACTATTGTTGTTAATTAGTGATACAATTCGTATACATTGAAAATTTTGAAAACATAAATATTATGCATTGTGAATTATATGTATTTTGTTAATTTGGAACAATGATACTTATGCATAATTCTTTTAGGTTGCATTTGAAATTATGAATTTCAAATCCTTAATAATAAATTCTTTGAATTTGTTTGGATAATTTTAAATTTAAAGGAGTTTAAATTTTTCCATTTCAATTTTGAACTATGTTTTGATGAATATAGATGGATTTCAAATTCTTTTCAAATAGAGTCATTTGAAATTCTTTTTTCAAATCCAGATCCATCAATCCAAATACACCTTTATATCTATCTACATATATAATTGAATAGCACCTTATTGGTGTCTTCAATTCTATGATCTATCAATTTATATTATTTTTATTATTTTTTCGCTCTATTCTCAGTTTTTCATTTTTCTCTCTCCTCTCAAATTCTACATCTTCTTCTCCCATTTCTTCAATATTTTTTTATATTTTTTAATATTTTATTTATCTAATTAATATATTTTTAAAATAATAATTCTCTTTTAAATCTTAAATTAATTTTGCACACACATTTGCATTATTCTTCAATACTTTTTTATATTTTTTAATATTTTATTTATCTAATTAATATATTTTTAAAATAATAATTATTTTTTAAATTTTAAATTAATTTTACACACATTTGAGTGTACCACATGCACTAGTAATAATAATGACAGATACATACGTACAATCACATTAAGGGCTATTTTGGACAAGGCATGAATCTGGGTTAAGGGTGAAATTTTATATTAATTGGGAGTAGCATTGTAAATGATACGAACGAATTGCTCAAAATTGTTTGAAATATTGCTATCGAGATTCACAATTGTATTTAAATTTGATTTGATTATTAATCTAATCAATCTCAAATCAATTTTAATTAAATTAAACACGAATCGAATTTAAATATTTTGATATTTTTAAATATATTTTTATTATTTTTGCATTAAGCGAATCGAGCTCAAATTGGTTATCCAACAAAAAAATTTGTTGAAATTTGATTTGTTCAAGATTAATATACCTATATTTGCTTAGAGTAGTACTCTACTTGCCTTTGAACCAACTCATTCTTTTCTTTCAATCTTTTCGCACTATCGAAAAAAGAATTATAAAGACATCATTCCCAATCTCTTTTTTTCTATTTCTTATGATTACATTATTACAATAATGTCTCAATATTTTGGTAATATATCGCTCGATCAATGTATAAAAATAATAAAAAATATGAAATAAATTGTAATAAATTAACTCACGTGAAATAAGATAAATTGATGATATTCAAATTCATGATTTCAAAATTTTTACGAAAATTTGACGTTATCCCACTAAATTAAGACATCGATGGTGAGATCACTCCCAATCTAAGATGAAGAAATATCTAGGTGACAATATATATATATATATATATATATATATGCGCCTTTTACCTCATTTTGCTATTTAATTTTTCCACTCGAATTGCCGACATAACGAATTAATGACACTCCTCTCACAAAAACAATAAATAAATGACACTGCTGCTTTTCCGGCTATACTCAAATTTCATGTTGTAATTTGTTGGATTTCGACATTACCCCTTGAGGAAGATTTATGGGTTTATTGATGGAATTTAGGCCATGGAGGCTTAATTTAATTAGCGAAATTGAGACTTCATAATCAAGAGATCACGAGTTCAAATCTTGTTAAAATATTGGTATTAATTTATTTTAAGTTTAAATATATTTTTGATCTCGTAATTTAGGCTCATTTGGCGTTTTAGTCCTTTATCTTTATAAGGTAGCATCTTGGTTTTGCATCTTTTCAATTTTCACGATTGTAGTCATTTGTTTTTTACAGAGTTCACCCTTCTGGCCGAAGAAAGGTAAACTTCTATGAAAAAAATGACTAAAATCACAAAAATTAAAAAGATACTATACCAAAATGCTACCTGATGTCACCAAAAAGCGAGATCGACTATATTTATTTCAGATGAGCTCGATTCAGCACGTTTACACTATAGTCATTACCAGCTAGAAAAAGTCCCCCCAAATGAGAGATTAAGGGGCCCGGTATTTATACAAGTAGGAAAAATGAGCTATTTAAGGGAGGTAGGGTTAAAGTACTACTTTACATCTTACCTACCCCGATTACATGGTTAAAATTAATTTCTTGAGATTATTGAAGTAATTTGACGTATTATGTTATATGGTAAGTTTTGACTTTGGCTTTCCTTGTGGAGATAACCTGTCTTGCCTTCTTTGAAATGACATATTTTCTCTGTTAGCGGTCTTAGTGCTATATATGAGAAGAGGTTGACTTTTCTTCTTAATTAACCTTTGATTGATCTTGTCTCCATCACTACCCTAAAAAGTTAAAAAACAAACACGTTAAATAACTTAGGTAACAAGACTAAAAATGCATTCAACCCTCTATTTTAATAATAGTTATTGGTCTATTGTAATAATACCAATTAATAATATTAAAATTTATAATGGGAATGCAATATATTCACTTAAAAAAAGGAGGGGGGGGGGGGGGGGGTTAGGGATAGATAGATGATGAGTTGAGTGAAATAAGTAATGTATTGTGAGGGAATGATGGGAAAGGGATAAATGGTAAGAAGCCAAAAATTGAATCCACATATGTCTTAGGGGGAATGATGATGTCATGGAAAGGTCAAATTGACATCATTATGATCAATATCCAAATTGAATGGTGTCCTCATGTGGATGTGGATGTGGGCATGCTCATTCTCTAGCTTGTCCTTTCGATAAATTCAATTTAGAGATGATGATGATGTATGCATTTGTGCCCCCATGTATGTACGTATGTATGTATGTATATGTATGTATGTATGGTGGATGGATGGATAAAATACTTTTTGTTGGTTGGTTGCCCTTTGTATTCATTATGTCTTCTCACAATCATCCTCTTACGTTGTTTTCATACATTTCCTAAATGTCAGAACTCAGAATTTTTATGCACGCTTCATCACCTCCATCATCATTCATCACTACCCTAACTCCAACTTAAACTAATATGCCCATGCATGTAATTAAATTATCACATGACCTATTTATATATATATATGTATTACTCTTAATATTAATCATGCGATTAATTGACAAAATTATACTTTAAATCCCGTAAGATAACGAGTTTTTAAATTTTTAAAATGGTGTTAAAATTGAGCAAACTCAACATATTTTGTTCCATAAATCCCTTAACGTCGAGTTTTTCTAATTTTGAGACCATTTTAAAAATCACATGAAGTGATGACTAAATATGTTGAACTTCCTATTTTATGGGACTAAAAGTGTAATTTTACCATATTAATTAATACATTTATAAGATTAGTAGCGGTACACAGCACATTCAATGTGTGTGTAAAAAATATTTAAAAATTAGAATAATTAATTTTTTTTTATTGATGGCTGGTTATTCAATCATAGGATAGTGGCTTTAAAATATAAAATGTGACAAAAATTGAGGTGTGTGCAAATTTGAGGGGTAATTTAGTAAATTCATTAAAAATATTATAATTACTATTATGACCAAATATTATTGAAGAGACAGAGAATTAATTAAAATGGTAAATTTGGATATTTAAAAATTGGTATGACAATAAAATAGTACAGATTTTATAAATATGTATATATATATATCCAACTATTAATTTCTTCATGTTTTATACTTAATAGAATCGACCAGTTATATTAAAACATCATGTTTTTAATACAATAAGATCCCAGTCGATATTGATTAATTAAGTGTATATAATTAACAATTTTTTGTCCATGAGAAGATAATTAATTACTTCATTCATTGATATTAGATGCTCCAACTATTTCAATTAGCAGTCGGCGCATTTGATGATAAGTGTGTGAAATTAAAAACAAAAAAAGAAAAAAAAAAAAGCAATATCTATATACAGTAAAATTTTTATAAATTAATAATGTCGGGACTACATAAATTTATTAATTTAAAGAGGTATTAACTAATCGATAAATTAATAATTTATTAATTTAAAGAGATTTTTTCTGATTCAATGAACCTATATGATTCTTCATGAATAAAACATAAACATTGTATTGACTAATTGAATGATATTCATGTACAATGTGACTAATTAAACATAATACATCCCTCTAAAAAAATAAAGTTCATTGTAGTACGTAGTAACTAGTTAAAACTTAATATAAATTCACGTATAGTAAGGAAATCAACCACTGTATAAACAACATCAAACATTCCTAATTAGTCAATCCAAATCAAAACCAATCAATCATGCCTTCACATCTAAAAGATGTCCAAAAATCAATCATGACATATCAAATACGTAAAACACTATGCTTGTGAGTATAAGAGAGATCACCCCATATGCACTCAAAAATATTTGCAACCAATTACGGGGAAAGAAGCACTCATATAGCGGCAACAACTTTTCGCAATTTTTGTTGCAGTATGAGAACGCTATATATGAGCTTTTGGATGTAGTAAGGAAAGTTAGAGATGAATACAACTAGATTTAAATTTTAAGAAGCAAACAACAATATAATCATATTTTACTAAGTTTTCCTAGTTATATTTGTAAGTTTATAAAATTATTAATTTATAATATTGAAGGGGCCATAAATTTATATAAGGGTCTTTCGGAAAATTATCAATTTAGACCTTGGGCCCAAATCGAGATAAAAAAAAATTATTATTTAGAAGTTATTAATTTATCAAATATTAATTTATAGAGGTTCTACTATATGTGTTTGTGGGAAAAAAAAATACATATATCTTTGCCAACTAAAAAAAAGAGTAAACTATCTAAAAGATCTTCTACCTATTGCCTTAATATTTTGCATAGCTAGCTACATTTAAAGATAAACTAAACGAAAAGCTATTTAGAAAGCAGGCCAAGTAGGACTTAGATTTTCTATTCCAAATTTTATTTCAACTTCTATTCAATTTAATATATATATATATAATGTGTATAAAATCTTTTCATAAATAAAATAAATAAGATCATTTTGTACAGGTTATATGTAAATATTAAATAAAATAAAAAGATATAATAGGATACGATATAGAAAATCCAATCCAGACAAAGCCGTGCTATTTGCAGTAGATTCTCTTATAAAATGGCTTAATAGCTACCAAAAAAAACAGCGTTGAGTTGATTAGCAAATAAAATTTTCATAACTTATCTACATTGATAATGAATTTAGCAATGAAAATTTACTTGCTAATGAATTCAGCAACGGAAATTTTGATTACAAGAAAATGGCTCAATAACAACGAAAAAATTTGATGCTAAAATCAACGTCGAGCTAATTAGCAAGTAAACTTTTTCATTGTTAATCTACACTATCTAATATATATTTTTGTTGTTAAATTTATTAGCAAATAAATTTTTGTTGCTAAATGTGTTAGCATGTAAATTTCTTGTATTAAACAATATAAATTAGCAACGAGAATTTTATTTGCTAAGTAGCTCAAAGCTAATCGTTTTACGTTGCTATTTAGCCATTTTCTTATAATATTTACCTGCTAATTAGTCGATATTCATTTTAGTATCAATTTTATTTTATTTTTTTGGTAGCTATTGAGCCATTTTATGTAGTGTACACCCTAGCTATATGGTAAAGTTCATGTTGTAAGTTCAAGTCCCACAAATGTGGGTGTATACATCTACGGTTATAGTAGTTTATTTATTTTATTTGAATGTATTCGTTAATTTGAATTATCAATGTATTGAACTAGTTTTTGAATTTGAATTTTAACGTAATTAATGAATCACATATTATAAAAAAAAATCTTCCAAAGACGTGCGTGCATACACTTAATTTTTACATATTTTCAATTATGTATTTGTACCGAAATAACTAGCAATTCAAATCAATGATAGTGATTAAGATTGAGATCCCATAAATATTTGAAATCATGAGTCAATTCCACCAAGACATGTGTGGGTATCTGTCTAATTTAATGTGAGTATTGTACGTAATAGGTATTTGTCTCAAAATGTAATTTGAGTTAATTGGTCAAATGGATGTACGTCCTCAATTTATTAATATTGATGTAATTATGTAATCACCGTTTCTATTAAGAACTAGCAATGCTAAGATATTTATTGATTCATATACGTATATAATTTGCTCAAGACACTAATCCATTATTAAGAAGAAAAAGGTTAAAAATTCATGATTTTGTTTATTAAAAAGGAATATATGCAATGGAATTAAGTTTTCATTATTCCCTCAAGATATATAGGTAACAATACGTAAATTAATTAAGGTGAAATTTCGAAAGGGCCCCTCCAAAATTCATACATTCATTTTCAGCCCCTTTACTTTCTTGGTATGTACGTATGAGTATTTGTAATTTACTTTCTATATAAACATAAAAGGTTTAATCATAGAATTGGACCACAAGAACTCATTGAGGAGGAGAATATACTGCATACATACCCACACACAAGAGCCATTCTTTCTTCTGCTTCCACTTGATCATATCATATATCTCCCAATACAAAAAACATAAAGACTGCCCAAACATATATACATCATGTGTGTATTCTAGAGAGAGAGAGAGAGAGAGAGAGAGAGAGAGGAGGGCTGCTATCATTTCTTTGCACAGACTTGTGTAGAATTGAAGCCTTGGGATTGAAGGGAGGGATCTTAATCATGGCATGGAGGAAAACACAACATCTCATCTTCTTCCTGTAATTGCAACACTCCTGCAGGGACCATATATAGCTAGTATTTCTTTGTTTTTATTGTGTAAAGATTGCAGAAAGGTTTGGATGTAGAGAGAGAGAGAGAGAGGAGGTGGGAGTGGTGTGAAGAAGAAGGGTTTAGTGATTGATTTAGCAGTCTGATTAATGGTGTTTTGATCCTTTGGTTTATGTTGAGACATTGAAAGAGTAAAGAATGGAGTAATGTATGAAAAAGGTGCTAAAAGCAAAGCTGCTGCTGGTGCTGGGATGTATATGGCTGTCACCTGATGAGCTACTGTTTCTTTCGAGAGAGAGAGAGAGAGAGAGAGAGAGAGAGAGAGAGAGATTCCTGGTGGAGCTCTCCCTAGCTTTGTTAGCTCTTCTTAAAAATTATTAATCTTGGGATTTTCAAGTGTCTTAAAAAATTATCACCTCATTATGGAGTCTGCAAACAGCCATCATCATCATCAGCTCCAAGATCATCATCAGTTTCTTGCCTCCTCCTCTTCTTCTTCTTCTTTAGCTACATCCCCTTCTTGCTATGCTGTTGGAACCACTACTCATGTTTGGACTACTCCTAATCCCCTCTTGTAAGTCTCTCTCTCTCTCTCTCTCTCTCTCTCTCTCTCTCTCTCTCTCTCTCTCTCTCTCTCTCTCTCTCTCTCTCTCTCTCTCTCTCTCTCTCTCTCTCTCTCTCTCTCTCTCTCTCTCTCTCTCTCTCTTCCAAGTGCATGTTTCACCAAAACCCATTTTTGAAATTGCTTTTAGGTCACTAATTATGACCTACAATATTCCTCTACCATTTTGCTTTCTCTGTATTCTTGATTTGATGTTTATCAATGGGAAGCTCTATACTCTCTTACATACACCTTTACTTTTCAGTTGTTATATACAGTATTATTTTCCTGCTTAATTCCCCATCTCTAACTTTAATTATTTCTTAAAAGTTTCATATGAATTTCACTGATAATTATTCTTCAAGTATATACCACAGATTTGAAGAGGATCCCAAAAGGGTTTTGATTCTTATTCTCTCTTTGATCCAGAACTAGGGTTCTCAAAGTTCTTGACAATACTGTTCATGATACTCCTTCTATTACAGGAACACAAATCATGTCTTGATGAGTTCATCATACCCTAGTCAAAACCTTTTAAATTCAAGAGAAACAAGGCAGCAAGAGCCTACTGATCATCTCCTCTCTTCACACTACATCACTTCCATGACTCATCCTGCAGACTTGGCCTTCCATTGGCCTAACACAACACCAAATTTCACCTCTTTGAATCAAGATTTAAGGATTAAGGAAGACTTGGCCGACCATTATTACCGCAAGTACACCGACATACTAAGCAGCAACTCACCATCAAGCACTGATGAACAAAGGAACTTGCAGCCAAACGACATCGACACGAAGCTCTTTCTGAAATCATTCTCATCGTCTGGGAATAATCTGATGAACAAGGCTCAGCTTTCGCAGGGGGACTTATACTCCAACGTTAACGGTAGTGGAAGAGGAGGCTTCAGCCAGATTTTTCCTAGCATTAACGTGTCGAATTTGAACCAAACGGGGGTGACGAATCCGATGTCGTTGGACATGAACTTGGAGGCTCTGGATCTCCTTACTTCTTCAAGATTTAGTGGGAATTATGGCCATTCTTCACAAAATCAAATTGGGATCTTGAGAGATGGATTTTCTTATGGATTTGATCATATGCAGCAATCACATCAAATCCCATTGTTGTATAGCTCCAACAATAAGGTAAGTACATTTAATTACACACACAACACACACTCATCTCCATAAACAATACATTCTTGATTACCTTCTTCTTCTTCTTCATCATCTTCTTCTTTCTCCTGTTTACGCATAAATGATCGTATTGGTTAAAAAAACTTGGACATTATCGTGTGTCGACTACCCTTTATTCCATGTGATTCAAAGAAATGTTACTATTATAAAAAAGATGATGTTGTTCAAGTAGATAAAATCTCTTTAGAAATATCAGAAACAGTTCATAGAATAGAAGCAAAGCAAAAGCTAGCCACAAACAATTTCATCTTTTTCCTTTATCCTCCCTTTACATGATAATTTTAATTATAATCTTTTCGACACACGATTTTAGCTATACAGATGAAATACGAAAGCTACGACTCTTTTTCCTCCTTTACATGTTTTTCCTTTACAAGAAAGAGGTGTTCTCTTTTCTCCATTCAAAGGCTACTTCAGCTTTTTGCATTATATATGCACCTTTATATTTTTTCAGAAATTGATGAGTCTTTTTACTGCTGGATTTTGACAAGAGAGGGCCATGCATTGTAATTATTCTCCTCACCTTTACCTTTTTTTTTTTTTTTTTTTTGAATTTTAAAGGTACCGGGCTCGGCTAATCTTGGAGCTGCAGAAGCAAAACGCAGCAGCAGAATGGAGCCGAAGGCGCCACTTCAAAGTGCACCAAAAAAGTCGCGGTTAGAAGCACGCGCGTCTTGCCCACCCTTTAAGGTACAAGAATGTCGAGCATACGACTTGTAAAAATTGGCGAACTTCTTTTAGTTCATTTTTACCTTCGATTGATTGTTTGTGATTTTTATTCATAATTTGATCAATTTTTTGCCTGGATCAGGTTAGAAAGGAGAAATTGGGAGATAGGATTGCTGCCCTTCAACAGTTAGTAGCGCCTTTTGGCAAGGTACGTTGTTTTCTAGTATTCCGCGACATAACCCATTTTTCAAAATTAAGGATCGAGTGTATCAATCATTCATACACCTTGTGTACAAAATACCAAATATACCGTGAATTTAACCCTACAATACCTACTCTGCCTGATCACATATATGCGAGTCTCTGATACATGCAATTATGTAAGTTTGATCACATACGTATGCACCATGTACGTTTTCTTGAGCATACGATAGCTTCTTCTTCTTCTTCTTTTTTGAGACATAACATACTAAGGATATATACGGTCATAGAATGTAGGCATTCTTGATTTAATATTCAAGCATTAATCATCATTACAAGCTTGACTTCCATGTTCTATCAACTTTCTCTAGTCATAAATTAATAATCATATGTAGACACCTGCACCATATATACAGGATTCTAGGCTGCTAAATATATAGACAAAAATTAAAGCAAACGTGAATATTTCCAAATCAATTGCAGCATATAGCTCGTTTAACATCATGATCATCATAAAGAAAAATAGTACTATTCTTTTAAGAAATCCCATTGATTAACTACAATAATTGTGGATTACCACAGTTAAATTTTAATTCATGCTGCACTCGGTGCTCTATATTATGGATAATTGTCACGTACCCTCATTTCAAGAAGTGAGGTATGTGTCAAATATCTAATGACACGGCATATTCTACGTACATCAGCATCTACAAGACCTTATAATTAAATCAGATCATGATGATCACCATGCTACTTGCCTTAATTTGCCCTAACTAAATGAATATTCACATAAGTAATATTATAAATTTAACATTCAACTTAATTAGAGGAGACAGCAGTTATCGAAATGTGGAGTCAAAAGAGGACAAATTCTCTCCATCACTTCGTGGGCATGCAGTTGAATGTATATATATATTAAGACAATTGTGTCTGAAGATGATGAGTCAAGTGATTAATATTAATGTATGAAATGTTACATGCTGGAGAATATTGCAGACAGACACTGCGTCCGTACTAATGGAGGCCATTGGATACATCAAATTCCTTCAGAACCAAGTTGAGGTAAATATATATATACTCGCACTATTGTAAACATTCTTACTTTCCTGGTGTTTGTTCCATCATCTCGTGTTCATCACATCGCATATCCATCAAATATTTGACTCCCTTGTCTCCATAAATGAATATAAATCTCCCTTGGGAGACCCAAAATATTAGAATGTAATGGGAATTAGGGAAAAGAAAAAAAAAAAAAAAAAAGGATATGGTTCGTTTTCTTTCTTTCGACCCCCTTTTTTTTTTTAAGAAAATTTTAATTCAAATCCAACCAGTCTGCCCATATTTGAATCGATGGTATAGTAAGTGTATTGATATACAATTTAGAAATAGCATAATTTGGATTAAAAAAAATAATCGTGATTGACTATAAGTTAGTAATTGTAAATTAATATACATATCTCAATTGGCCATATATATATATGGAGCGGCTTAAATGTATTTTTAGTCCTGAACTTAGGTTATTTGGTGTTTTGTTTTTTAACTTTTTAGGGTAGCATTTTGATCTTGCATCTTTTTTATTTTTCTAACTCCAGTCCTTTTTTTTTTCTGTCGGAGTTCACTCTTATCGCCAGATTAATGTAAGTGCATCTCACGTAACCTTTTAAAATTGGGGCTATTTTTCATATTGGCTTATTTTCTTTTAGTATTTTTGTCCTTTAACTTTTTAGGTTAGCATTTTGATCTTGCATCTTTCTAATTTTTATGATTTCAGTCCTTTTTTCATCAGAGTTCAACCTTCTTGCCGGTAGCGGTGAATGTCAGTAAAAAAATAGACTGAAATTACAAAAATTAAAAAGATATTGAACCAAAATATTATCCTAAAAAGTTAAAGCATGTAAATACCAAATAACCTTAATTACGAGAGTAAAAATACAGTTAATCCATATGAATTATGAAGCCAACCCATGCATGTGAAGAGGGTGAAGATGTCTTATCCGGTCGAGTTGACAAAGAAACTCCGAGACAAAGATGCATTAACATAAAGCCCTTTTAATAAGGTTACCTTTTTAGTTTTTCTTCTAATAGGACATTAACATTGGGAAAAATGCAATTACCCCTTGTAATATGTAAAATATGCAAAAAACTCCCTATAAAAAAATAATAATAATTTACCCCTGTATTTTAAAGAATGGAGCAAAAAAACCCCTGTGAGGGGATTGTTTGTTGCATTTTCTATAATACAGGGGAATAAATTGCTAGTTATTTTTTCACAGGGAGTAATTGCTCTTTTTGGTTAACACATATGGACAAATTGCATTTAACCCCATTAACATTTTTGCAAAGTTACATAAAACTTGTCTTGAACCCATGATGATAAAGTCTTCTTCAATTTTCATCCCCCAACAAAAGGAATATGTGCACCTTCCACATTATTACAAGTATTCTGAGTGTATTATCAGTACTGTGTCACTAGAAAAAAGAACATTATTCGCTAGAAAAAACTAATTCATGATATTAAAATTACCACTAATTTCACATATTAAGTAACAGGAAAGTTCTTTTTTTATTTTTTTGCTATAATAGTTAGTGACAATAGTTTTGTAACAGTTGTTGCTAGCACTAGTTATTAACGATCAAAAGTTATGTATAAAGTTGTTATTATACATACAATTAATTAGTGATACATATATAGTGATAATACAACACCGACAACAAATATAAATATCGTTGTATTTGTGTTGCCCCACTATAAATGTGTCACTAATTATCTACATAGACAACGTTATGCGTGAAATTCTTGTTACTAATAATAATTATTATTGGTTTCTTGCAGACGCTGAGTGTTCCTTACATGAAGGCATCACGGAACAAGTCCAGTAGAGCAATGAAAGGGGTAAGATCAAAGCCATTAAATTTTCTTTTCCCTTTTTTGAAAAGTAAATTTTATAGAAAAGCACATTAAACTGTCTTAAATGCATTGCCGGTGTTACTTGTCGTTTTTATTCTTTAACTTTTTAGAATGTCATTAGGTTCTTTATCTTTTTCTTTTTTACAATTTCAGTTATTTTTTTCCTTGGAGTTCACCCTTCTTATCGAAAAAACGCTATGCATTTCATATGACCTTTTAAATTGGGATCACTGTTCCTATTAGCTCTTTTTCCAGCATTTTTGTCCTTTTGACTTTTTAGGGTAACATTTTGGTCCTACATCTTTTCAATGTTCATGATTTCAATCCCTTTTTTTTTTCCTTGGAGTTCACCCTTTTGGTCGGTGGAAGTGAATTCCGACAAAAAAAGAACTGAAATCAGGAAAAGTAAAAAGATGCAGGATAATTAATGCTACCCTAAAATATTAGAGAACGAAAACGTCAAATTAATAACCCAAGTGATAGGACCAAAAATACATTTAATCCCATAAGATTTGATATGTTATAGCTAATTTCAAAGGGAAAAATGCAATTACCCCCCATGATATGGAAAATGTGCAAAAACCCCCGATGAAAAATAAATAGCAATTTATCCCCTGTGTTTTAAAAAATGGAGCAAAAAATTCCCTAAAAACGGATAAAAAAATCCCCTGTGAGGGGGTTATTTGCTGCATTTTAAATAACACAGAGGGATAAATTGCTAGTTTAATTGCTATTTTTGGTTATCATAGGGGCAAATTGCATTTAACCCTAATTTCAAATATTCAGAATACAGTGAATAAATTGACCTTCATTTTTTTTAAATTCAAACTAATGATATATTAAAAAATAGATACTTGTATACTATATATATACATAATTCAAATAAATTGCTGGAGGATTAATGATATATATATATATAATATGATCGCAGGGTCCTGCTGATAATGAACACGAAGAGTTGAAGCGCGACCTCAAAAGCCGAGGGCTGTGTTTGGTTCCGCTGTCGTGCCTGTCTTACATAACTGACGGTGGTGGCGCCGCCGTATGGCCGCCGCCTCACTTTGGTGGCGCCACCTAGAAATCTGAATGCCGCCCTTGATTTTGTATCATTAATATTTTGACTACGTTTTAATTAAGCTTAATTTAATTTTAATGGAGCAAACTTGGTCATCCTACAAAAAGGTAAGAAACGATAAAGATTTTGGGATGGACCAAGTTTGATCCATTAGTAGGTGACCAGGTCAGGTGTGTTAATTTCCTAGTACCATCTTAATTATTATTAACATTGTTTGAGTGAATTAATTATATTTAGTCTTGGCGTATTACTATTTTTTTCAGTGAATCAGTTACAATTATATCATAAATTTCAATTATCAACAATTAATATACTTCGATTAGTCATATAAATGGTTTATGATGTAATCTTAGAGGAAATAGTATTTTTCATCCCATAACTTAAGGCCTTTCCACTTTTAGTCTCATTGGATACTGAATTCTTACTTTTGGTCCTATAACTTTAAGAAAGTAGCACTTTCGATCCCATGACACTTTCTGTTAGATATTTAACGAAAAGTGCCATGTGGCCGTTAAGTGCATGGACCAAAAATATTACTTTTTGAAAGTTATGGGTTCAAAAGTGAAAATTTCATAACATATGAGACCAACAGTAAGAATCTCATAACATATGGGACCAAAAGTATAAAGGCCTTAATGGCCACGTGCTAAGCACGTGGTGTTTTCCGTTAAAAAATTTAACGGAAAGGTGGCATGGGCCAAAAGTGCTACTTTTTAAAAGTTACGGGACCAAAAGTGAGAATTCGTAATCAATGGAACCAAAAGTGGGAAGACCCTAAATTACAGGACGGAAGTGTTATTTCCCCTAATCTTAATTAAGAAATATTAATTAGACAAATTATGTGTAAATTAATGTGGTGAAAAGAATTCAAAATCATAAAATTGAAAGTGAGTAACAGCCATTGGGCAGTCTAAAGAATAAAGAGTAGTAGCTTTACAGAAAAATGATTGTTTTGTTTCTTGTTTGGGGACCTCATATTCCTGTTTTTTGACTATGCAAAGTTAATTATGATTTATGGACTATATATCACTCCACATGTGTTTCTCTTTTCAAACAAAAGTATCAATACCTACTTTAATTAATTACTCAATACTTGTTGTAAATTTATTGAGTGCAACCAAACAGTCAATAAATGAATAATGATAGGGTTAATTGCAATTTTCGTCCTATAGTTATAGACTATTGGCATTTTAGTTCCTTAAGTATCTAGAGCAGCAAAATGGTCCTCTATCTTTTCAATTTTCGCGAATTTGGTCCTCTGGTTGCCGAAGTTTTACAATGTCAGTGGAAGAGTGGAACATACCTCTCACGTGATGGATTAAAATTGGAGTTTTTTCTGCTATCGGTTAATATTTCCAACATTGTAGTTGGAGTAAATTTAGGAACGAAAAATACTTACCGATGTGGCTAAATAGCCACATCGGTAAGTCCCTCCACTTTCAACTAAGCAGCATGACATGGCTATTTTAGCCACGTCGGTAAGTATTTCTTTTTATAAATTTACTTCAGCTGCCACGTTGTAAACTATCAACCAATGGTAGGAAAAGGCCCAATTTTAGTCCATCACATGAGAGGTGTGCGCCACTCTTCTGGCAACTTTGTAAAAATCTGCTAACCGGAGGACAAAATTTGCAAAAATTAAAAAGATAGGGGGTTATTTTGCTATCCTAGATACTTAAAGGACTAAAATGTCAGGAGCTTATAACTGCAGGACGAAAGTTACATTTAACCATAATAATACTATTTATGATATTATATATATATATATATATATTTGAAAATTGATTGCTTTCACTACAAAAAAACAGGGCTATAGCAATGGATATTTTGCAACGGACCAGTTCGTTGCAAATTTGCAACGACCTTTGCTACGACTTTGCAACGGATTCTGTTTTTTTTTACATTTTCGTTGCAAATTTCGTGGAAAATTAACAATGATATTTTAAGATGTCCCATTCAACATAAGTCGTTGCAAAAAGTCGTGGCAAAATATTGCAACGACACATTCCGTTGCAAACTTGCCACGGTTTTTGCAACGGACGTCCTTCGTTGCATACTTTGCAACGAATATTCTAGTTAAATCTGTTACAAAACATTGGCAACGAAATTTGTAACGAATCCGTGTCGTTGCAATTTGAATTTTATGATTTGCAACGGATTTAGCGACAGAACTTTGTCCGTTGCAAAACTTGCCGACAATTTTGCAACGGCGTTGCAACGACCTTTGAAATCGTTGCAATCCATACATACAGTTGTAAGTATTAATTATTGAGTCGTTGAATTTGCAACGATTTTTGCAACGGATGTGTCCGTTGCAATGTATTTGTGACAGCTGTAACCCACTAATTTAAAATTCTATATATTTTGCAACGGATTTTGCAACGGTTATATCATTTCGTTGCAAAATCCGTTGCAAATCCGTTGCAAAATTCGAAATATATATAAGAAAACCCTCATTCTAGTTCACACATTTTATAATCATCCTCTTCTTCCTCTTCTCTCCTTCCATCCACACAACCGATTTTATAATAATTCTTTGCATTAGACCGTTAATGATATCACGTTAGTGCAACGAGTCACACATTTGGACAGTTTGTTGGCTTACATTAAGGTTAGTACAAAATTTTTACTAGTTTATTTATATATATTCATTTTATTCTTGGAATTTTTAGTTTTTTATGTATGTATGTATGTTAATGAATATGTATAATATTTGTTGTACCTAGAGCAAGATATGTTGAGAGAATTGAGAAAATAGATGTATGAGAAGAATGTATCCGGTAATCGTCATCTTACAAAATAATTTATAGATGGGGTCGCTGAGTTTATAGATTGGGCAAAAACACAACATGATTTTGTGGATGGGGAGAAAATTCGTTGTCCATGTAGTGTATGTAAAAATCATAAGTACAAATCCACGGAGGAGGTGACATGCGACCTTTATAGGAAAGGTTTTAGGAAAGATTATTACAATTGGACATCTCATGGTGAGCCTATACAGATGGATTATGAACATTCAATTTCAGCTGACAACTCTGTAGATCAAACGACAAATTGGAATAACTATGAGTAATTGAATTGGGATCAGCGGATGGTGTTTGATGCAGTTGGTCCTGTATCTCGTCCACAAGGGGATGTATTCAATGATTCGACATATCCTAGCGATCAACCATATGCAAACGAGGCTGGTCCGAGTTCTAATTATGATGAGGCTGACAATTTAGGAGCATTGTCTGAAAAGTTTTTTGATGTTGTGCGTGCTGCAGATCAGCCATTAGATATATACTATCATATCTATTCTATGATATAATTAACAAATTTCTACTAAAATAATACATTAAGAAATACTGAGCTTTTTTCAAGTAAATATATTTAGGTGATAAAGCATATAGGAAAAGAAACGGCAAAACTAATGGCAAGAAATAAAAGTAAAATGAAATTGAAAACTTCTAAGCACAAAACAATGAAATGAAGATGAATAAATAAATTCTCCCTTGTTACTAAATAAAGGTAGAGTTATCTAAATAAAAAATATCTCCAGATGAAATCAAATTCAAGTTGAAGAGGAAAAAAAAATGTATAAAGCATAATTAAGAGAATTTTGAAATTATGAATTAATAATTCAGTGAGAATATAAATGTATATATGTATATGTAGATATGATGTAGTTTATGATAAGAAAATAAGAGATACCTTGGAATGAAAAATTAATAGGAGTTATTATAAACATTGTTGAATACTAACATGGGTGAAGAATATTGGTGGAGAAATTATCACAAAAGTTCTAAGTCTATACATATCATTCAATAAGAGTTTTAAGTAAATAAACGTGAAATTTAATGAACAAAACATTGCTGGATAACTTAAAAATTTGAAGAACTTTAGTACAAATAAAAACATACAAACTAATTCAAGCGAAAAATTCAGGTCCAAATTCCACACTGAAAAAGAAGGCAACAAATGCAAAATTTCAATTGATTTTTCTGATAGTAATTGCGAAAAAGCAGATGTTTATGAATTATTATTAGATAAAATTATATATTCAATAGTGGGTAAGTAAGAAATCATGACTATTTAATTGAAATAATACGAATGAATTATTGTGGCTAAATGTAAATATTTAAATAAAAATTATTAATCGATGAAACAAACAAAAGCAATTAATGGAATATGAAGGCTAAAAGATAACTACAAAATAAAATTAAAAAAAGGTCAAGTAAATACTTCGAAATTAGTAATAACAAATACAAAACTTATAAAATCATAAAACTTTTAAGAAGTAAAGAAGAACACTTCACGTACGGTAGATTCGCAAAACAAAACATCAAAATAAGATTAATCAAAACACTTAGGAAAATACATAAGAGACTTGAAATTGGGCAGCAAAAATGAAAAAGATAGAAAACTGTTTGATAATGCATCAGGAAAAGAAGTTGTCTTTTACATTAATGAAAAATATACTATCTACGAAATACATGTAAAACACAAAAAAAGACAAAATAATTATGAAGAAGAACTAAAAAAGTTGAAATAACCCGGTGTAAAGAAATATTTGAAAATTATAATTGTAATGGCTCCATAAAATATAGTTAATATAAGCTTCGAAATTCTTTGTAATATGGAAATTATCCAAATAAATACAAAAAAATGATTATTAAGAATTTAAGATTTATACCTTCATCACTATAAATCCCAACACAACATATGATAATTTTTCTTGAGTTTCGTCTATATAGGTTTTTTTATTTATTTTAATAATATTCATGTAATAATAATGGAATTAATTATATTTCTTTGAGAAAATAAGAATAAATTAAATCACTCCCTAAATTAAAATTTTACTGCATATAGTAGGAGATTTTTATAAGTTTGGTGCATAAATGAAAATTATATGATTAAAATAAAAATTAATAATTGAGTCTGTCTCTTTCTCTTTCGTTCGTAGATCTTGTAATGCTGTTGCTGACCGTTTAGCAAGTATGGCCCTCTGTAGGGAAGGAGACTCCTCTTCCCTCCCTTCGGGTCTTGACTCTGTTTTGCATGGTGATTTAGCCGTCTAAATATAATCCTTTTTTCCATAAAAAAATAATAATAATTGCTGATAAGATATATAAATTTTTTTTGGATGGATATTTAATTCTAATTTTGAATTTGTTTAAAATATATATGGATTGGATGAGTATCCTAATTGTGAAGGTGAAATCTAGTATAGATAAACACTAATTTTGAATATAGGATTTTTTTTATATAATTACAAATTTAATTTAAATTTAAAATAGATGAGATCTTCTAACCAATGAGATTTTTACTTGACAATTAAAAAACTCAAAATTCTAAGAATTGAGAATTGAGTCAAAATTAGCTTAATTGTGGTCAACTATCGTTTTGCTATATATATATAGATGTATAATATGTATAATTGTATATATAAATATAAAATATATTTTCAAAATTTATTAAAATCTGGACCATTCGTTTATAAAAATGAAGTCAGTGGCTATTAAAACAAGGGCATAACAGACAAATTCATACAAAATTTAACACCGTTAAAGAAAGTTAACGGCAGGGGAGAGTGTATATTATTTTTAAAAATACAGTAGATTTTTTGCCTATATTTTTAACACAGAGTATTTTAGTTGAATTTTGAAAATACAGAAAGAGTTTTATGCAATTATTCCTAAAAAATAATAGGTCCGCTTTATCCTATAACCAGCAATAACCGGATCATAAGAAACCGGAGAGAGGCGAGAGACATCATATGAAAGCTATTTTACTAATTTATCCTTGGACACCGATGCCCCCAGCCCCTTGCTTCCGGACAATGGAAACAGTCCAACATTAATCTTCACTTCAACACAATCATACGGAGACGCATTATCAAGTTTTAATACGCACAAAATACATGTTATTTAACTCGAGGCTCTCTCAAGATTTCCAAGTGTGTAGGATTCTTGGTTTTTGCTGTTTTTGACTTTTTGCCCACAAAAATATAGGAGACGAATCTGCCTTCAACAAGTGGCAGAAATGGATGCTGATCCGCGGCAGTATGAGAACATTGTAAGCCGCTCTAGGTTTTCTTGGCACATGCTGTGTAGTTGTGTGATGTGGGTCGATGCTATTTTTGTGTAATTTTCGTTCTTTCTTGAACGGGTTGTTACTTTGTTTGCGATTCAGCTTGTTGCCATTTTGACTTTCTTGATGTGGGTTGTGATTTCCATTTTGATTTGATGCATGTTATCTGTTTGTTGATATGCCCCATTGAAATACTATATCTTGAGCTGAAGTTTATGGTAATATCTTTTGGTTTATAATTGGCAGTAATTTGGATTTAATTGATCATGGGATTATCTCCAGCTTTTGTTGCGGGAGACTCTAATAGTGGCGTGGTCTTCACGGAAATGATCTTTTTAACTGTCTTGTTTCTGGGCCAGTTTCAATTGAAGTTATTCCTTCAGAGTTCAATGTCAACTGAGGCTATTTATGTTAGTCTTTTTTCAAGGGTGGCTTGGAATATAAAGCGGTGGAAGCACATTTATTTTTATAGATGCAGATGAGAACTTTATATTTGAAACTTACATCAATAGAAGATTTTGTGTTTGAGCCCATGCCCTTTTACTTCCAGATGGCCGTATTTAGTTAGACATCACTGAATTCTATAATTTTGTCAGCATTTGCTGGATGAGGAAAATTCTCTTTGTCAAGCCATTTCTATGAGCGGTTTCAACTATTAACCATTGGCAACTCCTGTAGTATCCTAGCCTTTGTTGTGCTTGTAGACATAGGTTATACATTCTTGTTTACTAACGTGCTGGTTTTTCCGCAACATATCTGGTTGAGGAGAATGTCCCATGACATCTGATGGGCACAGCAGCCAGTTTGCTTAAATTTTTTGCTATCTTTATGGGAGGTCTTTTTATTATTGAGAGAGCTTGTGAATTTGCTGAGATTACCCTTTTATTGTTTAAGCCGGAGTCTTCTATCTGTTTATGTCTTTGATCTTCAAGCACATTCTGTTTATTTTCCCTATAGGCGATAAATGAAAATGACATCCACAAGATTGTTCGCTCATATCTTGTTCACAATTGCTTCAAAGACACATTGGAGTCATTCGTTGCTTGTACTGGGGTGAAGCAGCCTGTTGATCATCTGGAGGACATGGAGAAAAGGAAAAGTAAGGACACCCTCAACCCCAACCCGACACCTATTCGTAAATAAATTATTTTTCTCGGAGTTTTAGTGATCCTTTCTGCTTCCAAACTTTTTGCACTTTTAGGTCTACCATAATTTGTTGACGAGGTTTTCAGTTATCAATAGTGTGTGAGCAATTAGAACAAACATTAACATGTAAAGTGTTGTGTCAATCATGACTTATTTTGTACCATGTGGGTTTGAGATTGAAGCCATCTATTTATGAATTTCATTGATGAAAAATGTGGAGGGTAAGATTTATGAAATTGGATGCTAGAAATGTTGTTCACCTGCATTGGTGGAGGTAAAAGTATCTCATTACCAATATTTATAAATGTTTCTGTATTTTTACATACTATAAATTCATTAGATAAAAAATGATTTCAAATAGAAAGGGAGAGCTAAAAAGAGAGATTATGGGTAGACATTCCTAGTCAGAGCCCCAATGGGCCTGCATTTTCTTTTAAGGGGTAGCCCGTGGAGTAGGTTCTCTTTTGTATAGAAGTCTAGCAAGAACCACCTAGAGCCTTTTGGGTACTTCACTTCATATGAACACCATAGTTGTGTTCTAAGTAATGCTAGCTATAATAATCACCAAACTAAATCCTCATTTTACTTTTTATATTTTCCCGGTGCTTTCATGAAGGGAACTTTGTGGACATTACCAAATGGAAGCCTATATTTGTGAAAGAGAGAGAATATATGATATCATTCTCAATATAATAAATTTCAATGAAGTTTCTACTATCAGTAGTAGCACATCTATTTGACGTGCTGGATGCACCCCATACATTTATACTAAAATTTCTTAGAAGTTACCTTTTATAATTATGTCTTCTGTTGTTGGTCACATGATTTATAATTCTCCTACTAAACTTCTCGACACCCCAATTGCTAACTTAATCAGTTGTTTTAGGTCTGACTGTTCCCCAGAACAGTAACTTTATGTAAAAGGGGTTGCTTTTCTGTGTTTGTGTTATAGGATGTGATGTTCTTTATAATGTATTTATGGTGTTGGGACTCCAGAAGAAGGATTGCAATGAAGAAAGAAGAGAAGATAATACACTTAAGGAATGAAGCATATCTAGACAAAACAAAATGATTCTCCGTAATAATCAACTGTGTCATGTGAATTAATGCTGCGCTTGGGTCGTTTTCTTTTGGATCTAAGATTTAGCACAAGTAACTGTGGCTCTGATTTGATGGTACACTTGCAGGAATTTTCCATTTTGCATTGGATGGAAATGCATCTAAGGCCATTGAGTTAACGGAAGAATTTGCACCTGGCTTGTTGGAGGAAAATAAAGATTTGCATTTTGATCTTTTGAGCCTTCATTTTGTTGAGCTTGTGTGCTCTAGGAAAATGTGAGTGAGTTGGTTTGGTTAGAGGTTCATGTGAATGCTTGTTTACGTAAAACTTTAATTTCTGTGGCAGTGATGAAGCTCTAGGTTTTGCCCAGTCCAAGTTCACTCCTTTTGGGAAAGAGCAAAAATATGTCGAAAAGCTTGAAGTATGTTCCTCTTATGGAGTACATTGTTGTTAATCTGTTAAAAAAGCTAACCTTTCTAGGCCTATTGGGTTTTTAACTATTCTTTAGATGACGGAAAAATATTGTTATCCATGCAGGACTTTATGGCTCTTCTTGCTTATGAGGAACCAGAGAAGTCACCAATGTTCCATCTACTGAGCTCGGAACACAGACAGCATGTCGCAGACAGTTTAAACAGGGCAATTCTTGGTACTTGTTTCTTAAAGTTGCAGCATGGATGTTTGCTTTCTTTTCCTTTTACCTCACTGGATTACAGTTTTAGTGATTGATGCAGCTTTATTTTCTTCTTGGCACGAAATCTGTCACTTGTTATTTTTTTTCTAACACATACGCTCATTGTACGGCAGCACACACTAAACTGCCCAGCTACTCAGAAATGGAAAGGCTAATACAGCAGGCAACTGTCGTTAGGCAGTGCTTGAGCCAAGAATTGGGCAAGGTGTGAAGTTTGCTGTTTCTCTGTTGCGGAGTTATCCATGTACTTGATTCCTTGCTTAGTTCTATGTTCCTTTTTCTTTTGGAATTTGAGATATACTTTTAAATGCTCTTTATCTTCTGAAATTCGGAGTCTTGGGAACCTTCTAAAAAAGAACCCCGTCTCACTACTCATACCGTGTAGTGCATAGGAATAAATACCTTGCATTCTCTAGCCATTACTTGCACTAACTCGCACATTGGTGTTTTCTAGGACGGACACCAACCCTTCTCGTTGAAGGATTTCCTCAAGAGCTAGGCCTTCCTCAAACTCAAAGCAACCGTCGGGATATATATTTTCTATTGGTTCCTTGAGGCTTCTGGCATGCAACACTTCGCTTATGAGATTATAAGTTCCTTAGTCACGAGTGAAGCCGGTAACTACGCGGGCCTGCATTTCTCGTATTGTATGTTTAAATATGAGCCATGTTTATCGGGGACCTATTTTCATCTTGAGGCACTCTATGAGCCTACTAGGTGTAGAGAGTTGTAAAAAGCGGAGCGACCCAGTCTCATCGTTCTACTCCGGATCTTCTGGGCTTTCAAATCGTGTATATGTTTTAGAAACAAAGTTTTGCAACAATTTATGTTGCTAAATGCTATGTGCTCTTCTGCGCACAGTATCTATGGAATGTAGCAAGTGAACGTTCTGAGCTTAACGGCTTTGGTTTTACATTGTTGGTTTCTGCTCATTTTCATAATGCAGTCAAATACTTTAGTTAATTGTGAAGTGATTTATGAAACTGATAAGTCTAGTGGGAGAAAATTATATGTATGTTTTCTTTTTGGAACTCGTATACATTTATATTCTTTGATATATGATCTATTGACACAAATCGTTTCTGCCTTTTGTATTACAGAAATCATATTTGACAGCATAAAAACAAGGTAGTTTGTGTAATGTTGACATTTTTTGGGTTGTATTTATATTTTTTTTAAAAAGCAGTGATGATTTGTATGAGTGATGTTGATGTTTTTTTATGAGCGGGTGTAATTATTTAAAAGGCATGAGTTATTTATATAAGGGTAAATTAAAGCTACCTCCGCTGAATATTGATATAATTATAAATACTTTCTTGTTATTTGAAAAATTATAAATATCCCCCTTAAGTTTGTAATTTTTAACAAAAGGTATAAAATTGATAATTTTGTCCTTGAATGTTTATTAAAATCATAAAAAAACCAGTTGAAGCAAATTGCAGTATTGCTCCTCTGTGTAAAATACTTCAGAAACCTTTCCCTACGATGTAGTTCAAAAACATTCAAATTTTTTAAGAATTAAATAAAATATAATTCAGTTTGCATAAATGCATCTTGATTAGTTCACCCATAAAAATGGATGAAAATGAGTTATTTGTTATACGGTTACAAACTTAAGGGGTATTTATAATTTAACAAACAATGAGGGAGTATTTATAATTATGATAAATCTAATATTGCAACCTAAAAATATTTGAGGACCAAAATCGCTTAAGTGGCTATGTTTACCGACTAAAATTGCATTTATTCCTAGTTTTCTCAATTGCTTTTTCCTTTTTTATTTTTTTCTGTCACATGGTTTAATATTTTCCTCTTCGCTTTTATCTTACTCATTATTTGAAATTTTTATTTCAATCATATTATCTTATATTATTCTTCTATTTTACTTATTCTAATTCAATAAGTATCTTAAAATAGGTTAAAGATATTCAATTTGATACTCTTCTTGTTTTGGTTATGATGGTGTATATTTTGGAAAAAGTATAGCCTATGCACGTTATCACCAGATCCAACACGAAAAGCTATAGAAAGTCAAGACAAAACGTGTAAAGCGTAATCTTCATATATCAAAAAGGTGAAATTTACAAATGAATTCACCCTATTTATAGTAATCTTTTGGGGGTGAAATTACAATTTGACCCTTTGATCCTACGGCCTAGAATTGATTTGCCGAGGGCATGATGGTCATTTCACGCGCCCACTTCTTTTTTAACCTCCATTTGATAACTTCCTTCAACTTCCTCTTCAACTTCCCTTTGGGGTGCTTGTGTAGTTTTTCCTTAAGTTAGAGGACCTTTTTATAAACAATATTTTTCTCCTCATCAGTAGCCCCCCGACTTTCAGGAATTTCCTTAGAAACCTGAAAGTTCCAAGTAGCAATCCGACTTTGAATCAACTTCTCCTTGGAACAGACTTCTTTTTACTCTTCTTATTCCATCTGGGACTCCTTCTTCTCTTCCAACTCTCTCTTTTTTACTTTAAACGAATTGTATTTCTGTCAGGACTCTCCTCTTTCATTACTCCTTCTTCAACTTGGACTCTTCCGTCCTATATAAATAGGAGGCCTCATATCCCCAATTTTTTCATTGTGCATCCTCTTGCCTTCGTCGTCTCCTTAAAAGAAAAGAAAAAAGAAAAATAAGAATGCCGAAACGCTTTAACTCGGGTATTTAGTCTTTCACTGCTTCATTTAATTTCCTGTTCCCTGCGTTGGTGTCACCAAAAATACTTCTTCATAAAAAAAATACTCCTTTTATTCATCCGAAAAAAACGAAGTCTCGATCCTTTTTTCTTCCTCCTTCTCTCTTTTTTTTTTTTTAGAACATCTGCGTTATGTCGAGCACTTCGAACAACACCGGGGTCCCGTGGGGGAGGACCTCCACGCTGCCGAGCCGGGGCCGGGGACTGCCCCGGCGCGGCGCTGGTCGAGGCGCCTTGCCGGTCCTCGGCCAGCTCCCGCCCGAGGGGCGCCTCTTGCTCCTTCCGTTTTGGTTGCTCCTTCTGGTCCCGTTATAAGTTTAGATTCCTCTCCTCCTTCAGCTTCTCACTTGGGTCCGGATGTTGTGGATTTTGATCACGAGGTGATTGAAGCGATTCGGAACCTTCCTGCTTGTCCTTCGCTTTCTCCAAATCCGTCTTTTGAGTCAAGTTCTCGAGATACTCCCCCACTCTTGTCCCCACTTGCAGCTGACCTTGTTGACTCTGGTCTAGATGGAACTGAGTCCTCTTCAGCCCCCCATTCAAAATCTCGCTGTCGTATCATGGATGTTGATAGTTACCTCTGTCGTGTGAGTTTTGAAGAATTTCGCTCTCTAGAAGCTAGTGTTAATGCTTCCTCCGAGTTTGCCCTCATGTTGCCTAGTATCGATGATAGGATCAAATTTCCTCCTCCTGGGTATTTCACCGTTTATTTGTCATTCTTTTCCTCGGGTTTCACTCTTCCCCCTCATGCTCTGCTACTCCAAATCATCACCCGTACTACCCTAAGCATTAGTCAATTTACACCAAACTCCTTTGTAAGTTTTAGAGGGTTCCTTCAACGTTTTGAGGAGCTTGACTTGACCCCATCACTTGAAGCCTTTTACACTTTATTCACTGTCAGGAAGGTCCACAACGATTCTTCTTACTTCTACTTCTATCCTCGGGGAAATTGCAAGATTCTTGGGGGTAATGTCTCTTCTAAGGGTCCTTGGAAGGAGAAGTTTTTGTTTGTAAAGGACTCATCCTGGGGATTAACTGCCCCTTGGGGGGAATCATGTTCTGTGCCCGACCCCGTTCCTGATCTTCGTCTCTCCTTCATCGGGGTTGGGCTGTTCGACCAACTCTTTGACGTAAAAAGTTTAGGGCCTGCCGGTATTTAACTTTCCTATTTTTACTTGCCTTGTAGAAAATTTCTTTTTCTGACGCTTTCTCACTTTTTCCTGTGTTGACTTGTTTGCAGGAGGAAAGAAGATCTCCCTCCACGACGTCCATCGTTTCCGTGACAAAGAGAATGCCTCAAGGTCCCGTCAACCTCCTCCCCCCCCCCACCAAGGAGGGGAGAGGGCAGTCGCCGTCGCTCGCCTCCTGCCCGGGCCTGGGATCCCCCGGGGCCCTCAACTCGTCACGAAGGGCGCTCATCCCCCCCCTTCTGAAGGCAATGCCTCCAAACGCCCCCGGGAAGGCGAAGCAGGTCCTCCTCGTCATGGAGTAGGAAAAGGTCTCTTTACCTATGGGACGAACAGACAAGGAGATATCTCCTCTTTTTGGGATGCGGCAGATGTGGATCTTGCTCATAAAAGATCCAGGGATCTAGTGAGTCCCTATGATGTGACACTGCTTGGTGCCCTCCCACAGTCACCCTCACCCGCCTTATGTAAGGCGAAGCTGCTAGGGTATGTTGCTTATCATTTTCGTTGATTCTCCATTCTCTGTCTTCACGTGTCTCACTGAGGTACATATCTTTCAGGTTCTCAACTTAGCAGAAGCAACTGAGCTGCGGCTGAGTAACTATGAGAAGGAGATAGATCGTCTGAAGGATGCCTTTGACGAAGCGCGAAAAAACTTGGAACGCTGTCAAGAGGAGCTCAAAGCTGCTTCTTCTGAAGAAGTCAAGTGGAAGGAAAGCTTTAACCGCGAGGTTACCTCGGGAAAGACTTTCCTGAAGTCTGACGCCGGGAAGGCCTACTTGGAGCGTGTGCGTGGAGACTTCAAGGAGAAATATGTGGACTCAGATGAGTTCCACCAAGCTGTTCTTAGTAAGGCCAGCGAGGTGTATGATCAAGTAATCCGGCAATGTCGTGCCACCTTGAGGAGTAGCGGCCGGTTTGGTGATGAATACTTCATGTTTCTTGATCCCAAGGTTTCTGATGAGGAAGGGGATGAGGATAGCGACGGCGAGAACGTTGATGATATGGTCGACGAGGCTCCTGTTGGTGGAAACCTGCCTTCAGTCATAGAGAAGAATTAGTCAATCCTTAGGATTTAGATACTTGAATTCCTTTTCGAAAATTTCGAATTTGCTTAGGGTTTATTATTTTTACTAGTACTTTATCTTTATGAAACTAGTTTCTAGTATTGTTTGTTTCTTTCCATCATTAAATTTTCAAATAAAGAATCTTATGTTTATCATATTTCAATATCTTTGTGAAGCGAACCTTATTTAGACTGTGTTTGCATTTTATTTTTTTAAGTTAGGGAGGCAGTCCCTCCCTTTGTAATCTCGGGGCAGTCCCCCGGTGAGAAGCAGTCCTTCTCATTATTGTTGTGGGGCAGTCCCCCGGTGAGAGGCAGTCCCTCTCTCTCTTTTTTTTTTGTTTCGGGCAGTCCCCCTGTGAGAGGCAGTCCCTCTCTTTCTTTCTTTTTTTCTTTTCTTTGCAACAAATTAAAACATATGAGAGATCAGAATTTGCGAAAAAGAACATTTCATTTAACATATTGTAAATTACAAGGAAATATTGAACGATAAACTTCATACAACTGAAATTACAAGGAAATATTGAACGATAAACTTCATACAACTGAAAACATGAAAAAGTTTACACAAAATACTTTTTTAGGTTAACCACGTTCCATGTATGTGGTACCTCCTTTCCATCTAACTTTTGCAAACGGTATGTTCCTTTCCCCAGGATCTCAATCACTTGATACGGCCCGGTCCATTTGGCGTCTAGCTTCCCAATGTTTCCTGTAGCATCAGCCCTCCGTAGAACGAGGTCGCCTACTTGGAAATCTCGATGTCTGACTTTACCATTGTAGGCTCTCGCCATCAACGTCTTGTATGCTTCAGTTCTGACGTTCGCGCTACTCCTTAGCTCCTCCAAAAAGTCGAGGTCGACTCTCCTTTCCTCTCCGTTGCTCGTCGGCTCGTAATACTTCACTCGGAGTGTTTCTTCCCCAATCTCCACTGGGATGACAGCTTCCGTCCCATAGACTAGACTGAAGGGAGTTTTCCCTGTGCTCCGGCGCGGGGTGGTTCGGTATGCCCAAAGTACTCCTGGAAGCTCTTCGACCCAATTGCCCTTGGCCTCTTCCAGTCTTGTCTTCAAATTCTGGAGAATTATCCGATTGGTTACTTCAGCTTGGCCATTGGATTGCGGCGTTGCCATCGACGTGAAGTACTGCTTTATCTTCAACTCTTGACACCATTGGCGAAATTTAGATCCCTGAAACTGTGTGCCATTGTCCATCACGAAGGCTCTGGGGATGCCAAAGCGACATATGATATTTTTCCAGACGAATCTGATGACTTCCTTCTCTGTAATCCTGCTTAGTGCCTCTGCTTCTACCCACTTCGAAAAATAATCCACTGCTACTAGCAAGTATTCTCGCTGGCCAGTTGCTCGGGGAAGCTTCCCTACTATATCCATCCCCCACTGGTCGAAAGGGCAAGGACTCTGCAGGGGTTGCATGTCCGCAGCTGGGATGTGAGCAATATTTGCGTGTTCTTGACACTTTCGGCACTTCCTCACTAAATCCCTGGCGTCTGCTTGCATGGTTGGCCAAAAATACCCTTGCCTCAGGGCCTTCTGCGCTAGGGATCTACCCCCTGAGTGGTTGCCGCAGCTTCCCTCGTGGATTTCCCTCAAAATGTACTCTGCCTTGTCCTTACTTATGCACTTGAGGTATGGCTGCGAGAATCCTCTTTTATACAACTCCCCGCCAATCAGGGTAAACCTAGCTGCTCTTGCACGGAGTGTCCTCACTTGCTTGGGATCCTGGGGTACTTTCCCAAATTTTAGATATGCTTCCAGCTCCTCCATCCACTCAGATGGAGCGCCTTGTGTCATCAGGACTTCACTCTCCTCTTCGTTTACATCCGGGTGCTCTTGGTTCAACAACGTTATCTTCCTGCTCTTCAGGGGAGCCAATGAACTGGCTAGCTTAGCCAACTGATCGGCTTCTTCATTCTCAGTCCTTGGAATCTGTTCCAAAGTGAATGTGTCAAACTTCTTCCTTACTTCTTGGATTTTTGCCAAGTACTTAGCCATCTGCTCTCCCTTGGCCTCAAACTCCCCATTTACCTGCTTGACGACCAGCTGGGAATCACTGTATACTTTCACATGCTTTGCCCCTGCCGCGAAGGCCAACTTCCCTCCTGCGATGAGTGCTTCGTATTCTGCTTCATTATTTGAGGCAACGAACCCAAGGCGGATCGCGTAGCGCATTATGTCCTGATATGGGCTCTTGAGTAATATTCCTGCTCCGCCTCCCTGGGATGTGGAAGAGCCATCCACAAACATCTTCCAACACCTCTGCTCTTGGATGCCCTCTTCCTCCGTCAATTCGGATATGAAATCTGCCAATGCTTGTGCCTTTATCGCAGGTCTAGGCTGATACGTGATGCCATGCTCACTCAACTCTACCGACCATTTCACCATTCTTCCGGATGTGTTGGGATCCGGCAATACCCTCTTCAAGGGTTGATTTGTTAGTACTGCTATAGGATGTGACTGAAAATAGGGACGCCGCTTCCTCGCCGCGATAACTAGGGCCAGAGCCACCTTCTCAATCTGTGCATACCTCTGTTCTGGTCCTTGCAGTGCCTTGCTTGCATAATATATGGGGCGATGTTCACGCCCTTCTTCCCTCACGAGGACCGAACTGACCGCTCCTTCCGAAACGGATAGGTATATAAACAAGGTCTCCCCGGGCTCGGGCTTTGTCAGCAGGGGTGGCGAGGTAAGATACTTCTTCAACTCGTCAAAGGCAACTTGACATTGCTCCGTCCAAGTGAAGCCATCCAACTTTCTTAACACCTTGAAGAATGGGAGTCCTCGCTCTGAGGATCTCGAAATGAAGCGATTAAGTGCTGTCATTCGTCCTGTCAGTTTCTGTACTTCTTTTATCGTCCGGGGAGGCTGCATAGTCATAATGGCCTTAATTTTCTCTGGATTAGCCTCTATCCCTCTCTGAGAAACCATGTATCCAAGGAACTTTCCTCCTTGAACTCCAAAGGTGCACTTCGCGGGGTTCAGCTTCATCCCATAGCTTCCCAACGTGCGAAAGCATTCCTCGAGGTCAGCTACGTAATCTTCCTTCTTACGGCTTTTGACTAGCATGTCATCTATGTACACCTCCATGTTCCGTCCTATTTGCTTTTGAACATGCTATTTACTAATCTCTGGTATGTAGCTCCCGCATTTTTTTCAGCCCGAAGGGCATCACTCTGTAGCAGTACGTGCCCTGCTCCGTCACAAAGCTCGTCTTTTCTTGATCTTCGGGCGCTAGTCGAATTTGATTATAGCCCTGAAACGCGTCCAAGAAGCTCATCAACTCACATCCTGAAGTCGAGTCAATTAGCGCATCAATCCTCGGTAAGGGATATGAGTCCTTGGGGCAAGCTCGATTTAAATCGGTGAAGTCTATGCACATCCTCCACTTTCCGTTGCTCTTTGGGACAAGGACCACGTTGGCCAACCATTCGGGGTAGTGCACTGGTCGAATGTAGTCTACTTGGAGAAGCTTCTGGACCTCTTCGCTTATGATCTTGTTCCTCTCTCCCCCCAAATGCTCTCCTCTTCTGTTTCACCGGCTTTACTTTTGGATCCACGTTGAGTCTGTGGACCATTACTTCAGGGTCTACTCCTTTCATATCGGAAAACTTCCATGCAAACGCGTCTACTGATCTTTGCAAAAATCGACAATGACATGTTCTATTTGCTCGCTTAGCAGCGACCCTACCTTTAACGCCTTCGTAGGGTCACCCAGGAGCTCAACCATCTTGATCTCCTCGAAAGCTTCTATTCTCTCTTCCTCTACCTTCTTCTTTTTGGCTTCTCTCCTGGTTTCTTCTGTTTGCTCCTCCATGGAGCTCCTCTTTCCCAACTCTCTCTCTCGAGTTTCCTTTTCGGTCAACCCAGCACTGCTTCCTTCGCCATTCTTTTCACGGCATTCCACTGATGATTTCAGCGTGCTGGCATAACACTCTCGGGCTTGTTTTCTATCACCCACCATCTCTCCCACTCCTTCTGGTGTGGGGAATTTCACTTTCATGTGATAAGTGGATATCACGGCTTGGAAGAGATTCAAGCTTGGCCTCCCCAAGATAGCATTGTAGGCCGAAGGTGCATCCACCACCAAGAATTTTACAAACCTGGTCACACGCCTGGGATATGACCCAATCGAAATTGGCAAAGTGGCTTCCCCTAAAGGCACGACCACATCTCCGCTGAAGCTGGTCAAGGGGGTATTAACGGGCGTGAGCTGTATGTTGTAAATCCTCATCTGGGAAAAAGCCTTATAAAACAGGATGTCAGCTGAACTCCCGCTATCAATCAGAATTTTCCTCACCCAGAAGTTCGATACTGATGCTGCTACCACAATTGCCTCGTTGCAGGAGGGAAGGTTCCCCTCCAAGTCCTGCTCATTAAATGTTATTTCCCCCTCGAGATGTGCCTGAGGCACCCCCTTGAGCTCGCTGCAGGCTACCTGGTTAGAAATATTTCCTGCTGCTCTGGCGGCCGCTTTCCTAGCGCGTCCTGAATCTCCTCCCGCCGGGCCTCCCGAAATGACTCCTATGACCCCAGCTGTTGGAAGGTTATCTTTTTTCTCATGGTCCTCTTCCTCCTTATCTCTTATCTCGAGGCGGGGCGTTGGCCGCTTATTTTCTTGGATGGCCTCTCGAGGTCCTTGTTTCATTTTGGCCACGAACTCCTTCAGGTATCCGCGCCTGATGAGTTTCTCAATCTCTATCTTCAGATGGCGACATTCCTCCGTGCTGTGGCCTCGATCTTTGTGGAAGTGACAGTACTCATCAGACTTCATTCTATGGGGATTATCCTTCATCGGGTAGGGCCATCTCACAAGCCCTTGTTGTTCAGCTATCGCGAGAATCTGGACTCGCGGTGCGTCAGTGGGGTATACTTCACTAATTCCCTCGATATTGGTGGCTTCCTTTCTCGCCGGATTCCCTCCGACTTGGGAGGAAATCTCCTTTCTTCTTCATCGGCTTTCCTTTTAAGGGGATTGGCCTGTCGCAATCCCACTATTTCCTCAATCTAGATGTACTTCTCTGCACGGAGCAATAGCTCCTTCTGAGTTGTTGGGGGCTTCCCTGCTATCGATTCCTTGAAACGCCCTCTTTTTAGGTTTTGCTGCATAATGCTGGCCAAGAGCTCAGGATTCACGTGGGAACTTCTAACACTGCTTCCGAGAAGCGCTGCACATATTCTCTCAAACTTTCATTCTCCCGCTGGACTATAGTAAACAAGTATGATGCGGTCTTAGGGTACCGCCTGTTGATCGAGAAGTGGTGCAAGAAGCGCTGCGAAAGCTGTTCAAATGACTCAATAGTCCCGAGTGGCAGCTGGTTAAACCATGCCATGGCTTTTCCTGAAAGGGTAGTGTGAAATAACTTGCAATATGCCGCGTCGTTGATGTCCAGCAGGTCGGCTTTGGCCATAAAGCGGTCGAGGTGATCCTGAGGGTCTCCTACTCCGCTATACTCGGTCAAACTTGGAATCTTCACTCCCGGATGAATAGCTTCTGCCAAGATGTGGGGAGCGAATGGGCTCCTTCGAGGAGGCGCCACTGCTAAAGGTCGCGCCGGATAACCCGTATGCCTCAGCGAGTCAGGGAAGGCGTGCAGGGGAGGGGCTTCTCTCTCGCCATACCCCCTTCTTGTGCTGGCGGCCTCCCCCCTCGAGGGGGGATAAAATTGTCTTCTTGCCCTCCACGTGATGGATGAAGGAAATAATCTTCATCTCCTCCCGCTCCCCGTGGGGGTGAAGGATAAAAGACGTCCTCGGGCTGCGTGGCCCTACTGTTGACCTCTTCCTCGAAGTCCATGCCTTCAAAAGCCTCCTCAGGCCTCTGCTCTCTTGCGTGTGCCCCATGTCCCCTCCCAAGATGGCGAAGGGGTTGTGGGGGTGCTGCTTGCCCAGCGATATACTGAGCCACGGCCTTTGCGGCAGCCTGAGCTGACGCCTCTTCTATCATCTATTGAAGGGCCTCTTGAGTAATCTGGATGACTGGTTGAGGTGGCGGGACCTCAACCTCCTCATGCCTTGTTTCCTCCCGGCTTCGTGGTGGAGGACTCTCCAGGGCGCGGCCTTGCTCCTCCCCTTGGTCCTCCATCCTCTGAACTGGTGCTGGTGGATTCGCCAGGGCGCGAACCTGCTCCACTTCCTCTCGTCTGCCAGGGTCCTCTTGCCCTACGTTCATGCTTCTCGCCCTTGATCTGGTGTTCATCTTCGATGCCTAGACTCCTTTCCCACAGACGGCGCCAAGCTGATGGTGTATATTTTGGAAAGAGTATAGCCTATGCACGTTATCACCAAATCCAACACGAAAAGCTATAGAAAGTCAAGACAAAACGTGTAAAGCGTAATCTTCATATATCAAAAAGGTGAAATTTACAAATGAATTCACCCCCTATTTATAGTAATCTTTTGGGGGTGAAATTACAATTTGACCCTTTGATCCTACGGCCTAGAATTGATTTGTCGAGGGCATGATGGTCATTTCACGCGCCCACTTCTTTTTTAACCTCCATTTGATAACTTCCTTCAACTTCCTCTTCAACTTCCCTTTGGGGTGCTTGTGTAGTTTTTCCTTAAGTTAGAGGACCTTTTTATAAATAATATTTTTCTCCTCGTCAGGTTACAAATTTAATACTCTGCACACTTTTTTCCCAACCCTAAAATTAATAGCTGACCAAATCTTATTATGTGTTCCTAATTGCGAATAAGAAAAGTGAAGAATTTGTTCTGTGCCACAACGCGAGTAAGTATAAAATATATTTGTCTTGTATAGACAATATAGTTAATAATATAATACTGAGCGTATCAAACTTTTCTTATATATTACAAATATCTATAGGGAAATCATGGATTAAAGTTTCGGTTTCCAACAAACATTTCGAATTTATACATATTAGAAATTTTTCGGAAATGTTTCGGAAATGCTCTGAAAAAATCGTAAAATTAAAGAAACATACATAATACTCATAGAAAAAATTTAAAATATTACCTTTGTTTTTTTAATCAAATATATGTAGTTTAATTTTGTATCATTTAGTCAATTAATCTTATTTTTATGTAGGATAATTATGTATTTGGAGTTATTAATTGATGTAGTTGCTATTGAAACTAAATAATAATATAATATTTATATTTAACTATATATTATAAAATATCTATATTATATTGATACTTATACATATAACATTACTAATTTATCTTAATATTAAATTTGTTATCATTAGATGAAATGCTTATGTGTAATACAAGAATTTATATATTTGTAGCTAAAAGTATGAAAAAAATTCGCTGAAAAATTAAGAAATATAAAAAGTTTTTTAGGAAACTCAAAGATTTCGAAGGAAAATTAAGAAAAATGAAGTGTTTCGAAGGAAACTAGATAATTTCGAAACGACCATGTATTTTTGTTTCCATAACATTGAAAAGGGAAACGTTTCCATAGTTTTGATGGAAACGCATGAAAATTTTAAACCATGAGGGAAATGAAAATAGCCAAATCTTTTGTAGTAATTAGCCAGCGTAGCACGTCGTATTTGCGTATATAAAATAAATATATTTATTTATATTTTAAAATATATTATAAATAAAAATAAAATATATAAACTAACACATATATTTGTAATTTAAGGGTATTATTGGTGCAATAAAAATTGTACAAAAATAAAAAATTGATGCGGGGTATCACAAATCGTCATCTGTGAGTGTAAAATGTCTTTTATATATATATATATATATATATATTAGTATAGATATAGAGGAACGAACATTACCATACCGACTAATATTAAAAGACAAAAAGCTTTGCAATTTATTAATTAACCTTGTGGTATTATAAGATTTAAAGGATGTTTGTAATATTTTAACGTAAGTGCTTATCATTTTTTTTTTGGTTGAAAATATAAATTTTTATTTTTAATTTATACTTTTGAACTATTGAAATTCAACTAATTTAAATTAAAAGTTATAAATTTCTAATCATTAATTTTTGCAGTTCATTCGTAAAATTATACATATTAATTTTTTTCCCAATTTCTTCAACTTTAGTTTTTTTTATTATTATTATTTTCAATTTTATTTTAAACACTCTCAAATTTGACTGTACTTATTTAAGAGTTTTTTCCAACTTAAATAAAGACTAAAAAGTCATGGGTTTGAGTAGATCAATATCTGGATTTGGTATATTTTAGGAATAATTACTCTTCCTTCCTCTAAAATTTGGTGTAATTATATGTGTACCCTCTATAGTTCAAAATTTTTTATTTAGTATCCATGAGATTTGCTTCTGTCTAACGAATAAGTCTTTCCGTTAGTCAAAATTTAGGAAATTTATTAATATTAACAAAAAAACTGAATAAAAATTCATATTTAATCTCGCTTGACTTATTTGGCGTATTGTAAGTAAAATATATCTTTTTGTAACCAAATTATCCTTATACATCTTCATATGTTAACACATGTGAGGAGATATATATCTTCACATTTATAAATATAGTATAGTCGGAAAAGATTTGTTTGACGTGCAATAAGTTAGTAATAAGTCAATCAAGGGTAAATATCGATTTCACTCATACTTTTTGTTAATATCAGTATCGGTGAATTTTGACTAACGGAGGAACTTATTTGTAAGAACAAAGCAAACCTCAAGAATATTAGATATAATTTCCAAACCATGGAGGTTTACGTGTAATTACACCAGATCTCAGAAGGACAATATAATTATCCCTGTACTTAATAATAGTAGTTATTGAATAATTATACATACTTGATATTAGTTATTGATATCGATTAGTTTTATATATTTAATATTAGAAATTGACGATTAAAAAAACGACCTAATTTTAATACATTTACTCAAAAGGAAAAAAAGCCAAAAACAAAAACTATTAGGGTCACCCCATTACTCCAAAAAAAAAAAAAAAAGGCTAAAATGAATAAAATCCCTCTATATTTTGAAAAAGTCGGCGAAAAACCCCCTTGTGTTTTAGAAATAGGTGAAAAATCACCTGCATTTTGTAAAATTAAGCTCAATCGGCCCTCTCAGTTAAAGACCACTAACGACGTTAATTTTTTGACAAATTGACCGTTATGCCCTTACTTATTATATATTATTAGTTATTTTACTGATCGTTGGATCTTTATTAATTAGATCAGAACCGTTAGATCTAATCAATTAATCTTGACCATTCGATCTTAAATTTATAAAAATAAATCAATGGCAAAATTTACCTAATTTTAAAATATATATTATAAAAAATAATATTATTATTATTTAAAAAGATAAATTAAATTAAATTTCCCCCCACCCCACCCCACCCCCTACCCCTGCTTCCATCAATGCCGCCGCCCACCACCACCCTGCGCGCGCACAATCATCGTTGGAGCGCCAGCCTTCTCACCCCTCGCCACCCACCGACCCCCCTCCAACCCCCTCCCGCCGACTCCTTAGAAGGGGGCGACGGCGTCGCCGTCGTCCAGATCTGTGTTGTTCTAGGCAACGGTAGTCACCCCGATTGAGGGCGATGTCGACGTCGCCAGCCCAGATTTAGGAGACGTCGCCGTCACCTAGAACACAAAAGGGGGTGACGATGGTATTTTCTCTTTTTTTTTTTTTTTAAATTTTAAAGTAAGTAAAAATTTAGTTAAGTTTTTAATTTAAATTAAATTAAGAAAATTAAGTATTTAAAAAGTTGTAAAATTTTAAAATAATAAAACACAAAAATTACATAATTTTTAATTTTAGTAATTAAAAATTACAAAAAAAATAATTATATATTTTTTTCTTATTTTTTAAGTAAATATATTTTAAAAAAAGTAATTTTTTATATAGATGAAAATACAAAAAAATATCACTCAAAAAAAATCAAAAATACCCAAAATCAAATTTATACACGTCATGAGGGTATTTTAGTAAAAAACACCCAAAATTTAGGTAAAAAAATAGCTACAAAATCACCCAAAATCGCATGAAACGCGCGTGTAGCGCATCTTCCGTCAATTACTAATGAAAAAGGTATTTTTTACTGTATTTAACAAAATACGAGGAATTTTTTTACCTATTTTCATATCACAAGAGGATTTTTAACTTTTTCAGTAAAATACATTGTTGAAATGGGAGTTTAGCTGAAAAAAAAAAAATAAAAAAATATCTGGAGAAAATCTTGAAGTAGAATTTGGTCGGATTTACCCGAGTCTCCTGCTCTGTTCTATCCGTTAAGACTCACACTCGCTCTGTCTCCCACTCACACACACACAAATACACACACTTGAAGAGAAGGAGAATGCTGTCATGGGTTCCTCAGCAGCGTTCATATTCAATTATCAAATTGCCTTCTGATAAAGCTTCGTGGCCTTCTCTCTCTGCTTTCTCTTCTCAACCCTTTATTCCAAATGAGTATGTGTATTATCTTCTTTATCAAGAACCCCAAAACTATAAGCTTTCCCTCTTTATTAATTTCGGTTCAATCATCATTTTTTCTTTTATTCTGGTTCCTGCGACTCATGATTTTACTGCTGTAGGAAAAAAAGAGAGAAGTTTGGAGTGTCAGTGCTTCTTTTCTATTTGTACTGTTGATTGTTGCGAGACTCAAGAATTTGTTTTCTAACTTCTTCTGAGTTTATGAACAGCCTTAGTTGCCTGATGCATGCTTGTTTTCTTTTCGTCTGAGCTTTATTGGTGACATCATTACAAGGAAACTTGAAGTTTCAGACAATTCTTCGTGTAAAATATGATCAAGCAGATATCCTCTGTAAGAGTTCTATTTGAAATTTACGTTTTGAGTTATGGACCATTTATAAATTTGAGGAAGAAACTATATCAAGATTGTGGTTTTTCTTATTGGTTTCAAATGTATTAGATAACCTTCCTTCTATTGCAATATTAACTTGTTTTTTCCCTGGGATTCGACTTGGATTAAGCAGTTGGAGAAAATCTTATATTAGTAAATTTAATTCGATGATTATATCATGCTATTATGATTGCAATTATATGTCAGTCCCCATAAGAATGTGGTTGTTTTGGGGTTGAATTGCAACATTATATACAATCAAAATCTCATTTTTGTTTTGCATTTCCTGTTATAATTATAGACTATAATTTCTGTTTACAGTTCTCCTAAGAAATGGGCTGCACAAAAAAATTACCAGCATATTGTGGTGAAAAGTGTGCTTGCTAAAATCAAGAATCCACCATCCCCAAGCCCTGAAACTCTGGTGAAGGAACGGCACAAATACTTTGATGAGGTGATTATCACTGTTCGGGCTGGAGATGGAGGTCATGGTGCCATTCTCAGTCTGCCGAACCAGAAGGGTCCTTCTAAGTCGCAAGGGAAATTTGAAAAGGAGAAAACAAAGAAAAAGAGTTCTTACAAGAGGGACTTTGATGGTTCACTTATCCTACCTGTGGGTGGACATGGTGGTGATGTCATAATTTATGCAGATGAAAGCAAGGATACCTTGTTGGAGTTTCACAAGAAGAGCCGATACAGTGCCAAGCGTGGCGGAAATGTTGATGCCATGGGTGTTCTGTCTTCTCAATTGCATAATGGAATTGCTGCCCCAGCATTGCGAATTCCTGTACCCCTTGGTTTGTGTACTCCTTTTGGCTCTCAGATTGCCATTTTAATTAGCTTTCAGTGAATGAATTATCTGCAAACAAAAGTTGAATAACTTGGATCAGTAATGGGTATGCTTATGGTTTAACTTTTACTTTGACCTCCACGTGATATAAATTACTTTGTTTTCACTAATACAGCAATAAAATGGTTCTTCGTCCTAAATCCTTACTCTGTGTTTTTTCCTCGTTCTGCAGGTACTGTTGTCAAACAGAAAAGAGGAAAGCTTTTGGCTGATTTAGCTCGTCCAGGTGATGAAGTTGTTGTTGCAAGAGGGGGACCAGGAGGGGTGAGGATCTGTGTTCTTGGCCATATCCAGATGTCTAACATTTGCTTTTATGTGGGTTAAAATGGATTCATATAATATCTGTAACTGAGATGGAAGCTTAGAGCTGCGAATGTTCAGGCGAAAAAAAAGAACCCTAAAGAAAGGAGGAAAAATACAAGGCACTATAAAAGCAGTGACTGTTTAAGAAATGAAAAATACCATTTCTTAAAAGATGATAAGGAATATACCAGCTTCATCTGTTAATTGTCTAAGCTTGTAAAAGCTCTCGTTCAGCATGCTCTGAATCTCCTTCTTTGCTCTTTGATTTTGGCTTTCTTTGGATTTTGGCAGATTAGCTTGTTGGAAATGCCTGAGCATAAAAGGAAAAGGACGATGACTTTAACTACCAATATAATGAGAGATGACAGTGATAAGGTAATGGCTGATGCTTTCTTGGACTAGGGGAGTTTCACTGGTCAAGAATATTGCATATCAGATGTGCTTTTGTTATTTGTATCTTTCACGTATTACAAACTTAGCATTGCTGTTCTGTTCTCAAGTGAATGTCTTGATCATGCACTGTAGGATGCTTGGACATGATTCAACCACATGGAAGTTTATATTGAATGTGTGTGGAATGGACTTGACTGGTAGAGTTCTTTGAATTGCCTAGACTTGCTTGGTGTCCGGACAAACCTGTTGATATGAGGAAAACAGAAGGGACATAAGTGTAACATCAAGATTTTCTTGACTCAGATTTTTATGTGGTTCGGGTCTAAAGATTACGCCAACACGAGAAAGAAAAGAACAACTAGAAAATGAATTACAACTTGACACATAGACCACTTGGTTTGGCCATAAAGCCCATGCCAAAGTTCCAGTGATGACACCTCTAAGTGGTAGGAGATCGAGTGGGTTCATGGACTCTACCAATAAAAAAAGGGTAAATTACATCCACCTCCCCTGAGGTTTGGCATAATTACCCATACCCCTCGTTGTTTGAAAAATTACAAATACCCCCCTAAGGTTTGGAATTTTTAACCAAAGACCTGAAATTGACCATTTTGTCCTTGAATTTTTTATTAAAATTGTAGAAAAATCAGCCGAGGCAAATTGCATTATTGCTCCTTTGTGTAAAAAACTTAAAAAACCTTTCCCTGCGCATTGTAGTCCAAAAAAATTTTAAGAATTAAATAAAAAATCATTCAGTGCATAAGGGCATTTTGGTCAGTTCACTCATTAAAATGAATGAAAATGGGTTATTTGTTAGACGGTTACAAACCTCAGGGGGGTATTTGTAATTTTTCAAATAACGAGGGGGTATTTGTAATTATGCCAAACTTCAGTGGAGGTGGCTGTAATTTACCCATAATAATCTCCACATAGTGGAACCCCCTTTATGAGGCATGGAAAACTTGTTCATAGTACAACCCTGACTATTATCTCTGTTTAGTGGCATTACACCACTACATTCTATACCATAAACAAGAAGGCCCGTATTGTTGGGAGCAGTGCACTCTTTTTGGCAGCCCGTATTAATTAACTACGGTTGATTTTAATTGTTAACAGTGGTCCTATATATGATTTTATTAGCTTGTTTTGGTCAATTTAATTTGCTTCTGTGTTGTTGAGGAAACGTGATGGTGTCTCACACTTAAAGTGTGATATATGTCTATAGCTACATCTATATATGTGTATATATCTGTATGTACGAATGTATGTATATATGTGGACTAGACCGTACAGAAGCTTAAAATCCTTTTATTATTTTTATCACCAGTTGCATTTTCCTAAAATTATAAAAGACTGGTATGATGTGTCTGAGAATGGTACAAAAATTCAACCCACTAGAGCTAAAATTTGCGTTGGCCTTTCAGATGTTGACAGTTATTCCCGATTTGCAACATATTTCAGGTTTTGGTTCTTGGTCGGCCTGGAGAAGAGGTCAGTCTGCAATTGATACTAAGAGTTGTTGCTGATGTTGGTCTTGTTGTAAGTATTACTTATATTGATCACATAAAGCTAGTCATGCATAATGTGCATGAATCAAGAAGTTTTAAATACCTCTATATGCTGAGCCATGCACGTGTATGTTTTCATAGACATTCAGATAAATGGCATTTGCAGTGAAATATTGCAAGTCACTTAACATTTACTAGTTGTTGCTAATTATGAAGTTTTGTTTTTGTTAATGTAGGGTTAGTTATAACTTTATTTGTATCTGTGGTTTTTTTTTTGGTGGTAATTAGGTCATCAATCGTTAAATTGCAAATCTAGAAATACTAAGTACAAGATAAATCAGTGCACCTGTGTTCAGGAGGTTGGTTCTTGGCGCCTGGGTTTTATTTTAACAGTAATGGAAGTTATTGGACATTTTTTAACTTTTTGGTGATCTGAATTTCTCGTATACTGAAAAATGCGCACGTCTCTGAGTATTTATTCATATGTTATACTTGTCTGAGCTTCTGAAAATTTTTATATGGTTCGCTTTCTTTGTTGGCATAAACACTCTATCCCATTCTTGTTTGGCATTTCATTATGCAAATTCTCCTTCTGCACTTGCTCTGTGAAGCGTCTTCGCCATAGTTAAGACCTCTAAAGTTCTGTCCTTTCTGTTACCTTGTCCAAGTGATTGATAGATAACTTCTTCCTGTAGGTTTACCGTTATTACTTAAATGTTTAAGTGCTTTGGTGAAGAAATGATTCATTGATGTTGACTATAGCGTTATTCCACTTTTCTCCTGCCCATAATTGTTTTAGGCATCCATGACAAACTTATTTGGTGATGAGCAATTAGGTTTGAGTTTATCAGCAGATATTCAGTATTTTTACCTTTCAACTTTCAGGGGCTCCCAAATGCCGGAAAATCTACCCTATTGGCAGCCATCACACTTGCAAAGCCTGATATAGCTGATTATCCATTTACAACCTTGATGCCAAACCTAGGACGCCTTGACGGTGATCCCAGTCTAGGGCCGGCCCAGTTTTCATCGGAGGCAACACTGGCAGATTTGCCTGGTCTCATTGAAGGTGCTCATCTGGGAAAGGTATGTTTATTTTTTACTTTTTAAAGTGGTCTTCGTTATAGCAAATACTTCCAATATACTGACGAAGTTTAATAAATTCAGCAATACCTTCTTCAGTTCTCTTGATTTTGTAGTTATCTTACATTATATTATATATATATATATATTTCTTTTGAGCTCTAATTTTTGTAAATATCTGTCATTTTCTAGGGTCTTGGTCGTAACTTCTTAAGACATTTAAGGAGGACTAGGCTGTTGGTGCATGTCGTTGATGCAGCTGCGGAGGATCCAGTGAGTGACTACAGGACAGTGAAAGAGGTAAGACTTTGGTTTTTAATCTACGAGAGCTCGAAAATGAGTCTGTGTTGGCCCTTGTAGTTGTCAGAAAACCATTTTTTTAAAGTTGTATGCATATGGGATCTTAAAGTTTGATTACACATCAAAGCCATTTTAACTTGCCCATGATTTGAGTTGTCCACCGATAATTCGCTTCATTAATTGCATTTATCATTCTTTAATTCGTCTCTCGTGTAAATCAGTGGAACGATATGTCCATTAACATTGCAGGAATTGCGAATGTACAATCCTGATTACCTTGAACGACCATATATTGTTGTTCTGAACAAGATTGACATCCCTGAGGTATGTGTTTGCCTTTTGTTTCAGTGTGTCAGTGTTCTGTTTTAATTGATACCTGGAGTTTTCTAGTTACATGCTAACTATCTCAGTCAGTTACTCAAAAGCACGGTCACAATCTTTGCAGGCAATGGAAAGACTTCCAATTTTAACTGAAGAAATACGGAGGATCGGGAGTGACAAGCTAGACTTGCAGATTGGTAGTACCTCTGAAGCCACTGATTTTCCATCAGCAAGTGGTGAGGACCAAACTGATAGTCCTCCTGGAGAGAGAAAGGTGATGGAAATCGAAGAATATCCACGACCCCTTGCTGTAGTGGGCGTCAGTGTACTGTAAGTTTGTTTGACAATTTCTATTTTTCCATTGTTTATCAGTTGCATCTGGTGATTCCGTTTTACCTGATAGCCTGATATTGCTAGTGGGATGTCGGCAGGGTCCAGCCGCCTCTTTGTTGTTTGTGAGATCCATTTAAATTTCTCCTGGAAGAGCTTCCTGAACTTTGGTTTTTGCAAATCTTGTGTAGAATGTAACTTGTCTTCTTTCTTTTTGATAATTTAATCCCTAGATTGTGTCGTTGACGATTTCAACATCCTTGCATCTGCTACCAGATTTCTGTCTCTGCCCAACTGTTTCTTACGTGTATATCGATCACTTTCTTTATCATGCTTTAGTTATGGTGCTGTGTCCTGGTTTGCAGGAAAGGTATAAGGATCAATGAAATGTTGAAGGAGATAAGAGCAGCATTGCGCAGTTGGCGAGACGCTATTGGATCACCGGACATTCTTGCAGAACCATGACGAATTATATTCCAGGCTGCCACAGCCGTTCGTCTGCAGTTGTCATCCTGACATCCTGCATTTTGAAAAGCTCAATTTTGGAACGCACCACTGCTGCAACTCTGCGTATTCATCGTAACGCCAGAAACGTGGAAAACGGCTTCTCTGGACCTTGGTCGATAATCGGTGCCAGGAATCAGCCGTGATGTACAGACAGTGGGAAACCGAAATACATAGGGGGTGCCTATGTTAGTAATGAATTAAGTGATATATGTTTCCTTGTTTTTTTTTTTTTTTGGTTCTTTTTCAGTTCATTCAGGTTGCTGTAAAATTCCAGAAAACACAACAATAGTCTGAATTAAGGCAATCTTGGCAGAATATTTGGGAATGAATGATATATATCTTCACTACAAGTTCCAAGTTACCTTCATAAATTTCATTACATTATTACACAAAATTTCCACCAAGTGCACCAAACATAGAAAAGGCCTTAGATTGTAGTAACTGGACACAAACACATATGGCTAGTAATAAGATTATCAGAACATTTCTGGTAATCTTTGCCAAGAAGCTGTTGAAAGTTATTTATGGGTTCAATATGTATGTTTATATTTTTTAAGGAGAAGAAAAGACTTATCGTTTCTATAAATTGTTCCTCTCTACTCGCTTGAATAACATCATATTTACTAAATTGTTCCTCTTTATTCCCTTGAATAACATCATATTGCAAGTTTTTTTATAGGCTTAAATACCTGCTAAATAAATATAGAATTTTGTATATAAAATAAATGCAAAAACAGAATCCTAAATATCACTCCCTATTTCTGGTAATTTTTAATAAAACAGTCATAACTTTAAGCAAAAACTTCTAATGCAGTTGAAACTTGCACCATTTGAAATTAGATTTACAGAACTTTAATTCCATACAAGATTAATTCAAAATGACAACCATTATGTAAGTCTGCTGAGAAATTGTGACTTGGCGAAAGTAGAAGACAAGTTTAATTCATCGGGACGAATAACCCTGGACCTGTAAACCTGGTTTTACCTATGAAATCATGCTTACATTATGTACAGCTAAAACCCAGAGTGTGGATAATGCGGTCAACATTAGCTCATATTCTGCCGGGATTCCCAAGAACCATGTGACCCTTTCTTTGCCGAGGTTTTGTGGAAACCGCTGGCACTCAGTCCTCACTTCCTTTGACTAAATTTCACTTGCATCCACCTCTGAGTTATTACATCCCTATCTCTTGGGACTTCGAAGCATTTTCCATATTTGATGTCACCCACAATTCAATGAATTTCAGTATTATATTCAACTAACTTTGAGTTCAGACCACATCCCACAAGAGACAGGCAAACCGAACGTACTACAGAGCTGTCTTTTAGTACTGCACACAAACCTCAGCATTACAGAAATTAAAGTGCTAATTCTTGGGAACCCTCTGCACTAAAATGGCTAAACAGCACTAGAAAAACTTCACCCTGAAAACTTATCCACCCAGAGCCCACAATGACGTTATCCCTGATGTCAGGCTGCTAAAATGCACGCACATGAGTGTGTGAATATGAGATATATATATATATATATATTATCCTTTAATGTTCTTCATCGCCAACAAAAGCAGATAGCTTTCTGAGCTGTAGTCTTCCTCCCCCCGTTTCTTGCCACCTGAGCTTGTGTACAAATTCGTGCTTACCCACACTGTACATTGTATCTACATTGCAAGAAAGACAGACACAATAAAACCAGTTTCTCTTGCCAGGTATCAATGGCCACTCCCCAGCCGGAGACACGTGTTAAGACCCTTCCCTGTTTTTCTATCTATAAATACCGAATTCCACTCACTGCCTGATTTTCATATCAAAACACAGCTTCTTGACCTGCTTTTCTTGCTTATCATATACATATACCTGTTTTGAGTGTGAATTTTAGCGGGCCTGATTCAGAATAATGTTGAAATCTATGGCGGATATGGGGGAGGAGAAAAGGGTGAGGAAGCCTGCTCAGGCGAGCTCCAGGAAAGGGTGCATGAGGGGGAAAGGCGGCCCGGAGAACGCCGCCTGCACGTATAAAGGCGTGCGGCAGCGCACCTGGGGCAAATGGGTGGCCGAGATACGCGAACCCAATCGCGGCTCCCGTGTCTGGCTCGGCACCTTCGACACTTCCTACGATGCCGCCGTCGCTTACGACACCGCCGCCCGTAAACTCTACGGCCCTGACGCCAAGGTCAACTTGCCCCACTTGTATGAAGAAAAACCTCAGGCCCAGGTCCAGGCCCAGCCTCAGGCTCAAGCTTCAGTTGAAACTTGTAAAATGGAGAACCAAGAATACTGCCCCAGCTCTAATCTGCCAATTTTTGACAGTTTTCTGGCCGATGAAATCTCGCCTGTTAATGGGTATCAGGGCGGCGGTGAATACGTGAGTTCTAGTGGGATTTTGAAGAATTTGAATGTCAGCCTGCCTGAGGTTGACGACTCCTACCTGTGGGCTGAGGCAGCAAAAGATACTTCATTCCAAATTGTCCATGAGCCTCCGGCTTTTGCCAGCAATTTGGACTGTGGGAAAGATAGCAATGGTGTGCCTTTCACCTGGTTCTATTAAGCCTTTTTAAAATCGAAATTTCAACGTCAATCACATGTCAAGTATACAATACGTACTAGGAATAAGTCATGCATGCAACGGGACGTATAAGATACTCGTGACGTACGATATACATGTCATTATTGAGTATAGATACTTGGGGACGCACAATATATACGTCGTTATCGAGTATTTTTTAGATGTCGTATACAGATTGACGTTAAAATTTCATTTTCCTATAAAACAAAGTATATGGTAAATATAAATTAGTGGATGTGAATATAGGTATTTAAGTCATGGTATTTAAGGTAGGGGGATGGGCCTTGGCTACCTATATTGTATGTGTTGTAGAGTACCAATTGGAGTTGCTTGTACATGTTGATGTATGGAGTCTGTAAATATTGAGTCATTGTAAATGAAACTACAGATTTATATAGTATAGTATAAAGTTTAACCACTAGAGATTTAATTTTTGTTGAATGCTTCCTTCTTAATTTGCTTTCTACTATGGTTGGCATCAAGCAAATTAACCACAACAATTTAGCCCAGGAACGGATTAACCCGATAAATATATTTATGGTAAAATTGCAATTTTCATTCACTAATATAGGGATTATGGCATTGTAAACTAGGTTTTTAATAAAATAACAATTAAGGACACTAATTTTTAAAAAATGACAATTTCAATTTAATTTGCCTTAAATTCACCGAAAATGCTCACATTTCACATGACAAATAAAAATTGGGAGTTTTGTCCACTCCGACCACAATTGTTTACGTGGCAATTCAAAATCCAGCCAAGATGACATGGCAGGAGTGATGTGTCAACTGGCCAAGAAATAGCAATTAAGGACCTTAACTTTTAAAAAATAGTAATTTCAGTCCAATTTCACTCCAACCAAGAAGTTTGGGTAAAATACAAAAAAAGAAAAATCCTGTCTTTGCACGAAGTTGCAAAAAATACCCCTATAATAAAAAAATAGGCTAAACACTCCCTTGTATTTTCTAAAATGTCGCACATTCGCCCTTGTTCAAATGTCACGGCGGCGATTGTCGTTGCCTATATATATAAATATATATAATTTAAACTATTAAAATTTATTTAAAAGTTTTATTTAAAATCAAGTATTTATAATTTAAAAATTAATATTTTATTTATATACATATATAATTTTTTGTAACTTTATTTTATAAATAAATCTATTTACTAATTTACTAAAATAATAGTATATTACAATATTTGGAAACTAAATAATACTATTACTTAATTATATATAATTATTATAAGTGAATAGTAATAAAACTTATTTTATTTTTTTAAAAAAAATAAAAGTTTAGATATTATACTTTATTTTTATTTATTTAAAGACAAATTATTGGAATTGTTGAAGTTAAATGGCATTTGTGTTATTTATATATTAAAACAAAGTCAATTTGGACATTTTTGTTTGCCAAAAGTGGATGAAAAATTAAAAAAATCTTTAAGGCTAGTAGGTGGGAGAGTGAATCACACTCTCCGTTTAAATTGAGGGAATGAAGGTTTTTTTTTCTTAATTATATATATCACATGGGCATTTTAACCTATTTTTATCTTATGGGGTTTTTTGCAACTTCGAAAGACACAGGGGGATTTTTCCATTTTGCCCAAGAATTTTTGGAATTTTTTGAAAATTCTTGGCTGGAGTGAAATTGGACTAAAATTGTCAGTTTTAAACAATTAGTATTCTTAATTGCTATTTTTTGACCAGCTTTTGACACATTACACCTGTCATGTCATCTTGATCGAATTTTGAATTGCCACGTAAGCAATTGTGACCGGAGTGGACAAAATTCCTAATTGTTATTTGTCACGTGCTAGGCATGTGAGCATTTTCGGTGAAATTAGGGCAAATTAGACTGAAATTGCCATTTTTTAAAAAATTAGTAACCTAAATTGCTATTTTGTTAAAAGCCTGGTTTACAATGCCACCGCCCCAATTTTAGTGGACGAAAATTGCAATTTTCCCTATATTTACACCCATGATTCAAGATGCACAAACTATCTTTGTAATTTATATAATTATAGAAACCACACCTAACAACCAAATAACAAGAATAATTTGCGTGATAATGTTGACATGTTAATGTAATTTTGAAAAAAAAAATAAGGATAATTTGTGTAAAGGATGTTACGTTTTTTTTTTTTTTTTTTTTTTTGGGGGGGGGGGGGTGTATGTGTAATTTTGAAAAAAACAGGGGTGTGATTTGTGTAAATGATGTTGACACTTTTTATGTGTGCATATGTAATTATCCAGAAACATGAGTGGTTTGTGCTGACAATCCATAAGTCAGGACGTCTAAATGTAATTATCCCTAATTGCAATCCAAGAAACCTTAAGGCTTGTTTGGTTGGGATGAAAAGTGGGAGTATAAGAGAAGTGCAAGTAAAATAAAAAGAAAAAGTTTTGTGTTTGATTAGGAAGAAGAGATGAACAAAAAGTAAAATTAGATGTATATGAAATTCCTTCAGAGTCCAATTTTATTTTCGTCCAAAATTGGACAAAAAAGTGAATGTATAAAGTAAAAAAAGGCAATTTTTTATTTTATTTTTATTTACTATATTACCCCATATATAATTTTTCTCAAATTTTTTTCTCGTTCCCATAATACCCGTATATAATCTTTCAGGAAAAATACCAAATCACCGAATAATTACTACATCGAAGTCAATAATTGAGTAAACATGCTTTACTTTTATGGTTTTCAATTTTTTTAAATTATTGTTAACTTGTCATTAATTTTGATTTTATTTAAATTGAATAGTTTAAAGTAAATGAGTAATACATATTTTTATGATTATTTTTATTGATATAACTATCATTCTTATTTTGTTTAAGGAATATTTTTACTAATAAGGTTTTTAATTTTTTTATAAACTAAAATTATTTTAATATAATATTAACTTATTGGGTAAATGCTACATTTGGTCCCTTAAGTTTTCGTTTAGAATCACTTTAGTCCCTCAAGTTCATTTCTTAACTTTAGCATCCTTAAACTTTAGTTTTTGTCTCAATTTGGTCCCTCTGACCGTTTTCCAGCGAAAATGTAACCGGATTTTGACTTTTTAGAGGGTAAAATGGTCAATCTAAGTTTGATTATTCACATAAAATAAGCAGTCTTTCTTTTTTTTTTTTTTTTTCCTCATTTTCAGTAGTTAAACCACATCAAAATTATGAATTAATTTTACAAAACTTATCTAATTGAAAAATATAATAAAAAATCTATGTCAATATTTTTTTCTTATCTTAAGTGTTAGAGAGAAGTCTAGAAAATTTAAACTTTAAAAATATTTATTGAATGATTAGAGTTTAGAATAGAAAGTTGGTGGAATATACTTTTGAAGTAGATTTGATAGACTTCATATATATATATATATATAATTTATCATAAGAGGTTTTTATAAATATATAGTTACATTTTATAAAAAAATATCTATAAGAATCTCTTGAAATAAATTATATATATATATGAAATCCACTAAATAATCTAGTTATACAAGTACATTCCACCAACTTTTTGTTCAAAACCTTAAATGTTAACATTTCATAACATTGTTAAAATTTATGTTGTTAGACTATCTTTAAGTCCTAAGATTAAATATTACTAACTTAAATTTTTTTTATTATATTTTCAAATTATATAAGTTCTGTAAAATTTATTCATAATTTTAATTTTTATTGTAACTTCGCTAAAAAAAAGAGACTATTTTGTTTTAAGTTACACAATACATTATTATTATTATTATTATGTTTACAATATTTCAAAATTTTAATTATTCACACAATATAATTAAATCATTTTCAGCATATAAAAATTTTAAAAAATAATTTCTTGGCTAAAAAAAGGACTATTTTGACAATTTTACAAACTTAAGGGACTAAAGTGAAAAAGTCAAACTTAATTTGACCATTTTACCCTTTAAAAAGTCAAAATCCGGCCACATTTTCGCCGAAAAATGGTCAGAGGGACCAAACTAAGACAAAAACCAAAGTTTAGAGATACTAATGTCAAAAAATGAACTTAAGGGACTAAAGTGATTCTTAACAAAAACTTAAAGGACCAATTGTGACATTTGCCCTAACTTATTTATTCTATGATACAAAATAAAGAGAAAGAATTAATCACTATAAGTATAAAAGTTTTTTTTTTTTTTTCAATCTATTTTTCTCATAATAAACAAATAAAAATATTTAAAATTTACTCCTATTCCATATCATATCAACCAACTTAATAGAAACTATTATTCTTTCCCTTCTCCTTACCTTTGCACTTTCCCTCCCCTTTCACTTCCCCTTTCGACTCACTTGAACCAAACCAACTCTCAGTTCCAATACATTATGCTATGCTATATAAACAAGAACATGTCCTGCTGACCCTAATTACAGATACTCAATTCACAACTTACAACATGGGATTTCATTTATTTCAATACAAAAAACAGTGGTCGTCTAGATGCTGTTGCCATAACATTAACAAAGTAAGGATGTTTCTGCAGTTTCACTTGTCATTTGACTGCTACAGGTGACTCTTCAATGGACTTCCAGTACCGATTAACAAACCATAAAGAGTCGGCTTCTACAGCAAATCCATCTTGGTTCCGGTGCCAGCCGAAATAGGCATGAGTCCTGTTCTTGATGTCAAAAATGCCGTGGCCGTAGCTGGCTTCCCGATAAGCCGAATACTCTGGCTGTGGCTGTGTCATCCTACAAGCAAACCGGCAAGGAGAAGTCAAGTTCTGAGAGATAATAAGCAACATATTGTTTCAGAACTCTTGACAATGTATCCAGCTTAACATACTCTTTGACTAAGCCTTCTTGATTTCCTCCGTCTCCAATAGTAATATAAACTGGAGCGGAGTCATCGCTGATTGGCGTGCAGAATCCGTTAACCACGTCATATCTTATGTTGGATATACGTTCCTGCATCAATATATCAGTTGAATCTTGTAAAAGAGTTGTTTTAAGTTTGGGATAATTACACCGCCCTTGCTGGGGTTTGGTGTAATTATACGTAAATTCCCTATGGTTTGGAAAATTACATTTAGTACCTCTTATGTTTGTTTCTGTCCAACGAATGGATCCCTCCGTTAGTCAAATTCACTGGACTTGTTGATATTGACAAAAACAATGGATGGATTTTTTACTTATGATTAACTTATTGTAGGTCAAACAAATATATTTTTATCGAACTACCCTTTATACATGTTTACACGCGCTAATACATGTGAGGAGGTACATCTTCACCTTTATAAGGGTAGTTTGGTCAGAAAAGATTTGTTTTACTCGCAATAAGTCAATAGTAAGTCAATCGGAAGTAAATATGGATTTTCATTCCGTTTGTTTTGCTAATATCAACAATTTACGTGAATTTTGACTTAACAAAGGGATCTATTTGTTAGACAAAAACAAACGTCAGGGACTAGATATAATTTCTCAAACAATAAGGGATCTACGTGTAATTACACCAAACTTCAGGGAGGACGGTGTCATTATCCCTTTAAGTTTTTACCTTCGTAGTCGAGCAAGGGAGCATTAGATGACCTATATAAGTATTTTGAACAAAGAGCAATAGCAATCAAATGCTGAAATCAACATTACCCCGGTCCAGATTAAAGAGACTATAAATGTGCATTATTTCAAAGTTCAAAGGAGGGATTCTTACAGATCGTTCGTAAGCATGAACATGGCCAGCAAAGACTACGTCGACGTTGTACTTGACAAACCAAGGTTCATACATCACTCGCATAGTTTCCCCTTCCATGTAGTGATGAATGTAACTGCTGTACATCGGACAGTGCATGAGTACAATTAGCCATGGCGTCTCCGTCCGATTCACTTTAGGTAGCTCATTTTCGAGCCACTTATTCTGAGGAGTGTACTTCCCTGCAAAAGAGATCGTATAGTAATGAATTGGCGATGAAAGACGTTGCAGCAATTCGTTTTACTTACATGAAGTCGATATAAAATCCACGAAGTCATACCATAAGCTGAGTAAGAAGACATGACAATGATGTAGGCTGAAGCTCTCTTGATTGAGTACCAAAGAGGCGATGTACTTTCTGATGCTCTATATGGTACGAAAAATCGGTGTTTGTAAGGCTTAAAAGGTTTAGTTTCACCCTGCAATCATACCTTCTCATCATAATTGAACATTTGCAACATTTGTGGATGTTAACATAAACTCATTTCAAAATTATCAATACGAAGCCAAGAGGGAAAGTTCGTATAAGAACCATTTTAAGAGAAAGCTTACAATCTCAGGAACAAAGTCTATTTCATGATTCCCGGCAGTCCAGATCCATGGTTGATAGGCGGCACTTCTCTCTACGAATCTCCCCCATGTATCCCACCTTGTGTTGTCATGGAATGGGTAACTATCAGCATAGGAGAGGTCTCCAACAAACAGCAGTGTCTGTCCTTTTACAGGGTTCAGCTCATAATGCGTTAGCGTTCGGTTGGAATCATAAGTCTGACCAAGATCACCTGTTCATAATGTTACTTCATATTTCATATTTCTAACATTCATATGCTATAAGGGCCGCTCGCCTTTATACAGTTCGGCTTATGCTATTTTACACAAAGGATTACGTAAAATGTAGGCTCATCATTGACATATGAGGAACTGCAAATTTCAGAAGAATCAAGTTCACGAGCAACAAGAAACACAAAGTCCCAAACATTTTTAGGACTACTACAATCACCACAATCTCATTTCTTTCTCTTCCAGACTCCCTCCCATTCCATTTGGTTTTGACAATGCAAAAAGCTTCTGCGTTAATCGAAATTACATTGTGGCTAAGCCATACCTATAAGACCAAATGTGTAAGGAACATCAGGGCCCAGCTGAGGTGGAGTTACGAACCAAAACTGTCGTGTCAGATTCCCCGCTCCTAGTGCATAGTAGTATTTGGTATCATACTGCAATTTTAGCGCACAGCGTGACGATAATTCTATACATTAAGCAGAAAGCTGCTAACTCAATCTTGCTAATAATCAAGCACTTTCAGAAAGACTTACATCCAAATTCTCGATAGTGCAGTGATGAATGTAACCAGATGTATAATTGTAGTACTTATACTTTACAACAACACCGTCTGCCTTTTTCTTGATTCGGCTATTTGCAGCCCAATAGAGCACTGAATTCGAGCCCGGTTCATCTGGTGTAATCCAAGAGACAATGACACCCCTGCCTTCATGATCCCCTTGTGTAATATGAACCTTCAAAACCAAGATTGCATCAACTTCTTAGCACAGAAACTATCCACAAACAGCTTCAAACTAAAACTTGTCTGATATTCAAGTACTAAAGCAAAACCACTTCATCCCTTACAACCTTGAAATCCATTCGTGTGATGGCTTATTACCATATCCTCAGTAAGACACTAAACTAAAAGATCAAAGGTAACAATCAGGTTGAGCTTGTCTCAGCTCTTCAAATTCACTCATAAGATTTACAATATTCCACGGAATTGATGCATATAATAATCAGTGAATTGCTCTACTGCCCATAAAACTACCAAGAAACAGGGGAGGAACAAGGATTTATCTGAACAACCACTCTCAAACACAAAATTCAGGAAAAGAAAAGGTGTAAAATCTTGAAAATGGATTAAAATTACCTGCTGTGGAGCATTGTAGCCAGCAGGTTCCTTAAAGACATCACTGTCCAAAGGCATATCTCGACTCAACCCATTGTTCCTCACGTAACTACTGGTTAAACCCGCTTCACAGAACCCAAGAACTCCAAGAAAGATCAAGCCCACTAGCAGATACGCATATCTACCAGGATTAAACTGGAAACCCATTGTTTTTGTTTCTAATATGGGCTTCCGATTTTGGTTTCGGAAAGGTGATATTTTTCGAGAATTTTCAGAAGGGGTCTCTCTCTCTCTGGAAGAGGAGAAGATGGTGGGAGGATATTCGTTTTCTTTGTAGGAATATTTGTGTCTTCCAGGAGTAGCCGCAATTCTTGGACCTCTGATACTTTAACATTTGTGACCTCCATAGTTAATAAGATGACAACGATGGTTGTCTTGAGCAACCAAGTGTACTGTGCTATGTGTATGTCAATGAGGAGAGTGGTTAACGCTTTCATATTTTTCCTATACCAGTGAGAAACAAGTACAACGCAGTCAGTTCGTATTATCTTAATAAAATAATTAAAAATAAGTTTATAAATAAAAATAGAGATAGTTTTATTTTTTGTTCCCTAAATTAATTCCTCAATTAATTTTGATTACCCATGTTCTGACTTCGTTAGGTTTGATCCCCAAATATTTTTAAAATGATCAAGGTTAGTTTTGATCGTTAGTTGACTGTTTATACTAATAGAGAGGCCTTTCTGGAGGGGATAAAAAATGTAGCAAACAACCATAAAAACTGTAAAGATATGTCATGGTGCAGGTCTTAAGGAGGACCATCTCAAGCCTCATCTCAGTTCCCTATTGACGCAAGATGAAGGTTGGAGATGAAGATCATAGCTGAACTCGTGATACTAGAAACACGTTTTCTTCTTGTATGTTTTTGTGCCTTTGTATAGCTCGATGACTAGTCATTTATTCTCATATTGATAGGTCCACGTGGACTCCACGTGTCGAGGTTACTTAGCAGACGGTTAGTTGGATCCCACCTGTATTTAAAGGTGTACTTTCCCTTTTGGCTAAATATACAGTACACAATTATGAATCTTCGTCTAGAGAGAAAACAAATTCCATGGCTTCAATTGCAGAAACCTTCGGTTTGATTCCAAATTCTTCATGGTATCAGAGCCTTCCTTGTGAAGGTCTCTACATATCCATGCCGTTTTTATTTGTTTGTTTTTTTTTCTGTACGATTGTGGTGGTTTTACTCTTCATTGTGGCAATGACAACTGAGGAGGCGAAAGCGCAAGCTGCGAAGGAAATTACAGTCGAATCGCAGCTGGAAAAGGATGTCTTCTACCTACATCCGTCAGATCACCCGGGGATGGTTCTTACTTCCGAACCTTTGGAAGGAAGCTTGAATTTCTTGCTCTGGAGTAGAGCGGTGTATGTTTCGTTGGGAGTGAAATTGAAACTCGAATTTGTCGACGGAAGCCTTCCGCGACCGACAACCGGTACTGAGAACTTTGCTAGGTGGAAGCGAATAGAGCTCATGATTACTTCATGGATCTGGAATTCAATTTCGAAGGAAAAGGTGAAATCATTCATGTACGCGAAGTCTTCGCGTGATTTATGGCTGGAGTTGCACACTAGATTTGGACAGAGCAATGGTCCAATGATCTATGAAATACGACGAGACATCACTTCGATTTCGCAAGGTGAGCTGTCCGTAACTGGTTACTTCTCCAAGTTTAAGGAACTATGGGATGCAGTGATGTGTTTGGAGCCACTTCCTCAGTGTATGTGTGGGGGATGTACGTGCAACTTGAACAAGGTTATATCGAATCGAGCTGAGACGCACCAGGTTATGTAGTTTTTTATGGGGCTGCATGAGAGCTATGATTCAGAACACAACCAGATTATAATGCTAGATCCTTTGCCCATTGTTGAGAAGGTGTATGCTATGATTATGCGTATTGAAAAACAGAGGGTAGTTCATGTGGCTCAGTTGGATTCAGGAGCTAACACAGCTTATTAGTTGACCTTGAAAGACGATAAAAAGGAGTGGAAAACAGGGAAGAAGAAGCCTTACATTGACAAAAAGAGTCTGATATGTGAGAGTTGCAAAAAGCCTGGGCACTCCAAGGACACTTGCTTCAAACTGCATGGGGTACTAGACTGGTACAAAAATTTGTATGATCAGAGAAAGAAAGGTTCTGGAGGGAAGTCTTTGATAGAGAATGTCAGTGAGAAATACAAGACTTTCGCGGCCAGAGTAAATAACATGACAGAGCTGATGTCTGAATTGTTGAAAGTGGTCAACAACAGTGTCACTACACCTGATCCCATCACTGCCTACGCGAACTATGTGGAATGAGAGGAACAGTTTGCAGGTAATGCTTCTAGTCCTTCCTCTTTAGACTTGTGTTCTTGGATCATTGATACAGGGGCCACCAACCATGTATGTGCACATCTTCCTCTGTTCACTTCATACACCAAACCCACACATAAGCAAACTGTTTGCTTACCTGATGGCTCACAAAAACAGGTTCTTCATATTGGCACAGTTAGACTCACTGAACACATTACACTTGACCACGTGCTCCATATTCCGGACTTTGCCGTGAATCTTATCTCTATCAGTGAACTTACAAAATCCAATTCCATTCGTGTGATTTTTACTCAGTCTGGTTGCCTTTTGCAGGACCAGGCTTCTAAGAGTACACTAGCCACAGGATCACTTGCCAAGAGACTTTATATTCTTACAAACAATTTGTTCCCACCACATCTCAGTTTGATAGTTCTTTCTCTGTATCTAGTTGTGAGTTGAACAATAGCAATAATTCTGTGTGGCACCAAAGACTTGGGCACGCATCTATACAAGCTTTACAGCATACACCATTGTACCAGAAATGTAAATCTGTTGAGAAAATTCCTTGCACAGTTTGTCCTTTTGCTAAACAGTCTCGTGCTCCTTTTCCTTTGAGCGACTCTCATGCATCCAAGAACTTCGACCTTCTTCACATTGATTTCTGGGGGCCATATAAGGAATACACTATTTCGGGCTGCAATTATGTACTTACCATAGTTGACGACCACAACCGTGCCTTATGGACATATTTGTTGAAGCACAAAAATCAAACCTGTCCTACTCTCACTAATTTCTGCACGATGGTGCAAACTCAATTTGAAACCAAAACCAAATCCATCCGTACTGATAACGGGACCGAGTTTGTCAATTCCGAGTGCATGAAACTATTCCATTCCCTTGGCATTATCCATCAAACTTCATGTGCCTATAGTCCTCAACAAAAAGGGCTCAATGTGGCGAGAACCATCATGTTCCAAGCATCCTTACCTAGAAAGTTCTGGGGGGACTCTATATTGACAGCCACATATCTTATTAATCGAACCCCATCACAACAGCTGAATTGGAAATCTCCTTTTCAGATTTTATTACAAAGAACCTTCATATATGCACTTGCGGACATTCGGTAGTTTGTGCTTCTCTACAGTCTTAGATCCCCAAAAATCTAAGTTTAAAGACGTGCACATCGATGTATTCTGATTGGGTATGCAATCCACAAAAAGACCTACAAATTATATGACATTGATACATACCAAATCCTTACTTCCCAAGATGTCGTCTTTCATGAGCATTGCTTTCCTTCCAGGCGCATCCTTTTTCTCCTACATCTAGCCCGCTGCCTATTCCTACATTTGATCCTGAACCTGTCATTCCAGTGCCACAACCTCCTGCTCTATCCCTGGCTGAATCTCCTCCATCCCCTGCATCTGACAGGGATGTTGTTAATGTCCCTTCATCCCCTGTGCCTGCTCTCATCCCCCGTAAATCTCTTCGAGTCATTCGTAAACCCGCTTGGCTTGAGGATTTTGTCAGCCACACTACCAACCCTGCACTCATGCATGCTACTAACCATGCATATACTAGTTTTGTGGCCTCTTTATCAATGTTGCAGGAACTCGGGTCTTTTGCGGAGGCCTCCAAGCATTCAAAATGGCAGACTGCTATGGAGGCTGAGCTTGCGGCATTGGATGCTAATCATACTTGGTCGGTCACTTCTTTACCAGAGGGGAAGCGACCTATTGGCTGCACATAGGTGTATAAGCTCAAGCTTAAACCCGAGTCATCGATGGATAGGTAAAATGCAAGATTGGTTGCGAAGGGCTATCACCAAGTTGAGGGAGTTTGGACAGTTTTTCCCCTGTTGCTAAACCTATCACTGTTCGTGTTTTCCTTGCTATTGCATCAGCTTATGGTTGGCCGATACATCAACTTGATGTCAACAACGCCTTTCTTCATGGCCATCTACACGAATATATATACATGACACCTCCCGAAGGCTCTTCCATTCCACCGGGTCATGTTTGTAAGTTGGAACGCTCCTTATATGGTCTTAAGCAAGCGTCACGACAATGGAATTTGGAGTTTACATCCAAGCTGTCAGCATTTGGGTTCAATCAGTCCGCCCATGATTTCTGTTTGTTCACTAAACCTACTGATGAAGGTTTTCTCTTCTTGCTGGTCTATGTGGATGACGTCTTGGTAACCGACCCTTCTCTTCATCTCATAGAATCAGTCAAACAGTATTTACATGCCTTTTTTACCATCAAAGACATCGGTGAGGCACGCTATTTCGTTAGACTTGAAATTGCTCACAACACTGACGGTATTTATGTTGCGCAGTTGAAGTATATAATGGATATTGTTCGTGACACGAGTTTGCTTCATGCTAAGGGTGCCTCGACCCCTTTCCCGCAGGGGCTCAAGTTAGCTGAGGATTGTGGCAGCATACTCTCAGACCTGGGTTCCTATCGTAGGTTGGTCGGGAGACTCCTCTACCTTGGTTTTACGCGGCCTGATATATCTTTCTCCGTCCAGCAGCTGAGCCAATTTCTTACACGACCGTGCGAAGGGCATTGGAAGGCAGCCCTTCATGTGGTTAAGTATCTTAAAGGCTGCCCTTCAAAGGGCCTTTTTCTTCCATCTGACAGTTCGCTTGTGCTTTCGGGATATTGTGACACCGATTGGGCTTCGTGCATAGATTCTCGGCGGTACTTGACTGGTTTTTGTGTCTTCCTTGGGCATGCTCTTGTCTCTTGGAAGACTAAGAAGCAAACGACGGTGTCCCAATCTCCTGCCGAAGCGGAATATCAGAGCATGGCTTCTACGGTATGTGAACTCCGCTGGATTTCCTTTTTACTTGCCGATTTTGGGATCACTGCCTCTCTCCCGCTTGCCCTTTATTGTGACAACCGTGCTGCTCTGCACATTATGGAAAATCCTGTGTTTCATGAGTGGACAAAGCACATCGAAATCGATTGAGACGTTGTTCGCAATGCATATAAGGAGGGATTTGTATCTCCGTCTCATGTGCGGAGTTCTGAGCAACTAGATGACATCTTTACCAAGCCACTTGGTGTTGGTCTCTTTACTACTTTCATGTCCAAGTTGGGCCTGGTCTTGTTGGTCCCTAGTCCCACTTGTGGGGGGATGTGAAGATATGTCATGGTGCAGCTCTTGGGAAAGGAACACCATCTCAAGCCTCATCTTAGTTCCCTATTGACGCAGGATAAAGGCTGGAGATGAAGATCATAGCTGAACTCGTGATACTAGAAACATGTTTTCTTCTTGTATGTTTTTGTGTCTTTGTATAGCTCGATGACTAGTCATTTATTCTCATATTGATAGGTCCATGTGGACTCCACGTGTCGAGGTTAGTTGGGAGGAAGTTAGTTGGATCCCACCGGTATTTAAGGGTGTACTTTCCCTTTTGGCAATATATACAATACACAATTCTGAATCTTCGTTTAGAGAGAAAACAAATTCCATGGCTTCAATTGCAAAAACCTTCGGTCTGATTCCCAAATTCTTCAGAGACAAAAAATTTCCAGTCCCTTACCTGCCATAGGGAAAAGAGGCGTGATACACCATTTTGGGTGAAAAATAACCAATCGAGAGAAATTCACTTTTGGTCCCTAAGTTAGTCACTAAATCACTTTTGATACTTCATGTTCCAACCTCATCAATTTTGATCTCCAAGTTTTCTGAAATGATCAAAGTTAGTATTGAACGTTAGTTGGCCACAAAGGTTCCGCTGTTAATTTAGATAATCAACTAACGGTTAGGACTAACTTTGATTACCTAAAAAAAATTTAGGGATCGAAATTGATGATGTTGGAACTTGGAGTAGCAAAAGTGATTTAATGACTAATTCTGGGAACCAAAAATAAATTATTCTTTAAAAATATTTTAACTAAAACTTAATAGGTACTTTATAAATAAAAAATAATTAATTTTTACAAAGAAAAAAAGGATACAGTTAAAAATAAAACCATGTTTTTCTCCACTTTATTTATTAGTTTATAGGATTAAATATATTTTGCACCCATGAACTACGCATTCTTATTTAGGCCCTTAAAGTATGAAAGGTAACAAAAAGCTCCCTGACAGAATAATTTGACATTGAAAGGATAAAAATACCCTTTCTCACTTATCTCCTATACATTTCATTTTATTCCATAAAGGTATGTTTTATTAATTCGCCAAAACTACTTTTAGTGATTTAAAATTTTACTCACTTTTATAAAAAAAAATAGTATTTAGAATTTATAATTTTTTTTATTAATTTATGTAACACAAAATTTACAAGCCGCAATATATGCATATATATTTTACAAAGTAAATTATTTATGTTACAAAATGCATGTAAATATGTGAAATACATAATGCATATGTTATATAACATATAAATTTTTTTGTTCAGGTGTATGTACGCATAATTAAATTATATAATATAATTGCTCAAAAGATTAGAATATTATAGATTAATTATATTATAGTTTCATATTTTATAGTGTACTATGTTCAATGTAATATTTTTAAATTGTATCAATAATTTATTTTTTAAAAAAAGTTCAACATATATATAACAACACAAGAAAAATTATTTAAAATTTTAAATAGTTGTTTAAAAAAATATAAGGATTGTAAATTTATAGAGTTTATACAGATTCTATACTAATTATAAAATTAATAAAATTTGGATAGTATTTGTGTTTAATATACTTTTTATAATAATTTGAATTATGTTTTAGGGAAATGATTGAAATAAACATATTTTAGGGGTGAAAACAATAAGGACATTTTTGTCATATAAAAATTAATCATCATGAGGGGGCATTTTGTTTCATTTTATAGTTTAGGAGGTAAATGCACTTTATGCATAGTTTATGGCCGCAAAGTGTATTAATTTAACCCTTGTTTATATTATGATAATTATATTTGTTTTACATGTAATATATGCATTTTTGTTAGTAATGTCGTGAATTCATATTATAAGTAAATTTGGGCTAATATAATTATATACGCACACAACAAAAACACAAAAAGACGCGCGCACACACAAACAGACGTATATGTATGTGTCAGTAGGATCTACAATGACTAAGAGCAAGACTGATAAATAAAAATATATAAATAATTTGTTTGTTATGGTATATAGAGAAATAATGCATGCAAAAACTTAAAAGTACGAACATCATATACTTTACAATATAAAAGTACATTAAAGTCAAATAAATATATTTATTTAATTTTTTTGACTTGGTGCTTTAATTGTAGTTTAATGTTTGCTACCAAACTTTTTTTTCTTCTGTAAGGCTTTTATATTCTTAATAAATGTTACTCTACCTTGATAGAACAAACAATGAATAAAAATCAACTTTTCTCTTTCACTTTTAACCTTTAGATATTTCATCTTATTAATTAACTCTTATTAAAATTAATTATAAAAAAATACAATATGTATTATTTTGATCCGATCCAAGTCTATTTTAAGTTTTAATTTTTATTTAATTATAAATATCAAAAGCTTGTCATTTCAATTATTCAATTTTTAAGTTTGAAGTATAATAATTATAAAACTTCTTAAATGAAAATCCATTTGAAAAGATATTTATGAAAGATAAAAATATAAAGTAGCAAGAATTATTAATAATTTTACTATTAAATTAAGTGTAAATTTATTTTGAGATCTATATTATAATGTACACAACACTTTAAATACAGAACATAAGATCAAACCATACGCTAAAATTTGAAATATACAATTTCTTTCAACTATTCATAATTGTAATAAATTTCTTAATCAAAGTAATATTCATAGTCAACCAAGACCAAAAAATTAAATAAAATAAACTGCCTATATATATATATAAAATAAAACTACATTGAAATTAATAAACTAAATAATTTCCTTTATCTAAACGGCAATGAAACAGAAACAACAACAACAACAACAACAACAACAACAACAACAACAACAACAACAACAACAACAACAACAACAACAACAACAACAACAACAACAACAACAACAACAACAACAACAACAACAACAACAACAACAATTACCCACAACCCTACATATTTATCATAATATCAAACTTACAACATATACTTAAATACATTATAAGAATACATTTGGAACCTTAGTTTTTATAAGAGATCATTTTTTTAATATTTTTTTCTTACTTTGGTATATTTATCCTTTAAATTTCATATTTAACTCTAATCTTCGTCTTTTATAATCCATTGACATATAAACTAAAACATAATTATAAAATTGTATTAAATTCTTATAACCAACATAAGAATAAGTAAATAATTATTACGTGATAATTCAAAAAAAAAATTCTATATCTTTTTCTCTAATACTTTCAATAAAAAAAATTGATAAAATCTAAATTATAAACATACAATACCAAAAAAGTATATTGCAAATGACCAACCACAAATTGTTAATTTTTCCATCTTTCTTTTTTTTTTTTCCATCATTTATTTTTAGTACTTTCTAGATCTTATGTCTTCTTATTAGTCTAATCAAGAAAAAACCATGGAAAGTAAATGTAATAATATAAAACAATTATCTTTCTTATTTTTAATTTTTTTAAAATCTAAATATCTAAAAATTAAAATTAAAAAAGTAATTAAAAATTATTTACCCTATCAAGGTATGTTAATATGAATATCTACATTTACAAATTCAAGGTTTATATTACAATAATTATAGAATTATTCAAGTGAATAAATATATGAACAATTAATTGGGTAATAGAATTGAAATTTTGTATTTTGAAATAATATATACTTTAGTATTTATTTATTTATCATTAATTCTTTTTATTTAGTAGCAAAGTTCTCTAGAATTAGTATTTTATATTTTTTGTTTATTCTTTTCTATAACTAAACTTTATTTGTACTTGAGAATTATAATAGATGTACAATAAATAGTGCAAAAATTAGAAATGTATCAAAAGAATTACACTACTCCTCAAACTAGACCACTAATTCGTTTTTTTGGTCATCAAATAGTGAATTTCTTGACAGATTTCGTCATATCTATTATCTTACCAAATATAACAAAAAACCTCACATGACAAGTACATGAGGTTGCTTGGATAGGGGAAAAAACTACCATTTCCCGATGAAAAGCGGTTTAGGAATAAAACACTTATTTTTTTTCATTTTCAGACGTTGCAAAGGTAAGAATGGAGATCATTTGCAAAGAAAGACCCAAAAAATGAGTTCAAGCTCTTCTTTTAGAAATAAATATTGTGCCCATTCTTAGGTAAATTTAGAAGTTTGTTTATGTTTTCATTTTTAGTGGAAAATGTGTTACTAATTTTGTATAGATTTTTGTGTGAAATGAGAATATGTTTGAATTAATTAATGAGATCATGTTTTATATTGAGTTGTGTTATCATATCAATATATTTTTAATAAGAAAATGTATCAAAAAATAAATTTTCACTTTAATTACTGTTTCAAAAACTGAAAATGAAAACAATAACAAATAAGTTTTTACTTTAATTATTGTTTCAAAAGCTAAAAATAAAACATAAACAAACAAACTTTATATAGTCTCCATTATTTTGCAATTGTAGATTTGAGCTTCTCATTGTTGACATCATGGACTCCTCGCAACCGGGTAAAACGTATTATGTTTGCCCAAATTATAGGATAACATTTTATTTTCTGCCTTCTACCCAGGTTGTGAGGATTCCATGATGTCAATAATTAGAGCCCATTTGAGGTCTTGCACAAAAGGGCCCATAACTATAGTCACATGAGAACATTTGGTACTTTGTGCTTTGCTACAAATATTCACCCACATAAAACTAAATTTGATCATCGTGCTGTCAAGGGAGTGTTCCTTGGTTATGCTAATGGATAGAAGGGGTACAAAAATTTTGACTTATACTCACATATACTTGAGGTTTCAAGAGATGTGATATTCCACGAAGATGTCTTTCCCTATGTAGGAACACAACTTGACCCTGTCACATGCCCCACACATTTTTACACAGATGGTGAGGAACCCAATAGCCTAAAAACATGTCCTGCAGCCAATGAAATTCCAACCATTAGTGCATCTGAAGATCCTCCACCTATGCAGCAACCAAACTCACCCAGATCTGAAACTAACCTTAAAAGAACCTCTAGGATCAACACTAAACCTGCCTGGATGCAGGATTATTACTACACATATTCAGATGCAACTTGTTTATTGATTACTGGTTTAGCTCTTCGCATGCTTTTTTTCTTGTCTCAACTCATCTGCAGGAATGACAGAGCTTCCAACAAGCAAATAAACATAAGGAGTGGCATCAGGCCATGCAGGCAGAATTAGATGCTTTCCATAAGAACAACACGTGGGACATCACACCACTTCCAAAGGACAAAAGAGCCATTGGTTGTAAATGGATATTCAAGCTCAAGCTGGAATCTGATGGAACAATGGCCAAACACAAGGCAAGGGGTACAACCAGGTGGAAGGCATTGAATACGTGGACAGTCTTTCCCCCATAGCCAAGGTAGTAACAGTCAGAACATTCCTTGCTGTGGCACCCTCCCGAAACTGGCTACTCCACCATGTAGACGTCAACAATGCCTTCCTCCATGGTTCATTGGACGAGGAAAGTTATATGCAACCCCTAGAAGGCTACAATGTCTCAAAAGGACATCTATACTGTTATAAAAGAAAATCCTTTTGACGTATCAATTTTTGATTGCCCCAATTTACCCTTTGATTTATTCTTTTTTTTTTAAACGATCATAATAGTAATTTCACTATTTTTTTAATAACTCCACAAACCCACTATCCACTTTTTTCTCAACTGACTCTACATTTTTTTCCTCACCGATTTTTTTCTTTTTTATTTCTTCACACTACGATTGTTTTTTTTCACAAATTTCTTTTCTCTCTTCATTTCATATCACATTTATTTTTTATATGCTCGCGAGGACCGCGTGCAATGATAACTAGTGTTTGCAAATTAAAACGCTCACTGTATGGGCTAAAGCAGGCATCCAGACAGTGGAATGTCGAGTTTACAACCAAGATCCAAGCTTTTGGATCCTAACAGTCTCCACATGATTACTGCCTCTTCACAAAGCCTTATCCTCAGGTGTGATTGCTCTACTTGTTTACGTAGATGACATCGTAATTACAGGTAGTAGTGCAGCTAGCATTGGAAAAGTCAAGGCCTATCTCAACAGCCTCTTCACAATCAAGGATCTTGGAGAGGCAAAATACTACCTCGGTTTAGAGATAGCCAGGTCTCACAGGGGCTTGCACTCACACAGACCAAGTACATTCGAGACCTGATTGAGGATGTTGGAGTTGCACAGTCCAAGGCAGCCACCATACCTCTACCAAGTGGCATCAAGTTTACAACTGACGCAGGCAACGCGATTCCTAATCCAGAATGCTACAGGGGGCTCATTGGCAGAATCCTCTATTTGGGTTTTACACGCCCAGATATTTCCCATGCATCTCAACAACTCTCATAGTTCATAAAGAATCCTTGTCAACAGCACTGGGATGTTGCACACCACATGTTGTGCTACCTTAAAGGCACGCTTTCAAAGGGGTTGGGTTGTTTTTTCCAGTAGGAATAGACACACAATTGGTTGCCTATTGTGATGCAGACTGGGCATCCTACATCGACACTCGTAGATCCTTAACAAGATTTTGCATCTTCCTAGGGGGGTCATTGGTATCCTGGAAAATGAAGAAACAACAGACGGTCTCCCGCTCCACTGCAGAAGCTGAGTATCGCAGCATGGGGACGACGACCTGTGAACTTGTATGGGTGTATAACCTGTTGTAGGACCTGCAAGTACCAATACACACTCCCATCCTTTTAGGGAATCCACAACTCAGGTGATGTATCTTCTGAATGAAATTGATTTCTTGACTTTCACTTTACTTTTGCACTGTTAATCATCTTCTTTGTTGAGATTCAAATGGCTGCGCTAGTTTCATTTCTCGCTTCTGAACATTGGTCAAACAGTGATAGACAGAGATCCCCTATATATACTATTTTTTGACTAACCCTTGGCCTTTCATATCTATACTAATAATTAATTATGAGAAGGGATGTAGGTGGAAAATGTGCCACACAAATGCCTTTTTAGCTACCGAGAAAATTTATGGAAAGGTGAAGATGATTTATTGAGTGCGAAGGCCCGAAGGCCACGAGGGCGGCCAACGAGGCCATAGGTGTCTTAATCACCTGCTGACATAGGTCAATACACGAATTTTGAGAAAGATGCAAGTTGAAGTTGGGCATCCCCATCCACAACCACAGTCTGTGTTTGTGGGGAAGTTATCCACCTGTTTCTATATTATGTTTATATTGTTACTTACTAAAAAAACTAATAACTAATAAACATAATTATGATTTCAATATTCAAGATTTTCTTTTAACTTTTTATTAATTTTTTAAAAGTAATGTGGTGACCTCATTTAAGAAATCAAATATACCCCTCAAATACAAATAATTATGCAACCCTTAGCTCACAAGGTCGATTCATTTTCTCTTTTTTTGGTTTTTTTTTTTTGAATAAATTTGATCATTTTGTTGTTGTGAATATTAAAATATAATAAAAAAAATTCATATAAATTGTATTAAATACCTTTTTAAAATCAAAAGATGGAATTGTCGTGATCCCCATCCCTTCTAAATAAAATCGAGAATGTACATAACGTTTTTTACAAATAATACTATACTATTATCAAAAGCCCACAAAAAGTTGACCAAAGATGGGCCTTGCAAAAAACAGCCCAAAAGCAGAATTTGGCAGCCCAAGTGGGAGATGAGCAGTCCATGAAACAGCAAAAAGAGGAACCCAAGTGTAGAAAAGGCCCGCGGCTGATGGGCCCAAAGAGTGGTAGGTGAGCCCAGTGATTCTCAGGCCCGCTTGGTTCAGCCCATGAAGGAGGCGACCCAGCGCGGAAGAGAGGCCCAGCAAAGTCCAGTGGTGAAGCAGCCCAGTCTTGCAGTAGCAGAGTGGTAAGGCGAGACTGGCCCAATCGTTCAAAATACCATATTTTAATATAATCAATAAGTAAAATATGATATATTGACTAATATTTTAATATATGGTGAATTACAAAATAAATGTATTTATTGTAAAGTGAATATTGAAATATAACAATAACATTCATATGAATTGTATTAGATATTTATTTACAAAAATATTATCAAAACATACTAAACTGTTAATTAAGTTTGTTTTTAGATAATATAAATCAAAGTATCATATTTTAATATCATCTATAACTAAAATATGAGATATTGACTAATAATTCTAATATATGGTAAATTTCGAAAGAAAAGCATTTTGTTGTAGTGAAACTAAAATACGAGGGGGCATCGGCACCGACATACATTTACTCTGTTTTACAAATCAATAAAACAGTATAAAAACACAGACATGCATTTACATCGTTTCATCAATTGATAAAACAGTATAAAACACCCACATACATTTACACATTTTTATCATAGGTATGGTTTAAAATTTTCATATTTTTCCATCGAATTTATAGAAAAAAAATTCATTTTCAATATTATGAAAAAAATAAATGGTATTTTTGAAATTATATAATTTTTTTCGAAACACTCCATTTTTCTACGAAATTTTTGAGTTCCCTATGATTTTTTTTTTTCTATTTAGAAAGATATTTATTTCGTACTTTTAGCTGCAATCATTTTACCAATTGATAAAAATGTATAAATGTGTGTTGGTGTTTTTTAAAAATCAATTAAATCTTATATATTATAGATAAATCAAATTTGATACATTGAAATTTTTTCTTGTGCATAGGGTAAAGAAGCTTTGGTGAACCAATTCTCGCATTCCATGTTTGAATGTAAAACAGTATAAAGCACCCGCAATGCATCACGTCTAGCATTTTGATTTTTTTCTTAGGGAAACGAGTGCTCGAGCCGCAGTGGACGAAGCGGAAGTGAAAATGTCGGCTTGAGTAACGCAAACATTAGTGAGAATCCAATGAATTGAAAACCTAAGAGTTTCACCACAAGGTTCGTCCATAGAAGGTAAGTCAGAGCTTAACCTAAGATCATGCCAATTGATAAACCTGTATAAGTATGGTTTAAAATTTTCATATCTTTCCATCGAACTTATAGAAAAAATTTCATTTTCAATATTATGAAACTTTTGAGTTTCTTAACACACGTTAAGCTAACTGTAAAGTATACTTTGAAGTCGCATCATATATTTGTTGTTAACTTTTTGTAAGCAAAATTAAAAAATATTAAATTTAATTAAAAAAATTAAATTTGTTAATACATTTTAATAATAATTACTAAAAAAGTATTGTCACTCCCAATAAAATGATTAATTAATAATTAAAATTTTAAGTTGGTGTATGTTGTGTTAATCCTTTATACACAATATCAATAAAAATATTAGTTCGTATTGTTACTTGAGTAAAAATGATCAAAATTGGTTTTTTTTTTATATTTTTATTATATGGTATTTTAATTAAAAAAAAATATTAATTTTTAATATTAAATAATATTTAAAACATTTGAATTATAAACAAAATATTATAACAAAATCCATTAATTAAAAAAAACGAAATTGTGAAAATGTTTTTTTTTTAATATTTAGTGGGAGGAAAATTATATAAATTATTAACATTTTTATCAGCGTTTTTTTTTAAAAGTTTGCAGAATTTTGTTTTTTTTTTTAAATTTATAACTCTAAAACATTTCAAAATTCTCTCTCTCTCTTCACACAGAATCGTTCGCCGTCTCTGCACCTTGAACTTGTGAGAAAACAATCCAAGAAACAGGTTTGTTCGTTGTCTTAATGAATATGCACTTTATATTGAAATTCCTAATAATGGTCATATTTTGTTTGTGTATTTTTATGTTGATGATTTAATTTTCACTAGCAACAACACAAGATTGTTTGAAAAATTCAAGAATGCAATATCTTTTGAGTTTGATATGACTGATTTAGGTCTCATGTGATCATATTATTTGGGTCTAGATGTGAAACAGTCGAAAAAAATGTGTATTCCTTTCTCAAGCCAGATATAAAAAAAAAATTAAAAAAGTTTAATATGGTTGATTGCAATTCCATGAATACTCCTATGGAGACAGGCTTGAAGCTATCCAAGTTTGGAGATGAAGAAAAAGAGAATCCGATTTTATTCAAGAGTCTTGTGAAAAGCTTGAAATATTTGACATGTACAAGACTGTATATCCTTTTTGCAGTTGGGGTGATAAGTCGTTTCATGGAAGCTCCTACTTCTAGCCATATAAAAAGCCGCTAAAATGATTCTAATCTCCATCCAGTGATTTCAGACTTACAAGTTTTTGTGATAGTGACTTTGTGGGAGATATTGACCATAGAAAAGTACAACTGTTTTTGTATTTTTCATGGGTGATTGTGCTATCTCTTGGTGTTCAAAGAAGCAACTCATGGTGACTTTGTCGACTTGTGAGTCTGAATATGTCGCTGCAACTTCTTGCACCTACCATACTGTTTGACTTAGAAAATTGCTGAAAGAGCTTCACTTATCTCAAGAAAAGGCAACAGAAATTTGTATTGACAACAAATCGGCACAAGCACTTGCTAAGAATCCAATGTTCCATGACTGAAGCAAGCATATAGATACGAGGTATCATTATATTAGAGAATGCATCAACAATAATGTGGTGGAGATCAAATATGTGAAGATTCAAGATCACATTGCAAACATTTTCACGAAGCCTTAAAGGTCGAAGATTTTTTAAGATTAAGAGCATGTCTTGAAGTGCAGCAGGAAATTTCAAATTAACGGGGACTGTTATGATAATAATTTGATATTCCCAAGAACATTGATCATATTCATATTTAGTATAATTTGGTAATTGTATTGGACCAAACTAAGTATTGGTACAAAAATAGCATATTTAATCCAGATGTCGCTGAAAAATGCTAAATTCGTCGAAAGTTAGCATATGCTTGGCACGTGACCCGAATTGGGGATTTTAATTCTCAGGTCAATTTTATTGATGTGACATGTTTGCCCTAATTCTGTTGCGAATAGCATAATTAAGAAAAAAAATTGCAGTTTTGGTCTTATGACTATAAGGGAGTTGGCACTTTTGGTCCCCTCATATCGAATTTGCAATTGATGACTATAATAATTTTATTTTATTTTTTTGAGCATTTAGCTCAAATATCAATAAGGCAAAAATATCACATCAACAAGATTAAGTGAAAATAAAAAATCCTAAAAAAAGGGTCATGTGTCAATTATATGCTTATTTCGGGTAAATTTTAGCATTTTTTTGATGATATTTATGAAATAAATATGGTATTTTTTTTTCTATTATAGTCCTCATAATTGTAAATTCAAAATCGAAAAGGACCAAATATGTCACTCATATAATTATAAGATTAAAATTATATTTTTTCCGCGTAGTAATGCTCGAAGGTAAAATTAGGCTCGGGCAATATATACTTCGTGTGGATGGTGTTTCTACTAGTTTCCACCGAAATTGCAACTTAAGACCCTAAGAGCTAATCAAATAAGTTCTTTCAGAAAATTTATCTTCAAATTCATTTTCTATTTTTTTTTTTTAAAAAAATGTCTACTATAAGCACCAGATAGATTTTTACGTGGTTTATTCTTACAGTTTTCTGTATTTTCATTGGTTAAAGTATTTAAAATGAAGGGCTATTTTGTTCCTTAAATAATATCAAACTAAATATTTTGTTCCTATTGTTGACATCAAAATCTTAAAATTAATTACTAATTAAAAGTGCAAACAAATTGGATAATATAATTGGATTTCAATTTGAAGTCATAATAAATATGGCTTTACGTTTGTTCAATATGACAAAATTCACGTAAGTGTTCATATATCAAATTTGGATCTTATGCATTTTCATGAACCGACTCAAGCTAAAATAAATTTTTTTTTTGGATTAATTAAATTAAGTTTATAAAGTATGTCCAAGTACAACTCATTAGCGGATGGATCCAAGTTCAAGTCCATGATGTCAAGCCCAATAGAAGTGAGCTCAAACTACCTTAATCCTACTCACGCTTATAAAAAATGGTCTCCATCATACAATATCACACACAATACAACACAAGTCATCATGACATACACACAACACATAACACAAGGCTGCACACAGTCGTTCACATAATCCAAAAGAACCAAAGTCCAAAACAAGTCACTCTGCCACGATGACGCGTTGCAACCGTGAATGGTCTATGACTTTCTCAACATCAAATCTTCAAGTCTTGATAACATATTTCAAGGCGACACGAAATTTTCTTTACAAAATCAAAAGGGATTACGCCCCTACATCCAAAAATAAGTTTCAAACTCTTGGATCGAAATTCAAAGTGAAGAATCATGGGTTAATCTTCACTTCAAAAATTATAACCACTTTTATTAAAATTTATAAATTTCATTTGTCCGTATTATTTCTTATCTCATAATTATTTTTATCAAACATGAAATTTTGTGTGAACTATTATACAAATACTTTATTTTGTAGTACTAATGCAATGTCGAAAATGGAGAGCTTGCAGTAATTTTAAGGCGTCAAATTACTATATGTTGGGATCTCTTTGGTGGAGTAGCAATGGAAGCTGTCTAATCAACACTCCCTTGCAATAAATTTCAGGCCTTCTTCATTGTGACTAACCTTCTATCTATCATCAGCACAATCTTCTGCAAGCCAAACCCATCGAGGAGCATGTCCACGACGGGTTAAATGTATTTTTGGTCCGTAATTTATGTTATTTGGTATTTTCATTATTTAATTTTTTGGGTTAGTATTTTGCTTTTATATTTTTTGAGTTTTTGTGATTTCAATCATTAGCGGCAAGAATGGTGAATTGTGGTGAAAACTGGTAAAAAAGATGCATAATTAAAATATTAATATAAAAAGTTTAAAGAATGAAGACCGTAAATAACTTAAATTACGGGGCCAAAATTACATTTAAGACTGTCCAGGAGATAGGAATTGGTGCTTTTAAAATAAACTATGTCGGGGTTATTACAATTGTTGAGTGGTAAGAAAACAGTCGGAGTTGGCGTTGTAACCGAGGATCTGACTGTAGAAAAAAATATTTAATATCGGGGCTTCATCGAAGCACGCTGAGCAATGCCAGTTGCGCATCATAAGTGTGTTATACTAAAATTTAAAGATAACGGGTATTAAAGTATGACAAATACACCATGTATATATACTTGGTCAATCCGATTAACAATATCATCGTTGTTCATTAAATAGAAATATTAGTTCTCCAGAATGATTTTTTGTTCCAAGTAGTTGACGATATTTATACAAAAAAATATAAAAAATTCAGATACGTGAAATAAAAACTAAAAGTTCACGATTTATGTGGTTTGGCCATTTGACAACGTTCATGAGATCGACAAATGTTCAAGGGTTAAATTATATTATTCTTTTAATCAATATTCACCTATTAATTATGTAAGTGAATTACAAATATCAATAATGAAAAATGAAAGAAATTATTCCAAGATCGAACTATAAATATAAAAAAAAATCACTTATAAGATGTTATTCTGATTTTACAATTATTTGAAAAATTAATTCTTGTTTCTCAACCAAAAAACATTGCATTATGAAAAATAGGAATATCCCATAAATCTCATAAAGGGCACTATCAAACAGGTCGCATCATCCATTATTTGGTAGAAAATTTTCACCAGACAAAGGGGAAAGACAATACAGGAAAATCAACGACAACTAAAGAGAGAAGTGATCAATGACATTCTCCATGTGAATTTGAAAAATTCTTATTTAAATTAAATCTAATTAAATCGAACCGATCACATAGTATTTTTTTTAAAATTGTGTAACAATCACACAATAATTATATTACACATGTCATGTGATTAATTCATATACGATTAAATCGGGTCAATGTTAGAATTTTTCGATAAACTCTCTCTTTTTTTTAAAGAAAAAAAAAAGAAAAGAAGGTAAAAAGCAAAGATATAAAAGGGATTGTCGTATACATCATTAAAGGCGAAAGCACTACGCAATTAATTGGATGCAGTGAAGGATTAGATTAATGCACTCTTAAAAAATCACTTCATCTCGGGATCTGCTAATCCTACTTTCTCATAATCTAATTGAGTTAATTAAGTTGAACGTGCAATATGTTAATAAATAATTAAAAATAAATACTCTTTTGAGTTTATAAATTCTAACTAATTAGTGGTGGGCTCATACGGACAAGACAACCCAATCAAGCATGATGATACTTATTGTTCAATTGTTGTTAGAAAAGAAAAGGGTTTTCTGTCCTATATATATAAACATCCCCTTTGAATTCTTTTATCATTCAAGAAAAAGCAGCAAATCATGGAAACTAGAGATGCTTTGTGCTTTCCGGTTCATGTCTTTTTCTTTTTAATCCTTTTTTGAGTGATTTATTACTTTCCCAGTTGAAATTTCTACTCTTTATTATGGAGAGAGTAGAAAAGGATCCAATGAAACAATATGTTAGGGAGACAAAACCCTTTTTTTTTTTTTTTTTTTTTTTTTTTTTATAAATTGGCTGATCATATTGAGATTTGATAATCTGTGTTGGGTGGACACACTATCAATGGATCATCGAGATCACAAATTATGGAGAGGGTTGGGTATTAAAACCCTTAAGTTACAAATCAGGGGGGAACTGAATATAACAAATAAAACAACTTTTAAAGAGAATGTAAACAAAAATAAGTACTAAAACTTCAAGATAACAGATCCGAAACAAATCGGGCTCAAGGAGCCAAGATCCGGAGTGATAAGGCTTCAACCACAACAGGTCAGCACTTAACAACCGTTTGCACCAACAGACCAATACGACCTCACCTACTCAAGGTCAGATCACCCACAGAACCAGACCCCCCCCCAAAAAACACTCACTCAGAACTTTAACAGGTTTTCTCTCAAGGGGGATATATATCAGAGTACTCGTAGATCTCACAACTCACAGAGAATAGTAGTGTAAGATCTTTCGTATTTCTGAAAAGGCAGAAGGATGCCATTTTATAGTGATCAGAAGCGAAGCAGAAATGGGGAAGATTTGGAGAGTATGGAAAGTAGTGGAGAGGAAGGAAAACGCATTTGCACAAGGAGAGGAAAGCAGAGAAGTTTCAAAGGCGCAGGGGTGAGAATGAGGATTAGGGTTGAAATAACGTGGATATATACGTGGGTCCAGTCGGGTCGGGCAAGGGTCTTGTGGGCTGGATCACTTGCTGGTCTGTTGGGCCATACAGATTGTTGCGCCAAAGCAGCTTGGGTCTTGGGCCAATATTTCAAAAACATTCTCTACCTTGGACCAAGACCCAACTAGAAAGAGGGTATCCTGGCCCAATACCGAACCTGGCGTTCATCATTGCCTTTTAGTCTTCCTTGGGGTACCTACAGAAAATAACACAGCTCTTGCAAACATATATGATTAGTACACTAAGTCATGTAAGGTTCAAAATCTTTAGACAGTTATTGGATTTTTCAACAGGCAGACACTTAGTCCCCATATCAGAGGGATTTGAATCAGAATCTATCTTTTCAAGATTTATAATATCTTTACCCACGATGTCTCTAATGAAATGATATCGAACATCTATATGTTTTGTTCTATCATGAAAAATCGGGTTTTTACAAAGCTGTATAGCAAATTGACTATCGGAATAAACCATGACCTTTTCTTTTAGAAAACCAATTTCTTTTATGAGACCCTCTAACCAAAGGGCTTCCTTAAAAGCTTCTGTAGCTGTTATATATTCAGTTTCACTGGTTGACAGAGCTACAATATGCTGGAGTTGGGATTTTCAACTTATACATGACCCACACAAAGTGAAGACATATAATGTAGTAGATTTACGACTATTTCTATCATTAGCATAATTGGAGTCAACGTACCCAACAAGATTAACCTCATTCGGGCATTTAGAAAATATAACACCACGGTTAACAGAATCTTTCAAGTATCTTAAAAGCCACTTAAGGGCCTCCCAATGAGGAGGTCCGACATTAGACATGTACCTGCTTAGACAACTAATGGCGTAAGCCATATCAGGTCTAGTACACACCATTAAGAACATGATAGAACCAATAGCATTAGAATAGGAAACTTTTTCCATTTTCTCTTTCTCTTTTTCAGTTTTAGGGTATTGTTCCTTACTAAGCTGATAGTGAGAAGATAAGGGAACAGAACAGGATTTTGAGTTAGACATAGAAAAATTTTCTAACATGGACAGAATGTAGGAACTTTCGTTTAAGAAGATAGTGGAGTCTTTTCTGTTTCTCTCAATAGTCATCCCAAGGATTTTCTTGGCATCCCCTAGGTTTTTCATATCAAAGTTTTTGCATAGGTTTTTTGGAGTATTTTAACATGTTGTGAGCCAGGGCTAGCAATCAGCATATCATCCACATATAAAACAAGAAATACAGGAATGTTTTCGTCATACTTAAAATAGAGACAGAAATCATAATTGCTTCTAGTGTAGCCTAGCGAATGCATGAACATATCAAACTTCTTGTTCCATTGTCTGGGAGACTGTTTTAGACCATACAGAAATTTCTTTAGTAAGCATACATGATTAGGTTTGCTTTATCAATGAACCCAGTGGGTTGATGCAATGTTTTCTTCCAAATCACCATGCAAAAAGGCAATTTTTACATCCATTTGTTTAAGTTCTCAATCTAAATGAACAGAGAGAGCAAGTAGAATACGAACGGTGGTGTATTTCACGATAGGAGAAAATACTTTAGTATAGTCTATTCCTTCTTTTCGGGTGAATCCCTTTGCTACTAACCTAGCCTTGAATCTTTTAGATTTTTCTTCTTGTTTGATTTTTATATATCCATTTACAACCAACGATGGAACAGTTCTTAGGTTTTGGCACTAACACCCAAGTTTTGTTATCCCTCAAGGATTTCATTTCTTCGTTCATAACACTAAGCCATTTATCGGAATTCTCATATTTCAAGGCTTCTTCAATCGTACTAGGTTCTGTTGACTCAGTGATTAGGGCAATGTGATAGTCCTGAAAGTTTGGAGGGAACCCTAGGCTCTCGTCTATTCTTATCTCTTGCTAACTGGTAGTTTTCTAGACTTGTTTCAGTGGTAACGTTTCTAGGGATACCTTCTTCATTTCCCTATACCTGATTCGTTTTCTTCTAAACTTTCCTCTACCTGATTAAAGACAAGTCCTAGATCTGGGTTGGTTTCTTTATGAGGATCAGATAGCATGGCATTTCTTCTTCATTAAACGTTACGTCTTTGCTAATTTGTACTTTAAAACTTGGTTGGCTTCTAAGCCACAATCTATATCCTTTAACCCCGTCAGGGTACCCTATGAAAACACATTTCAGGGATTTAAGTTCAATCTTATCAGAGTTTTGATGTGCAAACGTAGAACGACAAAAAATACGCAAGTATGAAATATCGATATCTTTATCAAGCCAAACTGATTCAAGAATTTTACCACATAAAGGAACAGATGGAGATCAATTGATTAAAACAGCAGTTAAAACAACCTCACTCCAAAATGATTTAGACAAACCAGAACTTACAAGCATACATCTGACCTTTTCTAAAATAGTCATATTCATGTGTTCAGCAACACCGTTCTACTGGGGGTGTAGGGATTTATTTTATGACGTTTAATGTCATATTTGGTTGCAAAATTCTAAACCATTATCAGTTCGTAAAAGCCTTTAACCTTTTTCCAGTTTGATTTTCAACCAAAAATTTCCATCTTTTAAAAATCTCGAAAACATCGGATTTGTTTTTCATTAAGAAAACGAACACTTTTATGGAGAAGTTATTAATAATGGAAAGGAAATACCTATTCCCACCATGAGAGGGTGTATTAGAATAACCCCATACATCAGCGTGAACATAATCCAGAATCCATGTGGATGATGAGGGGGCAGTGTAAGGTGAAACAAGGTAAGGTAAAATCGATACAAAGTGTACTTTATGTTGTTTACCAAAAATGCAATCATCACAAAACTTTAGCTTCTCGATTTTATCACTGAGAATACCTTCCTTTTAAGCAATTCAAGGCCCTTTAAACTAATATGTATCAGTATCAATAACAGAAGCAACAAGCATATCATAAATAACATAACAGATATAGAGGTTTCGTTTTCGTTCAGCTTTAAAAGCAGTTAAGGACCCTTTCATAATTTTCATAACTCCTTTACCCCATCTACCTTCAAAACCTTCTTTTTCAAAAACAACACATGATATCAAGTTATGACTTAAGTCATAATATATATCAGTATCAATAACAGAGGCATCAAGCATATCATAATTAACACGACAAATATAGAGGTTTCGTATTCGTTCAGCTTTAAAAGCAGTTAAGGACCCTTTCATAATTTTCATAACTCCTTTACCCCATCTACCTTCAAAACCAATCTTCTTCAAGAACAGCACATGATATCAAGTATGACTTATGTCAGGAACAAATCTGACATTTTTCAGAGTGAATTCATAACCATTATCAAAGGATAAGCAAACGTCACCAAGACCCTTGATCTCACATCGTTTCTCAATAGCTATTGAGACAAACCCAAACTTACCAGATTCAAAATTGGTAAAGATTCTTTTGAAGGGACTCATATGAAAAGTACAACCAGGATCAATCAGCCATTCATGCATACTAAGATCATTCACATTATTAATATCACAAACCATGAACACATTACCAGAGTTTTCAACAGTACATGTGTTTTCATCTTCTTTGTTGTAGTTATTATTATCCCTATTGTCCTTCCTAGGTTTTCTGCAATCTTTTATATAGTGCCCCTTAATCCCACTGTTATAACACCTTCTTTCTTTTAGCTTATTATCCTGATTGCTATTATATCTGGGTCTGGATTTCCTCCTTCTACCCCTTTATGTCTTCTGTATTTATAATCTAAGTTACAATTAGTAGTTCTTCCTCTTACAAAGTTGACTTTATTATGAGGTTGATTAGGCTTATTAGTCTTAAGGTCCATTTCTTTGTTTTTTAAACCATTTATAATAGTGTCAAGGTTCACATTATCTCTACCGTATTTTATGGCTGCTTTTATATCAGTGTAATTATCTGGTATAGCATTTAGTAAAACAATGGGTGTGTAATCATCTATGTTTTTATCACCAGTAAGTTTTATGTCTTGGATCAGCTTAGTAAATCACCAATGTTCTCATCTATGTTTTTAGAGATGTCTAGCTTATACCTAAAGAATTTTTCCAACAGAAAAAGTTTACTGGGCAATGATGTTTCAGTGAAGAGTTCTTCTAATCTATCCCATAATTCTTTAGCAGTGTTTTGTTTTCCTACTTTTCTAATCACAGAGTCAGAAAGGTTCAATATAATGGAGGAATACGCATATTCATCATCTTCTAGCTTTTTATCCTTAGTAACAGTTTCAGAATATCTACCATCAATAGGTTTAAAAACCTTTTGTTGGATTAAAATGCCTTTCAATTTCTGTTGCCATATAGAGAAATCGGATTACCATAGAACAGAAGCAAATAATAACCAGCCATAGAAGGCAAGATATGAGAATATCGCATAGAAATGAAGCAGGAGATAGATATGTAATAACTAATCCGAGAGCTTCTTCTGAACCTCAACCAGATATCCGACGGTCTCACGGGACCCGACCAAACGAGGGATCAGAGGGTGTAAATTAAGGAGAAATAAAGTATATTGGTGCACAAAGCTAGATATAACAACGTATAGAGATCAGAGTATAAATACCAACAGATGGTCTCAACAGCACACAGCAATAAAGGGACTAATAAAAAGAACTGAGAACCGAGGAGATTTTACCAAAACGTCGCCTGAGACAGAACTGGTGTAGAACCAGCTCTGATACTACTGTTGGGTGGACACACCACCAATGGATCACCGAGATCACAAATTACAGAGGGGGTTGGGTATTAAAACCCTTAAGTTACATACTAGGGGGAAACTGAATATATCAAATATAAACAGCTTTTAAACAGAATGTAAACAGAAATAAGTACTAAAACTTCAAGATAACAGATAAGAAATAAATCAGGCTCAGGGAGCCAAGATCTGGAGTGATAAGGCTTCGACCACAATAGGTCGGCACTCAACAGCCGTTTGCACCAATAGACCAACACGACCTCGATCTACTCAAGGTCAGATCGCTCACAGAACTAGACACCCCAAAAAGCACTCACTCAGAACTTTAACAAGTTTTCTCTCAAGGGGGAAATATAGCAGAGTACTCGTAGATCTCACAACTCACAGAGAGTAGTAGTGTAAGATCTTTCGTATTTTTGAAAGGGCAGAAGGATGCCATTTTATAGTGATCAGAAGCAAAGCAGAAATGGGGAAGATCTGGAGAGTATGGAAGGTGGTGGAGAGGAAGGAAAGCGTATCTGGACAAGAAGAGAAGTTTCAGAGGCGCGGGGATGAGAATGAGGATTAGGGTTGAAATAACGCAGACATATATGCTAGTCCAGTCGGGTCGAGTAAGGGTCTTGTGGGCTGGATCACTTGTTGGTCTGTTGGGCCATACAGATTGGTGGGCCAAAGCAGGTTAGGTCTTGGGCCAATATTTCTCAATAATCTGAATTTGACCCGTACCACGCTATAACTCAAGGAAAAAGTTTTTAATAGAGTTTTTGTATTCATAATATTCGAATTCAAGACCTTATTAGTTAAACGGATTGGACGGGGGTCCATTCTAATAAACTTAGTATAACTACACTTATATATGTTGCAATTAAAATCCTAGATTTATGAATGTCCTGTTGTGTAAGGTATTATTTTTTCTGATTTTGTATAAATTTTACGATTTTTTTCTTGGAAATGTGCATCGCTAAGGAAAGGAGCCTTTAAGGTTTATAAGTCACTTTAGCTCTTCGCATATAATCGATGTTGGATGCCTACCTATATTATCTGACCCCCAGACAGGGGGGCTTTAGAAGGGCATATGGCCTCGTTGCCACAACCGACACAAAATGAAGCAGCTTGTGACTTGATCTGTATCATGTTGTTCTAGGTATTGTCTATTTTGACACTGTATGAGCCTCACAGTTTTTTCATGAAAAGACGCATCACTAAGAATATGAGACTTTCAGACTTGTAAGTCATTCAAACTTCTCATTTGCAACCGAAGTGAGACACTTACCTATATCATCAAAAAAAAAAATTCCATCAAATTTAAGTACCTTCTTGAGAGAAATCTTGTAAAAATGTGGAGGGCTTTCAGTATGTGCCTTTTGGAAAATTCTTATCGAAATCAGGTTCAACCGAACCAAACGAATCACAGAGTAAGTATGATACACTTGCCATATGATTTGTCAATTTTTCTAAATTATACATCAACCACATGATAAATATATTGCAGTTGCTATATAATTGGTTCAAATCGATCCAATCGAAGATCTTTTATGAGTTCTTGTAGATAGAGAAGAAGAAAATTGAAATTTCACTAATTAAATTTGACATTGTTCAACAAGCTTGTACAACACCACCACCTTAACAAATAGAAAGATACATTTGGATCGGACAACATTGTCGATCATCAATCAATCCGACCACGTTCCCGAAGGTCTCTTGATTTCATAATTTGATTTCTCTGTTATGGCGCGAAGCTTTTTGTTATTTTATACCTTGAACTTATTGATATATATATATATATATAGAAAAGTAAAAAGCAAGCTTGTTGACACAATTATGAGGCAAAATCCTTTGGAGTGACGACTCAATTATGAGTACGTGCCATCAACAACATGCCAAGAGTGCCATGTTATGATTTCAGACCAAAACTCCCACTTTCATAATTCCCCTTTTTAGAAATCATAATTATCAAAACGCAATTATGATACGACGTGCATTTTGCCCATTTTCAGACATTAATGTCTATTTAACAATTTTTTTTTAAAGACAACCTCATTGGAATTGGAAGAAGAAGAAGACATGTTAGGTTTATACATTGTTCAAATCCTTGGTTTGAGGAGAAATTACAATTTTGGTTATGTAAGCAAATGAGTGTCAATTTAAGTCCTTAACGAATTTATTTTAATAATTTTGTCATGTAACTTTATTAAATTCACACATTGAGGACAAAAATGGCCTCCATTTGTTTAAATAATCAAAAAAGTATATCCAATTAAGTTGATCATGCGTGTGCATATCACATGCACTTTTTCGATTTTTAGTAAATTTCAGTCATTTTTATTCTTAATGTGTGATCTTTTTTAAGTTACAGGACAAAAAAAATTCGTATAAAACTAAAATTGCAGCCCTACTATACTTGCATGACCAAAACTGCAACTTTTCACACAATTATCATCAAATTATGTGGGCTCCGCTCAAAGAAAATTCAAAAAAGATAAATATAAAAATAAGATAAGCATAATTGGGGACACAAAATTCCTCATAATTTAATCAAGCATCATTAAAATTGGTAATATTAATCAACATTATAATTAAAAACCATATGGGGCATATTCATGCTTAGACCCCATGCCACAACATCATAATCATCACATTCTCCTCCTCCCCCCCCCCCCCCACCCCACCCCAACAATTTTTCTTTTTTTCATTTTTTTCTCTCTTCATCTTAATCAAGCCACTCACCTAACTACTCATGAACTGGAAAAAGAAAAGGCAAAGGCTAATAAATTAAAAATAGTTGTGATACAATGCACACTCCAAAGCCATAATCATATATAGCATAGTTGAACTGCAGGGAATTTCAAGATTTCTTCTTCTTTTTCTTTCTTTTTTTTCCTTCCACCAGCAAACAACTGTGGTTAAAGTTAGGGTTTTGCTGGTCAAACATTCTCTGTTGACTGGGAGAGGAGTGGCTGAGTGATGGACGACTTGATGTGGGGGGTTGGTCTGCTGCTGACCGACTCCACCGGGGACTGAATCGCAGCCTTCTGTGCGAATTTCCTCTCCTCGCTTTTTCCCCATAGCACGAAGTACAATCCGGTTATGATCAACACCGCACCAATGATCCTGTACATCAATTTTTTTATAAAAATATTGAAAAAAAATATGAATCATATTATACCAGGGCAAATTGCAATTTCAGTCAGGTGGTAGCTATTTTAATTTTGTACGAATCCATTTTTTCAATAATTTTATTTTATAATTTAAAATTTTCTGGAATAGTATATTCAATTAAGCTGATAAGTCTACTTTTTCGCAAATTTCGACCACTTTTTTCCTCATGTGCAATTTTTTCAAATTACAAAATAAAATTATCATAATGGATTCATATGCCACCATTTCATATTTACAATACTCATGTTTGGGGTCAGAAGACCGGATGCATATGAGAATTTTCTTCAATTTTATAATTCAAACGTTTTGCCCGCTTAAGAAGAAAAAAATTATAGTAATTATATTCAATATTGTTTTTGTTTTGAAAATGATGAGAGATGGATCAAGGAAAAATTTTAGTTCGAATAAGGTTTGGTCGAATTAAACTAATTATATAGCAAGTGTGATACATTTGTTATGTGATTGGTCACTTTTTTTTAAATTATACACAAATCACATAATAAGTGTATTGCACTTACTGATTTAAGTTCAACCGAATTAAGTCTGGGCTATAATTTCATCAAGTAGGAAAGAGGAAGAAGAAAGTAAAAGAAATACCCTCCCAAGTAGAATTCCTCTCCGAGGGCGAGAGAAGCCATAATGGCGACAACGAGAGTCTGAACAGGCTGATACACGGCCACGAACACCGGGCCACCCCTATCAATGCACCATATCTGTACAGCGAATGCGATCCCTGATGCCACCACTCCCTGCATATATACTTTCTTGTCAATATCATCATCTGCCTCTTTAATTTCCCTACCCCAAACACACACAACTACCATATATATAGTATAATAATAACTAAATCTTTGGATAGATATAAGGCATTTATTTCATATTTTTAGTTGTCTCACATCATGGGTCAGCACAACATGATTTGAGAAGTAAATGCTCGTGGAAAAATTCTTATCCAAAACAGGTCTGTTTTGATTCGGGTAAGAACTTTTCCAGTCAGAGATCATATATGCCCTCAGCTTAGGTTATTTTGGAAATGACCCGTTTGCCCTTAAAGCCATGCAATTGGAATTTCATAGAAAAATCAATAGTAGCACAAGAGGAAAAGGAGTTGGAAGAAATAACAAGTAGAAGTTGTGCAGGGATGACTTACAGCGTAGAAAACACTGAAGAGTTCTCCTCCGGAGTGGACGAGCCAGGCCTGAGGGTCCCTCTCCAGAAAGGCAGCAATAACCAAGAACTGGATGACCCCAAAGAAGCATTGGTAAGAAGTGAATGAGAGGCGAGCCGGGTACTTCTTCAGGATGGGCGCCTGCAGCACGAGCCAGCCGGACCACGACAGGCAGTGGCCGATCAAGAATATGCAGCCCAGTGTCCAGTTCTTGCCTTTGGCGTCGCCCAGCGACAGCAGCATCGGTGAAGCAGCCCTTGTGCTTTGAACCCGTGGACCCGGGCTGTAGATGACGGGGCCGTTGTATAGTGTGATGACGGATGCGCCCGCCACGCAGAGGAGTGTCCCGGCCACCTTTGAGATTCCGTCTTTTCTGTCCAGCCTCACCTTTTCTATCCTGGAATTCCATAAAAAGATGAACTTTACGTTTAATGGGACTTTAATGCTTAATTTCTTTAAGATAAAAGTTGAATAATTGATGATCTTTCTATTTAATTACGTAAAGTGATCATAATACTTAATTAATTAAAACTATGCATGATTGTTGCTTATAGCTTGCCTGAGTATGGCAGCCATGAGGAACGTAATGGCTGGCACCGAATTTTGTATTGCGGAAGCAAAAGTGGGCGATGTGTTGTCCAATCCCAGCAAGTAGAAGCCTTGATTTGCAGTAATCCTGTCGTTTTATACATAAATTTTTTGATTAGTTTTCTCCGAACAAATTTGCAGGCATGATCATGTACAACATCGTACGTACCCCACAATTGCCAGGAGGAAGAACTGGATGACGAAGTTCCAAGAAATAGGTGGCCTCTCTTTCCTATCAAACAAAGAAACCTAAATGTTAATTTCTTGAAATTGGACAGAGAAATCAAGAAAAGGAGGACATGGGAGTTGATTAACGTAGTACTTCTCAAGAAAATAGGCGAAGGGCAAGAGCAGAAGGAAGGCAAGAATGTTCCTATAAACTGGGAAAACAATCTTGCTGATGCCCATGTTAAGGGCAGCCCGTGAAACCACATGAAAACCCGCATAACCAAACTGCAAGGCTAACATAGCCAAGTGCAGCTGAAACTTCTCCGGGATAAAACATAGTCTTCTCCCCAGGGCTGAGCCACCACCCCCCGCCGCGTCCGCCATTACACCAACGCAAAGAAACTAGCTAGGAAGCAGTAGAGAGAAGAGGAATGAGTTGAAGTTGCGGTGAGTTTAGGGTATAGCTTAGGCGTGGTATAAATATAGGTCGGAAGCAAGAAGGAGTGACCCCACAAGAGGGCCCCTAAGAGACGTTTGTGTCAAAGCGTGAGCCCTTCAAATGTTTCTGCCTGTCTCCCTCAATTCAATTCTTCTCTCTGTTGCCCAGTATTTCTTTCTCTGACCCCATTCTCCTGTTGGCTGACAAGACTGCCCCAATCGCACTACCGAAAGAAAGAAAAGAAAAGGAGAAAAACACACACCCACAGGTGTGCGTGTGTGCTTTCTTGCTAGGCCATGTTTTGGTTAAGCATGCTATTAATGATGATAAATGAAGAGGAGGGGGGCCGGGGCCGGGGCCGGGGCCGGGGCAGGATCAGGATCGAGTGTGGTGGTGAGCCGCCATCGATAGATAGCGCGCACGAGGGGAGAGAAGGGGTGGTGGGTTACACCATGTGTCGTCTTCCGCCCATGAGGCGCCTCAACCCCACCCTATTCACTTTCCCTCTTATTTTATTAGGTAAAATGTAGTTTTAGTCTTGTAATAATTTAGGAGTTGATATTTTTGATTCTACATGATTAAATTTATGTAATTTTAATATTTTTAGCAATTTTAATCTCTTTTCGTTCAAATTTCCAATTTAATTAGATTATCTGCAAATTACAGCCAATTTTTAGGTCAATGTGGCCGCAGAGGGACTAAAAATGGCAAAAATTTTATTGCACGACTAAACAACGAAAGTCAATTTGTATAAGATCCAAATGTAAGCACCATAAATTACAAGATTAAAATTGCATTTTTTTTCTCTAATCATATTTGATAATGATTATCACAATTTAATTATGTAACTTTAAATTTTTGGGTCAAAATGCTTTTTTGGTCCCGTAAGACTATGACATTATTTATTTTGGTATCACAACTTAAGTAGGTGGATGTTTTAGTCCCATAAAACACGTTTTTTCAGTTTTTTGGTCCCAACACATGACACTTTGGGATCAAAAAAACTGAAAAACGTATTTTATGGGACTAAAACAACCACCTATATTTGGGACCAAAAAAACTGAAAAACATGTTTTACGAGACTAAAACATCCACCTACCTAATTTGCACATGATTTTTTTGGACAAAAAAAACTGAAAAACGTATTTTATGGGACTAAAACAACCACCTACCTAAGTTGTGGTACCAGAACAAATAATGCCCTAATCTTACGGTACCAAAAAAGCATTTTACCCTAAGTTTTTGTGATTTTAGTTCCTTTTTGCTGGAATTCCCAATTTAATTGGATTATATGCAAGTCACATGTAATTTTCTAGTCAATTTAATTGAAAAAATACTAAAATTGTTAAAATTTTAAAATTACCTGATTGAATTGCGAAAGTTAATTCGTGCAAGATCAAAAATGCCTACTCAAAATTACAAGATTAGAATTACATTTTTCTCTAACCATATTTTGATATTGACATAGCATATGGTTGTGAGTATTGATTTATATTGGATTAACACCGACAACCATTTAATGGAATGGAAGTCAACCCACCAGATGAGTGGGTATTTGTCTCACTTTATGTGATTTTATTCTAATTTACTATTTTATAATTCTTAATTATATTAATGTATATATCGAAACTATATATTGTTAATTTTTACTCAATTCAATGAAAGAATGATGATATAATAATTTAATTATCGCTTCTATAAAAAAAATAATTAGGAGTAGTTGTGCTCCAATAATTTCTTGTGAAAATTGTGGACCTGTTCCCATTTAAGATCTTTCATTAAAAAAAAAAAAAGCCTGTGCATAATTCTTTTTATTTTTTTATAATGGAGTCTTGAAATTGACTTTTTTTATGTGATGAAGTGTTTGACTATAATTAACTACATACCGTTGAAGATTTGCATATCTTTTCTTAGATATAATTATCTTTTCTCTTAAGCAGAGCGATCATATGTATTTGTATATATATTCTATATTCTATAGAATCAATCATATGAAAAATTGAATAATTGTTTAAGAATCAACCATCAATAACTTATATGAATTTACTATCAATCTTTTTTTTTTCGAAAGCGTGTTTTACATGGCGGTTTGATAATTGAAATTTACAATAAATAAAATCGAACTATTGACAAGTTTGATAATTCAAATTTACAATATTAAATTGAAATATTGACAAGTTCGATGATGGAAATTTCCTATAAATAAAGTCGAATTATTTTTTTTTCAAAGGTGTGATACTTGTGCATAAATATTTTTTTTAGCAGAGTGATCATATGTATATTAGTCTAATATACAGAATAATCATATCAATAATTGATATTTAATTTACAAGTATAGACTATCAATAACTTAGGAATTTTTGTTACGTGATGATTAGTATGTAGGAATGAAATTAAGTCTGGACATAATAAGGATGAGAAATAAATCATATTTGAATAACATTCTATGATTTTTTTTAAGAAAATTGGTAGCGGTGAACTTTATTAATTGATGTAAAGAGATTACAATCAGTCCCACGCAAATAAATAATACCTAACTATTACAGTAACAAATAATACTTACTATACAATAGCAAATAACATCATTTCACGCAGAGGTTCGAACCTATGACCTCTAGGATCATGAGCCTCAATTTCACCAACTGAACTAGGCCTCATGAGCAGCATTAATTCCTATGATTGATATAAAAAAATTCCTTAGTTAATTTCATCCACATAAATAATAATTAAAAATAAATGGGTAGTAATGAAATGGAATTACATTTATGACAAATCTATTGGTTTGGTAGTGTTTTTGAGAAAATTACTTACACATATTTTATGGAATATGTGGGATTCAATTGTATAATAGGATATTCAAAATTTGTTTATAGAGGGTTATAATTTTTCTGTGAAAATTAAAACATATGGGTCTAATAAGCTACTTCATCCAAAAACAAATTATAGGTCAAAGTTTGTGAATTTATTATATTAGAAGGATAATTTTTATCAAGAGAAAAAATTTAATCATTCCCAGTATGTAGGAGTTACTTTATCAGTTTTGTACCTTAAAATCTCGGACATCCAATTTTATTTTATTTTTTTAAAGTTGAGATAACCAATTTTTTTGAATTTTCTAGTGATGATATCATTAAAATAAACCAAGACAACAATGTCCAATCAGAACAAATTACAAACAGAAAGCAAGAAAACCTCCGGCTAAAGCAAACTAGCATGAACCTAAGCCTCACCTACTACATAGAGAAACATAAAATCCAAACTCTTAGTTTTCAAATTAATAAAGCATGTTAGTAGGTTGAACATTGGGGAAAAATGTAATTTTAGTCCTGTAATTTAGAGTATGGCCTTTTCTATCCTCCACGAATTTATTTTTATAATTTAATCTTGTATTTTTTATTTTTATTTTTTTTGCAATTTTAGTTCTTTTCCGACTTGAATTCCCAATCAAATTGGATCAGTGCAAGTCACATGCAATTTTTTGGCCAAATTGGTTGGGAAATGACTAGAATTAATAGTGATAAATCAATACTATTAGCCACGGTCAAAGAAAATTAATGCGAAAACTTAAATTTTTATCACGATTAATCAATATTTGCCATGATTTTTTAGCTATAATCAAAGTATTTGCTATTATTTTAGCCATGACTAATATTTTGGCCTCATTTTCGAAATAACAGTTAATGGTCGTTGCGAAGCCATGAATAAGTATTATTCGCTATAATTTTTATTAAACATAATGATTAACTGTAACAAATAACTATAAGTGTAAGCTTGGTTTATTTAAATGGGGCATAGAAGTACTGTTACGTAATGTAACCATTTAAATAAGTGAAAATGAAGCAATTGGTGTGAATCTATTCTACGGACTGCAGTCTGTAGGGCAAAATGTCTTTTTAGTCTCATAAAATTAGGTTATTATTTTTTTGGGTATTATAATTTAGGTACGAATTAGTTCCATAAAATACGAATTTAGGTACTTTTAGTTCCAAAAAGTCATGTGATTTGTACATATCTGTTAATAACCGTTAATTTAGGACTAAAAATACCTAAAATCGTATTTTATGGGACTAAAAATACATAAAATCATGACCATGTCCGTTAACTTTGGACTAAAAATACCTAAAATCGTGTATTATGGGATTAAAATCGTCACCTGACTAAGTTGTGATGGCAAAAGAAATAATAACATAATCTTATGGGACTGAAAAAAAATATTTAGTCCGCAGTATGCACGCAGCAAGATCAGCTCTCGTGAAGCAATTTGGTTTTCTAAATCATTTTGTGTCTCCATCATATCCAGTCAAACATTTGTTGTCTGTGATTTCATAATACATGTAATGAAACAACACTGTGAATGATTACCTCAAGAAGTTTGAGGAGTTAGAGGCTCACATGAGGATAATTTTAACAAAACTTTGGATGGAGAATTCTTCATGATGAAGTTTATTAGTGGGTTGAAAGAGGAGATCAAGGGATATGTGGCGACAATGAAAACGGCCACACTGAATTAGGCCATTGTATCAGCAAGAAAACAAGAAAGCATGGTCAATGTTATCTTAAAGAAAACAAACCAACAAAAGAACAACCAACCAAAACTCACCTACAAACCAAAAAACAAAACCCAACCCTACAAACCTTCCTTCAAACCTTTCTTGAAACCAAGAGAAGAAAACCCACAGTTTAGGAGGTATCTCACTGAAGCTGAAGTGAAATCCAGGAAGGAAAAGAATCTTTGTTATAAGTGTGATGAACCATACACCCCAGGGCATAGATGCAGGATGAGGCATATGTACATGTTGATGACTGAAGAAAAGGCCAAAGCATATGAAAAGGACACCGGGTAGTTAGAGGAGCCCATTGAAGAGGATGACATGACTGTTTTAATTCATGCCTTAGGGAGAAATGTCAGCAGCAACACCCTAAGAGTAAATGGCATGGGGAATGGGAAGGAGATTCATATTCTTATTGACAGTGGAAGCATCCACTACTTTATTGATGAAAAGGTGATTCAAGTCTTAGGGTCCAAACTGGAGAAAACCACACCATTGAAGGTCAAGGTAGCAAATGGAAGTAAGATGACAAGTAAATTTATCTGCTCTAGTTTCTGTTGGGAAGTGCAGGGATATCAATTCTCTATCCTGTGAGAGTTTTGAAGTTGGGAGGGTGTGATTTTTCCTTAGGGTGTGACTGGCTTAGTGCTTACAATCCCATTGAATTGGATTTCCATAAACTACAAGTTACCATCACTCATGATAGAAAGAAGGTGATTCTGAAGGCACTAACAGAAAAAGGGGATCTCAAAACTCTCTCAGCTTACTCCTTAAGTTCACTACTCAGAAGAAAAATCATGATGGTCAGTGGGCAACTCTTCACAATCAGTAAAGAAAACTATCAAAACAAGGATGACCCAAACCTAGTTGGGATACTACAACAATATGGTGATGTGTTCCAAGAACCAAACTCCTTACCACCTGAGAGGGCTATTCAGCATTGTATTGAATTGATTCCTGAAGCAATACCAAAGAAGCAGCATCCATACAGATATGCATGTGGACAAAAGATAGAAATTGAAAATTTTGTGAGAGAGATGCTGAAAAGTGGCATTATAAGGGCCAGTCATAGTTCATTTGCCTCCCCAGTGCTATTAGTGAAGAAGAAGGATGCGGGATGGAGGCTTTGTGTAGACTACAGGTACCTCAACAAGCTCACTAAGAAACATAATTTTCCTATTCCTATTATTGATAAGTTATTGGATGAATTACATGGTGCAAAATACATTTCCAAAATAGATTTAAGGTCTGGATATTTTCCAGATAAGAATGAGGAAAGGGGGATATTCCAAAGACCAGTTTCATAACTCATAGTGAACATTATGAATTTATGGTCATGCCCTTCGAGTTGTGCAATGCCCCATCAACTTTTCAAGCATTGATGAATCAGATATTTGAGCCTTACCTTAGAATTTGTGTTGGTATTCTTTTGATGATATTTTTGGTGTATAGCAAAAGAGTTGGGTGCACATATGTTACATCTAAAAAAAGTGCTAGAACTGTCGAGAAAACACCAACTTTACGCAAAGAAAATCAAGTGTTCCTTTGCACAGATGCAATTGGATTATCTTGGGCACATTAGTTCAGCTGAAGGTGTTGCTACAGACCCTCAGAGAATAGAGTGTATGAGGAACTGGCCAGTACCTACCACTGTTAAAGCATTCAGAGGATTCTTGGGACTTACGGGTTACTACAGGAAATTCATCAAGGGATATGGAATCATCAGCAAACCCTTGACATCCTTGCTCAAGAAGGATGCATTTATGTGGAGCCCAGAAACTGAAATGGCATTCCAGCAACTGAAAGAAGTGATGACAAGTGCACCAGTGTTGGCCTTACCTGATTTTTCTCAACCTTTGTGGTTGAAACCGATGCGTGTGGCAAAGGAATAGGTGATGTACTTATGCAAGGAGGTAGACCTATATAGCATATTTAAGCAAAGCCTTGGTAGCCAAGAACTTGGGGTTATCTACATATGAGAAAGAATTTTTAGCATTGCTCCTAGTAGTCACAGAATGGAAGCATTACCTACAAGGGAACCACTTCATCATAAGAACAGATCAGAAAAGTTTGAAGCATATTTTAGACCAAAGAGTTGATTCTATCTTGCAACAGAAATGGGTGACTAAGCTACTTGGGCTTAGCTACGAAGTTCAATATAAAAAAGGGAATGAAAATAGAGTTGCTGATGCTCTTTCAAAGCTGGAACATGACAGGATAGAGGCCCAAACGTATGTTATTTCTGTTCAGGTTCCAGTTTGGATGCAGGAGTTGCAGAGTAGTTATGAAGGTGATACCTTATTTCAAGCCATCATCCAAAACAAAAACCATAGACAACCAAGCCCGTCCTGATTATGTTTATGAAACAGGGATACTGAAAAAAGGGGACAAGATATGTGTTAGGAACCACGGAAGGATCAGGTCTAGAGTCATTGGGGGGCAATTCTAGAATTAATGGCACATACCAAAGGCTTAAATTGATGTTTTACTGGCCAACTTTGAAGGAAGAAGTTCAATCATGGGTGAAGAATGTGAAATTTGCCAGAGAGCTAAGCATGATCGTAGTGCTTATCCTGGACTGTTGCAGCCCCTCCCTATACCTGAACAAGCATGGTCTTGTATATCTATGAATTTCATATAAGGGCTACCAAATTCTGAAAGGAAAGATTCTATTTTGGTAGTGGTTGACAGACTCACCAAATAATCTCATTTCTTACCTCTGAAACATCCCCACACTGCAGTTACCATTGCTAAAGTCTTCTTTGACAATGTCTACAAATTACATGGGCTTCCTGATAGCATTGTCTCTGATAGGGATAAGGTGTTCATTAGTAAATTCTGGAAAGAGTTGTTCAGTCTGTCTGGAGTCTCACTTGACATGTCCTCAGCCTACCACCCTCAAAGTGATGGCCAAATTGAAAGGATCAATCAATGGTTGGAGAGCTATCTGAGATGTATGTGCCATTTACAACCAAAGAAATGGGTGCAATGGATCACTCTAGCTGAATTCTAGTTTAACACCAACTTCCATACTAGGCTTAAAGCTACTCCTTTCCAGGCACTATATGGTTACCCTCCAAATCATCTCTCCATAGGACCCTATCTACAAAACCACCATACAAATGTGGAGGAATTGATCCAAGAGAGGATCAAAGTGACACAGTTGCTGCGAGAAAATTTACAGCACGCTCAACAGAGGATGAAATATTACACTGCAAGTGTGGCCAAAATATTAGTCATGGTCAAAGCCATGATAAATATTTTAGCTATAACTAAAAACCATTGTCAATAGATTAATGATGATGATAGATGATTAATGATACAACTATAGTAACAACATAATATAGTGACACTAGGTTGTCTGTATATATGTATGCATAATTAATTGCCTTTAACTAGTGATAATTGTATGCACATAAACGAAAATTCATTATTGTCATGACAAAATAAAAATTATTGTCACTAAATATATAAATTAGTAACGATATTAATATTGTCGTTTACTATTTTTAGTCACCAATCTTTTTTTTTTTTTTTTTTTGCAATGACGTGTGACTTTCTATCATAAAATGTTCGTTTGATTCCTTTTATCAGTGTGAAGACTACATTGATAAATAATTTATAAATAACGATACCAGTGTCCTAAGATAGCACAACGGTGCGATTCAAAATCATTCAAAAAAAATCATGAGAAGTAAAAAATAAAAAAATACGATTAATAACACATGACCCCATTCACTGGGATTGATTATGTTGAATAAAATTAATTATACAAGCGAGTAGGCCATTCACATGGCGGGACTAGAATCCGGACTTAGAGGTGAAGTCACTACTAAACACTGTAGAACTTAAATAATTCAACCCAAATAGTAAAATTGGACAAAGGTAAAATTACAGATGTGTCTATCATCTTCACCACCCAACCCTATATATGTTTTCTTCCTCGCCCTCTCCCCTCCTCTATCTTCTTTCTTCCCCCTCGCCGCTGACTTCCTCTGTATTCTTCCTCGCCACCCCCATCCTCCCCCCGCTTTCCCTGGTGCCCCCCCCCCCCACCTCTTCTTCCTCTGCAAAAATATAGGATAAAAGTTGGGCATCTGAAAAGATCCATGTTATAAGAAGGAAATACATTTAATTTCTCATTTAAGCATGGATTATCAAGTAAAATAAATATTAGATTGTATTTTATCCTGACGAAAGAATATAATAAAGTATACCATTGTAATTAATTTTGAGTTTTTTTATCATATATTTTATTCAAATTTATCGTATCACTAAAATAACCCGTACTACAAAATAAACGAAACCTAAAAAAGAATAGTTATACATGTCCCTTTTCTCCTGAATTTATGGGAGGGTTTAGGACAGAAAATTAAAATGTATTATGGTTGTACGAGATTGATCATCAATTGATTAAGCAAACTTTAGACTTTTAATTTTGGTGAGGGGACATAAACTATAATGATAGTTAATGTTTAAGGTAAATAATTTATTAGTGTGTCCACTAACAGCCCACTGATGATAAACCATGATGAGATGATGTCTGAATATTCAGTCCTCTCTTCTTTTCAGAGACATTGTGTCCCCTCTCACTTCAGACCACCATCATTCTACAATCTTTCAAGAATTCTACCAAAAGTTGATGCCTGTCCGAGAACAATATATACATATGGCGTATAAGCCTTTGGTATAAGTAGAAAAGTAAAAATCTTTCTGACAGCCGTATGTATATATAGATATATGCCATGTGACGTGAGAGTTAAAGAAATAGCGACACTTGCACGAAAATTAGGCCTATTTATATTTCTATTATTGAAAAAAAAAAATTATAGGTGTACCGCTAATGTGGTATATTTTATAAAAATGTGAGTGGTCTTGACCAGTTATTTTTCTTTAATTTTTATTGATCGTTCATGGGCCCAGGTCGCGATCAGCCATTTTTTTTAATTTTATTATTTGGAATCGTGAGTTGGGGTCGCGACCTTTGGTTGTGAGCCCAGCACGCGATTCCTTTGTTTCCTTTTTTTTCTATTTTTTTTATTTTTAATTTAATTATTTATTAATTATTAATTAAATTTTTAAATAATAATTAATATTTAATTATATATAATTAATTATTTATATTAATTAATTGTTATTTTTAAAATTTAAAATTATAAATTTGTAATTATCATTTAATAGTATATTAATTATTTTTACTAAATAAATATATTATAGTTTTTAAATTAATATATATTTATTAATTCAATATAACCTAATAATATTATATTCTGTACAAAAAAAGAAAAAATATTACAAAGTTAGTGATTATTATAAATTATAATAATAACCACTAATCTCATAAGTATTTTGTTGGTTTTGATATCGAGGTTTTTTTCTTTTCTCACTTATCAATTTTATTGATTTATTTATTTTTTAAATTATAACTAATATAACATTTGCCCTATAATTAATTTAGGTATGACCCACACTCGATTTGGGATTAAATTCTTTCGACTAATATCATTTGACGAGAAATAGTTGTGTACAGGACAGGAAATATAAAGAACCTTCAAATTTGCCATTCATGATGCACATGTACACTTTTATACACTATTATTTAGTGAAAAAAATTTAATTTGGTCGAAATCAATTAATTACACAGTGTGTAACATAGTTAATTATTATGCTATTGGTTTTTCACTTTTAATTTATATACTAATCACGTGACAAAATTATTATATGTATCCTATAATTTGATTTAGAGATGGTGAAACCTGATTTGGGCTAGCTAATTTCTCTTTATTTAGTTTAGCGATGGGATCAAGAAATTACGTAATTAATTAAATATAATAATAATAATAATAATAATAATAATAATAATAATAATAATAATTTAAAAAAAAAAAAGCCCTCCATAAGAGCAACATTTACACATTTTTGTGGGGTTGGGCGGGTGGTGGTTAATTTAAGAGTAAATTACAGTGATCTCTCCTGAGGTTTTGTATAATTATAAATACTATTTTATTGTTTGAAAAATTATAAATGCATCCCTAAAGTTAATAATTTTTAATCAAATGTCTGAAATTAACCTTTTTGCCCTCGAATGTTTTATTAAAATTGTAGAAAAATCAGCCAAGGCATTATTGCTCCTATGCGTAAAATTAACTTAAAAAACTTCTCCTTGCACATAGTAGACCAAAACAATTTTAAGAATTAGATAAATAATAATTCAGTGTATAAGGGTATTTTGGTTAGTTCACCCATAAAAATGAAAGAAAATGGATTATTTATTAGATGGTTGCAAAATTCAGGGGGGTATTGATAATTTTTCAAACAACGAGGGAGTATTTATAATTATGTCAAATCTCAAAGGAGGTAGCTGTAATTTACCCTTAATTTAATTACATTTTGGAGATATTAATGTATCCAACATAATGCATATTTTTTACATTCATGATTTTCATCGAAATTGTAAGGGGTAGTTACACCAAAGATTTGGTGTAATTACATATAAACCTTCTATATATAATTTGAAAAATTTATCTAATACTCTTGAAATTTGTTTCTGTCTAAAATAGTCCTTTGTTAGTCAAATAACAAAAAAATCGAATGAAAATCAATATTTACCCTCGATTGAATTATTACTAATTTATCGCAGGTCAAACAAATCTTTTCCTGACTAAATTACCCTTACAAAGGTGAAGATTTGCTTCCTCACATGCATTAAGTCTGAAGAATTATAAAGATAGTTTTATTTTAAAAAGATTTGTTTAATCTGCAATAAGTTCATAACAAGTCAATCAAAGATAAATGTGGATTTTTATCCAAATTTTTTATTAATATCAACAAATTCGATAATTTGACTAACTCATGAGGAATTCATTTATTAAACGAAAGCAACACTCGAGGATATTAATTATAATTTTCTAAACCACATACAATATGAGATGGATTCCAATTTTGAAATGGGGTGCATTGATGGAGAACTAATCAATCATCATCTTGAATCAGAGTCATTTTGATTGTTTATTGAATTTTCTATTTTAAATTCATATCGTATTGTATTTTTTATTTCATATATACACGAAGTATATCAACACTAAATTATTTATTTTATTGAATTTCATATTCTGAATGTGAAAAATAAATGACAAGAAAGTTGAAAGGTTTTGGTGGGAAAGAAGGGAGGGGTGGGGGTGGGGTGTGGGGGGTGTCGAGACCGGGGGCATAGAGAAGCGGTCGGAGTCGGACAGGAGACTGAGCAGCACAGGTTGGAAAACTTGATTGCCGTCTGCATAACTTCATCCTCTTTTAGGGTCACACAAGTACATACATGACTGACAGCTATTTTCAGATTTGCTCTTGCACGAGAGAATATTCTTACCCCCCACGCCAATACCCACTCATATCTCATTATCATTAATATATAGAGTTAAATGCAATTTTTTCTTGTGTTAACAAAAAAGAGTAATTATCCCCTGTGAAAAAATAACTAGTAATTTGTCCCCCTGTGTTATTGAACATGCAGCAAACAACCTCCTCATAGGGGTTTTTTGCTCCGTTTTTTGGGGGGGTTTTGCTCCATTTTTTAAAATACAAGGTGTAAATTGCTATTTATTTTTTTACATGGATTTTTTTTGCATATTTTGCATATTACAAGGGGGTTAATTGAATTTTCCCCCTTAATATATACCCTCTTTCCCTACTTATACGAGGATTTTTGTGAACATTTTTCAACTATTGTAGTGTTGTTGGACTTTGATGCGCATCACTTATCATTTTAAACACAAAGTTAATATATTAAAACAATTTAAAAAATATGATCCGTTGTTTGATATTTGTGCTGCAGTTTGATTTGAAATCAAGCTTTAATGAAATTAAAAAAAAAAAAAAAAGGTGAATTATAATGACCCCAAAGGTTGGGCATAATTATTGATAATATATCCTCTTATTGTTAAAAAATTTACGAATTCTCGTAAGGTTTGTAATGATCTAACAAATAATCCATTTTTATCTATTTTTATGGATGAACTTACCAAAATGCCCTTATGAAAAATGGTTACACAGATAAGCAATAATATAATTTACCTCGAGTGATTTTTCTACAATCTAAAAATAAAAATTAAGGGCAAAATGGACCATTTCAGGCCCTTGAATAAAAATTATAAATTTCAAGGGATATTTGTAATTTTTGAAACAATAAGAGAGTATTCGTAATTATGTCAAAATTTCAGGGAAGGTCATTGTAATTTACCTTTAAAAAAATTTATATTTTAATATATATATATATATATATATGAATATATTATAATCCTTAAGAATAGTAATTAAATGAAGTAGTTATTTAGGGTGAACATGCATTATTATATAGTACATCCGGTGTATTCTTCGTCCAATAATTTAAGTTAAGCACATTTTCATTCCCATTATTTATGGTTCTAAAAAATAGTCCTATAGCTTGCCACGCATTTTCAATCGTCTCCTGCCTTGCAAAGTTCTGCTAGTAAATTGAAAAAAAGGTGGAAATTAACTTTTTTTTTATTTCTTGAGCTTTAATGATAACTAGGATTCTGTAGCAGAGGAAAAGGGCAAAGAAAAGAAGAAAAAGATTCCACCTGCTGCCAACAGGGTGAAAAAGTCGATTCATTTTCCCGACTAAAAAGCGCGTTAATCCATGAACGCGTGCTCAAATTTTGAAGCGATTTCAATTGATAGTTTTTAGAGTAAAAAGAATTATAGCACTCATTATGATTGACTTCACACTAAGGCCCAACTTATATAAAAGTTAATAATTATTTTATTTTTTAATTAAAATAATAATTGTATTATTACATCAAAATTCATCAATCAAAACTTCCTATGATCACCATAAAAAATCAAAACTATAAAAAATAATGAAATAATAAATTTTCAAATACATGCACGTCATATGATTTAATAGATGGAGTTTGAACTCATCTCGTACCGCGTGTTTATAAAACCTAAGCATTGACAACTAAACTAAAATTTCATTGATTGAAGTTAATAAGTATATTTAACCAATATTAGTGCATAGTCTTATGGTTATAATTTTATGTGGGTGTATTGGTTAAAATGCTCACACACCTGGTGGAACTTGAACCAAACTTCGAATTTATTCATGGACCTCGGTCTCAATCACTAGGCTATGACATCATTAATATCTCTTTTTCTTTTTCTTTTAATGTGTTTTATATGTTGGTTTAATGAGTTTAAATTATATATAAAGTATGCGTTAAATTACTTTGTTATGATTAAATATTTCATTAAAATAAATGGTAGATGCATTTATAACATTGGAAATTACTAAAAATTTCAAATATAAAATTTATATCTTAAATGCTCATGAAATATATTTCACTTTAAATTCATTCCAACGATTTCTTATTCACTTAAAATATCCTTGAGTTCTTACATTAAAAAAGTGAAGTGATTGAATGTTTTTATATAGAATTTGTGTGGATGTCCCAATTTACAAATTGCATAATTATGAGTCTTAATTTTTTATGTTAAAAATATAAAATATGTTATGAAAAATGTTAATTTTCGTCCTATAATTTAGGGGTGGCAATTTTGATCACGCATGAATTAATTTTTATAATTTAGTCCTGTAACTTTAAAATTTTGATAATTTTGATTCCATTTGGCTTAAAAACCCCAATTTTAGATGTCAGGTGCCCGACACATACGTTTTTCCTGTAAAAATAATCAAAATTGCCAATATTTTAAAGTTATAATACTAAATTGCGAAAATCAATTCATGCAGGACCAAATTGTCCCTAAGTTATAGGATGAAAATTGTAGTTTTTATATTTTTCAGTTCATTTGTTCAGCACGGCCATCGCAACGCCATATGCTAGGGGCATGTTGATCTGCGGTGCTTGAAAATGATTTTTTATGGCTCTACTTTTTTGAATTATGACGTTTTTTATTTATTTTCTCTAAGGGGGTAAAAGTAGGTGACATTTTAGTAAAATAATATTTTTATAGTCTACTTGTTCAGCACTACCTTCGCCAAACCCCTTGATGGGTGCATATTGGTTTGCAAAGCTTGAAAATTATATTTTAAGGCTCTAATTTTTCAATTATAAGAGGTTATTACTTTATTTTCTCTACGATGAGCAAAAAGTAGTGGAACTTTCGGCAAAAATACAAGTTTTTTTTAATTTATTAGTTCAACAATGCCCTCAACGCACCCATGTTAGGGGGCATGGTAATATGCGGTATTTGAAACTTATACTTCTATGGTTTTAATGTTGTGAAGTATAAACTTTATTCATTTATTTATTGTAGAGGAGTAAAAAGTAGGTGGTGATATGTTACTAAAACAAAGTATTTTCTACTTCTATAGCACAACCCTTTGCCAAATCCCATGATGGGGGCATTTGCGGTTTGAAAAATATATTTTTAAGACTCTAATTTTTCAAGTATAGATGTTTATTAATTTATTTTCTCTATGAGGAGTAAAGATTAGAGGAATTTTTAGCAAAAAATTGCCAATTGTATAGGAAAAATTGCAATTTTTCGTCTTGTAACTTAAGGGGTGACAATTTTGATCTTCCATGAATTGATTTTTTGCAATTTAGTTATGTAATTTTGAAAATTTGACAATTTTGGTCCTATCTAGCCGGAAAGCCCCAATTGTAAAAGTTATGTGAAAACATATTAACATTTTAAAATTACAGGACTAAATTAAAAAAAATTAATTTATCGGAACTAAAATTGCCACCCTTGAATTACAGGACGAAAATAGCAATTTCCCAATTTTTTATGCAAACAATAGAAAAAATGAATTTGATCACATGAATTAATTAATATTACACATATATTAATTTTATATATATATATATATTAAAACAAATTATTAGAACCGAGAAAATTAAAATTTAGATTAATAATTATTAAATGTTAGAATAAAAAGTTATAAGTTGTAATATAGCCCGCGCTGAAACAGCATCCACTAAAAATGAGTTTATGTCCATTTTCATCCTAAAGAAATTAAAGGAAAAACGAATTGCATTTTCCTTTTTTAGTTATTTTGACGTACTTTAATACTGTCTTTTTTTATTTTAAAAAAAATAATTTCTTAAAAAATCATTACATTTTGAGAAGACATGATTTTGTCAACCAACAGCACATGTGCTGACACATGCCATTGCCAACACTTGGAATTGAAATTGTGGCCCAAATGGGAAGCACTGAAATCTACCATTTGTTGCTTCTTTGTACAATTAGTAAAAATGAATCATTTTTAATCAGATAATTATTATAAAAATGATATTAATAATAAAATATCAAGTGATATATTAAAATTGTTATCAGTGATATGTATTAAGTGATAATACCTTTTATCTTGTCATTATTTAATTATTAATAACAAAAATTATGCATAAGCTTATCACTATAAAGAATTAATTATACATCTATAGTGACACAATTATTTGTCATCGGTAGGCCGTCACTATATATATGTCACTAATTGCCTTCAATGCCAATTTTATGTTCAACTTTCTCGTCAGTAATCTTAAAAATTAAAGCTTTTTAGAAAAATGATAATTACTATTAAATTACATAATTATTATTGTGACAAAATAAAAAGTCCTACCACTAAATATATAATTTGTGAGGAAAAATTATATTTTACGTCCCATAATTTATACCGTTTGCGATTTTGGTCCCATTAATTTTCGACATAGAAATTCTAGTCCCTTGATATTTTAGTCCTATGGACAGATTTCGTTAAGTTTTTAACGAAATCTGTCCATGGGACTAGAACTGCAACGTTTGTGGACTTATGAGACTAAAATTGCTACGTCGAAAATTAATGGGATCAAAATCGTAAACTGTGTATGTTATGTGACGTAAAATACAATTTTTCCAATTAGTGACAATATAAAAATTGTCACATGTTTTTTTCTTTTTCTTTTTTTTTGGTGGTGAATTGTGTGTTTAATTTGTTCTACCGATATGAATTGTATTGATGGATAATCTTTGATCCAAGGGGTATGCTCTGGTCTGTGATGATAATTGGAGCCGAAACTATTCAAAAGTTTTTTGTAATAAAATAATAATAATAATAATAATAATAATAATAATAATAATAATAATAATAATAATAAGTTTTTGATTTTCCCTATTTTTAAATTTTAATATATATATATATACACACACATATACATATTCATATAAAACAAAAGGAAACAAAACAAAATTGGTGGATTTTTTGTTTTGTAAATTATGCTAATTAAAGGGGCAAGGGATATATGGGCCTGCTTTTGTATTAACCATAGCTTTTGTTTGTAGCATGAGCCCATCAATCTATTAGTTGAGTTGATATCACTCTCCTCTTAAAGTAATAGAACTTGGATTTGAATTCAGGTTGTCCCCGAACCGAAACCCTATCTTTATTGTACTTAAAGACATTCTGTACCATGGAAATAAGAACATACACTCTCCACCAAGGAATTTAAAGGTTCATTTTTGCTATGGTACTCACTAGACAGGTCGATTATATATTTAATCAAATCATTTCATTAAGTTTTTTACAAATATTTTAATAATCTGCGAAAGGGGTGTAATTTATTTGATAGAAAATGTTTATTTTAAATTTGGTTTGCATGGGCACAAATAACTTAGTACATATATGACATTATTATTTGTTGTGGTTAATTTATTATATTCTCGATGAATTATACACCTATTAATTAGATTACTTTTTTCCATTAGAAGCATTACCAATTAGATTATTTTCAATTATTGTCAAAAAGAAAAAAAAAAAAATTGCGGCCAAATTAGGGATGATAATGAGGTGGATTCGGAGAGTGAGTTTTGTCGAACTCAAAAACTTGCCTTACTTTTCTTTAACAAAACTCAAGATCCATCGTGCCCCGTTTCCCGGACCCACCCAGCCCTACACTAGTTTTCGTATGACCCGAACTGGGCCCCTTCTCTAGACCTAAAGGATCTAGTCAGCAAGACTTGATTTTTTTTAATTAATTAATATAATTATTTTAAAAAATAAATTTATTGTTTATATATGCTCAATAAGTTTACAATTCTTATGATTACAATATGATTTATTTTTCAGAGAACATGTATTAAATAAAATAAATGATTGAATAAATCAATAATATTTATAAATATCATCGAGTTCGATTGCGGGATGGCTTGGAGTGGTTTGTAGACCAGTGCGCTCTAGACCCAACGAAGTCTAAAAAAATAAAATTTGCACGCGCTTGGAGCTCATCCAACAATTTAGACCGGAACCCACCCCATTAGGGCCGGGATAGAGGCGGCCCCCGCTTTACTCACCCCTACATAAAATATAGCAGAACTAGTTAGTACCCCGTGCCAAGGCACGGGAGAATTGTATTTTCAATAAATAAAGAAATAAGTTTATAAATAATTTAAATTTAAAATATAAAAATAAATAAACAATAAAGAATTTAAAATTTAAAGTTAAAATAATTAATAAGTAGAAAACACACAAAAGTGTATTGAATATAAAAATGAAGTTCAACTTTTTACTAATTAATTATCTTAAATGATAAGTGATTTTTTTTTTAATAAAGGTAAACAATGAATATGTGCTTTAAAATGAATAATGAATATGTGCTTCAAAATAAAAATAAATGAGGTAAATAATTATCTCAATAAAAAATACGTTATTTCATTAAGTGGTAAAAAAAATTCAAAAAAGGCTACCATAGAGCAGACATGTGCTTTAATAATAAATAAATAAATAGTACAAATAATTTTAATTTTAAAAAAAAAATAGTATTTAATAAATAATTCAAAATTAAAATGATTAAGAGAAGAGGACAAATAGGAGGAATTCATGATTTTTGAAATGTCATAACAAATCCTTGATTAACAATTTTTTAATTAATGCATTTCGCGGTGCAATAACTAACAAAACAAATTAATAATGTTTGATATTCAGGAAAAAATAATTAAAATTAGAGAAATTGTGTCTTATTGAAACATAAAAATGCAGAATATATACCGAACTTGTCAATGCTTGAATTATAAATCATTGGCATTACCGATGATCCCTTGCCCGAGTGGTGAGGTTGAGGTCCCACAACCAAGAGGTTGTGCGTTCGAGTACTACGAATGTAGGGAGTTGTTAATTTGTAGGATTTTGTATTATTCCTTTGATTAGTGTTGGTAGATGTGGATTTGTTATTATACCGTTGACTGAATAGATGTTGTTATACTGTGCACTGAATATTGTAATAGCAATTGGTCGCTTTAGAAATATTTTTGTACTTTCAAATTAATAGTCCATCGCTCATTATAGAAAAAAAACTAAAAATCATTGGCATTACCATTGATATGAATATGTACATACTTGTTTCATCGACGATTGCAAAAAATAACTCTGTCAAATTTTGAAATTCTCACTAAAAATATAAGGAAAAATTATGAAGGTGGAAAGAGAAATTTACATGCTATTGTAGCGTAAGATTTCACAGCCTTGCGATTTACTTTTTGTGTTGCTTCTGCAGACCGGTTATTTATAATATTACAAACTTTTTATCTTGAGTAATTTTGAATTTCAAAAGACAATAGTAGATAAGTTTTATTAAATTGACTTATCTTATCATTAATGAGAATTTTAAAAATATTTAAATTTTCTAATTGATAATCATGAAGTGATTCTCCTACGATGATTAGAAATTATTGAATAAACACGAATAATTATAAAAGAAGAAATTATAATATTGTCAATAAATGTATTTTTTTTTACATATACTAATCTATAGTTATACACATAATATTTAGATATTGTAGTTTATTATGTATCAAATATTCAGTAGTCATATCACCTATAGGATCTTATACAAAATATCATAACATCAAATATTATGGCTATATTATAAGAAACTATAATTATATAACGCATAATCAATTCAGACAATATTTTATATTTTTGGATATAATGAACAATAATTGATATTTATATTAATGATATTTTGAATCAAATGAACTTTTATTTGTTGGATAAATATATATATATATTTGAATAAACACATTTTTATATACTTTACAAAAAAGATAAACAAATAATGTTGATTAGATTCTTTTGGATAAGTATAAATATATATGTTTTTTCTTTTTATCTAAAAATTTATAAATTTTCATTTGGCAGAATGAAGCTCATTGAGGTTGTCCACATCTCCGTATACATGGCGCTTAGGTGGATAGTTTCAATGATTCTGTTTTATTATATATAGATATAGATAAAATATAACTAATAAACAATTCCGATAAGTGTATAATAATTTGTCTTTATCCAAAAGATTTATAATCTTTTTAAATAAATGAATAAGTAACATTCTTCAAATTTATTTTTATATCTATTAGTTTTGTTTTTGTTTTTTATTATTATCATATTACATTTTAATTTTTATATCATTAGTCATTGTTACATTATAAAATTAAATTTATTTATATTTTTTATTTTATTAACTTTTTAAAGCAGTTTTGTGTCTCTTCGAATTTTAGTTACCTTGTTAGTAAATATATTTTATTTTTATTAAAATTAGAAAATGTTAGATTATTTGATTTTATAAAGATTTAGAAATTTATTCAGGTAAATTGGTTAGCGATACAATCTAAAATTCAAATTTACTTTTACATCTTTCAATTTTTTTTTATTTGTGATTATTATCATATTGAATTTTAATTTTTTGTATATAAAAATTTACTTTATTTATAATTTTTTATTTTATTAGTTTTTATAAACCATAGTTCTTCGGTGTCTCTTTGAATTTTCTTTTGTTGTGTTCTTCAAATATTTCATTTTTATTTAATGTTGATAAATGATTTGAATGTATCCAAAAGATAAATTAGTCAGGGGTACAATTAATCTAAAATTGATTTTCATATTAAAAAATAGTCTTATATTTTTAAATTTGACTAATTATTTTATTTCTAAATTTTGAATTGTTTGTCAATTACTCATTTTATTTTAAATTTTGAATTATTTGTCATTTTTACTTACTTAGTTATTTTGGAACTTTAAAAATTATAATTTATATTATATTTAAATTTAGATAAGTGTACCATTATTTGTTTATCCAAAAGACTCACTCATTTTTTTAGGTAAATAGTTAGTAAAATAATTCAAATTCATTTTTGTGTTCAAATATACTTTCATATTTTTATACTTATTAACTTAATTCTTAATATATTTTAATTATTTACTTATTTTTATATTTAAAAGAATATTATATATAGTTCTATTTAATTAATTTTTAGAAAATGCAATTCTTTTGTGGATAAACTATTGAATGTTATATATAAGATAAATACATATATATTGGATAAACATGTTTTTATTTACTTAAAAATGTTATATAAACATATAATATTGATTAGATTCTTTTGGATAAATACTAATATTTTTTCTCTTTTATCTAAAAACTTATTAAATTCCATTTGGCAGAACAGTGCTCATTGAGACTATCCACATCTATGCATACGTGGCGCTTAGGTGGATAGTCTCAATAATTCTGTTTTATTATATATAGATTTACTTTATTTATAATTTTTTATTTTATTAGCTTTTATAAACCATAGTTCTCCGGTGTCTCTTTGAATTTTATTTTGCTATGTAAGAAAATACTTCATTTTTATTTAGTATCGATAAATGATTTGAATGTATCCAAAAGATAAATTAGTCAGGGGTACAATTAATCTAAAATTGATTTTCATATTAAAAAATAGTCTTATATTTTTAAATTTGACTAATTATTTTATTTCTAAATTTTGAATTGTTTTGTCAATTACTCATTTTATTTTAAATTTTGAATTATTTGTCATTTTTACTTACTCAGATATTTTGGAACTTAAAAAATTATCATTTATCTTATATTTAAATTTAGATAAGTGTACCATTATTTGTTTATCCAAAAGACTCACTCATTTTTTTAGGTAAATAATTAGTAAAATAATCCAAATTCATCTTTGTGTTCAATATACTTTCGTATTTTTATACTTATTAAGTTAATTCTTAATATATTAATTATTTACTTATTTTATATTTAAAAGAATATTATATATAGTTCTATTTAATTAATTTTTAGAAAATGCAATTCTTTTGTGGATAAACTATTGAATGTTATCTATAAGATAAATACATATATATTGGATAAACATGTTTTTATTTACTTAAAAAAGTTATATAAACATATAATATTGATTAGATTCTTTTGGATAAATACTAATATTTTTTCTCTTTTATCTAAAAAATTATTAAATTCCATTTGGCAGAACAGAGCTCATTGAGACTATCCACATCTGCGCATACGTGGCGCTTAGGTGGGTAGTCTCAATGATTCAATGGCACATCGGGCTTGATCGCACCTGAACTAACTATATGACAAGTACAATATATTTGCCGTATGACTAATGTACAGTCTACGAGAAATGACTAATTACATGATAAGTATATCAAGTTGTTCGATGATTGATTTAGTTGACCAAATATGATCTGGATAAAACATTTCCATCATCCCAAACTTACCACTAATCTAACTAAAATATTTTCTTCCCATTGCACAAAATAATTAACCCCAACCCTAAACCACTTCTGCAGAGTGTTAGGACACAATAAAAGCATGTCTTAATTTGTACACAATTATCTCACCCTCCAAACACAGTACTGTTGGTCGACCAGACAAAGTGCAGGCACGACCAGGCCGAGTGGCTTGGAATGAGTAGTTGCCCTCACTGTTCGGAGATTCCCCCAATTTTATTCTGCCCATATCATCAATTATTTGCCCGAAACTTTCGAAAGTAGTGGAGATTCTTGCTTAGAATCTTGCAAGATTTTGATATCATGTTTGAACCCTTTTTGCAGGCACCAGATCATGCATGGATTTCCCACACATGCATGCATGGTTGAGGAGTAGACATCATCCTCGTTCCTTACACCACTTGTTTTCTGCCCTTCATCGGGTAATGGGGTGGGGCAGCAGATCATACATTAATGTTCACAAACAAAGGCTGCCCGGTTTCTTGTTCTCATTGTGTTCAATTAGCGAGTGAAAGGTAAAGTCCATTGGACGTGTAGGGTTTCAGTTTTTGTGGTTGTATGTTTAGATAGTATTGTTTTGGTTCCGTTTCTATATTAATTCGGGGAAAATGCAATTTTGATTCTATAATTATATCAAGTGGTACTTTTTGATCCTATCTGATTTTGAATTTGCAACTGGTGATTATAATTTGAAAAAATTAGCACTTTAAGTACATATGTCGTCGGAAAATGCTATTTTCGCATTTTCGAAAATTAGCACATGCTTGACATGTGACTCCTTTAATTTGTGGATTTTTAAATTTTTTGATTGGTTTCACTAATGTGACAATTTTCCCCTAGTGATATTTGGACAAAATGTACCACCCCTGATGGTTATAGGATCAAAATTGCGTTTCTCCCTTACATACCTCATATCATGTTAGCAAAAGTGGTCAAAATTAAAAAGCCCTAAGTTAACTAGGTCAAGTGCGAGACATATGATAATTTCTGTTCAATTTACCTCTTCCAGTGAGATTTGGACTGAATGTGTCATTTTTATTTTTAATTACAGACCTCAATTGTAATATTTAATTAAATCAGATATAATTGAAAGTGCCACCACCTTATAATTAGTGTACTAAAATTACATTTTTTTTTTCCGAGACAGACTCCAACTAGCATAAATTGCTTGCAAAATAGTTATAAATTGTCCACCATTAATACAATTATCATATTAGTAAGACAAATTAACACAATTTTCTAAAATGGAAGTGGTTTGTCAAATTATTAGTTTTTTGGCATATCATATAGCAAGAGTCACCAAAAAAAACACTTTTAGCAACGGTTTTGCCACGATTTTACTCACGTAGCATGGCCAGCCATGGCAAAAAAGTTGCCTACATTTCAAAATTGCAGCCAACAGTAATATTCACGATTTAGCTTGAAACGATTTATTACATCATTTAATATATTCAAATTCAAAACTTGATTCACTAAACGTAATCCAAATGAATGAATATGTTCAAACGAATTAAAGAAAGAACAAACTACTATGTAACTAAACATACACCTATTTTCGTGAATTTCGAAGTCACAACCTTTCAATTGTGAGGCCTCAACCTTACCATTCAAGTAAGGCCTCGTTATTATCGCAGCAGCAAGAATCAAACATTTCCAAAAATCAGGGTTTTATGGTCTAAACACAATCGAATTCTTCCAACATTTTGCCAAATTCAATCGAAAAGAGACCAATTAAGTTGCTTACCAATTGGTACTATTACAGCTACAGAGTTACTGCACAAAAGGGCCTTAATTCAGACAGTGTTGCCCTCCACAAGACAGGTCAATGGAGGCATGCAGTTGCTAAGAAGACTGAAGATCGTGTCTGTTTCCAGCTCCAATGTTCCTTACTGCTAAACACAAGGCAGATCATGTGAATCCACGCCACCCGACACGCACATCACGATAAAACAATTCTTAATTTTATCACCGAATTCAAGTGATTCAATTTACCTTTCATAATTTATTGTTTATTTTCTTGTTTTTAATTTTTGTTACTGTAGGTAAATGGATAAATTATATTTTTAGTCTCATAAGATAGGAGTTAAACACTTTTACTCCCTTGCTCTATGGACTTTTCAAAAAATGATTCGAGAATTGGAAAAACTTGATACATTCAGTCCCTTTACAGAATTTTCAAAATGATTTCAAAACTGAGAAAACTTCACACGTTTAGTCCCATAAACCTCGTAACATAGAGGACTAAATATATCGATGTTTCTCAGTTTTAAGACCATATTGAAGATCGTGTAAAGCGGAAACTACGGGGTCGTTTACTTTTCTTGATGGGCCCAAATATTGCTGGATATCTGGGTCAATCCAAATTTATCGACCATTTACTTTTCATGATGGCGACCCACATCAAATCCCCTTGCCCCGCCAAAGCCCGCGATAAACCTTGTTAGTTGAACTTGGTTGTGGGGGATAACATTATCCCGCTCGGCCCACTTTTTGCCATTTGATTGCATTTACTATTTTGTCCTGTTTTTTGACATAAAGTTAGACATCAAAGGGTATTTTCGGTAATTGACTTATAAAACCCACAAGTTATCATTCCATGTAAAATGCACACCAAAAGAAGGATTTACCAATCAACCATTCAAACCAACATTTACTTCACTTAATAATACTTGGGAACTTATCCTATCCAGTGTTTTTATCGCAACGGCCCGTATCAACCACTTTTTCCATCCAGAAAAGTAAACGGCTCTAAATGTATGAGTCCCTATCCCACGGGACTAAAAATGAAGTTTTACCGTAGGTAACTGTTTTCCATGTATTAGGTTTAAAAACACTAAAAGATCATACTACATCAGTATAATATAAGCTTAAATATTAATATGATTTGGTTTCTTCTCTTGGTATAAATTTCCAACGCAGTACGTAAGCCTCTGACAGAAGAGCAAGTGCATGGCTTGATCTCCATTAAGTATTGAGAGGAACTAAGGTTGTTCCCATCGGATGTTTAATGAAATCAAGATTTAAGCCTAAAATTGCAAAAAAAATTTAAAATTATGGAATGTAATGTGGTGAAACAAATCACAAAAAAGTTAATTTGTGGAATAAAAAATGTAATTTTTTTCCCAAAAAACCATTAAAGAAAACTTATCATAAATCAATAATCTATAAGTTACAACTATCAACAATCAATACATATAAAACAAAATAGTTACATTTCGACTTCAAGATCTCATAATTTTGGGACTTAACCCCAAATAAATAACTAAATAAAAAGAACAAACTTTCAAGTCGCCACATATTTCTTTTAAGGATAATTACATACATTATTACATAAATATCTCGATAAATTGAGCAATACATCAATTCAATCAATACCTCAATATGACAAATATACATAAACAAATTGTTGACATTCATATAAAATGAGACAGATACTCGCACATCTAATAGAACTCAAATTCATGATCTCAAACTTATTTACGTGACCTCAACTCCCCCCGTTCAAAGAGAACCAAATCTGATGAAAAGCGACATAAATAAGTGTTCTTCCACATATTTCAAGATTGTCCATCAAACTTTTATAACCCACCCACTTTTTCCATAACACCAAGTGCTACCAAACAAAGAACAACCTATTTCCTGCCCATGCCAACATAATTCTTCCCCATGCATGCCTCCACATTTTGTACCATTTACCTAAATACACTTCCTCTTGTCATAATTCTTCACTAATCATATGAAAACATGACAGATGAAAAACCCATTAGCCCACATATAGGTTAGGACAAATGCCATTAACCTCACAAATAACGATACTTTCCTACTTCACATCGACATCATAAAAAATATAATTTTCGAGCATTTTTTTCAATAAATTGGACTTAGATCACGTGTATAAAAATTACATCATCGATTTTATTTAGGAAAATATTTTATATACGTACCGTATCTATATAAATGAAGTAAAAGATGCAGTAGAAATTACGATAGAAAATTCAATCCGTTTTCCCAAAGATAGAGATTATTAGAGCCCTCTTTTTGGGATGGTGTGTTTGACTTCATGCGATTTGGTCGTTTTCCGGCATAAACCTACTAAGAAGATAAATGCAAACACCATTCTTTATTGCTTTTGTTTGGAATTTTTGGCACATAAAGTGATTCCACCCACTCCAAACACTGTACCTGAAATCAAGTAAAGCACTGATTTTTTATTTTCTTTTCTCCTTTTTGGTCTGTGAAAATAGAACTTTATATCAGCTTGCGCTTTGATTATATCTTTGGTGCAACTGCACTCGAAAATGCATTCACATATACCACCCACTATGCTTTACTTGATGCGGCTCGAACTCATCCTGTTTTTTGCGAAAACGATAATTAAATCAACATCACCCACGTCGTTATCGCTATCATGAGCACAAAGCCACACTTTTCTTTCCAAGATGATTAACGTTTGACATTGATGATTCATTACACGAGATATTAACATTTTGAGTTCGTGAGTCTCACGATTCGATGGATGTTCCATTGTATCAACTATTATCCTTTTTAAGTTCGTATGAGTCTCACAGTTTTGTTCCGACAATGTGACACGTTAGAAAAGGAGGTTAGAGCTTTAAAACCACTCAAGTTCCTTATATGGCAATTCATATAGGACGATTGCCTATCTCATCAGCCCTCCGAACAAGGAGTTGGGGGCAGCACATGGGAAAAAAAGGCGCCAAATAACGAGGCTTACAACTTAATCAGTGCTCCATAGCGCGATATATTGTCCGTTTTGACTTCGTATGAACCTCACTTTTGTTCTAAAAATTCACATCGAGACATTAGAATCTTATAACCCACTCAAACTCCTCATTGGCAACAGATATGAAATGCTTGCCTACATCAGCTTTCTTGATGTTTTTTATTGATTAAGAGCATAATCAAATTAAACTCATTTATAATACACTTATACGAAGTGGCAAATTCTATATTTTCAGTACTGTTCAAACTCATGCATGTAAGTTAGAAACTAGTAAATTAAGCACTAGAGTACCATACCAGTAGTAATTAACAATCGTGATTATTACGGCAACAGAAAGTTGATGAAAGATTGACTGGACACTACGTACGAGATTTTTCATAACTTCACACTTCCTTTTGATCAATGGTTGAAATAAAAGGAACAACCTTCTACTGAACAAAAGAAAATGCCTGATCATACCAAAGATTCATCAGCCAAAAGAAGGGCCACCAGAGCAAGAAAAGGACCAAGGAAGATAACAAGTGTGCCCGACTAAGCATACAAGAATGACAGAAGAAGAAATTACTATAACCATAATCATGAACATGCACTACCTAAAAACAAGATTCTTTCGGGCAGCGAATTGTGGGTAGGACCACCTTAAACTCATCAACAAAATCTTGACAAAACCCTCACTCTTCTTTTATTTGTTGCCCATTTTTGACATCCACGTTCATGGGAGTGACAAAGTCTCCATTAACAGTCCTTTTTGAACGCACCATAGAGGAAAAAACAGGTCCCACGGGTGGCAGCCAGGGAGCCACCATTACCGAATAAAGTTCCAGTCAAGTCGATACTACTGGCACCATAGAGAAGATGCTCTACAAATCTTCCAAAGGGGACAAGGAAGATTCCTAGTTGGTCGTTTTCACGCATCCTCATCCTGACCCGCATGCACCCGACACTCTTGAGTCAGTGGGTGACACGTTCATGACCATTCGCATTCAAGAAGAGCTCTTTCCAGGCACTATGTTCCTAGCTTCATCTTGAAGAGACATAGTTCGAATAAACGACATGCGTTAATACAAAACCTAGCAACTTAACTACAACCAATAGTATTTGAACGGGACTTCTACGTTAGCGTTCATGAGAAATTCGTTCACCTCTTCTAGTACAAAAACACCACCTTTACAGATTCAGGTACCTACTTCTGCGTAGCTGTATGCTCATAGAACTGCATTGTTCACTAGTGAAGTCTCTATGACCCAAATTCTGTTCTAGATTTTCTTCCCGACAATGAAATTCGGTCTGATGGGACCGCCTATACATGCTGGCAAATCATACAGGAGCTATTGATAGACTTCAAATAAAATTAAACACAATGGAGCTGCTCCAGATAAGCATACTGGAACTAATTAAGGAAACAAAATTCTCAGCCTGACATAAAAGCCGCACTAACATGAAAACGAATCTTAATGGCATCATGACTGTTTGAATAGAAGGTAATTTTGTCGCTCTAATGGTTATCGCGAAATGCTGCATAACAAACTTCTTAGCAGCCATCGATTCAAGATGGCACACATCAGGCACGCGTGATCTATGACAACTGGGGAGCACAGTAACTGTGGTTTCCTACCAAATTACGTCATACAATCATATTCTATTTATTGGCAGAGACTAGAAGATAAATAACGTTGTATCTAGAATGGACATTTTTCAACATAGTCATGGTCGAACTTAAAGTTCATTGTTTTATGGCAATAGTAAATCACAAATGGCCAAAGGCCTGGAGTTCTAACATAAAGATATCAGAGTTCAACCATGCTTCTGCAGAAATGTGTAGAAAGAGGTGTGTTCTCAACCCTAAGCCCCCAACCTCAAAAGTAAATGTTCTGTATAACAAAAGAATCAATGCACTTAAAAATGTGCACCCATGGGAAAGAACTAGTACTCGCAGTTCGTATCCTACAATAATACCATCCTAAGTTCAACCAGATCTAACTAGAGATACTTACATGCATGTGTTTCATAAAATGATGGTGCATGATATAATTATCCATCAATACTACCTACAATGGGACTCAATACTTATGGGGAATCTGCACCCCCATTTGAAACATAAAACAATACAATTGCCAGCGAGTTCAATTACAACAGCAAATTTGCAAGAACAGGTTAGACTTACTAAAAACCAATACAAGAATATAAATCAACAGCATTGTACTCCAGGAAACAAGCATAGGCAGATTGAAACCTAGAAACTAGACAATCAGAACTTTCCCAATCTACCACAGTAAGGGAGAAAATTCATGAAACACATGTTTCCAATTATAGATTTCTTTTATTTAAATAAAATCAATTCTCTAACAGTGGCTCTGGGTAATTCTAGTACCTTCCCTTTTCTGGTCCTAATGTGGTCTATAGAAATGAATTTGCATATGGTTGGCAGGGGTTGCTGCAGTATTTTCTGGGCTGTCCAAAACGGAGAAAGGGAATGCCAATATGTTGATGTTACTGGCAGTTAAATACAAAATCGTACATATTTACTATCGATTCTTGGCTTCTAATTCAAGTTATTGGTTCAGTGGTGTTTATGAAAGTCCCAAGTTCTACTTGCAACTGGTGCCCTTTTACCTCTCTTTTTACTTTTGCTGCTCAGTCGATTTGTGGATGCTAATATATATTTTCTTGTGTGACTAGAGCTCAAGCACAATTACAACTTTTTGGAGATAAAGTTGTACTATTTTTCAAATACTAGTATTTACACAAGTGATGTTGCTGCTTAAGCTATGTTGTACCTTTAAGATGTAACATTCCAGATCAAGCACATTTCATTAAGCTGGCTGTATATTCTATCTTGTTCCTTGGCATTTCGAGCAACGCTAACGCACACACACTGGCTAAACCTTCATGGGCGAAGACAATATTAGGTAGAATTTGAGTTTATTCAAATCATACTTTCTCGATGTGACTATATAGGAACCTTCATGGGTTGAACACCAGTAACATTCAACAGTATATTAATAAAGATGGAAAGAAGAAAAAGAAACGAAAAACAGCAGTCACACACAAGTTGCCAACAACTTCTCTGTGCTTAGTATTATATCAAGTAAATGTTATGGAAATCTGATCCAGAAACAGATATAATATAGGGTCTGTAACTATAAGCTTCCTAGGAATATCATTGATAAACTTAATAACCCTCCCTGGGCATGTCGCCATGTCTTCAAGAACATACGTACAATATTAAAACCACTTCTCCTTATTACTCTTCAGTTGCTATTTAATATACAGGAAAAGGATATGGAATCATTATTCAGCACCTGTATCCTCGACAGATTTCTTGTACTCGGGTTTGAGCTCATAGGTACCTTGGTTTGTTCCCCTTTTATTGTATACACAGAGCTCATTCAAAATCTCTTTCAAAAATTGCTGCAAAAGGAATACAAAATATTAGATGCAGGGGCCCCACCAAAAATATAGAAACTGAAGTAAAATTGTCAACAGGCATGTCATACAAAGAGTTTTTTCTAATAAAAGACACTGCTAGCATTGCTTGATCCTCATACAAAAATGTGTATCTTTGTATTAAACAGAATCTAGGAACAAAACCACCAATCACAGTATCTGTAACATATATACTTCATTGCCGTTTTACGAAATAAAATGATAAGCAAATACATACAGCAGGTTGATCAGTCTCTTGAACCAGCTGCTTCAGTGCCCAATTAGGTTGCCTTTCAAAAAGTTTAAACATAATATCTTCCAGCTCCCCACGGTCTCTTCTAGTTCTTTTCACATCAGATCCCTTCACAGGAGCTGCTTTCTTCTTATCCTGTACAAGCTCATTTAATTTGAAACATATATTACTGTTATTAAAACCAAACAATCAAAAAGGATGACTTCACAGGAAATTTGTGAAAGAATCATTAATGAACATATGACAACAACAAAGGAGTTACTGAGGATAGCTTTAATTGGAAATTTGGAAGAAAGACACGACCCTCACTCTTTCAAACAATTAGGTGCGACAATGACCTACATAACGTGTATATTCATGTACTCGGTTCCAAGTGCTTCGAATAATCTTCACCTCCTTTTAAAAGAAAATGCACAATAGGAGACTTTTGTCTTAATTGCCACTATACAGGAAAATATAAAATGTATTAGTTTCCTTAAGTTAACCAGCTTTAGTGGCAATGCCTCGTCTTCCCCATTCTCCACATAACCGAAAGTTTTTCACTTAAACCAGAGAGCAAACTTAATACTCCATATTTCAAAACCAAAGGAGTCACAGCAGTTATATTTTACTGCTCCTCACTGGATGATAACAATAAGATAAAAGCACAAGGCATGGCAATGAAAGCTAAAGGTTGATCAGTAAAATGCTTCTTCTCAGACTTCATTACAGAACTTTGACGCCAGCGTGCTGGACTCTAGGTCACAGAGTACCACTAACCTTCCAGCAATTAGCAGAGACCTCGATTAGGTCTCTACATTAAAGAGGAAGAGAATATCTCAGGGCGGTATCTAAACAAAAAGATTAAAAATTGACACTCTTACAGTTCTACCCCATAGGTTAACATCCAAGATACTTAGCCAGAGTTTTAAAGCTTTTTCTATAGCCCTGGAAAATAAATAAGTGAAATTTGATAACCATTGAAAACTACAAAAATGTACAATTAAAAAGAAAAAAGATTTAAATAAAAGAATTACCTTATTATTGGATGTAATCAAGCCCATCATACCGGGCATGGGTCTCATGTGCACACCACGATCATTATCGATCACCTGAGAGAAACAACCAAGATGGACAAGAGAATTTTAGCACAACCATATCAGATAAGAAGGGAGATTCATTAAAGGCGAAAAGAAAAAGCAAAGTAAGCACATGACCTGAATTTGTCTTGTCTTGACCATGGATTTACTTGTCCTTTCTCGACACATTTTCCTGTACTCTTCAATGTTTGCATGATGGGGTTTCATGTCAAATTTGTGTTCCACTTTCCCTTCCATTGCTACTCTTCCTGTAAAAATAGAAAGCAAAAAAATAATAGTTATCATTCAAGAAAATAGCGACTGGTGTTTGCTTCCATTCAGCTTGGCCAGAAACTATCTAAAAAGGGAATAAAAGGGGAACAAAAATTTATTAATAGTAGCAGTCTGGATAAAAGCCATTAAGATAACTACCTCAACACAGTCTGCAATGTATAAATTATCAAATTACAGTAGAATGATATGGTAAATAATAGATGGGATATATTTATGATTCAGTTACATTTGAGCAAGACAAGAAAAACTGCATTAAATGTCTGAGCAAGTTGTACGTACCAAATCGGTGAATTCACAAGAGACACGTGTCCCTCGGAAAAGCATTGTGTTCTTCTACCATATAATTCTTAATAAAATCAATAAAGCCCGTTAGGGAGCATGTTCATGCTCATCTTTCTTTCTCTAGCATAAAATGTTCACAACCGAGTCTTACCTATCTACATATATAATCATTTTAACTGTCTTGCACTTAATCTGAGAATTAAATAAAAGCGAAAATCCAGAACCTCTCTGACATTCTAACAGCATGGACGGACAGATCAAACTTGCTCTAACACCCAATTCCCTTCAAACGACCAAGCTAACAATTTTGAAGGACAGCCCACACATTCACACCAGATAAACACAATCATCTGAACAAAGATTGTTGTATCCTCTATCCATCGTAATTAAGGAACAAAAGGATACTCTTCTCTCTGTTTGACCAACCACATGCTAGTGCTCGTGGCACAAATGACGCTACATGTAAATGCACCCAAAGGACTGTTCATAGAGTAGAATTATCCCTCAGAATATTTGACCTAATCCGTCAGTGATTTAAGCATCATAGTGTTTCCCCAGGGAGCCACCTCAAGGTAGTGCGATTTCAGGTCCTTTGCCAAGCAAGTAAGAGGTCCTTAGGAGAGCAACTTGATGTGTAAGTTCATCTCGTTTTGATTGGTATGCTAAGAGGTGAAATCTACGTGGCATCATCAACAAAACAATGCAAAAAATACTATGCAACCATATTATGATGAACATTTCAAAACAAATAAATAATCCCTCCATAATTTCCTATAATGCATCTGCACTTACAGCCACAACTCGGTCGCACCCACACACTGTTCATAACAATTTCACATACCGTATGTTTATCAAGATCACACTGCCTAAACTTTAAACCAATCGTGCTCGCAGTAAACTTCAAGGTAATGGCACAACAAAGCCAACCGCTTATTCACAATCTCATAAACGAGAAGTTAAGAGCAAAAGAAAATTCACTACTCTTAAGAGAATTTACACTTCAAGAAAAGGCAAAAGAAAGGAAAACCACACACACACATAAAGATAAAGGTAAGTCAAGAAATTTCACCCTGATTTGTCTCGGAGAAAACACACATGGGCACGAAATCCTTAAACATATTGAGGGAGTAACCCTTCGGCATCTGCACCACCTCACTCCCAGCCATCTCCATCGTAAACTGAAGCACATCGATTGACCCAATTAACAGTCAGTAACCCAACAATTCAAACTTTATAAACAGCAAAAGTTCATAATATCACAAACAAGCGTCAACATAAACGTCGGCACATAGATGGAGGAGAGAAGTTGTTTTACTTGGAGAGCTGACGGGTCTTCAGCACGGAGTGGATCGAGTGAGACGACAACTTTAGCGACGGATGGCGACTCGGCTGCAGCGGCGGAGGACTCCCACGCCTTGGAGACAACCGGAGGGCACTTCATAAGCCAAACAGACCGCTCAGCTTTCGCGGTGTCGACGGTGGTGCTATCGTTACCGTAGTCATCCTCCATGGACGCGAGCTCCTCTTCTCGACGAGTGCAATTGTTCTCACTTTGTTGGTCGGTTGTTTTACTGTTTCTGACGGTGCGGGGGTCTGGTCTGAAGTAAAGGAGAACGGGTTATGACTGGAAGGGACCAGGCGTTCTCGGGTCGGGTTGTTTCTGCTCTAAGTCTCTATAGGCTACCAAAACTGTTCGGGTCTTTTAGCCCAAAGTAATTCCCTAGTTGGGCCGTCTAGATTAAACTAGGGTCCGTTTGATTCGTGTGATTAGGCATGATAAATAATCTTATCATGTCTAATTATACGTTTGGTTAATAATATTAGAGTCTGGTATTAACACCAGGCTCTGTCTTATTTATTAGATTTCGAGGAAGAATGGTCACACCCACCGCCTAGGATCCACAATCACACTAATTACTATAAGCTAGTATTATTTTTTTCCCCATATTTACCCTTCCATACATTCTCTCTCTTTCCGTCGTCTCCACTTTGCAATTCTTTCGCCTTTTTTTCTACTTTGTTTCTTCTGCCAACATAAGCTTGAACAGAAACATAGATTTCACATTTCTTCCTATTCTTTGTTTCTTCTACCAACATAAGTTTCAACAGAAACATAGACTTCACATTTCTTTCTATTGTTATTAGTAAAGACGATATTAAGGTGCGAAAAAATAGACAACTATTTAAATACATGTAAAATTTTAAAAATTCTTTTGACTTTTTAACTTTGTCGTGTTTATATTTTGAGAATTACTTGCATGATTAAAGACATGTATTTCAAATTATATGATAAAATAATAAAATATTATGAAAAATAGCACTTCGTTGTTTTTTTTTTTTTTTTTTTTTTTGCTAATTTGGAAAATTATTTAAGTTTTAAGTAATTAACTAAATTGAATAAGGATTTTGAAATTGTACTTCATATAAATATAGAAAAAAAATATTCACAAATTAATTTTATATTAAGTAATTGTATTTCAATAAATAATTTACAGGTTTTTATTTCTTATTTTTTGTAACCATTCACAAGGTATAATATAAAATGTAAATAACTTAAAAGATGATGCACTTAATAGTCTTTTTATAATTAATCAAATTTTATAATCCCTTCAACCAAACACCATATTATATTATCACATAGGATGTCATGCATATAATATTTCAAATCAAACAACATATAATGTAAGATAGGATTAATTATCATTTAATTTTCTATCACATGAACCAAATGAGCTCTAGGGTTTTCTTTTTTTATTATTATCACTAGCTATCATGGCACGTCGTCTTATAATGTGGATATAATAAATAATTTTATATATTTTAAAATATATTATAATAAAAAATAAAATATGTAAATCACCACATCACGTTTTAAAGAAAAAGAAAGAAAATGAAATCAACTTAAGGGTATTATCGACATAACAAAATAATTTGTACAGTAGTGTCACAAACCGCCCTTTATGAGTAAAAATTATCTCTTCGTTTTATATTAGTATAAATTATGGTTATTGATATGTGTAGGAGTCTAGTAGCATCACATGGTCGAAGAATCTTTGTAAAATATTCTAATATTACCTGAGAGCTAACTTGCAAAACAGATATTAGTATTTTGATACTTAAGTCAGTAAGTAAATTACGTGAAAAATAGAAAATAATTATAGGATTAAGTTTTCAATTTGAAACAAAATGCACAATTAATGAATTTGATATTTAAGCTAACCACACGACTAATGAACTAGACCTCTTCCCATCATGCTATTAATTTGCGCTAATGTTATTGTTGTTCCGGCATAAGCTTTAGGCTTAATCTTTATTTGCAATGTTTGGAGTTGCTTTAAAGGAGCATCTCCAGACGCAGCATGCAATCGATATAAAAAGCGTGATAGAATCATAATTTTTCAAATAAAAGAGTTGAAATAGACGGAGTTTTAGATAGTTGCATGACATCATTCCATAGATAACACTAAATAATGAGTCGTGCGATGCGATCAATAACCCATTGTGTAAGTTATTGCACATTCTAATTTTATACAAGGCTCGCATTTAATTATAAAAAGTCACCTCGTCAAAAATAGAAAAATTTTGAACTTATAAAGCTACCTAAATTCATGTGTACAATCAATGTGGGGGCATCACATATTGATTTTCAAGAACTATTTGGAGGTTTGAAGATCTTAAAAAATGCATTGAATACACAATGATTTATTTTCATAAATAGTTGAAAAAATAATAAAAACAAACGCAAATGAATTTGAGCCATTTCAAAAACTTCCCAAAAACATTGCTAAACATTACGGTTGGATCTGAACCTCCGTGATCACTTATAACTAGTAACGTGTGTGCAACTTTCATAATAATATTTAAAATAAAATACTCATAAAATATTTATTATTTAATAAATATATACAAAATAGTAAATTAATATTAAATTTATAAGAAAATTATGACCAAAAAATAATATAAATGAACATTTAACAAAAAGAAAAAACTGCTAAAAGATAATGGGAGAACGAGACGTTAATTAGATGAGAACATAAAAAAAATAAATTAAATGTAAAAAAACATATCTAAAAATTGGAGAGACACTAAAGAGCCTCTCTCTCTTAATATATTAGAAATTGAGCACGCAGTACTTGCGCGCATAAGTTTTAATAAAACTTTTATTTTATTGAATCTCATAGCTTATTCCAACATCTTAAAATTTTAAAGTTTTATCTAATTTTATTTTCACTTGTTCATCGAGCTTTTTTTATTTTTATAATTCTAAAGTATTTGGAGCTCATTTTATTTTAGTTTCACTTATTTGTCAAACCAAGTTAAAAAAATAAATTTATACATTCATATAATTTTTCACATTTATATAACTACCATATATATATAAATATATTTTAATTGTATATTTTCTTATTAGTTCAGGATTAGCTCTTTCGGTTTTATTAATTGTATATTTGTTTAAGTAAATATATAAATATATATATATATATATACATGTATAAATTTATTTTTAATTTGATTTGACAAACAAGGGAAATTAAAATAAAATGAGCTCCAAGTAGTTTAGGATTATGAAAATAAAAAGAGCCGATGAACAAGTGAAACTAGAATTAGACAAAGTTTAAAAAAAGAGTGATTTTGGTATTTTTAAAATTCCTTTATTTTTTTTCAAAAAATAATTTTTAGTAAGGGTAAAGTGGACTTTTTGAACTTAAAAATGAAAAGAGTTAGAAGGCCAAGGGTTAAAAATGAAAGGAGTTAGAATCGCTAGCCGAGCTAGCGACTGCACCATTTCCCTTTTTTTTTAATATACAGAATTGATGGGTCGCTTGCAGTGTTTTTTTTTTTTTTTTTCAAATTCAATTTTTATTTTTTATTTTGTTTTTTTTCTTAATTTAAGTATTATTTTTAGAATAATTAATTATTAATTATTAATATTATGAATTATTTATTTAATATTTATAATTAAAAATATTAATAAATACAAGTATATAAAATATTTAATTAATTTTGTGACAATTAATAAATTTTAACAAAACGAAAATCAAATATTAGTTTCATTATTTAGCTGTATGCGATCCAACTTTGATACATTATCACTAAAAATATATATTAAGTAACAACTATTTTTAACTTGATAATATATAATTATTAGTAATAAAAATTTGTGTAAAAAGTTGTCGATAAATACAATTAGAGATATATCTATAGTGACAACTATTATTTATTGTCTCTAGGTCGCCACTAATTATATGTAGGGACATCTTTGTGCACATTTTTCTGTTACTAAGTCATGGTAATAACATTTTTTACCAAATAATATTAATTATTAAAATCATGAAATTTATTATTTTTGATAAAATAAACATTCATGTCACCAAATATATATAATTAGTGACAATATTGAAATTGTCTTTTGATATTTTTTTGTCACTAATTTTCTAATTTTTTTTTTGTAGTGTGGCCACAAACACTTGCAACGCAGTACATTGGTATTCAATCCCAAAAAAGTCAAGCTCATTTGTGTCAGACGAATGTATCAAAGCTGTATCGTATACAACTAAATAATGAAACTAATATTTAAATTTCGTTTTGTTAGAATTTATTAATTATCACAAAATTAATTAAATATTTTATATACTTGTATTTATTAATATTTTTAATTATAAATATTAAATAAATAATTCATAATATTAATAATGAATTATTCTAAAAATAATACTTAAAATAAGAAAAAAAACAAAAAAAAAAACTGAATTTGAAAAAAAAAAAAAGAAAAATTGCAGGGTCGCTAGCTCCATGCAATTCTTTATATTTTAAAAAAAAAATGGAAATGGTGCGGCCGCTAGCTCGGCTAGCGATTCGCACCATTTTTGCAACAATACTTCAGAATGGGGTATTGTTGTAATTTTTAATTATTTTTGTAATATTTATATAAATAAATTAATTGATGGGGGTGAATACTTTAGATGTGGTAACTGTATTTAATCCTAAAATTTATCATTGCCTTATGACTTTACGTAAAAAAACTATTTGATAATTTTTTCTAATGCATTAATTATCAATATAGTGTTGTCATCAAAATTAAATTAAAAATTATAACTTTATAGAATATTTGTTATATTGACAATGACAATTATACTTACATACAACACAAATACTAATATGTTATTTTTATTTCAATTAACAATAAACTTAAATAAAGTGGGAGTAAATTTAATTTTTGAGTACATGTAATTAATTGCATGGAATTAATTTTCCAAATGAACTTAATTGAATAGAGTTGGGAAGTTGAAGGACATTTTTGGTATTATAATAATTTGGTGTAGTGGTATAAAAACTTCCACTTTGTGTCTATAAAATCCCTTCTCTTTATAATAGTATAGATACTAGTGTGTGTGGCACACTCCAATGAGTGTGCAGAGTTAAATAAAATTTTTTAAAAGTAATTTATATTTTTAAAAATATATTTTAATTGAAGAAATTAAAAATATATTTAAAATATATATGTAAAGAATTAATAGAAAGTTGAAAAGTATGAATAATTTGAAGGTTTAGAAGAGTGGGAAGGTGGGAAGTTAATAAATAAATAAATAAATTAAATTAAATATTAAAAATTACAGACCTAAATATAGTGAGACACCAAAGTGGTGCTTTCACTTAATATAAAGGTATAGGTTATAGATATTAATAGTTTAGGGTAAATTAATATCCCCTCTCCTTAGATTTGACATAATTACAAATACATATTCGTTGTTTGAAAAATTATAAATATTTCCCTGATTTTAACGTCCATATAACAACAAGCTGATTTCATTAGCCTCAATTAGATTCCGTGCAATTTTTTAATAAACTAATAAAAATGCCCTTTTGAATTATGGATTATAATTTTATATAATTTTAAAATTTTCTAAAATATTTTTATAGACTTATATGCCCTATAAATTCTTTATTTTGTCCACCCTCATTTTCTTTTTTACATTTTCTTAAATACTTTAATTTAAAAAAAATCAACAAGAATAAAGTAATAATATTCACCTCACTACTAGGAGTTGTATAATTATTTTTTATTTAAAAAATATATTTATAATTTTTTAAATGATAATTAAATATGGATCATTAAGTAGTTGTAATTTACCCGATATTTTAAGTTATTATCGCTTTCAAGGATGCTATCACTTATCAGCTCTAGCTTACACGCATCACTTATACACAAGTGTGGAAACCAAAGGAAGACGTCATTCGTGAAGTGTCATTCAAGATATTTTTATTTAAATTGCTTTCTATATATAAAAATACCTATCTTCTTTTTTCAATCCAAAATTGAAAAGTCAGAAAGTAGTTGGCGTTGTGCAAATATGGACCTTAAACATCTCTTGATGTTGAAGCTTTTGGACTGGTAGAGGCATGACACCAATTAATTCACACAAGGGCATGATTGACATTTTCCTCTTGGTTAATTAATTATAACATAAAAAAAATGGCCCTTCAAAAATTAAAAATTTACTAAATGTGACAAGAGTTCACGTGTTTTTTTTTAACTAATTTGACCCGGTCTGACCAACCTGAAATAATGATCATTGATGCATATACATTGTAGGGTGCTTCGGAGGACATGTGGTTTTTTATAATTCCCGACAATTAGCCCTCTATAAATAGTAGTTGATTCGTTTGCAAGGTGTGCAGTACTTATTTTGAGATATAGGTTTATCGTCACATTATAATTTTAAGCGAATTCTAAGTGAAGCATTGGAGGGTTTTAACAGATGCTTACTTCGACAAGTTTAACGATTTGTGTTGTAGACGATCCATTATTTAGTTCAAGAATCAGGAGTGAACCCCATCTCCATTGACCATCCAATGGGGACACTGGATCCCATTTGACTCAGATCGTTGGATCATCACTAACACCGACCCAGATCAAATAATTAAAAAAATTATCTTAAGAAATAAAATCTTAAATTGAGAGGTTTAGAAAAAAATAGAAATTGTGAGTTTAGGACAAAAATAGTACTATACCTTTGCATTTTTATATCAGTTTTAGTTTATTAAGGGTGCATTTGGATATGACAAAGTATTTGAATTAAGGATTTCAAATGACTTCATTTTGATAAGAATATCTTGATTAACAATATCACATAAATTAAAATCAAACAACAATTTACAGTAAAAAGATAACACCTATTATACTGTAGAACAATATACCATATACTAGTGAGGGTTCGAACTCATTAAGCTAAAACTCATGGAGCCTCCATTTCGTCAAATAAGTTTACCTCTTTTACATGATGAACGAATTTAAACAAAGATATTTTATGAAACCTAACTCAAAACGATAATTCCAAACGGGATAAAATTACTCATTTAACCTCACTCTCCAATATCATTGGCGAGTGAGGCAAACACATCATTGTATTCTAGCAGCAGCCAGAATCCACCACAGCAGAATGCCACGTGTCCTTATCCTAATAGCTCATGATATCTCTCCCCAGCCAATATAAACAAACTCCCTCACCAGACGAAAATATCTCTCCTCCTCAATTCAATGGCTTCCTTCTCTTTACTCTTTCTCTTCTCGTTGACTCTCTTATCCTCTGCTCTCGCCTCCACCGAGAGCTTCATAGAGGAAGTATCCGACGATCCTTTGATCCGGCAGGTCGTATCGGACGGTGTCGAGGCCGTCGATCAGTTGTTGCACGCCGAGCACCATTTCTCGCTGTTCAAAGCAAAGTACGGGAAGACGTACGCCACGCAGGAGGAGCACGATCACAGGTTCTCGGTGTTCAAGGCTAATCTGCGCCGTGCGAAGCGCAACCAGCTGCTGGACCCCTCCGCCGTCCATGGCGTCACCAAATTCTCAGACTTGACCCCCGACGAGTTCGAGAAGAGCTACCTGGGGCTCCACAAGAGGAAGCTGCAGCTTCCGGTGGACGCGCACAAGGCACCGGATCTGCCGACGAACGATCTGCCGACAGACTTTGACTGGCGTGATCACGGAGCCGTCACTGCCGTAAAAGATCAGGTTTTCTAAGTTTACTTAATTGTTTTCTATTTCTATGGAGTGGATATGGAGAATAGTTGTACTAAAACTAAAGAGTGTAATATCTTTCATCGCTTTTCGATTTTGATCGGTGATTATCCTTTTTCTTGTCTTGTGACAGGGGTCTTGTGGGTCGTGCTGGTCGTTTAGTACAACTGGAGCGCTGGAAGGAGCGCACTATCTGGCGACTGGGGAGCTTGTGAGCCTCAGCGAGCAGCAGCTTGTGGATTGTGATCATGAGGTTTGGATTTTTTAAGTTTATCACAGTATAAGCGTGTTTTAAATTAGAAGGTAATTTTGATGGCTTGTTAATGTGCAATTGAGGAATCTCATCCATAGAAGAATTCTTTAGAATGCTACAACTGGTCTTTAATTTTTCACACAATGGTTTTCTGTGTTAGTACTATTTTCACTATCTAATGCTTCTGGTAGTTAACCATTGGTATGCATATTTGGCTTAGTTTCTTGTACTTGCGATCCCCTTTAGGTTACTTATGGTTGTTATATTCATGTTATCCTAGATTAGGGATTTTTTTCACTCCTTTAGTCCTTTGAATAGGTTAGAACTTACAAGCACTTGAAATTTGGAAGCTGTTTCTGTTTTTCCTGAAGTGGTTCTATCCCTTTTGACATTGTTTTTACGATGAGAGTTTTTATCTGATGCAATCATGCAGCGATAAACGTCTGGTGAGATGTCATTTTCTTATACCCTGTAATGTCTTCTATAGAGATTATCTTTCTTTATCTGGATCATTGTGAATGGCTCTAACAATAAAGTAAACGAGGGAAAAGAATAATCTTCACATCTTGTGTGGAATCTAAAGAACTATACCTTAGGTTGTACATTGTTATTTACTGTGGCGTATATCAATACCGTCTTTTGGCAAGTTGGAGCTGGGAGCTCTTTTGGTGCTATAACTAGTGTGCCCCTAACATATCCTTAGTGTTAGCAGTTCCAAGTTCCAACTATACAATGTGTGGAGAAGAAAAATAGTTTTCATGTTTCAGAATAAAATAAACACGAAAGAGAGAAAATGTTTCATTGCTCAGATTCCAATGTCTATTGTGGCCGTATTTTCTGAGGTAATGCTTCTTCTCTTGCCAGTGCGATCCAGAGGAATATGGTTCCTGTGACGCAGGGTGTGATGGTGGACTGATGAACAACGCCTTTGAATATGCACTCAAGGTTGGTGGACTTCAAAAAGAGAAAGATTATCCTTATACTGGAACTAATGGTGTCTGCAAATTCGACAAAAGCAAAATTGCTGCATCAGTATCAAACTTCAGTGTTGTTTCCATAGACGAAGACCAAATTGCTGCAAATCTGGTTAAGCATGGCCCTCTTGCAGGTCTCAACTTATTTCATAAGAAGAGGATCCCCCCCCCCCCCCCCCCCCCCCCCTCCTTTTCATTTTTCTTGGGTCATAATGAAAGTGAAAATTTGGTTGATTTAAAATCTGATCTTAGTTTCTTCTTCTGCCAGTCGGGATCAATGCTGCTTGGATGCAGACATACATGAGAGGAGTTTCATGCCCATACATCTGCGGGAAACATTTGGATCACGGTGTTCTTCTAGTGGGATATGGTGCTGCTGGCTATGCTCCTATTCGTTTGAAGGAGAAGCCTTACTGGATCGTAAAGAATTCCTGGGGTGAAAACTGGGGAGAGAATGGGTACTACAAGATTTGCAGGGGCCATAATGTGTGTGGGGTGGCATCAATGGTCTCAACTGTGACTGCAGCGCATATTACTCCACAGTGAGTCATCTAATGCAACGCATCAACATCAACAAACGTCATGTGTGCTAAGTCGCAACATATGTGTAGTAGGTCTTGTGTAAATAAGAAACACTTCCTTAAGTATTTTCAATGCCCAGTAGCAGCTCCACGGAGCTCTTTAGGCGTTTTATAAACCGTCTTAAATTAGGTAAACTGGGATTTGTTTGCCTGTAAGTTCACATATTCTCTTGCATCACGTTATAGTAACGAATGCATTAGAGACTGTCAATGTACTGCTTTGTCGTAAGTTGCAAACATGATTTACTTACCAAGATTCAATCTTTTTAACTTGATGCTCAGAACACTTTAATTCAGATCAAACATGGAACCAGAACTCGACAGACAATCCCAAAGAATAGAGGAATTTGGGGGAAAAGAAATGCTACTTGAAGAGAAAAACATCTCCCAATCTAGCACAATTTACCTATCACTTTTGCACATACAACATTGGGTTCTTCCTGGTAGAGGAAGAACTGAGAAGAGGGTGAGATTTAGAAGTTCATGATCAGTCATGATCATGTCTAGTATTTTGCAGCCTCAACTTCCTTAGAATCTTGTGGTATGCTTCATTTGCTGCCCTGTTGTTAGCAACAACCCTCTTGGCTGTGTATTTTGCTCTTCCGACAAATTCATCGTCCACAATAAATTCGATCTCCCCTGTTTCTTTCCACAAGTCTCTACTCTCGAGTTTCACTTTGTTCTTCTGGCATATCTCGTAAAGCATTGTCACAGGATGTGTTTGGAGAGTCGATGGAGTGATCATGGGCTGTAGCAGATTCTGGATAATCTGAATCAACGAATACGTTGTTGCTTCGTAAGAAACTGATGATCTCAATGGGGGGAGAGGGGGCAACTACTAACTGCTTGACTATCTCAAAGCTTTATACCAATTTTCCATATTTCCATTAAGTTGTTCAGTTAGTGAGAGCAATTAACCTCATATAAGACTAATATTTCTATTCAATGTTATAAGCCTTTTTATTTAAAATATTTACCAAAATATTCTACATTGTTATAAGAGATATTCTCTCCAAAACCAGTTCAATATAATTGTACTACTAATAAAGTATGGGAAAAATGCAATTACCCCTTTTAATATGCAAAATGTGCAAAAAAAAACCCTGTGAAAAAATAAATACTAATTTAACCCTTGTATTTTAAAAAAATGGAGCAAAAAATCCCCTAAAAATGGAGCAAAAAACCACTGTGAGGGAATTGATGGCTGCATTTTAAATAACACAGAGGGGTAAATTGCTAGTTATTTTTTCACAGGGGGATAATTGCTCTTTTTAATTAATACAAGAGGGGAAATTGCATTTAACCCAATAAAGTATGAAGTTCTTTATGTGTTTATATACTATTTTACTAAAATACCCTTTTCAATTTGTATATAGTGTAACTGCCACATACTATTACAACATGAAATCCAAGATAATAATTAGTATAGAAATTTGAAAAATACAAAAGCTTTAATGAATATTTTTTTCATCGATATATAATTATAATCAAAATATATAAATATATTTTTAATAAAAATTTTACATACATATCGAGTGTACTCAATTACTGATTAGAAATATGTACACACCAAATTAAAGTCCTAAACATGTGCACCCCAATTGTACGTTTATCATCATATATGACTGTACTAGTCTACATGCAATCATATAAGTATTATCTAATTCATACAAAAATATGAACAAAAACTCATAGTAAATATTCATTACCAAAGTGTTCACTAAGGTAGGAAGGCTAGAAACACAGTTTAAAAATGTAACACTTGGGTAAACTTTCATTTTTGGTCTTATATCTTATGATCTTTTTTGTTTTAGTTTCATTTATTGTGTTTGTCTCACATTTAGTCCCATTTGTTCAAGTTTTTCTCAAATTGATTCCAAACAACATTTTTCGTTAAATTATTAACGGAGCCGTCAACAGTGGCAAAGTCTTATCCCAATAACAGACTTGACGGCTCCGTTGACAGAAAATGCTATTTGGGACCAAAATTAAAATAAAATTGAATAAATGGAACTAAATATGAGACAAATACAATAAATGAGACCAAATAAAAAAAGGCCCTAGAATATTGGACCAAAAAAGCGATTTTCCCGTAACACTTGAGTGGTCCTCTTGCACATTTCCGATGATGCAATAATGAAATTAATCAAATATATGAAAGCAACATGCTTTCTGTTTTTCTTTGTTTTTTTTGCAACAAAAAATCTGTTGAACTTAGTACATGCTTAAAGAGAATGTCAAAGCAAGAATTCACTCAAGAAAAGAGCAGATAATGGGCAATTAACTTTCTGATTAAATGCATTTTTTTCCCTAATTTAGATTATTCGACCTTTACATTATTTAATTTTTTAGAATTTTATTTTGGTCATGCATTTTTTTAAATTTTATAATTTCAATCACTTTTTACGCTGGAGTTAGACCTCTATTGGTAAAAAGGATAAAATCCGACCAAGACATAAAAATTTAAAATCACAATACGGGATCAAAATTTTACCTAAAAAATTAAAAGACAAAGATACCATACCTAAAAAGTTAACGAAGATACCAAAAATTCGACACCAAAAAACCTTAATTTTCAGAAAGAAAAAGGGGAAAAAAACCTTGCAAGTTGTGTCCATGGAGTTGGAGTCAACATAAACAGCTCCCACCAATGATTCAACAATATCTGCAAGTGCCTTTGGTGCATCAACCAGTCCTGATGAATGCACTGGATATTCCACAATCGCTTCTTCAAATTCTTTTATCTGTTCATACATTTCTAACAACATCAGTATATATATATAGAGAGAGAGAGAGAAGAGAGAGAAAATTATATATATATTCAACGTCTCTAATTACTTGTCCAGCAAGAAGAGGCTTCTTGTGACGTAGAAACGTGTGCAGCCCGTACTTCAACGCCACCCGCGCGAGCTTCTCGTTGTCAACGTTCGCGGCTCGGAGCTTCGTGAGCTGACCCGGCGCCAAATCCGGGTACATCGCGAAATGCTCCTTCGCCATGAAGAACCCGAGCACCGCATCTCCCATGTACTCCAGCCTCTCGTACGACGCCGTCGAGGTCTTGTCCTCGTCCAAGTACGAGTTATCGGTGAACGCTTCTCGCAGCAAACTAGGGTTTCTGAACTCGTACCCGATAATACCCTTTATTTCCTCCACCAGATTATCCCACGACGATGATTTCTCCTTCTCCTCCGCTTCTTCTTCTCCGCGATGTTCAATACGGAGCTCTTGCAATGGAAGACGGAGATCCAGTTGATGGTCCATGGCTGATGATCCGGAGAGGGGATTTATCTGCTGTTTTTGGGTGTATTGCGATGATCAATCTGATGTATATATATTAATAGATATTTATCAGAGAGGCCGGTGATGATGATGATGATGATGATGATGAGTTTGTTTCTTAGGGTACGGCTATGAATGTTATAGGAGTATACGATGGTAAGGGGATAGAATATCATGTGGAGTATTTTAATGAGTTTGATTGATATGGTTAATTGCTTCAAAAATGGTTTCCTTGTTGGTTTCGATATATATTAGCAACATATTCTAATTTCTTAATTTGATTTGTGGTTTTATGTTTTTTAGTTAGGGTTAATTACACATAATTAGACCTCTTCTGAAAATACGAAATTACATGTTTCCCTTAAAAAGTTTTCAAATTACACTTGTATCTTTCAAAAAATTCACCATTTACATATGACCCCCTCCGTTAGGGTTTGGACAAAAAAAGCTGACATAAGTAAAAAGAATTACATAAAATTTTAATTTTATCCCTCATTTAATATTTTTATGTATATTTTTGTACTTATAATTAAGGGGATAAATGTGATATATACATTTGGAGGGAAGTTAACATTATTACAATTTTTTCTTTATAAGTACAAAATTATTACATGAGAATGTTAAATAAGGGGTAAAATTGAAAATTTATGTAATTTTTTTGCTCGCATCAGCATTTTTTGTCCAAATTCTAATGGAATATGGTCAGGTGTAAATAGAGATTTTTTTAGGAGTGTAAGTGTAATTTCAAAACTTTTCTCGGTGAAAGTGTAATTTCACATTTTTAGAGGGGGTCTAAGTGTAATTAACCCTTTTAGTGTACGTTAATTCTATATCTATACTAATATAAAAAAATAGCCCTCCACACAAATAAACGATGATTAATGATACCGCCGCACTTAATTTTTGTGAAGCTGAAAATGCCATTCAACTGATAAGATAACTGAACTATTCAACTTTTCAAATTTTACATCTAACTGATAAATTAGTTTTCTTTTCTTTTCTTTCTTTCTTTCCTTCCTTTCTTTTTTCCCATGTAATGTATTGGTTTATATATTTTACTCTTAGTCACAATATATTTTAAAGCACAAATGACAATTTATTATATGTCATGCATGTGCTACAATGGCTAGTACTATAAATTATATGGTAATTATATTGACACATTGGTCCAAATACACAGATACCCTCTATATTTTGTATAATTATCTGTACACTCCTAGAAGTATCAGTGTTGTATATTTCAGAGGGGTGTTCGTATTGACATTTTCAAAAGGGTTAAATACACTTTGCACTCCTGAACTATGTATGTACACATTTAGGTCCCTAAAGTATGAAAGGTAACAAAAAGGCCCCTCATGATATGGATTAATTTTTTTATGACAAAAATGTCCTTATTGTTTCCACCCCTAAAACATGTTTATTTCAATCATTCCCCTAAAACATAATTTGAATTATTATAAAAATTATATTTAACATAAATACTATCCAAAATTTATTATTTTTATAATTAATATAGAATCTATATAAACTCTATAAATTTACAGTCCTTATATTTTTTTACATAACTGTTTAACAATTTACATAATTTTTCCTTGTATTGTTGTATATATGTTGAACTTTTTTTAAAAAATAAAATTATTGATACAATTTTAAAATATTACATCGAACATAATGCACTATAAAATATGCAAATCTATAATATAATTAATCTATAATATTCTATAATATTTTGAGTAATGATATGACATAATTTAATTATGCGCACATATAAAAAAGTATGTTATATAACCCATAAATTTTATTCAGGTATATGTACGCATAATTAAATTATATCATATCATTACTCAAAATATTATAGAATATTATAAATTAATTATATTACAGATTTGCATATTTTATAGTGCATTATGTTCGATGTAATATTTTAAAATTGTATTAATAATTTTATTTTTTAAAAAAAGTTCAACATATATATAACAATACAAGCAAAAATTATGCAAATTTTTAAACAGTTATGTAAAAAAAAATTATAAGGACTGTAAATTTATAGAGTTTATATAAATTCTATACTAATTATAAAAATAATAAATTTTGGATAGCATTTATGTTAAATATAATTTTTATAATAATTCAAATTATGTTTTAGGGGAATGATTGAAATAAACATATTTTAGGGGTGGAAACAATAAGGACATTTTCATCATAAAAAAATTAATCCATGTCATGAGGGGCCTTTTTGTTACATTTCATACTTTAGGGGTCCAAATACGACTACATGAATAGTTCAGGGGTGCAAAGTGTATTTAACCCTTTTCAAAATTAGGTTCTAATAACACATAAATACGTTTCGCCTTTTCTAGAATTATAAACATAGCCTTTAAAGGGGTGCTAATGTAATTTACCCCAATGCGTGTGCTTGTAAGTTTTTACTCCTTAAGGGCCGTATATATGAAATATAGTTATGATCTCGAATAGTGTACCTGTAATGAAAGGACCTAATTAAATTTTAGGGGGTACTGGAGTAATTTAGAGTATATATGTTTGATTGGGGTGAAAAATGAAAATATAAGAGAAGTAGAAGTAAAATTGGATGTGTAAGAAAAAAATTAGTATTTGATTTAGGGGATGAAGAGGAAGTAAAATTAGATGTATATGAAACCCCTCCAAAATCTAATTTTATTTTCGTCCGAAATTGGACGAAAAAGTGAAAGTATATGGCCAAAAAGACAAAAAATACATATTTTATTTTTATTTACTCTATTGTCCATATATATATATATATATATTTCTCGCCAATTCTTTATTTGAGGGCGTTGGGAGTAAATTTTATTTTATTTAAACTAAATAGTTTAGAATAAATGAACAATATTCGTTTTGATTAATATTTTTATTTAATAAAAAATATTATTATTTTTTTTGATAAATATTTTTATTAATAAGATTTTAAATCTTTGATTTACTAAAATTATATTAGTATAATATAAACTTATTTATTTTCTAATACAAATGAAGAGAAATGGTTAAATAGTAAAATTATAAAAATTAATCTTTTCTTCTCAATCTGTTTTTGTCGTACCAAATAAGGGAAAGTATTTGAGATTTACTCCATTTCCAATCATACCAAATAACTTGAAGAAAAACTATTATTATTTCTCCCGTTCCCCCTTTCACTTCTCCTTTTTTATTTGAACCAAATGAACCCAATCTTTAATAAATGTTAATGAATGATTATTATTAGCATACTTGGAGAAATTATCCTATGCGGTGTTGGATATGATACTAATAGGGCTTTAATAGGTCACGTCATTTAGTGTATCAAGAAATCTAAAAAAAGATAAGAGAAAATTATTTTTTAATCCGTTAATTATGTTCAATATTAATTTTAGTTCGATAACTATGTTATTTTTTTCTGAGTCTAGTAACTTATAAAATTGATGAGATTTAATCCAAATTAGGGGTTTTTACTCAATTTCCCGGCGATATTTTGAAAATTAACCAGAAAATACACACGTGGCAACTATTTGGTTAATTTTCGACAACTTATACATACATGTGTACAACCACATGTAATGACACATGGCCACTAATGTTGACTGAACAATATTTAAAATATTATAATTCTAAATATAAAATATTAATTGATTATAAAAATTATATTTTATTAATTAATTTTGAATACTTATTTAGTTAAATGTATTTTATTAATTAAGTTTTTCATAATTTTCTTTTAATGATATTTAATTAAATTAATTAAAATATATTAAGTTTTTTGTCTGGCTTAAATAAATTTTTGGTCCTGTAATATTGGTATTTTGACATTTTTATCCTTTATCTTTTTAGGATAGCAAAAGAGTCCTGTAACTTTTTGACATTTCGTGATTTTGGTTCTTCCAATGCCGAATTTTGCAAAAGTCGCCGGAAGATATCATGTGCACCTCACGTGGTTCATTTAAATTGGGGCTTTTGTTTGAATTGGTTCACTTTATCCAACATGGATGAAAAATTAAAAAATAAAATGAGGTGGCATATGATTTATTCCGACAACTTTTGCAAAATCCATCACCAGAATGACCAAAATTACAAAATGTCAAAAAGTTATAGGATTCTTTTGCAATCCCTAGAAAGATAAATGATAACAATGACAAAATCGCGAGGGGCACGATTTTTTTCCGGCAACTTTTGCAATCCGGCAGCGAAAGGACAAGAATCGCGAAATGTAAAAAAAATACAGAACTATTTTGCAACCCTAGAAAGATAAAGGATAAAAATGCCAAAAGTGCTATAATTACAGGACGAAATATTTATTAAAGCCTTTTTGTCTTACAGGTGTAGAGGAGGGCGCAGTGCCCGCGCCCTCCTCAGCTCATCGCCCTCTATTTGGGCGATGCTCTGTCGCCCTCCTCAACTCTGGGCGACGGCATCACCCAGATTGGGGGGGCGCTGAGGGGGTGGGGAGGAGGGTAGGCGGCAAGGAAGGGGGAGGAGGGTAGGTGGCGGGGATCTAGTCGGGACTCGGGCATGGGGGTGGGTCGGGTGAGGTGGGGGGTTAATTTTCTTTCAAAATAATAATTTTATTTTTGTAAATTATATGTATATATATATATAATAATTCAAGTTAAAATCCACCTCATTTCAACTGCCTCATAGGCTTAAAAATTCTCAAAATATGTTTAGTTGGCATGCCATGTAATAATTCCGGCCAAGAAAGCAAAAATCGACCACCAGAGGACTAAATCTCACCAATTTTACAAGTTACTGGACCTAGAAAAAAATGGACACAGTTACCCAACTAAAACTAAAATTGAGCATATAACGGACTAAAAAAATAATTTTTCCGAAAAATATTTTTTTTTCTAACATGAGAAAGACACGTTTGATAGCATATCTATCACATTTTAGACAAAAAAAAAATCTTCATTTTCTATATCATCATATTTGTATTATGCATCATATTGTACTTGTATTATCGTATTTATATTTGTGCATCATAGATCGACAAATAATCCTCAAACCAGGATTAGTTGGCAATTTTTAGGTCATGTTTACCAGCACTACTCTGGCATAAAGCCAATTAAAAATATTAAGTCAAAATTATTTTGGGGTTACATTCGTTTATGATTAAGGAGTATAAAACATGACTTTCAGCTCAACATACATCAGCTTACACGCATGACTTAGAAGTTGTATTTTTGTCTTACACGCTTTTGTAGAGTATGTAGCATTTTTCCAGTTTGTATTGAATTTCTCTCTGTTAAGCTGAGTAGTTAAGTGGTTAGATTAGTTTAGGGCAGTTAGTTAGTTTAGGTTTGTCCATATAAGAGCATTGTTGCTGAACACTGGAACTCACTTGTAACTCATTCTGTTTGATATCAAGAAGCTCAGTTTTAATTACTCATGGCTTCCAAGTACTGCAACGTGTATACTTCCATAGTTTTCGAGCATGGTATCAGAGCCATCAATTGATGGTCTCTGATCCTGCCCTTCTTTTCTTCAAGTACAAGATCCACGCTTCCAGCTGAACCCTTGTCTCCGTTCTTTTTTTTTTTTTTGATTGATTTCTTGTGAGTTCTTGAGGACACTCAACCATGGCAGGCAAGAATGTTGTTGGGGAAGAAGTAGATGTAAAAACCCAATTTCCAGAAGCACTACGACTCTATAATGGAGATCACCTAGGGGCGATTTTGGTGTTTGCCCCATTTGATGGTTCGAACTTCCTTTCTTGGAAGCAGTCAGTTCGATGGGCTCTCAGGGCCAGATCCAAGCTTGGTTTTATTGATGGGTCCTGCGAGAGACCCAAAGAAAAGGAGGCGTCTGAGCAATGGGAGAAGGTGGACTGTATGGTAGTTTCTTGGATGTTGAATTCCGTAGGGAAAGACATAGCTGAGGGTTTTCTTTACACAACTTCGGCTAGGGAATTTGTGGCTAGAACTTGAGTCACGTTATGGGCAGAGCAATGGACCACTACTCTATCAGCTGCAAAGACAGATTTCTTCCACCCTACAAGGAGATTTGGGGCTAGCTGCCTACTTCAACAAGTTGAAGAAGCTGTGGGATGAACTTGGATGTCTCACAGTTCTGCCCCCTTGTACGTGTGGAGCTGCCAAGGCTCTTGCTGAGAAGAATGCATCTGACCAGTTGATGCAATTCCTCATGGGCCTCAATGAGATCTATGATCATGTCAGAAATCAGGTATTGTTAATGGATCCTTTACCTACAGTTGCTAAGGCGTATTCAATGTTTCTCAGGGTTGAAAAACAGCGCCAGGTATCCATGATCACTTCTAATGGTTTCCAAGATGGAGCCATGGCTGCAAGGAACTTTGATAATCAGAGCTAAGGATCCAATGCCTCTCAAGAAAGTACCTTCAATACAAGAAGTGGTAATGGGCAGAGACAAGGAAGCTATAGGGGGCAAGGCTCTAGGCGAAGAGACTCTCAAGAAAAGAATGCACAATATTGTGATAACTGCAGTAGGAATGGTCACACAAGGGAGACCTGTTTTCGCCTTCATGGATACCTAGAGTGGTATTGTAACATGATGGAGCAAAGGAGAAAAAGAGGTGCTGCAAATTCAGGGAGAGCCTTGAGTTCATCCTATGAGAGTGCTGAAGGAAGCCCACAAGGGACCTTGGACAGGGGACAACAAGGAATGAACCTGATTGAGGTAGTAAGGGCAGAATTGAGGCGAATGATGTAGGAACAAGAACCTACAACCGAGAGTAGCACTAATCTTGTTGATTTTGAGGATTTTGCAGATTTTGCAGGTGCTGTCTCTAACCCCTCTCCAGAATATGTGTTATCTAAGGTTTGTTGGATTGTTGATAGTGGGGCATCACCACATATGTGTGCTAATGCATCTTTGTTTATGAATTTGAGATATCTCAAGAAACCAGCATATGTGTGTCTACTTGATGGGTCTAAGAAAACAGTCCTGCAAGAAGGAGATATACATCTTTCAGCAGAAATTAGACTTAAGCAAGTGTTACTCATTCCTTCATTCAAACATAACCTACTATCTGTTAGCAAATTATGTACTGACACTAATCTTAGTGTCAATTTTACAAGACAACAATGTGTTTTGCAGGACCCTCTGACTAAACGCACATTAGCTATAGCACAACAAGTAGGGAAGCTCTATCTGCTGGACACAATCTCTCTTCATAAAGGAACACACAAGAAGATGCCTAGTAGTAGGGCCTGTTTTTCTTGTATACATTTCAATACAATTGTTTCTGATACCTGGCATAAAAGACTGGGACATGTGTCCCCTGATACCTTGAAACATATATCATTTCTAAGAAATAAAATATGTGATTTGTCTCTTTGTGAAATTTGTCCGTTGGCAAAACAGCATAGAAGGTCATTTACACTTAGTACTTCTTGCTCATCTTCTGTGTTTGACTTGATTCATGTGGATATATGGGGTCCTTGTAGACAGGGATCATTGTCTAATGCTCACTATGCACTTACTATAGTTGATGACCACAGTAGAGCTACTTGGATTTTCGTAATGAAGTATAAGTCACAAACTCTGTAGAAATTGAAGCAGTTTTCAGACATGATCAATACACAATTTAACACCAAGATTAAAGTTGTTAGAACGGATAATGGAACTGAATTTACTAGCTATGACTGTGAGGCCTTTTTCCTTGATTTGGGAATTTTACATCAGAAGACCTGTGTTTACTTTCCACAACAAAATGGAGTTGCGGAGAGCACCAACACCTACTTCAGGTGGCTAGGGGTCTCCTATTCCAGGCTGGTCTTTCTAAAAGGTTTTGGGGGGAGGCACTTTTGACAGCAGCATATATAATCAATAGGCTGCCTATACCCAACCTGCTTTGGAAAACACCACATGAAGTCTTACATAATTCTGCTGCTTCCTATGATCATGTTAAAGTCTTTGGATGCCTTGCCTTTGCAGCTAATGTATTGCCCCAAAAAGGGAAATTTGATGCGCGTGCCCATAGATGTATTTTCTTGGGGTATGCTCATGGACAAAAAAGGTACAAACTTCTAGACCTAAATACTAATACAATGCTCATATCTAGGGATGTAGTGTTTTATGAAAATGTGTTTCTTTTTAAGGAAAAAGAGACTGCAGGTCCTTACCTGCCATTGCCATTTGTTGATCATATTCCCTATGTCAAGCCATCCTCTGAAAAGGGATTACCATCTTTAAATGAAGGAGTCCCACAACAACTGAGGAGATCCACTGGGCAAACTAAGAAACCAAGCTGGCTACAGGACTTTTCCTATTCTTATAATAATGTGTTGAATGAGATTCTCTTTTCAGACAAACATGCTTGTTTTGTAGGTTCTGTTTCCACTTTGCAGGAACCTAGAAACTTTGGAGAAACAGTAAAAAATGAAGAATGGATGGTTGCTATGCCAGATGAGATACAAGCCCTTGAAAGAAACAAAACTTGGGAACTAACTCATTTACCTCAGGATAAAAGGGCTATTGGCTGTCGATGGGTCTACAAGGTTAAGCTAAATTCGGATGGCTCTGTGGAGAGGTGCAAGGCAAGGTTAGTGGCCAAGGGGTATAGCCAAGTTGAAGGTGTGGACTACACAGAATGTTTTGCACCAGTTGCAAAGGCTGCCACAGTCAGGATTTTGTTGGCTATAATGGCTGCAAATGGTTGGCCACTGTACCAAGTTGATGTAAATAATGCTTTTTTACATGGGATGCTTGATGAGGATATCTACATGGAGGTTCCTGAGGGGTACACCGTGCCTCATGGACACGTTTGTAAATTGAGGAAGTCACTGTATGGCCTGAAGCAAGCTTCAAGGCAATGGAATCAAGCATTTACAGACAAGCTTGCAGAGTTTGGATTCACACAGTCAAGGCATGATCACTGCCTTTTTGTCAAAGGCTCAGGTTTGAATTTAGTGGCTTTATTAGTTTATGTAGATGATGTGCTAAATACTGCTTCTACTGAAACTCAGATCAAGGAAGTGAAGACTTTCATAGACAAGGCATTCTCTATCAGGGACCTAGGGACAACCAAATTCTTTTTAGGGATTGAGCTAGCCAGATCACAAGCTGGCTTGGTTGCTACTAAGAGAAAGTATGTTCTGGACATAGTCCAGGATGCAGGAATCTTACACTGCAAGGCAACAACAAGCCCACTTCCTGCTAGAGTCAAATTTAAGGCAGATTCTGATGATCCTTTGGCAGACCCTTCCAAGTACAGAAGGTTGGTTGGGAGACTGCTCTACCTTGGGTTTACAAGGCCAGATATTTCCTACGCCACTCAGCAGCTAAGTCAATTTCTACAAAGCCCTTGCAAGCCGTATTGGGATGCAGCCATACATCTTGTTAGATACTTAAAAAAGGTTGTTTAGCAACAGGTTTGTTTTTCCCATTTGAAAATGAATTACAGCTGACTGCATTTTCTAATGCAGATTGGGCAGCTTGCTTGGATACTAGAGATCATTAACTGGATACTGTATATTCCTGGGGAGATCTCCAGTGTCCTGGAAGAGTAAGAAACAAGCCACAGTATCAAGGTCTACGGCTGAAGCAGAGTATATGAGCATGGCATCTACACTCTGCGAACTCACATGGATCACATACATTCTGAAGGATCTTGGCCTATTGGTGAAAAGACTGTTAGAATAGGTGACCATGTAAGCCAATTTTGGCGGGTATATGTAACCTATGTCTAGACAATTATAGGTGTTTTGATAAATCATTAATGAATAAAGAAGTGAATTTTCATTTGGCATTACTTTGTTTGTGTTCACTTGCACCTATTTATCCATATCTGTTCACTACGCAAACAAAGCCCACGGACTGAGAATCAATTTCGGGGACTGGGACTACGCTTGGAGGTAGGTCCATGGAATCAGTCTTCCCGAATCAGTCCGGAAATCTCCAAGTCAAGGAATCCCGAAAATGGGTACCGGGATTCCATTTGAGACTTGCACTAAGCATCTGCTGTCGTGTTTCATCGACGGGTGACGAGGATCGTCTAAGCAGTGTTAGTGGGTTAGCCTGCTAGGACGCAGCTGACTGAGGTGACTCGCGGGAACCGTCTTACGGAGGACCTTGAGTATGGTCTGCAAGGTATGACGAGTATTCCCGGTTCCAACGGTACAGGTCAAGTCCTTTGACTTGAGGAATTGCTGAGTTTACCTGTACATCAGGGCTGTATCTTAGGTATGGTGAGAGATTGCCAGAATTCTCTTTGGTAGTCATAAGCCATGTCTAGTGCAGTCCTGGTGTGCAAAGTGACAGTAGTTTCCAAGAAAGGATCTGTCTCCTGTCAATAGGCTTTGACAGTTGAGTCTCATGTATACTCTAGGTCTTGTCCCTAAAACTGTGGCCACAGTGACTGAACAGAAGGGAAGGATTCCCTTGCGGCGTTTAGTGAGGACAGACCGACACTTAGGTCCAAGATGGGTACCTGCGTTATCCGTGCCCTAGACACTAAGTGATGAGACCGAAGACAGAAGGACAAGCGTACTGTTAGAGCCTAAATGTTCATCCCTGAATATTTCACCTAGTCTCTAGTGCCATGGACCGTTGCTAGATGGCCACCCATGGTAACGGACGGATTCTAGGAATCCGACCAAGTCTAGCTGAATGGTGAACCTAAAGAGTCACACACTATCCACACACAATTAAATATTTAATTTGGAATTAAATATTGGAGTGAAGGAATGATTAAATTAGATTTAATCGGGACCTTTATTTTTCTTGGAGAAATAATTCTTTCTATTTTGATAGAAGGAATTAAATTGATAAATTGGATTTATCAAAGGGATTTATTTAATGGGCTTAAATAATATTTATATTTTATTTTAGCCTCTTGGAAATATTTAAATAGGTTTTAAATATTTCCATTAAATTAAATTAAATCAAATCAACGGTTGAGATTAATGGGAGAGATGGATGGCTAGGATCGTTTTGACTAGGTCAAAACACTAGTTTGACTAGGACTTTGACTAGGTCAAAATCCTAGTCAAATTAGAGTTCTTAAAAGAGGAGTTTAAAGAGGATTAAAACTCCTCTTCTATATAAACCCCTAGCATCCTACAATTTACATGATGATGAATCTCCAACACACACACTACTACACACACACACGGATTCTCTCTCCCTCTCTCTCGTCCGATTCTCTCTCCCTCTCCAAGAAATATTTTCTTGATTCTTTTGTTCTTGGAACATTAGAATCTTGATGAATCAATACCATTAATTGATAATGTGTTATTGATTCATCCACTCCAAAAACATAAACTTGTTCGTTGCTAGCACGACGTGCAAGATACGTGGGTGGATCGTGTGTCACGATTTGGAGGGTCTCAAGACGAGATCTTGGTGCAAAACGGGGAACAACGCGTGTAGCCGTTGAAGACGAAAACGACAACGGGTAGGTCTCGTTTATGTTTTTCGTCCTCTTTTATTTTTTCCAACCCTATGGCCTCCATGATTTATTTTATGTTATTCGTTCATGAGATACACCGAACGCCCGGGAAATTTCAAAGGCACACCCTTTGAAACGTGTTTTAATTTAAAAGCATGTTTAAATTCCGCATTTATTTTTTAATTATACCGCGCTTCCGCATTCGCGCTTTTCCCGGGACGATCCACATAATCTTTCAAAGACCTATTCCCTTCTACTGTGACAACAAAGCTGCACTTCATATCACAACCAATCCAGTGTTTCATGAGCGAACAGAACACTTGGAGATTGACTGTCATATCGTGAGGGACAAATATAAAGAAGGCTCCATTTCACCACAACATGTCTCTTCCAAGTTTCAGGTTGCTGATGTTTTCTCGAAGCCTTTGACAGGTGGTAATTTCCAGAGTTTGCTCTCCAGGTTGCACTTGGTAGCTTTTACCCCAAGTCCAACTTGGGGGGGGGGGGGGGGCTGATAAAACATGACTTTCAACTCAACATACATCAGCTTACACGCATGACTTAGAAGTTGTATTTTTGTCTTACACGCTTTTGTAGAGTATGTAGCACTTTTCCAGTTTGTATTTAATTTCTCTCTGTTAAGCTGAGCAGTTAAGTGGTTAGATTAGTTTAGGGCAGTTAGTTAGTTTAGGTTTGTCTATATAAGAGCATTGTTGCTGAACACTGGAACTCACTTGTAACTCATTTTGTTTGATATCAAGAAGCTCAGTTTTAATTACTCATAGCTTCCAAGTACTGCAGCGTGTATACTTCCATAGTTTTCGAGCAGCAATGCATTTACTTGTCCCAAATAGTTTGGGACAATATTGTTGAATATTTGAATTGCACGTTTACTGGCTAATGACATTATCGTTGAGTATATTGTCATTTTGCGATTATACCCTCTATAAGACAACTATTTTTCAAATGTCACAAAATCGCAACTTGTTCTGATCACTCCCCACTTCCTCCGTCCATATGTGAAACAAGTTACATATTTTGTAGTTTATGTGTGAATCATATCACATATGAAGAAAAGACCAAAAACATACTAAGTAATTTCTACTACGTCCTATTTGTGTGCAAATTCTTAATATTGTTTAAAATATAAAATATTTATAAATTGTTTGTTAGTAATAAAATAAAATATATACAAAATAATAAGTTAATATTGAGTTTATAAGAAAATAGTGATAAAAAAATTCATGAAAATTAAAAAAAAAAGAACTATTAAAAGATAATGAAAAGTGGGAAGTCAGATAAATAAACAAAAAAATTAAATTAAATATTAAAAGCACACCAAAAAATTATTCTCCCTTAATATACAGTATATTGATATGGTATATAACTGCAATTCTCCACAAAATGAAACATAAAAATAAATGAAAAACATAAAAAGTTTAAATGTCATTATAATAATATTGATGGTACAAAATAAATTCATCCAATTATAATACCAGCCTATCTGTTGGGAAAAATTCATCAATATAATATTTTGCCATTAGCAAGCCATTCTCCAGCAAGAAATCCCTTTTTTCTCTCCCTTTACAATTCTTCTAGAGCTGTATATATACTAGAAATCGTAAAGAACATACTGCCCCCAACCGCCCACTAACCCAACTATCCTAGTGGACGTAATCGCCGCCAGGGGTGATTCGGTAATTTCGTATTACTCTTCCAGGAATTTACATCTTGGTCCCTTGGCTAAATTCCTGCACCATCAGTAGCCCCCCCAACTTCGAAATATTTTAGGGGAATATTTAGGAGTTGAATCAGATGTATATGCTCCGCTAATTTGCAGGATTGACTCCTTTCCAACATTCATGTATATCCGTGCAAAGTCTGTTCACAGTTTTAAAGAAGTCGGTTTATTTTGTTTCATTCCATGCTTAAGAAGACAACTGTCTATTAGATTTTGTTAGTTTCTTTCTCCCATACTTGAGAATCTGTATAGTAGGTCTTTCCATGGTACCTGAATTGTTATACTTCTTAAATATTTATAATAGTTGCACTCTTGGTCCTCAACACAAGCTCATGTTCAGATGATGGTTAATCACTGACCTTAATAAATAATAAGTTGTCATAAACTAGACAATTTTCATTTTATGTGAATTCATTTTGTCCAAGTTTATGGATAGTCAAGTATAGAATATCCCTTGCCCGTTGTACCTTTGATCTCCGCACATTGTGCATGTATCTCTTAAATAAGTCGTTTTCGACTAATTTCTTAAAGGGATCCCATCAATCCCCAGGAATTTTTGTAAGCAAATTCATAGAATCAAAAAATGTTCAATTTGATTGCTTAGCTGAAAATAACAATGTCAAGCAACTCAATGTTATGTGCATCTAGCCAATGAAAAGGAATTCTTATCCCCTCTATATTTTTGTTGTAAGCTTCAATTTCTCTGTATGCCTCAAGGAAACCTTAGCTTCGGGGCTTCTCTGGTGTGCCTCAAGGAAGCTTTTTGCTTCGGGGCTTTTGTATGCCTCAAGGAAGCTTTTTGTCGGGGCTTTTTGTGTGCCTCAAGAAAGCTTTTTGCTTCGGGGCATTTTTTATGTGCCTCAAGGGAGCTTTGGTTTCGGGGTTCGTGAGGGACCATCCCCCTCTCTGATTAAATAGAAATATAAATGCGAGGGGTCATCCCCCTCTAAGAGTATCAACACAATTTTTTTCTTTTTCACAATATGCGTATTTAGCTCAAGAAGCTTTTAGGATATTTAGTAAGAATGAAGTTATTAAGCATTTATTGTTAAGGACTTTATATATACTTTTATATATGTAATTTAGGAGATATTCCCCTTCTAAATATTTAACCTTAGAAAAAACAAAGAAAGAGAACCAAAACACCGCACGCAGGAGGGGGAAAGCCAAGAAATCCCCGTACCATCTCCCCCTTGAACCAAGATAAGAATTTTTTTATTACGTGTTTGACCTACCGTGCGAGCGCACCCGTCATGGCAAAGGTCATCTAGGCAACCACTTGTTACCTTTCCCCCACATCTCTTATTTCCTTTCCTTCACTTAATCGTGTTTGCTCTCTTTTCCTATACAAGCTATTGTCTTGTCGTTCTTAGCACTACTATGCTAACAAATACGCAAGAGTATGAAATAAAAATCACAACTAATCCCCCCCAAAATATTTATTCCTTCGTGATCTTGTATTCTCTGGGAGGTTGACCGAATCTACCGAGAACTCTTGCACTTCTCCACACGGTCAAATTCGATCCGGCCTTCATTGAGTGTGTAGGATCCTCAAGGCATTTTTCGCATACAACGTAAATTTAGGATTAGAAATATTGTATATTTAATCAACACGAAAAAGCATACACTTACTTTACAAGTACCACATTCCAAGATATATAATACTAATTAATTTGTCCGTGATTAGGATTAAACTACATCCCACAACATATTGACACACATTCAGCCCATATAATTAGTGGCAGAGTATGGAACAACACATCGTCGTCCCCATCAATCAGTATAATGCCATGGATACAGAGCAGGAAACTAAGTGGACCTCCCCACACATATAACACTCCAGATAAGGCAGGCATTATTCAATATTCAGTACGTGTATGTGATAGTTGTCCGAGTTACTCTGTCACATTATCTTATGGAGATGGTAGGATGTTCTTCACATCCCAGCTAAGTTAATCAGTTATGTTTTTTTTTTTTTTTATATCACCGAAACAATTGACAACTGATATAATAAATAAACCAGTGCATAATTGCATAAAAACAAATTTTCAACTCATAACTATCATACTTTTGAGTAAGGGGGAATAAAGAGACACAAAAGATATGCACAATAAAAATCATTTAGACAGCATACGCTTATCGATTTTGTTCCAAACGGTTGACAAAAAGATATAGCAATTGAAATCAAATAATCCAACGCCAATCACCAATTTATCGAACCAAGAAATCCTTACTCATAATAGCCTCTATGTTTATTTTCACAAAAAGAAAATAGATTTAACAAACGGTAAACAAAAGCCAATGCAGACATACATACATATCCTGATTCTGTGCAAAGCAATTGATTCATTCATGAATCAAGAAATCACAAAACACACAAAGACAGAAACTTTATACCTGCTCTGGGAGACATCATAAATCTGACCCTTGATTGCCATGAGCAAAGGCTTCTTAGGATTAGAGCCATCAGTAATCTCACCAACTTGAACAGCAAATAAAAACTAACCTCCAAATCCGGTATTTTTGAAGACCCACTTAACAATTCTGTGTCAGTAGGAAAAAAGGGAAGGTTTGGGTGCTGGCTGAGTCGACTCGGTAGGTGAGTTAGCTGGGACCTGAGCGCAGAATAGGGGGAACTCGGCCGAGTTGCGGGTTGAAGAAGCCATTTCCGTCGAAGCGCCGATGGCGGAAACCAATCTATGGGGGAGGTTCGCCTAGATGAGGCGAGTGTAATGGTGTTGCTCCGCGATCGAAATAAGTTCCGGCAACGGCGAATCGACGGTGGGAAAGTACCACTAGGTGATTTTGAGTCCAAACAAAGGGAGTTGACAAAAACTGAAATTGATCGGACGGAATTGTTCGACTTGCGGTGAGGAGTCTAATGGTATGCGCGTCAGCCGGTAACTCGTCAGCATGGTGCCGGAATCTTCGAGAGAATAGCCGGCGAAAACTGGCGGTTTTTGGGCGAGAACTGGGCGGTTTTTGGGAGAAAACTGGCGGTTTTTGGGCAGTTTCCCAACGGTTGCTCGAAGGTGGTGCGCGTGGCCGGTAACGTGCTGGAAAATTTTGCCGGCGACCGAACAATGGCGGCGTAACGGCTGAGCCGACTGGCTTCTCCATTTGGGTTGAATCTCTCGTACTCAAAAGACATCTCCGAATGTTCCCACAGAAGGCACCAATTTGATGGTACAAAATAAATTCATCCAATTATAATACCAGCCCATCTGCTGGGAAAAATTCATCAATATAATATTCTGCCATTAGCAAGCTATTCTCCAGCAAGAAATCCCTTTTTTCTGTCCCTTTACAATTCCTCTAGAAAGCGTAAGGAACATATTGCCCCCCAACCGCCCATTAACCCAACTATCCTAGTAGACGTAACCACCGCTAGGGGTGATTAGGTAATTTCATATTACTCTTCTGGGAATTCACATCTTGGTCACTTAGCTAAATTCCTACACCATCAAATATCACATCATATATTACAATCTGCTTTGCGGCAAAAAAGTTCAGCATCCACCCATTACTAATGCTGTAAAAAAATCTTTACGTTATTTAACGCCATGCACTTTTCCTAATCTCTCTCTCTCTCTCTCTCTCTCTCTCTCTCTCTCTCTCTCTTCACAAGTTCTAGTGTAGCAGCATTTTACAAGGATATTAACATAATACATTGACGAGTATACACTAATTAAGAATCCACTTAATTTATGGAAATAATATAATGGAGTGTTATGAATTTTTTGACAGGACAGATTGCAGTACATGATATGATACTGTAGACAAACAAAATTTCATTAAACACACACATAATTGAAGACAAATGAAGACACAAGCAAGAGTCCCCAAATTCTCTCAAGTGTAAATCAAGAAAGATCTATGGCATTCAAGACAAGAATCAAGGCGTTCGTTGCGGAAGTCATCCAAAGTCAATGTTTTTTATTCTAGAAGAAGTCAAAAAGACCCGCGAATTAACGTTATCAAGAAGCAAGACAACATTGGCGTAAGATTAAAGCCTCAAATCCATCAAAAAATATTCAAGTTCAAGAAAAAACATCTCCAAGTTTATAGCGTTTAATCCGGGAACAAGTCAACGACCCCCGAATTAACGTTGTTTAAAGTCAAAGTCAACGTAGAAGGAGATCAAACGTCAAGTTTCACCTACGAAATTACCGAAGTCAAAGATAACATTTTTGAAGTGAAGAATCAGAGGTTTCAAGTAGAGATTTCGCACCCATAGCTGCTCAAATCAATTCAAAAAAAATATTTATAATATTTTTTCGTTTCAATAAATTTAGAAACACGAAAATCTGTTTACAGATACCATTATAATAATATTTATTATTATTATTATTATTATTGTTGTTGTTGTTGTTGTTGCTGCATTTAATTATATATTGAGAGAATCGCAATAACATTTTTTTTTTTATTCTTGTGGTCTTTTTAAAATTTTTATTATCCTTTTCATGCAAATAAAACTATAATATGTGATATACTTACATTTTGTGGAAAACTGATACAAGAATTTGGCAATTTTTATTTTTCAATTTTATCCCGTGCCAATGGAATATTACATGCATTATAATTTAGATTTTGTTAATTTTAACTGTCTAAAATTGTATTTTGATGAGATATATTTAGGAGATGATGGATATTGGTAAAATTATTAAAATAATATTAAAAAGAATTACAAAAAGAGTGTGGTTATCAAACTTTTAAAAATATAGGCAAAACTGGGAGTTGAAATCCCAGTTTCAAAATTTAAAATATTTTTTTTTAAAAAAACAGTGGCACAAAACCCGGGGTCAAAAATCTTGGATTCAGTGCATTGCTGTAGAAATCGAGGTCTTTGACCCCGATTTCTGAGTAGTGTTTATATTATCATGCATGCAACTGTTGTTGCATGCATGCGTCCAATAAAAGTAGATGGGACACGTGCATGCAACAACTACATGCATGCTTTCTCTCATAAGGAATTAGTGTTTTTTAACACCGATTTCTTTGGGTATTTATACTCACCGTTTTCTCATTTGTTTATATTGTTCAAACGAATTTTTTTCTGTAGACGAAATTTTTTCTCTCGATTGGACGGAGGGTTCTTCCAATTTTGGACGGATATTGCTGAAATTTTTTTACATTTGAAATAATAATGGTTAATCTTTACTAATATTGATTATATTTATGCTCTTATTTGTATTCGTAGTGACGAGTATATATTTATTTTTTTGAAAACATGACAGATCAATATAATATTATTATTGTTATATTTTATGGAGGTCGACGAATTGATTCATATGATTGCGTGAGATATGATAGTCCAGAAATTGGATTTAAGAAAATATGTCATAGTACTACGTTTGTTGAACTGGAGTCAATTTTGTTTGAAGTACTTGACCTTCGTAGGGTTGAGTTTAAGTTACAAATATTTTTTAATATACAACATATAATGTTGGTCGATGGCGGGAGACGGTGTCACATATTAAGAATGATGAAGATTTGCAGTTTTTTTTTGACTCAATATATGGCTATGCGTCTGTTGATATTTTTGTTGAAGCAGAAAAAGTGTATAAAAATATCGTACCAGACGACCTGTTTGTTGGAGGCTAAGGAACATACATGTCTATGTTAACGCAAGAATAACCCAACTTGCCAGCAATAACTCAAACGATAGGCAGAGTTGGGATAAATGAAAATTATGCAAATCCATCAACATATAATGTTGGAATAAACAAAGAGTATGCGGGTCCATTTACATACAACGAAGAAGAGAATTACGATATGAACATCGAGCCAAAGCCGATATTTTCTTAAATAATGATCCAATAGACTTAGAATCATATGAGGTTGAACTGAAGGGTCAAGATGATGGTATTCCTGAAAATGATGATGAAGTGTGCATTCCAGTTATGTTGGATGTCCTTGGGGGTGATATGAATGAGTCAAAAGGTCAACAACAACAAGCATTTGATTTGAACATGCCCGCAACATCGAACCACCTTCTTTATATCCTGTTATTTTTTTTTTCAATACAACACATTCGGAGGTACCTATCGACTCTATCAATATCCCTACTGGTAATTGGGGTAATTTTTACGACACAAACACTAGAGAACTCAAATGTGGAATGATTTTCAAGAATAAAGACCACTTGATTGCAACCGAGTAATTTGATGGTACCAGTTCATATAATCTAGTACTGTAGTATGCCCAATTCCAAACGGAGGTTTAACGACCCGTAGTGATTGCACGTCATTCCATTGTACAACATAGTCTCGATAGAACAATGCTCAATCTGTGTCCTAACGTCCCCATCTAAAGAATGAATGTAAGCGTCTTTCACTTACTAAGGGGTTGGGGGGAACGTCCTGGTGCATGTCATACTGACGGAGCACCCGTTCTGGGTGATGCATCTCCATAATGGCATAGTGTATCAATGGGCATATTATGTTCCATGGCATGCGAACTACATAACAGGGTATTGAACCGACATCCGATTGATTCCCGTTATAAGGTAACCAGATAAATTGCATCATTAAACCACTTCATTAATATACTCATGATCTATATTAAAGAGAAAAACTATATGTAATGACCAATAATAATACCTCATTTTCTTGCATCTAATCAAATATATCCCTAATAATATGCAACGCGTTGTGTGCCGTGTGCGGAAACATGACACGACCACCTAAAAAAAGGACAAATACAACAAGAAAGCATTTAAATAAGATTTGAGATTTTACGATTATATGTACGTAAAAAATTTTGCATACCGTGTGGCATATGGAGGAATCGGTAAAACGTTTTTTTCATCAATTATTGTTGGACATATACCTAAATCAGTATTAACTCAAATTAGCGCTATACTTGTAATACGAGCCCAGACCCATATTTGGAGCAACTGCATAGCTCCACCTATGTTTACTTTCCCTCTTTGCGATGTTGTACACAACTCCCTATACATATATGCCAACACCGTTGTACCCCAATTTGAGGTACCACCTTCATGGTTTCCTTCATATCCCATAAATACAACAACAATACCCTATTACCTTTAGCATCGAGAAAGAACATCCCACCAAGGAGGCACAAAGCACATATTCGTGCCTCTTGCAACAGTTCCTCCAAAGGATTGCCATCATCACACATGTTGACCATCAACCAGCTAAGCAAGACTAGTAGATTTTAGTTGGGAGCTCTTAAATGCATCCGCACTCGGGACAAATCCCAACATCTCATAGCAATATTGTTGTCATTCTTGAATACTCCGCTCCATATCTACTCATGTGATAAGAGGCCCCTCAATCGGAAAGACCCACATAACGGCAATGTCTTGGAGTGTAACAGTCACTTCACCAACGAGGAAATAGAAAGTATGAGTTTCGAGTCCCCATCTCTCCACTAACACGATGATAAGGTGTTGGTCAATCTCAATATGACCATACCGCACAACATCTAATAAGCCCATATTTTGCAACACTTGTAGTACTCGAATGTGGCTTGAGACCAATTGGAGAATCCAAAAAAATGAAACATCACCACGTCGTACATTTAGAGTTGTGTCCAGCTCTCTGCATACATCTTCCGATCGATGACTACTCTGCTCGTATAACACACTACTATCGCGTGAATCCAAATTAATATATTTTCGAAATATTGAGTATGTAAAAAAATTTCACACGAGATACAACTGATATAACACAGTCTACCCGTATATGATACAAAGAAGAGTTGAAAATGTGAGGTGAAAATGAAAGAAGATGAGTCATATTTATATAGGCGGATGCATGGGAAAAGGGGGGAAGGGGGGAGCTCAACTGAAATTTAAATGGGACGCATTGGTGCATCCCATCAGCTCAGAAACCGAGGTCAAAGACCTCGATTTCTGTACTCGCACGGAAGCTGAGGTGTTCGACCCTGGCTTCTGACATGGCACAGAAGTCGGAGTCTTTGACCCCCACTTCTGTGCCACTTTTTTTTTTAATTTTCAATTCTAAAATCAGGATTTACCATCCCGGTTTTGCCTATATTTTTAAGAGTCCCATTTCCACCATATTTTCGTAATTTTTTCTAATATTATTTAATTAATTTTACCATGGGTATTATGACAATACATTCGATTGCTCTTAGCCGCAACAACTTCATTTTGTCACCAATAAACAAACCTGGAGAAGTTTCATTCAAATTAAATCGGATCGAATCAAAACTATCACACCACAAATGTAACATGTCGTGTGATTGATCACATACGGCCATCAAACCAGTACAAGCCGGTTTGAGAGAATGTTTGGAGCTTCAGAGACTGGAAGCATCGACTACATACATATCTCTGTTCATTGATCCGTATGACTTCAATTCAGTCGCCAAGAAGCGTCAATCCTAAAGCAGCTTCTTCACAGTCCTAAAAGCTACGATTGTCTACAACTTCAGTTTCAACCACAGTTCCAGGTTTACATACTCGGAATTGGTGGCAACATGAGCTTTGGTTTGTGCCACAGTGAAAATCTTCAACACTTGTCAGACTTCTCCAAAAACATTACCAAATTCTCATTACACTTCAAATTTTCTAAAACCCAAACTTATTTTCCTAAACTTTTCAAGACCTACTAGTCTTAGTGTTCTGCCAAATAGGAAATTCTCTATTGGATTTACTACGTTCCAGCCTTCTTACAGGGCGGGTTCTATACGACAGGAACCGTATCCTGTTTCATGGATGCTCTCTCTACAGACAGGACAATGAAGATCTCTATCATCTTTGCCAACGAGGTCAGTCTTTCCCTAGCCCTGTTTGTGCATGTTTGCCACAAATCACTTACACCGATATGGTAGCTTTCTATTACTTCATATAAACTCAAAAGACGATCATAATTTACAGTACCGGTTCACCAAGCTTATATGGCTAATATGGACTAACCTAAACTGGAATGCACGAAGAACTATTGATACACTGTTTCGTCACTGCCCCCACCCCATCCCGCCCTTTGAAAAACTGGTGTAAGCTTAACGGGGAAGGCTCATTCCTCAATGGGTAGCTCAGGAAATAACAGGACTAATAAGAGATCACAAATGTCACTCTGGTTTCAGTTTTCTGCACTGGCATGCGCACGACTATGTGTAATATTGAAGAACTAACGGGGAAGGGTTACTTTGGTCAGTAATCTTGCGTAGTATAAGATCTCATAATTGAATCTAATCCCAACCTTCCTGTTTTATCATCATAGCAGGCAGGTAACTCCACACCGGGCAATGAAACAGTGTGGAGGAGTGCTGCAGACCTGGACTACGTTTGACAATGTCAACCTAGTGTTTTGCTACAGGGAACTAATAGAGTGTGGCTAGCTGAAAACACAGCTTCTGAGCTTTTTACCAGGATAATTTACAGCTGAAGTCCATCCGTTTTGGGTCCAGTTTTGCTGCAGGATCTGTCAGAATAAGTACACAGGAACATCTCTTCTGCTTCCTTTTGTAAATGAGCTTGTTCCCTGCAGTAATGCATAAAATGGTTTACTGTTCAAAGTAAAATACCTCTAATAGAGAACATATCTGATTCACGTTTTCTTCAATTTCCATGTACAGTAAATCAAACCAATATTCAACTAGTGCAGAGTAGAAGATGTTTTAGATAAACTCAAGTTATTGCCCTGAGTTGTGATCCTGTTCTTGAAGTCAAAATCTAGAAAAGTGGGGAAAGAAAGAAAAACAAAAGTGGAAGTTGGACGATGAACGGAAGAATTTTTTGAACTGGAGAAGTCTAGGACAGAAAGATAAAGACAATGGCATCGACTAAAGTTCTCAAGGTTTTGCTTGTAAACCCAGTTACAGATAAAGCGTCTTAGCGAGTAATCAAGTTTGGAGTGGAGACATTTGCAGGGGTACGCACTAGAAACAAGCATTCTAAGTTTTCTAACAGTAGTCATCATGCCCAAACAAATATTCTTAGCTGCAAGTCAGAACCATGAGCGAAACTGTAGTCCTGAAATTGGTGCCATTTCTTATTCAAATCAAACAACAAAATTCTTGCAAACTTCCCTAGATATACTATCCGAAAGCCAATATATTCTCAATCATATACTGAGGTTACAGAAGGTGGGTTCGTATATTTATGCAAACTAGCAAAACATAAAAGAAAAGTCAAACAAAGAAGTTATCTATAGGCATGCGACAAGCTACAGTCAGATCAAGCACCTTTCCTCTCATTGAAAACTCCAGTGAGTAAAAATGTGTTCCTACAGGCTGACATGGGGAAAGAAATGCTCCTGAAAGAGGCTAAGCAGTCATTTGGATTCTTGCTTTGGACTACAACATGCTATTGTACCTTCCTCAAGAGGCTGGATGTTCTGTATTCAGCATCATCCTTGATAAAACTCCACCAGATGTATGTGAGTGGGACAGTTGAAGCATGCCAAAGAGCATGTGCATCCAAGAGTCCTTGATAAGGAGGGAAGTCAAAGATCTCTAGAAGCATAGCCAGACCACCTCCTGCAACCACAATCCACAACTTCCATCGAGAAGGATGGCGAGTGACACCAGCCCAGATTGACCATGTGAGAAGTTGAGCGATGCCCATAATAACACAAACTTTCATATTCCATCCTGTAGAAATTTTAGATGGTCACAAGTAGCAAAGCTAAACGCTGTTCATGTAAAAAATAACTTGCCTGATAGGGAGAACGTGATATCTCAAATCATTTCTTGATTATTCCACCAGGGCAAGATTGATTTCTTTATTTTTGTTGTGTTGCTATATTCTTTTCAAGTTGAATTCTTTTGGAATATTTTCAATATCCGATTAGACTTAATAAAAGGGTAAACAATGATAAATATTTAAACAAAGCTTAATCTGGACAAGTATACAAAGAAACATAGGATAATCATAAGTAAAATAAAACATCTGAATATTCAAGATAATGCTTGTATTTCAGAAAGAATGGGGAATTCTGCTAAACATAGATGAAGGGAATGAAATTTCAAAGGTCACCAGAATCTCAGTACTCGCACCTTTTTACTTCTTTTTGTTCCCTGTTCCCAATTTTGAAATATCAAGTCATAACATTTCACACAGGCTCTCTGGTATGATCTTACAAATTTAATATTGTCACCAATGAGATATTGTCAAGATTTTTTAATCATACTGATACAGATGGAACAAACTCAGAAAGTATTGAACATACAATTAACTGCATTCACATGCATGCAGACACATTAAGTGAAAGATCCATAATATAACCTAATGCCAATTGGCAAGGTAACATAAATGCACATATCTGAACAGTCAATGTTTTTTCTTCTTATCGCTTTCCCATTCTTGACTACATTTCACGTTGTTATCATTCCGGTCAACCTATTCTTGAATCATGATGATTAGTAGATAGAACCAGGATTTGAATTTTTCACAGGGTAAAACCACAGATGAATGCAGGTTGAACCCATTTTTGAGCTAGCTAATGATTAAGAAAGAGAGGAGAAGAGAGAGGCTTATGTCTCTAAAGGAAACATTATTCAATCTCACAAGTAAATAATCTAAAATTGAAGATAAAGAAGTAGTCATGATACCATAGTCCATCTTGTAAAGGTTAAGGAAGAGAATGTGGGTAATTGTAAATGCAAGAAGTGGAGCAGTGACCATGACTCTAGCAGGGCCATCCCTCAAGCCAAAGCTTCTTATTATTGCCAAAATCAGTGAGTATCCAAGTAAGGCCACTGCAAATGTATAATCTAGTTTTTCTGTCAAGTCCACGTCTCTGCATTGAATAATTATAGTTAGTCAAATTAGCTGTAAAAAGAAGCAGATGGACCACCAAAAAGATTGGACAACAAAAGTGAAGATTAAGATACCCTAACAGAAACATCTGTATCTTTCTTTAGCCCAAATAAAGAGGAGAATATCACGGTATGGATGAGATAATGAGATGAAAAGATCTTACCGACTGTGGAACACTGCACTACAGAACCATGCGATTACAGCCAAAAGTCCATAGATATACCAGAGGCCCGCATAATCATAAAATGGCCTCTTATCTGGCTTCAACGGCAACTTATAGTAAAGAAGGCTGAAAAAGGAAAGCCAACCATGGAAATGCATTGCAAGGTTCAGAACTGAAAAGGCCATAGAAGCAGGCTCCTGAATAAATCCAGGTCACTACATCAGGTGCATGCTCAAAATGAGTACAAACAATGACACTATATTAGATAGTCTGTTCACCTCAAGTAAGCAATAATTAGGCAAACGCTGACAAGGTAACAAACCTGGATACTACATATACGTTGAAAGGGCCATTTGCCATGATATTTGAGAGGCTCTAGACCAAGTTCTGCTCTTTCCTTTTCTCTGTCAAACATACAATGGTAATCACAATCACTCTGGCAATCCCACTGTTTCCATCTCAAGTAAAGAGGCTCTTGCATATACAAAGGGCCATCAAGGAAAGAACCATCCAAAGAGGCCTTGCACTGTGAGAAGCATCTTTCCCCAACACAGCCAGTCTTTACACATTGTTCCACACAAGCCCTAAAATCCACAGAAACAAAGGTCAGCCTATTTAAAGCTTGTATACATCAGGAGAGCTATCAGAGCAATACTGCTTGGGTTTTAGGAAATGAGACTTCAATATGCAACTTTTATATCCAGGAAGATACTGAGAAAAAAATATTTGCCTTTTCACATCCAAGGTATTAATTTATTAGCTTACCATACATGACGAATATTCATAACTAATAAAAGATTCTTTGTTATTGTTTTCACTGTAAGCAGTGAAGAAAAACTCCTAGAGCTAAGGTGAAACATAGGATCAAGGGCGGGTGACTCCAACAGAAAAGCAGCAGAATCAAGTAGAAAATGTATGTATAAAAGCTTATTTCAATGTAACACTAGAAGTCACAGAGTTAAGCACCTGTTCCTTACTCATGAAATAAAGGAAAAAAAAGAACAGAAGAAGAATATATGACAGAATAAATATACGAACTAGACGCAAAAATTTAACCTGTATAATGGGTCAGAATCACCAGCACTGGCATCATATCCTCTAAGAAAGCAAGACAACACCAGAAAGCAAATTATCCAGTAACAATTGGTCATCTGGCTAGAAAATTGTAACAACTAGATTAGCTTATCATAATCTAAATCATATTATGAAAATGATGTGTTTTTTTTTTAGTATGAAAATGATGTTAAGGCATGAACTTTGACCAGCATCTGCCTAGTTCATAAGTCCAATCAGCTGAAACTTTTAGTGCTTATAGTACATAAAATAGATATAAGAAAACTGTACTACCTAGAGGCAAAAGCCATATAAACAAGAATATAATGTGGTGGTGAGTGCTCATGGCTGGTAATTTTGCTTAGACCCTTTCTGATATGAACCTATGAACTATGAAAATGTATCATCAACAAATAAGCACCAGATTTGAAGCCTCAAGGATCGACGAACTTCAACAACATTGAAAATTGTGCAAAAGTTTTTATACTATCTAGAAGTTTGCACGAGCTAGACACTTGCAAATCCACATGCCATCAATGGCTAATGTAATGAGCATTAAATTACATAGATTAATGGCCATTGCTGAAATCAAGATCGAAAACAGCAGAAGAACCTTAATTTGTCTAGCAAATGATGAAAAGTTGCCGTCAAGGTCCAGGACACACTAATACTTCAAACTTTCTACGATAGTTGAGCATCCAATAGTGGAGAGAACTGAGTAACATTCAGCAAACATAGCTTCTCTAAAGCAAACTGCTTTAAAAGCACTTGGGGAACTTCCAAAATGTGATACAACAATGCTCTACCGAAGAAAAGGAACCACTATCACTAACAAAATAATAACACTAGAACAAGAAGAAGTGAATCATAGCATAGTGCTAGGTATCTTCTCATCATGTCTAACTTTTAACAGATTATTACACTCGAGATACTTGCTTTAAGGTTTCAACATTCAATTCATCAAATAACCTTTCCCAACAATATCTATTACCAATCGGCATTGTAGACAGAGGTTGCCATAACAAAACAGCAGAAGAATAATTCTCAAAAGTGCTACGAGAAAACCAGCATTGGCATGAACACGAAACTTCATCACACTGTTGCGCGATCATCATTAATGAATAAAAAAATTGCAGAAATTTTTAGGATAGCTGAAACAAAATCGGATCCAGACCTCTGAAAAAATTACGAAGAAATGATTCAAACTTTGAATCGGAGAGGAATGGATGAAAAATAGATAGGGGAAAAGGAACTGCAGATTATATTTACATACCACTTCGCTGGCTATATTCCAAAGTTTTCTTCTGAACAATCTGAGACTCTGAAGCTAGCGCACAAAAGAGAAATTTCACCTTATGTGGTGGGAGTTGAAATAGAAGAAGAAAAGAAGACGAAGAGGTAAAATCGGCCACTTCGTCAGCTCTCGGCGCCCTCGAATTATGGAGGCACTCGACACCTCACACACTCCGACTAGTTGTGTGTGCGCGCGCGAGAGAGAGAGAGAGAGAGAGAGTGAGACGTGAACTATGATACCATAACCTTGTCAATTTGTAAACGAACAAATTATCCATATAAAAAATAAAATAATAATTTATTTTTTATTATTTTTAAAATAAATTAATTTAGATTTTCAATTTATCTCTTATTATATTTTTATAAGGGATAATTTATTTATTTGTAATATTACGAAAAAGTAAATTGTATTAAACTTGCATATATATTGATTACTTCAACAAAAAAAAAAAAAGGAAAAAGAAGAAAAGAAAGAAAAGCTCAAATTGGTTGATACAAAGTTGATAGATTAAAGGATTAATTACACTAACCAATTGATGCTTTTATAGGAATATACAAATTTCACCCTTTTATTATAAAAATTATATAAATTTTTCTTTCAAATATATCTACTTTACAAATTATCCATTTTATTAGTCAACTTAATGAATTTTGCTGATATCATAAAAAAAATTAGTCTAAACTTTCTATGATACTCTCAATCTGAAGAACTATATTTTCTATTACTTAAATACCCTTTAAGGGTAATTTGTTGTTTTTAAAGGTAAAAAAGGTGTATACTTGTAACTTTTAGTATATTATTTTATAATATTTTTTAATCACATATTGTGTATGTGTAGGTTTTGAAATTAATTTATATTCTTAACAATCATCAAAGCTTGCAAATTTTTTTGAAATTATATATTTTACAGAAAAATAAAGCTTATATTTTGAAAAAAAAAAGGGTACTTGAAGATATTTTGGTTCACTTCTATTTTCAAGTTTATTGAATTATTTTTAATTTTATAAATGAGGCAAAATGGTAATTTAAACATATACCGATAAATTTGGCTAACATATTTACCAGATGGGGCAATTTGTAATTTTTATAGTAAGAGGGAGAAATTTATATATTTTCATAGTAGTAGGGGAGGTCAGTGTAATTAACTTAGAGTAAAATACCCCTTAATTATATTTAGTTATTTCATAAATATTTTTTATTAATTAATTCTATTAATTTTTTATTCGTACATATTTAGAATTACAAAGGAAAAGAACGACGGAAAGAAAAATTATCATTGGATTTTTTTATCTTTTTTTTTTTTTTTTTGAAGGGGATTATCATTGGATGTTAGTATGTTACTTTTCCCACCAAAAGCAGTTTCCGGTGCTTAAAGTAAAGAACTTATATTCTTTTGTATGTAAAGGTTTGCAAGAATTTAAAACTAAGTGTTTATTAATTTATTGTTGAAAATAAATTTATAATGTATTTTTATTTTTTAACTGCTTCAATTAAGTTGTATTTTTTTATATCTATTTTTTAACTATTAAATAAAATTGATTTAAACTAAAAGTTATATCAAACCAACTTCTGTAGCTTACCAGCAAATTATCAATAATAAGTTGTTTTCCAAACACTCCAACTTTGACTTTTTATTTTTTTACTTTTAACTTTTATTTTCAAACACTCCCAACTTTTATCAGTGTTTGACGTACAACTTCCACCATAAAAACAAAAATAATTACAAACAACCTTTTAATTTGGGAACTTTGTTGCTTTATCAAAAATGACAAAATCAAACTATATATATGGTAATGTTACAAAAGAATAAATCGATTTCATCCTGTATACTACAAAAGTGTTTTTACAACAATGAATGACAAATAGTGCAGAACGGGCATTCGCCAGGAGCCAGGATTCTTCATCACAGCAGCAACAAATCTCATGCAACTCAAAGGGAGGACTTTACATATACAACTTTCTGAACAAAATCCACGCAACTGGAATATGCTATATGTTGAGGGACGATCATTCTTCATCATCCCCGATTGATGCAAAAGAGAAGGGGCTAAACTTGTAGCCGTCTCCCTCGTAGAATTTGCTCTGAAATTCGACCCAGTGAAGCCTCAAGGCGTGCAGGAAGGCGCTCAGTGTTTCCATCACCAGTAGGACACCAACAGTTGCACATATGAATACAACTACGCCAATGATAAGAACGAAGACGTTGTTGAATCTGCAGGGACACAAGAACAAAATCAACGGCCTTTGAGTATCAAGTGAAATCAGAGTATAATCGTGCTTCTGATCGTGTAGTAAACCAAGACGGAAGAAGGAAGTGGAGAAAAATTACCCCCATGCAAGAAGTAGGACCTTCTCGTAAAATACGCTTGATAACTCTGAATGTGCAAGACTGCATTAGACGAAAAACAGAACAAGAAGTTGTCAAAGTACAGAAATTTGTCTTGCAGATGCAGAGAAAGGAGTACAAACAGAAACCAAAATTGAAAATCAAATAATTTTTTATTCCCAATCATTAAGAAATTCAGAAGCTTATTTGTTGTAAACTGTACAACACACGAAATAATTTATTTTAGAAATATTTACATTTACACCCCCTAACCTATTACACAAATCATCCCTACCTTTTGAATAATTACACATACACCCACTAGAAATATAAGCATCATTTACACAAATCACCCCTATTTTTTTGAAAATTACACTTACACCCCTCACAAGTATCGACATTATTACACAAACTACCCCTATTTATTGGCTATCAAGGTGGTTTCTGAAATTATGCAAAAAGCAGGGGTGGGTTGTGTAAATAAGCTATAGGTCAGGGGTGTAAATGTAATTATCCCTTTATTTTATTCTTAGAACATTTAAGATGAATACTTTTTACTCCATCTCTTATCTTCTTCCAAGCGCACTCACTTTCAACAGATTATGAAATAACTGATTCTCCACAAGAGAGAAATTTTCAGTAACATCATAAGATTTCTATGACCAGAAGCAGTGCTATTGAAATTAAAAACTGCATCAAGTTTGGTCTATGCCTAAAGGCTTGAATCATTTAGCTTTAGCATGGAAAAGCTGAGAACATAGTTCCCCAAAAGCCTATAATGGAAGGACAAATAACAAATAACGTCATAGACGCCTACGAGCATTTAACATAGTCTGCATGAATAGAGGAGTTTGCACTAATAAAATACAAACCTGAGGGCCCACAGACGCAGGTATGAAGCTGTATTGGAGACTGCTCCAAGAACAAACTCTATGGTATGTATAAGTTGATGAACCAAAACTTCACTAAACTCAAATTCCTCGTGTCCATGTGAACCCTTGTGTTCTTCCAATTCAAAAGAATTATCGTCGGTGCTGTCAAGTCGTGCATAGGATTGACCACGATGTCTCTGAGCAAGAAATTCATATTAGTAAGACAAACACAAGAAGAACTAAGAAAGTAACAAGATAACCACAAGAAAACGACATTATGAATCCCAAACATACTTCCTCATGCTGTTTCTTCAGAAGAAATGGCTTTGGGAACAGCATCCATGGTACAGCAACGAGTGCTGCTAAAAGTAACACAATCTGCCAGTAAAACGATGAAAAAGTTAGAACCGGCAAGCATGTGAATAACCATAAATGCAATCTTTAGTATATATGACGACAATGTAAAACCTGGAGGAACTTCTGGCCCATGAAAAGCTGATTCTCTCCCAGGTCATCAGTAGGGCTCAGGAACATGTATATCATTACATGGTACAAATCAGCTTGAGACCCAGTACACCACTTGATAATTATGAGCAGTGAAAGATATCCAAACAAGCTATTCAAAAATATCATCTGAGGTACAAATTGATACCTGAGGCAGTGCACATTTGATGTGAGTTAAGAATCAGTCTGGTTATGATGAGCGTAAGTGAAATGCACAAGCACATCCAAGCATGGTTAACTTTTTGAATAACATGTATGAAGGGCTACCGCTAAGCAACTATATACCGACTCCAAGTATGCTTAAAGGTGAAATTTCAAATAAGCTTAGCTAAACTTACCAGACATTCAGATCATTTTGGAAAAACTTCGCATTATAGTAACTCAGGATGATTCCAAGATTCATCTGAGCAATGCCCAAGAGAATTGACATCTTCATCTTCAAAGAGTTGAGGAATGGCAATTCGCTACGGGTACCATGCCACTTGGGATCTACACCAAATGGATATGTATGACGTACTTTAATTAATCCCACTGTGGATGCTTCCCTGAAATAATATGACCATTTAAAAATCTCAGTGGAAAAGCATAAATGGGAGTTAAAAAATTTCAAACTTCTAGTTTCCTACCTGCAGGTTGAATCACGGCAATCATAAGCAGAGCGCCCAAATAGTTCAAAAGGAACAGAGAAGAATTCGTTATATATCAGTCCAGTGTATATTGAGAACAGAGCCATCATCATTAGAACATAGCGACCACCAAATGCCATCTCCATGATATCCCCGAGCTTCTGTTGTTGACACAATGCAACCAAATACACTTAAGTACATCCTATAAAGTTCCAAAAGCTGAAATCATAAATAACATGATTGGAGCTGTGTACCTCTCAAACCAAAGAGAGCGTTAGAGATGCAATACAAGCTAAGAAAGATATTGCTATTCTAGTAGATCAGTATTGAATCAGCTCTACTAGATACTGCTATTGTGTATATAGTTCCATAAATAGATCTAGATTAAAAAACTGCAAAATTCAAAGGCACAGACCAGATTACTTAAACTAAAGCCACAACCAGAAACTGAAATGACCAAAGATGTTGCCAAATGCTCTAACAGTAGAAAAGGCATAAGACAACTCTCAATGGATTGACTAAAAAGTCACCTACAGCAAAATTGAATTGCAAAAAACTCCAAGAACAACAGAGTAGCAGTGAACCTCGCTTTGCAATCAGATATGAGAAGCAACATTATTACCTGGTTGGACAGTTTCTTCTCCCGAAGTATGAAATATAATGTTGCAAGAAACAGGCTTATTCCATGGCCCCAATCTCCAAACATAACTGCAAATAGGAAGGGAAAGGTGACAATAGTGTAAACACCCGGATTTGCTTCCTGATACTTGGCCACCCTGTTATAATCAGAATAAATTATATGGTAATAACTTTGAAAATCGAAAACAATACCAGTGAATTGAAATAAGAGAGCAAAATTTAGGTGGTGCTGTATATAATGGCCACACAAGGTATCTTTACAGATACCAATTAAAAACGAATATTATGCCATGAAGTGTTTGGTAAAGAATGATCAAATCACATCAGCATTTTATTTTGTATAAAAAGAATAAACTTGACTAGGGGCCTACCACCCCAAGGATATGACAGTCATTTTAAATAAAATCATAAACATCAAGAAGACCTAAGTGGGTGGCACAAGACCTTTTGGGTTCCACAATTAACTACTGTTGTTAACACATTTTTGCTTTACATTTTCAGTTCTGATATTCAGTGTTCTCTAAAAGCACTAGATTGACTTGACTTAGTTTTATTTGAAAACCCTCTAACCTCCCATAACAAACTTGTGTATTACAGGTCAGACACACTTTACATTATCTGGAAGGATTGACAAAAGTTGTTTCACTGTATCTAATATAAAAAGCAAAGATTCTACTAGTACTTATTATCTTGTGGCAATGCTATCATAGCTTAAAACTTGACAAATGTGGCCATGGAGACAGTTTCAAGAACTTTCATATTTACGCAGTACCAAGAAGGATGGTACTCTGCAGGAAACAAATATTCTCCCTGACCAATGGAAGATGATCTTACTAACTGACTTAATAATTTGATTAGTGAAGATTGCAAGACGGATGGTGTTTATTTGGTGCATTAGGAATGAGAGAATTGGAAATATCTATCAGATTCCATATATATCTTCTGTTGCATTGAGGACTGACTAGTTTTATGCTCAAACGAGGAAGAGAGAGATACTCCAACATTCTGTACTGAACAATTATCATACGAAATTGATCACCCACTACAAGTTGCTAATAATACAGTTGATACTACCATACAAACAATAAGAACATCAATATTCTTTGGCAGGCACATTTAGTGATTCAAAATATGACACCCACCAAACCCAACATCTACTTTTGAGCCTCAAACATAGTTGAGGAATAATTTACTTATTGCCCTTTCAATAACTATGGGATCTTAAATTCTTCTATACATCTTTTTTCGACCCTTTAAAGTATAGGTGCTTCACTCATTGTTGTCTTTCTACTATTCCCTTGTAAGCATCTTTTTCTTCTCTCCGAAATAATACTAGCATCAAAAGATTAATGGAAGAAAAAGGATTTGGAGAAAGTTCCAAGGACAAACATGGAATACTTTTTAGTTCAACAACATTTACTGAAGCATCAATCTGACTTTCAGTTATATAGGCATTAAAATTTCATTGTTACCATCACTTACCCATATGCATCAACAATTTCTTGAAAAGCAGATGTAAATTTGTTGGTACGGAAGTATGTCGGAGGTGAGTCCTTGGTATGCAGCACCTGGAATATGGCTCCCACTTGTGAATTGCTATCCACAGTTGCTCGATTTAGTACGTTCTGGATCTGCAAAAACGACTTTGTTTAGAAACAGCCTAAAAGTAGACTGATGAAAATTATTCATGTTTCCACCAAGGGATAATACCATCTATACCTGATTTGTTGCAAAGGTAGGACACCAGCCTTCTCCGACAAGGCACTTTTTCGTAACATCAAAACTGAGCATATTCAAAGTATGGTAAATAATTTTTTCTTTCTTCACCTTCACAATTTGAAAAGGATGAAATCAGTACATGATTATAGAAATGCAGTCTAGCACATCACTGCTTCTCTGTTCGCCATCCCGCCTCTGTGTGTGTGTGTGTGTGTGTGTGCATGTGTGTGGTATTGTAGAGCAAGTTTCGATGTGTTTCCCAGTAAGAAAGAGTAGAAAATTCATGAGAAGATGAACAGAATTAATGGTTGTCCAAACTGTGCTTGAGAAACTGTAATCACTAACCAGAAGGTTCCACTGCTCAAATTCATAACCAATACTCTGCAGGAGATTGGCCCTATGCAGCTGTCCGATATCTACAGTGGTCTTTAGTTCTGAAAGTTTTCCTGATACCTAGGAAAAAACAACAGTTACCAGTTTCAGCTGAACTCCTGGTGGAAACAACATTCTCTCTATTAGATAGCATGAAAAGCTTATAATGGTAACTTGTCCTCGTTACAGTACAAGTGAGAATGTCAATGATTTTTGCAGATTTGATACAATAGCAAAATGTTATTGAACAACATACAAATCATATGACATAGAAATCAGCTACAATCTCTTTTCTCTAGCTTCATATACTGAAGTTACATTATGTTCCTTAGTAAATAAGTAAATAACTTTATTAGAAAATAAACGATCAACTTATTTCATACCTCTGTTATCATTTGATATTGTTTGCCAATATCATCTGGAAAGGGATAGCGATTTGCTCCAAAAGCATCACATATCTTCAGTATTTTGTTCTTTGCTCTTTCTCCAGAATAAAAGACAACAAACACATTTTTCTCAACCTGAAAGTTGTCACCCTTCATTTCAGCAAAATTTAAAGGAAGCATCATCCGAATACATTATTCAAGATAAAAGACACTGCTGGGATATAAAGAAAAGAAATAACAGTGCAAACATCTCAACTAGACAGTAAAACTATATAAGAGAACACATGATGTAGAAACTAAAAGTTTTGTCCTCATTTTCTTGATGGGAATTGCAATGAAGATTGACATGAAAGCCTGCAAATACCAGACTCTGTCACACAGAATTTGATGTGTACGACTTAAATAAGATGCAACAATATGAAATACTGTGATCAAGGATTAAATAAGTATCAAGGAGCATGAAATAATTTATTAATCCACGTAAAACCAAAAAGCAGAGACAATGGAAAAACTTTCTATATTGCCTTATCTCCTGAAACTGGATCAACCACGGGCTCTTCCACAACCACTTGTCTATGGTACACATTTCCCCTGGTGGAACGAAACAGAATTCTTTCAAAAGCCAATGACTTTTCCCTGGCAACTAGCCCACTAACAAACCCCAACTTTACTTGTTTCGATGGTTCGGTTGACATCTCCTGTCAACACACTCGCAAAGTTTAGTCCAACCATTAGCAATGAATTTTGGCTGCAGGAAATCATAGAAAACCATTACTACCTGCTCAAGTAACAGGGGGCTGTCAATTGATCCCTCACCAAGGGCTTGTTCAACTTCTCTATGCTGAGCAATGGCACTATGCTCAGCTGAATAAAAAACTTGACTGGCCTGGATTTAAAAAGTGAAGAAAAAAAAAGGAAGAAAAAATTAAAGATAACTGTTTGCAACCAAACTACAACATGCTAAGAGTTCACATCAATTCATTAAATGGACATCAAATTTCTTGACAATTATTCTCATATAGGCTTTCATGACAGAAATGTTGAATGAAAAAGCACAATTACCTTTTCGAGAACAAGCTTATACTCTAGAAGTTCATTATAAGAACGCTGCAACTTTTCAGTATTTGCATTCATCTCTAACAGCTCTGCTTCATACTCTCCCAGTTTTACCTGATTCAAGTCGTAATATATCAGGAAACACCCTGATTAATGCAATGCAGCAGAGCATAGATAATGGAACAAAACTGTGAAAATAGTATGTAAAAATGTGGATAGACAAAGATTGCAACATAATAAGACTATGGAAAACCTTAAAGCAGCTGTCAAACTTAGACAAACCTCTAACTCGTCCAAATTGACATTAGTCCCCATTGGAGACCACGAAGATGACAAGACGCCAGTCCTTTTCATTTGATCCCTAAAAAATCGTAGCTTGCGAGCCATCTCCCCACACCTTTTGATCTACAGAAAGAATCAACCATGTGTGTCTGGTGCATAAGTAAAATTAGAAAATCCAAAAAGAAAGATGCATATTCAATTAGAAAATGGCATAGTTTTAGTTACAAAACTTTGAAGAATTTGAGGTAGAGGACTTCAGTATGGCAATATTAGATACATTATTTTAGTTCTGAAATCCGAAAGGTTATGATGTTCTTTATAACAAGGAGGCAGGTGGAAATTCTGTTCAGCGGCTAGAAGATGCAATCTCAAGCACATATGTAATTTTTTCCCACTGGAAACATGCATGGTTTTTGCTCTCTCTTACAATGATTTTAAACTTTTTTCTGCAATATGCAACAAATCCATCAACAAGGATGCTAAAACTTTTGCCCATTTTAACTGTGAACACTGCTGGAAACTTGGAATTGGCAAGGGGTAAAAGGGGAAGTACCAGTCTACAAAAAGACAGTTGGCTACGAGAAAAACTCGGAAAAAGCTACTGTTTGAGGATCCCATAAACTCACCAGCAATAATTAAACAAACAGTAATAGAACAAGTGAAAACAGTATGCACAGATCTTAGATGCATATAGTTTTTAAAGACTATAACAATTTCCATAGAAGAAAGGTGCAAATCAACAAACCTGAGTGGCATATGTCCTCTGGAAAGGGCTTTTTTCTGCATTGAGCTGGAAATAAGCAAGTCAATAAAAGAAATGATGAGCATTAGGCTTATGAATACTTGTGACATAATGAAACAGAAAGCTTGGTATTTACAAAGAAACATCATTTTCCCATTTCTTTATATTGCTAAGATGTAACAGGATTAACATTGCCAAAGCTTCAGAACCACCAAATCTTAAACACTCCACTTTAACGTCCCAATTAACCGGTCCTCAACCGCCATTGTTCACATACTTTCGAACATTAGAAATTCTCTGACGGCGAGAAATTCCATCAAAATCCGCCAGAGAGCCAATTCAAACCTAAAAAAACCAGCTCAAAAAGATGACATTGTACATCGTTGAAAATGAAAGAAGCTTGCGACTTACGTCTTTGAATTGGAATAGACCGAGATCGCCGAGGTAGGAAATGGCGCGATGCGCTGATTCGACCGGAATAATTAATCGCACCATCTGCATCGGCTCCGATCGCAGCATATCCATCGCCGGCCAGCACCCTGCCGCCGTCATTCTCTTTCCCCGCTCCTCTCACTCAGATTCTAACTTCCGAATCAAAACTAAACGGCGACGAAGAGCGGAACTTATGATTCGCTCGATGCGCAGGACTTCCTTAGTCTTCTCCGACGAAATTCCACTGGCCGGAGGTCGTACGGATTCAAAGCTTTCGTGCATGAACTTACGACTGGCGCACTTCTTTATTAATTTCTCGGGACAATTAGACCGCCGAGTTTAATATACTTTCAGGTAAATTCAGTGTAATTTAACAAATTATATTTATTACTTTTAACAAACAGATTCATCTCTTAATTAAAATCGATCGAATTTATTAATATTAATAAATAATTAAATTAAAATATATATTTATTTTAAATATCTTATTAGAGATTTATTTTAATATAAATAAATTTATTTTAATCAAATTATCTTTATACATGCTCACACGTCCTAATATGCAACTATATACAAAAGTATTTATTTAACTCAAAATAAGTGAAAAGTAAATTAATCAAAATTAAATATATATTTTTATTTAATCTTTTGATTAATATCATCACATTTCATAAATTTAGAATATTCCAACGAATTATTTATTAAAGAAAAATAAAATTAAAAATACTAAATATAATTTTTCAAAAAATAAAAAACCTATTTTCTTTTGACTTTGTTAACAAGCGAAGCATGATGGGGTGTTTGGTTACGGGTTATAACTTACTCCAACTTGGGTTGTCCCTGTCGGCGGTTGGTAAATTTAGTCCGCAGAGAACGACGTGTGCTTTGCCTGCCGCGTTGAACTTTTGTGCTTCGTTTGGCTGATTTCAATTTTATTATTCTAATAAATTTGGAACACATAAATATTTATTTTTTTGCCAGGAAAAACATACATTATGTTTGAATTTATTTGTGGAGTATTTTATTTTGCATTGTGGAGATTTAGAGAAAAAATAAAAAATAAATAAATGTATGATAAAAATAGGGTGTACGTTAGGATTTGTTTTTGAAGATCGTTAAAATAGTGTAAAAAAATGTGTTGTATGTATTGTGTTATATATTTTGAAACAAAAAATATTATTCATTGTCAATTTATCTTTTTGATTATTTATATATATATATATGTATATATTTTTATTTATTTATTTATGGTGAATTGAATTATATAATATATTATTGTGTATGTTTGTATGGAAAATGATACTTTTTAGATAATTGAGCTAAAATCATGCAAAACATTCCGTGAAGGTGTTTTGGGATAGGCCATATGAAATTTTAGATTTGGCCAATCTCATAAACGGGTTGAAAACAAAACCAAACATAGTGATAAATGCTTATTACTTACCGAAAAGAATTGATTTGGGCCGTAATCAGAGCAGTTGTGTTTGGGCCTCAAATCTCCATATGGAATTCCAGCCCAATCCATATTTGTGCTTTTTATGCTAAAATCAAAAGCCCATCAGTGGTTTTGAGCCTACTGAGAAATAATGGAATTGACAACAATCTCCTAATGGGCACAAGAATTAGGCCTAGAATTGGGTCCTATTAATCATTTATTCAAACCGCAGAAGTAAACGAGTTCTTAATAGATTTTTAATAAGACATGAATTGATCTTGGGGAGAACAGAGTGGTCTGATTTTTCAAGATCATGGTTTGATCTGATCAGATATGTGGATATTTATTTCATTATATATGAATTTGTTATACTGATGAATATATTAAGTTATTAATAGAAACCTTGATGAAATGATCACCACAAAAACATAAATTATTCAATACATTATAAATAACCAGGGATTAAAGATTATAGAAAATTCATACTCTAGACCACAGTAAAAAAAATTAAATAAGAAAACTTCAATTTTGATTACAGTCAATTAATATTTATCGTAATTTCAAATATGCCCAAAGCAGTTGTCTTGGTTCTTAGTTACACCAAAAGATTTTCCATTATAGTCATTGTACAATCATAATTAATAATTACTCACCATAATCTTTACTTGTAACCATAGTTATAGACTAGGGCAAATATTCAACTTACAATGTTACCAAAACAATCAAAAGATCTTGGAATCAAGTAAAGATAAAGACACAAAGAAGGCAAACATCATACATGATATTATATCAAATGCATATATTTCAATTAATAGGTCAATTGCATTGACATCTTCAGAGGTTAGTTTTATTTGTACAAATATTTCATGTATTTTTCGAAATTACAAGTACATTTCTTAATATTAAAGTTAAATTACAAGTACACTCCTTATTCAGTAGGGATTTTTTACACAAATACCAACCCCCTGAGGTACATTACACTAACATCCCATCAAGGAGTATACTTGTCAATTTACAAAGGGCAATAAATATTTGTGTAATTAGACCCAACCTTACATGTGCATCGATTACCAAAAAACAAAATAAAAGAACTATTTCCTACACTATAATACGACTTAAAGACTACATAAAAGCAATGCGAAAACTTGAGTTTTAACAATAATTAATCAACGTTTCACTATGATTTTAGCTATGACTATAATTATTAAGTATGGCTAATATTTTAACCACGCCTACAGAAACAATGCTATCCAGTAGTAGTTTTTCTTTTTTTTTTTTTTTTGCATTGTCATTTGTATATGTAAAAAAAAATGCTATCCAGTAGTTGTTATATAGTACTCGTCATAATTTTTTATTTTTAATTATGATAATTAAGATGTAATTTACCCAATTTTAATTAAATTAAGGCAAAGTTGAAGGGTATAGGGTAGACCCAAAGGGGTCCCTCATGTTCACTACTTGTTGGGTCATTCTGTTGGGGTTGTACCACTACCACCTTCAATGCAATTTTATAACACATTGGTCCAACATTCTTACATGTCAAACTACCACTTCACATGACCTATTCAATAAAAATCCAACAAAAGGTGGAATATATAGAATTAGAACCACTGCTTGAAACCAGGCGGGTTAAGGGCTTTTCAGACCAAACCCTTTCAACCTAGAAAAATCAAACTAACTTGACACCACATTTGCATATAAAGGAATATTTTTTTGTCTATTAGGCCCCATTGATCCTATCTTGGTGAGTCAGCATTTGTTCACAACTCCATATAGAGTACCTGAACGATGGAGGAAATAAATAGCTTCAAATACGGTAAGTGGGGGTCCCATAATGAAAAAATCGAAATTAAACTTAACAAATTGTCGTTATATGATAAATTATTGAATTATCCCTAATAAATGAATTGTAGCCATGTAATAGGAGTAGATGAGGAGTAAGTAGTACTTTTCTCTTATCTATCCTAAATAGTTCATATTCCCACTTGTATAAATAGTCCTCTTCTTTTTGTCATAAGAAGGAGGATTTTCTAGCTTGTAAGGATTCTAGTGTCAACGTGTTGAATCGCGCCCATTTAAAATAAATATAGTCAATCTCGCTTTTTAGCGACATCATTGAAAAAAAAATATTCAATCGACAAGAATTTGTATGAGGTTGGTTCAGTAAAGGTTTAATTGTATTTTAATTTTAGTCCTGTTATTATAGTTATTTGACATTTTATCGAATAATTTATTAAGATTGTAAAATGGGGATTCATCTTTTTTAATTTCGCGTGACAAAAGAGGCTGGAATTGCATAGTTGGTGGGAATTATGATGTCACTTTCCAGACAACTTTGAAAATTCAATCAAATACATCTAATATCGCGAGATTTAAAAAGGTGAAGACCAATTTATAACACTCACAAGTTATACAACTAAAACACCAAAACTATATAATTACATGACTAAAAATATAATTAAAGTGTTCATTAAATATAATAAAGCAAGCACAAGCATGTCTCTCCTACTCGCCTCGACTACTAAAAATTGATTAACTATTTGTAGAATGTTTCATTGCGCCTTACCACAAACTCAAACAAACTTGAACAACAACGAGTTCGATTCAGCTCGACTCAATTCTCCTACGCCCCTGATCAGTAACCTTACACACGGCTCAAATCCAACCAACTCATCAACCACAGCACGATATTCTTCCCAAAGTCGAGACGTTTAATAGTACCTAACACAAATCCAATGATCACACAAACCCCATATATAGTTGCATGTCACGAACGTTGTTGTGCAACAAAATGGAGTAATAGACATGTGAAATGGCAAGTAAAGGGGAAAAGGGAGGGTAGTGAATTATTGGGATTTAGGACCACAACGCAGCTGAATTACCATGCCGATGCCGGATGAGCAACAGCAGCACGCGGCTCCCAGTCCCAGTCCCAGTCCCAGCTTGGCCCTCACTCTACCTATACATCTTCCCTAAAATTTCCACACCCTATGACCCTACTCCATTCCAATGGGTTTGGCCTTTTCATTGCTAACAATTGTATACTCCAAATTTAGTTCTTTTTCAACTCAATTATTACTAACTACTTTGTGTTTTTTTTTTGTTTTATAAACCCTAGATATTCATCGTGACTTGGAATCGAAATATCTGTACTGCGTATTTTGGAGAGTGAAGTTTGAAATTTATACGTGTAATAAAGAGGAAATTGTAATTTTAGAAGTTCTGTAATTTAGGGGTGGTGTTTTATGTCCTGCATGAATTGATTTTCACAATTTAGTCATGTGATTTTAATGTTTTGACAATTTTAGTGTTTTCTTGGCCAATTTGGCTGGAAATTTGCATGTGACTTGCGTATGATCAAATTAAATTGCAATTTAGTCTGTAACTTAAGGCGTGTTGGTATTTTTTATCGTGACTTCGAATCAAGATGTTTGTATTAAGGACTTTGGAGGGTGGAAATTGAAATTATACGTGTAAATAAAGAGAAACTTGTAACTTTAGTCCTGTAATTTAAGGGGTGGCATTTTCGGTCCTAAACAAATTGATTTTTGTAATTTAGTCCTGTAATTTTAATATTTTGAAGATTTTAGTCATTTTTCGGCCACTTTTGCTGAAAAATTGTAGTGACTTGGATATGACATATTTAAATTGTAATTTTAGTCATGTAAATCAATTCATGCAGGACCAAAAATGCCAATCCTCCCTAAGGTATAAAACTGAAATCGCAATTTAATTTAGTCATGTGCGAGGCACATGTAATTTTTCGGCAGAATTAACCGAAAAAGGACTAAAATTATCAAAATTTTAAACTTACAGGACTAAAATGCGAAAATCAATTCATACAGGACAACAATCGCCCACTCCCAAAATTACATGACTAAAATTATATTTTTCCGATGTAATAATTTATTATGTATCTTGACTTGGGAGTCAAGTTCTAACATGATCTCAATTAGTTTTACTACCCTATGTTTTTTTTTTTCAAGTAAACACCACCATTTGTGCTTAATAAGGGGGTTCACACAGACTCCTGCCCGTTTATTAATATAGAAAATCGTTTATGTACAAGTTAGAAGGCTAAAATGAGGAGTATAAACTCCTTTTATATCGCATTGTTCTTTCTAAGATTAACAAGGAGTACTTGCTTCTTTTACCACGCTATATTTGGCACAACATTCTTGTGAGAAAAGAGTTTGAGGAGAAATACTAATGTAATAAGAAAACTCGAGGTATAATAAGGACGTACTTACTATTATTATGGTCTTCGAAATATTCATCAGCTTCGTTCTCTCGAAGATCAATAACTTAAGTCATTACTTTTATTCAACAATTGAATGTTTCTTTGCTCGTATTTATCGTCATCTTATAACAGTTTTCTTTCCTCGCCAAAATTCTTAAACCAGACGAACGTTAGCTAGATTTGAGTTTGTGTATATATTGATCGATTCCTTTTAAAATTTGTTAAGATTAATTTTACACATTAAATCCAACTAATTCTATATATTACTTCATCAAGTATTACATAAAAACAAATACCTAAACACCAATATTTTATATTATATATAGCAACAATAAAAGTAAAAACACTGGGATTCATGAATTTTCATCCAGAAAACAATTTGATGTCTCCTAAATTAGTAAGAACATCATCAAAAAGTACCAACACGATGTATTTGTATCGTCGCTCTGCCATCATCATTAGATGGGGAAATATGCAAGCAACCCACTGTGATATTGCAAATGAACAAATTATCACCCTATGAAAAATAAAATAACAATTTACTTCCCTGTATTTTTTTAAAATGAATCAATTTACCTCCCCCTATTTTTTAAATGGAGCAATTTACCTCCTTAGACAGGGGATAAACTGCTCCAAAGAACACGGGATGATAAATTGCTATTACTTTTTCATATGAGATAATTTACTCATTTGCAATATCACAAGGAGAATTGCATTAAACCCTCATCAGATGTAAAAAAACCAATAAACATCGCAACATTTTTTATTATTATTGTTATTATTATTATTAGTGGAAGAGGTTTCTATCTAGTTTGTGATTAATTAAACAAAAATGAACTTTGAAGCAGTGCCCGACAATATCCACGACTTCTGCAGTTTTCACAATAACTGAATCTAAATATTTAATGCAGCATTGTCAAAACAAAAAGATGTAGTAAGATTTTTCTGGTCAATGACTGTTTTATTAAAAGACAGAAGGAAATTAATACAAACATAACCCTTGTATTCAGATGACATTTATTCACAAGGTACCAGGTCAAATAAAGGTGCCCGAAAAGAAGGGCAACTTTTAGTCACAGACAAGTCAATCATAGCTAGCCCTCCTTCCTAGCTGCCTTATGGATTGATCACTTTTTATTATAAATTGTGCACTAATCAAACGACAAATATTATTTATACGATAACTACATTTGACTCGTTATTAGGCTTTCCTAACCTGTTGTCTTGATAGTATACATCCACTTCACCTTCTCCATAGACAAACTCACACTAGTACATTGTTATATGTAAATAACATTGTAATACCAAATGTCCAGACTTAGGTGAGTGATTTTTGTAGGAGTTTGAACAAATCAATAAGAACCCATAATTGTGAATTCAAAAATTCGTCAGTATTAGGTTCAATCACACCTGACCAATCGCATTATAAGTATTATATAGTTATCATATATATAATGATCACTCTCCTTAAAATGCAGATATCAGATATATATATCAAACTAGATGACAAATAACAATTTTTATCACAAATTTTAGGGTCAGTTCACTTTTCGCCCAATTGGCTACGGATTTCTCATTAATAGTCACAAAAGTTACAAAAAAAACCTCACTTTTAGTCATTTCATCAAATTTTATTAGTATTTGATGGAAAAAAACATGTGCTCAGCACGTCGCCATTAACTTTCCCCCCATTTTTAGTCATGTGCTTAGCAGTTTTAGTCTCATTAGTTACGTAACTCTCATTAATACTCCCATAAGTCACTAAAAAATCTCAATTTAGTCAGTTCATCATATTTCATTAGGGATAAGGACCACGTTTTTACCACTTGCCTAATCAATCCGTCAAAAAACTGACGGAATCTAATGAAAGAACTAATTGGAGTGAGAATTCTTATACCTTATGTGGCCATTAATGAGAATTCAGCAACTTATAGGTCCAAAATTGTACTGAACCTAAGATACAGGACAAAAAATACAATTCTCCCTCAAACTAAACTTCAAGTTAAATAACAACGGGATCCTTCCATTTTCTCTTGCAAAAGCAACCAAAACTCGATTTGGACATCAGCCAGAAGTGAGACCAAAGTCTACGTACAGAAGCTAAAACGATCCTATGTACTTAAACAATGGCAAAAAATTGATTGCAAAAAGAAGACTCAGAGAGAGAGAGAGAAAGAGAGAGAGAGAGAGAGAGAGAGTAGATAAGAACTACTGAAGTTTATGTTCCCCCTAAGACTTGAAACGTCTTTGTCTCTAAAGATTATTGTACTTTATTAAGGTACAGAAATTTCGAATCTAGGGAAACTTTCTAAGTTTTTTCTGTTTCCTACACATGCTACCATATCAAGAACCCTATACCAAAAGCAACTTTAATCTTCCCATATTACATGTACCTTATTTCTACACCAACATTAATGTATAACATCCATGTCCACCAACCACATATATACATATATCTGCATCACATGATGCAATAATATGCAGAAATACTCATCCACACCTTCTCACTCCTTTCTATTTATATAATTAGTCACATCCCTGCATGTCAATGTCTACCATCCTCCTAAACGGCAACTTACAGTTCAAGAAAATCGACAAATCACATGTAACAAAGGATAACATAGATGGGTTCTTGTTCATTATATGTATAAATTTCTTAGTGTGTGTTTTAGTATATATACATATATATATGTATACATTTTTATGACTTGAAGTGGGGTGGGGGTTACTATCGAAATGTACTGGTTTCTTGGACATATGAAGGGCAAAGTGACATTTGCCGAATGCATGGGAGTCTTGCAGTGCTGGACCGGCAGAGCCCCATTTTCTTATTTTTGTCAATACTTGTAATGATAATGCTGCAAACTTATGGGGAAATTTCAATCCATTTGATTCGATTTGATCAAATCTGAATCAATTATTATATAACAAGTTTAATATACTTGTGGTATGATTGGTGTAAAATTCAAGAACAGGAATCAATCATATAACTAGTATGATACACTTTCTATATTATTGGTTTGATTCGAACAGCGTATCGCGCACCATAATCTAAAGTAGATTTTATTATAAAATTGTACATCAAACCAAACCTTTTCGTCCTAATTTTATCCGGCAAGAGAACGGATAATGGGGGAAAAGGCAGCGTCGAGTTCAAAAGCCCCAATCAGAAAACAAGGCAGAGAACAAAAAGCCCATTAAAGAATGATGAAAGCAACACACAAAACATGCAAAAACCGCACACATCCACATGTTGCACAAAATACCAAAACGCAAAATCCTTCTACCGAAAGAAAGCACAACCAACAAAAGTGGTATTGGTAAGACCAACAACGTTAATAGTTTAAGGTAACCAAACCACAAAATCATGATTGGAATTCGAACAACACTACTAATAAAACATTAACATGATAACATCCCATTGCCATACTTCTTACACCTTGTGTGTGTTTGTGTGTGTTTTTGTTCAATGGGGTGTTGAGAATCGAGTTGTGATTGATACTACCAACAAGAAAAGAAATAAATCTCTTAGCCGTCGACCCTTTTTCTGAGAGAAGTGAATTCTACGTACTTCTTAAGGTCTTGGAGGTGGGAAGAATTGCGTACCCGCCATGAAAGCGCTGAGAGGAGTTGGATAAAGTGAGGGGTCCAGCATCGAGATGTTCGGGTTGCTAGTGGTGGCGGTGGCGGCGGATGATGTCGCTGCCGCGGCGGCAATGAAATCGAGTGGCTGTTGTTGGGATCCTCCTCCGCCGCCTCCGGAGGAGCTCTCTCCCCCACCACCAGGTGGGTACCGGCTTTCCGGGCCTTGATCGTAGAGAATTCCCTTGAAAACATGCCCGCCGATGTTGACAGCCGTCTGATACGCTAGATGCTCCGCCGCGTCATCCACTGCACTCACTCTCACGCAGCGAAACACTGCTGGAGAACTCACTTCTGGTGGAAAGTGTCCCAACTCAAACCCTAATCACCAGCCAAGAAATCAATCAGGCAAAGAGAATGAAAAGCTGAGATCTTGAATAAAGAAAAAGAAAAAGCAAAGCATTTTTCTTCGCTAACTCGTTTTTGGACTTTATCTGCGTCAGTTTTACTCTGTAACAGTAAGAAGAGAGAGAGAGAGAGAAGAAAGGTAAAGAGGGTAGTTAGATGAAGCATGGAGGTTGGATTTCGCTCATCACACGCAAATGATTTATACGATGAACAGACAACCTTATTGTTGGTTAGTATTACAGCAGTACTGGTACAAAGTTTCTTGGATTCAAATACATTATCTTTCTGTCCTTTCGTAGACTTTATGGAACATTACTGTTAATCTTTAATGACCGCTCTCTAAATTTCCTTTTATTTTTCAAGAAATCAAAACATCATCAATGGTGCCCATGTTTTCAAAATTCTGTTTTCACAGAAGACTACAACATCACCTGACGTGGTAGCAGGCAAACGCGAAGTAGTGCAAGCAAGAGCGGAGCTCGCACCACCACCGCCGCTGCCTGGATTCTCTCTGAGGCGCTTAGGATTAGTACTCAGCTGCTGCTGCTGTTGCTGATGATGATGATCCTGCTGCAAGGCCGCCAACTGCTGCTGCCGCTCGCGGCGTTTGGCGGCCGGAACCCACGTGCTCTTGACGTGGGTCTGGCACTGAAAGCCGCGGCTCTTGCAGCAAGTTCTGCACCTCAAATGCTGGCAATCTTTCTTGGCTTGGTTCCCGCAATCTTGGCAGTTCATTCCTTCGTTTCCGCCTCTCCCTTGCCGCATCACCCTAAACCCGGCTGCTGATCTATAGCTATAATTGGAAGACTCATCACCGATAATACTGTTATTTCTTCTACTGCTGCTGCTCGGGCCGACAGAAAAGTCCACATCTTGAATACTGAGAGGCTGAGTTTGGTGCTGCTGCTGAGAATGATGAAGTCTTTGTTGATGCAGTTGATAGTATTGCTGCCATAGCTCAAAACCCTTGTTATAGATCTCTTCGTTCTTGAACAGAAACAAGCTGTTATTGGTGTCGGTTTGGTGATCTTGGTCTTCGTCTTTACCACCTAGTGAGAAGAACCCAGACATTTTCCACGCCTACAAGCTAAGTCTAAGCTCAATTTTGGGAGAAAATCCATAGCAAACAGGAAAAAGACCTTGGGCTAGAGGGGTGGCGGAGAGGTAAACTATAAACTAGTGGTAATAGTTCGTGGAAGATCCGAGCCAGTGTGTGTGTTTGTGTGTGTGTTGTGCGTGGGTTAATTTGTAAATTTGCAATCTTGAAGAATTATGGGACTAGTTCGCACTACTACTATAAATACTACTCATACTAAGAAGTTAAAGTTGTATGTGTGTGTGTGTGTGTTTAGAGGGAAAAACTGTGGAGACTGGAGACTGGAGAGGGTTTTCTCTACTAATTCTGCTGATGACTGACACACTCACGGTGTGTGTTGGTGTGTGTTCTCTGCTTGCAGCTTTTTTCAGAAACAAAATTTAGGATTTATTTAGGGTAAGAAAAAAGGGTTGGATCGAGAGAAGAAAAGGAACTCGTTTGGTTTCTCTCTCTCTCTCTGGTTCTTGACAGTGTGATCACTTGAATTGAATTCTTTGTGTTTGTTTTCGATGCATTAAAGTCACAGCTCTGCAAACGCCGCCATCAGCCACTGCAACCACCCCTCTGCAACCTCAATTTAAGACATCCCCGTATGATCTTTCCCCTCCCTCCTCTCTTCTCTCTCACACACAACACACTCTCTCTCTCTTGATTTCTCCTATAAGTCACTAGGGTTTGTGGTGTAGTAGTGGGGAGTGTGTGTGTGAGAGAGAGATATGAGAGAGACTGGTTTTTGTGCAGAAAATCTCGCCACTCCCTTCTACAGTTCTCTCGCAGTTGGCAATAAAAACCTCATCGAGAAAGACTCAATCCCAGCCCTTGCATGTCCATCCCACGGCCTCCATTCCTCCACGTGTCACTGCATCAGCTTTTGCTTATTCGTCCTTGCACCGGAAAACACGCTCTACTTTTCTCTTCTGACCATTCTCATAATAATTTAGTGCCCTTCTTTTTTTATTAATTTCTCAAAGGAATTAAAGCCAAATTAACCAAATGAGGAAACACGACCGCACTGCCATTTTAGTAGCACTAACATTTTATCACTGACAAATCAACACCCCGATAATTCAGGTTTTCGCTATGATAAACGTCACAGACAGTGAGATTAGTCACTCATTTCTTTTCCGAATTTTAAAAAGAAAAAAAAGAATTCTCGAGTGTACAAAAACTACTATCTGTTGCTCCTCAATTATTATTATTTATTATTTATTATTTATTATTTACTATACTATTAGGTACCATATAAAAAAATGCCTCGTATTCCACTCTAATTCTTTTGCTAATCATTTTAACTTTGACTTATAGTAGTTATATATATTTATATGATGTGGAGTTTAGTACCCATTTTTTTTCAATTATTAAATGTTCTTGAATGTTCAAGAAATACATAAGTAGAACCCTTTAAATGGTGACACAACAAGAAAATAGAATATTAACGACAAAAAAATTAAGTGATAATTTTAATATCATCATTAATTATATATATTTAGTGACAATAATATTTATTTTATCACAATAATAAAATTTATAATTTTAATAATTACTATTATTTTATAAAATATTTGTTATTAGCAAGAATTAGTGACAAAAAAATGTACAGAAAATTATCGCTAAATACAATTAAGGACTCATATATAGTGGCAATATATAGTGACAACAAATAATTGTTGTCCCTATAGATGTGTCACAAATTGTATTTAATGACAACTTTATACAAAATTTATCACTGCTAATTATATAGTGATAAGATAAATAATATTATCACTTAATACATATTTTTAGTGATAATTTTAAAATTGTCATTTGATATTTTTTTATTAATATCATATTTTCTTATAGTATCATTCAATAAAATAACACTATAACAAAAGGGTATCGCGTCAAGGGGTCAAACAACAAAAAATAATCGTGTTTCAAACTAGCATATTCTGAATTTCCAACAAATTCATCTAATGATTGGTTCACAAGATGGATTAATAGAGCTCTTTATTGTACGTTATTTTTATTGATGCGACTGGTCCAACTGAAACAATAAATAAAGTAGTTCGGCAAATGTCAAGTGCAAGAATATTTACTATTGATTATACTGATTTAAGAGTAAAATGGCTTTGTTAGGACCAACTGAGTGTACCTCTGACTGTGTTGGAAGGGCGGATCACTAGATTATATTTGCATACACAAGGTCATTATATAAAAATAATTAAACCATAATCAACTATGACCTAATTAATAGACCTCCTAGAAATATATGTGTATCTTCTATGTAATTATCAATTTATGAATATATATATATCGATTATCAATACATAAATACAAATAGGATAAAATATTACGTCCATGTCTACTAAGGTATGCCCTAATTATAAATATATTTTTATTAAATTGAAAATTATAATTATTTCACTTGTGGATATCCGTCGAAAAATTGTGTAAGTATAAAAGTACCCTCAAGTATTCGGTCAAAACAAATTGAAAAAAAGAACATTATTTGAAAAGACAAAAAAACCCCTAGTGAAATATCAAGAACTGACACATAAATATAAATTATCAAACTGTTGCTCTCCAAGCAAGCCCTCACTCTCATTTCACTTCTCTCATCAGTCCACTATTGTTCAAGCTGTTATCGTCAGCCATTGATCGTGAGGTCATGTTCAGTCCCGACGCGCATCTCCTTTCTATGATATATTCAATATCATTTTTTTCAGTATCTTTCTTTATTAGTTTAGTCTTATCTCCACTAGAATTCACGTCAGCATTTGATCAGTCACCAGTTAAAACCCTACTGAATGAATTTACATGTAAGACAAAAATAAACTTCAAACGAGTATTTATAATTTTTTCAATCTAACATGAATATATTTATACATTAGAGTATATCAATCTCAACACGTTTACATATAATTTATCCTTACAAATAATATATATACATATATATAAATAGATTTTTTTTTTTTTTATCTCATATGTAGCGTCTCTATTTAGAGGTCAACCCCTTGGATAGCAACACTAGAAGTGATGTGTCAATGGAGAAGCTTCCTAACTCCAGTTACCAATACATTTACATAGATAAGACCTTGTTTGGATTGTAGTGAAAAGAGAAAAAAAAAGCAAAGAAATGCCCAAAAAGGAGACATAGATGTAAATTTTGCTTGAGCCTGCGCGTGCTAAAATTATCGCCAATCGATTCCCACTACTTATAAATCCAATTGAAGATATGACATTTTTTTTCAAATCATTTGATAGATATGTACCCAACTAAGAGTTAAATGCAATATGTTAATTTTCTTGCCTTTTATTACAATGTAGTTATATTGCACGAATCTTTTTTCTGTGGTCTTAGTCTATGATGTTTTTTGCCTTGTCATTCTCCAGCTAAGCTACTTGTGTTCCTCTAGAAAGCTAGATTTTATTTGATTTTTTATTTGAAGGTTTTCTTTTTTTCGTTTTTGAGAAATTTTACGTGTTTATAGTATGGGACGAACAAGAGTAACGTAAGATTCATTAATCTGTATGTCATGTAGACATGTGTCTCACATCGATTGCAGACGAGAATCTTGAGTGACTTATAAGTCCTAAAGCGCCATCTCCCTGACGAATTGCCTTTTTAAGACAAAACTATGAGTCTCATACGATATCAGAGTCGATAATACCTCATGCAACAAGGCAAGATCGAGTTGCAAGCCGCATTAATATGCTTGGGTAAAAAACATATCCGTGATGTGCTTTTGAGACAGCTAAAAGATGAAGGTAAACAAAGCCTTAAGATCTTGTAAGAATCACTTGGTTTCAGGATCTTTTATCATATTTCGATGTCGCGTCAATATGTAATTGATATATGTCACTTTTGGAAAATAGAAAATATAATTAAATTAAGTTATAATATAGAAAGTGGAATGTGTATATTAGTGTGTCACCAAAACGTGACAGAAGGATTTTCACCTGACATGATCCTTGTTGATGAGTTAGGTTCCATAAAGAGATAGATTTTGTAATTATTTTTTATTTATTTTTATTTGTTATAAAGTAGGATCAAACCTTGTTTCTCTGTTTTTCCTAGGATTTGAACCTATCTTTCACATAAACAACGCACCATTAAACTAATTGATCGTCTCGAACAGATTTTGCAATTCTTGTAAGGTTAGAGCTATATTGTACATTTTCAATACATAATTACTAATATTCGAATGCGGGAAAATTTTATTTTTGGTCCCACATTTTAGAGCTTTTTTTTACTGGTCTCATTTGTTGTATTTGTCTCACATTTAATCTTATTTATTCAATTTTTTTCTCCAATTTGGTCCCAAACAACATTTTTCGTCAAATTGTTAGGGGTCGTCAACAATGGCAGTATCTTGCCCCAATAATAGACCTGACGGCTTCTTTAACAATTTGACGAAAAATGTTGTTTGTGACAAATTTGAGAAAAAAATTGAATAAATAGAACTAAATGTGAGATAAATACAACAAACGAAATCAAATAAAAAAATATTCTAAAATATGAGACCAAAAAAGTGATCTTCCCTTAACCATGTCAAAATTATAAATCACGTCATATTAGTACAAATACTGTTCTACGTACGTACTCTTGTTATTAGCATTGGACTAGAATATTGTTTACCTACATTAATTAATAAAGTACAAATCAATATCATACATTAAATACTAGCAGATCCCAACAAAAAAGAACAGGTATACTGTAAAGAAGACATGAAAACTTTACTGCTCCAAAGAAATAATCATTAAAAGAAATAATTACATCCAAACCCTCTAATTTTAATCTATTTATACAAATCATTCTTATATTTTGCATAATTATAAAAATCACCTCGACACCAAAAATTAGACTAGTTTGTGTAATGATGTTGACATTTTTAGGGGATATATGTATAATTTTTCAAAAAAGAGGTGTGGTTTTTGTATAAATGATGTTGACGTCTCTGGTGGGTGGATGTGTAATCATCCAAAAGGTAGGAATGTCATAAATCAAGAGTGATTTGTGTAAACAGATCATAGATCAGGTATAAAAATAATTATTAGAAAGAAAAAAAAAAGAACACATTTTTAATTTGCAATTATTGTTGCCGTTTAGATAGAAACAGAATTTTGCAATATAGACCAGGACAACATAATAACCATGCATTCTCCCCTGTAATAAATTAAAATTACTTGTGCAGTTGTATATACTATGTGCTCTTAATTTTATTAATTAATTATATGAAATTTGAAACTTAATGTTTCGAAAGACAATAAATTGATTATTGCAATGGCTTCGGACATTAAAATCGTACGGTTGGAACTACTTTTAATTATGATTGATATTACAATGTGCTTACTATAATTTATTAATCCTTACATATCATACTCTAAACCTCTTATATTAAAGGGTGCCATACATCAATGATTTCTTAGCCTAGTGGTTAAGGTTGAGAACCCATAACTTTAGGGATTATGAGTTCGAAGCTCACCATACATGTGATGATAATCTACTGTATAGTAGGTATTGTTTTTATATTGTATTAGTAAGGTGTTATTAGACTTAATTTATGTGATTATTGTTGATTGGGCTATGATGTAAGTGTTTATGTTTGGCAGGACTGATTTCAATCGATTTACTTCAATTAATAATATTCATCGCTTTCATTTCAAAAAAAAAAAAGGTGCATTACATTATTTTTCACGTTAATTTTATATATTAATAAATTAATCATAAGAATTTATACAAACTTCCTACGTACTATTATAAGAATATATACATATAGGAAAAAAAAATAAGACATTAATTCTTCTCCAAAAAATTAAATGGTATTTCTCTTATTTTACATTTTACAATTTTGTAAGTGTATAGCGTGCGTATGTAAAATGTATCTTACACTTACAGTTGATATTTGTGCATACAATGAATAAAAGGTTCTATAACTACGCATAAATTATTTAGTTGATTAGATATATTCGTGGAAATAATATTTGTGTGATATATATATATATATAAATATTTATAATGAACATAAAACTATGTCAATTAATTTATATAAGTAAATACGTTACATTTTTCACGTACTAATACATTACATGTTACTTTTATGATTATTCAAGGGGCAAATTACAGTTACCTCCCCTTAAATTTAGTATAATTACGGATACTTTCTAATTATTTAAAAAATTAGACGATTATGTGACAATCACTATTTTATCCTTGTTGCTTTTTAAAAAAAAAATATTTGAGAAAATATAGAAAAATATGAGGGTGGAAACGTAAATAATTCATAGCCCGTCAAAATATTTTAAAAAATTCTAAAAAATTATATAAATTATAATTAAAATTCAAAATAATATTTGGATCATTCACCACAAAATCCCGTTGGATACCTAACGAAGAATAACGTTTGAAAAGACAAACTGAGCTCGCACCATCCTACGTACACTTGCCTCTCAAAATTCTTATTTATATTATGTTATCTCCAACCAAATTAATTATTTAAAAAGTATAATATACTTGTATTATAATTAATTATTCTCTTTGAATTGTATATTAATTATATGTCAGTTTTATCATTACAATAAAAAATAATATTAGTAACAAAATGTTAAATTGTGTAAAGCATAATTGTTAAAAGACAGTTTCAAAATTGTTATTAAATCACAAAATACACATATATATATATATAACATATCTAATTGCCATGGTCGTAGTATATCTATTGACCACGGTCACACAATTAATGTTTGTTGGTCATGATTTTACGAATGTGATTAAAACATGTCATGATTAAAAGTCATGACAAATACTTTTGTCCAAGTGAAAAAATAAGCTAAGTTTTTACCGACTTTATTTAACCATAATTGATAATAGTCATTTACCTCGACTTTTAGCCCATAGCCATTAAAATGCAGGCAATGATAATTTTTTTTTCTAGTGAACATATAAACTAAATAGTAATTTTTTTATTTTGTCAATATATAATTATTAATGACAATAATTATGAATAAAATGACCGCTATAAACAATTAGTTGACAACATAAATTAGTGATTATTATATTTGTTATATTGCATTATCACCATGCATATGTCAGTGATAAAACAAAAATTCTTTCCACTTAATACATATAATTAGTAATAATTTTAACATTATCTATCAATAGTTTTTTTTTTTTTAATCATGAATATACATCAATTATATTGTAAATGTAACACTCCACATGTGCTTGATCGTCCTCTCCAAATTATACACCAATTCCTGAATAGTTGAAATTTTGAGCAAATCTAATCTGAATTAGAATTTTTCCACTAAATAACTATAATAGTTATTATAAATAATTACATCAACACCCCTTGATATATATTTTATTTATACAAACCATAACTAGCCCTGTCAGCCAGAAAAATAGCACAATTTATGTAATGATGTCAACCTTTCTGTAATTTCTTGAAAAGTATTGGTAGTTTGTTTAAATGATGTTGACGGTTCTGATAGATGTATATGTAATTTTTCATAAAGAATGAGAGATTTGTGTGAATAGAGCATAGATCCGGGACGTAGATGTAATTATTCCTATGTTTTAATCATGGACCATAAAGACAAAAGAAAAAACTGCCGATGAGGCCTAGCTCAATTGACGAAGCTGATACCTCATGATTCTATAGGTCATGGGTTCGAACCCCCTGCGTTAGATGATGTTGTTACTACTGTATAGTATGTATTATTTATAACTGAAATAGTTAAGTGTTATTTATGTAATATTGTAGATTTGATTGTTGTAATTATCTCTGTTCAATGATGATAATCGACATGACTGTTTGTAATCTCTTTACTTCAATTAATAAAAATTCATCGTTTTCAATTAAAAAAAAAAGAAAAAACAAAAGAAAAACTTTCCTATTAAAGAAATCTAATCTAAACACGTGAGTCCTCCCTAATTAGTGGCCATAATTTGGAATTTTTAATTGAATAATTATCGTGTAAAATTCAATGACGGCCAATCGGCCCCACTAAACAAAAGTAATTAAAACTAAGGCTTTGGCTAATCAATGCCATCAAATAATTGTTTGCGGACCAGATCCGAAAAAGCAATAATTTCTGTGGCCGAAAATGAATATTTTATTTTCGTTTTAGGGGCCCGAGGATCTTCCTTTTTACTATTTGACCCTTTTTTCTTTTTTTTTTTTGCCTCAGACATCATTTTCGTACGCCCTGTCTGTCCAATCGTAAACGATTTGTGATTGGTTGCATGAAAAGATAGGATCCTCCTTCCATACAATGGTCTATTAATGTTCTTATCATTATTTTTTTTATTTAAATTTTATGAATTTGAATTTTACTGAAAATACTAAATTCATATCTTATATGAATATAATATAGATTAATGATTTTGTTTCGTCAGAAAATATTATTTGACATGCGATAAATTAGTAGAAAGTCAATTGAGGGTAAATATGGATTTTTTTTATAATGTCATTAAATTTCATGAATTTTGACTAATCGGATATCTACTTATTTAACGAAAACGAACGCTAGAGGTATTAAATATTATTTTTCAAACCACAATGACTCTACGTGTATATGTAAATTTTCTATTATTGAAAAACAAAAATTAAAAAGAAACGAATAATATCTTAGTTTAGTGAATTTATTATAATTTATTTAATTATTTTTAATATATTAATGTATTGATCAAACAGACGCATTGGACAATTTATTAAAATATCCATATAATTATATACTTAGTACCGTCTTAAAAAAGAAAGATATATAGTTGCCAACTTTTATAACCCAGGTACACTCAAGCTTTGAACGTAAAACTCATTCTTTATATTTTATAGTGTTAATAAATAAAGACTTTTATTTAAATATTCATGAAAAAACACTTTTCTTTAAATATATTTAATAGTATTTCCACAAAAAAGAAAAGTTACTTTGTGATAAATAATTTGAATAAGTCTACGTACATTGAAAACTTTAGAACGTTGGTTGAGTTTGATTTGTTAAGTATAATAAACTAAATTAAAATATATGTTTCATTTTAAAAAAATTATTCGAATTGACTCAGTTGATTGGAAATAATAAAAACATGTATTTAAAGTATTAAAATACTCGCACCTGACTTATATGTGCTTTGTTAAAGTTTGATTAAATTCAAATTAAATTTTATACAACCTTTTTCTTTTACCTAACTCAATTAATTTATACTATTAGTGGCATAATTTATTTCCTAAAAAATAAATAAATAAAAAGTAATAGTTACATTATCCTAGAGGTCATGAGTTCGAATCCCCTGCGTGGGATGATTTGTTTCTACTGTATAGTAGGTTTATTTGTTGTTGTAATAGCAAGATGTTAGTTTCTGTAATTATGTTTATTTGTTGTTGTAATAGCAAGATGTTAGTTTTTGTGATATTGTTGATATGATTGTTGTATTTGTCTCTATCCAATATTGATACTGACAGGACTGACTGTAATCGCTTCATTTCAATTAATAAAATTCATAGCTTCCAACTCAAAAAAAAAAAAAAAAATGAAAGAGGAAAAAGTGGAGAATTGAAATAGAATTAATTGCACCGTTGATGTCTTAGTTAGTGGTTAAGGCTGAAAGTCTTGTAAACAACCACGAGATCATGATTTTATTCACTAGATGTACGAATTCACTAGTCATTTTTTTTATTTATTTCACTTGTTATTTACCATTTCATTATTCCTTCAAATGTAATATACATCCTTATTGTTTGAAAATGCTCCTTAATTTTAATGTCCGTCTAACAACGAGTTTATTCTATTAATCTCCGTTATGTTTTCATCTAATTTTGTGATGAATTGACCAAAATACACTTTTGGATTATGAATTATAAATTTATATATACTTTAGAATTTTAGAAAATATGTTGAACTAATATGTCCTATATATGGGTTATTTAGTTTACCCACCCTCAATTCTTTTTTATTTCAAATATTTTTGTAAATCAATAAGGGTAAAATAGTAATTTTCACCTCACCATTTGTAGGCTACATAATTATTTTTCATTTGAGGAGTTATTTATAAATTTTTGAACAATAAGAGTATTTATAATTATGCTTAAGATGTGATTTATCTTTTTTTTCTTTAAAGAAAAGAAAGAGGATGAAATAGGAAAATTTGGCAAAAAATTGTGAGTGGGAGAGCCCCAACAAAGAATTGAATAGTCTCTAGGGATAGTCAAGACATAATTTTTTTTTTACGAGAGATCTTGAGTTCGAATTTTGATATATACGTGAATATTATTAAGAAAAAAAATTAAAGAATTTAATATCGTGACGTCTAATTTAATTAACAAAATTAAAATTTTATAATTATAAAATAATGGATTCGAGCCCCAATAATATTTGAATCGTTGTTCTACTTTAATAGTAATTGAATTTTATGGTAATAATAATTGACGAATGATATATTATTGTTATAGTTGTCAATGTTAACATCAAAACGTAGTTATCATCAATTGACCTAAAAAAAATAATAATAATAGTTTGTGTATGTGTGGCAGTGATGTGAAGGCATCTCGAGCCCTGCGTCCGATTGCCTTTTAAATCCTCCCTATGCCCCTCTCTGCATCATAACACTATAATTCTTACCAATTACGTCTTTTCAATTTCACTATTAATAATTTATTTTATATATTACCACATAAAAATTTAAATTTACTTTATACTTTATTCAAGAAAAATAATATAGTCAAACATATCAAATTAAATTAAATATAATTTAAGCTTGGACAAGAATGATAATTTCTCCATGCTTGTGCTTAATTACATTCAACCTTTTAAATAAATATAATCAATAGTCAAATTAAGGTACAAAATCATAATTAAGTCTCCGAGGTTTATGCATGCTTGACAACGAGGAATGATTAGCACATAAGACATATGGAAATAGAAATTTATAGGCTCTTTTTTCGTCCAAAGACAACATTTCTCATAATTTTTCAACCAAGTGTTGGGGAGTTTTAGTTCCATCTAGATCTGCGAATGAGCGGATAATATTCAGATCGTACTCATAATAATAGTTAATATTTAGACTCGGACCCAATAATTTTATATTAGATCCAGATTGAGACCTAAACTCATACCCTTTGAAATAAGTCTTTTGGGTATGGGTAGGGTCTAGACCCTAAAATATCCGTGCGTATGAGTATTGAACGGGTAAAATTTAAAATCCATCAACTGTAAATATTTTATATATCAATCGACTCGATTTACTTGTCATCTAAAATTAGTTAAACTCGACTAACATATAAAACTCATAAGATTTGTTTGAAGTTGAATTGTAAAAACTCATCAAATTAAAGTTGAACACAATTTCAAATTGGTAAAAAGAATTATTTCAACGTGAAAGTCTATTTTCATACTTATTTTTTTCCTACCATTCTTCAATTTCTATTAATATCTCGAATCTATGTAGATTATGTAATTATTAATAACAGTCTAATATTTGAGCAAAGTCAAGATCATTATTTACATTTCAACGATGTTCAATTTTCAAACGTTAAAAAATTGAGTAGCTTTTAATTATTTTACGATTGCAAGCATGAAATATTTTTATTAAATTAAATTCATAATATATTCTGATGATATCATTATAAAAAAAATTATGTATAATGCTTCATTCGCTTTAACAAATAAACAAGGAAGACCCAACGGTAAGACCCATATTGAACTCAATTATTGTGGGTATAGCATGGATAAGACCCAACGGGTATTATATGGATATAGTTTGGGTAGAGCCTATAAATAATAACTATGGATATTTATTGGGTCCAAGTCCGGGTAGGGTAATGCCCGCCCATTAACAGACACTTCCATTTAGTGTAATATAACTTAAGGAGTGTTTGCATTGATTTTTGCAGATGAATAGGGAATGTATATATAATTACAAATTTTAAATAGGTGTATTTGTAATTTTGAAAAAAAAAATGAGGGTTTGTGGATTTGATCTAACCTTATGGGTTGTTAATGTAATTTGTCCTCATGTTTGGATTTTGAATTATAAAATAAAACTGATGATGCCAATGAGATTATAAAGTTTTCGTTAAATTAAAACAAGCTCCCCTAAAATTTGTCGTAATTATAAGTATTCTTTCGTTGTTTAAAAAATTACAAATACTTTTTATTAATAATTGTCTAATAAATATTCCCTCGTGACAATTCATTATAGGAGATATTTATAAATTTTCAAATAACGAGATGATATTTGTAATTATGACAAACCTCATAGGAACATTTTTTAATTTATACTCTTTTTTTCTTTTTTTATATTGTTCATCACTGAAAAACAAAACACTACTATTAAAAGTAGATCTCATGTTCATGATACTCAAACTCGCAACTATTGTTCATATATAAGTCTTAATGCCATTAATAAGTCTTAATGCTATCTATTGTTCATATATTATCTCACTTCAAGTAAATTTTATAATGATTTACTTTTATCTTTTTATTAAAAAAAAAAAGTTAATGGCCAATATGCGTGTTAGGAGGTTTGGCCATACGTGTTTAGAATATTTTATTGGTCGAATTGAACTGCTCAAATATTAAACATAATATATTTATAGTATGATTTAATATATTTTTTACACACAAAATTAAATATAATTATCCTCCTGGGACAGCCCAACAACATAGGATTAAGATTTTTTACGAAAGGTCTTGAATTCAGATGTATGCGCGAGTGTGCGTTAAATAAAAATAAAAATAAAAGGGATAATTATACTCCCCTCCCCTGAGATTTGGTATAATTATATGTGGGCTCTCTGTAGTTTAAAAAATTATATTTAGTACCCCTGAGGTTTGCTTCTGTCTAACAAATAGGTCCCTCTATTAGTCAAAATTCATCGAATTTATTGATATTTGCAAAAAAAAAAAGAATTAAAGGTAATATTTGTCATCGATTGACTTATTACTAACTTATTGTAAGTCAAATGAATCTTTTTATGACCAAACTACCCTTATATATCGTCACACGTTAATGCATGAGAGGAGTATATCTTCACCGTTACAAGGGTAATTTAATCATAAAAGATTTATTTGGCCTGCATTAAGCCATTAATAAGTCAATCGAGGGTAAATATTGAGTTTCATTCTGATCTGGGTGGCAGATAGCAATCTGGGGTAACATCTGGGCCTGCTATCTCAACATGTCACCTAGAAAGTAGGGGTACCTGAGAAGAGAGCAAACGTGAATTTATCCGGGATCGTTCCCGGTGAAGACCCTCCGATGCTTAAGTCATCTCAAGCTTGAGATGGCAAAAGTGCGATCTAAGTGGAGTGATAGGTCGAATGCTATCAATAAATCTTACCATTAATGCGGTGGAACATGAGTATTTATAGAGCCAAGTGCATGTACTTGTCTGGTCCACGTGGCGTCATCTCAAGGCTTCAGCTGTTAGGGGACCAAAGGTCCAGATCTTGGGTCTTCTTGAACGGGTTCGGGTCGCGGGTAGCGACCCGATTATGTTGTACGTGGATCATCAGGCCCATATGCAATTTTAACCTCTTTTTGAGGGTTTTTATGTCTTTTCAGTGTATATGGGGTTCACCCCTATCACATTCAATTCTTTTGTTAATATCAACAAATTCGGTAAATTTTAATTAACGGAGGGACTTATTTGTCAAACGAAAGCAAATCCTAGGGATATTAAATGTGATTTTTCAAACCACAGGAGGTCTACGTGTAATTACACCAAAATTAAATAAAAAATTACACCAATTTGTCATTACTTCCAACCTCTCAAAATTAAATAAAATTAATTTAGATTTAATCATAGGTAGGTAGGTCGACCAGAATTTTCCCAAATCACTAAGTTTGCCAGCATATTCATTCAATTTCAGGACACAGAAGTAAACATCAATGTAACAAAAAAAAAAAGCCGGAAAAACAGAAGTGTAAGTTCAAAATTCCATAATTAATAAGGTAAAAACGCCAGCTTCATTTATGCATCCAACTCACTTGTCTTAAAATCGCTACTTAACAAATAATAATAATAAATAGCGACTTATTAATCTGTGGAGGCGGCCCCCTTCGCTATCACCCCATTTACTTGCCCATGTAATTAATTCATTGCTGTTAACTGGCATCCACAATGTTTATATATGGATATAATTACAACCAGTTGCATTATGTCTGATATTATTACCTATATTTTTTTATTGTTCGAAAAATTATTAATAAAGTAGTAGTCTAACAATAGGAAAAATTATAGTTTGGACTCAGCTCGAGCAAACATGAATCAATTATATGACAAGTGCAATACACTTGCTCTGTGATTGATGTACATACATAAAAAATGACCAATCATATAGCAAGTATATCACGTTTGCTCTGTGATTGGTTTGGTCCGATCAAACCTAGTCCGGGCAAGATTTTCCATCAAGCCGTTAGTCTCTGTTGAATTTTCATTAATTTTGTAGTGAATTGACCAAAATACCCCTGTGGGCGATTAATGATAACTTTACTTATTTTTTAAAATTTTATGGACTTCTTTTATAATTTTTCAATTTTTTCGTTCGACCTTGTCCTTATTATTATTATTATTATTATTATTATTATTATTATTTTTGTAATTTTTCATGTTTTTCTGAAAAAAAGAAAACATATAACAATGATTCTACGCATTCATCCAAAGATTATATAATTTCTTCAAACATAATGAAGTATTGTTAATTTTTCAAATAACGAAAGAATATTTCAGGCCATTCGTAGCACCATCGGAAAGCTCCAAAGTGGTGACTGTACATTGGGGTTATATATAAATAACGCCAAACTAAATACCCACGTAGGTTTTGTCCATTGTAGGTTAAATTAACACTAAATGGTCATGTAACAAATATCTCCTCGTGATAGTCTACTGTAGGGGTATTTGTTAAACAACTATTAATTGCAAAATATATTTGTAATTTTTCAAACAATAATGGAGTATTTATAATTATGATAAACCTCAGGGTAGCCTATTGTAATTTAGTCTCGTTAATTTGCTCATTTATTTGCCCGACCTGTTGATGGTAAGATCGTCCCTAACTTAACATTTAGAGCAATTTCATCGGGGGTGACTCCAACAATTTTGATGTTTATTATGGATTTCAGGATTATTTTCTTCAACTACAGGATCATGACGATCGTCCGACCTTTAGGCCATCACAATGTAAGCGTGGCAAAATCTCGACTGATCTAGAATTTTCTTACGCACGCACATGCCAAGCTCTTTGAATGAAAATTTAAGAGCCCTTTTTATGGAGATATATCTGACTTAGCACTATAAATATTAAAATACTCCCCAAACAGGCAAATTACGCAATCAGGTCTAGGATTCGCGTAATTTCCACTCGGGTCGGGTTGCGCCCTGACCCAACCCGATCTGGGAATCAATTCAGGGTCATTCGATCACTCAATACATGGGAGCTCAGAATGATGATACGTAGACCCATACAAGTACGGACATTTGGTCCTATAAATACATCAATCATTTCAAGTAATGATATGTTATTTATTACTTTCATACTAGCTTATAAGTTTACTTCAAATTTTTTAAACTCTCAAATTAACTTAAGTATCAAAAGACCTTTATCCGATGCTATCCAACGAATCTAACGGTTCTCTTTCTTCTCAAGTCTAAAAAACCTAACCCAAATTACTTGGCAAACACTTAGATCTCCAACTTGAATCACTTTTATTAATCTCACTTATATTCAACTCTTCATCTTCCAACTGGCATATTCACTATATTGTCCTTTGTAAATTTATGATAATTATTTTCTTTCCTCGATGTTGGCCACATTTTGAGTGAAACGAATTTTTTATTTCAAAATATATATATTACATCTTTTATTTCATTTAACATATAGACATGACATTTAACATATAGACATGACGTATACAAAATAATTTCTTTAATAAAATAGATAATATACTTTTATGCACGAGATATATATATATATATATATATATATATGGGATAGTTATATTTACATCCCCTCACCTATTGTTCATTTATACACCACCCCTACCTTTTGAAAAATTACAGAAACCACCCCTAACAGCATTTAAAACCCCAAAATACCCCTATTGACTTGGTCAAACTTTAATATAAATTTTGAAGGACAAAAATGCCCTTTGGGGTGTTTCCGTAATTACCAAAAGATAGAGGGGGTGTTAATGTAATGCTTATGAGGATGAGTAATATGACCCCATATATTTTTTTATTATTTATATCAAATTTAAATTTAAATTAAAATTATTTTATTAACTTTTTTTAGTTGAATCTCTATAAAAATTATAAATTTTAATAATTAAAATATTAAATTATTCAATTAATATATATTTATAAAGTTAGCTACTAGGCTATACATTTAAATTATAATTATCACACTTGTATAAATTATTTTAGATTCTTAAAATTAAAAAAATATTTATCCTCTATTTTTATTTATAACTAAAATTAATAAATTATATCAAACTTAAATTTAAGTTTAAATCATTTTATAACTTTTTTTTATTGAATCTTTGCATAAATTACACCTTTTAATAATTGAAATATTAAATTATTCAATTAATATATTACAGAAAGTTAATTACTAGGCTATATATTTAAATTATAATTATCACACTTTTATAAATTATTTTAAATTCTTAAAATTAAAAGATTATTTATCCACTATGATTATTTATATTTAAATTTTACTATAATTAATAAATTATACATATATGTATATATATATATTTTATACATATATAAAAAATATATATTTATACATATATGATATATATCTATATTTTTGTACATACATATTTACATAGCGGATGAAGGTGGAGGAGGGCGACAACGGAGGCGGGTGAAAACAGAAAAGGGGTCAGGCACAGGCAGGGTGGCGGGGGTGAGGGATAATTTTAAAAAAATTAATAATTTAAAATATCTTTTTAATAAATAAATTATTTATTTTACTAATTATGATATGATTTATAAAATTCATAAATTATTTTGAATTACAATATATTAATTTTAATAAAATTTAGTTATAAATCAAATAGGGGATAAATATTTTTTCAATTTTAATAATTTCAAATAATTTATTCAAGTATGATAATTTTTTATTCAAACTTATAATCTAGTAACTAATTTTATAAATATATATTAATTGAATAATTTAATATTTTAATTATTAAAAATTGTAATTTTATATAGATTCAATTAAAAAAAGTTAATAAAATAATTTAAATTTAAATTTAAGTTTGATATAAATAATAAAAAAAATATATGGATCATATTAGTCATCGTCATAAACATTACATTAACACCCCATCTACCTTTTAGTAATTATAGAAACACCCCTAAGAGCATTTTTGTCCTTCAAAATTTATATTAAAGTTTGACCAAGTCAATAGGGGTATTTTTAGATTTTAATGACTGATAGGGGTGGTTTCTGTAATTTTTCAAAAGGCATGGATGATTTGTGTAAATGGACAATAGGTGAGGAGAGTAAATATAATTACTCCTATATATATATATATGTTAATGAAATAAAAGATACAATTAAATCACAAATATATATGAAATTCAATCCGTATTTTGGGTACATGTATCATGAAAGTTTTATTAAGTTTCACGAGTCACCATCGTACGGATGGACACCCAATTATCTCTACTTATTACTTTATTATTACCTTTAATTATCGTCATTAACAACTTAGGTGGAGAGAAGCAAAAGATTGGTCCTAGTCCTAGTCATCACATGGTGGGTCCACGTCAACTTTGCGTGGGTCCCCCTTGTCCCTCCATGTGCTCAACATCATGATAAAGTCAAGAAAAAATAAACAACTATATATAGGCCATTAATTTATCTAGTGTTTCTATACATACATACAAAACATTTTATCAAAATTAGGTTTTATAAGAACCAACAATTTATTCTTGTTTTTGTCTTTCTTTCTTGAGTGAATAATTAGATTATAAGTGTTAATTAATAAACAATTACACTATCGATATACTAATTATTAATATTAAATTATATATTCTAATCGACCAATAATTATTATTAAAATAGATAATTATTTAATAATTAAGGAAATTTGAACTCTAGACTGAATAGTTATTGAAGTCACAATATCACCAACTAAACTAAATTGAATTCAAGATGAGGTTAGTATGTGTGTATGTATAGGAAAATTCAAGTGTAGGCTGTTAAAACCACATATGATAATACCAACATTTTAATTCTAAAGTACCATCATCATCATTGATGTAATAATAATTTACATGAACAACATAAAATTATTCAGAATTCACCTATTTACATTTGAACAGAACGATTTGGATTTGAAAGAAGGGTTTGTAGAAGTAATTTCAAATGACATAATAACAAACGAATTTAAAATTCACTAATATTTTACGAAATAGAATTCAAAATGAAAATAGAATGATCTGAGATAATTGATATATAAAAATATTTTAAGAATTTTAAATCTATCAATTTAAATATAATTTTGCAATCAGCTAAATTGAGTCTGACCTAAAAAGGCATAATATAATTGTTGGGCTAATGGGAATGATCAGTAGTGATTATATGGGAAAAGAAAAAGAGGGAGTGGACGGCCAAGTCACGTGGGTTTCAACAACTTTTGACAACCCTAAGACCATTTTCATGGAGGCTTAAGGATTTCTTGATGGGGGGGAGTAGGAGGGGCCATCCTATGTAGAAACGAATCATTAGCCTTTCACAAAGCAATTCATGATATTACCCAGAAACAGCCAAACATGCCACTCTCCCTCCAGAGAAATTACCTTATTGTCCCCGTAAAAAAATAAAAAAAATTTAGTTCAGATCAGACTACGTTTCGTTAAGGAGATTGCACCAGCAAAACGCCGAGGTAATTTTAATTATTTTGTAAGAATTATTTTAAATTGGAAATTTCAACGCTAATAAGAAATAACATAGCTGCATATGAAGGGAGGTGCTGAATTATTAACTTTTAAATGAAATGATCGTTCGCATAAGATGTGTTACAAGTCTTTCGACGATGTGCACATGGTAAATTTGTTTTAATACCAACATTGTCATTCGATGGAAAAACCTAAAACTTAGTACAACAAATATTATCAAAAAAGCAAAAAAAAAAAAAAAATATATATCATATCTTATCTATTGACTTGACACACATCTTATCTTTTATTGAAGTGTAAGAGGTTTTGATTCATCTAACTGTTGGTACAGATTCTGCAAGAGATTAAGCAATTGTAATTATCAAAGCATGCATCTTTAGTGACATTGTAATTATGCTAAGTTGGTACAACTGAACTGAACATGCAAGAAAATGAAATGGGAGTAAAGAAGAAGAAGCAAGCTCATAAAGCTGAGTTATATTACTACATTTGAGTAAAATGGAAAGGCAAAATGTCTATTACATCTGCAAAAAGAACATCCAAGAACCAACATAGTAGAAAAAGGGAAAAGGCAGGCGATAAAGATGCCGCATTTAGCCAGGCACGCTAAATTCCCACACAGTATAAGAATGGTTGAAGTGAAAAATCTTACACGGCTTTATTACAAAGAAAACTGTAACCATAAGAACAAAAAATAGTGATGGAGTGGGTGGGGAGGTTGATGAAAATATTGCGGGAAGGAAAACAAATATAGAACACAGATATAAATCCAAGTGAAAACCTCTGCTTCTGGAAGTCCTACTAGCTCTTTGTTTGTCCAGCCGGTTACGCATCCACTGACTTAGCCGGTTTCTCCGATGGTGAAAGTTGCTAAACAATCAACTGCCGGGAGATTGGATCATCTCATCTGTGAAGGAGAACAGAGCAGGCCAGATGCATCAGCTCCTACGACTGAAAGGTCACAAACGGTACAGAGCTGTCCTTGCTGAGATGGGACGAAATGTGTGTTGCAGTAAGGGCAAGTTACGTCTTTCTGCCCCCGGTAAATTGGGACGTATGTGGCCCCGCAGACCACAAAGGGATTTCTGAAGTCATAGTTCAGCTGAGTAGCATCTCTCATGTTCCTCTCGGCAGCCTGTAGAACCTGGCGGGCTGTTCTGGCTTGGTTCTCATTGCTTGGATTGGTTTCAAGAAGTCGACGGGCAAAGTTGGCTGCAGTGCTCAGATTTTGTGCCTTGAAGCAAACAGTCATAGCATTCAACAAGGCGAGTCTCAAGTGTGGAGTCTGGAGGTTACAATGGGTGAAATAGGCTGCGAGTTCCTGCTGACGAACTGGATTGTCCTTCAACTCCCTCCTCTTGAGTTCCATCTGCAAACCCAGAACATATTCCTTTACTATAACAACCAACTCCTTGACTTCATCCACCTCTCTTCGTGTTTCAACCACAATCAGTGGAATTGTGTGAAGAATAGACAGAAAATGGCGAAGAGCTTCAGAAAATTTCCCAGCAGTCGTAGCCTTGTACCCAGCCTTGAGTTTCTCTTCCAATTGAGCGAAATTGAAGACAAGTGCTGGGGGTCTTCGGACATTGGGGGTTGCTGAGTCATTCCAACCCCTTTCCACTGCAATTGAGATTACTGGTGCTGAGGTGAAGGCACGCAAGTAAGTGTGACTGCCCATGTGAATATCAATAAATTGTGACTTCAAAGGGGAGAAATTCCTTATTCCCAATTGTCGGCTCAATAAGCGCATTGCGGTGTCAAAGTCCCCGGCAGCTGCATGTTCAGCAGCTAGAGACGATTTCTGGACCCAAATCTGGCTTACAGGCATGCCAGGGGTCGGGGCAACAAATACGGAAGACCGTGCATTAGGAGCAGTCTTTGGCGTCTCAGCATCAGGAGGCAGATCCAGATCCTCAAGATCCCATCCTCCCTCTTCATCATTGTCCTCATTCACAGCCACATCATCCAGCACCAAACTAACATCGCCATTCTGCAAGTTCTCCACCTCACCAATATCCAACGCCTCACCCCAATCAGCATCCGCCGCCTCTTCTTCATAATCTTCATCAACACCTCTGCCTGTATCATCAAGGCCACCCTCAAATATGCCTTTACTTACCATCAACAAAGGCCAATCTCCAGCACATAACACTGGATTCGGGGGTACCAAGAGAGAAGCTTGTTTTCCCTTTGGCAGAGAAGGAACATTATCCCCCAATTCCTTAGCAAGACGCTCCGCAATATCATGGAGCCCGTGGACTGAGGCTGTGATATATGCAAGAGGCAAATGACCAGCATTCTCCAGAATCTTGACCCGTTCCCGGACATCACCCAGATACAGTGCATCATGAAATTGGCCCATGACATCATTCTTGACTTCAGCAATTTTCATCATTTTGGACAATTTGTCCAGATTACCAGTTATCAGATAATGGAAAGATAGCCTCTCAAAGTTCTTTGTCTTCTGGTATGCATATTCAACAATCCCAGCATTCCCCTGCCGCAGGGCCTCAACACCTAGCCTATACCAGTGATCTTTCTCATCAATCTTTTTGGCAGATTCAAGTGCTTTCTCAATGTTACCACTTTCAAGGGCCAAGTTGAAACGAGTTCTCTCATCCTTCACAAAATAAAGAGCAACTTGTGGGAATCCCTTCTGCTGCAGATAAGCAATCATGGCTTGTCCGCATAATTCTGAATTTTTTATCATGCTCATAACCTGATCATATCTCTTTCTTATCAGGGATAGCTTAAAAATATACTCTGTAGAATCAATAATGATAGGACGGTTTTTCCCATCTCGGTCCAAGCAAAAGATTGTGCTCCCATATATCTTTGTAATGTACACAGGGACATCCAGTGTCTTGATAATTCCACTGTCCCCATTAGGAAGGCAGTACTTGATGTGCGTCAGAGTAGTATAAATAAAGACACCATTACCATCCCATGCTCCACTCTTGACACGAATAGTCTCATGAAGAGTGCAGCGGTGCACGAGCTTCTTATCAGCAATAACAATTGAATGTTTGCTCAGTAAAGCAACACTCTCCATATCCGGAGACCAAACCACATATCTGACAAAAGCTGTTTGGAGATCCCCGAGAACAATCCTTTGTTGAAGATCAAAGTTGACAACCCTGTCGTCAGACCTGCACAGCAGATTTCCAGTGCCCGCATAGAATATAGCATCAGTAGCAATGGGCAGAGAACTCTTCTTTACTATTTCATTTTTCAGATTCCTGACTAGGACTTGGTTGGACGTCTTTTCAAGGACAGCAAACCTATTTCGAGCCACAAAAACTGCTGAACTCCCAATACCTCTTTTTGCCTCTTGAACTATGTCACCTCTGCTGTAGCTATCTTTAGGAATAACATAGAGTTCATATGATCCCCCATCTGTGTCTGAGCACACCAAGACAGCATTTTCTGTAGGGCTATAAGAAAGAGTTCGAGGGCCTTGATTCAAACCACTTGAACCAGGACGACGGATAGGTATCAGCTGAGTATCCTTCTGAGTCGAATACTCGAAAGAACGTAGAAATCTGTCCTTGACATAGAAGAGTGCATCACCACTAACAGAGAAGGCAGGACGTTCTCTCTCTAGCTTAAAAACAATCATGCCACTGTCATGACCAGCAGCCAGAAGATTCATCTCCGGATGGGCCGCAAGAATCCAGAATCTGTCGTGCTCCCTACGAAAAGTCTGCAGTCCAGTTCTTTTTGTAGCATCCCAAACTCGGATACTCTTGTCTTCTGAATTTGACACTATGATGTCCTGCCTTGCATGGAAGAGAACACATGACACATTGTTCATGTGGCCTCTCAACGTGTCCACCTCCCAAGCCTTTGTATCTGGCATGAAACATATCAAATATCAGCCATTTAATTTCACAACCTATAAGTTTCCTGCAACTAGAAAAGCAATACACAAATCATTAGACCAAGTTTCAGGAACACATATAATGTATCTAATGGAAGGAACTTCCTATACCCAGTTCCGACCAGTTCAAGTGAAGCTAAACTGGAATCAGCACTTGGTTAAATTAGAAAAATGAAGACAGATAAATGTGTTGGGTGGCCACCAGATATCTTTTCCATAAGGCACAAGATCAATTGACTGCAAACTTCAGCATAAGCGGTAGCCAAATTCAGAAACAGAACTCCACCCTTCTACATCCGTGTCTCTCATCAAATTGATAGCATATCAATCAGTCTTCTAATTGAACACACAACTCCTAAGATGAATACAGAGTGACAAGTTCGTGCCAGAATACAAAAAAAACCCTTGTACCCTTTTTTTAGACATACGGGGAGGAATGTCTTATAGGACACTAGTAGATTACAAAGACTATTGCGACCAATCGCGTCCCAACATCTCTTTGGTAGCAAAATGGTTTTTTTTGTCCTCAAAAGTTAAATATAGTTTTAAACACTCAACCCTCGAGTATAACATGGGTTATCAGCATCAATCCTCCAAAATAATGATATTGCTCAAAGAAGAGGTTAAAGAAATCAAAAATCATGCTAACATACCATTCATCCGCCAGATTTTAACTTGACGGTCATCTGCTCCAGAAACGATCAGCGGGAGTGTCGGGTGGAAAGAAGCCCAGTTAACCCCTCGATCATGGCCTTCCAAGACATACTTCACAACAGCATCAACCCCACCAAAGAAGTCCGTATTCATTTGTGACAATCTCAGAATGTCATCAGCAGGAGATACTGTTTTCTTCCTCAAGGCACCGATATCCCAAACACGCACGGTCTGATCCAAAGAAGCTGAAACAACAAGGTCTTCTTTCGGGTGAAATGAAGCACACATAACATAGTGGTTGTGCCCAGTCAACACAGAAATGCAAGTCCGAGATTGCCAGTTCCATATTCTAATTGTTTGGTCATCACTTGCACTTACGATCCAGGGATACTCATGATGAAATTGAACTGTCCTGATGTAATCAAGATGACCAAGAAGAGTAAATAGACACCGGTGCAATTTGTAATTCCACACCTTGATTTTGTAATCATCACCTGCAAAAATTTAGGTTTGACATGTGGAGTCCATCTAAAGTGTAATAAATCATGTCCAAAAGAGTGCTAGCAGAAGATATCTGACAAGGAGTTATATCATTTGGAAATTCACAGACAGAACAGGTAGATATATGTTAGGAGTTTCAAGTATTTGTACTTCCATTTAGTGAACCCCAAGAGACTGAACGTACATAATCCTAATAAAAGTCATAAGAAAATATGATGCATGGGGGTTCAGATTCTCCACCTCCGGCATGACCAGAAAATCCTTTGCCTTAAGTGGAACCAGTATCCGCAAGTATAATATTGCTTATCAATCAAACAAAAGTATACCTCTAGAACAAGCCAAACAACTAGACTCCATGATCATATAACGTGTGTTCATTCAGATTACACATACCTTCAAAATAAAAATAAAAATTAAACCCAAATCACTATTACATCAGCGCTAGGATCCCTTAATTCCAGGATCAAGATAAGTTGCACACTTTAGTTGATAGCAGCACATTTTACAATAAAGAAGGTTAAAAGCATGCCTGTATAGCCATAAACTGTCATGAAGGTTCCAATACTATTAATTACAATATGATGAATTCTGATCATTAAGTCCTCTAAACAGTGACAGAAAAAAATATTCAAATTGCAAAAATCACTGATCGCGAAGACAAATCCATTACACCATCAACAATCAACACAAACCAGCAGATCCAGAGTTCAAAACACTACACACGCTCCAAAGAAAGCATAATTACCTGAAACCACGCAGAGATCACAATGCAAGAGTAAATTCCACAAAGACCAAATACAAAAACAAAAACAGAGCATCTGCAGAAACAAATCAAACCTCCAGACACGAAAAGCGGCTGCGATTTATGGAAATGAACGCCGCGAACGGGTCCATCATGCTCGTCGAACCGATCAATGAGCGTTCCCATGCGGTAATCCCAGAGCTGGATCACGCCGCTGTGTAAACTCGCCAAGATCCATGGCCTCTTGCTGTGGAAACTCAAACCTTTCACTCTATTACTCTTCGTCTCAAACTTCGTCAACATCTCCTACAACTCTTTTCCCCCAAAATCAAACACTCTGAACAAACAAACAAAAAACAAAAACAACAACAACAAAACCGTGAGATCTATATCCAATTCGAGCAAAAATCGAAACCCTAACTCATATCCACTCTCTCCACCTGATTTTAGATCTGCGACGAATTGGGTACTCTCTATGCCGGAGGGTGTGGGTAAGAAGGGAGTGAGTGTGGGGTAACAGATCGAGAGTGTAAATTAATAACGATGAATAGAAACTGCGTCTATTTGTTCCTGATTGCTGGTGGATCTACTCTACTTGGTCTTGGGGGATCACTCATCACTGTTTGGATCCCAGAATTGAAATTTTAATTCATTTTTATAGGGTCTCGCTTCTTTTTCTACTCGTTTATTATTTTGCTTAATTACATTTTTCACCCCCAATTTTTCTGTATTTTCATTGGGCGGATGACATTTCTATTGACTTTTAATGTTAAATGTCATGCTTGTACATTAAGATAGTCGACTCTAAGGCTTTACCATCTCCGTGTAAGTCACGTTATGACAAAAGTTTAATTGTACGTGTAAAAGTTATTTGTGTAATAATAATTATATACGTAAATTATGATCGTCTTGTTTGAGATTTGACATAATTATAAATATCTACTTATTGTTTGAAAAATTATAAATACTACTCTTCATCTAACAACGAGCTCATTTTATTAGGTTTTCATATAATTTTTTATGGTGAACTGTCTAAATTGCTTTTTTGGATTATAAGTTATAATTTTATATATTTTTTTAAAACTTTTTAAAATATTTTTATGGACAAATATTCTATATGGATTATTTATTTAACCCACTCTCGAATTTTTTTATACTTTTTAATTTTATTTTTTTAAATATAAAAAGTTCGGCGAGGGTAAAGTAGTATTTTTCACAGCTCCATCTAGGAGCTACATAATTATTTTATTTTATAATTTTTCAAACAATGAAGGGGTATTTGTAATTATATCAAACATTAGAGGAGGTAATTGTAATTTTTCCTAAGTATTTTATAAGGGATCGTTTATTTATTTATTTATTTTGGCATGGGATAAATTGTTGATGATGCTGATTATATAAAATATAAGATATGATCAATTAAAAAAATTTTATTAGGATTTAAATGGTATAAAAATGTGAAATTAAGACTCAATTATACTATTACACCCTCAGGACATGATAAGTTATTAGATCTTATTTAGGACAAAAAAGATTACTATCAAGTTATCATTTCTTGAGACCTAAATTCATTGAGAATAAATATTTGGATAAAGGTATAAAAGAAATACTACTGCAATTAATTGATTATTTTGTATAACTAAAAAATAATTCAAAAAGATTCTTGTAAGTTTCAGCTTAAGATCAAATGAAAAAAAAAAATTAACTGTAGATAAATTTTCACAAAATAAAATATAATTATCTGTTTTAAGAAAAAAAATAGGGTTAAATACACTTTGCACCCCTGAACTATGTATAAAGTGCATTTACCCCCCTAAACTATAAAATGTAACAAAATGGCCCCTCATGATATGGATTATTTTTTTTATGACGAAAATGTCCTTATTGTTTACACCCCTAAACTATGTTTATTTCAATCATTCCCATAAGACATAATTTGAATTATTATAAAAATTATATCTAACATAAATACTATCAAAATTTATTATTTTTATAATTAGTATAAAATCTGTATAACACTCTATAAATTTACAGACCTTATATTTTTTACATAATGTTTAAAAATGTACATAATTTTTGCTTGTGTTGTTATATATATGTTGAACTTTTTTTTTTTAAAAAATGATATTTTTGATACAATTTAATAATATTACATCGAACATAATACACTATAAATATGCAACTCTATAATATAATTAATCTATAATATTCTATAATCTTTTCAGTAATGATATGTTATCATTTAATTATGTGTACATATACCTAAACAAAAAATTATAGGTTATATAACATACTTTTTTATAAAATTATATGCATTATAATTTATTTACACATATTTACATGTATTTTTTAACATAAATAATTTACTTTGTAAAATATATATGCATATAGTGCAATTGTAAATATTTTTTGTACTACATAATTAATAAAAAAATATAAATTTTAAATACTATTTTTTAAATAAAATATGAGTAAAATTTTAAATCTCTAAAAGTAGTTTTGGCGAAATAATAAAACATACCTTTAGGGAATAAAATGAAATGTATTGGAGATAAGTGAGAAGGGGCATTTTTGTCTTTTCAATGTCAAATTATTTTGTCAAGGGCTTTTTTGTTACCTTTCATACTTTAGGGGTCAAAATGAGACTACATGTATAGTTTAGGGGTGCAAAATATATTTAACCCAAAAAAATATAACTATATTAGAAAAGGAAATTGGGAGATTTACTAAAACATCTTCTGGTAAGTACAAAAAGATTTAGCTAGATTATCGAAAAAAATTACTTGATTTCTTTCTGGATTAACTGTAGAATTAACTATAAATCAAAACATAATCTCAAATTGACTACAGATTGACTATTTTATAATTAATACTAATGTGTATGGCACACTCAAATGTGTGTGCAATTAATTTAAAATATAGATAATATAATTATTAATTTTTACAATATTCATGTTAGTTAAATAAATAAAAAATAGTAAAAAGATAAAAATTATGGAAAGTTATTAAGAGAAGAATGGGAGAAAGGGAGAAAGAGAGAGATTTGGAAGCTGAGAAAAGAAAAAAATATATAAATAATATAAAAAAATTTAAAAAAAATAGCAGACCAAAAATTTGAGACACCAAAGTGCTCTTCAATAATAATAAAGTATAGATTACAAACATTCGAATAGAAAAACATAATATAAATCAAATTGGCCAAAGCTGTTTAGAAAATTCAGAAGCCCATATGTTTTAGCCCATATATAAGAAATCATAGGTCCATGAGCCCAGATCAGCCTGATGCCGAATTGAGCTTTGAATTCTGAACCGGGTATCCCATGGACCATGGGCCTTGGGCCCAATATCCAAGATAAAAGGGTTGGGTATACTGAAAGAACCAGGGGCCGCCCATTTCAATTCTCATTAAAAACTTATGAGATATTTATAATTTCTTAAATAACGAGGGTTATTTATAATTATGTCAAACATCGGGGTTATTTTTATTTTAGTTTTTGTATTTTTAATTTATTTTTAAAATGGTCCAATTTGTTTTTTTATTTTTTAATTTCATCCTTCTAATGTAATTTTAACCAATTTTTCGGTCAAAAAATAGTTTGTGTCAAAAATGCCCCCAAAAGTTTTGGTAAAATATACACAATTGCAAAAACACCCCTCTGTTTTCAAATTCAATTTCAGTTTAGTCCTTTATGACAATTAAAAAATTATGACCATTTGAATGCCACTATTGGATGGTTGGAATTTGGTTTTTTGCCGAACATACTCCCTTATAATACATGGTGCAATTAGAAATGAAGTGCACATATCAAATTTGGCAAAAGCAAGAAAAATGCAGTAAGAGATTTGCAAGTATTTAATAGAAATAAACTCATATATTTTTTTTAATAATTTCACATAAAAATCAGTTATCAATCACGTATCATTTCCAACAAATTATTGTTTATACATTGATTATGTCTTCTTCAAATTCAACCACCAATAACAACATCAATGGAGCTACGATAAATAATATATAAGATATGTCATAATATACACTATGTCAGTATATTCAAGTCTACCTAGCAGCCCCAAAAATATCTATACATTTATATAATTGAAGAGCACCTTTTTGGTGTCTTCAATTATTTTGTTATACTAATTTTTTAATTTTTTAGTTTATTTTGTTAATCTCCATTTTTTTTTGAGTTGGAAGCGATGAATTTTATTAATTGAAATAAAGCGATTACAATCAATTCTGTCAATATCAACAGACAGAGACAAATACAACAATCCTATCAACAATATCACATATACTAACCTCGTGCTATTACAACAACAAATAACCTACTATACAATAGAAATAAATAAACCTACTATGCAGTAGAAACAAATCATCCCACGCAAGGGGATTCGAACCCATGACCTCAAGGATCATGGGGCCTCAGCTTCGCCAACTGAGCTAGGCTTCATTGGCTTAATCCCCATTTTACTCTCTCTCTCTACTCAACTTCTCATTTTCTATTTTATTAATTTCCACATTCCTTTTTTTTCTCATTTTGTCAGTAACTCCTCAGAATTTTTATATATTCTTTTGGCATTGTTTTATTTGTATAATTTATATATATTTATTAAAATAATAATTTTTTTTAAGTTTAAAAATAATTATGCACACATATTTGAGTGTGCAACATCTACTAGTATAAGATAATACCATAATATATATATTATGTCATAATATTTACAACCCACAAATTTTTCCTTTTTTTTTATAAATATAAAGAGAAGTACAAGAATACCCTTAAATTGGAGGTAAAATTGATCAAAATTCTACTAAAAAGATGAAATTGAAAAAAAATAAAAATAAAAATCGACCATTTTGAAAGTCAATTAAAAACACAGGAACTAAAATGAAAATAACCAACATCGGGGAGGTCATTCCCCAAATTGAAGAACCCTAGCCCAAATTCGATTTTCTCCATAATCTCCTAAAAATTCTACAATTCATTACATCGATTAATGTTTAAAAAATTTACTAGGTAAGGAGATCAACCCGTTGATTGGTGGCAAAATCAAATATTGGAAGTAAGCAAAGTAAAGAAAAGCGATAATCCATGGGGGAAATCTTCATTCGTTTCTCCTTTTGCTGCAGTAGTTCATTCCTGAGTGTGCGAATACGTAGAACTCTACATTTTTTCTTTTACTTTTAATTATTTGGAAAAAAATAACAACCTATGAACTTACTACGTGATTGAAAACTTGATTTTATGCTTCTATGTGACCGTTGGTTATATTGGAGTACCTTTAACAAAAGAGAGCATGCCCATACGGTTATGTTGCAGCAACTGAAGTAAATACAGTTGTGTTGTAGAACACAACCTCATCGTGCTTGAATTTGTTGGACCGACTCTTGTTTATACTTTGATCGTGGTTTTTATGTTTTTAACTGTTAATATATTATCATATTTATTCTCAACTTTCACTTATATTAATTACTTGATCCGTTTTTAATTATACATTAATTTTTATTTTTAAAACTTGTATCATATTTATTTGATTATATAAGCGCAAATACAACGTGCAACGTTCACGATGACAAATTATAAATAATTGAAAGGGTTTTGTGTGATATAGAGGATACTATTACTCTAAGTTCGAATGAAAGCTTGAATACATACATTATAATTACTAGATTTTGGCTAGGAATGTTCTGAATCATATTCTATACTGCAGATTCTAGATTAGGATAAAGGAAGAAAGCCACATTTTACATTCAGATAAGGCATAATTGACTTTGAATATTTTTTATTTGGGATTAATATCTATAACCTCGAATTTGGCTCAAGTTAATCCAAAATTAGCAAATGGTCTAACAATCAGCCCGCCCCCACAAGTTGCCATTTTCATTTAGAATTTCGAATTGAATTTTTTATTTTAATTTTATTATATCTTTCACTTTAATTAATATATACATATTATATATGTGATGATTGTATAATTTATTTTATTTAAAGAAAAATTTAATACACATGGCGAATGTTATATATATTAATGGAAATAAAATATCCTACATAATTTGCAAGAAGGACTCTATTCCGTTGAAATCCTATAAGGGCATCTTTACTTGTCAGGAAAAGTTAGGATTAAATGGCTAAATCTGGTTTATATTGTGTTTACTTTTTTTTAGCACGGCCCGACCTTAATCAAGAGAGTCCGTGAGTTTTGATGATTGTTGGATGATTGAAATCAGCCCCCCCCCCCCCCCCCCCAATTAACTTAACCCCATCGGCCACATGTCATGACAAATTTTACAACTCCAAGTTTGTCCTCAACTTTAATTAATTACTTCCGATTCTGCCTTATAAAACTCATTAATTACAATGCCCACCCACACATTGATTTGACAACACATGCACTCAACATGTCTTTTCAAGTTTTTTTGTCAAGGGCAAAAGTATAATTTCACTCAAAAATACACTATTTAGGTACACAAAACTCAAAATTAATCATGCATAAATCCTACTTGTGCAAAAGCAAATAAACAAAATACTAAATAATCATATTTGCTCTTATCACACTTTTAATCATATTTTTTTTCAATCCTTGTCTAATCCATACACAACAAGTAAATATGCCCTAACAAAAGGAAATCTTCGGTGGAAGTTGTGATTTTTGATAGAAGCCTTATAATTTAAGAAATGATTAAATGCATTTTTTCCCGTAATTTAGGTTATTTGATATTTTCATATTTTAATTTTATATTGTAGCATTTTTATTCTATGATTTTTTAAATAAAGATTCTGTATTTTTTTAATTTTTGCAATTTTAGTCATGTTTTCGCCGAAGTTCACTTCTACCTACACGAAGGGTAAACTCTGATGAAAAAGAGACTGAAATGGCGAAAATAAAAAGGATGCAAGAACAAAATGTTACCCTAGAAAGTTAAAAAACAAAAATACTGGCAAAAATAAATCAATAAGAACAATAGCTCCAATTTAAAAGCTCAAATGTATATTTTCCGCACAAGAATGATGAACTCCGGCCAAAAAAAGGACTGAAGTTGCGAAAATTAAAAAAGATATAGGACCAAATGTTACTTTAAAAAGTTAAATGATAATTAAATGACGTAAATTACGACACTAAAAATGCATTTAAGCAAACCGAAAAAATACACATAATATGATTGCACCAACCAGAGATTACTGTAATTAATCATTTATTTTCCTAAAAACTACAAAATATAAGTTTCATTTACATCAAATTGGGTTAAAGACAATTTACCCCCTTGTGTTATTGGAAATGTTCAATTTACCCCCTGTGAAAAAATAAAGTGCAAAAAACCTCCTCTATACTTTTAGAAATGATGCAATTTACCCCATCGACCTGACTGGTGCATTTCACGCGCAATTTTTATTTTATTTTTATTTTTAATTTATAAAATTATATTTTTATCCTTATTTTAAAACTGTTAGATTTAATATCTTTTAGATGAATGGTTCAGATATTATCAATATTATTTACAAATATATTAAAATTTTAATATATTTATGTATAATTATATATATATATATATTAAAAATTTATATATATTTAATTGTATATATTTATTTATATAAATATATATATATATATATGTATACACAGAGAGAGAGAGGGAACAGGGGGAAGGCAGTGGTGGGCTGGTAGCTGGAACGCGGGCGGGCGAGCGAGGGCGGGGTTTCGATCGCGGGGGAGGAGGGTTTGGTGAGGAGGGGTTTCAGTCGCGGAGCTGCGGCGGGAGGGCGCAGCGGCCGACGGGGGTGGAGGCGGGGTTTCAGTCGCGGAGGAGGAGGGTTTGGTGAGGGGGCTGTGGCTGGGCGGGGGCGGGAGGGTTGGGGAGGAGGTCGCGGGGGCTGGGGGCGAAGGGTTGCAGTCGGGCGACAACAGTAAACAACATTATATAAATATATATTAAATTATATATATATAATAATAATATAATATATATAAATATATATAAAATATGCATATATCTGGACCATTGATCTTATTTAATCTTAGCCATCCATTTAAATAAATTTGGATTAACCGTTAGATCTATTGTAAATTAAATCTAATCGTTCAGAATTTAAGTATAAAAAATAATTTATTGTTGAAAAATGATAAAAAAATCCCAGGCTGAGCGCGTGTAATACACTGTTAGCCTCAGTGGGGTAAATTGCATCATTTTTAAAAGTACACGGGGGTTTTTTTGCACTTTGTTTTTTTACGGGAGGGTAAATTGAACTTTTTCAATAACATATGGGGGTAAATTGTATTTTGCCCACATCAAATTAGACCATAAAAGTGAAACGATTATCACATTTATCTTATATTTTTAATATCACTCAAAGCGTGCATGTCAAATATATAAATATTTATTTAAAATATATTTATGGAGTGTTTGCGAGAGCTTCTGCTTTTAAAGAAGTGATTTTCGTAGAAAAAGTTGAAAGTTGTAGCGGAATCAAAAGTGGGTAGTGTTTGTAAAAAAAAGTAAAATACAGATAAAAGCTAAATTGGTAGTGTTTGGGAGAAAAACACTTCTAAAACACGTTTAATTGATTAAAGACCGTTTTGTCCCCATGTATTAAACAGATGCTATTTGCCTTAATATTTGCACTTATCTTTTGATTATAAATATTTCCTCAAAAATAATAATTTTTATTTCAATTAGTATCATATTTAATTTTTTACAAAATGATTATAATTTATATTATTAAAATATTCAATACTAGTAGAAAAACTGTATGTAATATAATTGTTCATTCATGAACAATAAATAAACTTACAATATTGACAAAATAATTATTATTTTTAATTAATCTTAGAAATTTAATTTAAATTTTTCTATGATTTAGGATTAATATAATATAATATAGAAAATAAAATAGTAAAATTTTTAAATATTAAACATGCGAAATTATAAATTTTGTTAGTGATAAATTATTCAAATTATTTAAAATTTCTAACATCAACTTTAGATGAGTAATTTTCAAAATACATTAAAAAGGATAAAATCGAATTGAAATTACTATAATGAGGGTAAAGTAGTCTAAAAAGAAGTTGAATTTATTTACAAAAAAACCAAAGCAGTTAGAAGCAACTCCTAAGGTGCTTCCAACTTTTGGCTTAAAAGTGTTATTTCGTAGCAGTTACAGAAGCAGAAGTTGGCCTCCCAAACACCTCAAAAGTGCTTTTTAGCATCCAGAAGTTGAAAAGCGCTTTTTGGAAGTGCGCGCAAACACTCCCTTACACACTTCACACATATATTATTTAAAATATAAATATTTATGTATGAAGTGTGTAAATATTTTTTAAATAAATAATCATATATTTCAATCTGATGCTCCGCTTAACGAGGGTCTAACCAGCCAAATTCACTTGCAAATTGAGCATTCTTAATTCATTAATTAATTCCAACTACCAAACAAAAAAAGCACGCTTTATTTACTTATTTTTTGAACAATATAAACACGCTTTATTTATACAATACCACATTTGTCCCATCTTCACTTCTCTCACTATATAGACTCGAGAAATAGGCTTCCTTTGTGAATTGCTTCACTCGCCACAAATCAAAAACCAGTCCCTCAAACTTGAATATTTCAATCTTATCACCCCCTCAAATTTATGGAAATTCAAACTTCACCCCCCGAACACCACCCTCCTCCGCCAATTAATCAGACTGTCGTCTCAAAATTCGTCCCAAAACGTACCAAAAACTTAGTCCCGTTGATCTTAACCAGAATCCACGCGGGTTACTTTAGAATAACCCTTTCTCTAGGGTGGCAAGCGTTATTATGGAAAATCCTACTTCAACCCATTCAAGATTCAAAAATTGCAATTCGAGCCCCAGAACTTTTCTACTCTACCATTTTGACCATCATATGGTCGTTTTCTCTAGTCATACTCATCGTCCTCTCGCTTCTCTACTCCCTCAAATGCATCTTCCGGTTCAGCATGATAAAGGCGGAGTTCATGCACCACGTCGGGGTGAATTACCTTTTTGCCCCCTGGATCTCCTGGCTCCTGATCCTCGAATCCGCGCCGTTCGTCACCCCAAAGCACGTTTCTTTCGTAATCCTGTGGTGGATTTTCGCGATTCCAGTTATAATCTTGGACGTGAAGATCTACGGACAGTGGTTCACCAAGGGTAAAAGGTTCTTAACCGCCGTGGCTAATCCGGCGAGCCAGCTCTCAGTCGTCGGGAACCTGGTCGGCGCTCGGGCCGCCGCGAAGATGGAGTGGCGCGAAGTTTCGGTCTTCCTCTTCTCCCTGGGGATGGTGCATTACCTGGTGCTCTTCGTCACGCTCTACCAGCGCCTCTCCGGCGGCGACCGGCTTCCGGCGATGCTGAGGCCGGTTTTCTTCCTTTTCTTTGCGGCGCCGAGCGTTGCCAGCCTGGCGTGGTACTCCATTTCCGGAAGCTTCGATACGCCGTCGAAGATGCTCTTTTTCCTCTCACTTTTTCTCTTTGCGTCACTGGTAAGGGATTTTTCCGTTGAAAATTTAATTAGGGCTCCAAAATTGACTTTAAAGTTATTAAATATAAGAAATATATATATAAATCATAAAAAATTAAAGAAAAGAAAATTAAACTAACTTTAGAGGTATTATTGGCAAAATTAAAAAATTGATGTCGCGGTGTCATAACCATCATTTATGAGTGAGAAATGTTTTTCTTTTATATACTAGTCGTCGTGGCACGCCGTCCCTGCGTGCATATAAAATAATATTGCACGCTTTAAAGTTACTGTAAATAAGAAAATATACATATTAATCAACATATTGCATTAAAAAGAAAAAGAAAGAAAGAAAGAAAAGAAATGCAAACTAACTTGGGGTATTATCGGTATAGTAAAAAAATTGATGTTGTAATGTAAGTAACTGCCATTTATTAGTGAAAATGGGGGTTTGCTTTATATAATAATATAGATTTTTTTTTAAATAAACACAGAAAAAAAAAAAAAACCTTAAACTTTGGAGCATTGTATTGGTTAAGAAGCCGTAACAAATCCGCTTTCTAATTAATTAAGGCCAAAACTATCAAACGTTGCCTTCAAAAGATTGAAAATAATTTTCTAATTAAGTGGGTCCAAATTAGTGATTTTCATTACGTTTGCATGTGCATTTGATATGAGACAATGAGACATATACGTAGGAGATACTTTATTATTTTCTCGAATTAATTCTAAATGAAAATACAGTATTAGTAATTCCCGTTTTACTACTTGCACCAGCATTATTGGAATTTCTATTTCAAATTATGTTGTATTTTTTATTTTATTTTAAAATAGTTTTTTAAATAAAATAAATAGTATAATCTTTGTGCATATAATATATATATTAATTGAAATAGAAAATATAACAGGATTTTGAATAAAGAAAATCCAATCCGTGAGAAATGAGATGCTAACCTAACTGGACCGGTACCATCAATTAAGGTTCATTGATACATTGTACTATAATAATTATGTAAATATTTTATTTTATGATATCATCATAAAAACCTACAAATTATATATTCTGTGCGTATTTTTATTTAAGTTTCACCGGAACTAGAAAGTTGTTACTCAGATCGGGTCTACATAGACGAATTAGTTACATTACAACGTATTATGGCGTATGTTATACATACATCAATCATCAACTTGATTAAATTCTATTTCGACTAAAATCTCCCTAACTATCAGTTATTCATCTATTCCTTTTTACTCGTCTATTAATTTATTGTCTCGTTTGAACATATTCGTTCATTTAAATTATTATGTATTGTCTCTCAATGATTTTTTTCTTTTTCTTGAAAAAAAAAAAAAAATAGATATGCCGGCCAGCATTATTCAGGAAAGCAATGAGAAGGTTCAACATAGCATGGTGGGCTTACTCGTACCCGATAACACTGCTGGCTCTGGCATCAGCAAGATACGAAGAGGAGGTGAAAGGTGGAGTGTCTCATGCAATAAAGCTACTGCTGTCGGGGTTGTCTGTTTTGGTCCTACTTGCTCTCCTGCTTCTCACTGCATTCAACCCTAAATTGCTATTGCCAGATAATGATCCCATCCTTCTCACCACTGCTCTTCCGCCTCCGCCCCATTCTTCAAACTCTAATTCTACCACCGCACCCCTATGTTGACTATGAGGCTCCAAACGACACACCAAAAAGGGAAAAGTTAGCTATGGAATTATTAATTTGGTACCAAGAATATATTTATATGTTGTTAGTAGTGTCGTATTAATTTAGTATTTTAATGTATGATTATTTTATATTTTTTATGTGTTTTGGAAAAATAGCGAAAATGCATTTTGGATACTGATATATATAAAAATACGCTGGTCAAAGAGGCCCAAACAGTTCAAATCTGAGAGGGCCCAATCCAAGAAGACCTTACAGACCCATAGGGAAGCTTAGGGATTTGAAATTCACCAACTAAAGCCAAAGTTCCTCTCACATGGCGTCCACAGGCAACTTAGTTGGTATCCACGTAGGATCTCTGGAGGCACCTTTTAGAGAATCGGATAAGGACCAGTAGCCCCTTTTGGGACACGTGGCGCCTCCAGAGAGAAGTACCATAAACCCTAAAAGTTTAGACTTTAGTTGGGAGAAAGCATCTCCTCAACCACCTCCTAGAAATCCTGTAAAGCATCCAAGATACCCTCATCAGCAGTAGAATCCAATTACCCCCAGAGAATCGTGGGTCTCCAACTGCCCTTCCCCATATCCGAGGGATCCTCTCGACCAAATCTAAGGGGGATGCAGCATTATCTAACAACTTTGAGGTCATGCTCCCCCAAATCTGTGATCTTCTCCAACCAACTGAATGTTGCCTATAAATAGAGACATCCCCAAGCGGGAGAAGACAAGTTTTTATCTTCCTATGACAATTTGTACTATTACACTACAACTTGAGCCTATATTCTCCAATTTCAACCTTCATGCTACTACTTTAGTTTGAAGGAACACTTGTAACTCGTACTTAGAGCTTGATTTCAACATCAATCTCTTATTTGTACACACAAAAACGAAGAACAACACTCTCATTTTTGCTATTTTTATTTTTTTGCATTTTATTTCATTATTTTGTACTCTAATTGAATCGAACACCATATTTTTACTTGCATCAGATACAGTAAAAAAAAGTCTAATCGTTTGCATCGGGGGTTCACTAGTATGATTGATACTGGCCACCGAAACAAATTCAATGCGTGTGTGTTCTAAACTTTTGTTTTATTTATTTAATTAATTAAATCAAAGACAACAAACATATATAAACACCTAATCAAAATAGATAATGTGAATTAACTTTAAATTTACATAAATAAAGATGTAATGATTTAAGAAATGAATAATTTGTGGAAAAAATAAATAAATTTTAGAGTATTTTAGTTCTTATACAATCTGCTGACCAAATTAATTACTTTGCAGGTCTCCTCCTTAATAAATAGTAAATACTATTCTTACCATAGTTTTTTCATCTCAAGCTATCTTTATTAATTCAAACCATTTTCTTTAACAGATTAATTTAAACCATTGATCCTCCCAAAAGATAAATAACCCATAATTATGGGAAGAGACATCAATTATTTAATTTATTCATAAAACACCAAATAAATAAATAAATTACAATAAGTAGTCACCGATGCCGAGAAAATGTTGAACTACCCATGTGAATATTTCAAATTATTAATTCCACGCACGACATATTGCATTTTCTTCTTGGATTTAATTGCAGCAATGTCAGAAAATAAAGTTGCAGAATAATTACAATAATAATGAAATTAAAACAAGTCAAGAATTTTGGCTACGTAATAATTGCGGGGTAGGGTACCCACTGTGCATACATATATAGTTGTACATTTAGACTGAACTCTTGTACATGGTCTAGGTACAGCCAATCTCGTAGCTGGAATTAAACAAGTAGGCAAATTGAATTTTGGCTACTGGAATAAAAGTAAAAGTAATTCACTGCTTTATGGCTCATAAGTATTAAGTGGAGGGATTTAATTTAGTTCAATATTCGTATTGTTGCTCGACACAAACTTTCGAGCTGCAACTTATATATTAATTAGGGATAATTATGTTTACATTTCCTGAGTTAAGGTCTAATTTTATAAATTATTCATATTTTTTAAAAAATTATATATACATTCGAAAAAAACATCCAATATCATTTACACAAATCATTTATATTTTTTGGAGCAGCAAAATTGCTGCTTCTGTAACAGAGAATTAGGGACAGCATTTGTTGTCCTTGAAACAGATAAATAGGGCCTTTTTTTTTATTCTTATATCACAAAAATAGCAGCCGTTTCTCTATTACAGAGGCACCTCTGTAGAAGAGAAAGAGACTTATTTTTAGTGAAGAGAAATGAGATTCTAAGTGATTGTTTACTTGTATTTGAACATGAGCGATGTTTGAGTGTTGGATAATTCTATATTTGTTTTGTTTCTAATTGTTGGTAACTTTTGGAGTCCAATTTATCATTCACATTTCTCTTGTGCAAAGATACATTTTGTTCAAAATCTGTATATTTAAGCAATTTATTAAGGAGAAATGGATATTGAATGTTGCAATAGATTATTATTTTAGTTGTTGAGTATTCATATTGATTTTTCTTTGAATGCTTCTTTATCAGATTCTACGACAGAAGATGGTTCTACTTGAGATTCGAACACGTCAAATGTTGATATGTTGTGTAGATATAACATCTTCGATGAAAATATATTGGTTGTATTTTTAAAGGGTACTTTTGGATACATAACTGTTCTCTTTTCTAGTTTGGATTTTGTAATTTACTCAAATTTTTTAGCATTTTAAGTATGTTTTATATTCGAATATTTTGTCCCAATTTTCTCTTATGCATGATTCTTTTCATTTCTTTAATTAATGTACGAATATCTTGCAATTTATTATCTAATTGACATAAGATTTTAATTTTTGATGAAAAGTTCAAGGTTAATATTTATATTGAATTATTTTGTGACAAATACGCTTGAGATGCGAAATTTCATTTTATTAAGCCGAGATATATGGATGACAATATGAATCTTATTAAATATTGATATTGTGATAAAATTGCAATTAACGTTTTTTCTGATGACTAAATCATGTCAAATTAGAATGTTAATGTAACGAAATGCCCCTCACAAGCAAATTTAAAAAATGTATATTTAAATGAAATAAAATCATAATGTGAGGATTTTTTTGTCACAAATGATTTTTTAAATTTGTGTAAATTTATTTTGAATAATTCTATTGTGAGAAAATTGTCGTCACAAATAAAATTATTGAGTTTTTTAATATTAATTTTGAATAATTCTAATGTGAGAAAATTATCGTCATATTTTGTTAATATAATATGTGAGGAAAAAGTAGTCTAATGTGACGATATATTTGGTCACATTTAATAAAATATAATCTTTTTTTATGAGAAAATAATTTATTGCAAGGAAAAAAAGTATTTAAAATGAGGATATATTCATCACATACACTATTTATTTGTGAGAAAATGATTTTCCTCACAATTATATATGTGAGGAAATTATATTTCATCACATTATCCTATATAAGACCTAATGCGAGACCCTATTTGTGAGGACCTTGTGACGAATTTTTTTCCTCAAATTAAGCTAATGTGACGAAATTATTGGTTTTTGTGAGAAAAATTTTCCTTGCAAAAAATAAATTTTTTTGTAGTGAATATATTGATAATTTGTGTAAATAAACTATAAATCATGAGGTGTGAAAATAATTATCACTAACTATTAATTAATATATAGTTGAGCTAATCCTTTTGAGAAAAAAAACTAGACACAAATTATAATTAACATAGGGTTAATTTCACTTAAATCACCTCTAAAAATGAAAAATTACGTCCCCCCTCCAATTTTTTTTTTTGTGAAATTACCCTTGCACCAGTTCTGAAAATTTTTGTATCTGTATCCATCATTAGGGTTTGTACGAAAATATTGACATCAACAAAAAAGATACATAAACTCTGAATTCTACGTCTCTCATTTATCATACCGTATAAATTATTACAATATGACTAGTTTTTTGACTTTATCAATGGCTACATTTTATGCAATGAAAATAATTAAGGGGCAATACTTTTTAACAGTTATACTATTTTTATTTCATACGTATATTTTGTTTACCCTCTTAAAAGTATAGAAATATTATTATGATATTTTTGTTAATAAATTATATGAAATGCTAAACGAGCTAACGAGAGATAAAATTAAAAGTTTATGCAATTTTTTGTGGATATAAGCAATTTTCTTCTGAATTCTAATAGAAAGGATACTATTGTAAATGAAGAATACTCGGAAGGCGACCAAGTGTAATTTCAAAAAATAAATAAATAGAAAAAAGTGTAATTTTGTATTTATAACTTATAATTTATAATGTAGGAAACAATTTATTCTTTTGTAACGAGTATTTTATAAAATGTATAAATTTATATAAATAAACTTTTAAAACACCCTCTTAACATACAAGTTATATGTATGTGAAAGGATTTTTTTTAGAAAGAACATAATTAATCATAATATACATTAAAAATATTAATTTAAATCATGAATTAAAAAAAGGCAATTAATTTCACTAATCCATATTAAATTAAATCCTGTGAGGTGACTGGGGAAGCATTATCTATCGTCAAATTTTAAAATAATAAATTAATTAACCTTACATATCAAGACAAAATATCAAAAGGATTTCTATAATTACTTAATTAAATCGTAATTAGGCAGCCATAATATTGACTTCAAACTAGATTACGAAGGGATCATTTTCAAAAACTTTGATCAGACACTCGTGTACAGTTAAAAACAGCTCACCCAAAATAACCTAGAAAAAGAGAAGTCGCTTTCCCGGTTGGTATTACACGCTTCACTGTCATATATATATGTTGTCATCGCCCAGAAGCACGATTTATGGAATGAGATTCTCTGTTTCAGAAAATAATTATAAAAATTAATATACGACAAAACTGTACGGTACTAGTTAGAATTAAAGTAATAATTAAGGGATAGCAATTGGAATTTTCTATAGAAACATTTTGTTTAAAAAATAAAATAAAAATAAGGTTAGGTAGATGTTGGTGTATGTCGCAGTTCTTGGTTGGGGAAAGATTAACGAAAGTAAATGAATTAATTATTATTTAAAAAAATGGAGCTCGAGCTGAAAATTAAATATCTTCCTTATATTCAATATTCATCGCAACAATAAGGATTATTTCTGTTATAAACACTACAACATATAACATTTAATCATGGCTGATTGTCATGGGTAATACTAAATAGTCGTTGCAAATAGTCATTGACCACGGCCACACAATAGTTATTGACCGTGATTTTTGTAAGAGTGGTAAAAATATTTGCCAGGGCGAATATTTTTACCATGGCTCTTAGCAGTGGTAAATAAGTTTTTCATGGTGAAAAAACTAATTTTTGCATCAGTTTTTATTTAATCGTAGTTAATAATAATTATTACGAACGATTTTAGCCTCAGTCATTAAAAATATAGTTGATAGTGAATTTTTTTTTTCTAGTTAAATCAGTATGATTTGAAAATGATGATAATCAATGATATCAATTACGGTCGAATAAATCCGACACTAAAGCTTAAGTTTTAACTATAATTAATAAATATTTGTCATAATTTTATTTATTGTCAAAATATTTGTTATGATTTTTTAATTGTAGTTAATATTAGACATTGCTTGCAGAAACAACGGCTAATAATCGTTGTACAATTATGATTAAAAACTATTTCTCATAATTTTTCACTTATAATCGTGGTCATTATTTATGGATCATCTGTCAATGCAATTATTACAACTATAGAAATATCCAAACATATAAACTTTTTATAGAAGCATTTATCAATTGAACTATCAAATATTGACCTAACAGATCTTTAATACTAATTCTCGTCATCCTGCCAGTGTATGAAAAATGGTATTTACAGAAAAATATAAATAAATTGTAATTAGTTTAAGTGGTACTTTTCAAGAATTTTGAATTAATGTTTTCCATCAATGTGTATTTCAAATTTTTTATTCGATTTCATTTTCTTTATTTCAGACTCGTATTATTTTGTTATTGCACTCTTTAAATCTGTTTAAAAATGCATTTATACACATTTAAACCAATTATTCCAACGCGGATACATACCATATGATAGGGTATGCGTAGGTTAGTCAATGGGTAGAATAATATTCTACCTATACCCAAAAAAAACTTTCATATTCATACTCAGGCCCTATCCAATGGGTAGAAGACCCTATCCTATACTACAAAAAATATGACATTTAACCATGAGTAATTGTCATGGTTAATACTAAATAATCGTAGCGAATAGTCATTGACTACGACCACACAATGGTTGTCGGTCGTAGTTTTTGCGAAGGTGGCTAGCTAAAATATTTGTCATGGTTAAAAGCCATGGCGAATGTTTTTACCACGGCTAAATGCTGTGGCAAATAAGTTTTTCATGATGAAAAAGCTAATTTTTACATCGATTTTTATTTAACCGTAGTTAATAGCAGTTATTTACCATGATTTTTAGCCATGTCATTAAAAATATAGTTAATATTATTTTTTTTCGAATGCTACTAGACCCATGAAATTAAATGAGTGGGTATGGGTAGGATTTAATACCCTAAAATACACATGAGTATGGGTAATGACTTAATACCTTAAAATACCCATAGGTATCGATATGGTCCAATGCGCCAAATGTTAATTTATCCAGTAATATAATATTACTGAATTAGTAAACTTAATAAATTAATCGCTAAATTAATTAATATCTAGAAAATTTTAAATAGTATATAACCATTTTATTACATATTTTATTTGTATTGATTACGTACTGAATTTTTATCAAATAAAAATTTTAAGTAATATATAATCATTTCATTACATATTTTATTTGTATTGATTACGTATTGAATTTTGATCAAATATGTTAAGAGTTTTGCGTATTAATCAGATTAATCAAAATTTAACTTGACAATTTAAGAAATATAAAAATACGGACGAAAATTAAATAGTTAAATTTGATTAATATATGAATAAAAAATAAAACTCATTTGAACTCAAATTGTTCAAAAATCATCAAATCAAAGTTGAATGCAAATGCTTCACATGGATACTTAAAAAGATCCAAATAAAAGTTAGATATATTATATTTAGTTTCATTTACATTTATCAACTCATACGTCTTCATTCTTATTCTGAACGGCAAAATCTCACTTTTGGTCTCACTAGATAGAGCCGTTATCACTTTTGGTCCCTCATTTTACGGGATCAACACTTTTGGTCCCAAAATCCTAAAATTCTAACATTAATGGTCTCAAACTGTTAAATTTAACGGAAATGGCACATGTTGGAGCACGTGCCGTCAGTCAATGGCCGTTGACCAGGCCCAAAAATGGCCAAATTCTATTTTAGCTCCCTATATTTTCTAAAAAATGCTAAAACAACCCTATATTTTCTAAAAAATGCTAAAATAACCCTATATTTTAAAAATAAGCTAAACCCCCCCCCCCCCCCCCATTTTTTTTTTTAAAAAAAGCTCCTTTCTGAACTTATTTAACTAAAGTACCTCTCTTGATATTATGAATCACCATCCTTTATTTATTTCATTTTTAGATTTTTTTGTGAGATCATTTGTATTTTTCTTCCCTCTAAAAATATAAATATTTTTTTCAAAATATATTTATTTAAATATCAAAATGTCATAAAAGTATATCAAATTTTTTATTTCTTATAATTTAAATTAAAAATTAAATTAGCATCACATAAAAATTTAATATACTAAAATTAGCAGGCTTGCCCAAAGCCTTTTCAATATCAACCATATTGACTACATTGGTTTTGATACCATTCCCACGACCCTCTATTTTTTTTATTATTTTGGGATCTTATACTAGTAGAAGGCATCGTCCTTGTTGCCAGCACCAACGACTCCTACGAAGGCAAATTCTCGACAGGATTTCTTCAATGACATGGAATTGAATTCTGCTTCACGGAAAAATTCAATGTGGATTTTGTCCAAACAAATTTACAATCGGTCCAACCATTTAAATTTGATTCATTTCTTTTCGCGACTCATTCACTTCAAAAATTACATGTTCAAATATATATTCGCGAAAGAGTCTCGAGGGGGCATTTGTAGACAAATAAATTTTGCGACCAATCAAATGACGACAAGTGAAAAATATATATTATTTATCAATTATATTCTATTTTTCTATTTATATTTTGGAATTTACTAAATTAATTTTAAATATAAGTAGTTAAATTAATTGATATTTTAATATATATTTCGTCATCAAATCAACGGTCGACACGTGTCAAATTGAGGTGTTCCGGCCAATCAAATCAAGACAAATATTTGTCATACTATCTCTTTAAAAAATACAAAAATGAAAGAGATAATATTGAAATTGACCAATCATGTCTTCCCAAATATTTAATGTATTTATCTCTTTAAATTAAAATAAAGAGATAATACAAAATAAGTGTTCAAGTTCATCACAACTCTACCTCTTTGACAGCTATATAAATGGATCATGGGAACTCATTCAAAACACACACACATATACAATTAAGAGAGCATTCAAGAAGTCCCGAAATCCTCTCAAGCACAAATCAAGGAAGATCCACGGCGTTCTAGGCAAGATTCAAGGCGTTCGTCGCGGAAATTGTCCAAAGTCAGCGTTTGATTCGACAAGAAGTCCGAAGACCGGCGAATTAACGTTATCAAGAAAGAAGTCCACCTTGGCGGAAGATCAAAGTCTCAAATCCACCAAGTACATCCCAAATTCAAGTCAAATATCGTCAAGTTTATAGCGTTTGATCCGGGAACAAGTCAACGACCCCCGAATTAGCATTATTCAAAGCCAAAGTCAACGTCAAAGGAGATCAAACGTCAAAGTTTCACCTTCAAAGTTGCCGAAATCAAAGATCGCGTTCGTGAAGAGAAGAATCAGAGGTTTTCAAGTAGAGATTTTGCACCCACAAATATTCAATTAAATTCAAGAATTTATTTATAATATTTTCTTGTTTCAATAAATTCAGGAACACGAAAATTTGTTTATAAATTTTGGCACGCCCAGTAGGACCTCTTTACCTCTCATCTCTTCCCTTCAACAAAGCTTGAAGTATTTCAATGGACACTCAAGGAAAAGTTATGAAGACGGTGAATGTCAAACTCGCCACATTGAAGTCTTCAAGTTCAAGTACCAAGAGTCTCGGTGTTACTACAAGGAGCATGTCGAAGAAACTTAAGGAACCTTCCCAGATGACTCCTCCAATTAAGTCTGCTCAGAAGGACACATTCGTGCCTAACCACGCAAGTGTAGATGACGAAGATAAATCTCCTCCGTCCTCTCCTCGCTCTGAGTCTAGCTACTCCTTCGAAACGAATGTGGCCCGAGTCATGGTGACGAATGCCACCACCTTAGAAGAGCAAATTGCAAGCCTGGCAAGAGCTATCGAGGGACTCGCCAAGCATGTCCAAGAGCAAGGTGTCCAAATCGCCAGGTTGATTAACAAGCCGGACAATGTTGAGACAAGCCATGCTCGGGGAAAACAAGTTGTGACTCACGATGAAGTAGAAATATCCACAAAGGAAAACTACGCCGAGAAAGATAAACCTGCAAAGGGGCTTCAAGTCTCATCCAATGGATTGATCCCTGTGGACCAATTGAAAGAATTCATCGAAGGGACCATTAGGAGCAAGATTGAGGGAAGCTCAAGGTCATCCTTTACTTACTCTAAGCCCTACACTCCAAGAATTAACAGCTTAAAGATGCCAATGGGCTACCAACGTCCGATCACTGAAAGGCAACGCATTTGATTGGTATACTGATTTGGAAGTCGGTTCAATTGATGGATGGGACCAACTAGAGCAAGAGTTCCTGAATAATTTCTATAGCACTCGGCACACTGTCAGCATGATTGAGCTTACAAATTCCCGCTAATGGAAGGATGAGCCGGTCATTGATTATATCAATAGGTGGAGGAATCTGAGCCTCAACTGCAAAGACCGATTATCTGAAGCTTCCGCCATTGAGATGTACATTCAAGGGATGCATTGGGGTCTTCGTGATATTTTTCAAGGAATTCTACCTAGATCATTTGAAGATTTAGCCACTCGAGCACATGATATGGAGTTGAGTATGGCAGCGAGTGGAGTAGAAGGACCATCTGTCCAAGAGCCCCGCAGAACCAACGAAAGGCAAGAAATCAAGAAAAGGGACAAACCCTTTTCAAAACCTCCAAGCAAGGAATCGATGGCAGTGAATGTAGCGCCACTCAAGCTTAGGAGCGCAACAAAAGACAATATTACTCCGAAGCAAAATGCTCCTTACGAGAGACCACAAAGAAAGCTAACTTTGAAGGAAATGCAAGCAAAACAATATCATTTCCTTGATTCCGATGTCCCCAGAATATTTGATGAGTTGTTGGAGGCAAATCTCATCGAACTACTCGAAGCAAAACGACATGAAGAAGCCGAACAAACAGATGACCCAAAATATTGCAAGTACCATCGTTTAATTCGATACAACATTTCTTTGTGTTCAAAGACAAGGTTATGCAATTAGCTCGCCAAGGCAAGATCTCTCTTGAAGAAGATACCGCAGCAGCAAACGTGACCTCGGTCAAATGTGGGTCTTTCGACAGTGAAGCCTCCTACAATACCACACACGAGAATGCTACTGCGATAAAAGAGGACGCTCTGTCTGAAAAAGAAGATTTCTCTGATAGTGATAAATGGATGTCCACCATTACCTTCATCGACGAAGATTTGTTTCTTGGGTCAAAATCGTATAACCGCCCTTTGTTCGTTGCTGAATATGTACGCGAACAAAAGGTGAATAGAATATTGATCGATGGAGGCTCTGCAGTCAATATCTTACCCCTACGAACCTTGAGAGACTGGGGATCCTTATGGACGAACTCGCAAACAGCCGCCTCATGATTCAAGGCTTCAATCAATGAGGACAAAGGGCTGTCGGCATTATCAGATAGAATTGTTAATGGATGATATGGGGTCAACCGCATTATTCCATGTTATAGACGCCAAGACTTCTTACAACATGTTTCTTGGCCGCCCTTGGTTGCATGAAAATTATGTGGTCCCCTCAACGTGGCATCGATGCTTCAAATACTGCCGCAATGGTATAGTGAAAAGGGTACTCGGTGATACCAAGCCTTTTACCGAAGCTGAGTCACACTTCGCCGACGCCAAGTACTACGTTGAAACTGCCAAAAGAGGAAAAGAGATTTCGCCCTCTTAGAAACCAGGGTCACATGACGATGGAAGCATGAGGAGAAATGAGCAGCCCGTTGTCGAGGCCGGATTTTCAAAGAGTCTGACTTTATCATTGACTCAAGTCAACGTAAAGCAACCATCGAAACCGCCGCTCGAAACATTTGTGTCCTCAACCCAAAAAGAAGAAGAGGGACATAAAATGTTGGCTATAGACGGAGAAGGGTATGATCCTAAGGCCTTCAAATTGCTTGTTAAAGCCGGGTATAATCCACAAGAAAGGTTAGCCCTTCGAAAGCTTCCTCCTGAAGAAATCAACAAGAAACTCCATGGACTCAATGCCACCCAAGTAATGTTAAAGGAAAAAGGGCATGCGGTCCCGGATTCACGTGTGGGTCTTGGCTTCATCCCTTCTAAGCCTATCTGCATCGCCATAAAAAGGGCCAGCAGCAACCAAGTCAGCAAAAGTCTCTCTTCAACAGAAGATGACCAAGGGAAAGAAAATCCACGAGAGTCTGTCTACAATTGACTCGGCACACGTAAAAGAATGGTGCATAGAAAGACCAACAACCAATCTGTCTTTGATAGACTTGGACCACGAAAAAAAATGATGTACCAAAAGAAAGCCATGTCCAAGGTAACTGCACAATCGAATGAAAACATCACATCCTCACAGAAACTTAGAAGTTCGATTCCTTCCAGAATGAGACGCCACACAACTCTAGACATATCATGTGGCAGAGTTTTTAAGGTTAAAACAAGAACGATGGTCTTCACACAAGTTTGACTTGATGACGAGGATGATAGAGAAAGTGTTGCATCATCCAATTATATTGACGACAGTGCTGAAGCAGATATCGCTCTAGCCCATCACATCAGCTTAATTGAAAAGGAAGAAGTTGAAGAAGAAGATGCTGAAGACGCTCCTCTAGAACTTGAAGAAGACATTAAAGCCACCGTTGACGAATTGAAAGAAGTCAATCTAGGTGATGCCGAAGATCCCAGGCCAATTTACACAAGTGCCTCTCTAACCCTAGAAGAAGATGAGGCTTATGTCGCGCTACTTCATGAGTACAAAGACGTGTTCGCATGGTTCTACAAAGAAATGCCCGGGCTAGACCCAAAAGTAGCTGTGCACCACCTGTCGGTGAAGAAAGGGGCTCGTCCCGTTAAACAAGCCCAAAGGAGATTCCGACCTGAGCTAATCCAGCTAATTGAAGGTGAAGTAAACAAGCTCATCGAAGTCGGTTTCATCCGAGAGGTCAACTATCCAATGTGGATTTCCAGTATTGTTCCTGTGAGAAAGAAGAATGGGCAAATTCGAGTATGCGTCGACTTCAGAGACTTGAATCACGCATGCCCCAAGGATGACTTCCCATTACCCATTGCTGAATTAATGATAGACGTTACTACAGGTCATGAAGTCTTATCTTTCATGGATGGGTCATCTGGATATAACCAAATATGTATGGCGCCGACAGACGAAGAATTGACAGCATTTCGCACTCCTAAAGGCATATATTGCTACAAGGTCATGCCTTTTGGACTAAAGAATGCCGGTGCTACATATCAAAGAGCAATGCAGAAAATCTTCTACGATATGCTCAACAAGAATGTAGAATGCTATGTTGATGACCTAGTAGTAAAGTCAAAGAAACGAGGGGATCATCTTCATGACTTGAAAAAGGTTTTTCAACGTTTGAGGAGATACCAACTAAAGATGAATCCCTCCAAATGTACATTCGGAGTTACGTCCGAAAAATTCCTTGGGTTCATCGTCCGTATAGAGATTGAGCAAGCCAAGATTGATGCCATTTTGAGAATGCCAGAACCTAGGAACATCCATGAGCTCAAGAGTTTGCAAGAAAAGCTCGCATACCTTCGAAGATTCATTTCAAATCTAGCAGGCCTATGTCAACCATTCAGTCGCCTAATGAAGAAAGATGTGCCCTTCGAATGGGATGAAGTTTGTGATAAAGCATTCAGAAACATAAAATCCTACTTGATGAAGCCTCCGGTGTTGGTTGCACCCATCCCTGGACGCCCCTTAATTATGTACATCGTTGTTCAAGAGCGCTCCGTGGGAATCTTACTTGCCCAGAAAAATAATGAGGGGAAAGAAAATGCTTTATACTATTTAAGCAGAACAATGACACCAAACGAGCTTAATTATTCACCCATCGAAAAGCTATGTTTGGCGCTCATCTTTGCAATCCAGAAGTTGAAGCATTACTTTCAGTCACACAGTATCCACCTAGTGTCAAAAGCAAACCCTCTTAAATATGTCATGGCAAAGCCGGTGCTATCAGATAGACTCGCAAGATGGTATCTTCAGCTGCAACAATTCGAGATCACATACGTTCCTCAAAAGGCTGTCAAGTGACAAGTTTTAGCAGACTTTCTAGCTGATCACCCCATGTCTGCTGAGTGGGAATTGTCTGATGACTTGCCTGACGAAGATGTCCTTCTGATTGAAGTTACGCCCCCTGGAAAATGTACTTTGATGGAGCTGCCCATAGAGAAGGAGCCGGGGCTGGAGTTGTCTTTGTCACGTCTAAAGGGGAAGTCTTGCCTTATTCCTTCACCTTGACCCAGAACTGTTCAAATAATATGGCGGAATATCAAGCTTTAATCATCGGATTGGAAATAGCAGTTGATATCAAGCAGCGACACCTCAAAGTATACGGCGACTCTCAGTTAGTGCTTAATCAGCTCCTCGGTCTCTACGAAGTCAAAAAGCCTGAGTTGCTTCCATACTATAACTACGCAAGAAGGTTGATAGGATGGCTAGGAGATGTAGAACTTGAGCACCTGTCGAGAAAGGATAATAAATAAGTTGATGCATTGACCAAGCTCGCTTCAACCCTATCGATGACCAATGAGGAGATGCACATACCGATATGTAAGAATTAGGTCATACCACCGGTCTTCAGTGATGATGAGGATGACACATTCCAAGAAGAAGAAAATCATGTCATGGAGGTTTTCGAAATTGAAGAGAAAGATTGACGACAACCACTCGTCGATTACTTGAAGTACAAGAAGTTACCCGACGACATACAACGAAGGGCTGAGATTCGACAGCGGGCGTCTCGCTTCATCTACTTCAAAGACACGCTCTACAGACGTTCATTTGATGGTATTTTCTTACGCTGCCTAAACGATGATGAGCAAATGCAAGCTATGAAAGAAGCTCACTATGGAGTTTGTGATGCGCACCAATCCGGACCAAAGCTACACTTCCGTATAAAAAACATGGGTTTTTACTAGCCTACAATGGTTAAAGATTGCATGGACTATGCACGGAGATGTCAAGCCTGTCAAACACACCAATTTTATCTACCAACCACCCGAGCCATTACACCCTACTGTAGCTTCATGGCCCTTTGATGCTTGGGGTTTGGATGTCGTAGGACCCATGACAAAGTTCTCCGGTGGTCACTTATATATCTTGGCGGCAACTGACTACTTCTCTAAATGGGCTGAAGCAGTCCCCCTCAAAGAAGTAAAGAAAGAGAATGTTACTGATTTCATCCGTACACACATCATATATCGCTACGGAGTGCCCAGGTATATCATCACTGATAATGGAAAACCCTTATGTAACAGCTTGATAGACAAATTGTGTCAGAAGTTTGCATTCAAACAGAGAAACTCTTCTATGTACTATGCTGATGCCAACGGCCTTGCTGAAGCTTTTAACAAAACTTTGTGCAGCCTATTGAAGAAAGTAGTGACCAAGTCAAAACGGGATTGGCATGAGAGAATTAGAGAAGCTCTATGGGCATATAGAACCACTGTCAGAACGCCTACGCAAGCAACTCCTTATGCCTTGGTTTATGGAGTTGAGGCAGTCCTCCCACTTGAGCAACAAATTCCTTCATTAAGGATGGCGATACAAGAAGGGCTTACTGAAGAAGAAAACGCTCGAATACGGCTTGAAGAGCTAGAAGCTCTCGATGAGAAGAGGTTGGAAGCACAACAAAGGCTCGAGTGTTATCAAGCTCGACTATCCAAAGCATTCAATAAGAAGGTCCGCCTTCGCTCTTTTCAAGTTGGTGATCTAGTACTCGCAGTGAGAAGGCCTATAATCACAATGCATCAAACAGGAAACGAGTTCTTGTCAAAATGGGATGGTCTGTATGTTGTCAAAGAAGTCTACACAAATGGTGCATATAAGCTGCTTGCTGAAGACGGCTTGAGGATAGGCCCGATAAATGGAAAGTTTTTGAATTGGTATTACGTCTGAAAAAAAAAAAAAAAACAAAAAAAAAGAAACAGGAAAAAAAAAGTAAGGAAAAAAAAACTCCTGGCCCGCATGAGTATAAACTGTGAACGGCCCTCCCCTCTCCAAAAAAAAAAAATATTTTGTACCCCTGAACTACGAATTGACTTGGTCCTCTTGATGAGGTACGTAGGCAGCTTAGATATTCTAAGTTCAGTCATAACACTTAATGAGTTTTATTTCTCTTATGAAGTCATCGAGAGTGGAAGTACTCACACATGCTCAAAGATTGCAAGATAGAAAGAAAAGAAAAAGCTTCTATTACGTAATCTCAAGGAAATATTGGAGTTCATGATATAGAACAAAGAAAAAGGGAATCAAACGCGACAAAATAAAAGGTCCTAAGCAAATCTCAAGCAAAGGGACGCAAATCCTTCAATCCTTCCTCGAGGGCTTCCAAGTGTGTCTTTGAAGCCTCCAAACTCGCAATTACTTCGTCGTTGAGGGGGGTGGCATTCTCAAGCGCTGCAATTTCCTCCACAATTTCACGAACTCCAACTTGGGCACTATGAAAAAATTGATTTTCTTCTTTCAGAGTAGCACATAAGTTCTTCCTACGCTATTTCAAATCCACAAGCTCCTTCTCAACACGCTTCAACTCGTCCGTAGTAGATTGGACCTTAGAAGCTCCTCCACTTTCTTTAGTGCGGGCCTCTTGAAGACGATTGCTGGCTTCCTTCAACTTCCGATCGAAAAGATCTTTGGATAACCTTTCAGAAGACGACGACCTCGCCTCATCATAAGCAGCAGCCTTGGCGAACAATGTATTCATCGATTCTTCCACGTTTGAGATATCAAAATTCTGAAAACTCTTCATAGACTCAAGAATGAAGTAAACGTCGTCTTCGATTGACGAGATGAAATCAATTGGGGTGTTTGATATCTTCACGAGAAGATCACTCCACAGCTTCTGAAGGAACTCCATTTGATGATTAAGAAAGAACCTCTCGTCTTCAAATACCGACACAGCGGCTGGGTAGGAGGGTTGTTTCCTCTTAAGCCTCATTCCAAGAGGACGAGTCGTAGCCAATAAAGTCGATCCTTGGCTGTCTTGGGAAGTTTCATCATCTTCAACGGTTGAGACCTCAGCTTCAAGGATGATCTTGGACGACTCATTTATCACACTTCTTGCCTTTCGGAGAAGCTTGACTTGGGCCTAAGGCAAGTAACTTCGTCACGTTTTCTTCAAAGTAGCTACCGTGAACTCCAAGCCACCACCTTTTGTATGCCTCTGATGAGAATTTCTTCATATTTGGGGGCATAGGAGGGAACAACACTTTTTCCATAGTCTTGGACAGAATGCACATGCGTCAATAAAGGATTCCACCCTCTAAAGTGGTTTTGCGAACATCTTGCGAAAGAATTCCCAGCACTTCTTGGAAGAAATTAAATTGACGACTAAATCGATGAGGGCTATAGGGCTCAACAACGAAATGATCGCCTTGCCGCAGAGGAAGGTAGTTCAAACGGACGGCCATGAAATAGATTTCTTCAGATTCTGTGGCGTGCCCGTCGTCTGTGAATAAAAAATCCTTGTCCCTCACAATCATGTTGCAAGTCCAAGAGATAATGTCGCCTCTGTGTAGCCGCTTTCTCGCCTCTTGTGGATCGTAGTATTTTGCGCTTCCTTCGCCTGAAAAGAGCGTCATCTTGGGCCCGTGAACGCTTTTGCACAAGTTGATAGTGAGTCTTGAAATAATACGCTATCCAACTATAAACAAAGTGAATCAGAAATGGAGAGTGTACGCGAGTTGGCCTTGGGGAGTCGGAGATCTTATTCAAACCTCTGTAAATACTAGCCAAGACAGAAACTGCAAGACCAATCCTTCGACCGGCTGTCATAGCACTCGCCACCTTGAAAACACTTGGGCGTATTGAACCAACATCTTGAGTGGGAAGGACAAAAGTACAAAGCTAGCACGCCAAATACGCCGCTAAGAATGTCTCTTCCTTTGAACTCCCTTCGATACCAAGCCTCGAGAACAATGCCTCGTCCGCCATGGACCACTTGCCATGTACCCCAAAGGTCCCGAAGGGGTTATGGGTTGACTTAGGACGAACGACCTTCTTCTCTTTACTTGGAGGGGGCCCACGGTATTTCGTCGCCCTTCTAAGCCAAAACTTGACCATTTATCGATAGGAACTTGAAAGGATTGGTCATCGTTATTACTCTTTCGAAGCAAATGGTAGGCGTGAAGTACGAACTTGCAAGAACGAGGCACAAGTCTCCATCCTGTCTCGTCAACCCCGTTAAGCTCCTTGGCACTTGGAACAACTTCGTCATAAAGGAGTCCCGCCATAGGAAGTCCGGAAAGGGTATGCACGTCCTACAACGAAATAGATAATTCTCCAAAGGACGTCAGAAGAGTGTTGGTAGATGGGCACTACGCTTCACAAAATGCCTTGATGATATCGGAATTGCGGTCGTAGGTAAATAGTGAGGCATATACGACATCATATACTTGGGCCGCGACTAGCTTGTCTTTGCACCGGCTAAGTACGTCTTCCGTCCACTCTCAAAACCCTTTGACGAAGTGGAACTCGCCGGCAAAATGAACACTGTCGCCCACTTGGTTTTCCCTTCAATAATGCGGCGGCCCAACGTCGGTAGAAAGCTTGGTTCGTCAGAACAACGGTGATGAGTCGCTTGCAAAGACCACACCTTAGAAGTCTTGCTCAATGAAACTTCTCGAGGCCATTGTTCCGTGTGAAGTGGAGTCGTCAACCTTGGCCATTGCTTCGCATATAGACCGATGAAAGGTGTGTGAGTCGTCAAAATCGTCCCTTTCTCTGTGAGTTGACTTTCATCGTCAAGAATTACTAAGTTTTGTTGACCGGAAGAAAGAGACTCGTCTTTGAAGTAAACCATGTTACAAGCTATCAAAACGAGACGAAATGATTTAACTGAGTAAAAAAAAAAAAAAGAGCTCAAATAAATCAAAGTTAGGAAACACATGGATTCACAAAGGAGATAATTCCAGGCCATTAATTTAAAGAACCAAATTTATTTTCATGGATTATGAAGTGGCACCACCCGAGATTGATAAAATGTTCGGAATTCAATTGCTTACCCACATCAGAAAGTGCAAAGAGATTACAAATTCTTCTAGTAATTGGACAAAATTGCGTCAATACGGCCAACCAATTATGTGTCTAATTTTATTTGGCAGATTTTCATGCTAGCCCGCATAAGAGGCAAATTTACAAACTTGAAAATATAGAGTTTGAAACAATATTTGAGAAAATTTGAGAATGTGCCAAGAATTTCAAATAAAACATGCAAAATCAATTGAACAGAAGTCGTGGACTTCTGTTGTCAAAGATGATATATCACCAAGTAAATGATGAAGGAAGAAATATTTATATGCACCAAGTAAATTGAGAGGATAAGCCATACCTCTTTTCTTCAATTCCGTGCCGTGTTTAGTTTTCTTTCACGTATTCGGGGGGCGGTGATCTTGGGTATCTTGGATTCTCGGCAGTACTAGCAGAGCCAAACTAATGACAAATTTGCGATTGGAGTTGGGCACAAAACAATTGAAAAAAAAATTGAAGGAAAGAAAAAGAGGCAAGATTGAAAATTTTCAAGTTGTCGAGATTAACTTCGATCAGAGCTTCAAGTTTCAAAATCTTCAAAAGAAATTCTGCAGAAATTCATAGAGGCATTACAACAAATACGGGTATGCATGACAGAAAGTTGAAGAAGAAAAAAATATTTGGGTATCAAAACTTACCACAAATTCTTTCAACAAAATCACAATGCTTGATAGATGCAGGATTAAGCCCTTTATATAGGTGTTTAATTGGAGTGTTTTAATCCAAAAGGAATTAAAACTTTGTGAGTTATGATCCAATTCGAACTCAATAGAGACGTGCCTGAAAATAGGATTCAATTCTACTTCACAGAAATTCTCAAAAAGAAATACTCATGCATTTAAACAAGAAGGTCTTTCCCAGAATATGATTGAGCGGCTCCATTGACGTGGGAAGTTCCAGTCTTCTCATCAAACTTGGATTGAACTCCAAGTTCACATCCGAAATACTTAGTTGTGTAAAAAGCAGGCTTGCCCAAAGCCTTTTCAATATCAACCATATTGACTACATTGGTTTTGATACCATTCCCACGACCCTCTATTTTTTTTTATCATTTTGGGATCTTATACCAGTAGAAGGCATCGTCCTTGTTGCCAGCACCAACGACTCCTACGAAGGCAAATTCTCGACAGGATTTCTTCAACGACATGGAATTGAATTCTGCTTCACGGAAAAACTCAATGTGGATTTTGTCCAAACAAATTTACAATCGGTCCAACCATTTAAATTTGATTCATTTCTTTTCGCGACTCATTCACTTCAAAAATTACATGTTCAAACATATATTCGTGAAAGAATCTCGAGGGGGCATTTGTAGACAAATAAAGTTTGCGACCGATCGAATGACGACAAATGGAAAATATATATTATTTATCAATTATATTCTATTTTTCTATTTATATTTTGGAATTTACTAAATTAATTCTAAATATAAGTAGTTAAATTAATTGATATTTTAATATATATTTCGTCATCAAATCAACGGTCGACACGTGTCAAATTGAGGTGTTCCGGTCAATCAAATCAAGACAAATATTTCTCATACTATCTCTTTAAAAAAAATACAAAAATCAAAGAGATAATATTGAAATTGACAAATCATGTCTTCCCAAATATTTAATGTATTTATCTCTTTAAATTAAAATAAAGAGATAATATAAAATAAGTGTTCAAGTTCACCACAACTCTACCTCTTTGACAGCTATATAAAAGGGTCTTGGGAACTCATTCAAAACACACACACATATACAAGCAAGAGAGCATTCAAGAAGTCCCGAAATCCTCTCAAGCACAAATCAAGGAAGATCCACGGCGTTCTAGGCAAGATTCAAGGCGTTCGTCGCGGAAATCGTCCAAAGTCAGCGTTTGATTCGACAAGAAGTTCGAAGACCGGCGAATTAACGTTATCAAGACAAAAGTTCACCTTGGCGGAAGATCAAAGTCTCAAATCCACCAAGTACATCCCAAATTCAAGTCAAATATCGTCAAGTTTATAGTGTTTGATCCGGGAACAAGTCAACGACCCCCGAATTAACGTTATTCAAAGCCAAAGTCAACGTCAAAGGAGATCAAACGTCAAAGTTTCACCTCCGAAGTTGCCGAAATCAAAGATCGCGTTCGTGAAGAGAAGAATCAGAGGTTTTCAAGTAGAGATTTCGCACCCATAAATATTCAATTAAATTCAAGAATTTATTTATAATATTTTCTTGTTTCAATAAATTCAGGAACACGAAAATTTATTTACAAATATATGGGGCTAGAATAGAATTTGGCCTTTTTTGGGTCTAGTCAACGGCCATTGACTGACGGCACATGCTCCAACATGTGCCATTTCCATTAAATTTAACGGTTTGAGACCATTAATGTTAGAATTTTAGGATTTTGGGACTAAAAGTGTTGACCCCGTAAAGCGAGGGACCAAAAGTGTTAACGACCCTATCTAGTGGGACCAAAAGTGAGATTTTGCCTATTCTGAACTTATTTTGATTCATAATCAATTAATATTATCGGTTCATCATTTGGATTAGTTTAAGAATCTTATTTAAAATTTTAATTAATTAATATCGGTTCGTCATTTGGACAAAATCAAGTTCATTATTTAAATTTCAATAATGATCAATTTACACAATTAAAAATTTATATATTAGTTTTATTTTAGCAACAGACGGGTGATGAAATACACTAATAAATTAATTCAGTAATGTACATTATTTGACTTGAATCTAAATTTAAAATTTGAGAACTTCTATTTTCTGAAACATATTGTAAAAAAGAAAAGCAAATAGATCTCAAATGGGTAAGACCCAAACTCTACCCAATTTTATGGGTATAGTTTGGATAAGACCCAATGTGTATTTTATAGGGTAGGGTATGAAAAAATGACCATGTGTATTAGTTGGGTTCGAGTTTAAATAGGGCGATACCCATCCATTAAAAGACCTAGCTAGGTATGCGTCCACATCTCAAATACCAAGTGCAAAATGCGCTAGGTAACTGGTCAACCCAAATAAGGATGCATTAGTTATGATTACTTATAATTTCATATCATGAGAAAAAATGCGAGATAAATTTTATTGAAATGAATTTTTTTTTCTTGAGATACCCTTAGGAAAATGAAGGCTAAGACAAGAAGAAGCCCAGTGGGTTAGACTCCCTGGGCCGTCCCAGGACTGAGGATCTCGGCTCAGCAAAGGGTCCACCCAAGAAGCTACATCAGATCCAGAAGCCCGCTGTGTGGCAGTTGATTTGCGCACGAGGGGGCCCAACCACCACATGGTGAGAGCTCCTATAGGCCAACTCAGCCAAGACGTCCACCCACTCCGGATAGAACCCGCAAAAGTCTTAGAAGCTTCGGTGGAAGAGTCTACTCAACCAACTTGCTTGGAATACAAGGCGACCTCATCTGTGGGAAGACTCTAGCCCTGGGATAAGCCTTATCCGATGGAATAGACACCTAACCTTAGGAAATTGTTCCTCTAGAACGAAGGGATTCCGTTAAGATAGGAGCAACCTTTCCTCGAGTCCGACTGAAGATTGACTCCTCCCCAACGGCAGGAGAAGACGGCTATAAGTACAAGCCTCTTGTCATCCTGAGAGTAACAGAATCTTTGGACACTCGCACACAAGAAACCTAATCACACAAAATCTTGCTCTTAGTTTACTACGCATTATTGCTTTTAATCCCTTATAATTATCTTTCACTATTATTTACTGACTTGAGTGTTAGAGCACCAACGCGCTTTTTGCATGCCTCCATTCTAAGACTTGCAAGGATCTAGATCCAAAAATTTCGAGCTGGGCTCATGCAGACAAGAAATTTTTTGCTTGCATCAGAATGAGTTAGTTCTAATCTTATTTATACTTACCTATATCTGGAACTAGATACTATAGTTGATATTTTATTTATATTGTATTCTGTATATTAGTCAATATATGGTAAGCCTAAATTTAAAATAATGAACGAATTGATAAAATCAAATTTTATTTTGCATACATGATATCAAAATAATAATAAAAAGGAATAGCCAAATCGATATCCAGCAAATTAATTTTATCCTAGACATTATGTTCAAAAAAAATTATCCTAGACATGCTTAAGATTTTTATGGTTCTGGATATATATGGAACAGATATTTGAATTTAGTCAAAGTGTTTGAACTCTAATGAAATGACATCTGATTTTGACATCATATCATAGGTGGTCGTGACCTGACTTGTTGAGGTTAGGTATGAATTCTTTGACTTTGCCGTGCAAGCAAACCCTATTTAGGCCTCATTACTCTGTTCATAGCTGTCATTAGTCACTCATTTGTTCTTTAATATTGTTATATTTTGACTTTAGATTTTTATTGAAGAACAAATAGTATTATAAATGTTGTCTCATTTAATGAAATTTAAAATCTTTAGTACTTTTTACTTTTTATTAAAATCAAACTTCAAACATATTATATTGAATTAAATTATGTGCATTTGAAGTGAAAATACAAAAAAGAAACATATTATAAGAAGTTTCTTAAATATAATTTGAAACATATCGGTAGGAAGAAATGGTATGCCTATCGAGTTAAATGCATTTTTAGTTCTGTAACTTAGGTTATTTGTCGTTTTTAATTTTTAATTTTCTAAGATAGCATTTTGGTCTTACATCTTTTTAATTTTTGATATTTCAGTCCTTTTGTTCGCCGAAATTCACCTCCACCGGCAATAAGGGTGAACTCTGGCGAAAAAAAGGACCGGAATCGTGAAATTTAAAAAGATGCTAGACTAAAATGCTACTTTAAAAAATCAAAAGAACAAAATGCTGGCAGAAATGGACCAATAGAAACAAAAGTCCCAATTTTAAAATGTCACATGGGGGCTTATGTATTTTTTTCGCGATAATGGTGAACTCCGGCGAAAAAGGGATTAAATAATGACGATTAAAAAGATGAAAGACCAAAATGCTACCATAAAAAGTTAAAGGACGAAAACATCAAATAACTTAAATTACGGAACAAAAAATGCATTTAAGCCTATGTCTATTTAATTATTAAGTGTGAGTGCATAATTAACTTTGGTTGACAAAATATATGCCGACTGAAATACTTTCAAACATATTTATTTAGAAGAAGCTATTTAGGCAAATCCTATTAAAGTTAATAAGTCCAATTTCATTTAATTTTTTTACTACAAGTATTCTCAATAAAAATTATTAATCGCAGTAATTAACTTTTAATATATGAATATAATAGATGCTCGAATCATGCATACAATTGTTCTCTTTCATTTGTTGAAAATGAAAAGGATAGTAGTAAAAAGGAGTACAAAACCCAGTCTGGTTCGATGGTTGCATAGTTAATTATAAGAGAATTGATTTTAAAAAAATCGATTTTAAAAAAAGTTATGTATATGGCATTTAAATTCATAATTTCAATAATTGATTATACAATTGCAGATTCCAAAACCAAACTCATGTTAAGTGGCTTTGGTAAAATTCAATGAATATAATAGGTAATTAAATAAAAAATAACTACAGTGGGATTTAAAACTACAAATTGTAGCTTTTATCAAAACGTAATTTTGATAGAATTTAATCCCAAAAGTGATTTTAGAAAAATAAACTAAATAGTATAAAAAAAATTGTGTTCATACTTGAAAAGCGTGTTCAACCTGCTCAATCACAACACCAAGAAGACACTGTATAACAAACAAATTAGTTAATTACTTGCATAAAAAAACAAAATTAATATTCACATGGTAAGAAAGAATATTTTATTACTTGAAATAGCCAATGGACAGTGTTTGCTATTTTTTTATTTTGAATTCACGCACACATTCAAATTTGAATACAAAATTTTCTGTAAAAAATTTTGAGCCCAAATCGTTAGACTGACCCTCAAATTACTTTGTGTTAGCCATTGCGTTATGCTTTGTGTCTAGCTTCTTATTCCCTCAGGCCTAAAACTGCAAGTTGCGTTTCTAGTTGAAACTATACTACTTTAACTTTGCCTATAGCCACTTGCAACTCTCCTAATTTGCTAAGATACCCTCTTCTTGCATAAAGTTTTCACATGCATTAAATGTGAAAATATCGAATGTATTAATTATGCCACGTGAAATTACATGATTTAATTATCTTAAGGTTGTAATTATAATTATGCATGCACCTTTTCAGAAGTAAAAACTTATACAAACGTTCTCCACGATAAGTTATATTGACTCCCACTCGTGGAGTGCACTGTAATTTTATAGCAAAAAAGTGTATGTTTATATAATTAGAGATATATAATTTTGGAGTGTGTTGGTATAATTTACCCAACATATAAAAGTTTTAATCGTGAGACAGAAGTTTCACGTGTTTCAAAAATTCTTGTACGTCCACGATTGCTCTAAAATGTTGTAACATTATAATTTTATTCCTCGCTAAAAATTAAACTAGGAAATTGAATTCATGGTAGTTGATTTTGAATGTATATATATATATATATATACTGAAAAGGAAAGGATAAATTACTGACATCTCTCTTGAGGTTTGGCATAATTACAAATATTTTTTCGTTGTTTGAAAAATTACAAACATCATCATGAGGTTTGTAATTTTTAACCAAACGCCTGAAATTGACCATTTTGCCCTTGAATTTTTAGTTAGAATTGTAGCAAAATCAATCGAGGCAAATTACATTATTGCTCCTATGTGTAAAAAACTTAAAAAATCTTTCACTGCGCATTGTAGTCCAAAAAATTTAAGAATAATTCAGTTTGCATAAGGGCATTTTGGTCAGTTCACCCATATAAATGGATGGAAATAGGTTATTTGTTAGACTGTAACAAATCTCAGGGGTATTTGTAATTTTTCAAACAACGATGGGGTATTTGTAATTATGTCAAACCTTATGGGAGACAACAGTAATTTACGCAAAAGGAAATTATATTTATACCCCTGATTTAGGGCCCATTTACATAAATCATTACTGTCTTTTGTGTAATTATATAAATCACCCATGATAGTAAAAAAAGTAAATATAATTTGTGTAATGTTGTTGACGTTTCTAGGGTGTATGTGTAATTTGCCGAAAAGTAAGAGTAGTTTTTGCATCCTGAGCTGGTGCCCCAGGTCTTTCCTTGTTGTTCTATTCCCGCCACGAGAAAGACGTGCCGAAGAGGTAGGCCCAGCGTGCCAAGGTAATGTTAACATTTTTTTGTGGATGTATGTATAATTTTTTAAAAAATAATAATAATTTACATAAATAACCTATAAGTATGAGTGTTGATATAATTATTCCTCTGAAAAATTAAAATAGAATCTAGGAAAAGAGAAGAGCATGGTAGAAAAAGGAATCCCAAGGCCACCAGTTATGAGGATCTTAGCCTTGCAACTCTGACAAACAATCAAGGTTAAAATCTTAAGCAGATTTTGGTTAAGTAATCCACAGAGATAGATACTCTCACTCTGTCCACTTGTTTCTTCTTCACTGTGATAGTCAAACTACTCCCATCAATCATCGATGGATCAGCAAATTTTGACGGTGAAAATGGCAGGGTTCAGATTACTGCAGGAAACGCCGTACATGGAGTGGTGGTGACAGATAACAAGAAGTGACTGATTCTTAAATTGCTTTATCAACTCCTGCAAACCCTTTTACACCAATTTGGAAACTATTTCCATTTATGGAAACCGATGGTCCCTTGAGCTCTTTATGATCCAACCCCCTCTTTTCCTCCTCTCCTCCACTCTCTTTTATCTCTCCTCTCCCCTCCCTCAGAAGAAATTCTCACATTTATGTGCTTTTAGAGAGAGAAAAAGGGCAGTGAGAGAGAGAGAGAGAGAGATGGCCCGTGGGAAGATCCAGATCAAGAAAATAGAGAACCAGACGAACAGGCAGGTGACTTACTCCAAGAGAAGAAATGGGCTGTTCAAGAAAGCTCATGAACTCACTGTTCTTTGCGATGCCAGGGTTTCCATCCTCATGATTTCCAGTACTCAGAAGCTTCATGAGTACATCAGCCCTTCCACCACGTAACCCTCTCTCTCATTTCTCTCTCTCTCTCTCTCTCTCTCTATATATATATATATATATATACATACATATATATGTGTGTGTGAAAGACTCAGAGAGATTTCATGTTTTGTGTGTGTGTGTGTGTGTGTTTTTAGGACAAAGCAGGTGTTTGATCAGTACCAGAAGGCTGTTGGAGTTGATCTGTGGAGCTCACACTATGAGGTTTCTTCACTTCATTTTTCCAAGTCGCGTTCTGATTAAGCGTTTTTAGTTGAACACAACTGAGTGTGATATTGAGATTTCGATTGTGCAGAAAATGCAAGAGCACTTGAAGAAACTCAAGGATGTTAACCGGAACCTTAGGAGGGAGATTAGGTATACATACTTATATATAAATTAAATATCATATGTTCAAAATTGCATAATAATTATATATATTTTCCATTATAATTTAACTTTATACAAAATTGGTAGGCAAAGGATGGGCGAGAGCTTGAACGATCTGGGCTACGATCAAATGGTCAATCTTATTGAAGACATGGATAATTCACTCAGACTCATTCGAGAACGAAAGGTTATCTATTTTTTCAAGAATATTATAAATTTTATCTTGTGTATGTAGCGATGGATTTTAATTTGACGATAGAATCTCAAATGATTTCATATAAAAAAAAATTGAAATCCGACAATATTTTACAAAATATAGATTTAAATTAACGAATGTGGAAGGATTTGAATATATTGTTATATAGAGTCGTCCAAACAAAATTTCAGATTTATTAATCCAAATGTAGCCTCATGGAATAAAAATATGATCTATAGTATTTTTCCTTTCCTCTTGCCTAAATTGATAACTATTTTTGGTGATATAGATCTGCTTTTATTTATTTGTTCATTATATTATAGTGAAAAATTTAGTCAGATTTAGTCTGATCGGATCTGAACAACTATACTGCAAGTGTAATATATATTTCATATAATTGATATATAGTTTAGAAACAGTGATCAATCACATGACAAGTGTATTATCCTTATATTGTGTGGATGATTCAATTTGATCAAATCTAATCTGAATAATTAATGATAGATCATCAAAAGACATTCTTGAGTCATTTATAGTAATCATACATCATTAACATATTCGGGTTAAACAAGGTAGTTGTTTTATTTTTTCAAATTTTGGTTATTAATTATTTTTATTTCCATATACACAAATCCAAACCCTACTTAATTAACTCTCTTATTCCACATAGTACAAAGTCATCGGCAACCAGATCGAAACCAGCAAGAAGAAGGTACAATTTTATTTTTTCTTCCTTAATTATTATAATCTCATTCAAAAATATTTAATTTCATTAATTAATTTGCAGTTGAGGAACGTCGAAGAAATACACAGAAACCTTGTGCTTGAACTCGTAAGAGTCTTTCTCCAATCGATATTTCACTACACTTAATTATGAGTTTAAATTCTACGTACGATTGTATATTTGTATCCGAACATAATATTTTATTATTTATTTTTTTAAATGTAATTTTTTTATTTATATCTGATTAATTAATTTTATTTTTAATTTGGTAGGACGCGAGACAAGAGGACCCACACTACGGATTAGTCGAACATGATGGGGACTATAACTCGGTTCTTGGATTCCCACATGGGCCTCGTATAATCGCCCTACGCCTCCCGCCTAATCACCACCACCACCACCACCACCACCCTGGTCTTCACGGCGGAGCCGCCTCAGACCTCACCACGTTTGCTTTGCTCGAGTAGAATTTAATTTGCTGTCTCATGATTATGTGGAATAAATGTTTGGTAGTACTCTTTTGTGTGGAGTTTGGACAACTTATTAATGTACTAGTTAATTTATCATTGCTATTGTTAATTGTCTTCATGAAGGGGGATGTAAGGATAACATATGTGAGTGTATCTCTATGGGTAAATTTGTAAAAGTAGTCCTATAATTTACGGTCATTTTAAATTTAACCTACACATTTTAGCGATTTTGGATGTAATCTCATGTTTTATTAAAAATTGCAAAAATAAGCTAAAACGTTGCCCAAAAAAAAAAAAAAAAAAAGGTCCATTCTCCCACTAACATATTTAAATTAGTAATTGACCATTTTTTAACCCATGTGCAGTTGACTTTCACGTGGCTCCTCTATCGTCAGTTTTAAGTTTTAACGTCGGTTGGTGTTGAGGTTTATTGTGCAGCATTTTGGTCTTTTTTTTTTGTAATTTTTAATGGAACATGAAGTTAAATTTAAAATCTCGTAAAACATGAGGTCAAATTGAAATGACCTTAAACTATGGGTAGGGGTGGGCGCGGGTCGAGTTTTTCGGGTCGGGTACCCAATTTGTCGGGTAGTATATTTAGGTACCCAATAAAGTCGGGTACCCGAACTCGGATACCCGATTTTTTATTTTTTATTTTTGTAATTTAAATGTGAGTAGGAGCAATAAAAATATGTTTAAAGCATGTTTTTTCTTTTGATAATTTTATACTTATAAATTGTAATTTGTTGCATTATGTTGATTTGTTTTTTAAAAAATATTATACAAAAATTTAATATCAAACTATGATATTAATTCATTAATGTTTAAAAATAGTATAATATCACAATTAAGTCAAATTTATTGACAAAATAAATCGATACATAATATAATTAACTTGATCAGTAGATCAATTAACTCACATATATATCATTTTTATTTTTACATTAGTACTTTACTAGTAACAACATATAATTATATTTTTTTTATTTACTTGTAATTTTATTATTTTTTAATTAAATATCAGGTACAGATTAACCCGAATGGGTTTTTTTACGACCCGATAATCGACCCAATTGATTTAAAATCGGGCTTGGATAACTCAAAATTCAAAAAAGTTATAGAAATACCCGACTCGATCTATCCGAACCCGTTCAGATTGGGTTGGGACTCGAATAACCCAATCCAAACATCCACCCCTAACTATGGGATTATAAGTTTTGCAATTTTGTCTATCTCTGTGCGAGAGCGTTAGAATAACCTTTAGTTCGATAAATATGTATTGACTAAAATACCATTCAGTATATCTATTCTTGCGTAAAATGACAATTTCTTTAGATTTTTCTATTAATAATATTTTATTCATGCATATTCAAGTCAATAAAAACTGTTTATAAAAATATTAGTTATTATCAATTATTTATTTTATTTTTTATTAATTAAGTACTTATTATAAAATTTTAAATATACACACTCAATATAGATTAGGGGTGTTGGGCCTCTTAGTCCACAGGCCCAAAGGCTTTTCAAATTTTAATGATCCGCCTAATTGGGCTTGGTGCAGTCATCCGTGAAATGGGCCTCAAACTAATCCAAATACTCTTTATCAGTTTGGGACGTGTTTGGTAAGCCAGTTTTGAAACTTCATCTAATCTAATCTCCCACCGGAATTTGGGAAAATTTTAGGTTTAATTACACCTACACCTCATCTAAAAATGCAAAATTATATTTTTTCCTAAAAAATTCTAAAATTACACTTAGACCCTCTCTAAAAATCCTCCTTTTACACCTGACCACATTCCATTTGAATTTGGATAAAAAATACTTACGTGCAAAAAAATTACATAAATTTTTAATTTTTCCCCTTATTAAACATTCTCATTAATAATTTTGTACTTATAAAGGAAGAATTATAATAATGTTAACCTCAATCTATATGTGTATATCATATTTATCCCCTTATAAGTATAAAAATATACATGAAATTAAATGAGGGGTAAATTAAAAATTTATATAATTCTTTTTATGTCAGTTTTTTTTGTCCAAACCCTAACGAAAGGGGGTGAGGTGTAAATGGAGAATTTTTGGAGGGGTGTAAGTGTAATTTCAATTTTTTTTGGGGGGAAAAAGAGTAATTTCACATTTTTAGAGGGAGTCTAAGTGCAATTAACCAAAATTTTATATACTATTTCAATGTCAATTATGATTTGGAACTTCATGTGCTAGAGAATATTTACTTTATATTACCAAAAATTATATTTTAGCCAAGTATATTAAATGAATTTGTGAATGTTTCAAATTTTATTTTAAAAGTAATCAATTTATATTAATTGTGCTTTTTCAGCAAAATCAATAATTCTATTTTATTATTGGCGGGAAATATATTGTCTTTGGAGAGCGACAATAAAGAATGTGAGAATTGGGTCTGATCTGAGTTCGATACCAAGGTTCTCTGATGCAAATCGTCTCTTATTATATACCGCTCTCAGGTTTCATTCAAATATTCTTTCCACAAGTACAAATCAATTTTAGAAAATTATTGAATAGATTTCCAGTTACAATATTCCAGCACTTCGAACAGTAAGACCGATTTGAAAAAATTTATTAAAAAAAGGTGCAATAAATGCAATAACTTAATCACCTATTTGAGGATTGTGTGTTTAATTCATTTAAATCAATCACATCAGAATACATATAAATGAATATAGGTCGAAGATTGAGGGAGGCGAGAGAGATAAACATAATATCATTGAATTTCAACTCGAACAAAATGATGTGGACCTTAGAGGTGTAAGGTCATTATCATGATTTTGAAGGATATTTTGGTCTTTTCACACACTACATTAGTGGATCCTACATCAAGGATCCATTCGTGCTCCGACGGTGATAGCAACCAGCTGTGATTAAATTTTCTGATTTTCAAAGTGGAATTCCAGACAATAAAATCCCACCCCCTCCTCACGATTCCACAATTCAATTATCAAATCAAAGTACATAAATTCAACATTAAAAAGTGACTAATAAGAAACTTTCTTTAGTTAATTCGTCACATGCATATAGCCCGTGTCATGTTTAAATATTAGATAAATTATAACCGACTCTCTTAGAATTTAGAACAATTATGTATATTCTCTCAATACTTTAAAATTATCAATACTCTTGATGCCGGATGAAATTATGTAATTTTAAAATGGAGATATGAAATTATCAAGTTTGCCCCTATCGTATTCTTTTATTGTTTGTTTTTTTTCTTTTAAAGGACGAGTGGATAAATTTTTAAAAATTTGTAAGAAATTGTCCACTCAGTCCATAAAATAAATTTATTTTTTAAAAAAATAAATAAAATTATATTTCATAGTCCATATAGACATTTTAGTAAGTTTATCACAAAAATAATGGATAAAAATCTAATAGAGACTAACGATTTGGGCTAGTTGTTGGACGACTGTTAAAATCAAGAGTGATGTGCATAAAAATAGTTGGCCCAATGAGGCCCACATAGTCCAAAAGAAAGAAATCAATTGCACGAACCCAAAGAAAAGACTCGAAGTACCCTATAAGAGGGCTCAATTCGTGCCCCCAGGTCAGGGAAGGACCAAACCAAGCCCCCTTGGACAATCAGATAGCAGGCCAGGCCCGAACGAGGAGAAGAGGCTTGGCTTGGCCCCTGAAACTTGGGTCAACCCAAGGGAAGGAGCGAACTAGGCTCCCAAAAGAATTCGACCCAGGAGGTAGAGGCCCAGACAACCCCGCGATGGAAGGCCCAGAAGAGGATGCCCGCCCCTCACAGAAGGCCTAGAAAATGAGCTCCAACCATGAAGTTCGGATAAGATTATCCAAAGCCCTCTCTTTATCCATGCAAGATCCCCTCAACCACCTCATCCAAATCCGCGAGTGAGGGGGGGGGGAGGGGGTGTCCTCAACCGCCTCCCTGAAAATTCAGGAGGGCATCCAAGATTCTCTCTGAACTATCCTCAGCCTTTTAGAAGACCCATTTCTTCATGATTTTGGAGAGACCTACAATCGCCTTCCCGAAGTGAAGGGGGACGATAGTCCTCTCCCAGGTCAGAGATCACCCTCTATAAATACAAGCCCCCTTGGCTGGTATGGGGAGGACGAATTTTCTATTCTCTCAAGTTTAATAATGTTTTTTTTTTCCTCTTTAAGCTCACGAATTCTTCTCTCAATTTACACCAAGCACATTTTATGCCCACTTTCCACGAGTTCCCATTATTTTCTTATTTCATTCATGTTTATTCTCTCATACTTGCTTACTGACTTGACGTCAGAGTGCCAATTTTTTTTTTTTTTTGCAGGTCTCCTTTTCGGACTTGTAGAGAACGAAGTCCACTCCACTCAGCCAAAGACGATTATCCAGTTTGAGCTCTTTTAGCTCACATCAAAGGGGTATTGATAATTTATCAAACAATAAGGTAGTATTTGTAATTATGTCAAATATCAAGGGAGCTCGTTGTAATTTATCCTTAAATATATCTTTTATATGTGAACAAACATTAGATAAATATAGTTATATCACATTAATATTATACTGATATTATATGATTCATATTCTTTTGTATTTTTATAATGAAATTCATATAACAAGAAATCCCATTTTTTAAAATCATCTAAACTCCAAAATTTTGGACAATATAAATTTGTGTGTGTAAAGAACTTCATTTAATTTCACCAGTCGACACACGTAAATTACTATTCATATTTATTTATTTTTTTTGAAAAAAAAACCATGAAAATTTCATTCCATCAACCAAACAATACACATTTAATATAAAAGTGACATGTATTAGCATATTGAAGTTCAATATGCTTGCGCAAGTAGATACTTGATATTATTTTCGAAAATAATAATTTGATATTTTGTTCGATTTAATAAACTAACATAAAACTAAATTGAATATTATATTGATTTTTTTGGTTCAAATTTGACATGTATTGAACTTTTATTTGGAGTTGATTCATTAGTTTATCGAACTGCTCTATCTATATTAAAATAATAATCTTATTGAAGACTTTCCGAATGTATTATTTCTATTTTTCCTCTTAGAGTGTTCAATACGAAACTTTCATTTATGAAAAAATATTTTTTTTCTCTAGACATAGTTTCAATCAAAATAATGATAAAACACCACTAATTTTCAACTACGAATTATAAAAACATGTTTAAAAAAATTATATACTTTTAACTATCACATAAAAAATTTGTGTCTGGTTTTGATATTGGGGTATCACCCGAAGGTCGTAAATTTGCTAGCACTTTCATTAGTTACGAAACATGCCAAGATCCTCATCTTTTTATTATGGTCTTTCGGACCCAGCCCGGCTCGATCCATACCCGAGTATGTATGGACTATCTGACCAATCCTAGAACAGTGGTTTACGTGAAAATGTACGACTACAAAAATCTATAAAAACCAATTCATGCTAAGTGCAATTTTTGCTACCCATGCATTTGTTACAATCTTACTAATATAGATATCAAAATGCTATAATCAATTCCTCATTGAAATGCTATAATCGAGATCTTCCTGGTGTGGTTCCTACCATTTTCTGTCTTGTAGGGCTTGTACTATGAGAAATCCAAATTTACCCTATTTGAAAATTTGTTTACGAATCTGGTATAAACTAAGAATAATTTACGCACACCATATTCTATTAGGCTTTTAATTTTATTTAAAAACCAAGTAATACTACTTAATATATTTATATATTTTATTTATTTCTTTTGTGTTTTTTATTTAAAAATCAACCCTAGGGTGGGAATAGGTATCATAAGTTTTATTTATATTTTTTTTGACAATCCCATAAACAATTTTTCTCAAATAATTAAGTCTTTGAGTATAGGAGTCAATCATCTTTAGACTTCAAACAACTAAGTATTTCTTGACAAACAAGTATATTCTAAATATACAAAAGTCAACATTGTTTACTAAATATTCTTTTCTTCTCTAGCCAATCATATTTCAAATTTTTGATTTTCCCCATTCCCCCAAAAAAAAGTTGAAGAATACAACAAATCGAGGCTTTATCATCATAAGATCAGTTCAAATCTTATTAATATATAAGTGATGATCTTTTAAATAATATATTTGTTAGTCTATTATATAGTAATTATTAATTAGTTATAAATTAATATTTAGTATATTAATTATTATTAATTAAAATTTATAATGTAATTGTATTCAATTTACTTAACAAAAGAGGCAAAAGACAGGGTATTTTCGAAATCAATTTGTCCACGCTTATTGAAAATCTTTTTTCTTATTTTTTAACTTTGCATAAAATAACTAAATAAAATAAAATAAGATATAATAAATAAAATAAAATAAAATAAAACGTTGTGTTTTCCCCTGTGGCGGCCCACACCGAAGCGGCCAAGTCCTTTTCCAAATATAAATTGGTATTAAGGTTTTTATGTGTGTTCGGCCCCTCATGTCTCTCACTCCCCCACATTCTAGAGAGAGAAAGTATAAAATATGTACTAGAAATTAAACAAGAAACTGAAAGCGGCGCAAGAGAAGAAGAGAGTTGCACAAGAAACTCAACAATGGGAGCTATGGCTCCGCCTCCTCATTGGATTCCTGAAGACGATGTTTTGCTCAAGACCGCCGTTGAGGTACAACTCATTGAAGCACCTTTCTTTTTCTTTTTCTTTTTGTTTTATTTTTATACTGATTTCCTCCCACCTTTTTTGAGCAAGTTTTCTGTTTTTTTCGGTTTAATTGGTGGGGCGTTGTTTATGTTTATGGGTTCAATTATTGGGAGTGGGTGTTGGGTTTTGAATTGAATTTGAGTTCGTTTGGGAGGGAAGTGAGCGAAACGAGTTCTTGTTTTCTTTAGTTGGAAGCGAGTTCTGTTCTTGTGAATTTCCTTTATGGTCAATGAGCGTTTCTGGTGTTTGATTTTAGGTTTTATACTTGTATGAAGTGTTTTACTTGTTAATTTTGTGGTTTGACAGCTTTAATTTTTGTTCTTATATGGGGTTTGCGCGGCGAAGCTTTGGTTTTCTGTTGTTGCATGGGGGTATTAGAAGTTCAAGGTCCGTGTGTTGTTTCTCGTGTGATTTTGTTGCTCATAAGGTTTCTGCAAATTCTGTATGTGTGAATGTCTAAAGTATAAAATTTATGCCTGGCGATTTTGCACAATGTTGAGAGGGAATGAGATTGACATCATGATGAAGTGAAGTCCGGTGAAGTTAGTTGAATTTGCAAATGCATGTGTCAAGAAATGTAACACAATGACAGGAAGTCTTTCGTTGCACAATTGCATTTCCAGTTATGGATTTACTGTATCCGTTGTGTTAATGGCCACGTGTGTGATCACGTGAATGTTGTTTAGTGTGTTTTAATCCGTTACTATGTGCTTGGAATATACTGCTCTGTCATCTGCCAAGTTGGAAAGTCGCTAGCTATTAGTGAGGACGCTCTGCATCGTGATTAATTTAGATATCCAGGATAGAGGCATGTATTCCAATTGGCTAGAATTTCAAATGGGCCATTGTCAAAGTTGAAAAAGCCCTAAAATTGGACATAGTTTCAGGTTTATACCAACTAGGGTGATGGCTGTGACTAATCACTGCTGAATGGTAAGTTGAAGTGTCGTTTGTCATATACAACAAGTAGTGCATCTTCTTTTGATTGATACTAAATTTCATCAATTTAACCTAACTACAGAATGCAAGAGAACTTATGACCAAAACTGAAAAACAAAAAGGCAAATGGCGTGCTTGTTCCAGAACCTTGACTGGTTTGCTAACTGCATGACACCAGTATCAATAAATACTTAACTGAACTCAAGGATCAAAAACCATGTGAGTAATGCTCTAATTGTTGTTCGTCACATTAAATGCTGAAAACGTTTGCAATGACTGTTGCTCAATTACTTCAACAATTGATTTTGTGAGGTATTATTATATTTATTGTTTGCTTCAGATCACAGAATAATTTGTATAATCCTTTTAATGCTTACCATCTGAGGAGTGTGAATGTTGTCAAGTAGCGTACACTTTCTTCGGAAAAGTCAAATGAGTCAAATTTGTTTCGCGAGTGCTATCTCCATTATTTGTTTGGTACTACTTAACCTGAGTTGTTGTCAAACAATCTCACTTTGTTAATCATGTTCTACTTTGTCCTTTCATGACCCAATCATAGTTATGGGAATGACTCTGCACAATGATCTTAACCTGTAGTTTATTTTTTTTCTTTTTCTGTAGGCTGGTGCTTCATTGGAATCTCTTGCTAAAGGTGCCGTGCAATTTTCTCGGCGATATACTGTTCAGGAGCTGCAAGATCGCTGGTATTCTCTTCTCTATGATCCAGTTGTTTCTGAAGAGGCCTCAGCTCACATGACTGAGATTGAGCGTGCTGCTTTAATGAATCAATCAAGACCTAATAAATTAGAGAGTGTAAAAGAGATAACATGCAGTTCAAAGAGAAAAGCTGAAAGTATCCAGAAATGTTATTATTCTATGCGGAAAAGAATCTGTAACGAGCCATTTGACATGATGGGTATTAATCTTCTTTCTGGGCCTGGTAATTCTAATTTTGGAGATGGTAATGAGCTCTCATCTGCAGATTGCGGAATTGGTAATCTAGTTTCAAATAATTTGGGAATTCAAGGCGCAGACTTTGACATCAGGCGTAGCCCCTTTTCTGAATTTGGGCCTCATGCTGCTGAGTCCACTGGCAATGGTGTTACACCCTCTTTCAACACTGGTCAAAATCATGGCCAAGATCTACACCTTGGTGGGAAAAATGTGTCTCACAACCTTTCTTATCCTTATGAAGAGAACATTTCTCTCACTGGGGACCAAAATGAGGTTCCTGGATTTGGCCAATCAAAAGAATTGCCTCTCTGTAACTTGTTTGAAGCCGAGGGTTTAGAGAATGAAGGGAATGCATGTTCAGAATTTGGAGGTCCTTCCTTTCATACATTTGGGTGTTCATCTCCTCTGCCTCAAATGCCAATTTGGAGTACTTCCGCTGATATTTCTGCTGCAGATCTGCCCATTGAACTTGGACAGAAAGACCAACATACAGGAGAAACATTTATAATTCCCCAGGTTGGTGATGCAAATGAGACAGATGCATTAAGATATAGTGGCACCCGATCAAACTCCAACTTGAAAACTTCACTCTCTTGTGATAGCATGATTGATATGCCTCCTAGCACAGAAGACTATTTTGCAGAATTGTCTAATACTTTGTTTGACTTCACGAATGAGGACGAGCTGCTTTTCGTGGATACTGATGGAAAGGAAACTATAGACAAATCTTACTTTGATGGTTTGAGTTCACTTTTGTTGGATTCTCCCAATCAGAGTGAGTTGCCTAATGTTGGTCTAGGTGAGGCTGCAGTAGCTACTGATGGACAATTTGTTGGAATAAGTGGTGGACATCCTGGGGAGGTAGATAACAAGAGTTCTCATGTTTCTTATCAGCATAAAGTTCCGGAAGTTCAAGTAGCATCTTCTGCGTCAGCTGTGAAAGGTTTTGGTCCTGAATATCGTAATGGAGTCATTTGTTGCACGCTAAATACTGAGGACCCAGAAATACCTAGCAATGATGATGTTTTTCTTCCTTTTCGATTTCCTTCACCATCTAATTCCTCAGGGTCCCACTGGGGTTTGCATGACCCAAGTTACCTTGTATCCTCATCAGTTAAGGATTTCTCAAGTTCTAGAAAACCGAATGGAGGACCTCCTATCATGAAAAACAGCCAAAAAGATCCATGTGTGCCTTCTCGTGTGATAGGGTCATCACAGCCATCAAATATGGGTTTAAAATATCCAGTTGGAGATCATGGAGTTAAATTTGAGTTGCCTAAAAGTAGTATCCAGCATGCAGCACTCAGAAATGCAAGAAACAGTGAATGCCCAAATCATATCAGTTCAGCAAATATAAGTGCAAACAATTTCATTGGTGGAGGTCTTAAGGGAGGTGTTATGGAGATGGAACGCGGGAAGAATCTTGATAACAAATCTATAGGTGCTTGCCTAGATAAGTATCCCCATGGTCCGGACATTCTTCAAGGTCTTCAAAAGAGTGCTAGTGGCATTAGGAATGGTTATGATGCCAAAGCAGAAATTCCAAACAATGGATCATCAAATATTGACATTAGTTGCCAGAACACACCTGTGCCAAAGCCAATTGAGACGTCTCTGCCGTCAGAGCCGGAAGAGCTGTGGTCTGAGAATTATTTTGACGTGCCTTATTTCTCTGATGTTGAAGCAATGGTAAAAAAAGCTGAAATCTTCATAATATGGATGTTTCGGAGCTTACTTGCATTAATTTCGCCTCTGTTTGACTACATCTTGCAGATCCTAGATATGGACTTGAGTCCAGATGAAGTTGAATTCTACACCAATCCAGAAGGTAGTCCTCTATTTTCTTAATTATGCTGAATGTTTTTTCTTCTATTTGAGACTTGTATGCTAGAAACTGCTGCTCATCGGAGATTACTACATGGCACCTTGCCTGCACTCCTTCTTAGGTTGATTTGACTTGTAGATGGTGTATCAGTGTCTAGTAGTTAAGCTGGAGTGGCTTCACTTTAGGTTGCTTGTAGAAAACTGATTTCTTGAGTATTTACTCATTAATGTTGCTTAGCATCATTGCCTTTTTCCCCTTTGCTATCTGCGACATTAGCAATTTCTTAATTTTAGGTCGAACAACTTGTCTCCGCAAATGCTGTTCTCCTAGTACTTAAAGAAACACTTATGTCCATCAGTGGTGTAGAGCCTTTTCTAGAAATATGATTCTTACACTCTGCTATAACAAAATATTGCAGTCCAGAGATTCCAACATGAAGAAACTAAGAGAACAATCATAAGGCTGGAGCAGTCAACTTATGCTTGCACGCGAAGAGCCATTGCTGCTCAAGGCGCATTTGCTGTTCTATGTGGCCGCTGCTCGAAACATTTTATAAAGAAACCTGAGGTATGTTACTGCCATATTGCCACCCCCTTCCCCCCCAAAAAATGCACGCATGAGCCATGCTTGTTGAAGGTTTAAGTTGGTTCTGAATTTTACCATCGAATTGAAGAGATTCCTATCTTATCTGCTTGATGTCCTTTAGTATTTGGTATTAAGTGTACCTGGGTATTCTTAAGGTTGCAGTTAACCTGAAGAAAAACTTTTAACTTAAAATTGGTAATAATAAAATCGAGGTGTAGCCACCCTCGAAAGCCATATGAGCAACTTAAATTAAATAACTGAACATTAGTTTCTTTCAAACTTCCCGTGATATATTAATCTAGACCATCTTCTCCATCTAGGACAGGTGAGTTTACTCACATAAGAGTGGTACTATGCTTATCTTGCAGATATAAAAGCATCTGCAGATTCAACTGAGACAGATACTTGGCAACTCATAGACATTGTCCAAATTGTATTTTCTACTGTTTATCATATGATAAATCATGTTAGATGCTATTAATGCCATGTGCAGTTAATACAATTGCTTGTATTTATTTGATGCTAAAAGTGTGGAGGACCTGGAGACACTCTGCATATGATTTCTGTCCAAATGTCGTTCTTAAAAGAAATTATTATGGCTTTCAGGTTTTGCTAGGCAGGGCAACTGAAGATATAAAAGTCGACATTGACTTGGGAAGAGAAAAAAGCGGTGGTAAAATTTCTCGACGACAGGTAAGTTAACTCCTAGTTTGTAGTTATGATTGCAAGTAGATTATTTGTTAGCATTTATTTAAACTTTTTGTTGTTGGGCTATCAGTATATAGCCTTCAGCAGCAACGGGCATGTCAAATTGATCTTTAAATTCAAAGCACTGAACTGCCCATCATTTAGTTCCAAGAAACATAGCATTTCAATTACTTAGAATTTAAGTTGGTGAAAAAGCTGCGGTTTTGGTTAATTCTTTTACCTTCTTCATTTCCTTCATAGATATTTTCACAGCTTGATAGGCTGTTACAAATGTGTCTGCCATGCAAGATTAAAATTGATTTATTGCAGAACAATCTATATACTTAACTCAATGTTTCCTTGTCCTCGTTAGGCTATTATCAAGATGGACATGTACGGAATGTTCCATTTGAAGAACCTGGGAAAATGCCCGATTTATGTGAATGGCAAAGAAGTAGCAACTGGACAGAGGCTAAGCCTTACCTCAGGCTGTCTTATAGAGGTACTATATAAGAATTTCGCTTATGTTAAATAATTTTTCGTCTTATGATTCGCATTGTTCTATCTGGAATACTCGGGACGACCGCACCTCCCAAAAAAATTTAAGAGAAAAGAAAGGAAAATGAAAAAGAACATCATGTTTGTATGTTTTCCCCTACATTTTACAATTCTCGACAGATCAATGCAACTCTGGAAATTTCAGGTAAGGGGATTGGCGTATCTATTTGAGACGAATCATAAACGTGTAAAGCAGTACGTGGATAGTGTTGCAGAAGGAAGCTTTTTGATGGAACACAAACCTAACAGAAGTTGAACAAGTCGGGTCGGAGTTGCTACTTTTACCTCAGCACTTCCTCCAGTCGGTCGTCTATGGTTTTGGTCGGTGTATAAAGGGTCGTTCTTTTTCCTTGTTTCAGTCTTAGGAAGACTAACATCTCTGTTCTTCTAACTACAATGTTTTAACTGGAAGACTACATCTATTTAGGCTAACTACATCTTGTTTTCTACTAGAAAGCTGCAGAGTTTTAATTTTCTCATGCAATGGAATCCTACATATTGTTTCACAATGGCATGATATGTATATATTTGATGTGTGTATGTAGCCAGGTAAATTGCTGAACTATGAAATTCTTGAGTTCAATTCTTATCATCGCTCGAGTTGAATCGAAATATCATTGAGCTTATGCAGATCATCCATACATCAATCTTGTGATTCCCTATCTATCCGGTGGACATTCACATACCGCGCGCCTGTGAATTCATCGAGTATAGGTGATTGTTGTCATGAGCCGATCTTCGTCTAGTACTTTAAAGTTCGGAAATGATCTAAAAACACAAGGTTAGAGAAGTTGGAGTCATCTCAGTAGGTACATGCTGACGCCTAAGTCAGCTAATGCGTCTAATCCAGGGGTTTAACAGGATAATAAGACGTCAAAGATTTATAAGATTGTATATCCACAAATAAACAGTGATTGGAGTATTTATAAGATTTGACCCAATCGTACGGACACAGCTAATGCGTCTAATCAAGGGGTTTAGCAGGATAATAAGACGTCAAAGATTTATAAGATTGTATATCCACAAATGAACAGTAGTTGGAGTATTTATAAGATTTGACCCAATCGTACGGACACACTTGGCCCGTTCGGATCTTGTCACTTGGGCTAGACTAAATAAGTACTTGGACCAGGCTTTTACTTATTAGCCCATAACTAAAAAAGGTTGTGCTCCAATGATCGTGGATGGACTGATGCAAGAATTACACAATTATAGGTGCAACAGATTCTTCTTACAGTCCACAAACTGAAAATGCTAATGTTATTGGTAATGAGATATTTTGAGACAGAAAATTAATTGAGATCTGGGTTGTGTTTCCTCCTCCTTTCCTCTTTTATTCTTTTCTCCCTATCACTGGAACATAACATAACATCTTGAACAACTAAAACTACATTGAACTGAATTGAATGCACTAAATTGCAAAGTCACATGCATTCCAATTTCCACATTAAGACCACATCTCACAATGTATTGAAATTTTCCTACCATTCAATAAAATAATTTGGCCTACATTCCACACCTTTTCTCCTACGTTTTCCAGCACTCAATTAGAAAGTGTTTTTACGTGAAATGAGCTGTATCTTCCCGTAGAACGGATTACATGGAGTTCGATCTCCAGTAGATTCATAACTTGATTATGTCGAATTATTCTGGTCCATTTTGTATTTCAATATGGGTTGTAGTAATAATTATGTTTTAAGTCAGACGTTTCATAATGATAAGGGCTTCTGTAATCATGTTTCAAGAGAATTATTATATCGATTGTTTTTTTTTATAAAAAAAAATAGGACTAATTTAATAGAGTGGGCACATAGGGATTTGATATGTACTAAACTATTTATTAAATTTAAAAGAAAGTACAAGATAGAATAGAACTGAAGTTGACCTGCAGATGTCATCATAGAAAACAAAGGAGAATCCTATGAATGGACAAGTATGAGATAACAAAAGGTAAGAACTGTTTGTTTTTAGAGAAAATTACAATCTTGCTACGACAATTTAGGGTTCTTGTTGGTACAATGATTTAAAAAATAGTTTGAACATGTATAACATTTTTCCTTATAAAAGGTTTTATATGCTGCAAATTCAAGGTGCAAAATTATATCTTTGGGTTTAGTTTTTGGATTGAATTTTCTTTTTTGAATTTTATTATATTTTTTATTTTAATTAATATATTCACCTTATGTGTATAAAGATGACATAATGTATTTTATTAGAAAAAAATATAAATACGTGTATATATTAAATGGAATAAAAGATGCAGTGAATTTGAAATAGATTATAGTAACACTTGAAAACATTAACTCATTGTCAGAATCATAATTTTGCAATAATTGATTCTTTTCCAAAGATTTAATTTCTCTATATATTAACGTTGAATTAATTATAAGACTAAGGTTTATTAATTTAATTAATACTCCCACACTCAATTAAATCTACTTATTTTCCATGCTGAAAATTTCCAAGTTCTCTCCCAAACAACACCCAAAGAACAAGAAATGAATCTGTTGTATAACTCTCTTCCTTTTCTCCTTATATTCATCTCCTCCGCCAGATTTCTTCAACTTAACGTTTCAATGGTGAACTCCAAGACCCACCCGGATGATATACGGGTCCTCAAACAGCTAAAGAACGGGTTTGACCCAAATTCCATATCACCCGGATCCTGTCTGAGCTCATGGGACTTCTCTGTCGACCCATGCGACCACATCTTCACCGATCGGTTCACATGCGGCTTCCGTTGCGACCTCATCGTCTCCGGTTCACACCGCCTCACGGAAATCACCCTCGACCAGGCCGGATACTCCGGTTCGCTCTCCCACGTCTCCTTCAACTTGCCTTATCTCCAAACGCTGGACCTCTCCTACAACTCCCTCTCCGGTTCAATCCCAGTTTCCCTGTCAAACCTCACCCTCCTCCACCGGCTCAGCCTCTCCAAGAACTCCTTCACCGGTTCAATTCCGTCGTCCCTCGGCGCTCTCACACGCCTCCAAGAACTCTACCTCGATAACAACCGCCTCACCGGTTCGATCCCGCTGACTTTCAACCTTCTTGTAAGCTTGAAAAGGCTCGAGCTACAACAAAACAATCTCTCCGGCGAGTTACCCGACCTCAGTCAACTCAGAAACCTCAACTACTTGGATTTGAGCGACAACCTTATCTCCGGCGAAGTTGTTGAGATCTTGCCGCCATCCGTCATCGAAATCTCGTACAGAAACAACTCATTTTCCGGCGATTTCAACGTTAACATCGCCGAGCTGAGATCTCTGCAAGTATTGGACCTGAGTTACAACGAGTTAACAGGGATGATCCCCTCTTCGCTGTTCGATCACCCTTCTCTTCAGCAGCTCACAATCTCGCACAACAACTTCACGTTCTTGCAAGCGCCACGCAACATGGGCTTGACGAGCGGGCTTGTGGCCGTTGATTTGAGTTACAATGAGCTGCATGGCTTGTTGCCGGCTTTCATGGCTTGGATGCCGAAGCTGTCTGCTCTGTCGTTGGAGCACAATAAGTTTACTGGGATGATACCGCCTCCGTACGCAATGAAGGCGGTGGTTCCTCGACCGGGTATGGCGCCGTTTGAGCGGCTGTTGCTCGGTGGGAACTACTTGTTTGGGCCGATTCCGGGCCAGTTAATGGGCCTGAAGCCCGGATCCGCGAATGTGAGCTTGGTGGATAATTGCCTGTACAGGTGTCCAGATACTCTGTTCTTCTGCCAAGGTGGAGATCAGAAGTCTTTGGTGGATTGCAAGACTTTTGGGCCCATCATCCCTTAAATGCATTGGGTTGGGCCTTATTTGATGAAGCCCATTTAGCTCAGTTGTATAGTTCTGCTTTCTAGAGAGAGAGAGAGAGAGAATCTTGCAGTTGGTGAATGTCATAATTTTTGTTATACGAATAGCTAATAATTTTTGAAATGATTTACGGGTCATGTGTTCGAATTTTATTAATTTATAGGTTGTTATTTTATTTTAATAATAATTTGATGAGGTATGAGGTCGGTATAGTGGTAGACCTAGGACGATCCTCAATTCAATGTGAAATAAATTTGAAAACAAATACCAAACGTCATAGGTGTTGCGGTCGCCTCTAACGTAAATCCTTCGACGGTCAAGTGAGTTGAATAGTCTAGAAAGTTGAGCAGTCGAAGGTTAAATGATAAAAGTGTAATAAATGATACCTGAGTATTCGATTTTGAGGGTATTTATAGCTTTTCCATCAATGTACGGAAGACATGGTGTATCGTTAGGATGGATACGCGTGTCTTATGTCCCACAGTCTGGGTTACCGGGATTGGACCTAGGCCTGTCAATGGGTCAAAATTACCCAGGCTCAGACCCATACTTTTAAAATAGGTCTAGAGCCAAACCCAAACCCATCAAATTAAAATGATTGGGTTTGGGTCGGGTAATATACCCGACTTTACCCATTGAGACCCAATTTTTCTTACACAATTTACTCTTCTCTCTCAACTCTCTGTCCACCCTTCGCCTTCCAAGCACCCTGTCGCTGCGGCCGCGCCACCCCAAGCCCCCCTGTCGCCGCGGCCGTGCCCACCCCAAGCCCCCATCGCCGCGCGCTCGCCATGAGCTCGTCGCCGCGGCCGCGGCCGCGCCCACCACCAAGATCTGCGGCCACGCCCACCCCCGCTGTGAATGCATTTGATTTTCTTTTTTCTTTTTTGTGTTTAGAGATTTGGGTATCTGTTTTTTGGAAGATTTTGATATTTGATTTTAACTTCTTGACTATGGGTATTGGAAAAACTGTAAATACATTTGGTTTCTTGAAAAGGCTACTCAATTTGTAATTATTTTAATCTTCTGTTTTTTTTTTAAATGATAGAGTTATGAAAGTTTGATAAGTTTATCTGGAAATAATTTTGCTTTGAGACTTGTTTATTTAAATTAAAATTTTGAGTTGGTTGATTTATTATTTTAGGATTGTTTGGATATTATTCATCTAACAATAATAATATTATTTGATTCATATTGTATTTTGTTGTTCTCCTCAAAAGAGATTCTTGTTTATTTAAAGAAAAAAAAGAAAAAAGAGAAAATCGGGTCTGATCAGGTCTAGAGACCCATATGTCTCATGTTAAATTAGATAGGGTCTGGGTATAAATTAATTATTTGGGTCTTGTTTGGGCTTGAACTTAGATAGGGCCTTACCCTACCCATTGACAGGCCTAATTAGATCGATTCGAGGGTTAGACGGATCCTTGGTTACGGGTTGGTGTGCGTGGGTCCTTGACTTTTTCCATTGCTTGGGCCTTTCCTTGCGCTTGGGCTTTAGTGGCCCTTTGTTATAGTGGGCCTTGCCCCATTTTGGGATTTTACCCAATTCACAATTATTGATCAAGTACACATATTTGATACTGATGATTGGTATTGTTTACACAGAATTTAGTGTCTGTAAAAATAAATTAAGAGACAAAAAAATATGGACAAAGGAATTTATTAATTTGAACAAAAAGTGGTTATAACATTTGTGAATGCTGATAATCCCCGATTATTCACTCCAAATATCGATCCAAGGATTAATGTTTGTTCTTGAATTGGTTGCACAATCTCCTCCGTACGTGTGGAAAGGAATCGCGTGCTACCTTGAAATAGTACCAACGTCTTGAGGTTGCAGAGCTTTGTCATGACAAAATTTTTGAACTTGCTCTTGCTGTGGATTTGTTTGTATGTAGTGACTTGTGTGTTGTGTTGTATGTAATGTCTTGTCATAAGGTGAAAATCCCTTTTTATAGGCATGAGCCAGCTTTTACTTGTAGCTTTGATTAATTTCTATTGGGCTTGAACACCATGTGTTTGATATGGATCCATTCGCCAACGAGTAGTATTTGAACATATTTTGACCCAATTTAGTTAATCTAATAAAAGAATAACTTTGTATTTTATTTTGAATTAATCCATCAAAGTGCATAAGATCCAAATTTGGTCTGAATCATTGTCAAATTTGTTTTGAACACTTGTAAAACCTAATTTGTTGTGGACTTTAATTTAAATCTCAATTAGTAGTCAATTCATTTTGGATTTTTAATTAATATTTTATTTCAAAAATTTGACGTCAACAAGTATACTGATTGTTATAATTATCAGTAATTAAGATCGTATAATTATAATCGATTTACTCGAAATAAAGTTAAAGAGTTCTCACATCAAATTTTGATCGAGCAGAATCCTACTGAATGTGCTAAAGAAAATTAATTTTAGTGGAAAAAAATATTAATTCATCAGCTTCGTTCAAAATAAAATAAAATAATTTAATAATGGTATGTATTTTCATGGGCTTTTCCCTAAAAAACATATATAATTTATTACATTATAAATATCAATTATTAATAATTTAAATTCAACTATCAATATTCATAATAAATTATAGGGTTAATTACATTTAGACCCCCTCTGAAAATGCATAATTACACTTTCTCCCAAAGAAGTTTTGAAATTATATTTACACCCCCTCTAAAAATTCTTTGTTTACACCTGACCTCCATTTGTTAAAGTTTGGGCGGAAAATGTTCATTTCAACAAAAAATAATTACATAATTTTTCAATTTTACCTCTCATTTAACATTCTCGTGCAATAATTTTATACTTATAAGGAAAAAATATAATAATATTGGCCTCACTCCATACATATACATTACATTTATCCTCTTATAAGTACAAAAATATACATGAGAATGTTAAATGATGGGAAAAATTAAAAATTTGTGTAATTATTTTTGTTGACGTGAACATTTTTCGTCTAAACTCTAACGGATGGGGGTCAGGTGTAAACAGAGAATTTTTAGAGGGAGTGTAAGTGTAATTTCAAAACTTTTTTGGGGGAAAGTGTAATTATATATTCTCAAAGGGGGTGTAAGTGTAATTAACCCTAAATTATATAGTTACTATTGAAATAGATAAATACCAACAAATTAATAAAATTAAAATTCATAATTAAATAATTATGAGTTCTCGATTTCGCCCCTGAAAATAATCTATTGGTGCATGCATGGAATCAAATTTGGAGAATGATATTCGATTCTTTATCTTTAATTTAACTAGTATATATGCTGGAATAGTGGAATCTTATTATATATACATATAAAGAAACAGAAGAAAAAAAAAAAAAAAACATCAATACACTTATTTTCTGTGGGATAAATTATCTTGACATTTTGTGAAATTAGATTCAATTATACAAACACTTACTGCTTTCTGTAAAATTACAAGTATAATCCGTAAGGAGATATCGACGTAATTTAAATTAGTAGTGTACTTGTAAATTTTTGCCCCTGCATAAAATATACGTGTAATTATTATAACTATAATCTTAGGGATGCACTTATAATTCTACAAAAAATAAAACTATTTATATAATTAGACATAATTTTAAATAATATCGGTATAATTTTAGCCATAATAAAATAAACATTAAGATTCTCCCCAAAATCTAATTAACCAATCACCCAAATCTTGGCACCAAAAAGTAGTATTTGTCTTCTTCTGTAAGTTGACACATTACTAGTTTTAGCCCTAATATGTTGCTTTTAAGGGTAGCAATTAAGCCCGAACTTGCAAAAACCCGCCCCTAATGGGGTGGATTGGGGTCTAGAAAATGGGATTCGAGACAGGTCTACGGTCTTACTTTTTTAAGACTCGTTGAGTTCGGGGCGAGTTTCAGATCCATGAAAACTTGTCCCAGTACACAATTAATCTATTTGTTTTGAAATTTTATTGGGTTATTCTTCATTATGCATGGACAGAACACAAATACGACGATATAGTTATAATATGACACAAATATAAAAAGTTCAAAATTCAAACTACAACATAATACTGATACGACTAGAATATATATATATATATATATATATCTTATTACATATATATTCTCACTAAATTAAAGTAAGTAATTCACTACAAAAGAATCGATTTTCACTATATTATAAATGATCATGACTTCAAAATTATGGTAAACCAATATTATATATTAACCATGTTCAAATAAAATCGATACGAAAACTTAAATTTTTACCACGTTTATTCAATATTTGCCATGGGTTTTAACTATAGCTAAAATATTTGCCACGGAATTAGCTTTGGATAATATTTTGACCTCACTTGTAAAAATAACAATTAATAGCCGTTACAGAGTCGTTATTTTGTTTTTGCCGCGATCTTTTTGCTTTTTGACCATAACTATTAACTAGAGTGAAAAATTAAATTTCTTCTTGTAATTTGATAGCATAATATAAAGAACAAAAATCAGCATCAGAATAAAACGAACAAGACTTGAATTTAAGTTCTTATTACGACACATGACTTCAAAAAATATACACAATCGATTCAAAATTGAAAGTAGATAGAGCTTGCAATATAGATTCGAACTTCTCTTCCAGTGAGTTCTCCCGATGAAATCGATAATGGAGAAGGACATTGAAAGAAAGAGAGGGAAATAAAACTGATAAGAAGAAAAAAAAAAAAAAAAAAACCTTCATAATCTTCAACTGCAAGAAGTCAAATTGAATTTTTTTTTCGTTAATTTAAAATCTTAGCTACCGTATTTTTAAAATTGTTGACAGGGGTGTATTCTATTTTTTTAGAGAAGACACAAATAACCCTGAAAAAGGGACCAAAATTGCATACTGGGATCAGGACCCACAAACAGTGTAGTCGGGTCGGGTTCATTGACCCGACTTGGACCGAGACCCACTTCATGGACCCAGAATGTAGACCATGGATTATCTGACAGCCATGTATTGATATGATGTCATGTGGACTAAGCAAATGGGCTCATTTGGCTTATAAATACACCATTCATGCCTCATTTATGGTAACATTCATCCAATACTTTCTATCCATTTACTACTTGAGGTCCTATATTATCATCTCGATTTTGGGCTGACTTAAGTATCAATAGGTCTTTCCCGAGAATCATCCCGGCTAGCCTAACGTGCTTCTCTCTTCTCAGGGACCATATCACATTTGGGTGAACACAAGAGATCGCTACCTTGAACCTCCAGGGAAATAGCTACCTGAGACTTCTGTGGCAATAGCTATTTTCTACCCGAATCAATTGTAAAAAACACTTCAGTCGTGTTTGTATATATGTCGAATACGTTATTTAGTGAACACACGAATATCGAACCCAACATGTATCGAGGGTATATTGATCTCATAGTCGTGCCCAATACATGTTCGATACTCCACAAAAGTAGTACATTATAGGTTGTTGTAAATTGGCGATTTTCGTATCCAAATCGTCCAATCATTTTATGTCATTTTCTAATTGTGGAAACTGACACGATCGAATTCTCTAATTTATAATTTATGGTTTCTCGTTGGCAAATTTGCCTCTGAATCCCTCGACATCGATCTCGTACATGTCGGCACTATAAATAATAATTGTTTATTTGCAAAAATAATTGTTTCGTAATTATCAAACGCTACTTACAAAAAAATAAAATAAAAATTGAGTAAATTACAAACTTATGACTTCATGCTTATAGAGTGGTGAGAACTCAATCTTACGAGGTGTTCGACTGAATTGATTTAAGTAAGGAAGTGAACGAAAAAATTACCCTCGACACGATCAATACTTCCTAAATCACAAAATAAGTTTTTGAAGTATTTAGATAAAATAAAATTATAAAAATTTATTACGAAATATTAATAACTCACCCAAATTTGTGATTAGTATGGATCAATTAAGTTTTTTTATATTGATTTTATCTAATCATAATTAATTATTACGATTTTTAATTCATAACCATTAAAAATAAAGACAATAGCAATTTTATTTTATTTTTTAATAGCAATAGCTTTTCTGTTTGAATTAAGGGGAACACTAAGGAAGCATTCTCCTTCTTGCAAGATTGCAAAGGTGGCAATAATTAAGACATCTAGGCCATGATTGGTATGAGGGAATGGGTTGAGAATGGAATTGATATTCCCAAGTTCATTCCTATACATATGATTGGTATAAGAAAGGAAAGGAATTGGTCATTCCATAGGAATTCTTATTCCCTTAGGGAAGGGATTAGTGATTCCATCCCCACACCATGGTATTACCTATTCCTATTATGTTGGGAATGGAAAAAAATATTTTCTTGACAAAATTATTCTTATTAACCAAAACAAAACCTATTTCTATCATCATATTCTTATTAAACGTCTTCTTCAAATATATAACTATCAAAATTACCAAGTAAATTTTATTGGCACTCACTTTTTTAATATCTTCTTCTTGTATGATTACTTATTATTATTCATGTGGGAATATTACTGCTGAAGGAAAATCATATAACTATGAAAAAACCACGTAAAATAACATATAAAAACAACAAAAGTCATATGATAAACCGACCAATATCATTTCATCTCATTAGTCGGTCTCAACGTCCACCATGCTTGTTCAAAATTCATCCCCTCCTGACCAACTTCCTTACTTTTATTATGCAATTTTTTGTTAGTATATACCACACATATTTTTTAAAAATTATTTTATATTATTATTAAAAATTAATCCTCATAGAAGACGGCTCATTTTTTTATTGAATATTCAGACAAAGTAGTAGATGCATTGTGATTAAATTAGATTAATTATTGGTTGTTCAAATTAATACAATATCTTTTGCAGAAAAAATATTATCTATGTGTTCTAAGTAAATAAATTTTCTCATAGATTGTTTTTACTCATATATGAGATTTTTAAATAAATTTCTTATAACATTCTATAAGTAATTTTTTTAAAATACAACTATTATAAAATGCATTCAATGTTCCCAAAATAAAAATATATTAAAGGGCACATTTGTCGTAAAAGTAATTTTATTCCATTACTAACCATCTCTTTTTGATTATCAATTATGTGAATGGAATCAATTAAGAAATGATAGTTCCATTGCCTTCTAATTCTTGTGTATACCAATCATAGGAATGGTATCCAAATATGATTCCATTCCCATCTTCATTCCATTCTCAACTTCATTCCATTCCCACTCAATTCCATTCCTACATACCAATCATGCCCCTAAAGTAATATCTAACGCTTTAATTTTAAATACTTTGTCCACTCCAAAATAATGTCATGCGTGATGTAATCGCCCTCTTTTATTACTACTAGACACTATAGCACGCAGTACCTGCACGCATATTTTTTAATAATATTTTTATTTTATTAAAGTTCATAATTTGTTCTTGTATATTTTAACTTCTTATTGTCTTACAATCTCACGTATAAAAACTGTCTGATAATTTTTTCTAATGTGTTAATTATCAATAAATATTTTACTCAAATTAAATTAAAAATTAAAAAGTTTCCCAGTATCTGTTATTTCTATTTCAATCAACAATAACCTTAAACAAAATGAGAGTAATTTTATTTTTTGAGTATATTAATTACATGGAATTAATTTTTTTTTAAAAAACTTGATTGAGTAGTTAATTCAATATGAGTAGAGAAGTTTAAGGGTATTTTTGGTATTATAATAATTTGTGTAGTGGTATCAAAACTACCACTTTGAGTCTATAAACCCTCTTCCCTTTATAATAGTATAGATTTTATAATTAGCCTGATTGTTATTAAGACATTAATTAATAATTAATGACACCGTTGAGTCATTATATGTTTGACTATGTATACATCTTCGTACGTATATAAAAGCCTAAATTAATCTTTGGCTTTCGTTTTGATTTATATATAGTATATAAATTAGGGTAAATTATAACCACCTCCCCAAATGTTTAGTATAATTATAAATACATCATCGTTGTTTGAAAAATTATAAATACCCCTTCTGAAGTTTGTAATCGTCTAACAAATAATTCATTTCTATTCATTTTCATGGGTGAACTGACCAAAATGCACTTATACATTTTATTTAATTTTTAAAACTTTTTAAATGTTTTTGGACTACAATGTAGGGAGAGGTTAATTAAATTTTTTACATGGAGGAATAATACTGCAATTTGTCTCGATTGATTTTTTTATAATTTAATAAAAAAATCAAGGGCAAAATGATCAATGTCAAGTCTTTGGTTAAAAATTACAAATTTCAGGGGGTATTTGTAACTTTCCAAACAACGACGGGTATTTGTAATTATATCAAACCTCAGGAGAGATGGCTGTAATTTATCCTATAAATTAATATGTATATGATCTTAAAATCTAATTATTCTTTTGGAATATACTTTGTCTATTAAGATATTAATAGGCATCTTATGCACATGAAAAAGTATTTGAAGATCACGTTGATTGGTATAGGTGTTGATGAATTCTTCATCCAATATTATATTTTTTGAAATTATCTATAATATAATAGTATGTTGGTCTATGCTATTTATTAAGGAAAAATCCTAAAATAATTATCTTAGTTGACAAAATGCACATAGATTAAAAATGCTCTCAAATATATATATATATATATATTGTTCTCAAAATAACCATTTCTTTTAACTAATTTTCTTTATCTATAAAGTTTTATTTATGTATATTTAAAATCAATTCATTTTATCAATCATCGTAATCTTCAATAACTATTGCATTCCATTAAAAAAAATATTGGCAAGTGATCAATTTGGAGACCTTACACTAATTATGGCAAAATTATACTTTTAATCCCATGGATAGGGGTTCAACATATTTAGTCCTCTACTTATTTTAAAATGGTCTCAAAATTAGAAAAATTCGACACATTTAATTCTCGATGGTCCCAAATTGAGAAAACTCGACACATTTAGTCCTCTATATTATGGGATTTATGGGACTTAATGTGGCGAGTTTTCCTAATTTTGAGACTATTTTAAAAATTTCGTAAAGTGTTGAATTCCCTATCTTATGAGACTAAAAGTGTAATTTCGCTCATTAATTATAGACTGGCAATATCATCATCTTTATTTATTCTTAGGAATTTAATTATGTGTGTATATTTAATAATTTACATAATCCCAATAAGTTATCATCTTTATTTCTGATAATTAATCTAATAGAATCTAAATTAGAATATATGGAATATTCTACTAAAAGGGGTTATTTTTTTAAAACAATGGCTAGATCCTTATATTAATCTTCCATGAATGTCATTACATCACATATTATAGTTTTATTTACATGAAAAAAGTACAGAAAATTTTTAAAAATCAGAAGAACATGTATTAAAAAAAAAAAAACATTATGATTCTCCACAAAATGAGATATATAATAAGATACCCAAAAAAAAAAATGTCATTATAATGACATCCATCATGTACTACAATCTACTTTGCATTGAAAAATTCAACATCAACTCATTACTATTTCCAACAAAAAATATTTATATAGTTTAACTTCATATTCATGTATTAGTCCTAACTGCTGTAATTTCTCTTTTCTCTTTGCAAGTTCTGGTCTTACAACACTTTACAAAAATCTTAAAGTAACACACTATTTACGTTGCTAAATGAAGTCGGCATTAGCAAATGAAGCCTAGCTCAGTTGGCGAAACTGAGGCCTCATGATTCTAGAGGTCATGGGCTTGAATTTATTGCTTGGGATAATTGAACTCTACTGTATAGTAGGTTTATTTGTTGTTGTAATAGCATGATGATGTTAGTTTATATGATATTGTCGATATGATTGTTGTATTTGTCTTTGTTCAATATTGATACTGACATGACTGATTGTAATCGCTTTATTTCAATTAATAAAATTCATCGCTTCCAACTCAAAAACAAAATAAAATCTGCATTAATTAAAAATCCACTTTATTTATGACAATAATGTAAATAATGTGTGATACAAATTAGAAGATTGTAGCACATGATGCGAAGTCATCATATTTTATTTTGTGGAGAATTGCAATGACATTTTCATGATAGCTAGGGATCCATTTTCTGCAAAGCTGAATGGCAAAATCCAGCCCAAAATGTGCTAAGTGGTCGACCCAATTTGTCCAGCACCAACAGGCCGAAACACCACCATCTCAATCAACCTAATTTTTGTCCATGTTAGTTGTATCCTATTGGATATAGGTGACAAATAACCACCTCATTGATTTTAACCTATTTGCCTATCGATTTGGTAGATCCTGTTCTTGCTGGCATGAGATCTGTATGACATAACAAATAGGTGGGTCAACACTACTATAAAAAAATAGACATCTCAAAGAATTCGTAAAAATATCTTAGCCACCTTTAATTACTGTCTGATTCTCTCAAAATATGCTCCTTTAAATAGGAATTTGTGTAGGTCAAAGTGGTAACACATTACTTCAGCAAGTCTACTCGATTTCCACTCTCCACACATGAGTTTTAACACTCTTTTAAAGTAATAGATCCCCCCTGAGGCAGCCTTAAGCAGGCTAAGGAAAGAAAGAAACTCTATAAAGGGACCCGTGTGTCAAAGGCTGGACGTGTTAAAGACTAATAATTGATCCCCTCGCACTCTGCGGGTCAAGTCCTTTCATTTAGAACGAGATCTATTGGGCTTCAGTAGCGACACCTGAAATTAAAGAACTCCACTTTTTTTCCAGATTCAAGGCAAAGAAAAAAGAAAGGTAATCAACTTTTTTCCTATATCTTGTGCAAGGATAGCTGTCCAAAGGTCGAAAGCCAGTAGGGAACCAATCAGCTAGCTAAAGTTAGAAAGTTCATAAGTACATGCTCTCTTAGCTGCACATTAATCGTATATAACATAAATAGTATGCCACATTGTCCTTTCCTATTGATGGTGAGTGAAAAAGAGGTATTTTCAGCGTCATCCACGTGCTTTTGAAATATTAAGTTTGCTAGATCCTATGTTTTTACCTAGAGGTTCTTTTTTTATTCCTTCAAACACTTTACTGACTTAAACATTAGGGTGCTAACTCCTAGTTACAGGAGTTAGTCCTTCAAATATCTTAGGATAGCAGAATCCTTAAATTTATATGGTGTTAATGGACTTCGGTATGCATCAATGGTATTGTGTTTTTTTTTTTTTAATTCTTTGTATTTTTTTATTCAAATAAAACTATGCGGGTGTTTGGCTAAGCTTAAAAGCTTTTCAAAACATTTTATGAGATGTCAGGAGCTTTTATGATGTTCGAAATTGTTTGGCAATTTTTTATTAAAAGAGCTTATAAAATCTCAAAATAAGATGTTTGGATCTTACAAGATCTTTTAAAAAAAAAATTAACTTTCCTAACTTTTTTTATAAGATATTATAAACTCTATGCAATTAATATTTGATAAGATAAAAATAACCTTTATTAATTTGCTCTATTTCAATTTTACCATTTAATATAATACACACTTTATTAACAATAAGAGATTCTCTCTCCACATGCATATCACGTCCCCCCCCCCCTCCTCTCTCTCTCTCTCTCTATATATATACAATTTTATATGTATACTATTTATGAAAGTATTTTAAAAATATCTAAATATAAAATATGTCAAAAATAATAACTTATTTGATTTTAATTGTATTAATTTTTTTTTATCATTTTACCAATAAAAAGATCTCATTATACCAAACGCACTAAATTCTTATAAGATATAAAAACATCTTATTTTATCCAAATACTTTAGGAGCTTATTTTTAAAATAAGATTCAAAATCGTATAAGTTTTCAAAACATCTTATAAGATGTAGGAGCTTATAAAAAGTTTTAATCAAACACCCTCTGTGTTATGTGATGTAACAACATTTTGTGGAAGACTAATAGGAATTTGACTTTTTTTTTTTCACTTTTACCCTTTTCTAGTGGAATACCTCTTTATTCTTTAGAAAATTATAAATACCCCCTACTTTTACGTCCGTCTAGCAACGAGTCCATTCCATTAGCCTCTTTAAGTTTTCATCCAATTTTTGTGGTGAATTTTCCAAAATATTCTTTTGAATTACGAACTATAACTTTATATATTCTTTTAGAATTATTTAAAATATTTTTATGGACTAATTTGCCGTTTGAATTATTTACCCACCATACAAAAATATTATATTTTTCAAGTGTTTTCTTTTTTAAAAAATCACCAAGAGTAAAATAGTGATTTTTACCTCACCGTCTAGAAACTATATAATTATTTGAAATTGAGAGAATACTTGTAATTATGATAAACCTTTGAAAAGATATAATAACTATATTTTTCTTTTTTTTTATGAGTAAATAAATTTACTCATCAAGCTGAAAAGGATGGTTAGCTTTATAATTATATACATATATATATATATCACAACAAAAATCTCAGATAGTCTCACTCTCCCTCGTATTTCTAATTAAATATTAATTAGATATTAATTTCACATAGTTATAGGGAGTGATGAATTAGTACAATTATTGATATTATTATATTATTTATGAATATAAAAATGGGAATAATGGGAAGCCCATACCATACCACAGCCCACTTGAGAAAAAAAAAATCCAAATTCTTCCTTTTTTAACTTTTGTTCCCTTCAAGGCTTCTACTATTTGTTTTTTTTTTTTTTTAATATTTACAACGGCTTAAAATAAGTGTTTTCATCAATTTATGAATGAAAATAAATTAAGAAGTGGATGTTTTATTTATAATTTGTAAGCAGATTCCTATCAACTTCTAAAATTTATTGATAAATTTATAAATATTCAATTATTTTCATAAACGCTCCCACTCCAATCCCAACTTTTTGTTTTTTTTTTTTTTTTTCACTTTTTACTTTTGTTTTTAAACACCCATAACTTCACTACTACTTAACTTATAACTTTCTGTACAATTTATTCTAAAAATAAAAATAAAAATCTATAGCAAGCACCCCCCTTAGTTTATCTGATAAAATTAAAGTTTTGTAATTTTATCAAGGGATATTACGTTTACACTTCCTGACCTATGATTTGTTTACTCAAATTATCTCTATCTTTTGAATAATTGTACATACATTCATCAGAAACATTAATATTATTTATACAAACCACCTCTGCTTTATAAAAATGATACATACACCCCCAAAATGTTAACATCATTATACAAATTGTCTCTACTTTTTAATTGTTAGGTGTGATTTTTGTAATTTTCCAAAAAAGAAAAATATTTTGTATAAATAAATCATAGATCAAAGGATATAAATGTAATTATCCCTTTTATAAATATAGTACTTTAGATCCGGATTTAACCGATGAGTGAAAATTGTCTTGTGTTATATAAAATTGCAAATTAATTATTATCAAATAGTCTACTTAACAATTTATCGAGACATATCTAGAAATTTAAAAATAAATTAACTAAAATACATTCCGAAATCGAATTGGATGAGAAGATATTAAAATATTACCATTATGATTTCAAGCAACTAAAATTGAATGGAAATGTTTTGTAGGAATATAATATCAGAAGTGTGTCTTGATCCATACATATATATTTGGCTTTTTTTTTTTTTTTTTTTCTTTTTTGCAATTTTAATTTAATTCTTATTTTATCTGAAAAAATGTAGCGGACTTGGGCTCTGTTTGGTTCAACAAGAACACAGCGGAAGTGAAAATAAGAAGGAAAGTGAAAAGGGAAAGGATGAAGGGAAAGAAATACTCTCTCTTTAGGTTGTTTGATATGATCGAAAAGAAATAAAATTTCAAATACTTTATTTTATTTGATACGAGAAAAAATAAATTAAAAAAAAAAGACTTATCTTCATAATTTTATCAATTAACAATTTTCTCTTCATTTGAACTAGAAAATAAACGAGAGTTATTGCTAAACGATTTTAAGTTATTAAAAGAATTAAAAGTTGAACGTAAAGCCTTATTAATAAAAATGCAAATTAAAATAAGAATAAGGCTGAAATATTTTTTAGATGTCAATATTTCAAAGTAAAATGAGTCTTTTCTTTTCATAGTGAATTATGTTTAAAATAAAAAGAAAATTAGTATCTTTTTCTCTTTTTAGTCTTGTACTTTCATTTTTGCCCTCAATTTTAGATTAAAACAAAATTGAGTTCTGGTAGATTTTATATACATTCAGTTTTACTTCATCTGAATTTGTTCTTTCTAACATAATATAAAACTTTTTTTTGTATACATTTCATTTTACTTCTATTTTTATGTGTATTTCATTTTCTTTTTTCGTGAGAACCAAACACGCACTTAGTTTTGAATAATGTTCATTATTCGAATATCTATCTACATTAAAATATAGGTAAAATATTTAAGCATATGGTAGGGAAGGATGAGGCATTGTTTGTCTGGCAGTCTTTTTATTTGCATTTAAAGTAATGATAAAATAATTTATCAACTCGAAGATTCCTCTTCTTGCTTAACAATGCAGTCATCACGCCATCAATTTGTCTACCATAAACATAGGAATTTCTAGCAAAAAACGGAACATCTTCTATCACACATTCATGTCACGCTGATACCGCAGTTATATGTGTATAATATATAATCATTAATTCAAAAAAAGAATATATACCAATCACTGGTTAGTATCATATCAATACGTGACACGAAAGTGTGATAGAAGATCGATATATGTAAAAAATTGTCATGAAAGTAAATTAGATTATATTTAAAAATGGAATTGCAGGTTAATAGAATGGGTATACCATGCGTTAGTGTTTGGTGCATCAGTGGAGTTGTAAGGGAGTAGTACTACTTATTTTTTTCATTGTTTTGAGTTGGGGTCTTGTATTCAAATTTTTTTTTTTTAAAGGGTAAATTACATCTACCTCTCATGAGGTTTGATATAATTATAAATACCCCTCGTTGTTTGAAAAATTATAAATACCGCCCTAAGGTTTGTAACCGTCTAAGAATTAACTTATTTTCATCCATTTTTATGGGTGAAGTGACCCAAATGCCCTTATGCAAACTGAATTATTCTTAAATTTTTTTTAATTTTTTTGGACTACAATGCGCAGAGAGAAGTTTTTTAAGTTTTTTACACAGAGGAGCAATAGTGCAATTTGCTTTGTTGATTTTTCTACAATTTGGACTAAAATTTCAAGGGCAAAATAGTCAGTTTCAGGCCTTTGATTAAAAATTACAAACCTCGTGAGAATATTTGTAATTTTTCAAATAACGAGAAATATTCATAATTATGTCAAACCTCGAGAAAAATGGTTGTAATTCACCCCTTTCTGAATATTAACAAACGGGTAGGAGTATGACCAAACCTTCCGCCATGACCAGAAAAAAGATGTGACGTTAATATGGAAGATGGTTGTGGAAGTTTGTCTCCCTAAAGCAAAAGGTGAATCTTGCGAAGGACCTCATCTAGCTACTGTAGGATTAATGGAGGATGATAATTGAGTTTGAAAGCGTTCACATTATTATATAATTTAAGATTAATTACACCGACCTTCCCTGAAAATGTACAAATTCTCCATTCTTATTATAAAAATTATAATTGCCCCTCTAGCTAATAGATGTTAGTCAAATTTAACGATAGGTGTTTAAATGATCATTTTGCCCTCATTTATAAAATTAAAAATAATTCAATCAAATTGAAAATAGAAGTGGATCAAAATGTTCTCAAGCATTTTTTTTTTTGAATCAATTCTTTTTCTTTTTCTTTTTCTTTTCATAGTGTTCCTTGCTCTATCTTTCTCTTTTTTTTTTTTTTTTTGTTTCTCTAATTCTTCCTAGTCTCAATATCACCACTCTATTACTAATCATTGCAGATTCACAAATCGCACCACCACTCCCCAATATCTATCTCCACCTGTCATGGCCCTTTGATGACAATAGACATGGTCGCAAGTACCGTCGTCGTGGTGGGTCGAAGTCATAGTAAAATTACTAAAATTGACTTGTTTAAATTTTATTTGACATAGTAAAATTGGCTAAACTATTGAAATTTGCCTCAATATTTTTAACATTTGAATAACATAAACTTTATTTTATTACTTTCTATAAATTAATATAATTTCAACAAAATTTGCAAGCTTTGATGATTGTTATAAATAAAAATTAATATCACAACCTATATATACACAATATGTGATTAAAAAAATATTATAAAAAATATACTAAAAGTTATAGTATATATCCTTTTTAACTTTAAAAAATAACAAATTACCCTATAGGGGCTCAGTCGATGACACCCCTTCGGGTGCCCACCCAACTTAATGGGTGCTCAACATGTGGCAAAGACTTGTTTTTTTTATTTTTTTAAATTTTTTTTTAAAAGGTCTAATCCTAATGTTAATAATTTAATTTTGGATTCTTAATAAATTTTTAATTCAAATCAGTAATTTTCAGTGTACAATTTAAATTTGTTTATGGATATATATATATATATATCTTTATATTTATATCTTGCATCCATCATTTTTTTTAAAAAAAATTTGAGGCTTTTGGACTTGAAGTCTTTTTATTTTTCCTTTTCTATATTCTTTTTTCTTTTATCTTATTAATAAAAAAATATATTAAAATATCATGTAAGGAGTTTGTAATATATTATTGGAATTTAAGTGGAATTAGTATATAATAACAAGAATTTTTAACATATTACCAGAATTAATTTCAATAAATACATACAATATACATAAACTTCTAGTGTTCTTGTGAAAATGTAGTGAAATTTAGCTACTAATATTTCAATGAATTTGTATATTAGTAATATATAAATCAAAATTCATATACAGAAAAAAATATTAGTGTGAATTGATATTACAAGAACCAAAACAAAGGAGTAGTTCATATTGTAAAATTATTATTAAATTGAATTGATAATATTTTATATTTTTATTTCATTAAAAAAATATTTAACAAAACATGTTAATGAATACTGCACTTCCCTAAAAAAAAATTTCACAAATATTTTTGTGTGAGGTGGTAAAATAAAAAAACAAGATAAAAAAGCGAAAGATGAAAACTTAAAAATAAAACTAACAAAGTAAGATGGACCCCACCACCACATGTCATCCATTTGTGGAATTGGGTGGGCACCGGAGGGGTGGCTCGACCAAGCCCTCTATAGGGGTATTTAAATCATAGAAAATAGAGTTATTCAGGTTGGGAATATTATAGGAAGTTTAGATCAAACTTTTTTCATGATATCAACAAAATCCATTAAGTTGGCCAACGAAAGGGCAATTTATAAAGTACACATACTTGAAAGGGGAGTTTATGTAATTTTCATAATAAAAGGGGACAATTTGTATATTTTCATAGTAGTAGGAGAGGTCAGTGTAATTAACCGTATAATTTAGGTATATTTACATATGCATTTCTTGATTTATGGTCTATTTACATAAAATATTACTATTTTTTGCGTAATTATATAAATCACCCGCGACAATAAAAAATCATGATATTTTGTTTAATGATGTTGATATTTTTGTGGGAGATATATGTATAATTTCTAAAAAAATATGAGTGGTTTGTGAAAATAACATTGACATTTTTAGGAGATGTATGTATAATTATCTTTTGTTAACGAAATATAGATCAGGGGTTTAAATATAATTATTTTCATAATGTAAATTTCAAGTTTGGACATTATTCAAAAAAGGAAACAAAGGGGAAATTGTACAAATTTTGAGATCCATCTTTGCTAATAATGGGAAGGGGTGTGAATAAATAAATAAAGCCTTTCCTCATCTCCTGCTTCCCTCTTACCCTTTCTGTCACTCTACCAAATTTCAACGCCTTCTCTCCTCATTTCTCTCTGTGTTGTTGATCAAACTTCATCGCCTCAATCAACACATTCTTGATCGAGAAAACCCACAAGAAAAAAGGTATAAGAAACTGGAATAATCAAATGAAGATTCAGTGTGATGTATGCGACAAAGATGAAGCGTCTTTCTTCTGCGTCGCCGACGAGGCGGCCCTCTGCGCCGCCTGCGACCACCGCGTCCACCACGCCAACAAGCTTGCCGGGAAACATCAGCGCTTCTCCCTCCACCACCCGACTCCCAAGCAGGCCCCTCTATGCGACATCTGCCAGGTCTGATACTGATAGTGTTCTTGCCTTATCCGGAAATAGTCTTGTTTTTCTTCTATGTATTTGCTGATAATCTCAATTTTGGTGAATTTAGGAGAGAAGGGCGTTCTTGTTTTGTCAGCAAGACAGGGCGATTCTGTGCAGAGAGTGTGATATTCCAATTCACAATGCGAATGAGCATACTCAGAAGCACACCAGGTATTTATTAACTGGTCTCAGACTCTCTGCAACTTCAGCCCTTTATTCCGACTCACAATCTTCAGCAGAATCGGTAATCTCTTGTTTAAAAAACACCAAGTCCCAAGAACCAAAATCTGTTCATGTTTCCCCAACCAATACACCCTCCACCTCAAAGAGTAGAGCAGCAGCTCAAAGCGGCGGTGTGGCTGCACCGGAATCTTGTGACAAGAGTAATCCTCAGTCGATGAATGGAGGGAGTTTGATGAACACTTCAGTTTCATCGAGTAGCATATCAGAATATTTGATGGAAATGTTGCCGGGGTGGCATGTTGAGGACTTTCTTGATTCTTCTTTGCCTTCTGCTTATGGTTTCTGTAAGGTTTGCATTGTTTCTCAATCATTACTTGATTTCATCTATATCAGCTAAAGATCCCATTTTGAAATGTACAAGAATTGAGTTTCATAGATTTTGAGTCTTGTTTGGTTCTTGATGATCATGATTTTCAGAATGGAGAGGTTGATGATTTGTTGCCCTTCTGGGATGCTGATCTTGGGAGCAATATGAGTGGTTTTCCCACACAAAAAGTAGGGATTTGGGTCCCTCAAGTTTCTCCACCTCCTCCTCCTCTTCCTCTGAATCATGCACAAAATCAGTCACATCAGTCTATAGAGTTGGCCTTTGGGGCACCAAATGGAGCCAAGGAGCAGTACAAGGGATTCACTAATAATAACATCAAATCTACCAGAAAGTGGAGTGAAGATAGCTCTTTTGTTGTTCCACAGATCAGCCCACCTTCCAAGAGATTGAGAACTTTGTGGTAGTGCCATCAGAAGAGGAAAAAAAGAAGAAAAAGAAAAGCCCGTCTTTTAATTCTCGAATTGATCTTGTTTCTCTCTTTTTTATTCTATATTAATTGGGCTTTTCTATTGATGTAGTTTGATTTTTCCTTAACAACTTTGTGGTTCAAGACCACTACTCATCCTGCTGTAATTTTCTGGTTGCAATGGATCTTCTTGTCTGTAAATATCTTCTGCTGCATCCAATGAAAAAGCAGCTTCTGACTCTCAAATTCATGAATCTGGTACAGACAATCAATCACAAGTCATTTATGTTTCTCTAGTTATAGTTCATTCAAGAAAATTCTTAGTATTTTGATTTGAAACTGGGGAGATGACAGTTGAAAAAGCCCTCTTTCACTCAAGTAGTCAAGTTGCTTCCTTTGATCTGAGAGGAATGGGAAATGGGAGATTGAGATTGACACTTTGCAGAAAGGTTGAAGATCTTTATGATTGGATAAGGAGTACACACTGGCATAACTTGGAAGCAAGTGCATATGTCCAGCTCAAATATCCTCCTGTGGGGACAATATCAATTTATTGAACCATCTTCCCCACTAATATGAAACCCTAATTTGAAGTTTTATTATCATTCTTCAAGAATTGCGCTATGTTCTCTCTTATTTTATGGCTTTTCCTAAAAATCCCATCCTAAGCTATTTATACACAAAGTGATGGTGGTAGTACTATACTCGTGTTTCTTGCCTTTTCTTTTTATTTCGGGTAATTACAACAAGCTCTCTTGAAATTTGTATAATTACAGATATCCCTTCATTTAAAAAATCACAATTACCACCTGGAAAATAATGGTACTCTAACAAATACCCCATACAGTTTGCTTTCACGAGCGGGTTTGTTAGACGACTATTAATTTCAAGGATATTTATAATTTTTTAAACAATAAAGGGTATTTGCAATTTTTCAAATAACAAAGAGAATTTGTAATTATAGTAAGTTACAAAATAGCCCCTTGTAATTTAAACTTTTTTTTATACTATACATGACTCTCGTCTGAAAAGAACTTTTAGAGTCATGGCTGCCGACATAATATCACGTCAGATGAGAGTTTGTAATAAAGAAAAAACATAAATGCAAGAACTATATTGTTAATCCTCATTAGATATTAATGTTGATAGTGAAATCTTGACAGTGCTTCACAAGTTTTCCCAGAATAACAACTTTGGGCAGAAGCCTTTTTGCAAATAAACTCGAAGCAAAGACAAAAAGCAACGAACCTCTTGTGCGTGGCATTAAATTTGAGGTAGACATATTGAGGAGCAAAAGGAATTGGGGGCCAAAAGTGAGTTGCCAGTCATCATCTTCACAGGACTAAACCTTCTCCCTTGATGGACCATGCAATAAAACCTCTGGATCAGGTGCAGCGCCACCCACGACAAGTGAGGTGGATCATTCCAGTTGGCAAGAGCGCACAGTAAAAGGGTGGGAAAAGCGCATGCTAACATGGCAGTGGCCAGAAGAAGATGGTTTGTCCCAGCAAAATAAGATGACAAGAACCTGCGTCATGTTTGGCCAGGGGATCAACCAGCAGTGCAGGGACCATTACACCAACTTGGGATTGGGTGGGGTTCTCAAGTCTTTGTCAATCATTAATCTGTTTCGTGGCGTCTCTCTACGGAAGGTGCAGTAGTCCTGCCAAGATTTGATGATCTTAGGCTCTTCAATCTGCAACCAGCATCAATCAAGTTGGTCATCAAGAAATGAGCCCACCTAGTCAGCTCATTAATACAACTTAGTTTTGAATCAGATTTGAGTTTCCCAGCTGCATTAGAGACCCTAATGACATAATCAAATCTCTGAATGAATCAACATTCCAAGGTCTGAACGGACCTACTTTTTCAAATCGGTTCATCCGAGAATTACATGTAATAATAGAAGTCACAAAAATACGCAGTACCATATTTTTGACTAGAATGAAAACGCTGAATGAAAAGTGAGATATTGTCATTTATTGAAAAGACAGTCTCTATGATCTATCATTAATTTCATTGAAAATTTGAAGTTTCTAATAATTTCATAAAGGGTGAGTTTGAGAAATATTTGTACTACTGACTGCATGCTTGAGCAGAGGTGATTAGGTAGGAAAAGGAAAATGCAATTTCCATGAAGAAATATTTCGTGTTTCGATAATACTACAGAAGGTAACAATTAGAGTACATACGTAGATGAATATGTATCCAGCTTATTTCTGTTCAAGTTGTCAATTAGGTCATGACAGAGATTTACCATTAAAATAGAAAAATGTAAGAAAATTCCTAAGAATTTGCCCTGTTTTCAACAAATATAAAGTGATAAGACTTTTTGAATAACGGGCAGCAGTGTCTTAAAAAGGTTTTGGAAATAATTAACGACTAAGAATAGGAGAAAAAATGACTGAAGAATTCACAAAAAGGCGACTAAGAATAGGAGAAGTTTTGACTAAGAAATTCATTAGAGGGCGATGGGACAAGGTTGGCTGGAATTGAAAGCCTAAAAGTGTAGTTTTGGCATCTGGCGTAGCTCCTTAATTCAAAGCATGCATCACACCTTTACATTTATTTTCTTTGGGTTAAAGTCAAACATTATCATTCGAAGCATATAGCATTTATCACACTTTAATGAGAAATACAATGTATTAGGTATAGTTCTTCCTGTAAGCTAAGACATACCTATCACTTGATATGCCGAGTCATGGTGAAAGAGAGTGTACTTTCTTGGAACCCAGTTCAAAAGAGTTGGCATTGCTTCACATTTGCATTCTGAAATTCCCAAATAAACCATATATTTGAAAATAGTTTGAGCCCGTTTTCATGTGATGACGCAATTGTGCACCCAATGCTTGTGCCCTCCGATGAGTCGCCTGATCTGAATAGCAACAGAATACTAGTGGAGTAGAAGTAACATGGATTATGCAGCCATTCTTCATGATTCAGTATGTCCAGTGATGGAATTCAGATATCTCGTCAATGAAAATGGATATAAGTTATTCTTGCAATTCAGTTTGTTTGGGGGCACAACTCAGACCATGATGGCATACAAAGTCTAAACTCTGGCAATAACATCACCAGTAATCTCCACATGAACAAGTTCCTTTACTGAAATGGTGAAACCGTTTTGGATCTCTTATCACTATTTCATGGCCCGTGATCTTGGACATCAACTTAATAGTCGTGTGACAGTCTTCACAAGTTCTAAGGTTTTTAATTACCTGGATGGTTGTTCCAGGAGTCGAATTCATAATTCCAAAAACAACGGCCAGCTTCTCACTGTGAATTTGTAACATCATTTCCTTTTCCTCTTCATCGACATCATGAAGAACTGAAGCCACTCTTGGTACATACCCAGCTTCTTGAAGCTTCACAGATAGTTGTTCCAGGTAAGCATAGATCTTCGAATGCTGAGGATGTTGCCTATCTCCAACAAGAAATATATGAACCCTACCTTTTAGTTCAACAAGACTAAACCCAGGGGATTTAACTACTCCATGATTTTTCATAAATATCCGCATTCTTTTCACATCTTCCCACCTCCCAGCTTCAGCATAAATGTTTGAGAGCAGTGTGTAATATCCTGAGTTATTAGGATCTAACTCAAACAATTTCCTAGCAGAGATCTCCGCAAGCTCCACATTTTTGTGTATTCTGCATGAAGCCAGAAGAGAACACCAAATAACAAAATCAGGCCTCACCCTCATCTCCTCGATCAAATTATAGGCCTTTCGAAGAAAACCCGCACGACCAAGGAGATCAACCATGCAGCCATAGTGTTCCACAGTCGGTTCTACATTAAACCTGTGCTGCATTGCACAAAACCAGTGCCATCCTTCGTCCACCAGACCAGCATGGCAACACGCTGAGAGGACTGATACAAAAGTGATACTGTTTGGTTTTATCCCAGTCTGAATCATGCCAGATAATACTTCAAGTGCTTCCCTTGCTTTACCGTGCATTCCATAGCCAGCAATCATGGCAGACCATGATTTTACATTCTTCTCATTCATCCTATCAAATACTCTCCTTGCCGAATTTACTCTCCCACATTTGCAGTACATGTCAATGATTGAAGTACCAACGACTACGTTGCTCTCCAAATTCATCTTTATAACCTATAAAAACAAAGAAAAGGAAATTGAAATATGAAATACACGTCAGGAAGAGTAAAACAGAGTTGAACCTTACAGTAACTAACTAAGCTAATCCATATAATTTCCTGTAGCACAAACACACCATGTCCTAGTGAAATAGTAGTACCTGAGTGTGTATGCCCTTGCCCATCCGAAGAGCTCCTGAATGCGCACAAGCTAACAACACCGCTGACAGTGTCACGGCATTATACTTGACCTCCGCAGTCCAAACCATTGACTGGAAAATTCTAATCGCCTCCTCACCCAATCCATGCTGAGCACAAACCGCTATCATTGAATTCCAAGATATCAAATCTTTCTCATTCATCTCATCAAACACTTTCTTAGAAAACTCCAGCAGGCCACACTTTGCATAAGCATCAATCAAAGTGTTACCAACACCCAAAACCTCATCCAATCCTCTTTTAATGACAAACCCATGAACCCCTCGTGTCACATTCTTCTCACAAATACGCGAACAAGCCGCCAAAGTCGAAACCATGGCAACCCCATCGACGCACGCTTCCTCCTCCATGCCGCCCCCGCTTTCTTCAGCTAACTGCTCCTTGAAAAGCAACAATGCCTCGCGAGCACAATCATTCTGAACATAGCCATTAATCATCGAGGTCCAAGAAACCACGTTTCTCATAGGAATTTCGTCGAACACATTCCTTGCATCCCCCAACTGACCGCATTTCGAGTACATATCAATCAATGCAGATGATACAAAAAGGTCAGAACCATAACCAAAGACGAATGCTTGCTGGTGGGCTTGCTTTCCTGATGCAAGGTCGCAGAGGGCAGAGCACGACTTTATCGCGCAAGGAAAAGTTGAACGGTTGGGTTTGAGGGCGGACTTGCGCATAGAGGAGAACGCCTTGAGGGCTTCGACGGAGTCGCCGCTCCGAGCCAACTCGGCGATGATGGAGTTCCAGGAGAATACATTCGTCTTGTCTACGTATTTGTTGAACAACGTTGTGATGTTTGCATTCGTCGAACAATGGCGCCTCTGAAGTAAAACACGTAAACTCCATTTCGCAGCCTTCATTCATTAGTTCAAGAAAGCTCCTTCTTTTGGCTTCTTCATTAACCCAAATTCCTTATTATAATCTCAGGTTTCTGCCACTGTTCTTCATTAACCCAAATTTTCATCAAGTTTTTAGCTTTAACAGAAGTTTTTCATTTTAGGGTTTTCATTTCAGTTTCGACCACTAGTCTCCACTCCCAAGTCCCAAAAAAATAATATTCATTGGCTTGTTTAACTCGATTATTATTTGAGCAACGATTATAAATTATGTGTATATAATTAAATAGATACGACATAAATTTAAAAATAAAAATTACTACATAGTTAAAGACGGAATAAGTGATCAACATAAATAAAAATGTAGCATAAATATAATTGAATATTGACGGTTAAAAGATGAACTGAATCGGTTAAAATAAGTGAATAATTATGTTAGTACTTAGAGGTATATTGGTAGTTTAAAATTTGATGTGACGGTATTATAAGTCATTAATTATGAGTGAAAAGTGATTTTAATTTTTATGTTAATATAGATAATAAATAAATTTAATATTTTTTATTATAATTAAGAGTAAATATAAATATCATAAAACAAATCATATTAAATAATTAAAAAAAAGGGCAACGCGACTCCTCACGTGGGAGATATTGGGGCTCTTTTTCAAAATTTTAGGGATTGCATTACTTGATTTTTTATTTAGAGAGATTTTGTATCTGTTAATTGAGATATGGATACCAATTTAAAACGAATATAATCAGTGAGCTACCTAAATTAGCCCTTTAGGGGCCAAAAAATGCCTTCACAGGATTGGGGATTTGCACATTTTTGTATCGGGATGAGTTAGCTCGACTCGTCTGACCTGACGACTCGAAATCTTGAAACTTGAGAATAGTACAACTTAAACGTTTGAATATTGAATGATGGGAAGTCATATTTGCTCCATATATATCTGTAATTAATTTATAAATGTTCGCACAAAATTTCTTATATGTCAAAGAAAATTACACGACAAGAAAATTATGAACAAAAGAAATTTAAATCAAAAGGTGTTACACTTTGAGGATGCAAATTCTTTGATTGTTCTCTCCGAATGTTAATTTAAGGGTTAACGTTTGTTCTTAGACGTGAATGTGTAATCTCTTCAAAATTTACAAAGCAAACTGTGTGTCGCCTTATTTGATATCAAAACTTGAAGGATTTGATGCCAAGAAACACGTGGAAACTTCACGGTTGCAGTGTTTTGACAGAGAACATGTGGACTTGAGTACTTTTGATTTGTTGTATCTGTGTGTTGCATTGTATGTAATTACTTGTTGTGAGGTGAATGCCCTTTCTTATAAGCATTAGCAGACTTTCACTTGTAGTTTGGGCTCATTTCTATTGAACTGAACAGAGTGAATTTGATATGTATACATCCGCTATCGAACTGTACTTAAACATACTTTGACCCAAATTAATCAATTTAAATTTGTTTGAATACATTTAACTTCCAAATTTATTATAAACTTTAATTTAAAACATAATTATTAATCAATTTATTTTATTCATTTAATTGGTATTTCATTCTAAAAATTTCATGTCAACAGTAAACATTAGAAAATTTAATCCAAATTTTAGGATAGTTCATCAATCCCTACATCCAATTCGGATTTTAACACTTGAGTTGTAGACAATAAGTTTGTACTATAAGGTACAAAATTTACATGATGACGAGTGCTACCACGACAACATCATTCACTCTCAATTACTACATACACCATACATTCATTCCACCTTCTCTCTATAAAACAAATTGAAGTTACAAATCAAATGTTCTGAAAAGAAACTGACACATTTTAGAACAAGAATCAAATTAACTCGTCACATTGCAATTATATAAATTATACTTGTTGTGTGATTGATTGAATACGATTCGATCTGATTGATCAAATTAAAATGTCTCATTTTGACAATTAACGTGTACATATTAAACGAAATATAGAATTCATATCGTCGCAACCCTTTTCCACAAAAGCAGACAACCACAGTAACAAAACCATGCAGCATGTAAAAATGCCCCATTACTACATCTACATGTGCATGCAAGAATATCACCACATCCAGAAAACAGACAAACACAAGAACCTCTCGACATACCTATTACAAACAAACTTACAAAAGACCTCACACTAAACCTACCCCAAAACCAGATCTTCCATCACTCTATTCATGAAGCTTTACCTAGAATCTCAACAAGAGATTGAATGAGGCTAATTTTCCCGACCGGGCGGCCGACCGACGAATGAGGCTAGCTAGCGTTTGCAGTGAGCTTTGCACATGTAGCGGCAGTCATAGAAACAAGGGCCTCCACAATGTAAAGGGCAATCCAATCTCATTCCTCGACACCTTCCTCTCACCATGCACTCAGCAAATTCCCCCATTACATACTCCTCGTTTCTCTTGTTCTTGGGCCAATGCTGCCCTCTTCTCCCTCCTTGTTTCCTGCACCCCAACCCCAATACCCACCCCCACCACCTCCCCATCCCCATCCACCACCACCACCTCCACCTCCTCCACCGCCACCACCACCGCCGCCACCACCACCACCCCATCCCCATCCATATCCACCACCACCACCTCCACCACCCCAACCTCCATTCCTCCTCTTGTTATCCACTGCAACTCCATTCTCAGTAGCATTTCGTTCCCCTTTCAAAGAAGGGCTCTCTTCACCTCTCAATCTAACTACCATCAAAGCAAAGAACAAGACCATCAATATTCTTGGCAGCATTGCTGATCTCTCCATTGATCTAATATTGGTGTCTTTGCACAGTTGGAGTTCACCAATTTATAACCAAATTTTAACATAGGAGGCATCAGTTAAGTAACTAACAAACATTATAGGAAACATCAAAAAGAATTGAGAGAGTGGGAGGGTTGAGGGTGAGGGACACAGATTTCTTGGATTTCACTTTTGTCCCCACCTACATACAACTGCAACACTTCACGCTTGTAAGAAAAGGAGGGATTTTCTTGTTTTTTAAACATTATAGACAGGACCAACTTGATATTTCTTAACTAATGCCGAGGCGTGCTAGCTAGCTACCTCCTAATATCCATCTCCATCTAATATGAAAATGGATAAATTTCATCTACCTCCTTTGAAATTTGACATAATTATAAATACCCTTTGAAGTTTGTAATTTTCAACTAAAGGTTCGAAATTGACCATTTCGCCCTTGATATTTTTGTTACATTATAGAAGAATCAGTTGAGGCAAATTGCATTATTAACTTCTCTGTGTAAAAAACTTAAGAACCCTTCCCTACGTATTGTAATCCAAAGAATTTTAAAAATTAAATAAAATGCATAAGGGCATTTTGGTCAGTTCGCCCATAAAAATGGATGGAAACTTGAGGACGGTATTTGTAATTTTTCAAACAATGAGGGGGTATTTGTAATTATACCAAACTTCAGGGAATGTAATTGTAATTTACCCTATGAAAAATTACAATTTAGTCCTGTACGAATCTATTTTGATAAATTTGTCCTGCAACAGAATTCGCTAAATGGTAGCGAGTTTCGGTCATTTTTGTCCTGAAATTTTAAAATTACTGAATGGATTCGTACAGAATTAAAATTATATGTAATTTTCCTGGTGTCCTTTGGAATTAGTAGAAATGATGAGTTTGTAAAAGATGAGTGCAGTATGCACCAATAGGAGAAGAATAAAACGTAAAATAGAGAGGATGGAGAGTAAGAGTATGATTACATGAAAAGAGTAAAGAAAAAGAGTGATTAGTTCAAAATCCCAACAACCATGCAAAGTATATATGTAATTCCCTTGTAGGTACAAGTGTGTTCATCACGACGTCGTACGATGCAGTTCCTGCAGGACCAGCTCTTGGAGGCTTGAACCAAATACGTTTCTATTGCTGGTCCAAGACCACTAACTACACCAACTGCATGCTATATACCTATAAATATTATAAAGCTTAAAGGTATTATAATTATATTTTATTCTTGTTTTAGTTTTTTATCTTTCTAGAGTTATAAAAGGTCTTGTAACTTTTTAATTCTCACGATTTTGATCCACATTTTGTCGAAAATTTTTGAAAGTTGCTGGAAATTTCTGGGATGGCATTTTAAATTGGGGGAAGTAATTTTATTGATTGATTATGCATGACATAACGATTACTAGGTAATTATATGACTTTAATTATAAAAAAAATGTTGACATGGCATTAATTATAAAAAATATTTTTTTTCTTCATTTAAAAAAAATGAAATAATGTTTTTTTTCCTCTCCCAATTACTTATCATTAACTGATTTAAAATATTATTTTAATTTACATATATTGATAAATATATTAATTAAATATCAAATATAAAAATATAAAAATACTAATAAGAATATTTATTATGTATGTTAAAATAAAAAATATTTTTTGTTATTTATAGATTTTAAAAAGATTAAAATATAATTACGTATATATATTAACATATATAATTAATATTTTAATAGTATTTTTTCATTTTTGTACTTGATATTTTATCAATATATTTAAATTAAAATAATATTTTAAATTAGTTGATAATATATAATTGTAAAAGGAAAAATATTATTTTTATTTTTTTTGAAAAAATTAAGAATTTTCTTTAATAATTAATGTCACATCAATAATTTTTATAATTATCGTCATGTCATGCATAATCAACCAATAAAATCACTTTTTAATTTAAAAAGCCACCTCAAAAATTTCCGGCGACTTTCAAAAATTTCTGACGAGATGTGTACCAAAATTGCGGCAATGAAGAAGTTACAAGACCTTTTTGAAATCTAAAAAGATAAATGACTAAAACGAGAATTGATATAATTACAGGACCAAAAATAGCTTTAAGCTATATTATAAAGAAAAGACGTACTATAGACAAAGTGATAGTTTTGACACAATTACACTAATTTTTTTGATCCAAAAAATAACTAACTTATTCTTATTCAAAATATATTTTAATACGTGAAAGATTATTCATTATATGTGCTCAGGGGCAGCATATCTCGACAATTAATAAATGTGGACTTGTATGACTTATTGTTACTAAATATATTATATTATATATGTTATTGTTTAGAGAATATAGCAAATCCGTTGTAGTCTAGATGGTTAGGATACTCGGCTCTCACCCGAGAGACCCGGGTTCGAGTCCCGGCAACGGAAACCTTTTTACCTTTTTCTTCTCTCGTCATGCTTTTGCCAAATGGCTCATTGAAAGTATTGGCCAGCTGGCATATTTGCATTTGTTTTATTTAGTTCGATAGCCCCAATTTCCAGTTTTTGAAGAACAAATTTGCTATGTAACCCAAAACAGACTACGAGTGATTTGGTCATGTCAACCCTAAGAGTGGCGACAGTTGACTGTGTGTGAATCTTGGGAAAGTAAGTCCGTTAGTTGGGCTGGTACGGCATGAGCTGTTTCCTCGTAACCAATACACACCAGAATCATGATCCCCTCATTCACCATGCATGAAAACTATACCTCAATTTTTATTCTACAGTTTCAAAACCACTGTCTACATACACACACAAACATATATATATATAAATGTAAAACACTCCCCAAAATTATCACATTTAATTTCCAAGAAAACAATTCAAATCCAATCATGCTAAATCCCGAGTCTCAATCTCTCCGAATGATGGTAGTACTTCTGTTGGTGGCGGTTGCAGGAGGATCAGGATCAGTCTCTGCTCCACCACCTTCAGTATCACAGCCACCACTCGAATTCCAGCCGGAGGTGGTGGAGGAGCAGCCCGAGGTGGTGGCTCAGCCTATAATGGAGGAGGATTACCCAATATTCAATCCAACACCCTACTTTGATGGAGTGGGTGGCGCTCCCATTCCTCATGCAAGGGCCGTCTGCTGCTGCTGTCATCCTCATTCACCATGTTGTAACCGTTTCCAGCAACAGAGAGACGCATTCGCCCACTCAACTTAGTTTCAGTTGCTTTATACCATAAAGTATAAAACTATCAAGAGTGCTAATACTGAATCTACTTTGCTGTTGATGAGTGTATGCTAGGAACTAGATACCCTTGTGACAGATTACTCATCGTCGTCTCTATCATTCTAAACACGGTGATGCTAAGTGTGTAGTTAGGTTGATATATAAACTTCGGGTTAGTGTTATGTATTCTCCTAATTTTCTCTTGCCCTAGATATAAAAGCTTCCTGCAAAAGGCATCAAACCATTTACAGACAATTTGTGCATCTTGTGCAACACTTTATACACATAACATGTATGTATAAGGCGAAGTACAAGATACAACATCAATTAGCAATGAAAGATCTAAACTGAAATTTTAGAGGGTATATAGCTCACACTGCCTATCAAGGCAGCTCGACGATATCCAACATCATATAAGACACGTTATGCTGCTGAAACAAATTATGCAATCTAAATAATAGACAGAGCATCTGGCAAAGCTACACCAATACCAGCATGCAACTAGTCAATTACGTATATCTTCTCTTTTCCCTCTTCCAAGAAACAACTTTTGTATAACACAGAGCAACATATGTGAATTGAAAATCTTTATCAAAATCCAGAAAACCATTACAATAGATAGCTGAAATAAAAGATATATCAAAACTTGTATATAGCTCAATATCCATAAACCTCTGCAAAATTTACTCTTACAGAACATCTGCAAGCTCGAGTATAAGGCTCTACGGATAAGATGCACTATGAAGCCACTTATGCTGCAAATCCATGATTGTGCTGATAAGGGAGAAATGATGGTGAAACCTGGTATCATACAGCCTTAGCTGTAAATAGTATAGAACAGAGAGAACACAAAATATAGTCAAAAGCTATTCTTAATATATGGAGGCATTATGAAAGAGATCACTCAGGTAAGATGGAACAGAGAACTTAAAGGGCCATGCCAAGAAAAACTCCCTCATGCATAAGGATCCCATGTGATGTTCATTCAGTTCTTTAGGAAGCTTAGTTTTGCCAATACCAAGCATTATATGCACCCGGGTATGCCTCGGGATGCCTGACTATTAATGACGCTAGTCTATCAGTTTCATATCTCTGATAGCCTCTTCCATAGACAGGTTATCTTGATGCAGCCGTACAACAAATTTCTATGTTTCAGAATATACAGAACCATCTCCCAATGATGCTGAGAGTAGCCAATCAATGCATTCATCATGTAGCTTGGTTAATGAACCTAACAATTGCATCAATGTGGTTCATTGCAGAGGATATTAATCATAGCTACTTAAGGGCAACCGAAAACCAAGCTTACATAAAAGAAGTATTATTAATCTTAACAAGCATATGAGTTCGATAAGCTCATATCATATTTTAGGACTAAATGGGCTGTGTAAATTGGATGCTGCCCTACATCAGAGCATAAACAAATATAGTTCCAGTACTGTTCAACCATGACCAAATCACACCATAGAGAGCTGAAAATGTTAAAAACTTGTTGTATTTGATGATGAAAGAATTTGACGCCAGGAATTTCAAATGATTCGAATTAATACAAACTTAAAATCCAAAACGCTGACAGGAAAGTAGGTCAAAACGAGTGCTAAAGAATTTGAAATTCATAGTAACTCAAACTTCTTCAACAAGTGAATGAATTTGTTTTATGAATTTCAAACCCTTTAACTCCCAAAATCTTCAATCGAAATGCAAATTAGATGAAACAAATATCCATCAAACACAAGCACAAGGAGATTGGCATACATAACCAAACTGATGAGTATTCAGAAGTGGCACAAAACACAACATTCAGAAGATAAGATGACACAGACTTACTTGAGCACAAGAGTGACACGGTCACATAAGATGTATAGATGATGGACCAGTAAAAGCTGCAACTTTCTGAGCACGGTGGGCCTCAGACTTGTAAAGCCCTTTCATCTCTTTTTTCATTTGTCGTGCCTCACGCCGTTCTAATTTCACAGCAGACTGCAAAGAAAAAGTTCCAGTTGTCAAATATGGTATTCTAGAAGATAACGATGCATATTTATGAAGGGAACTGGAAATGCCAAACAAGGTTAAGAAGTGGTGTGTGAAGTAAAAGGAACAAGAATATGGTCCAGTCAAGTAAATATTTGTATTACTAATCAGAAGAATGAAAATATATCATCAGAATGAATTCTTGCCGTACCTTTCTTTCTTTCTTTTCCTCCTTTGACTCTTGACCCCGTGGCTTCCTCTTCTGGAGCTCAGTTCTCTTATCATTCCCATCGTTCTCATCTTTAGTCTTTTCTTCGTCATGTCTTCTACTACGAGGCAAAAAGTCTACGGGAAGTCTCTCTTTTCCTTTAAGTGTTATCACTTGATTGGGGCTAGCTGAAGTACCCAATAGTGCTTCAGCCAGCCTTTTCTTCCTCCTTGCTTCTGGAGCTCCAATTTTACCAGGGTGATTGTCAAGCGTTGAATAAGTAGAAATGATAGTTTCGCAATCCCACACTTCTGATTCATCACTGCTTTCTTCCACCAACACTTCCTCTACATCATGATCATCATTTTCGTATTTTTCAGCATATTCCCTGCATCGGCGAATCACTTCAGCAGTTAATTCTGGTGACTCATTATCATCTCCTTCCCCGTTAAGATGCAACATATCTGAAGGATGGTCCTTGAAGGCATGGTTAAGCTTTTCTGTAAGGGATTCTTGACACTCATATTCATCCATGTACCCATTATATTCTTCTTCACTGTCAGCACCATATTCATGAAGTTCAAGCTGCATTCAATAACTTCTCTGTGAGAGACTGGATATTCTTTAAGACAATGCCAAGGAGAACAAATATCTGACACAAAAATTAAAACAAAATCAAATGAAAATACCAAGTCAAATTGCTCATCTAGAGGACGACGAACTCTAAGGTTCTGACTGTCTAAGTCTGACACAGAAGCCCCATTCGCTGGTGCTCTAGAAACACCTGAATCCAAATTTTGAAGCTGGTTAACCCTTGAGTCCAATGTACAGCTCGATTTCTTGTCAATTTCTTCACTAAAGGGACCTTCCATGAGATTTGCTTTGACAACAAAGTCCTCTTCCAAATCCTCGATATCAGAATCAAACTTTGACGAATCACTGTCATCCAGTATTGCAGCCACTTCAGGATCCATTACTTTCTGTAATCTTACACCGACAGACTGTTGTGCCACACTGTAGATAGATTTGTCCTCAGAAGCATCATTTAACTTAGAAACGTCAACCCTTGTAGCATCATAGGCCTAAAACAGAAACAAAACTCACAGATTAATTATACTGCATGGAGTTAAGACTAGAATTTCAAGCGACCTCAAAATTATTATGATTTATTTATACCAACAAAAGAATAAGAACCTATGTTATACATCTCCGTTCCAACTATACCACTATATATGAAATCCCCAACAGTCAGATTATGTTCTTCCTTAATTAAATTAACATTGTTATACTTCCTCGTCTCTAGGCAGATCATAGTTAACTCTGAAAGCAAATTTCGCTTAGAATCAAAAGAAAACAAAAGTTCAACACTTCTATTTCAAATTTCGTAATTGAAGTAAAACAAATCCACCCAGTCAGACCTTGACATCCCGCGGAAGCTGATCAAAATTAGCCTTTGGATTATCATAATACGCCGAACCACCACCTGTATTCTTAATCTCCCGCAAATGGGTCAAATAATTGTACCCGTCGTCCGGAAACCCTAGCTCCAGAATCTCCTTCCGTACGTGGTCCGGCAACGCCGTCGTTTGACCTCTATTACTAGACAGTCCTCCAACCCCGCCGTTTGCTTCCTCATCGTCACAATCCTCAGGAGCATCGCCGAAAATCGAGTCAGGGTCCGCAGCCACGTCGCCGTCGTCAAAGAACGAGTCCGGCGTGTACTGATTGTTGTCGACACGGACAAAAACCCGGTCGCCAGAGGGCCCAGATGAGTAATTCGGGTCGGAGGTGTCCCGGGCCATGAGCTGGAAGGTGGCGGATTTTTTCTTATCTATAAATTTCTTCTTCCCCATTGTTATGTGTAGCTCCTTTGTTCTTTCCTTGCTTTCCTTGATATTACTGCAAGAAGAAGAAGAAGAGCAACAGTTGATATAGAGGTGGAGCGAAGTGAGAGAGAGAGAGAGAGAGAGAGAGAGTTGAAGAGCAGACGGTAAGATTAAAACCCTAAAGATGGAGGCTCCCGTGCCTTTCACGTGGCAATCCGTGATTGGAAGTTTAAAAATAAAAAAGAAGGGCGAAAAAATTTCCGTTGCCGGGATTCGAACCCGGGTCTCTCGGGTGAGAGCCGAGTATCCTAACCATCTAGACTACAACGGATGGCTGGTTACTTGCGACTTCTATTTGATATTCGAACAATAAAACTGTTGGTTCCTATACTTCGAATCAAACTCGATTTTGACTTTTTAAGGCAAAATTTTAGTTCCTAATTTTTACAAATTATTATGATTTTGGTCCAGTTGTTAGAATTTGATTCAAAAATATTAAGAATAAGGGAATCTAATGGATCAAAATTGTGCCTTGAAAAGTTTAGGGACGAACATCGTATAATTTGTAAAAAAGATCAAAATCATGATTCAAAAAGTTTAAGGATTTTGACTCGAAATATAGGGACCAAAAGTGTAAGTTACCCTAAAACCATATATGGGCAAAAATTTTAGGTCTTATTTTGAAAATTAACTTTTGAAGCTTAGAATAAAATAAGATTAGAGGATTTGTAGGAAGTTGGTAATGATAATTTTGTAAATAATATAACTAAAATTCAAGAAGTTTGGTAGGTTTTCAAAATAAGTTGGGGAATTTTTTTTCTTAAAATAGCTCATAAATTCCTAATATTTTATTTTTAAAACTTGTAAGCTCCTTAATTATAAATTAATTAACGAGTTAAATACAATTACCATCACTTAAGTATCCACTCTACATCAATTACCTCCCTAAAGTATTAAAACCTTAAAAAACAAAACCCTGACCTTCTAACATCTTTAATTTTGAAGTTCAAAAAGTCTATTTTACCCTTACTAAAAATTGAATTATGAAAAAAAAAATTAAAGGGAATTTTAAAATACCAAAACCACTCTTTTTTTAAGTTTTTATCAAATTTTATTTTCACTTGCTCATCGAGCTCTTTATTTTGAGCTCATTTTATTTTAGTTTCACTTATTTGTCAAACCAAATTAAAAATAGATTTATACATTAATATAATTTCTATATTTATATTATTACCATATATATAAATATATATTAATTGTATATTTTCTTATTAGATCATAATCAGCTCTTTCGTTTTATTAATTGTATATTTATTTAAGTAAATATATATATGTGCATGTACAAATTTATTTTTAATTTGATTTGACAAACAAGGAAAACTAAAATAAAATGAGCTCCAAGTACTTTAGGATTACGAAAATAAAAAGAGCTCGATGAACAAGTGAAACGAGGATTAGACAAAGTTTAAAAAAAGAATGATTTTGGTATTTTAAAATTTTCTTTAATTTTTTTTAAAAAATAATTTTTAGTGAGGGTAAAATAGACTTTTTGTACTTAAAAATGAAAGGAGTTAGAAGGCCAGGATTTTTTTTAAGGTTTTAATACTTTAGGGGGTAATTGATATGGGGTGAATACTTCAGGATGGTAATTGTATTTAACCCCTTAATTAAATACTCTATACTTTTATATAAACTTTCAAACATCTTACAAAATATTCATAAATTTATTTATAAGCTCGTACAAACACTTGTTGTACTGCGATGCATACATATTGATATGAACTAAAAAACCAAAGTACAAAAATAGTAAGTATTTATTTAAATAATCATTAATTTTTAATCATTTTCTCATCTCTTTTCTCGTGAATCTCAAAATCTTCTTAATAGATACCGATTATTTTGCTAAATTGGTTTAATTATGGATTTCTAAATGAATCCAAATTATGAATATCTAAAGAAACTGATGGGAATAAATTTAACTCGGTACAGAAAAAGAATAAGACCACCTCGCTCCCAAAAAAAAAGGTAAGATATCCAATAAGGTCAAAGATCCGTGTATTTTTTTATTCGGGTCGGATCATGCACCGACCCGATCCCCTAAGATCTAGAACTAGGGTCATTCTATGACTTTGTATTTGAGAACTCGAGATAATGATACGTAAATCTGTACAAATACAATATTTATCTTATAAATACTCCCCCCTCATCAAAGTATTTTGGGTAATGGTACGTCATTTATGTTCACACTACTTTATAAGATTTGTTTTGAATCTCTCAAACTGACATAAATATTAGAGGACTTTTGTTGAGGGCTATCCAACGAGCCTAACGATATTTTTTCTTCTCCGGTCCCAAAACAATCAATTTGAATTACTCAGTAAATGACCTAGATCGCTGACCGGAATTAGATACTATCCAAAATTATTGCAAGCATACAATATATATATATATATATATATATATAAGTTGAAATGAAGTTAGAAAAAGGAAAATTTACTTACAACCTTCCTCGAAGCTACATTTGAATTGGATTGATAAACGTGAAGATGAAATTTCAGATTTTTAGTAATAAATCATTTGAAAATTGGATAACTCTATACTATCGGGTATTTCAACTGCTTTCGGTCTCATTTAAAATTATGTTTTATAAAGTATTAATTAATTTTAAATTCTCTAAAAACATATACCTATTTCAAATCCTTTCATAAATTTCAAAGTCATCAATCTAAACATAATATAAGAAAAAATGATGAAGTAAGTGGATTCGGTTCTAACAACAATAGACCATATACTCCATTTTGCCCATGTTAACTAGCTTGAGGAAGCTAGGCCGCACAGGGTATTGATCGGAATCCGTTGCGTGAAAAATCTCCTATGACAGTTGGTATCAGAGCCAGCCCAGGCTCTGGTATATGGGATATCAGGTTACGTTTGGGTGCTGGTTTTGTTGGTGGACTCGGATTTCATAAAGCTCTACATGAACGTTTGTTGCTATGGCAGAACAAACAAGGATGGGTAGTCGCGTCGAATATATATATATATATATATATATACTAATAATATAATATCTTATGCAAGCAAGTGTTTGATGTGACTTGCAATTTGATAGTTGGAACACTGCATGAAATATTATTGTTTTTACTTTATATAAACCTCATGATTTTGACCTGAAAAGATGTATCATTAAGGAGATGAGGCCTTGAGCCGATGAGGCCTAACTTAGTTAGCGAAACTGAGGCCCCATGATCTTAGAGGTCATAAATTCGAACCCCTGCGTGGGTTGATATTGTTTCTACTGTATAGTAAATATTATTTGTTGTTGTAATAGTTAGGTGTTAGCTTATGTGATATTGTTGATATGATTGATAGTAATTGTCTCTATTCGATATTGATAACCAACATGATTGAATATAATCATTTTACTTTCGATTAATAAAATTCATCGATTTCAATTCAATAAAAAAAGAGATGGGGCCTTGAGGTATATAAGCCGTTCAAGTTAACAATTGATACATTTGCTTACGAGAACATCATTTTATTTTAAAAAAATAAATAAATTTCCTAAGAATTTAGGAGGCCAAAACCAGATAAAGATGGGTTGTACTAACAAGCGAAATAGCAACTAGGCCTTTTTGAAGCCCCACGCACACCGGGCACACGCTTTTAGCGAAAGCGTTGGGGCTAAAAGTATAAAAACGTTGATCAGATAGAAAGCGCTTTTCGCTTTCATTTCTGTAGTGGGATTGCGGTTTTGGCCGTTGGTGATGGCGGTTGATTTCAAAGGTTGGCGCTTTCACATCTCTCCACACACATGAAATCTTATCGAAAGCGTCCTCCGAAGTCTTCTGTGGACTCTCCGAATTACCGGTGTCGCCTTCATTTACGCTTTTCGGACACGCACACTCTCTCTCTCTCTCTAGCAAATATACCTCTCTTTCTCTCCATTTTCTCTTTTTTCTGTGTGTTTCTCCTCTCTCTCACACACACTTTCTCCAACCCTCCAATGGGTCGTTTCAGCTTGCATTTATCATTCTTCATCTGTTAGCGTTTTGTCGGGAAATTTTCGGCTTGTGGGTTTTCCTGAAGAAAACATAATCGACATTTTGGTATAAAAGGTGAGTCAATCTGCGTGTTTCCGTTGTTTTTGGCTGGAATGTTTTGTGGGTCGTCAAGTTTAGTTTTCTCGTGATTTATGTGCATTGTCATGTCAATTCGCGTGGTGTCATGAAAGTGTTCGAGAAATTGTGGCAATGAGCTGTTTGAGTGATCAACCTGTTTGCATGAAGATGTTCGTTTTTTGGATTGAGGAAGAACTTCTGTCCAGTACATTCTTTTTTTTTTTTTTTTTTCAAGATTTTGAAAATCAAACATGGTTTATTTACGGTGCCTCATTGCATGTTCGTGATATAAGGAGCGATCTAGAGAAGTTTGGTAGCTTATATCATGTTTTATTGTGATGAATAGAAATAGGATCAGTATATAAGAAGAAACACATGACATTGGGGGCTAAAAGAAAAGGGGAAGGGTATATTTCTAAGGCTTAAATGCATTTTTGTTGTCATAGCTTAGGTCATTTGCCGTTTTTGTCATTTAACTTTTTAGGGTAGCATTTTGCTCATTTTTTTTAATTTTTGCGATTTCAGTCTTTTGTTTTTTACTCGCCGGAGTTCATATTTCTCCCAAAAAAATGCATGTGCGTCCCATGTGACATTTTAAAATTGGAATTACTGTTTCATTAGCTCATTTTTCCAGCATTTATGTCTTTTGACTTTTCAACGTAGTATTTTGATCTGTATATTTTTTATTTTCATGATTTTAGTCTTTTTTTTTTTTTGTTGCCGAAGTTCACCTCTACCAGGGAGAAAGGTGAACTCCGGCGAAAAAAATGACTGAAATCGAGAAAATTAAACAGATTCAAGACCAAATATTATCCCAAAAAGTTGACGAAAATACTGAATGACCTACATTACAGACCAAAAATACATTTAATCCTATATTTCTAATGTAGGTGTTAGATCCATGCTTATGTTAGAATCTTGTTTTGTTGCAGGGAAATAGGATAGTGGGGGCTGAACTTAAGCCTTCTTCAGTACAAAATCCCTCTCTTTGTAAAAAGAGAGGGAATATATGAAGGGTTCTACTTGTTGATTCTCTTTCAAGTGCATTTGGGTAGGAAGGAAATACGATAGACGATCAGAAATGGGGGGGTCGATCATTGGATTTGGGGAGGATCTGGTCGACTGGTACGGTCAAGATTCAAGTGCACAAGAGGAGAAAATCTTTGTTGCAGTAAGGGTGAGGCCTCTGAACGAGAGGGAACTCGGGAAGAATGATGTCTCGGATTGGGAATGCATCAACAGCACGACCATCGTGTTCAAGAATAGTCTTGCAGAGCGTTCTCTGCTTCCAACCGCCCACACGTTTGGTAAGCTGTTTTTATGTGTTCTCTGTATGGTCTGCGATCATAGGAGCTCATCATTCAGTAACATTATTTCATGTTTCTGCCTTTTCTTCCTTACCGGCAGACAGAGTATTTGGGACTGAAGCTCCCACAAGGCAAGTTTACGAGGAAGCTGCTAAGAAGATAGCCCTTTCTGTATTAAGCGGAATGAATTGTGAGCACTTTCCCTTGAACTATTCTTCCTGGTGTCCCAACATGATAATGTAAGCTCTTAACTGATGATGGATTTCCTCTGCAGCGACTATTTTCGCATATGGGCAGACGAGCAGTGGAAAAACGTATACCATGACTGGAATTACAGAGTACACAGTAGCAGACATATATGACTACATACGCAAGGCATTCTTGATCATGATAATTCGCGTCTTGATTTTGAGTCAGAAGTCATTTTTCTCAAAGTTGTCTAACTCATACTTTTGAAAAATGCAGCATTCTGAAAGAGAATTTGTGTTAAAATTCTCGGCCATGGAGATTTACAATGAAGCAGTCAAAGACCTCCTCTCCCCTGATGGTGGTCCACTTAGACTTCTGGATGATCCAGAGGTAAATTTTGAGGTTTTTTCTTTCTTTAAACAAACTGTAACTTTTTAGTGATTATTAATTTTCTTTTGCTGCTGCAGAGAGGGACTGTTGTCGACAAACTTATCGAGGTGACCTTAAGGGACTTCGACCACCTAAGAGAGCTCCTATCAGTTTGTGAAGGTAAGAGCACTTGTACTCCTATTATTTTTAAAGGTAATTACATTTACACCCTCTGCCGTATAATCTGTATACACAAATTACCCCTACCTTTTGGATAATTATGTATACACTCACCAGAAATATTAACATTATTTACACAAAACCACCCCTATTTTGAAAAATTACTCATACGCCTTGCAAAAACGTAAACATCATTACACAAATCACCCATATTTTTGAATGTCAGGTGTGATTTTTATAATTATGCAAAAAACATAGGTAATTTGTTTATATAGACCATAGGTCAGGGGATGTAAATGTAATTATTTCTATATTTTAGGATCGATTACTTACACATTCCCTAAGCCTAAGGTCTAGGCAAATTACAAGAAACTTCTCGATTTTGAGAAATTATGCTAACGCCACCTACAGTCATATTTTACGTTACAAATTTCCCAACCATCCGGTTTCTAGGAAAGAATTTTGTTTGTAGAACATGGCTGAAAGGGCTGCAGTATAAGTTCTCAAAATCAATGGTTTCTTTTGTAATATGCCTGAACTTTAGGAGATATCGATGTAATTATTCCTATAAAGAACTCCTATAGTTACTCCTGGTGACACTCTCTTCCTGCAGCTCAAAGGCAAATAGGAGAGACTACTCTGAACGAAATGAGCTCCAGATCTCATCAAATTCTGCGCTTGGTGTGCTTCTTAAACTAGCTAAGTTCATTTAAAGATCAGGATTTCGTTATACTCCGTTGACTTCCTGTGCGATGAATATTCCTGCAGACGGTTGACAGTGAAGCTCGTGAGTACCTTGGAAGAGACAATTCAAGCGTTCTAACAGCGACAGTGGTAGGAAACATACTTACAGACAATTCTCGTCTAGACGATGTTTTCTGATGAATTGTCCTGCAGTGAACTCTTAGGATTAGCATAACACTCATGTTTCTTGCAAACACAGAATTTTGTTGATCTTGCGGGCAGTGAACGTGCTTCTCAGACATTATCAGCTGGCACAAGGCTGAAAGAAGGTTGCCACATAAATCGCAGTCTGCTGACACTTGGGACAGTTATTCGCAAATTAAGGTACATTCCCACACTATTCCACTTTCTGGGATTTACTGTCTTCTCATCATATTCTGATGCAGCAAAGGAAGAAATGGACATATTCCGTATAGAGACTCCAAGCTGACACGCATACTGCAGAACTCGTTGGGTGGCAATGCCAGAACCGCTATCATTTGCACGATGAGCCCAGCTCACAGTCATGTCGAGCAATCAAGAAACACGCTCCTATTCGCTAGCTGTGCCAAGCAAGTGAGCACAAATGCACAAGTGAATTTGGTGATGTCGGAGAAAGCACTCGTGAAGCAACTGCAAAGAGAACTAGCTAGGCTGGAGAACGAGTTGAGGAATTTGAGTTCAGTTTCTGCCTCATCTTCTGCATCAGCACTAAAAGAGAAGGAACTTCTTATCGAAAAGGTGATTGAAGAAGATCCCTTGTCCAAATTTCACTATTATTAACTGCCATACCGTATATATGTAATGTTGAATTCTCTTAAACTTCGCAGATGAGTAAAGAGATAAAAGACTTAAAACATCAGCGTGACTTAGCTCAATCTCGTCTTCAGAATATGCTGCGGGCAGCAGAAAATCCAGCATCAAAATCTTGGGTTCGTGGAGATGAATGTTGTCCTAAAATAGATCATAGCATGAAATTAGCCCATAAAATGTTTCATAACAGCTGATTCCTATGTTTTTCTCCAGGCTGATATGGGTAACCATGAAAAAGGTTCGTGGGGAGATGAATATCCAACATCAGAAGCATCAGAGATGACCGACCCCCTCCGGTCTGATGCTGTGTCTCGAGGATCACACTTGTCAGACAAATATGAAGGTGTCATTCCCAGCAGGATTGAGGATAATTTCCCCGAGAATAATGAAGAGCAGTTTCTGTCTGGTGACACTTCCCCAAGACTATACATTGATAAGTACTTTGGTCCGGATCCATGTAAGGGATGGGAGAAGATGGCTGAGGAAACTAGGAAGAATTTTGAAGATAACTGCAAGGATGTTCAATGTATAGAAATCGACTTCACCAAAAGAAACGTCGTTTCCAGTGAACCTTCCTCAGAAAAAGGAGATGATCATGTTTCAGGTGGACACTAGTTAAGTTTATGTCTGAAGATAGAATTTGAACATGCCTGCTTGTACTAATTTTCTTACTGGATTTACCGTGTAGGGCAATCTCCTTGTTTGTCAGACAACAATTCACCTGATCCCAGTGCCAACGTCAAGAGGTGCAATAGTTGTGCAGCAATCCTGACGACAGCCACGAAATCTGCAAGTTCCGATGAGGAAAAAGAAAATGAAAACACGTTACAGAATGAAGCAGACAATCAAGAAAAACTTTCTGATCCAGAGCCAGTGGCTAATAGTGAAAATCTATACACAGAGGAGACTCAACCATCTGTCAAGGCTGACTTCATGAATGAAGATGACCAAAACATTAGTAATGACTGTTCGGACAAGCAACAAGAAGCCCCTGTGAAAGAACTCAATGAAGTAATCAAGCAACAAGAAGCCCCTGTGAAAGAACTCAATGAAGTAATCAAGCAACAAGAAGTCCCTGTGAAAGAACTCAATGAAGTGATCGAGACCAAGCCAGTGACGCCGGTTGAGTATGATTTGGTGAGAATGAATAAACCCCGTTCCCATCTCAGCAATCGTTCCCATTTACTCGTTTCATACATTTATTGGTCCTTATGAGGGATTTCTGCTAGCAGGACATGAAAGAGGAAAGAACACCCAACAATGCAAAACAAACTACAGATGGTGGCTCTGATGAAACTCAGGATACTAAGCAATCTGCTTCCGATTGGCAAACTGAATTCCAGAGGCAGAAGAAAGAAATAATTGAACTTTGGGATGCTTGCCACACTCCTTTGGTCCACAGAACCTACTTTTTCCTGCTCTTTAAAGGAGATCCATCAGACGCTGTTTACCTGGAGGTGGAGCTTAGGCGGCTCCAATTTCTCAAGAACACAATGCTAGGAGGCGTAGTCGTGAAAGATGATCAATCATTCAAACTAGCCTCAAGGTACCCTTTTCTCATTCCCCTCCTTTGTGTTATATAAAGGTTCAGGGAAGATGATCCAGTCGTTACATATTCTTGGCTGAATAACAGTGTAAAGGCTCTCAACCGGGAGAGAGAGATGCTGAGCAAACGAATGCTAAAGAGGTACTCAGTAAAGGAAAGGGAGGATCTATTTGAGAAATGGGGCATAGACGTAAAATCAAAGCAGAGAAGGATCCAACTGTGCCGGCGGCTGTGGACAGATCCCACAAACATGGACCACATCACTGAGAGTGCAATCATAGTGGCTAAACTGGTTGGGTTCCAGGAACCAGGGCAAGCCCCAAAGGAGATGTTCGGGCTCAGCTTTTCGCCAAAACCGGCAAATGTCAAGTCCTTCAGCTGGAGGCACACCCTGCCTTCCATGATGTAAGGACTGGTGGGGGACAGTTTAGCTATAATATAAGGGCTGAGGGATGGTTTAGAGTTTTGTTGGTGGTCTCTAAACCACAACGCCTCATGTATATATAAGTGGTTGAGATCCTAACTCCTCTTCTAATGCTCTACCTCATACAGCAAGCAAGCTATATAAGCAACTGGAATCTATTTAAATGCTCTATTCATTGTTGTAGCAGAATCCCTATCTTCATGCTGCATGATATGTAGAATAGATGGTTATCTTCAGAACTCAAAGCACAACATTTTCTTTTCCCTATTGTAAATTTTGCATTCTGTTTCACGGTCTAGGGAAACTTTTAGGCACATGACAAAACATAGACATGTAAGAAAAGGAAGAAGAAAAAACCAGACTTGTGATTATGTAACTGGATTTCTTTTCCATTTGTGTTCTGTAGTTACTCGTTGGGCTATTGATTAGTTTATTTACTGATTCTATGAAGCAACGTGTTGATGGAAAACCCTTAGGAAATATGGTGAACCTGAATACAAAGCCCCCAAAACGTACAAAATATAGCATTTACACAAAGGAAATCTATTAACAATTGAATTATGATTTGAGAACAGCTCCGTCCACTATTTTCCAACCTGATTTTGCACAGGACATCTCATACCGTGTTGTATAGGTTGTGCTATATGAGTCGTTGTGCTCAGGATGAGCAACATCAGTTAGCTGTGCTGACTCCTCGAGAGTTGCTTCCACAATTGCACGACGACCATCAGCTGATACAGTTACACTGTCAATATTAAGGTTGAGAAGTTGGTAGTTCCAGAACCAGCCATGCTGAGCTATTTCTGCAGCTCTGTCTGTCCAGATCTTTAGCATTTGACCATCCAAGACCTGGCAGCATAAGTTTCTCAAGTTAAGAATGGGTTTCAAACTAATTCAGAAGATCATATTCTTCGGACAGATCCATATGCATTGTTTCTGGAAGGCATTGATGTTAACAGCAAGAAACAATGAAGCCTTATGATCAACAATGAGACATTGGTAAAAATACGAGGGGCATGCAGCATGATCATAACTTTCTTGGCAGGTTAAATATAATTGCGATGTCTTTGACCTAATAAAACCAAAGAGCAGGAAACACTATATGCTCATTCCCTACTATTTTAGTGTGGAAAAAATAACAAAAAGAAAACGTTGGAAAAAAATATCATATAATTGAGGAAAACCAATTTTCTGACTAGAAGTTATGCAAATAGAGAAAAGCCCATCTGGCTGCAGTCAGACACAAATAATAGATTCTTACCTCTGACAATTTTCCAAGACAATGATCAGGACCCAGAGCCAGGGACTTGACACTTTGCCACTTGAGCACAAGGCTTTCAGCAAATCTGGCATCCATTCGAGGTATTTCATCAGTGTTTTCAACTAGCGAGGCCCCTGGAAAAATATATTGCATTCTCAAATCATGAAAAGCACCGGGGAAGAACTAAAGAAAAAGAAGAAACTTTTTTGCTTCACGACTAAAACCTATCTTTATGCAGGAAGGATAGAATTTTGCCTCCCCTTCCTTGGGATGTATTCTCTTTCTCTTTTTTTGTTTTCTTTGTGTGTGTGTGTGTGGGGGGGGGGGGGGGGTGTTGAAATGGAGGAATACGATTGAGACTCTAACAGATTCAAGTTGGATGTTAAGAACAACGGCAAAATATTAAGATGAATTTACTAATCATACCCACATTAATGACATCAGTAGCCACAGCTGTGCCTGTGTCTTTATGTAGATTGGAAGAGTCGTTTCGGTATGGCAGGAATCTCAACCCCAGTAAAGTCAGCAAACCAACTGCTGCACCAGCACACATAATCTTTACAGCTGCATCTTTTATCTTGTCAGTAATAATTTCTTCCTGGTGTAGTCCATCAGAACGATTAGTCTCTAGAACACCAACCATGTAGGAAGCATCTTGATTAGGACGAACTCCAATCTCCTCAATCGCAACTGGCAGATCATAACTGTTCATCTCACTCTCCTCATAAAGTCTGACATTCTTCTCCCCACTACGAAGAGGAAATACTTTCTGCAGTGCCTGAATTGCACTAGCCTTCACATTGTCAAGCACAGCAGTTGCCTCGGCTCCAATCCTAGCTATAGCTGCAGCAGCAGCCAGAGGTGAACGTCCAGCACCTTCCAGTCTTTCTAAGTATCTCAAAACCGTTGGATCATCATAATAATCTCCAAGTTTGAAGCTGACATCCTGGGTCTCCCTAAATCGAGGAAATACCACCTCCATCAACCAGGTCTCCAACAGTTTGCAGAGTCCAGGAAGGAGATCATCTTCTTGGTTACCCGTGGAGTGTTCTATCACAAAGTTAATAATGGATGGATCCCTGTAAGGTGAGTCTTCTCTGTCCAAGCCCAGCCATGCACGACATTCATCAACCTCCCCCACGAGAAGAGAACAAAGACCCCTTTCAAGCGCAAAGTCTATTTCGCGATTTTCTCGGACACTGTATGCAGATGAGGAGCTCCCTATAGCTGTGATCTTGGTTTGCTGAAGTTGCTGAAAAAGGTTGTCAGCATCTTGGATAAGATGAGGTTTTTTGCCTAAGAAGGCTTGAGAAACCAGGGCAAGTGCCACGCCATAAACTTCAAAACTCTCAGCAGGTATGTTGCTTGGCGTGGCGGCAAAGAGATCAACCTTCAAACAGAAAAGAAACTGGTAAAAAAAACTACAGTTCCAATACAAGAAAAAACTTGGGCTTCGATAGGAAACATAACCAATTCAGTACGTTTTACCTGCTCTGCGGCTGTCATGCACAGAAAAGCCTCATTCATGAAGTCTTCCCGAGTGAATCCTCCAGCAACAGCAGCTGCACCTCCTCCTCCCACAGCCCACAAAATATTCCGCACACCTTGAAGCCCCTCTCCTCTTTTTGACTGGTACTCATCACCAAGTGGTAAACCAAGAAGCTCTAGAACACAGCGGGGGCTGATTTCTTCAAGGGTCTCATCTATCTGTGCTTGCAAGTCAGGAGCAAGGTTGCTTGCACCTTCCTCCTGCACGGAAAGATTCAATATTTCATGATAAGTGCAAGGTACTCAGCAAGCATGAAGTTATACATGCTCACTTCCTAGATCCTGGAATGTAGATCTTGTAGAGTTTCAAGAAACAGTAATACAACCTGTCATACCTGTAACTCGAAACTTAAACAAACAAAAGATATGCAAACGACGAGCTACGGGAATATGACGTGTTAAGAGTTAAAACACAGAAACATCATACGATGTAACAATGCAAAAAATGCAGGAATACTAATTTAAAAATCCAGAATCAGTATAATACAGGATGTCCAGAATCCATTAACTAATTGAACAACACAGATCCAAGCCATACATGATTAGAATTCTAACCTGCAGCAGTTTGAGCGCCATCTCAAGCACCTCACAACCTCTAATAAAATCCGGAGGTGACAGTGCCATAGCATCTCTAGATAAATCAACATAAGCAAGTGCCATTGACAATACAATGTCTTGCTTGAACGACTTGGGCAGCCTCTCTCTCAACAAGCTCCCTCCAATTTGAAGAACCAACTCTGTCTCCCCAGCTTCTTGCAATACACACAAGGCTCCAGGAACCTAAAGATTCCGACAAGATGAATTGTCATGAAATTACTCCAAGAATTTTAGTAACGAAAACGTTACATAAGGACATTATCAATCTGGCTTAGAATGAAAACAATAAGGAAATGTCTGTACAACTAGATTATCAGAGAAACTTTAAACATTGTTTCGATTCTTTAATGCTGAACCACTCAATAGAGAAAAAAAAAATGAGGACAAACTTTTACTCTGCCTGAAAGGAAAACGACGGATAATTTAAATCTGATGCTTTGGGTTTCGCTTTTCACATTCCCCAGCAAAGTCCTATATCCCGAATCCCCAACTTCCTATATCACCGGATAATCTGCTTCAAAATCCTCAGAAGTTAATAAAAGTATACGAGTGATACAAACCCCAACTAAGTTTAAAACATAATTCGTTAAACAGAGACAAACATGTCGTATTTTTTTAAAAAATTAAAAGATGCATTGAATTAGTTTCCCAATTCTTTTTGTTTCCCTTTCATTTTAAAAGTTCAAAGTAGGAGAAGAAATGAAACAATAAATATCATTTTCGCATATCGCTACTCCATATCTTCAATTTAAAAACCTAATAGTTCTTACAAGCAAAAATGTGCAAGAAAGAGAATAAAACCTTATCCCATGGCACTTGAGTGAGAATGGTATCAAATTCATCCTCGGCAAGGCCTTCATTGTACTCTCCCCTAGAACTGGGGTTAGCCAGGGTTTCACAAGCGGCTTGAAGAATCTGCCTTCGGCTAATCAAAGCGTCGTCGCTGTACCCATACTGCGGCGGCTTGGAAACCCTAGCATCGTAGGCTCGCCGAATGCCGTCCCCAAGGAAATGCGATTCGGCTCCTAGGACCCGGTAGAAGTCCAGCGGCACCGACACGTGGCGCTCGGGAAAGGAAGGGAGTGAAGGCGGCGTTATAGAAGTGGCGACGTCGGTTGAGTCTGAGGTGGAAGGCAAGAATTGGAAGTCAGCGAGGAGGCGGTCAGCCCATCTGCTGGTGGCAGGGCCGCCGCTGACGGCGGCTTGAGGTCTGAATTGGGCCCTTTTGGCCGGCGGAGGTGAGGGTAGGCGAGGAGAGTAGATTCCGATGCTCAGCTGCGTCAAAGCTTCCATTTTTGGGGGGGTTTAGTGGAACTGCAAGTGAGAGGTATCTTGAGGCTATAATAAAACCACCCAATAGAAAAATAAAAAAATTAAAAAAAAAAGTAAAAGATATATCTAACTCTATTTACAGATTTTTTAAATAAAAAAATAAATTTAAATTTTCATGGTACATTGCCAATATATTGATCTCGATTCTCTGAGTTAAATCCAATTTACCCTTATAATATGAAAATGAGCAAAAAATACGCTATAAAAAAATTAAAAACAAAAGCAAATTTCTCCCTACATTTTGAGAAATGAAGAAAATTAATATGAAATAATTTATTTTATTTTACGAACACAGATAGATAATTTATTAATTATTTTTTTACATAATTTTTTTCCTATATCATAAGAGTTAAATTGCATTTAATTTTATGTTCCTTGTCGTTCTCTCTTTATCTTAATTTATTTATGTCTATGGTTATTTGTACTAATTACTTACCACTCCATCAGTGGCATAGAGTTCCAACATGATTTGCTAACAAAAATGACTTATTGGTTTATTTAAGTGCAATTTCATTAATTCTTAATCACGGTTTAAGGGGGTGTTTGTAAAAATTTATGCTTTTTCATAAGTGTTTAATTATAGAAAAGGTTAATAAATAATTAAGACTAGTAATTTGTGGCATACACTATATGTGTGCAAATTCTATAAATATTATTTAAACAAAATATTTATAAAAATTATTTAATAAAGTATATACAAAATAATAAGTTTGCATTAAATTTATAAGAAAATAATGATAAAAAAATATGTATGAAAATCGAAAAGAAAAAGAATTAATTATAAAAGAATAGTGGGGGAGTGAGAAGTTAGATAATAAATAAAAAATATATATTAAAAAAATAGACCAAAAATTGAGAGACACCAAATTGGTACTCTCCCTTAATAATAAGACTAGCGGCTAAGACACACGCAATACGTGTGTATAACGTTCTATATCTTTAATAAAATAATTTTATAAAATTAATAATATTTTTAATACATAACATCAAGTGAAATAAAATAAATGAAAGAAAGATAAAATATATGTACATATATATTCAAGATACGTAATTCTAAATATTTACAGATATACAAATGCAAACGTTATTAACAAAATTACACTTTTTTTTTTCTTTTGCCTCCATTGAAAAAAAATAAATATATTAAGCATTACTATAATATTATAATCTAATAGTAGCTATTTTCCTATATTTTGGGGGTTTTAGAAGAGTGGTAAGTTAATAAAAAAAATCTAGTAAATTAAATTAAAATTAACTTGTCAGACCAAAAAAATGGGAGACACCAAATAGGCATTCTCCCTTAATAAAAAAAAGTATAGATAATAAGATATAGATTAATAATAAGGTACAAATGTAAAAGTTTGGAGTGTTTGAAATTATATTTATAAATTGAAAAAAGTTAAGGGTTTGGTAAAAAAGTTAGTGTATTCCCAACTTACTTGTGAATTACTTAACTACCCTGGTATATAGGAATATGTTATCCGCAGAGAAAAAAAAAAAAAAGCAAAAAAATCATAAAGAAATTCAACTTATTTACATAAACGCCTTAAACTGCAATAAGCATATTCTCACTAATTTACAACTTTTAACTTATTTTGCTTTAATTTAAGAGACGCACAAACAGAAATTGTATTTTCAAACACCTCCATTTGCTTAATTTAAACTATAAATTGAAGAGCGGTTAATTTAAGTTTTTATAAACACCCCTAAATATTATTCAAACATTATATAGAGCAAACTTCCCACAGGTAAATGAGGCCAACGATTATTAAATTTGAACCCTTGATATACATCATATAAGCTCTACTGATTCATAATTAGGGATATAAATATCAATCTATAACTGAAAATTAAGAAAGATCACACAATACATGTTGTAGGATCATCATCACAACCACCATTAAATATTTGAGCAGCTTATCTACCACCAAACTTTAAGAGAGGCGTTTGAGTCTTCCCACAAAAGGAGATAAGAAGCAAGAACAATCAGAATGCTAAGGAAGTCAACCCCTATGAAGCCTGCAAGCAACAGGACATGCTTTTTGAACTACTGTGAATTGGTGTTTTGAAATTGATGATGTTTGTATTTAAACCAATTTACAGAGTAATATGAATTGGTTTGTGATTGTGTTGGATGTTTTTGAACCAAAGTGTTTAAATGACAATGTATTTTGAATAATGTGTTTACGATTATTTGGATATTTTTCATGAAATGAACATCATCATTTTGTCTATACTATGAATTACTCTATTTTTTATGTTCATTTTATTACTTATGCATATTCAATAGGATTTTGTAGATTAACAACAACATTTCATTTAAAATTAATTAAAAAAAATATTACAATTTTATCTCAATAGTAAATATCAACGTAACAATACACACCATTTAACAATGAATAACTTACATTAAGGTCCAGAGGGCAAATTAGTTCATAAAATATTTTTAGAAAATTAAAAAAATACATAAAATTACAATTAATTATCCAAGGGGACATTTTCGTTAGTTCACAATAAAAATTGGATGAAAACCTAACGAAAGCTAATAGATTGGGCTCGTTATTAGATTATCATTAAAATCAAAAGGGTATTTATGATTTTTCAAATAACTAAAAGGTACTTATAATTATGTCAAACTTCAGGAGAAGTAAATATAATTTACCTTATATTAAATATAGAAAGTGTGATATAATTATAGAAGAACAATTGAAGTGATCTTGTGGGAAGATGTTGCAGCGTTGATGATGATTAAAATTAGGCCATGGCTTAAGCCCAATTGGGGCCCATAATCCAGTGGGTTGAGAGAAGGCCCAAACACTACTGTTTGTTTATATTCTTATTTTCGATTTTTAATAAGGGTGAATTACAACCACCTCTCATGAGATTTGGATAATGACAAATACTCATTCGTTGTTTGAAAAATTACAAATACCCCTATGAGGTTTCTAAGTTTTAATCAAAGGCCTGAAATTGATCATTGTGCCCTTGAATTTTAGTTTAAAATTGTAGAAAAGTCACTCGAGGAGAATTGCATTATTGCTCCTCTGTGTAAAAAAACTTAAGAAATCTCTCTCTGTGCATTATAGTTCAAAAAATTTCAAAATTTTTATGAATAATTCAGTTTGCATAAGGGAATTTTCGTCAGTTCATCCATAAAAATGGATAAAATGGATTATTTGTTAGACGATTACTATCTTCATGGAGTATTTGTAATTTTTCAAACAACGAGGGGGTATTTGTAATTATGACAAACCTCAGGGAAAGTAACTATAATTTACACTTTTAATAAACAATAAAATAAGTGAAAAATATGTTTGTTCATAGATATTCTTATTGAAAATATATTGATTTGACGTCACAGTTTCATAATTTGACTAATCTAAAAATATTTTTATTTTACACAAAAATTTATATAAAATTAAAAATACATATTTTTTATTAAAAATTGGAAATGAAAACACACACAATATGCTTGCGTAAATTTCATAAAAAAGGAACAAAAAAGTAAAATAAAATGAGTGAGCAAATCAAACTTCCAAGATATTATTCACACTTTGTCTCATCGTGCGTAAGATGCTAATTTGGACAAAACAAACACTATTTCAAGAGTCGTTAGATGTTTTGTTTGTTCCGAATGAGGCCTACGCAAGTGGGCCTTGCCATTGGCCCAAACATCACTAATAAGGTCCAACTCTGGCCCATTTAACAATCATTGAGATTCGGACAAGGGACAAGGTTAGTTGGATTGGATATTTTACTACAAATTCTGTTATATTTCCTAGTAATAATTACATTCCCCTCCCAAGATGTTTGGTGTAATTACACATAAAACTTTTATGATTTGAGAAATTATATTTACTATCTCTAATATTTGCGTCTGTCTAACAAATATGTCCCTCCATTAGTCAAAATTCACCGAATTTGTTGATATTAGCAAAAAACAATTGAATTAAAGGTGAGATTTATCCTCGATTGAATTATTACTGACTTATTGTGAGCCAAACGAATCTTTTTATGACCAAACTACCCTTATATATCGTTACACATTAATGCATGAGAGGAGGTATATCTTCGCCGTTATAAAGGTAATTTAGTCCTAAAAGATTTGTAATTGAGGATAAATATCGATTTTTATTCATTTTTTTTTTGTTAATATCAACAAATTCGGTGAATTTTAACTAACGGATGTACATATTTGTTAGATAGAAGCAAATCTCAAGGATATTAAATATAATTTTTCAAATCACAGGAGGTATACATGTAATTACACCAAACTACAGGGAGAGGGGAGCATAATTATCCCTATTTTCTATTTTATTTAATATATACGTACACCATAATATCGTTTGGTTATTATGAATATGCATAATAAGATTGTTTATCATACGTAATCACGTTTGATTCATGATATTGGAGTCCAGTATTAATATCGGCTATGTCTTATCAAATTTCACTTATGGGAGTGTATCCCACCTCTTAGTGAAGGTAGGATAAAGAAACTTTCTTCCTTAAATGCCGCGCACTTTCTCTCCCGCCCTTAAATCTATACTATTATAAAAGCAAATTTTTTGGCGTACCAACTTTTGAATGCTCAAATTTACCCTTCAATCAACTTATTTTCTTAAAAAAATTATTGGTCAGAAAAGTAATTTTATTATTTTTTCTCTCAACCCACTACTCCACGTTTGCCTCACATCACTTCATCTTTCTTTCTTCTTACTAACTTTTTTTTTTTCTCATTCCTTCATAATTTTTTTTTCTTTACATCTCATGCAGTTCTTTTTATATGCTCGCGAGTACCGCGTGCAACGACGACTAGTACATATAAAAATATTGGTATATTATTGAAAACTATTTGAGTTTTTATTACTTACTAAATTTGAAAAAGTAGAATTTTCGTCATATTTTTATAATTTTTTAAAATAAAAATTAAACCTTCTCTCTTTTTTTTAGTTGAATGTCTATTTTGAACTTCTGCTCATATGAATGTAGAGAAAAAAAAAAAACAAAATATTTTACAAGAATTATTATTTCAAATTGTATTTCAATAAATAGTGAGAGTTTTATTTTATCTTTTGTAATTTATTCCCAAGCTACAATGTTAACATGAAGATAATTGAAAAAGGATACTCTTGATCACATTTAATCATATTTTGTAATTTATTCAACCTATGGTATTATCACATGACATCACACATAAAATACGTTAAATCAAATAACATATAATGTATGATGGGATTAATTATCATTCTATTTTTCATATTACCAATCCCCTCATGTGTAATCCTAACACACGAATCAAATGAGGCCCCTATGTATAGAGATCAAGTCATTTAATTTATTTATGAAAGATTTATACAAGTAGCATGTAATGTTGACATAAAAATTTGGAATAAGTTAAACCCAAAATAAATTTGCTAATAATTGAATTTTAAACTAAAGTCCATAATAATTTTGAATTTTACCTATGTTCAAAATGACAAATCGCAATAAGCCCATATTAAACTTTGAGCCTTATGCATTCTTATGATCTATCCAATATGAATATAAGTATTTTTTTTTTTTTGAACTTACTAATTGGACCAAAGTATGATGTCCAAATACAATCCCTTAGCTGATTTTTTTTTTAAGTCTACGTTGTTCAAGTCCAATAGAATTAGGTCCAAAGCGGCAAGTTAAAGTCTGCTCACACTTAATAAAAAGGGGTCTCCACCACACAATTCATTACATTACATTACACAGACAACAAATTCATAGCAAGAGCAAGTCCAAAAGCTTTCTATCATAATAAAGCTCTGCAACCTTAAGGCCGTGATACTATATTTCCAGGTAGCGCAAGATTCTCCTCCACAAGTTCGGAGGAGATTGTACATCTGATTCAAGAACAAGCATCAGTCTTGAATCAATACCTAAAGCAAAGAATCAGGGGGTTATTTACATTCACAGTTATTGTAACCAATTTTTATTCAAAATCAATAAATCTCATTTATCCATATTATTTCATATCTCGTAATTATTTTTTGCGAACATGAAATTTATGTGAACATGTATATATTAATTGGAATAGAAAATGTAATAAGATTTCAGCACCCTTACTGGTGCACGATATATATATATATATTTTCTACCGAAAAGTGGCTTCAAATGGTACCAAAAAAAAAACGTGGGAAAGTATAAAAATAATTATAGTTCAAATGACAAAATTTAATTTCAGCCAGTGAAGAGAGGTCTAGACAATCAAAACAAGTAAACAACCTATAATTAATTCAGAGTCTTTTTATTATCATTTAATAGCAGTTTATCTATCACTCGAATAATTCATATCACAAAATAAACGTCACCTAAAATAAAATATTATACTGTTATAGGTATTACAAAAGTCAACACAACTAATAATCTCGAAAATCAAACATCTTTTCACGTTGAAACTGGAGCAATTATAGGAGAAGCCTATTAATAATGGCCTACTAGCTTTTGAATCTAAGATCATAGTAATATTAAGGGTAAATTACAAATACCTTATTTGAAATTTGACATAATTATAAATACACTCTTATTATTTGAAAAATTATAAATATTCTCTTGAGGTTTGTAACTGTATAACAAATAACCCATTTCCATCCATTTTTATGGGTGAATTGACCAAAATGCCCTTATGCACTGAATTATTTTTTATTTAATTCTTAAAAATTTTTGAGACCACAATGCGCAGGGAGAGGTTTCTTAAGTTTTTTACACAGAGGAACAATAATGCAATTTGCCTCGATTGTTTTTTCTACAATTTTAATAAAAAAATCCAAGGGCAAAACAGTCAATTTCATACATTTGGTTAAAAATTATAAACCTCAGGGGGTATTTATAATTTTTCAAATAATGAGAGAATATTTATAATTACGCCAAACCTTTGAAAAGGTGGTTGTTTACCCTAATATTAATTCCATGAAAAAGAAAGAACAATTGTCTTAGTTTGGAATAAGGCCTCTAAATATATATTTCTTATGCCATCACATTATAATATTTATAGAATTAGTTTGCAAAATTTGTTTGGACATTTAAACGGCAAATTTATTCCTTTACTCAAAACCTAAGTAAAACCAAAAACTTGTCTTAAGTAATTGCCAAAGCATGGCGGTTTGCTCAAAGCATTCCTATTTCCTACTGTCATCCCATCACCCTTGAAAATTTCTACTCTAAAATTTACAATGTTCTAAAAGATCACGATATCTCTAAATCTTTTATTACAAAATAATATTACATTTTGTAATGTATCCGCATTGTGTATGTAAATACTTTTTTAAAAAAAATAAATTACGTAAATTTTATATACAAAAGAGATATATATCTATCTATAATATATATAATTGAAGAGCACGATGTCTTCAATTTCATGGTCTGCCATTTTTTATATTTTTTTTATTAAATTCTTTTATCTCTTTTCTCAATTTCTTATTTCTTCTCTCATTTTTCTTTAATATTTTCTCATAAATTTTTTTATATTTTTAATATTTTATTTATCTAATTAATATATTTTTATATAATAATTATTTTTTAAATTTTTAAATTAATTTTATGTACATATTTGAGTGTGCCACATGTACTAGTATATATATAAAAAAATAGGATTATTTATACTTAGATACCATTTGAAAATGTGAAATTGTACCTGCAAAAAAAAAGAGTTCTTAAATTGCACTTGTATCGCCTTTGAGAATTTTTTTGTTTACAATTATTTATCCATTCTGTTAGAATTTGAATAAAAAAAGATGATGTCAGGAAAAAATTGCTTGAACTCTTAAGTTTAACCCCAACTCAACATTCTGTATAGTTTATTGATAAAAATATCTTAGTAATATTTTATATTTGTAACTATGTTTTCAAATCAATAAATTTTCAATAAAAATACGTAAACGAATATGTTTTCACTTTATTTATTGTCTTAAAAACTGAAAATTGGAAACGAAACACAAACAAACATGCAAGTTTACGGAAATTTTTTGCTCATGCCGGTATTTTCCGTGCAAACCTTAATGGAAGAATTGCAGTTGTAAATAGAGAATTTTTAGATGGAATGCAAGTGTAGTCAAAAATTTCTAAAAAAAATCAATCATATTTTTAGAGGGGTTCAAGCATAATCTACGCGAAATAAAATATAAATTGTAATATCATTTTATAATAAAAGACTCCACTTTGTTCAAAACAAACAAAAAAGAAGGGGTAAAATGCAATTTATCCCCTTGTGTTAGTTTAACGGTTTAAAATACACCCTAGTAAAAAATAAAATACCAAAAAAATTCCTTATGATTCTCAAAAGATAGTAAAACACGGGAAATTCTAATTCGAATCTAGCTCGGTCAAACCTGAACTAATCATATGACAGGTGCAATACACTTGCCGTGTGAATGGTATACAGTGTAAGGAAAGTGACCAATCACGCAGCAAGTGTATAATACTGTGATTGGATTGGTTCGACCAAACCTGATCCAGACAATAATTTTCCGTAAAACACCTGCCTCCATTTTAACCTCATTCATGTAATACACGCGCATTTATATATATATATATATATATTATTTTTTAATTAAAAATAATATTTTTACCCTTATTTGAAAATTGTTGGATATTATATCATTTAGATGCATGATCCAGATTTCATCAATATTATTTATAATTTTAAAATATTTTTTAAAATTATATCTATTTATTATATAATTAAATACAACTTTATATATCTTTAAAATTATATTGTATTTATTTATATAAAATATACACATAGATTTGAAGTGTATATACATACAGAGAGAGAGAAAGCGAGGGGACGGCGAGCCGACGACATGCTAGATTTGGGGATGAGGGGAGGGGGCGCATGAGCGGGCTGTAAGGGCCAGGCGGTGGGAGGGGGGGGGAGGGGGAGGGGGAGGCGGGTGGTTGACCGATTATGGGGATGTTCAGGCGAGCGGGCGATCGGTGGGGAGAGCTCCATGAGGGCGAAGAGTGGAAGGTAAGGGGGAAGGGGTGCGGCGGCCAGTAGTTGGTGAAGAGGAGGGGAGGCAGTTAGTTGCCGGCGGTGGGGGTTGGATCGCGGGGGGTGGGTAAAATTATTTTAAAAATGTAAAAAAAAAAAAATTTCGAAATTGGTGTGTTTTCACACCAATTTCAAAATTGAGCGGAGACGGGGTTTGAAGAGTCGGGGTTACAAACCCCGCCTTATGAGTGTGTGTCTGCTGACACAGAAGTTGGGGTTTGTAACCCCGACTTATTCAGCAATAAGTCGGGGTTTATAACCCCGACTTAGCTGACTTCTGTGTCAGCAATAAGTCGGGGTTTATAACCCCGACTTAGCTGACTTCTGTGTCAGCATTAATGCTGACACAGAAGTCAGCGAGAAAAAAAACACAGAAGTCAGTAATAAATGTCATAAAGACGGGGGTTGAACCCCCGTCTTTATGACATTTATTCTTCCCCCCTCAAACCGAGCCTTCACTTGCGGCCTATATAAAGGAGGGAGTGAATTGCTGCAATTCACAGCAATTCACTCCTTCTCCAAAATTATATTATCTTCTTCTCCTTCAAATTTTAATTTTTGTTTCGTTTCTTTTATAAATTTGTATTATGGCGAATTTTGGTCCACGTGATAATAGTGTATTATATGATCAAAGAAATCATCGTTCTGAAGATGTGTCCGGAAATGAGGACACAAATTTAATAATACGGCGTGGTGATACTAGTTTTTTTCGCAATCTTCAAATAATCCCACGCCATCCTCGAGTTTTACAAGCACTATATCACATGGGGTTTGTGGGTGTTTTTAGGTGTGGTCATATTGAAATTGATCAACACCTCATTACCGCATTAGTAGAGAGATGGCGGCCCGAAACTCATACTTTCCATTTTTCGATAGGAGAGGCCACTGTCACACTGCAGGACATCGCCATTATCTGGCACCTTCCGGTTGGCGGTAATCAGATCACGGGAGTAGATTCACGGCGTTCAATTCCACAATGGCAGGAATATTGCTCTAACTTATTGGGGTTTATTCCGCCGGAGGATGCATTTAAGCACTCCCGGATAAGACTACCCGTCTTACATGAATGGCTAGTGGTCAACACTTGTGATGATGATAGTCCATGGGAGGAAGTATTGCAAGAGGCACATGTATGTGCTTTGTGCATTCTTGGTGGATTGTTGTGTCCTGATGCCACCGGAAACTGTGTCTCCCTATTGTATTTGCAACACATGGAGGACATTGAAGATGGCCCCCCTAATTGGGGTAGCGCGGTGTTGGGATATATGTATAGGGAGCTTTGTACGGCGAGTCAGCGCGGTAAAATAAACATAGGTGGGGCTATGCAACTGCTACAAATATGGGCATGGTCCCGTATTACTACAATAGCACCTATTCGGTCCGATGATGTGTTAGAGATGTGTCCAACCATCATTGATGACGAAAATGTTCTACCTCTCCCGCCATATGCCGCAAGGTATACATGATTCATTTATACATTTAATCATCAAATATCTCAATTTTTTTTATTATCTTAATTCTATGAGGTATTTGTTATTTTTGTAGGTGGTCTCGGCATATATCCCAGACGCACACTGGACATAATGCGTTGCGTGTTATCAGGGCTATGTTTGACAGGATGCAAGAAAATGAGGTAAATGGCTCATCACATTTTCACGTTTAACATAGATTATCATATTTAATGAAACAATTTAATTGTGCAGTTTATTTGGAACCCGTATGATGGAAATGATCCGTTTGTCAGTTCATTGCCCGTTTATGCCGGCCGCGTGCCATGGAACATTAGATGCCCCTTGATTCATTATGCTATTGTTGAGGTGCATCATGTAGAACGGGTTCTCCGTCAGTTTCAAATGCTTCAAGACATCCCCCCGAATCCACTAGTAAGTGAAAGACGATTACATTCCATAAGTAGACGGGGTCGACAAGATGCAGATTGGGCTACATTCCATCAACAGTTTATTGCACAATGGAACGATGTTCAATCAATGTTGGTAGTGAGACCCGAAATCACGTATGGCCGTGGGACAGTGCCAGATTATATGAACTGGTATCACCAAATAACAAGGGTCCAAATTTCTCATACAGAAGTTCCACCCGGTTATCGTCCTGCTAATCCAAGTGATTGGGAATATATGGTAAATCGTAACTTGTCTATCTTTTTTATTTTTGAAGACGTTCAATATATAATTTATTTTTTTATGTACGTTGCAGGCTGACAGATTGGAACATCTGATGATCGAATACGACAATGTACGAGGACTACGTGAAGGCCTAGATGAACTGGTCAATTATTCACGTTCACGGTACCCTGCTGTCCGAGGAGGCCCGACTACCAATTACGTTCCAAATGATGAGGCAGGCCCATCTACTTCGTATCATCAAACAAGCCCATCTACGACACATACGCCATCATACAGTCAAGCACAATTTCAAAATATTAATGAGGAGCTACGAAGACATTACGGGATTTCATCATTCATCATTCTAACACAACGGGTGGTGCGTTCTAGAAAGTATTGTACAGATCGAGAGAAACTTATCTGTACGATGGCCACTATGGGTAGGCGTCTTGCACCCTTTAGCACCCCATTTATGCACTCCGACATATTTGTTGTAAGTATGCCTGTCCGCCAACCACCATCATGTGATAATGTCCATTGGGCCTTGTCAATCCTTTGCAGCCAATTATATGCTTCCTCATTTAAGGCCCTGATTTCCTCCATTATTCTATCAAATTTACGGCTCATCTGCTCTGCACCGGCTCTCCAACAAAGATTTTTCAACTGAACATTGTTGAACTTCTTGTTAAAGTTAGAACACACGTGCCGTAAACAAAACCTATGTACCCCACGAGGAAACTTGAATGCTGGAACATGGTTGACGGCATTGATCAACCCACTATGTCGGTCAGAAATTAGGCAAATTCGATCCTCTTCACCAATCAGTAGATGTTTGGCAAGCATTTTCAAGAACCATCGCCAACTATCCAGTGATTCTTCATCTACAAGTGCGAAGGCCAATGGCAGTACTTGTTGATTTGCATCCATACCAACTGCCACTAATAACTTATGTCGGTACTTTGTGTACAAATGCGTTCCGTCTACACTTATAACATTTTGGCAATAGCGGAATCCCTCAATGCACGGTCTGAAAGCCCAGAACACATAATTCAACATTTTAATTCCCTGCCTTTCAGTGTCCAAATGCGACCACTCCACAACAGTCCCCGGGTTATATTTTTGCAATGCAGCCATAAACCGAGGCAACTTCTGTACCGAGCTTTCCCACGTTCCATATACCTGTTCTCTAGCTGCCTTCAAGGATTGCCAAGCCTTCTGATAAGTGATTTCAAAGCCAAAACGATCTTTCACACTTTGTTGGACATATTTTATGTCATAACCTGGGTCTTGACGAACCATACCCAATAAATGAGTCGCAATCAAACCCTTACCCAAGTTACGATGAGAAACAGAAATCTCATTCATTAAGCATGTATGCGGCCCAACATATTGAGTAATCTTAAATAAACCCATTTTAGACTTCAGTATACCACGTACCATCCAACTCCACCCAGTCTCCGCTTCATATTTGCACGCAACCTTCCACAATTTGGGTTTGCTCTCAACCACGCGGTATTCTCGTCTTGCCCAGCGCACGGAGAAATCCTGTACACTTGCAATCAAGTGGTCCTTGCTTTTGAAAACCATACCTGCACCGAGCTCTCCGCAATTTGAGTCGTAAAAATGCCCCCATTTGCCAGTAGGGATATCTATGGAGTCAACAGGCACCTCGGGATGTGTCATTGTGAAGAATGGAACAACAGGATATAGAGAAGAAGGTTCAGATGCAACAGGTATGTCCAAATCAATTGCATGTTGTTGTTCAGCTGTCGACTCAAAACCACCGCCTCCAAGCACATCCAACATAACTGGAATGCTGACTTCATCGCTATTTTCAGGATCCTCGTCAGCTTGAATATTTTCTTCAACCTCATCCGGTTCTGAGTTCATCCTCTCATCATTTAAGCAACTATCTGCTTCGGGATCGTCATATAAATCGTCACTATCGTCATAGTGGTATGTGGATGGACCTGCATGCTCTTCATTTAGCCCAAACCTGTTCATGGCATCAGTAACTGCTGGCAAGTTGGGCGCATCTTGTGTTAACATAGACATATATGCGCCCCAATCACCAACAAATGGGTCATCTTCTACGATATTCTCACAAATCATCTCTGTTTCAACAAAAATATCAACATACGAATTTCCACTGGTGGGACTGAAAAAAAATTGAACATCTTCATCGGTCTTAATCAGCAACACCATCTCCCGCCACCGGCCACCACAACAGCTTGTGTACTTAAAATATATTTGTAATTTATAATCAACCCTACGGAGTCTAAGTTGTTCGAACAAAATCGACTCTAGTTCAACAAATGTAGTAGTACGACATATTTTCATAAATCGGAAAGCCGGACGATCATAACTCACACAATCATATGACTCAATTCGTTGACCTCCATAAAATATAACAATATCAATATTGTTTTCATCTGTCATATCTTCACAAAAAAATATAAAAAAAAAATAGTCACAACAAAAACGAGCAAAATAAAATTTATACAACGTAAAATTTTAAGAAAAACAACTTACTGTAACCGCAACTGCAATTTTTCCGATTAGTTTCCGTCGACTTCCACACCAAACACTGAAGCAAGGTTTTTTTCTCCACACAATATCTTCTTCTCCGAATGTAAGAGATAAGCTTGATTTCTTCTGAATGTGATAAGCTCGGGGCGTTTGCATATATACACAAACGCATGCATTAAAGGCGAGATGGGACGCATGCATGGCATAAACCAGCCTTGTAAAAAGTACTCTGAAGACGGGGTTTATAACCCCGTCTTCAGAGTCATCAAGCCTGTGAAGGCTGGTTTATTTACCAGCCATCACGGACTCTTAGAGAGACGGGGTTTGTAACCCCGTCTCTCTAAAAGTGCTCAGGAGCCTGACACTCCTGAAGACGGGGTTACAAACCCCGTCTTCAGGGTGTCAGGCAAGATGCCTGACACACATCAGGCATCTTGCCTGACACAATTTCATAAGGCGGGGTTTGTAACACCGTCTCTTCAAGAGATGGGGTTACCCGTCTCCGCTCAATTTCGAATTTGGTGTGAAAACACACCAATTTCGAATTTTTTTTTTATATTTTTAAAATAATTTTACCCGGGGGGTGTGGGGAAGAAACCAATTTTTTTAATATATATTAATAATAATATGTGTAATATTCATATTTATATATCCAATATATCATATTAAATCTAAATCATTGATTTGGATAAAGAAAAATCTAGACCATCAATTGAAAATAATGAAATCTAGCCATTGATTTTTATTCTAAAAGATCACAATTGTAGATCCATACCAGATAAGATCGAATGGTCGATAAATTAAGATGTAAAATTAATTTTATTATCAAAATTCAAGAAAAATCGCATGTAGGGCACGTACGTCTTACCACATAATCGAGGGAGTGTTTTGCTATATTTTGAGAATGATAAGGAGTCTTTTTGATGTTTTATATTTTACAAGAGGCTACTTTAAACATTTTGACTAATATAAAGGGTAAATTGCATTTTATCAAAAAAAAAAAAAAAAAAACACACACACACACACACAATTTTTCATGATGGACATCAGTCACAACATTGTCTGTTAGTATATTAGTATTAACGCAAATTTAATACAAGTTATAATGTTTATATACTCAATGAAATAGAATACAATACTATTTCATCTATACTAATACTAGCTAGGACGCCGTTTTTTGTGTGCATATAAAATGATATTATACATTTTAAAGTTATTGAATATAAAATATATATATATATATATAAATCATCACATTATATTTAAAAAAGAAAGAAAAAAAAAAATAACTTTAGGGGTATTATCAGCAAAAAAAAAAAAATGGTGTCGCGGTGTCATAAACCACTATTTGTGAATGAGAAATGTATTTCCTTTATATATTAGTATAGATGAAAAGTAAACACCCTCCACACTTACAAACGACGGCTAATGACAGCGCTCCATCATCTTTTTGTGATAATCAAAGAAATACCCGTCAATTGATAAAATAAATTACTTATTTAACTTCTAAATTTTATATTAATTAATAAATTAGTTTCTTTTCTTCTATTCTTTCTTTTTTTGTAATGTGATGTATTGATTTATATTTTGCTCTTATTTATAATAATATATTTTAATAAGAAAAAATATTTATTATATGCACTCAGGACGAAAATAGCAAAAAGATAAAAAGAAGAGAGAGAACCTCTTCTTTTTTTTTTTTTGTCGATGAAGTATAGCTTAGTTGACGAAATTGAGACCCCATGATCCTAGAGGTCATGGCTACGAACCCCTGCGTGAGTTGATGTTGTTTCTACTATACAGTATATATGATTTGTTGTTGTAATAGTTATAATATTATTGATATAATTGTTTATAATTATCTCTATTCGATACTGATAGTTAACATGATTGAATATATGTAATTATTTTACTTTTTATTAATAAAATTCATTGCTTCCAATTAAAAAGAAATGAAGGCACACATTTTCGTAGATTGTGTATGTATTATCGTTCGAATATTTCATAATTATAAAGGGAAGAGGGTTTATAGACTCAAAGTGGTAGTTTTGATACCACTACACCAAATTATTATAATACCAAAAATGTCCTTCAATTTCCCCACTCATATTGAATTAATTACTCAATCAAGTTTTTAAAAAAGAATTAATTCCATGCAATTAATGTACTAAAAAAAATTAAATTTACTCTCATTTTGTTTAAACTTATTGTTGATTGAAATAGAAATAACAGATATTGCGAAAATTTTTAATTTTTAATTTAATTTGAGTAAAATATTTATTGATAATTAACGCATTAGGAAAAGTTATCGAATAGTTTTTATACGTGAGATTGTAAGACAATAAAAAGTTTTAATATACAAGAACAAATTATGAGTTTTAATAAATAAAAATATTATTAAAACATATGCACGTAGGATACTGCGTGCCACGGTGTCTAGTATTTCATAATGGGACGACGTTGCCGGATAGGGTATTTTATTTTTCTCAGTAATCAAGACAACATGCCTGCAATTGAAAATGACTTCGGACCATTTTTGAAAATTTAAGATATCACAATTTGACCCCCAAAATATACGGAAATTAAATGGTGGTCCAATATTTGATTTATTTATGTTTTTATAGTCAAAAAAGTCACAACTTGAACATGACTACTCATGGCAGCAGGGACCTACCTCCACTTCACTCCACCTTATTTTTCTAACTTCTTTTTTTTTTTCCCAGGAATTTTATGCATTATTTTTATGGTGGATTGAGAGCCCTGATTGACTACTACTCAGTTGGTGGGATTATGAAAATTTTTGAACATTTAAATTGTGTTAGTGGTTGGTAATTTGCTTTATTAATTGTCTAAGATGAATATTTATATTCTTCCTAAAATTCTAGCAATGATTAGGGATCCCAGTAATTAAACAATTGTGATGTTCCATTTCATAAAATTGGATATTTTTTTATATTGTAAATTAGTATTATATTTTGTATTTTACTATCTTTGTATTTACAGATTATGTTTTTGGCGTCCCATGTTGTCTATATATTACAAAAAAAAAATATTGATGCGAGCGGACTCTCGAGCTTGATGAATTGCGTAAGAGGCTTTTGGATTTTTGCAAGCTTGTAATGAAAAGAATTTGCAAAATAAAGGTTAGTATTCGGATGATCAAGTCAGTAATAAATTAAGAATGAATGTAATGAATTTAAGCAGTAAAAATGACATAATGAAGTTAAATGCGTGTAGAGTGTAAGTTTAAGTTACCAAATTTTGTCTCTTAACATGTTCTTTGATTTACAATTAAATAGCTGAATTTTTTTTTTTTTAAAATACAACGATATTATTAAAGCAACTAAAAAATTATTACAAAATTCAGTGCGCATTACAACAATATTTCTATAATTATCAACAACAACTTCAAAGTCAACAAAGAAACAATATACACGTACACCACTACTATAAAAATAGACTCCACACCTATACCGTAGGTTCGAACTCACAAAAAATTGCTTCAGTAAATATGGGACCTTATTTCAGTGACTTCTATTTTTTTTTTTTTAACTTTATTCCATAAATGTATGAGACAAAAGAAATATTCCTTGCAATGTAGATATTTTGCTCAGGTAGATGAGACCACCTTTGTCAACAAATATTTCGAAATATTACAAAATCTAGCATAAAATGCAACATCATAAATGAGATAACCACGCTTACAAGTATTTGGATAAATGTCGAGGAGTATGAGAATTAAATTTTAGGCTAAATTACTATATTGGAATTTTAAGATTTACCATAATTATAAATACATTCTTATTGTTTGAAAAATATCATTCTACAATGGCTGACAGAGGGATATTTGTTAGACAATTATTAATTTCAGATGGATATTGATAAAATTTCAAGCAACAGGAGGGATATTTGTAATTATGACAAACGTCGTGGCAATCCGTTGTAATTTACCCTAAATTTTAAAGTTAATAAAAATTTTATATAATTGTAAATGTAGTTCAACTTTTTATTTCTTTTAAATTTATACTAATATAAAAAGGAAATACCATTTACATTCACAAATGGCAGTTAGTGATCACCGCACAAGTTTTTAAAAATACAACAACTATACTCTTGATTAGATAATTTTAAAAATTAATTGTAATTACTTTTTTTTAGGGTTAAATGGAAATTACCCCCTATGATATTAGAAATGAGCAAATTACCCCCCCTATGAAAAAAATAGCAAATTTCCCCATGTGTTTTTAAAAGTAGAGCAATTAAGCCCCTCACGCGAATTCGTGTTGTACACACGCATTTTTTATTTTTTTTATATTTTTAATCATAAAATTACTATTATATCCTTATTTATAACAGTTGGATTTGATTGAATCTTAGGCCCAAATTAGACTAATAAGATTAATGGTCCAAATTTTACTTAATTCAATCAACGATCTAGATTTAAAAGAATATAATTTTCTAATTTAATTTTTATAAAATTTAAATAAAAGTATATTCATAATATATTTAATTAATTAAAATAATATATATGTAGGTATGCATATATATATGTATATATAGAAAGAGAGAGGAAGGGGCGCTGGACGGATGGAGGGCCGTCGCCGCCGACGGGAGGCTGGGAAGGGGGGAAGGAGAGGGCAGCAACAAATTTGGGGGAGGGGGCGACGGCAGATCTGGGGAGGGGAGGGGGATGGCGGATGGTCTGAGCGGGGCGTGCGACGACTGGTGCAGCAGAGCACAACGGACTGGAGGGGGGATGGGGATGCGGTGGCGACGGTTTGTGGCTGGGGGGCGGCGGTGGCCGGGGGGAGGGGGCGGGATCTGGGACAGGGAGGAGGGGGCGGCGATGAGGGATCACGACGGGGCCTTTGGCTGACGTGGTGGTGCAGGCGACGTTGGCGGGGTGGAGGACGACGACGGGGGAATGGAGATGGGGCAGTTGTGGCCGCCGGAAGGGGGTGGGTCGAGGGAATTTTTTTTCTTTTTGGTTTTTTATAATAAAAATATATATTTTATTAAAAATATTACATACTTTATATAAAAATAGTATTTGTATTTTTTAATAAATAATTTAATTATTAATAAATTATATATATATATAATATCTGTATTATTATATAAAACACAATCTGTTTTTACTAATAAATGGCGATTACTTACACCACAACACCAATTTTTTTGTTATATGGATAATACCTCTAAGTTAGTTTTCATTTCATTTCATTCTTTTTTTTTTCTTATAAATGCAATGTGTTGATTAATATGTATATTTTCTTATTTATAATAACTTTAAAGCGTGTAATATTATTTTATATGCACGCAGAGACGGCTAGTTATATATAAAATAAAGTTTTATTTTTGAAAAAATCAAGCCCAGTAGCAAGAGAGGCGAGTGAATTACACACTCCCCTCTAAAGGGGTAAATTGCTTCAATTTTAAGAACACAAGGGTGTAATTTGGTAAAAAAAAATTCACAAGGGGATAATTTGCTTATTTTTAATATCACAGGGGGATAGCTTGTAATTTTTTCTTTTTTTTTATATATATATTAAAGTGACTCAACTTCATTTTAACATCACTATCCAATTGTCTTCTTATGTCAATAAAATATAAAAGATATTTATTATATGAACGCAACAACGGCTAATAATTAAAAAGGACAGGGGAGAAGCGACTAATATAAACTCTTCTCGTGTGTCGTACGAGTCCTTACTGATAGTTATCATATCAGTTGAGGGTTATTTTTATCAGTACAAAAAGTGATACGACGATGTCATTAATCACTATTTATGAGTAAAAAATAATTTTTTTATTTATTTAATAGTATAGATAATACTAACCAACAGTATTATCCAAAGACTGCCATGTGATGTTCGATTTGGGGCATACCTATTGTTTAAAAAGTGAGGAGTCACTCACTACTGCCGTAAAACTATCCTATTTTGGATTATTTATACTAATATATAAAAAAAAATCACACTTTAACCATAATGATAATTTCTGACGTACTTATTTTTGAGTTGTAATCGATGAATTTTATTAATTGAAATAAAACAATTACAATAAATTCTGTCAGTATCAACAAACAGAGATAAATACAACATTTCTATCAACAATATCACATATACTAACATCGTGCTATTACAACAACAAATAACCTACTATACAATAGAAACAAATAAACCTACTATGCAGTAGAAACAAATCATCCAATGCAAGAGATTCGAACCCATGATATCAAGGATCTTGAGGCCTCAACTTCGCCAACTGAGCTAGGCTTCATTGGCGTGACGGTACTTATTATTCACAATTAATAATATGTAACACCGCAACACAAAATTTTAAAACAAAATATTTATACCAATATAATGATTTTATGTTTATTTCAAATGGTCATCGTCATATTTTAAGCGAAACTTTACTATTATGCTTATCCTCTACTTTTACTCATGTTTATTAGTTTTGATTTTAAGTTTGTGTCACATCTATTAGATTATATGCGAACAAGTATAACGTACCACAGTGACTAATAATTACTATAAAAAGCACCAGTTTGTCTCCACAATATTGAATTTTTATTTCAAAATTCTATTGCATCATTTTTTTTTATTTAATATATATACCTAGGTGTAAAATTTATATATAAATATTAATGAAAAAAATTTAGGCTAAATAATATTGACATTCCCTGAGGTTAGGTCAAATTACACAAATACTTCATATTTTTTGTAAAATTACAACTACACTCCATGAGAGGTGTTAGTTTAATATTTTTTATGAGGTGTTTGTGTAAGATTTGTCTCGACATAGGAGATGCAGTTGTAATACAATTATAATATTAAGAGTTGTATTTGTAATTTTACAAAGGGACAATTACACCCCCCTCCCTTGAGGTTTGGTGTAATTACACGTAGGCCCATTGTGGTTTGAGAATTTACATTTAGTACCTTTACTTTTATTTCCATCCAATAAATTGATCCTTCAATTAATAAAATTAATTAAATTTGCTGACATCAACAGAAAAATTGTATGAAAATTCATTTTTGCCCTTAGTTGACTTGTTGCAAGTCAAATAAATATAATTTTTTTTTATCAAGCTACCCTTATACATTTCACACACTTATGCATGTGATGTTTTTGCTATAATTAAATTAAATCATAGGAGTAAATAGTGTAATATATTTGATATATTTAAGTATTACTATATTAAATAATTATTAATTAATAAATAAATTAAATTGGTCAAAATACATTTAGCTCTTAATATATATATACACTATTTTTTTTAATTCTAAACATATTTATATATCTATAAAAATATATATATATATAAATACACACTATTATGTAATTTAACTAAATATTCTAGAAGACATATATTTTGATAATTCAATCATACAAATATATCACTATGATAACATAAATATAGTATTTACATCCTATGTGATATTTTAATAATAACAAAAAATATTCATGCAATTTTGTCTTTTTAGTTTAAAGCATCGGTTAATTTCTACACATACAGACGCCAATTTTATTTTTTTAGTATTTCAAATTTTCATGTTCTTTTCTTGTTCTTTTTAGCCACATGTTATGGGTAGAAATGTTATATAATTACTTTTGTTAGGGTGGTCTTGACATTTTTTATAATCAAAGGTATTAGGTGTAATTTTTCAAACCACATGTGATCTGCGTTCATTACACAAAACCTCATGGAGGAGAGTATAATTATTCCTTTTATAAAGATAGAGAATATTTACGTATTTTCATCTAACCTTAGTGGGTGTAACTATAATTTATGCTAAAATTTATAATATAATTTGTAATAAAAAAAGGGTAAATTACATCTACCTCCCTGAGGTTTGGTATAATTACAAATACTCCCTTGTTGTTTGAGAAATTACAAATACCCACCTGAGGTTTGTAATTTTTAACAAAAGGCCTGAATTGACCAAATTGCCCTTAATTTTTTTTTTATTAAAATTGTAGAAAAATCACCCGAGTCAAATTGCATTATTCCTCCTCTGTGTAAAAAACTTAAAAAATCGCTCCCTGTGCATTATAGTCCAAAAAAAATTTAAGAATTAAATAAAAAATAATTCAGTGCATAAGGGTATTTTTTTGATCAGTTTACCCATAAAAATGGATGAAAATAGGTTATTTGTTAGACAGTTATAAATCTTATTTGTAATTTTTCAAATAATAAAAAAATATTTATAATTATGTCAAATCTCAACCGAGCTAACTGTAATTTATCCTTAAAAAAAAAAAATTCAATTGGACCTCAACGCAGATGGTGTTGGACTAATGATGTAAAATCGCTTGACTGCATAAACAAAAGCGCAAAAAGGCGTTTCTCATCTCTCTCTCTCTCTCTCTCTCTCCTTTTTCTCTTTTAAAACCTTTTCGGGGAAGAGTGAAACAACAAAACATAAACACAATCCTCTCTCTCTCTCTCTCTCTCTCTCTCTCTGTGCACCCAGCGCAACATATGGCGTTGCTGCTGCTGCTGCTACTACCCTACGCTCCCTCTGCGCACTCCTAAAGCCTCACCCACCACCCTCAACATAACCATTCTCTCATTTTGTTTTCATGTCAACGGCTAGTCTTCTCCTCGCGCTGGCGCTCTGCGCCACCCTAACTGCGACCTTAACGTGCGCCGGCCTCGACGCCGAAATCCAAGCGTTACTCTCCTTCAAACGGAATCTCTACGACCCACGTGGCGTGATGGACGGCTGGGATGTGGCCACGCCGGCCGCGCCCTGCGACTGGCGTGGCATTCTATGTTACGCCGGCAGGGTACGCGAACTCCGCCTGCCGCGCCTTCAGCTTAGCGGCCGGCTGAGTGACCAGCTAGGGAACCTGCGACAGTTGCGCAGGTTAAGCCTGCACTCCAACAATTTGAACGGCTCCATCCCACGCGCATTATCGGACTGCTCTCTCCTACGCGCGGTCTACTTGCAGTACAACTCACTCGCCGGCGAGATTTCGCCCGCATTTTTCACAAACCTCACAAATCTCCAAGTCTTAAACCTAGCGCACAACCTTATCTCCGGGGAAATCTCCGGCGACATCTCGGCGAGTATGCGAATACTCGACCTCTCCTCCAACGCATTCTCCGGCCAAATCCCGGGGAACTTTTCTGCTGCTCACCAGCTCCAGCTCATCAATTTGTCATTCAACCGTTTCACCGGTGGCATTCCGGCTACGATTGGAGCACTACAGCAGTTGCAGTACTTATGGCTCGACGGTAATGAACTCTACGGCACGATTCCCTCAGCGATTTCGAACTGTTCGTCGCTCATCCATGTCAGCGCCGGGGATAATATGCTGTCCGGTGTCGTTCCGGCGACAATGGGTTCACTTCAAAGTCTTCAGGTTATCTCGTTGCCGCGCAATCAGCTAACCGGTGTCGTTTCGTCCTCATTATTCTGTAACATTTCCGTATTAAATTCCACAATTAGGTTTCTTAACTTGAGTTTTAATGCACTCACGGGTATAGAGAATAATGATGGTGAAATGTGTGCCAGTGTACTGGAAGTTTTGGACCTTCACGAGAATCAGATAAATGGTGTGTTTCCTGATTCTTTAATGAATTTTTCAACATTAAAGATTCTAGATTTTTCTGGGAATTCTTTGTCCGGAACTTTGCCGGATAATGTCGGGAATTTGGTGATTTTGGAGGAGTTTAGAGTTGGGAATAACTCATTGACTGGGGAAATTCCAGAAAGTGTGACGAAATGCAGGGCTCTAAGAGTTCTTGATCTTGGGAAGAACCGGTTCTCGGGTTTGATACCAGAGTTTTTGGGGGAAATGAAGAGCTTAACAATGTTGATTCTTGGTGGGAATTTGTTTACTGGTTTGGTTCCAGTGAGCATAGGCAGTCTCTATTCGCTACAAGTGTTGGACTTGAGTGATAACAACTTGAATGGGACTGTGCCTCTGGAGTTGATGAGGCTTAGCAATTTGAGCACTCTAAATTTGAGTAACAACCGTTTTTCTAATCAAGTGCTAGTAAATATTGGGGAATTGAAAGCGTTGGAGGTTCTGAATATGAGTGGTTGTGGGTTTTCTGGGGTGATTCCATCAGGCATCAGGAGTCTTTTGAAGCTCACAACTCTTGATTTGAGTAAGCAAAACTTGTCAGGAGAGTTGCCTGTTGAGATCTTTGGGTTGCCAAGTCTACGGGTTGTGGCTTTGGAGGAGAATTCATTGTCTGGAGATGTTCCTGAAGGTTTTAGCAGCTTGTCTAGTTTGCAGTATCTCAATCTTTCTGTGAATTCTTTCTCTGGTGAGATTCCAGCTACTTACGGATTTCTTGGATCATTGACTGTGCTTTCACTGTCTCATAATCGTATTAGTGGTTCGATCCCGGTGGTGTTGAGCAATTGCACTGGTCTTGAAGTTTTGGAGCTCAGAGGAAATCAATTAACAGGCCAAATTCCAGCTGAAATTTCCAGTTTGTCTCATTTGCAGATGCTTGACCTGGGCCAGAATAGTTTAACGGGTCCAATCCCAGAAAGTATTTCGAACTGCTCGTCTTTGGTTGTCCTGTTATTGGATTCAAATCACATATCAGGCCACATTCCAGACACATTGTCAAATTTATCAAAATTAGCACAACTGGATGTCTCCTCAAACAGTCTGACTGGTGTTATTCCAGCAAATCTTGCGCTGATCCCTGCTTTGCAGCACTTAAATTTGTCTGCTAATAATCTTGAGGGTGAGATTCCGGAGGCTTTGGCTTCTCGGTTTGGTGATCCTTCTATATATGCTATGAATAAGAATTTATGCGGAAAGCCACTGAAGAAGAACTGCAAAACTGTAGAGAGACGAAAGAGAAAGAGATTGATTCTCTTTATAGTTGTGGCTGTGGCAGGTGGTTTAATGCTATTGTTGTGTTGTTGTGGGTATATATACAGTCTTCTTAGGTGGCGCAAGAAGCTGAGAGCAGGGGCAGCGGGAGAGAAGAAGCGAAGTCCCAGTCCTGGTTCACAAGGGGCACGTGGAAGTGGAGAGAACGGTGCACCAAAGCTTATTATGTTCAACAACAAGATCACATATGCAGAAACTGTCGAAGCAACAAGGCAGTTTGATGAGGAAAATGTGCTGAGCAGGGGAAAGTATGGGCTATTGTTCAAAGCCACTTATGCTGATGGAATGGTGCTTGCAATCCGTCGGCTACCTGATACATCAATTGAAGAGAACACCTTCCGGAAAGAAGCTGAATCTCTAGGCAAGGTTAAACATCGCAACCTGACCGTTCTTCGTGGCTATTATGCTGGACCACCTCCTGATATGCGTCTTCTTGTTTATGATTACATGCCTAATGGAAATCTCGGCACCCTGCTTCAAGAGGCATCGCACCAAGAAGGGCATGTACTGAATTGGCCAATGCGCCACCTGATCGCACTAGGCATAGCTCGTGGCTTAGCATTCTTGCATTCAGTCACAATCATACACGGGGATGTAAAACCACAAAACGTTCTCTTTGATGCTGATTTTGAAGCCCATCTTTCGGATTTCGGGTTGGATAAACTGACCATCGCAGCACCAGCTGAAGCTTCGGCATCAGCTACACCAGTTGGAACTCTTGGCTACGTAGCACCAGAAGCAACGCTAACAGGGCAACCGACCAAAGAAGCAGATGTATACAGCTTCGGGATCGTGGTGCTAGAGATACTAACCGGGAAAAAACCGGTGATGTTCACACAAGATGAGGACATAGTGAAGTGGGTTAAGAGGCAATTACAAAGAGGCCAAGTCTCCGAACTGCTCGAGCCTGGCTTGCTAGAGCTCGACCCCGAATCTTCAGAGTGGGAAGAGTTCTTGCTGGGGGTGAAAGTCGGATTGCTCTGCACAATGCCCGACCCTCTCGAAAGACCTTCCATGACCGACGTCGTTTTCATGCTCGAAGGCTGCCGACTAGGCCCGGAAATCCCTTCCTCCGCCGATCCCACCACTCTAACTTCACCTACCTGAAAAATCCAAACCCCTCCAAGAATTCATTAATTTATGTACTCAATCATGTATTCTTTGCATGTGTGTGAAGTTGATCAAGTTCAGTTGTTCAATATCTTGTCCATTGCTTTTTTGATCAAATTCATTCTTCCCACTAAAATGTTGATGCCAATGGTAATGTTTGCTACCATTTCTACTCTAATGTTAACCAGACACATTCATCTGTCCATTTACTTCTAACCAATACAAACAACAACTTGTTGACAACGAGTTTCGGAATGTGCCAATATAGGCATGTAATAACAGTGGAACTCAAAATCCCGTGACTTGGCTGTTATTATATGTTCAAATTCTGCCAATCTTTGTATATTTTTCAGGCAAGAAGTGATGATGGGTTGGAGGGCACCAGTCCAGATTCCCGCCAAAAGAGAGATCCGATTCCCACTGAAATAAATATAATACTGCAAAGGGGACATAAACATAAAACGACAGGAGGGCACACGGTTTATTTTATTATGAGCAAAATTCATTGGGGATTATTTAATTCGAGAAAAGCAGAGCAAGAAAAGTAGCCGTTACAGTGGCTGAGAATCTGAAGCAGCAGGGACTGGGGAGTGGGGAGGGAAGAGACAGTCTTTTATTTTATCGGAAAATGCGTGGGGATGTGAGTGAGTTTGTCCTTTCTTTCTCGCTACGGTTCGGATTTTACGGAAATCATCAGTTGACCGGGGACTACTTGTCGTCTTGCGTGAAGCGTTTAAGCTGATTGCACGGAACTTGTATGGAGTGGGTGGGGCCTCTCACTCAGCGCCCGTGTGAGGATTCATTCACAACTATTCTTTACTACCTAAACACAACAACTATGGTAATAACAATTCTTTTTTAAATATAACAAATTGTCCAAATGAAATGAAATTCTTGTACGGTTTTGTATTTTCAACTCTTTTCTTTCTAGAAAAACAAATCATCCAATAAAATGTTTTCATAAGGGAAATTTAAATAAAAAATATAAAAAAAAATAACAAAATGGGGTACCCATTTAATTTAACAGGAGAAAACGGGACAAGAAATTGACATGGAGAAAAATAAGAAGTCAACTTATATTTATTTCTCTCCATTAAATGAGAGAATATCAAGGAATATTGATGAAGATCATGGAATTATGGAGGAAATCATGCCATTAGAGCTCAATCCATGGAAGCTCCACCATTAATGATAGAGCAAGGAAAAGACCATAATGTCTCCATGAAACGTTACCATTTATATCCTAGGATATAAAGACGGAGGACAATAAAGACAATACACCATGCTTACCGTAAATAGAATAGTAGTATAAATAGGGGTTCAACCCCTTCATTGAGAGGATCTCGAGTTTCGAGAGAACTTCACTAGTACACTTGTGCTATCATTTTTCCTTGGATCGATTTGTACTTATTGGCGATTGTACCCAATTCAAGTAAAATGAATCGATTATTACATTTATCGTCGAATTACCCTTATTTCGTTGTTGTTGAATTACCATTTATTTCTTGCAACATCAACTTGGCACCGTCTGTGGGAACGCCACAATCACAATACTAAAAATGCAAACTCGATCCAAGGCAAGAGACTTGGAAATGAATGAAGAGCGGAGAACAAAAGCTCCACAGAACAACGTAGAAGAGCTCCCCCCTTGGAACACATGGACCTAGGTCCCCAACAGGACCATAGGAGGGGACATGAAGAAAGGAGGGAAGGAGTCAGCGAAGCCCCCACCGGCCGCTGCACAACCGCCGATGCCTCTAGTGACACCCGAAGCCCTGCAGCAGATGATTGAAGATGCGTCGGCAAGAGCAGCCGGAAGAGCGATCATGCATTTCAAGGTGAACCGTCCTAGAGAGCCTTCTCCCTCTCGTTCCCCCCGCCGAGGCCGAGGCACGCCCTCCGCCTCCGGGGATAGCGAATCGAGGGAGGATGGCCCCCAGGACATGTCCACGGAAGAGGAAAAGGGAAGTATACAAGCTTCTCAACCAGCCAACCTCCCCCGGAGGAACAAGGAGGCTAATCTATCCGAAGAGCAGCTGGAGACAAATCCACCCCAAGAGAAGTTGGAGGCGATTCCACCTGAGGGAGAGTTGGAGGCAAGTCCGCCTAATGAGGAGATGGAAGCGAGTCCACCCCAAGAGGAGTTGGAGACGATTCCACCTGAAGAGGAGTTGGAGACGATTCCACTTGAGGAGGAGTTGGAGACAAGTTCGCTTGAGGAGGAGTTGGAGACGATTCCACCTGAGGAAGAGTTGGAGGCAAGTCCGCCTGATGAGGAGGTGGAAGCGAGTCCACCCCAAGAGGAGTTGGAGGCAAATCAACCCGATGAGGAGTTGGAGACGAATCCGCCCCAGGAGCAAAGACAGAAGTCAGGAGCGAGAAGTTTACCTCCTCCAACCTTCAAACCTCCCATGGTCAGAATGACTCAAGAGGCACTTTAGAGGATAATAGAGGATGTCTCCACCCGCGCTGCTGAAAGAGCTATAGTCCAATTTTTGGAGAAAAATAAGAAGTCAACTTATATTTATTTCTCTCCATTACATGAGAGAATATCAAGGAAAATTGATGAAGATCATGGAATCATGGAGGAAATTATGCCATTAGAGCTCAATCCATGGAAGCTCCACCATTAATGATAGAGCAAGGAAAAGACCATAACGTCCCCATGAAATGTTACCATTTATATCCTAGGATATAAAGACGGAGGACAATAAAGACAATACCCCATGCTTACCGTAAATAGAATAGTAGTATAAATAGGGGTTCAACCCCTTCATTGAGAGGATCTCGAGTTTCGAGAGAACTTCACTAGTACACTTGTGCTATCATTTTTCCTTGGATCGATTTGTACGTATTGACGATTGTGCCCAATTCAAGTAAAATAAATCGATTATTACATTTATCGTCGAATTACCCTTATTTCGTTGTTGTTGAATTACCATTTATTTCTTGCAACATCAGAAATCCCGGTTTCAGCCTAAAGAAATTAAAAAAAAAGGGGCTCAGGACCCCGGTTTCAACAGGTCGATGGGACGCACCATTACGTCCCATCTAATAAGCCAAACCGGCCATCAGGCCGAGAGTCTCCCCTCCTATATATTTTTCAACACTTTCACTTCACCCACACACTTCAACATCAATACTAAGCACTTCACTTCACCCGAACACTTCAACATCAACACCAAATACTTCAATTTTCCATATATTTTATGGCAAATTTGGGTCCACAGGATAATAGTGTGCTGTACGAACAAAGTAAACATCGATTTGAAGATGTATGCAGACAGCAGACAACACTATAATGTAAGGCGTGGTGATATTTTATTTTTTTGGGTTCTCCAACTAGTCCCACGTCACAATCGAGTATTACAAGTATTACAAAATATGGGTTTATTAGGTGTTATGCGGTGTGGTCATATTGAGATTGACCAACACCTTATCACTGCGTTAGTGGAGAGATGAGGACCCGAAACTCATACCTTCTATTTTTTCATTGGTGAGGCGACTGTTACACTACAGGACATCGTCGTTTTGTGGGTCCTTCCGGTAGAGGGGCCTCTTATCACGGGAGTAGATGCACGGCGAAGTACTCCAGAATGGCAACGATACTGTGCTGAGATGTTGGGATTTATTCCGGCGGCTGGTGCATTTAAGGGCTCCCGGCTAAATCTACCAGTCTTGCATAACTGGTTGATGGCCAACACATGTGATGACGACAACCCTTTGGATGAAGTGTTGCAAGAGGCACGAATATGTGCCATGTGTCTCGTTGGTGGTATGTTCTTTCCCGATCCTAATGGTAACTCGGTGTCGTTGTTGTATTTGCGGCATATGGAGGACATCCATGAAGGTGGTACTTCAAACTGGGGTACAGTGGGGTTGACATATATATACAGGGAATTATGTACCGCATCGCAAAAGGGGAAAGCAAATATAGGTGGAGCTATGCAGTTGCTCTAAATATGGGCCTGGGGCTCATATTACCACTATAGCACCAATTCGGGCAACTACAGAATTAGATATACGCCCTGAAATAATTGATGAAGAAAACGTTCTACCGATTCCTCCACTTGCCGCAAGGTATGCTAAAATTTTATGTATATGTAATTGTATAACTTGAAATCTTGCCTAAATACTTTGTATTTATCGTTTTTTTAGGTGGTTGTGTCATATTTCCCGGACGCATACGACACACAATGCATTGCGTATTATTAGGGATATATTTGATCGGATGTAAGAAAATGAGGTATTAATCATTATGGGCATTATTAGTATTCATCTTGAATATAGATTATGGGTATGTTAATGAAGTGGGTTTAATGATGCAGTTTATCTGGTCACCATATAAGCGGAATATACCGGAAGTCAGTTTAATACCCTTGTATGCTTTTCGCACGCCATGGAACATAAAATGCCCATTGATACATTATGCAATTGTGGAGATGCATCACCCAGAACGGGTGCTCCGACAGTTTGACATGGTCCAGGACATTCCCCCGAAGCCCCTAGTAAGTGAAAGACGCTTACACACATTCGATCGACAAGGACGCCAGGACACAGATTGGCCATGGTTTCATCGAGATTATGTTGCCCAGTGGAATGATGTGGAAACACTAGGGGTAGAGAAACCTGCAGTCGGAATTGGGCGTTCCACAGTGCCAGATTATATGAACTGGTACCGTCAAATTACCCGACTACAAATATCATACATTACCTCGCAGACCGATACATCCGAATATCGACCAGCAAATCCAAGTGACTGGGAATATGTGGTAAAGTATATTATCGGCATTATTTTATTTATGACTGCTTATTTCATATATGTCTGATTATATTTCATTAATGTTGCAGTCAGACAAATTGGAACAACTGTTGATTGATTATGACAATGTGGGAACGAATAATCAGCGGACGAGGCAGAGAGTCCGAGAGGGAATTTGTGAAATTTTAAATTTCACACGTTCACGTTATCCTGCTATTAGAGGAGGACCTTACGTGCATGCAACTAATGAGGCAGGTCCTTCTACGTCATATCACCACTCCGGCCCTACTACGTCATATCACCAAGCTGGTCCTTCTACATACATGCCTCCGAATGTGGCTGGTCCTTCGATGTCATTTCACGAAGCCGGTCCTTCTACATACACGCCTCCGAATGTGGCTGGTCCTTCATCCACTGATTTTGACTTTGCACATCAACTTACTCCAGATGTGCGACGTCATTATGGGATATCTTCCGTGTCTTTTGAAGAATTAAGCACACCTGAGGAGTCCCAAAGACAAGATGATCGGCCTCGTCGAAATAGATGACGACCACATTGTGGCACTGGAGGTCATTTTTAGATGTAGTAAATTTTCGAGTAGTTTGCTCTGCATCGGCCTTCCAGCAAAGATCCTTCAACTGGACATTGTTGAATCTCTTATTAAAGTTTGAATAGACGTGCCGTAAACAGAATCTGTGCACCCCACGAGGAAATTTGAAGGCTGGAACATAATTAATGGCATTGATCAATTCGCCATGTCGATCCGAAATCAGACAAATTTTATCCTCATCGCCACGGAGTAGATGTTTGGAAAGCATCTGTAAGAACCATCGCCACGACGGTAATGATTCCTCATCAACGAGTGCATATGCCAATGGGAGGACCTGTTTATTTGCATCCAACGTTACTGCCATCAACAACTTATGTTTGTACTTTGTGTACAGATGGGTCCCATCTATACTTATAACACGGCGACAATAACGGAATTCCTTAAGAATTGGTCTGAAAGCCCAAAATACATAGTTCAACATCTTTACCCCAGACCTGTCGGTATCCATATGCAACCACTCAACGACCGTCCATGGGTTCCATTTCTGCAATGCAACCATGTACATAGGCAACTTCTGCACGGAGCTCTCCCATGTCCCATACACTTGTTCTCTTGCGGCCTTCAAAGCATGCTAAGCCTTATGATAAGAGATTTCAAAATCAAACCGATCTTTAACATTCTGTTGGACATATTTGATATCATATGCTGGGTCTTGCCGAACTATACCCAACAAATGTGTTGCAATTCAACTCTTGCCCAAATTTCGATGATCCACAGAAATCTCGTTCATGAGGCATGTATGTGGTCCTGCATACTTCGTAATCATAAATAATCCCATGTTAGCCTTTAGTATTCCTCTTAGTATCCAAGGGCACCCAGTTCTTCATCGTATTTGCATACCACCTTCCACAGTTTTGGTTTACTCTCTAGAACACAGAATTCTCGTCTTGCAAAACGCACCGAGAAATCTTGTACACTTGCAATTAAGTGTTCTTTACTCTTGAAAACCATTCCACTTTCCAGCTCTGCAGTGTTTGAGTAGTAAAAATTACCCCAACGACCAGTAGGGATATCGATGGAGTCGAAAGGAACCTCCGGATGTGTTGTACTGAAAAAAGGAATAACAGGATATAGAGAAGGTGACTCCGATGTTGCGGGCATGTTCAAGTCAAATGCCTGTTGTTGTTGACCACTGGACTCATTCATATCACCTCCGAGGACTTCCAACATAACTGGGATGCTGACTTCATCATTATTTTCAAGAATACCATCATCTTCACCCTCCATTTCAACGTCATCTGGTTCTAAGTTTACTGGATCATTATTTAAGAAACTATCGGCTTCTGGCTCGATGTTCATATCGTAATTCTCTTCATCATTATATGTAGATGGACCCGCATAATTTTTATTTATCCCAACATTGTATGTTGATGGACCTGCAAAATCTTCATTAATCCCAACATTGTATGTTGATGGACGTGCAAAATCTTCATTAATCCCAACACTGCCCATCGCTTGAGTAATTGCTGGCAATTGTGCTGAATCTTGTGTTAACATAGACATGTAGGTTCCCCAATCACCAACAAACGGGTCATCAGCTACGATATTTTCATACACTGTTTCTGCTTCAACAAAAATATCAACGGTCGAATAGCCATATACCGGATCGAAAAAACACTACAAATCTCCGTCATTCTTAATATGTAATACCGTCTCTCGCCATCGATCAACATTACATGTTGTGTATTTAAAAAATATTTGTAACTTAAACTTACCCCTACGGAGGCCAAGTACTTCAAACAAAATTGACTCGAGTTCAACAAACGTAGTACTACGACATATTCGTTTAAATCCAACTTCAGGACGATCATATCTCACACAATCATATGAATCAATTCGTTGACCTCCATAAAATATAACAATCATAATATTATTTTGATCTGCCATGTCTTCAAAAAAAAAAAAAAAAAGTCAGTACGAATACAAATAAGAGCATAAATATAATCAGTATCAGTAAAGATAACTTACTTATGTTTTGAACGTGCAAGAATTATAGTGATTTTCGTGCACCTTTTCCACCAAAACTGAAGGAGAACAATTCACCAGAGAGTAAGGAAAGGAAAAAAAAAATTGATCTGTTGTGCAATTTGAACTGCAAATGTGAAACGCAGGAGGAGGTATTTATACACAAAGAAATCGATGTTAAAATAATTCATGCTGAGCAGCATGCATGAAGGGAGGCATGCATGCAGCGCATGCGTCCCCATGTAGCTTTTGCGTGCATGCAAAAGTGCATGCCAACAACCACATGGGCGCAGAAACCGGGGTCGTTGACCCCGACTTCCGTGACTTTTGCTGACAACGATGTCAGCCTTCACGGAAGCTGGGGCTTGACCCCGGCTTTTGACTTGCACGAGGCTGAAATCGGGATCTGTAATCCCGATTTCGCCTATATTATTAAAAGGGGTAGAAATACCCCATTTCGTTAATTTTTTTTTTTGGCATTTTTTATTTAAATTTCCCTTTTCATAATAAAGTAAGTTTTTTTTCTATTTTTTTTTGGGGGGGGGGGGGGGTGGTTCTCATAAAACCAACACTTTCGCCTTATACTTTATATGGATAATAATCTACTATGCATGGACATAGACACGGACACGAACACGACGACACAATTTTTTTTAAAAAATTAGGACATGATACGGCTAAATATAATATTATATATATATATATATATTCTAAAATTTCACATAAAATTAAAATATGAAATATATCAAGATAAAACATAAAATAAGCATGTCTTATGTTTAAATTTTTAACCAAAATACATAATCAGTTTATTTTAAAAAGTACAATGAAAAAAATAATAATAATCCAAATTAGTTAAATTCTAATGATTGTCTCTCGATTTTTTAGTAATTTCATCACAAAATTTTTAGTTTGAGAGAAGTGAATTATTTTTCTTCTTTTTTATTTTGTCTAAAACTCTTTTCTTTTTTTTTTTAAAAAAAAATATTACAATTTTTTTTAAAATTATAAATAAAAAAATCATAAACGTGTCGAAAACGTGTCAGACACTCCTTCAAAACGTGTTCGACACGCCACAGGCGTGTCCGATACCGTGTTTTTTTTTTTAATTTTTTTTTAATTTTCGGACACGCCTATGCCGTGTTCGTTACGTGTCCGAGGTGTGTCCGTGTCCTTGTCCGATACTGCATCGGTTAATTTTTTGGAGTGTTCGTGCATTATAGATAATTATATTTACACTTATGACTTATGATTTGTTTACATATATTATTCATACTTTTTTGTGTAATTACATAAATCATCCATAACAATAAAAAATAGGGTAGTTTGTGTAATAATATTAACATTTTTGGAGTATCTATGTATAATTTTTGAAAAATAGGGATGATTCGCGCAAGTAGTGTTGACGTTTCTGATGAATGTATGTGTAATTATTCAAAAGGCATGAGTAATTTATATAAACATACCATAAATGAGGGAGTGCAAATGTAATTTTATCTCTACTTTAAAGGACATTCACCTTCTTCCCGCAAATATTGTGCCCGTGGACCACAACTTCACATATTTGTCGTCAAAAGCATGTTTTGCTAGAGAGAAGTTTGCGGCTTACTTATTATATGTTGCTCAAGTTACTCGTTTCTATCCGATATAAAGTGATAGTACACTTACCATCATAAGTTAAAACAAACAAAATCACCCTTCATAAAACGCTAATCGCGTTGCACGTTGCTTTATTTGTACCATATGTGAAACAGTCATGTACTTTTTTAGAAGTTCTTCATTGGGCAGGTTTATAATTGTACATGTGCTACATTATTATCGAATGGAGATAACAGACTTAAGCAACGTATAAGTCCCAAGCTCCCATTTTTCCGTCAAAATATCTTTTTAAGGATAAATTCATAAAATTCTAATCAAAGCGAACAATATCAATCTTGTATAAGGGCGTTCAATTGAGATGCGAAACACAAGACCCTAATACTTAACTTTTGCTATCAAATTATAAAGGGCAATCATGCATCATTGCTTTTGCCTCTGGGATAGATTATATTGGGGATAAATGCAATTTATCTCCCTGTGTTATAAAAAATGAGTAAAATTTCCCCTGTAAAAAAATAAATAGCAAATTACCATCTATGATCTTAAAACGAAGCAAATTACCCCTTGTATTTTCCTTTCATAGGGAGGTAATTTGCTTTATTTCTCAAAATACAGGGAGATAATTTATTAATTATTTTTTCACATGTGGATTTTTGTTTATTTCTTACATCATAGAGAATAAATTGCATTTATCCCAATTATATTGCGATTGATTGAGCAGTAAGAGTCAAAGAAAGACGAAAAGGAATATGACATAATAACTTGATGGGAGGAGAAAAACTTGGACAAAAGGGTAAAGCAAAAGCAAAACTAGGAAAAGGGTGTCAGCAAAGGAGACCTTAAGATTTTTCCTTAAAATCCCATTATTAGGAATACATCCAAACAAATTCTTCAGAATAACACATAGGAAATAATGAAGAATTTAATCTTTATAGTTTCGCTGGAACGAATAAAAGTTGATAGAAAATTTCATAGACAATAGTTCTTATTCTTAAATATCCGGTTTCAGGCATACTTATATGCATCGTTTAGGGTAAATTACGCTTTTGATCTCTATATTTAGGATTAAAATTGATTTTGATCTCTAACATTTTGAGGTACAGTTCTAGTTCATAATCTTTTCAAAATATTATAATTTTAATCTAACCGTTAAAATTGGGATTCAAACTAACGGAATAGAAAAACACTTCTGTGATCCAAAGTTTACACGGTGGAGTAAAGAGGGAGGACAGTAGTGAAAAGAAAAGAGATGGGGAGATCTCACCAAAGGTGATGGGTGAGGGTGAAAAATGATTGTTGTGGATTGAATTTTTAGATGATGGTTGTGCGTCGGGGAAAGGACAGTGGACGGCTGGGAAAAATGGGAAGAAGAGAGGTGATCTCGGGCAAAGGTTTCTCAGAGGGGAGAATGCTGGGAAGTCACCGACGATAGGTCGATCTGCTATGGGTAGGGATGCAAAATGATCTTTGTAGGATGCACTCTCAAATGGTGGTAGTGGACTGGCAAGATATGGTCAAACGACAGTAAATTTAGAGGAGGGAGATAGTCGAGTCGTCGCACTGAGTGAAGAACACAACTGTGTTCTCTAAATTCCATTAACTTTACCTTACTTGGTTGGACCAAAATTTTAACATTAGAAAAAAAATATTAACCAAAATCGTGCCTCAAAATGTTTAGGAACCAAAAACAATTTTGACCCTACGTGTAAGGACCAAAAGTGTAATTTACCCCATAGTTCGAATGTTAAATTATTATGATGCAAATTGGTTATCATCCAATTCTCCTTCCAAGCAAAGTCCAACCTAAAGGTACTTCTAACAGTCGAGTATCATTATATTTTAGGGTTAATTACACTAAATCCCCATCTAAAAATACAAAATTACACTTTTTCCCAAAAGATTCTAAAATTACATTTACACCCATTCAAAAATTCACCATGTACACTTAACCTCATTTCGTTAGAGTTTGTACAAAAAACATTGACATTAGCAACAAATATTACATAAATTTTCAATTTTAATATTTTTTTAACATTTCCATGTATTGATTTTATACTTATAAGGGAAAAATGTAATGATGTTAACCTCACTCCATATATATATTAACATTTATTTTCTTATAAGTACAAAATATACATAGAATGTTAAATGAGGACAACATTGAAAATTTATGTAATTTTCTTTTACTGATGTCTGCATTTTTCGTCCAAACCATAATGGAAGAGAGTGAGGTGTAAAAGGTGAATTTCTAGAGAGGGTGTAAGTGTGATTTTAAAACTTCTTTAAACAAAAATATAATTTCATATTTTTGGAGGGGTCTAGATGTAATGAACCAAATTCAAATTAATCATACACACTGTTCTCTAAGTACATTTCAAGTACCAAATCATTATATACTCAATCATGCAACAAATTAATGTTAAGTTCATGTAGCCCTGTCATTTTCCTTATATGCAGATTTTACTCAAGTTAAAAAACTGTGTCACTTTCACCTCATGAACCAATTTACAACATACCCCAACTCTGAACCAAAAAAAACAGAGGGAAAGCAACCTCAGTTTCCAGGTTTTTGTCTTGTAGTTCTTTTTTGTGTCAGTCTTCTTCACCAAACTCTCGTTTAAAGTAACAAAAGAACAACAATCATTATGAAGAAAGAGAGGAAGTATAGAGTAAAGAGCAGCTAATGTGAGCAGATGCAACATGAAGCAGGCAGGCAAGTACTCACATGGAGAGTTATTGATCACTACTGCCACCTGAAACCATTACTATTTTCTTACCATGGTGAAAAGTATCTCAGCTTCCATCATTCTAATTTCATTCACATCTTTCTTTTACTTATTTCAGACCAAATTCAAATTAATCACATAACGAGTACAACATGCTTATCATGCAAAACTTGATTTGAGTAAAATGTTCATAATTTTTTTCCTTCATCAGCTAAGGCAAGTGCATAGTTGATACAAATTGACTAGATGTTTTTGCCTTAACCATCACTTGGAATTTAGAATCATACCAGTTAAGATGAAGAGCCAAAGAAATGGTTCACTTTGCACTTCTTTTCTAACTTAACTTTGTTAACTATTCAAACCATGAGATATAGAAAGAGTAACTGCAAAGAAAAAATGGCATAACTTTAACCAAGATGGAAAACAGGACAAGTAGTAATTAGGAACATTAAGCGAATTGAAAGAGGACCTTCACGAATTTCACTAGTAAACAAATGTATCTAACAATTGTGGTGCCTGTACAATATACAAACCCGATAAGTCCCCCCGAGGGACAGCCCTTGGGGAGGTCTCATGTTTGAACCTAGAGTGTGTGCGTGTGTTGGGTGCGTAAGTGAGAGAAAAAAAAAAAAAAAACAAAAATACAAACCCAATAACCCAGTAAGTACATCAAAGTATATTTTTAATTTTTCAGCTAAGGAGAATAAATGAGTGTTGCAAGTCAATGCCTACTCCACATAACAGATATGTCATTTATTTTCCTAGAAAACTGTAATAATAGGATTGGAACATACACTCTTCCTTTAAACAGATAGCAGGCCTTCCGCGAGAGTGTTAAAATCTCGGTTGGATGAAAAGAACTTGCGGCAAGCATAAAATACAGCCGAGTGGAAAGCAACTGGGTTATCTATGAATACAAAATGACCAGCCTGCAATCACAGACAAGGAAGTTCAAATCATACTCCGATCTTACAAAACAAGCCAAGCATAATGAACGATATCGAATCCCTTTTTATGTACAGAAAACAAGCTAGCAGGTGAGAAAGAAACCTGAGGAACTCTTATGATCTCACATGGAACCTTCATGTGCTTGCGAGCTTCTTGGGCTCCTTGGTAATCCATCCAATCTTGGAAACCATATATGAATGTTGTTGGCACCTTCCATTCAGACGCACTGCATCCAACACAGACTAGACCATTACAAACTGAATGTTGATTGTTTCCCGAATTTCCAGGTCAAGCGTGAGACCTGGCATGATATCTTTGATATATACCATTACCAATTTTAGAGAAGTTAACGACATGATGTGCAATTTGAAACTAGTGACGGGGAGAAGAACATAATTGAATGAGCTCATTCAGAGAAATATCCAATAAATAGATGTACAGAAAGTAAACCTCGTTCCTGAAGAGCATAGAAAACAAGTGACAATGATTCTTCTATTTATTTTGAGGACATAGCTGCAAATGACTTGTAGATTTCCATGGAGATGAAATCTATATAGTCAAGCCACAACTCTGTTCAAAACATTACATTTTAAAAGAACTGACTCATCTTGAATTTACAGACATCCACAGGTATGCTTGTTGCATGATGCAGTTTTAGCATTTCCAGCTTCTGTAAGATATATTTCCTGAAGCTCATTTGTTCAGTGGCAACATGAACAAACATGAACCATATTTTCAGCATACCAAATGCAAGGAATAAATCATCCAGAATCACCTTCTGCTGTATATAGCAGAAGCCGTCCAATAAGGCCCAGCAATTTTATCATTCAATTGATCGAAAGATATCAGAAGAAAGTGAAAAAAGTTTAGAGTTCATCAGATTGACAGTTCACCCCAGAGGTCAAACCTTTATTTCCTGCATCCTCATGCATATTTTACTGTTTGGTTACTATGCATTGCATTCAGGTGAAAAACCTCAAGTATTGGTTTCCAATGACAAACAGAAATCAACAGAAGCATGGCATAACTCACCAGTGCAATAGAGGCATTCGAGCAAAGGCTCCAAACGAGAATATATATTTTAAGCACAACTCTCCACTAGCTTTAGCCGCCAGAGTATGATATACATAATCTTCAGCAGAGGAAGCAGCTTGAGATTAGAACAGAATCAGCATATCTTGGAAACCAAACAAATCAACAGAAGCTACCTGTAAGTAATCTTGATTCATCATCACTCAACATACTTCCTTGTGAAGACGAACCAAATCTAGCACCTGTGTATTTGCGAACCAGGTCCGGACCCCAAGGACCTAAACCCCTTTATTAGGATAAAAAAGGGAATCAGCATCCAGCATAGAAAAACATATTTCTAAACGATAAGAATCAACAATTAGTAATGAACAATAGGTTCTATAGCCAAAACTTGAAAGAGACAAATCAATCAGGAAGGAATCATGATGGACACACTTCTTAAGTCATGCATGAATAAGCATCACAACATGCAACCTACACAACAGTAGTATACAACTCTCTACCCATGTCGCCTAAGGGACTGAGTGTGGGGTCACGAGAGTGAAAATCTTAAACAGTACAACAGCCAGATAGCCCGACCATACTTGAACTAAAGAAACTACAATCATATATTCTAAATAATTAATAATTACAGTCTAAACAATGTGTATTATTTCACACGAAAGTAGAAGTCACAGTCCACCTCATATCATATTGCAAGCATATGGATGGCAATGGGGCGGGTCTGCCCGGGCCCGAGCCCCGGTAAGGACAACCCGCCCCGCCAAACCTGCCCCATCTTAGTGAAGTTAATTAGTTAAAAATGAAATTAAAAAACTATTTTTGGCTAGATTTTTTAATTTTGTATCTTATATAAGTGTCTCAAATTATATGACAAACATAATATTAATAGAGTAGGTGTAGGTATTTACATATTAAAAGGTTAAATTAGATAACACATTCAATCAATTTTTTATTTTTCTAATAAATAATATCTTTAGATGTATACATTAACATAGTTTTCGATCTAAAATAAATTAAATAGTACAACGAATACATTCATATAATATTTTAATTTTCTCAATGAGTAATATCATTTTAGATTTAGGTACTTTAACATAGCTTTCAATATACAATGAATTAAATAATATAAAAAATATATTCATCTAATTTTTAATTTTCTCAATAAGTAATATCACCTTACGATCTACAATGAATAACATAATACAAAGAACATTCATGTTAATTTTTTTTAAGTTTTTGAATAAGTAATATCAATTTAGATTTACCTTAACATAGTTTTCGATCTAAAATCAATTATATAAGACAAAAACTACATTCACCTAATTTTTTATTTTTTCAATAAATAATATAATTTTATATTTAGGTACTTTAACATAGTTTCGATATATAATGAATTATATAATACAAACATACATTCATATAATTTTTTTAATTTCTCAATAAGTAATACCATTTTAGATTTAGGTACTTTAACATAATTTTTTTTATCTAAAATGAATTATATAATACAAATAATACATTCAACTAATTTTATTTTTTCAATAAGTAATATCATTTCAAAATTAGGTACTTTAACATAGTTTTTTTTCTTTTTTATCTAAAATGAATTATATAATATAAATAATACACTTCACTGACTTTTCTTTTTTTGTATTTCCTATATACAGTTGGATATATGCAAAGTTTGTTTAAGGATTTACATTTAATACCATAATTTCCTATAACTAGTATTATAATAATAATAAAGGAAACGGGGTGGGTGTGGGGCAGTCCAGGACAAAAACTGAACCCCGCTCCGGACCTGGACCCGCCAAGTTGTCTACCAAACCCACCCCAACCAGGGTGGGTGTGGGGCCCAGCCCGATTGCCATCCCCATGCAAACCCCACTCATCATCATCATCTCAAGTCCAGGATTGTATTGTCATCACATTCACACATGTCTCCCACTGTGTTCAACAACATAGCTATCACTAAACCCAGCAGCTGCGGATCAAGATCTATTAACAATGATTAAAGCATGATTGATATGTTCCCACTGCAGAACTTAAGGATTTGAAAAGCATCTTAGAGCAGTGGTCCCACTCTCAAGCAGTCCTGTATAATAGGAAAACCAATATCACCTCTCAAAGCGGCTTGGTATTTCTTGTTGTGATATATAGTACTAATCAAATTGGGATTTGAATTGTGCTTCAGTGCCAGTTTGAGAAAGGGACCCCAAATAAGCACGCTTGGAAATCCATACGGAGAGACTACCAAAAAAGTCGGCGCACATGCTAAGAAATATTTAGACCTGCCTTCTAATTCTCTCCCCAATGAAAACATCCAGCATGTGCACATAACAACTCCAAATTGGAGAGATTTGGTGTAAGCAAATGTGGTTGGTAGTAATCAGACACGAGCCAATTTAAACAACTCAGTGAAAGTGGAAGACAAAAATTGCAGAATTGGAAACCCATAGAGGCACCACTATTCTAGCATATGAACTGTTCCTAATTTACAGGAGACAATAAGCACCTTATTATCTTCTGAGGAGTAAAATTAGTCTCCCACAGATGATTTAGAATGGCACCTTTCCATGTTGCTCTAAATCGAGTAAGCCACTCAGATCTATGTTCAGTTTCTGAAGTAAATCCAGCTGGTCCTACTAAAATCAAGTGCTGAACGTGCTCAGGATGCTGCAACAAACATTAGAGATGGGTATCAACGATGGAAAAGAAATCACTCGCACTAACAGACCTATTATCAGTAGCAGGTCTATATATACGAGATAACAATAAATTAGGATCCACCTTGAGTGCATATTTGGCAGCAACGTATCCTCCAAAAGAATGTCCAAGTAAAATGAAGTTGCTAAGATTTTTCGCTTTACGCCATTCCTCAAAGGAATCAATGAACCATGCTTCGGTTTCTGCACCACAATGCCACGCACTTAGAAGTTGCTAACTTATTACTCAAATATGATCTTCACCTGATGAGTTCTCCATGGAGAAAATCAAAGAACTGAGAGTTCTCATTCTGACATCCCTTTGAAACTGAAAAGGAGTAATATCAAATATTTGGCAGATAGAAATACACTAAAACAACTAACCTTCAGTGCTTTTACATGTGAAGTCAGGCCTACTGGATCCACCCCAACTGCATTAAAAAGGTATATTGAAAATGAGTCCACTGCTAAACTTTATCCTATTCAGTTATTGTCTCGTCTAAGGATCATTGCTTTTCCTTTTCTCAGTTTCGTTTGGAACAAACGACGCAAGTTTTATTTGGAAAAATGACAAAGATGATGAAATATTTGAACTCATATTTGTAGTTCTTTCATTGGTTAGAGTGGGGTTTTTGCAAATTTAGGCACTATCTTAAGGTTACAAATTGAAGTCATTTCTCCAAAATGAATTCACATTTTCAAGGAGAAAAATCAATCCAATCGAAGTGTAACTTTCTGGCTACTAGATCAACAATCAAATAATCAAACTCTATATCATATAATTATATCAACTACGAATTGCAAATGATAAAGTAAACAGCTAAAAGATTAGATTGCAATATAAACATCCTAAACTGCATGGTTGAACAATGACAGATGATTCAGGAAAAGGAAGTTGCACTCACCCAAGTTGATCAATTGCTATCACTTTAAAATGATTAGCAAGCGCATCAAAATTACGGAAAAAGAAGCCTTGAGAAGCACCATATCCATGCACCATCACCAGCGTCGGAGAACCCTCTTTGCTGTCGAACGTCACCGTATTAATAAACCTCGGTTCATTACTAGCCGACCGAAACCAACGGATTTTCGAACCCGGTGGACCCGACCCGATATTAACCTGCTCTTGCTCGTATGGAGTCCTACAAAATCAAAATTAACCCAAAATTTAAAACTTCAAAAAACACCGACAACATCAAAATTAGGGCATTTCCAAATTCCCTTACTTGACAAGAGACAGGAGTCGCTTCTCCGCGGCGATAATATGGTCAGTGGAGGTAGGTATCCATCGCCAAAGAGAAGGCCATAAGGAGCGTCTCTTTGTCGCGTCTACGGTGGCAGTTGCGGCGGCGGCGGCGGCGGATGAGCTAACTTCCTCCGTCATCTTGGGTAATAAGTTCCGTGACGATCTGGACCACCTCCGCAGACCAATGCTCATGCGATTGAAAAGCTTGTGACTTGGGTTTTTCTTCTGAATTCGATTCAAAAAGTGAGATAACTTGCAGGGATTCCAATCAAGTAGCAATGTTCTGAATGCTTTTCGTGCTATGCTATGTATATACAGTTTAATATATATTATTATGTGGTGAAGAAGAGCTTCAAAGTTTGACTAGGTGGAAGAATGAAGGTGAAGAAGTTCTAGGAAGGTCGGTAGTTTGTCTTTTTATTTTTTTTACTTAGTATTATATTCTTATTTCTCTCCTAATTCTAATTGAGAAGTTGAATTAGTATAGCATTGATTTCAACTAAGGTTCCTTGATCTTTCCTATATTTATTATGGATAATTATATTTACCCCTCTAATCTATAATCATTTATATAGATCATTATTAATTTTTTTTAAATTATACATATATTAGTTAGAAACGTCAATATTATTTACATAAATCATTTCTATTTTTTTAAAAATTATATATAGAGCTTCTAAAAACGTCAATATCATTACACAAATAAACTTACTTTTTGGCTATTATTTTGGTTTTTGTAATTATGATAAGTGTATAATTTGCCATATTTTTATAAAGAAAATATCTTATTGCAAGCATTAAAGAATCGTAGTCATAGGATATCCTTACATTTTCAGCATGGAGGAATTAATGGAAAGCAAAATAACGGCTTTGAGCTGAAAAGAGGCAAATTGAAGACAATTTAGGAAAAGGAGAAAATTATGGTATATTTACATATTCGATCAGACGTGTCTACACTTAACACAACATGCGAATCTGCAGATAAAAAGAAAGGAGCGGATTTTGTTGTTTAATCAAGAGTAGTTGTTGCATTAATTCCAGGAAACTCTTTTGTTTAAGGAACTTGCTTGGATCAAGTAATTGGTTTGATTAAAGCAATTATGTATCACCCCACTTTTGTGTCATGTGGGTGCTGGTAATATAAATAGATAGGTTTTTCATTTGTCAAGACATCTCATCTTCTACTTATTTTATCTCTAGACTTAGTGTTGATTTTACTAATGAAATTCCACTTTCTCTGTATGTGTTCTTCCATTAGCATATTAGGCTAATTCTAATATTTTTCGGTTGAAGTTATGGTGAATGTTTGATTCCTATACATTGTGAGATCTAATTCATGCTCTAGACTTTCGTTTGCTTGGATATTCATGTTATTCTTTATGCTCTTATTACAAATGATCTGATTTATGAATGATATGCCCAAATATTCTTTGTCAAGAATATTTGCTTAGCTAATTAACTTGCAAATCCGTAATTGTTTGTTTAGTTCAATAATTAGTGGTAACATAGAATAATTTATTATGTCGTGGTAGTTAATTATGTTATAGCGAATGCATAATCTAACTTAAATAAATCATCGTAGGAATTTATTGGTTAAAATCTGCCTTTCTAATTCTTAATGTTGTTGGTGAATTAAATCTTGTGAACGTTCACAGTGTTGTTCATTGATTAGCGAATTAGCCAACGAACGTTCCTTGGCTAATGAAAAGGTAAGAAATGATAAGGTCGTTAGGTCGTACCAATGACCATAATCAATTTGCCTGTTTAAACGATTATCATTTATGTATTAATGATCAATAGTGGAATTAAGCATGAACTTAACTTCAACCGAAAATTTTTCTCATATATCCATTCATCTACTTTAATTTCGTCTTTTATTGAATCTCGAACAAAAATACCCTTTTTGTTTTATTTGAAGGAATTGACTTATTACCAAATTATGTGGAATCGACCCTACTTATCACTCTCTAAAAAATATTAGTAGGAATTTAGTTTTAGTGGTTTCGGCACCCATCAAATTACGCAAAAAAAAAGAAAAAAAAAAAGACAAGAGTGATTTGTGTCAATCAATCATAACTGTAGGGTGTAAATATAATTATTCATATTTATTATTTACCTAAAAAAATGTACGTGTTATTTATTTCATGTTCTTGGTCTGTTTTGTATGTAACAAATTGTCTAAAATTTAGATGTAAGTACTGGTTACATAAGTCATTTTTATGTTGAATGTTTCATGATTTGCAAGGCAAGTTCATTGTGGAAGACAAATCCCCATATGTTCTCTCTTCCATGAGTAGGACTCCCATTGTGGATTGAAGGCTTTCCTTCTTTTTGCAGATTTTGGTCATCCTTCGACTGCTACCGTCCTTTTCCATCACCATTTCCTTCTTTGTCGTCCATCTCCGACCACCAGCTCCTTCCTCCAACTTCCATCTCAACACTTCGGACTATTCTTAACTATTCTCCTCGTCCTAAAACCCTCTTTAGTCCTTTCTCACCCCTACCTACTCCCCTGTTTCAACCTTTATTAATCTCCTGCCCAAGCAATTATGGATCCAACAGACCCCATTAGCAGTATTGAGGATAAAACGCAACAAAATTGTGTTATCAGATGATGAGGAACCCCCTCTTGATGAACAAAACCCATCCACACATTTCCCTATCATAGCCAGAGTCTTAAGCGAAAAACCCTTAAACACAAATGCAATCAAATCCACATTATCCAAAACGTGGGAAATCCCACCCGACACCCCAATAAATTCCATTGACCAAAACACCGTAGCTTTCCTCCTTGAAAAAGAGGAAAATCGCAAAGGCATCCTTAGGACCAGCCCTTGGTCGTTCCGCGGCAAACTTGTTGTCCTGGAACCGTGGCTCCCTGAAGAAGCTCTCGCCGATATTGATATCACCAGTTTCCAAGTGTGGGCAAAATCTCTGGATTGCCGGTGATCCTGATCAATAAAAAGACAGCTGAAAAAATTGGCAACGCCATCGGAAAATTTATTTGGTCACCTTCGATTCCTCTGGTCATATGATACAATAATCATTCTCGAGCTCAGGTGCGAAAGATTGGGAGACTTTTGTCATCTCTGTGGTATTCTTGGGTACAAGACTGGCTCTTACCCTGAAAATAAACCTCCCAACAACCCCGCAACAACTAACTCTCCTTTCAAATTTGGCCCTTGGTTAAAAGCTGAAAATCCACAAATCTCAAACCCTTTTTTTGCATATACAAAGACAAATCCCAAATGCCTAACCCCAACAACATAACCAGCACGTCCAACGGCGCCGCATTCAACACCACCGAAAAATTCCCAAACCAAACTTCCCAAAACCCCTCATCGAAACCCCACAACCCCAAATATGGAAACGTTGACTCCTCTAGCCAAAACCCTAACCACAAAAACAACCCAAATCTGGCAAATAAAGCTAAAAATGGGCCTGCCATATCTCTACCACCAGATTTGCTAGCATACAATGAGCACAACAAAACTTCCCCCGTTTCCCACCTTATCCTAGCCATCACTACTCCCAAAACCCCTACCTTGTTAGGCCTTAGGCCTGTTTGTGAAAAACCTAATAGCCCTATTACCCATAGTGACCGAGCCCACCAAACCCCACAAACCCAATCTACTGGAGCAAATTCCTTGCAATGCCCCAGCCCAATCCTAAACACCAACCCACATACACTCATAATTCCAACTTACCCCAGTCCACTAACATCCCCTAACCTAATGGACTGTGGATCCAACCCACTAACCCCCATATTACTTAACAATTTCCAGCCTGACAAAATAGCACCTTTACAGCCTATTGATGTTAATACTTGTCCAAAAAGACAAAACTTACCTCCCCCTTTCATTTTAACCGTAAGACCGATGAACCGAATTTCCCCCCAAAGCCTGAGGGCCAATTCTGGAATACTATGTCTCTCAATCATGAAAATGGAAAATTATTTGTGTTTGAGCTCCTCGAACAGAACACTACTGCTATGGGACCTCCTTCAATCATCCAAACCAGATATTCTCTTTCTCAACACTGATAAGATCTCTTCTATTCTTCGTAGCTCAAATCTTACTTTCTGTGAATTTGTTCATGCTTTCAATAAAGCTGGTGGTCTTTGTCTTGCATGGACTCCTAGTATTACTGTAAATGTCATTTTGAAAAATCTGTGGCTTATTAATGCTCTTGTTTTCTTGACGCGGATTCTAGACCATGGCAGTTTACCGGAGTGCACTGCCCGGCTGTCACTAGCTTAAAACCTGACTTTTGGCACTCTTTGACTGATATTTTCCACTCTTTTGATGGACCGTGGCTAGTAATGGGTGATTTTAATGTTGTTATGTCCCAAGTGGAAAAGAACGGGGGAAAGCCTTTTGCCTCTGCCTCTAGAAATGCACTGGGAGATAAACTTAATATTTGCAATTTAATTGACCTTGTTTTTTTTTTTTTTTTGTTACCGTTTCACTTGGTCAAATAAACGACCGGGAATGGCAAACATCCAATCCAGTCTTGATAGGGGTGTTGCAAATGCCGAATGGTGTCTTTTCTACAAAAGCTCACATCACTCACCTACGCCGACCGGGAATTGCCACTACTGTTAGAGACACCCAAACACCCCAAACAAACCCCGACCGTTTTTCTTTGAGGAAATGTGGTTACGAGATTTCTCATGTGAAACTCTTATTGTTGATGTGTGTCTAATGTCCTTTGTAGGATCCCCTGAATGGAAACTCCATAATTTACTGAAAACTGTAAGATCCAATCTCTTGATCAAACTAACGACACTATTACTTTACAAGAACACCTCCAAGTGGAACTTGATGAACAATTGATGAGACTGAAAATTAAATGGAAACAAAAAGCTAAGCAAAAGTGGTTTGAAGAGGGCGATGCAAACACAAAGTTTTGCCACCTCACTGCGGTCCTCCAATCAGAGGCAAATTTCATTCATTCGCTTAAGGCTCAAGATGGTAAGATGGTCACAGATTGGGAAGACATTGGTAAGGAATTCTCCCTTGTATTTCCAAGCTCTCTTCAAATCGGATTTTGAGAATACCCCCTACTCCTGATGGTATGATCGTTGATCTTATGCCTATTATTGCGAATGATAATTATAACCATGATCTTTGCATGTTCCCAACTCCTGACGAAATCAAAACCACTGTTTTTGAAATGGCAGCCTTTAAAGTCCCGAGCCAGATAGCTGCCCTCCTAGTTTTTACAACAAAAATTGGCACCTTGTGGGAACCCTCTAATCGCAGCAGTTCGGCTTTTTTTTGTATACGGACAATCCTCACCAGCACTTAATCACACATACATCACTCTCATTTCCAAGAACATTAAAGCGAATACAGTGGATAAGTTTAGTCATATTCGTTTGTGTAACACCACTTACAAAGTGATTTCCAATATTCTTGCTAATAGGCTTAAAACTCTTTTGCCAAAAATCATCTCCCCATTTCAGATGGCTTTTGTGCCTGGCAGAACAATCAATGAAAATTCAATCATCTCCCATGAACTCATGCATTATCTGCATAGGAAGAAAGGTCACAAAGGCTTCAAGGCTATTAAGATTGATCTCACGAAAGCCTACAACCAGGTGGAATGGCCCGCTCTCATCCACTTAATGAACAGTGTTGGTATTTGTGATACTTTTGTGAATCGTATATCCCATTGCATTTCCTCCCCCAGTTTCTCCATTCTGATTAATGGTTCCCCTTTTTGATTTCTTTAAATCGTCGTGTGGGATAAGACATGGAGACCCCTTCTCTCCGTATTTGTTCATTATTTATGCTAAAGTTTTGTCCCGTCTTTTGATCCATGAGGAAAATGCTGGTAATTTAAAAGGGATCAAGATTACTAGAACTGCCACATCTATCTTCCATCTTTTATATGCTGATAATTTAACAATTTTTTGCAGGGTTGAAAAGAGAGATGCCCACACTGTCCGACAATGTCTAAACACATTCGAGCAGTGGGCAAGTCAAGTGGCAAATCCAGAAAGTCATTCATCTATTTTTGCAGCAATGTCCCAAACAGACAAAGACGTATCCTAAAGAAAATCCTCCAAATGCTGGAATGCAACCACCAAACAAAACATTTGGTCTCCCTTTTTGCAAAGTCAATCTCAAGAACACAGGCATTTAAGGAGTTCGCTGACAAAATGACGCACAAACTTGCTATGTGGAAAGCAAGGAATCTATCCAAAACCAGAAAAGTTGTCCCCAATAAAAATGTGGCTCAAGCCCTCCCAATTTACCAGATGTCCACTTTCCTTATCCCGAAAAACGTTTGTCACTAGCTCGATGGGATTATCCGACGTTTCTGGTGGAGGACGGACACAATAAAAAGTAGCAACCACTTTGTGGCATTAAAATCGTAGAACACAATCTGCCTCCCAAAAACCAATGGAGGTTTGGGCCTACGAAAATTCTTCGATTTCAAGAAAGCACTTGTGTTTAAACTTTTTTGGCAAATGTGTTGTCAACCAAATAAACTATGGTGCCAAATCTATCATGCTAAATACCTTAAAAATTGTGCTAATCTCTTTGATATTGTGCAGGGTAAAGAAGGATCCTGGATTAGGCAGGACGTGATTAGGTGCACTAAAGTTATTAAACGTAGAGCTTGTCTTCCCATTTCACCCCATTCCAACGTTCACATTTGGGAAGAACCATGGATCCCGACCCTCCCAAATTTCAAGCCCTAACCAAGCGAAAACCATTCACATGATCCAACATATGTCCGATACCTAATTGACCAAGAGAGCCGATGCTAGAAATTGGACATGCTTGCCCAATGTTTTCCTCTTAACGTGATCAATGAAATCAAGAGAATCCAAATTCCAGAATCATCCAAATCCCCACATTCGTTTTGGGGCCTCTCCAAGTCAGGGAAATTCTCAACCAATGCGGCGTTCCAAGCAATCCAAAAACTCAACATCGTTGTGAATGAGGAAGAGGGAAAAATTGGGAAAAGAATTTGGCAGCTGAACCTACATAATCGGCTGAAAACATTCATTTGGAGGACGCTCTTCGACACCCTGCCAACAAGAGGTAAATTAACACAACTTATTCAATTGAATTGTACTAAATGTTTGTTCTGTTATTCTCAGATTGAAACCGCATACCACCTGCTTTTGAGTTGTCCATTATCGGAACCAATTTGGTTCCTCCCTAAGTGGCAAATGAGACTGTACCCGTGGTCTCATTTGCCACCTAGAGAGTGGTTCCTCATGATCTTGGACATAAAAAACAGCCCGTTCCAGAACTTTTGCGAGTCCAACGAATTCGTCACAGAATGGGCCGTCACACTCGAACATACTTAGTGCGAGAGAAACGCACGCCTCCATGGAAAACAACCTCATACACTAGAAGAAGTTGCAGCGTCCATCGTAAATGTGTGCCACAATACGCTTTTGTGAGAATATCAAGGAAAAGCTCCACTCAAGAAAAGTGTGAATGGATTCCGCCTCCACCAGAATGGATAAAGATGAACACGGACATCTCCCTCAAAGATGGTAAATGTTTTGGTGTTATTGTTGCCAGAAATTCCAAAGCGGGCATCACTATGGTTGTTGCCTTCCAAGTCTTTACTACAGATGCATCAGTTGCAAAAACGAAAGCCATCAGAAATGTTGTTGAATATGCTCATCATGTTGATTTAGGATGAGTGAGCTTTGAATTAGACTCGGCTGATGCGATCAAATGGATTAAAGGGAACTCTAATGAAGTTGACAGGGAAGCACAGATTGATACCACTAAAATCAGGAAGCTTTGGAGCTCCCACCCCAATTAAGATTTTAGAAAAAATCCACGAACTTGTAACACAGTTGCACATAGTGTCTCTAAATGGACACATGGGGCTAACTGGGACGGACCTTACCCCCACCAATTTTCTCCCCAAATATGTTTTGTGATGAGGGATAGAACACCTCTGGAACAATTTTTCGAGTTTCAACAAAGTAAGATCTCTATAAAATTAAATTAAATTTTTTTAAAAAAAAAACTTCATACTTACTAATAAACGGATAAAAGAGGATATGGTGACAATATACTCTAGATCAGTTAGGAAATCCTGTAAAATCCCTTTCCTGCGGATGTGAATATAATAAATTGCCTTTTTGTTCAAAAAAAAAAGAACAGACTGTCCATAAAAGCAAATGCCATTTATAGACAACGATCCATAGTTTCCATTGTTGGGCTAGGTTATTGGATCCAACTAGATTTGGGTTGCGCTAGGTTACTGGATCTAACTAGACTTGGCGACCCAACAGCTAATCCATTAATTGCTAACAACTCCAAGTTCAAGATCACGCCACTCAAACGTGGGTACATTTGACGCAATATCATTCAACTAGTTTATTTATTGGTATGTCATTTATTATTTTCACACTGGTAATTAAAACATTGAAGGACTTCGAATTCACTTAAAAATCGAAGGGTTTTACTGGGAATCACCCATCTGAGTCCAACAATCTTCTCTTTTTCTGAGATTCCCCACACTTCTATTCAGAACTTGTTTTCGCTTACTGGACTTCATGTTTAACAAATTACCTAAAGAAAATGGAGAACAAGGGTGCCAAGGTGCAATACAACTTCACCAAAATCAAGGAGAAAATGCATTTCCTTCACAAAGTCAAAGTGGAAGGCTAAATCATATCAGCACAAACATTGGCAAATCGCAAGTGGACTGCATAAGACCTAATCCTGCGAACAAAATCACCACTTTGAAAACCAAGTAATTTTCAATGGAAACTGTCCAACACTTCCTGATTCTGCCAACTTGCAGAAAACGTGCACCGAGAAAACTACCACAACGATCAGGGAGTATGAAACAGAAAAATAGGAATTGCTTACCAAAATAATACAACAATTGTTTTACACAAATCAAATTGGTTTCTTGCAAGATACAGCACCATAAAAATATCAGAAACTTTATTTAGGGAAAACCAAACGTCTCATCTACAACCTACCGCCATACACATCAACCGCTCAATTCTTCTGGCCACTCAATTCCCACACACATATCAAGCTTGAACCTAGAAATAATGCCGTGGCCAAACTACAATACTAACCAGGAGAACATAATTATGGTTCTTGATAGCAAGAAACTTCAACAATCTTCGAGTGTAACGTACTCCTCTAGTCAGCTCTAGACTGACCAGCACGAGATGAAAGGATGATACCAACAATGAGGCCATAAAGCGCCAAGGCTTCAGCAAAAATAAGGATAAGAATCATTCCAACAAAGAGCTTCGGTTGTTGTGCATTGGCTCTGTCACAGAGAATAATAAGGTCAGAATGAATACAATTGTAACTCATAAGAAAAGGAACAGACCAGGAATTTCATCTCCAGGACAATTGGAAGGAAAGCAGATAACTGATAAGCCAATACAAAAAGGATCACCTATGTCATCACGGCGCCGCATTTTTTAATCTGAGTGACAATAACCACAAGTCCTCTAGACTGAAACAGTCGCTTTTCTTTTTCTCCCAAAAAAGGAAAAGGCAAATAAACAGCTAAATCCAGCAATAATCTATAATTTTGCTCAATTGCATGCGATGGACTGAGCTATTCTCTATTCGTCCTGCCCTAGTTATACTTAGCCTTCTTAAACTAGGGAGAACGCTAGTCACTAATTGCATGAGCTGTAGAGTCATAACCCAATTTTAACGAAATACAAGATATCACAGAAAGCTTTATTCCCCCAACTCCAAGCTTTCTACCTTCAGGTTTGCATTTCAACAAATAGAACCCAAGTAGTAACATGACATATGCACAACCAGAACCACAAACTTCAAGGTTCTGACAATCAATATTTGCTTACACTATTATGAACAGATATGAGGGGAGTGATATAATGGACTATGGAAAAATAAAATAAAATGTGCAGGCACAGATCAATATGCTCATATTGACCAATACATAGGCATATCTATGAACTAAGGTATTCTCAGACCATCAAAGAGGAGGTGAGCTACACTGCTACAGAAACAAAACTGAACTACCACGTGCACTATCAGTACCAAAAGCATTTACAAACAATCCAAACAATGCAGTATAAAAAGTTTCATGGCAGAACTTCTCGTGGTCAAATGGCAACAAGAGATGGATGAATAGAAACAAATACAGTATAAAACGAATGTCAGACTACCAATTCCTAATAAGATCATAATCAATAACAAGCCACTCTTCACCCTTTCCATAATCCAAATGAGAAATTCCTGAAGAAATCTTTCCAATGTACCAAAAAAGTAAAACTTCTAAACAATCAGTAACTAAATAATTACATACCAATAAACATCAATAACAAATCAAAACATTTCGAATCACAATGACCAATCAACTAAATCTAAAGCGGATCCAGGAAAAAAAAAAAAAGAGAAAAAAAGAAATTACCTAACACCAGCATCTCCGACGATACCGATGGCCATACCAGCAGCAAGACCAGCGAGACCACAAGCGAGTCCGGAAGAAAGGTGAGCATAACCGTCAAACAAGTAGTAAGACTTGGCCTTGGGGTTAATACCGGTACTGATAATCACAGCAATAATCAAACCATAAATACCCAAAACACCAGCCATAACCACGGGAACAATAGACTTCATCACCAACTCCGGTCTCATCACACCCATGGACGCCACACCGACGCCGCTCTTCGCCGTGCCGTACGCCGCTCCCATACCTTCAAAAACAGAGTCGATCAAATACCTGCAGGCACAACCTTAGATCTGAAAAAATAGCGATATATTACAGAAGCATAGCTTACAGGAGAAGACGAGGGCGGCAGCGGCGCCGAGGAAGCCGAAGAAGGGTGCCGTTTCATCGCCGCTGAAGGTTGAAGACATTTTCGATCGATCTGAATTTCTGCAGAGATCAGATCTGACGCGAGAGAGAGATGAAAGAGTTGAATTGTTGGATTAATAGAGACCTCTTTTATGTTTTATTATATGATATATTTTTTGCAACTGTCTCTCACGATTTTATTTAAAGGAGTGATGAGGAAGTGGATCACTTGTCCGTGATTTCGATCCAATGCGAACTTACAATTTTGCCCCTCTTTTGTCTCTCACTCTCTCTCTACACCTATATGATAATCTTTTCTCCCTCTTCCATTTCTAATAATTAATAATTTGTGCCACCCTTTAGTTGAGTGTAAATTTTTTAATATTTTTGGAATAAAATATTAAAAAAATAATAAATTATTATTATTATTATCAAAATTTATAAAAAGTGGCAATTAAAAATAATGATATAATATTAAGAGGACAAAATTATATTTTTGGTCTCATAATTATAAATCATTAGCATTTTTGATCCTCTATTTACTTGTTGAGTCTAATTTTCTTTTTTCTAAGAAAAATATAATCCTGAACATCTAATATTTTGTCCGTTTTTGACACATAAGAATTACTCCAATGTCAAGCGAACGAAAATTGTCAGCATATGACTAAATTTACTAAAAAAATGACAAAATATCAGATATTCAAAACTAAATTTGTAGAAAATTAACTAAATGTCTACATAGAATAAGCTATCAAAACAAAACTGCTAATGAACTATAGGACCAAAAATATAATTTCACCTATTAAGAGGAAAAAAGGCACAAAAATGAAAAAAATAAATACCAAAAGATAATGGGAAGAAAGTGAGAATAAAATAAATAATAAAATTAAAAAAAAATACAAAATGTCAAACCAAGAAAGGTGAGACACAAAAAGCCCCTCTCCCTTGATAACAAATGTTGAGTGCGTGTGTAATAAATTTAAAATTTTAAACGTCATCATTAATTTCTAAAAATATATTTCAGTTGCATAAATTTAAATATTAGTTACGAGCTTAGACTTATAAAAGGGAAACGAAATAACAAACTAAGAAATATAAAACACCAAAGAGATACTCTCCTTTAATAATAAAATAAAGATAGAGATAAATAAACTACTAACATATGCTGCGTAAATCATTTTTTCTAGTTTATAATTAAATGATGTAATTACTAAAGTTTATATATTTATATTGTCTCCGAAAGAATGAACTGTGGCACTTTTGGGTAACCGAACGTGTCCAGGTGGATTTTCTGTTTATTAAATTCAATACAATACTGAAATGCATTTGTAAACAATAATTCAAAATATGTTATACTAAAAAAAGAAAAAAACAAACAAACATAAAGAAAGAATGTATTGATATTCACTTCTTTCAAAAGTACAACTGTGATTACCGTAAGTAACCGTTCACTACACAGTAATATTACTTTAAACGAAAAAAGAAAGAACTGTACATGAGGAAAGGATAAGTACATACATACGTCAACCGAACACAATCATTAGAGACTAAAACACGCTTTCTTGCCACTAATGTTACTTTTTGTTTTAAATCAAACCGCGAAACGCTTACGCGAATTATACAGAGAGCGTAACACTTGAAGAGATTCTTGAAACAGAAAAATAGACCTTACCCTACCAGTTACGGATATGAGAAACGCGTATCTCTGTCTAGTTACGCTTTTAGTTTTATCTCAGTTCGTTCTTGCTCTGGCGTGCCGGATGGATACGGTCTTTGACATGGGGTCTATTTCTCCTGGCAAAACACAGCAGATAACCAGAAGAATGTAAAGTCTAAGCGAGTCTATACGCCAAAGGAGTGGGAAATGAACATTGTAGGGGAAAAAGAAGTGAACAATGCGACGGCAGGATACGGTTTATGAAGGTGGTATGATGCGTATTTGCATGTTCAGAGGATCAAGAACGAATTCAAGAGATCTATCTAGATTGCTTTAGAGGAAAACAGAGCAATTTACCTAGTTTTTGAAAGTCGGAAGCTTCGTCTCGTGGATGAACAGTGCGGTGGTGACCAGTGTAGAAGAGTTTGCTCCTGCTGATGAGGAAATTTTGCATTGCCTGAAGCACCGCGTGTAATCCATGACTTCTGTGTTACACAGGTGTGAGCAGAAATAACATGAGAGATGGAATGGATCATAAAAACGGCAAAGAAACGATATGCTAACCTGCCCAGAAATTTAATTCCCGTATAAGACTAGCTGATAAAGAAGTGGCTACAAGCACTGAAACACGAAAAACATAAAATGGTAGAGAATGAAATAAAAACTCTACCTGCAGTGGCATTCATCATCAGCGTACTTGTAAGCAACTATGCAGAACTGCATCTGTTCTGTTATATGTCTTATTAAAAGTCAGTAAGAAGGGCCTGTAAGATTCAAGCAATTTGCTCATTTGCTGCTCATAGCAACAAATTTCATGACAATGATTTGAAAAGCGTGCAATCAGTGGGAATATGCAAATGCGGAAGATCACAAACTGCCAACTCATACATCCATTGCATGCTCGATGTCTCAACAATACAGGAAACAAGCAACCAACGCTAAATCCATCTGATGAATATTCTATATCATGAGGTTTAAAAGACGGTAAATCATTAAACTTGCATAAACCATATAGCATCTCACCCTTCAAAAACAAAATCACATGACAGATAATTAAAATCAGAGTCGCATTACCTGTTAGACATATGCTTTGGGGAAAGAGAACAAAGCTTCACACCCATCTCTTCCAAACGCACAGACCTTTGCCGACTTAAAGTATAGAGAGCAATACAAGCAGCCAAGGTGTGCTCAATCGGAAAGCATGGTTGTGAACTTCCATCAAGAAAGGAAAGGCATATTTAAGTCTAATCTTAAAAAAGAACACGGACACACAAAAGAACGAGGATGAACTTATTTTGAGGAGACAAGCAAAATGAAACTAGAGAAAGAGAAGAACAGGTACTGCTACTCAAGGAGAATTCTGTATATTTGTTTCCATGAAACAATTCTAAGCTGTACACATAATAAAAGTCAGAAAGAAGTCATTTCTCTTCTAAGGGGTCCCAGGAGAAAAAAGTTAGGGTCTCCACTTTCTACCCTAAAAGATACAAGTTTAATTTATAATGAACAAATTCCAAAAAACAATCCCATGTTAATAGGACTGCTTGGCAATTGGAAGACGAAAAATGTATATAAGATTTGGGATGCCACCCATGTCCAATCATTTGAGCCCTTTGCTAAGTTGTCATGATTCAGTCATATCTGACTAAAATGATTGCTATCCCCAAGTTTTGAAGGGAAGAGAATACGATTCACCACAGATGCAAGCACAAGTACCATCTACCAGCGGATTTCATGAATCTTTGGGCCATGATTTAACAAGCGGAACAGCCTTCTTAATCCTGTGTTCAGGACAACCAGCTAATCCTTCTGAGACGATCCTGATTTGGCCTCTGGCTTCACTGCCATGTGTCTCTCGATCAACATGTCCACGAATGCCCGGATCTGGGAATGAAAAATGAAGTGAAAATTTCAAGGCTTCACATAAAAACCTTTGAAACAAGCTACTTCATCAAACAAGTAAACACGGAGAGGAGAAAACAAGCCAAGAAGGAGAACTAATGGACTGGCAAGAAGACAAAAGGCAAATATTTACATAAAAAGTTCCATACTATGCAAAATATATCGGCAGTGAAATTAGGCCTGTCAATTTTTGTCCCCTCTTTTCTGTATAACTTAAGAGTTAAACATTTCCAACTTCTGTATAAAACAATTCTGCCATCTGATAAAGGATCAAGGCTCACTACACTACCACGATGTTCCAGTTTGAAAGCTCTTGCATTTGGAAATTTTGAAAAGAAAAAAAAAATGAAATTTAATATTTGTATCCCATATGATTGCCAACTGCCTGTAAATTGCTTCCAGATAACCTGACTAATTACACATCGGTAAATTATAAAATCAGGTAAAAGGATGCCAAAAGGCAGTTCTTTGTCATAATATCATTTTTGGAAAGAATCTCAGACAAATAGCATGGTCTTAGTACAGAGAAACCAGAACAACACCATTGCAGTTAGATAAGCCTAATCCCCAAGCCTTTACACCAATTTAGGGGCACAGAACCACTTGCTACCAAGCAAATTTAAAGAAAAAGAACAGAAAATAACTGATAAAGAAGAATCCAAAATAAAGCAAGAAACTAGAAAACCTGTGATCCAGACCTTGTTTTTGCGTTTGAAATCAAGAAACTGAAAAACAGCCATGGCTTTCTCAGCATCAGTAGTCTGTTCCATGACCTGAAATAGAATACCAAACAAGACAGATAAGATACATCCGCCAGCAGCAGGAAATCATAAACTGAGTGATGTGGGGGATGGGTAAGAATTAACCTTGGTGGCAGTTTTTTTCATTATTGACTTGTAACCTTCCCTATCAATTTTCCTTGCTTTATAAAGAGGCATGAGCAATGAAGCCACATAATCCACAACTGCCTGTTTTATACGATCTGCTCCTTTAGGTTGATTGCCTTTAGGTTCTTGTTTTATTGTAACTTTTGAAGCCAAGCTCTCATTAGCTGCTGCATTATGTTTCTTCTCATGCAATTTTGAGCTCATGTTTGACTCCTCATCATCTGTAAAGTGCATTGTCCCATGAGAGAAGCCCGAACTAGCAGCTGCTGCTTGACATTGCCATCTTTCAATAGCATTGTAATCTTTTATCCCTATGCTGCCAGCACCATCAACCCATGCTTTTGTCAATAAGCTGCTATCAACAGCTGCAGTCTCCCCAGAGTGCTCTCTGATGTTCAACTGATTAGCAATCTCATTTGAATGGCTCCGCTGTGAACGATTATCAACCGACATTTTTGAACTGCCCAGGTGCACACCAGTAGCAGAAAAATCAACTGACCAATCTCTCACCCTGCAGTTCCTGGAATCTATTTCAGATAAGCAATCTTGCTTCCCTATTGCTGCACCAGACCAGTTCTTTCTACTGTCAGACTCATCCATATGAGCATTTTGTTCACGCATAGCGAATTTGTGAAACGAAAGAATCTTGGGAGGCTGTCGTGATGCATTATGCATGGCACCGGAAGAAGCATATGCCTGCAGTATACAAGTGAAAACGGTCAGAACATCACACAAAGAAAGCCACCCCAAAACACAGCATATCTCCATAATCCGACACTGGACCCCATCAAATGTAGAAAGAATACAATGGTGGCCAACAGAGTAGCGAAAGAAGTCACATCGCTTTCCATTCAGGCAGACATGGCTCAAGTTGATTGCATCTGTCAGGATCTTTAGACAATAAGGAGGAACAAAAGAAAGCAGCCAAGAATGAAGTAAAAAACCAGTCACGTCAAGACTAAGATCAAAGATACATATACAGTTAAGAAGCGATACAAAATTCCAAAGTGAGGACACTAGAAAACCCTATCCATAAAGGTTGATGCGAACAATCTTGGCCATTATTGCAGCCAAGGAAAACAGACATTCTCATCGCTCAAGGCTTAAGCCTAAGCACAATGCAATAGTTGAAACTGAAAGTTCCTCACAGCATGATACCAAAAATGTTCTCTATCCCAAGCTTAAGGTGATGCTATCACTGTCTGTCTATTAAAGACAACATGTAGCAGGAAATAGAAGATGAAGCATTCCCAAAAGCAACCTCAAATTACACTGATCAAATTCAGTAATTTCAATCCATTTCAAAACCAGAGGCCCTGTCACCATCTATTCCACTGCAGATAGAGATACCCAACGGCATACAAAGAGAACTTGGGAAGTCGATAAATCACAGAAAGGGACAAACAAGTACAAGCAAGATTTGACAGACAGGTTTAGACCAGTAGCAAGTAGGTGCACTACGTTTATGAGCTCAAGGAGTTCTAAGCAATCATCAATCAGTTTGTCTAAGCATTCATGAGAACCTCAGAGATCAATTAAACCTTAATTTGAATATAGCTATAAAAACTGATTGAGAATAGAAGAGGTTGTATATGCTGAAGAAAGAACAAGCAAACCTTGGCAGCAGCAATTGCTGCAGCACGGGCTGCTTCTGCAGCAGCAAAAGCAGCCTTTTCTTCCTCAGACATAGGAATTTCATCATTGTCCTCCTCCCTGACATTGCTGCATCCTAGCGAACCATGAGAGTTTGAGAGCTGAACATCTGACTGTGGCTGAATTCTTATTTCCGGTTTAACAGGTTCAATGACCACTTTCTTAGTGCTTGCACTGGAAGGGAACTGGTTTCCAGCAGACGCAGAAACTTTTGGACTTCCCTTGCTCTCAACATGATGTGTGCGCAACGGTGGTTTTCCAGAAACTAGAGGAGATTTGCTCTTCGAATCAAGAGTAGTTGATTGCCTAAGTAATTTAAGTCCCCCTTTAGAAGCCTTCTCCTTGCGGAAAAGTTCAACCCACACGCTCACAAGCTGGCTTGCTATGGCCCTTATATCACGGCTGGTATGTACACAGACTTTCTCTTTTACAGTTTTTCCAACACCTGAGTAAATATGGAAAAGATTAAAAATAATTGCATTCCTTAACAAAAATACTCAAACAAAAATGATCTCAAATTAGGGGACAATAGATAGACAAGAGATGGCCCTATCTCCTAAAGAAAATGATATAACGAAATCAAAAGCACCAGCACAATCAATTATGAAAGCCAAACACTTACACGAGAACAATTTAAAAGCTTCTACTTATATATTAAAACACTGGTGTAAGAAATATATAAGAAATTCATGCATCCAGAACTAAGAGGAGAGAAAGAGAGAGGAAAGAGGGTGGTAGAGAAAGGAGGGAGAGTGCAAGCACCTGATAAACGAACTGCAAGCAAATCATTTGAAACGAGTACAAGGAGACGGACACAATGGCGCAATAGCTGAGTTCCATCTTTCCCCATGGAATCCTGTTATCAACAAGAAAATCCAGACCAAACAATTATTATTATTTCCAGATAGAAAATATAATCGAATATCCCAACATTGGAGTTGATGTGGCATGTCAAATAGAGCACTTACCAGGATCCATGAGTTAAGGGTGCTAAGCCCTTCTCTAGTGCTAGCAAATGTCTTCAAAAACCCAACAGGAAGTTTCAACAACTCTTTAGCTAGATGCAATCTCCCAGCTGTAGTTTTTGCAGTGAAAAACATATCCTTTAGCACATAGCCCCAAGAAGAAATCTGGGACCCATCCAAAGACTTTTTATACAAAGCACCAGAGAAATTTGTAGCATCAAGCCTCCTGATAATGTCCTTTATTTCACTCTTTTCGATATGCAAATGTCTTCTAGCAACCTCCATTGCCTCCACCTCTGCAGCATAATCAGTTCCTGTGTTCAATATATCACTAATGCGTACAGCCTCTCGGAGCCCACTCATCATTGCACCACCAACAGTGTCAGGATGCTCTTTGCAAGTGGCTTCACCAGCAAAAAATAAACAGTTCTCCACTGGCCTTCCCAAAATGTCATAGTCTTCTCCTGATGACCCCACAGCAACATAAGAGTAAGCACCATAGCTGTAAGGGTCCCTTCCCCAGTCAGTCACTACAGATGCAACTGGATCAGAAACCTTATGTTCCCCAAATAGTTTCCGGAGAACAAGCAAGGCATGACTCACATGATCTGAGGAGCTAATATTTTGGCCATCTATGGCAGCCTTACCAACAACCAAGGCTATAAGAACAGGTGCCCCAACTGTTTTCTTGACATTCCAGAACATAAAACACCAACCCCGCTGATTTGTATCATCAGCAGTAGCACCAAAGTAATCAATTGTGTCATCCCAAAATACTTCAGGAAATTCCATGACCACTTTGTTTAGAACACCAAACCCAAGTCTCTTGATGGACAAATATTTCCATTGGGGCAAAGGTGGTGAAAACTTGATCGTTTCCACTTTCAGGCATCCAAGTGGGACTGTGACCAGGACAGCGTCTCCCGAGAACTCCTTGCCACTCGATGTAGAAACTTTAACCTTTTTATGCATACTATTATTGGTCTCAGAATCCTTTGTGCAATACGAAATATCCGTGACAACATGGTCCAAGTGAATGCAAATTCCTTTTGCAAGAGATTCAACAACAGCACTATAGCCTCCTTTAATCATACAATGAGCTCCACCAAATCCCCCATATTCATCATCCTGATTCCAGTTTGGGAGTGAGACTTCTTTAAGCAAAGCAGCGCAACCATACTCTAAGTGCGCAAAATGCCAATCCATGACTCTCCTCTCAAGAGGACTCAAACCTTCTGTGTTAGAACCCTGAGCATAGGAAACTTCATCATCCACACCAAAACCTTCAGAAGCAACAGAAGTATCTTGAGGTTTAACAGGTATAACTTCCATATCCTCTTGTCCAGAATGGGCCATACGACGTCTCTTCAGGCCATATTCTAGACCTTCTTCGAGAGACATTGTCATGGCACGTTCCCCCTTCTCAGCAACAACCATTACCATGTCATCAAGCAGGCTATTATATTCTGCTTCCAATGCTTCATCTAGATCTGCAGGAACTTTCTGACCAGTCACAGTATCATAAAGAGGACAGTCGCTGTTAAGTACAGTCAGCTCGAGTCCCAACTGAGAACAAATGAGTGAAGAAGGATCAGGTCTTCTTTCAGTGTCAACATCTGCCTCCACACCAGTAATGATGCTAGCTCCAAGATCTACAGGAACACTTAATGATGAATGGTCTGTAAAAACGCGACCACCTATTCTGCTTCTAGCCTCAAGAACTGTAACAATGAAACCTTGGCGTTGCAAGTGGCGCGCAGCAGTTAAGCCAGCAGGACCAGCTCCTACAACTATTATACTCTTTCTTGGTCCTGAACCATTTTGTGTATGACTGTACCCAGAGTCTTCGGTGGCCGAAAAAATAGCAGAGCCACATTTGGGGAACTTTGCATGTACACCACTCTCTGCTTCACTATGAGAAGGCAAATCTGGATGGGCAGCAGGAACCAATTTGCCATTCTCATCCTTGCAGGAAGGAATCGAACCAAAATAATCTGAACCAGCAGAAGATTTAAGATGTATAGGATCACGGGAATTGATTCCTTGCCTATCATCAGGGGGGCATCCTTCGGGGAGACCTGAGACAGGTGATTCTAAGGGCTCAAGGTTGTTAAATCCTTGTTGTGTTACAACTTTTCCTGCCAGCTTTCCATCAGCAAAAGTGTCATCATTCTTTTCCCCTCTGCGGGTCTCTAAACTTCCTTCGTTCCCAAGGATAAAGGAAACTCCATCCTCAGAATCAGCCACAGGAAGCCCAGCAGTTTCTCCAAACTTCTCCTCTGTCAGAAGTTCCAATTCATTCTTGATGCTATTTCCCACCTTCTCCTTTTCAGAAGGCACTCCAAAATTTATATAACCCTGTTGAAACACGTTTAGCCATATGAAGAGAGAGAAACAGAAGGAGTTGGTGAACCCATTGAAAGTTATATGTACAACCAGTAAAAACGAGAGAAGTGAAACAAATCCAAAAGAAAACACAAATAAAAGCATCATAAGCCAAATCAGAACATACTGAATACAATTTAAGGAAGAATTACTTATAAATCTCTCCCATAGTTTCTCTCTTTTCATGAATAAGTTATTATGTTAAACCTCTTTACGAAGACGAAAAGATGAAGGAAGCCTTGAAATAGCTTAGTTCCATTTCATGCTACTTCGATTGCGTTTTCCATGCATGCACTTCGTTCCAGCATCACTACATTTCACTCAACTCCATCAGGACAAAGCACAATGACCACGACTTGCTCTCTTGCCCTTCCACTTATTTTGAACTTTAGTTTTTAAGTCAGTTACGTCTATTTATATAGACATGTTTACTGTGGAATCCTTAAGAAAGAATCAAAATAAAACCACAAAATTGCAATTTTGTTTCTTTTATTTAGGTTGCCTGGTCTCTATTTTAATGGAATTGATTCTCTTTTTATAGTTCTAGATACCTAAATTGAATGCTCAACAAGCAAATTCCATATCGCGATTTAATTCACGCGAAATAAGCTAAATCAGAATTTGCAATTAGAATGATTTTGTATGATCAGGATACAATAATTAAATGAAATCAAATCAAAAAAGAGATGAGTAGTAGAAAACTAAGAAAATATGTGTGTGTGTGTGTGAGAGAGAGAGAGAGAGAGAGAACATAGAATGTTCTTAAGCCCTTAACATATGTCATGTTCTGTCTCTTTCTTTAATTTTTTTATTTCACTAATCTTAAGGAAGTTATGTAAGAGAATTTCCTTCTATTAGTTGAGTATGCTGGCATTTAATTTATGACAAGCATGCTAAATGTTAATTTCAATCCCTTGGAAGGCCATTTATGTCGTCAAACTTCCATGCAACATGGATATAACTCTTTAAAGCCTGCCCAGCAGTTTAATAATACAGTTAATTGCCTATCCTAGTTGAGAGGTGCAAAATGTTACAAGGTCAATGGGAGCAAAGTATAATTTACCCTCAATTCAATGGAATCTGAAAACTTACACAATGATCGAGAAAGGTAAAGATATCTCTAATTAGAGAAGCACGTAGGCTTTCACCCAACGCAGGAGCATCAGACACGCCAAAGTCTGAAAGTGGCAACATGCGGCTGACATCTTTGTTCCAAACACTCAAGATATGGTTCCTGCAAAGCATCAAATAACTAAGTTATTGCCAGAAACGATTAAGGAAACTGTTCAAAAAGTTAATGTATCTTACCATTTCTATGCCATAACAAAGAAAACAATTGCATAGCTATTTTTTTTTAGTTGAAATAAAATCTGTTAAGCACACAATTAACATTCAACAAATTAGACTTATAGTGAGCAATCAAATAGGGAATCCAGTTACTAACATGCCCTTTTCAAGACTGAAAACCACAAGATAATGGTGAAGAAAAGCAACAAATATTTATTTCCTGAAGAACCTTCTCTAAGTTACATTGTGAATGATTGATAACCTCCTATCCAAAACCATCCATTCTCACCTTTCACTCTCAAGAAAAATAATACTGGTGCAGCATATAATTAGATGAATATATTAACATGCAATTACACACGCACACATACACATATTTGATGCATGCAATTAGTAATAAAGCTGAGCAGTCAAGCCAGGGGAAACAACAATATTAAAATAATGAAGAAAAAAAATAAAGGAAAATAAACTCTTTGCAGATGGTTTTTGAAAGAATGGACTTATTAAACAGAAAAAAGGAGGCTAACGGAAAGTTTGTTGCTCAAGGGGAACATCTACGATCTTAGCAGCTCCCAGTGAGAAGTCAGTAGTCCCTTGTCTCAATAGACAAGATAGGTAGCTTCGCACCTCATCAAAAATGAGACAACAACAATCATAGTATCGGCTGAGGCATACATTACTACTAGATAAAATAACTCCAAAAACAACTTTAAACTTTTCTTTACCTACGAGTATTTGAAGAACTGCATTAAATTCTGGACTAGTGAGGCGATCAATTTATACATTGAAAACAGCAAAGTAACCAAAAAATACTGTGAAAACACACCTGATAGCGAACTAATGAGCAGTTAGCAATAATCATATATAATGAAACAATATAGAAACTAATAATGATTTCATCCAAACAGTTCATAGACCACATAAATATTGATGATAGCATAATGGGAAAGTAGGCAACCTAACTTACAACCGAGTACTGACCTGCACTCCAGATATTCTTGAAGTCCACCTTTGCGCTTCAACACTTCTTTAAACTTGATTTTCTCAAGGGGACCAACCGCCCGAGCTTTCAGCCCTGCTGCTACAGCTGCTGCTTTGCCATTTTCAGCATCCACGGCAGTAGATGATGAATTGCATTTCTCTCTTGTTTTATCTACAGTCTGATGGCTTACGAAAAATTCTTGGCTCTGCATCAAAACATCCCAATCAATATCACCCTCATAAGCCATGTCCCCATGTCTGTGCTTTTTGGCATTCCGCGGTGCTCGCTGGCCAACTGACAGACTACTTTCTTTAGTTTCAATATCAGCAATGGGTCCCCTATCGTCTGCACAGGTTCCTTGGTGATCCAGCATAACAGATGAGGAAGAGGTCCCATTAACCTCTTCATCCTCAGAAGGATAGTGACTGTTTCGAGCGCATGAACCTTCTGGCAATACACAAGAGGGTTCCAAAACATGTTCTGATTCATCAACAGCTTTGTGTGAGCCATTCTTATGCTTTCTGAAGACCACTTCATATTTGTGGTTTTCACTCCCTGACCCTGGCGATAACCTACACTCAGATACTTGATCGTCTGCCTCTTGTGAATGAAATGGTGCACGATCTGCCCCTTGAAAGCACTTACCTAGGACTATAAGTGGGCCATCATGATCTTCAGACGCATGTACCTTCTGTACCCCACTAAACGCAGGGGGTGATGAATGAAGCTCTACTTCACCAGAATATTTTGGGACCGAGTCAGTATCGAGCCCACAATCTAGTTTAACATCATCAGTGTTTCTTGCTATGCCTTCACATAAGGATGTCGACAACCCCAAATCCTTTGCTTCCATGCAATTAGGTACCTCATTACTTCTGTCAGGGATATTGTTCAAACCAGGGGGCTCATTTGTGGAACCTGGTTGATTCTCAATTGCTTGAGAGGCTAAAGAGTCAATTTTGCCATCTTGAACCCCAGTAGTCTTACCAGAGCATGCCCTCAAACTAGAAGGAGAACTCGGGACCAATGATATGGAAGCTGAATTCTCTGAAATTACTTTGAAAGATGAATCATCAATGTACTCAGTAGGTCTTTGTATCTGATTGGAATCCAGTGGACTAGAAGAAAGGCCTTGTTTTGAATCAACGAAATTCCCCGGTCTACGGTTTGAGACTTCTGGTAAATGATCATCAAGACTCCGACAAATCAAGGTTGATTTTATGGGACCTTGACCAGGAGCTTCCTTGACCAAATCTGAAGCAGATTGAGATTTCCCAACACGAGCCTCTAAAGCATCACCTGAATTTGGTCTTGACTCGTCATGGGACGCTTGAGTTTCCTTTCCCTGCTTCAATCTTGAAGAACCACGAGATTTCAAAATCATCCCCGAGTGCACCTTCTGAAAAAAGGCAGATAAGGAATTCTCTAAAACTTCCCCCTCTGATTCTGAAACACTCTCTTTTTCATGCTGCAATGCATCATTTCCAGATTTATTGTAATCAAGACCATCATCCATTTTGGAGTTCCCAATTGTCTTGGCATCTGAATTAACCTTGGATCTCTTATTTTTCATTTTAGCCTTCACTTTCAAACCCTCAATTACAGTTGCATCCCCAGAAGATCCACTTTCAGTGCCCCCCAGGCCCATTTTCTGCCCCTCAGACATCAAATTTGGATCCAATTCCTTATACTTCGCAGGGTCATCAAGAAGGCATGATGGCTCCACAGCATTGCTGTTCAAGTCTTTCGCAGCTGCAACTGTAGATCCACCATCCTTTTTGGAACCCCTCAATTTTTTCCTAAAACTTGCCAATGTGTCATCCATACCGCCCAATTCTTTATCCTCCACATCCATCTTTTCAGCCCCTTTACCCTTGTTTCCACCAGCATCCGCCACCAGCTTACTTTTCTTGGAATTTCTTTTGCTTTTAAGCTTTAACAGTGTTCCAATAGGCTCATCATCATCCGAATCAACCAATGCTCCCAAAGGTTTAGACTTTCTTTTCAGACCCATTTTGTTCTCCTCTTTATCCATCCCTGAACCCTAGGGTTTCAACTTCCAATCCTCCTCCACATGAAACCCTAACCCTAACCTCCACTTCAATTGAATCCACACCCACCAAGCCACTTGACTGCCCCTGCACACCAAAACAACAAAATTCACATCCCAATTCTCATTCACTCTACCAAGAAACAAACAAACACACAAAGAAAAAAAAAGAAAAAAACATTTGTAATTCAATCAACATTCCAACATCAAAACTCTTCTCCAATGAAATCCACACCCCCAAAACAATCCCACCTCACCCCTAACTCCATCAATTTCCCAAAACCCCCACATACATGCATTCAAAATCAAAACACACACCCCATTGACGAAACCAAACAATGCCAATCCATTCCTCCCCCAAACTCAAACACTTCAAACCCCCCAAAATCATAAATTCAATAACAAAAACTAAAAACTAGGGTTCGTCAAAAAATTCCCATGGGGCACACACACACACACACAAACAAAAACCAGTGGTGCCTCCATGGATCAAACCTGAGCCTATTGAATTCCCGCAGTAGGTGGAGTGGAGTGGAGACACCGTCTGCAACCGCGGCCTGTAGATGAGAAGGTGCCCCTCGGCCCTTGCACACTTAACTCTAGTGCAAAAAAAGACAGATAGTAATAAAAACTACAACTTTTTTCATAAATTAACAGTGAAATATTTTGTAAAGGCGGGTCGCATTTTATACCACCATGTGGTGACGTTTGCCACATGAATTCTGCCTTTGTCCAAAAATCAGGATGTAATACTCTTTTCTCAACTGCATGTCTTTGAGATCGCATTACATATTTTTGTAATATTGCAATAAAATCAATTTATTCAAACACGCCTTCAAAGATTTATCCACAGATCATATAAACTCTACTCAATTTAAATCATATAATTTGAATCTATGTGCTCTAAATATTTGAATGGTATTTTAATTTTGTGCCTTTTTCGCCTTTCTTTGACTACTACTAATATTTTTTAATTTTTTTCTGTATTTATGGTGATTGAATAAGAAAGTTTAATATACCATAGAGATTTTCTATTGGTATATATTTGTCTAAGACTGCATTTGAATTAAAGGATTTGGATAAAATATTTCAAATGATCCATATTAGAGTAATTTGAAATCCAAATATAGTTTAAATTATAAATTGAATTATTTGAAATTCTATGTAGTATTGAAAAAATCCAAACAAATTTGAACAATTTGTTACTAGGAATTTGAAATCCCTAAATTGAAACCTATCAATTAAGACTTAGTCTGTCATCGGTGTATCACAATTCTTCGTCTTGTCACCTTTCCTACTTGCATGATTGGTGATACCCTACTTGCTAGTCTTCTGCATTTTTTTGAATTTATTTTTTATTTCTATTGATTTACATCAAATATATTTTTATATTCATATACGTGATATACGAAGTCATATTTATGTTGGTTCCAGAGTTCCAAATTAATGTCACTTTGACAACCAATTTATTTTTCATCATCTTTTAATATGATAATGATCGTTTTACCTTTAGACATAAAACAAAATTATGTATATATATATATATATATATATATTGCTATCAATATGTTTTGCCTTTACTTGAACCGCTTGACTTTCATTTTATACGTTTAATTATTATACTTGATAATAATATTTATTGTTTTGCCCTTTTTTTACTAATTTTATTTATCAATATTTATAACATAACTCATTAATTAATTAGTAATTAATTATATTAAAATTAAATTCCATAATGGATTACAACCTTTAGAGAAATTCAACTTGTATTCTAGTTTTTGAAAAATTATAATCTAAAATTTAAACCCTCTAACATAAATATAAGTTTTCTCAATCAAAATTTAATATCTCAAATAAATGCAAAAAAATACCTCTGAGGACGAATGAATATTTAAGTCTTATATCTTTATTATATTTATTGGGGGAGTTGACTATTAATATAAGTTATTAGTAATGATTTTATTTTTTTATTTTTGGTAAATATTGAGAGATGAAGATGGCATAAAGTATCAAAATAAAAATGTAATAATCTTGATAACAAAAAGTGAAACTGAAAATCAAATGGTTCAAACAAAGGCAATATATATTGATAGATATATTTAATAGTTTTTGTACATATATATTTGAGAAACCAATAATAGAGTTTTTGTAGTTGATGATTGGAACTAGATCATGGATATTCAAAGTTTATGGTATTTAGAATGTGTTTGGTAGAGTCTATAAGGTTTTTAAAATATTTCATAAGATTTCTAAAACTTGTAAGATGCTATAATATTTGATTTTTTTTAAATAAATAAACCTATGAGATTAAAAAAAATACATAGAAGGGCATGAGGTTATAAGTTCATCCAAGAAAAAGTAAGAAAATTCTTATTTGTTTCTAAAATTTTAACAAATACCTTCAGCTTTGATCATATCATTATCAGTACAAATTTTGAAATCACTAATATGTTATAAACTCAAATTCTTATTTTTCTCCAAACATTTAAATAAAATTTTTTTAATATTAAATTGAATATCTTTTAAGGTTCTGGGAATATTTTATAATATTAATAATTATAGGATATTCTAAATAAATTTAGAGGGCGTTTGGGTTGAGTTTGTAAACTTTCAAATATCTTATAAGATGTTGAAAAGTGTTTGATAAGAATTTAGAGAACGAGCTTATAAGACAAAAATAAGATTTTAAGTAATGATTATTCAACTTATTCTTTATATTTTAAAAAATATTAATTATTTGATCATATGAATTACAACAAAGCCACTACGAACATCTTATAAACTTTGTAATATTACTGTTACTGTTTATTTTCAAATAATTTAAAAGCTTATGTTTAAATAAGATATAACATCTTATAAGGTTTAAAAACATCTTATAAGATGTATAAATTTATAAAACATTTTAAATAAACTTAGCCAAGAGCCCTCTAATCAAATCCCCTTTTTCACTTAAGTTCCCATTACTGATGTCCCGTGTTCCCATCCTACTTTAGAAATAAAACTAATGCAATTCGAGACGAGAGAAAGAGTACAAAACTAATTCTATTAGAGTCTGAAGTAAAAAAGTTTAACCTCTCCTAACAAGTATGACTCTAGGTGTTCAAATCATATCATTGGCAAATACTCGTCTTGATATCTTCCTTCCAACTGAACCAATAATTTGTTATTAAAAGTTAAAACCTCGCTATTCAAAGCCAAAAACAACAATCATCGCGACACAACTCCATTATTATTATTATTTTTTATAACTTTGTCAAGACTTATTTCAAAACATTTTCTTGCCCTACTACAAAAATCTACAATTTAATCTTCAATATCTAAGCAAATTCACAAAATAGGCCTCAAATGGCATCCCATTTTTTCGCAACAAATTTTAAATTGAATGTTTCAGACTTATTTTTTTGGAATATTCGGAAACAATATATCTTTTTATTGGATAGACATAAAAACCTATCTAACGATATACGACATTCGTATCAAAATATAACGATTTCAAAAGAATGTTACATTAATATAAAAGAATAAAACTTACCTGGTAGAATGTATTTGAAGAGTCGAACGGCGCTTTTCTTGCGACAAAAACAAATAATACACGTAGCAATTTATCGCGTAAAATAAAAAAATATAATTTTACATTTTAACAGAAGTATAAATATATCATAATATCAAGAAATTACTAACTAACAACCAACTATTTTTATGAAAGCAAGCAAATAGTAATTATACTTGCGAGAGAAATCAAACCAAGGGTTCCAACTTTCTTGTTTGGGATAATTCATAATTGTTATTTTGGTTCTCAAATAAAACAATTTATGCAGTTTTGATCCTTAAACAATTATAGGTTGCAATTTTGATCGTTAAATTGTTATTTTTTAGTGTGCTTGGTCCTTCTGTTAATTTTATCGTTAAAAGTTAAACGGATTTTGGGTTTCGCTTCAACTCATCCTCCCCCTTTTTCACACTACTGCTCAACGCTCTGCTAGATTCACTCTCCTCTCAGAGCCGCTAGCCTGAAGACCGACGCTCCAGCTCTATCCCCGCTCGCCAACCTCCAGCTCGCGGCAGCAAGATCTCGCCTGAAGATATTTTGTAATATTCTATACTAGAATAGTTTAAATCTTCAACCCTGGAGCATCACAATCGAAACTCATTGTGCAAGGGTTTCGATTGATTTTAGGATTTCTGTCTTTGTTTATCAGGTAGGCTTGATTTGGATTTCTTTCACTTGTGGGAACGTCAAAATACTCCTTTGAAAATTGTGTGGGCTTTGATTCTTGAATGTTTGTGCTGGAATAGAGAACAAAGCTAGAGAAGCAGCCTGACATTTGGAGGTGCAACTACCAACAAGCTTAAGGAAGGAAAACGTGTTTTGTACTTCACGCTTTTTGTACTTTACGTTTTTATTAGTCAATTAGTTTAGTGTTAGTTATTAGACCCTAACTAATTCTTGGTTGTTAGCTTAAGGGTAGTTTATTAACTGATTAGTAGTTAGCTTCTTTTTCGTCTATTTAAAGAAGCCAAGGGCTAGCCTCTGCAATTGTACTGTTCATTCTTTTACAATCAAGAAGCTAGCATAAATTTCCCAGAAATCTCTCACTTTTCTTCTTGTTTCAGCATGGTATCAAGAGCCAATTCATTGAATGGTTGTTGATCCTGCACTTTGACCTTGAACACTCTTAAGGTGTTCTTCTTCTTTTTCGATCACTACTCTTTTCATCAAAATGGCTGGAAAGGAATCAACCATGGAAGATCAGAAGAATCAAGGGATTCTTGAAGCCCTGCGCCTGCATAGTGGAGACCATCCAGGGATGGTCTTGGTTTCCGCTGTTCTTGATGGCAGCAATTACCTCGGTTGGAGTAGATCCATCAGATTTGCACTCAAGGCCAAATGTAAGATGGGGTTCATTGACGGATCTCAGGAGCGCCCAAAAGAAGGTAAAGTTGAAATTGGACAATGGGAACGAGCGGATTCCATGGTTGTGTCTTGGTTATTGAATGCCATCTCTAAAGATATTGCAGAAGCCTTTCTTTATACTACTTCTGCAAGAAGTCTCTGGCTGGACTTAGAATCAAAGTTTGGTGAAAGTAATGGGCCTCTGATCTATCAGATTCAGAGGGAAATAGCCTTACTACAACAAGGGGACATGGCAGTATCTGTTTACTTCACAAAGCTGAAGAAGTTGTGGGATGAATTGGCCTGTCTCTCCCCCTTACCAGTTTGCTCATGTGGGGCTAGTCAGACCCTTTCTGAAAGAGATGCCTCTACCCAGTTAATTCAGTTTATGATGGGGCTGAATGATGCGTATGACCACGTAAAAAATCAGATTTTGTTGATGGACCCTCTACCAACGGTTGCAAAGGCTTACTCCATGTTTACTAGAGTTGAAAAACAAAGAGAAGTTGGGGCAAGTAGCCTTCAAGACGGAGCCATGAATGCAAGATTTCAAGACTCCACAAGACAGACCAATTATGGTCAAAGAAGAAAGAAAATGGTGGATAAAAAGTCCTTGCGTTGTGATCACTGTGATAGGGTATGTCACACTAGAGATACTTGTTTTAAGTTGAAAGGATACCCTGAGTGGTATAAATCACTAATGGAGCAGAGAAAACGAGACAAAGGTTCCCTCAGGAAGGGTGCCAACGCTGTTCTGGAAACTGAAGAAGGTGTCCCAGGGGATGAAAGGAATTCTGGATGGATTGATGCTATGAGGGCAGAAATTTTAAAGCTAATGCAGGAACAAAGGCAGATTGAGCTTGGAAACACCAACATGGTGGATCTTGACAATTTTGCAGATACCACTTTTAACCACATGAATAAAATATGCATAGGCAGTGACCATTGGATAATTGATAGTGGAGCATCAATGCACATGTGTGCTTCTCTTGCTGTTTTTGATTCTTGGAAATATATGGTACCCACTACTTATGTGAAATTACCAGACGAGACAAGAAAATGTGTTAAACGAAAAGGGAATGTATCTCTTAATGATGCTGTGAAATTGCTTGATGTGTTGCATGTGCCATCTTTCAGATACAATTTACTTTCTGTGGATAAACTATGTAATAACATGCCCCTTACTGTATCTTTTTCTAAAAATGGTTGCTTCTTGCAGGACCTTCAGACTAAGAAGGTTATAGCAGTAGGAAGGAAGGTAGGACGCTTATATGTGCTGGATGAGACTTCCTTTACATCAATGACACTTGAGAACTCTGTTAGGCCTAGAGATTTCATGACTTGTATGTGTTCTGTTAAAACTACTAAGAATGTTTGGCACAAGAGATTGGGGCACTGTTCCCTTGATGTAATGAAACATTTGCATACACTTCAACATAATAAAGATGCTTTTACCTTTTGTGATATCTGCCCCCTAGCTAAACAGCAAAGATTGTCTTTCTCCTTAAGCGATTCTCATTCTTCTATGATCTTTGAATTACTACATGTGGATATTTGGGGACCCTATAGAGAATTCTCTATATCTAACTGTCATTTCATGCTTACAATAGTAGATGATTACAGTAGGACCACATGGACTTACATGATGATACACAAGTCTCAAACTGTAGAGAAGCTAAGAATGTTCATGAACATGGTGGATAATCAGTTTTGTGCCAAAATAAAAATCATCAGGACAGATAATGGGATTGAATTTACAGGAAAAGAGTGTCAAAAATTGTTTCATGAACGAGGGATTGCACATCAAAAGAGTTGTATACACACACCCCAACAAAATGGGTAGTGGAACGTAAGCATCAACACTTACTACAAATTGCCAGGGCATTAATGTTCCAGGCTGGGATGCCCAGAAAATTCTGGACTGAGGCTGTACTAACAACCACCTATTTGGTGAATAGGCTACCTACACACATCCTTAAATGGAAATCTCCCTATGAGGTTCTCCACAATAAACAGGTTGACTATACACACATTAGGGTCTTTGGATGCTTGTGTTATGCTACTAATGTGACCCCTAATAAAACCAAATTTGACACGAGAGCACACAAATGTGTGTTGTTGGGGTACTCTAATGGGCAGAAGGGGTATAGGCTGTTTAACTTGGAAAGTAATAAGATAATAGTGTCCAGGGATGTAGTATTCAAGGAAGACATTTTTCCCTTTAAACAAAGTACACCCCTAGACAATACCTTGCCCCTACCTATCATAGCAACAGATGAACCTGAGGATTATGAACCTAGGATAGTTGTCTCTAGAGATGTGCAGAAAGAACCTCAGCAACTGAGAAGGTCTAGTAGGGAGATCAAACAACCAGCTATATTTAGGGACTTTGTTTGTACCATGACAGAGGATGGGTCTTTCATTGATTATGTTTCTGCTTCACAAGAACACTCTTGCTTTGTGCAGTCTCTTTCCTTGTTGCAAGAACCAAGAAGGTTTAGTGAAGCACAAGGAAAGCCAGAATGGGAGGAGGCTATGCGTGCTCAAATTAAAGCTCTTGAAAGCAATGGGTCTTGGAAGATTACGAGGCTGCCTGGAAACAAGAAATGCATAGGTTGCAAGTGGTTTTTAAGATGAAATTGAGAGCAGATGGGACTGTGGACAGACACAAGGCAAGGCTCGTATCAAAAGGGTACAACCAAGAGGAAGGGGTTGATTATACGGACTGTTTTGCACCTGTGGCAAAACCAATCACAGTCAGACTTATATTGGCAATGGTGGCATCAAAGGGTTGGCCACTACATCAAGTGGATGTGAAAATGCTTTTTTGCATGGGAGGTTAGAGGAAGATATCTACATGGAGCCCCCAGAGGGATATTCAGTGCCTACAGGACATGTCTGCAAGCTTGAAAAATCATTGTATGGCCTGAAGCAAGCTTCCAGGCAATGGAATCAGACATTCACAGAAAAGGTGAGGGAACTTGGTTTTAGACAATCAGAACATGATCACTGTATATTTCTGAAGGATTCAGACATGGGACTTGTATGTTTGGTTGTGTATGTGGATGACATTTTGGTTACAGCTTCAACAATAGACCAGATACAGGTTGTCAAGAGGAGCCTGGACAAAGCATTCACTATTAAGGGCCTAGGTGATGCTAAGTATTTCTTGGGGGTTGAGATAACAAGATCCTCAGAAGGGATGCTTGCAAGACAAAGGAAATACATTTCAGACATTGTGGAGGATACATGGCTCACTAATGCAAAGGCTCCTAAAACACCACTCCCACCTGGGGTCAAACTCACTTAAGAAACAGGACCACTCCTTCCAGACCCCACTAGATATCGGAGACTTGTGGGAAGGATCCTGTACTTAGGATTCACTAGGCCGGATGTTGCACATGCAGCGCAGCAACTGAGCCAACACTTGCAGCAGCCACGGAAGGGACACTGGGATGCTGCAATTCACTTAGTCAAATACCTCAAGGGATGTTCCTCAACAGGTTTGTTTTTTCCTTCGAATAATACTATGAATCTAATAGCTTTTAGTGATGCAGATTGGGCAGCTTGTACATATAGTAGGAGGTCCCTAACGGGATATTGTATCTTCTTGGGGTCGTCACCTATATCTTGGAAAACAAAGAAGCAAGCAACGGTGTCCAGATCAACAGCAGAAGCTGAGTATCACAGCATGGCATCCACAGTCTGCGAGCAGACATGTTCACGAAAGCTTTGACAAGTGCACAATTTGCTTTGTTACGTGCCAAGTTGGGCTTGGTCTCACTAGACGCAAGTCCAACTTGAGGGGGGGCTGCTGGAATAGAGAACAAAACTAGAGAAGCAGCCTGACATTTGGAGGTGCAACTACCAACAAGCTTAAGGAAGGAAAACGTGTTTTGTACTTCACGCTTTTTGTACTTTGCGTTTTTATTAGTCAATTAGTTTAGTGTTAGTTAATAGACCCTAACTAATTCTTGGTTGTTAGCTTAAGGGTAGTTTATTAACTGATTAGTAGTTAGCTTCTTTTTTGTCTATTTAAAGAAGCCAAGGGCTAGCCTCTGCAATTGTACTGTTCATTCTTTTACAATCAAGAAGCTAGCATAAATTTCCCAAAAATCTCTCACTTTTCTTCTTGTTTCAGCAGTTTGGCTACTGATTAGATCCTTTGCATTTATTTGCTATTTTAGATTAATGTTGATTCAGTAGAAAATTAGGTGTTCGTTTTGATTGAATTATCATGTGGTTAAGCTATTGATGCAAAGTTCTTGAATATTTTTTCGTTTGATGGTATTGGAGAGTTTATTATTGGTTTCCCTTCTTGGGTTTGTCTTTATGAAGAATTTTGATTATGGGTTTATGGTTGAAGTAATCAATACTGTTGTTCTCTTGTAAATCAATAATTAATAAGCTCACCGATGTTTTGTAATAAGATTATGAACTACATTTTTATTAATTACTTTATGAGATTGTAGATTGTTAAAGTTAAAATTATAAATGATTCAATTTGAAATTTTGAAATGTTATATTAAATTATTGTGTTGTTTTTTAGCATTAAACGCATTATATTATACAAAACATTATGTTTTTGTTAAGATTATTTAGAAAATTTATTTTTTAAATTCACATTTCTTTCTTTATTCTCTCTTAAAGTTTGAAAATAATAATAATAGGGAAACGAGTGTATTGAAATGAAACTTGAAAAATACCACAAAATGGAGGGGGGGGGGGGGGGGGGGGGGGGGGGGGAATAACAATTTTATCCACTTTGAATAAAATTTCCACTAAGTTTAACGGTTGAGTTAACAGAAGGACCAAAAGTGCCAAACAAATGAGCTACGTCCTTACATGTTCTACGAACAATTGAATAAACAGTTAAGTAGTCGCCTTCTAAACGAATACGATGATTTCAGAGGTATGTATTTATATGATTCATGTCCTAGTACAAGATTTGATGATTCTAATTGAATGTTATTTCATTATGTATTGAGGGTGTATTTCGTGGGGTTTTTTATTTACTCCAGAATGTTTTGGGAGGGGGAAAAGTAAAAAGAATATCTTTTGATGGAATAAAGGTCAAGTAATTCATCAAAGATGGTTAGATGGGAATTTATGTTTTGAGAAACAGAAGTCTAGTTGGGTGCAAGAGTGGATCTTTCCATACAATATCAACAAATTTTGACTGTCAGATCTTTAATGTACAGCAATAGAAGGGCATGTGAGATGCATAATAGATATTAGTTGTTATTGTGTATCTGGGAATGGTATAGTTGTTACTGGAAAGATGTAGTCAAGGAATGCTGGAGTTACACACACAAAAAAGGAAAAGGAAGTGTCTCCTCCAGACTTCGATGTGGTTCTTGGGCCAGTACCAATTGAAATGTTTGACGTAAATTGTGTTGGCAATGAGATATTGGGGCATTAGATTGTTACAAGTTTAGGTTGTATTCTTGGTGGTGCTTGGGTAATTGGTCAGCATAATGAGTTGTGTACTTACGGATGATTTGCAGCAGCAATCATTTTGTGGATAAGTTGTGTATCATAATGTAAAACAGGCCTCAAATGGCACCCGAATTTTTTCCTAACAAAATTCAAGTCACCCACCAAACATCACCACTTCCCCACTACATGCCATGCTAAACACTGTTTACTGTGTGTTGAATTGAAATGTTTCTCATTTATATTTATGAAATGTTCGCAATTAGTATATATTTTCATGAGATAAATATAAAAAGCTGTCTAACGATTTCATCAAAATATAGCAATTCAAAAGAATGATACATTAATGTAAAAGAATAAAACGTACATCTACTTTAAGAGTTGAATGATGCCTTTCTTACGATAAAAACAAGTAACATATATGTACCAATTTATCGCATATAATAAAGAAATAGAATCGTACATCTTAACCTATGCCGCCAAATATATCATAATATCAATAATGAGTTAATGCAATTTACCCCATGTGTTGAGGGAAATGAGCAATTTATCCTCATGTGAAAAATAAAACAACAATTTACCCCCTGTGTTATCAGAAATAGAGCAAAATACCCCTGACGCGTTTCATGAAGAACACGCGCCTTTTTTTTAAAATAAAATTTTAATTAAAAATTTTAAAATAATATTTATATCCTTATTTAATAACCCTTGGATCTGGATCAATCTAAGGTCCATATTTAACTAATAAATCAACGGTGTGAATTTTATCTAATTGAGATCAACGGATTAAATTAAAATCAAATTTGATATATATATTTATACAATAACTATTTATATATATATATATGTATTATATACACGTGTGTATATATATATATATATGCCGGCGAGAGGTGGCGGCTGGTTGGGAAGAGGGGTATTTTGCTCCATTTCTAAAAATATGCGAGATAAATTACTGTTTTATTTTTTACAGAGAATAAATTGCTCATTTTTATTAACATAGGGGGTAAATTGCATTTTTTCCTATCAATAATCTATCTATACTATATATAATTGAAGAGCACCCTATTGGTGTCTTCAATTTTTGTGATTTGCCAAATTTTTTTATTTTTATTTACTTAATTAACATATTTTTTAAATAATAATTATTTTGCAAATTTTAAATTATTTTTACGCACACGTATAAATTACTAATTAACAACCAGCTACTTATGAAAGCAAGCAAATAGTAATTATACTTGCGAGAGAAATCAAACCAAAAGTCTCGTATAATTAGAGGTTCCAACTTTCTTGTTCAATCAAGCCCTCAAGATATTGATATCAACTGTATGTCTTCAATATGTCCCATCGCTTTGTTGCATAGTTTGAAGTTTGAATTTTGTTACATTACATCGTTAAGTAATCGACATTTTTTAGGGAAATGTGACATCAGTGTGAACATGACTATTTGCTTGCAGAAGATGGAGACATGGTGATTTCATAGGTAAGTATTCTTATGACCCCTGGCGTAATACAAGATTTGATGATTTCTAATTGGATGTTGTTTCATTTGGTATTGAGGGTGTATTTCGGGATTCATTTGATTTTGCCCCTGAATGATTTTTAAGAAGGAAAAAGAAGAACAAGAATAATTTTTGATGGGATAAAGGCCAAGTAATTCGATTAAATTCTTTTTTAAGTTTAATACTCAGCAACCAAGGACTGTTAGATGGGAATTTATGTTTTGAGAAGCAGAAGTCCAGTAAGGTGCAAGAGTGGATCTTTCATGGAATATCAATAATTCTTGAGTCCCAGATCTTTAATATATAGCAGTAGAACGGCAGGCGAGACACTGTGATTTCCAGCTAATGGCTTGTAGTTGCTAAAGTATCTGGGGTGGTGTAGTTGTTACAGAAAAGATGTAGTCAAGGTGTTCGATAAAATGCTGGAGTTACACACACCAAAAAGAAAGAAGGGTCTCCTCTGGACCTGGTTGTGGTTCTCAGAGGCCAACAGCGATTGAATTGTCTGATGTAAATTCTGTTGGCAATGAGATATTGGTGCATTAGGTTGTTATAAGTTTAGGTTGTATTCCTGGTGGTGCTTGGGTAATTGGTCACCAGATAATGAGTTGTGTACATGGGGATGATTTGCAGCAACAACCATTTTGTGGATAAGTTGTGCATCATATTGTCACCTCCATGGTTATTTTATCATGTATTATGATGGTTGTTTTATTTGTTTGATTTAATTTCTGATTGATCATTGATTTTGTTATTTTGGGGATCATAGGGTTCCTAGTGCAACGTATGGGATTATTAGAGATGCAGCTGGTCCTTTTGGAGAAAACAAAGTTGTTAGGGGTTGTATTTTCTGGTGTTTGTTCCACGAATAAATTTTTCTGCATTACGAGAACAATGGATCTCTTATTCTGATGAAAATTGTTAGGCTGGTTAGCTGAGAGACTGGAAAAACCTCATTTTCGATGGGAACACATCCTTCTACTTGATCTGTAGTTGCTAAACTTACTTGTCCTCATATGTGCTGCTTATTTATCATTTAATTTTTTTAACATCTTGAATTGTAGTCTTCAAAATTTTCACCATCCTGCAACTTCAGCTAACAGTTGGCCTTTTGTTTTCTAGTTTGTTCAGTGAACGGCTCTGTGTTGGGACAAAGAGCAGGCTTTCCAGGTTTCTTTCCCCTTTAAATTTACTATGTATTATTATGGGTTGTGGTGTTCATGTTGTTTCAGTTATCTGTAGCTTGTCTAGAATATGTATAATATATACAAGGACCCACACACAGAGGTAGGTTTGATAAATATGATCTAAGACAGATCTTTTTCTACCTTTGATTAGAGATTTCTATATGAAACATAAGAGATAGATTTTTCAGGGGATTTTACCTGCCAACCACTGGCTCATGTGGTAGCAAGATTTGTGCCTACAGCCCCATCACAGAATAGTTATTATGGCCACCAGACTGGTGGGCACCCTGTCTCATTTCAAACTTATTCGAAAGAGATGAATAGGAAGGGTTAACTATATCTTTACATGTCATTTGTTTCATGAACTCATTAGTTGTGAATCGAAAAGCTGAGATTCGAAGGTATAGGCTACTGCAGGATATTCAGATAGCACGGCTATGTCACCTTACCCTTTGCTAGCAGATAAGTTTCTAGTCACCCAAACTTATCACTAATAGGTCAGAATGAAAAGTATCATATATGCCTAAATAGCATTGTGCACCTTTAATTTTCTCCCAAATATGCATCAGTAAAATAGACTTCAGCCTGTTGTGCTGCATACCCAAGAAAAGCTGAAGATTTCTAGAACTTATATTCTAACCTGGCCTCAAAATATTCAACTCAGAGATAAAGTAGTTTTGTTCAATGCCTGAAAAATGGTCGGGAGAGTAAATTAGACTTGGATGCAAGTTTTCCTCTTTACTATCTCTATACTAAAGACCAAAGGTACCATTCAAATTGATCAGTTGGCATTTGGGGTCTCAATTGATAGTTTTGCTGGGCTCTAAGTTCATCTGTTTTAATTATGAGAAATATCTACTTTTGGATTCTTTATAGTCTTCCATGACAAAATCCTGAACCCTTCAGGGGGAAGTTGAGTAGGTCGCTGAAAGTGTAACGCAAAATTATGCAAGAATAGATGGCAATACAGACATAAATAAAAAAGGGAACTAATGCAACAAATTATACAGCAATATGTTCAAACACAAGACTATATGATAATGGAAGTTGTGCAAAGTAATTTTTCTCTGTAGAGAGGGGTGAAGCTGAGTACTCACATCAGAATTTGAAATTCTGGTGATGGGCTAATCAACTCAGCTCTAGTTAACCAATTCTTGTGGTTGCTGGAATTACTCATCTGAAATTGTATTTTCCTGAAAGAGAAAAAAGATGTTGTTATACTGTTCTTTTGGGATATAACAAGAGTAAATGGAGAAGTTTGTCTATGAATTTAAGAACCTGGATTATAATTTTATATGGATGGATGATGAAGCCATCTACAGGGAAGGGGCGGTACTCTACATGTATTATAATGGAGAATATCAGAAGAAATGAGAAGTCATGTGGAAGACATTCACTAGACATTTTTGCTGTTGAATGGTAGAATTTAACCTGGATAATTTGTATAGATTCTTCATCCTACCATAATGGAAGACCATCTTCTAAATAAAATCAATCTTCCAACTATTCTTGGTACAAGGAGTTGATCACTCCACTTCCATTTCCTTATCACCAAAAACTACATCTTCTCCCATGGCCTTCATAGATCCGCAGAGACCATAGTTTTCTTTCCCTATTTTTGCCGTAGAATGCATGACTTGCACATAGATCTAAACTGTGCAGCCACACAGGGAAGTGTTGCCCCATTTATGAGCCTGAAAACAAAATTAGAACCACCATCAACAATATATGAATCTGAAAACCACAATTAAAACCACGGAAGAACAATATATGAAACCTGAAAAAGACAATTGAGGCCACCAACAAAACCGAGTATCCAGCACCGAAGCAAATGTCATCCCAAACCATTTCTCCTCCATGCATCGCTGGTGCTAGCCCCTAAAAGAGAACAAATAAGAATTCTGAAAGATTCACATCGAATCATTCTAGAAAAGGGTAAAAAGAGAGGCTGAGCCATCACACCTCTACAGCTACTGAGCAATTCAAAAGATAAATACCTAATTAACAAATATAAAGCATATCATCCCTTCTAAACCACCTCAAGGTACAAAAATGGGTAGATCTTGTATTTTATTCCATACCATTTCAAGATTGCCATCATGAATCTTCTTTATGCTCCGTTCCTTTGCCATGCGCTTAAAGATTTGGTGGCGGATCTTATTGTTGATGCATTTGGCAATGTTAATGGGAAACAGAATGTTGGTCCTAAGTTTCTTGGTGGTGGTTCTGAAAGGATGGTGGTAAATCATTGTAGCGGCTGCGGTGTGAGGTGCCGGCGCTGCCATGGTATAGCATGGCCATGGTGGTGTTTGGTGGTAGGGATTGGGTATGGTTGGTGGTGAAAGGGGGATGAATGAATAATCTGCCGTTAAAGCCTTTTCTTTTGTTCTCATCCACGGTCTTTACCATTAATTTAAGGAAGGATCTTTTGGTAAGCGATGGGAAAGAAATTTCAAATTTCATTTTGTCATTATTGCGAGAATCCAAAAGGAAGGTAGTCGTCCGGGGTACGCAATGAAGGAAATTTATTCGATTGAGAATAATTTTTCAATTTCATAAATGCGACTTATATCAATACAATAAAAGGAACATCTACGCCTGATAATGAGTAATTATGAAGTTATGAAACTTGACTGGTGATGACCTTGATGCATAGATTTTCCATTAGGTAGAACCTTGGTGAGTGTATTTTAATTTAGTTGATATATGAATTATTCTGTACATGCATGTGCAAGGGCTTCTATGTACTATAAAACTTTGGAGTTGGGGTGATAGGACAAGAGACAAAGTAGAGGAGAAAAAGACAAGATGAAGCATGCTCTTTTTCTCTTTTTTGATTTTCTGAAGTCGAAACTTTATCAGACTAGAAAGAGGAAATTGAGGCTCATAGATGTGTTTGGAGTGGGGGAGGTGAGGGGACTAATTATGCATGATATCTAATTCAAAGATCATGATTCAAAAATTAGGCAATTCCACAAAATATAACTGTGAATTAAATATTCTTGAGAAGCTTAAGTCAGTGCCTGATTATTCCTTTCACTACTACCCGCTTTGATTGTAGGGTGTTTCTGGAAATCATTTTCTATTTTGGGAAAACGCATATCACTGGGTGACATAACAGGAGGTCAAATTCATTCAATAGCCAACGAGGGGTAGTTTGAAGAAATTTATGTAAGATATACTATTTATGAGAATGTACTAATCTAGAGGCAAGGAATGGAATTGGTCATGAAATAATGTTACAGCCACCTCCACTTACATAGTCTTAATACTTCATGGTCAATATACCGGGATATCTTGAGTGCTCGATATGCATTATTCGTCTTGCCAGGGTAGTATTTTTTCTGCATCCTTTATGAAGTCACTGACTTGTCATTTGTCACCAGTTGGATAAGGATGCCTACTGTCAAATATAATATCATGCTTGGTTTCTCATGTGGAGAGTTGTATATTCGGCCAGGTGGTCCATTATAAACTCAACCTACGGTTCTTCAGGTGTCAATCTCCAAGTGAGGCTCTTTGTTTCTCTGTATGTTTCCAATTAGAGACTCTCAAAAGTATGTTCGTCGTTTTCATCTGACACCATGTATGGATTAGGGCCCTAGAATTGCGATGGCAATTATTCGATACAATATTCAGTTGCTGCATGACTTGGTCGCTTATTGTGGCAGCGATGTGATTTTGAGCTTTGGAAAAATATAAACTGTTATGTTTCGTTCTGCCTTACCACTTTTACATCTGTCCTACTGCCATCTAATAGTTTTTTAATCTAAAGTCTGAGTAGTGTATTTTTGTGATAGAGTTCTTGCTTATTCATGTATGATGCTTGATAACCTCCAGGATTAATTTTCACAGGATGCCACTAGGTACAATATACAAAAGTCTTACCTCTTTTGCTAGCATCCAATAGTGAATAGCACCTTGCCGAAAAGCAAACTGAATTTGTGAAAGGTGACAAGGATTTGCAGGCGAGGTAATGACTGAAAGCGGACAAACAGAAGTAAAATTGAGAGCTTGACGGACCTGCAAGTTTGTTCTCTCTCTGCACTACGCACATATACATATAATATCTATATGTTCACGAGTCAAAATCAAAACCTCTGCTATTTCTCCATTTAGTTTTGGCACCATGAGCCTGGATTTGATGTTAAAAATGCAGTTAGTTCGTTTGATGAGCTTTAGTTGATGGTATTTGAATCAATGATGAAAGGGCAATTGTATGCAAAAGGCATGTGCTTCTCAACTAAGAGATATTTTTGGTTTCAATTAATAGGTGCTTATTATGTTCTAATCCACTTAATTAGTTGATCAGTGGATTTTACTTGTGTTAACTGGAATCTTCTGTGGAACATTGAATTCCTGATATATGTATATATATTTTCTGCGGTTGACAAGTTTGAAGAGACCTGTATCCTATAAGTGGGGAAGACTCATCCGTTATGGTTTGTCTTCCATGTTCTACTTGTTGAGTTGTTTTTTTCAATTAAACTGTACACTTACTAGCCTTTTACATGAAGAAAGCTGACATTTGGGCCTTCTCTATGGCTGAAAAGATGACGTATTTGCACATAATCTGTCTCTCCAAATTATTCTATGAAGGCAAGAGGTGACTTGACCTTCTTAAGTCGTTATATGCTGCTTTTCACATGATTGACCTTCTGTGTTTTTACATATGTTAAAGTACTCACCTTAGAGGTTATGGATCCACATTTGCTAGCCCACGGCGTTGCTTTGTGTATAGTGGATGTTCATGGGTCTTACATATCCTATGCAAGCAACATGCCTCAGATCATCATAGTACCAAAATAGAATAGACAGTCATCTGAATGAAGATAAATGCTATAAGCAATTGAAAATGCTAGACGGATGTAGTTGTTCTTCATTATCTACTTAAATTTTTAACGGCAACGACAGACATTGCCTGCTTAGAGTACTTTCAGTGAAGAATGAAACTCCATTCCCCTCCCATTGGATATGCTTTATCTGAAATTCTATACAGCAGTGTGTCATCTCTTTGAATATGAATTTATGCATGTTTGCTGTCCAAGAATGGCGTTGGTTATGAATTTTTTTAACTCTTGTATACATGAAAAGATTTTGCGACTACCTATTTAACCCCTTCTGTCCCAGGAATATGCATGGAAGGTGGTGACGTTTACCCTCTGAGTGACAGATTTTAAATCGTGTATTTAGGTCAGTATTCTTTGTTATTGTTGATAGTGGTACTAAGCCCGACCCAACTTCCTGACCTTTCATACCAACTACCAGTTTTTTTGTCGGTTGCATGCTCAGTTGCAGTAATTGCATATCTATATAGCTGCTTGCTTAATTGATAGAACTGACATGTGTGAAAACTTTGTGAATTGGAACCTAGTTTACATGTAAATCCAGGGTCAGTCCTGACCTTGTAACTGTGCTTGTCGATGCTGCACCCATTGCTTTGTGCAGTGGGAACCTGGGGTGCAGCATTCATCGACACATACTCCATTTTCAAACTATGGGGTACGTATAATGGGATGTTATCTTTTCCCCCCACATTTTTGCAGCCTCGTAACCCTGTCAATATAGTCCACTTCATAGCCTATGCGACGAATTAGGCATCTGTCACCTGCTCTAGAATGTGTAAACTCTACCTTAATGCCACTTGTAAACATCTGAAACTTGTGGCTTTGGGCGTTTGGTTCAAGTGAGCAAAGCATGGAGAGAGTATGTTTTATTCTTTCAGCATTGAATCTTTAGTTAGAGTAAATTTTAGTTCATGTCTTCTTTTGCTTGTTTGCAGCTTCTGTCGAATTTTATCCAGAACGCGGTGCAGCATTGTACTCACAGCAATACCTTCTGCATGTTCAAATTCACGGTGCCGTGCAATGGCTAAATTATCAACTCAGCTGAAAGAGGGAACGGAGATTGGGGAAGTTGGTAATTTAGTTGTTTCAGGAACGAGGCAAGTATAATTAATCCCTTTTATAACTCTCAGAAACGATGTTTATTGCTTCTTTGACATCTCCAGGATTGTGTTAACTCGTTTGGACGAGGGTCTCTGGAGCTGCTGATGAAAAATTGTAATATTACTTGGGATCTTTCAGGGTAGTTTTTACTCTACGCATCTCATACAATTGAGGAATCATAAATGTTAGAAATATTAAATAGTGACAATTATATTTACATCTCTTAACTATAATCTGTTTACACAAATCACTACTCCAAACAAGCAAAAAACAGGGATAGTTTGTGTAATCAGTTGACATTGTAGGGGGTGTATGTGTATTTTTTCACAAAATAAGGGTAATTTGTGTAAATGATGTCAGTTTCTAGTGGATGTATATATAATATTTAAAAAATGGGTGTGATTTGTATAAACAGGATCATAGGGTGTGATTTGTATAAACAAGATTGTAAGTTAGCGAGTGTAAATGTAATTATCATGTTAAATATTGCAAAGTTTAAATTTTCAAAAGAGATATATTTGATTTAGGACTTGGTTTTAATTTTATCGTCACGCACATTTACAAATAAAATTAGAGTTTCATGATGCGAACCTTGACAAAAGAATGCTGCTTTTAAGTAACGTTGTGTGTCGACTATATCAAGTATTAAATAAAATTAGAGTTTTCAATAATTTTAAACCAGAACTGAAATAAGAGTTCGTTTGTTTCAAATGAGAGGAAAGATGAAGAGAAAAGAGAGGGAAAGTGAAAAGGAAAGGGGAGGAAAAGAATAAGGATTAAATGCATAAAGGCTAAAGCTCCACTGTTTTTTGAAAATTCAACTAAAAACCAACCCCATTGTGTCTTATAAAATATAGTTCAATCGCCCATCTCCGTTAAAATTAATTAACAACGTTAATTTCTTTTAAAATGATTGTTGTGCCTTTGTTTATTTTATATTATTTTTTATTTCAATAATCGTTAGATTTTTTTTGAATGAATAATAGTCGTTGATCCAATCAATTCATCTTAATCATTGAATCTTAAAAATTAAAGGTCTAGATTTAACATATTATAAATTTATATTTTATACACATATAATTATAAAAAATTAAATTATTATTTATTTAATAAAAAATTAATCTTAAACACCCCACCCAACCCCTAGCCCGCCTATCCCCCTCCCCACCCCATCGCCTAGCCCTACCCACCCCCCCCCCCCCTAGCCGCCTACCCCCTTCCTACCACCGTCTCCCTTGTTGCCTACCCTTCCACCGCCACCCATAGTGGGAGGCGGTGGCGACGTTGCTCCTGCAGAGGGGGGCAACGCCGTTGTCTGGACGACACCAGCGTCGCCAAGATCAAGGCCACTAGGCGACGTCGTCGCCCAGAGCTACTTGGCGCCGCCGCCACCAATTAAGGTTTAATTAAATTAAATTAAGAAAAATTAAGTTTTAGAAAGTTGTAAGATTTTTTAAAAAAGAACATTAGAAAATGAATGTAAATTTAAAAATAATAAAACACAAAGATTAGATATATTTTTTTTAAATTTCAGTATATTATTTTTTTTGTGATTTTAATTTAAGTTAAATTTTTTTTAAAAGTTATATATTTTCCTTTTGTATTTTGATATTTAAATAAATATAGTTAAAAACACAACATTATATTTTTAGAAGGGATGAAAATATTAAAAATAATCACTAAAAATAAGGTTAAAACAAATAAACTAAAAAAGAAAATAGTTATTCTAAACATTTATAAATTAAAATAATTAAAAAAAAGTATTAAGTTTCAATTCAATACTTATACAAGTAACTTAAATTTAAATATTATTTATAGTAAATAAAATTAATTTATATAAGTATTTTTAACTAAATAATAATTTAAATTAGTTATTAATATATAATTTTTATAAATATTAACAATAATATTCGTTAAGATATTTAAATTTGAAAAATGGATTTACTATATTAATCTTTGTATGTGATTTAAATTTAATATTTCAACTTAAAAATATACAACTTAAAAAAATTATATACTGTTTTCGTATTTTTAAGTAAATATATGTTTAATTTTTTTACATATAGATGAAAATACAAAAAAACTCACTCAAAGCAAATAAAAAATGCCCAAATCAAATATATACACTTCTTCAAGTAGGCATGTCAATGGGTAGAGTTTTATTCTATTCAGACCCAGACCCAGACCCAAAAGGGGCCTAATTAAAAAAACTCTACCCAGACCCTATCCAATTCATTAAATCCAACTTAAGACTCATGGGTTAGAAGACCCGATCAGACCCAATTTTTAGGGTTGGGTCCGACCCAGACCCGCTGCTCTTTTTTGTAAAATGAAAACTCCTCAAACCACTTAATCAAAATACATAAAAACACCATTTCATTTTCCTGCATAGAATTCAAGAATATAATCACCAAAATCATTAACCCTAACTAGAACACCAACTTATATACAAAATTGATTTTCTTAAAATTTCTGCTACTAATTGTAGTTTGTAAATATTACTATCATAAATGCATATTTCTTTCCCGTAAACCCTCTGAATGTTTAAATAGTTTCCCCAAAACGTACGAAGCAATCCCCCAAACCCGCCTCACCTGTGCTCTTCATATTTGCATTTTCTCGAAGAAAATGCGGTGCCGTTTTAGGAAGCTTCATAAGAAAAGCAAACAAACACAAAAAAAATCAAGAAAGGGGAGGATTCTTCATGTGGACAGAAAGAAGAATGCAAAAAGGGGAATCAGCAGCGGAGGCGACTTCAGTGGTCTGGGTCCTGGTAATTTTGGCTCATTGACGGGCCTAATATTATGATGGCATTTTAGTAAAAAACACTTAAAATTGAGGTAAAAAACAACTAAAAAACACCCAAAATCGCATGTGTCACTCGAGTAATGCATCTTCCGTTAATTACTAACGAAAATGATCTTTTTTTGCTGAGTTTTATAAAGCTCCGAGGGGGGGGGGGGGTTGCCTATTTTCAAATTACAAGGGGTTTTTAGTTTTTTCAACAATACACAAGGGGTAAACTGGATTTAGCTAAAAAATAATAGTTTTTTTTCAAGTTGTTTGGTACGATCGGAAGGGGTGTAAATCTCAAATACTTCTTCTTGTTTAGTTCGGGGAAAATAGATTGAAAAGAAACGACTAATCTTTGTAATTTTACTGATTAACCATTTTCTCTTTATTTTGTATTAGAAAATAAACAAATTAATTTTATACTAAAATAATTTTTAGTACATCAAAAGTTTAAAAATCTTATTAATAAAAATATTCATCAAACAAGAAGTTGTTCACCAAAATAAGTATTGTCCATTTATTCTAAACTATTCAATTTAAATAAAATAAAAATGATTGTCCATGCCCACAAATAAGAAATTGACTTCAGCATTTTTGTTGGTGATTTTGTTATCATTTTTCAAAAACTATGTACCGATATTATCAACAGAAATGAGAAAAAAATTAGAGAAATTTTATGTTTATGGATAATAGTGTAAATAAAAATATATATATACATTTTTGTCTTTTTTACCTTATATGTTCACTTTTCCGCTTAATTTCGGACGGAAATAAAATTAAACTTCGGAAGGATTTCATATACATCCAATTTTACTTTTCCTCAGTCTATTATCCCTAACCAAATACCGAATTTATTCTTATACATTCATTTTTACTTTCATTTATCTTATACACTCACTTTTCACCCCAACCAAACAAGTCATAATTTACTCAAATTGCATTGCTTTTTGAGTGTACATATTGATCAACTATTAATGATGGTTACGGTAATATGCAATGATGATTAATTATTTTTAACTTCTTCACTTATTCCATAATTACTTTTTGGTAGTTTTTTCTTTCTTATGTATTTTTATCTTATATATATTATCTTATAAAAATATATTAGGTAATTTTTTCACTCTCTAAAGAATAAATAATATAATTTATCAATATATTTTATTCAAAATATTTTTCAAAATTTATGCACATACATAAAATGTGACACATTTACTAGTATTTAGAACTATTTTCATTTGGGATTAAACCGACATATCCATCACTACTCCAAAAATGAGAGGGGCTAACAATTCTTCCTTCTAATGTAACATGTCCAAAAGTCATAAATCTTTATCAACTCTTTAATTATAATTTTATTGACATGTGAAAAATAATTATTTCAAATTATTTTATTTGTCCTATAGTTTTGATCAAGATATTATGAATTTGTAACTTCTGTAAATAATAATATTTTGTGAATATGTCGTTATTGTGAAAGTGAAATTTTAACTAGAAGGACATTTTTATCAAGGTTGAGGTGATAGGCTCGTCCACTTAACAATAATCATATCTCAAACTAAATAATTTAATACTTAGACTTCATCTGAAAATACAAAATTATATTTTGTTTAAATTTTTTAAAATTGCACTTCCATTCTTTTAAAAGATTATCCATTTAAACTACAACGTCTGTTAGTGTTTAGACGATGAATAGTGACGTTAAGCAGCCGTTAATGAATGAAAAATTATAAATATCTTTTTTTCTTTTTACTCCTTATATATATATATATGCTTGTTTGTTTATGATTTCATTTTCAGTGAAAAATATATGTTTTTAATTTTGTATAAATTTTTGTGTAAAAATAAAAATATATATGAATTAGTAAATGAAATTGTGTTTTATATTTATCTGTAATATTAAATCATTATATTTTCAATAAGTATACGTACAAAGATTTTTTTTTAATTATCAGACATTCTACAAGGAAATGAATTAATCAATCAATATAGAAATTAATGCAAATTATATGTATATATATAGTGAAAAAGGTGTGTTTCTCTATTTTCCTTTTTACCTTTAATTTTTGTTTTTTTTGGTGGGTCTCTGTGTGTGTTTTTTGTGTACTATTGAATAAATTACAGTTGGTATTTCTAAAAAAGTATTCTTTTTATAATATTCTTTTCCTTCCTTACACCTCCCATTAAAAGAAAATGACTTGATAACAACGAAAAAAAATCAAAGTCCAATTAATTAGCAAGTAAAATTTTTGTTGCTAATTTATATAATTTAATACAAAAAATTTACTTGCTAATACATTTAACAACACAAATTTACTTGCTAACGAATTTAACAATAAATTATGTGTCGATGTTTGTTTGTGTTTTCATTTCAATGGCAAATAGGTGTTTTAATTTTGTTTAGGTTTTCTTGTGAAATGGGAATGCGTTTGGGTTAGTTAATGAGATTGTGTTTTACATTAATTATGATGTCAAATCAATATCTTTTTAATGAGAATATATATAAACAAACATGTTCACTTTAATTACTATTTCAAAAATTGAAAATTAAACATCAAAACACAAATAAACAGTTTAATGCATCAGAGTTTTTCGTTGCTATCAAGCCATTTTCTTGTAGTGTCCAGTCAATGATCGTTTAATATTAATATCTTAAAACATTGTTCTCATGTGCAAATTTTGAACGTTAAATCTTTCTTTTAATAAAGGGTGGTACTGGGATTCGAAACACAAGACTTTGTTTGGCTGACTCTAATACCATGTAAAACGATCACCTAATTTAAAGGTAAGTTTTCTCTATTTTCTTTTTTACCTTTTATTTTTATCTTTTTGGTGGGTCTGTGTGTGTGTTCTTGGTGTACTATTCAATAAATTATATTTGGTATTTTCCTAAAAAGTATTCTTTTTATGATAATATTTTCTTTTCTTTGAAAATTCTCTATTTACACTTGATCCCCATTCGTTAAAGTTTGGACGAAAAATATTCATTTCAACAAAAATAATTACATAAATTTTCAATTTTACCTTTCGCTTAACATTCTTGTATAATAATTTTGTACTTACAAGGAAAAAATATAATAATATTGGCCTCACTCTATATGTATATATTACACTTATCCTCTTATAGATACAAAAATATACATGAAAATGTTAAATAATGGAAAAAATTGAAAAAATTTGTAATTATTTTTGTTGGCGTGAACATTTTTCGTCCAAACTTTAACGAATAGGGGTCAAGTGTAAACAGAGAATTTTTGGAGGGGGTGTAAGTGTAATTTCAAAACTTCTTGGGGGGAAAGTCTAATTATACATTTTTAGAGGGGGTCTAAGTGTAATTAACCCTTAAAAAAATTGGATGTTGATCAACAATTATAAAATATTGGAACCAAATGTACATTTTATAATTGTTGATCAACATCCAACCTTTTTTAATGTCGTTTATGTTTATGAAAATTCTGAATTTGGTTATGATTATTGCAATTTTTATTTATGAATTTAATGAAAATTTAGGCATTGTTAACATAGCAACATATATAATATACATTGCATTAAAATTCATTATATTATACAAATAATAAACTATTTATACGCAGAAAAAGAAGAAACAAGCCTTTTCTGTCAATTTTTCCATTCAAATTTACAACCATTTAATAGAATTAGCATCAACGGTTAAGTATTTTATGAAAATCCCCTTTGTGTCCTGAAATTGAAAAGAAAAAAAAATTCACATATGAAATGCAATGTGTTATATGTGTACAGTATGAAATCAAAATTAAAAACATGTCCACTTATAAGACTAAAATGTAATTTATCCAACTATTAGATTGAAAAAAACATTTAATATTAATATCTTAAACGCCATAAAAGTATTAAATATATACAGTATGATTTGTTAGAGCATAATAATTTATATTAATTAATTTGTATTCAAATAAAACATTTAAAGTACATGATCAAAAGAGTATTACGATGATCATTCTCATACGCCACCAACAATTATTTGAAAGATCCCAATTCTTTATTCAAATGAATAATGTGTAAAATCACGAATCGTTGTTGTTGAGTGGTTCAGGTTGAATATTGGCATATTCATAATGCAGGTTTCAATTTTTTTTGTCAAGATTCTCCCATGATTAGGTCTCGATTTTTAACAACAGTAAATCAACTACAGAGATATTTGCATGCGCACATTGTCACTACAAGAAAATATGATATTAGTGACAAAATATCAAATAATAATTTAAAAGTTGTTACTAAAATTATGTATTAAGTGACAATATTTTTCATCTTGTCACTATATAATTATTAATGACAAAAATTGTGTATAAAATTATCTCTAAATACTGTTCGGAACGCAAGCGAAGCATGTAAGAGTATTTCGTGTCAGGGTTTTGGGTATTTGAAAGTGTACAGAAAATGTGATTTGGGCCTCAACAAACTAACCGTACTCAACAAACTTTTGGGCCCAACAAACTAACACTCCAACCAACAGCAGCTCTGGCCCTTCTAACTAATTAACCTTCCAGGCCCATCTGTTCATACATAAACAAAGCCTTAACAAGTCTCAGGTTTTAACAAATACAATTAGTGACACATCTATAATGATAATTTAGTGACAACACAATATAGTGATAATAATTATTTATTATCACTAGGTTGTCACTATACATGAGTCACTAATTATATTTAGTGATAATTTTATGCACATTTTTTTGTCACAAATAACAATTTTTACAAAATAATAATAATTATTAAAATCATAAAATTCATTATTGTGACAAAGTAAATATTCTTGTCGCTAAATATATATAATTAGTGATATATTAAAATTGTCACTTAATGTTTTTGTCGCTAATTTTCTATTTTCTTGTAGTGTGTAGGCACACTCATTCCTAGCTGATATGTGGGTGTCACTCCTGTTTTTCTATTTTCGTAAAAAGAAAAAGAAATGTGTAAAAAATTTGAAGAAAACAAGCAAAAGAAATGGACCCATATGCACTTTTCATAGACGCCTTATTTGGATTTTACCTTTTTGTTTCTTTGACACAAAGAATATCACTCGTATCTTGTACATCTCAATTCATCATTGGAATTATATATTTTAGATTTTGCCACTTGGAATTATCTCATGGTTAATATTTTTTTTTCTCAAATTTGAAATTATTTACATCGTATCAAATTTGAAATTATTTACATCGTATTAAATCCCCGAACACTCAAATTTCAATGTCAGGTTACTTTTGAACTTGAAGGAAGGATTTAAAAAAAGAATTTCAAATGACTTCTACAAAAGAATTTAAAATTCATATATATATATATTTCATAATACATAATTCAAAATTAGAATGCAAGAACCTGAAATTTTTTAAATTTAAAACCAGCAAAACAAGTTCTAAAAATGTGTTTTTAGAAACTTAAAATTCATAATTTCAAATTTACCTACAAAAATGCAACATTTTATCACTTAAAATGGCCGGGTGAATCTCATTTTTGGTCCCATATATTAGCCCCAATTCAATTTTGGTCTCAATCATTACAAAAATTTCAATTTCAAGACAATATCTTTTGATTTGTCTCAATTTTGATCCCAACGTCAGAAATTGATGGAAAATGTTAACTTCCGTTAAATTGAGGCATGTGCCCCTCACATATTTCATTAACCTTATGTATTTGGGACAAATATATACATGTAACGACATAAAAAGTTGGGAAAATCTCAAATTAGGATTCATACACGATTTTTTCTCTTCCTTCTTGACCCAAATTCTGCTTCAATTTCTGAAAAAATGGAGTCAACAAGTGATTTGACTTCTACCTAAAAATGGAGTCAACATGTATAAACACTAAAAAATACGAATTCACATCATATATATTTCTTTTTTTTCAAATTTCAACAAACATCATCAGCTTTTTCGAAATAAAAAAGAAGAATAGCTTATGGTAATCAGGTGAGGGAAAATCATTGAATTTTGGGTCTCGAAGGCTCATCCTTCTCGCAACAATCTGCTGCTCTTTCACTTCTTCGTTGAGAGATTCGAAAAAAAAAGAAGGGCTTACACGGGTTTTTCGCAGAGGAAAGGGCAGGAATTTGGGGAAAAAATTAGAGTCAGAATTATGTGATTATGCCCCAAATACGCAAGGTATACGAACCATGTGAGGGGCACGTGCCTCGATTTAACGGAAGTTAACATTTTCCATTAATTTCTAACATTGGGACCAAAATTTAGATAAATTAAAAGATATTGTCCTGAAATTGAGACATTTATAATGATTGGAACCAAAATTGAACTGGAGCTAATATATGGGACAAAAAATGGGATTTACCCTAAAATGGCCTCAACTTCATATGACAACTCTTAATTTAAAATTATCAACACATAATTAAGTCCATCCGAAAAACTAAATAGTAGATCAGCTTCAGACGCTGAAAATTAAAATATATTTACGTATTCATGCCATCAACTTGAATCCCATGCAACTAAATTTATAGTGGCGGGCTACATGTAAGAATGTCTCTATGCATGAGGGTGTCCCTTTCGGGACGTCCAATAAAATCGAAACGATACAGAGAAAATCAACATGATCCCTGTGCAAAGATGACACACATAAATCGAAAAATGATCTGTCTGCATAAGGGTGGGTTATCCTTAGTTTTTTAGGGTTTGTATGGTCACTTGGTTCGAATTTGATCAATGTTGTTTGCTGATTCGTTCATCTCTTGTGTTTGCCATTATTGAATTGAGCGTGTTGCTAGTAATTCTATGTATGGGGATCTCTTACATATGGGGTCTAAATTATGGTCGTATTAAATTAATCACATAATTTGTGCAATACACTTGTTATGGGGTAAAATTCATTTTAGTCCCCAACTTTTAATCCCAACTTTAAAATAGTCCCTGTCTTTTTAACTTAAATCAAATTAGTCCCATCAATGGGTAACTTTTCCATATTACCCTTATAAAACTCTTTTTTTTTGTTTCTTCAGAAAATCATTCATCATTCTTTTCATTTTTAGTTACAATTTGATCTTCTAATTTTTAACTTAGAAAAATGTAACCATGTTAATTGGAATAATTTATCGTTAGAAAATTATTTAGATAATAACTTGATTAATAATATATTAACATAATTATTGTGACTTTAATGAACTTATTCAGTTTTTAAAACCAAAAAGCATTTGAATAAATAAGCTGTTGGAGAAAAAAGTTTGAAAACAAAATAGAGCACAAATATTTAAAAAAGTTTCTAAAATTAGAACATAAATAAGAAAATAAATATGTTACTAAAATGTTGAAGAATGAGGTATATAAAACCTCTTATTTCATTCAGGCGTTCTTTTATTTGGAAAATTCAAGAGGTTCAATGTATTTCACGATAATTATATTAATATACATATTGTTAATCAAATTACTATCTATACTTTTATATAATTGAATATCACCATTTTGTTGTCTTACATTTTTTCTGTTTGCCATTTTTTATTTTTTAAATTATTTTATTATTTTTTTCCTTTCTTCTCAACTTTTGTTTTTCTTTTTTTTTTCCTCACTCTTTTGTTCAATAATTATTATTTTCTAAGTTTGTGTATGAGGGACCCAATAGCAATAAAAAATAGATAGTGAAGACAAATGATTTTTTGTAAAAAAAAATGAAAAGAAAAGTTTCATAGGGGTAATATAGAAAAATTACTTGGTGGAGGGACTAATTCAAAGTGGGTTGAAAAAATAGGGACTATTTTGAAGTTGAAATCGAATGTCAGGGACTAAAATGAATTTTACCATACTTGTTATGTGACTGGTCACTCTTTATTAAATATACACTAATAATCACGTGACAAGTATATTATCCCTACTATGTAATTTGTTCAAATCTGAGCAGAATTAGAATTTCCCATGAGATAGGAGAAGTACATTGAATGGGTCCAATAGGACAAAAATACCCTTCAAAGGCTAGAAAATACCAAAACACTCCGAGGATTCATGCCCTTTTGAGCGGGCTAGGTCGCGCCGACTGCTTGACCCGAATTGTCAGCCATTTATTTCAGAACCCATTCAATAGCTATCTATTGGTCGTGTGGCCCGTACAGTCTCTGGATACATAAGTTTCTACAAATATATTGAGGTGAGTATGCATTTATTACTAACAGATCCAGTCAGAGATCCTTATAACATCGAATTTAAAATTAACTTAAGCATCGAAAAATTTTAGTTGGAGACTACCGTAATTAGTCTAATATTTTATGTGTAGATCAATTTTACAAGTCCAATTCGAAATAGTCGTCAAGACCGGTACATACGTAAGGTCACTGATTTGATGAGCAACATTTGTCAAAAAGATATTCGAGAATGTGTACACAATCAAAAGACATAGGTGTGTTTTCAGGTGACATGAGCTGATTCTCTGTTTCTTTCCTTCTTGCCAGTGTGTCAGTGGGAACAAACTAAAGACAATCAAAGAGAGGAATGTTTGGCAAACAAGCTAACCCCTCCCTTTCCTTCATCCACAATCCATTCTTCTGGGGAAATCGGGTGGTCTCTTTCCAAACACAGCCTACGTATGGCAAGCTGGCCAAAAAGCCCACTTAAATATATTCCAATATTTAAATTAATAATATTAGTATAGTATCATAACACGGCAAGCAAATTAGCATTAATTAATGGACCCCCCTCCCAATTATTTGTGCATGTTATTAGGTATTCGACGGAATGAGATCTAATAGTTGACGAAATTGAGGCCTCATTTGTGATTATGATTCGAGCGTTATCGATGTGTGGGTATTAATCTATTTTAACATCAATGATCTCTTAATCTAGTAGTTAAGGTTGACGTCCCATGACCTTAGGTCATGGGTTTGAACCCACTAATGCGTGGGACGACAGTCTACTATAGTAGGTATTGTTTGTATACTGTGATAGTAATAAAGTGTTGTTTAGAGTATGTGATATTGTTGATCAGGGTATGATGTAATTGTCTCTGTTAGAGTTTGATATTCGACATAATTAATTGTGATCGATTTACTTCAATTAATAATATTCATCTATTTCACTTAAAAAAAGTCTATTTTAATAATAGTTGTTGATCTCCTATATAATAATTACTAATTAACTATACATATTTAAATATTAATAATTGTAACCGATTCACTAAAATAAATCGGTATTTTAATGATTTAGGCGATAACATAAATTCAATTAGCATGTTGAGTTAAGGCGGACTTTGATTTGACATTTAAAATTTTGGAGATTAATTCAAAAAAAAATATTTTATTTTATTTTTCTGTAGTAGCTAAGATTATCGGTAGAGTTGTACTTACAAATATCCCTGAAGTTTGTAATTTTTAATCAATGACCTTAAATGATCCATTTTGCCCTTGATTTTTCTTTTTTAAATAGTAGAAAAATCACTCGAGACAAATTACATTATTGATCATCTGTGTAAAAAACATAAGAAATTATTTTGGTCAGTTCAGCCATAAAAATAGATAGAAATGAGTTATTTGTTAGATGGTTATACACTTCAAGGGAGTACTTGTAATTTTTGAAACAACAAGTGGATATCCGTAATTATAATGCCAAATCACAGGGGATGTAATTGTAATTTACCCTAAAAAAATAAAATAATTTAAAACATGTGAAAAGAATTTAAACACGTATAAGGATATATACTGAAATTACCCTGGCTAGTAGTTATACATTGAAATACGTATGAGGATATCTACTGAAATTATATGGTAGCGATTGATAATCAATAATTAATTACGTATTTTAATGTATAACCACTAGCCAGGGTCCTAATAAATTATACAAATCTTGCTAATTCAAGCCATTAATTCGATTGATATATGTTTCAAAATATATTTCAAAACTGCATTTAAATTATGGGGTAATATATCTAACTCGAACACCAATCCCTATTATCAGGCCTAATCTGAAAATAGAATAGTTTATCTCTAATGTCTTAAACAACACTTAAAAAGAAACAAGAAAATAATTTATTCTATGGTTATTTGCGACAGAAAATTCAAAAAATCACATAATATAATTTGTGATGGACATAAAGACGGCCTCAGAGAAATTGCAACACACCCAATCGCAAATAGTTTTCAACAGAAAACGCCATCCGTCGCAAGTAGTTTGTGACTGATGACCATATCCATCGCAATGTCCGTCGTTACGAGAATGGAGGATCATAATTTGAGACAGTTTTTCCGACAGAGGTAATATAATATATATTAATACATATGTTACATCATAATTGTAACTAAATTACGATAATCCTATTATCAGGGCTAACCTAGAAATAGAATAGCTTATCTCTAATGTCTTAAACAAGAAATGTGACATATAATTTTGACCAAATTTTTTGCACTAGCTAGCCTAACTAGGTCTTCCAATATTAGATTGTTTGTGCTAGTAAAATTTTTTTCAAATAGCACCCGATTCATTATATTATTCAAATACGTTACAAATTCAAAAACTGATTCAATGTACTAATAATTCATTACACGCACATTCAAGGAAGTTTTTTTTTTGAAGTGAAAACGATGATTATTATTAATTGAACTAAATCGGTTACAATCAACCCTGTCGACTATCAATGTCTAATAGAGACAATTACAATAATTATAAATTAATCAACAAATTACATAAAGAAAATCTAAAGAACCCCTTACTATAACAGTATACAAACAATCCTACTATACAGTAGACTATCATCCGACGTATTGATGGGGATTTGAACCCATGACCTCTAGGGTCATGAGACCTCAACCTTAATCACTAAACCAAGAGATCATTAGTACGTTCAAGAAAGTTGATCTCACAATTTTTTCGATCGTGATATTTCAACCTTATCGATCGAGCAAGACCTCGTTGCGATCTGCACAAGAAAATTTTGGTTTGCATATATTTGAAATGTAATAGAAACTGTGTGGCTTGTATTCGATAGATTATAAAGACAAGACAACAATATTCAGTTTTGATGCCTATGAGAATTAGGCAAACAGAAAATGATGGGAGCTGATTTAGCTCCACATGTAACTGTATACAGACATGTCAATTTTTTGACCAAATATTTGATTCTCCTCCTCAACTTTTCATTACAGCTATTGATTAAAAGGGTGTTTGGCTTATTTGATTTTTTTTAGGGATTTTAGGGGAAATAACATTTTTCATTTCATAATTTAGGGCTTTGATTTTATTGGATACGGGATTCTCATCTTTGGTCCTGTAACTTTTAATAAAAAGTAGCATTTTCAATTCCATAACACTTTCTGTTAGTTATTTAACGGAAAGTGCCACGTGGCCGTTAAGTGCATGGGACCAAAAGTGTTATTTTTTTAAAGTTATGAGACAAAAAGTGAAAACTTCATAACATATGGGACCAAAAGTGTAAAGGCCCTAATGGCCACGTGCTAAGAACGTGATGTTTTTCGTTAAAAAATTTAACGGAAATATAGCATGGGACCAAAAGTGCTACTTTTTAGAAGTTATGGGACCAAAAGTGAGAATCCCGTAATCAATGGGATTAAAAGTGGAAAAACCCTAAATTATAGGACGAAAAGTATTATTTCTCCGGGATTTTTTTTTTTTTTAAGGAAAGTTGTCGAAACATTTGAATAAAATAAGGACGAAACTTATTATATGCATGCTAATAATGACAAATTTGTATTAATTCAAAGAAAACTGAGCTGCTTGTTAAGATTCTGAAAATAAGTTCGGAAATTCTCACTTTTTTTAAAGGAGATTATAAGCTTTAAAATTTAAATTCTCAGTTTTTCTAAAGGAGATTATAAGCTTTTAAAATTTTATTTTTCGATCTTATAAGTTTATTTTGTAGAAAATTTACCAAACATTTGCAACATTTGATAAAGTTCTAAAACATGTTAACTTATACAAGCTCATCCAAACACCCTCTAAATGTGAAAACATCAAATAATGTAAATTACGATACATCAACAGTAGAATTTAGACTGATATGACCCTGATTCATACTGCTCAATATTTTCATATTTGATCCATCGATATTAAAAAGGGTAAATTACAGCTACCTTTTATGAGATTTATCATAATTACAAATATTCCATCGTTGTTTGAAAAATTATAAATATACCCTCAAATTGAAAATAATTATGTAGTCCGGCCCTAGATGAAAATATGGAAAGTACTACTTTACCCTTGCTAAAATTTTTATTTTTTCAAAAAAAAAAATATTTGAATAATATAAGAACATGAGTGAGGGTAAGAATAATCCATAAAAAATATCAGTCCATAAAAATATTTTAGAAAATTCTAAAAAAAGATAAAAAAAAATTATAACTTATAATCCAAATGGGCAATTTGGGTAGTTCACTGTAAAAATTGAATCAAAACCTAGCGGAATGGACTCGTTGTTAGATGGACGTTAAGGTCGGGGGTGGGGTGGGGGGGGGGGGAGAAATATTTATAATTTCTCAAATTATTTAAAGGTATTTGTAATTACGTCAAATCCCTTTATTTTAATTTACCCCATCAAAAAAGAAGAAGAAGATTGAAGAGGGCAACTAGAATGCCAACCATATTATAAAAGGAATCCAATCAAAGTGACACAAAAAAGAGAATAAATACTTCCATATTAAAATTTAAGCAAAATGAGTTAAATTAATATAAACCCAACACTAATTGGAAAAAGGAAAAATGAAGAATAAAATGGTCGGCATAGAAATTATTCTTGTCTTTCCCACCATTTTTAAATTAATTCTTATGGATGTAAAATCACAAGTTCAAATTCTACCATCATGTGAATTGTTAATTATTTAAAACTTAATTTTTTCTACTTTAATAATAATATGTAAATAGTTATAAATTATTATAGAATATTTATAATTATTAGTATATAAATTGAAATTTAAAGAATAATACCCACAATTAATTTAGACAAAAAAAAGAAAAAGTGTAATAGGAGAGCGTGGAATATATATATATATATATATATATAACAAAATTACACATTTAGTCTCATAGGACAGTGGGTTCCACACTTTTAGTTTTATACTTTAGGGAATTTTCTAAGTGGTATCAAAATTTGAAAAACTCGATACATTTAGCGCTCTGATTTACGAAATTTTGAAAAATGGTCTCAAAATTGAGGAAACTCAACACATTTAGTTCATGTCCAAGTTTTCGTAAAAAGAAATTGACGACAAGAACACGTGCGATGCGCGTGTTCATTAGCTTGGTTGGTAGCTTGCCTGTTCATACAACCAATTGATACTTTCATTATACACGTCCTTACCCTTTATATTTTGACAGATATTTGGACATTAGATTAAATACGTTGAGTTTTTCTAATTTTAAAATTATTTTAACTATTCCGTAAAGCATAGTATTAAATATGTCGAGTTTTTTCAATTTTAACACTATTTTAAAAGGACATGACTAAAATATGAAAAATTCTTGTACGGACCAGGTTTGGCCGAACCAAACCAATCATAGAGCAAGTGTGATACAACTGCTATATGATTGGTCACTTTCCTTATACTGTACACCAATCACACGACAAGTGTATTGCACTTACCATATGATTAGTTTAAGTTTGATCGAGCCAAATTCGAAATAAAATTTCCCCTAAAATATTGATTCGTTGTCGTATAAAACTGAAAGTGTAATTTGGCCATATATAATACTATGTTATGATAATAGAGAAAAGGTTGGTAGCAAAAGGTTAAAAAAGATGTGTGAGCATATATTCGATGCATGATATTCTTGACCTGTACTCATGAAAAATTAATTACAACACATACATTATATATACATTATACATATATAGGAAGATCAACATTCTAGGAATAATCCACTGATGATGATGTCTGAGAATCAACATTCTTGCTGGAACAACCTATCTCCACGTGACTATTCTTCAATCACAATTTGTCACTTTCCCACACATTCAACTTAAAACACATAAAAACCAAAACAAAGAGGAATAATATTCTATTTTCATTTTTAGATAAATTATATCGTGATTATATTTAAGGGTAAATTAATTACAGTGACAATACCCCTGAAGTTGAGCCCAATTACACAAATATTTTCTATCTTTTGTGGAATTACAGCTATACCCCAGATGTTGTAATTGAATTACAATTACACCCTCTATTCAAAGGCAAAACTTACACTAATACTCCTTGAAAAACATTACAGTAACACCCATCAGGGGTGTAGCTGTAATTTTGCAAAAGACATGAGGTGTTTTGTGTAATTGGACCTAACTTTAAGGGGTGTCAATATAATTTATTCTAAATTTAATTACACAAACATCCTCTAATTTTTGCAGAATTATTTGAACATCGCTAAGATTAGAGTTGTAATTTACCTAGATACCCCCTCAATGATTTTTTTTTTTACATAAATGACACACCCTAAGGGAGCGTACTTGTAATTTTGCAAAAAAGTATTAAGTGTTTGTATAATTAGACATAACTTTAAGGGTGTCAATCTAATTTATCTTTTTTTTATTAAGAAAAGGAAAATGAACTTTATATTGTATAACACTACAAAAAGAATGGATTATGCCGTACATTCTACATTATAAATGACTACGACATAAAAATTATTATAAATTAGTACTTTTCATACGACCAAACAAAATCAATACAAAAATATGAAGACTGACCATGATTAATGAACATTTATCATGGTTCTATTTATTATCAAAGTATTTGTCGTCATGATTTTTTACGATGACTAATGTTTTTTGCCTTGCATGCAGAAAATTAGAACAACTAATTACTGTTCGTTGAGCAGCCATAGTTAATTAACATTTGTCACAATTTAATAATTTTAATTATAATAATTAATTATAATAAAAATTTGTATTTCTTCTCGTGTAAACTCGAATTAATTTATTATGTATTTATATTGAATAAGTATGATATTTACACAATAAATATTACGAAAAAATATTGTTGTTGGCTGTGCTAATCAATTAAATTAGAGGTAGGTCAAAAACATTTAGAGGCATAGTCCTAAGGTATAATAGCAGGGTCATTTATGGGCAGCTGACCATAATTTATGTGGTTAGAATTTGCATTAAATTGATTTTACAACATTAGACTTGTCACCTTTAATTCTTTCTCAAATTGGAAATGTTACAAAAAAAAAACCTCAATTTTGACTTTTCATAATTGAGTGCTTGACTAAGGTATAATTTAGATAATTTAATGTCACAATTGTCTCTTTTATTCATTATTATCCACCAATTTAATAAATTGAGATGAGAGAGAGTTTTCTAATTCCCCAAGGATAAAATTTCTTTATTGATGAAAATAAAACAACTTTAGTTCTATAAGTACGAGGGTAAGTAATTTTAGTCCTGTACTGAAAAAGAAAAAAGTGTCGTAATCAGTGTACTTGAGTTAACTTTTTCGATAATTTTAGCAAATTTTAACTAATCAAATTAAAGGATAAAATTACTAAAATGAATCCGTAAAATTACCACCTCCATGTTTATAAGACTAAGACCGTAAATTTCTCCATTGAAAATGACTTTATTCCCACTCATATTTAGCTCAAACATGTAATTACAAAGTAACTTTTAATTTTATTATTTTACTTTATATATATATGTCACGCGTATAATGAAATTCATATGATCTGTATATTTTTCTCAAAAAGTTATGCTAAGAAAAGTAAATATATAAAATTATGTATTATTTTAATAGAATATTAGAATTGAGGCACAACCTCAAAGACCATCGTTATGGCTTCCATGTTGTCCACCACCATACACATAATATCCATAAAATCTGAAAAATACAAAAATATAAAGAAAAAAAGGGAAACTATTTTTTTTAAATGGATTATAGAAATTACAAAATACATAAAACGCCAAAAATTTAATTTCCACGCGTTTTGCTTGCGTGTGGAGGTCGCCCATTACGGCTCTCTGCATCCCACCTCAACAATTTAAAGCAGCCCCCAATCAGCCTCGCCACCATTTCACCACCGATCTCCCACCCCAAACATGGCTCCCACTCTCGTTCTTTCCGCCGTCCTCCGCCGTGACCTCCTCCTCGTCCTACTTCTCTTCCTGACGCACCGGAATATTCTCACACGCGCCGCCGATGGCAGGTGGGATTTGCTCCTATCCAACATCGGCATTTCAGCCATGCACATGCAGCTCCTCCACACTGACCGCGTCGTCATGTTTGATCGCACCGATTTCGGCGCCTCCAACATATCCTTACCCGACGGGAAATGCCGCCGGGACCCGAACGACACGGTGTTGCCGGTCGACTGTACAGCCCACTCGGTGGAGTACGACGTCGCGTCGAACTCCATCCGCCCACTCATGGTGCTCACAGACGTCTGGTGCTCCTCCGGCGCCGTCATGCCCGACGGAACTCTGGTCCAAACGGGAGGGTTCAATGACGGCGACCACGCCGTCAGAATTTACGAACCATGCAGAAACAGCACCTGCGACTGGCGAGAAATCAGCCGCGGGCTCACACAGAGACGGTGGTACGCCACCAATCACATTCTGCCGGACGGGAGGCAGATTATCATCGGTGGACGGCGGCAATTCAACTACGAGTTCTACCCGAAGACATCATCGACTGATGGGTCGTATAATCTGCCGTTTCTAGTTCAGACCAATGATCCGAGGATAGAGAATAACTTATACCCGTTTGCTTTTCTGAACGTTGATGGAAATCTCTTCATTTTCGCCAACAACCGAGCTATACTGTTCAACTACATAAACGGGTCGGTAGTCAGAACCTACCCGACTATTCCGGGTGGGGATCCGAGGAGTTACCCGAGCACGGGCTCCGCAGTTTTGCTTCCATTGAAGAACAATGCAGCAGCTGAAGTTCTGGTGTGTGGTGGAGCTCCAAAAGGAGCTTATGTTAAAGCGAATAATGGTGATTTTGTCGGGGCCCTCAACACGTGCGGGAGGATCCGAATAAACGACTTGAATCCTCAGTGGGTCATGGAGACAATGCCCATGGGTCGGGTCATGAGCGACATGCTCTTACTCCCAAATGGTGAAGTCTTGATCATCAACGGGGCAGGTTCGGGTACTGCTGGATGGGAATTGGGTCGGAGCCCAGTTCTCACTCCGGTCATTTACCGTCCGGACAACCGGGTCGGATCAAGATTCGAGGTCCAAAACCCGAGTTCGACACCTCGTATGTACCACTCGACAGCAGTGTTACTTCGTGACGGTCGGGTTCTTGTGGGCGGCAGCAATCCTCATACTTACTACAACTTCACAGGAGTCCTATACCCGACAGATTTAACTCTACAAGCATTTTCTCCACGGTATTTGGATCCGAAATTCGCGTACCTCCGACCCAAGATCATTTCACCCGTTTCGCAATCTCAAATCGGGTACGGGCAACAACTACCGATCCGGTTCACCATTCCTCCGGGTAGGTTAAACAGCACATCTGTCATGGTGACGATGGTTGCCCCGTCATTTAATACCCACTCATTTTCAATGAACCAAAGGCTGCTGGTTCTGACCCGTGGGGATGTGACAGCAGTGGGAAGATCCACATACCAAGTTCGGGTCGGGGCACCTGGGTCGGGTAATCTCGCACCGGCTGGGTACTATCTAGTCTTTGTGGTTCATCAAGATATTCCAAGTGAGGGTATTTGGGTCCAGATCCGGTGAATGATTCGGAGCCCCGATCCGTACGTTCTGCTTTAGGTCTTTTGTAGATATCACATGATTCGTATACAAAGGATTGACCTTAATTATACATATGAAATTTCATTTTTTACCATATATTAACTATAATACAAAAATAGTAGAGGATGAGAATAATGGGTTTGTCTTTACATTGTACCGAATCAAGTTGTAAGAATTATTTTTTCTTTCAACGAGGAATTACAAGTATTGCCGGTTTTTTATTTTATTTAAAATTTTTTTATACATGTAATATATATTAGAGGTTTAATTACACTTAAACTTCTTTAAAAATGTAAAATTATACTTTCTCCAAATAAAATTTAAGATTACACTTACACCCCGTACAAAAATTCACTATTTACACATGACCCCTTTTTGTTAGAATCTGAACAAAAAATGCTGACATTGCCAAATAAATACATAAATTTCTAATTTTACCACTCTTTCACAATTCCATTGTAATATTTTTATACTTGTAAAGAGTAAATGAAATATATATAATGTAAAAATAGTGTACTTATAATAAAATATTGCCTCCCATATAGCAATTCGGAGAAATATTATAGGAGAATGTTAAATGAGGCATAAAATTAAAAATTTATGTAATTTCTTTTGTTAACGTTAATATATTCCATCTAAACCCTAATGGGACAGAGTCAGGTGTAAATAGAAAATTTTTGTAGGGAGTGTAAGCGTAAGTTTAGACTTTTTTAGGAGAAAGTGTAATTTCACATTTTTAGAGAGGGTTTAAGTGTAACTACCCTATATTAAATAGAATAAAAGATGTAATAAGATTTGAAATAGAAAATTCAATTCGTGATTAACAACAAAAATTGAGGTTTGAAATTGAAATGGGAATATAGTAATATGGCTGTAATGTAAGAATTAATTATTTATATTTTATTAATTAGTTTTAATTATGAAAAATTCAAATTCAAGTGGTCAATCGTGAGATGGAGTAATAGACAATATCAAGGGAAAAATTCAAATATAGTTTTGATGTCTAAGTCTTTTCAGTCACTTGCCCGCACGTACCAATATATTAGTTGGAAGTTTTAATTTTTCATTCTTTTTTCCTTATTTATACCTTTGGCTAACTCTGCTCGTATTTTCATTTTTATACAGTTCACATCAAGGTAATGATTGTACTTCATTTAATATATATACGTATATACTATAGAAAAAAGAAAATAATAGCGATAGAAAATCAAGTGACAATACTAATATTATCACTTATATATTTTGAGTGAGAAGAATTCTTATTTTATTACTATAATAATTTTCATATTTTAATACGGACAGTATTAATTAAGTAAATGTTTGTCACTAGGAATAATTAATGGCAATTTGTTTCTTTTGTATAAAGTTGTGGCAATAAGCAATCACATGTATATTATTGATAATGTAGTTCACAACATATTTGTCACTATATATATGTCACTAATTATCTATAACAATAGTTTAATTAAGGGTGAATTATAATGACATTCCCTCAAGTTTAACATAATTATAAATACCTCCTCGTTGTTTCAAAAATTGCAAATATTTCTACGAGGTTTGTAATTTTTAACCAAGGGTCTCAAATAGTCCATTTTTCGATTGATTTCTTTTTTTAAATTCTAGAAAAATTAGAAGAGGCAAATTACATTATTGCTCGTCTGTATAAAAAACGTAAGAAACCTCTTTGTGCACATTTTTGTTCAAACTTTTTTTAAAAAAAGTATAAAATGTTCAATTTGCATAAGGACATTTTGGTCAGTTTACTCATAGAAATGGATAGAAATGAGTTATTTGTTAGACGGTTACAAACTTCAGGAGTGTATTTGTAATTTTTAAAACAAAGAGGAGGTATTCGTAATTATACTAAACTTCAGAAAATGTCATTGTAATTCACCCTTATTAATGCACAATTCTTGTCGATGATAAATACATTCTGACCACATTAAAATCATAATGGTCAATTAAGATATATACTTCCCCTAAAATAAATAAATAATAAATAAAGATATACACTTAGAAACAATTTTAAAATTAATTATCACGTAATATTTTGTTTCTAATATTATTTTTCTAGTGACATGTATTATATAAAATATATGTTATCTGTATATTTCATTTAACATAACATCAAATATTTTTTTAATATAAAAAGTGTATATTTTATATATAATATAATAAAATTAAATAAAATACGAGATGCTATATACTGGTCGTTTGAAAAATAGTTAATTAATGTCAAAGCTATCCTTTATTTGGTAGTTAAATTTATAGGCGAGAAACCCATTTTCAAAAATAATAAATAAAGTATAATGATGTGACAAAATAATCATTTATTTGGTTTTGGGGCATCATAGTGTCAAAATTAGCACATTGAGATGGCAAGGTGCTCCAGCAACTTTTAATATCCGGAAACGCGATATCTTGCTTTTGTATATAAAAAGCGCATTTACCAACACGGCGTCGGGGATGCTCAACTTTATCTCTTGATCTTGACAAATGCTAAGTAGCAATTTTATTTCCAGAATTAGGTAAAAATATCTTGGTATTTTTGACTATTTATTTTATTTCTTTTTACACACTTTAAAAAGCCCACATTATTCTGCAATTTTTCAAAATAAATATTCAATTTTGCTTCTAAATATTAGGTCATAAAAATGCGAGATTGGTCAATATATATATCGGAGTACTGACGTATTAAATAAATTATATTTTAAGTGTTATTATACTTATAATGTTTGCGCCATTAATTAAAAATTGTACTTCAATCATATAAATAAATATAATGTACCTATCATATAATTAATATTGGGCTGATCAAATCCAACTAGAATTTTTCAGTAATACTGGCTCCTTATTAATTAAGGTTTTGTCTGTTTGTATTTTCTAGTTGATTTTGAGACAGTGAAAAACATTACGAATTTTTACCTATTTTTTTTATAAAACATGCAATTTAAGACATTTTACATTATCTTTCTTCTTCTCTCGTTAACACAAAATACAAAACTAAATATGTTAAAAATAACGTGAAAATATAAATATATTTATCTTTATTTTTTTCTCTCGATTAAATTTTGTCGGTAGTTTAAGTGCCATAATTAGTGTATGCGACAAATTGCAGGTCACTTGGTCATGTCATTTTCCTAAGCCAGTTGTAATTTAAAAGGCAGACTTCAGTTTTAGACACGAGAAACAGTCGTCGTCGATAACAATGGCCCTCTCAACTTCTTCAAACAATCAAGAATTTCGATTTGCGAGAGAATTTAGGATTAAAATCATAGTAAATAATTATTATTAATTATAATTAAATAAAAATTATTATAAAAATTTACATTATTCTCCATGAAAATTCTTTTTATTATGGTTATGAGCTATAACAAATATTTTTGTTATGGCTAAATATTATAACAACACTCGCAAATATCACTGCCAATATCCGTTGTATGACCGTGGTGAATGACTATTCACTACGACTATTTATTTTTAATCATGATAATTAGCCATGGATTAAATGTTAAATTTTTTCTAATGGGAACAACCCCTATAATTTAGTTTTTTATTTGTTGAGGAAATTCTCGGCTATATTTGAATCAATAAATTTGAAACTATAAATGTCAAAATCTTAATAATAACAAGCTTTTTGAATTTATTTAGATAATTCTAAATTAAAAGGATTTTCAATTCTAAATTTCAATGTATTTTGCTGAATATGCAATTTTAAAAATTTCTAATATAGAATCATTTGGAATTATTTTTTCAAAATTATTATCTTAAATTCAAATCTATCGATGCAAACACAGTGGATTAGTAATCGGTCCAAGGGGGGATATAGAGTATTCATAATTAAATTTATTATTTAATTTTTTTTATTGAGACGATCGAGATCGATAAAATGACACCAATTAATTGGCTATAATTTTACACACTGACCACTTGAACTTGTTTATACATGAAAATTGAGTTTTTATTTACAATGAAACGGCCGAAAACATATTATAAATTTATATGATCTATTAAGAGTGAGATCCTTAAAATAACTTTTTTATTGAAAAAATAATTCTTAAACATAACTATTATTCATAAGATGTTTACTTTTTTATCAATTAATCCTCTTAATTTTAAATTATGTACACACATCAAATGTGCTTCAATCGCTAGTCTTCGTTGAATGCTTGGTTACTTTTAGTTTTGTACTATTAGTCGACGTAGCATGCCGTCTCTATGTGCATATAATAAATAGTATAGATATAACTAGTTGTGCCAATAGTCCTAGCTCAATTGACGAAGTTGAGACTCCATAATCTTTGGGATCATGGGTTCGAACCCCTTGCGTTGGATGATGTTGTTACTATTGTACTGTAGGTATTATTTGTAACTGTAATAATTAGGTGTTATTTATGTGATATTATTAATTTGATTATTGTAATTATCTCGACTCGTTATTGATATTCACAGATCTCCTTGTAATATCTTTATTTCAATTAATAAAAATTCATTATTTAAAAAAAAAATGGACAACGGGCATACCACGATGAAAAGGTGCGAGAGAGGTCTCGTGTGCATTTGTCCAAATACAATGAAAAGGAACACAGAGGTTAACGAGATTCTTCCCGTGGTTATGAATATTGTGTTTGTTTTGTTTCTTTTTCAATATATATTTTTTAGGGTAAATTACAGCTATTTTTTCTGAAATTTGGTATAAGTATAAATATATTTTCGTTATTTGAAAAATTATAAATACTCCCTTGAGGTTTGTAACCGTCTAACAAATGATCAATTTCCATTAATTTTTATAGGTGAATTGACCAAAATGCTCTTATGTATTGAATTATTTTTTATTTAATTTTTAAAATTTTTTTGGACAGCAATGCGCAGGGAGAGGTTTTTTAAGATTTTTACACAGAGCAATAATAATGCAACTTGCCTTGGCTGATTTTTTTTTTACAATTTTAATAAAAAAATTCAAAGGCAAAAGGGTCAATTTCAGGTCTTTGGTTAAAAATTACAAACCCATGGGAGTATTTATAATTTTTCAAACCATGAGAAAGTATTTGTAATTATGTCAAATTTCAGGAGAGGTGGCTGTAATTTATCCTATTTTAAAAATAAAAGTTAATACACGATTAAAAACTAATGATCAAATGATTGACATGAGTAAATGAAAGTGGAGAATGATTATGATAATATCTTGACGGTTAAAAGATATTGTAAATCATTTGAAATAATTAAGTATTATATTATTATTATAAATATTTAAAGATATTATAAATATTTTTAAATGGGTGTTGAAGTGTCACAAATCGTTAATTATAAAAGATAAATGAGTTTTTTTTTTTTTATTATTATTAGTATAGATATCTTTCTAATATTGTGGTGATCGAAATTTTTCTTTAAAAAATAATAATGATTCAAGTCAAATACTTTATATCGACAGAGAAGTTCTTTACAATGTCAAAGAAACGTTGTTACGTTTGTTGCCCTCCTGACCTTTCTGGCCTATTTTACCATTTAAAAAATAATATATTGTTTTTATTTATTCAAGGAAGAACAAATTTAGTTTTCTGAATAAATTGATTATAATCGTATTATGATCTCAATCACTGATAATTATAACAATTGATATACTAATTCTCGATATCAAATATCTATACGTTTAATGAACAACCACTATTAATTTAAGTATAAATAATTACTATTAAAGTAGAATAACTATACACAGCTTAATGGAATTCGAATCCATAATATTATAATTATGAGACCTCAACATCGCCAACTTATGTATTAACAAACACTTTGCATTATCTTATATGCTCTAAAGCATCTTATGAGACATTCTAAAAAACTTGTAAACTCACCCCAAAACCCTCTAAAAATCTTAAATAAATAGGGTGAATTACAAGACCTCCCTTGAGGTTTGGCATAATAACGAATACCCCCTCGTTGTTTCAAAATTAAAAATACCCCCGAAGATTTGTAAGCATCTAACAAATAATCTATTTTCATCCATTTTTTTGGGTGAACTGATGAAAATGCCCTTATGCAAATTGAATTATTTTTTAATTTTTTTTTGGCAAAAATGCGCAGAGAGAGGTTTATTACATTTTTTACACAGAGGAGCAATAACGTAATTTGCTTCGACTGATTTTTCTATAATATAAGGAAAAAAAATCAAGGGCAAATGGACCATTTCAGGTCCTTGATTAAATATTACAAACCTCAAAGGGGTATTTGTAATTCTTAAAATAATGAGAGAACATCCATAATTATGCTAAATCTAAAAAAAATCATTATAATTTACCCAAATAAATATTGTGAACTATCCGATCATACATACGCTCAAAAAAAATGTCACACGCATCTACTACAAATATAACTCCAAGACTTTTATTCGTTTGGTTAATAAACAAAGGGAAAGTATCATGGACCAAAAAATTGTTTGTATCCACTTTTGATTTATATATGTTGTCTACGTGCATACAGAATAGGGTAATATTACATTTTATGTCCCTGAGTTTTGAACAAATTATACAAATACTCCTGTATTTTGCATAATTACAGTTACACCATCTGAAGGGTGTTAGTGTAATATTTTTCAGCAAGTGTTTGTGTAATTTTTGTCATTGAATATGGGTGTAGTTGTAATTACAAATATAATCGCAAGGGGTGTAGCTATAATTTTATAAAAGATAAAAAAATTATGTATTTTAGTCTAATTTTAAAAGGATCAATGTAATTTATCCAACAAAATAATAATAATAAAGGGTTTATGCAGCAGTCGATTTCGATGTGATTTTAGATACATAAAAGATAATATTTTTGTTGTCTATGTCGCGGGTGTTTTATGCTTACGCTTCCATCTTTTCTTAGTTTTCTTTCTGTAAGCTGACAGCTGACAGCTACCCTTTATCACCATTTTTTAATTAATTTTGTCAAGATCACAATATTTTATTTTTTTTAATTTTTTTTTCAAAAAGACCATTCTTTTGTCACTTGCGCAGGAGTACTTTACTCACTCAGAATTATCGTTATGTACTTTTATTGGAATGATATTTCAATTATTCCTATTGGAAGAAAGTTACAACTATACATATCTTTATCAACATTTAGAGATATTGATCACCAATTATATATGGGGAAAGTATATATTTTTATTGGGGTAATTTCACTTTTGGTACTTTAGGTATGACCTTATTTCACCTTTGGTACCCCCTGTTTCCATGGCATCAATGTTGGTATCCAAAGTTTCCTTTTTTCATCGAGTTGAATATCTGTCGTTAGTTGACCGTTAGAATTAATGGTCAAAGTCATTTTGGCGGGAAAATTGGCAGTTTTTTTGCCTATTTAAGCACATGTTTGGCTACCATTTACTACACCACAAAAACTAGAGTTGAAAAAGTAAAATTGAGAATATTTTGGGAAAAAAACAAGAGGTATGAGGATAAATCAGTTTCAATCTTACTCAAATACGAGTGTGGGTTCGTCTAATGAGAACATTTATGTGGAAAAAATATATTGTGAGTGTGCATTGAGCTATCATTGAAGACTTCTTGGACCAAAATAAATTCGGGAAGAAGGTTTTGGGCATGTCCTAATTACGGGGTAAATTTATATTTTATTCTTATACATTTTGTGTTTTTTATTATATACATTTTTCCTACATAAATGTTCTCATTAGACGAACCCACACTCGTATTTGAGTAAGATTGAAATTGATTTCTCCTCATACCTCTCGTTTTTTTTCCAAAATATTCTCAATTCTACTTTTTCAACTTTAGTTTTTGTGGTGTAGTAAATGGTAGCCAAACATGTGCTTAAATAGGCAAAAAACTGCCAATTTTCCCGCCAAAATGACTTTGACCGTTAACTCTGACGGTCAACTAACGGCAGGTACTCAGCTCGATGAAAAAAGGAAACTTTGGGTATCAACATTGATGACATAGAAACAAGGGGTACCAAATGTGAAATAAGGCCATACCTAAAGTACCAAAAGTGAAATTATCCTTATTTTTATTCCATTTTAGTGCTTATTGTAATATTTTATACCCATAAAATATGGGCTAATTTGCAGCTCTTAGTATGTATATAATCTCTACCATTTATAATGAAAATGCACACAATTCTGCACATCTTCTTGCCGTCTTGACATGGATCAATTAAGTTATTAAATAATAATTTATCCATAAATTATAGGAAATATTAAATGTAAGTACAATGAGCTCTCATGAGATTTGACATAGTTATAAATATTTTTTTTTATCTCAATATTTGGGAAATTATCAATTGGATCGGTTAAGTGCTTGGAATTGTTAACTTTGCCATCGCTATACATGTTTTTGTTTCAAAAAAATTAATTTGTAAAGAAATGGATGAGGTGGATGGAAATACTAATTGTCCACTTAGTCCATCAAATAGTTTCAGAAAAATTTAAAAAAATATGTGACATTATAATTTATAGTCCAAAAAGGCATTTTGGTCAGTTTAACATATAAAATGGATGAAAATCTAATGGAGACTAACAAATTGGGTTAGTTATTGGACAACCATTAAAATCATTGGGGGGAATTGATAATTTTTCAAATAACGAGAGATTATTTATGCTAAATTTCAAGAGAATTTGTTGTAATTTCCCCAATATTAAATAATTCTTCTTTATAACAGTTTAAATTTTTAAATGAGATAGTCATTCAATATGATATTAAAATCAGACTAAACTAGTGATTATGAGTTCAAATTCCTATTCACTTATTTACCAAAATAGACTTTCATGTTTATAATAAATCGTCTACATTCGAGGGAGCATATTAGAAATATTAAATAAAAACAAAATACTACTTGTCGTAAGCAAATATGTTTGATATATTACTATTAAATATTTTTTTAATAATTAAACTTTTAAATGAAATGATACTCTCATAAATTTAAGTTATTGCAACAACAGTCATGGTTGGCATGATGCAAAATTTTTTTTCTTCTCTTTTTAATTAATTTATTTATGGACGAGTTGCACTAGAAAAAATATGATTTTTCATTACGATAAATTACTATGGTCAGAAGAAAAAATTTTGGCGAATACAAATTAATTATGACTTTGCAACGACCATTAGCCGTTGTTTCTGTAAGTGTAGCCAAAATATTAGCCATGACGAAAACTATGCAAATGTTTTGGCTATGATTAAAAACTATGACAAATATTAATTAATTGTGCCAAAAATTAAGTTTCTGTATTGATTTTGGTTATTCGAAGTTAATAATATTTGATTTATTATAATTTTTTGACCCATATTCATTTATAGCGTTGCGATTTTTTTTTTCTTTAGTGTTGGCGGAATGAAGAGTGAACATGAAGATCGTTGTCAGATTTCAGTGGGTTCGACAATAATTTCTTACATCCTAGGAAGTTGCTGTTCCACCAATAGACCTATAGCTAGTTTTCACGTGAAATCGAAACTACTCTATAATTATGAAATTATAGGTTCGGATTCTGCCAAAAATTTGAGTTTTTATCGTTTGATTCTATTCTAATAATAGTTGTTTATTCATTTCGATAATACTTATTGAAGAATTGCAAATTGTTACTAATTTTAAAAAATAATGAATTATTTATCATTAAAAATTTATGATATAAGAAAAATATATTATGTATCTGGAATTTCCACTTAAAATAAATTAGAAATTCAGTCCCAACAACAACAGATTCTTTGGCCCCATGATGCTAGAGGTCATGGGTTCGAATTCCTGCGGTGGGATGATGTTGTTGCTACTGTATAGTAGGTATTATTTGTTATTGTAATAGTTAGGTGTTATTTATGTGATATTATTAATATGTTTATTGTAATTGTCTTTGTTCGATGTTGATATTCGATAGGACTGATTGTATATTTGTAATAGTTAGGTGTTATTTATGTGATATTGTTGATGTGTTTATTTTAATTGTCTTTGTTCAATATTGGTATTTGGCATGACTAATTGTAGTTTCTTTATTTCAATTAATAAAGTTTATCGTTTTCGATTTAAAAAAATAAAAAAAATAAATCTATAATTGATAAATAATGGAATCCAATTATCTATTTAATAAACTACTTCTACAATCGAAAGCATGTGAATATATAGTACTTGACGTCATGAGTAATTTTGAGGTCATGTGCTCGAATTTTACTAATTGTATTGGTATTTGTTTTACTTTATGTGAATTTATTGTAAATAGTATCATTATTCGTAGTTATATCGATGGGTTGATTGAATAATGGTGTGGCGTTCAATTTATTGAAACATTGATGTAATAATCTAATTAACGCTTAAAAATACACACGTTCATCAGTTGTGTGAGCAACCAAGCTAACGGACATGCGCATTGCACGTGCCCTTGCTGTCTATTTTTTTTGTTTATGAAAACTTGGATATGGGACTAAAAATCTAGTTTTTCCAATTTTAAAACTATTTTCAAAATATGATAAAGCAAAGGACTAATGCTGAGTTTTTTAAATTTAGAGATCATTTTAAAAATTTCGTAAAGTAGATGACTAAAAGTGTTGAACTCCTACTCTATGGGAGTAAAAGTATAATTTACCAATAAAATCAAGGGTGAATTACAATGGCACCTCCCCTGAGGTTTGGCATAATTACGGATACCCCCTCATTGTTTTAAAAATTACAAATACCCCCCTGAGATTTGTAACCGTCTAACAAATAATCCAGTTTCATCCATTTTTATGGATGAACTGACCAAAATGCCCTTATGCAAATTGAATTATTTTTTAAAATTTTCTAATTTTTTTTGGACAAAAAATGCGCAGGGAGAGGATTCTTACGTTTTCTTTTACACAAATAAACAACAATGTAATTTGCCTCTGCTGATTTTTCTACAATTTACAAAAATAATCAAGGGCAAAATGGACAATTTCAAGCCCTTGGTTAAAACCTATAAACTTCAGGGGGTATTTGTAATTTTTGAAACAACGAGAGGGTATTCGTAATTATACAAAACCTCAAAGGATGTAATTGTAATTCACCCTAAAATCAAACAAACCAAAACCTTATCTTAAAAAATAAAATAAACACTTAATTTTATTGTTAAAGAAAAAATAAATAAATTAAATGTGGAGGTGAAAATCACGACTGGATTGAGGAGAGTATAGTGGGTAGGAACTCACGGGTTGCAGCTAAGTTAAAAAACATCACGGGTCTGCTTCTTCTTCAGATCAGATCTCCGTCTCACACCAATTACTATTTTAGACCATACTTTTCAATAATTTTTGGTTCTCAATTTGGATATTCTTCTTCCCAATTTCCCATAAGATAATCACTAATGGAAACCAAATTTTTTTACCCAAATTAAATTCGTTCGAACCAAATCAGTCACAGAGCAAATGTGATATGCTTATCATGTGATTGACCACTTTTCCTGAATTGTAAATCAATAACACAACAAATTGATTGTACTTGCCATTTAATTGATTCAAGTTCGATCAAATTCAGTTCGAATTAGAATTTTCTGGGATGAAAACCATGCATTGTTAGGCTTTGACATGACATGATAGAGGCTCCACCTCTTTTGTTCCCTCTTACTCTTTTTCCTCCCTTTTTGTTTTAAAAAAAAATTAAATTAATATCTGGTGAGATTAGATTTAATTTCACAAATACTCGTTATTCTTTATAAAATTAAGGAATAATTACATTTACACCCCCTCACCTATTGTCCATTTACACAAATCACTCTTGCCTTTTGAAAAATTACAGAAACCACCCTTGGCAGCCTCTAAAATCCAAAAATACCCCTATTGACTTGGTCAAACTTTAATATAAATTTTGAAGGACAAAAATGCCTTTAGGGGTGTTTCTGTAGTTACCAAAAGGTAGAGGGGGTGTTGATGTAATGTCTATGAGGATGAGTAATATGACTCCATATATTTTTTTATTATTTATGTCAAACTTAAATTTAAATTTAAATTATTTTATTAACTTTATTTAATTGAATCTCTATATGAAATCACAGATTTTAATAATTGAAATATTAAATTATTTGATTAATATATATTTATAAAGTTAGTTACTATGCTGTACATTTAAATTATAATTATCCACTTGTATAAATATTTTAGATTTTTAAAATTAAAAAATTATTTATCCTCTATTTGTATTTATAACTAAATTTAATAAATTATATCAAACTTAATTAAATTTAAGTTTAAATAATTTTATTAACTATTTTTTGTTGAATCTTTACATAAATTACATATTATAATAATTGAAATATTAAATTTTTCAATTAATATATTACAAAAAGTTAGTTACTAGGCTATAGATTAAAATTATAATTATCACACTTGTACAAATAATTTTAGATTCTTAAAATTAAATGATTATTTATCCACTAGTTTATTTGTGTCTAAATTTTACTATAATTAATAAATTATACATATATGTATATATATATATTTATACATATATAAAAATATATATATTTATACATATATAATATATGTTTATATTTTTGTACATACATATTTGATAGTGGACGAAAGTGGAGGAGGGCGACAACGAAGGCGGGCGAAAGCGGAAGAGGGGTCGAGCGCAGGCGGGGAGGCGACGAGGAGGGCGCAAGGGGGGTAGCGGGGGTGAGGGATAATTTAAAAAAAATTAAAATATTTTTTTTAAAAATAAATTATTTATTTTACTAATTATGATATGATTTATATAAAATTCATAAATTATTTCAAATTATGATATATTAATTTTAATAAAATTTAGTTATAAATAAAAATAGAGGATAAATATTTTTTTAATTTTAATAATTTCAAATAATGTATTCAAGTATGATAATTTTTTAATTTAAACTTATAATCTAGTAACTAATTTTAGAAATATATATTAATTCAATAATTTAATATTTCAATTATTAGAAACTGTAATTTTATACAGAGATTCAATTAACAAAAATTAATAAAATAATTTAAATTTAAATTTAAGTTTGATATAAATAAAAAAAATATATTGGGTCATATTACTCATCATCATAAACATTAGATTAACACCCCTCTACCTTTTGGTAATTACAAAAACACCCCTAAGGGCATTTTGATCCTTTAAAATTTATATTAAAGTTTGACTAATTGAATAGGGGTATTTTTGAATTTTAAAGGCTGTTAGGGGTGGTTTTTGTAATTTTTCAAAAGACAGGGGTGGTTTGATAAGGGGGTGTAAATGTAATTATCCCTAAATTAAAGTAACATCTTTGAAGTGAGATTGTAATTGTAATGTATATGAAGACATTTTCAGGAGTAAAATCTTACACAAACACTCTTAAAGTAAATTATATTGACCCCCCTCAAGGGATATGTTTATAATATTGTAAAGAATATGGAGTATTTGTGTAATTAAATTTAATTTCAGGGGTACCTGTATAATTTACCCCTTGTTTTCCAGCTTTAGTTAGTAAATGTATGAGACAAGTGCATTGGTAACATGGATTGTTGCATATAGTATAAGTAGGGTAAATTACATTTTTGGTCCCTATACTTAAAACTTACTCGATTTTGATGCCTAACATTTTCAAAGCATGATTTTGGTCCCTCATTTTTTAAAATTGTTACGTTTTTCGGTTCAACCTTAAAATTGGGGTTAAGACGCAACATGACCGTGTTCTCCAACTCCGTTAGTTAATTGTGTAGTTGAATATTTATTAATTTGAAAATGTCAACATAGCTAGTACTTTCGAGAAACCAATCTATATTTTATTATAGTGATAATTATATTTACGCCCACTGATCTATAGTGTAATTACATAAATCATTTTTATTTTTTACATAATTATACATATACTCGTTAAAAGTATCAACATCATTATATCGACACCCCATCTCCCATTTTCCAGCTCAAAAAAGGTTGATGCCAGCTAAAAATACTCTTGAAAACCCCAAAATGCCCATGTTGACTTGGTTAGACATTTATTTGATTATTCATGGACCATAATGCCACAACGAAACATGAATCAATAGAAACATTAGGGTAAATTACAGCTGCCTCCACTGAGATTTGACAAATTACACCGAATACCCCTGTAGACAAATAAATTTTGCGCCCAACTCTTAGATTGTCTCAACATTTTTACCTAATTATATAAAAACATATGCTTATACATATTAAAACAAATATTTCAATAATTATATATAAAGTCAAAATTAAATATTTAATACATAGTTAATTATATAAGATATTAAAACCAAGAACAACATGAGAGACTTAAATTAAATGGTTACATTATTTATTATCTGATGATAACGATAGACGCCCTCCAACTCAATTTTTCAGAAGAAAATAGCCGACCACAAATTCTAGAACGTGCAAATTCGATATATTTATATATGTATATATATATTTATATATATATATGATGTAATTGAAGGTTGATATGTATATATTTTAGATTTGAGAGCTTAATTTGAAAGGTAGGATGCAAATGAATGGGAACACAAATGAGAAGTAGCACTCAAATATATACTGTTATTTGGAATGAATTTTCCGATGGATTTAGCAATTATAATATAGCCGTTAAAATATAGTCGTTAGACCATTTTCAGACGGTTTTTGCGAAGAATTTTCCGACGACAAATAGCCGTTATAATATAGCCGTTGTAATATAGTCGTTAGACCTTTTTCCGACGGTTTATTGGAACGACTTTTCTGACGACACGACCTATCCGTTAGAAAAGTTTATGACCATCATTTGGCGTCGGAAATTCTGTCCCAAAATATTATATTTAACGACAAAATTTCCGAGAGATTGTCGTCGGAACTTTGTTTTGGTACCTTACCGTCGCAAAAAAAATTGTCAAGTGGTCGGAATTCCATTGCAAATGTCCGACGATCGGTACACCGTCGGAAATTCTATCCCGAACTTGGAGAAAGAAAATTTTCCGACGAACTTTCCAACGATTAGCGACGAACATCTTTTCACGTCCTATTTTCCGATGGAATTTGCGACGACTGTATCTGTTTTTCGACGAATTGTGCAATTCCTCCGTCTATTGAAGGAATCCGTCGGAAATTAGTAAAATTCGTTATAAACCGTCGAAAGTTAGGACAGATTTTGTGACCACTGTTGGTCGTCCCAAATTTCCGTCCCAATAAACTTACTGGTTCGAGGATTTTGAGCTTGAGCTCGAGCTCGAGCTCGAGCTTGACGAACCTAAAAAGGTAGGCTTGAGCTTGCTCAGATGTAGTAGATAAATGGAGCTAATACTTTTTTTTTTTTTTTTTTTCTGGAACAAATTTGATCATATTACAAGAAGGCTGTGTTGTGGCATTCAAATTAAAAATTTAGAACTTGGACAATAATTGGTTCGAGCAATAGAATATTTAAAAGTGCAAAATATGAATAAATAAATAAAAAAATTCAAAAAGCTTCCTTATTTGAATATATGACTTGATAATATTTTTGTTATATATCTAAAATTGGTTTAGTGTGACATAATTAGTAATAATAATATAGAAAATATGCATCAAATTATCTAAATACTTGGAAGTTATACATTTATCAAATTAGAAAAATATATTTGTGTAGATAAAGGTTTTTATTAATATCATGTAATGTATTAATTTTAATAAAATAAATAAATGTAAGTTATATTCTGAAAGTAAAATAAGAATAGTCATGGACATACGTTTTTAAAATACAATGATGCCATTTGAAATTTTTATATAATACAATTATACAAAATAAAAATAAGAAATCAAATAGTACTTCATACTTATTATATATATATATATATAAATATATTTAGTGAGATAACAATGAAAATAAGTAAAATTATTCAACCATTATTATGATTGTTATTATCAATTAATTCATGGGAATCACCAAATTTCAACATGAGTAATAAGTAGTAAAATAGATTATATACTATGGGTCTTGGTATAAATACTCATAAATAAATATAAAAAATATAAGTTAATTGTTAGAACTTGTTGATTTACAAAAGTGCAAGAGATTACAAATTGATATTGAGGTATAACCATAAAATTATATTCATTATACTAAATAATTATTTACAAAAAAAAAATAAATATCAAAGCTTACTAAATTATGATTAATCTAATTTTTAGATAGATATTAGATAATATAAATAAAAGTACCATATTTTAATATTATCTAAAATTAAAAATATGAGATATTGATTATTAATTCTAATATATGGTGAATTTTGAATATAAACTTGATATAATATTAAAGATATCGTTAGATATATAAGACTACTTAAAAATACAAAAATAAAAATAAAAATAAAAAGGAAAAAGCTTGCACTAGCTCGCGAACAGAAATAATTGAGCTCGAGCTCGAGCTTGATTTGCACCCCTACTTATACTTAAGCCATAACGAAAGTGATGTCATAATTATGTTTTAATAAAAATTAATATATAAAATTATATTAAAATAATAAAAAATATAATAATTATTTTTGAAGTTCATATAGGAATTAAAATAATCTCAAGTTTGATAGTAAAATAAGTATGGTAAAGATTTTAGGCCAAAAATAAAAATAGAAGAACCGCCTAAATAACAAAAATAATGAACTATTTATCATTATAATTAAGTTATAACTAAATTTTATTGCTAATAAATAGTTAGCATCCACCGTTGTTAAAATAATATATAAATCCTATTGTATTAATTATTTAATTAGAAACTTAAGTAATCATAGAAGACCAAAATTTAATTAGGTACGGACTTAATGAGTTTGTAAATTTATAAATATATAATTCAAATAATTATTAAAATGTGGGTGTTGGTTTTCTGGATTTTTTCCAATTTTCATACAAAATGTTATGGTTCAATTTAAAATTGTATCAATTTTGTAATTTTGAAAAAAGTTCATGAATCGGGTCACCAGTTCAACTGACGGTTCGAGCGATTTTCAAAAAATAGAACGGTTTTAAGGCTAGTTTGATTTTATAGGTTGGACCAGATTATTTTATGGGTCGAGTCACAATTTTACCAGTTCGAGCTGAATTTTAAAACATTGTTTGGTGGGTTTAGAGGCAATTCTCATGGTCCCCTTACACTATTAGAAGTCTATGGTTAGTGGAGAGTAGTGCATATTGAAATTAAATAAGTTGGCATCACTAGTTTAACTTTCTTTTTCTTTCGATAGTATGTGATTTATTATATTATTCGATACATTCAATTAAATCATATTGATACAGTGCATTAACAATTCAAATCAATGAATACCTCCAAACGAGATAAATAAACAACAAATTACTATAAAAGTAGATATAATAACCATATTTGTGGGATTCGAACTCACAACTTTTTTGTTGTGATGCCTCATCACCTGTTTATCTATAACTGATTGATAGCTTTTGGAATTTAACCTTAGAGCAGGTTTTAGGTTTGGTAGCTAATGAATATTGAGCAGCCACTAGGTAGAGTTTCTCTCAATCCTAAATTACGTAACATTGTGTTTGAATTGACGAATTTGGATTTAAGGATTTCAAACTCATCAAACTTATTTGGATAAATTCATGCTGCATCTGACCTCAAATCCTTAAGCTTTCATTTGAACTATACTTTGTGGAATTGTAATAAATTTTAAATTTTTTTAATATTGAGTCATTTGAAATCCTTACTTCAAATCCTCCCATGAAATCTAAATCTTTTCATCCTAATGCAGCCTAAATTATCTTCTAGTCTAAGTTGGATTGAAAATGAATGAAACACAAAAAACTAGTATAAACATAAATCTATATCAGAGGGAATTTTTTTTAAAAAAATTTTATGAAATATGGTGAGATCCAAATAGGGCTCGTGCTAATTTCATTTTTGACTTAGGCTTTATGCGTTCACTAGAAAAAAGTTTTAATATTGGCTACAATTTTATTAGCTATGGACTAAAATCATGGCAAATATCACTAAAAAAAAAGGCTTATTTGGGACAGATATTGGGACGGAATTTCCGATGAAAATTCGTCGCTAATCAGGTTTCCGATGGATTTGGGACGAAACGGTTACCGTTTCAAAAAGGCACATCGAAAAATATTTCCGACGAACGTTCCAACGAAAATGCATTTATGTCGGAATATTTGTAATGGAGTTCCGACGGTCCATTAATGCTGTCGAAAAATTCGCCCATATGACGAAAATATGTTTTTTTATATGGAACGAAAGTTGGAACATATTTTGGGACAAAAATTGAGGATTTGCGAATTTTGAACAAAAAAAAAATTATATAGTGCCGTCGGAACATCCGTCGAAAAATTATCAAAACGTTGATCGAAAAAATTGTGACATAACGTGTGGTGGAACATCCGTCGGAAAGTTGGTCAGAAAAAATTGTGACGAATATTTTATCGGCCGCGTGCACTACATCAAAAGTCGATCCGATAAGCCGGACATATCGTAGTCGTACGAACTAGGGCCGACATCACCTGGTCCTCTGGTCCCAGCTGCATCATGAACCATCCTCTGATCCCAATTCATCTGCTCATAATCACTCCATTGCGTCGCCATGTCAGGTGCAACAAGAGTCTCCGCACAAACCGGTGTGAGCTGATTATCATAGTACTCAAACACTTGTGTCTCACCATGGGCAGTCCAATTGTAGTATCCCTCCACAAAACCCTTCATACATTTGTCGTACATAACCTCATCTGTCGTTTTAAACTTGCGATTTCTGCACTTACGACACGGGCACATAATTTTATCGCCGCTCATGTGTGTACGCTGATTCTTAGTCCAAATTACGAAAAGGGTCACAAAATCACATATTTCAGTTGAAAATGTTCGAGCTCGTTTAGAAGTCCCTGAAGCGACTCTCAATCAATCAAAGGCATCTGAGTTACAAATACGCCGGAAGCGTGGTAGACCCACTTGGCTCTAAAGATGTAAATCCTCGAAAGAGGAAAGAACATGTTGTCTCAATTAATAATGATATTGATGTGGCCACTGGTAATGTTTCTAAGGATAAAATCCCTAAAGTGATTTCATCTAAAGAATTTGAACGCAATGAGCAAGATCCCAAAGATAATTACGAGATGTCTATTAATTATGCTCATAATAGTTTTGGTTGGTATAGAAATGGAGTTGAAATTGATGAGATTTTTGCTTATTCTGTAGCCATCGAAATTATGGACGAAGATGATAACGATCCTCAAGCTATGGAGGAATATAGACACCGAAATGATTGCAAAAGTTGGAAGGAGGCAATACAAGTTGAGCTTGACTCGCTAAATAAGCGAGATGTATTAGGACCTATAACTCCAACACCAAAAGGTGTCAAGTCAGTTGGCTATAAGTGGGTGTTTGTACGGTATAAAGCTAGACTTGTGGCACAAGGCTTTACTCAAAAGTCAAAAATAGATTATACTGAAACGTATTCACCTATAGTGGATGCAACCACACTTAGGTTTCTGATCACTTTAGCAGTAATTGAACAACTGCAAATGCAGCTCATGGATGGGTTATTGGATACAGATATATACATGAGAATCCCAAAAGGATTGAAAATGCCTGAAGCATTGAAGTCAAAACCCCGTCATATGTACTCCATCAAATTAAAAAGGTCCTTGTTTGGACTTAAACAATCAGGACGTATGTGGTACAATCGTCTTAATGAGTATTTAATAAATAAAAGATTTTTTAATAATCAAATAAGTCCATGTTTATTCATAAAGATGACAAAGTAGGAATTTGTAATCATAGCTGTGTATGTTGATGATTTGAATATCATTGGATCTCCTGAAGAGATTCGACATGCAGCTGATTACTTAAAAAGTGAGTTTGAGATGAAAGATTTGGGTACTACAAAGTATTGTCTCGACCTGCAGTTCGAACATACTAAAGGTGAAATTTTCATTCATCCATCAAACTATACAGAAAAGGTCCTTAAGCGTTTTCATATGAGCAACGATCATCCATTAAGTACACCTATGGTAGTTCGATGATTTGATGTTAAAAAGGGCCCTTTCCATCCTCGAGCAGATAATGATGAGATTATGGGTTCAGAAGTACCATATCTCAGTGCAATTGGTGCATTGATGTATCTTGCTAATAATACCTGACCAGATATAGCTTTTCCAATTAATCTACTAGCAAGATATAGTTCAACACCAACAAAGAGACACTTGAATGGTGTCAAACACATTCTGCGCTACTTGCGTAGAACAAGTGATATGGAACTATATTTTGAACGGCATAACGATGCCAAAGCAACCAATTTAGTTGATTATTCAGATGCGGGATATTTATCTGATCTGCATAAAGCCATATCTCAATCTAGATATTTATTCATGTATGGCGGAATGGCTATTTCATTGCGTTCAACAAACAAACTTTGGTAGCCACCTCGTCAAATCTTGCAGAGTTAATTGCACTATATGAGGCTAGGTGTGAATGTGAATAGCTTATCACTGATACATTATGTTCATGAATCATGTGGACTAGAATCAATTGAGAAAAGTCCACAGTAATATATGAAGATAATGCGGCTTGCATCGCCAAATCAAAGAAGGATATATTAAAGGTGACAGAACCAAGCACATATCACCAAAAATTTTCTCCACTCATGAGTTTCAAGTGGAAGGCAAAGTTGATGTTAAACAGATTCCATCAAGTCAGAACTTAGCAGATTTATTTACGAAGTCATTACTAACAAAAGTGTTCAAGCAGCTCGTACATAATATTGACATGCGACGTCTGAAAGATATTTGCCCGAATTGAGGGGGAGATTATACAACTGTACTCTTCTCCTTAGTCTTGGTTTTTGTCCCATTGGATTTTTCCTGGCAAGGTTTTTAACGAGGCAGGATGTATATTATAAGATGTGTGCATTCAAGAGGGAGTATTGTAAATATACATATTATTATGTATGAATGCACACACCCCTTGGTATTTTCCCCCATAATATCTCTAACTTTTTGTAATTCCCCATTATGTTTGTAATTATATTTATTTAATATTTTAGTTTGTAATAATATTTTGGTAGCCTATAAATACCACCATATAATTCATTTGTAGAGTAGCTTTTGGATGAATAATATAGAAGTTTTGGATAGAATTTTATTCTTGTCTTTCTCATATATAGTTAGGAGTGAAAGGCCAATAAACTTAAAATTTTTCTAAGTTTATAACAAAATCAAGATAATCCGACAATTTTTTATTATTCAGTCCAAATTAGGGTTTCAGAATCATTTTTTGGCCGAAAATGTCGCCAGAAAATTTAAAAATTGGGTGACTTTTGTCCATGCTAGCAAAATTGGGCATGCAATTAGGCTAATTATTATTTTTAATTTTTTAAGGTGAAAATATTAAATTATTATTAATAGAAATAAACCGATTATAATTAGTCATGTCGAATATATGATCTAACTAATTCAATTACAACAATCATACGTTGATCAACAATATCACATAAATTAAATCTAAACAATACTTACTATGCATAGAACAACATCGCACACATTGATAGGGTTTGAATTCACGACCTCTAAGGTCATGGGACTTCAACTTCGTCAGTTGAGTTAGGCATCATCGTAACAATTGGGTTAATTATTAAGTGTAACTCTTACGTGCGTGGGCCTTTTTTGTTTTTATTTTTTATGTCAGTGGGCTTATGTTCAAGTACTTCAGCGAACTCAAGCTTGCTGAACCCGGCCCAGTAGCCAGGACCACTTGGTCTTACGCTGGGCCTGGGTTGGACTCGGCCTAGCAGGCCGACCCAACTGGACTTTGTTTACAAAAAAAATAAATAAGTTAAATTAACATATGTATTATGTAATTTTTATTTTATTCCCATTATTTTACTATAATACTTTAGTTATTTTAAATTTGTAAACTTTTCAAACTCTAATATTTTAATCTTTATTTTTCTACTTGTAAATTTTTACTAGATTAATCCATTGATTTGTAAATTATACACCGATCCTCTTTTTTTTTTTTCCCTTGAGTTTATTATTCAAAGATAATTAATCAAATTATTATTTAAGTTCATTATATAGTTTTAATTAGTTTGATTTCTAGTTATAAATTTATTATTATAACTTTATATTTAATCAATATATTTTTATCTATTTCATAAGTCAATCATAATTTACGTAATTATAAGTTCAAAAGGTTACCTCAATGTTATTAAGTTGAATATAGATATTTAATGGAACATTAAAAAAAAAGAGTTAATTATAGCTATCTCCCTAGAGGTTTGTCATAATTACAAATACCCTCTCGTTGTTTGAGAAATTACAAATACCCCTTTAAAGTTTGTAACCGTCCAACAAATATCAAGTTTTCATCCATTTTATGGGTGAATTGACCAAAATACCCTTATGCACTGAATTATTTTTTATTTAATTTTTTTTAAAAAATTGGACTATAATGCGCACGGAGAGGTTCTTTAACTCATTTGCATAGAGGAGTAATAATGCAATTTGTCTTGACTGGTTTTTCTAAAATTTTAATAAAAAATTTAAGGGCAAAATGACCAATTTCAGGCCTTTGGTTAAAAATTACAAACCTCAAACAAGTATTTGTAATTTTTTAAATAAGGAGAGAGTATTTATAATTATGACAAACCTCAATGGAGGTGGTTGTAATTTACCAAAAAAAAAAATATATATATTTTAAAGAACATATAGTACATATCGCCAGCAACCTTATGTAAACGTTGGGACCAGGTGCTAGACCAGCCAGCCCATCCTTTTTCTTTTTGAAGGATTTGGGCTGAACCCAAACGGTAAACGATTTTGGTTTGGGCTTAGCCCAAATTATTCTTTTAAAATAAAATAGGCCCAAAGTAGGCCTGGTTTGGGCCTTGATTACTCGGGGTCCGTAGGCTGGTCCATACTTGACCTGAGTTAATTTGACTCATTGTGCATCATGATTTGTAACCACTATACGTACGTATACATAACACACTTGTCATATGATTGATGTATAGTTTAAAAAGAGTGACCAATCATAAAATAAGTGGATCACGCTTGTTACATGATTGATTGAATTCGACCAAACATGATTCCGATAAAAAAATTTCATCAAGCATCGAGAGTTCAAATGGTTCCAAGTTTTCTTTCCCAAACTAGTGTTATATTTTGTGTTGCACTTACTACTTGTCCCAAACGTGTGGATTCATGACACTTCTTTCACACATGTATCGGTGATTTTTAAGTTTTTGTAATAAAATTTTCAGTTAATTTTGTCCTGAAATTATAAAAATTAAAAATATACATTACTAAATTGCTATCTAGTAAATTATAGAGCCAAAATGTCAAAAGAATATAATTACGGAACCAAAACTACATTTAAGTCTACAATAAACATAATATGAAATGATAAAATATGAAATTAAAGTTTTCAAATGGCATGAAATAAATGTATTAAGTGATAATAATTTTAATTATACCACAGTATAATTTTTAATAAGTTGTTATAAGTGACCAGAACTTTATGTAAATTATTGCAAATGATATTTAGTAACACGTCGTAGTGATAACATGAATATAGTATGGTGACAACTATATTTATCGTCACTGGCTTGTCATTATACTTAGTGATAATTTTATGCTCATTATAGACAACTTCTATAAATAATAATTATTATTTTCAAAATTATGCGTTTGAATGAAAGGGTTTGGATTATGAAGGGATGACCTGAAGTAAGAATTTTAGATGGCTTCATAATAAATTATTTGAAATTAATCACAATGCCATAAAATATAATTCAAAATGAAAGCTTAAGGATTTGAAATCCTGTACAGCATGATTTTATCCAAACAAGTTCAATAATTTTGTCATTATGACTTTGAAATCCTTAAATTCAAATGTGTTAATTCAAACATAACTTAAAAATTACTATCACTGATATCATCAGTGATGTTATTATCATTAATTATGTGATTTTCTATCCTACATTATAAATGATTACAATTAAATATCACTGTGAATCTATACTATCTAACACGGTTAGATAAAAGTAATGCGATTTGCTATTACAATTAATTACATTCACTATATGATTTTGATTATGGACAAAACATTTGCCATAGTTTTTGCTATGGTTAATGTTAGGGCATCGTCTACAGAAACAATAATTAATCGTCATTGCATAGACATAATTAATTAGTATTCACTGTGATTTTTGATTTTTATTTGTAGTCATGGTAATTAATCACGATTAAAAAAATATATATATTTCTTTCTTGCGTACCTACTATAATTGTTTTGTTTAATCAGTTCTCGTGATTCGACAAGAAGTTCGAAGACCGGTGAATTAACGTTATCAAGATAGAAGTCCACCTTGCCGGAAGATCAAAGTTTCAAATCCACCAAGAAATATCTCAAATTCAAGTCAAATATCTTCAAGATTATAGCGTTCAATCCGGAAACAAGTCAATGACCCCTGAATTAACGTTATTCAAAGTCAAAGTCAACGTCAAAGGAGATCAAACATAGAGTTTTACCTCTGAAATTGCAGAATTCAAAACTCACGTTCTTGAAGAGAAGAATCAGAGGTTTTCAAGTAGAGATTTCGCACCCATAAATATTCAGTCAATTCAAGAAATTTATTTGTAATATTTTCTTGTTTCGATAAATTCAAAGGAACATGAAAATCTGTTTACAACCCCCTCATTGTTTGAGAACTTAAAAAACAATCCTATTATTTTAACGGCTGTCTAACGACTTGCACAATCCGTTAGTCTCTGTTAAGTTTTCATCCATTTATTGCAGTGAACTGAACAAAATGTCTTTGCATACTATAAAATTATTTATTTTTAAAATTTTTCTGAAACTTTTTTTTTTGGACTAATTAAGTGAATAATTTTTTCTTTTATAAATTTTCAAAATTTTCCATCCACCTCGTCTGTTTTTTTATACATTTTTCCATGCTTTTTCAGAAAAAGAAAAAAAATACAACAAGTGTTAAATTGGTAATTTCAGAACGCCAATCCAAAGATTATATAATTTCATCAAACATCATATGGGTGTATGTAATTTTTCAAATAATAAAAGAATATTCACAATTATATCAAATTTATGGAAGTTCGTTATAATTTATCCGAAAAATTATGGTCATACCATGAACTAGGGGCCCACATATACAATGTCATAACATGATCAGTTACGTGAGAAGTCCTTAACCCAATTTTGTCTTTAACGTTGTCACTTCGTAAATAATTAGAAAACCTGAATCAGAGTTGTTGAGATAAGTTGGCCCAAGAGACCCAACAAGGTTAGGCCCAGTACTTGGATGGCCCAACAGACTATAAGTAAGCCCAAACCCACCAAATCTGACCCGGCCCGATTTCCTCTCATATATGTATCCTCTAAACCCTAATCTCCTCACTCCATTATCTGCGCCTCTTAGAATCTCTCTCACTCTGATACTGATACTACTTTCCTCTCTTATGAGGTTTCATCCGCCATTCATGGCGTACCTTCCATCTTCACCAAATGTTTCCTTCTTCGTCCCAGTTTCTCACCACTATAAAAATGGTGGTCCTCCACTGTAACATAAAAAAAAAACGGAAATACCTTCAACACTATCTTTGTGAGTTGTAAGGTATCTTAGTGTTCTGATATTTTCCGTGAGAGAACCTCTCGAACGAAGCCTCTGTGTGAGCATTCTGTTTGAGCGATCGGGTGGTCGACCGTGAGTCGGTTTTGGGTGACTTTGATCAGTGTGGTGCAACCGGTGGCTGAATGCCGACCGATTGTGGTCGTGGTCTTCTCACGCCGGATCTGTGGCTATCTGAGCCTCGTTCGGTGACATTTAGTATTTTTCAATAGCTTTATTTTATTTTACCGATTGTTAATTCTTCTGATCTGTTTATTATTACCATTGTCCCCGGTCTGTAATTATAAGTGTGATAACACCCCAATTCCCCCGCTGTAATTTATTCGGTATATATATATATATATATTGTGCTTCCGCTAAAGTGGTAAGTCCACTCCTAACAAGAGTTCATATTACTTGGACACTTTTACTCCACTGATAAAATATTTCGATATTACCAGACAATATACCAAAATTAACTTTCTTGAAAACCACATGCATATGCATATTAAAACTTCAAGCACAAAAAATAATTAATTAACTATATACATGTTTGGTTAGATTTAAATTAATTGTACGATAGGCGTACGTAATCACAAGACAAATACATCACACTTATTACGTAATTAATTGAGTTCGATAAAAAATGCATGATTTCGATAGAAAATTTCCATAGATGGTCAAGAGTTCAAATGGTTCGAAGTTTTCTTTCCCAAACTAGCGTTATATTTCGTGCTGCACTTTATATACACATACTATATATATAAAATATTCTTTTGAATATATAGATAATGCGAATTTTCACACGTAGCGTGTGTACATGTAAGTATAATAGAAGATGTAATATTACTTTATCTATACTATATATAAAGAAAACCCCCTCCACATTCACAAACGGCGGTTAATTAAACCGCTATACCATTTTTTGTCTATATTATTATATAAAGAAAATCTCCTTCACATTCACAAATGGTGGTTAATTACACCGCTGCACTATTTTTTGTGAGGTCAAAAATGCCCTTCAACCGATAATATAACCAACTTATTTAATTTCCAAAGTTTCACTAATATAAATTAGTTTTTTTTCTTTCTTTTATTTTTTTAATGTGATGTAATGGTTTATATTTTGCTCTTATTTATAATAATAATAATAATATATTTTAAAGTGCAAAACAATATTTATTATATGCACATAAGGATGGCGTGCCACAACAGCTAGTAATATAAAAAAATTCAAATTACTGTTGAGAAGTCATTTATTTACACTTTACAGCTTAGTTGACGAAGTTGAGGCCCCATGACCTATAGTTCGAACCTCTACGTAGGTTGATGTTATTTCTACTGTATAGTAAGTATATTTTGTTGATATAATAACTAGGTGTTAATTTATGTGATATTATTGATATGATTATTTGTAATTGTTTCTGTTCAATATTGATAGCCGATATAACTGAATGTAATCACTTTACTTTCAATTAATAAAATTCATCGCTTTCAATTCAAAAAAATAAATAAATAAATTAAAACATAACTTAAATATTTTTATCACATATATAATTGGTGATGGTATTATCATTATGTGATTTTCCATCCTACATTATAAATTATTACGAATTAAAAATCATGGCCAATCTATACTATCTACCACGGTCATATGAAAGTTTGAGTTGCGATTACAGTTAATTATCATTCACTATAATTTTGATTACGGCCAAAACATTTGCCATAGTTTTTGTTGTGGCTAATATTATGGCCTCGCCTGCATAAGCAATAATTAGTTGTCGTTGCATAGATATAGTTAATTAGTATTCACTGTAATTTTTATTTTATTTTTAGTCATAATAATTACTCATAATAGAAAATTATATTTCTTCTTCTTCTTGTGGACCTACTATAATTATGTTGTTTAATCAGTTCTCGTGATTCGTGGATTTGAACTCATTATGCATGCATGAATGATTTATTTGTACACGAAAAAAAAAAAAAAAAACGTTAATTGAAAGAGAAGACCACAAAACATGACGTGGTTTATGAGTTGAACATGCAATTTAAGGTTGTTGAGTGAGACACATAAATATTGAAATGAACACATTCTACTTATATATCAAATGTATTGTTCTTGTAGATTTATTTGAGACATGGGTTCGATGGGTAAGGTGTTACATATAACACCAATTATTACAAATACACGCTATTGTAAAACACAATATTTATAACCTCATACAATTACGAAAGTATCTTTGTTTGGATTTGGTTTGTCTCATCCAATCAATTACATAAAAAGTATATAGTATACTCTTTGTGTAATTAGTTGAATTCAACATAATCTAATCCGAACAAGAATTTCGCTTTATTATGGGAGTATCGGGATTGGTATGTCGGGAATTGGTTATGGTAATACGGCTACGGAGATTTTGGAGGAGGCATCAGAACTTTAATTGTTGTCTCCATTAGGACGCTCAACTGCAAGAATCTTTGGAGGGAGATCGTCTGGACCAGAAACCAGAATCTGTTTGTTGTCTCCATTAAGATGTTCGAGTGCATGACTCTTTGGAGGGTAACTTGGCCAAAAAATGAGAAGATGTTTATTATCGTCACGATTAGGAATATCAGCGAGAGGAATAGGTGATGACACTAGAGAAGGCGACAACTGTTTGTTGTCTCCAGTAGGACGCTCAAGTGCATGAAAGATTGCAGGACGATCGTCTGGACTAGAAACGAAAGCAGTCAAATGTTTATCATCACTATTAGGCAACTGTTTGTTGTCTCCATTAGGACCTTCAATTTTTTTCAAGTTGACGAGCATCACATCTGTGAGCAACAACGATCAAGCCCAACAGCAAGAACAACGTTGACAAAGAGTGCTGAGAAGCCATGACAATTACTGAGAAAATGAAGTTGCCGATGTTGTCTCTTCCACCAATTGAAGTGCTGCTTAAATAGCCAACAACTACCAGAGGTGAAGCCATACAAATTAATTTGATGAAATACTCGAGATTTGGTATGTGATTTAATTAGTAGCTAGGTAGGTAGAAATAGATAGCATTTATAAGGTGTAAATGGTAATTATTTGGTACAACAATAGGGGGAATAGGACTTAATTTGTATCTTCATGCATGTATTATATTTAAGGGTGAATTGCAATGACTTTCTCTGAAATTTGACATAATTATGGATATCCCAACGCTTTTTCAAAAATTATAAATATCTCCTTGGGATTTGTATTTTTTAACGAAAGGCCTGGAATTGTTCATTTTGCCCTTGATTTTTTTTTAAAAATAATTATAAAAAAATTCAATCGAGGCAAATTACATTATTGCTCATTTGTGTGAAAAACGTAAAAACCCCCTCCTTGCGCATTTTAGTAAAAAAAATTAAAAAAATAAAAATTAAATAAAAAATAATTTAATTTGCATAAAGACAGTTTGGTAATTCACCCATAGAAATGAATGGAAATGAGTTATTTATTGACAGTTCCAAACCTCAGGAGGGTATTTGCAATTTTTGAAAAAGCAAGAGAATCTCCATAATTATGTCAAACCTCGGAAGGTAATTGTAATTCACCCTATCTTTAAACTATTGGTAGCTATCTATGCTATATATTTGTTTCATGAATTAATACTGTGACAACCCATCCCACATCGAATTGAGAACTGATAAGATAAGTATAATATAAGCTTTGGCTAAAGAGTTGATCAAGTGCATTCATTGAATATCTCTTTTTGAATAGTTGTTTATGGCCAAATTTCAGGACACACTTGGCAGCACTATTTTAAAATTCGGACAGTTGATCAAACTGGAAAATTGAGTGGATCAAGGGTCAATGGTTCAACCATCGGGTGAACCATGGTCGTACCAGTGATGTCATAATTATGTTTTAATAAAAACTAATATATAAAATTATATTAAAATAATAAAAATTAAAAAATATAAAATAATTATTTTTGAAGTTCATATAGGAATTAAAAGAATCCCAAGTTTGGTAGTAAAATAAGTATGTTAAAAATTTTAGGCCAAGAATAAAAATAAAAGAACCGCATAAATAACAAAAATAATGAACTATTTATCATTATAATTAAGTTATAACTAAATTTTATTGCTAATATATAGTTAGCATCCCCCGTTGTTAAAATAATATATAAATCTTATTGTATTAATTATTTAATTAGAAACTTAAGTAATCATAGAAGACCAAAAGTTAATTAGATTACGGACTAAATAAATTTGTTCATTTATAAATATATAATTCATAATTATTAAAATGTGGGTGTTGGATTTTTGGATTTTTTCCAATTTTCATACGAAATGTTATGGTTCAATTCCAAATTGTATCAATTTTTAAAAATTTAAAAAAAGTTCATGAATCGGATCACCAGTTCAACTGACGGTTCGAGTGGTTTTCAAAAAATAGAACGGTTTTAAGGCTAATTCGATTTTATGGGTTGGACCAAATTATTTTATGGGTCGTGTCACGATTTTACCAGTTTGAGCTGAACTTTAAAACATTATTTGGTGGGTTTAGAGGCAATTCTCATGGTCCCCTTACACTATTAGAAGTCTAAGGTTAGTGGAGAGTAGTGCATATTGAAATTAAATAAGTCGGCATCACCAGTTTAACTTTCTTTTCGTTTCGATAGTGTGTGATTTATTACATTATTCAATATATTCAATTAATTCATATTGATACAGTGCATCAACAATTCAAATTAATAAATACGTCCAAACGAGACAAATATACAACAAATTACTATAAAAGTAGATATAACAATCACATTTGTAGGATTCGAACTTGCAACCTTTTAGTTGTGATGCCTCATCACCTGTTTATCTATAACTGATTGAATACCTTTTGGGATTTAACATTAGAGCAGGTTTTAGGTTTGGTAGCTAATGAATATTGAGCAGCCACTAGGTAGAGTTTCTCTCAATCCTAAATTACCTAATGATGTGTAGCACCCTCTACAGTACTACACTTTAATAAATGACTCAATTAGTACTTGAATTTGGCCGTTTATATCACTTTGGTATCCGAGTTTTACCATTAATGTAGCACCCACTAACGGCACTACGACTATATCGCCCTTAAATATCACACTTAATGTAAACCCTGATTATATATGTAATTATGCACATAATCTAGTCCCTGTTGAGTATAATTACACGTAGCCTCATCATCACAACAAGCATATCTATCATCTCATCCACAAAATCACATATATATATATATCTAGTACGTCAAAATAGAACTGTTATAATTTGTTCACGTGCTATTCTCGCTTTTAATCCAAAATGTGAATTCTATTTCTATTTATGATGAGGAGAAAACTGCATACTGGCCCGACCTGGCTGGAATGCAAACCGTGGACCTAGTTGTCGTGAATAGGCACAGCAAAATCTACACCTGAAAGATATTAGCAGGAGGATGAGCCTGCAACTCAATAAGTAAATAATCGGCACCAATTATGCACGCACCTCAAATATAGTTTCAATAAGACAAAATAAGCAACATATATAAAATATAATCAATTTGATCAAGCACGTTTCATTTTATTACTCCATGTAATCATCTCATAATTAGACAATCAGTCAAACCCGTATTATCCTAGTTGGCTTGCCAGAAAGGTGATATAGTGTTTTTCTCCAACTCAACCTCACCATGCATTATACACATATACATGAATCCCCTTGGCACGCCACACAGGCTCATCAATCTCGTTTCGCATCAAAGCTCTTTCATTTCGCATCATAGCTCTTTTCATCTTGCATCATAGCTATTTTCACATCGCATCATAGCTCTTTTCATTTCATTTCGCCACATAGGCTATTCAACAACATCAAGGGGTATTCATATCATAATTACATTCAATTTCCATCACTCCCTCGATTCCACATATCACCGTTCTTGTAAGCCAACTAGTCAAGTAATAGCCCATATCAACACGTTTTCATTGGCAACACCAATAACACATCATTCCACAATAGAACATTTCAATACATTTCGTCATTTCACTTGCACCACATTAATCAAATCAAATGACGAACAACTCATAGAATTCAAAATACATTAATTCTAGCACGAATCATAAACTTACGTAACGATAGTATCACAAGGAAAGAACACATATATAGATAGTACTAATTATTTACTTACCTCGACTTACAACGATCTACTTGTACGTAGGGAGTTGCTCAATCATTCACCTTATCCCCCTTATTCTATAATAAGTTATAATGCATATAATTAACACATCAAAAGTATCGTAATTTCTAGATAAAATATTAAATAGTAATTATATATATTTTTCACCAATCTCTTAATATTTCATTAAACCCCTCATTCTATTATAACTACCATTCTGAATAACCATTTTGGATTTTAATTATCTCAAAACATACTCATTTTTAGTAAATATAACATTTCAAATATAATTCTATAATATTCTCAAATAAAATTTTCAACCCGATTAAACTAAGCTAATCAATTGTAGAAATTATTAAATCTAGTAAATTAACATTAATTATAACACCCCTAATTCAATTGAGACATTTAACCAGACACTAATTATAAATACTCAAATTCATAAAATTCTCCGGTTAAACACTAAATCGAATAGTATAAATTACATTTAGTAAAATGCAATAATTAAATATAATTAATATATTAATTAATAAATAATTTGTAACTAAATGCTGCTTACCGATTTAATCGCACCTCTAATATGTGTTTGTGTGTGTAAACTTTGTTAATGTATAAAGTTTGTGTGTGTGTGTCAACAAAGGTATTTAAAAGCCACAAGTATGAGGTGGGGTGGCAGCACGTGGCCCCCAATTCTAATTGATTGAATTTATTTTATTTTATTTTATTATTTATTAAACTTTTAAAAAAATACCTATTACGTCCTTTTTAATTTCTTAATTAATATAATTTTCTCTCAAATATTATATAAAGCTCCAATTCACTCCGTTCAAGTCTTAATATGATCACAATTTAATCTATAATAAATCTACTAATTAACTAAATTTTTTTAAATAATTATCAATTAACCCCATAATTATGTATAAAAATTTGTGGGCGTCACAATTAATATCACTTTGGTACTCAATTCATGTTATTTATTTATTTTTTTCAAGTATCTTTTTTATGTAATGATCATTTTATCCTTAGATAATAAATAAAAAATAATAAATATACGAAGAAAAATGAATAAAATTTCATCAATATATTTTGTCTTTATTTGAACAATCTAACTTTCATTTTGTACATTTGAGTATTATACTTGATAATTTTCATTAATTTTTTTCTCTACTTACTTTATTATCAATATTCATAAGAGAACTCATTACTTAGTAGTGAATTATATTAAAAGTAAAATCTAAAATGCATTGCAACTATAGAGAAGTTGAATTTGCATTCTAAATTTTGAAAATCTATAATCTAAAATTTGAAACTTTTGAATTTATATCTAAGTTTTGATATCAAATTTTAGCATCTCGATTAAATGCAAATTAATATATTTGGCCATGAAAATTTCTATTCTCGTGACTTGACTGTTAACATAAATTATTTAACAATGAGTTTTCTATATATAATAATGAAAGTAGAAAATATCAAAATAATAAAAATATAACAATTTTAAACCAATTATGAAATTGAAAGTCAATTGGTTCAAATAAAAACAAAATATATCGATAGAAGCTTATGCAATTTTTTTTTTTGTTATATTTATTATTTTTTTTGTTTTAATATTTAAGGGTAAAATGGTCATTACATAAAAAGATAATAGAAAAAATAATAAAAAGACATGAATTGGATACCAAATTGATATTAATGGTGAAACTCAATTATCAATTAAGTCCTTTGTAATTACTCGTGAACTAAAGTGACATTTTATGGCGAAATTTGAGTACTAATTGGGTTATTTGTAATTACTCATATACCAAATTGACATTAATAACAAAACTCGGGTACCAAAATAAATTTTACACCTTTTGTATCTCTTTAATTACCCGCTTGTTTTCTACTACATCCCCAATACTTTCGCCATAATGGAAAGGTAAAATTGAAAGTTCATGCAATATTTTTCCTAAAATCTTAATGAGAATGGGATAACAATAAAACGCAACAAACTTCAAGGTGTTGAAATAGAATTTATGCTAGTGAGATATAATTTAGTTAGCGAAATTGAGGCCCCATAATCAATAGGTCATGGGTTCGAGTCTTATCAATATGTTGCAATTGGTTTGCTTTAATTATAATAGTTGTTGGTCTACTGTCATAGTAGTTATTGGTTAATCATACATATTTGATACTGATGAGTGATGTATATTGATTGTTGATTATTGAAATTGATCATGTAACTATAACCGTTTCACTCAAAACAACAACTGATTTTTTATCTAACGAAGAATGTTTTATAGTGGCGACAAAGTTTAGGGAGTGTATATATAATTTTCAGTTTTTGAAACAATGATTAAATTGAAAATATGCTTTTTTGTACGATTTAAGTTTGATAGCTAATGAATACTGAGCAGCTACTAGATAGAATTTCTCTCAATCCAAAAATTATCTAATGTTGTGTTTGGATTGACGAATTTGAATTCAAAGATTCAAACTCATCAAACTTATTTGAATAAATTCATGCGGTAAAAGATCTCAAATCTTAAGCCTTCATTTTGAATTATATTTTGTGGCATCTATATATATATAGCAAAACGAAGTTTGACCACAATTGAGCCAATTTTGACTCAATTCTCAATTCTCATTTTTTAGAATTTTGAATTTTTTAATTACTAAGAAAAAATTTCATTGGTTGGAAACATTATTTATTTTAAATATATTAATTGAATATATCTATTTTGTATTTATCCCTAATCCTATATCCAATAATATAATATCAATTCAATTTGTAGTTATCTTATAGTTAGAGAGTAAGTTTTGAATCCTATATCTAGAAATTTTGAATTTTTTAATATCAAGAAAAAATCTCATTCGTTGAAATATTGTTTATTTTAAATATATTTATTTTTTATTTATTTAAAATCTTATTTTCAAGATCTTAACTATTGTTTTTAATTATTAAAAAGTCCTATTGGTTAACATATCTATTTTCAAGATTATATTTTCAAGTTTTAAATTTTTCTTCCAAAATTTTATTTTCATGATTTTATTTTTTTTATTATTAAAAAATCCGGTTAACATAACTATTTTTTAATTTGAGTTTATCTTTTAACTCAATCTTTAACTTGATTCAATTAGATTTCAAAGTTCAAATTGATTCCACCTACAATTCTTTCGGGAATTTCACTTTATAGAGCAAAGATTTCAATTAGGTTTCAAATTCCAAATTGATCTCACCTATCTTCTCTCCCGAATTTTACTTTACAGGCATTCTATTGAATTCATTAACTTTGTCAATTCTAAAAGGTATGTCAAATTTAATATCCATTGAATTCATGTTGGTTTTGGTTTTGGTTTTCAAGAAGCTGCGCACACTTGACATACGAAGTTCTCTTTTTTTGTTTTAGTGCTTAGGATTTGGCTTTGTGTATATAGGTGTTTTTGGTGGAATACCCCATGTGTTAGGTTTTTTTGGAGTGTTTGTATTTTCTGTATTTGTTTGGTTGTTACATATATAGTGTTTTATACTATTTTGTTCTTTGTTATTTATGAATTTCTCTATTTGTGTTGTATTATTTTCCAATGGTGCTCAATTGTACCTTGAATTTAATGTAGTTTCACTTTATAGGTATTAAATGGATAACAACCATATTAGATACAAGCTAGCAAGGTTAAAACGGAAGAGAGAATTATATATCAAACGTCATAAAAATGTAAACGGTGATTCGTTTACAGAATCTTTGGCCCCCATGGATGGAGAGTATCACTTATTATTAGAATCAAATAATGATTCTGTGACAATGAGTGAAGACTCTCCTATCAATAGGCCATCATCACGTAGTAGGCGAACCCCCCCGCGTGGAACCCGTCGAGGATCTTCATCAATGTCTACTTATGAGCCCGTGTCTCGTTCACGTCGAGGATCATCCTCCCACTCTAGAAATCGAGGATGTGGTAAGTGTGATACAATTATTATGGCATTTGTGTATGGTTAACGTATTATATCATTTTTATATTGTTTGTTTGATAAAATATTAATTATTATTGTAGGGCATGCTCCTATCACATTTGGTAACACATTCCTTTTTATCTTTGTGTAAATAATTTCAACAAACACATCAAATTTTGTTGGTTAGAGTGGTATGAAGTGCAGTCATTTAGTTTTAAATTTTGATAGGACTAGAGCTTGCCGCTAATAATGGTTGCAACCAATCTACCAAGACAGTACCTGCTGCTCCAGTTGTACACGATAATTTCATTTATCTTTGTATTTTTTACTACTTCATAATTTATTATTATAATTTCATTAATGATTTTTGGTAAAATTAAAATTACATGTTTTTATTTCTGTAAATTTTTGAATTTATTATTTGTTCATTTTTAATAAATAATTAGTATTTTCATCAATGATTTAATTGATAAAATTGTAATTGTTATTATTCTCAGCGGCAAGCTCTCAACCATAATTTTTCATTAAAATTACAATGACATGTAAATTTCTGAATTTATAATCTGTTCATTTAACAAATGAAGAAATCATTCAATATTTAATGATTATTGGATAAATTATTATCGTCAATTTATCATACTTAATTTTGTGTGGATATTGCAGGACAAGAACTTGCAATTAATCGTGGACCCAACCATTTTACGGAGGCATTCCCTGATGCTCATATCACATTTGGTAACACCAATCCTCTTTATCTTTGTGTAATTTTGTTGGTTAAAGTAGCATGCAGTAGACTTATTTACTTTTAAATTGGATAGGACCAGAGCATGCCGTTTATAATGATTGCAATCAATCTACGCAGACAGTAACTACTGCTCCAGTTGTACATGGTAACATCATCTATCTTTTATTTATATAAATTTTTAAATTTATAATTTGTTCATTTTTCATAAATAATTAGTATTTTCATCATTGTAATATTTTAATGGTAATTTTTTATCATTAAAAAAAATGCAATTATATGTTTTTATTTACGTAAATATTTTTGAATTGACATTAACATTAATTCTGAATTTATAATTTTTTCATTATTCATAAATAGTTAGTATTTTTACCATGGTTTATTCATTTGTCAAAATTTCTTTTTGAAAATAATTTTTTTTAGTACTTCAATTGTTTATTATCATGTGCTCTAATTTTACTTTGATATATTAGTTTTGAGTAATTCCTTTATTTTTATTACTTTTTTGAAATTTATATTTTCTTCAATTATTTATGTGATTTGATGTGTTCACTCATTGCATTTTTATTTGCATAGTTTGACTGTTTCGATTTGTATGATGTTCTTCTTAGTTTTTTTTTTTTTTTTTTTTGTATTATTCTACTAAATCTGCATTTAGTTTTTATTTTTGTTTAAATATTTAATCTTTTTAACTTTTTATACACCAACTCTTATATATATATATATTGTAGTTTCATCCATTGATTTTTTATTTTATAGTTTACTTTGTTGTTCTTTTTCATTTTTTATTAAATTATTTTATTTTTTTTTCCTACAAGGAACAAACTTATTTACTATTAATAGCTACAAATTTTGTTTAACATATATTTATTGATTCTACTTAATCTGGCATTTAGTATTTATTTATATTAATATTTACCCTTTTGTATCTTTTTATACATCAATTCTTTATTATATATTATAATTTCATCCATTAAATTTTGTTGTTCTTTTTTAGATTTCATTTATTTTTATTTGTCTGCTAATGATGTTTTACAAGATGAAAAGAATCACCTGATTTTAACTATAATGTAATTGGTTTCTCGAACTATCTAATATGATTCTATTAAATCTATTATCATATTCTTTGTAAATCTTTACATTTAAATGAAAATACATGTATTTGCATACTAGAACAACCATTAACCCCACCATCACCCACCCCCACCCTCCGTCCTCTCCCACATGTGTACGGTCAATTAAGGCGAGGGCAAAAGAAAGCAAATCTAACAGCCGTCCATAGCTCCACTATCCTCACCACCACCTCCCCAACTTTTGTATCAAAACTCAATTCTTTGTTAAAAAACGGAAGCAAAAGCAAGCTCTCTTGCAAGGATTGCAATAATTCTTGCAAAAACGAAAGCAAAATTGTTGAAGGGTCTTCTTCTTCATCCACTTGCAATGGCGGATGATGAAGAAGACCCTTATTGATTTTTTTTTATAATTATTTTCTTTTTATTATTTTTTTGGAAATTAAAGAAGAAGGATGGAGTGTGAAATTATAATTTTATCCTACTCTAAATCCAATTACAAGTGTGTTTGTTCAGGAAATCGAATATTCTATTTTATTTGCCTGAAAGTTGAAAAAAAAAAAAAAAGACACTATGTTATAAATCATAAAGGTTGGGATGTGGAGTGTAAAAAAGAAAAAATCGGGGACAAAGTGCAAAGACCCCCATACGTTGGGGGTTGTCTGCATTTCAGTCCAATTAAAAATATAACAATTATGACTTACTTATACATTTCAATCTATTATGCATTTTAAACTTTTGCATATTTTATTTTTTTCATGTGTTTTCTTTTCTCTTGCTAACTTTTTTTTTTTTAAATTAAAGCATTCGAACTTTATTAGTGAAATGAAGGATAAATATTTGTTGTTTTAACTGCTGATTTTATTTTTGTCAATTCATTATTTTATTTGCACATTAGACTTTCACCTTTTAAGATTTCTTTGCGCCCGATGAAAGTTAAAAATTCTTTCCTTGCCCGTGATGATTTTTATGTACTTTAATGTAACTTTTTATGGAAGAGAATTTATATAATACAAACAATATATTAAACTAATTCTTTATCTATTATACTCTTATGTAGGATTGAATATATTTATAGGTGATCTACATATTTAATTGAATGTCACTATTGTTTGAAAGGTAAATCTCATATGAATATAATTTTTTGATAAGTAGAAATATGTCGTATCTGTAGGAAAATATCATTTTTAAGAATAATAAAAGTAGATTAAAAATTTAAAACTATTATGTTTTGCCTATTCAAATGAAAGTTTTATTTTATTTAAAATTCCTTTATGCCCTACTATATTGTAAAGAAATATTTTTTTTAAGAATATATATACAACCGTGCATAGCACGAGTTCTACGCTAGTTTTAATATATTTCAAATTCTTTTAATATGAAGTCATTTGAAATTGTTATTTCAAATCCTTCCATCAAATCCAAATTTTTTCATCCAATCGCAACTTAAATTATCTTCTAGTCTAAGTTGGATTTGAAATGAATGAAACACAAGAAACTAGTACAAAAATAAATGCATATGAGAAGGGGAAATTTAAAAAAAATAAAAATTTATGAAATATGGTGAGATCCAAATAAAATATGATGAAATGTAGAGAAACAGAAAATGTAAATGGAAGCCATGGTGTTTTCTATTGTATTTCGTGTGAGTAAATTTTTGTATGTACAACAATGACTGACTCCCCAGTCTTAAATAGCCACGAGCTCCCGCCAAACTCCAAATAACAAATTTGTCCTACGTGGCATAACTAACTGACTATTTGGCTAACCAACTGGCTCAATGGCTAACAGAATAAAACAGTCAGCAAGTGTGCATTAATAGCAAGAGTAACAAGCAAAAAAATGTGTTCACAAAAATGCGACACGATCCCACATGACAGTCAATGTCAATGTGCTTGGTACGCTCATGAAAGACGGGGTTCGTCGTAATGTGCAAAGCGGCCTTATTGTCACAAAACATGGGAATGGGAGTGACAAGAGGAATGTGAAGGTCGCGAAGCACATAGGAGATCCAGCAGAGTTCACAGACCATAGCCCCAATACTGAGGTATTCAGCCTCGACGGAAGAACGAGAAACATTAGCTTGCTTCTTGGTCTTCCAAGAAATAAGAGCGCCCCCAAGAAAGACATAGAAACCGGTTAAGAAGCGCCCTCTACACTCTCTTCCCAAACTGAACACAAGCTGGAAGTCTATGTACGTCTCCACACTCTCTTCCCAAACTGTTGCCACAACTGATGGTTGCCCCCACGGATAGTGTCTCTATACACTCAATCCCTCAGGCCTGAAGTTTGTGCCTTAACGTTGCACTCTCTCCCTCATTTGTTGCTTCAACTGATAGTTTGCCCCCACGGATAGTGTCTCAATACACTCAAATCCTCAAGTCCGAAGTATGTGCCGACATTCTGCACTCTCTTTCTGTGACTGGTGGGTAACAAACTGTGCCGCAAGTTTCGTCAAGTGTGCCGTCGTACTGTGTCGTCCCTCAAAACAGTGCCTCATATACACCCGGAATTGAGCAAGAACGAAATCATACAAGAATTTGAGAGCACTGAGATTTACAATCTTTGATAGTTTCTCAAGTTGGTATTTGGTTTCTGTTTCACAGTCAGTGCTCTGGCAAATGTACTCCAAACTAGCAAACATGATCGCAGGGAAGCACTCAAAATTACAGATTAAGACTCCAAAATCCTCATGGCAACCATAATGACTTTTTGCAATGTGACTCTACAATCTTAAATCCTAGAAAATTTGCTGATGATTCCCAGATAGTTGAACAGCCTTATGCTCTTAAAGATGAAAACAAACTCAAACAATATGATCAAAGCATAGGTATGCATCCCATGTCGTCAATTTTTCCGTTTCTATAAAGAATTCCTTAATTCCCTTTTCGGTAAAGCAAAAGAAAGTATTCAGAGATAATGAAATGTAAGGCACATAGAAGGATCGGAAGTTACCTTCACCACGCAATCTCAGATTTGCCGATCAAAGCGCAGATTCAACAAAGCGAGCCCCTCAATCATAAGTTAGTAGTTGCAGAGCACCTTCGTTCCGGCGAGAAAACGCCACTCGCCGGAACCTGAAGGGAAACAGCCGGGGAAGGTACCGGCTGATTCGGCAAAGTGCAGGGAGTCGAACGACGGAGGTCTCGGAGGCTGGGTCGTTCATTCGCCGGCGAAACGATGGTTGAACCGAAGCGGCGATTTCGTCGGCGATCTGGTGAAAACAGCGACAAAAACGGGAGCCTCATGGATATAAGTGAGTGCATCGACAAGATGAGTAGACTGGTGGTGGTGGCGGCCGGTGGGTCGTCGGAACGACGCCGGAATTGAAGAAAGAAGGTGAAAACGGCCGCGACTTCAAGCGGCGAGTGGTTGCGCGTTACACCCCCGATGAAGACACGCGCGGGCTAGGAATGTAGATCGTTGGACCGCGATTCCGGCAGTGGTGCGCGTGGCCGAGGATGCGCCGGAAAAGTTTTCCGACCGCGGCTAAGTTGGTAAGATGGAAAATATACTGGCATATCTTTCTGGACAAATATGCTCTCTCAGAGGCTACCCCTCGCCGATTCGTATGTATCTCCGTATTTGATTCAACGTGTTATTTTCTTGCTTCAGGTATTCAGAATTTCTCGCACTCGAAAGAAAAATCCGAAGTTCCCACATACGGCCCCAATTTGATGGATCAGATTGTGGTATTCCATCAAACTACAATATCAATCCCTCTTCACTGCTCCAAAAAAAACCCCTCCCTCTCACGAATGTCAGTCTTTCAAAAAGAAAAAACCTCCCCCATTACAATAAACTTCCCTCTATTTATGCTAGAAGGTGGGGCAGCGGAAAGACAACTTTATCCCTCAACCGTCCACTAACTAATCGTGTAACCGCCAGGGGCAACTCAGTAAATTCCCTAACCCTACTAACTCGTTGGATATAACTGTCATGGGCAGTTTGGTAATTTCAAGATACTCCTTTTGAAAATTATATCTTAGTCCTTTGATTAAATTCCTGCACCATCAAACTGAAAGAGAAGACCACAAAACAACACGTGGTTTATGAGTTGAACATTCACTTCAAGGTTGTTGAGTGACACATAAATATTGAAATGAACACATTCTACTTATTTATCAAATGTATTGATCTTGTAGATTTATTTGAGACATGGTTCGATGGGTGTTAGAATATAACACCAATTATTACAAATACACGCTATTGTATAACACAATATTTATAACTTCATATAATTACGAAAGTATCTTTGTTTGGATTTGATTTGTCTCATCCAATCAATTACATAAAAACTATATAGTATACTCTTTGTGTAATTAGTTGAATTCAACATAATCTAATCCGAACAAGAATTTCGCTTTATTATGGGAGTATCGGGATTGGTATGTCGGGAATTGGTTATGGTAATACGGCTACGGAGATTTTGGAGGAGGCATCAGAACTTTAATTGTTGTCTCCATTAGGACGCTCAACTGCAAGAATCTTTGGAGGGAGATCGTCTGGACCAGAAATCAGAATCTGTTTGTTGTCTCCATTAAGATGTTCGAGTGCATGACTCTTTGGAGGGTAACTTGGCCAAAAAATGAGAAGATGTTTATTATCGTCACGATTAGGAATATCAGCGAGAGGAATAGGTGATGACACTAGAGAAGGCGACAACTGTTTGTTGTCTCCAGTAGGACGCTCAAGTGCATGAAAGATTGCAGGACGATCGTCTGGACTAGAAACGAAAGCAGTCAAATGTTTATCATCACTATTAGGCAACTGTTTGTTGTCTCCATTAGGACCTTCAATTTTTTCAAGTTGACGAGCATCACATCTGTGAGCAACAACGATCAAGCCCAACAGCAAGAACAACGTTGACAAAGAGTGCTGAGAAGCCATGACAATTACTGAGAAAATGAAGTTGCCGATGTTGTCTCTTCCACCAATTGAAGTGCTGCTTAAATAGCCAACAACTACCAGAGGTGAAGCCATACAAATTAATTTGATGAAAGACTCGAGATTTGGTATGTGATTTAATTAGTAGCTAGGTAGGTAGAAATAGATAGCATTTATAAGGTGTAAATGGTAATTATTTGGTACAACAATAGGGGGAATAGGACTTAATTTGTATCTTCATGCATGTATTATCTTTAAGTGTGAATTGCAATTACTTTTTCTGAGGTTTGACATAATTACGGATATCCCAACGTGTTTTCAAAAATTATAAATATCTCCTTGGGATTTGTAATTTTTAACGAAAGGCCCGAAATTGTTCATTTTGCCCTTGATTTTTTTTTTTAAAAATTTTATAAAAACATCAATCGAGGCCAATTACATTATTGCTCATTTGTGTGAAAAACGTAAAAATCCTCTCCTTGCACATTTTAGTCCAAAAGAAAATTAAATAAATTAAATAAAAAAAATAATTCAATTTAAATAAAGATAGTTTGGTAATTCACCCATAGAATTGGATGGAAATGAATTATTTGTTGGACAGTTCCAAACCTCATGAGGGTATTTGCAGTTTTTGAAAAAGCAAGGGGGTATCCATAATTATGTCAAATCTCGTAAGGTAATTGTAATTCACCCTATCTTTAAACTATTGGTAGCTCTCTATGCTATATATTTGCTTCATGAATTAATACTGTGACAACTCATCCCACATAAATTAAGAACTGATAAGATAAGTAGAATATAAGCTTTGGCTAAAGAGTTGATCAAGTGCATTCATTGAATATATCTTTTCGAATAGTTGTTTATGGCCAAATCTCAGGACACACTTGGCAGCACTATTTTAAATCCCGGACAGTTGATCAAACTGAAAAATTGAGTGGGTCAAGGGTCAATGGTTCAACTATTGGCTGAACCGCGGTCGTACCAGTGATGTCATAATTTAGGTTTATAAAAAATAATATATAAAATTATATTAAAATAATAAAAAATATAATAATTATTTTTGAAGTTCATATAGGAATTAAAAGAATCTCAAGTTTGATAGTAAAATAAGTATGTTAAAGATTTTAGGCCAAGAATAGAAATAGAAGGACCGCGTAAATAACAAAAATAATGAACTATTTATCATTATAATTAAGTTATAACTAAATTTTATTGCTAATAAATAGTTAGCATCCCCCGTTGTTTAAATAATATATAAATCCTATTGTATTAATTATTTAATTTGAAACTTAAGTAATCATATAAGACCAAAATTTAGTTAGGTTACGGACTTAATGAGTTTGTTCATTTATAAATATATAATTCAAATAATTATTAAAATGTGGGTGTTAGTTTTCTGGATTTTTTCCTATTTTCATAATGTTATGGTTCAATTTAAAATTGTATCAATTTTGTAATTTTGCAAAAAGTTCATGAATCGGGTGACCAGTTCAACTGACGGTTCGAGCGATTTTCAAAAAATAAAATAGTTTTAAGGCTAGTTCGATTTTATGGGTTGGACCGGATTATTTTATGGGTCAGGTCACGATTTTACCAGTTCGAGCTGAATTTTAAAACATTATTTGGTGGGTTTAGAGGCAATTCTCGTGGTCCCCTTACACTATTAGAAGTCTATGGTTAGTGGAGAGTAGTGCATATTGAAATTAAATAAATTGGCACCACCAGTTTAACTTTCTTTTTCTTTCGATAGTATGTGATTTATCACATTATTCAATGCATTCAATTAATTCGTATTGATACAATGTATCAACAATTCAAATCAATGAATACGTCCAAACGAGATAAATAAACAACAAATTACTATAAAAGTAGATATAACAATCACATTTGTGGGATTCGAACTCACAACCTTTTAGTTGTGATGCCTCATCACCTATTTATCTATAACTGATTGAATAGCTTTTGGGATTTAACATTAGAGCAGGTTTTAGGTTTGGTAGCTAATGAATATTGAGCAGCCACTAGGTAGAATTTCTCTAAATCCTAAATTACGTAATGTTGTGTTTGAATTGACGAATTTGGATTTAAGGATTTCAAACTCATCAAACTTATTTGGATAAATTAATGCTGCAACAGACCTCAAATCCTTAAGCTTTCATTTGAATTATACTTTGTGGCAATGTAATAGATTTTAAATTTTTTTAATATTGAGTCATTTGAAATCCTTCCTTCAAATCCTCCCATTAAATCTAAATCTTTTCATCCTAATGCAGCCTAAATCATCTTCTAGTCTAAGTTGGATTGAAAATAAATGAAACACAATAAACTAGTATAAAAATAAATCTATATGAGAGGGAAATTTTTTTTAAAAAAAATTATGAAATATGGTGAGATCCAAATAGGGCTCGTGCTAATTTCATTTTTTACTTAGGCTTTATGCGTTCACTAGAAAAAGTTTTATTATTGGTTCTAATTTTATTAGCTTTGGACTAAAATTATGGCAAATACCACTACAAAAAAAAAGGCTTATTTGGGACAGATATTGGGATGGAATTTTCGACGAAAATTCGTTGCTAATCAGGTTTCCGATAAACTTTCCGAAAGATTTAGGACGAAACGGTCACCATTTCAAAAAGGCACATCGGAAAATATTTCCGATGAACGTTCCAACGAAAATACATTTCTGTCGGAATATTTATAACGAAGTTTTGACGGTCCATTAATGTTGTCGGAAAATTCGTCCATAGGACGAAAATACGTTTTTTTATTTGGAACGAAAGTTGGAACAGAATTCGGGACAAAAATTGAGGATTTGCAATGAATTTTGAACAAAAAAATTTAGATAGTGACGTCGGAATATCCGTCGGAAAATTTGTCAAAAAGTTGATCGGACAAATTGTGACATAACGTGTGGTGGAACATCCGTCGGAAAGTTGGTCCGAAAAATTGTGACGAATATTTTATCGGCCGCGTGCACTACATCAAAAAATCGATCCGATAAGCCAGACATATCATAGTCGTACGAACTAGGGCCGGCATCACCTAGTCCTCTGGTCCCAGCTGCATCATGAACCATCCTCTGGTCCCAATTCATCTGCTCATAATCACTCCATTGGGTCGCCATGTCGGGTGCAACATGAGTCTCCGGACAAACTGGTGTGGGCTGATTATCATAGTACTCCAACACTTGTGCCTCACCATGGGCAGTCCAATTGTAGTATCCCTCCACAAAATCCTTCATACATATTCGTATATAACCTCATATGTCGTTTTAAACTTACCATTTCTGCACTTACGACACGAGCACCTAATTTATCGCCGCTCATGTGTATACGCTGATTCTTAGTCCAATTTACGAAATTCCGAACACCATCCTCAAACTCCTGCCAAACAACAATATTCCCCCGCGGATATTTCTCATACATCCAACTCTTAGATTGTCTCAACATTTTTACCTAATTATATAAAAACATATGCTTATACATATTAAAAGAAATATTTCAACAATTATATATAAAGTCAAAATTAAATATTTAATACATAGTTAATTATATAAGACATTAAAACCAGGAACAACATGAGAGACTTTAATTAAATGGTTACATTATTTATTACCTGATGATAACGATAGACGCCCTCCAACTCAATTTTTCAGAAGAAAATAGCCGACCACAAATTCTAGAACGTGCAAATTCGATATATTTATATATGTGTATATATATATATATGATGTAATTGAAGGTTGATATATATATATTTCAGATTTGAGAGCTTAATTTGAAAGGTAGGATGCAAATGAATGGGAACACAAATGAGAGGTAGCACTCAAATATATACTGTTATTTGGAATGAATTTTTCGACGGATTTAACAATTATAATATAGCCGTTAAAATATAGTCGTTAGACCATTTCCCGACGGTTTATTGGAACGACTTTTCCGACGACACGACCTATCCGTTAGAAAAGTTTATGACCATCATTTGGCGTCGGAAATTCTGTCCCAAAATATTATATTTAGTGACAAAATTTCCGAGAGATTGTCGTCGGAACTTTGTTTTGGTACCTTACCGTTACAAAAAAATTTGTCAAGTGGTCGGAATTCCGTCGGAAATGTCCGACGACTGGTACACCGTCGAAAATTCTATCCCAAACTTGGAGAAAAGAAAATTTTCCGACGAACTTTCCGACGATTAGCAATGAACATCTTTTCACGTCCTATTTTCCGATGGAATTTGCGACGACTGTATTTGTTTTCCGACGAATTGTGCAATTCCTCCGTCTATTGAAGGAATCCGTCGGAAATTAGTAAAATTCGTTATAAAACCGTCGAAAGTTAGGACAGATTTTGCGACCACTGTTGGTCGTCCCAAATTTCCGTCCCAATAAACTTTTTTTTTTTTTTTTTGTAGTGTACTTATTATTGACCTTGGTTAATATAAAAAAAAGTTGCAAAAATTTAGATTACCAACCATAAAAAATTATTTATGCCATGGTTATGAGTTATAGCAAATGGCTTTTAGCGATAATAAATGTTTTAGGCATACTCGCAAAAATTATGGCCAACAACCGTTGCGTGGCCGTAATTAATGATTATTTATTGAGACTATTTATTATTAATCATGGCAATTAACCATTGTTAAATGATAAATTTTTCAAGTGGTTGGTAAAGATAATTGCTTTAATTTTAATGGATAAAATTCATATTATGCTCATTGACAAATAAAATAATTTAAAAATTCACGAATTGCAAAAATTAATTTCTGTATGTAATTTGTATACTATTCTTCCTTGGCGATCTTCATATTGTGTGAGTCAATCATAAGAAACTCCTTTTTGTATCTCTTTAATTGGGCTAAAGACAATTTACCCCCCTGTGTTATTTGAAAAGTTCAATTTACCCCCTTGTGAAAAAACAAGGTGCAAAAAACCCCCCTATACTGTTCAAAATGGAGCAATTTACCCCCCTGTGTCCAAAGGTGGTATGCACGCGCGCATTGTGCGATGTTGGGTGATATTTTGGCCTATATAATGACATCTTTACCCTCTCCTTGTTAGAATTGCAACCCAACACAAATTAGGGCAATATGTACTCTCTCTCATGCTTTGCACGTGAATAATACCAAAATAAAAAATAAAAAATTGAAGAAATGTCTGCTACTTCTAATGAAAAAAAAGCCTGCAATTTCATTGTGGTAACAGTGATATATTGTAATATGGATTTTATTATGAATTTGGTATTTAAATTATGAAAAAAAAAAAACATTTAAAAGGGTTCAAATATATTTGCACCTGCACATTTAAGCCTGCAAATTTCCTAATTGAACTGACAAAAATTGGACAAGAATTGCCCAAAAAACAAGATACCAATAATTTCATTTCCACACCCCAACTGATACCAATAAATTCATAAGTAGTATTCTAACAGCCATAATACCCAAAAAACTGGACTCAGCCAGAACGCAAAAATCTGGACACTATGCACAAAAAACTGGACACAGCCAGAATCCAAAATACTTGCCTATGCACAAAAAACTGGGCACAGCCAGACATAAAAAACTAGGCACAAGAACAAGTTGAGTTTAACATAGAATGCTTCAATTCAATCAACAAAATAGAAAATATTAGGTTCTTTTTTATGGCTTCCATGCCCTTCTTTTGGAATTCTTCCTAATATTCTCGAGCACCTCACTAATGATGGTTTCTTGGTCCATTTTCTGGTGTTTGTGGCTGCCACTAGAGGCACATTTGCAGCAGTTTGTTGCGGTGTACTTGATGAAGTGACATTTGCAACTGGAGTCTCATTTCTTTGCCTCTTCCCTAAGAGAGTTGCATTTCTTCTTCCTTGATAGCCAATATGTTCCTATCATAACAGAAAAATAAACAATGTATTAGTAACAGAAAATTAATCAGTGCATTAGTTGTATTATCAACTTACTTCATGTCTTGCATTGGTTTTTGTGGCCATCCTCACACCATCCATTGGTTGAGACCCCAAAACATCATCCTGACTCAATGGAGGGACCTCTTGGCCTGCTGTAGGCATTTCATCATGAGTTGGAGGTCCCTGTCAAGCAACAAACAACTTTGATTAGTTCAGTCAATGTAAGACAATCTAAATTGCAAAAAATCAGTTAAGAAGCAAACACAAAACCTTGTAATTCTTGGCATTTGGATTTGGTGGTTTTTTACAAGTATGTCTGTTGTGCCCAACTTCACCACAATTCCTGCACGTGTGAGTCAAGCCTTTTCTTGTTGATGTTCTTTGGAGTTCATCAGGGCCCTTCCTCCTCATTTTGGCTGGTCTTCCCCTCTTAATCTTCATTTTTGGAGGCTGCAATGGTTGAAAAATCAGTTTTGATGTAGTCCTTCAAGCCTGGAACTGCATGGATCATCTCTTCATAGACCTTCAAGTAGGTGCCTTTGCTGTAGCACTCATCCACATACTCCTCTAACTTGCATCTTTTTGAGGCAATGGCAGAACATGCATGACAGCATGGATACCCAGTCAACTGAAACATGCCACAGCTGCATGTTTTCTTTTCTAAATCCACTACATATCTCTCCAAATAGTGATCCACCTCATACTCTTGCCCCCCACACCACAACACAAAACAGTTCCTAGCCATTTCCTGTTGTTTGTTGACTTTTTTCAGAATATTTGGACAAATTGAACCACTGTATTTCTCCATCCCTTCCCTTTTCTGTTGAATTCTTGTCATCAGTTTCCCTCTAATCCACTCAATCATTGTGATGATAGGCTTATCTCTAGCTTCAAGTATGTAGTTATTGAAACTCTCACACAAGTTGTTAACTAAGATATCACATTTGCTGTAACATGAGAAATATGACCTAGCCCAATGTTGAGGTGGTATTTTTTTCAGCCATTCACTTGCTGTTTCTATCTCATTGCTCACCTTAGGATCTGCACCCTCTATTTTTTTCATCCACATCTCAAAGTCTCTCTTATTCCCTGTTGCTGCAGCCCTCCAGAAAAAGGTTTTCAATTCATGTGATTTGAATTTCATTTTGAAATTTTGGTACATGTGTCTTATGCAGTACCTATGCTCACTTTCTGGGACAAGTTCTTTTAATGCCTCAATCAATCCTTTCTGTCTGTCAGAAATGAAGCTCCATTTTGCAGTTCCCAGCCCACCTATTTCATCTAACAGTTCACCAAGAAACCACCTCCAATTCTCCCTGTTTTCAACAGGAACTACAGCCATTGCTATTGGCACCATGTTGTCATTTCCATCTCTACCCACAGCCACTAGTAATTGTCCCCCAAAACATGTTTTCAAAAAACAGCCATCTAACCCAATCATTGGCCTACACCCACTTAAAAACCCCTTTTTCATTGCATATAGACTGACATACAACTTTTCAAACACTGGTGGTTCTGACCCATCAACCTTCCTAAGGATTACTTTAGTACCAGGATTGTAATTTCTCAATGTCTCACAGTAATCCCAAAGATAGCCATACTGAAGTGCATCAGTCCCCTTAATTACATTTAAGGCTTGCCTTTTGGCTCTCTTCACCTTGGCCCTACTTACATCAACTTTACATTTCCTTTTTATGGTGTTTTTCAACTGTTCAACAGAGATATTGGGGTTATCCCTTATTGCATTTTCAATCCTCTTGGCCAAGTATGAAGCCTTGGCCAAGCTGTTATCATAAGTTCTTGGGCAAGTGTGTGATCCTTTGAGTGTCTTGATTTGGAAAATATCCCCATTCATGATTGGAGATGCATGTATTCTCCAATCACACCCCACATGTTTGCATTTTGCAGTTATTCTGCTCTTTTCATTCCTCAAATACTCAATGTTAAACCCCTTCCTCACACACCAATCCCTCAATACCTCCCTGAATTCTTTGCAATTAGCAAATTTCATCCCCACCACCAAGTCAATTGTTTTGGAGTTGGATTGTTTAAACATAGGATGGTTTGGTCCATCCTCATTTTCAGCAAGGTCAATCTCTTCTTCATCCCCCTCATCACTAAACCATTCATCCCCATCACCTCAAAATCATCATTAAATACTTTAGGTTTTCCCTTTCCCTTTCTAAACTTTCTCAATTTTTTCATTAACTGTCTTTTGTTGGATTCTTGTTCAGAAAAAATATCATCATCACTAGACCCTTCCAAGTATTCCAAAACAAGGCTGTTTGTTTCAGATTCAGTCTCCTCTTCTACATTTGGTTGTCTGTAGTCCTCATCAGAAGAGTCATCAAACTCTGATGAGGACATTAAACTACCATCATCAACCACCCTCTTTCCCTTATCTCTCACTGTTTTTTCACCCTCACCCAAGCCCTCTTCATTTATTGTTTTTTCACCCTCACCCCCCTCACTGATTGTTTTTTCACCCTCACCCAAGCCCTCCCCACTTACTGTTTTTTCACCCTCACCCCCTCACTGACTGTTTTTTCACCCTCACCCTCCTCACTTACTGTTTTTTCACCCAAGCCCCCATCACTTACTGTTTTTTCACCCTCATCCTCAAGCTCATTAAAATTTATACCCTCTAACAAGTGCCTCATTTCCTCATCTTTTTCAATAGGAATTGTGTTTCCTTGGGTATCTATGATATGAATTGGTTCCCCCTCCTCCTCGACTACATAGATTTGCACCACAGCATCAGTCCCTCTATATGAATTTTGCATATCTACCAAACACAAGTCAGGGCACTCATTTTTTATCTGCCTCAAGCCTGTATCTAAAGAATTTGTAGCTGTTTTATAGTAGAAGTCCAAACAATATTTCTTTCCCCCACATCTTTGATACATTAAACCCAATTCATATAGACTCAAAAAGTCTATGTCAACCCTTTCAAACACTTCTTTTCTACCCCCTATATATCTCATTTTATCAGTTCTTACAAACCTACCACCATACCAAAATTCTATGTCATGGAATTCAAAGCTCTGCAGTAAAAAAGCCACATACAGAAACAAGAAAAAAAAAATCATCATCAGACTACATTTTATTTCTATGAAATACAGTAATTATATGACTCAAACATTTCCAACAATAGAGGACATTTGTTAGGGAAAGAAATGTCCCTGGATAAAATTACAGTGTATGAATATACATGAAAGGTTACTCGGTCAATTTTCAGATGCAAAAGCATTATCTACTTTCAGTTTTCGCCACTAGTTCTATATAAACCCAAAAATTTAAATCTTTCTGTTTTCAGTTTTGTTCCTTTACACTGTCAATTTCTCTATAAGCAAGTTGTAGGACCACATTTAAATAGGTCCTAATTATTACTACATATGTTGATTAAACATCGTAACAAGGTGTTCTTGTTTATATTCTTTTACTGCATGAGAAACAGTATTGGACACCTTGCGGCAGAGTAGCCTAATATAGACAACTTTCAATGATCAACTAGTTTCTTGCCAGTAAATAGAGGAATCATCTGAATTTCCATTATGGTAATATTCATGCTTGTTAGGAAAATGAACTTATTGCAAATTTCTGTATTAGAATGAGAAGTGTTTGAATTGTGTGCACCAAGACTTGCTTTTCCACAGATCTAACCATTTCTGCTGATTATATATAAAGACCAAGTTTGTCTGATCATGTGGACAATCCCAAACTGTTCTAGTGAGGGACATTGGTTTTGCTTCCCCGATAATTGTAAAATACTCAAGATTTGCATATGTGTTCAAGAACAGATGACCCTACAACATAGACTAACAAAGAGCAGAAGTCCTCATATAAATTAATGCTGTAAAAACACACGCACACACAAAAGGAAAACAAATAATTTTTAGAGAGGGGACCATTATTCCACAAGACAAACATGGGGCCACAGTGCATATAATATTCAATACAAAGTATGTATCTACAAAAAATATTCCAAAGAAACATTTACAAAAAGCGACAGTAAGCCCAAGACATTCTCAGCACTAGTTTTTGTCTACAAGCATACATCACAACATTTGAAAAATTTGACAACAAACCCTAGCAATATTTAAAAGTGCATACCGTCATTTTGTTTCCACAAGTAGAACCCTAATTCTTCGCTTTTTTCGTCTTCGAAGAACCGCTGAAAACTCCTCTTCGCCTTCACCAGTTTTCGCCTTTTTCTTCACTGTTTTCGCCTTCACACCATCGTCTTTCTCCGTTCTTCGCAGAATAACGCACGCAAAAAAAAAACTCAGGAACTCTAAAATCTCACAACACTCTCTGTTAATCTTAGTTTTTCGGTTGATTTGGGTAAGGAGACTGGTTGATTTCAAATCGATTCGATTTCTAGGTTTTTCTCATTGTTAGAGAAGAAGACGTTCCTTCCCAATTTCTGTATAATGGACTGAAAGTCAATGTTAAAAATTTCATATATAAGGAGGGGCAATTTAGTCTTTTTAGTTTTAGCCTACAGTGCAAATTCGTCTGAGGAGGCAGTGTGTACCATTTTGAACAGTATAAGGGGGTTTTTTGCACCTTGTTTTTTCACAGGGGGGTAAATTGAACTTTTCAAATAACACAGGGGGGTAAATTGTCTTTTGCCCCTCTTTAATTACACGTAGGGGTGCACAGAAGGCGAGTTCGAGCCAAGCTCGGCCAAAATTACTGGCTCGAGGATTTTGAGTTTGAGCTCGAGCTTGAGCTTGACGAACCTAAAAAGGTAGGCTTGAGCTTGCTCAGATGTAGTAGAAAAATGGAGCTCATATTTATTTTATTTTTTTTTAGAACAAATTTGACCATATTACAAGAAAGTTGTGTTGTGGCATTCAATTAGAAATTTAGAACTTGGGCAATAATTGGTTCGAGCAATAGAATATTTAAAAGTGAAAAATATGAATAAATAAATAAAAAAAAAATCAGAAAGCTTATTTATTTGAATATATGACTTGATAATATTTTTGTTATATATCTAAAATTGGTTTAGCGTGACATAATTAGTAATAATATAGAAAATATACATCAAATTATCTAAATACTTGGAAGTTATACATTTATCAAATTAGAAAAATATATTTATGTAGATAAAGGTTTTTATTAATATCATGTAATGTATTAATTTTAATAAAATAAATAAACATAAGTTATATTCTGAAACTAAAATAAGAATGGTCATGAACATACGTTTTTAAAATACGATGATGCCAGTTGAAATTTTTATATAATACAATTATACAAAATAAAAATAAGAAATCAAATAGTACTTCATACTTATTATGTATATATAAATATATATAGTGAGATAACAATGAAAATAAGTAAAATTGTTCAACCATTATTATGATTATTATTATCAATTAATTCATGGGAATCACCAAATTTCAACATGAGTTATAAGTAGTAAAATAGATTACATACTATGGGTCTTGGTATAAATACTCATAAATAAATATAAAAAAATATAAGTTAATTGTTAGAACTTGTTGATTTACAAAAGTGCAAGAGATTACAAATTGATATTGAGGTATAACCATAAAATTCATATTCATTATACTAAATAATTATTTAAAAAAAAAACTATCAAAACTTACTAAATTATGATTAATCTAATTTTTAGATAGATATTAGATAATATAAATAAAAGTACCATATTTTAATATTATCTCAAAATTAAAAATATGAGATATTGATTATTAATTCTAATATATGGTGAATTTTGAATATAAACTTGATATAATATTAAAGATATAAGCTTATATAATATTAAAGATATCATTAAATATATAAGAATACTTAAAAATACAAAAATAAAAATAAAAATAAAAAGGAAAAAGCTCGCACTAGCTCGCGAACAGAAGTAATTGAGCTCGAGCTCGAGCTCGACTTGCACCCCTACTTATACTTAAGCCATAACGAAAGGGTAAAATTGAAAGTTTGCAATTTTTTTCCCTAAAATCTCAATGAGAAAGGGATAAGAATAAAACGCAATGAACTTCAAGGTGTTGAAATAATTTTTTTATGCTATCGAGGCCTAATTTAGTTAGCAAAATTGAGGCCTCATAATAAATAGATCATGGATTCGAGTCGTACCAATATGTCGTAATTGATTTACTTTAAGAGTAGAACTTGTTGGTCCACTGTCATAGTAGTTATTGATTAGTCATATATATTTGATACTGGTAACTGATGCATATTGAAATTGATCATGTAATTGTAATCGGTTCACTCAAATGCAAAAAATAGATTTCTTTTTTTTATCTAACGAAAAATGTTTTGTAATGGCGACAAAATGTAGGAAGTGTATATATAATTTATTCTGTATGTATGGAAAAAACACGCTTGTTTGTATGTGTTTCCATTTTCAGTTTTCATTTGTGAAACAATAATTAAAATGAAAAATATATTTTTTTATATGTATTCTAATTGAAAATATATTGATTTGATATAATTGTTCAATATAAAACATAATCTCATTAACTAATTTAAATATATTTTATTTCACATTAAAATCTATATAAAATAAAAAAAAAATTATATTTTCAACTGAAACTTAAAACACATACAAATAGGCCAGTACCTCAACTTTACCCTACTTTAATTTTGGTCCTCTGACTTATACCAAATCAAGATAATCCGACAATTTTTTATTATTCAGTCCAAATTAGGGTTTCAGAATCATTTTTTTTGGCCGAAAATGTCGCCAGAAAATTTAAAAATTGGGTGACTTTTGTCCATGCTAGCAAAATTGGGCTACTTATTATTTTTAATTTTTTTAGGGTGAAAATATTAAATTATTATTAATAGAAATAAATCGATTATAATTAGTCATGTTGAATATAAGATCTAACTAATTCAATTACAGCAATCATACGTTAATTAACAAAATATTACATAAAGTAAACCTAAACAACACTTATTATGCATAGAACAACATCCCACACATTGATAGGGTTCGAATTCACGACCTCTAAGGTTATGGGACTTCAACTTCGTCAGTTGAATTAGGCATCTTCATCACAATTGGGTTAATTATTAAGGGTAACTCTTACGTGAGTGTGCTTTTTCTTTATGTCAGTGGGATTATGTTCAAGTACTTCAGCGAACTCAAGCTTGCTGAACCCGGTCCAGTAGCTAGGACCGCTTGGTCTTATGCTGGGCTTGGGTTGGACTTGGCCTAGCAGGCCGACCCAGCTGGACTTTGTTTACAAAAAAATAAATAAGTTAAATTAACATATGTATTATGTAATTTTTATTTTATTCCTATCATTTTACTATAATACTAGTAGTTATTTTAAATTTTTAAACTTTTCAAACTCTAATATTTTAATCTTTATTTTTCTACTTGTAAATTTTTTTCTTAGATCAATCAATTGATTTGTAAATTATACACCGATACTCTTTTTTTTCCCTTGAGTTTATTATTCAAAGATTATTAATCAAATTATTATTTAAGTTCATTTTATAGTTTTAATTAATTTGGTTTCTAGTTATAAATTTATTATTATAACTTTAGATTTAATCAATTTATTTTTATCTATTTCATAAGTCAATCATAATTTACGTAATTATAAGTTCAAAAGGTTACCTCAATGTTATTCAGTTGAATATAGATATTTGATGGAACATTAAAAAAAAGGGTAAATTACAGCTATCTCTCCTGAAGTTTGCCATAATTACAAATACCCCCTTGTTGTTTGAGAAATTATAAATACCCCTTTAAGGTTTGTAACCGTCTAAAAAATAACCAATTTTCATCAATTTTATGGGTGAATTGACCAAAATGCCCTTATGTGCTGAATTATTATTATTTTTATTTATTTTTAAAAAGAATTGGACTATAATGCGCACGGAGAGGTTCTTTAACTCTTTTGCATAGAGGAGTAATAATGCAATTTGTCTTGACTGGTTTTTCTAAAATTTTAATAAAAAATTTAAGGGCAAAATGACCAATTTCAGGCATTTGGTTAAAAATTACAAACTTCAAAAAAGTATTTGTAATTTTTTAAATAAGGAGAAAGTATTTATAATTATGACAAACCTCAATGGAGATAATTGTAATTACCAAAAAAAAATATATATTTTAAAAAACATATAGTACATATCGCCAACAACCTTATGTAAACGTTGGGACCAGGTGCTAGACCAGCCAGCCCATCCTTTTTATTTTTGAAGGATTTGGGCTGAGCCCAAACGGTAAACGATTTTGGTTTGGGCTTAGCCCAAATTATTCTTTTAAAATAAAATAGGCCCAAAGTGGGCCTGGTTTGGGCCTTGATTACTCGAGGTCTGTAGGCTGGTCCATGCTTGACTTGAGTTGACTTGACTCACTGTGCACCATGATTTGTAACAACTATACGTACGTATACATAACACACTTGTCATATGATTGATATATAGTTCAGAAAGAGGGACCAATCATAAAATAAGTGGATCACTCTTGTTACGTGATTGATTGAATTCGATCAAACATGATTCCGATAAAAAATTTTCATCAAGCATCCAGAGTTCAAATGGTTCCAAGTTTTCTTTCCCAAACTAGTGATATATTTTGTGTTGCACTTGCTACTTGTCCCAAACGTGTGGATTCATGACACTTCTCTCACACACTTACCGTCTCTTTTTAAGTTTTCGTAATAAAATTTTCAGTTAATTTTGTCCTGAAATCAAAAAATTAAAATATACATTACTAAATTGCTATCTAGTAAATTATAGAACCAAAATATCAAAAGAATATAATTATGGAACCAAAACTACATTTAAGTCTACCATAAACATAATATGAAATAATAAAATATGAAATTAAAGTTTTCAAATGGCCATGAAATAAATGTATTAAGTGATAATAATTTTAATTATACCACAGTATAATTTTTAATAAGTTGTTATAAGTGACAAGAACTTTATGTAAATTATTGCAAATGATATTTAGTAACTCGTCGTAGTGATAACATGAATATAGATAGTATAGTGACAACTATATTTATCGTCACTAGCTTGTCATTATACTTAGTGATAATTTTATGCTCATTATAGACAACTTCTATAAATAATAATAATTATTATCAAAATTATGCGTTTGGATGAAAGGGTTTGGATTATGAGGGGATGATCTGGAGTAAGATGACTTCATAATAAATTATTTGGAATCCATCACAATGTCATAAAATATAATTCAAAATGAAAGCTTAAGAATTTAAAATCCTGTGCAGTATGATTTTATCCAAACAAGTTCAATGATTTTGTCATTATGACTTTGAAATCCTTAAATTCAAATGTGTCAATTCAAACATAACTTAAAAATTACTATCACAGATATAATCAGTGATGGTATTATCATTAATTATGTGATTTTCTATCCTACATTATTGTAAACAAATTTTCGTGTTCCTGAATTTAACGAAAATACGAAAATATTATAAATAAATTCTTGAATTTAATTGAGTATTTTGTGGGTGCGAAATCTCTACTTAAAACCTCTGATTCTTCTCTTCAAGAACGTGATCTTTGACTTCGGTAACTTCGGAGGTGAAACTTTGACGTTTGATCTCCTTTGATGTTGACTTTGACTTTAAATAACGTTAATTCGGGGGTCGTTGACTTGTTCCCGGATCAAACGCTATAAACTTGACGATTTTTTACTTGAATTTGGGATGTTCTTGGTGGATTTGAGACTTTGATCTTCCGCCAAGGTGGACTTTGATCTTGATAACGTTAATTCGCGGGTCTTCGGACTTCTCGTCGAATCAAACGCTGACTTTGGACGATTTCCGCGACGAACGCCTTGAATCTTGCCTAGAACACCGTGGATCTTCCTTAATTTGTGCTTGAGAGGATTTCGAGACTTCTTGAATGCTCTCTTCTTATATGTGTGTGCGTTTTGAATGAGTTCCCATGACCCTTTATATAGTTGTCAAAGAGGTAGAGTTGTAGTGAACTTGAACACTTATTTTGTATTATCTCTTTATTTTAATTTAAAGAGATAAATACATTAAATATTTGGGAAGACATGATTGGTCAATTTTAATATTATCTCTTTAATTTTTGTATTTTTTTCAAAGAGATAATATGAGAAATATTTGTCTTTGATTTGATTGGTCGGAACACCTCAATTTGACACGTGTCAACCGTTGATTTGATGATGAAATATATATTAAATATCAATTAATTTAACTATTTATATTTAAAATTAATTTGATAAATTTCAAATTATAAATAGAAAAATAGAATATAATTGATAAATAATATATATTTTCCACTTGTCGTCATTTGATTGGGTGCAAAAATAATTTGTCTACAAATGCCCCCTCGAGACTCGTTCACGAGTATATGTTTGAAAATATAATTTTCAAAGTGAATGAGTCGCGAAAATTTAAATGGACCACCATTCGTATTGGGTGGGCCGATTCTTCCATGAATATCAAGATAAGCCCATCATTTCATTTTTGTAAATTATTTGGGCCAAGGAAAAGGCTGGGCCACATCTTCTTAATCAATTGATTTTTTTTTTTTTTTTGCACCATGAATCCTTTTAGAGAAGTGCAAATAGAAGTATCACTTGAAAGCTCACATTTTTTCTTTTCGCTAATCCGACTGTGCGGGATGCTTTTTTGACCAAGAATTATAAATCCTTGTAAGTTCTATTTCAGGCCTAACTCTATTAAGAGCAAACTGGAGGTGAATCCGTGCAATTCAAGCTTCCTTTGCATTAATGACTCCTAATTGGATTATAACTCAAACACCCTTGTCTGCTCGGATTAAAACGCTGCAATTGAATGTATATATAAAGGACTTAATCTGACATTGGTTGCACATGGTGAAGGTTAATCGTTGGAAGAATTTGTGGTATGCTGTGTTAGCAATTTTTTTTTTTTTTTTTGTCTCAATTTTCTGGGACGCACACCAAGTGTTTGTTGTAATGCCTCTATGACATTTCTTTTTTTTCCTTTGCAGAATTTTCAGTCCGCAGGAAGCTTTTGCCTCGAGTTTTCTCTCGAACTCTTGATCGACCTGTTACGGTAATGTCTCTCAATTTGTAGTATCAAAGTTTTTTTTTTTTTTTATAATTCCTCTTCAAGTTTGCAGTTGCCTTTCGCCAGTTTCGTTGTAACATGAATTTTGCTATTTCCCCAGCTTTCATTTTCTTTCCTTGTCTCGCCAAGTTGGTGCTTTGGGTAAAGTTCCAGATTTTTCTATTGTCGTCGGCAAGGCCAGATTTCGGTACAAAGGAAAGCCCTTAATTTTCCCATCGTCCATCACTTCCATCAGATTATTTAATGCTGGAACGTATTTAGACCAAGTCATCAACATCTGTACAGGCAAGCAATTTACATACAAGTTCACATCTTTCTTCATTGCAATTTTCGTGCCATATTTTTAATTGCTCATCATCTAATCTGAAAGGCATGTTTTCTTCAACATGAATTGGGCCTTATGCAATTTTTGGGGCCTTAATTCATGTGATGACTTGTTAAATTGTAATTCACATTGGATATTATCTGAATGTGACTCGATTAAATTCACATTGGGCCAGACTGTCTTCAAATTTTCGTATGTGTTCAATTCAAACAATTAGTCGATTAAATACATTTTTCGAATCAATTAAACCTTTTCACTTGGATTGATTTGAGGTGAGTAAGCCATTATTACCAAAGCACCCTGAGTGGGTTAATCCTTCCTCTTTTTCTTTTTGACTTGTTCGAGTTTTTTTTTTTTTTTTTTGGCTAACTCGATTAAATCTATTTTGTGTTTTGGTAGTGCTGCAACATGGTTCACTTCAAAGATGAATCTTTTTCCTACAGCCAACAAAACTTGATCGTTCTTGATGATGAAAGTCAACCCACTGAGAAAGGGACAATTTTGCCGACTCACGCACCCCTCATCGGTCGATACGCGAAGCAATGGCCAAGGTTGACGACTCTACTTCACACGGAACAATGGTCTCGAGAAGTCTCATTGAGCAAGACTTCCAAGGTGTGGTCTCTACAAGCGACTCATCACCGTTGTTCTGACAAACCAAGCTCTCTAGCGACGTTGGGCCGCCGCATCATTGAAGGGAAAGCCAAGTGGGGCGACAACGTTCACTTCGCCGGCGAGTTCCGCTTCATCAAAGGGTTTTGGGAGTGGACAGAAGACGTACTTAGCCGGGTGCAAAGACAAGCTAGTCGCGGCCTAAGTATATGATGCCGTATATGCCTCACTATTTACCTACGACCGCAATTCCAATATCATCAAGGCGTTTTGCGAAGTGTGGTGCCCATCTACCAACACTCTTCTGACGTCCTTTGGAGAATTGTCTATTTCGTTGTGGGACGTGCACATCCTTTCCGGACTTCCTATGGCAGGATTTCTTTATGACGAAGTTGTTCCAAGTGCCAAGGAGCTTAACGTGGTTGACGAGACAGGAGGGAGACTTGTGCCTCGTTCTTGCAAGTTCCTACTCCACGCTTACCATTTGCTTCGAAAGAGTAATAAAGATGGCCATTCCTCTCAAGTTCCTATTGACAAATGGGTCAAGTTTTGGCTTAGAAGGGCGACGAAATACTGCGAGCCTCCCCCACGTAAAGAGAAGAAGGCCGTTCGTCCTAAGTCAACTCATAACCCCTCCGGGACCGTTGGGGTACATGGCAAGTGGTCCACGGCGGACGAGGCATTGTTATCGAGGCTTGGTATTGAAGGGAGTTCAAAGGAGAGACATTCTTGGTGGCGTACTTGGCGTGTTGGCTTTGTACTTTTGTCCTTCCCACTCAAGATGTCGGTTCAATACCTAAATGTTTTCAAGGTGGCAAGTGCTATGGCAGCCGGTCGAAGGATTGGTCTTGCAGTTTCTGTCTTGGCTAGTATTTACAGAGGTTTGAATAAGATTTCCGGCTCCCCAAGGCCAACTCGTGTACACTCTCCATTTCCGATTCATTTTGTTTATAGTTGGATAGCTTATTATTTCAAGACTCACTATCAACTTGTGCAAAGCGTTCGTGGGCCCAAGATGGCGCTCTTTTCAGGTGAAGGAGGCGCAAAGTACTACGATCCGCAAGAGGCGAGAAAGCGGCTACACAGAGGCGACTTTATTCTTGGACTTGCAACATGATTGTGAGGGACAAAGATTTTTTATTCACAGACGACGGGCATGCCAAAGAATCTAAAGAAATCTATTTCATGGCCGTCCGTTCGAACTACCTTCCTTTGCGGCAAGGCGATCATTTCGTTGTTGAACCCTATAGCCCTCATCGATTTAGTCGTCAATTTGGTTTCTTCCAAGAAGTGCCGGGGATTCTTTCGCAAGATGTTCGTGAAGCTTCTTTAGAGGGTGGAATCCGTTATTGGCGCATGTGCGTTCTGTCCAAGACTATGGAAAAGGTGGTGTTCCCTCCCATGCCCCCAAATATGAAGAAGTTCTCATCCGAGGCGTACAAAAGGTGGTGGCTTGGAGTTCATGGTGGCTACTTTGAAGAAAACGTGACGAAATTACTTGCTTTAGGCCCAAGCTAAGCTTTTCCAAAAGGCAAGCAGTGTGGTGAAAGAGTCGCCCAAGATCAACCTCGTGAGCCGGCTATTTCCTCTCCCAAGCGAAATTCTCAAGTGGTTGAACCCTTTGAAGTAGATAAGAAGCGAAGTGCTCCTCATTCCTTGGAAGTAAGTGGGAGTAGCCACCCTGATCGTCATTAGAAGATGCCGAAGAGGGACTCGAAACTAATAAACATCGACGTTGCTGATGAAGGCTCAAGTCATGGACCATCGATGTTGAACTTTGTCAAGGAGGTTATTTTTTTTTATCCCTTTTCTTCTTCCTTTTTCTTTTTTTTTTTTTAGTGATAAGATTCTCTCTTATTTCTAACTTTGGCTGATGCGTCATCATAGCTCGAAGCTGAGGTCTTAGCCGTTGAAGACGATGAAACTTCTCAAGACAGTCAAGCATCGACTTTATTGGCTACGACTTGTCCTCTTGGAATGGGGCTTAAGAGGAAACAACCCTCCTGCCCAGCCGTTGTGTCGGTATTTGAAGGCGAGAGGTTCTTTCTTAATCATCAAAAGGAGTTCCTTCAAAAGCTGTGGAGTGATCTTCTCGTGAAGATATCAAACACCCCAATTGATTTCATCTCATCAATCAAAGACGATGTTTACTTCGTTCTTGAGTCTATGAAGAGTTGTCAGAATTTTGATATCTCAAACGTGGAAGAATCAATGAATGCATTGTTTGCCAAGGCTGCTGCTTATGATGAGGCGAGGTCGTCGTCTTTTGAAAGGTTATCCAAAGATCTTTTCGACCGGAAGTTGAAGGAAGCCAACGATCGTCTTCAAGAGGCCCGTGCTAAAGAAAGTGGGGGAGCTTCCAAGGTCCAATCCACTACGGACGAGTTGAAGCGTGTTGAGAAGGAGCTTTTGGATTTGAAAGAGCGCAAGAAGTACCTGTGTGCCACTCTGAAGGAAGAAAATCAGCTTTTCCATAGTGCCCAAGTTGGAGTTCATGAAATTGTGGAGGAAATTGCAGCACTTGAGAATACTACCCCCCTCAACGATGAAGTAGTTGCGAGTTTGGAGGCTTCACGGACACACTTGGAAGCCCTCAAGGAAGGGTTGAAGGATTAGCGTCCCTTTGCTTGAGATTAGCTTAGGACCTTTTATTTTATCGCATTTGATTTCTCTTTTCTTTGTTCCATGTCATGAACTCCAATGTTTCCTTGAGATTACGTAATAGAAGCCTTTTTTTTTTCTTTCTATCTTGCAATCTTTGAGCACGTTTAAGTACTTCCACTCTTGATGATTTAATAAGAGGAATAAAACTCATTTAATTGTTATGACTGAACTTAGAATATCTAAGCTACCTACGTACCTCATCAAGAGGATCAAGTCAATTCGTAGTTCAGAGGTACAAAAATATTTGTTTGGAGAGGGGAGGGTTGTTCACAGGTTATACTCATGCGGGCCAGGAGTTTTTTTTTTTTTCCTTACTTGTTTTTGATTTTTTTTTTGTTTCTTCTTTTTTTTGTTTTTTTTTTCTTTTTTTTTTTCAGGCGTAATACCGCTTCAAAAACTTTCCATTTATTGGGCCTATCCTCAAGCCGTCTTCAACAACTAACTTATATGCCCCATTTGTGTAGACTTCTTTGCCAACATACGAACCGTCCCATTTTGGCAAGAACTTGTTTCCCGTTCGATGCGTTATGATTATAGGCCTTCTCACTGCGAGTACTAGATCATCGACCTGGAAAGAGCGAAGGCGGACCTTCTTATTGAATGCTTTGGATAGTCGGGCTTGATAGCACTCGAGCCTTTGTTGTGCTTCTAACCTCTTCTCATCGAGAGCTTCTAGCTCTTCAAGCCGTATTCGAGCGTTTTCTTCTTCAGTAAGCCCTTCATGTATCGCCATCCTTAGTGAAGGGATTTGTTGCTCAGGACTGCCTCAACTCCATAAACCAGGGCATAAGGAGTTGCTTGCGTAGGCGTTCTGACAGTGGTTCTATATGCCTATAGAGCTTATCCAATTCTCTCGTGCCAATCCCGTTTTGACTTGGTCACTACTTTCTTCAATAGGCTGCACAAAGTTTTGTTAAAAGCTTCAGCAAGGTCGTTGGCAGCGGCATAGTACATAGAAGAGTTTCTCTGTTTGAATGCAAACTTCTGACATAATTTGTCTATCAAGCTGTTACAGAAGGGTTTTCCATTATCAATGATGATATACCTGGGCACTCCGTAGCGATATATGATGCGTGTACGGATGAAATCAGCAACGTTCTCTTTCTTCACTTCTTTGAGGGGGACTGCTTCAGCCCATTTAGAGAAGTAGTCGGTTGCCGCTAAGATATATAAGTGACCAACAGAGGATTTTGTCATAGGTCCTACGACATCCAAACCCCAAGCATTGAAGGGCCATGAAGCTACAGTAGGGTGTAATGGCTAGGTGGTTGGTGGATAAAATTGGCATGAATTTGACAGCTTGAATCTCCGTGCATAGTCCATGCAATCTTTAACCATTGTAGGCCAGTAATAACCCATTCTTTTTATACGGAAGTGTAGCTTTGGTCCGGATTGGTGCGCACCACAAACTCCAGAGTGAGCTTCTTCCATAGCTTGCATTTGCTCATCATTGTTTAGGCAGCGTAAGAAAATACCATCAAACGAACGTCTGTATAGCGTGTCTTTGAAGTAGATGAAGCGAGACGCCCGCCGCCGAATTTCAGCCCTTCGTCGTATGTCGTCGGGTAGCTTCTTGTACTTCAAGTAATCGACGAGTGGTTGTCACCAATCTTCCTCTTCAATTTCGTAAACCTCCATGACATGATTTTCTTCTTCTTGGAATGTGTCATCCTCATCATCACTGAAGACCAGTGGTATGACCCAATTCTTGCATATTGGTACGCGCGTCTCCTCATCGGTCATTGAGAGGGTTGAAGCGAGTTGGCCAATGCATCGGCTTGATTATTATCCTTTCTCGACAGGTGCTCAAGTTCTACATCTCCTAGCCATCCTATCAGCCTTCTTGCGTAATTATAGTATGGAAGCAACTCAGGCTTTTTGACTTCGTAGAGACCGAGGAGTTGATTAATCACTAATTGAGAGTCTCCGTATACTTTCAAGTGTCGTTGCTTTATGTCCACTGCCATTTCCAATCCGAGGATTAAAGCTTGATATTCCGCCATATTATTTGAACAGTTCTGGGTTAAGGTGAAGGAATAAGGCAAGACTTCCCCTTCAGCCGTGACGAAGACAATTCCAGCCCCGGCTCCTTCTCTATGGGCAGCTCCATCAAAGTACATTTTTCAGGGGGGCGTAACTTCAATCAGAAGGACATCCTCGTCCGGCAAGTCATCAGACAATTCCCACTCGGCAGGCATGGGGTGATCGGCTAGGAAGTCTGCTAAAACTTGTCCCTTCACAGCCTTTTGAGGAACGTATGTGATCTCGAATTGTTGCAGCTGAAGATACCATCTTGCGAGTCTATCAGACAGTATTGGCTTTGCCATGACATATTTCAGGGGATTTGCTTTTGAGACTAGATGGATGATGTGCGACTGAAAGTAATGCTTCAACTTTTGGATTGCGAAGATGAGCGCCAAACATAGCTTTTCGATGGGTAAATAATTGAGCTCGTTTGGTGTCATCGTTCTGCTTAAATAGTATAAAGCATTCTCTTTTCCCTCATCATCCTTCTGGGCAAGTAAGATTCCCACGGAGCGCTCTTGAGCAGCGACGTACAAAATTAAGGGGCGTCTGGGGATGGGTGCAACCAACACCGGAGGCTTCATCAAGTAGGATTTTATGCTTCTGAACGCTTTATCACAAGTCTCATCCCATTCGAAGGGCACATCTTTCTTCATCAGGCGATTGAATGGTTGACAACGACCTGCTAGATTGGAAATGAATCTCCGAAGATACGCGAGCTTTCCTTGCAAACTCTTGAGCTCATGGACATTCCTAGGTTCTGGCATTCTCAAAATGGCATCAATCTTGGATTGCTCAATCTCTATACCCCGTTGACGAACGATGAACCCAAGGAATTTTCGGATGTTACTCCGAATGCACACTTGGAGGGATTCATCTTTAGTTGGTATCTTCTCAAACGTTCAAAAACCTTTCTCAAGTCATGAAGATAATCCTCTTGTTTCTTTGACTTCACGACCAAATCGTCAACGTAGCATTCTACATTCTTGTGGAGCATGTCGTCGAAGATCTTTTGCATTGCCCTTTGATATGTGGCGCCGACGTTTTTAATCCGAAAGGCATGACTTTGTAGCAATATATACCTTTAGGAGTGCGAAATGTTGTCAATTCCTCATCCGCTGGTGCCATACGTATTTGGTTATATTCGGATGATCCATCCATGAAATATAGGGCTTCATGACCCGTAGTGGCGTCTATCGTTAACTCGGCGATAGGTAATGGGAAGTCGTCCTTGGGACATGCGTTATTCAAGTCCCTGAAGTCAACACATACTCGTATCTGCCCATTCTTCTTCCTCACGGGCACGATGCTAGAGATCCACGTAGGATACTTGACTTCTCGATGCTAGAGATCCACGTAGGATACTTGACTTCTCAAATAAAACCAACTTCAATAAGTTTGTTTACCTCACATTCAATCAATGGGATTAGCTCAGGTCGAAACCTATGTTGAGCTTGTTTGACAGGACGAGCCCCCTTCTTTACGGATAAGTGGTGCACAGCTACTTTTGGATCTAGCCCGGGCATTTCTTTGTAGGACCATGCAAATACGTCTTTATACTCATGGAGTAGCACAACATAAGCCTTATCTTCTTCCAGGGTTAGAGAAGCACTTATGTAAATTGGCCTGGGATCTTCGGCATCACCTAGATTGACTTCTTTCAACTCGTCAACGGTGGCTTTAATGCCTTCCTCAAGTTCTAGAGGAGCGTCTTCAACATCTTCTTCCTCAACCTCTTCATTTTTGATTAAGGTGATGTGATGGGCTAGGGCGATATCTTCTTCCGCACAGTCGTCAATATAATTGGATGATGCAACGCTTTCTCTGTCATCCTCGTCATCAAGTTGAACTTGTGTGAAGACCATTGTTCTTGTTTTAACTTTCAAGACTCTGCCACATGATATGTCTAGAGTTGTGTGGCGTCTCATTCTGGAAGGAACCAAACTTCTAAGTTTATGTGAGGATGTGATGTCTTCCTTTGATTGTGCAGCCACCTTGGACATGGCTTTCTTTCGGTTCACCATTCTTTTCTGTGGACCAAGTCTATCAAAGACAGATCGGTTGTTGGTCTTTCTGTGCATCAGTCTTTTACGTGGGCCGAGTCTATTGAAGACAGACTCCCGTGGATTTTCTTTCCTTTGATCATTTTCTGTTGAAGAGAGACTTTCACTGACATGGTTGCTGCTGGCCTTTTTTATGGCGATGCGGATAGGCTTAGGAGGGATAAAGCCAAGACCTACACGTAAATATGGGACTGCGTGCCCTTTTTCCTTTAACATTACTTGGGTGGCGTTGAGTCCATGGAGCCTCTTGTTGGTGGCTTCGGGAGGAAGATTTCCAAGGACTAATCTTTCTTGTGGATTATACCCGACTTTAACTAGCGGTTTGAAGGCATTAGGATCATACCCTTCTCCATCTATAGCCAACGCTTCATGTCCCTCTTCTTCCTTTTGGGTTGAGGACATAAATCCTTTGAGTGGCGGCTTCGATGGTTGCTTCGCGTTGATTTGAGTCAATGGTAAATTCAACACTTTGAAAATCCAGCCTCGACAACGGGCTGCTCACTTCTCCGTATGCTTCGATCTTCATGTGACTTTGGTTTCTCTGAGGGTGAAATCTCTTTTCCTCCTTTGGCAATTTCAACGTAGTACTTGGCATCGGCGAAGTGCGACTCAGCTTTGGTGAAAGGCTTGGTATCACCGAGTCCTTTTCACAACGTCATTGCGGCAGTATTTGAAGCATTGATGCCATGTTGAAGGGACCACAGAATTTTCGTGCAACCAAGGGCGGCCAAGAAGCATGTTGTAAGAAGTTTTGGCGTCTATAACGTGGAATAGTGCAGTTGACGCCATATCGTCCATCAACAATTCCATCCTTATAATGCCGACAGCCCTTTGTCCTCCTTGGTTGAAGCCTTGAATCATAAGGCGGCTGTTTGCGAGCTCGTCCATCGGGATCCCCAAGTCTCTCAAGGTTCGTAGGGGTAAGATATTGACTGCAGAGCCCCCATCGATCAATATTCTGTTCACCTTTTGTTCACGTGCATATCCAGCGACGAACAAGGGGCGGTTATGAGACTTTGACCCAAGAAGCAAATCTTCGTCGGTGAAGGTAATGGTGGACATGCATTCGTCACTACCAGAGGAATCTTCTTTTTTAGACAGAGCGTCCTCTTTGATCATAGTAGCATTCTTGTGTGTGGTATTATAGGAGGCTTTACTGTCGAAAGACCCACACTTGACCGAGGCCACATTTGCTGCTGCGGTATCTTCTTCAAGAGAGATCTTACCTTGGCGGGCTAACTGCATAACTTTGTCTTTGAACACAAAGCAATCTTGTATTGAATGTCTAACTAAGCTATGATATTTGCAGTACTTTGGGTCATCCGTTCGTTCGGCTTCTTCAGGTCACTTTGTTTCGGGTAATTCGATAAGGTTAGCCTCCAACAAGTTATCAAATATGCCGGGAACATCGGAATCAAGGAAAGGATATTGCTTTGCTTGCATTTCCTTCAAGGTTAATTTTCTTTGTGGTCTCTCTTAAGGGGCATTATTCTTTAGGATGCTACCATTGTTTGTCTTGCTTCGGAGATTGAAGGGTGCCACATTTACTGCCATGGATTCCTTGTTTGGAGCTTCCAAATAAGGCTTGCCCCCTTTCTTGCCTTCTTGTCTTTCCTTGGTTCTGTGGGGTTCTTGAACAGGCGGCCCTTCCGCTCCACTTGCTGCCATACTTAACTCCATGTCATATGTTCGAGTGGCTAAGTCTTCGAATGATCTTGGCAGGATCCCTTGGAGAATGTAGCGAAGGCCCCAATGCATCCCTTGAATGCACATCTTAATTGTGGAAGCTTCAGATAATCGATCTTTGCAGTTGAGGCTTAGATTCCTCCATCTATTGATATAATCGATAACTAGCTCATCCTTCCACTGCCGGGAATTTGTAAGCTCAATCATGTTGACGGTACGCCTAGTGCTATAGAATCAATTGAGGAACTCTTGTTCTAGCTGTTCCCATCCATCAACCGAACCGGCCTCCAAATCAGTATACCAATCAAATGCGTTGCCTTTCAGTGCTCGGACAAACTATTTGACTAGGTGATCCCCATATATTCCAGCATTGTTGCATGTTTCGACAAAGTGGGCGACGTGCTGCTTAGGATTGCCTTTGCCATCAAATTGTTGGAACTTCGGTGGTTGGTAGCCTATCGGCATCTTCAAGCTGTCAATTCTTGGAGAGCAGGGCTTGGAGTAGGTAAAGGATGACCTTGAGCTTCCCTCAATCTTGCTCTTGATGGTCCCTTCGATGAATTCTTTCAATTGGTTCGCAAGGATCAATCCAGTGGACGAGACTTGAAGCCCTTTTGCACGTTCATCTTTCTCGGTGTAGTTTTCTTTAGTGGATATTTCTACTTCTTCATGAGCCTCGACTTGTTTTCCTCGAATATGGCTTGCCTCAACATTGTCTGGCTTGTTGATCAACCTAGCGATTTGGGCGTCTTGCTCTTGGACATGCTTGGTAAGTCCTTCGATAGCTCTTGTCAGGCTTGCGATTTGCTCTGCTAAGGTTGTCGCATTCGTCACCATGACTGGGGCCACATTCGTTGTGAAGGAGTAGCTAGACTCGGAGTGAGAAGAGGACGGGGGAGATTTATCTTCGTCATCTTCACTTGCGTAGTTAGGCACGGATATGTCCTTCGGAGCAGACTTAATTAGAGGAGTCATCTGGGAAGATTCCTTGAGTTTCTTCGACATGCTCCTCGTAGTAATACCGAGACTCTTGGTACTTGAACTTGAAGACTTTGTTGTGGCAAGTTTGGAATTCACCGTCTTCATGGCTTTTCCTCGAGTGTCCATTAAAATACTTCAAACTTCGTTGATGGGAAGAGATGAGAGGTAGAGATGTCCCACTGGGCGTGCCAAAATTTGTAAACAAATTTTTCGTGTTCATGAATTTAACGAAACAAGAAAATATTACAAATGAATTCTTGAATTGAATTGGGTATTTTGTGGGTGCGAAATCTCTACTTGAAACCTCTGATTCTTCTCTTCAAGAACGTGATCTTTGACTTTGGCAACTTCGGAGGTCAAACTGTGACGTTTGATCTCCTTTGACGATGACTTGAACTTTGAATAACGTTAATTCGGGGGTCGTTGACTTGTTCCCGGATCAAACGCTATAAACTTGACGATATTTGACTTGAATTTGGGATGTTCTTGGTGGATTTGAGACTTTGATCTTCCGCCAAGGTAGACTTCGGTCTTGATAACGTTAATTCGCGGGTCTTCGGACTTCTCGTCGAATCAAACGCTGACTTTGGACGATTTCCACGACGAACGCCTTGAATCTTGCCTAGAACGCCGTGGATCTTCTGATTTGTGCTTGAGAGGATTTCGAGACTTCTTGAATGCTCTCTTGCTTGTATGTGTGTGTGTTTTGAATGAGTTCCCATGACCCCTTTATATAGTTGTCAAAGAGGTAGAATTGTGTGGTGAACTTGAACACTTATTTTGTATTATCTCTTTATTTTAATTTAAAGAGATAAATACATTAAATATTTGGGAAGACATGATTGGTCAATTTCAATATTATCTCTTTAATTTTTGTATTTTTTTCAAAGAGATAATATGAGAAATATTTGTCTTTGATTTGATTGGCCGGAACACCTCAATTTGACACGTGACGACCGTTGATTTGATGACGAAATATATATTAAATATCAATTAATTTAACTATTTATATTTAGAATTAATTTGGTAAATTCCAAATTATAAATAGAAAAATAGAATATAATTGATAAATAATATATATTTTCTACTTGTCGTCATTTGATTGGGCGCAAAAATAATTTGTCTACAATTATAAATGATTACAATTAAATATCGCTGTGAATCTATACTATCTAACACGGTTAGATAAAAGTAATGCGATTTGCTATTACAATTAATTACATTCACTATATGATTTTGATTATGGACAAAACATTTGCAATAGTTTTTGCTATGGTTAATGTTAGGGCCTCGTCTACAGAAACAATAATTAATCGCCATTACATAGACATAATTAACTAGTATTCACTGTGATTTTTTATTTTTATTTGTAGTCATGATAATTAATCACGATTAAAATATATATATATATATATATTTCTTTCTTGCGTACCTACTATAATTGTTTTGTTTAATCAGTTCCCGTGATTCGACAAGAAGTTCGAAGACCGGCGAATTAACGTTATCAAGACAGAAGTCCACCTTGCCGGAAGATCAAAGTTTCAAATCCACCAAGAAATATCTCAATTTCAAGTCAAATATCTTCAAGATTATAGCGTTCAATCCGGAAACAAGTCAATGACCCCTGAATTAACGTTATTCAATGTCAAAGTCAACGTCAAAGGAGATCAAACGTAGAGTTTTACCTCTGAAATTGCCGAAGTCAAAACTCACGTTTTTGAAGAGAAGAATCAGAGGTTTTCAAGTAGAGATTTCACACCCACAAATATTCAATCAATTCAAGGAATTTATTTGTAATATTTTCTTGTTTCGATAAATTCAAAGGAACACGAAAATCTGTTTACAACCCCCTCATTGTTTGAGAACTTAAAAATAATCCTATTATTTTAACAGCCGTCTAACGACTAGCTCAATCCGTTAGTCTCTGTTAAGTTTTCATCCATTTATTGCAGTGAACTGAACAAAATGCCTTTGCATACTATAAAATTATTTATTTTTAAAATTTTTCTGAAACTTTTTTTTTGGACTAATTAAGTGAATAATTTTTTCTTTTATAAATTTTTAAAATTTTCCATCTACCTCGTCTATTTTTTTATATATTTTTCCATGTTTTTTCAGAAAAAGAAAAAAAATACAACAAGTGTTAAATTGGTAATTTCAGACCGCCCATCCAAAGATTATATAATTTTATCAAACATCATACGAGTATTCATAATCTTTCAAATAATGAGAGAATATTCATAATTATGTCAAATTTATGAAAGCTCGTTGTAATTTATCTAAAAAAATATGATCCTACCATGAATCAGGGGGCCACGTAGACAAATTACCCGGCGGTGATCCCTATATATCTTAATATATCAAAATTAACTTTCTTGAAACCACATTCATATGCATATTAAAACTTCAAGCACAAAAATTAGTTAATTAACTATATACATGTTTGGTTAGATTTGAATCAATTTTATGATAAGCGTACGCAATATATTTGTCATGTGGTTGACGTATAGTTTAATAAAAGTGATCAATCACAAGATAAATACATTACACTTGTTACGTGATTGATTGTATAGTAAGTATATTTTGTTGATATAATAAATAGGTATTAATTTATGTGATATTATTGATATGATTATTTGTAATTGTTTCTGTTCAATACTGATAGCCGACATGACTGAATGTAATCATTTTACTTTCAATTAATAAAATTCATCGCTTTAATTCAAAAAAATAAATAAATTAATTCAAACATAACTTAAATATTTTTATCACAGATATAATTGGTGATGGTATTATCATTATGTGATTTTCCATCCTACATTATAAATTATTACGAATTAAAAATCATGGCCAATCTATACTATCTACCACGGTCATACAAAAGTAACACGAAAGTTTGAGTTGCGATTACAGTTAATTATCATTCACTATGATTTTGATTATGGACAAAACATATGCCATAGTTTTTGCAATGGTTAATGTTATGGCCTCGTCTACTGAAACAATAATTAATTGCCATCGCTTATACATAGTTAATTAATACTCATTTTGATTTTTATTTTTATTTTTAGTCATGGTAATTAATCATGATAAAAAATTCATATTTCTTTGTTGCGTACCTACTATAATTGTTTTGTTTAATCTGTACTTGCGATTCTTGGATTAGTACTCATTATGCATGTATGAATGATTTATTTGTACATGCCAAAAAGAAAAAAACATTAACTGTGATGGATCAGATTGTGGTATTCCATCAAACTACAATATCAATCCCTCTTCACTGCTCCAAAAAAAACCCCTCCCTCTCAGAAATGTCATTCTTTCAAAAAGAAAAAACCTCCCCCATTACAAAAAACTTCCCTCTATTTATGCTAGAAGGTGGGGCAGCGGAAAGACAACTTTATCCCTCAACCATCCACTAACTAATCGTGTAACCGCCAGGGACAACTCAGTAAATTCCCTAACCCTACTAACTCGTTGGATATAACTGCCATGGGCAGTTTGGTAATTACAAGATACTCCTTTTGAAAATTATATTTTGGTCCTTTGATTAAATTCCTGCACCATCAAACTGAAAGAGAAGACCACAAAACAACACGTGGTTTATGAGTTGAACATTCACTTCAAGGTTGTTGAGTGACACATAAATATTGAAATGAACACATTCTACTTATTTATCAAATGTATTGATCTTGTAGATTTATTTGAGACATGGTTCGATGGGTGTTAGAATATAACACCAATTATTACAAATACACGCTATTGTATAACATAATATTTATAACTTCATATAATTACGAAAGTATCTTTGTTTGGATTTGATTTATCTCATCCAATCAATTACATAAAAACTATATAGTATACTCTTTGTGTAATTAGTTGAATTCAACATAATCTAATCCGAACAAGAATTTCGCTTTATTATGGGAGTATCGGGATTGGTATGTCGGGAATTGGTTATGGTAATACGGCTACGGAGATTTTGGAGGAGGCATCAGAACTTTAATTGTTGTCTCCATTAGGACGCTCAACTGCAAGAATCTTTGGAGGGAGATCGTCTGGACCAGAAACCAGAATCTGTTTGTTGTCTCCATTAAGATGTTCGAGTGCATGACTCTTTGGAGGGTAACTTGGCCAAAAAATGAGAAGATGTTTATTATCGTCACGATTAGGAATATCAGCGAGAGGAATAGGTGATGACACTAGAGAAGGCGACAACTGTTTGTTGTCTCCAGTAGGACGCTCAAGTGCATGAAAGATTGCAGGACGATCGTCTGGACTAGAAACGAAAGCAGTCAAATGTTTATCATCACTATTAGGCAACTGTTTGTTGTCTCCATTAGGACCTTCAATTTTTTTCAAGTTGACGAGCATCACATCTGTGAGCAACAACGATCAAGCCCAACAGCAAGAACAACGTTGACAAAGAGTGCTGAGAAGCCATGACAATTACTGAGAAAATGAAGTTGCCGATGTTGTCTCTTCCAGCAATTGAAGTGCTGCTTAAATAGCCAACAACTACCAGAGGTGAAGCCATACAAATTAATTTGATGAAATACTCGAGATTTGGTATGTGATTTAATTAGTAGCTAGGTAGGTAGAAATAGATAGCATTTATAAGGTGTAAATGGTAATTATTTGGTACAACAATAGGGGGAATAGGACTTAATTTGTATCTTCATGCATGTATTATCTTTAAGGGTGAATTGCAATTACTTTTTCTGAGGTTTGACATAATTACGGATATCCCAACGTGTTTTCAAAAATTATAAATATCTCCTTGGGATTTGTAATTTTTAACTAAAGGCCCGAAATTGTTCATTTTGCCCTTGATTTTTTTTAAAAAAAAATTATAAAAAAATCAATCGATGCAAATTACATTATTGCTTTTAGTGCACCATATGGTACATGAATTTTTTGAACACCCCCCCCCCCCCCCCTTCATGTCCAAAAAGATATGTTAAGGAGGAGGAGGAGGAAGACAACGATGACGAAGAAAAAGAAGATAACAAAGTGAAAAAAAGCATAAAGCTCATTACCATAAGGTGCTCCCCTGATAATAAGGGGAAGAGATGCTTCCCTATTGGCCCTTTTTTTAGTAGTGAATAAAGCAAGTTGTGCTCCTTTTGAACTTTCTTTTGTGTGGATTAATAAATCATGTATACTTGTGTGTTCAAATAACGGCCTATGGCACCTTTCAAAGTTCTATGTTCATTGTATCTCCATTTTTCATTTATTATATGTTTTTCCGTTAATCGGTGGACCAAAAAATGTAAAGGCAGGATTAAATTTTTTAAAAAAGGACCAAAATTGAGATGTGTGCAGGACTAAATGTGTCAAAAAAAGGACGAAATGTGTAAACCGCAAAACATACAAGACTAAAAGTGCTAATGGCCTAAAGACTAGGTAGGTAGAAATAGATAGCATTTATAAGGTGTAAATGGTAATTATTTGGTACAACAATAGGGGGAATAGGACTTAATTTGTATCTTCATGCATGTATTATCTTTAAGGGTGAATTGCAATTACTTTTTCTGAGGTTTGATATAATTACGGATATCCCAACGTGTTTTCAAAAATTATAAATATCTCCCTGGGATTTGTAAGTTTGAACAAAAGGCCCGAAATTGTTCATTTTGCCCTTGATTTTTTTTTTAAAAAAAATTATAAAAACATCAATCGAGGCAAATTACATTATTGCTCATTTGTGTGAAAAACGTAAAAATCCTCTCCTTGCACATTTTAGTCCAAAAGAAAATTAAATAAATTAAATAAAAAAATAATTCAGTTTAAATAAAGATAGTTTGGTAATTCACCCATAGAATTGGATGGATATGAGTTATTTGTTGGACAGTTTCAAACCTCATGAGGGTATTTGCAGTTTTTGAAAAAGCAAGGGGGTATCCATAATTATGTCAAATCTCGTAAGGTAATTGTAATTCACCCTATCTTTAAACTATTGGTAGCTCTCTATGCTATATATTTGCTTCATGAATTAATACTGTGACAACTCATCCCACATAAATTAAGAACTGATAAGATAAGTAGAATATAAGCTTTGGCTAAAGAGTTGATCAAGTGCATTCATTGAATATATCTTTTCGAATAGTTGTTTATGGCCAAATTTCAGGACACACTTGGCAGCACCATTTTAAATCCCGGACAGTTGATCAAACTGAAAAATTGAGTGGGTCAAGGGTCAATGGTTCAATTATTGGCTGAACCGCGGTCGTACCAGCGATGTCATAATTATGTTTTAATAAAAAATAATATATAAAATTATATTAAAATAATAAAAAATATTATAATTATTTTTGAAGTTCATATAGGAATTAAAAGAATCTCAAGTTTGATAGTAAAAATAAGTATGTTAAAGATTTTAGGCCAAGAATAGAAATAGAAGGACCGCGTAAATAACAAAAATAATGAACTATTTATCATTATAATTAAGTTATAACTAAATTTTATTGCTAATAAATAGTTAGCATCCCCCGTTGTTTAAATAATATATAAATCCTATTGTATTAATTATTTAATTAAAAACTTAAGTAATCATATAAGACCAAAATTTAGTTAGGTTACGGACTTAATGAGTTTGTTCATTTATAAATATATAATTCAAATAATTATTAAAATGTGGGTGTTAGTTTTCTGGATTTTTTCCAATTTTCATACAAAATGTTATGGTTCAATTTAAAATTGTATCAATTTTGTAATTTTGCAAAAAGTTCATGAATCGGGTGACCAGTTCAACTGACGGTTCGAGCGATTTTCAAAAAATAAAACAGTTTTAAGGCTAGTTCGATTTTATGGGTTGGACCGGATTATTTTATGGGTCAGGTCACAATTTTACCAGTTCGAGCTGAATTTTAAAACATTATTTGGTGGGTTTAGAGGCAATTCTCGTGGTCCCCTTACACTATTAGAAGTCTATGGTTAGTGGAGAGTAGTGCATATTGAAATTAAATAAGTTGGCACCACCAGTTTAACTTTCTTTTTCTTTCGGTAGTATGTGATTTATCACATTATTCAATGCATTCAATTAATTCGTATTGATACAGTGCATCAACAATTCAAATCAATGAATACGTCCAAACGAGATAAATAAACAACAAATTACTATAAAAGTAGATATAACAATCACATTTGTGGGATTCGAACTCACAACCTTTTAGTTGTGATGCCTCATCACCTATTTATCTATAACTGATTGAATAGCTTTTGGGATTTAACATTAGAGCAGGTTTTAGGTTTGGTAGCTAATGAATATTGGGCAGCCACTAGGTAGAATTTCTCTAAATCCTAAATTACGTAATGTTGTGTTTGAATTGACGAATTTGGATTTAAGGATTTCAAACTCATCAAACTTATTTGGATAAATTAATGCTGCAACAGACCTCAAATCCTTAAGCTTTCATTTGAATTATACTTTGTGGCAATGTAATAGATTTTAAATTTTTTTAATATTGAGTCATTTGAAATCCTTCCTTCAAATCCTCCCATTAAATCTAAATCTTTTCATCCTAATGCAGCCTAAATCATCTTCTAGTCTAAGTTGGATTGAAAATAAATGAAACACAATAAACTAGTATAAAAATAAATCTATATGAGAGGGAAATTTTTTTTAAAAAAAATTATGAAATATGGTGAGATCCAAATAGGGCTCGTGCTAATTTCATTTTTTACTTAGGCTTTATGCGTTCACTAGAAAAAGTTTTATTATTGGCTCTAATTTTATTAGCTTTGGACTAAAATCATGGCAAATACCACTACAAAAAAAAGGCTTATTTGGGACAGATATTGGCATGGAATTTTCGACGAAAATTCGTTGCTAATCAGGTTTCCGACAAACTTTCCGACAGATTTAGGACGAAACGGTCACCATTTCAAAAAGGCACATCGGAAAATATTTCCGATGAACGTTCCAACGAAAATACATTTCTGTCGGAATATTTATAACGAAGTTCTGACGGTCCATTAATGTTGTCGGAAAATTCGTCCATAGGACGAAAATATATTTTTTTATTTGGAACGAAAGTTGGAACAGATTTCGGGACAAAAATTGAGGATTTGCAATGAATTTTGAACAAAAAAATTTAGATAGTGACGTCAGAATATCCGTCGAAAAATTTGTCAGAAAGTTGATCGGACAAATTGTGACATAACGTGTGGTGAAACATCCGTCGGAAAGTTGGTTCGAAAAATTGTGACGAATATTTTATCGGCCGCGTGCACTACATCAAAAAATCGATCCGATAAGCCAGACATATCATAGTCGTACGAACTACGGCCGGCATCACCTAGTCCTCTGGTCCCAGCTGCATCATGAACCATCCTCTGGTCCCAATTCATCTGCTCATAATCACTCCATTGGGTCGCCATGTCGGGTGCAACATGAGTCTCCGCACAAACCGGTGTGGGCTGATTATCATAGTACTCCAACACTTGTGCCTCACCATGGGCAGTCCAATTGTAGTATCCCTCCACAAAAATCATACATATTCATATATAACCTCATATGTCGTTTTAAACTTACCATTTCTGCACTTACGACACGAGCACCTAATTTATCGCCGCTCATGTGTATACGCTGATTCTTAGTCCAATTTACGAAATTCCGAACACCATCCTCAAACTCCTGCCAAACAACAATATTCCCCGCGGATATTTCTCATACATCCAACTCTTAGATTGTCTCAACATTTTTACCTAATTATATAAAACATATGCTTATACATATTAAAAGAAATATTTCAACAATTATATATAAAGTCAAAATTAAATATTTAATACATAGTTAATTATATAAGACATTAAAACCAAGAACAACATGAGAGACTTTAATTAAATGGTTACATTATTTATTACCTGATGATAACGATAGACGCCCTCCAACTCAATTTTTCAGAAGAAAATAGCCGACCACAAATTCTAGAACGTGCAAATTCGATATATTTATATATGTATATATATATATGATGTAATTGAAGGTTGATATGTATATATTTCAGATTTGAGAGCTTAATTTGAAAGGTAGGATGCAAATGAATGGGAACACAAATGAGAGGTAGCACTCAAATATATACTGTTATTTGGAATGAATTTTTCGACGGATTTAACAATTATAATATAGCCGTTAAAATATAATCGTTAGACCATTTCCCAACGGTTTATTGGAACGACTTTTCCGACGACACGACCTATCCGTTAGAAAAGTTTATGACCATCATTTGGCGTCGGAAATTCTGTCCCAAAATATTATTTTAGTGACAAAATTTTCGAGATTGTTGTCGGAACTTTGTTTTTGGTACCTTACCGTTGCAAAAAAATTTGTCAAGTGGTCGGAATTCCGTCGGAAATGTCCGACGACTAGTACACCGTCGAAAATTCTATCCCAAACTTGGAGAAAAGAAAATTTTCGAACGAACTTTCCGACGATTAGCAATGAACATCTTTTCACGTCCTATTTTTCGATGGAATTTGCGACGACTGTATCTGTTTTCCGACGAATTGTGCAATTCCTCCGTCTATTGAAGGAATCCGTCGGAAATTAGTAAAATTCGTTATAAAACCGTTGAAAGTTAGGACAAATTTTGCGACCACTGTTGGTCGTCCCAAATTTCCGTCCCAATAAACTTTTTTTTTTTTTTTTGTAGTGTACTTATTATTGACCTTGGTTAATATAAAAAAAAGTTGCAAAAATTTAGATTACCAACCATAAAAATTATTTATGCCATGGTTATGAGTTATAGCAAATGGCTTTTAGCGATAATAAATGTTTTAGGCATACTCGCAAAAACTATGGCCAACAACCGTTGCGTGGCCGTAATTAATGATTATTTATTGAGACTATTTATTATTAATCATGGCAATTAACCATTGTTAAAGATAATTGCTTTAATTTTAATTGATAAAATTCATATTATGCTCATTGACAAATAAAATAATTTAAAAATTCACGAATTGCAAAAATTAATTTCTGTATGTAATTTGTATACTATTCTTCCTTGGCGATCTTCATATCGTGTGAGTCAATCATAAGAAACTCCTTTTTGTATCTCTTTAATTACACGTAGGGGTGCACAGAAGGCGAGTTCGAGCCGAGCTCGGCCAAAATTACTGGCTCGAGGATTTTGAGTTTGAGCTCAAGCTTGAGCTTGACAAACCTAAAAAGGTAGGCTTGAGCTTGCTCAGATGTAGTAGAAAAATGGAGCTCATATTTATTTTATTTTTTTCTAGAACAAATTTGACCATATTACAAGAAAGTTGTGTTGTGGCATTCAAATTAGAAATTTAGAACTTGGGCAATAATTGGTTCGAGCAATAGAATATTTAAAAGTGAAAAATATGAATAAATAAATAAAAAAAAATTCAGAAAGCTTCTTTATTTGAATATATGACTTGATAATATTTTTGTTATATATCTAAAATTGGTTTAGCGTGACATAATTAGTAATAATATATAAAATATACATCAAATTATCTAAATACTTGGAAGTTATACATTTATCAAATTAGAAAAATATATTTATGTAGATAAAGGTTTTTATTAATATCATGTAATGTATTAATTTTAATAAAATAAATAAACATAAGTTATATTCTGAAAGTAAAATAAGAATGGTCATGAACATACGTTTTTAAAATACAATGATGCCAGTTGAAATTTTTATATAATACAATTATACAAAATAAAAATAAGAAATCAAATAGTACTTCATACTTATTATGTATATATAAATATATATAGTGAGATAACAATGAAAATAAGTAAAATTGTTCAACCATTATTATGATTATTATTATCAATTAATTCATGGGAATCACCAAATTTCAACATGAGTTATAAGTAGTAAAATAGATTACATACTATGGGTCTTGGTATAAATACTCATAAATAAATATAAAAAAATATAAGTTAATTGTTAGAACTTGTTGATTTACAAAAGTGCAAGAGATTACAAATTGATATTGAGGTATAACCATAAAATTCATATTCATTATACTAAATAATTATTTAAAAAAAAACTATCAAAACATACTAAATTATGATTAATCTAATTTTTAGATAGATATTAGATAATATAAATAAAAGTACCATATTTTAATATTATCTCAAAATTAAAAATATGAGATATTGATTATTAATTCTAATATATGGTGAATTTTGAATATAAACTTGATATAATATTAAAGATATTATTAAATATAAAAGAATACTTAAAAATACAAAAATAAAAAGGAAAAAGCTCGCACTAGCTCGCGAACAGAAGTAATTGAGCTCGAGCTCGAGCTCGAGCTCGAGCTCGACCTGCACCCCTACTTATACTTAAGCCATAATGAAAGGGTAAAATTGAAAGTTTGCAATTTTTTTCCCTAAAATCTCAATGAGAAAGGGATAAGAATAAAACGCAATGAACTTCAAGGTGTTGAAATAATTTTTTTATGCTATCGAGGCCTAATTTAGTTAGCAAAATTGAGGCCTCATAATAAATAGATCATGAGTTCGAGTCTTACCAATATGTCGTAATTGATTTACTTTAAGAGTAGAACTTGTTGGTCTACTGTCATAGTAGTTATTGATTAGTCATATATATTTGATACTGGTAACTGATGCATATTGAAATTGATCATGTAATTGTAATCGGTTCACTCAAATGCAAAAAAATAGATTTCTTTTTTTTATCTAACGAAAAATGTTTTGTAATGGCGACAAAATGTAGGAAGTGTATATATAATTTATTCTGTATGTATGGAAAAAACACGCTTGTTTGTATGTGTTTTCATTTTCAGTTTTCATTTGTGAAACAATAATTAAAATGAAAAATATATTTGGTTGTATGTATTCTAATTGAAAATATATTGATTTGATATAACTGTTCAATATAAAACACAATCTCATTAACTAATTTAAATATATTTTATTTCACATTAAAATCTATATAAAATAAAAAAAAATTATATTTTCAACTGAAACTTAAAACACATACAAATAGGCCAGTACCTCAACTTTACCCTACTTTAATTTTGGTCCTCTGACTTATACCAAATCAAGATAATCCGACAATTTTTTATTATTCAGTCCAAATTAGGGTTTCAGAATCATTTTTTGGCCGAAAATGTCGCCAGAAAATTTAAAAATTGGGTGACTTTTGTCCATGCTAGCAAAATTGGGCTACTTATTATTTTTAATTTTTTTAGGGTGAAAATATTAAATTATTATTAATAGAAATAAATCGATTATAATTAGTCATGTTGAAATATAAGATCTAACTAATTCAATTAGAGCAATCATACGTTAATTAACAAAATATTACATAAAGTAAACCTAAACAACACTTATTATGCATAGAACAACATTCCACACATTGATAGGGTTCGAATTCACGACCTCTAAGGTCATGGGACTTCATCTTCGTCAGTTGAATTAGGCATCATCATCACAATTGGGTTAATTATTAAGGGTAACTCTTACGTGAGTGTGCTTTTTCTTTATGTCAGTGGGATTATGTTCAAGTACTTCAGCGAACTCAAGCTTGCTGAACCCAGTCCAGTAGCTAGGACCGCTTGGTCTTACGCTGGGCTTGGGTTGGACTCGGCCTAGCAGGCCGACCCAGCTGGACTTTGTTTACAAAAAAATAAATAAGTTAAATTAACATATGTATTATGTAATTTTTATTTTATTCCTATTATTTTACTATAATACTAGTAGTAATTTTAAATTTTTAAACTTTTCAAACTCTAATATTTTAATCTTTATTTTTCTACTTGTAAATTTTTACTAGATCAATCAATTGATTTGTAAATTATACACCGATACTCTTTTTTTTCCCTTGAGTTTATTATTCAAAGATTATTAATCAAATTATTATTTAAGTTCATTTTATAGTTTTAATTAATTTGGTTTCTAGTTATAAATTTATTATTATAACTTTAGATTTAATCAATTTATTTTTATCTATTTTATAAGTCAATCATAATTTACGTAATTATAAGTTCAAAAGGTTACCTCAATGTTATTCAGTTGAATATAGATATTTGATGGAGCATTAAAAAAAAGGGTAAATTACAGCTATCTCTCCTGAAGTTTGCCATAATTACAAATACCCCCTTGTTGTTTGAGAAATTATAAATACCCCTTTAAGGTTTGTAACCGTCTAAAAAATAACCAATTTTCATCAATTTTATGGGTGAATTGATCAAAATGCCCTTATGTGCTGAATTATTATTATTATTTATTTATTTTTAAAAAAAATTGGACTATAATGCGCACGGAGAGGTTCTTTAACTCTTTTGCATAGAGGAGTAATAATGCAATTTGTCTTGACTGGTTTTTCTAAAATTTTAATAAAAAATTTAAGGGCAAAATGACCAATTTCAGGCATTTGGTTAAAAATTACAAACTTCAAAGAAGTATTTGTAATTTTTTAAATAAGGAGAAAGTATTTATAATTATGACAAACCTCAATGGAGATAATTGTAATTACCAAAAAAAAAATATATATTTTAAAGAACATATAGTACATATCACCAACAACCTTATGTAAACGTTGGGACCAGGTGCTAGACCAGCCAGCCCATCCTTTTTATTTTTGAAGGATTTGGGCTGAGCCCAAACGGTAAACGATTTTGGTTTGGGCTTAGCCCAAATTATTCTTTTAAAATAAAATAGGCCCAAAGTGGGCCTGGTTTGGGCCTTGATTACTCGAGGTCTGTAGGCTGGTCCATGCTTGACTTGAGTTGACTTGACTCACTGTGCACCATGATTTGTAACAACTATACGTACGTATACATAACACACTTGTCATATGATTGATATATAGTTTAGAAAGAGTGACCAATCATAAAATAAGTGGATCACGCTTGTTACGTGATTGATTGAATTCGATCAAACATGATTCCGATAAAAAAATTTCATCAAGCATCGAGAGTTCAAATGGTTCCAAGTTTTCTTTCCCAAACTAGTGATATATTTTGTGTTGCACTTGCTACTTGTCCCAAACGTGTGGATTCATGACACTTCTCTCACACACGTACCGTCTCTTTTTAAGTTTTCGTAATAAAATTTTCAGTTAATTTTGTCCTGAAATCAAAAAATTAAAATATACATTACTAAATTGCTATCTAGTAAATTATAGAACCAAAATGTCAAAAGAATATAATTATGGAACCAAAACTACATTTAAGTCTACCATAAACATAATATGAAATAATAAAATATGAAATTAAAGTTTTCAAATGGCCATGAAATAAATGTATTAAGTGATAATAATTTTAATTATACCACAGTATAATTTTTAATAAGTTGTTATAAGTGACAAGAACTTTATGTAAATTATTGCAAATGATATTTAGTAACTCGTCGTAGTGATAACATGAATATAGTATAGTGACAACTATATTTATCGTCACTAGCTTGTCATTATACTTAGTGATAATTTTATGCTCATTATAGACAACTTCTATAAATAATAATAATTATTATCAAAATTATGCGTTTGGATGAAAGGGTTTGGATTATGAGGGGATGATCTGGAGTAAGATGACTTCATAATAAATTATTTGAAATCCATCACAATGTCATAAAATATAATTCAAAATGAAAGCTTAAGACTTTGAAATCCTGTGCAGCATGATTTTATCCAAACAAGTTCAATGATTTTGTCATTATGACTTTGAAATCCTTAAATTCAAATGTGTCAATTCAAACATAACTTAAAAATTACTATCACATATATAATCAGTGATGGTATTATCATTAATTATGTGATTTTCTATCCTACATTATTGTAAACAAATTTTCGTGTTCCTGAATTTAACGAAATACGAAAATATTATAAATAAATTCTTGAATTGAATTGAGTATTTTGTGGGTGCGAAATCTCTACTTAAAACCTCTGATTCTTCTCTTCAAAAACGTGATCTTTGACTTTGGTAACTTCGGAGGTGAAACTTTGACGTTTGATCTCCTTTGATCTTGATTTTGACTTTAAATAACGTTAATTCGGGGATCGTTGACTTGTTCACGGACACACTTGGAAGCCCTCAAGGAAGGGTTGAAGGATTAGCGTCCCTTTGCTTGAGATTAGCTTAGGACCTTTTATTTTATCGCATTTGATTTCTCTTTTCTTTGTCCCATGTCATGAACTCCAATGTTTCCTTGAGATTACGTAATAGAAGCCTTTTTTTTTTTTTTTTTTCTTTCTATCTTGCAATCTTTGAGCACGTTTAAGTACTTCCACTCTTGATGATTTAATAAGAGGAATAAAACTCATTTAACTGTTATGACTGAACTTAGAATATCTAAGCTGCCTACGTACATCATCAAGAGGATCAAGTCAATTCGTAGTTCAGGGGTACAAAAATATTTGTTTGGAGAGGGGAGGGCCGTTTACAGTTTATACTCATGCGGGCCAGGAGTTTTTTTTTTCCTTACTTGTTTTTGATTTTTTTTTGTTTCTTCTTTTTTTGTTTTTTTTTCTTTCTTTTTTTTTTTCAGGCGTAATACCGCTTCAAGAACTTTCCATTTATCGGGCCTATCCTCAAGCCGTCTTCAACAACTAACTTATATGCCCCATTTGTGTAGACTTCTTTGACAACATACGGACCGTCCCTTGGCAAGAACTTGTTTCCCTTTCGATGCGTTATGATTATAGGCCTTCTCACTGCGAGTACTAGATCACCGACCTGGAAAGAGCGAAGGCGGACCTTCTTATTGAATGCTTTGGATAGTCGGGCTTGATAGCACTCGAGCCTTTGTTGTGCTTCTAACCTCTTCTCATCGAGAGCTTCTAGCTCTTCAAGCTGTATTCGAGCGTTTTCTTCTTCAGTAAGCCCTTCATGTATCGCCATCCTTAGTGAAGGGATTTGTTGCTCAAGTGGGAGGACTGCCTCAACTCCATAAACCAGGGCATAAGGAGTTGCTTGCGTAGGCATTCTGACAGTGGTTCTATATGCCTATAGAGCTTATCCAATTCTCTCGTGCCAATCCCGTTTTGACTTGGTTACTACTTTCTTCAATAGGCTGCACAAAGTTTTGTTAAAAGCTTCAGCAAGGCCGTTGGCAGCGGCATAGTACATAGAAGAGTTTCTCTGTTTGAATGCAAACTTCTGACATAATTTGTCTATCAAGCTGTTACAGAAGGGTTTTCCATTATCAATGATGATATACCTGGGCACTCCGTAGCGATATATGATGTGTGTACGGATGAAATCAGCAACGTTCTCTTTCTTCACTTCTTTGAGGGGGACTGCTTCAACCCATTTAGAGATGTAGTCGGTTGCCGCCAAGATATATAAGTGACCACCAGAGGATTTTGTCATAGGTCCTACGACATCCAAACCCCAAGCATTGAAGGGCCATGAAGCTACAGTAGGGTGTAATGGCTCGGGTGGTTGGTGGATAAAATTGGCATGAATTTGACAGGCTTGAATCTCCGTGCATAGTCCATGCAATCTTTAACCATTGTAGGCCAGTAATAACCCATTCTTTTTATACGGAAGTATAGCTTTGGTCCGGATTGGTGCGCACCACAAACTCCAGAGTGAGCTTCTTCCATAGCTTGCATTTGCTCATCATTGTTTAGGCAGCGTAAGAAAATACCATCAAACGAACGTCTGTATAGCGTGTCTTTGAAGTAGATGAAGCGAGACGCCCGCCGCCGAATTTCAGCCCTTCGCCGTATGTCATCAGGTAGCTTCTTGTACTTCAAGTAATCGACGAGTGGTTGTTGCCAATCTTCCTCTTCAATTTCGTAAACCTCCATGACATGATTTTCTTCTTCTTGGAATGTGTCATCCTCATCATCACTGAAGACCAGTGGTATGACCCAATTCTTGCATATTGGTACGCGCGTCTCCTCATCAGTCATTGAGAGGGTTGAAGCGAGCTTGGCCAATGCATCGCTTGATTATTATCCTTTCTCAACAGGTGCTCAAGTTCTACATCTCCTAGCCATCCTATCAGCCTTCTTGCGTAGTTATAGTATGGAAGCAACTCGGGCTTTTTGACTTCGTAGAGACCGAGGAGTTGATTAATCACTAATTGAGAGTCTCCGTATACTTTCAAGTGTCGTTGCTTTATGTCCACTGCCATTTCCAATCCGACGATTAAAGCTTGATATTCCGCCATATTATTTGAACAGTTCTGGGTTAAGGTGAAGGAATAAGGCAAGACTTCCCCTTCAGCCGTGACAAAGACAATTCCAGCCCCGGCTCCTTCTCTATGGGCAGCTCCATCAAAGTACATTTTCCAGGGGGACGTAACTTCAATCAGAAGGACATCCTCGTCCGGCAAGTCATCAGACAATTCCCACTCGGCAGGCATGGGGTGATCGGCTAGGAAGTCTGCTAAAACTTGTCCCTTCACAGCGTTTTGAGGAACGTATGTGATCTCGAATTGTTGCAGCTGAAGATACCATCTTGCAAGTCTATCAGACAGTATTGGCTTTGCCATGACATATTTCAGGGGATTTGGTTTTGAGACTAGATGGATGATGTGCGACTGAAAGTAATGCTTCAACTTTTGGATTGCGAAGATGAGCGCCAAACATAGCTTTTCGATGGGTGAATAATTGAGCTCGTTTGGTGTCATCGTTCTGCTTAAATAGTATAAAGCATTCTCTTTTCCCTCATCATCCTTCTGGGCAAGTAAGATTCCCACGGAGCGCTCTTGAGCAGCGACGTACAGAATTAAGGGGCGTCCGGGGATGGGAGCAACCAACACCGAAGGCTTCATCAAGTAGGATTTTATGCTTCTGAACGCTTTATCACAAGTCTCATCCCATTCGAAGGGCACATCTTTCTTCATCAGGCGACTGAATGGTTGACAACGACCTGCTAGATTGGAAATGAATCTCCGAAGATACGCGAGCTTTCCTTGCAAACTCTTGAGCTCATGGACATTCCTAGGTTCTGGCATTCTCAAAATGACATCAATCTTGGCTTGCTCAATCTCTATACCCCGTTGACGAACGATGAACCCAAGGAATTTTCCGGATGTAACTCCAAATGCACACTTGGAGAGATTCATCTTTAGTTGGTATCTTCTCAAACGTTCAAAAACCTTTCTCAAGTCATGAAGATGATCCTCTCGTTTCTTTGACTTCACGACCAAATCGTCAACGTAGCATTCTACATTCTTGTGGAGCATGTCGTCGAAGATCTTTTGCATTACCCTTTGATATGTGGCGCCGACGTTCTTTAATCCGAAAGGCATGACTTTGTAGCAATATATACCTTTAGGAGTGCGAAATGTTGTCAATTCCTCATCCGCTGGTGCCATACGTATTTGGTTATATCCGGATGATCCATCCATGAAATATAGGGCTTCATGACCCGTAGTGGCGTCTATCATTAACTCGGCGATAGGTAATGGGAAGTCGTCCTTGGGACATGCGTTATTCAAGTCCCTGAAGTCAACACATACTCGTATCTGCCCATTCTTCTTCCTCACGAGCACGATGCTAGAGATCCACGTAGGATACTTGACTTCTCGAATAAAACCAACTTCAATAAGTTTGTTTACCTCACATTCAATCAATGGGATTAGCTCAGGTCGAAACCTACGTTGAGCTTGTTTGACAGGACGAGCCCCCTTCTTTACGGATAAGTGGTGCACAGCTACTTTTGGATCTAGCCCGGGCATTTCTTTGTAGGACCATGCAAATACGTCTTTATACTCATGGAGTAGCACAACATAAGCCTTATCTTCTTCCAGGGTTAGAGAAGCACTTGTGTAAATTGGCCTGGGATCTTCAGCATCACCTAGATTGACTTCTTTCAACTCGTCAACGGTGGCTTTAATGCCTTCCTCAAGTTCTAGAGGAGCGTCTTCAACATCTTCTTCCTCAACCTCTTCATTTTCGATTAAGGTGATGTGATGGGCTAGGGCGATATCTTCTTCAGCACAGTCGTCATTATAATTGGATGATGCAACGCTTTCTCTGTCATCCTCGTCATCAAGTTGAACTTGTGTGAAGACCATTGTTCTTGTTTTAACTTTTAAGACTCTGCCACATGATATGTCTAGAGTTGTGTGGCGTCTCATTCTGGAAGGAACCAAACTTCTAAGTTTATATGAGGATGTGATGTCTTCCTTTGATTGTGCAGCCACCTTGGACATGGCTTTCTTTCGGTTCACCATTCTTTTCTGTGGACCAAGTCTATCAAACACAGATCGGTTGTTGGTCTTTCTGTGCATCAGTCTTTTACGTGGGCCGAGTCTATTGAAGACAGACTCCCGTGGATTTTATTTCCTTTGATCATCTTCTGTTGAAGAGAGACTTTCACTGACATGGTTGCTGCTGGCCCTTTTTATGGCGATGCGGATAGGCTTAGGAGGGATAAAGCCAAGACCTACACGTAAATATGGGACTGCGTGCCCTTTTTCCTTTAACATTACTTGGGTGGCGTTGAGTCCATGGAGCCTCTTGTTGGTGGCTTCGGGAGGAAGATTTCCAAGGGCTAATCTTTCTTGTGGATTATACCCGGCTTTAACTAGCGGTTTGAAGGCCTTAGGATCATACCCTTCTCCATCTATAGCCAACGCTTTATGTCCCTCTTCTTCCTTTTGGGTTGAGGACATAAATCCTTTGAGTGGCGGCTTCGATGGTTGCTTCGCGTTCATTTGAGTCAATGGTAAATTCAGACACTTTGAAAATCCGACCTCGACAACGGGCTGCTCACTTCTCCGTATGCTTCGATCTTCATGTGACTTTGGTTTCTCTGAGGGTGAAATCTCTTTTCCTCCTTTGGCAATTTCAACATAGTACTTGGCATCGGCGAAGTGCGACTCAGCTTCGGTGAAAGGCTTGGTATCACCGAGTCCTTTTCACTACGTCATTACGGCAGTATTTGAAGCATTAATGCCATGTTGAAGGGACCACAGAATTTTCGTGCAACCAAGGGCGGCCAAGAAGCATGTTGTAAGAAGTTTTGGCGTCTATAATGTGGAATAGTGCAGTTGACGCCATATCGCCCATCAACAATTCCATCCTTATAATGCCGACAACCCTTGTCCTCCTTGGTTGAAGCCTTGAATCATAAGGCGGCTGTTTGCGAGCTCGTCCATTGGGATCCCCAAGTCTCTCAAGGTTCATAGGGGTAAGATATTGACTGCAGAGCCCCCATCGATCAATATTCTATTCACCTTTTGTTCACGTGCATATCCAGCGACGAACAAGGGGCGGTTATGAGGCTTTGACCCAAGAAGCAAATCTTCGTCGGTGAAGGTAATGGTGGACATGCATTCGTCACTATCAGAGGAATCTTCTTTTTCAGACAGAGCGTCCTCTTTGATCGTAGTAGCATTCTTGTGTGTGGTATTATAGGAGGCTTTACTGTCGAAAGACCCACACTTGGCCGAGGCCACATTTGCTGCTGCGGTATCTTCTTCAAGAGAGATCTTACCTTGGCGGGCTAACTGCATAACTTTGTCTTTGAACACAAAGCAATCTTGTATTGAATGCCTAACTAAGCGATGATATTTGCAGTACTTTGGGTCATCCGTTCGTTCGGCTTCTTCAGGTCGCTTTGTTTCGGGTAATTCGATAAGGTTAGCCTCCAACAAGTCATCAAATATGTCGGGAACATCGGAATCAAGAAAAGGATATTGCTTTGCTTGCATTTCCTTCAAGGTTAATTTTCTTTGTGGTCTCTCGTAAGGGGCATTATTCTTTAGGATGCTACCATTGTTTGTCTTGCTTCGGAGATTGAAGGGTACCACATTTACTGCCATGGATTCCTTGTTTGGAGCTTCCAAATAAGGCTTGCCCCCTTTCTTGCCTTCTTGTCTTTCCTTGGTTCTGTGGGGTTCTTGAACAGGCGGCCCTTCCGCTCCACTCGCTGCCATACTTAACTCCATGTCATATGCTCGAGTGGCTAAGTCTTCGAATGATCTTGGCAGGATCCCTTGGAGAATGTAGCGAAGGCCCCAATGCATCCCTTGAATGCACATCTTAATGGTGGAAGCTTCAGATAATCGATCTTTGCAGTTGAGGCTTAGATTCCTCCATCTATTGATATAATCGATAACTAGCTCATCCTTCCACTGCCGGGAATTTGTAAGCTCAATCATGCTGACGGTAAGCCTAGTGCTATAGAATCGATTGAGGAACTCTTGTTCTAGCTGTTCCCATCCATCAATCGAACCGGCCTCCAAATCAGTATACCAATCAAATGCGTTGCCTTTCAGTGATCGGACAAACTATTTGACTAGGTGATCCCCATATATTCCAGCATTGTTGCATGTTTCGACAAAGTGGGCGACGTGCTGTTTAGGATTGCCTTTGCCATCAAATTGTTGGAACTTCGGTGGTTGGTAGCCCATCGACATCTTCAAGCTGTCAATTCTTGGAGAGTAGGCTTGGAGTAGGTAAAGGATGACCTTGAGCTTCCCTCAATCTTGCTCTTGATGGTCCCTTCGATGAATTCTTTCAATTGGTCCACAAGGATCAATCCAGTGGACGAGACTTGAAGCCCTTTTGCAGGTTCATCTTTTTCGGTGTAGTTTTCTTTAGTGGATATTTCTACTTCTTCATGAGCCTCGACTTGTTTTCCTCGAATATGGCTTGCCTCAACATTGTCTGGCTTGTTGATCAACCTAGCGATTTGGGCGTCTTGCTCTTGGACATGCTTGGTAAGTCCTTCGATAGCTCTTGTCAGGCTTGCGATTTGCTCTGCTAAGGTTGTCGCATTCGTCACCATGATTGGGGCCACATTCGTTGTGAAGGAGTAGCTAGACTCGGAGTGAGAAGAGGACGGGGGAGATTTATCTTCGTCATCTTCACTTGCGTGGTTAGGCACGGATATGTCCTTCTGAGCAGACTCAATTAGAGGATTCATCTGGGAAGATTCCTTGAGTTTCTTCGACATGCTCCTCGTAGTAACACCGAGACTTTTGGTACTTGAACTTGAAGACTTTGTTGTGGCAAGTTTGGAATTCCCCGTCTTCATGGCTTTTCCTCAAGTGTCCATTAAAATACTTTAAAGTTCGTTGATGGGAAGAGATGAGAGGTAGAGATGTCCCACTGGGCGTGCCAAAATTTGTAAACAAATTTTCGTGTTCCTGAATTTAACGAAACAAGAAAATATTACAAATGAATTCTTGAATTGAATTGGGTATTTTGTGGGTGCGAAATCTCTACTTGAAACCTCTGATTCTTCTCTTCAAGAACGTGATCTTTGACTTTGGCAACTTCGGAGGTCAAACTGTGACGTTTGATCTCCTTTGACGATGACTTTAACTTTGAATAACGTTAATTCGGGGGTCGTTGACTTGTTCCCGGATCAAACGCTATAAACTTGACGATATTTGACTTGAATTTGGGATGTTCTTGGTGGATTTGAGACTTTGATCTTCCGCCAAGGTGGACTTCGGTCTTGATAACGTTAATTCGCGTGTCTTCGGACTTCTCGTCGAATCAAACGCTGACTTTGGACGATTTCCACGACGAACGCCTTGAATCTTGCCTAGAACGCCGTGGATCTTCTGATTTGTGCTTGAGAGGATTTCGAGACTTCTTGAATGCTCTCTTGCTTGTATGTGTGTGTGTTGTGAATGAGTTCCCATGACCCCTTTATATAGTTGTCAAAGAGGTAGAGTTGTGGTGAACTTGAACACTTATTTTGTATTATCTCTTTATTTTAATTTAAAGAGATAAATACATTAAATATTTGGGAAGACATGATTGGTCAATTTCAATATTATCTCTTTAATTTTTGTATTTTTTTCAAAGAGATAATATGAGAAATATTTGTCTTTGATTTGATTGGCCGGAACACCTCAATTTGACACGTGTCGACCGTTGATTTGATGACGAAATATATATTAAATATCAATTAATTTAACTATTTATATTTAGAATTAATTTGGTAAATTCCAAATTATAAATAGAAAAATAGAATATAATTGATAAATAATATATATTTTCCACTTGTCGTCATTTGATTGGGCGCAAAAATAATTCGTCTACAATTATAAATGATTACAATTAAATATCGCTGTGAATCTATACTATCTAACACGGTTAGATAAAAGTAATGCGATTTGCTATTACAATTAATTACATTCACTATATGATTTTGATTATGGACAAAACATTTGCAATAGTTTTTGCTATGGTTAATGTTAGGGCCTCGTCTACAGAAACAATAATTAATCGCCATTACATAGACATAATTAACTAGTATTCACTGTGATTTTTTATTTTTATTTGTAGTCATGATAATTAATCACGATTAAATATATATATATATTTCTTTGTTGCGTACCTACTATAATTGTTTTGTTTAATCAGTTCCCGTGATTCGACAAGAAGTTCGAAAGACCGGCGAATTAACGTTATCAAGACAGAAGCCCACCTTGCCGGAAGATCAAAGTTTCAAATCCACCAAGAAATATCTCAATTTCAAGTCAAATATCTTCAAGATTATAGCGTTCAATCCGGAAACAAGTCAATGACCCCTGAATTAACGTTATTCAAAGTCAAAGTCACCGTCAAAGGAGATCAAACGTAGAGTTTTACCTCTGAAATTGCCGAAGTCAAAACTCACGTTCTTGAAGAGAAGAATCAGAGGTTTTCAAGTAGAGATTTCACACCCACAAATATTCAATCAATTCAAGAAATTTATTTGTAATATTTTCTTGTTTTGATAAATTCAAAGGAACATGAAAATCTGTTTACAACCCCCTCATTGTTTGAGAACTTAAAAATAATCCTATTATTTTAACGGCCGTCTAACGACTAGCTCAATCCGTTAGTCTCCGTTAAGTTTTCATCCATTTATTGCAGTGAACTGAACAAAATGCCTTTGCATACTATAAAATTATTTATTTTTAAAATTTTTCTGAAACTTTTTTTTTGGACTAATTAAGTGAATAATTTTTTGTTTTATAAATTTTTAAAATTTTCCATCTACCTCGTCTATTTTTTTTATATATTTTTCCATGCTTTTTCAGAAAAAGAAAAAAATACAACAAGTGTTAAATTGGTAATTTCAGACCGCTCATCCAAAGATTATATAATTTTATCAAACATCATACGAGTATTCATGATCTTTCAAATAATGAGAGAATATTCACAATTATGTCAAATTTATGAAAGCTCGTTGTAATTTATCTAAAAAATTATGATCCTACCATGAATTAGGGGGCCACGTAGACAAATTACCCGGCGGTGATCCCTATATATCTTAATATATCAAAATTAACTTTCTTGAAAACCACATGCATATGCATATTAAAACTTCAAGCACAAAAATTAGTTAATTAACTATATACATGTTTGGTTAGATTTGAATCAATTTTATGATAAGCGTACGCAATATATTTGTCATGTGGTTGACGTATAGTTTAATAAAAGTGATCAATCACAAGATAAATACATTACACTTGTTACATGATTAATTGAATTCGATAAAAAAAAAATGCATGATTTCAATAAAAAATTTCCATAGATGGTCAAGAGTTCAAATGGTTCGAAGTTTTCTTTCCCAAACTAGCGTTACATTTTGGGCTGCACTTTATATATACAAACTATATGTATAAAATATTCTTTTGAATATATAGATAATACGAATTTTCACACGTAGTGTGTGTACATGTGAAGTCTAATAGAAGATGCAATATTACTTTATAATATAAAAAATTTCAAATTACTGTTGAGAAGTCATTTATTTACACTTTACAGCTTAGTTGGCGAAGTTAAGGCCCCATGACCTATAGTTTGAACCCCTACGTAGGTTGATGTTATTTTTACTGTATAGTAAGTATATTTTGTTGATATAATAAATAGGTATTAATTTATGTGATATTATTGATATGATTATTTGTAATTGTTTCTGTTCAATACTGATAGCCGACATGACTGAATGTAATCACTTTACTTTCAATTAATAAAATTCATCGCTTTTAATTCAAAAAAAAATAAATAAATTAATTCAAACATAACTTAAATATTTTTATCACAGATATAATTGGTGATGGTATTATCATTATGTGATTTTCCATCCTACATTATAAATTATTACGAATTAAAAATCATGGCCAATCTATACTATCTACCATGGTCATACAAAAGTAACACGAAAGTTTGAGTTGCGATTACAGTTAATTATCATTCACTATGATTTTGATTATGGACAAAACATATGCCATAGTTTTTGCAATGGTTAATGTTATGGCCTCGTCTACTGAAACAATAATTAATCCCCATCGCTTATACATAGTTAATTAATACTCATTGTGATTTTTATTTTTATTTTTAGTCATGGTAATTAATCATGATAAAAAATTCATATTTCTTTGTTGCGTACCTACTATAATTGTTTTGTTTAATCTGTACTTGCGATTCTTGGATTAGTACTCATTATGCATGCATGAATGATTTATTTGTACATGCCAAAAAGAAAAAAAAATTAACTGTGATGGATCAGATTGTGGTATTCCATCAAACTACAATATCAATCCCTCTTCACTGCTCCAAAAAAAACCCCTCCCTCTCAGAAATGTCATTCTTTCAAAAAGAAAAAACCTCCCCCATTACAAAAAACTTCCCTCTATTTATGCTAGAAGGTGGGGCAGCGGAAAGACAACTTTATCCCTCAACCGTCCACTAACTAATCGTGTAACCGCCAGGGACAACTCAGTAAATTCCCTAACCCTACTAACTCGTTGGATATAACTGCCATGGGCAGTTTGGTAATTACAAGATACTCCTTTTGAAAATTATATCTTGGTCCTTTGATTAAATTCCTGCACCATCAAACTGAAAGAGAAGACCACAAAACAACACGTGGTTTATGAGTTGAACATTCACTTCAAGGTTGTTGAGTGACACATAAATATTGAAATGAACACATTCTACTTATTTATCAAATGTATTGATCTTGTAGATTTATTTGAGACATGGTTCGATGGGTGTTAGAATATAACACCAATTATTACAAATACACGCTATTGTATAACATAATATTTATAACTTCATATAATTACGAAAGTATCTTTGTTTGGATTTGATTTATCTCATCCAATCAATTACATAAAAACTATATAGTATACTCTTTGTGTAATTAGTTGAATTCAACATAATCTAATCCGAACAAGAATTTCGCTTTATTATGGGAGTATCGGGATTGGTATGTCGGGAATTGGTTATGGTAATACGGCTACGGAGATTTTGGAGGAGGCATCAGAACTTTAATTGTTGTCTCCATTAGGACGCTCAACTGCAAGAATCTTTGGAGGGAGATCGTCTGGACCAGAAACCAGAATCTGTTTGTTGTCTCCATTAAGATGTTCGAGTGCATGACTCTTTGGAGGGTAACTTGGCCAAAAAATGAGAAGATGTTTATTATCGTCACGATTAGGAATATCAGCGAGAGGAATAGGTGATGACACTAGAGAAGGCGACAACTGTTTGTTGTCTCCAGTAGGACGCTCAAGTGCATGAAAGATTGCAGGACGATCGTCTGGACTAGAAACGAAAGCAGTCAAATGTTTATCATCACTATTAGGCAACTGTTTGTTGTCTCCATTAGGACCTTCAATTTTTTTCAAGTTGACGAGCATCACATCTGTGAGCAACAACGATCAAGCCCAACAGCAAGAACAACGTTGACAAAGAGTGCTGAGAAGCCATGACAATTACTGAGAAAATGAAGTTGCCGATGTTGTCTCTTCCAGCAATTGAAGTGCTGCTTAAATAGCCAACAACTACCAGAGGTGAAGCCATACAAATTAATTTGATGAAATACTCGAGATTTGGTATGTGATTTAATTAGTAGCTAGGTAGGTAGAAATAGATAGCATTTATAAGGTGTAAATGGTAATTATTTGGTACAACAATAGGGGGAATAGGACTTAATTTGTATCTTCATGCATGTATTATCTTTAAGGGTGAATTGCAATTACTTTTTCTGAGGTTTGACATAATTACGGATATCCCAACGTGTTTTCAAAAATTATAAATATCTCCTTGGGATTTGTAATTTTTAACTAAAGGCCCGAAATTGTTCATTTTGCCCTTGATTTTTTTTAAAAAAAAATTATAAAAAAATCAATCGATGCAAATTACATTATTGCTTTTAGTGCACCATATGGTACATGAATTTTTTGAACACCCCCCCCCCCCTTCATGTCCAAAAAGATATGTTAAGGAGGAGGAGGAGGAAGACAACGATGACGAAGAAAAAGAAGATAACAAAGTGAAAAAAGCATAAAGCTCATTACCATAAGGTGCTCCCCTGATAATAAGGGGAAGAGATGCTTCCCTATTGGCCCTTTTTTTAGTAGTGAATAAAGCAAGTTGTGCTCCTTTTGAACTTTCTTTTGTGTGGATTAATAAATCATGTATACTTGTGTGTTCAAATAACGGCCTATGGCACCTTTCAAAGTTCTATGTTCATTGTATCTCCATTTTTCATTTATTATATGTTTTTCCGTTAATCGGTGGACCAAAAAATGTAAAGGCAGGATTAAATTTTTTTAAAAAAGGACCAAAATTGAGATGTGCAGGACTAAATGTGTCAAAAAAAGGACGAAATGTGTAAACCGCAAAACATACAAGACTAAAAGTGCTAATGGCCTAAAGTTACAGGACCAAAAATATAATTTTGCCTATCTACAAATCTCACGTGGCAGATGATGCTATTTGACGTGGCATTCCGGCCGATCGAATTGGCTGGAAAATTTATCGGTGGACCAAAAGTGTAAAAGCAGACTGAATGTGTTAAAAAAAGGACCAAAATTGAGATATGTAGGACTAAATGTGTAAAAAAAAGGACGAAATCTGTAAATCGCGAAAGTTACAGGACTAAAAGTGCTAAAAATGTAATTTTACCTTATAAATATCTCCTTGGGATTTGTATTTTTTAACGAAAGGCCTGGAATTTTTCATTTTGTCTTTGATTTTTTTACAAATAATTATAAAAAAATCAATCGAGGCAAATTACATTATTGCTCATCTGTGTGAAAAACGTAAAAACCCTCTCCTTGCGCATTTTAGTAAAAAAAAATTAAAAAAATAAAAATTAAATAAAAAATAATTTAATTTGCATAAAGACAGTTTGTTAATTCACCCATAGAAATGGATGGAAATGAGTTATTTGTTGGACAGTTCCAAACCTTAGGAGGGTATTTGCAATTTTTGAAAAAGCAAGAAAATCTCCATAATTATGTCAAACCTCGGAAGGTAATTGTAATTCACCCTATCTTTAAACTATTGGTAGCTATCTATGCTATATATTTGTTTCATGAATTAATACAGTGACAACCCATCCCACATCGATTGAGAACTGATAAGATAAGTATAATATAAGCTTTGGCTGAAGAGTTGATCAAGTGCATTCATTGAATATCTGTTTTTGAATAGTTGTTTATGGCCAAATTTCAGGACACACTTGGCAACACTATTTTAAAACCCGGACAGTTGATCAAACTGGAAAATTGAGTGGATCAAGGGTCAATGGTTCAACCATCGGGTGAACTGTGGTTGTACCAGTGATGTCATAATTATGTTTTAACAAAAATTAATATATAAAATTATAATAAAATAATAAAAATTAAAAAATATAAATAATTATTTTTGAAGTTCATATAGGAATTAAAAGAATCCCAAGTTTGATAGTAAAATAAGTATGTTAAAGATTTTAGGCCAAGAATAAAAATAGAAGAACCGCGTAAATAACAAAAATAATGAACTATTATCATTATAATTAAGTTATAACTAAATTTTATTGCTAATATATAGTTAGCATCCCCCGTTGTTAAAATAATATATAAATCTTATTGTATTAATTATTTAATTAGAAACTTAAGTAATCATAGAAGACCAAAAGTTAATTAGGTTACGGACTAAATGAATTTATTCATTTATAAATATATAATTCACAATTATTAAAATGTGGGTGTTGGATTTTTGGATTTTTTTCAATTATTATACGAAATGTTATGGTTCAATTTCAAATTGTATCAATTTTTGAAAATTTAAAAAAAGTTCATGAATCAGGTCACTAGTTCAACTGACGGTTCGAGTGGTTTTCAAAAAATAGAATGGTTTTAAGGCTAGTTCGATTTTATGGGTTGGACCAAATTATTTTATGGGTCGGGTCACGATTTTACCAGTTTGAGCTGAATTTTAAAACATTGTTTGGTGGGTTTAGAGGCAATTCTCATGGTCCTCTTACACTATTAGAAGTCTATGGTTAGTGGAGAGTAGTGCATATTGAAATTAAATAAGTCGGCATCACCAGTTTAACTTTCTTTTCCTTTCGATAGTGTGTGATTTATTACACTATTCAATACATTCAATTAATTCATATTGATACAGTGCATCAACAATTCAAATTAATGAATACGTCCAAACGAGACAAATATACAACAAATTACTATAAAAGTAGATATAACAATCACATTTGTGGGATTCAAACTCACAACCTTTTAGTTGTGATGCCTCATCACCTGTTTATCTATAACTGATTGAATAGCTTTTGGGATTTAACATTAGAGCAGGTTTTAGGTTTGGTAGCTAATGAATATTGAGCAGCCACTAAGTAGAGTTTCTCTCAATCCTAAATTACCTAATGATGTGTAGCACCCCCTACAGTACTACACTTTAATAAATGACTCAATTATTACTTGAATTTGGCTGTTTATATCACTTTGGTAACCGAGTTTTACCATTGATATCACTTTGGTACTCAATTCATGTTATTTATTTATTTTTTTCAAGTATCTTTTTATGTAATGATCATTTTACCCTTAGATAATAAATAAAAAATAATAAATATACCAAGAAAAATGAATAAAATTTCATCAATATATTTTGTCTTTATTTGAACCATCTAACTTTCATTTTGTACATTTGAGTATAATACTTGATAATTTTCATTACTTTTTTTCTCTACTTACTTTATTATAAATATTCATAAGAGTACTCATTACTTAGTAGTGAATTATATTAAAAGTAAAATCTAAAATGCATTGCAACTATAGAGAAGTTGAATTTGCATTCTAAATTTTGAAAATCTATAATCTAAAATTTGAAACTTTTGAATTTATATCTAAATTTTGATATCAAATTTTAGCATCTCGATTAAATGCAAATTAATATATTTGGCGATGAAAATTTCTATTCTCATGACTTGACTGTTAACATAAATTATTTAATAATGAGTTTTCTATATATAATAATGGAAGTAGAAAATATCAAAATAATAAAAATATAAAAATTTTAAACCAATTATGAAATTGAAAGTCAATTGGTTCAAATAAAAACAAAATATATCGATAGAAGCTTATGCAAATTTTTCTTTATTATATTTATTATTTTTTTTGTTTTAATATTTAAGGGTAAAATGGTCATTACATAAAAACATAATAGAAAAAATCATGAAAAATATGAATTGGATACCAAATTGATATTAATGGTGAAACTCAATTATCAATTAAGTCCTTTGTAATTACTCGTGAACTAAAGTGACATTTTATGGCGAAGTTCGAGTACTAATTGGGTCATTTGTAATTACTCATATACCAAATTGACATTAATAACAAAACTCGGGTACCAAAATAAATTTTACCCCCTTTGTATCTCTTTAATCACCCGCTTGTTTTCTACTACATCCCCAATACTTTCGCCATAACGGAAAGGTAAAATTAAAAGTTCATGCAATATTTTTCCTAAAATCTTAATGAGAATGGGATAACAATAAAACGCAACAAACTTCAAGGTGTTGAAATAGAATTTATGCTAGTGAGATATAATTTAGTTAGCGAAATTGAGGCCCCATAATCAATAGGTCATGGGTTCGAGTCTTATCAATATGTTGCAATTGGTTTACTTTAATTATAATAGTTGTTGGTCTACTGTCATAGTAGTTATTGGTTAATCATACATATTTGATACTGATGAGTGATGTATATTGATTGTTGATTATTGAAATTGATCATGTAACTATAATCGATTCACTCAAAACAACAACTGATTCTTTATCTAACGAAGAATGTTTTATAGTGGCGACAAAGTTTAGGGAGTGTATATATAATTTTCAGTTTTTGAAACAATAATTAAATTGAAAATATGCTTTTTTCTCTCAATCCAAAAATTATCTGATGTAGTGTTTGGATTGACGAATTTGAATTCAAAGATTCAAACTTATTTGAATAAATTCATGCGGTAAAAGATCTCAAATCTTAAGCCTTCATTTTGAATTATATTTTGTGGCATTTTAATATATTTCAAATCCTTTTAATATGAAGTCATTTGAAATTCTTATTTCAAATCCTTTCTCGCAACTTAAATTATCTTCTAGTCTAAGTTGGATTTGAAATGAATCAAACACAAGAAACTAGTACAAAAATAAATGCATATAAGAAGGGAAAATTTTAAAAAAATAAAAATTTATGAAATATGGTGAGATCCAAATCGGGCTCGTGCTAATTTCATATTTGACTTAGGCTTGATGCGTTGGTAAAGATAATTGCTTTAATTTGAATGGATAAAATTAATAATATGCTCATTGACAAATAAAATATGATGAAATGTAGAGAAACAGAAAATGTAAATGGAAGCCATGGTGTTTTCTATTGTATTTCGTGTGAGTAAATTTTGTATGTACAACAATGACTGACTCCTCAGTCTTAAATAGCCACGAGCTCCCGCCAAACTCCAAATAACAAATTTGTCCTACGTGGCATAACTAACTGACTATTTGGCTAACCAACTGGCTCAATGGCTAACAGAATAAAACAGTCAGCAAGTGTGCATTAATAGCAAGAGTAACAAGCAAAAAAATGTGTTCACAAAAATGCGACACGATCCCACATGACAGTCAATGTCAATGTGCTTGGTACGCTCATGAAAGACGGGGTTCGTCGTAATGTGCAAAGCGGCCTTATTGTCACAAAACATGGGAATGGGAGTGACAAGAGGAATGTGAAGGTCGCGAAGCACATAGGAGATCCAGCAGAGTTCACAGACCATAGCCCCCATACCAGCCTCGGCGGAAGAACGAGAAACAGTAGCTTGCTTCTTGGTCTTCCAAGAAATAAGAGCCCCCCAAGAAAGACATAGAAATCAGTTAAGAAGCGGCGAGAATCCGTGCACGATGCCCAATCGGCATCACAATAAGCTTTCAATTCCAAAGAGCTGGAAGAAGGAAAAAAATAAATCAGTGTGAGAAGTGCCCTTCATGTACCGAACAACATGGAGAGCTGCCTTCCAATGAGTGTCACAGGGGTGCTACAGAAACTGGCTAAGCTGCTGCACCCCATGAGCGATGTCCGGATGTGTAAAACCAAGATAGAGGAGCAGACCAACAAAGCGACGATAAGGCTCAGGATCAGGGAGGGGGGGCCAACATCATAGGAGAGTTTAACCCCTTGAGGGAGAGGAGTAGTGACTGAATTGGCCGAGAGCAAACCTGTATCCGAGATAATATCCGAGATATACTTAGACTGAGTAAGAGACAGCCCGACGGGAGAGCGCGCAATCTGAAGGCCGAGAAAATACTTGGCCATACCCAAATCCTTGATAGTAAAAAGGTTGTCCAAATGCTGCTTGACCTCAGTGATCAAGGGTAAAGAAGAACCTGTGATAAGGACATCATCTACATACACGAGAAGGGCAAGAAATGAAGCACCCTCCCCCTTCGTGAAAAGGCAGTGGTCGTGAGGGGACTGGGAAAAACCGAAGGCCTCTAACTGAGAAGTGAACTCCAAGTTCCACTGCCGAGAAGCTTGCTTCAAGCCATATAAGGACCGCGTTAAGCGGTAAACAGAGCCGAGAGGAACATGGTACCCTTCCGGAAGCTGCATATATATATATATATATATATATCTCCTCATCAAGATAACCATGGAGAAATGCGTTATTCACATCCAACTGTTGTAAGTGCCAATCATGGGCAACAATGACAGCCAATACCAAACGAATAGTAACAGCTTTTGCGATGGGAGAGAAGCTGTCGATGTAATCCACCCCTTCGATCTGATTATAACCCATGGCAACCAAGCGTGCTTTGTACCGATCAATGGTGCCATCATCCCGCAATTTGAGTTTAAAAACCCATTTGCATCTAATAGTACGTTTCCCAGGGGGAAGAGGGGTGACCTCTCAAGTATGGTTCTCCTCAAGGGCTTGAATCTCCCGTCTCATGGCTTCTAACCAGTCCCTACTTTGAGCCACATGTCTGTAAGTCCGAGGCTCCTGCAAGGTCGATAAAGAAGCAACAAACAAACTATGTGCTGGTGTAAAACACTCAAAAGACCGAGATGGAAGAGAAGTGTTAGTATGACAAATAAAATCACTAAGCCAAGAAGGCTTGGAAGAAGTTCTTGTAGACCTGCGTAAAGGTGGAAGTGGTGTAGGAGAAGTATGATGTGCTGGAATAACCGGAGTTAAGACTGTAGGGGGTGGAGGAGAAGAGGACGAGGCAGTCAGTGGTTGTGGTGTAAAGTCAGTAGGCTGTCTGTTTTGTGAGATAAGGTCTGCTGTATCTTGAGGATGTCCTGTGTCCTGAGGAACAGGTAAAGAGGGAATGGGGCAGCTAGGAGGCTGGTGAGGCTGAGATGAATAAGGAAAAATATGTTTATAGAAAATCACATCTCGAGAGGTAAGATAGGTGTGAGTGTTTAGGTCAAGCAATCTAAACCCTTTCTGCCCGGGGCTATAACCTAGGAAGACACATTTGGTTGCTCTGGGGTCAAGCTTGTTTTTGTGTGGTTTTGTATTTGTAGCATAGCATAGGCAACCAAATACCTTGAGGTGAGTATAGGAGGGTGATGTGCCATAGAGAAGTTCATGAGGGATAGACCAGTTTAAGACTTGGCTAGGTATTCTGTTTATGAGGTATGTTGCAGTTAAGACACAATCACCCCAAAATCACTTAGGAAGAGAAGCTTGAAAAAGGAGGGCTCGGGCTACAAAGAGTAGATGTTTGTGTTTATGTTCCACCACTCCATTTTGTTGAGGGTGCCCTAGGCGTAAGTGCCATAGGGTATCAGTACACTTATTTATGTCCATTTATGCAGAAAGTAAAGCTATAGGTGGAGTACAAGTAGACTGCATAGTCTGAGCTAGAAATGAACAAGAATCAAAGATATAAAGCCTGCCTACTGCCAATCTTTCCTTAGTTCTATGGTCCTGCAACACACAACACAAATTCATGAATTCGAAAGTGATAGGTAAGGACTCACATAGTTGACTAACGGATAAAAGATTCACAGAAAAAGTAGGAATATGCAAGACATGGTTTAAAGTAATTTTATCTGAAAGCCTCACTGACCCTATATGAGCTATTGGTTGTTTAGAACCATCTGGCAAGTGGATTTTTATGGTGTGTGAGGGAGAGTGATAACTGGAAAAATGTTTTAAATCAGCACATACATGTCTAGTTGCACCAGTATCGACAATCCAGAAACCCGAATTCACATCAGGAAGATAACGAAGGTTACCTGCAAATTCATCCAACTCCTCAATGATGGTGCAGTTGGTCCTCATAGTGTCCAGAGGTGTAGACTCCTCTCTAAACTGGTTCCTAATCTCTGATCTTAATATCTCTGCAAGATTGAATCCTTGCAGCTGAGATGTTTGTTGTTGTGTTCGTCCAGTAGGAACCAAATCAAGTGCAGCTGTGAACCCCCCTTCCTCTTCCAGCTGTGAACCAAATCAAGTGCACCTGTGTTTTCTATTGTATTTCGTGTGAGTAAATTTTTGTATGTACAACAATGACTGACTCCTCAGTCTTAAATAGCCACGAGCTCCCGCCAAACTCCAAATAACAAATTTGTCCTACGTGGCATAACTAACTGACTATCTGGCTAACCAACTGACCCAATGGCTAACAGAATAAAACAGTCAGCAAGTGTGCATTAACAGCAAGAGTAAAAAGCTAAAAACGTGTTCACAAAAATGCGACATTATCCGACATCCAAGTGCCACCATGATTGAACTGAAACGGATGAGTTTGTGTGTGCACCTGCCTGATCATCCACACATGTAGCTGCAGCCATATGCAACACTCCAACAAAATAATTTAAAATTATATGAATTGCAAAAATTAATTTCTAGTATGTAATTTGTATACAATTGTTCTTTGGCGATCTATTTTTTTTTTAAGTGAAAGCGATAAATATTATTAATTGACTAAATCAGTTACAATCAGTCATGAAACTATCAATCTCTAATAGAAACAATTACAGCAATCATACATTGATCAATAATACAATATAACATAAATTAAGTCTAAACAACCCCGTATTATTACAGTATACAAACAATCCTACTATACAATAGACTATCACCCCATGCATTGGTGCGATCTACCTATATTGTGACTCAATCTATAAGAAACTCCCTTTCAGTTTTCTACTACATCCCCTATACTTCAATCATAATGAAAGGATAAAATTGAAAGTTCATGTAATTTTTTTTCCTAATATCTTAATGAGAATGGGATAACAATAAAACGCAACAAACTTCAAGGTGTTGAAATAGAATTTTTATGCTAATGAGGCCTAATTTAGTTAGCAAAAGTAAGGCCCCATAATCAATAGGTCATGAGTTCGAGCATTATCATATATCGTAATTGATTTATTCTAATAGTAGTGTTGATCTACTGTCATAGTAGTTATTGGTTACTCATACATATTTGATACTCATAACTGATGTGTATTGATTGTTGATGATTGAAATTGATCGTGTAATTGTAACTGATTCACTCCAAAAAAAAATTGATTTTTTTATCTAATGAAGAATGTTTTGTAGTGAGACAAAGTTTAGGGAGTGTAAATATAATTTACTTAGTATCGAAAAAATAAAATTTATAAGGGCTTCTTTCTCTGTGTTTTCAATTTTAGCTTCCAATTTTGAAATAATAAAATTAAAATAAACACATGTTTGTTTGTATGTATTCTCATTGTAAATACTAGCCGTCATGGTACGTCATTTCTGCGTTCATGTAATAAATAATTTTTCACACTTGAAAATATATTATATATAAGAGTAAAATATATAAACTAACACATCATATTAAAAAGAAAAGAAAGAAAGAAAGAAACTAATTTATCAATTAATATAAAATTTAGAAAGTTGAATAAAGTAGTTATCTTATCACTTGAAGGTTATTTTTGGCATTACAAAAAATCCGTGTTGCGGTATCATTAACCGTTATTTATGAGTAAGAAAGGAGTTTTTTACTAGTCGACGTAGCACGGCTTCCCTGGGTGCATAAAATAAATAATAATTCACGTTTTAAAATATATTATAAATCAGAAAAAATATATATATAAACCAACACATCATATTTCCAAAAAATAAATAAATAAATAAATTAAAGAAACCAACTTAGGTATAATTGGCATAAAAAAAAATTGGTGTCGTAATTTAAGTAACCGCTCATTATGAGTAAAAATAGGGTTTGTCTTTTATATTAGTATAGATAATAGTATAGATAAAATATATCATATATAAGAGTAAAATACATAAATTAACGCATCAAATTAAAAAAAAGAAACAAATTAATTTATCAATCAATATAAAATTTGAAAGTTGAATAAAGTAGTTATTTTATCAGCTGAAGGTTATATTTGGCATCATAAAAGATCGGTGATGTGGTGTCATTAACCGCTATTTGTGAGTAAAAAATGGATTTCTTTTTTATAATTGTATAGAAGTATAGATAAAATATATTATATACAAGAGTAAAATATATAAATTAACACATCACATTGAAAAAAAGAAAAAGAAAGAAAGATAGTAATTTATCAATAATATAAAATTTGGAAAGTAGAAAAGGTAGTTATATGTTCAATTGAAGGTTATTTTTGGTATCACAAATAAGCAATGCGGCGGTGTCATTAATCGTTAGTTGTGAGTAGAAAATGATTTTCTTTTCTATAATAGTATAAAGTATAGATAAAATATATTATATATAAGAATAAAATATATAAACTACCCCATCACATTAAAAAAAAAAAAAAGAGAAACTAATTTATCAATTAATATAAAATTTGGAAAGTTGAAGAAAGTAGTTATTTTATCAGTTGAAAGTTATTTTTGGCATAATAAAAAGTCGATATGGCGGTTTCATTAACTGTTATTTGTGAGTAAAAAAAGAGTTTCTTTCTTATAATAGTATAAGCGGACTCTTTTGTCGCAGCGGAATATTTCTTTTTCGCCCGTGATGCCTCTCAGGTTGCTCACAACCTTCGACCGGCCTTCCTCCATTCGAGTCCTCTCGGTCTCTAGACCATGTGTCTTCGACACCCGCAGCTTACTAGCGCGACATCCGAACGCATCCCCGTGCCGCGCCTTGCGCCCAAGCACTCACCTATCTGCAATGCCCATGTTCGCAGAGGGTCGCGGATCTCGCACCTTCATGTCCGGCCCCAACTAGCTAGCTTGCCATCATGCATCTCGCCCATAATCTCGGGCCCTCTCGCAATAGCTCGGAGCATCTTCGCCCCGTCTCGGCACTACGGGCCAACTTACGCCCACAATGCCCATCGCACGCACAACAATCACTCGGTGCATTACCGATGCATGTCTTCGCCATGCCCGTCTCGCATGCCTCGCCCGAGTAGGGCAGCACCATCCGTCCGTGGCCCAACTCTTATGCCAACATCTCGCATCAGTCTCCCACGGCATGCTCAACATGCCTCATTGCCTTTCGGCGTGGCCTCATAATTTTCCCACAGCGCGGCGTCGCCCCACGACCGCGTATCTTAGCCAACGGATCGCCGTGCATAGCTAGAACCCAATAGCTCATGACACGAGTAGCTCACGAGGTCTTTCAATGCTTCGCCTCGATCGCTCATTCCACCCGAGAGGTGTTGCCTATGCCTTCCCGCAGCCCGTGGGGCATCCTCGCAATCACACGGAGCCTCTCGGCGCATTGCTTGCCCAACGTGTGCCATCCTAGCCCCACGCCACCCGTTCGGTTCCCATACCGACCGGGGACTTTAGCCCTCCCTTCGAGGTGCCTAAAGCCGGCCCTTGAGGCCCCCATCATGCCCTAAGGGAATCACTCATTTAGTGTCTCACTGTACGGGGGGGACTGGCTGGAGCTCACCACTGCTGTCCCCCTTATAATAGGCTTAAAAATAATTTCCCTTGTTCTAGCAGTAGATATTCAAAGTCCTTGAAATGGCCGAGGAGCGCACCTTTTCCACAACTCCCTCGTCCGACGTCCGAATCGCGTACCGCTTGAATCATCGCACTCCCACGTGCCGGGCCGACATCCCCTTATCGCCCGCACGTCCTTCGCAAGTCACAGCCGACACTCCTAGTTAAAGGACGGCCTGTGACATCCTCCTCCACTCGATCTATTGACGTCCTCGTCAACACATACACAAAGAATTGAAGTGTATCCAGTGCCTGATACACCTCCCAATATCACGCGACACCAGACCGACTTCTGGCTCTTTCAAGCTCATCTGCGTGAGTGCCTCTTCAGCACAACACGTTGTCTCCACCCCGATGGCGCCTCATCTGCACTCCATAGTGGCCTGATCAATACAAGTGGAAGTCTGTGTACTTCATCTACACTCTCTTCCTCAATTGGTGGTTGGCTCCCCCGAATAGTGTCGCAATGCACCCACTTCGACCAAAAGTGTAAGCTGGAAGTCTGTACCCTCATTCTGCACTCACTTCCTCGGTAGCTGGGTTGCCTCCACAAGTAATGCCTTGATGCACTCCATTTCACATTCAACACAAGCTGGAAGTCTGTGTACGCCTCTACACTCTCTTCCCAAACTGAACACAAGCTGGAAGTCTGTGTACGTCTCCACACTCTCTTCCCAAACTGTTGCCACAACTGATGGTTGCTCCCACGGATAGTGTCTCTATACACTCAATCCCTCAGGCCTGAAGTCTGTGTCGTAACGCTGCACTCTCTCCCTCATCTGTTGCTTCAACTGATAGTTTGCCCCCACGGATAGTGTCTCAATACACTCAAATCCCCAAGTCCGAAGTATGTGCCGACATTCTGCACTCTCTTTCTGTGACTGGTGGGTAACAAACTGTGCCGCAAGTTTCGTCAAGTGTGCCGTCGTACTGTGTCGTCCCTCAAAACAGTGCCTCATATACACCCGAAATTGAGCTAGAATGAATCATGTCCCTCAAAACAGTTCCTCATATACACCCGAATTTATCTGGAACAGTGGTCCCATAATTTAGACCCTTTTCACTTTTGGTACCATTCGTTACGGGATTCGCAGTTTTGGTCCCATAACTTACAAAAATTAGCATTTTTAGTCCCACCCGTTTTTCCGTTAATTTTTTAACGAATGTTGAGTTTTTGCCGTTAAGTTTTTGAAATTGAAGGTAAAATTGACATCATTTGTGCTTGGGATGATTTTTGGCGGAAAAATAACTACTATTGAGAGCTAACATAAAAAAATAAAGAAAATTAGAGCAAATAAACTGTTATGAACACAACTAATGAAATTGTCTTTTTGTCAAGTGTGCTTACATTGCATTACTTGAATTTTTTGTGGGTCATCACTTATTTTAATATTTATAGAATTCATACAAAATGATAAATTGCAACACAAATAAAATTGAAGAATGAAAGATTATTTTTTTGTGAAAGAGGATAGAAATCACCTTTATTTGCCCTTATTTTCTTGATTTTTTTATGTTAGGTCTCAATAGTAGTTATTTTCCCGCCAAAAATCATTCCAAGCACAAATGGCGCTAATTTTACCTTCAATTTTAAAAACTTAACGGCAAAAACTCAAACCTCCATTAAAAATTAATGAAAAAAATCGGGTGGGACTAAAAATGCTAATTTTTGTAAGTTACGGGACCAAAACTGCTAATCCCGTAACGAATGGTACCAAAAGTGAAAAGGGTCTAAGTTATGGGTCCAAAAACGCTATTTCCCCTAAAATATATTATATATAAGAATAGAAATATATATATATATAAACTAACACATCATATTAGAAAAAAAAAAAGAAAAAGAAAGAAAGAAACTAATTTATCAATTAATATACAATTTGAAAAGTTGAAGAAAGTAATTATTTTATCAGTTGAAGGTTGTTTTTGGCATCATTAAAAAATCCGTTTGGTGGTGTCATTACGTGCTATTTGTGAGTAAAAAAAGGGTTTCTTTCTTATAATAGTATAGAAATATATTACATATAAGAGTAAAATATATACACTAACACATCACATTAAAAAATAAAAAAAAAAAGAAAGAAACTAATTTATCAATTAATATAAAATTTGGAAAGTTGAAGAAAGTAGTTATCTTATCAATTGAAGGTTATTTTTGGCATCATAAAAAATTAGTGCGGGTTGTGTCATTAATCATTATTTGTGAGTAAGAACGGGATTTTCTTTTTGTAATAGTATAGAAATATATTATATATAAGAGTAAAATATATAAACTAACACATCACATTAAAAGAAAAAGAAAGAGAGAAACTAATTTACCAATTAATATAAAATTTGAAAAGTTGAAGAAAGTAATTATCTTATCAGTTGAATTTTTGGCATCATAAAAAATCGATGCGGCGGTGTCATTAACTGGTATTTCTGAGTTAAAAGGAGGTTTCTTTTTTATAATAGAATAGATATATATATATAATATTATATAAAAGAGTAAAAATATATAAACTAATACATCATATAAAAAAAGAAAGAAAGAAACTAATTTATCATTAATATAAAATTTAGTAAGTTGAAGAAAGTAGTTATCTTATCAGATAAAGGTTGTTTTTTGCATCATAAAAAATTGGTGTGGTTGTGTTATTAACCGGTATTTATGAGTAAAAAAGGGGTTTCTTTGTTATAATAGTATAGATAAAAAAAAAAAAAATCGGTATGGTGGTGTCATTAACTGCTATTTGTGAGTAAAAAATGAGTTTTTTTTTATAATAGAATAGATATTGATTTGATACCACAGTTCAATATAAAACACAATTTTATTAATTAATTCAACTATATTCTCACACGAAAATTCATACAAAATAAAAGATTCATGTTTTCAACTTAAAATGAAAACACGGACAAATAGGCCCTTAGTACCTCAACTTTACCCTACTTTAATTTTGATCCTCTAACTTATCTCAAATCAAGATAATCCGACAATTTAAAGTTTTTATATTATTTAGTCTAAATTAGGGTTTTAGATTCAATTTTTTGCCGAAATTGTCGCCACGAAATTTAAAATTGGGTGACTTTTGTCCAAGTTGGCAAAATTGATGATTGGGCGTGCAAATTAGCTAATTATTCTTTTTTTTAATTGAAAGCAATGAATTATTATTAATGAAAATAAACAAATTATAATTTGTTATGTCGAATATCAATATCTAACAAATACAATTACAATAATTATACCCTAGTTAACAATATCACATAAATTAAATTTAATTAACACCTACTATTACAGTAGAAAGACAAAACCTACTATGCAGTAAAACAACATCCTACATATTTGTGAGATTCGAACTCATGACCTCAAGCTTCATCAGCACAATTAGGCTAATTATTAAGTGTAACTCTTATGTGAGTGGGCTTTTTTTTTATGTCACTGGGCTTATGTTCAAGTACTTCAGCGAACCCAAGCTTGCTGAGTCCGCAGTACCAGGACCACTAGGTCTTCCACTGGGCCTGGGTTGGACTCGGCTCAGCAGGCTGACCTAGCTGGACTTTGTTTACAAACAAATAAATAAGTTAAATTAACATATATGTTCCCTCCTATATAGGGCGGATCTCGCAATCGCCACCCCTTTTTAGGAGGTCAGTCCCGATAGGACTATAGGGAGACGTCAGTCAACCCCCCAAGGAGTCCGAAACCCCTAAGGACATTATTAGCAAAAAAAAAAAAAATTGAATTAAAAGTGAAATTTGTCATCGATTAACTTATTACTGACTTATTGTAGGTCAAACGAATCTTTTTATGACCAAACTATCCATATATATCGTCACACGTTAATGCATTAGAAGAGGTATATCTTCACTATTATAAGGGTAATTTAGTCATAAAAGATTTGCTTGGCCTGCATAGTAGATATTGTTTGTATACTATAATAGTAAGGTGTTGTTTAGATTTTTGTGATAACGTTGATCAGAGTAGAATTGTTGTAATTATCCCTATTAAATATTGATATTCGACAGGACTGATTGTAATCGATTTACTTTAATTAATAATATTCATCGCTTTCACTTAAAAAACATAATAAGAGACAATATTAATATTGTCATTTGAATTTTTGCTAAGAATGTCCTTTTTTTATTGTGTGGTCAATAAAATAACATTTTAATTAAACTTTTAAAAAGTGCAAATTAGAAACCATTGAAATCCAGATAATAATCTTAATTTTGTCAAAAGATGAATCGATATTAATTAATTATAAAATCGAAATAAATTCGAGATAAGAATGCACACTCACTCACGAACTGATGAATATATTAATTAATTATAAAATCGAAATAAGTCCGAGAGAAGAACAAATGCTCGCTCATGAACTGATGAATATGAATGAAGTATCAAATCATATTTAAATTTGGCTAAAATATAAAATTAAAAAAATGACAAAACGTTGGCTTAAATTCTTATCCATTTGAATGTTAAACTACGGTCTCATGATCTTTTGAAAATTCAAAGTTCAAATTAGGGATGGCAATGGATTCGGGTTGGACTCGAACCCAAACCCGGATCCGCCTCGATTGGTACAGATTCTGATGCCTTATAAATCGGGTCTCGGGGTAGCCAGGTCTTAGTGATTTGAACCCGGACCCGCCCCAAACTCGCACTAGTCACTACTATTTTTATGTATTTTGTACTTATATAAAATATATTTGTACATATATAAAAATATGTATAATTTATTTATGCTTATATATAAGACATAAACCTTAGTTTTATAAATTAAAATAATTATATAAATAGTTTATAAACATTTTAATATTTTTATAAGTAGCACACATTTTAATATTTCAATGCTAAAACATGCATATATAAAATTACAAAAAAATATATTAACTTTTCAATAATATTATTATCTCATATATATAAAGTTATGACAGTATTATTCTTTAAAAAATTATTTTTTTAATAATTTAAAAATACTAATCGGGTCTACCGGATCCACTGGGTCCAACCCGATGAGTCCCCGGTCCAGGGCGGGTTCGGATCTGGGGCCGAAATTTTTTTGGTTGGGTGGGTCTCAAGTTTTGGCAAACCCGTACCAAACTCATCCCGTTGCCATCCCTAGTTCAAATAAATTTATACTTTCCTACATTACTCGAGCTTAACTAATTCAAATTTCATTTGTATTTTTTCATTTTCTAAACTCTCAATTAAGTTTCAATTAATTTTATCATAAAATTAATTTGGAGTTGAAAACAAAGATTAAAAGTTCTGAAAAATTTGGTCAAAGTATCAATCTATAAAAAATATAAACAAAATACATACTAAAATGATTATACAAAATTTAAAAAAATTTACATATTAAATAAATCTAATCCGTATATTTATTAAAACTTTACAAATTCTATGATTTTAAGTTAACACGTAAGTGAACATTTTAGGATATTAGGCCTTACTCATATCCATGGGTATTCTAGGGTAAGGGTACATATATGCGCATTTAGGATACTCCCATGAGGTTTCACTAGAAGAAAATAGTTTAATAGCAATGAAAAAATATGTTGTTGAAATCAGCGTCGATCTAATTAGTAAGTAGAATTGGCGTTGCTAATCTACACTACTTATTATATATTTTAAATAATTCGTTGCTAAATTTATTAGCAAGAAAATTTTCGTTGTTGAATTCGTTAGCATGTAAATTCTTGTATTACATAATGTATTAGCAACGAGAATTTTAGTTGCTAATTAGCTCAACGTTGATTCTTTTTCGTTGCTATTGAGCGTTTTTCTTGTAGTGTTTGTAATTTTTAACAAAGGGCCTAAAATGGTCCATTTTGCCCTTGATTTTTTTTTAAAATTTTAGAAAAGTCAGTTGAAGCAAATTACATTATTGCTCTTATGTGTAAAAAATCTAAAAAATCTCTCCCTGCGCAATTTTGTCCAAAAAAATTTAGAAAATTTTAAAAAATAACTCAACTTGTATAAGGATATTTTGATCAATTCACGCATAAAATGGATGAAACAACGAGGGGATATCCGTAATTATGTCAAATCTCAGGGAGGTCATTGTAATTCACCCTTGTTATTATGAGTTTGAAATCCTTAAATCCAAATCTGTCAATTTAAACATAATTTAAAAATTATTATCACATATATAATTGGTGATGGTATTATCATTATGTGATTTTCTATCCTATATTATAAATGATTAGAATTAAAAATCATGGTGAATCTATACTATCTAACACGGTCATACAAAAGTAATGCGAAAACTTAAGTTTTGATCACAGTTCATTATCATTCACTATGATTTTGATTATTGTCAAAACATTTGCCATAATTTGTTGTTGTAGGCTAATATTTTGGCCTTGTTTGCAGAAACAATAATTAGTCGACGTTGGATTGACATGGTTAATTAATATTTTGGATTAGTTTTATTTTTATTCGTGGATTATTACTCATTATGCATGCATGAATGATTTATTTGTACATCCCAAAAAAGCAAAAAAGAAACAAAAAACATTGAAAGAGAAGACAACAAAACATGACATATGTTTGATTATGATTACAGTTAATCATCATTCACTATGATTTTGATTATGGACAAAACATATGCCATAGTTTTTGCTATGGTTAATGTTATGGCCTCGTCTACTGAAACAATAATTAATCGCCGTCGCTTATACATAGTTAATTAATACTCATTGTGATTTTTATTTTTATTTTTAGTCATGGTAATTAATCATGATAAAAAAAATCATATTTCTTTGTTGCGTACCTACTATAATTGTTTTGTTTAATCTGTACATGCGATTCTTGGATTAGTACTCATTATGTATGCATGAATGATTTATTTGTACATGCCAAAAGGAAAAAAACATTAACTGTGATGGATCAGATTGTGGTATTCCATCAAACTACAATATCAATCCCTCTTCACTGCTCCAAAAAAAACCCCTCCCTCTCAGAAATGTCATTCTTTCAAAAAGAAAAAACCTCCCCCATTACAAAAAACTTCCCTCTATTTATGCTAGAAGGTGGGGCAGCGGAAAGACAACTTTATCCCTCAACCGTCCACTAACTAATCGTGTAACCGCCAGGGGCAACTCAGTAAATTCCCTAACCCTACTAACTCGTTGGATATAACTGCCATGGGCAGTTTGGTAATTACAAGATACTCCTTTTGAAAATTATATCTTGGTCCTTTGATTAAATTCCTGCACCATCAAACTGAAAGAGAAGACCACAAAACAACACGTGGTTTATGAGTTGAACATTCACTTCAAGGTTGTTGAGTGACACATAAATATTGAAATGAACACATTCTACTTATTTATCAAATGTATTGATCTTGTAGATTTATTTGAGACATGGTTCGATGGGTGTTAGGATATAACACCAATTATTACAAATACACGCTATTGTATAACACAATATTTATAACTTCATATAATTACGAAAGTATCTTTGTTTGGATTTGATTTATCTCATCCAATCAATTACATAAAAACTATATAGTATACTCTTTGTGTAATTAGTTGAATTCAACATAATCTAATCCGAACAAGAATTTCGCTTTATTATGGGAGTATCGGGATTGGTATGTCGGGAATTGGTTATGGTAATACGGCTACGGAGATTTTGGAGGAGGCATCAGAACTTTAATTGTTGTCTCCATTAGGACGCTCAACTGCAAGAATCTTTGGAGGGAGATCGTCTGGACCAGAAACCAGAATCTGTTTGTTGTCTCCATTAAGATGTTCGAGTGCATGACTCTTTGGAGGGTAACTTGGCCAAAAAATGAGAAGATGTTTATTATCGTCACGATTAGGAATATCAGCGAGAGGAATAGGTGATGACACTAGAGAAGGCGACAACTGTTTGTTGTCTCCAGTAGGACGCTCAAGTGCATGAAAGATTGCAGGACGATCGTCTGGACTAGAAACGAAAGCAGTCAAATGTTTATCATCACTATTAGGCAACTGTTTGTTGTCTCCATTAGGACCTTCAATTTTTTTCAAGTTGACGAGCATCACATCTGTGAGCAACAACGATCAAGCCCAACAGCAAGAACAACGTTGACAAAGAGTGCTGAGAAGCCATGACAATTACTGAGAAAATGAAGTTGCCGATGTTGTCTCTTCCACCAATTGAAGTGCTGCTTAAATAGCCAACAACTACCAGAGGTGAAGCCATACAAATTAATTTGATGAAAGACTCGAGATTTGGTATGTGATTTAATTAGTAGCTAGGTAGGTAGAAATAGATAGCATTTATAAGGTGTAAATGGTAATTATTTGGTACAACAATAGGGGGAATAGGACTTAATTTGTATCTTCATGCATGTATTATCTTTAAGGGTGAATTGCAATTACTTTTTCTGAGGTTTGACATAATTACGGATATCCCAACGTGTTTTCAAAAATTATAAATATCTCCCTGGGATTTGTAATTTTTAACGAAAGGCCCGAAATTGTTCATTTTGCCCTTGATTTTTTTTTAAAAAAAAATTATAAAAACATCAATCGAGGCAAATTACATTATTGCTCATTTGTGTGAAAAACGTAAAAATCCTCTCCTTGCACATTTTAGTCCAAAAGAAAATTAAATAAATTAAATAAAAAAATAATTCAGTTTAAATAAAGATAGTTTGGTAATTCACCCATAGAATTGGATGGAAATGAGTTATTTGTTGGACAGTTTCAAACCTCATGAGGGTATTTGCAGTTTTTGAAAAAGCAAGGGGGTATCCATAATTATGTCAAATCTCGTAAGGTAATTGTAATTCACCCTATCTTTAAACTATTGGTAGCTCTCTATGCTATATATTTGCTTCATGAATTAATACTGTGACAACTCATCCCACATAAATTAAGAACTGATAAGATAAGTAGAATATAAGCTTTGGCTAAAGAGTTGATCAAGTGCATTCATTGAATATATCTTTTCGAATAGTTGTTTATGGCCAAATTTCAGGACACACTTGGCAGCACTATTTTAAATCCCGGACAGTTGATCAAACTGAAAAATTGAGTGGGTCAAGGGTCAATGGTTCAATTATTGGCTGAACCGCGGTCGTACCAGTGATGTCATAATTATGTTTTAATAAAAAATAATATATAAAATTATATTAAAATAATAAAAAATATAATAATTATTTTTGAAGTTCATATAGGATTAAAAGAATCTCAAGTTTGATAGTAAAATAAGTATGTTAAAGATTTTAGGCCAAGAATAGAAATAGAAGGACCGCGTAAATAACAAAAATAATGAACTATTTATCATTATAATTAAGTTATAACTAAATTTTATTGCTAATAAATAGTTAGCATCCCCTGTTGTTTAAATAATATATAAATCCTATTGTATTAATTATTTAATTAGAAACTTAAGTAATCATATAAGACCAAAATTTAGTTAGGTTACGGACTTAATGAGTTTGTTCATTTATAAATATATAATTCAAATAATTATTAAAATGTGGGTGTTAGTTTTCTGGATTTTTTCCAATTTTCATACAAAATGTTATGGTTCAATTTAAAATTGTATCAATTTTGTAATTTTGCAAAAAGTTCATGAATCGGGTGACCAGTTCAACTGACGGTTCGAGCGATTTTCAAAAGATAAAACAGTTTTAAGGCTAGTTCGATTTTATGGGTTGGACCGGATTATTTTATGGGTCAGGTCACGATTTTACCAGTTCGAGCTGAATTTTAAAACATTATTTGGTGGGTTTAGAGGCAATTCTCGTGGTCCCCTTACACTATTAGAAGTCTATGGTTAGTGGAGAGTAGTGCATATTGAAATTAAATAAGTCGGCATCACCAGTTTAACTTTCTTTTCCTTTCGATATTGTGTGATTTATTACATTATTCAATACATTCAATTAATTCATATTGATACAGTGCATCAACAATTCAAATTAATAAATACATCCAAACGAGACAAATATACAACAAATTACTATAAAAGTAGATATAACAATCACATTTGTGGGATTCGAACTCACAACCTTTTAGTTGTGATGCCTCATCACCTGTTTATCTATAACTAATTGAATAGCTTTTGGGATTTAACATTAGAGCAGGTTTTAGGTTTGGTAGCTAATGAATATTGAGCAGCCACTAGGTAGAGTTTCTCTTAATCCTAAATTACCTAATGATGTGTAGCACCCCCTACGATACTACACTTTAATAAATAACTCAATTAGTATTTTGGCCGTTTATATCACTTTGGTATCTGAGTTTTACCATTAATATCACTTTGGTACTCAATTCATGTTATTTATTTATTTTTTTAAAGTATCTTTTTTATGTAATGATCATTTGACCCTTAGATAATAAATAAAAAATAATAAATATACCAAGAAAAATGAATAAAATTTAATCAATATATTTTTATCTTTATTTGAACCATCTAACTTTCATTTTGTACATTTGAGTATTATACTTGATAATTTTCATTAATTTTTTTCTCTACTTACTTTATTATCAATATTCATAAGAGAACTCATTACTTAATAATGAATTATACTGAAAGTAAAATCTCAAATGCATTGCAACTATAGAGAAGTTGAATTTGCATTCTAAATTTTGAAAAACTATAATCTAAAATTTGAAACTTTTGAATTTATATCTAAGGTTTTATCAAATTTTAGTATCTCGATTAAATGCAAATTAATATATTTGGCGATGAAAATTTCTATTCTCATGACTTGACTATTAACATAAGTTATTTAATAATGAGTTTTCTATATATAATAATGATAGTAGAAAATATCAAAATAATAAAAATATAACAATTTTAAACTACATATGAAATTGAAAGTCAATTGATTCAAATAAAAACAAAATATATCGATACAAGCTTATGCAAAAAAAATTTGGTTATATATATATATATATTGTTTTAAATATCTAAGGGAAAAATGGTCATTATATAAAAAGATAATAGAAAAAATAATAAAAAAATATGAATTGAAAACCAAAGTGATATTAATGGTGAAACTCGATTACCAATTAAGTCCTTTGTAATTACAAGTGTACTAAAGTAACATTTATGGCGAAATTCGAGTACTAATTGGGTCATTTGTAATTAGGGTAAATTACATCTACCTCTTTTGAGGTTTGGCATAATTACAAATACCCCCTCGTTGTTTGAAAAATTAAATATACCCCCTGAGGTTTGTAATTTTTAACCAAAGGCCTAGAATTGACCATTTTGCCCTTGAAATTTTTATTAAAATTATAAAAAAAATCGGCCAAGGCACATTGCATTATTGCTCCTCTGTGTAAAAACTTAAAAAACCTTTCCCTGCACATTGTAGTCCAAAAAAATTTAAAAATTAAATAAAAATAATTCAGTGCATAAGGGCATTTTGGTCAGTTCACCTATAAAAATTGATGAAAATGGGTTATTTGTTAGACAATCACAAACTTCAGGGGGGTATTTGTAATTTTTCAAACAACGAGGGAGTATTTGTAATTATGCCAAACCTCAGGGGAGGTAGATGTAATTTACCCTTGTAATTACTCATATACAAAATGAAATTAATAACAAAACTCGGGTACCAAAATAAATTTTACACCTTTTGTATCTCTTTAATGACACGCCTATTTTCTACTACATCCCCAATACTTTAGTCATAATGGAAGGTAAAACTGAAAGTTCATGCAATTCTTTTTCTAAAATCTTAATAAGAATGGGATAACAATAAACGCAACAAACTTCAAGGTGTTGAAATAGAATTTATGTTAGTGAGATCTAATTTAGTTAGCGAAATTTAGACCCCATAATCAATAGGTCATGGGTTCGAGTCTTATCAATATATTGCAATTGGTTTACTTTAATACTAGTTGTTGGTCTACTGTCATAGTAGTTATTGGTTAATCATACATATTTAATACTGATGCCTGATGTATATTGATTGTTGAGTATTGAAATTGTTCATGTAACTATAACCGATTCACTCAAAACAACAACTAATTTTTTTATCTAACGAAGAATGTTTTGTAGTGGCGACAAAGTTTAGGGAGTGTATATATAATTTTCAGTTTTTGAAACAGTAATTAAAATATATTTATTTGTACGTATTTTCATTATAAATATATTGATTTGACACTACAATTCAATATAAAACACAATATCATTAACTAATTCAAGTATATTCTCATCTCACATGAAAATCTATACAAATAAAAAATTTATAGTTTCAACTGAAAACGAAAACACCGACAAAGAGGCCCTAAATACGTCAACTTTACCCTATTTTAATTTTGGTCCTCTAACTTATATCAAATCAAGATAATCCGACATTTTAAAGTTGTTATGTTATTTAGTTCAAATTAGGGTTCCAGACTCAATTTTTTTTCCGAAAATGTCCCTAGGAAATTAAAGATTGGGTGACTTTTGTCCATGCTGGCAAAAATGATGATTGGGCGTGCAATTAGGCTAATTTTTCTTTTAAGAGAAATCTATGAGTTATTATTAACAAAAATAAATCGATTATAATTAATTCTGTCGAATATTGATATCTAACAAATATAATTACTACAATCATACCCTAATCAACAATATCACATAAATTAAATTTAAACAATATATACTATGCAGTAGAACGACATTCCACACATTGGTGAGGATCGATCCCATGACCTTTAAGGTCGTGAGACCTCAGCCTCGCTAACTAAGGTAGACCTCGTCAACATAATTAAGCTAATTAATAAGTGTAACTCTTATGTGAGTAGGCTTCTTTTTTCTTTTTATGTCAGTGGGCATAAATGTTCAAGTACTTAAGTGAACATAAGCCTGCTGAACCGGCCCAATGGCCAGGACTAATTGGTCTTAGACTGGGCCTGAGTTGGACTTGGCCTAGCTGGCCGACCCAGCTGGACATTGTTTACAAGAAATATAATTAGGTTAAATTAACATATATATTATATACCTATTATTTTATTCCGATAATTTTACTATAATAATCGTACATATTTTAAATATTTAAATTTTTGAAACTCTAATTTTTTATCTTTATTTTTTTACTAGATCAATTTATTGATCAATACTCTTTTTTTTTGTTGTATCATATAGTAAAAATATGGTACAACAAATATCAATACTCTTTTTTCCTTCAGTTTATTATTTCAAAATTATTAATTAAATTATTGTTTAAGTTCACTATATAGTTTTAATTAGTTTGTTTTCTAGGTATAAATTTATTATCATAACTTTATATTTCATTAATTTATTTTTATCTATTTCGTAAGACAATCATAATTTGCATAATTAGAAGTTCAAAAGCTTACCTCAATTTTACTAAGTTGAGTATAAATATTTATATGTGGAACATAAAAAAATTAAATCAATCAATTAATATATAGTACATATGTCCAACAACCTTAGGTGAACGTTGGGACCAGATGCCTAGACTAGCCAGCCCATCCTTTTTCTCTTTGAATAATTTGGGCTGAGCCCAAACTATATTTAGGTTTGGGCTGAGCCCAAACTATATTTAGGTTTGGGCTTAACCCAAACTATTCTTTAAAAAAGAAATAGGTCCAGACTGGGCCTGGTTTGGGCCTTGATTAGTCCCAATCTGTAGGCTTGGGACTGACCAAGCATGAACAGTATTTGGTCGGTGACTTGGTCTTGGGCCAAGTTTATTTGGGCTGGTCTATGCTTGAAGTGGACCGACTTGACCCACTGTGCACCATGTAACCGCCCCTACCATCTCTTTCCTAATAATAAGAGACAATTTTACAGATGATCTCTTAGTCTAGTAGTTAATATTGAGATCCCATGACTAAGGTTATGGATTCGAACCCCACCAATCCATGAGATGATAGTTTACTACATAGTAGGTATTGTTTGTATACTGTAAAAATAAGGTGTTGTTTAGAATTAATTTATGGGGAAAAATCCAAGTAACCCTCCTGTGATATTGCAAACGAGCAAATTACCCGCCCTATAATTAATAAAATAGCAATACCTTCTTGTGTTTTTTAAAATGAATCAATTTACCTCCCTATATTTTTAAATGGAACAATTTACCTTCCTGTCAGGGTAAGGGTACATATGCACATTTAGGATATTATGCCTTATGCCATAATTGTTATTTTACTTGGACTTGAACCCAATAAATACCCATAATTGTTATTTATATATACTACTTGGACACTAACCGTAGAATACCGTTAGGTCATTCCCATGTTATACCCAAAATAATTGAATCCGATCTGGATCTTACCCGTTGGGTCTTACAGATGTTAAAATGAAGGAAAAAATTGTACATGTTTTTATAATAAGATTACCAAAACATATTACTAAATTAATTTATTAAAAATATTTCATGAACTTGCAATCCATAAAACAAAAGAAAAGCTACTTGAATTTTTAACATGTGAAAATTGATCATCGTTGAAATATAAATAATAATCTTGAGTTTGTTCAAATAATGGATTGTTATTAATTAATATTACAATTGGTTAGATATGAGATATGAGCAAAAAATGAAGGATGGCTAGAAAAAAAATTAGGTATGAAAATCATATTTTAAGTTTAGAATAATTTTTTATCCATTTAAAATTGTGTTCAACTTTCTTTTGATGAGTTTTCAATAACTCAAGTTCAAACAAATTTTATCAGTTGAATATATTAGTCGAGCTTAACTAATTTAAATTTCTTATGTGTATTATTTCATTTTCTAAACTATCACATACATTCAAATTAATCTTATCAAAAACTTGATTTGGAGTTCTCACTACGTAAATAAAAATGAAAAACTCTTGCAAGTTTTTTCAAATATCAATATGCAAAAAAAAAAAATTAATAACCTATACATGTAAAAAAATTTAAGAATTTTAGATCAGAGTATCGAGGCAATTGATTTATCAAAAATTTATAAATTTGATAATATTAAGTTAATGGATAAATTTACCAGTTTGATATTCATACCCACGTATATTTCAGGGTATAAATCGTAGTACCTGAAATACTTATTTCAATCAGTATGATCAGTTCGGATTTGGATCTAATATAAAACTATTGAGTCCAAATCTTAGCATTATTTACTATAATGGATCTAAATTTTAATATTATCCATACATTAACAGGTCTATCCATACTCGTATGATCATACCTATGAGTAGGTTAGGGTTTATCCATTGAATAGACTATGACTATGCACGAGCGAAATCTTTTTTTTCAATATGGGCAGAGCAAACTCATACCCACTGATATGCCCAAAATATATATTAAGTGAAAATAATTTTTATTCCGTCATAATATAATTTTCAAATGATTATGAGTTACATAAATTCTATATAAGTTGTCACTATTAATAAATTAATAACAAATTTATAGTGGCAAATGCAATTATTGTCATCGAGTTAGACTTGTCAATGGGCGGGTAATACTCAGACTCGTACCCACTAAAACAGCTAATACCCAAATTCGGACCCAATAGTTTCATATTAGACCCAAACCCGGACCCATACCCATTGAAATAAGTCTTTTGGGTATGGGTAGGGTCTAGACCCTAAAATACTCGTGGGTATGGGTATTGAACGGGTAAAATTAAAATTCATTGAATTTGTAAATTTTTTATATATCAATCGACTCAATCTATTTGTCATGTAAAATGAGTTAAGCTCGACTAACATATGAAACTGATAAGGTTTGTGTGATTTTGAATTATAAAGCCTCATTAAATTAAAGTTGAATGCAATTTCCAATTGATAAAAAATATTATTTCAAACTTAAAATCTATTTTCATACTTATTTTTTCCTACCGTTCTTCAATTTCTGTTCATATCTCGAATTTATGTAGATTGTGTAATTGATTAATAACGGTCTAGTATTTGAGCGAAGTCAAGATCATTATTTATATTACAACGTTGTTCAATTTAAAAATGTTAAAAAAACTGAATAGCTTTTAATTTATTTTATCGATTACAAGTTCATGAAATATTTTTATTAAATAAATTTTATAGTATGTTCTGGTTATATCATTATTAAAATAAAAAATATGTACAAATAGTACAATGCTTCATTCAGTTTAATAAATTAATATAGGTGAGACCCATATTGGACCCAATAATTGTGGGTATAGTATGGGTAAGACCCAACAAGTATTATATGGATAGGACATGGGTCGGGTCTATAAATAATAACTATGGATATCTATCAGGTCCGGATCTGAGTAGGGTAATGCCCGCTCATCGACAGGCCTACATCGAGTTGCCAATACTATGTATCCTTTATTTTTACTTAAGTCTGCTAATTTTTTCTTGAAATTCACAGAAGCCATGAGCCAAAATTAACTTAAACTTTCGGCAGCAGAGTTCAAACCTCCATAGGTAGGAAAAAAGAATCCAAGAGGTCACAATGGGCTTTTCGCAATTAATCAAAATTCAAATAAGACCACATATTTGCATTCATCAGGTCAATTACCAGATTGTCCACTACAATAAAACAATAATCATATACGTTAGAGGATAAAAATGTATTTTCACAGTGGACGTAATAAATGTGTCAATATAGTATAAATACCCACACCCTATAAAGAGAAGAGGGAGCTGTAAAGGAAAATGCATTGGATGATTGTGGGATTATTTAAGGGGTTAATAGCATACACCCCGCCAACGTGAGGAGTTATGCACTTTGCTTTCTAACCGTTTTTTTCTTACACTCAATCGCTCAAATTTTGTTTTTTGTGGCACTTTGCCTTTTTTTCCCATTTTCCAACGAATCAAAGGGAATATTCCTACTGCGTGAACACACGTGTCTTAGGGCGATTTACTTGTTGGGTAAAAATGTGAATTCACACCTCAATTTTTTACAAAATAATACTAAAAAGATAAAAGAAAAAATTGAGGAAGAATTGTCTTCTTCTTCATCCACCCCGCTAATGGTTTTTCCCTCAGACGTGAGCCCTGTTACCCCCTCTGGTAGAACCAAGCAGCGCTGCTTCCCCATCGCCCCATTCCAATCCTCCAAGATCAAAACCAAAATCGACCTCAAGCTAGCTCAATTACTGCAAAATGAAATCAAAATTCGAGTAACTCAAACACAATTTCAACATAGAAATCCAAAAACAATATCCAATTTTTGTTGATTGGTAGTAGCTCAAGAGCAGAAGGAATCTTTTTGTTTTTGCTATTTTCAAATTTCTTGTGTGAAATTTTAATTTTAATGGCAGATTTGGATGGTTGGAGGGTCAAACTCCTCTAAAAGAAACCTTAAAAAGAAAACAGAAAAGTGGGGGGTGGTGTTGGGAGGTGGATGAAGAAGAAAAGAGAAAAGTGAGCATGGTGGTGGGCAACAGATAAAGAAGAAAATGAAAAAATGAAGAAGAAAAGGGGGCGGGGGGCATCAGATGAAGAAGAAGCTTTTTCATTCTTGTATTTTTTTTAAAAAATGGAGTGTGAAATTTTAACTTTACCCTGTTTTAAATTGCCCAAAAGTGCATGCGTTCACATAATCAGAATATTCTCCTTTGATTCACCGAAAAGTGTAAAAAATTGCAAAGTGCAATAAAAAAGAAAGGTTGGGCGGTCGAGCGTAAAACAACAAAAAAAAATTGCTTGTGCAAAATCCCTTATACGTTGGGGGATCTCTGCTTTTAACCATTGTTCAAGTGTATCTGATTATTTCCTAAGAAATATTTATCATTACGTTCTGTATAGCTTTATTGCACCATCATCGTTGTCGATTGTTCCCCAAAAAATATTTACCATTATGTTCTATGTATGTCACTTTTGTGCACACAAAAAATAGTAGTTGTAGTTGTCATTGCTACAGAAATATCGAGGAGAGGGAGAAAAATGAAAAAAATAAATCAATTTATGCATACAACATAAATGCACCACCTTATTTATAAATGTAAAATCCACATTAAAGTTTTTGAGACAAAAAACTAAAAAAAGCACAACAACATATTTACCAAACATACATTCTCCTCAAAGATTTATTGAAACATAGTTGTCTGGGGTGTTAGTAGAGAACCCCCAGTTATTACATATAGATAAACCACATGAGGAGTAGAATACTTATATGCTTATATATGACTGTGGGAAAGGTCTTATTCCAATCAAATTCGACCATGTCCAACTAATTCTACGAAAAGTATAATATACTTGTCATACAATTAGTTTGATTTAGTTGAACTTGATCTCAACTACACTTTCTCATAACTATGGGACTGTGGGGACAGGTTGGACTACTGGTATTGTCGGGACAGGTTGGGCTGGTATTGTCGGGATTGGATAAGACGGATAACCATATCCATATTGAAAATAAAGAGCATCAGAATCCGGAGACTTGAGTTTCTCATGTTCTTGAAGCATTGCATGAGGATTGTCTCCAGTAGGACTCTCGGTTTCTTCAAGTTGGCGAGCATCACATCTGTAAGCAGCAACGATCAAGCCCAACAGCAAAAACATCATCGACAGAGAGCGGCAAGAAGACATTGTAGTTACTCCGACAGAGAATTCTATGACTTGGTAACTGAATAAGGATGAAATGAAGTTGGCAATGTGTGTCCCTTCCACCAATTCAACTGCTGCTTAAATAGCCAAGTATTGGAGGTGGGAAAATTGTAATTTACGTCCTATAATTTAACCCATTTGAGATTTTGGTCTTATTATTTTACGACTCAACAAATTTAGTCCTACAAGTCCAATAAAAGTTGTAATTTACGTCACATCAACACTTTTAGTTAAATTGTTAATGGATGGACCGTTAACTTAAGAAACAAAATTAACAAACAATGTGTTTGGCACGTGCTCTATCCGTTAATAATTTAATAAAAAGTGTTAATGGGACGTAAATTGTAACTTTTTTGAACTTGTTGAACTAAATAATGGGACTAATTAAAATTATAAATGAAGTAAGTTATGGAACTTAAATTGCAATTTTCCTATGGGAGGTGAAAACGGATACACGCTAATTTGATGGATTATTGAATAAAATGCTGTGTGATTTAGTAGGTAGGTAGATTTGACAGCATTTGTTATGGTATAAATGGGATTAATTGATGCTGTTTTTGACATATTTACTTCATTAATTCATACCTATATGAAGTTCTTTTTCTTTTTTTGAAATAAAAAGATTAAGATTACGTTACTATTATACTTTATACATAAATTTTGGGATAAATTACAACCATCTCCCCTCAAGTTTGACATAATTATAAATACCCTCTCGTTGTTTGAAAAATTACAAATACCCCCTAAGGTTTGTAATTTTTAACCAAAGGCCTAAAATCGATCATTTTTCCCTTGAATCTTTAGTTAAAATTTGTAGAAAAATCAACCGAGACAAATTGCATTATTGCTCCTCTATGTAAAAAAAAAAAACTTAAAAAAACCTTTCCCTGCGTATTGTAGTTCAAAAAATTTCAAAAAAAATTTAAGAATAGTTCAGTTTGTATAAGGGCATTTCGATCAGGTCACCCATATAAATGAATGGAAATTGGTTATTTGTTAAACGGTTACAAACCTTAGGGAGGTAGCTGTAACTTTTGTAATTATGAGGGAGTATTTATAATTATGCCAAACCTCAGGGAGGTAGCTGTAATTTACTCAAAATTTCGAGAATATTTATTCCTAAGTACGGGGGAAAAAATAAATTGTTGCATTGGTGGTAAAGCCGTAAATGATTTGAGTTGGGTCGAATATATTATTACTCAAGCTTGTTTAAATTATTATTGAGATTGAAAAATGCCTTCGAAATTGGTAGATTATTAATCTAATCGAGTTTTAATTGGATCAAACATGAGTCGGACTTGAGTAACGTGATACATTTTAGTATATTTTATTATTTTTGTATGAATGGAATTGAGCTCAAAAGCTTATTGAACAAAAAATTGTGTTCAAGTTTGGTTTGTTAAGTTTAACAAATTGAATTCATACGAACTTTTATCGATTGATTTTAATCGAGTATCAAATAATTTGATTTATTTTTCACCCCTAATTGATAGACATATATAATTGTTTTAGCTTTGGTGAAAAAAAGTCAACATACACATTTAGATAGTCTATAGTTTTGATTATAGATAACCCAAAGGAACATCAACCATCTTTATATTGTTGCCAACTTACCTACCTAGTGCATTCACTTCCTCATCCAAAATCTTATCCATTTACCTATCATGTGATTTTAATGGTCAGAGCTTGTTTGGTTGGACTGAAAAATGGATGTATAAAAAAAGTGAAAATAAAAATAAATATATAAATGAAAAAAGTCTTATATTTGATTATGGAGAATAAAAGAGGGAAGTAAAATTGGTGGTATGTAACATCCCTTTAGAGCTTAATTTTAGTTCCATTTAAAATTGAGTGGAAAAGTGAAAGTATATGACTAAAAAATATTCATTTTATTTTTATTTAGGCCCCATTTATTTTGAATATTCGACTAAATGGGTGATTAGGTACATATGAATTAAATGTGAGATGAAAAAGCATGATTAATTATAGAGTGTTTATGTTGTGGGATTAATTCTGCCAGTGGATTGATAACTCAACCCATCTTAAAAGGTGGAGTCAGTTATGTAGGTTCTACAGTAAATTAGTAGGTAACCTCACTCCAAACTCGAATCCCATTAGGGGTGTGCAAAAACCGATCAAACCGAAAATTCGGTTTCAATCGAAAATTGAACCAAAAAATTCAATTCGGTTTTCAGTTATAATTTTTAAAAAATTCGATTTTTGGTTCGATTCGGCCAAAATTGTTCGGTCCACCGAACCGAACCGAAACCGATTTTTTTTAATATAATATTAATATTTAATAATATATAATATATTACATAATTTTTTTAATACTAATTTAAATGGAAAGTAGAAAATAGTCAGCAGTAGAGAGTAACACTAACAGAGTCTTTCTCCTCTTTCATTTTGACTTCAGATTCAGATTTTGGGTGGGTTTGGGTTCTTCATAGGCGACGAGAGAGACATGAGTCGGCGACGGCGACTGCGAGAGACCGGAGACTGGTGTAGAGAACTGAGAAGAGAACACTTCTCTAGTTTTCTTCTTCTGTCTGTGGGCGAGCGTCGAGCGGAGTCGAGAGAGACGCGACAGTGGGAGAGGCCGACTGTGACAGCGACGGCAACGATGAGAGTCGGCGACGGCGAGAGAGGCGAGGACCGACTAGGTGAGTTTTTTCTTTTTAGCTATTTTGATTTTCTAATTTCTAGTTTTCTACCATTAATAATATGTTGAAAATGAAAATAAAATTGTAGTGTTGAAATTATGTGAAGTTGACTGTTGACATTTTTTTTAAATTATTATTTTCGGTTTGAAAATCGAATCGAAGTTTGTTCTTCGGTTCGATTTTCGATTTTATAAATTCTCAAATTGAAAATTCAATCGATTCAATTTTTTTAATCGAAATGCACACCCCTAAACCCCATACCGCAAGTAAACGGCCTACTGGGCTGTACTAAAATCTTATTCAACCTTATAACTTATAAGCCCAAGTAAATGTGGTCTTACTGCATTACCAATAGATATTATTTTAATATAAAAAAAAAAGGACTCCTTCTATTTAAGATTTTGGCATCGATATTTTTGTTTAATGTATATTTTTATTAATAAGTTTTTCGGTTTACATTTTAAACTTTTTAACAATTTATAATATTTTAATATTAATTTATTATTTAAGGTACATTATAGCCCCATTTCATAAAGTTTTGTATAATTACAAATCCTATGTATTATTTAGAATATTACAAATACCACATTGATTTTTTAACGTCAGTCTAACAATGGTCTCATTTCATTAGGTTTTCATCCAATTTTTATGGTGAACTGATCAAAATGCCCTTTTATATATGAATCATAATTTTATATATGTTAGAATTTTCTAAAATATTTTTATGGACGAATATGCCATACGGATTATTTATTTTATCCACACTCATTTCTTTTGTAATTTTTTATTTCTTCAAAAATTTCAGAAAGAGTAAAGTGGTAACATCCACCTCACCGTCTATATAATTATTTCTTATTTTAGGGGGGTATTTGTAATTTCACAAATAATGAGAGAGTATTCGTAATTATGTCAAATCTTAGAAAAAATAATTGTAATTTATCTTATTATTTAATACAAAATAAATGAAAAAATGTTAGCTGATAAATTATAAAAATTAGTCTTACCTTCATATTTTATTCTATTCGTACCAAACAAGTGGAATTACATGAAATTTACTTCCATTTCCATCATATCAAAAGACAAATGAAAGTATTATTCTTTTCCCATTCCCTTTCCTTTTCACTTTTTGTTTTCCTCTAACCGAACCAAGCAAAGTCTAATGATAATAAAAAGAAATAGAAAAATAAAATGAATTCCCTCAATGAAGCTCCCTATCTTCCAAGGTCTAGCAATATTCAAATTAATGTTTCCTTTTATTTCATTCATTATGTATCCTTAATTTGCTATAATTTTTCTTGTGTAAAACATATAGCTAATTAGTGTAAAAAAAAAAAGATGGTCATAACTAAAAATAAGGTGCAATCGATCTCATTCTATTCTTTACTTTGTCCTAATTTTATCCACTTGCAATTTGGTTTGTGAAAGCCACCTTAAAATAAAATCATAAAATAGTAGTACTAATTGCTCACAATTTTATTTTTTTTAAAAAAAAAGCATATATGGTTCGTATTCGAACTTGTTAGTAGCATAGAGATCGTAGAGCTGACATTTGTTGGCTCGGTTGATAAGAACATACCACATTCAATTAGATGATTATGAATTTGATATTTTTTATCGACATGAGAACTGTATTGTATGTGTAATTTAAAATTATCCTATAAGCGTCTTAAGGGGCATGCCCTAGCCATGTTGGTGATAGAAGTGGGCCATTTTTGGGCCTCGTCAAATTAAGTTGGGCCGGGCGGGCTCATAGGCCCAAGATAATAAATTACATAGAAGAACAACCAACAAATTTTCACAACAGGCCCACAGTCATAGAGCCCAATACTTGTCTGCCTAAGACAACCATACAATTTGAGCCTGATGGATTTAAATTTTAAAATCTACGGAATCTTATAAATCAATGTATTTTAAATTCTTCTGTGAATTCATTAGATTTTAAGTATATTGGAAATCAAATAAATAACCTAACTATTTAAATCCTTTTGAAATGCTCTGAACTCTTGAGGATGCATTTGGATGGAAGGATTCATTTCAAATTTCTTAAAGTTGCATTTGGAAAAAAGAGTTTGAATTTAATTAAATGACTTAAAATAAAGATTTCAAACGACTCCAGATTAAATAAATTTGAAATTCATCGCAATAACACAAAATATAACTCAAAATAAAAAGTTCAACAATTTGAAATCTTTTATAGCATGAATTTATTCAAATTAGCTTGAAGGATTTATTATTATGGATGATACCCCCTCAAACATTCCCAATTGGCCCAATGACATCTTCATCAGCCCAGTTGGTAACAACCTAATCGCCCCATTAGTAGAGAGGTAAGACCCTATAAAAACATTACTTTTATCCTAATTGAGTTGACAGGCCCAAAAAGCAAGATCATTCCAATCAGATACGTCATCATATAGTTAGGCGGACACATCATACAACTTGTTAATTCATCGTGACACATTATATTCAAATATCTCCAACTGGCTCCTAGTAGATTGATTCCAATCCAACTGGTAAGATACGAGTACCCGATTTCTGAATGTATAGACAAATCTAGCAAAACCCAGTCAACCTCTTATATCTCAGTCAAATCAAATCCAAATTGCATGCGAATTTTTCAAGGAGTTAATTGGTTCAAAGGGCTTTCTAATGGTACACGACACTCAATAATACTCTCCCGAATCTGGCTTTACAAACGACTATAAATTGGCCCCCTGTGCAGTCATTCAGGTTCAAACTTTGGGAACACCTATTCAACACTCTCTCTTTGGCAATTACGCACTCTCACACTCGTTATTACTATTTGCTAGCTAGTTTAGCTCCCTTTTACACGAATTATATCACTAACACAAGTTATTATCCATCCTTTTTTTTCACAAATTACCTAAATTACACGTGCAAATTAACATATAAAATTATCAAATAACTGGTTTTTTTTTTTTTCTGAAAATAATTCATATGTTGCAAGTTCATTTTCTCACCATAGCTAATGCGAAACATCAAATTTACTGTATTTATTTTTCTATAAAATTATATTTTTGGTCCCACAGGATAGAGAGGTTTACACTTTTGGTCTCATAGTTTATGTGGTTAGCATTTTTACTCCCACGAGATTAAAAAATATTACGGATGTGATCTCATGCACTAATTTTGTGGGACTAAAGTTGTTGCCTATTAGGCTTTGAGTCCACATATGCAGAGTATTTTAATTTCGTGGGACAAAAAATATTAATCCTATAAAGTGCGGAACTAAAAGTGTAATAATATTGTTATACGGGCCTGAAAGTGAAATTTTGCCCTTTTTCTTAGGGTTAAATGCAATTTGCCCCCTGTGTTAATAAAAAAGAACAATTATCCCCTTGTAAAAAAATAACTAGCAATTTATCCTCATGTATTATTCAAAATGCAGCAAACAACCCCTTCACAGGGGGTTTTTTGCTCCGTTTTTAGGAAATTTTTTGCTCCATTTTCTAAAATACAGAGGATAAATTGCTATATTTTTTCAGAGTGGATTTTTTTGCACATTTTACGGATAATTGCATTTTTTCCCCTTTTTCTTATGATCATTCAGACATTAGTTATATTGAAACTTTTGTAACTCAAGAGTGGGAAGATTTGTTGCTCGCACAAGGAAAATAATAACAAATTCAGCCAAGTTTTTTTGTATTTTGTATCGACAATTTATTCTTAAATTGATGAATTGTATAAGTCGCTCAATTCGTAATTCGGAGCACACTCAAGAAGTTCATAAACAGTGTAATTGAATTCAAAGGAAAACCTACATCTCATTCCTGCAGGTGAAATTTTGGGATGGAGAGCGGCAAGAAGAGAGGCTACGGGTGGGCAATTTCAGCTGGACTCAATGCCGCTCTCGCCGCCGTAGCTGCTAAATTCTTTTCCTCCCAGGTGATTAAATTCAACGGAAATCCATGAATTGAATTTGTCGATTGAAGTACATAAAATCCCTACAGAGTAAGCAGCGGAAAACCAGGATTTGAAATCTAATACTATTGGCGTGGCTTGGATAAGTATCGTACAGAAAACGTAGAATTGTTTCCTTAGCTCCTTTCTGTATTTGTTCCCCAAATTTAGTTTGTTTTGTTGGAAATTTTACGTCCAGATGTTGGTTAGGGTTTATTAGTTCTGTACGGGATCATATTCTTCTGTAACTAATCGTTCTAAGATTTGCGTAAATGCTTGATGAATTCTCTAAAACCTGTGTTCCGATATACATGAACTGTTTGAACTGTTTGAGTTTAAACATTTGTAGTTTCTTGAATATATTCAATGGTTCAAGTTCGACAAGCCATCTACTTGATCAGCATCCTACATATTTCTTTTGTTGTTCTTGTGCATAACCTGTCGCCAGGAGGGGTTGTGGTTGCTTTATCCGGTAACTCTGAGCTCGAATTGGATAGCCTGCTCAAGTGGCCATGTATGTCGTGGCAATCATTTGGTCTAGTCATTAAAGAAGTGTAGCAGTTTTTAAGTCTCTGGGGCTAGGTTACACGACCTTGTACATTGCTTAGAATGTGAATGTAGGTAGTGTTATTTCTTTCGATCTGAAGGAAATTCTAAGTGTGCATTCTTACATTTCAAGTTGATATATTCCTACGCTTATTATCTGATCCAACGGATACAAATCATGCGTCCAATATTCGTGAGAAGGCATGGTTTCATGTACATAGAACGTCTCTGAGTTGCCTTTGGTTCTTCCTCTGATTTCCAATTTGCTTGCAGTTCATTGAGTAATATAGTTTACTAAAGTCATTGGATCTCTGATTGACACGCATCTCCCATTGGCAGTTGAAGTATGCTCTGGTTATACTTTTCAATGTTGTGATGTGGGGATGTTATGTTAATAGCATGAAGTCTCTCTCATCTTTACAAGCTACAGTCACAAACTTTGCGACAAACTTTCTCTCTTCTGGATTGGCTGGATTCTTCCTATTCGAGGAGGCACTATCTGTTAAGGTAATTTTTTCCATTCATTTACAAATTTTCACTAAGTTTATACTCGTCATTGGAAATTGTACGGACTGCTAAAATTTGAAGAGTTTATGGGACCTTTGAAGTGCTGTCTTCTTATTTATAGATGGCATAATGTAACAGTACCTGTTCTTAACAAGCGATCTTGTTGAGCTCCTAGTAGCCATGGAACTGATTGGCCTCTTGAAGCAAGTAATAATTTGGGTCTAACTTCAATATGACGTGACAGAACTCAAGCCTAAAAGTTTGAGGAAACCAGATGAGGAATTGGACCTTTATGTATTGTGATTGGAAGCAACAAAGGCAAACACCAGTTCTTTCTCCCACGCAAAATTGCTGCAACCTTTGATGTTATATATTCAGGACAGAACCAACTTAGAATTGGGAAATGGCATTCCTTGATGTTCTGATAAGTAAAGGGCAGCCTGATATCGACAGATGGATTGGTCAGGAGTGAAAAGATAGGAGAGAACTGCTGACTCTAAAGAATACATGGTTCTGAGATAAATCGTGGCTAAAACTATCTAGTGCTTGCTTGTGTGTATGATCTTTATATTGAACAACGACTTAGATGAATCCAAGTCAAGTCTTTCCCCATAGTTGCTGTTCTAGTACTGCGTTTATATTCACATTGTCATCAGAAGCATTTTATGATGGAGAAAAATTGAAATCGGACAATTTGTAATGTCGTTCTGGTTGAAGAATAATTCAATCTAATCACCCCTTGTTTAGTTAAACTAAAGATTCATCTTTAAGTTACTTCGTCTTTGATAATGACATAAAGCTTACATTTCTAAGTACTGAACAGATATCAAATACTTTTAGCTACTTTCTAATGCAAGTCTACTTTTCAGTGGTTTGCAGGTGCTATGCTAATTGTAATTGGTGTTATAGTTCTGAGCAAATCAAGCATCGAGAAGAAATCACATCCAAGTTAGATGCCTGCCTTTTGTGTCTGTGATATTCCTTGTGCTGCTGATGGTCGATCTTCCATACTGTTCCACATTGTCGTAACTGTGCCTAAAGTCGGTATCTCAGATCAGAATGTGGAAGAATGCAGAGGAAGCAACATGGAATACGGAGATTGTTGCATTAGCAATTAGCACAAAAGAATCTGAATGCTGGTAGAATAAGAGTTCTTGATGATTTCATTTTGTTGTATGCCACAAGAAACATTTGTATTAGTTGAGTTCTCTGTTTTCTGGCCTTGCTAATTCTGCATCAACGGGGATCAGTCAAGTGTGAAATTCTTTTTTTTTTTTTTTTTTTTTTTTTTGGGGGGGGGGGGGTGGGGGATGGCAGTTTTTTCTAATTTCTGTAAAGAAAAAGGATGGAGTTTTGAAAGAAAAGAATGATGGAGTGAAATTTTGCTAGTGTTTGTTAGATTTGAAAAGGATGATGCATTTTCAAAGATCTGAAATTCTCAGAGATCAGCTACTGCAGGCTCTTTGAAGATACATAGGAACTTCTTCATGTTGTGGCTTGCCATTCAAGAACGATTGCCTACATTGGATAGGTCTTGGATTTAGTTGTCAGACAAGTCTTGCAGCTTGTGTGATGCTCGTGTGCTTGAGATGCATGCTCATTTGTTTTTCCAGTGTCCGTATGCAACGAGACGCATCTGGTTTATTCGTTCATGCATCAACTGGAGCCAGCCTTATCAGCAGTGGAGTGGAGCTATATTGTGGGCAGCTCGTACGTGGAGGGGTCGGCTCCTGGTCGATGCTGCTAATAGGGCTCTCTTGACCTCCTTGATCTATCATATATGGTAAATGCGCAATGCAAGGCTACACCAGCAAGCTCCGGGGGGGGCTCCTATGTTGTTGGCAGATAGGTCTTAGAGCAAGTTAGGCATTTGCTAATTACACTCTATACTCCTCCTTCCATAGAAATTATTGTTATATATAGAATATGGAAGATTGCTTGATAGCCATCATAGGGGATATATAAAGTAACTTTAACCCAAATTGGGTTTGGCGGATCTGAACTAATTATATGGCAAGGGTAATACACTTGTTATGTGATTGATGTACAGTTGAGAGAAACTGACCAATCATATGACAAGTGTATCACATTTGCTTTGTGATTGGTTTGGTTAGATTAAACATAATTCGAGTAAAAAAAAAATAGCTATATAGTCATGTGCGTTATGTACTCAATTTTTTCATAATGAAAGTTACCATTCCCTCCAAATATATATACATTTATATATAAGAAAGATTTGTTGATGAAACAAAAAAATTCTTATAAGGATGTGCTTGCAACATTCTCTTGCTTTTAATTTGAAGTGTACTCACAAAATTTCAGTAACACAAAATAAAAAGTTTTATCATATATTTAAGGGTAAATTACATTTAACTCCCCTGAGGTTTGTAACCATCTAACAAATAACTCATTTTCATCTATTTTTATAGGTGAACTGGTCAAAATGTCCCTATCCAAACTGAATTATTCTTAAAAAAATTCAAATATTTTTGGACTAAAATGCGAAGTGAGAGGTTTCTTAAGTTTTTTACACAGATGAGCAATAATTTGACTCGGTTGATTTTTCTATAATTTTAACTAAAACTTCAAAGACAAAATAGTTAATTTCATGCCTTTGGTTAAAAATTACAAACTTCAGGGAGGTATTTGTAATTTTTTAAATAACGAGGACGTATTTATAATTATGTCAAACCTTAGGGGAAGTGGCGGTAATTTACACTAATTTGATTTAGGTAAGTCTAGTTGTTAGAAAAATAAGATCTTATTAGTAAAGTAATTTCTTATATTACAAGACGTACATAGTTAAAAATTCGTAAGATAAAAATCCGTAAGTAATTATACACATCTACCAATCTTTCTAAAATCTTATTACAATACATAAACATCAAAAGAGAAACTCTAACAATAATAGATATTGCAAAAACTACTTTTGACATTTTCCAGCTTAAAAAATAACCAACAGAAAGATACAATTATTAGAACCCAATTCAGATGAAAGAAGAGAAAAATCCAACAAATTGGGTAAAAAGAATTAAATGAAAGGAAAATAAAAAGTTAGAAAAAAATGAGATATGTCTGAAAAAGACAAGTTAAAAAGGTGTTCCTATCTTCCTCACACCCCACTACGAATCCCAAGAATCCCCACTGAGCGGCTAAGTAGAAGAGCTTGACATTCACTCCCTCACCCACCCGTCCATTTCGCATTCTCCCACTATCCCAGTTAAGAAACACACTCCACTTCTCTCTCTCTCTCTCTCTCTCTCTCTCTCTCTCTCTTCTGTAATAAAAAATCTCACACCTTCTCCTCCTACAGTGGTAGAAAACTCAGAAAAGACATCAACGTTGCAATAAAAGAATGAGAAAGAAAACAAACAAAATGATGGTGTAATATGGTTAAAGCCACTCAGGTAAAGTAATATCCAGAAAGGGAAAAAGGAAAGCGTGCTGCTTGTGGGTATTCTACATCTTCTTCAGTGCCCCTTTCAACTACTATTCTTGAATCACCCATATTTCATTTTCTCTTGCTCCTTTTGATTTAGGGTTTTGTCTGCCTCATCATCTCTCTGTTGTTCTTACCAAGTAAGCTCTTGTGTTCTTAGCCCAACAGTGTATAATTCTTGTCTTGATCGTTGTTGTCTGTTTGTATCAGTTTGTTTCTTGGCAAAAGGAGGCTGCTTTTTAGGAGTTTTTGGGTCTCAATTTTTGTTGCGTGGTTGATTTGGGGTTTTGGTGATGTGGGTTCTGCTTGATTGTTCTTGAATTGTGATTTTGTTGTTGGGTTTCTTTAATTAAGTTCATAAAGATATGTGGTTGGGTGTTTGGAACTTTGCTATGAGCTGAAATTTAGATTTGAGTTCATTTGATAGAAGAATATCTGTTCAAGTACTTGGACTTTTCAATGGATGCTGCCGCACTATTTTTCTGTATTTGTTGGTGAAGATTTGGACAAGCATGATAAAGATTTTTAAATGCTAGAAAAATTCGGTTTTTGTCTTTAAAATGCAAGAAGGAAAGGGAAGAGAGAAGACGTCGTAAAGGTGCTTGCTTTAATCATAGCCATTTGCACTAGAAAAAGAGGGCATTTGGTTGCATTCGTCTTGATTTAGGATAAAGTTATTTATTGGGGTGCAGATGTGTTGTGAAGTTAGAATGTTGTGTGGTCTCGTCTGAACGGATATCCAAGGACGCCTATTTAGATTGTGCAGTAAACAGCTCCGGTTTTTTGAATGTCGTTATCCGGATAGAGTGTGATCTGACATGTGAAGTGTTATTCTTAGCTGAACCCGTTAAATGTTCTATTCATATGTGATCTCTCAGAGGATTCATGATTTTTCTCTCATAAGATGGTTTGAGTCCTTTCAAATATGCTACATCCAAAAAAATTTATCTCCTTGGTACTTAGTGCATTCTTGTGCAGTAGAATGCAGAAATGAAAGAGTGAGTTTTTTAATTGAAACTTTGACTTTATGTCAAGTATTTCATGCTTACTTGCATTGCATTTGCTGCTACAAGAACAAACTTGCGTGCTCCAAATCAGCCCGCTTCTGGCCGAACTTGATCCACTATAGATGCTCATCATTCATACCTTTTTTATATTACAATCTGAGCCAAATTTGCATGTCAGGCTTGTCATCTGTGATGGTGTAGTTTTATTGTTCTACCGGTCTACATCAGTTTTGACATTTTACTGTCTAAATCATGCACTTGATTCATCTGAACTATTTCATTAGTCCCTGTTAGCTTCAAACGGTCTTTTAACCGGAAATTTTTGCTGCAATCGAGCGTTATGGTAACAGTATTTGATCAAAGTAACTGTCATGCTCGATAAGCTTTCTGTTGTTCTTTATGCTACTTTTATAATGAATCTTTGATTATACTCTTCTACATTGTCACGTTGGTATTCTTGAAGTGCATTTTTATTAGGTTTACTTTCTATTTGACGTATTTCTCATGGAATAATGTTCTTCTTTGAAGATAGATTCTTCGAATAGTTGCTTTCTGCCACTTGATCTCTTCCTGCATAGATGTACTGGTCCACTTCGTTTTGTTTTCATTAGAGGTATAAGCAAAAATATTTGACATATTATTTCCAATCATTTCCCGAGGAAGTTGGGGAACAAATCTTGTATGGGTGATGTATTCTTATGTTACTTTATGTCTCATGTTGTGGTAGGTTTGAAGTTAACATCCGAACTAGCTGATTTTGTACCGTGGGTCTTAGATGGACGACAGTGGACATCGTGAAAATGGAAGGCATAAACCACCTCATGGTCAGGTAACTCAGCACATTAACTTAGAGAAATCCTGCATATATCCGTCAGATGCTCACTCTCTCTCTCTCTCTCTCACTAACGTCCGCTAGTCAGTGATCATTAATGATGCTTTTATTCCAGTGGTTGATGCAGCATCAGCCGTCAATGAAACAGATAATGGCCATTATGGCTGAAAGAGATGCTGCAATCCAGGAAAGGAATTTGGCCATTTCTGAAAAAAAGGCCGCTTTAGCAGAGAGGGATATGGCTATTTTACAGAGAGATTCAGCAATAGCAGAAAGAAATAATGCCATAATGGAAAGAGACAACGCCATTGCTACGCTCCAGTTCCGTGAAAATGCCATGAATAACAGTAACTCATCTCCCTGCCCACCTGGATGCCAAATCCCACATGGAGTAAAACACATTCACCATCCTCAGCAACATGCACACCATCATCAGTCTCATATGGTTGAAGCTCAATACAACACCAGGGACATGCACATCACTGACACCGTTCCAACGTCACCTGTTGCTCCTGAGCCTGCAAAGGCCCGTCGAGCAAAACGAACAAAGGAGACGAAGCCCGCGACAGCTCCCATGAGGAAACCTTCAAAATCTTTGAAAAAGGTTAAACGGGAAGGCGAGGACCTTAACAAGACAATGTTTGAGAAGCCACAGGAGTGGACAAATGGGCTGGATATGATTAGAACGAAGCAAGATTGGAAGGATCAAGACCTGGGATTGAACCAGGTTGCATTTGACGAGACGACCATGCCGGTTCCCGTATGTTCTTGCACGGGGGTTCTACGGCCGTGCTACAAGTGGGGTAATGGTGGCTGGCAATCTTCATGCTGCACAACCAACTTGTCGATGTATCCTCTTCCAGCCGTGCCTAACAAGCGACACGCTCGAGTTGGTGGCCGGAAAATGAGCGGAAGTGCATTTAACAAGCTGATCAGCCGGCTTGCTGCCGAAGGTCATGATCTATCAAATCCGGTTGATCTTAAAGACCACTGGGCAAAGCATGGGACAAACCGCTACATCACCATCAAATAAGTACCTTTGACAAGAGAAATATCGCAAGCACGAAAAACAACATTTAATACGAACGTGCTGTTCTCGATGCTGTTGTGTTCTGAGTTGGGAGGATGAACTGCTCGCCAAGATAACGACGAAGGTAAAATAAATCTTAATTTTTCACTTAATCATCTTGCAAAAGTGATGTTCTCGTCCCTTTGTATCTTGTATTCGTCTTTAAGCATCCTCTAGAATGGATGAACTTTTGATTGAAGGGAGGAAGAAGAGGTAATATCATGCAATTTGTTTGGAAGAGAAGAGGCCACACTTGTATCTTCTTTGCATGCAACTGCAAATAGTTGTAATCCAGGTCGTGTTGTATGTTCGATGTCGTGTCATGTTCGTATCAACGTTAGCCGTAAATTGTGAATAAAGGGTCTCTTTTGACAATTTCATACTAGTGTTCTGCAAACAGTTTTTACCTTTTGATGAATAATTTAACTACATTAACATGTATCAACTGCTATATCTATTCGGGCCCCAAACAAGATATGCAAGATAAAGGAACTTATTACATTGTTGTATTTGTCTGTGAAGAGTTGTTTACTAGGTTTTCACTTATTGTGCCTCTCATCAAATCATATGTTCAGACAAACAAACATGTTAAGCATGTCTGGTTCAAGTGTTATGGACAGATCTTTGTAGCTATCTATGGTAGTTGTCTCTTTGTTTCTTTGTAATATCTAAATCATTGATGTTAAAGTAAATGCAATAAATCGTATGTATTGAAAGAATCAATGATTAAATAAACGCTCTAGTCATATTAATACTCTTCTCCTTTATTACAAAACAAGAAGGTATATCTCAGAATCAGACTTGATATGGTGATTACAACAATGGAAACATATTTTATGTCAGTGAATTTCTAATTTGTTTCTATGCTAGGAAGTTATTTATTCTCCATTAAATTTCATCGCCGGTTAATGAAATTCTATTTGTCGTATTGTTCCAAGTTTTCTATCTCATACCGGTTGGAAGAGGGTTCTAGGAGTGTTTTGTAAAGTGGGTTATCTTTCCTCCTTAGTACTCGATTTTTAGTAGATGGATGCAGGCCCGTGATAAGTGGCATTAGAGCGTGTTTTCTATGCCCGAAGGGAGAATTCGTGTGTCGGTGTTCGATGTTTTAGTCGGCTAAGGGGAGCCCTTTCTAGGGATGGATATGGCCCGTGAGGAGGAGCATCAGAGCTCATTTTCTATTAATGCTCAGAGAGAGATTTGTGTGTGAGTGTTCGATGTAAAGAGAGCCCTTTTCTAGGGATGGATGTGCCCAGGACAAGTAGCATTAGAGCTAATTTCCTATCAATGTCCAAAGAGTTGTTTGTGAGTGTTCAATGTAGAGCCGGTTAAGAGGAGCCCTTTCTATGGATGTGGCTCGTGACAAATAGTATCAGAGCCAAATACCAATCAATCAATGGCTAGAGGGATGTGTGAGTGTTTGCTGTAGGGCTGGCCAATGAGATTTCGTATGTGAGTGTTTCAGTGTAGGATCGTCGGTTAAGGGGAGTCCTTTCTAGGATGGATGTGACCCATGACAAGTAGCATTAGAGCTAGTTTCCTATTAATACCCAAAGGCCAGAGGGGGAGATTCGTGTGTAAGTGTTCGATGTAGGATTGGCTAAGGGAGGATCGTGTGTGAATATTCGATGTAGGGCCGGCAAAAGGGTGCCTTTTGCCGCAAAAGGGCGTGTATGGATTGATAGGAAAAAAAAATTGATACCCATATCAATTGAGTGTGGGGTTATGACGTGTTTATAAAGTATTCCTCCTCATTAGTAATTTTGGTGGATGTGGGCCCTCGAGACTTACCTATTGAGAAAATTATTTCTTTATAAGATTTCATTTTCCTCCTTATTAGTAATCAATTTTTTGAAAATAAATGTGGACCCGCTACAATTACCTTCGCGAGAAAATAAATATAGAAAACAATCAATATAGTTTTCAAAATCTCAAAATTATTTTTATATAAGACTCCATATTCAATGCTTTATTTTGCTATATAATCATCAACCATTGGTTGCATATTTGGTTATCAAAAACAACTTCTACCATTACCACACAATACCAATATTTTTATAATACATTTAAAGGATTTTTTCAATTCTTTATTGGATGCTCAAACATTTTTTATTCTAATAAAATCTTATCATATTAAACTAATCACATTGTAAATATTATTATATTTATTCTATAATCAATTTTTTTTCAAATCATACATTTATACATGACATGTATGATACATTCATTATATAATTCATTTTAACTTAATAGAATTTGAAAATCGCATTAGAATATTTTATAAAATACTATTGTAGATAGGTAAGATTTCATTTTCTTGAAGATTTTAGGGGGAAAGGAGTGGGTCCCACACAACTCCTCATTGTTGCAATCACAGTTGACATTTATTCTTAAACCCAAATGAAATTCAAATGAAATGCAAACGAGAGAAACAAGACAACATTTTAACCACGTCGGACTTCTCAACCAAACGTTAATCCACTCTGCCTAAATTAATGGGATAATTACACTGTTATATAATATAATTAATCGTTGTTGTACGTGATTCTCGCGATCATGTAAAAAAAATAAATGTGAAGTAAAATAAATTGAGAAAAGAAATTTGTAAAAAAAAAATTGTGGTGTGAAGAAATACGAAGGAAAGAAGTTGGTGAAGGAAAAAATATAGAGTCAGTTGAGAAAAACGTGAGTAATGGATTAAGATAGTGAAATTACTATTATGACCTTTTTTTTATTAAAAAAAAAGAATGAATCAAAGGGTAAATTGGGGCATTTAAAAATTGGTACGACAAAATGTTTTTTTTTTAATAGTATAGATTACGTGAACATTTTCTGTAATTTGAAAAATTAAATTTATCATTTTTAATAGTTGTTTTCGTCTAATAGATAAACTTCTCTATCAAAGTTCCCATAATTTCGAATTAGCAAAACTTTGAATGGAAATTCATATTACCACCAATTGACTTATTATTGATCTACTGTAGATTTATGGGGTATGTTTTTACTCTTATAAGGGTAATTTGGTCAAAAAAGAATTTGTTCGACCTGCAATAAAATAGCATTAAGTCAGTCAAGGTAAATATGTATTTTTTTATTCAAAAAAATTTCGTTAATATCAACAAGTTCGATAACTTTTGATTAAGGGTGAATTACAATGACCTCCCATGAGGTTTGACATAATTACAAATACCCCCTCGTTGTTTCAAAAATTACAAGTACCCCCTGAGGTTTGTAACCGTTTAACAAATAATCCATTTCCATTCATTTTTATGAGTGAGTTGACCTAAATACTCATATGCAAATTGAATTATCTTTTAAAATTTTCAAATATTTTTGGATAAAAATGCGCAGAGAGAGATTTCTTATGTTTTTTTTACACAGAGAAACAATAATGTAATTTGCCTCGACTGACTTTGCCACAATTAAAAAAAATTAAGGATAAAATAGACCATTTTAAGCCTTTGGTTAAAAATTATAAATTTTAGGGGGTATTTATAATTTTTAAAACAACGATGGAGTATCAATAATTATGTCAAAACTCCAAAAATATCATTATAATTGACCATTTGATTAATGTCGAAATTTATTTATGATAGAAAATAAACTATTAAAATATTAAATACATATTTTTTAAATTATATGAATTTACGTATTATTATATGAATTTACGTGTAATTATTCCGGTGACAGTAAAAGGAAAGAGAGAAGTAAAATTGTGTGTGTTTGTCTTACGCGGCTGGGGCCTGCACTCATACACTCCCCTCCTCCTCCTCCTCCTCCTCTTCCTACTACAGTAGTATTCGTGATTTTTTATGCAATCCAAAGTTTTTGTCTCTTTCACGCACACGCACACGCACTCTCTTTATTTTTTCAACGCAATCACCGCCATTTTCAGCGGGAAATTCGCAAGAAATTCCAGTTTCAATTCACCCCATTTTGAGGTAGCAGCGGTTTCGTGACTCCACCAACTAGAAACATGGGCTGTTGAGGCTGTGTTTCTTTTGCCAGGTACGTGCATTTGCTGCTGCTGCTGCTGTTGTTCTATTTTTATTTTTTTTTTAATTTTTTTGTTGGGTTTTTATTTTCCTTAAATTGAATTCTGGAGTTTGAGCTCTGAAGTTGTGGTTTCCTCATTTTATCGTTGTTGGGTTTTTGATTGTAGGGTTTTGTGAGGGTCGAGTGTGGATGAACTTGAATTTGATGTTTGAAGATTTTGAATTCAGCTCTTTGATGTTCTTATGGAGGGTTTTTGAGTATCCAAGATTGATGGTAGCTTTTAAAGTCTTGTGATTACGTGTTTTGTGTTCTATGGTTTTCGAAGACGAACTTAATTAGAAGAATTTGTGTGGTTTGTGTCTTAATTGCGTGATCTTTCGACTGAGCGTAAAGTTCGATTTTTTTGGGGGGAAGAACGAAGAATAATCGGAGTTTGTCAATTTTAGATTGATTTTAATGGCTCAGTCTAATCTGAAGCAACAGATGAATCAGACTCTTAATGTTGGGGGTCCTCACTCGCGCTCCTTTTCTCAACCCATGTTTTTTGCGAATAATTGTCTGCCCCCATTAAGCCCTTTTCCTCCTAGTGAGTCCTCTCTAGCCTCATCAAACTCAAATTTGAAGGACGCATCGATGGAGGATGTAGATGTTAGTTCGCGAGGGCCGTCAGTGGCTCCTCCATTTGCCAGGGAATGTCTTTTTCGAGGTAGTGAGAATCTCCCCCCTCGTAGAGGGCACCGCCGCTCAAATAGCGATGTTCCATTGGGATTCTCTGCTATGATTCAGTCTTCACCGCAGTTGGTTCCCATAAGCAGCCAGGGTAATTTGGGGGGAATGGTTAATGTGAGAGAAACTTCAGGAAATGAGAAGCCCGTTGGGCTGAGCAGACGAGAAATGGATACCGTTAGTTATGGCAAGGGCAGCGTTGAGGGAATTGGTGATATAAAATCGGAGGGAGAGGTTGTGGATGACTTGTTTAATTCGTTGATGAATTTGGATCAAGTGGATGCTTTGCGCTCATCTGGTATGCAGGATAAAGAGAAGGACAGCACTGTTTGTAGCAATATTGAGTCAGAAAGTGTGTCAAGGAATGGCACGACTTCTAGGGAAGGAGTGAAAAGAAGTGCTGCTGGAGAGATTACACCCCCACCTCGGCATTACAGGAGTCTTTCAATGGATAGTGCTATGGAGAAAATTTGTTTGGGCGATCAGTCCACGAACTTGCAGACCTCCCTTTGTAATCGAGTGGATCAGCTCTCACCAAGCAATTCCATCAGCGAAAATTCAGGTAAGTTCAACTTGGACTTTGGACATGGTGAATTTAATGATATTGAGCTGAAAAAGATTATGGCGGATGAGAGGCTTGCAGAAATTGCTATGTCAGACCCAAAGCGTGCAAAGAGGTATGATTCATATGATGTGTTTTAAGTGACTAGTACATAGCAAAACTTGTTCCATTTCGAGCTTTCCTACATCCTTGCTTTTTGGGTCGCAGGATATTGGCTAACCGGCAGTCAGCTGCTCGGTCTAAGGAGCGGAAGTTGCGGTACATCTCAGAATTGGAACACAAGGTACAAACTCTGCAAACAGAAGCCACCACACTGTCAGCCCAAGTTACTATTCTTGAGGTATGTTGTTGAGTATATGAATTTTCCTGCATTTGTTTCTGTTAGTACTACAGATACCAAAAATTAAATCATGTTTCCACTACAGAAAGAATATGCTGAGTTGACCAGTCAGAATAATGAGTTGAAATTCCGGGTTCAAGCTATGGAGCAACAGGCACAACTAAGAGATGGTATTCAGTTTTCTCCCATAAATTAGTTTATGGATTACTCGAATATGTGAATGCACCTCGAAATTTGTGATTGTTTTAGTCTACACCCTCTTAACCATCCTGCACTTATGTTCTATATGGAACAGCATGGGCAGTTGAATTCAGATCATCATGTCAAAATGATTCCTCGAAGTAAATGTGACAAAAATGCAACTTTCTCTTATGCTCTATGAAACCTAAACAGTAAATACTAACCTCCATCTTCATTACCTGGACAAAGTAACTAGATTTGTCATCCAAGGTTATCCTTTAAATTTTCCAGCTATAAATGCACATACACATGCACAAAATTTCATCTAGTCTAACTATTTATGGTATGAATTTTTCATAAGAAATCTTTGCAGAATTGTATACTACCGTACCATTTCTTTGTATACTACTATTGCACATGACATGCCCTACACCCGTGTAAAAGATTGGCCTTTTGATTGAACCCTGTTTTCCTAACTTTGATTTCTCACATATTTGACCGGTGGTTGAGCTGTTATGTGAACTGTCAAGTTTCTGATTTTGATATATCATGCTAGGTTTTGAAAATACAGCCAGGCTGTGTTTGTTGGGATTGAGGGCTTGGGGATAGGGTAGAAAGTATGCCATTTGAACTTGTTCTATGACTCCAAATCTATATTTCCAATCTAAATAATCCAAACACAGGCCTTCTCATTTTATCTTGTGACCTATATGGGAACAGAAAATTTAGTCACTGTGAAGAATTTGTCTTTGACATGTTTACAGAACCATACAACTGATTTATTTCTACCCTCTGCCCTCTTCCCTAATTGGACATTTATAAAAAACTTATTAACCAAATACACCTAAACTACTGGATCTTTAGGAGCTCGTTATATTTCTCTTTCACTGTGTTGTTGGGAGGACTGGAGAAGGTGGACGGGTCGGAAGAAGGAATGAATTCAAATTTCAATAATTTGCATTAGGGCTTCATATATGCTTGGTATGAGTTTGCATATTTTATTCTTAACTTTGTGATTGAGGAGCCTTATACCACACTTAACATTTTTTATCATGTTCGTGAGGCATGTTGCAACCTTAAGAAAAAAACTTATATTTTTCATGTACCTGTTTTCTTTTTTGACATCAAATGTTTGAACATTTTTTATCATGTTCGTGAGGCATGTTGCAACCTTAAGAAAAAAACTTATTATTTTTCATGTACCTGTTTTCTTTTTTGACATCAAATGTTTGATCATGTGGTTACACATTTACCGTCCTTTACTGGCATTGTTGAAAAGTTCGCAAGAAGACAACTGGATTTTGCTTAAACTATAGTATGGCATATGTGGTGGCATATATGTTTCTGAATATCACACATTGCCTATACCAGAGGATGCATTGTTATCTGGAGATGATATCAGGTTAATATGATATGCAGCTTCTTATGATTTGGCTTGTGCCCTCCTGCCTGACAACAAATCAATATTGGGGTATATGGTAAACAACCCCTAAAAATGTGAAGAAACCTTTATCACCTTGCCTGCACTGATATATGTAGTTGGTGTTTCAGAGTCAGATATGTTTAGCGGCTTTAGCCTGTATGATTTTTGTGCTTATTCTTGTTTTGTGGTATAAGACTTGGATAAAAAGAATAATTGCTAAAACTCTTTGCTTGGCAGCTTTACATGAGGCATTGACTGCAGAAGTTCAACGTTTAAAGCTTGCAAATATGGAGCTTAGAGAAGAGAGAAGAACGTCAAATGAGATGGCTCAGCAAGTAACTATGAAGCACCATGGGTTCTCCATGCAGCATCAGCAACCTAATCAAATGCAACGATTATCAGCGCCAACATCTACAACCTCGACTACAGCTTCAACTGCTCCTGCCTCAGCTTAGCAACTCATGTCCAAGAATGGAGCGTCGATGCTCAAATTTCATTGGACTCCCTACACAGTATCTGGTGATGCAGATGTTACAGTATTCAGGCTTCTTTAGACTACAACAGCATATATATTTGGTTATATTCATTTCAAATCACATAGAGCATTATAATTTCGTTCGTTGAATTGCTTTCTGATATACATAAAAGCTAAAAACTACAGTATTAGGAGTTGAAGTTCTGAAGTTGTTTTTTTCTTTTCCTTCTTTCATTTTGCCTGTGGAGATCCATACAAGTTCTTATGATATGTATGGGGACTCTTTGCATTACTGCAACATGTTAGGCTCATTTGTATGATCTTGACAGCAAAGTTTCTTGATTTAGTTATCTTATCAGAATTCGAGCTTAGCTAACTCAATTTTTACTTCGTTGTTGAAGCCCTTCGGCAGCAACTAGGGAACAGGTATATTGCTCTTTACAGGTCTTCTACTGGCCTGGATTTTCGAATTTCGTCAATGGTTTTAGCCGTTTTTGAAAAATATAGGGGTATAAATGAAATTTGGGCATTTTATTGATCAGGTCAACTGACGGCACGTGGCCTAACACGTCCCTTTACGGTTAACATATAATGGCACACAACTACTAGTATTTACATTTTAGGGTTATGGGATTAGAAGTATTAACCCGTAAAACAAGGATCAAAAGTATAATTTTGCCTTCAATTATGATGTATAGAATTTTCTTGGTTGCTGGGGGACCAATGTGATCTTCCCAGTCATACTGTTGGGCTATTATGGCTGGTCTATATCACTATGGTGGTTCTAATGAATTTGGTATCATGGACAATAGAGATCACTCAGAATTTTATCGAAACTAGTAATTTGTGATACACTCTAAGTTTGTATCTAATTCTTTAATATTATTTAAAATTAAATATACATTTTTATTATTTAATAAAGTATATACAGAATAGTAAATTAATATTGAATGTATAAAGAAGTTGTGACCAAAAAAAGAAGAATGATATAATATTAGTGAGAAAAAATAAATAACTGCTAAAATATAATGAATGAGTGAGAAGTTATATAAATAAATTAAATTAAATAATAAAAAGAAATGACTGACAAAAAAATGAGATCTATTTATTCTATCCATGCGTAGAATCCTATATCATGGATGATAGAGACTTCTCAGTTCTCACTCACTCCATTCTATGTCTGGAATCTTGGCTTTGTTTGTTTTCATTCTCTCCACATCTAAAATTAGCATAAATATTTCGAATGTTTGTTTATGGGCAAAAATTCATTTTTAGTCCTCCAAGAATATATGTATTATATTTTTTGTCTTTTATCTTTAAAAAGATATATATTTGATCCTATAAGTTTTATAATTTTAAAATATTTAGTCGTATAATTTATTAGTTATCAAATTAAATACTGTATTTATTTATATAAAATTAATCCTTTAATTTATTAAAATTTTCAATTTTAGTCTTGGGACTTGGCTGGCGGTTTTGAACATTGGCCAGAAAAAGACATGTATTCACATGCGTGGATGCAGCTGATTAAATGCAAATAAAATAGTAGTTTCCACGATTCTAAACTTTCAAATCTTTTCTTTTTTTTCTGTCAAGCCCTAAATTTCACCCAAACACACTGGGTGATTCAATTTATTGTCCGATTCATAAATTGATGTTAATTTGTCTAATTCATATCTACCCAACCATTATTATTTTTTGTTTCTATAAAAAAATTATTGTACAAGTTAGATAACGAGTTTTAGATACACATTTGTGTCTCACCATTTTTCTCTCAAAACAAAAGGATTATGACGTATTTATTTAACGAGATTTTAGTTAGAGAATACACCATTTTCAAGTAGGATTAAAGCTTTTAGGGTTTGAGGCTATAAAAGAATTTTGAAGAATTAGGGATTACGTCTTTCTTACAAATGACTAATTAAGTATACTTATGGTTTATTGTGTTTTCGAAATTTATTTTTTTTCTACAACAATTCTCAACCACAAAGAGTATATGACTAAAAGTGTCAATTTTAATAAATTAAATGATTAAATGTGCTGTATACAAATAAATGTAGTACTCAATTTGATCATTGATAATTACAGGACTAAATATATCGAAATTATAAAACTTACATGATCATATTTTTTTAAAAAAAAAAAAGAAAATTAAAAGTGCAACACACTTATACTTACGTGACTAAAAATAAAATTTTATCTTGTTTATCTCTTTATAAAACATACAATTCAATATACACATTTATTTTTATTTTTCTCTCCATTTTCCCAAAAAAAAAAAAAACAAAAACCCTTAAAAATCGAACCAAGCGTGCAATTATTGTCAAGTGTTGATATCTCAAGTTTTATTTCTTAAAAATTAGTTGTTATGGCACGTCGTTCATGCGTATATATAATAAATAAAATTTTATATTTTAAAATATATTATAAATAAAAGTAAAATATATAAACTAACACATCACATTAAAAAAAAAAAGAAAAGAAAAAAAAATTAATTCATCAATTAATATAAAATTTAAAAAATTAAATAAAATAATTATCATATCGTTCAGGATTACTTTTGACATTACAAAAAAATGATATTGCGGTATCATTATCCATGTTTTGTAAGTAAAAAAAATATATATAATGCTATATATTACAATGACTCTTGTTTCTCTTGAACATGGTTGTATTATAGAAATCCAAGAATTTGGATCCGAACCTAAAAGAGGAAAGAAATCGAAAAAGAAAAAAAGAATCGAACCCTCCATTGATAGAACCCTAAAAGCAGAGAAGTTTGCCCCAAATATCCAGAGGACAAAGTTCGCGGGAAGTGGGAACCCTTAAACCCTACACACAAACAAAAGGCAACCCCAAATCTATCCGAAAACGACTACAGAAACTTTTTCTGCCCTATTTCTAACAATTTTTCAGTTTATTTCTCTCTCAAAGATTGCTAATAACTATATATATATATGTGTGTGTGTCTGTGTGTCTTACCCATAAAGTAATTGTTCAGCATTTCTCGGATACACCCAAATACACAATCCCTTATCCACTTTTCTTTTCCCCCTTTTTGCATTAAATTAAATTGTAAACCGCATTACTAAGTGGTGGGTAGCAGTAGGGTTTTCAATTCAAATGTCCCTTTTCAGCTCTCCAATCTAGGGCTTGTTTTTGGCCTCCATCTTGAAGCCTTTCCGCTCTCCCGCCGATTATCCTACTATACTTGTTTGTTCCACACGTTCTGTCTTACGCAGACCGGTTGCTTGGATCTCTGGTGGTGGTTTGTGTTTTTTGAATATTTTGGTGGTTGAGTTGGGTTGGCGGGAGATGGAGCCGGTGGACGAGGAGGTGAAGGGTGGGGAGTTGCTTTTCTGCGGCACAACCGCGTGGGATGCAATGGGTCGACGGAGGACTACGCCGGAGGAAAATTTGGTTTCTCCCACGAGGCTGCGCCCGCTTATGGGAGTGGATATTCGCTTTGTTGCCTCTGGTTGCGGTAAATGAGACGGAAAACCGTTGCTTTAGTTTGGGTTTTGGTGTTTTTGTTTTCTGAGTTTCATTGCTGCAGTATGTGAAGTTGGATATCCGTTCCTGAACTTGTTTGGATGGGTTTCTTAGTTTGAAGGTTTAGTTGCTTTTGATAAATTTAAATGGCTGTGGAAATTTTATGTTGGTGATTTTGTGAAATGTAGTGTCTTGTCACTGTGTGGCATTGGACGTCCAAGGACGCTGTTACACATGGGGCCGCAATGAGGTATGTTGTGTTCTTTTTTGCTGGGATTTTGGTACTTGCTGATAGTTTGTGCTTCATTTTATGCATTTGTTTTGTGTTTGTAATGTGCGCAGAAGGGGCAGCTTGGTCACGGGGATAAAGTTCAGCGAGATAGGCCGACAATTGTTTCAGAATTGTCCAAGTTCGTTACATCTCATCCTGTTATCTTATTGTTGAAATGAAAATTGATAGGCTTCTAAGTTCTTAGCTTTTGGCAAAATTCCAATAAGGAGAATGTTTGTCTTTTTTTTTTTTTTTGTTGGTATTGAATTATGGAAAACCATGTCTATAATCATGGCCCTATTTTCATCCCTCTTTGTCGGTAGATTCCATGTATAGTATGTTATTTAGCATGCATTTCAATGTAAGGGTGAGGTCCGTCAGCTGTTAGGTATATCTCACTATCATTGAAGTCTGGTCACTCTGACTGAGAACTCTATGTCGAAATAATGCAATTCCTGCTAGAATGAGTGCACAAGAATAAATTGTACTTGACCACATGCGATGCTCACTTTAACTAGCATACACTTAATTTCAGGTACAAGATTGTTAAAGCAGGAGCTGGCAGGAGTCATTCTGTGGTAGTGACTGAAGATGGCCTCTCTTTTGCTTTTGGTTGGAATAAGCATGGGCAGCTCGGTTCAGGTTCCGTAAAAAATGGTGAGTTTTCACTCTGACATTATTTGCAAATTTTTCAATTGCAATTACTTAATTGCAATAATTATAGCACCCTGATGCAGTTAACTTGTATCAGCATGTCACAGACTGATACTCAAGAAATCTAATTCTGTTATCCTGCATGCATGCGTGCTCTGGATAATGGATATTACAGAGCTGCTATTAAATAGTTACTGGATCTCTGGTATTTTTGTTGATCATGAAATTGTTTTCTTTCTAAAACTCTTTGCACTTCTGTTTGGCAATTCATTAATAATGGAGCACTGATTCCTTGTAGGTGGACCGGCCTTATCATTTACTTATTTATTTTTTATAAGTATAGACCATCATGTTTAAAATGTGACTATGCTCGTTAATATTATTTATGCATGCAATTGTGGCATTAATACTTGATTGACAGCCTTGCCTTTTGCCCTTTTTGTTGCAGAAGTTGAATTATCTCCAGTCCGTTGTCTAGTGTCGGAAGTCAAAACTGCAGTTTGTGGTGGTGAATTCACCGTGTGGTTGACTTCTATTGAAGGATCTTCTATATTGTATGGTTTTCTGGACTTTGTTGCCTATTTTACTTTTGAAAGTTTTTAGTTAGTGTGGTTGTTATCCTTTTGTTCAGTTCCATCTGTTGAAACATTGCTGATCTTATTTTACTTTTTGTTTCAATTTATTTCACATTTCCAAGAACTGCTGGTCTTCCACAGTATGGTCAGCTTGGGCATGGTTCCAACAATGAGGTAGGGTCAAAAGAGTAAAGTTTCTTTGTGTATAGTTAATTTTGTTGTTTTTTATTGTTTATTTCTTCTATCTCTTGGTTACTGGAGGTGCCATCACCTAAAGATTTGTAAGAAATTGTTGGTACATGTATTGTACCATAGTTAATATATGTGCCTAGAAAGTAAAATTTCTGGATGTTATGGTCGATTTTCTGACTTGTCTGGACATTGAAAATTTCTATGATATATGACATGCCTGGACATTGAAAATTTTCACATTGTGAATTTGCTAGCTTCAGTTAACATTGTTTTCTTTTTACCCAAGGTTGTCATTTGTTGTGTGCTTTTCACTGGAGTAATAACCACAAGTTCTTTTGATTGGCAGTATAATACCAAAGACAGCTCTGTGAAGCTTGCTTATGAAGCTCAACCTCGCCCTAGGGCTATAGCCTCCCTTTCTGAGAAGACTATAGTAAAAATTGCTTGTGGAACTAATCATACAGGTTTTTACACAATTAATTCAATTTCTGCTTCACGATTCTGATTTTATCCACTAATATTGTTATTGTGTGTTCTGTGAGATAGTTAATTTGTAAGTCCTGTTTGTTTGTTTGATCTCAGTGGCGGTTGATAAGAATGGTCATGTTTACACGTAAGTTTGCATTCTGTCTGAGTGAAACTTGTGTCTAATCATTCAGTAATTCCTTGCGTGAAAAGAGCATACCTGATCATCCTTCAATTCAGAACACCTGACTTATTATGTATTTGTTTGTATTTATTTTTCACAATTGATTAGGTGGGGCTTTGGTGGTTATGGAAGGTATGCTATTAGTTTAACCCATTGGTTATGTTCTCACTTTTTAGCTTTCTTGATTGTCATGGACTTGATTGTTTGGCTGCTGGTGACAGGCTTGGACATAGGGAACAGAAGGACGAATGGACTCCACGCTGTGTTGATGTTTTCACGAGGCATAATGTACTGCCACCTGATGCAGTTGTTTCTGCAGGTTCTGCTAATTCAGCATGTACAGCCGGTAGGACTTGCTACCTTTTAGCAATAGCTTTCTCTTGGATTAAATCTTTTTCTTTATGTTGGATTCTTTTACTCATCCTCATTTGACATTGGTTGTTACCAAATGTTTTTGCAATTTCTATCATGATACAATTGTGTTGTGATCCTATTTGCAAGATATGAGATTTGGTTATTATGGGGCACTAACGTAGGTTTTATATGGCTTTGTCCTCTCCCACTTGAACAGCTTTTAGTCAATACTAATTTGTATGAAAGCTTATGTTGCCCCTCCTTGTTGCAATTTGGTACATGGCTGGTGATGCTGGTATTCAGTGTTCCCCGGGGATAAGTTAAGCTAGCAGAACCAGCCCTCTAGTGTCGGGGGTATGGAGCATGGGAACTGTTACGATCCTGATTGTAAGATATGAGACTTTATCCCACGTTATTGTGCGTTACTTTGGGTTTATATGACCTTGAGAGTTCCCTATGGTACTAATACGGGATCTAGGTCTCATTCCTTACCATTAAGATTATAAGAATTTGATAATTTCTCGCCCTGAGTTTGTTTGCTGGATATAACATATTTTATGCTCCACTTCCCATTAACAGAGTAGACTAGTTTAAGAAATACTTCTTCACCTTTTGATTTATATGTCTTCATGTTTAGTGAGTGATCAGTCTGATTCTAGTTGGATTGGCGGTGGGAATGCAAAATTTTACCAACCTTGATGTTAAGTTGAATCTCTCACCCTGCAAATTCTTGCTAGATACAGAGTTCTGGAAAGGTTAATGGACTGGATGGGACATTCGTCGGGGTCTTGAGAACAAAATCTTTCGTTGACTTGACTGTTGTCTTTGCAGGTGGTGGACAGCTTTACATGTGGGGCAAGATAAAGAACAGTGGGGATGATTGGATGTACCCTAAGCCTCTGATGGACTTGAGGTGTTGCTTCTTCCATCCTTGATATAGTGTCCGGTTTTGTTGTTTGAATGGTTTCTCTAATTAACTAGAGCCAGTTGTTGTAAAAATACAAATACAGTGTTTATTTCTATTGGTTTATATTGTGCAAAATAATCTTCTTCATTTTTGCTTTCTAAAAGTGAATAATGAAATGAACCGAATTTGGTATGAGATGTGTGGGGATCCATCTAATTATCTCTAGTGACACCAGCATTTTTCTCCTTCTGAAAGTGCTGTACAAAATATGAGAGAAATGGCTTGGAAGAAGAACGAAAATGTGTCTATCTTTTTACCACATGAACCCTTTGATGCATTATGTTCTCTGGTTTTAGCTCTTTGGTATTTTCACTTGCCCCTCAAGCCACAAAATAGAAAGAAAGGAAAACTATATTTCCGTTCAAGCCAAGGACCTTCTTTGCCTTTGATCGGCATTCTTGTAACAATGATTCATAAAGTCAATTCAAATTTAGGCTTCCTTTATTCTCTACTCTGTAAACGCATTGAGTCTGTTGGCTTTCATATTGCTAATATTTTGTTGGATGTCTTTATGTCAAAACATGGAATGTATTTTTTAGTTTATCATCTGACAAGCTGGCATCTTCTACAGTGGCTGGCATCTACGCTGCATGGATTCAGGCAACATGCACCACTTTGTCGGTGCTGATTCTTCATGTATAAGCTGGGGCCACGCACAATCTGGGGAACTCGGATATGGACCTAATGGGCAAAAGTATTAGTGGTTTTGATATGTTTGGTTTGCAATGCCACATGCACATCCACTTGCACACGTTCAAGCTCCATATATACATACATTTATCTAGAAATATGGAACCATTATATTTCTTAGCCTTGCTTTTTCTCCTGTCTCTTTTCAGATCTTCTGCAATTCCCAAAAAGGTGGACATCCTAGAGGGAATGCATGTAATCAGGTTGGTACTATTTTCACAAATATATAGACTTACTGTTGGCATTTCTTATAGAGAACTTGTTTTGGCTGCAATTCATTGTAGTGTTGCCTGTGGATTTGCCCATTCCTTGGTGGTGGTTGATAGAACGAATATTGCTGATCGACTTGAACAGGTACAGTTTTCTGTAATGAACTTTTCATGTTTGGCTTAATGAACATGTAATTAAATGCTTAACTTTTAGTTTGTTTCCTGCTTCTACAATTCCTTCTGATTTTTTCTTGCCTGAGTGTCTTTATTAGTCATATCTAATCTAAGTTAATAAAAGGTCCAAAGGTAGTCTGATGTTTTCTTGTTTTTCTTGACAGCTTGAAGTACATGATGGTAAAGCTGCCGATGAAGGTATACTAAAGTAGACATGTTGGAAAACCCTTTGAAATCTTCACAATGTCAACATTTTGAATCTCATGTTATAAGTATATAACACATGATTCTGAATTTCCATGTTGCAGTGGTTGAAGTACCTGATAGTGGACCTGCCATGGCTGAAAAAACTCCAAAAAGGAGTTCTGTCAAAAAAACCCAAAATTCGAAAAAGAGGAAGAACTCAGAAAGTTCCTCAGAGGATGAGGATGAGGATGAGGAAAATAGTGAGTATGACAGTGATGATAGTGATGAAATGCTTAATGGACAGGCGGAACATGGAAGAGGTGCGAAGTCCTCAGGTAGAGGAAGAGGCAAAAATACAGGCAAATCTGCTTCAGGGAGAAAGAGCAATGGTCGTGGGAGGGGACGACCTCCATCACAGACAAAGAGCTCTCAAAGTGCTGAAGGAAAAGGATCGGGTAGGAGGGGGAGACCAAGAAAGTCATGAACATGGTTCGTTTTTATTATAATTTCTTTTTATTGATTAAGTGTGCCATGACTCTATACATTTCCATTTTCCTTTTCCAATTTTTCAGGATGCATTTAAAATTTTAACCCCCTCTGAGTCAAATGTTATCCTGAATTGACGTTAGTAACCTTGTATGTCAGAGAAGGGCTGATATTTGACAAGTTCTCGAGTATTTGACCATTCTTTGGCAAAAAAGAAAGGAAAAGAAGAAAAAAAGAAAGAAAATCTCCTTTTGTCTTTGCTTTAACTGTAGTTTATTCTTTAGTTCTCTTTTTAACATTGCGCCCCTAAAGCCCGTTTCAGATGTCTGCAGACCACTAGATTGCAGACCACTAGATGTGTGATTCTTTATACTTAGATGTCTTAGTCTCTGCAATTCAAGGAATCATGTGTTGGATTGGATGTAGGTGTGTCTTGGGTATTTTTCATACGTGCTGATTCTGAGCCATCATGACCAAACTCTCATGTGGGCTTCACATAGATCAATGACGACGATGCCGTTGGCCAGCCAAGACTATCATCTTCGGCAGGCCAACATTAAATTGTGCAGTTTCATACGACAACATCGACATTTAGCTACATTTGTTTTGCTCAATTCCTCTTGTGCACTGGCCTTTTCTGCATCTGGTTGCCTGATCACTTTCAATTTGTTTGCCCAGATTCTTCAAAACCAAGTGAACTTTCATCGTGTTTACGAGTTAATCTCACTGTAGTCAGTACTTGTAGCATCAATTTTGCTTTTCCTTTTGTTTGAGAAACTTTTGCCTATACCTAATGCTGCACAAAACCATCAATTCGGCCGGCACCGAGCCATCTTTTCTAGTGCACACACTTATGTACTCATCTTTTCAATTCTGCTGGTGATCCTCTGTTTGAATTGGTTGGATTTTCTGAGCACATGTTTCTTAAGGTCCTACTTTCTGTAAATTTTGCTTGTGAAGTCAAAAATTATGTGCTACAACGGCAGGCATCTACCCTCTCAGTCTCAGTCTCAACAATGCCTGTGCATGTGAGCACATGCAACAACAATGTAGACCTTGACTGCCTCACATGCATTGACCAAATAACCACATGCAACTATTAAAATTCTCCTTTTGATCAAATGATCAACAGCCTTTATAGTTCTGTACGTCAGTGATTTCGATCCACACCGTTGCATGATACATTAGAAATCAAGAAAACTTTGCACCATACATCAATTCATCGAACAGTGATCCGTCTGCTTAGATTCGAGGGGTCCAACGTGATCCTCCAAACTCTTGATGAGGGTCTCAAGAGGGGCTTCTTGTCTCAAATCCATCGTAGATACGCTTGATCTCAACGTACCTAATTTCATAAACGACTCGATCCCATTAAACGCTAGGAGAAATTCAGACAAGAGTTGCTTTTGGACCACCAGATTCTTAACATGTCGAAGTGGACGATTTCAGAGCTCCATGATTATGTATCATACCATGTTTATTGCAATCTTGACGTGTAAAGTTCTTATCTCTTGTTCTTTTCCAGCCATTCCTTTCTTCATGCCATGCCCTCAACCTTGCCCCAGTGTTTCAAGAACACACACACACACTTAATGATATAAGCATGCTAGTAAAAGGGCTAACAATTTCAGAGATGTCATCATCCAAATTTGGGCTCAGCACTTCACATTATTCTGCAGTGGGGAAGAGTGAAATGAACGTTGCATTTCACTTGTATTTTCTGTCACTTTTGTCCATGTGACTGAGGCTCCCACCATTTCATTTCTCTTCCTTTACAAAAGAGAGAATAACTTGCAGCAGTTGTACCTACAAGTAATTACTAGATTTTGACATTTGCCCTTCAATTCCTAGCTTTGAGAGTGAGTGCCTTAACAGTAATCACTAGGCTTTGAACAAGGGATTACACTCCAAGCAACGGTTTAAACGAGTCAAAATCATATCACAAAATCCCTGTCGTTTTCAGTTCGACTTTGATTCCTCAGCAAATTCTGATGTCGGGTTTGATCTGAAACGTAGCGCCAAGTTTTCTTTCTTTTGACATAATCTTGTTTTGAAACTTGGTTTGATTGAGGTAATCTACATGAGATGTATGTAGCACCTTAGTTTCTTTAAGTAGTCTTTTGCTTTTGCATGTTCTTTCCCACTTTAAGGTAATTGTTATAATTGGCAAGGCCAAGAGAACAAAACTTTTGGGGTAATAAACAAGTAAAGGGAGTAAAGAGGGTAGGTCATCTATGACAACTCTTTCAAGCAAAAGAAGACAAAGGGTTATTACAACTCATAGAATCTCACACCACCTTTAAACAAATAATAATTTGTGGAAACCTTATCATCATAAGTTGATTATGAGCAAATGTATATGTTTGTTGGCATATTAAGCCATCAACTATTTGATGCACACACCAAATGTTGCATCAATTGTTTGCTTTCTTTCTTGAACCATAAATTAGTACATATTATCCATTTTGATGGGGTTGTTGAATGTCTACATGATAAAGTGGTCTTATGCATAATCATGTTATGAATTGATAAATGTCATATAATTGATCGATGTGGCAGTTCAGGTGAAACGAGCTGTTTTTTCTCATAAAGTACATTGTTAGATAGAGTCTATGTAGCCCGAACTCACCTACTATAATAGATCATGACTTGATTGTTGGAAATGATATTGCTGCACTTTACATCTGTATGGGGCTGATGTTCGTTTCAACCTTTGAACAGTAATTATGATTTGAATTGAACATTTCGCTATAGTATGGAATTCCTACAGTCACGTTTAAAGAGAATTGTTATGCTGATCGTTCTCATATTAAAAAAGAATAATAATTCGTATCTTCATCAACGATTATCCGACCAACAGCATCTAATGCTTATTAATCTAGACTTTTCATACTAATTCATTGTTCTTGGTTTTCTAATTTATCTTTTCTTAATGGGGGCATAATCTTTTTTTTTTCTTATCACTAATCAATGAGATTAGTGTAGAGTATTAATCAAGCAAAGATATTTCCAATGGGCGCCGTGCAGGTCAAAATGGTAGACCAACAAACTAATCAAATCAACATAATCTTCAATTTTTCATCTCTAATCCTATTTTACAATTTCCAACAAAAAATAAATATTTCCTCTCTCTCTCTCTCTCTCTCTCTCTCTCTCTCTCATAGTTGGGTCCAATGGCAGTCTCAGCAAGCTGCCCTGAAATTGTCACGTGGGCCCACCGGGTAAGATAGTTATCATCACATCACCAGCCCCAAATCGACAACGGTGCATAGAACCTGCCGCAGCAGAGCAGCTCTGACATCGCGTGCGCGCCACAGACAAACAGACACTCCTCACCTTCTTCGTATCAAAAATGAAAAAACACATACGAATGATGTAGCCCATGTGCACCCGCAACGTGTCTCCTCCCGATGCACGACACGTGTCAAGTACCGACAAAAGTAGCTGTCAACCCCGTTCCTTAGACTCCGTCCAACGGCGTTCCCAACGCCGTCTTTCTCCCCCTCTTCTTCTGTTTCCCACCGTTGATGAAATTACTGTTGCTAATCAAATCATTAATTCTTTAATTACCTGTCCTCACATGATCAATACATTGTGGGGCCCGTTGTTGCGGAGAAAATATTCTTATTCGAATCAGAATTTATTGTATCGAATTAATCACATAATAAATATAATTATATTTTTCATATAAAAGTTGTATTATGATGAATTCAAATTTGATTAAAATCGATTCAAGTTAGAATTTTTCGAGATGAGATTTTTTCCTAAATCTTTATGTGGTTAAAATAACTCCAATTATTTAAAGAATAAAATTGCAATTAATGACAATAATTGAAGGGAATAATTCAAGAACGTCAAATAATAATTTTTTCTTCTATTCCTGATAAATGTGGTTCCAACTAACCTACTTAATAAGATTCCAAGGTAAAGTTGTAATTGTCATGTTACGAATAATATTGTAAATATTTCATTTATTCTTCACTATCAATGTTTGTATTTTATGCTTAAGAGTTGTTTCTCTGTAATGAAATTTTCTTCATCAAAAAAATATTGATACTTGTAACATGTTCGTATTGTAAGTTGATCTCGTGAACGAATTAATTTTGATAATTCCTCACAATTTTTAGATTTACATGAGATGTACATATATAATCTATACTATTATATAAAAGAAATTTCATTTTTACTCATAAATGATGGTTAATGATATCGCCGCATCACTTTTTTGTAATACAAAAAATAACCATCAAGTGATAAGATAACTACTTAATTCAACTTTTCGAATTTTATGTCAATTGATAAATTAGTTTTTTCTTTATTTCTTTTTTTTAACGTGATGTGTTAGTTTATATATTTTACTTTTATTTATAATATATTTTAAAACGTAAAAGAATATTTAGTGTATGCACGCAGGAACGACGTGCCACGACGATTAGTAATATAAAGAGAGAAAGAGTCTCTATACTAATAAACAACAATTAGCAATACTGTCGCACCAATTTTTAAATATAACTATTATACTCCTAATTAGATAATTATAAAAGTTAAATATAATTTTTTTTTAATTTTTTTGCAAAAGTGACTTTAAAACATTTTAAGACCACTATACCAATTCTTTTGATGTGTCGATAATACATTGAGTTGTTTTTTTTGTTTTTTTTAAATGTGATTTGTTGATTTATATTTTATTTTTATTTATAATATATTTTAAATTATAAAAATTATTATAAGTATGCATAAATGACGTGTCACGACAGCTAATATATATATATATATATTAAAAATATAAAAATAAGATGAACATGTCTATCACATGTGACTAAATGTCGGCGTCTTAAATACTTGATTTATTTTTGTTAGTCCTTCAAAATAATTCACCGAACGTGCCTAATACTAGTTTTTTATGTTTCGCACAAATAATTGCATATGTGGGTTTTTTTGCCCCCTTATTGGGTGTTTGCAAATACTTAAATAACTCATAATCAGCTTATTGTTGAAAATAATACTTTTTATTTTACAGTTTTTATTTTTAAATTATTTTTAAATTAAATTGATTTAAATTAAAAGTTATAAGCAACTTCTTACCAGCTTTTACAATTTATTGGTAAAATTATAAATATAAAAATGTTTTTCCAAACACTCCAACTTCAACCTTTATCATTATTAACTTTTATTTTCAAACACTCTTAACTTTTACTATTGTTTAACCTACAATTTTACTTACAACTTTCTGACCACAAATCATAAGTTATTGCAAATACCCTTTAATTAAGTTTGTTTAATGACTTTTTCTTCATTCCTTCACATCCCTTTGATTTGTCAATAACTAATTTACATAATTTATTGACTAAGTAAACATAAACAAATCAAAAATAATATATTTATTAAAAAAAAGTAGAAAAATATATAAAAAAAAGAGAAAAAATTATAAATTTATTATAAGTTGATTCAAAGCGCTGCTTTTCTTTATAATTTGTTCACAAATACAGAGCGAGATGGAGTCGATCTATAATAAAAGGATCGATTCCATTATTTATTTATATGTAAATTTTCATTTTTAATTCATAATTAGAATGATTAGTCTCTATATTACATTATTTAATAAAAGAAAAGAAAAGGAAAAAAAGAAAGTAGATCAAGGTCTTGATGAAGAAGCAGGTCCCAACTTTTGTTGAAATATTTTTCTTCTAAAAATGATAAATAATAATTGGCAATTGATTAAATGAGAAGTGATCATAATTATTTACAGATAAGGGACAACACAGGGGATTACAGCTAATCATAACCTATTAGTCAATCTATACCATCATTATCTAAGAAATTCAAGTTAACATTTTTAGATAATGATAATTTAAGTTAACAGCATTGCATAATGATAACAAATTAACAATTATGTCAAGTGTGATGATTATTTAGTTGAACTTGTGTAGTTGACCCTTCATGCCTTTGCAAAATCAAGTTACAATTAGACTATACATCAAATAAAGAGATAATTACATTTACACCTCATGACCTACGGTCTGTTTATATAAATTATCATTGTATTTTGAATAATTACACATACACTTATTGAAAATATCAACATCATTTACACAAACTACCCATAATTTGTTGTTGTGGGTGTATTTTTGTAATAATGTAAAAAATATGGGTAGTTTGTGCAATTTTACGAGTTTTACACCACATATTCGAATCCCTTCCATGTACTTTTAACACACATTTGTTGCGTGCTCTTTGAATTAAAGGAAATTTATATTTCAAATCCTATTGCATCTTCTATTACGTTTAACATATACATATAATATATATAAGAGTTTTCCTTAAATAAAATAAATAGTGTCATTTTTGTACGCGTGATGTATATATATTAAGTAAAATAAAAGATGCTATTTGTTTTAAAATAAAAAATCCAATCCAGTTCGCATTTGACGAGTTTCACTTAGTGCTGTGAACTATACTCGATATTTGATTGCACGATACAAACCTAGATATGGTGCAATTTCGCGGCGAGGGAGGGGTGTCTATTAATAATTACATTTACTCCCTGTGATATGGGAAATTCACAAACTCTCATTGTGAGAAAAATAGCAAATTACTTCACTGTATTTTAGGAAATGAAACAAATTACCCTCTATCAAGGATTTAAATAAGAGAATATTTTGCTTCATTTTTCAAAATACATGGAATGATTTGCTATTTCTTTTTTATATGAATTTCTTTGCGCATTTCGCATATTATAGAAGGGTGAATTTGCATTTAACCCAACACTAAAAGTTCAAGTACTTCTATATGCAATGACTTTTGAGAAATTTCTTTGGTGAATTGACGACGGTCCACGAAAGTATAATACTTAAAATTTTGAGAAATTATTTAATTATTAAATAGGACTCAAACCCATCAAACTAAAATTATTAGATATAACGTTTATTATTGACGGGATGAGAGGGGATTTGACTATTTGAAACATCTTATAAAATCTTACAATTTATTCTAAGATAAGTTTTTTAATTATTTGGGTAAAAATAATATTATGTAGTTTATAAAACATTAATAATGATAACTTTGTAATTAACATAATCAAAATCAAAGAATCTTGTTAAAGAGTTTAAAAATTAAGTTGGAAACTCCTACTTTTTTAAAAGAAGTTTATAAACTGATGACATCTTATTTCTTAATCTTATAAGTGAATTTACTAAAAAAAAAAAATACTAAACATTTATCAATATCTTATAAATTATATCAAAATACTATGTGTTGGTATGAACTGTCGAAATAAGAATACTTTAACAACGAGAACCCATTTCAGATATTCACGATCAAGAAGTACTAGATTCTCTCGCTCTGAAAGGAGAAGGAATGACGAAATGACAACTGACATCTATTACTTAATTGACCCCCACCTGATCCGTTTTGAGAACGTATGTGCCAAACCAGTTTCTCGACTATGTAATATACTTTATCTATAGGGTGACATGCAATAATTTTACCAGATATTTCTAATCTACCCTGAATTCAAGTTGAAACATATACTCTTAAGTTAGTGTCACACACGCAATCATAAAACAAATTTTCCATTCATTTAAAAAATTAAAATAACTTATAAGCTCACCAAAACGCTCCTATGTAAAACATAGACGAAAAAAATTAATCCTAATATAGTAAAATTGTATAAAAACAAAAAAAAAAAAAGGAAAAGAGAAGAGAGGGATGCTTTAAAATTTAAAAATAAAAAGAGGAAAAGAACAAATCCAGGTCAGCGTCTCAACGGATATAATGTGGTAGCATCCAAAAGAAGCTTTGAAAGAGGAAACGGAACAGCGGTACATACCCGGAATCCAAACCCACAAGTGAACTAGATTTGAGGAGAAATGTTGAGGTCCGCCTTCCCAAAATGCCCCTTTTATCTGGTTCAATTTCCAACAACACACTCTCTAAATTATTATGTACTTTAGCTACCATATGCTGTGTTGTTACTCTCCAGACTACAGGGTGGTAGCATAGACTGAGAAAAAGGGTAAAAACGAGCACATCATTTTTTTAGAGAGAGAGAGAGAGAGTGAGTGAGGAGTGAGGGAGCACGGAGTTCTAGAGAGAGAAGGTATGGGCAAACCAACTGCATCGTGCTTCAAGATCATCGCCTGTGGCAGCGATTCCGTCGACCACGACGATCTCCAAACTTCGGAAGTATATATCTATCTGTTTGTTTGTTTTTATCTGCTACTCATTTGTTTGTTTGTTTGTTTTTTTTTCTGGTTTATGGATTGAATTTTGCTAGAAGTTGTGGTTTAAGTGGTTGATTTTCGTGGTTTGAGCTCGTTTGGTGTCTGAATTTTTCTCTTTTCGGAATGTAGGGTTTTGGTGTTGTTGAATGCATCTGGTTTTGTGGCTTATGCTTTGAATTGGTTGGATTTGGTTTGGTTTTTTGCTTGGTGGAAAGGTTTTGATATTTTTTATGGTTGAACTGTTTGATGCTCAAGTCTGTTGCAGGATCAGTGAAAGTGGAGTTATTTGTGTTGTGAACTGAACTGCAACCTTTTGTTACTCTTCTTTCTTGATTACGTCACTTAAATTTGTTGTGCTTGGATTCAGGATTAAGTGGAGATTTGTGATGCTGTACTTGGCAATGCTGGTGTTCAACTAGATCTGTTTGTAATTTTAGAATAGTTGATTGGGTTGAAATTAATAGGTGAAATTGAATTCGTGATTTTTAAGTAAAAGATTGAGGAGGTTTCCTTATCTTTGTTGGTGAATCCTCATAAGTTTGAAGTATCCCTGGAGATCTCATTTGTTGTTCTCTTAATTGCCTTGTCCCGTAGCGCCCAATGTATAGACCAGGTTCCGGTGAATGCCGTTGTATAAGATAATGCAGTTGGAATGACGACCACTGCCGCATAAGTGTGGCGTCATTATGATGTGGTTGCTATTGAATATTCTTTTGTTATTGATGGTATGATCACATCAATGCGATTGTTTTGGACATCAAATTTTGGCGTAAAGGAAAGCTATTCAGATTGTTTAACTATTTGCCACCTTTTGCATTATGTAAATTTCCATGCATAGAAGGTAAGGATTTATTTTACTGCATTTTTTCTTGCTGCTTCATCTATTTTTTTGTTTCTCTTTTTATGAGGTCAGGCTGTTTCCACTGGAAATTTTACACTGGCGCTCCTCATTTATTCTTACAAACTTTTGTTTTTAGTGTGTCTCAGAATATCATGTTTTTAGGGCTGAAGTGAAATTAGTAATGTTCATTAGTTGTTGGAGAAAGACTTTGACGAAGATTCTGGATATTGATCTTCGAACTGCATCAAGCTGATTTTCTTAGTTCTGCTTCTGCTGCATTTAATGGTTAAATGGTCAACTCGATCATGACGGATAACTGTCTTAAAGATAATACTATAGTTTTGGACATACTATATTTCTTACTGAAAAGAATCAATTAGGCATTTAGCGAACAGCTTGTGCATAAGAGGAAAGTCAAAAAGACCTAAAGTTTTCTAAAATATCTTATAGTTTTAGGTTTTTCCAGAAGTAAATTATTCGATGAAAAAGTCTAAAAAAGTAAAACCACATATATCGTTGCAAGATATTCTCATGCAGAAGCCAAAAAAAAAAGGAATTATTCTGAAGGACTAATTTATATTGCTTAAGAATTATTGCAAAGTGGCTGCTATTCCAAACTTTTGTATGATATACTTATCTCTTCATCATCTATGATGCTTTTCAGGCATCTCATTATCTACGAGTAGTAAACCTTTGTATGATGTACTTAGTGTATATTCCTTGATGTGCACAAAAGGGCAACCCTCTATGTCACCCATATTACTTTGATACATATTCCCGGGGTGCTATCTATAAAAGCTATCAAGACTTATCTTACCAAGTTCTACCTAACTGTCAAGAGACAAAATGGCGCTTCACTGCAGCAATGTAGCTATCCTCACATACTCTGACAAAGCTGATGTTTATTAAATGCTGGCTTAAACTGCTCTTTCCCTCTCATCTTCATTTGTTCTATCTTCCTCTTAATTTCCTTCTCTTGTCTGTAAGTATGAAAATCATAGGCTTAGGATGCTATGCAAGGTGAAAAACTTCCTCTGTGAAGCCGCCCAAGGAGCATATGCTATGTGCATATTCTGATTTTTCAGGAGCTTCTTCTGAATGCATAATTTTTTCGTCATTTATAAAGGCAGTGAACTCTACATTAGATGTTTTTATATTGTCCATTATGATACACATAGGCAAAGAGAAGAAACATCACTTAATTTTTTGCGTGGTTTGTAAAACACCTAACAGTGAGTGTCGCCTAGTGGACAAGGTTGTGTAAATGCGAGCAATGTGTTAAAATTCTTCGTGAACGTGGCATTAGATTAAAAGCATAACTAAAAAAGGAATGTATCTTTGCTACTGTGAACTTTTGTAAGTTATTTCTTTGTTGTCTTCTTTCATTCTCATTATTTATGTTGTTGGTATATGGTACAAAGTTGACACATGCTTCTACACAAGCGTATTTGCAACTTTTTCATGTAAGCGATACAAGTTAGTAATAAACAACATGAGTAAGAATATAAACCACCTTTATTGTGTATATCTTACAGTTATCTTACAGTTTAAGTAAAATATGCTCTAAAATAAAATTTCTTTCCTAAGATACATTTGCCGTTGCATTCTGATTGCGTCACTTAGGTGACAGATAGCGACTGCAATCTCGTGTCAGAAGGCTCGCTAAGCTGATCCATATTACCAGAGAGTCAACTTGGACAACTATAATTTGACCCGTTTCATAGGTTCCTTGCTCTTGGCTGCCAAGAATCTATTAGTGAAACTTATTTCTTGACAATAATTGGGATGGAGAAAATACCGATCAACTCGAAAAGACTATTACTGCAGTGTCGCGGTTATAAATAACTCATTTTCATTCATTCGACTGCATGATGTCACTGTATAGTGGTCTTTCTTATTTGCACGTCACTCCCTAGTTCATCATTATAAATATGCCACGTACATACTGCTCTTCTCTTCGTACTTATCATAAATTGCTGATATTTTAGCCTTGGTTTAGTTTTTCATGATATTCACTTGCCTCACACACCATCTTAGAGTGTGAAGTTGCTGCCTAGTTGAGTAGCTAATATTACTGGCCAACAAGATGCACATTAATCTTCCGTCATTAATGTAGTAAGTCCTGACATAATATCTTATTGTTTCTCCATGTGATATTTTCTCTGCGATGGCCTGCCAACACCCGCTGGTTGTTTATCCCAATAATTTCTCATACTGTTGTGATGTCACATATCCAAGTAAATGTAGTAAAAGGCTTTGTGTAGTCTGAGATCAACATACTTTCAGAGGTCAGAACATTCTGGTTCCGATTAAATCAACTTTTGATTACAAAGACAAGCATTTGTTATGCACTATGAGCACAATTTTACGACTATGCAAAAAATACACTACTTCTTGTGGAAAACATTGTCTGCCAAGCTATCCTTCTGAAATGAGATCTAGTTGCTAGATGCCAGCATCTAGTGATGCTCTCAGCTATCTAACTTTAGTTTCTTCATGCATTTGTAATGAGGGATACTTGTATACATGCATCTGATTGAGCAGATGTGATCTTGTGAAGCTTTGACTGATCTCTAGATAGAGGGATTGTCGTCACAAATATTTACAGTTTGCAGAAATGTCTGTTTCTATCCTTCTTAATGTTATTTGAACTTATTTTCAGAGCAAGGGCTCAAGTGATCGGCGTGGATGGAGTTTCCGGAAGAGATCTGCTAGACATCGAGTATTGAGTAACAGTGTCATTTCAGAAGCACCTTCATCTGCAAACAAGGAAAACCCAGAGTCTACTGCTGTTGACTTCCATGTGCAGTCTGACTTGACTGCTCCAGAGAAGACCCCGGCAGTTCAGTTGGTAGAAGAGAAGACCGAGTTGTCTACTCAACTGAGCTCAAAGTTGTCAGATACCATACCTCCAGAGAAGACCCCGGCAGTTCAGTTGGTAGAGGAGAAGACGGAGTTGTCTACTCAACTGAGCTCAAAGTTGTCAGATACCATACCTGACAAAGAGGATGACTGCGGAGCATATGCAACTGTTGATGAGTCCAGTATTATCTTAATTCAGGCGGCCATTAGGGGGTTGTTGGTATGCCTTGATACCATGTTTTAGTTTTTACGTTTTAAGTAAATCAGCCATAGTTATCCATCATTCTTTTCTATATGTTTCCAGGCTCAGCAGGTGTTATTGAGGCAGAAGAATGTGATCAAATTACAAGCTGCTGTACGAGGACATTTAGTTCGAAGCTATGCTGTTGGAACTCTGCGGTGTGTCCAAGCCATTGTCAAAATGCAAGCTCTTGTTCGAGCACGCCGTGCCCGTCTGCATGTGGAAGGGTCAGGTGATTTTGTGAAGCAGAGTGAGAGCAGTGGAAAGGTAATACTGATTTGATGACCCCCTTGGTAACAACATTTTAACTTAATTAGCTCATCAATTTCCGTTATTCCCTGTTCCCCTCCACATTATATGATTAGACCTCTTGTAGTGCGATCCTTCATATCTGGAGTTGGAGTACTTTTACTTCTCAAAGTGGGTGCCTTATCATTGCATATACACTGGAACAGGGACCAAATTGTTTGAATTTTTGTCTTCCTTGACAGTTTTTTGGATATTATTTGTGATTCTAATGTCAGACATCTCTTTGTTCTCAGAGTAAGAAAGAAGCCAAGACAAATGGCACATACACTTACATTTCCATGGAGAAGCTACTTAGCAATGCTTTTGCTCGTCAGGTAAATGGATGTGGCTGATATTCTGATATAACGTTAGGTTTTACTTTCAGTCCATAGAACAGGTAAAAGTTCATTCAGCCCTTGACATGTTTACTGGATTTTAATGCAAGCTTATGGAATCAACACCGAGGAGCAAACCTATCAATATCAAGTGTGACCCCTTAAGATCCGACTCAGCCTGGAAATGGCTTGAACGATGGATGTCAGTTTCATCCGTAAGCAATGAAGAGTCACAAGGATCTGGATCAGATATTGAGCAGCATAACGAAAATATTGGACATTCTGATGGCAAAGAGGAGATTTTAGCTCCATCTGATTGTTATACTGAGTCAAGAGATTTCAAATCTGGTGGGGGTGAGTCAGCCAAAGCATCTGAGAATGATGACAGTTTGATCAGTTATGACGCAAACAACTTAGACCTTGATTCATGCAAATCCATATCACCTTCATCCAGTCACTCTAAGCTGCACAACATCGATCAATCAAATGAAAAATCGGACGTAAAAGAATCTGTCCTAGTTGAGATCAAAGAAAATGATTTGATTGAGAAGGTGGAAGCGGAATCTCTTGCCGAAAAGGAGGAAACAGGAAATGAACGAGATTTACCTGATATGGAAAACACTTCCACCGAACAACCTGATACTGAGGCAAAAAAGTTCTCAAGAAAGGCAAGTAATCCTGCTTTCATTGCTGCACAATCAAAATTTGAAGAACTGAGTTCAGCTGGCGCTCCTGAAAAATTAACCACTTCATTCAGTCATGATCCTGGAGTCGAATCTAGTTTGGATAAGATTTCATCTTCTAATGATCAACCATTGAGGTCTATAGATATCGGATTAGCTGACAATGCCATTTCCAATGCTTCAGCAGTTCAGATTGGTGGCTCTGAATGTGGGACTGAACTTTCCATTTCTTCTACCCTCGATTCACCAGATAGGTCAGAGGCTGGGGTCAATGACATTGAACAGGAAACAAAAGTTCCGGATGAGACTGACCATCATAGAAGTGGAGACAATTTAGAAGTTGAAGCTGATGGGAAGTCCATCACACTGGAAACTGATCCATTATATACTAACGCAAATGAGTTGGAGAGAAATGAAAGTATTGCCTCCGCTGCTGCTGAATCTGTTAATTCTACCATTGCTGCAGACCCACCACAGATAGAGAAGAAGCCAGAAACAGATCCAAGTGACCTGCAGTTGGAGTTGGGATCTGAAGCAAGCCACCTGGTAAACAAGTCATCACCTGAAGCCTCTCCAAGAAGTCATATAACTGTCCCTGAATCTCAAGCAACACCTTCTAGCCAAGCGTCTGTCAAACCCAAGAAAAACAAAGGTGAAAAAAGTGACTCCAATCGCAAGAATAGGCCTTCATCAGTTGATAAAAAAACCCTTTCGAGTCGTAATCAAGATTCTGCTTCAAGAAGTAGCTTGGAGCAGTTACAGGAGCACAAAAGTGGAAAGAGGAGAAACTCCTTTGGTTCAGCAAAACCTGATCAGAGGGAGCAGGAACCAAGAGATAGCAGTAGCAGTAATTCTCTACCAAGTTACATGCAAGCGACTGAATCTGCTAGAGCCAAAGCTATTGCAAATGGCTCTCCAAGATCTAGTCCAGATGTGAATGAGAAGGATACCTATTTAAAAAAGAGACATTCCCTACCTGGTACAAATGAAAGGCAAGGATCTCCTCGTATTCAGCGCTCTCTGTCTCAGGCACAACCGAATGCGAAGGGAAATGGAACCCATTCTCCTCAAGGTATTATCAAAATTTCCTCATTCATTTTATAATTGTTCTCTTGCAAAGGTTGATATGAATTGATTTTAACACCAGTTGCTCTCATGCTTGAATCTATTCTTATGCTAAAATTGCCATGGCTGTAATTAGGGTTGTCAATGGCTAGGGCCCATAAAAATAAGAAAAGACCCATACCCAAAGGACCAGTGAATATTATTAGACCCAGGCCCAAACTCAGACCCATAAAACAATATAGCCCATAGGGCCTGGGCCATATATACCCAATTTGAATCTAATAAAAATACTTATACTTATTTCTCTCAATTCGATTGGATTATTATCGATTAATCTATCAAAATTCAAGTGAACAAATTTCAAGAACTTAAGACGTCTCGGGAAAATTACTTAGTGTAATTTTTAATCATGTACATTTTTTATTCAATAAATAATTAAATGATTTGTTATATAAATATGTTAATGATGCTAGGTATGTTTTTCAACATGTTGATAAGCTATAATGTTTTGTTGAAATGATATAATTGAGGCTTAAAATTTTGTATTTTTATATTCAATTTCCGAAAATATTTTGACTTAATATTTTCATATTAGAATATGTTTTAAATGATATAATAAATTATGTCTTTAAAAAAATTCCATTGACAAGCGTTATTTGTAATTTGGGTCTCAACAATCATAAATTTATTGATAATTATTGGAAAAGTATAAGATACTAACCCAATATTTAATCATTTGTTTTTTCTTTTTTCTTAAGTTGACTAGTCACGCAAAATGAAATTGATGTAGTGAAATTGGCTGCCAGCATATATCAACCTATGATTTGGATTTTTGTCTATCAGTTGTTAAATTGAAAGTAAAAAGAAATGAGAAAATATTAGTAAATTTAATGTATAAAATATAATCAATTATTGCTAGTTTGAAACACAACTTTTCGTTTTTGATAATAATTTATTTTGATGCCCAAATATGAGTATAGTTCATCTATTGGCTTCATTGGTGATTTTGATCTAAGTAATTTTTTGTAGAATATGTTTCTAACATATTTTATGTGTTTAGCTTTAATTTATGATTTTTTTAGTCTTTTTTTTATTAACCTTGTGTTGAGTAAAAATGTCAAATATCACCTAACAACCAAAAAATAAAAATAAATCATTAATAAGAGAAATTGGTCAGGGTCTTATCCTACCATAACTCAGGGTCTAATACAACAACGTTGGGTCTAGAGATCCAAGTTGTCTTGAGGGGGTTGGGTAGGTTCTGGGTATAAGCTAATATGTTGGGTCTCTTTTGGGGGCCAGGGTAGGGCAAGACCCTACCTTAGCTCTAATGATAAACTGATTACAGGCTAACAACTTTATAGCTAGACGTTATATAATGTATGTGTGATGCTATCCGGATCGAATTATGTTACTGTCAAATAAACTTCACTTGAGACACAAAATCATCAGCAAGGTTTCTATTCCCATTTGATGAGGCCCTACTCAACATCCCGAAATAGGGTTCCTGATCCTGATGCATGGAAAAGAGATTGGGGATAGATTGTGTGTGTGGATTTCTAGATGTTGAAGTATCTCGGTTCATTCTATTGCATTCTCTTAAATGTGTGCGATGTATGTATGATGTGTTGGAAGTTGCTTATTCTTGAAAGATGTATATCACGAGTTAATTCTTTATATTACTATGAATTAATTTTGGGCATTGCGTGTGTATCGATATTTGTTTCAGAACGGAAGTGGCGGCGGTAAACACAAATCTGGCAACTCACAGCTAATGATATTTGACCTGGTGTCGTAGATGTGTGTATTCTGCTGCTTTCAGAAGTCTGTTGCTTTGTTTGGATGCGGAAACTGAACAAGCTATTGGGTATGGTATTATTTGTGCTGGAGAGATGAGATGTAGAGACATTGAGATTGCATGTAAATTACCATATTATTATTTCTTTTCTTACTTCTTTTTTTTTCTTCTTTCAAATCTATCTGAATGAACTTGTTTTTGTTGAAAAGAGTTTGATTGTATGTCAACTTGTATTTGGCTGGCAACGTTATTTGATTTTGGATGTGTCTTATTTTGGCTTATATTTTGGAGGGTGTTGGTTTCTGCATTAAGAAGATCTTTTTGATGCTCATTTAGCATGTGAACGTTTGATGGGCTCGAAAAATTATATTTATATATTATGCTCACATTGTAAGGTTAAAATAACTAGGAGGGCCTATATAATAAAAATTAAAATTTGTGTATAATTTTGAAAAAAATTACAAAACTTGGGCCAGACTCCCCCTATATCCGTCCTTGTTTCTCGCCTGTCCCCATTTGCAGCTTTGACGCTTATCGATTGATACTGCGACTTCATGAACTAGGCCTTGAGCTTGCAACCTAAACAACAAAAACAAAATATGTCTAACAAAAAATCAAGACCAGATTCCATGCTCAACACATTCCTTTCGGATTTCACAATATCAGACAAGAAAGAAGGGAATTCAGAAGCATTACTTCCTGGACCATAACATTCTCTATAAATACATCAAAGATTAATTTTTAAAGGCGGGTATATGACGGTGGTGCATTCATCATACATTTAAGAATGTTCTCTCTAAGAAGGCTTGGGACACATCAAGCGCGTGGCTAGAATTACATTGATTTTCCCATCTGTTATAGATCAACAATTTGCACGTACCCTGAAGTGTAGTCAACCAACATATTAATGCGTGGGAGTGGGAAATCGTCTTTTAGGATACACCTTGTTTAAGTCCATGCAGAGGTGCAGGGGCGAATCCAGAAATTCGCTTAGCCCTGTCCAAATTTAACATTTATTGCAAGTTCATTAAAAAAATTAAATTACTATAATACATCATAGTTAAATATATATCATCATATAAATACAACTAATTCCTATCACTATTACTCTGACAATAAGGGGCAAGTTGAAATCTCCGAGTTTGCATATTTTGGAAATGCTGCAAAATCACTTCATCATTGATATCAACAAATATCTCCCACTCAATATAACAAATCATCAAGTCATTCAACCATTCATCACTTATCTTATTTCGCAATTCGATTTTGACGATATTCATCGCTGAAAAAGCTCTTTCTACAGATGCTGTTGCCACCGGTAATATCAACGGCAACTCAATAAGGCAATATACCAATGGAAAAATCACATGTTTTCTAGTTTCAACCATCTTGACAGCAAGACTTGAAAGATCATGACAACTTGAAAACTCAGAACTCCACCTCATATTGAAAATATACGCTTCGAGCTGGTCTTTCAATAAAACAATATCACAAGAAGAGAAATCATCAGAATAAATCTCAGCAAGACGAATGAGCATGTCACGGTCGAATTTGGCAAAGGAGTTTCTCGAGTCAAGACATGATATGCATCTGAGTAGTTTTGTAGATGTCTCACTAAATCGATTATTGATTTCAACAGTAATTAAATCAATAACAGCAAGGAAAATCTCAGCATGAAAATGGTGATAAAAAGTTACCCGTTGTCCCTCACGCCTTGAACGTCCTCGGATAGGTATAGTATCCTCCATATTTGAAACTAGAATAGACATTTTACCACAAAACATCTCAACTTCTTTCAAGAATGCATCCCATCCATTATCTCTCAAGTGTTGTAGACGATCTTTGACTGTGACAATCAACCCCATTGCATTAACAATGTTTTGATCTTTCTGTTGCAACGCATTAGATAATTCATTTGTCATTCCCAACACTCTTATCATCAAATGCAAGATAAAACAAATTCAAAACTCTCCATTTTCTCAATCAAGCCTGATGCTGTTCCTCTTTGTTCCAAAATATTTCCATCATCACACACATATTGCAATATCTCCAACACGGAATCCCACATGCTAAGGAGACGAACTAGAGTTATATGATGAGAACCCCAACGTGTATCACGTGGTCTGTCAATAGTGGTCTCTTGATGTTTGCCTCTTCCTGAAAAAATCTCACCTTTTTCTAATTTCTCTACAATCTTCTCATGATGACTTTGAAGCAATGCATCTCTTCTTTTACATGAAGCACCCACAACATTCACCATCATACTAACATAATTAAAAAAATCACAAACATCCAAGATATTTTTTGCAACAGAAACAACCACCAATTGCAATTGGTGGGCAAAGCAATGGATGTAAAAGGCAGATGGATTTTCCTTCTGAATTAGTGTCTTCAAACCATGAAATTGACCTCTCATATTTGATGCACCATCATATCCTTGACCTCTTAATCTAGAAATAGATAAACCATAGCGAGCAAACATACTATCTATAGCTGCTTTTAGAGAAGGAGCTGAAGTATCGCTAACATGTTCAACACCAAGAAATCTTTCAATGACTTGTCCCTTTTTATTCACAAACCCCACAATCACAGCCATCTGCTCTTTTATTGATTTATCCCGGGACTCATCAACAAGAAGAGAAAAATAACTATCTCCAATCTCACTTATAATATTTGACGTCGTCTCTGCTGCACAAGCTCTCACCAAATCTTTTTGTATTCGTGAAGAAATCATTTGATTATTTCCGGGTGCATTTTCATTAAGCACACTCCCAACATTATCGACCTTCTTCCCATACCAATTAAGTATCTCAAGAAAATTTCTCCTATTTTTGGAGGTAACCGACTCATCATGACCACGAAAAGCATCAATAAAAGTCTCACAACATGTAAAATAGCTGTAATTCGAGTTCGATAAGCTTCCTCCGTCTTCTATCATGAGATGAAAATACATGAGATATACTCTGCCTTTGGTTCATAAAATCCTCTACTTGCCGCCTTGCATAATTGTGAGCACTACCAACCCCACCAACATGCTCTTTAAAGGCATCGACCGCCCTCTTCCAATGGCTAAAGCCAATCTTTGAGAAAGCATCACCCCCATGTTTTGCACTTTTTCCTGGTTGTTTGAAAAGATAACAATACAAGCAAAATGCTGCATCTTTTGCTACACTATACTCCAATCAGTCATTTTTTTTGAACCACGCAGCTCTAAATCCCCTCCATTCATTTCCATATTGTTTTTTAGGAAAATTTTGTCCAGCTGGTTGACAAGCACCTTTTAGCAAATACTCTCTCCTAACCCTATCTCTAATTGCAACATCAATATCATCAATCGGTTTTCGAAAACCAGGATTAGCAACAATATCTTCTGAATTAAACTCATCACGACTTCTTTTTTGTATAATAGTACTTTTAGATGAACTAGAAATATGGATTTCTGATTCCACATTCGGTGTTGCTTCTACAGGCGGTGTAGCAAAAGATTCCACTAAGTTTCGCGGTCTCTTAATAACAAATTTATCCATTCCCTGAAAAATTAAAATCTATATTTATATAAATTATAATCATAAATTTTATAGTCAATTTTTATATCTAATAATGTCTATTTGTTGTGAGATATATGGATAAAATAATATAAAGTAAACATAAATATAAAAACAATAGAAATTTCGGGAAGAATTATAACCTGGTGCTGAGAAATCAGAATATGGACTAAACTTTTTGCACAAGAGAACTTGTGGATTTTATTTTGCTTGCACAACAGCTACTCGTGACTCTTTCCGTGGCCGTGAGGAAGAAGACAATAACTTTCAAATTTGGCTTGAATTTTTCCTTCCGGGACTCATAGATGTAAAGCAGTGGTCGAATTTTTTTTTTTTAAAATTTTGAGAGTTTGCAAGAATGTCCAAACTTACAGTAGACGGCTTGTGCAAGAAGACGAGATTTCCAATTCAATTTTTCTTTGCAAAGGCTGTATATTTAATAGCTATGTGTAGCCGCCAATTTCCTATTTGATTACTATGTGCAGCCACCAATAGATTTTACCTAAGTTGATGGCAATGGGCTTAAGGTGGGTTATTTAAAAAAAATGTTGAATGTTGAAGCCTAGAAGTGGGCTTTTGAGCCCTGTCAATTAAAACCCACTTTAAAATACTATACCAAAAAAAGATTATATGTATAAGTGAAATGGGCTAGTCCAAAGCCATGCCCTATCGGCCGCATGGGCTTGACAGGGCTTGGGCTCGCCCCTGCAGAGGTGGCACTTTTCGTTAGGTTTTGACACCAACACCACATTAGTCAGTCAGTCATTCGAGATATTGCATGGGTATACGTATTCGGCTTCAAGTAGCTAGCTTATCTACTTGGATTTATGGCCTGGGTCCTTTTGGTTTCAAATATCCTTCTTTTCCCCCAATTAGTTTTGCATTGGCATCAACATTGAGGTGGTGAGCGATAACATCAAGTGAGTTACCATGAAGGTTCGTCATATATATCCTATGTGATCACCTATTTGTTTTCTATATAAATTTGAGTGTGGTGACAATCCTTGTTGTTGTCTTTTTCTCGCCTCCTAGCTCGAGATCAACTACTTTTAGTTCCTCCACTGCCTCCACTCATCTCCTTGTCCTTGTTTCTTCTCATCGCTTCATTAGGGGTTTTTCCCACTCTATGGCTCGGGTCGACCACTATTCTTTTCCTATTCTCAAGAGAATGACCCGTATCTAATTTTTCCCCACATTTGTTTAGAGTGTTTATGCAACATTCCCTCACTAAGGGTTGTGTCCCTTGTGCTTTGTGGCCGTGGTCCTGTGTGGACGGTGTAGGCCTTGTGTGGCTCGAGGGCTTTGTGCAACCGATGGGCCGCCGGTGTTTGGGTGGCCGGGGCATCTCACATTTCGAATCAGGAAAACCTAAGCCTCTTTTGATTCTGTTAATTTCCTATTAGGCTCTATATATATATGTGTGTGTGTGTTTTTCTAACTTCCCTTCCCCTTTTATTTCCTTGTGAGTATTTTCACTATATTCTGAAATTCCCCGATTTGTAATTTGAGGGCTGTTGTGAAACCCTTAATCCCGCCTGTAATAGTAAGGTAGGATTTGTTTCTGGTGTTCGTCACTGGAGGGATTAATTCCCAACAATATTTTCTTTTTTTTAATGTAAAGTCGAACATACAAGTCGAACTCTATATGTTCGACTTCAGCTTTCAGCAAAATGGGGGGTGGGGGACTGGTGTGTGTTGTGACAGAGAGAAAGAGAGGGGAGAGGTAAATGTGTGCGTTAGTGTGTGTGATACAAAGAAAGAGAGGAAAGAGGTAAATCACGTCACTCTCCCTCTTGCACAAATATTTATGGACTTCTCAAATATATATATATATATATAATTGTCAAATATATATATACATTTTTAATTTTATATTAATTTATTAAATAAGCAGTGATAACTAAAATGTCATTGTTGTGACTTCTCTTTGGGTCCACATTTTGTAAGCCAAATGATATCTCATTTCCTTGCTTACCAAAGTGAAGGACTTGGACCTCTATAGGTGGGACTTGTGGACAATTTGGGATTTGGGAGTAAGTGCCCTTACGGGCACGCAATAAAGCTTTTCTGTCGTTGGAAGAATCACCTCCTGTTAGGCCCCCTGAGACCAAGTGTGCCCTCTAAATCAATTTTTCTGTTTCAATTTTGAGGTGATGACATTCCTTAGTGGCATGCATGTTGTCTTACTGGAAGAGACAATAGTTATTGAATTTTCGTCTCTTAAGGTTCTTTTTCATTTTCCTTGACCACTAGTTGATCATTTATTGTTATTTCGGTACCATCGGTATTTCTCCCTTGTGACATTAAGAGGTGTGTAGTGAGGATATCTCATAGAAGGTATGCCTTAACGTTTCTCTATTTTCTTAGCTCTTTTTCTTCCTCTTTATTCTTTTTTTTTTTTTTTTCGCACTAAAGGTGGGGACTAACCCATGGTTTTTTCTATAGTGATTGTTTGTATGCTCTTTCAGGCAATTCTTCCAATGTGCTCGGGGCTTTTCCTGCTTTTGACGTTTTGAACCTTCCACACCACCAGTTTTTTGGCACGATGTTTGCTAACAACTCATGATTGACATGTACCGCTTCAACAAATTGTTGGACTTTCTCTCAATGGCTAGTCCTCTTTTTGTGAGATGGTAAAATGGTTTGAGGTAGCTTTTGGGTACTAATTGTCTAGGGAGAAATGCATTGAGTCAACTGCTCAAGGTTGAAGAAGATAGTTTCAACAAACAACTGGTTAAACCATGTTAAGGCACACTTCAAGAGTGTGGTACGAAAAATCTAGAAATGTGTGCATAACTCACTTTCCACCAATCTGTCTTAGCATAGAAAAAGTGATCTTGTGGCTCCCATTCCAACATATTCTAATTGGTTTGATACCTTCATGCCTGCTACGAGTGTTTCATCCAAGGTAGACGACAAATGGCTACATTTTGGTGGAGCTATTGCTAATGGCATGTAGCAATCTTTTGCGCCCCCTGGATGGAGGGGGAATGGAACGTTGTCATGCTTGGGATGCAACTTGTTATTGATTTTGAGCGACGTCTTTAGGGAGAGAAACTCTTGTTATTCAGCTCGTTCGGTCTCTACTCAGCTTCAAGAGTCGAAGATGACTCTTGACTTCGATGAGGAGACTAAGGGGCGAGATTAATAGGTGACTAGCCATAGGGTGGGACACCAGGGTGAGTGGCTCTCCTGATGGCTAGTGTGGAGCTTGTCCAAGGGTTGGGTCTTATTGAGCTTGCTCAACCCATTCTCATGTAGTGCTTCATTATGCGTTTCATCCACCACTACGACTCTGCATCCTCAGTGCTGGAGCAATAATTTTTCACAGATCGCGCTGATAATGTAATGTTGATTTGTAACAAAGGAGAAAATTTGGGTATTGCTCTCAACGCACTTGTTGTGTCCCAAGTTTCTTAGAGCGAATTTTTCTTGTCAAATGAATAATATTATTGTTACTACTCTATCAATATACGATAATTCAATTCTACCATTTAAATAAAAACTCTCTTTTGTTACTATTTTCATACTTAGATGCCAGATCGAAGTTTCTAGTATTAAAATCACAAACTTAATTCAATTTTGTCAAAATGCAAATACAATAAAAGTTCAAACTAAGGAAAAACTTCCATCTATTTTATTTCGAAAGATTTTTCTCCCGTGGAAGCACATGGAACATATTATTGACACTTTCTTTTTGGTGGAAGCATGTGACGTAAAGACAGAATTTTTTTATTTTTTATTTTATAGAAATAGTAATTAAATTATTACTTCAATGTTTCAACAAAAATGAGCAATATTGCGGGTTAATACATCAATATAACAAAAAAAAAAAAATTATAATAAACTCAAACAATTATCCACATCTTGTGAGACTCTAGTTCATGATTTTAAATTTGTTCATGGGATCTTAGCCTTAATCCTTTGACTAAAACATTGTTGTAATCTTAAACAAATAAAAAAAGAACAAAATTTTTCACTTTTAAGTATTTTTTAAAAGAATTTTAATTAAAATTTAATATTATTGAATCAGATCAATCACATTGTTAATAGAAATCATATATAAATGATAATTGGTCAATTTTTCTAACGAATAAACCATTTATATAACATGCAAATTCTTTGCGCCATAATTTAGTTGAACTTGATTGTTTGAATTTGGATGAAATTACACTTTTAGTCCCATAGGATGCTTTACGAGATTTTCAAAATGGTTTTTAACACATTTAGTCCTGTAAATTTTATAAAGCAGATGATTAAATGAGTCGAGTTTTCTCAATTTTGGATCATTGAGGACTAAATGTGTCGAATTTTTTAATTTTAGGATCATGTTGTAAATAACATAAAGCAGAGGACTAAATATATTGAACTCCCTGTCATATTAGACTAAGTATAATTTTGCCTTGAATTTGGACTGATTTTTTTTTTTTTTTCCATTTTCTAAAATTGAGTCAATACAATACGTACTAAAGTATTACTAGAATTTAATATCAAGTTGGTAAAAATAAACCGTGAAAACAATACCAATAACATCTTAATTTAGTGGTTAAGATTGAAGCCTCATTAACAAGTTTGAGGTCATGTATCCGAGTCTCAGCAGACGTTTGGATACTCGTCACATTTTATGTAAGTATCATAATTTATTTATTGTTCCTATTGACGTATTGATTGATCTGATGAATTATTCAATTTATTGAGGTATTAATGTAATTATTGTAAAAAACAAAAAAAAAAACAAAAACAAAGGGGGATGATTGAACGACCCTCCCTGAGGTTTAGTAATTATATGTAGATTTTATATGGTTTTAAAAATTACATCTAGACCCCTATGTTTTCTTTAATAAATAGACAATATTCATTAGTAAAAATTCACTTAATTTGTTGATGTTAACCAAAAAATTGAATGAAAAATCATATTATCAATTGACGTATTACCGACTGATTGTAGATCAAACAAATTTTTTTCCTGACCAAGTTGCCCTTATTCATCTTTATGTGAGAAGATATATCTCCACCCTTATAAGGGTAGTTTGGTCAGAAAAGATTTATTAGGTCTGCGATAAGGCAGTAAAAAGTGAATTAGAGGTAAATATGAATTTTCATTCGACTTTTTGCTAATATTAACAAACTCGGTGAATTTTGACCAATATATGGGTGTATTTGTTAGACAGAAACAAACATTAAAAATATTAAATATAATTTTTTTAAATAATAGATAATTTACGTATAATTACACATAACCTCACGGGGATGACGGTGTAATTATCTCAAAAAATATTTGTAGAAATAAAATTCCCATGTTGTAAAATAAATTGAAAAGTGAGATATATGTCCGTCAAATATTGTGGTCAACATCTATATAAAGGGCACGAGAAAAAAAGGAAAAAGGAAAATGTTGTGGAAAAAAAAATTAGCAAAAGAGGAAATAGGAAAAAAAATCAGAGGATCTAGGGTTCCTATCTAGGGCTTTCTTGGACTTATCCTCACTCTGTTTCTCTCTCTCTCTCTCCTTTTTTTCATTTTTTGTATTTCTCTCTCTGTATCAGTTCACTCTAAATTGAAGAGCAATCGACTAAAATTAATCGGCGTATTAGGCTCTTTTTAAAAAGATTTTCGGCACTGGGAGTTGGCAAATTGATTGCTAAAAAGCGATTGAATTTATAAGATACAAATATCTCTACATTTGAGAATCGAATCAACATTTTTTTTGATTTGTTAATATGGGAGGATCGCAGAAATCAAAAAGGGTTACTTGGGCTTCCGATGTTAATCTTTGTCAGGTAAATCTTGTAAAAATCCTCAATTTCTTCCTTTTGTTCACTGTTCCGAATAATTGTGTTATGGGATTCTTAATAAATGGAAAATTGATTAAGTTTAAATGGTTGATAACTCCAATGAATGATTGAATGGAAGTATCTTGTGTTCGTCTCTAAATCCTCCCAACATTCTGTGTTCTATCCACAACTGGAACTAACTGGAAAACTCGTCATCATTAATTTGGATGATTAATAATAGGAAAAGATTTTATTAATGAACCATGAAATTCACAGGCTTTCTTATGTTGCCCAATGCATGTTTTTACCATTGAAATTTCTTGATACGAGTTAAATCACTTCAAGAACAAAATTGGGGAAGGTAGAAAGATAAATAGATAAGTTCAAGCTGATTAATCCTTTTGGAGTTCATTGTACTTTGTCATTGTTAAGTGTTGTTTGTGGACTTTGCTTAAATGCATCTCTTAATGACTATAAGGTTGAGTTCGGGATAAGGATTCAAGTACAACTGCTATTGCAACCTTATCCATGCATTGCATTTAGTAAATGAAGTTTGAGTTGAACAAAACCTAATAAGTTAATAATGTTAGAGCAGCAGACAAATTTATCTTGGAAGGTTTTCACACCTTATTTTTCTGTTGACGCTCAATCATAGAGTCTTGTGGTTGTGTAGTGTGAAAAGTACATTAGTTAACAGCAACATACCATGTGAATGGTGACCATGATTGAGTCACCTCATGCAGATGCCCAGGTGAGGATGTTCTCGTAAGTTGTTTATAAATTTCCATTAATTTTGGAAAGATATGACTTTATGTTCACAGATTACACTAGGGAAATGGAGATGAATGAAAGGAAATCACATTTAATACCATTAATTTATGTAACTAACAATGGATGTGTGAAGGTAAACCAGGTGTAAAATAAAAGGAATAAGTCCTCAAGATTGTTTAGAAGTGGGACAAGTGTCCATTTTGAGGTACATAGGAACAATTTGGTATAATTGGGAAATTAAAGAGATAGATGAAAAGGTAAAGGTAGGACTAGCAATGAAAAATCTTAGTAGGTTGATTTTGTTGGCTTCTAGAAACTGAATGCTTCCCTCATTAATGAAAATGTATTATCTTGCATCCACAAAGGTTAAAAGAGCCAATAATTATACCATTTGTAAACCAGGGGGAAAAATCACATTCTGACATTTTATTTCTCTATGGAGTGGTACAACTGTTTAAGTGTTTTAGTATCTTTCATTTTATTTTGACAAGATGACTAACATTGGTATGCCCCTTAAGTAACAGAAAATGATACCAGAACTGTTGCTGGTTTCATCTTCATTGAGGTGGATATCCTGTCTGGTTATAATTTAGGTAGGATACAGCTGGCAAATTGTAAAATCCCTTTGGTTCTTGCTTTCTTCTCTCTTCTCTTCTACGTTTTCTTCCGTTTCAAAGTTCTTTAAGTGCGTCCTGAGCCCGAGACCGGAGCAGAAATCTAAATATTATTTGAAAGCCTTGTCTGTCTAGCGTATAATCTATTCCTAGTGTTATCATACATCAGCTACTCACTCCTAGCATATTTTGTTTAATTTGACGATGCTATATGGGATTGCCTGCCCTGTTTCACTTGAAACTTTAAAATACTCTTGAAGATGGACTGGAAATTTTCATGGTTATATACTTAGCGAAGTCTCACTAAGATTTCTTATCTTGTTTCATATGGCCATTGCTTACTGAAAAATTGTTCCATTCTTGGTGTATGTTGGTTCCGTCGTCTGATGCATATAAGACAATATTGATGCTATAGGAGGTCGTTCAGGTTGTTACTTATTAGTTATGAGGCTATATGTTCTTCTCTCGTTGTAGTGCTTGGAAGTTAAGTCAGTCCATGGGTCAAATTTTTCTGGCAGCGGTCAACTGAAATCGCTCTGGAATGTAGGAGCCTAACTTATTTGAAAATCTTTCTTGTATTGCAAAGCAGCATTGGTAACCTTACATCTCATGAGCAGCCACACTAACAAAGTGAAACTCTTAACCCTCTTTTCTTGATATCTTCCTATTTCTTGCTGTTGTAGCATTGCGAACTGAATTTCCCCTTTAATTCCATTGGGATAAATCTTGTCACTTTCCCTAACCTTCTTTTGGTATATTTAGAAATGAACTGGGTCCCTGCTCTATTTTGCCCAATGGCCCGAATCTACATGTATTCTGTTTAATTGCTGGAGTCTTGAAACATGGGATATATTGGATTAAGATTGTACACTTTGAGTTGTTAGGTTGATTACCCTTTTATATTATTAAATAACTCCTGTGTCCTATGTTCTTTCTTATGTTTGTTACAATTCTCTTGTTTGTAAAGTTCAAAATTTTGAAGTTTCTAAATTAGGTTAATATTGTTCTGCAAGTTAAATTGGGTGAATATTTCTTATGGGTGCAATAAATTCATTACTACCATGATAAAGTTGGGGAATTCTGAAGAAAAGATGTAAAGCACATGAGGACATAACATTACCGCCTTTCCTTAATATTTTGTGTATAGTCAAAATTCAAATGGAATGGACCTAGTAGGCTAGGGGAGTAATTGTAAGTGAGATGTGACAGGATGATTGGATTGAAACAGATGAAAGGTAGGGGGTGAGTTAGAGTTCCTATCTTTATCCCTAGTTCCGCTTGACTGAATGTGCAGGTGATTGCTCTCCAGCTTTTGACTTCTTTTTTTCCAAATCGAGAGCATTTTAGTTAAGAAAGGAGTGATCAATTAGGCTTCACCTTGTTTTGGTTTATTCTAGACTCCACAATCTTCTCCTTGGAAGATGGAGGAGATTAGTGTATGAAATCTGTAATAAATGGTTCATATTATCAAGAAGCCTGATATAACCTATTGTCTGCATTTAGTTTATTCATGGTTCGCTAGGGATTTTAATATTTCCTATTATTTGCATGTGGGAAAATGGAATAGTTTGGAAATAATAAATAATGTGATTATGCGTTGTGTTTATGCTGCATTTGCAATTTTCGTTGATTCTCATCTTGGCAAAAGCAAATTGCCTCCTTGCTTTTAAATATACTGGAGTCAGTTTGTTACTTTCTGCTCCAGTATTTCCTGCTTGACTAATGCAATGTACAATGTATTCAATATTCATAACATGTGTGAGATACGCGCCTATGGTTCATCAAGAAAGGAGTCTCTCGAGCACCTGGATTTTGGTGTCATCTTTAAGTGTACGAGTCATATGGGCCACTTGACCCTGCATGCATTTCTGCAGTCTACTATCAATTATGTATAGAAACCTGTCTGGTTGGCCCTGTATGTGAACTTGGATCTTGTGTGAGGGATGATGTGAAAACAGTGTCATGCATGTTTGCATTAGTTATATGAAGAGGGAAGACATGAACTTATAAATGGACCTTTCAACAGAGTGATTTTATTTCAGTTATATAGACCGTGGAAGTGCATGCACCCTCTTGATCTCCTTCCTAAAATCTTTATCTTATGAACTTAATCATGATTAGAACTGGAATTTGATTCTGTTTTCTCATGTTGCTTGCTATGTCATTAATTTTTTAATTTCACAATTACTTTGCTTTGGTGAAATAAGTAAATAAAGCAATCCATCTCTATCTTGTGGCGGGAACAGACAGAATACTTCTCTAATCAAGACTAAAATTACTTCTGTAATTGATGTATGGATGAAATTATGATGATTCAGCCTATATTGCCCTCCGTTGGACTAATACATTCCATTTGATAGGTGAGGCTGTTCTTGTCAGAAGAATCTCCTTCACAAGTTGGAATGGGAGCTCAAGACCATCTCCAGGCAAAGGCATTTTGGCCAGCACCGTCAGGTGGGATGGGGTCTGATGACAATTTGCCTCCAGGCTTTGAAGGAATCCAGCCTGCAAATCCATGGATAGTAAAGCTAGCTCAAATACCATTACCGAAATGGAAATGCCCTCCGAGAGTAAGTCGACTATTTCTATCATTGTCTTTGACTTTCTACATAATGTTGTCGAAATGCAATGCTTGAAGAGGAGAGGTATTTCTTCATGTTCCCTACAACCATCTGCAACTCAAAATTTTACTGAAAGTAGCAGAGGCTGGGATACTCTAACTGATATTCGTGTGGGTTGGGATTGTACTTGCTTATGACCATCTTATGGTAGTGTTTTTTGTGAGCCTGTGGATTGTATTTTACTTAGTTGCCCATTTCTCGAAGCCAAATCTAAAATCATGGAATAAATTCAGTGTAGATTTGGATTCAACTTCTGTCCTTTTCTGACGGTACTGTGGGATAGCAAGGGAAAAAAAGAAAGAATAGTTCTGATATATATGTCTGTCTGAGATGGATGAAATGTGTAGCCTAAGCCTTTGGCGTCCTCAAAGCAAACAAGATGAGCCAGAGAGATTTAGGTAGTTTTGGTGCATGAGGATTGTAATGGCCGAATTTTACTTACAAAGATGATTGATGATTATAGAGCACTTATTACTTGTGATGTGGAAGCATGTCTTCTGATACTAATATGTTTCTTCACTGCTTTTGGCAGTTTGAAGTTGATAGCACTTGGCGAGTGGTTGCTGGGGAAGAGAGCAGAGAAATAGAATCGCAGAACGAACGAGAAATGAGAGTGCTGGAAGCCATTTATCCACGGCCTTCAGCTATTCCTCCAAAGTGTGATGCATTCCTCTGTTTAGATGTTTCCTTTTTATTTTGTACCATGTTTTTGTTAATCTATTCTTGCGTGCACTGAACATTTGGCTTTTATCCTGGCGCAGCCCTTCTGCATTAGTTGGTGCGGAAGACTCAAGTGTTAACGACCGTTTCACTCCTCTGGTTCCCATAACTCCGATTGAAGATGAAGATGCTGCATTGGATACACCACTTAGCTCCGTGGCTGCAAACAGCAATCCCCTAATCTTACAGCCACAGCACTCATCTCATGCAACTTTTTCGTCTCCGGGCAGTTCTTCTATTCATGCCAACGGTTTTCCAGCTGCAAGCGTGGAGCCTGATATTGTGGCAGCTGCACAAGCCGCATTGACTTCAGTCATGTCAAACGCCGATCAGGGAAATCTGATAGATCGTGAATTGCTCATTAAGATTCTCAGCGACCCCAAAATGATTGAGCAACTGGTTATAAACCATGCCACGCAAAATGCTCCATCATCCAGCACACAGAATATGCCATCCTCTTCCCATTTCCACAATCTTCCAGCCACTGGAGCACAGACTGTTGTATCCTCCAGTACACAACATATGCCGTCATCCAACTTGTTGCCATCCGTTGGAATGCAAAATGCTGCATCTTCCGGTACACCAAGTATGCACAATACGCCGTCCACCAGCTCACAGTATATTCCTGATCTGAGGTCGCCACCAAAGAGTTCATTTGATCCGGTCAACATTGCTGTCAATAGAAGAGACCTGCTCTCTGCTCACGGTACTCGACCAGAACTCATTGCACATTCTAGGCCTACAGCAACTGGACCCTTTTACCCTCCAAGTCGGATGGGATCCATCCCCAACATAAGGCCGTCTGTCCCTGATGTCATCTCTGCACCCTCTCCATCTGCAGGAGCTCCTGTAACGAAGGATATTAACTACTATAAGAGCCTCATTCAGCAACACGGAGGAGAAAGACGAGAGACTATGTCACAATTCGCTCATCAAAGCAACCAACCACCAGGGTCGAATCAAGAACCTCTGAATGTGATGAAACCAAGAGAGTCGAAACCAAAGATAATGAAGCCATGCATCTACTTCAACAGTTCGAGGGGTTGCAGAAACGGAGCTAACTGCGCATATCAGCACGATATGTCATCCCAGCAGCAAAGAGTCAGTAGCATTCAGGAGGTTCAGAATGCTAAGAGAGTGAAATTGGATAGAGAAATTACTGGTACATAACTATGCAATCAACATCGTCGTGTATATCTTTTATTTGATTATGGTTTTATCCCCGGCCTTATCTTTCGCTATTCCCACGACGAGGATGAATTCATATTTGTTTATTCATATCTGTGAGATTTTTTGCTCAAATTTTGAAGTTACAGATAATAAGCTGCTGCATCTCTTTTCTTTCTTAAATTATCTTTTCAGATAGGGGCTGGTTCTTATTGTTTTGAACTGGTTGGACTTTTCTCAAGGAACAATATGGTTTTCTTGTTCTGATCATCTCATGTCTTGAACCCTTCTTTATTTTGAATCCAAAGTTATCTAAACACCAGAAATATTCTTCCAGAATGAATAGTTGGAATTGTCCGAACTCTTAGCAGGTGGTAACATGGAAAGTTCGATGGAAAGGGGTGGCTTCAGGGTAGTTTTGTCGGATTTGAGACTCATCCAGCTCAGTTTTAGTAAGACTTGAAAGATCAAAACTTGCTCTCGCATCGCCTCCGTCCCACCTGAAGTCCCTTCCCATCCCAGCTGGGTCTGAATCAGATGGGTTTAATTAGTAAAATTTCATTTATTATACAAATATATGTATTGAAAAAAAGTTAAAGTTTTGAAACAGTTTAACTATATTTATAATTATCATAGAGAAACTGTTGTCTATTATTAGCTAATAACATGGTTGTTCACAAATACTCGACAAACAGTCTCACTACTTATTTATCACATTCTCGACCATCAGAAAACTGTGTACGCCTCTCTCTCCCCTTCTGAAAGATTTGGCCCAGAACTTGTGGACAAGAAAGAGATGTTGAAATTCTTGTCCAAGGTAAGGATCGAGTTCAATGCGCTGGACCCACGCGCAGCATCGTGTATGGAGTTCTTGGCGCAGTGCCATGCCCGCAATGCCAAAGAATCGAACCCCACTTGCCAGGTTCAAGTCAATCGCCGAACCGACGATTGCCCGCCCAAGATCACCGTCACTTTCGTCAATGGCGTTGAGGAAACTTTCGATGCCAACTCAACGCCGACTCAGGATATCCGCAACTCGATTCTCGACACGAGTCAGTATTTTGAGGCAGAGCAGATGTTTCGTGAAGCTGGTGAGAAGTGGCCTGTTGATATCCCTGAAGAAGAGCTCCGACAACCCTGTAGTGGGCCCAAGGTCAGTGACCCATTCGCTTGAGATTTTGCTTGGACAATTCGTCGAACAGGTGGTGCATCTACACACATCAGTCTCAGATGTCGAGCTTTCTTCTGTTGTGTTCTTGGAGTTTCTTATATTTCTTGCGAAATTCCAACAAATCCCTTTATCGTGATTCACAAACTATTTCTTCAATTTACTCAAATAGAATCACTCCAAACGCTTGTTTGGCCTTGTATATATGATTATTTATCCGCAGGCATCATGCTTACAACTTGACTTGCAACAAGTCTTGCAAAGATGGAGGTAAATTACAATGGGCTCAAACTTCGTAATTACAAATAGTCTTTGTTGTTTGAAAAATTATAAATATTTCTAAAATTTATGATCATAATAAATATTCTCTCGTGACAGCCCAATTGTAGGGGTATTTGTTAGACCGTTCAAGAACAATATTTATAATTTTTGAAACATTGAAAAAATATTTATAATTATTGTAAAACCACCTCATAGAGCTCTTTGTAAAGATGAGTAGCTTAGCTGCGCTTGGAGATTTATTCAATCTGTAGTTTATCAATCAACAAAGAGTCGCTATAAGAAAATATAATATTAGTGAATAAAATATTAAATAATAATTTTAAAATTGTCACTAAAAATATATATTAAGTGACAATATTTTTTATTTTGTCATTATATAATTATTAGTGACAAAAATTGTGTATAAAGTTGTCACTAAATATAATTAGTGGCTCATCTATAGTGACAACTTAGTGACAAGATAATATAGTGATAACAATTATTTATTGTCACTAGGTTTTCACTATACATGAGTCACTAATTTTATTTAGTGACAACTTTGTGCAAATTTTTTTGTCACTAAAAATAATTTTAACAAAATAATAATAATTATTAAAATCATAAAATTCATTATTGTGACAAAATAAACATTCTTGTCACTAAATATATATATAATTAGGAGTTAAATGCAAAAGTGCTCCCACACTATAGGTTCTATTGCAACTTTGGTCCCATACTTTACAAAATAGCCAAAACTAATCCCATGGTTTAACATTTTGTTGCAAAACTAGTCCTGCTGTTAAAATTTTAACGGAATGGCCACGTGCTTCTCACGTGGCCGTTAGTGTCACCAGCTCTTTAGGTCTTGTAACCTGCTGCAACAGGTTAAACGGGAGTTAAATGCAAGAGTGGTTCCACACTATAGGCTCCATTGCAAATTTGGTCCCATACTTTACAGAATAGCCAAAACTAGTCCCATAGTTTAACATTTTGTTGCAAAAACTAGTCCTACCGTTAAAATTTTAACATGTTTTTATTAACAGGTTGGTCATTTTTAGTTGAACATGTTTTTATTAACAGGTTGGTCATTTTTAGGTGAACATGTTTTTATTAACAAGTTGGTCATTTAAACAACATAGTTAAATACATCTAAAATAATAGTTCATTACAATCCTTCAAATAAATAACTTAAACACAAATGGAATCCAAGAAATAAACAACAACATAAGAAATAAATTCCTTTATCCTTGCAAGTGTGCATTCTCCGCCTCCAAAGCCTTCACCTTATCATTGTGAATTTTAATTTCACCTTCCTGTCGATTTATTTGGCGTAATAAACCAAGAATTATCTCCTTTGCTCTTGCACACATCAGTATATCTTCCCAAGAAAAAAAAGCCACAATCTTTGGCCGTCATACCTTTAGAGCAACAGAAAAATCTTCGTCCTGGATTTTTGGATGTCCAAGGAGTCCTCAATCGAGTAAATTCTCCACGATAGCACATGACCCATTCACGATTTTTTGTTGTTGAAGACGAAGACATTTTCCACCAATCCTACTCTACCAGAAAGTTGCAGCTAAATAAACCAAAAAAAAAAAAAAAAAAAAGAAAAAGGGAAGTTTGAGAGAAAAAGAGCAAGAGAGATGAAGAAAGACAAGGAAATGAATTTATTTCCTCCAATACACCTTTTATGCACAATTTCTCCCCACTAACCTTTTCGTACCAGTCAACTAACCCCCCAATAGGTAAAACTAACGTGTCTTTAGGCTTTTCATTAAAATTTTAACGGCAGGACTAGTTTTGCAACAAAATGTTAAACTGTGGGACTAGTTTTGGCTATTATGTAAAATATGGGACTAAATTTGCAATGAAGCATATAGTGTGGGACTACTTTTGCATTAACTCCCGTTTAACCTGTTGCAGCAGGTTACAAGACCTAAAGAGCCGGTGACACTAACGGCCACGTGAAAAGCACGTGGCCTTTCCGTTAAAATTTTAACGGTAGGATTAGTTTTGCAACAAAATGTTAAACTATGGGACTAGTTTTGGCTATTCTGTAAAGTATGGGACCAAATTTGCAATGGAGCCTATAGTGTGGGATCGCTTTTGCATATAACTCTATAATTAGTGATAATATTAAAATTGTCACTTGATTTTTTTGTCTCTAATTTTCTATTTCTTGTAGTGAGTTGCAGTTTGAAGGTCAAATAGCTAAGTTTGGTGTTTGATGGCATGTTGCTTCTACTTCAGTTCACCATATGAAGTTTCAATTTGATCTTTAAAGCCAGATTAGTCTTTTGGGTTAAATTCACGCTAAATTCGATGCTTCGTGTGTTGGGATGCATGGGCGATTGTTGCATACTTTTTAGTTGGGATGCATGGACGATTGTTGCATACTTTTTAATTGAGGTCCCGCCCACCTAATTCAAATGGGCCAAGTTCGTAGTTAAATTAAATGGGTCTCATGACAAGTTTAGGTTTGATTTTTGTGAACCCATCCTGAATCCAGACACGGACACAGATATTTGTATTAGAATGGTTAATAATATATTGGGATAATTACACTTCCCTCCCCTGAGGTTTGCTTCTGTCTAACAAATAAGTCCATTCGCTAGTTAAAATTCACTGATTTTGTTGATATTAACAAAAAAAACTGAATGAAAATCAATGTTTACCCTTGATTGACTTATTAATGACCTAATGCAGGCCAAACAAATCTTTTATGACTAAACTATCCTTATAACGATGAAGATATACCTTCTCTCATGCATTAACGTGTGACGATATATAAGGGTAGTTTGGTCATAAAAAGATTCGTTTGACCTATAATAAGTTAGTAATAAGTCAATCGATGACAAATCTCACATTTAATTTAATTTTTTTTGCTAATATCAATAAATTCGGTGAATTTTGACTAATAGAGGGACCTATTTGTTAGACAAAAGCAAACTTTAGGGATAGTAGATGTAATTTCTCAAACCTTAGGGGGTCTACGTGTAATTATACCAAACCTCAGGGGAGGGGAGTGTAATTATCCCTAACATATTTTGTTTATCTTTTAGTGGTTATGAGAATTAGATTTGCAACAATTGTGAAAAGTCGTATTAATTGATCAATTAGCAAGTATTAACACCCAATTTTTTATGGTTCATACTAATAATGTCACATCTTTTGGTTTAAAAAATATATTTATTATTTTAAAATTTGAAAAGAATTAAGTTTAAACAACTAATCAGGTGGGATGGGTCCAAGTTTTCTCAAAATGAAACGGGGCGAGACTCGAGTGCACCCCAAGCCGCCCCGTTGCCAACCCAACATTCTTTTTAAAGTTAATTATACTTAGAATTGTTCTAAAAATGTGAAATTACACTTTTTTCCAAAAAAGTTTTAAAATTATACTTACACATTTTCTAAAAATTCGTTATTTACACATATTTCCTGTCTGTAGGGTTTAGATGAAAAATGCCGACGTTAGCAAATAAATTACATAAAATTTTAATTTTAAGCCTCATTTAACATGCCCTGTAATATTTATATCCAACGACTATAATTTGGGAATAATATTTTATTACAGTTACATCTTTTTTGATTTTATGTATATTATATTTATTTTCTTATAAGTATAAAAGTATTACAGTGGAATGTGAATGAGGTGTAAAATTAAAAATTTATGTATTTTTTAGCTAACGTCAGCATTTTCTATAAAAACACATAACGGAATGACGTCATGTATAAATTGTGGATTTCGGAGGGAATAAGTATAATTTTAAAAAAAATTTGGGGGTTCTTCAAAAAAAAATAAAAATTGGGGGATATTATAATTAGGAGATCTAAGTGAAATAAATCCTACTTTTAATTTTTAAAAAATGGGATATATATATATATATATGTATATCTAATTACTTGATGTATTTAACACAGAATTCATCTACTACATATAATTTTACCAACAAGCTGCAAAAAAATGATAAGAAAAATTTTATAATTTTTATTTAAATGAGCTTGAATTAATTAAACTTTACAAATGTATAAACTATAGATTAAAAATAGTTTTTCAGCTTATTTTTAGCTGGACAGATGAATGTACAAAAAATAATAATTAAATTCAAGAAAAGAGAAAAGAAAGAATTGAAGGCTATCTCGAATTTTTCTGGCCAGCCATTCTTTTTCAACCAGAAAACAAAGACATTGGGAGGAAACTCAAAGAAAACACTCTTCCCCGCTCCATGGAGAGCTTGATCCTTCCCTGCAAAACCATAATACCCTCAAAAATCCCAGAAAAAATCGCAAAATCCAATTCTTTATCCGCAAATTACCCAACAAAATTCACCAACGACGCCTACTTGAAGCGACTGTGCAAGCTTGGCCGCCTGAGCGACGCTATTTCTTCTCTGGACTCCTGCGGTTCAACGGTAAGTCACAGCACTCTGTCTCACCTGATTGAGTCGTGTGTTGACTCCAATTCGCTCGACTTATGCTATAAGATCCATGCCAGTGTGAAGAAACTGATAAAAGAACCGGACCCATTTGTCGAAACCAAGTTGGTTGGTATGTATGCAAAATGCGGGTCGTTAGATGATGCGTTTGTGGTGTTTGAAGGAATGCGTGAAAGGAATCTGTACGCATGGTCCGCTATAATTGGGGCTTGTTCGAGGGAGAAGAGGTGGGGTGATGTGGTGGAGCTATTTTACTGGATGATGGCGGATGGTGATGTGATTCCGGATGAGTTCTTGTTTCCAAAGATTTTGCAGGCTTGTGGGAATTCTGGGGATGTGGAGACTGGGAGATTGATACATGGGATAGTGATCAAAAGCGGGAAGAATAGTGGACTTCGTGTGAATAATTCTATTCTCGCTGTTTATGCTAAATGCGGATGGTTGAGCTGTGCTAGGAGGTTTTTTGAAGGGATGGAAGTGAACGACAGAGTTTCTTGGAATGCAGTAATTACGGGGTATTGTCAGGCGGGTAAGATAAATGAGGCACAGAGGTTGTTTGAGTTGATGCGCGAAGAAGGGCCTCAACCAGATGTGATCACCTGGAATGTATTGATCTCAAGCTGTAATCAATTGGGGAAGTGCGATGTTGCAATGAAATTGATGAATGAGATGGAGAGCAGCGGAGTACAGCCTGATGTCTTTACATGGAGTAGTATGATTTTGGGTTTTGCTCAAAATAATCGTAGGTTGGAGGCGTTAAAATTGTTTAGGGAGATGCTTCTGGCTGGGGTTGAACCAAACGGTGTCACGCTCATGAGTGCTATCTCAGCATCTTCCTCTATGAAAGATATTAGAAAAGGAAAGGAAGTTCATTTGATTGCCATAAAGATGGGGTATGGTCAAGATGTGCTTGTGGGGAATTCACTTGTTGATATGTATTCCAAGTGTGGGAAACTTGAGGCTGCCCGAAAGGTCTTTGATATGATCCCACAAAAGGATGTCTATACTTGGAATTCACTGATTGGAGGCTATTGCCAAGCTGGATATTGTGGCATTGCACATGATCTCTTCAAACAAATGCAAGAATCGGATGTGTTGCCAAATGTCATCACATGGAATGTGATGATCACGGGGTACATTCAAAACGGAGATGAGGATGAGGCTATGGATCTTTTCCATAGGATGGAGAAGAATGGGGGTGTTAAGCGGGACACTGCCTCATGGAATGCTCTCATCGCTGGGTACTTGCATCATGGAATGAAAAATAAAGCACTGGGAATCTTCCGCCAGATGCAATCTTTTGGTGTCAAACTCAACGCAGTTACTATTTTGAGCATCTTACCTGCATGTGCAAATTTAGTTGCATTCAAAAAGCTGAAAGAGATCCATTGCTGTGTTTTGCGCAGCAATTTAGAGTCTGAGCTTTCAGTGGCGAATTCTCTGATTGACACATATGCAAAGTCCGGGAATCTAAAATACTCGAAAGCCATATTTGATGGAATGCCATCCCTTGATATTGTCACTTGGAATACAATGACCAGCGGTTATGTTTTACACGGATTTTTCAATGAGGCAATTGATCTCTTTGAACGCATGAGGAAACAGGATTACAGACCAAATAGAAGTACATTTGTTAGTATAATCACAGCTTATGGTCTAGCCAAGATGGTTGATAAAGGGAGAGATATTTTTTCCAAGATGACTGAAGACTATCAGATTTTACCATGTTTAGACCATTACATAGCTATGGTAAATTTATATGGTCGGTCAGGGAAGCTTGATGAAGCATTTGACGTCATTACAGATATGGCGGTAGAACCTGATGTCCCTGTTTGGTTCGCATTCCTTACCGCCTGTTGTAGGCATGGGAATGTCAAATTGGCAATCCATGCAGGGGAAAAGTTGCTTGAACTAGAACCAGAAAATGCCTTCATTCGGAGGTTGGTTTCACAACTTCATGATTTACGTGGGATTTCCAAAGATTCTTCAAAGATAAGGAGGCCTGGAATCAGAAAAGATCCTACAGAATCTCCCGGGTGGAGTTGGATTGAAGACAAACACATAGTTCATACTTTCGTCAGTGCTGATCGTCGTCAACTGCATGCTAATTCTCTACATTCTTGGATAGAAAGCATAGAGTTAAAAATGAAGGAACCAAAATACCACGATGACATGCTTAACATCCTAGAGGAAGAGAAAGAAGAAACGGCTGGAGTTCATAGTGAAAAACTAGCATTAGCTTATGCTCTGATAAAATCGCCTCAACCATTTCAACCCATTAGAATTGTCAAGAACCTGAGAATGTGTGAGCACTGCCATAGGTTTGCAAAGTTGGTCTCTAAAACACACGGCTGCGAGATATACATAAGTGACTCAAAATGCTTACACCATTTCAAACAGGGAACCTGTTCTTGTGGTGACTATTGGTAGATACAACAACCACAATAATCGATGTCTTTAAGGTAAATTCATTTTTATCCTTTTGGTTCCATCAGAACTATAGAGGCACCTTATACGGGACATGGGTTTCGTCTTAAGTTCTTTCCTTTGTACATATAATGACTTGAATCCTTCCAATTCGGACACTGCTGCTTTGATGCAAATTCTTGTCAGCTTAGTGACTAGGGATATCTGCTCATGCATCAAAAGTTCGAACACCGGAAGGACTGTTGTATCTTCAATCTTCCTTGTAAATGTGATTAGATTGTTCTTGTTGCCAGTAGATGAATTAATCATTCAGGCACTTTGTCTTTGTATTATCAGATATGTTGGTATAAACTTGTGATCAATTACATAATTATTCTATCACTCACTTTGTCATCTAAGCTTCCTTCTTCTACAGATACAATTATCATTATATTCTCTTTCTGGGATTCTGAAATAGAATTAACTACAACTATTTCTAGTTTTTGGGGTAAATTACATTACACTCTCCCTGATCTATGATCAATTTACACAAATCATTTATGTTTTCTGCATAATTATAAAAACCACCCATGACTGTCTAAAAATAGAGGTAGTTTGTGAAATGATGTTGACGTTTTTGGGGGTGATTGTGTATAATTATTGACGTTTTTGGTGTGTGTATGTGTGGTTTTTCAAAAGGTATGGATAGTTTGTATAAATAGGCATAGATGTAAATATAATTATCCCCTATTTTTACAGTTTTATCATCTGAAAAAGTTAACAATATAAAATTTGAAATAAACAGAAACGAAGCATCTTAGTTCACATGGCAAGTTGACAACCTAATATCAGTGTTCACAGCATTTGTAGATGAAAGTGGCTTTTCATTTCTTTTTACAAAGGTGTTTATTGAAAAAGGGTCTTTTCTTAAATCTATGGAACTTTATTGTAAAAGGGTCCTTTGTTTCAGATCAATTTCATGCGGTCCCAACTCTCAATTTCACATATATATTACAGACAGGAATCATGAAAATATACCTATTCTACTGCAATTTATTTTAAATATTTTGACCATTAGAATTTGAATCGGGATCCATGGTTTTATACAAACTCAATTTTATCATTTAAACAAGATATCGTTCAAGCTTTATCTCGTGTGTTCAAACAACTAATCTTCAAAAGTCTGTTTTCTCCAATTCTTGAAGTTGCCACGCAACAATTTAGATTCACCGTCACTCTATGAGGTTTGGTGAAAACTCTTCATAGTTTGATAATTACTCTGATGTTTGTTTTTGTCTATCAAATAAATTTCTTTGTTAATTAATTTCACCAAATTTATTGATATTAGTAAAAAAAAAATATATGAATGAAATCTATATTTACCCCTGATTGATTTATACTGACTTATTGCAGGTCAATCAAATCTTTTTTGACCAAACTAGAAGATATATTTTCTTACATGCATTAGAGCATGAAGCTGCATAAGGGTGGTTTGGTATAAAAAAAATCTGTTTGACCAGCCATAAATTCGTATTAAGCCAATCGAGATAATATGACATTTTCTTTCAATTTTTTTGATAATATCAACAAATTCTGTGATTTTAACTAACATAAATATCTATTTATTAAACAGAACCAAACGTAAGAATACTAAAAAAATTTAAATCATAAAAAATTTACTATTTACACGTAATTACACCAAACTTTCGATACATCTTCGGAGTAATTCATGATCATAAATTGAGGAGTGTCAAGTTGGGGCAAGTGTAACAAACATTGTTTGTGGTATTATAGATTTTTGACTAAAAGAAAGAGTTTGGGATATGAGTTATCAAAGCTCAATTTTGTTTCTCCATAATGTGAGGCAAAATCAGCAAATGTGGCCCCTCCGCACGTCATCGACGTACACGTGTACGGTTCTCAGAAGCCGGCCGACAACCTAATACCAAGTTTAGTATCTAAATTTCTTCTTAGTTTACATTACTTATTAATGTCCTAATCCTAATCAATCCACTTTCTTTAATCTTTTCTCTTCCACTTGCTCCCTCACTCCAATCTACACTGCTCCAAGTTACTAACTTCACTGAAGTTGCTGCTGCTGCTGCTCCTCTCTCTCTCTCTCTCTTAAGAAACAGGGCAAGAAGTAATGGGTTCTGTTTCTTTGAAAATAGGAGATGGAACAGCAAGATTCAAGAGGGCATCAGTGTGTTCCTCAGCTGTAAACATTCTTATGCTTTTTTCAGTAATCACCACAAATCTTTTTGCTTTGTACGCTTTCACATACCACCCCACAACTCTTCACCATCACAACTATCCCAAGAACTTCTCTTTGATCTCAGAGAAAGTGAGTCTAATCCTCAGACAGATTGAATCTTCGCAAAACAAGTTATCCCAGATGGAGAAAGAGCTCTTGGGCTATAAAAGCATCGATCTTTCCGGGCCCAACATCGCGAACGAGCTCAAAGAGTTCTTGAACCGCCATCCACTGCCATTGGGGAAAGATTCAAGAACTGGGATCACTGAAATGGTGGCATCTGTGGGGCATTCTTGTGAGAAATCTGTGGATTTGTTGTCTGAATTCATGAGTTATAAAGTTCATGGGCCTTGTCCTGATGACTGGAGTCTTGGCCAGAAGCTGATTCTTCAGGGATGTGAGCCTTTGCCGAGGAGGAGGTGCTTTGCCAAGACAATTCCCAAGGTGGGCTTGCAGCCTTTTCCTGTTTCGCTTTGGAAAAATGTTAGTGAAAAGATTTACAGTTGGAGTGGTTTAGGATGCAAGAATCTTGCTTGTCTGAATAGTAAGAAATTGAATAGGGATTGTGCTGGTTGTTTTGATATTGTTCATGGTTATGAGACACAGAAGTATGTTAAGGCTCGAAGCAAGAATGATTTCCTTATTGATGATGTTCTGGCTATGGGGAGTGGTGGGATCAGGATTGGATTCGATGTCGGTGGCGGTTCGGGTACTTTTGCTGCTAGAATGGCTGAGAGAAATGTGACTCTGGTCACTGCCACTCTGAATGTGGATGCACCATTCAATGAATTCATTGCTGCTAGGGGCCTTTTCCCCTTGTATTTGAGCTTGGACCAGAGGTTTCCATTTTATGATAATGTGTTTGATTTGGTTCACGCAGCGAACGGACTGGATGTGGGGGGTCGACCGGAGAAATTAGAGTTCTTGATGTTTGATATCGACCGTGTACTTAGAGCTGGCGGGCTGTTTTGGTTAGATAACTTTTATTGCTCCACCGATGACAAGAAAAGGGCTCTAACTCGTTTGATTGAACGGTTCGGGTATAAAAAGTTAAAGTGGGTGGTGGGGGAGAAAATCAATGGTTCGGGGAAATCAGAAGCTTACTTGTCCGCTGTTCTGCAGAAACCGGCAACGGTATAGTGAAAATAGGAGGAGCTGAGAGTAGATTTGCAGCAGTGGTGCTTGTTCCATACAGTAGAATTCATCCAATTCCATTACTTTTACATGCTCATGATTTCTTGGCAATGTGAAATAAGTGAAGGGCAATGGCTGACCAAACGGTTTACGCTATTGGCAACTAAAGAAGTGCGATTCTCTGCAGTAAGGTCCGGTAGCTTTTCCCCCATGCTATATTTACGCCACTCGTATGATAATAGACAGTTAGAGAGTAATAGCTTTTTGTCATTCAAATCTTATTTGATGTTGTAACATTGGAATTTTTGGCATTGAGCTGATTAAAATGTATTTGCAGTATTCTTGATTCCTGTATAAGTCCATTGCTTGATACTTTTTTTGTGTTGTTGTGCTTAATGTCTGAAGTTAAATTTCCTGTACAAGATTCTGTGAAGCAAAGAACAGATAACTTCTTTAAGGTAGCAGAAATTGGTACATTTGACATGTAGTAAAATGTATTTCCTGTCCTTTGAACTTTACAACAATGTGGTGTAATTTGAGATGCTGTGACTATTTGGCAACATAGCATTTAGATAGAAAATAACGAGTTTCATACAGGCATGAATGTTAATGAAGATACTTTATAGAATAGGAGTTAGGACTACATGGTGATTCAGACAGCAAGCTTCCCATATGTGCTTTGGCTATGTTACTGTTTCTTAAGAGTCGTTGGATGAGTCAAACAATGTTATATCGACAAGGGTTTATCTCATATTCCCACAACATGCTAGTAACAAACTAGTAAATCTATCATAATGCATAATCAAACGTGAAGAGGTGTTTCATCTCAGAGTTCTGCTCAATACATAAGAACAATAGGACCTTTACAACCACATGGATAAACCAATCTCTATTACAGCAGGACCTAGGATTTGGTACAGTTACAGATTCATGGAACGTTATAAGCACATATGCCACTCTAGGCTTGAGCAAAATGTTCAGATCCTCTGGTCCAAGAATAAATGGTTAGCTAGAGCCATCTCTACCACAGCCAACTTCTGAGGTTAAGCTGTTAACGCCTTGCACCCCAACAGAATTTAGAAGCTGCATTCCCTCTTCACCCATCTGCTGAACTTCTGATGGCGACAGAATTCTAATGCATTTTACGCACCCCACGAATTCCCTACAAATACATGTCGCGTTAAATTGATTAACTTTCAGTTCAAATATGGTAGTGTAATAAGCTATTTGTCATTGTGTTCAACCAGCTGATGTTAATGAGCTTAATGAATTAACTCGAGCTAAGATTAGAGAACTTACTCCCAAGGATCATCACCGACAAGAAGAACGTCGTTTTCAAAATCCACATAGACCAGCTTCCATCCGGAAGCCATGTCATTGAGTAAGCCCTCAAGACCAAACATGCGCTCGATTTCAGAACGTAGTTCATCATAAGTTCTAAAACTGGAGACATCGATCGACCTTCCAACAGACCCACCCTTTTGAATCTGTGAGATATAGTTTCATCAGCAACAAGTATAACAAGTGAGGGAATAAGGTTGCCGTCCAATGATGTCTGGTAATAACATGAATATGGTTACCTTGGTATAAGTTCGGAACCGGGGAGTTACTTGTGGCCATGAGGTATGCTGCAAAAGATTGTTGTCATCAAAATCCACATTACTTGAAGATGCTCCACCTGAGTTGTCTGCATATTCTTGCAGAGAGAATGTCTGAGAATCTGCTAGGCTGACTGATGTAATCTGGGATTGAACGTCTTGATTTGAGCAGAAGTTTCCCAAAAGATAATCAGAGGGACTATGGAAATCGGCATTCTTTAACGTACAAAAATCATCCAAGACAATGCTGGAAACAGAAGGATCAATCACTGTGCTTCCGCTGTTACTACCATCAAGATTCAGACAGCTGTATATGTCGCTCTGGTTATGGTTCTCATCCGACAAGTCTTTCAGACCACATGAATTATACTGAAAGTTTTGATGAGGCAACAGGATAGGGGGATCGGGTTGGGAAACACATTTAGCATCGTTGAACTGAGAATCCCACGGTTCTTGGCCTAATGAAGGCAGCAAGGTATAAGCAGTGCCCGGTGTTGTAGAAGGCTGATCAGATTTCTTAAGCATGGTCAAAGATCCCGGATTTCTAAATGATCCAGATGGAGAAGAATACATTGGAGAATACGAGCTAAACTCAACCTGTCCGGGACATTGAAGCAAGGAATTTGCAGTGGTAGTCTCTACTTGGGACGGATCAATTTGTTGAGTTTGAACTACGTGTGAGTCTAACCGTGACTGACTGATCCATCCACTCGTTTGCAACGGTAGCGGACCATTGTTCTGATCCATGCCTGCAAAATCGTTCATGGGCTTCACAGGCAGTTTTTCTTCATTGCACTGTACCTGTGTCTGAAACTGGCTTAACTGATCTGAAGCAAGTACAGGTTCTAACTTTGTCAACTCAGAACTAGTTCCTGAAGATGTTTGGTTTTCAAGTTTGTCGGCCTGCGCTGGTTTTCCTGGTAAAATACCAGAGTTTGTTACGTGATGGATTTCTCCCTGCAGGAATCCATCCGAAGTGATCAACTCAGGTTTCTGCTTGACTGCTGATTGCATCAGAGACGTTGCTTCTTGCCGTGCAGCATCCTTTGCCTCTTGCATCGGAGGTGCAATGCTGCCAGGAGACATTACTCTTTGAGGTTTCACGAGCATCTTCATCAGCTGATCCGACCACAGGCTGGACATCGAGGGACATTGAAAGTCACTGTCAGGAACTCGGAGGAAAGGCCTATTTATCAATGTGTCCCATTCTGTCTGTGCCCCTGATAGAAGAAAATTACAATTACTAGCTGCCTCATAAAGACATGTCAAAGAAGTCATTTTGAGTGATAGAAGACTACCGATGAAGGCAGAGTGAAACGGGCGCTTCAGATTAGCAGTTAGAGACGGAAATATGAAGAGACTTTCAGGAGTCTCAATCTCCCATGGACTGACTCTATTTCGCTTATCCCCACAGCCGGGCTCGTCCCATTCAACCTGAAGACTACGCCATTTTGAGTTGGGCCATCGCAGTGGATCTAGATCGCTTATACCAGTAATCGTGCCCATGTATCTGTAGTCGAAGAACACAATAGGCAGGATAAAGAGAATTGAAGTATGAGCTGGTCTCATATGAAAACAGTTCATCTGATCCTGATGAATATGAAATTTACCTTCTTTTACTGGATTCTTCAGTTTCAAACATCATACCGAACCTCATACCAATTGAGAGCTGTGTACCATAAACAGCTTTCCGGTATTTGGCAAACGGAATGACGAACTCTGAAGGGCATGCCCTGCGAAATATAATAGAGATTAAGCATACTCTACTCTGGGAAAAGATTAAAGCAAACAGCCCTCGATCAAAATGACGACCACGAAACCTTGGATTGTAGAAGATCGTAAACGGGCTTCTACTAGCAGCAGCATGAGCAGCAGCAGCAAGGATTCCTATGTGCATGCTATCAGCAGACAAAACCGAAGATGGCAAAGCTGCTTGCTGACGGTTAACACGTCTTACTCCCAGCAAAAGCTGGGATTTTTCATCTCTGTATCAAGAATCGGAGCAAAATTTCAGTAATGCACTGCACAGGAAGATTAATCATAATCATAAGATTGAGATGGGAAAGGATTGTCGAGGTGTGAAGGCAAATTTCGACACTTCTAAACAGGGAACCGTTAGCCAGATAACGAAAGTAGGATAATCAAACACATTGCTCCAAGAATTACCTGATGAAGAGAACTGAATCACCGGCTCTAAGCCGCTTTGCACCAACAAACATACTCCAACCAGTTGTGAGGAGGTGTCGCTTCGGCTGCCCTGAATAAAGTAAAACACAGCAAGGTAAGATTTGAAGCCAGCATCTGAGCCGACAAGCATGGGAGAATATAAATGGAAAGAATGACAAGATTTCTCGACTGAACTTGAGCTACAGTGGTTCTTTTTGCAGGAATAACTTAAGAAAGCCCAGAACTAAATAAACATCGGAAGCCAACTACAAACGGAGAAAACTGAACTAAATGAATCGAAAACATCGATCACAGCACACATACCCCGGTATATATGACGAAAGGTCCAGGTATTATCATGCAGATCACGGACCACAAGTTCTTGAGTGGGAGGCTGCATCGAGTAATCCTGAAACAGACAGTAACAAGACTAAATTGGTAAAGGGATATCACATTGTAGCAATCATACATCACAAATACATAAAGAAACATAAACACGTACTAGTTGCGGAAAGAGCTTTTCTGCAGCCCTCCGAGGAACAGAGAAGCCACCATGCGTGCTTGTATCGCTAGCCGTCAAAGTTTTGCAGAAGAATTCAGTTGGATGTTTACTGGGCTTCAGTCCAAAGTCAGGTATAGGAATGACATCTTTTTCCTGAACCACAAGTAGAATACAGCATACGACGATGAAATAGTCTGTGAATGAGCTCTTAGCCATATTTTCAGAAGGTTCTTGATGAAAAGCATTCCACAGGTAAATGCTAGTTAAATTCTTTTCCATGCATACTTACAGAATTCACAGGCTGGAGGCTCATTTGTGCATAGATCTCATCTGTATCTTTGTCTGCCTATTGATCAGAAGCAGTTCAAAAACATAAACAAATTAGAGCTTTTCTACTTTTACTCAACAGACTAAAATATGAAAATAAAGAGATAATTCATGGGAAGTATGTACATGGAGTGTAACATTGTGAACTTGGCACAACAACTGAGGGGGGAGATTCGGATAGTTGGGTATCTGTGCTGTTGCTGTTCTATTCGTCGAAACGGCAACCTGTTGCAACCAAATGAGGAGCTCATCAGCATATATGTATCAGACTGAAGGCCGAATTCCCACAACGAAGCACAACGAAGAATTACGTTGATGATTACTGCAATAATGATTTCTTACTAATCTTGTAAACTAATCACTGGAATTTCACCTCATTTCAATTAGACAGACTCCCAGTTGCTGATTAGTACAAAAGCATAAACATAAGTGAATTCAAGGCCATACATCTAATTCAATTCTTTTCCATGAAAAATGAAGGCACTATCCGAATATCTTAGTCGAAAAAGACAGCAATTAAGGATCAAACTACTTCAAAATGCCAGAGATTTTGTAAAGGTAAGAGAATGAACAAACCTGTTCACTATGTCCTTGTGGAAAATAATAGACAAGGCTTCCAACCTGAGGCAAGGTGACGAGTGGACCGGCGCAAGCGTGCCATAACTCAGAATTGATCTGCTTCCTCACCCCTATCATAAACAAGCATCAAGATCACAAGAAATTGACTAAAAATACTTCATTGCAGGTGTTTGTTTCAATGGATTGATTGCCTCTAGCTCATGACTGAAACTTCTACCAACACACTTATTATCCAAAACTAAGGCACACTATATATATATCAGCAAGAAAACAAAGGAAATCAACTGACCATTATGATCCTGCATTTCTTTCAACAGTTTCATCCCTTCAAGTAGATTATGTGAACCACTGACCATCAAACCTCCTGGTTTGATCTTTTCTTCAACAGAAGCCATGTATGTATCTATGTATGTATGTATCCTCTATTCCTTCAATCCCCAAAACACCGGAAGATCAAAAGAACCCATCATCAAGGTTGAATCTTTTTTCATCCAAACACAGTTTTACACATTTCTCCCACAAAAAAGGAGAGAGGGTGAAAACAGCCCATTTCAATACTCCTCACCACCTTAAAGAAATATTCACTCAGTAATTCTTGGAAGTACAGAGGAATAAAGCCAAGACAGTTGATTCAGAGAATCTAGTAGTATGAGAGGAACCAATCAAGAGAGCATGCCCTAAAAATCCAAAACCAATGAACAAACTATACAGTGAACAAGAAGCAAAAAAAAGCAACACTTGAAAAATCTATGTGGGGCTTCTTCCTCTTCTTCTCACTCTGCCCATCAACAGCAAGAGGGTTAAAGTTAAAAACCAAGAAATAAACACACAAAAACAGGTTAGAGGGGTCTGTTTTTATGCATCAAAGCACGCGGACCAAAGCATGAGTGGTCGGATTATCAAGTGTTCCACCCCCCTTTTCCCCACCTCTTCTCATAAAGAAATTGACCTTTCAATTCAAAGAGTGGCCTTTTATGAGAAAAAAGAAAAAAAGCCTCCAACTTTGCCTTTCTCAATCAACATAAAACCAAAAGTCTCAATCTTTTTCCTCTCTCTCTCTCTCTCTCTCTCTCTCTCTCTCTCTCTCTCGTTCTTGTTTACATTAGTCTTACTGTTGTTGAGTGTTCTTCGGGCCATATACATAGATGAGTTGTTTATTTGAAAGGATTGAAGAACTGGGCAAGAGCGTGCATGCTCCTCCTAAGCTGCGCGCATACTTGCTGAAAATGGTCGATTCTGTTGCAGCTTTAGGCTGAGAGAATTCTGTGAGCTCAAGAAATGAATAAAGAAATGTGCAATATACAGAGAGAGAGAGCAGCAGCAGCAGCAGCAGCAGTGCTTTTCCCACACGAAATCGTACTCCTACTCATGCCTCTGCCTCACCCAGACCCAGAGGAAAATGACTCGGATTTTATTATTATTATTCTTAGTTAATTATGCAATAAAATAAACAAGCTTGTCTTGTATAAACAAACTACTCCAAATCTCCAGTTTAATTTATTACAAGAATACGGATGTATGTAATGTTTTCTGTATTTAAATGAATTCTTTGACTTGGCAAATAAATTAAATAAGGCAGGCCTTCATTTTATGGCCTAATCAATCTATCTTTCTTTGAATAATGCAATGCAGTGACTACAAGATTACATGCTTGCTTTCCCAATTTCTTTTTTTTTTTTTTGGTGAATTGGCGGCAATTGTATCGTAAATTTTAATTATTAATAATTTATATATATCGATCATCAATATTAAATATGTATAATTAATTAATAACTACTAATAAAGATTTACCTATTGTTGTTAGAATTCAAACTCATGACCTCTTGATCATGAATCTTAACTATACCAACTAATCTAAGCCTCGTTGACGATTCTGATCTTTCTCATAATGATATTATGTAGGATAAATTACAATCATCTCTCCTAATATTTGACATAATTGCAAATATCTACTCGTTGTTTGAAAAATTACAAATACCCCCTTGACTTTAACGTCCGTCTAACAATTAGTTCATTCCGTTAGGTTTCCATCCAAATTTTACGATAAACTACCTAAAATACCGTTTTGCATTTTAAGTTATAATTTTATGTTTTTTGAAAATTTTAAATTACTTTTATAGATTAATATTCTTTATGGATTAATTATTTCACCCATCCTCATATTTTTTTATATTTTTTCAAATATTTTTTTAAGATTAAAAAAATCAACAACGGTCAAATAGTATTTTTTATATCTCCGTCTATGAATTACATAATGTCCTCAATTCTCTTATTTTAAATGCCCTCAATTATCTTTTTTTTTTTTTTTTGCACAAAAAATCATCTTCTTTATTAATAATTTCTTAGTCATACAATCTAAAGTTAATTCATTCTATTAGTCTCCGATCAGTTACTCGTTTTATTTATTTTTTTTAACTAAATAAATATAATTTTAAAAAATTATGTGCACATGCCAGGTGTGCTTCACTTTATAGTATATACTGAATAAAATATTAAAAAAATACAGTTTTTATATTAAAATATAAAACTGTAATTTTAGTAATAATAAAGTTAAACCTAGACCAAGATTCATTTTTCTTTATTTAATCAATCCTCAACTAAAAAAAATCAATTTGTGGAGCTTACAAGGTGGTGAATTTTTCTTACTTTTCTATTTCGTTTTTAGTAATAATCACTAGAAGAAAATTTATTATTGGTTATATTTTTATTAATTATGAACTAAAATCATGATAAATAATTATTATTAATTATGATTAAATAAAAATCGCTATAAAAACCTAAATTTTCCATCATAGAAATTATTTTTGCCATGGCATATAACTATAACAAATGTTTTAGTCACACTGGCAAAAGCCACAACTAACAACCTTTGCATGGCCGTGGTAAATGACTATTTATTACGGTTATTTTTAAGCGTGGCAATTAACCATGATAAACAGTTACAATTTTTTTTGATAAATTACGAAAAACAAAAAGTTAGGTTATGGCTTAAAATTTGAAACAAACTGAGACCTTTGCTGCCTATTGTTGATGTTTTCATTTTCTATCTTTCGTGGAAAATATATGTTTTCAATTTCGTATAAATTTTTTGTGTAAAGTAAAAATATATTTGAATAAATTAATGAGACTGTGTCTTATATTAGATTGTGATGTTAAATTAATATATTTCAGAATACGTAGAAATAAATATTTTTACTTTAATTAATATCTCAAAAATTAAACTAAAAATAAAAAAATAAACAACTTGGCTACAATACTATACAAATATATATATACAATTTTAAAGATAGGGGGAGGGGGGGGGGGAGGGGTTGATCAGGTAAAGACAAGGGGGGAGGCGTATTTTAGCACGTGGGTTACGAGGTAGCTTGGAAAAGGGTCTTTTTCGAGTGGCGTTTGGGGGATTCGAGATTACGACTTTTTTATGCTACTTCCTATTCTTCTTCTTCCCACTTATATTTCCGAATCCCATTTGAGGAGTCGTCAAATTTCATTTTCGCGTTTTCAGATATATATGTTGACCGCTGGGCACGCGTGTGGTTCACGATAAAATTAATCATACGGCGCACGTTAGTTATTACTACACCCTTGAAACGCTGCCGTGCTCTTCTACCAACCCTTTACCTTACCTTCAAACAATTGTTTTTCTTCGGCATAAAAAAAACATCAAGAAAGGAAAATAAATTAATGGTACGAATTTCTGGAAAGGTAAATAAATTATTTGTGGTGTCTGCTGTCAGACAGAGATAACGGCTAATAATCATTGCACAATCAAAATTAATTAGTATTTTGTCATATTTTTTACTTTTAATTAAAATAATTAAATATTACGAAAAAGTCATATTTCTTCTGGCGTTCGTTTATTATGAGTACTAGAGTCCATGTTACTTTTATAAAATGAGATAAATATTTTTTGAAAATGGAGTCGGAACATTTTTAAAAAAACACTAATGTTTACTTCCTAGAAGATTTTTATTAACCCAGAAAACAATGACTTCTAAATATGCGATTTATTCTAAAAAACACATTTAATGTTAATCACCGTACATTTGATATTTGTTCGGACGAATTTATGTTTTTAGAAGTTTATTTAATTAGAATGTAATTCCAAATAAGCAAATGACAATTTTGAAGTAATGAATATGACATATTTTCTCAATGTGGTGCGTAATAGATGGGACATGCAATGTGCATGATGTTGCTAAATATCTACGACAGACGTGAAAAACATAAACTTCTCAACGTAAAGTCCATGCTAATTTTATTATGATAACTTTGGATTTTGATATATACAAACTTGATTCTTCCTTTCTTTGAGTTTGGGCGAAAATTTTTGAACGAATCTTATGTATTTTACGACTCAATTGGTGTTTTATTGTGTAAAATATTCTTTATTCTGACTTTGTATGAGACTGAGAGTTTTGTCGTGGAAAGATGTCTCGTTAGAGAGAGAAGACCTTAATGCTTATAAATCACTCAAGATTTTTGTTTTGCAATGGAATATAAATGTTTCACAAATGGGACAATAATTCAGACGATTTAATACGTGTTTGTTCGATTGGTGGTATTGAATTATTTCCTATTTTATGTATCATATATTCTATTATTTCTTAATAATAGCATTAACAGATAGTCTGCAAGTGCTCTTATGTATATATATAGTTTATGATCCTTCTGATGGAAAATTCTAAGTTAAAATTAGGTTGGACTAAAATCAATTATATATCAAATTTAATTATATTTAATGTGATTGAATTGATTTAATCGGACATGATTTATATAATTTTTTCCGCTTCTATTCTATTGTGTCTGTAATGATTGTAGGCTAAATGGCTCGAATTTTTTTTCTAAAGAAAATAAAAATCAAAGTCAAGCTAAAGGATATACACCTCCTACTTTTGGTTTTAAATGGGGTAAGAGTAGGAATAGTTGGGGGAAATATCTTAATGTCCTTATGATGTGTTTGCAATTCAATCGATGTCCCATTATATGAGGTATTGTCAACTCTAATTTTATATAAGTCTTATTATTTGTTATGAAAAATACCTCTCGTCAAGGAGAAAAGGTTGCCGGACTTATAAAACACTCAAATTCTTCATTTGCGGTCGATGTGGGATACATTATCAGTCCCTTTCATCACCTTCATGTTTTTCTATTAATTCTTGTAATTTTGGCTAAGCTCATAAAATGTTAGAACTTATAAAATTCTACAAAGTTTTTGGTAATTTTTTATAGAATAAGAGTTTAGATGTTCTAAAAACAAGATGCTAAGAGCTTAGAAACTATTTTTTATTTTTATTAAAAAGGAGTTATTTTTAAGATCTTAACAAATGTCTTCAAATTAATCACAAATTATTTATTATTAGTATTTTATAAGCTTTATATTCTTATTTTATGCCAACACTTCATAAACTCTTTTTTAAAATAAAATTTAGTTATAAGATGTATGAACTTCTATAATCTTGAAAATAAATTTAGTCAAACATCCTCTAAATTTGATATGGATAATTACACTCTCCTTCTCTAATATTTAGTATAATTATACGTAGACCCTCGATGGTTTAGAAAATTATATTTAGTACCCCTGAGGTTTACTTCTGTCTAACAAATAGGTTCCTTCACTAGTCAAAGTTCACCAAATTTGTAGATATTAACAAAAAAAATAAATAAATAAAAATCGATATTTACCCTCGATTGACTTATTAATGACTTATTGCAGGCCAAATAAAATCCTTTATGACTAAACTACTCTTATAATGGTGAAGATATCCCTCCTCACATGCATTAACGTGTAAAGATATATAAGGTTAGTTTGATCATAAAAAGATTTGTTTGACCTATAATAAATCAGTAATAAATCAATCGATGTTAAATATCAACTCTAATTCTATTTTATTTTTTTTAATATCAACAAAATCGATGAATCTTGAATAACAGAGGACCCATTTGTTAGATGTAAGTAAACTTCATAAACACTAGATATAATTCTCCAAATTATAGAGGATTTACGTGTAATTACACTGGGAGAAGGGAGTGTCCTTATCCCAATTTGATAAAGTGACATAGTGTGAAATTCTGTGTCATGGGGAAACGTGGTAAAGGTGTTGTTAAGAAGTAAATAGTATGATTAGGTGAGTATAATTGTAATTAGTTAAGAATCAATCAATCAGAAGGGGAAGAAAAGGAAAGAAGGGGATAGCTAATAACCAACGGTAGGGAATGTGGCAACCCTCCTGATAAGACTCCACTCTGCTATCTCTCTCCAGTTCCCTTCCTCCAATGCACAACTCTTTATCAACTCCCAAATTTTAAAGCATCATAAGTTTTTTATTATTATAAATATTTTACTAAATCATAACTATTAATAAGTAGGTAATATAAAACATTAAATTTTTTATTTATATTTGCTATGGAAAATGAGATGAGGATTAAATTATATCAACTGTTTAGACTTATTTTATATTGATTAATAACATTACTTTTTACGGTTTAAAGGGTATTTGCAAAATCGTAGATCAATTGCTTTTTAAATTATAACTTAAATTAAGTTGGACGAAGGTATTTGAAAATATAATTTCTGTTTATTTAAGTTAAGCTAAAATTTGTATGTAGCACCCCCTACAGCATTACGTTTTAATATCACTAATTATAATACATCCTCCATAATTAAACCCGTTTTACAAGATATTTATATTAAAAGCAATAAATTGTGAAATACAAATTCAAATAAAAATCAAATATTTCTGTAGTTATGTAGCTAAAGATCTCACCCCAAGATATCACTGTTGACCCACCTAATAAGACTGGTAGCACGACTTATGATCCAATTCAGCTAGTCACTGTGACTTATATCCTGAAAAATTTGGCGACGAATGAGATGCCTACTTAATAAGTATAGCTAATTAGCCTATACACATCCATTGATACATGCCATGAAACAAACCAATAAATAATCAATATACGATCACCACAAAATCATAAAGTAATCACATCATAATTACACATCAATCCATAGAACGACATATATATCCAAATTTTCAGTTTAATTTCTGAGGGCCCTGCTTACTCTAATTGGAGTACATCAGTCAATGGTTCTGCCGGCCATCATATCTCATCAATGTCACGTCATACACAGCACATGATACCCGTCGAATGTGATATCCCCACACTATCTGAGTGTGTAGCAATATCAGCACCGGACATCACAACGAACATGACATCCCCACACCACCCCAGTGTGTAGCTATAAGCACAGGATATTCCCTGCTACCCGAAATACCCCGGTACCCTACGCGCCATGGTACTCAGCTTATATTCATTTTTCTCATATCACATCGTCAATCACGTCGTCATCAATCACATCATTATAAACCATTGATCATGTTCCCCAACTAGGTAAGTCATCTCTTTATCACAATTCAACGATATACTCATAAATGACTTTCTCGTTCAACACCATACAACAATATAATATAATATAAGAAAATCATTTATCAAACTGTATAAAACATAAATAATCGCAAGTAAACGCATAACGACATCTTCACATAAAAATCACGTAATCCAAATAAGTATTTACAAATACCAGCTAGGTTTACGACAAACAAGTGTAATCATATATACCTATATAGATCCAATTAACTATACTTATCTCAAATCCCAAAACAATTATATTAGTAAAATGAGCTGATCAATCCTCTACTTTATCCTCATGTCCTGTTGGAACGACGGAGAAGGTAAGGATTTCGAAAATCTGAAATTTCAAGAACTCAGGCTTATCTTCTTTGAAATATGTTTAATTGTGTATGTGTGCATGTGGAAATGGATTAGAATTTTTAATTATATAGTTGTGTGTGTTGGGCAGCAAAATTGAAAGGCAGCATAACATTTAGGTGAAGGCCACGTGTATGGCCTTCATTTAGTGTATCCTCTTTCTTTTTTTTTTTTTTAATATATATAAAAATATATATTTGATAACTTTTATTTAACTTGCTATTTGGTCCCTTATTTCTAGCTTCATATAATTTAGGGTTAAATACATTTTGCACCTCTGAACTCTACATGTAGTTTCATTTAGGCCTCTAAAGTATAAAAGGTAATAAAAAAGTCCCTGACAAAATAATTTGACATTAAAAGGACAAAAATGCCCCTTCTCACTTATCTCCTATACATTTTATTTTATTCCCTAAAGATATATTTTATTATTTCGCCAAAACTACTTTTAGAAATTTAAAATTTTACCCATATTTTATTTTAAAAATAGTATTTAAAATTTATTTATTTTTTAATTAATTATGTAGTACAAAAAATATTTATAATTGCACTATATGCATATATATTTTACAAATTAAATTATTTATGTTTAAAAATACATGTAAATATGTGTAAATAAATTATAATGCATATAATTTTATAAAAAAGTATGTTATATAACCTATAATTTTTTATTTAGGTATATGTACACATAATTAAATGATAACATATCATTACTTAAAAGATTATAGAATATTTTAGAATAATTATATTATAGAGTTGCATATTTATAGTGTATTATGTTTGATGTAATATTATTAAATTGTATAAAAAAATATTATTTTTTTTTAAAAAATTCAACGTATATATAACAACACATGCAAAAATTATGTAAATTTTTAAACATTATGTAAAAAATATAAGGTTTGTAAATTTATAGAGTGTTATACAGATTTTATACTATAATAAATTTTGATAGTATTTATGTTAGATATAATTTTTATAATAATTCAAATTATGTCTTAGGGGAATGATTGAAATAAACATAGTTTAGGGGTGTAAACAATAAGGACATTTTCATCATAAAAAAAATAATCCATATCATGAGGGGCCATTTTGTTACATTTTATAGTTTAAGGAGGTAAATGCACTTTATGCATAGTTTAGGGGTGCAAAGTATATTTAACCCTATAATTTATATCCAAATATTTTATAAGCTTCAATTTAGTCCCTTTAAATTTTGAATATATTTGAATTTCAACTTGTAATTCATTTTTCGATAAACTAAAATTCCTGTAATACTTACCAATAATCCCACGATTATATATAAAAGTTTATGGATGTCACATTGTGAGTGGATGAGGAGGTGCTTATTGCAACTTAATGCATACTTATGAATAAGTTGAACTTTTTATTACTTTTTTGTTCTAATTACTTTTTTTTTAATATTTCAAAAATACTCCCACGTAATGGCTAGAAAATCTACTCACATATTAAGGTAGTTAGGTAATTCACAAAAAGCTATTAATACACTAACTGCATTATCAAACACTCTCAAATTTTACATTATAATCACTTATCCACTTTTTTTAAACAATAAAATAAAATTGAAGAAGCACAAATTTTTGCAAACACCCCTTTAATTTTTTTATACTTCTCATCGAGTTGGTAATTTACGTTGATGCGACCATATTAGTTGTAAATGAGTAGTTTGTTTGATTTACAAGCTTCCTTGTAATAAGAATCCTTATAGGATAAAATTGGGGTGTTGAGAAAGTTAAAACAAACAATATCTCTCGTCGTAGAGCTCCCATCACGTTACGCACTACATCATAAATATAATAGATTCTATATTCTCATTAAATATGTTGTCAAATCAAATCGATCCGTGGTAAATTTATACGTCAAACCACTCATATTTTGAATAATTATAATTTGAATATAACGTTTTGCAGAGATCATGACTCATAATGTAATCATGTAATTTATTTGTGGTGCATTTGGATTGATGGGTTCAAAAAATTATGCATTTTCTTTTCAAAAAAAAAATTGCATTTTAAATCCCTAACAATAAAGTATATGAATTTATCCTGATAATTTTAAATTCACACCTGAAATCCTTCAAATCTATTTTTGAATTATATTTTGTTAAATATTGATGAATTTTAAATTATTTTAATATTGAATCATTTTAATTTTTTTTTTTAAAAAAAATCTTCCATCAAATATAAATTCTTAAATCCAAATATAACATTAGGTTACATTTGCATGAAAGGATTTGATTCGAGGGGAGGATTCAAAATAATAATTTCCAATGACTTCATATTGAATTGATTTGAATTCATAACAATGTCACAAAATATAGTTGAAGCTGAAAGTTCAACGATTTGAAATCTTTTATGTGGCATGAATTTATCCAAATAAGTTTAATAAATTTGATATTAAGATTTGAAATACTTAATCGAAGTGCTTCAACTCAAACACAACAATATAGTATTTGATACATAAGATTAGGTAAATTAGAACAAGTACTATGAAAATTTTCATAATTATAAAAACTCCTCATCGTTTGAAAAAATTAAAAACACTCATTAAAATTAATATTTATCAAACAAATATTCTATCGTGACAATACATTATAGGAAATATTTATTAGACAATCAATAATTTAAAAAATATTTATAATATTTTAAATAATATAGATGCACTTGTAATTTATGATTGCAGAATTTGATTAGTTCAAAAAGTGTAGCACAAGGAGATCTGATATGGGCCCATAAGTCTTTTTCTGGAAAATAATGTGCTGGTCCGTATGTGGGCGCAGTGCAGCACCTGAAAAGCATTTCACTGCAGAGACCGCACTGCAGGAATCTCTTGCCAATAGATGGTCTCTGCACCCCCGCAGTGGGCTCCACAGTTCATCGCGCGTGCATCCATCGAGATTAGGGAGAGCGATCGACGGCGGGGAGGCGACTGTGTGATGGGAGCTTTCACGCCGGGCTAGTCACTCTAGCACACTTAACGAGGGCGTTGGGACTAAAACTCGCCGCAATCCCAGCAGATTCGGTACTCCCCAACGCCGTTTCTTCTCTTGTTTCCAACACCGTTGACTCCAATCCACGTGTCATCCATGCAGCCGATGATCTTCATCCAGATGCTATGTTATACGAGTATACACCGGACCGTATAGAGACGGTACTATACGGTACAATTACACCAAAAATACATTCCAATTTGTTTTCTGATGGTACCACACTCAACTCATGTATGTCTTTGAATATAGAAAAATTCAATATTTAGAATATACTTAAATTATTAATTTGGTTTTGCAAAAGATAGTTTCTCTATATATTTTTAATTATGGGTTTAATTACAATTTACCTCTATGTGATATTGTAAATAAATAAATTACCTTATAAGAAAAAGAAATAGCGATTTACTTTCCTCAATTTTTTAAAATGAAGCAATTTAACTTCCTGTCTAAGGAGGTAAATTACTTCATTTAAAAAAATACAGGGGGTGTAAATTGCTTTATTTTAAATAAAAATCCGCCACATTTAGTTCCATAAATTTCGTAAAGCAAATGACTAAATATGTCAATTTTTTTTATCAATTCTAGAATCATTTTGAAAATCTCATAACTCATAGGACTAAATGTATCGAGTTTGAAATTTTCATAAAGTAGAGGACTAAATGTGTCAAGTTTCCCAATTTTTGGATCATTTTGAAAATCTCATAAAGTAGATGACAAAATGTATCGAGTTTGAAACTTCTATAAAATAAAGGACTAAATGTGTCGAATTTTCTTAATTTTGTGAATATTTTAAAAATCTTGTAAAATAGATAGCTAAATGTGTTGAACCCTCTATTCTATTGGACTAAAAATATAATTTTGCCCAATAAATTTATCAAATTATTCGAATGATCAGTCTATGCTGAAAGGATTTTAGATCCTAAAATTTTCACTTTAAACTATATTTTAATAAATTTTAACTTCATTTAATATGATATTTATTAAATAATGCACATTATCAAACATCCCCTTTATTTAATGAAACTTTCCCTCGAAGAGAGCATCTCTCTATGTCCTTTGGAACATATTGATCCAAGGCAAAGTTATTTTGACCCAAAAATTAATATATAATATATTTAATTTCTCCAAGAATTGATCAACTATCTACTTACGTTCCTCCCCAGAACTTATTGGAACAATACATTTTTGGAAAGGCACTAGACTACTCCGAATGCCCAACCATATTTTATATTCATGTAAAATAAAATTTTATTTTAACATGATAATATTTTTCTAGATATTTATGAATAATAATTTTAATCATTTGTTAAACAATATATCATTTGATCGAGAATAAAAAAGAAAAATTCAGATTAAACTCGTAGATTAAGGTTAGGTTGAGGACGGTCGGGTGGGCAAGTTTTCGATCCAACTATAGGTGGGGGGCTGGGTTCGGAAGTCGGTTGGGACGGGTCTCAGATCTAATCAAACATACTCCTTCGTTATCGATAAACATAACAACAATCTTTATGGAGCGTGCATGATGATAGGAGTTGAACACTGATGTACAAAAATAAAGGGTTTAATATAATTTACTTCCCTATGATATTGTAAATGGGCAAATTACCCCCCTATGCAAAAAAAAAAAAAAAAACTTACCTCCATGTGTTCTTTAAAATGAAACAATTTACCTCCCTAGACAATAAGGTAAATTGCTCCATTTTAAAAAATACAGAGAAGTAAATTGATTCATTTTAAAAAATATAGGAATGTAAGTTGTCATTTTATTTTTTTATAAGCGGATAATTTACTCATGTGTAATATCATAGAAGCGCTTGTATTATTACCAAAAAATAAATCCTATAGTTACGGGAGAAAACAAAGACATTATCAATAATGATCTCATAAAATTGTCCTATCAAAACTAGCATGAATGAACTTAGAATGTTGGGAACTACTTGATTTAGGATAGCAAATTTCCCTTTTTATTGCAATGTTTCAACATATATCCATCCGGGTCTGGTGATGCTGCCCACATAAATTTGTACACACATAAACTATCAGTCATTAAATTATACATGATATCATCTTTACAACCGATCATATATGTACAAATTTACATGAACGACATCAAATTTCCTCGTCAGAGATACATCATCCATTAATTAAGGCACTTAAGTTGAGGCCAACATTTAATACATGACACAAAGCATAATTATCATGATTTTAGTCAATTTAAATAATTTTTTGTTGGTTGAAAATGAGATTTTACAGTCTCATTGCGTGACTGCTGTGATGCAATAGACTTTGGTGAATTGATGGACTATTTAAAAAATACAAAAAAATAACAATAATGAAAAAGCAGTAGCACTCACCCTTCGGTAATTATTAGTAATTAGATTAAAATATATTAATTAAAGAGATTAGGGTTGGATTTTAATCTAAGCAATCAAAGGAATGTAGCATGCTTTGAACCCCATTGACCATGCCACAAATTAAAGGCTATATCCTATGGTATGATATTGCATTCACTTTTGGGTTTTGACTTTAGTAAAACCACTAAACTTGTGATTAGTTATGGATAATCATTATTTCTATATTTTTTTATATATACAAATTAAATAGCGGGCTAAAGATAGCCGGGTAATATAGCAATCCTCTTTGAACGTGAAATGTTTTCATCCCAAGCGACGAGCATTATTTCTGAATTCTTTGGAAGTATTTTCAAAGTCAGTTGTTGTATCAAATGCCGTCTATGCACTAGGCCTTGTGGACCCGTTACATGGTTGGCATCTCATCCAGACAGACTGCTTTCCAACTTTCAGTGATAGGCACGGGACGATCAAATGGTTTAATGATGACACTTCATTCTTGTGAAAGATAGGTTACGAATTCGAGTCCCAAAAAGAAGTTGGGGGAACCGATTTTGATCATCCTTTAAAAGAGGAAAAAGAAAGTATTTTTAGAGCGAGTTGTTGTATCAAATGCCATCTCGACACTAGGCCCTATTGATCCATTACGGATTGGCGGTCATGAGGAATGTCGATCAAGTGGTTCAATAATAACACTTTATTTATGTGAAAAATAAGTCACGAGCTCGAGTTTCAAGAGGATAGTTGGTGGACCAGTTTTGATCATCCCGTGAAAAGATGAAAAAGAAAAAAATTATGTGATAAGTAATATATTGTGTGAAAATTTTCAACACGTAATAATATTAATAAAATTTTACCTTTAAGCATTAGGAGAAATTGCAAGTGAAAAATGGGTGAAGTTGGTTGGTTGGAGGGGACCAAGTTGATGATGTGCATTGTCGTCCTAGTATTTAAGTATTTTAGGAACAATCAAATGATTAAGATTATGATTGTGGTTATACATGTAATAACAACCAGATTTTATTATTATTTAGGGTATAAAAATCATAAATAACCATATATATACATATATAAGGAAAAAGGAGGAAGAAAAAGAGAGAAAGCACAACAAAGTGGGGCCCAAGCATGAATGATAGTTGAAAGTGAAAGAAGGCAAAAATAGGCGTGGCGAAGGAGGAGAAACAACATAAAGAAGAGAGTACAATGTAGGGATGTAAGGAGACATATCCTTGAATTGAATGTAAGAGAACTCCATTTTGTCTATTTTGTCAAGTTTGTGGGCCGATACCTCACCCTTTTTTTTTGGATTTAAAGTAACATTTGAAAGAGAAATTCTATTATCGGATTTGATCAGACTTAAATTATTTGAGTTTCGTTTATTCTGAGCGTTTGACTGAATAAATGATTGGATAAATTTGAACTAAATATATAACAAAAAATACGGAATTAGTTGTAAAGCGTTTACTTTGTTTGATTAATTCTGCAAGTAAATTGATAATTCAACCACCTCAAATCCCTTAGACTAGTGGCTAAAGTTCAGGTTAAAGTTATGGGTTTGAACTCTACTAATGCGTGAGATGTTGTTTACTGTATAATAGGTGTGGTTTTTCTATTATAAGTGTAGGTGTTGTTTGGATGTATATGATTATTGTAGTTGTTTTTGTTAGATTGACATTCGACATGAATGATTAATCGATTCATTATAATAATAGGGTAAATTACATCTACCTCCCCTGAGGTTTGGTATAATTACAAATACCCCCTTGTTGTTTGAAAAATTACAAATACCCCCCTGAGGTTTGTAATTTTCAACCAAAGGCCTAAAATTGATCATTTTGCCCTTGATTTTTTAATCTAACTGTAGAAAAATCAGCCGATGCAAATTGCATTATTAACTACTCTGTGTAAAAAATTTTAAGAACCCCTCCCTGCGCATTGTAGTAAAAAAAATCAAAAAATTGTAAAAATTAAATAAAATGCATAAGGGCATCTTGGTCAGTTTACCCATAAAAATGGATGAAAATGGGTTATTTGTTAGACGGTTACAAACCTCAGGGGGTATTTATAATTTTTCAAACAACGAGGGGGTATTTATAATTATGCCAAACTTCAGGGGAGGTAAATGTAATTTACCCAAAATAATAATAGTTTATCGCTTTCACTTCAAAAAACTCAACCACCTCAAGAGATGAGTTGAGTTGTGTAGGTTCTACGGCAAGTTAGTAGCAGCTCTGGATTGAATTTTCTATTGCAAATCTATTTCATCATCTACTCAATTCAAGATACACACGCTATGTGTATAAGGATGACATTTTATATGTTATTTTGGGAAAGAGTTTTTACGTGGTGTGTGTGTATTGAATGGAATAGAAGATGAAATAGACTTTGTAAAAGAACATCTGATCTGGTAGCAACCCCAACTCCAAACGCAGGGCACCATACTGACGTGTCAACGGCCTGCTAGGTTGTACTAAAAATCTTATAAGCCCAAGTAAATGTGGCTACATAACAAGTGTAATACTCTTATTATGTGATTGATGCAATTTTAAATAAGTGTTTAATTACACAACAAGTATGAATGTGATACACTTATTATATATATGGTTATTCGATTCAACTAAATTTAATTTGGATAAAAGCTATCAACACAAAAGCCACATTATTCTCACTCTTCTTTTTTTCTATTTCGAAAAATGGTAGATAATTAATTATAATTTAGTTTAAACAGGTATGTCTAATGGATCTTAAATATGTGCACACTTACAAAGACAAGAATCAATAAATTGCTTCTTTTGAACCTTGTTTCAATGCAGAGGGTGTTTGGTTGAGTTTATTTATAAAATTTTATAAGTTCACCTCCTATAAAATATTTTTTGAGTTTAAAGGTACTAAATTTTATTATATTTTTAAAAAAATTAGTGAACTATTTCGAACAAAATAAGATTATGAATGTTATAATATATTACTAATGACAATTTTGTAATTAATTTGAATGAAATTGAATAAATTTGTTAAAATTTTGGAAATAAATTGGAAACTCCTAACTGTTTTTAAAGGAGTTTATAAGCTTTTAATGTTTTATTTTGGATCTTATCTTATAAAACATTTTAAAAAGCTTATAAACTCACCCCAATACTGATATACAAATATACACTCGATAGACATTTATGATATGGAATAAAAAGAGAAATATATATATATATATATGTGTGTGTGTGTGAAATAGATGATCCAAATTCAAAAATAATATTTTGAGTGGGAAATTGTTTCTATATGGACTAGGTTTGTGAATATTGACTTATACTGATTATGTTTAAGTCAGCATAATGTAGGTTTCGCTGGTGATGTCACAAAATTAATATAATTTGGTATTTTTACACTCGATTCATAAGAAAATTCCTTTTGAACATGATATAATAGAACTATATTGTTCTCTATTTAAATAATATTCAAAACATATATAATATTAAGGAAGAAACTAAATTGTTTGATATTTTTTTTGGTTTGCCAGCCCATCAGAAGCCCAATATCTGGGCCCAAATTTGAAGGGAATGGGATTGACTGTTAATGGCCTTGAGCCCAAAAAATTAGACGGATCTTCACTTTTTGAAGCCCAGATTTGGGATCAAATCGAGCAGAATTAGGGTTTTACAGGGGCTTCATCTTTCAAAACCTAAAACCCTAACCAGCTCGAATTGAACACAATTAATAGCAGGAGGAACTGAAACTTTCTGTTAATTTGAAGATTAATGGAGGGGCTGAAAGAATGCGAGGCAAATTTAGTTGTGTACTTACACCCGTCCAAGGCAAAGTGCGCCAGCGACGCCATCCTCAACGAGCTCAGCTCTTTGATCTTCACGTACTTTATCATATGAGCTACAATTGTTTTTATTATTATGGCGCGTCGGAGTCTATCTTTTCACTTTTTTTCATAGAACGGATGATGCGACGTAGAATTTTCTGTATATTTTGTGCTTTTTTGGGTTAGTGTTGGGATGCTTGAAAGATTTTGCTTTTGCTTCTCTATTATAGGTATAGTGAGACTTTTGAAGGAGTTGTACTGGCATACGATCCGAATATTTGTAGTAATTTGGCGAAGATTCTGCCTGGAATTCATCCATATTTTGGCGTGAAATTGAAAGCTAGGTTGTTGCTTTTCAATCCGAAGCCCGACATGGTTGTAGGTAATTTAGCTATGCAGTGTTGATTATTTTTGATAAAAGATACTTTATTTAATTCATGTGGATGACAACGTTATGTGGATCAGTTCTATTGATTTTTTTTTTCTTTTTTCATTTATTTTGGCAGAGGGAGAGGTGGTTAAAATTACTCCACAGTCAATTCATGCTGTGGTTCTTGGTTTTTCCTCCGCTTTTATCGCAGATGAGGACATCCGTGATGATTTCAAGCATAAAATTGTAAATGTCTTATCTTGAAAATGATACATTATCTACCAGTGAGTTTGAGAAGTTTTAATTAGTGCTTGCGTATGCTCATTCTGCTGTAGAAACGTGGAAAGGAAGTATATGTTAGCCGGACGCATAAGAAACACAAGATAAAAGTTGGAACTATTCTGCGGTTTATTGTGAAGAGGTGAATGCTATTTTCCTTTTTATCTTTATGAAATTCCTATTTTCTTGATCTTTGTTTCAGTAATGAACCTGAACTAGAAGAAATTGGTTTTGAGGTCACAATGTATGTATCTGCACACAGCATTCATGGGAATGGATAATGACAAGTCAAATTTTGGTTTAACTAATGCATAATTGAATAGTGCTTTGCAGGATTGATGCATCCTGGAAAATGCATTACTTAGGTGTCCTTACTGAAGTGGAATGCATTAAAGTGGTGTTAACTGGACATTGAAGATTCTTTATCTGAAGGGTGTATTTTTAAGCCCATGACTTGCTGTAGTCTCCTGCTGCATCAAATTCAGGGGATGAATTGGGTTTAGCAAAATATAGATTTGGGCTTTTCCTGGTGCTCTAGAAATGATTTCCCTACGACGTCGATATTGGATAATTTTCAATTAACATGATGGTTTTCCTAAAAAGATCTCATGTTTCTGCAAATATTTTATTTAGCTCATTGAGCCTGTACTGAGTTAATTTCTGGATCTTTATCTAGACTCCTCATCTGTGTCACAATGAATACTAAGATGCTTTTGCATTAATTAACACAGTCCAGCAGACCACCTAAAATTGTTAGCTGAAACCGGACTTGGTTCTTCTCTTGGAAAATTCTTCATCTTAAACCAGTTCGGTAGGGACTGTTTGTAGAGATGTCAGAGTTAACTTTCACTAAATATATTTGAATGAAGATCTTTAACTCAACCCCAGTTTTGGGATGTCAGAGAATTGGAGGAATATTTGAAGTATGTTCAAATTAGTGGAGATAAATGCTAGTCAATGTTAGTCTCTCATCAGCGACTGTCCGATGATTCAGTCATTGAAAATGAAAAATGTCTTTGTTAGATGCATCATTTGACTTTCTTTTCTCTATGTTTGTATGAAAAGGAGAAAAGAAAATGCTGAATCGTTCATTTTATTTTCTTATGTGGTAATGTGTTGCTCTTTTATAATTCACCGATCTGCATGTTTATTGTAGCTTTGATGAAGAGATACTTCACATATCAGGATCTTTAGTCGCTGACCACACTGGATGTGCTCGATGGTTGGATAAAAATTTGGACGAATGGTCTCAAGCTGATAGGTTGCGGCTGTAACTTTTTGTCATCTGAACAAAGTTTATCTATAGTGTGATGCTATTTGCTTTTTACCATACCAAACTATTTACATTCTTCTAAATGATGCTGCAGTACCATTAAAAAGAGAAAAAGTGGGGAGGGAGAAGATGAAAAGCCAAGGAGTGACAGATTGATGGTGCAGAGGGAAGCATTGTCGTTGGAAAATGATGTGCAGGTTAAGAAGGCGAAGAAAAAGAAAAAGAACATAGTTGAAAGTTGACGTACAGGCACTCTAGCATTTTGTATACACAAGACTTCATAGGTATTTCTTTTTTCTGTAGCTTGTCAATAAGTGAAGTTTGTCACGCTCTTTGTCACTTAATCACATTTCCATGAACTATAGTAGTTTCTAGATGCTGTTCAATTGTTATTATTATTTCTTTTCCTTTTCCTCTTGAGTTTGCTGCCTCTTGGTGCTGTATGTCTTGATTTTGTAAATGATATTTACGGAGTCAATTGAGATTTAAAATTAACTTGCATTGGATATCTCTCACCTGAAGGGTTCGAGTTTTATTTTTTTTGTTTTCTTTCCCCTCTTAACCTTGTACATCTGATTAGCCATTTTTTAGCACTGCCTTAGAGGAGTTTTTTCAGCTTGCCTTCCCTTTTCTTTCTTTTTGTCATGAAGGGTCTCAATTATGTTTCTGTAATCAACCTGGTTTGACGTATGGTTGGATGATAGGGTTTGGGTCCTCATAGATGCTTGATATACCTTATCTCATGATGTTAAGTTTGAATAAGTGTTTTGGGCCCCCCTGATGGCTTTTGGGCGTAGTATGTTTCCAAATCATGTGCAATGCTTGGGCTTTTCCGATTTATGATATCCATGCATTTTACCACACCTAGAACAGCTCATTTAACGTCTTTCTTTTGCCTTTGATTCTTCAAAATTTCGTTTATTGTTACTCAATTTCATGCCTATTTTCTTCGGCATCTTAACCATACAAGTGTATACGTTTGCCATTACAGGTTCTTAAGTATCCAGATCAGAGGAAAAACACCCTCCCTAACTTCGTCAGTATTTCTTTTGTTGGATGAGGATAAGTTGGAGGCTCGCATGCTTTTCTGCTGACCATAACAACCCATGGTATGCGATCAAAATTAATTTCAAGGGACAAATGATTGACATTATTTGATGCGTCCACATGGAAGTACATGATGGAGGGTGGTGGAAGTAAATCTATTGTCGCGTCTATTAAAGTTTCCCTCACTAGTATGTTGTTGGTTGCTACTTAAGTGCTATAGTACATCAGATTAAAGGACTCTAGTCGAAACTTGTAATTGTCTATGTAATTAATTATTGTTGTTACAGTGAATGCTGCACAAGAGGTACTTCTATTTGCAATATCTCATTATACCCTTTATTATGACGGAATTTTCTCTTCAAGTTTCTAAAAATTGCGGCCAAGTTATATTCATCACATGTATTTTAGCATATAGTCACAGAATTATGCTATGCTATGACTAATTTTTGAAGAGAACTTCTGAATAGTGTAACTCCTAGTTTTCTGTTATATGCTGTAAGCATACAGGAAATTAGAATTGGTTGTGGTTTGTAAGAAACATTGAATGTGGATTCTTTCAGCCTGGTAGTGGGGATGTCCTAGTTGCTTTTTGCTTTAGTTGAACTATCCTTTTCAGGTCCACCTAGCACATTTGGCTCTACCAAGGGGATCAGAATGTTAGAGGATTATGATGGAATTATACTTCAAAATCGTATGCTAAATGTATCTTCCGTAGGGAAGCCTTGTGATTGAGTGATCAAAGAATAGGTAAGCTCTCTTAGATCAGACAGATTCCCAAGAGTAATTTTCTTGCATTGTATCAACATTTGATAATTGATCAGATTTTGAAATTGGACAAAAGGCAGAAGCAGGTAAGTCTTGTTGGTGTTGGTTCAGTTAGTTTAATGACATGGAACATGTTGTGTGAGCATGCATTCCATTCTTGGTCATATGGCCTTATGATTGACATACCATCTTGATTTGATCAATCTTGTGTTTGAGAATTTATGACAGCTGATCCACATAATCTGAGTGGGATCTCACCATTCATGATCAATCTACACAGGTATGGTGGTGTTTTCATAAACTAGTCCTATATTCCTTTTATGGCCCCTCCCATAAAATCCAAATGAAAATAAAAGATTATTCTTTCTGAAATGTGGACACAGAGAGAGAGAGAGAGAGAGAGAGAGAGAGAGAGAGAGAGAGAGAGAGAGAGAGAGAGAGAGAGAGAGAAGAGAGAGAGATGGGAGATTTCAGGTTGGTAAATGATGCTCTCTGAGTTGCATCTTCCTCCCATGTGCAGATGGATTTTATAATCAGAAGAATACAGAGAAGGTTATGACAATATTTCCCGTGTAATCAGGTCTTCTAACGTGCTTCCCTTTCTTATTTTATATATATCTGAATTTGAACTGTTTGGTCATATCTTTTTCTAGTTGAATTGTGATACAAGTAGAGTAGTAGTTTGCTTCGAATATTTGTTTGGTTTACCTTTCCTTCATACATTATAATTTGACCTACTTCTGCAGCTACCCTCTCTTTCTCTCTCTCTCTCTCTTCCCTTTTCAAAAGGGATTTTCAGAGGATCTCTGCCGATGCGATTTCCTCCTTGGGGCTGATGTTATAGATCACTTTCTTTTCTTGAATTTATTCATACTCTGCAGCTCATGAAATATAATAATTTCAGTTGAATGGGTTACCATCAACTACAACTTATAGCCCGCGTAAAAGGAGTTACGATATTATGTTGTAGTCGATTCACGACTTGATTATATAGAATCGTGGCGATCTGCTCACTTTTTGAACAGTCATCGACATACTCTAGTTTATGATTTGTTTACACAGATCACTCACATTTTTTGGAATTACACATACATCTGTCAGAATCCTTCAAAAATATCGACATCATTATACAAATTATCTCCGTTTTTTCACTCATAAGGGCGGGTTTTACAATTATGCAAAAGGCAGAATTTGTTTATATAACTAGATCATACATCATGCATAGAAAATGTAATAATCCTTATTTTCTAATAATGCAAATTGTTTGTCAACTAATGGTAGTGATTCACATTGTGAGTCTCGTTTAATCATTAAGATCCCCTCAACTTTGAACAGCAAAGATCGCATAAATCAATGATTGCTTCAACTGAATAATCATATGATAATCTAAAGGAAATGATGATTGGCAAAGACTATTGAAGGCTTCACCAGCCACAAATTGCAGCGTGTCGGGGGAAAGGTCGTTAACGTACATCGTTGTGGGTATCAGTCAGCTCAAAACTCCCTGAGAGCATTCCCCAACGCTCATAATTATGTATGTATTTCTGTGTTTCAGCAATAATGCCTTCTCTCAGCCTCTTTCTTGTTAAAAAGTTGGGTAAATTTTGACCGGTTTGACATAATTATAAATAATTTCTCATTATATGAAAAAAAGTTAAATACACTTTACACTCCTGAATTATGCATAAAGTGCATTTACCTCCCTAAACTATAAACTGTAACAAAATGATCCCTCATGACATGGATTATTTTTTTTTATGACGAAAATGTCCTTATTGTTTACACCCCTAAAATATGTTTATTTCAATCATTCCCCTAAGACATAATTTGAATTATTATAAAAATTATATTTAACATAAATACTATCAAAATTTATTGTTTTTATAATTAGTATAAAATCTGTATAACACTCTATAAATTTACAGACCTTATATTTTTTACATAATTTTTGCTTGTGTTGTTATATATATGTTGATTTTTTTTTTAAAAAATAATATTTTTGATACAATTTAAAATATTACATCGAACATAATACACTATAAATATGCAAATCTATAATATAGTTAATCTATAATATTCAGTAATCTTTTGAGTAATGATATGATATCATTTAATTATGCGTACATATACCTAAACAAAAATTTATAGGTTATATAACATATTTTTATATACAATTATATGCATCATTTATTGACACATATTTACATGTATTTTTTAACATAAATAATTTACTTTGTAAAATATATATGCATATAGTACGATTATAAATATTTTTTGTATTACATAATTAAATTTTTTTTATAAATTTTAAATACTATTTTTTAAATAAAATTTGAGTAAAATTTTAAATCTCTAAAAGTAGTTTTGGCAAAGTAATAAAATATATTTTTAGGGAATAAAATTAAATGTATAGGAGATAAGTGAGAAGGGCATTTTTGTTCTTTTAATATCAAATTATTTTGTCAGGAGCCTTTTTGTTACATTTCATACTTTAGGGGCCTAAATGAGACTATATATATGTATAGTTCAGGGGTGCAAAGTGTATTTAATCCTATGAAAAATTATAAAATCTCTCTGACTTTAACGTCCGTCTAACAACAAGCCAATTCCATTAGGTTTTCATTCAATTTTTATAGTAAACTGCCCAAAATATTATTTTGGATTGTAAGTTATAATTTTATATATATTTTAGAATTTTTAAAGATATTTTTTGGACTAATATTCTCTATAGATTATTTATTTTACCCACTTTGAGATTTTTTTTATATTTTTCAAATACTTTTTCTGAAAAAATAAAAAAATCATTCAGGGTAAAACAATACTTTCCACACCTCCGTCTAAGGGTTACATAATATATTTAATTTTAGAAGAGTATTTGTAATTTTTTACATAATGAAAGGGTATTTGTAATTATGCCAAATCTCATGTATGGTCATAATTTACCTAAAAATGTATCAATAAATATTACGTATATACTGAACATTGTGATCATGTCCAATGTTCGCGTTAAAGATTAATACTGAAAAGTGTTTGTTCCTCGTAAATTAGTTCTTTTTATTGGGTAATCATGTAATCTATGTTAATATAAAAAGGAAAAAATTCTCTACACTCACAAACGGGCAGTTGGTGACATCTCTGCACTAATTTTGAGATATGTAATCTCATAATTAGATAATGTTAAAATAAATTGTAATATATATATATATATATATTTAACAAAAGTGACTCCACGGTATTTTAACACCACTACATTAATTTTTTTGTTCTGTCAATAATACCTTAAGTTGGTTTATTTATTTTTTTTTAAAATATGATTTGTTGGTTTATACATTCGATTCTTATTTATAATATATTTTACAACATAAACAATTATTTATTATATGCACATAGGGACGATGTGCTACAACGACTAATATATATATATATATATATATATATAAAATACAATTTTTCACTGGACGATTTATGACACTGCAATATTAAACTTTGAAAATATCAATTAGACTCTTAAACATTTCTACCAATATAATATGTTATATTTATTTCAAATGGCATGCACTCACGTTCACACTTTTATGGTTCTTTTTTTTTTTTAAAAAATAAAATGTGTCATATCTATACGCATGCAAGTGTTGCGTGCAATAATGGCCAATTCCACAAAAAAAAAAAAAAGAAAAAGAAAAGAGGCATTAGTTTGCTACCATTCGACTACGAACCACAAATCTTGAGTGATGTTGCCTAAATATTGTAATAACATATAAATCGTGATCATATTCTTATGTGGGGTATATTTTATGAAGATCGTATCAGGATATTCCCAAAGAATATTTACGATCTTTAGACAAAATCTTAATCATTTTATTAATTCAAGATTTTTATGATCTGCCACGATACATTCTAAAGCCTAATGTGTATGGACTCACCGTGATCTTAGATCATTTTGATGTCTGCGGCTCCCGTGAAAGCGTACAGTTGGAAAAAATTTACATATAGCCGTCCTCCATGCAACATGTATAACTTTTGCCACCATAATATTCTTATGGCCTACCTAACTTAAGATTAAAGGGCTATAACCGGGGCCATCCTGATGTGGTTCTGATTATTCATTTTGTGATACAATTGAAAAAATCACAACATATTTCACTTTTTGAGAATAACTACGCATAATTTCACTTAAATAAATATTGTCCTGAATTTTTGATACAACATATCTTATATCCCATTGAACATTACCATTGGAAAGTGTTGGTTTGCATCAAACGAATGGTTTTCAACAGGAATTAATTCTATAAATTACTAATTGTCTTCTTTTAATGGTCCTTCTTATATAAATAATCAAAAAAATAAAATTTATCACGTAAGAAATAAATAAAAATTCTAATTTTAAGGATTAATTACACTTAGATTCTTTTTAAAAATATGAAATTACACTTTTCTCAAAATACTTTTAAATTACATTTGTACTATCACCAAGAATTTCTGTTTACAATTATATCATTCAATTAGGGTTGGAGCAAAAAATGCTGATGTCATCAAAAGAATTAAATAATTTTCTAATTTTACGTTTCATTTAACATTATGTATAAATTGTTGATAACATGGCTAATTTTTTCGTTCATCAAGTGCTACATTTTAACCAATTACAATAATTTGAGAATAGTATTTTATTATGATTACACCCTTTGTATAAATATATGTGTATATTCCATTTACCCCTAATTAGTATAAAAGTATTACTAGGTATCTTTATTAATAAATTATATAAAATACTGAATGAAGATAAAATTAAAAATTTATGTAATTATTTTTTAACGTCAGCATTTTCCATTTAAACTCTAACAAAAAAATGTACAATTGTAATAGGAGAATTTTCGAAGAGGAAGCAAGTATAATTCCAAAAATTTGTTTGAAAAAAAGTGTAATTTTGCTTTAGAACAGACCTAATGGTAACTAACTCTAATTTTAATACAAAACAAATTTAAACACACACATCAGATCAGAATGTGCCGGTATTAGTTGTTACAAAAGATGATGGAAGTATAAACATATGGATATGAAAAAATCGATTTTAAAAAAAGATTTATATTTATATATATATATATATGTTCTTTTAGGCAACAATCCAACGATTTAGACTCAAAATTCTGTATGGTAAATCTTGTGTTCAAATTTGGGCAAAATGCTTTTTTGGTCCCATAAGATTAGAATATTATTTGTTTTGGTACCACAATTTAGGTAGGTGGTTGTTTTTAATCTTATAAAACACATTTTTCAATGTTTTTTGGTCCCATAAAACACGTTGTCAGTTTTTTTGGTCCAAAAAATGACATGTTGTTTTGGGACCAAAAACACTGAAATTGGACCAAAATGCTGAAAAACGTGACATTTTGGGATCAAAAAAGCTAAAAACAGCCGCCTACCTAAGTTGTGGTACCAAAACAAATAATGTCTTAATCTTACGGGACAAAAAAAATATTTACTCCGTTCAAACTTAGGTGTGTGAGTAAGTATATATATATATATATATATATATGTTTTTAAATAAAAAATATATAGATAAAGTGGGGTTGATTGATGATTGGTGTGAATGGGGTTGGGCGGCGGTACGTGCGGGTGCAGGAGGAGTTTGATCATTGATGGAAGGTATGGCGATTGAGATGGTACGGATCATTCATTTCTTGGGAAGGACCTATCCATCATCATCATCATCATCTCAATTACATGCATGGTTTTTGGCGGTAGAGATAAGTTGAAGAGTGAGGGCCAAAGCCAAACGTGCCCTTTCTCTTCAATATCTTCACGTGCTTCCATTTACCCACCTTTTCCAACTTTCTCATCATATATGTTTTGTTTGCTCAATTTTTCCTTGTTTAAAAATATAAAATATTTATTTCCACTTGCCCTCTTCTTCATTAACTTTGTTCCTCAAATGAGTGCTTTTAACTTATTTGAATTAGTCTTATGTTGTTGAAATTTTAAAATGTATTATTAAATTTTATATATGAATTAAGTATATTACAATATATTTAGGAATAGTTATATTTACACTCCCTAACCATTTGTCTTTTGGATAATTACACATATATTCAATCAGAAATATTAACATCATTTACACAAATCACTCTTGCTTTTTAAAAAATTAAGCATACATTCCCCAACAACGTTAACATCATTACACAAACTATCACTGTTTTTTCACTGTCTTGTGTGGTTTTTATAATTATAATTGTACAAAAAAACAGGATAATTTGTGTCAACAAACCATAGGTTATGGAGGTGTAAATGTATTATTTCACGTATTTATTAGGTTATAAATAAGAACATAAATGGAGGATATTAAAACTTCAAATAACATCGACGACGTGAGTTAGACAAACAAAAAATTCCCCTAAAATGAGGGAGAAGAGAAATAAGAATGGAAAAAACTATGTGGATACTCTTTATTCATATAAGGATAATTTAGTCATTTCACTTAAAGACAAACCGAGGTAGTTGCTTTTTGGGGGTGTTGGTATGTGATAGCGGGAATGCATTGAATAAGCCAGAAAGATCAAAATGCTCTTCAAGAAAAGAAGAAAATGCCCAAAAAGCAACTACCTCGGTTTGTCATTGAACACACATGGTTAGTGTGTTTTTGAGCCGCACCCGACCCCCCTAACCCGGTGCATTGATATGGACTACATCCGACGGTAACATTGTTGACACGTGGCTTGCATGGTTTTGACACACAAGTGTCTATAAATATATGGAGGGTCCATTACATAAGTATGCATTTATTACTGCGAGACCACAGTCTACAACTAGATCGCATTCTACGACCTCTATAATCTCGAACCCTAAATTCACTTAAGCTTTGGAGGGTTTTAGTTGAGAGCCACCTTAGTTATCCTGACACTATATGTGCAAGTCAATTATTACTAGTTCAGTTCGAGATACTCACCAAAATTTGAATTCCAAATTATCACCAAGTCATCGTCAGATCGCTACTAAGTTTCCGGGGACTTCGACCAAAATCAGTACATTTATATAGTACTTAGTGATCCAAGCACACATTAAATCAAATACAAAAAAAGGTCATTAATTTGAAATAATTGTGATTTTTACGTTTACCTACCAATAGGGCATGTAGATTTGGGTTCAATGATCATAGAAAAGTCGTGAAAATCGAGGTACAAATTAATGGTTTGCAAATAAGGTAAATTGAAATTACTGAAATATCCTTCAGAAATATAATCTGTTGAATACTTTCTAGAAGTTACTATAGTAATTGTCCTTACACTACGATTTATACAACAACTTCTAGAAGATTGTTTTGTCCAATAAGTAAATTCATTAATAAGGGCTGGCTGTAGTACAAAATTAATTTGAGCACCCCCAAATCTTTCAAGAATTACTATAAAACCCCATTTCACCTCATTATTCATGCACGCATCCAATACTTTTTTTTTGGATAATTACATTTACACCCCTTGATCTATAGTCTATTTACACAAATCACCCCTATTTTTGCATAATTACAGAAACCACCCTTGATAGCCAAAAATAAGGGTAGTTTGTATAATATCGATACTTTTGAGGGATGTAAGTATAATTTTCTAAAAAAATAGGGCTGATTTGTATAAATAATGCTTGCATTATAGTGGGTGTATGTATAATTATTCAAAAGATAGGGATAATTCGTGTAAACATACCATAAATTAGAAGGTATAAATGTAGTTATTCCTTTTTTTTTTTTTTTTTTTGCATGCATCCAATACTTTGTACATACTTTGTCCACAATCTCTAATATTATTTACTGACTTAAATATCAGTGGATTACTCAAAACCCTTTAAAATATTCAAAACATCTTACTCCAGTATATGTTAATAATTTTTAGAAACATCTTCAGAAAAGGAATTGACGTAAATAATTTTTATATATACATCTTCTGTAATGTGTACACCCAAATCTTTCAAGAATTACTATAAAAGCCCATTTCGCCTCATCATTCAACTATAATAGTCCCTGTTTGGATTTTATCTTTATCATTTCTGAAATATATTATTAAATGTGGGAGGGTTTTCAAAATACCGAAAAATCTCGCTCTTGATGCAAAGATGATGTTGCATATCTTATTCCATTTGATATGTATAGAAAATAAACCCATCATCTATATCTATGCTATATATAAATTGACTAATAAACCCCTACTACTTTTTTTCATAACTATCTTTTTAATTAATGGTCAATTCTAGCCACATCTCTTGAGATTTGATATAATTATAAATATCTTATTGTTATTTGAAAAATTATAAATACCTCCCTGAGGTTTGTAATTTTTAACCAAAGGCCTGAAATTGACCATTTTTGCCCTTGAATTTTTTCATTAAAATTGTAGAAAAACCAACTGAGGCAAATTGCATTATTGCTCCCCTGTGTAAAAAATTTAAGAAACTCCTCCCTGCGCATTGTAGTCCAATTTTTTTTGAAGAATTAAATGAAAAATAATTCAGTGCATAAGGGCATTTTGGCGGTTCACCCATAAAAATGGATGAAAATGGGTTATTTGTTAGACTGTTACAAACATGGGGGGGGGGGGGGAGTATTTATAATTTTCAAACAACAAGAGAGTATTTATAATTATATCAAACCTCAAAAAAAAATAGCTATAATTTACCCTTTAATTAATCATATATATCAATAATTTCTTATTCATGTGTGTACATCGAAGTTATTTCATTGTATAAAAAAACCTGATGAGTTATTCATTTTACATTTCCTTCTATTTCATTTAAATAAATAAACATAATAAAAAAAATTAAATTATACACACACATTGAATATGTTGCAATCGCTAGTATTTAAGAAAAAGGAATATATAAAGACTAATGAGACCAAACTTAGTTGGCGAATTTGAGGCCTCATAACCTTAGACGTAAGGTGATGAGGTTCACCAATGCGTGAAATGCTGTTCTGCTCCATAGTAGGTATTGTTTAGATTTAATTTATTTGAAATTATTGAATATGGTATGATTGTTATAATTGTCTTTTTTAGATACTAATATTCGACAGAAATAATTATAATAAATTTCTTTCAACAATTTATCGTTTTCCTAAAAAAAAAACAAGAGAATAAAGGGGGAGAGTTAAAAGAATCTTGTGAATTGGATACATAGATTATAGATAGATTGATTGTGGTGCGCAGTGAGGAGTGGGCGTGGGTAGTTGGAAACTTTCGGCTGGAGCGTGCGCTCACGCAATTATAATAATCAATAACAATCATAATAAGATTCCAACACCTATCACACAAATATGCTTTTATTACACATCTTACGTAGGATTACAACTCCTTTCCAATTTGTTTAAACTCCCAAGTTCGTACTCTCATTGCACCTCCACATTTGGAAATTCTAATTCGGATTCGACTTGATCAAATCTGAACCAATTTGTATGATTGATATACAGTTCAGGAAAAGTGATTAATCACATAACAAGTGTATCACACTTGCTCTATAATTTGTGTGGTTCGGCTAGACATAGTGTCACGGGCGGACTCTTTTGTCGCAACGGAATATTTCATTTTCGCCCGTGATGCCTCTTAGGTTGCACTCAACCTTCGACCGGCCTTCATCCACTCGAGTCCTAACGGTTTCCCCGTCATGTGTCTTCGACACTCGTAGCTCACCAACATGACATTCGAACGCATCCCTGTGTGGCACCTTGTGCTCGGCACTCGCCTATCCGAAATGCCCATGTTTGCCGAGGGTCGCGGCCCGCACGCCTTGCGTGTTTCATATCCGGCCCCAACTAGCTAGCTCGCCATCATGTATCTCACCCACAATCTCGGGTCCTCTCGATACATCTCGCAATGGCTCGGAGCATCCTTGCTCCTTCTCGGCACTATGGGCCGTTCTTGCCCACCACACCCATCGCATGCTCAACGTTCACTCGATACATCACCGGCGCATGTCTTCACCATGCCCGTCTCGTATGCCTCGCTCGAGTAGGACAACATCACAAGTCCGTGGCCCAATCCGGATGCCAACATCTCGCATCAATCTCGCACGGCATGCCCGACATGCCTTCTTGCCTTTCGGCGTGGCCTCACATTTTGCCCACACCGCGGCGTCGCCCCACGACCGCATATCTTAGCCAACGGACCCCCGTGAATGGCCAAAACCCAATAGCACATGTCACGAGTTAGCTCACGAGGTCTTAGAGTGCTTGCCTCGATTGCTCATTCGGCTTAGAGGTGTTGCCCCTGATTTCCCGCAGCCCGCGGGGCAACCTTGCACATAACATAGAACCTCTCGACTCTTTTCTTGCCCAACGTAGGCCATCCTGGCCCTACGCTGCCCGTCCTGTTCCCATCCCGTCCGGGGACTTTAGCCCTCCCTTCGAGGTGCCTAAAGCCGGCCCTTGGAGGCCCCAACATGCCCCCAAGGGTTGCTCATTTAGTGCCTTGCTGCACGGGGGAGGCTAGCTGGAGCTCACCACTGCATGCCTCCCTTATAATAGGCTTAAAAATAATTTTACTTATTCCAACAGTAGACATTAAAGTGGCCGAGGAGCGCACCTTTTTGCTATCTCCCTCGTCCGACGTCCAGATCAAGTGCCGCTTGAACCGTTGCGTAGCCTACGACGTCTACATCCCAAATTCACAGTTTCATCCCCATCCGATCATCCATCGTCCGGGAATTGCCCGCGCAATATTCTAAAACAACCTTCTCGCCACTGCACTGGCAGGCTCCAAACATCGTCATTGTTTCCTACTCAATCGGAACCGTCTAACTCTGAAACTTGGTGGAGATGTTCCCAACAATCCATGGAACACACCACTGAAACAGTTTTGAAAATATCGAAAGATAAAGCACTCTGCTTCGCACTTCAATCTCCTATTCGAGCACAGGATGGCACCCGGTAGTCGCCTTTATAACTCCGTGCCCAAACGTTCATGAAACGACTTCATACTTGGTGGATAGCAACCTCACACATCAAGGAAGTTCTCATACGAACAGTATTGCGATCCCCAATAGGTAAGAGTCTCTGCTCACTTGCCGTTTGTGCACCTGCGTGCCGGCCGGCATTCCCTTGCCGCCCGCACGTCCTCCGCAAGTCACTGCCGATCGTCTTGACTAAGGGGCGGCAGGTGACACCTGGTCCAGGCAAGAATTTCCCCTCCACCTGTACTCCTCCTCTATTTCTTTCTTCCTTTCCTAATCCTTTGTCAATTTGGTAAAACTGATATTAATCATAAAACATATCAAGATCAGACATTTTTTTTATATTCGGGTCGTATCGATTCGGTCATCGACCGATTTGAATGCGGGTATGAATGTACTCATGATGATCACCCGATCATTTTTGGATTAATGCCCCAGCTCGACTTTTGCAATACCCTATATTCTCTTACAACCTTCCCATTCCTCCTATTACAACTCAATATAAAAATTATGACATTTAATCATGTCTAATTGCCATGGTTAATACTAAATAACCGTAGCGAATAGTCATTGACCACGGCCATGAAACAGTTGTCAGTCATGGTTTCTACGAGGGTGGCTAAAACATTTGCCATGGCTAAAAGCCACGACGAATGTTTTTACCACGGCTAAAATCCATGGCAAATAAGTTTTTCATGGTGGAAAAGCTAGTTTTTTGCATCGATTTTTATTTAGCCGTAGTTAATAATAGTTATTTACCACAGTTTTTAACCATTGTCATTAAAATGTAGCTAATATTAATTTTTGTTTTCTAGTGACTGTACTAATTTGAGTACTGGAAGACCATATCCGGAGTTATCCTGGTGTGTGGTTCCTATGATTTCTGATCTTGCGGTTCACGTTTCAAAATCTAAACTTACATAAGCACATTTGAATCTTTCCTTATATGAATTAAACCTAAACTGAACTTACTAAACTCGGACACACATCAAAAGGGCATGCCCTAATCCCCAACTAGTAGTGATCGGAATCAATATTATCCAAATTTTTTAAAATGAAAAAAAAAAAAAACGATCGAATAAAAGGTCGTTGGCACTTCAAATAATTAATATCCATTTATTGAGATTCGTGTATTCATTAAAAACCAAAAAATTAAAACATCTCATACATAATAATTCAATAGTAGTTTTGATCCTTGATTTTGTCAACCTGACTATACATAGAATGTTTTCCTAATTCTAATTAATTCAGCATTTCATGCATGTACCAAAATTAGCGTGTTAATTATACTAAATATTCTTTTCCCACTCTAATTATATATATTCAATATTTTCATCACGATCATTTCACATAATAATAATATTATTAAAGACTTTGCGTGTACGGGTCATTAATATTCTAATCATAATTACAACTCTTGATTAGCTAACACTAATAACCGATAAATGATCATAAATCACATCGATCGATCTGTGCGTACGTAGTATGATTGTTTGCTAAGAAATGTATGTCGAACTGGTTGGTCTGATTTTCAGACACGTCTTTTTGTTGCACCAAACATCATCATATCTTAATTACGTCTTAATTCCTACCAAACAGAATTAATTTGCTGGATTTTGCTGTATTTCACGGTTTATTTATTTATTTTTCAGTTTGTTTGATAAATAAATTATTAAAGCTGGCAGAAAGGTACGGGAAAAAAATGAGTGAGTAGCTTTTTCGCTAGAAATTTAGTGCTAAACTGCTGCATCCCAACATAATGGAGCCAGGCAAAAAGGAAAAATGAAATTTTAATTTATTTATTTTTTGTCTTAATAATCCATTAGCTTAATTAAATAACTTATAAAAGACATATGATCCACCAAAAATAAAGGACTTAATACGATAATTTCAGACCTATATTAGTTCGGATTGTAATTGATATTGCATTTTTATTATACTTTAATTATATATAAATAATGCAGAGATAAAAACATTTTTCTAATTAAGTACGCGGGTGACGTAAATTTTATACACAACATGTATATGTGCAGTACAATACAAGATACATTAGAACAAATAAATGACTTTTTGTTATGGCTAATAATTATCGTGGTTAAAATTAAAACTTGTGGCTAATATTAATTAATTATCACTATACAATGATTGCTAAATGTTGTTTTTACGGTCGAGGCCGAAACATCTATCATATATAGCTGAAAACCATGGCAACTGTTATGGCCAGCTCAAATCATGAGGTTAAAACTTTAAACTTTTGCATTTGTTTTATTAATTTGATCGAAGCAGAAAGTAGGATTTATCATATTTTTTAAGCCGTAGTTATTTACAATGTAGGAAATTGACCATTTTTCTGTCGTTTATAATGTAGGAAATGGACAATTTTTCAGTGTGATATAACACGTTGTTTAATTCTTGATATTCAAAATCTTATAAGTAATCTTAATAATAATTAAACTATTCCGTGAATATTTAGCTAAATTGTTAATTATTTAGGGCAACTGACAAAACCCATTATTATTTCAGTTGATCCATTTAATTGTTTGACTTAATTAGGCTAAACCGATTCAAATAATGAAGCCAACATTTCAGTTACGGACAAAACAAATTAATTCTACTATATGTCTCATAGTAGTAGATATATTTTTCCAACCCAAGTCAAATCTCAACCGTGGATCACAAAATCAAACACACACACACGCATCTATATATATATATATCACTACAAGAAAATCGCTCAATAGCAACAAAAGAAAATCAGCGTCGAACTAATTAGCAAGTAAAAGTTTCGTTGCTAATGTATTATTTAATACAAGAAATTTACATGAATTTAGCAACGAAAATTTACTTTCTAACAAATTTAGCAACAAATTGTTTAAAATATATATTATGTTGTTTAGATTAGCAACGAGAATTTTACTTGCTAGTTAGCTCGACGTTGATTTCAGTAACAAATTTTTCGTTGCTATTAAATTATTTTCTTGTAGTGTATATATATACATTTTTTTATATACATTGGTATATATTTTTAAATTAACCAACATACTATTATTACAATAATCGGTACCAATGTATCAATATTTCTAAATCAATCAACAAATTCAAAGTAAACAAAGAACCAACATACTACTATTAAAAGTAAATTACAAACCTTATATTCGTTAAACTCGAACTCACAACCTCTGAGTTTAGTTATTTTTTATGTCTGCGTCAAGATTACCTCAAAATGCGGCAATCAGCAAACAATTAAGGTTCATTTAATCCTCAAAGTTCTTGATCTCTAATTTACTTCTATGTGCATGTGATTACACACACACACACACGTGTGCGTGTGTCTGTGTGTGAGTATGATTATGGGGGATGGATACATTCAGTGAACGGGGATGAAAGTCATAATACGACCATCGTATACAAAGTACGTACACAGAAATTTTGGGGTTTTGTGAAATTAAAAAAAGGGTAATTAATAATAATTAAGATCCACGTGAAAATGCGTTTATTGCATGAGTCAAATGATGAACATGCATGAAAGATTAATAATAATTAGGACCTGATCATCATCACGTTCGTATGTTATTGTCTGCATAATCTCAGCTGCCTGCACCATGCATGCATGCATGCATGTCCCTTAATTAATTTTGTTTAATTAGGCAGAATAATTAAGATTATGGATAATATTGGATGATCAAACATTAGGATATATAATGAAATCTAATACATATGAAAATAGATATAAAATTGGAAACATATGCAATGTGGCAGCCTCATAAACCAGCTTTGCATAATTCCAAATTGCATATGGATTAAGAATTAATCATAGAATCAATTAATCCCTTTTCATGATTAGCAATTGTGCCTACAGTCTGGCACCCAAAATGGGATAATTTTAAGAAGAATTTATGTATCATTACATCAATCATTAATCCAATACGTTCATCAGTAATTACATGTCCAATATATATATAAAAAAAAAAACAAACTCGTCAGTAATTAGTACTCATGATCTCTAATATTGTGTTTGAACTAATGAATTTGAAAATAGGAATTTCAAATCCCTAAACAAATCCTTAATTTAGACTACATTTGAATTGACGAATTTCGGATTGAGGGGAGTATTTGGAGAAATAATTCCAAATGACTCTATGTTAGAAAAGTATAAAATTCACAATGTTCATTAATAAAATATAGTTCGAATCTAGGAGTGACATGAAAACCATTGAATTTAAAATGATCTAACCAAATTCAAAAGATTTGTATTACTAGCGATCTAATATCCGTAATTTAAAATACCCCGGTCCAAATGTAACCTTAGATTTCAATGCTTTTTTAATCTCATTTTTAATTATTTTTGTGTGATATTGGTGGATTTTATTCTTTTTATGTTTTATATAAAGTCATTTGAAATTATTTTTTCAAATTTTTCGTTCAAATTCAAATCTAACCATCCAAATATAGCCTAATAAAATCATGAGACATGAACTTCGATGACCAGATCAAGATCTAACCTGTCCCAAAAGATGACATTCTTGCAAAATTTTATAATGTAATTAGGATTAGTGATAAACAAGAGCGAGATTGTCTGGGATAAGGCAACCTCGTCATGAAAAAGCCAAAGGAAAAAGCATACACTAATTAAAGAGATTCCAAAAGGTACATGATTAGAACAAAATTAGCCAGGTTAATTTTCCATTATGATACTGTTTAAGGGGACACATGCACGTCATCTTAGCACATCCTTGATGGTATGTATTTTTAACTTATACGTATGTATGTGCACGAGTGTCTGATTTCTTTGTATAGAATCTACAAGAACAAATCGAGATAAATACCCTTTAAAAAAAAACAAAAAAAGTTAAAAATAAAATATGTATTTAATGATGAATTAGATCAAAGAGTTATATTGCTGGAAAATGAAAGATAAATATTTTATTTTATTTTATTTTATTTTGAATAAATAATAGGCAGGGGAAGAACGCCCAACGTGACAACTTCTATTACAGTGAAATGTTCGATTTGAGCTATATGCTATATAAAGAGTGAGCCCATCGTCACAAAACCACGTGAAGCTACGGAAAAGACCAAAATCACTCCTTATAATGAAGTCATGAGTTTACTGTTAGTGATTGGTGTAAAGCAAGGAGCTCGTCGCCCAATCACGCTTCACAAACCAGAAACTTTAGTTCTTCAATTGATCATTCTTCTTGATTTCACCAAATGTCCCTCCTTAGAATATTACAATATCCAGGTGATTAATATGTTAGGGGGAGGGGTGTTTAAGCTATTTTTACCCCGGGCCCACCAACCATCAATACGTCGGCACAAACTTCTAATCATGACAGATTTAGTAACTGCTGATTAAATTAAAAACGCATACTCTTGATCTCCCGATACTTTTTGTGGAAATGATCCTCTTGTCCTAAAAGCGTGCTCTTTGTCCCCACCAATTACAAATAAAATATTTTACTTCAATAATCTATTTTGCTAAAAAAAAAAAAAATACAGGTCGTTTCATTTAAACTGCAGATTTATGTATGGTCAATTATGAATAACAAAACGGTGCCCACAACAAACTATGGTGACCAAATTATACTGTACTATCAACAGTATAAATTGATGCTACATTCAATACGTTGTGTACTGATCAGCGACGATTTTTGGATGAAATACTCGTAATAATGAGAAGCCCGTGGTTTTGGTAATTTACCAGTTGATTAGTGGGTATTATTAAAATAAGGAATAATAAAAAGTGAAAACGGGCCATAGGGGAGAGAGTAAACGGGCCGGTGGGCCCGTAGCCGCAGTCAGTACAACTAAGCACACTTTGTACCTGGACATTTTGAAGGAAAAGCTTTCATCCCCCAAAGTTCTGGCCAACTGTTTTTAAGGGGGCCCCACTTTAAAATTGTGGCTTTAAACATTGATGGCATTTTGGTAATTTCACTTCGTCCCTCCAACTTGGCATCACACAACTGCTACTTGGAGCATACAGTGGTCACATAGTTAAGTTGTTTGGTTTAAAATTAATTAAAAAAATATAAAGTTTCATGTATTATGAATTTAATGAAAATTATTATATAACATTTAATCAAATAAAAAAATATTATTTAAATATTTAAAATACTTATTTTTTAAAATATGGTCTGATATTTTATAAATTTTTAAGATGTATGAGTTTGTAGTAAAATTTTAACTTTTTATTCGGGGGGAAAAGAATGAAAAGCCTATTGATTCTAGGCTAAATTTCACATGTACCATAGCGTAAATAGAGCTCCCTACTTAGAAAATTTTTATATGATTTAATTTATTCCTATAATAGATTTTAAAAAGGTACAAATTGTATACATACTTAAATTAATATTCTCAAAATTAGTAATTGAAAATTAAAAGTGCCACATAATTACATTAATATATAGTCTTGAAAATTAAGGTCTATACGGGACATTTACATAAAAAGTAATAAATTTAAGATAACGAAGTACATTTTTCAGTTAGAAATGTCAGAATATATATAATAAAATTTTCTCATATTTAAAGTAAAATTAAAGCAAGGGAAATTCAATTAAATAATATTTCGAAAAATGGAACTCTCCATTATTATTGTTATTAATAATAATAATAATAATAATAATAATAATAATATAATAAATGCACAAAAATAGTAATAAAAGAAAGGGAGGAGGTGGATATTAATAAAGGTGTATCAGAAAATTAAATTAAAAGGTAGGGGAGAAATGGGGCCCAGAGTCCAACAGAGATCAAATGGGAGGGGTTTGAAGTCTCCCGAGACGTGCCACGTAAGATTTCTGAGTCTGACGTAAGATAACGGTATTCTTTGAAGTACGCGCCTGCCCGCAGCGGATAACTGTGCTCTCTGCCACGTCATCAACTTCCTAGCAAAGGGAGTAGGCCCCATATCCTTGGACATCTTTTTTACCCTTGTTTCAAATTAAATTGGGATTTTTCTCTCCATTAATTTGATGGAAACCCTAATTTCAATGAAAGATTTCATTGAACCTAAAAAAAAATGTTAAAGACTTATTCTCATCCATAAAACAATATTTTTTGTACTTTCTTTCTCCTATAGCTTTGAAGTTCAAAATTATTTTCTATTTTACAATTTCTCAAAAGTTTAAAAAATTGTTATTTTAAAAAGTGAGTTGTTGCATCTCAATATGCAGATCATCTGTCATCGTAATTAGTATCGATACAGAACATTTGGCTCAAAGACGAAAACTCAATTATTACATCGACCTTGTTAATGTATACGATCTCACTGTATTTCCCTCAAGATAATTATATCCTCCAAATTCTAAGAATCAAAACAAGGGAACAAGAATATAAGATCACCTCAATCCCAACAATTCATCCATGTTCCTCCAAAATCCATAAATGCAAGATTATGTTGGAGATACCACATTCATCTTTGTTGGGACATAAGAACTCAATTTGCCTAAGCCATTGAACAATCAATGTACATAAATGTAATGATCCTTAAATCTTGACAAGTGGGACAGTTCAAGTGCCCTTAAGGGGGATGAACTTTGGCATGCCCCTTAGGGCCCATGCCTACATACCTTCTAAAATCTGAATTAAGACTAATTAAAATACGTTCAACCTCGAGGGTTCATACTAATATACGATACGTGTCAACATATCGTCCCAACGCGAACATATAATTAAAATTGATCAAGTACCAAATTAAGTATCAAGAATTGATCAAATAGGGTCAAAATTTGGCTGCTAGCTAAGGAATTTTAAAGAAAGGGATAGATGGGGCAGAGCTGCACATGGTTCATGGCCAGATGTGGAGGATAAAAAATTCTTAGGAAATATAATAATTTTTTGTGTGTAATTATTTAATTTTTGGAGGGGCAATTTAATAATAAAAAGCATCTCTTTTGGAATAGGGCCAAAGCCAACTACCTATAGATGAGAGGAGAATGGGGTTTTGATTAAAAACTTTAGCATGTGAAGGGTTTTGGCCTTTGGGGTTTTGGAGTGTAATTAGAGTTATTGTAGAATACGTGATGCGCCTAAAAAGCACACCACACGGCCACCACTATGGCTGCTTTGCCGCTGTCCGTCTCCGGCGGCCCCACCGGCCGTCATCGATATCCGGAAGTTAAATCTAATTACACAACTACCTCGTAATCTTTGCAAAATCAAGAGTACAGTCTTGAGGGTTGTCGATGTAGTTTAACTCATGGGGTGTACTTGTAAAATTTTATCTCTAAATATGGAGCGGGGATTGTACTTGTAATTTTGCAAAGAGCATGAGATATCACTAGAGAAAATTTACTATTAGCTACAATGTTTTGGCCATGGACTGAAGCGTGGTAAATAATTATTATTAACCATAGTTAAACAAAAATGGATAAAAATAACTCAGATTATCGATCATGGAAACTATTTTTATCATGAGTATGAGTCATTACAAATATTTTTGTCATGACTTTTAATCATGACGGATGTTTTAACCACACTCGGCAAAAATCCTCAACGTCTATTTACTACGATTATTTATTTTTACCATGATAATTAACCATAATTAAATATTAGACATGACCTCATGGAGTGTCAATGTAAATTATCCCAATTTAAATTAGGTGACAAATACTTCGGGACAGATGAAAATAGAAACGTAGACATCTTTTGTGCTACAGTGGGAGTATTAGTCTATTTTTTTTTTTAAAAAAAATACATCGATAGTTTAAATCAACAAACATACTATTATTACAACATTTAGTACGCAACACATCAATATCAACCAAACAAATTCAAAGTAACCAAAGAAACAATATATTATTATTAAAAGTAGACTAAATATCTACATTCGTATGACTCGAACTCACAACATCTTAGTTATAAGACTTCAACCAGATTACTCATGCAAATGATCATTGGTAGTATTAGTCTAATTTGATAGGGTTAATTATAACTACCATTTCTAATTATAAATACAATAATGTGTACTCGATTTAATTAAAAATAGTAATAATAATAATAATAATGGTATTGACTTTGCTAAGTTCTTGGGGAAGGTGCCGTGGTACTGGGCGTTTATTTATTTGTGTAATTTTGACACGATTTTTGGTAATGAGTTGTAATAATTAATTTGAGAATGTGAGTTTGAATTGGCATCTTGTTCATTAATTACAATCCGGAAAAACAAGAGCGTTCTCACTTGTCGTACCCCTTTTCTTTAAATTCTTTAACTGAAGTAACGGAATCACAAGATGTTTCAACATGCTGGTACCACTATCACATTAATTGTCAATTCAATTCTTTTTCTTAGTTTAAATTTTTAATCGTTTAAATTCGATCAAAATGTTCGATTAATATGATATCAAAGTCAAATTAAATAAAGGGTAGTTGTTCGAATCTTATTATCACACATTTATAAAAAAAATATTTCATGTGGAGGGTTTGCATGGAAAGAGATGTGTTAAGAGTTATAATATATTTGATATTTGTATATTAAGTGCATGAATGACTAATGTATAACTCTCGTTTTCTAAAAACAGAGTATGTAGCAATCATATATTGAATACCGGTAGGGTATTTATAAGACCGTTCTTGTTATGGTTTTGCCACACTTCTTCTGAATAATTTTATTTAAGTTGATATTTAATTTTGTAACTTCAATTTACATATAAGTTGTATGTAACGAAACTCTACTCAAATTATAAGGTTTGAATTTCATGACTATATTTGTGGGTTTGATTTCTATCAACGGTGATGCACGTCTATTTCCATAATAATTATTTATTTGTTTGTTTTTTATGTATGTTTTATTTAAAATTATTGTATTTAAACCAACTTTTAATATTTAGATGTACTAGATGATGCAATAAATTATATGATAAGTTGCTTATATAAATAATTATATTTTAAAAAAAGTATTTATAATTCAATATATCTATAATATATAAAATAAAATAAAAATCATATTTGCACGATAATTTTCTGGTGGCAGTTTAATATGATAACATCAGAGGGCTCATGATTGAGAATTGAACCTTCTTAATAGATTTAATTAAATCCAGACTTAGATCAATTACCGTACTCGAAAGTGGTACTCTACCTATGCCACACCTATCCTTATCATGCAGCCGCAGCTTTCACCGCCCCTTTTTTGTACGCTTCCTGATTATCCAATCACAGGCCATTAAAAACAACCCAGCACCCGCAACCCCATTTTCGTAATTATCGACCAAAACTGAGGGCAAATTCTCTACTCCCAACACTATATAATCCCAACTCTCTCCCTTCCTTCAACCCCCTCCTCACTCTCTCTCTCTCTCTCTCTGCAACACACAAAAACTTGAACCGAAACATAAACATCACATTTTCTCTCTCTAAATTCGCTGAGAAGCAGCTGAAAAGATGTCGGCGTGCAGCAAAATCCGCCACATTGTCCGGATTCGCCAGATGCTCAGGAGGTGGCGCAAGAAGGCGGCGATGGCGGCTCGTCGTGCGCCCTCCGACGTGCCGGCGGGACACGTGGCGGTGACGGTGGGCGCGAGCTGTAGGCGATTCGTGGTGCGGACGACTTACCTGAACCACCCTGTGTTTAGGAAGCTGCTGGTGCAGGCTGAGGAAGAATACGGGTTCAGTAATACGGGTCCGTTGGCTATCCCATGCGACGAGTCTCTGTTTGAGGAAATTCTTCGGTACTTGGCCCGAACGGAGAACAACTCGGCCCGGTTCATGAGCTTCGAGGAGTTCCAAAGACACTGCCACATCGGGTTCAGAAGCAACCTTGAGTTTTGGGCCGAGTCGCGGCCCCTTTTGCATGGAGGATCCGATAAGGCCGTTTGGTGAGGCGAGGCAAAAAAAAATGACCGGATTCGGATCGAGAGTTGATACTCCGGATTTTGACCCGTTTGAGTTGGCGAATATTCACGTCTCTCCGATTGAAATTGAATTCCTCAAGGTGCGATTTTAGTAAGGAAGAGGAATGCGACTTTTTCAATTTCCATTTTTCTTTTTTCGTTTTGGCTAAATTTTGTAATTGGTGTACGTAAAATTATTGGGAGAGGGGTGGTGAGTCAGTCAGTGGGTCGAGGAGCTGAATGACCCGAAGACGAAGGAGATGGCAAACGGGTGGGCGGGTCACCACCGGGTCGTCCCGGGTTCGGATCGGAGTGGAGCCTATACATTCATGATTCAACAATCATCACACACACTCACTAACGAATTGACGATGAGGTCACCCCTTGTAAATGATGAAAATCGCGATCGATTTTTACCCGTCCGATTAATGGAAATTGTAAAGAATTTCAAATATATATAAATACCAATGTTTTTATTTTATTTTATTTATGGATGTGGGAATTTCGACTTTTGAATAATTAATTGAAATTGTTAGTAGTGATTTTGTAATAACGTGTTTGGGAGTTGATAGAGGCGGCAGGGCCATGTGAGACCACCTTGTGTCTTTTGGCTTTTGATTTGAAAGGGGCAAGGCAATAGTATCTGTTCTGTTTCACCTGAGTTTGTACAACCTTTTATTTGTTGTAAGAGACGGGATACTATTGACTAGGCTGTCTCTTGTTTCGTCGCGCCGTGCAATCGTGCTTAATTGGGAAAGTTGCACAATCGTGGTTAATTGAGAAAGGAGCAACGATGCATATTAGTGAAGATGATTTCGTGCTCAAATGAATTATACTAATTGTCATATGACTGATGTATTTGTCGTGCGAATAATTGAGTTTGTATGTTATGATATGATTTAAATTGAGTCGAACCAGAAGGTTAATATACTTTGCCTTGATTGAAGGAGTTTGGAATAGAAGGTTCGGGTTCTTATAATAATAAGCATCGAGTTTGTTTGGATAATTTTACTTTTTTTTTTCTCCAGTAGACTTCATTTTACATTGTTGTGGTAAATTTGAAGACGGATTAATTTTAGAGTTATTTGAAATTCTTAACTATAAATTCATTAATTGGATACAGAGAATTAAAGTTTATTAACAAAAATGGGGGTGACTAATTCCAAATTTACTTTTGTTGGGATTTGAGAAAACGCTTTGCATAAATTGTAAGGTTGAGGTTTCAAAACTTTTCAGTGGCCAAAGTTGGTCTACTTGTATAATAAGTTTATAATTTATTGTTTGTATTGCTTTTTTTGTTATGAAATTAAGAATGTATTTGACAAAAGTAGACATATTAACGGACGTATTATATGATGTAATGGATGATTTCTATTAAGAAAAGATTAAAAAAAATCAAATATTCCCTCTTTTGATAGGGTAAATTACAGTTATATTTTTTTCGGGTTTAACATACTTACTTACTGTTTGAAAAATTACAAATATTCCTTTCAAATAAAATAATTATTTAACATCTAGACAATGAAGTGGAAAATATATACATATAAAAGTTGAGGGGTGAGTAAACTAAATAATCATGTAGAACATATTAGTCAATAAATATATTTTAACTTTTTAAAAAGAATATGTAAAGTTATAATTCATAATCCTAAAAGGCATTTTAGACATTTACCATAAAAAATGAACAAAAACTTATGCTAACGGAAACAAGCTAGTTGTTAGATAAACGTTAAAATTAGAGAGGTGTTTATAATTTCTCAAACAACGTAAAAATATTGGTATTTATATTAAATCTTAAAAAAATAACTGTAATTTATCCTTTTTAATAAGTTATACAACAATAGAAATACCACAAACAAACTCTTTCCAAATTATAATACATAGATAAGTCATTTGATTGTTATCAAAGGACACATTGTTATCTTGAGTTGTGTTGACCATTTTTTTCTTTTTTAGTATATTTACACCGAACACTTTGATCTGATTATGGCCGTTGATTTATTGAGTTGTGCAAACTTGATCTGAATAATAAAAATTAATTATCTTATCGTAATACCAAAATAATCATTTTAGTTTTATATTTTTTTGGCGAAAACCGTCGAATTAAATTAAGCAATCTCATATATTAAAAGATGTGCATTTGAGAAAAATAAATATAATAATATAACCGTATTTATTTTTAAAGGAGTCTTAGCTGTGCAAATGTATGATCAAGTAATTCATGTCAAACCACTACTTATTTAAAAAAAAATTGTTCTTAATTAATTAGCACATTGACTACTTAAAATAATGTTTTATTGTTTTTAAATTATTGCTATCAATTATTTAATTTTATTTATTTATTTGTGGTAGAAGTTAGAGGAATGTGGTAATGATTATTGAGATGCGTGATGAGTCTTGGATAACATAATCATTAAGCTATACTCTTCTAGAATAGTGCTCGTTCGAATACTATAGTCTCTATAATTTTAAAATTATGGGTTCGAATTTTACTAATGCATAAATATTTTATCTATTTTAATAATAGTAGTCTGCCAATCGTAATAATAGTTATCGGTTAGTTACACATATATGATATTAACGATTAGCGTATACAAATTGTTGATGATGAAAATTTATAATGTAGTTGTAATCGGTTCGTTTATAAAAAAATTAAAATTATAGAGGTTAATTATGGTATAAGATCGTGGAATTATTTAATGATTTGATAAACCAAAATAGTTAATGTTTGATTTTGAAATTAGTGTCTTAATATATAATTCATGGGGCGGAACAATTAAAAGTAAACTTGGTTCGTAAGTTTTGTTGGATGAAAGGTTGAAGGATCCGATGATGTTTGGGTCAATTTGAAGAGTGGTCAAAGCATGAGGCCACCACATGCTTCTCTCATAAATTATAGGGATAATTATATTTATATTTTTTTATATATCATTATAAAAAATATTAATTTTTTGATACACTGTAAATGATCACGGATCAAAACTTGTGGTAATTAAATCCTGTTAACCATGGTTAAATAAAATCAACGAAAAAATTTAATTTTTTTTTACCAGGATTAATTAATATTTTCCATGATTTTTAGCAATAGCTAAAATATTTGTCATGATTTTGAACACACTTGCAGAAACAACGATTAATGACCGTTGCAAAGTCGTGATTAATTTGTATTCGCCATGATTTTTTTTTTCTTTTGACCACAGTAATTAATCGTAATGAAAAATTATATTTTTTTTATACTATATGGTCTATTTGTACGCACTATCACTGTCTTTTGCGTAATTACAGAAATTATCTCTGTCGGTTGGAAAGTAGGGTAAGTTTGTGTAATGATTTGACAATTCTGGGGTGAATGTGTAATTTTTCAAGAAGTATGTGTGATTTATGTAAATAATATTGATGTTTTTGGTGAATGTATATGAAATTTTTTAAAAAATATGAGTAGTTAGTATAAATAAAGATCATATATCAGGGGTTGTAGATGTAATGATCCCTAAATTATAAGTTTTTTAGTTCCTTCCAAGTGCAGAAGAAAAGGGTGTTTGGCTAAACTTGTTTATAAAACTTTATAAGTTATTTTATATCCGATAAGATGTTTTTTGAGTTTATAAAATCTGAGATATCATTCTAAAGTTTAGGTTGAATTGTCTGAATAAAATATGCAGCTTATAATATATGACTAATGACAACTTTCTAATTAATTTAAGAAAAAAATTGAACAAACTTGTTAAAATTTTTAAAAGTAAGTTAGGAATTTCTAACTTTTGTATAAGAGCTCATGAGCTCTTAAATATCTTATTTATGGATCTTACAAACTTATTTTATAATGGGATGATTACACTGTCCTCCCAAATGTTTGAAGTAATCACATATAGACTCCCAAGTATTTGTTTTCGCCCACCAAATACTTCCTTCTTAGGGAAAATTCGCGATATTTATTGATATTAGCAAAAAAAAATTAATTTAAAATTAATATTTATCCCAAACAATTATTACTAATTTATTGCAGGTCAAACAAATTTTATCTAATCAAATTATCCTTACACGTTTTTACACGTGATAATGCACGTGAGAAAGTACATGTTCATCATTATAAGGGTAGTTTGATCAGATAGAATTTGTTTGACTTACAATAAGTCAGTTATAAGTCATTCGGGTTTAGAGTCCAATATCGGCAAATTCCGTGATTTTTCACTAACGGATGGATCTATTTGTTGGATTGAAAATAAATATCAAAAATATTAAATGTAATTTTTTAAACTATGAGAGATTATATGTGATTATACCAAATCTTAAGAGAGTGCGTCATAATTATCTCTTTTATAAAAGTTGTACCAAGCACTTAATTTGCAAAATCTTATAAGATGTTAAGACCCAAACACCCTCCTCAATCAGCCAATGAGATTTCAAAAAAGCATATTTGATTATAAGTCTTAAATAGTGATTTTGAGTTTGTGGGTTTGGAGCCATAGTTTCTTTTTCATTACATGCATTAACATCTAATCTCACTTTGTCTAACATAATATTTCAAACAATCAATTTATTACAACATATGTCTTGTTATGATGGGCTTCCCTGATAATTATGCTGTCCAAAGCTATTAAACTTTAGCCCATTTTATTACTGTATTTTGAATTCTCTTTTCTAAGAAATACTCAGAAAGGATTAGGAAGACCCATATCCATCAATTTTCAAAAAGTAGGCCCAAACAGTCTGATTCCCAAATTGGAAAATTCTTATTCCGATCAAATTTGATCCAACTAAATCAATTATGTAATAAATATAATACACTTAAGTCACGTTTACATGCCTAAAGGGAATGAGCTCGTCTCTTGGGCCTGCCAGTTCAGTAAGGACAAAAAGAACTGTTCATATGGACTTTAACCTTCTTGCTAGTGGGCCAGTTAAGTTGGGCTTTCACTAGCTGGGTTACTGGATGTGCTTTTGGGCCTGGCTGGAACTGTCCAGGGGCATAAGTGATAAGTTTATGTTTTAAAATTATGACACAATTCCCCACTTGTTTATTTTCAATAAACAAAACATAATATGAATTGGGTTGGATTTCCAGCCGATTTCATATATGTAAACAAAGCCTTAGGACACATTTATTTCACGAGACTAGTCTGTATTGGAGTAATGATATCACTTTAAAAAAGCGAGCAATTTGAAAATTTTGCTAAATATCACCTTAAATAATCATAGAAGTAAACAAGACGTTATATAATCACTCGTTTGAATCTCATTTTTATTATGTTAAAATAAACAAAGCACATTTTAGTAAATAGTCATATCACATACATAATTTTGTTTCAATTATATCTTTAAATTATCACATCCTTGATATAAACGCGCCATTGCGGATTAGAGAGTCCGTACAATTGATATAATTCACCAATGAGATTTTATCCGAGTAATAGATTGGAATTTTCCAATCAATACATTGCGGGTTTGAGTCCAATAAATATGAGTGTATCGTCTATTGTTACGATCCTTTATTATTATCTTTTATTTATTTGAATGTAGTCATTAATTTGAAATTCTTACTTTCAAACTCATCGATAGCTTGCTTACCATATCACACCCGAATGGAATAGTTTCGTTCTTGTAAATCTAATCAGTTCGATGATTGCAAATATTATTATATCAGAAGTACTTAGTCAAAATAATTAATTAAAAATCAACAATCACTCTCCAATTAATTAACAATCATGTTGATTGACGCTACTAGAATTTTTGTAAATTTAGAGGGTGTTCGATTGAAATTATAAGCTTTTCATAATATTTTATAAGATGTTTAATAATTTATAAAATATAAAAATAAGATATTAGGCATTTGTAGGCTCCTTTATTTTTTTTTTATAAAAAATGTAAGGTGATCTAATTGATTTTTAAAATTTAAGTAGCTCAATTCTGATCACATGATCCCAAAATTATCATTAATAACTTAGTATAAGCTCTATGATCTTATCGTATCTAACAATTTAATGCTTAATTCTAGAACAAGATTTACTAATCTTCAAAACTCTAAACGTATTTGAATATATATATATATATATATATGTTTTGTGTGTGCTTTAAAGTATTTTAGATCTATATTTGGATTGATGAATTTGAAATTATAGATTTCAAGTCCTTAATAACAAATTTCTTGTTTTGTTAATTCTAAATTGATGAATTTCAATCCTCAATCTCTATTTTGAACCGTAGTTTGTTTAATATTGACGGATTCAAATTCTTTTAATATGAAGCCATTACAAATTATTTCTCCAAATATTCTCCCGAATCCAAGTCCATCAATTTAAAGATCTATACTATTATAAAAGAAAATTTTTTGTCGTATCAATTTTTGGATACTCAAATTTACCCTTTAATTCATTTCTTTCTGTCATTTTTTTTTTGGTCAGAGTAGTAATATCTTCACTCAACCCACCACTCCACATTTCTCTCTCACCTCATTTCTTCATGTTTCTTTTTCTCACAAATTTCCACATTTTTAATAAATTCACAATTACAATTTATCTTTTCTGTCTATCCTCTCTCCACGTTTCTTTTTCTTTTTCTTTTTCATCCCCTCACACAAAAAATTATATTTTTTCATCTCATACCATAATTTTTTATTATAAGTTCAAAAAAATGGCGTGCAGCACCGACTAATAATTTATCCAAACACCCTTTGACAGTTTTGCCAAGAATCTGTCCATGGGCTTTTAGCCCAAATTAAAGTAGCCCTTTAAGGTTGTTTGATTTGGGAGTAGGCACGTGGGGGTGGTTACACATGTGAACCACTAATTGGGTACTATATAGTACAAGAATTGCAGGTTGAGTACAGGCGTGCAAAACCCACCACGCTCCACAATTCATCTGCACTCAGAAACTTCCACTTGCAAGAAAACAAAAAGGAAGTGTGAAATGATGAGGGGCTTTTTGGGAAGATTGATGGGCTCATGTTTTATGACTAAAGAAAAAGGAACTGAGAAAAAAAATAAAAAAACAGACAAAGTTGGAAGAAACAGAGAATCAGCAGACATGATTATCAAAATCTAGGATTCCAAGAGTGCAAAATGAGGAAACATGTAAGGACAATTGTCCTTTGGGCCATGCCCAAAATGCCCATTATATATTTTAACCCCACAAAGACTTATTTAGGTGGGTGTACTGTAAATTTTAAATTTAATATCTCCATGATGAAATATTGAATGCTCAACTATTAGAGTATTCTACCGATGATTTCTTACCTGAGTGGTGAGGTTCAGGTCCTACAACCAAGAGATCGTGGGTTTAAATACTATGAATGTAGGGTGTTGTTTAGTTTATAAGATGTTTGTATTATTTATTTAGTTGATTTGATGTTGGTGTTGGTAAATTTAGAAATGTTGTTATACTGTTGATTGAATATTGTAATAGTAGTTGGTTGTTTGCTTGTTGTGGAAATATTATTGTATTTTTAAATTAATAGTTCATCGCTCATTATTAAAAAAAAAAAAAAAAAACTATTAGAGTGTCCCGGATGCATGATTACGATGGCACAAAATTTGAAGGGCATTTTGGTCTTTTAGTTTGGAAGGACATGAATTGGGGTAGTGAATAAGAGAGTTTATGGCCCTAGAACTAATAGGGTAATATTAGGAGTATTGTACATTATTGATGGTTAGTGAAAATTTACTTAGATACCCCTCTAGGTAAATTTTTTATATTGTGAATTATGGGTTCTTTTTGTTAATTGTTTTTTTTAAAAATTATTTACTGACTTATTTTGGTGTTCTTGGGACGGGTTATTCTTGTTAAGTGTTATGAGTTTCGGGGCGTCGTATTCTTTTATTATTTATGTTGGATTTACACATGGGGATGATGATCTTTCTTATAGCGTCAACTCATTGACATATTCTTATCATTTTAAAAATTTTCAAGTTATAACTGAAAAAAATAAAAATAAAACTCCATTAATCGAGATTTTACAAAATTATCTGATATGGGTGTAATACGACAAATAGCGAAATGCCCTTAGAATGGTAAAAAATTACTCATACATGATAGAAATTCGTGTATCTTACATAGATCATATTCGACTTGGAACCAAACCATACAATACTACTTGAATTATATTGAACAAAACATTAAATGTTGATGAAAGAATACGCGAAACTATCCGAGAGTACCTTAAAAATATCGGGAACAAAAGTTAAATCAGCCAAGTCAGTTATTGGATTCGTAAATTATTAACAAAATCAACATTTCTCCTAAACTCGTATTAATTTGATCGGAGAAGATTTACCCCGAAACCATCCAAATAACCCTAACTAGTTCTTATGAGTTTCAGTCTTCACATTGAAGGATCTCCTCGATAATTAGGAATAGCCCCTATTAAATCAACCCGATCACTGTCCGTCTATATTTCAAATTTTTTTCCAAACTTGCTAAGGCATTTGGTGAGGCTAAACGCACATCCTCATCTATATGTTGATTTTCACGTGGTTAGACTTTAGTTCTTGATTGTGTAAGTCAGTTATAAGGACATTCATAATTTAGAGGTCAATTCAATGTACTAAGTGTTGGAAAATTAGAACCTGTAAAGCTGTGACGTGGAAAAAGTCACTGCCCTGAAAGTGAAATTTTGGTACGACCATAGTGCAATCATTAGACCCATTTCGCTCCCCAAAGTTCACACAACTACTCTCTAACACGTGCACTCGTGGTAGAGAGTTCGAACAACAAACTAGTATCACTCAAAGAAGAAGAGAGGTAAAATGAAAATATAAATGAGAGGATTCAGATTCAGTGTATCAAATGAAGATGAGAGGCACGCTATTTATAGAGAAGGAGGTCTTGATTCTTCAGTTACTTTAACCATGATTTCCTCAACCAACCTGATATGATTTATCTGATTAAAAAAGATATAGGGAAAACTTGATCTATATTTTTATCAATTGAAGAGACCTGGTCAAACTATTTTCAAGTAAAAAGTAAAGAGTTTAAAGTATAGCATTTTATAGCTTACTAGTAGTCATTTCTTACACTAAGAACCATCTATCATTTAATGAGAATTATTGCAGTCTCATAATTCACTACACATAAGTCTAATTTGTCATCAATGATCTTAATTAGGTTGTCGGGATCATGCTCTATGATAATTTCCTCGTATTATTACACTAACAGTATGCTTATGCCCCCTTTAATTACACCACGTGGCAACACCCAATTAGTAATTACCCCAAGGACAAATCAAATACTGCATGAGCTTGCATTCTCTTCCTCGGATCGAGTACCAGAATTAATTATCAGACAAAATAAATCATGGCAATAGTCAAAATTAAATCGTACGTTCTTAACTTAAGAGTAATTATACCTTCAAACTGATTAGACTTGTTGATTGACCGACAGTACCTAAATTTAGATTCGTTATAATAGCTAATACTCAAATATCGGACTCAATGTTATTACATTAGACACTTGAACTCAAACTCATATCCATTGAAATATTATTTTTGATATGGGTAGGGTCTAAACTCTAAAACAGTCATGGTATAAATATGTGTAAGACCCAATAAATATTCAATAGGTAGGGTTTGGATAAGGTATGCATGTAACAATTATGAATATTTATTTGGTATGTATTCGGGTAGGGTAGTACTCACCCATTTACAGACCTAATCGTAAACTGATTCATCATATATATAGTCCAAATATCTTTCTAGACGAAGAAAAAAAAGAAAAAAAAAACTGATGGGGGTTACTCTCCTTATTCCAAAAATACCCTCAAGAGGGACATAAATTATGTCTATGCCACAGGATTCGCGCACTTCCCAGTTGGGTCGGGTACCCTCGACACGACCTGGGCTATCGACCCGACCGCGTGGATCCACCAGATGCATTCGATCTATTAGTAAGAAATCACCACATTGTGCCACGTGGACCGGATAAATCCGTACACATGGCCCTATAAATAAATGACACTCTCATTTATTACAGGTACGTTTTGCATTTATTACACCTGGAGTTAGTCTTGGTCGATTTCCTCTATCTCGAGCGCTATCGGACTTAAGCATTGGAGGGTCTTCGTTGGAGACCATTCCGGTTAGACTCAATTTGCTCTCTTTTCAGGGACCTCACTATTTGGGACGAGTAATTGGATCAAGTTTGCTGGGAACAATAGAAATAGCAGCCCTATGCTAACTCCTAAGATCGAGTATTCGACCCGAATAAAAAACAATGCAAAGAATGAACGATTATCTGATCTAAGATGTAGATATTTTGTTAATGAATCACCTCATAATCACAGTCCCATCGAGATGCGAAGTGAACTAAAACTATTGCTCATAATCAAGCCATGGATCTATTATTACAAGCGAGTTCGTACTTGAATTAATTCGATATGATCATAACGTAAATTAGAAAAAGAAATCGCCCGTCCCACTTAAGCTATCCCATTTGGGTGGTCGTATATTATCTATTTTAATTCAATTATATGAGCATTAATAAATTTACACTTTGATACGGGTCGTAGAAGCAGGACCTCGTGTAAGGGCCCCATCAGAAGGCACAAGAGAGAAGGCTGGAGGAACAAGGCATCGTAAGAATAAATGAGGCCGAAGGAAGAAGGCACAGGAAGAAATACGAGGAGTCTAGGAAAGAGTACGACGGATATAAGGGGCCTCGTATGCTCATATACTTACAAAAGGCACGGTGAAAGAGGTGGGAGACGGAGCCGCCAAATGTATGAAGAGTTGTGGCTACTGTAGCAAATACGAAGGGTTTATTTAGCGAGCCTACCCGCGAATAAGGATAAACGAGGCAAACCCCTTTACCCTCGAATAAAACAGGAGAAAATCTTAACCGAACCTGACAAGATCAGATATGCTAAATCACGAATATCCGGCAGATCAAATCTGCGGATATGCCTACGACCCCCAGAATTCAGCTATAAAAACCCCCACTCGAAGCACCCAAATGGCAGATTTTAATCTTCTCTTTTGAGTACAAAGATTCCCACCACATCAAATTGGCGTCGTCTGTGGGAACTCAATCAGAAGGATGGTTAAAAGACAAGTAATGGGAAAATCGTGGGGCGAAGGAGGACAAATGGGGGAAGAGTCTAGTCAAGGACTCCAAGAGAATCATGAGCGAAATAATGAAGCATCAAATGTTCGGGAGCACACGGAGCAGCAAACCACCAACACTAGCAATATCATATACTGCTAGAAGCAGCAGCGGAAAGAGGGGCTAGAGCTGCCTTACGTTGGGCTCACCTCGCCAGCGAAAATAACCCGAACAGGGCTAGCCATGCAGGCCCCTCAGCCGAAGCGGGATCTATAGGCAGTAGCCGGGCCCCATCACCAGCGCCACCCCGACCAGAAGACTCGGTGGAGGATCTGCGAATAGAGATGCTATAAAGAGAACTCAGAGAGTTACGCCAACAGCTGATCCCTGAGGTCCCTAGCATAAGGAGGGGAAGTCCCTTTACGCCGGAGATCATGGCCGCCGCGTTACCCGAACACATGCGTCTACCACCGTTAGCTTGTTACGGAGGAGACAAAGGAGACCCCAGGGACCACATAGACCAATTCGTGGCAGCCATGGAATTACTGGGCTCTAACGATTCATTGTTGTGTCGGGTCTTCCGCACCACATTGGTGGGAAAGGCTCAGACGTGGTTCTCTCATCTAGCCCCAGGATCAATACATGATTTTGATCATCTAGCAAGAAGTTTTATTCATCACTTTGCAGGAAATAAGCGCTATCCTAAAAACCCGAGCTATCTATTTGCCATCGTGCAGGAAGAGGGGGAATCCCTAAGGAGCTACATACAAAGATTCTCAAACGAGATCTTGGAGATACCTAATATAAGTCCAAGCTTTTTATCGGGGATAATGGCCTAAGGGTTGAGGAACAGTGGTTTGGTGGACTCGCTCGTAGGCGAACCAGCGTATAATTGGGATGAACTCTTAGCTAGAGCAGAGCGATTTATTCTTATAGAGGAATCTAGAAGGGTAAAGAGCACGCGTCGCCCTTACAGAGAAACGCTAAAGGAAAAAGATCGGGGAAGACAGAATGGGTACGAAAGGAGACGAAGGGAAAGGGCTCGACCGCATGACTCTTATATGCCCTTGAAAACTACGCGAACCCAAGCCTTAATGATGGTGGGAAGAAGTGAACAGATAAGATGGCCTCACAAGATGAAGGAAAATGAGGGGCAACAAAGGTCATCAAAATTTTGCAACTTCCACCAAGATCGAGGACATACCATAGAAGAGTGTTTTCACCTGAAGGAAGAGTTAGAAAGGTTGATACAGATGGGCTAATTTAAACACCTGATCCGCTCGGACAAAGAAGCGACCCACGCATCCAAGAAAAGAAGGGAGGTCTAAAAACCTGGACATACAGAACCGAACGAAGCTATGAACGATGCAAACTGGCCTCAAAGGAGAATAGTCAACTTTATTGAAGGAGGGTCGTACGGAGGAACGATCAGGTCGGCTAAAAAAAGACACTTAAGAGAGATCATGGGGGTGTCCAAAATGAGCCGCTATACGCAAATGGAGAAAACAAAAGCGCCAGTCGTTTCTTTATCCTCGGACGACGAGCATGGAGTCGCGCTTCCGCATGAAGAGGCCCTAGTAATTGTCGCTACTATAGCAAATGTGGAAGTCCGAAGGATACTGATCGATACTGGGAGCTCCATCGATATCTTATTTCTAAACGCCTTCGACAACATGGGGATAGATAGAGGACGGTTGCGATCACGGAACACCGCCCTCATGGGATTCGAGGGTAACGTCGTCCGAGTAATGGGGGAGATAGAATTACCAATCTCCTTTGGAGAGGAGCCTCGGAGAAAAACCCATGTAGCGGCCTTTCAAGTCGTAGATACCAGCCAACCTAGCTACAACATAATTCTAAGGAGACCTATGTTGAATGCCATACGAGCTATCATTTCTACATTTTGTTTGAAACTAAAATTTCCAACCGAATGCAGGATCGGGGAAGTACGAGGTGATCAGAAAAGTACCCGGGAATGTAGATGCCATGCGTTCAAAAGACTGTCTAGCCAAGAGGAGGGGGAGCCCCCAAAGGAGGAGAGGAACACGAACGGATAAACCCGTCTAGTGAAGTCCAACTCATAGCCCTAGACCCCGAACCCTCCAAAGAATTTGTACGACTAAACAAAGGCCTGCCCGCCGAGGAGAAGAGCCGCCTGGTGGAACTCTTGCGACAAATCAAGAGGTTTTCGAATGGGGAGAGGGGAACTCGAGCGGGATTTTAGAAGAATTGGCGGTACACAGACTACATGTGCGCCCCGAAGTCACCCCTATCAAACAAAGAAAGCGAAATTTTAGGAACGAAAGAAATAGGATTATCCAAGAAGAATTGGAAAAGCTCCTGCGCATTGAGTACATACGAGAGGTACACTTCCCAGAATGGATAGCAAATGTTGTGTTGGTACCTAAGCAAGATGGTAAATGGCGTATGTGCATAGATTTCACAGATCTAAACAAAGCCTGCCCTAAAGATTCTTACCAGCTACCTCGAATCGACCAATTAGTATATTCCACGTCCGGATGTGAGAGCCTTAGTATGCTTGATGCGGATCAAGGCTACAACCAAATCAAGCTCTGGAGAGAAGACCAAGAAAAGACAAGCTTCATAACGGAAGGAGGCCTATATTGCTACCAAGTCATGTCGTTCGGATTAAAAAATGCGGGAGCAACCTACCAACGAATGGTCCATAAAGTGTTTGCAGATCAGATCGGTAGAAATATGGAGGTATACGTGGATGATATGTCGGTAAAGAGTACAGACAAGGTCAACCACCTGACAGATTTAAAAGAGTGCTTCGATCAGTTGAAAAAATATGGAATAATGTTGAATCCCAAAAAGTGCATTTTCGGTGTCGAGGGAGGAAAATTCCTAGGCTATTTAGTAACACAGAGAGGGATTGAGGCCAATCCAGATAAAATCAAGCTATACATACGATGAGGGAGCCTCGAACAGTGAAAGAGGTCCAACAACTAGCCAGAAGAATGGCTGTGTTAAACCGATTTATTTCACGAGCTGCAGACAGAGGACTCCTTCTCTTCAAGACACTCAGAAATCCCAGAAATCTTGAATGGACCGACGAATGTAGCCGGGCTTTCAAAGACCTGAAAGAGTACTTGGTTCGACCGCCGTTACTCAGTAAACCTGAGGAATGGGAGGAGCTATTGGTTTACCTCGTTGTATCTCAAGATGCAACTAATGTTGTGCTTACGAAGGATCGGGAGGGAATCCACATGCCCATCTACTACACCAGCCATGTGCTCCAGAGGGCAGAAACCAAATATGGCCCGTTGGAGAAACTTACACTAGCATTAGTACAAACAACCAGGAAATTGCGACCTTACTTCCTGGCCCATCATATCACAGTACTCACTGATCAGCCCCTTAAGCACGGCACGCACTGCAGAGGTGTGTCGGGAGCAGGATGATCAAATGGTCCTATGAACTCAACGAGTTCGCAATACAATACCGCCCCCGAACTGCCGAAAAAGCCTAGGTCCTGGCCGACTTTCTAGTTGAAACTTCTGTCGAACCAAGCGAAGAGCTAGGGACCTAGAGCATGTACTTGGACGGATCCTCGTCGGACGGCCAGGCAGGAGAAGGAGTTTTACTGATAAGCCCGGCAAAGGAAGAATTGTAGTTTGCCATTAGGTTCGAGGCCCCCCTATCAAACAACGAAGCTAAATACGAGGCCGTGATAGCTGGGATGAAACTTGCCCGCCAAATAGGAGTCAAGCGAATAGAAATACGAAGCGATTCACAGCTAGTCGTCGAATAGACCCACGGACGGTTCGAAGCCAAAGAAGCCCGGATGAAGAAATTGGTCCACAAGGTGATCCACCGAATGCAAGAATTCGAGGCCTGTAGATTAATGCAAATCCCAAGGGAAAAAAATGGAAGAGTCGATGGGCTTGCAAAATTGGAGGGAACATGGAAGGAACAGAGGATTCTTACATAACCATCTTCAGAATGACCCCTGAAGGAAGTCAAGGAGAATCCAATTGTGTTCGCAGAACATCAAGGGTGTCGTGGATGGACGATATACGGGGATACCTGGAAAAGGGAGTCGTGCCTTCGGATGCTGGGGAAGCCAGGAGAATCACCAGGTTGTCACGGAGATTCTTCCTTGAAGGAGGATACCTTTACAAAAAATCGATCATCACTCCTCCTTTACGATGCCTAATGCCGGAAGAATCCCTCCGGGTTTTAAAGGAGGTACACGAGGGAAGCTGCGGTAACCATTCAGGAGGAAGAGACCTGGCCCTGAAGATTACGAGGAGTGGATATTATTGGCCCACGTTAATGCGAGATAGTATGCAACTCGTGAAAAAGTGCGAGTGCTGTCAACAACATGGGAATCTCCACCACGTACCCGCAACCAAGATCGAGTTGACCATCCCATCGTGGCCATTCGACCACTGGGGAATAGATCTGGTGGGTCCGTTCCCGCAAGCCCCTGGCCAGAAGAAATTTCTAATCGTGGCAGTAGATCACTTCACGAAATGGATCGAGGCGGAACCCTTAGCTAAGATCACCGAAGTCAATACGGTCAATTTCTTCTGGAAGCATATAATATGCAGGTTTGGAGTTCCCCGAAAACTCACATCAGATAATGAAACCCAATTCCGTGGCCAGAAGTTCGTTGGATGGGGAGAGAAGTGGGGGATAAAATAAATCTTCACGTCAGTTGGCAACCCAAAAGCCAATGGGCAAACAGAGGTCAGCAATCGAATTTTACTGCAGAACTTGAAGACCAAACTGGAGGCATCAAAAAGAAACTGGGTCGATGAAATTACCGGAGTGCTGTGAGCGTCTCGAACCACCCCCCGGTCAAGCACACTGGAAACCCCCTTCTTTTTAGTGTATGGATCCGAGGCTCTTATCCCAACTGAAGTAACCGGACCGACGATGCGAGTAGCTCAGTACGACAAAAAGGCCAATGCCGAAGCCAGGGGACTCGAACTGAATCTGATCGATGAAAGGCGCGCCGAAGCATGGATCAGGTTAGAAAATTACCGCTGATGCACCATACGGGCATACAACTCGACTGTCAAGCCACGAACCTTGCGGATAGGAGACCTAGTCCTGAGGAAGGTTGAAGTACAGATGCCGGTAGGAAAGCTATCTTAAGGGAGGGAAGGGCCTTACGTCGTCAAAGTTGTCTTAAGGGAGGGAGTCTATAAACTAGCCTCAATAAATGGCCATGACATCCCCCGAACTTGGAGCATTTGTAATCTCAAAAAATTATACTGTTGAGGATGTCTGCCGAATAAAAAGAACCCATTGAGGTTCAAAGTTAAGAAAGAACCTATCAAGGTTCAAAGTTAACAGAACCCATCGAGGTTCGAAGTTAAGAAAGAACTTATCAAAGTTCGAAGTTAAAAAAAGAACCCATCGAGGTTCGAAGTTAAGAAAGAACTTATCAAAGTTCGAAGTTAAAAAAGAATCCATCGGGGTTCGAAGTTAAGAAAAAACTTATCAAAATTCGAAGTTAAAAAAGAACCCATCGATGTTCGAAGTTAAGAAAGAACTTATCAAAGTTCGAAGTTAAAAAAAGAACCCATCGAGGTTCGAAGTTAAGAAAGAACTTATCAAAGTTCGAAGTTAAAAAAGAATCCATCGGGGTTCGAAGTTAAGAAAGAACTTATCAAAATTCGAAGTTAAAAAAGAACCCATCGGGGTTCGAAGATAAGAAAGAACTTATCAAAAGTTTGAAGTTAAAAATAACCCATCGAGGTTCGGAGTTAAGAAAGAATCTATCAAAATTCGAAGTTAAGAAAGGACAAAGTCGAAAGATTAAGAACCTATTAAAGGTCGAAGTTAAGAACTCACCCAAAAAAAAAAGGGTTAATTGTTATAAATTCGACAACCATTGTAATTCGAAGTTAAGAGAAATAAAAGAGGTTAGTTGTTATAAATTCGAGAACCATTGTAATTCAAAGTTAAGAGAAAAATCAAAATAAAGCACCAGTACTATTAAAACATCAGTGGGTAATACAAATGGCCAGAGAGCTTCTATTACAAAAGGCAAAAATAGAAGAAGCCTCTCTTCAAAAGGTACAGGGGGGATGTCAAAAATATTCTCCAAAGTCAAAATACTAAGAAATCCTAACTAGAAGGACCTACATCAGTATTCCCATAACCGTTCGCACGAACATTTACAAAGCTTAAATCAAAACCATGAGGTAGGTTGCCGATATTTTTGAACTGGGCTAAGCAGGTCGCAAAGCCATCTACATAATAGGCCGACGCTTGACGATACATCTCATCTGCGTATTTTGACGACCGCTTGAATGCAGAAATAGCAGACGAAGCCCCTTCCTCGCGACCTCGAGCGTACGCTTGCATAGTGGAAGCCTTGATGGCTGCATTCTCCATCGTCATCACGGCTAATTGATTCTCTTTCTCCACCATTTGATTTTTCAGAATGTCAAGCTCCTCCTTCAGGTTGTTCTCCCTTTCTCGAGTCTGGGCCTCGATCTCAGCACATTGGGCTCGGACTCCGGCCTTGGCTTCTTGCAGCTCCCGACGCAACGCTTCAGCAGTTCTTAGTGCGTAAGAGTATTTTTCCACCAGAGCAGTAACGGCTGCGGTGATCTAAAAAGACAAGAGTTAGAAATTAAAAAAGGAAGAAAAAGGGAAAGAGAAGAAACTCACCACAGAGGCATTAGAAAGTATGAGATTGCCTATGCTCGTGAAAGGTCGAGGGGTGAGCACCTTCACGTCAGCCCGGTTCACCGTCTTAGACATATTGAAAGCTCCTGCCTACGGGTCCATACGAGGGGTCAGCACGGGAGCAGGGAAAACAGGTTCAGAAGAGCCAGCCACGGTCTAAACACCCTCAGTACCCTCGGCCTCGACTCGAGGCCTCTTATGAGAAGAAGGAAGATCTTCGACCGAAAGAGGCAAAGGGGAAGAAGGATGAACATCTTGAGGGAGATCAGTTGGAGGAATCATCGAAGGGATGTCCTCTGGGGAAGTGACGACCTCTATCACCGGGGTATCCTGAGGGCAAGGTACTGAAGATGGTGGAGGGGTCGTCGTTGGAGTAGGAGTTAGCTCAGGAGCCAGATCCGAGGGAGTTGAAGGAGCTGACCTTATTCCCCAACTCGAGGGCATGGCCGGGACATCGTCGGAAATGAATTTAGGCACAGCAGCTCGATTCATCATTATTCCTGCAAAATAAGGCAAATCAAACAATCAACTTTAAAAGGAAGTAATAGAATACGAAGAACAGAGACTTACGAAATCTAGTTAAACGATCGAGGGGGCGCTCGTATCGGTCAGGTGCTGGGTAAAGGCCCGCCACTATCAGTAACTCATCCTCCAGAATTTTCTTGGCATTAAATTCGTCGTCTACCAGGCCAGCCTCCTTTATCACCCTCTTAATATGACCCAAGTTAAGAGGGGGTAAAACATTCAAGGACTAAGCCCAAGCAGTGGGAACATTCCATTCAAGCTTCCTAACAAATAAGAAGCGAGATTTCCAAGCCCCATGGGAAGATGATTTTTCCCTAAGAAAAGTAAGCCCAGGGCGTGGGGACAGATAGAAAAAGCATTCTCCAGTAGTAATTTCAGGAGCTAGAACTCCTAGGAAATTTTCAACGGAAGGGGAGAAACCGTAGAGTTGAGAGCACAAAAGGAACCCTACTACCAACCTATAAGAGTTTGGCAAAAGCTGGCTGGGGGGGATTCCTAGCAGATTGAAGATTTCGACCATGAGAGGAGGCAGGGAGAACCTCAGCCCAGAAAGAAGTTGGGCCGAATATACAGTCAAAAACCCAGGAGGAGGGTCGCAGCAGCATCAGAGGCGGAGGGAAGAACCCAGTCATAGGTAGCAGGAAGAGCAATCTAGGCTACTAGTTTTCTGACGGATTCCTCAGTCATAGTGGTGGGGGTGCCAGAGATTACAGCCATAGCCTCACTAGACGCCATGACTGAAACTGGGGAGGCAGTTTCGCAGAAGAGGAAACCCTAGTGCGACGGGGCATCTTCCCTCTAATTTTTTGAGGTAAAACTCGCGTGACAGGGGGGGAGAATCAGGTCCAGAAGTCCCAAAAGACGTCAAATCACTAGTGGAATCCCCGCCCATAAAACCCCCAAAACAGGGTGGACAGATTGTACCTGCCTCCTCACCCCAAGAAACCCATAAAGACAACCTAGTATTGAAAGGAAGGGGGCAATTCGGCGAAGATGTAAAACGTATTACCTGAAAAAACGGAGATAAAGGGCGCTAGAACAGTGCGACTGAAAAATCTCGCTTGTAAAATAGAAAGAAGCAAGCAGAAAAGAATGAGGGAAAAAGAAGATAAGAAAGGGGTATTTAAAGGGGTAAGAATTCGAAAGGTTGCCTTGGGAGAAGGGTAAAAAGGCGGTCAGTAAAAAATGAAGGGACTCGGTGGAAGGACACGCGGCAACCTGCGAGTGCGCGAAAAGGGAGGTGGCAGGCGCGTTCCACAGCATGGCCGAGCTAATGGGCGGCAGCTAGAAAAAACAATCATTGCTACGGGGTTAAAAAACCTCTTTCCTCAGAACCACCAAAATCAAAAGGAAAGGGTTTTCAAAAATTCAAAAGTCATGAAAAACCTCTTTTATCCCGCCAAAAGAAATGATAAAAGAGGCTAAAAAGGGGGGGCAAGTGATACGGGTCGTAGAAGCAGGACCTCGTGTAAGGGCCCCATTAGAAGGCACAGGAGAGAAGGCTGGAGGAACAAGGCATCGTAAGAATAAACGAGGCCGAAGGAAGAAGGCACAGGAAGAAATACGAGGAGTCTAGGAAAGAGTACGACGGATATAAGGGGCCTCGTATGCTCACATACTTACAAAAGGCATGGTGAAAGAGGTGGGAGACGGAGCCGCCAAATGTATGAAGAGTTGTGGCTACAGTAGTAGATACGAAGGGTTTATTTAGCGAGCCTACCCGCGAATAAGGATAAACGAGGCAAACCCCTTTACCCTCGAATAAAACAGGGGGAAATCTTAACCGAACTTGACAAGATCAGATATGCCAAATCACGAATATCCGGCAGATCAAATCTGCAGATATGCCTACGACCCCCAGAATTCAGCTATAAAAAACCCCACCCGAAGCACCTAAAGGGCAGATTTTAATCTTCTCTCTTGAGGACAAAGATTTCCACCACATCACACTTACTATGTAATTAAATCATCTTCTGACACCATTTTGCTATGGAACTTCTTGAAATTAAGTAAATGTGATAGCTCCAAACACAAGTATTTAATAATAGGTAAAATTATATTCGTTATTCCTTAACTATAGATTATTAGTACTTTTAGTCCTATAACTTACTTCATTTATATATTTGGTCATTTTCGATGAATTTAGTCTTGAACATCTCACATGTGATACTTTTTTGACAAATTTAGTCTTGTGTTGACAATCTCGATTCCCTTCACACTGGAGTAGTTTCTATTTTTTCATCATATAACTATAGGTCGTTAGGACCAAAATTATCAACACAAGATTAAATTTGGCCAAAAGAAAAAAAGACCAAATGTGAAATATTTTGGACTAAATTCATAAAAAAAGAATCAATTTGTAAAAAGAGTAAATTAAGATTAAAAGTACTAATGATCTGCAATTACACGACAAAAGATATAATTTGTCTTAATAATATACAATTAAAAAAAGTATTATAAGTCAATATTATTATAAGAAAAGGTGTGGAATTAGAGTTCATGGGAAAGGCAAAGTCGAATCCAATGTAAAAGGAAGATGTGCTTGTGAGGTGAGTGAGAGTGAGGGGGTCCCAATGCTCTATTATTTTGCCTCCAAATCTTATCTCTATTTTTTATGCATATTACTCTCATCATACCCTTTCGTATCAACAAAGCAAACATTCAACATTATTATTCCCTTCCCTTCCCTTCCCTTCATTCTTCTCCTTTACAATTCTTTATTGGAAATTAATATTATATAATTTAAAGGGAACTAATTATAGAAAATTCTATCACTCGTAAATTACGAGTACAATCTTTACTGAGTATTGGTGTAATTTACTTCAAAAGGCATCGATGTACGTATTCAATCTTGAAAGAGTGTCGATGTAAATTACAATTACATGCAGTACTGATGTATTTGTAATTTTTTAGAAGATGAAGTATTTGTGTAATTAAGGAAATCTCGATGTAAGTTACCCTATATTAGATGCTATGCTATTTATACATATACACATAGAAACACACACGGTTTGGATAGGGGTGAGATTGGAAGTTTTAGTAAATTTTTTGTTGATATCGGCATTTTAATTATGTCCAAACCCTAATAGAAGGGGTGCAATTGTAAATGAAAAATTCTTAAAAGGTGCACAAGTTTAATTTCGATTTTTTTAGGAAAATTGTAATTTCGTATTATTTAGGAGGGGTCTAAGTATAATTAACCCTATATTTAAAGGTAACTTAATTCACACCCACTAAAATTATGTCTAATCATACAAATTATGAAAATTACAATTATAACCGCAAATGATGTACTTGTAATATTGCAGAGAATAGAAAGTGTTGTGTAATTGAATTTGACGTCAAGAAGTGTGGAGGAAAATTCTTGCCCGAACCAAATCAATTATAGAACAAGTATGATACACTCGCTATGTGATTGGTCATTTTTCTTAAACCGTACATCAATCAACCGACAAGTGTATTTCACTTGTCATATGATTGGTTCAGATTTTCGCCGAGCCAGATCCGAATTAGGATTTCCCAAATGTGGATGTAATTCACCTAATATTAAATGTTATTTATATAGATATATTTATAAAATAATTTTTAAAATATATAAATAACATAAATTTTATACACACTGATATGTATATTGAAAATGTAATAAGAAAAAACAATATTAATTTTGAATAAAAGATGATAATTTATGCATTCTTCTGTATCGCACTACTTTATATCTATACTGGGACAATCATGCCCCTTACTTTGTCTTCTCTCTTTTTGTGTCCAAACGTAAAGTCAATGTATTCATTCAGTGCTATTTCTGGTGAGAAATGATGGTTGCATCAATTAATAGTAATTCAACACAAAAACAAAAAAAAAAAAAAAAAAACGATAATCTAGACACACAAGAAACTCTGACGTGTCCTAAGCTTTAGGGTCTCATTTTTATAACGAGACGTATTTTTACAATAAAATTGTGAGATTTGAGGAGACAATATCTGATACAACGAAACATCAATCGAATCACAAACCACATAAAAAAAAAAAAAAAAAAAAAAAAAAAAAAAAAACAATGAGGAGCAAACTGCAAAAAGTACATACACTTAAAAAGTGAAACATTTAAAGACTTTAATTTATGGAATAATGTGGCAATATAATTTGAAGGACCACAATATATTTCTTTTTTTTAGATATATATATATATATATATATAATTTTGTACCTCATTTTTTCCATTAGAATTTGAAGAGAGAAAGGCCTAAAATGATAGTGTGAAAATGAAAGTTGTGGCAAAAGCATCTCCAGTCTCCAGACATGACATTACGGGACTACAGAAGACTTCCACTCATCCATGTAATATATATATCTTGGGCTAATGATATACAAATTTGAACATCTTACAGTACATCATTGTCCTCCCACTACTCCATACTTAAATTGTCTTTATTTATATTTTCCATATAGAGTAAAATTTATTTTGACACCCGAGTTTTGTTATTAATGTTATTTTGATACATGAGTAATTACAAATGGCTCAATTAGTACCCGAGTTATGATATTAATATTACTTTGGTACACGAGTAATTACAAATGACTTAATTAGTACCCGAGTTTCACCATTAATATTATTTTGATACCCAGTTGATGTTTTTTATTTATTTTATTTATTATTATTTTTTATATAATGACCATTTTACCCTTAGATAATAAATAAAAAAATAAAGGTATTAAAAAAATGTGAACAAAATAATAATATTTCATTAATTTTTTCTACTCACTTATTTATCAATATTATAAAATAAGTCAAAATGCATTGCAACCATATAAAAAGTTAAATTTGCATTCTAAATTTTTGAAAATTTATAAACTAAAATTGAAACTTTTGACTCTATATCTAAGTTTTGCAATCCAATTTTAATATCTCGATGAAATGAAAAAAATACCTTTGACGATGAAAACTTTGATTCCCCGTGACTTGACTATTAACATAAGTTAATTGATAATAATATTTTTAATACATATATTGAGAGATAATGATAGTAGATAGTATTAATTAAAATTAAAATATAATAATTTTGATAACCAAATATGGGTCATAATAAAAATTTATCAATAGAAATTTATGCAAAATTTTTTTTGGTATATTACTAAGGGTAAATGGGCATTATATAAAAATATAAATAGAAAAAATAAATAAAAAATATGAAGTGGGTACCAAAATGATATTAATGGTGAAACTCGGGTACTAATTAAGTCATTTGCAATTACTCATGTCTCAAAATGACATTAGTTGTGAAACTCGAGTACTAATTGAGTCATTTGTAATTACTCATGTATCAAAGTAGCATTATTGACAAAACTCGGGTACCAAAATAAATTTTACTCTTTCCATATATATATAGAGAGAGGGGCTAAATTACAGCTACCTTTCATGAAATTTGGTATAATCATAAATACTACATTGTTGTTTGAAAAAATATAAATACTCACCTGAAGTTTGTAACCATCTAACAAATAACTTATTTTCATCTATTTTTATAGTGAAATGACCAAAATGCCCTTATACACTGAATTACTTTTTATTTAATTCTTAAAAAGAAATTGGACTATTCTTAAGTTTTTTACACAGATGAGCAATAATGTAATTTACCTTGATTGATTTTTATACAATTTTAATAATAATAAAAAATTCAATGGCAAAATGGTCAGTTTCAGACCTTTGGTTAAAGATTACAAACCTCAGGGGGTATTTGTAATTTTTCAAACAACGAGAGGATATTTGTAATTATACCAAGGGAGGTGGTTGTAATTTACCCTATGGCATCATTTACTTGTTGGGTATAGATTAAGTGTGGATTGATTAAAATGTGATTAAAAGTGTGATAAGAGCAAGTGAGATTAGTTAGTATTGTGTATACTTGAACATGGACAAGTAGTATTAAATCATAATTCATCTTGATTTTTGTGTACCTAAATAGTATTTTTTGGAGTGAATTTATCCATATACCCTTAGCAAAAAGCTTGAGTTGACATGTTGAGTGTTGGACCAACACTCAACACACCCTCTTCTTCACCATTCTTCTGATTTTTACTTCACTCTCCTCTTCACTTTTCACAGTTCGGTTGGCGCTCTACTCCCTTTCCTCAGCATCTGATTGTCGTCATCCGTCGTTGCTAACCTGTTCGTTCCTTCTAGCAACCACAAGGTTAGTTCGTAGTCGAAATAGTAAAGTGAGAAAACAAAGAAATATTGTGGGTTCTCCTAAAATGTTGATCGGACAATCGATTAATATTATTTTACCAAAGTGATGCTCCAGTGAAGATTAAGGTACCGCCATGGACATGCAACCTTTGATTACTCACCTATTTTTTTCGATTTTTTCGAGCGAGTTTATTTGGGTTTGGTTTAAGATTTGTGAAATTTTTCTTATGCTTCAATACAAATCTCGTACAAGATCTTCATAATATGGGTTCACTTACTTGTACATGAGTGTATATTGTAATTCTTTAGCTTTTCAAACCGAAGGTTGGGAAAGATTAATTTCCTACTCTGGACACCGCCCCTTTGTTTAACAATAGATTTTCGTTAAATTCTCAAAAATGTAAAGACAACAAAGGCAATCCTACCTTCTTCTTTGCAGAAAGGTTGGAGTGAGGAATAAATGTCGACAAAGCTGAAAACGCGAAGGTCGAACTCGAGTCAAAAACCAGTGCTAATCCGAGCTGAAAAACCGAATCAACCCAAAGTTCAAAAACTACCAGAAAACATCACAAGGGCAGAGGAAATATACGTTTAGGCACCTCTCAAATTTGTAAGAATCGGAGAAAAAAAAATTTGTAACAAACATTACCGGTCGTCATAGTAAGAACCAGCTTCAAGCTTAGACATGAGATAATGTAGAGTTCATCTTCTAGAAATGAGTTTATGTTGGGAGATTAGAGGGTAGGCAGTGTAATAAAGAAACCAAGAACAACAATGGAGAAGAAGACATAAAAAATCGGTCAAAAAGCTTGCATGAATGGTCACATCATGACCAATTTTTTGGATGTAATAAAATCAAAATCGAAGGGCAAGTGGGTATAAAGAGAAAAAGGATGAGGACATGAAGGGAAATGAAAAATTAATCACAAAAGTGGGCCATAGTGATAAAATAATTTGAGGGTGGAGAAGTGGATTTTAATCTTGCAATTATCACCCCAACATACGGGCCTCCTTCACTAATCACGGGTTGGGCTAAAAAAAGTAAACATATTACTAGCAAGGATTAGCCATGATATCATGGCTAATCCTTGCAAGTAAAGGAGGCCTATATATATTACATTTCATTTTTCTCTTTTTTGACTTTGAAGTCTTATCTCACTGCAAAAAAAAAAAAAAAAATTGCTATACAATAAATAACTACGGCTTAAAAATCGTAACAAATCAATATTACTAACCACAATTAAAAAAAATCAATGAAAAATTTAAGTTTTTAAGGTCAAAATATTTGTCATGGTTTTAATTATGGCTCATGTTTTAGCATGTATAACGACTAATAACCGTTGTGGAACTGTGATAAATTTTATATTTATCACATTTTTTTCTAACTATAGTAATTAACTATAGCAAAAGATCATATTTCTTCTTGTGTTTTTATATATTCACTTTCTTTATTTTTTTTATGGAAAAAGAAAAGGTCAAATTCTAATTAATATTATTGTGGTTGTTCTGGTTTGTGAGACCTAACCATCATTTATTTTTCATATTTTATCATACTCATTGAAATATTCCACAGCTCAATCAACCCCACAAACATATTAAAAACTGTTCACATCTTTATTATTTAAACATTATAAGTGAATTATTACCAGCACAGGGTCAATAGTATTTTACGCCCTACAAAATGAAATGACAAATGAGCAAAATACCTTTAAAAAAAAAAAAAAAAAAACACAATTCCTCCTTCTAAACTTTTAAATAAGAAGCTCAATATCTCTCTATTCGTTTTTGGCAAATTGTCCTTAAATATATATTTGAAAATTGATTGTTTGACATTACACATGCCAAAGATCAACTACCAATTGCATTCCAATGCGCGCAACGCAATAACCTACTTCTTAAAAAAAAAAGAAAAAAAAGAAAAATAAATCATCCTCGTAAAGATGAATTGTCCCTTTTTTATTTTATATCCTAATTCCTAAACAAGACTTAAACTCGTACATTTAATTACAAAACTATTAATAATTTAACCACTAAATTACTGCACTGATCACAATTGATACGTGGCTTGCACTTTGAGCGGTGCTCCGTTGCATGACATATTGTTCGCTCTAACTTCATATGATCAGTCTCATCACGGCTCCATTTTGCAAAACGCCTTACAAGGAAGGAAGTCTTACCTCCGTCAATCCCATAGCGAAACATTGTCCACTTTGACAGTAGTTTCATAGGAAAAAATCACACAATTTTGTCCTATTCAGATGCCTTGCTGGGAAAATGAGATCTTAGGATTTATAAATCACTTAAAATTCTCGTATGCTGTTAATGTGAGACGCTGCATTAATAATATATTAACTATTATATCTGCATTAAACTAAAGATCCAGCTAAGGCAAGAATAGTTGTAAACTCCTGAATTGCGTATGGTAGAGGTAGAGGTAGGGGGAGTGCATCATGTTGACATAAACAACATAAGTTCGTATCTAGTACTTGTAGTAAGGTTGACATTTGAATGATTGAACTGTCTCAATCTCGTGACATTAATTAATGTATTAATTGCAATTCATTACTCCTACTTACTCATAGTTTACACCATTCATCACCTTACTTAAATGTTTCTCCAAACCCCACCTACAAACACTTCCTTCCCAACTTCTCCACAACATTTCTTCCACATCAAAAAATTCTTGGAAATTAGTACTTGTTTGCTCAATTGGAAAGAACGAGTCACTTTGAATCAAATAGTTGTGAGATCGATTTTACCTCTTGATATGAGAGTTGTATTGGTAGGTAATATGTAGGTATATTTGTAAACGATTTAGTTATGGTCCTAGTGGTATATCCTGATCCGTTTTGATTATCGAAGGCGAAAAATGTGATATCGGTGACAAGTGACAATTGAATGACTTTATGAAATAATTAAGAAGACTTGAAACTTGGGTTGGTAATTGCACTTATTTAAAGTTATCATCAGCCATATGAGAATTATATATCAGTTCACATACCAGTCCATTTCACTAATTATTTTAGGACAAGCCACCTATATATATATAAATTGGTCATTCATGATATTATGCAATTTAATTATATATTTATGTACAAAATTTATTGCATTACTCAATACATTTAAATCGAAAAAGTTGGTCAAAGTGATCAAGAATTTCAGACAAAAAAAAATAGGAATAATTACATTTACACGCCTTGATTTATAATTTATTTATACAAACCAGCCCTGACTTTTGTGTAATTACATAAACTACCCTTGACAACCAAAAAATAAATATAGTTTGTGTAATGATGCTGACATTCCTGGGGTGTATATATGTGTAATCCTCCAAAAATATATGAATGGTTTGTATAAACGATATTGACGTTTCTGATAGGTGTATGGGTAACTTTTCAAAAAAATATAAATGATTTGTGTAAATAAATCATTGATCAGAAAGAAATAATTAAGTAAATAACTAATATAACATATATATACCCCCAAATTCATTTATTACTTGTGAAGTAATTACATATAAGTTAATTAGGTTTTGCTTCAATTTAAAGCACAGATAAAGTGTCAGAATTAACTTTTAGAAAGGTCAAAATGAGGGGGCCCTTGAGATGAGTGTCAATAATCATTCACGATTATTATGACTCAAAGTAAAGATAGAAAAATGTTGAGCATCAGAATGCCAAAAAATAGTTTAAAATGCTACTAGAACCAACTTTCTTTTCCCCTAACTAACTGTCAGATTTTTAAAATAATTGTCATTTTATTTATATTTAAATGTACAATTCTTTAGTATAATTAGCGGTTTAATTCATATTTCTACTTGTAATTGATAACATTAATTCATTTTCTTGACAATTTTGTCTCATTAAAATTTTCAAACAGTAAAATATTGTTCAATATTCACAACGTAAAACCTGAAATCAGTAAATTAATGATATTTTTCAAACAATTAATTGATAAGAAAAACATATGTATCATATAAAGTTAAATAAATATTTTAAATCTTTTTTATACAAAATTATTAAGCACACATATCGAACGTGTCATTGTTACTACTATATATATATATATGGTTTGCTTCCTTCCAATTATTTATTTAGAGTTATGATCTAAAGAGCTCAATAGTAACAAGTATATGGTCACGGGTTCGGGGAGTTTGATGTCTATTGATAAATATATGTGATAATTACTGTTATTTGCAGTTTATTTATATTAATTATTCATGTCTTTTGCGTAACTGCATAAATCATAACGGACAATCAAAAAAATAGAGATAATTTAGGTAATGGTGTTAATATTTCTGGGGTGGTGTACGTATATCCTTCCAAAAAGATGGATAGTTTGTGTAAATAGTGTCGATTTTACGGTAGTTGTATGTGTAATTTTTCAAAAAGTACACGTAATTTATGTAAATAGACCATAGTATAATTATTCCTAAATATATGATGTATTGATCGACTTCTCAAAATGTTAATATAATAATATAATTATCTTTTCCAACCAAAAAGAGAAAGTAATAAATATGAAATTGCTATATCTGTTTTATTTTATTGTATTTGAGTACTAATTAAATACTATTATTAATAAATCTGTGAAAGTAATAGTGAATAAAATACGTTATGGGCATGTGACTATATATGTATGAATTGTACAATGTAGAGCGAAGAGGTGTCAATTTTCATAGAAATGGAGAAGCAGTTTCAGAGCAGAGGACATTATTTCTATTTTCCCTAACACTTCATATAATTCTTGGATTCTTTAATGTTGTCCAGATATTATTTGTCTTGTTATGTAATTTTTGTTCCCAAAAGCGACTTCCTACCCATTTTACTTTAGCGTAAATTACAGCCACTTTTCCTGACTTTTGTCATAATTATAAATATTCATTTGTTGTTTAAGAAATTACAAATACCCTCTTCAAATTGAATTATGCAATCCCTAAAATGGTTGTGTGAAAAGTACTATTTTATCCCTTGCTGAATTTTTTTATTTTTGTTTTTTTTAAAGAGTTTGAAAAAAATGTAAAACAATCTAAAGGTGGGTAAAATAAATAATCAATAGAGAATATTAATCCATAAAATTATTTTTAAAATTTTTAAAAATATATAAAATTATAAGTTATAATCACAAAGATTAGACGGAAACCTAATTGAATCAACTCGTTGTTAGACGGACGTTATAGTTAGGGAGGTATTTATAATTTTTTAAACAACAAGGAGATATTTGTAATTATGCCAAATATCAGGGGAGGTGATTGTAATTTACCCTTCACTTTAGGGTTGAATGCAATTTACCTCTTTGTAAATGAGCAAATTATCCCCCTATGAATAAAAAAATAGTGATTTATCTCCCTGTGTTATTTAAAATAGAGCAATTTACCTCCCTATCTAGGAAAGTAAACAGATAGGGAGGTAAATTGCTCCATTTTAAAAATACGGGGAGGTAAATTGATTTATTTTAAAAATACAGGGAGGTAAATTGATTTTTTTTAACCAAATTGGCTTTTTCTTTTTCTTTTTCTTTTTCTTTTTTTTTTTTAAGAAAATAAAATTTTGTAAATCTTTTTTTAAATAAACATTACCAGTTAAACCATTTTATATATAAAAAGTATCATTCAGTAATAATAATATTACAAAAGTTTCGTATATAAACATACATCAAAAACAACAAATACCTACATATAAACGGAGACCACGATTTCAACACATATTTTCATTATATGAAAAGTTTTGATTTCAGCCTCTACTATTAATAGTGAAAAGTTGAAAAGAAATATGAAGATTGTAAGTTCAAGTCACATGAATATGAGTGTATGTCTCATTTGAACTTATTCATTGATTTGAATAATTGATGTATTGAATAGGTTTTTAATCTGAATAATATTGCATGATTTTAGAGGTTATGGGGTCGAACTCCTGCATGGGTTGATATTATTTCTATTGTATAGTAGATATGATTTGTTGTTGTAATAGTTAGGTGTTAGTTATGTGATATTATTGATTTGATTGTTTGTAATTATCTTTAGTCGATAGGACTAAATGTAATCACTTACTTTCGATTACTAAAAATTCATTGCTTCTAATTTAAAAAAGAATACTAGTAATTTAGAACAATCAACAAAAGCAATGGGAAACGTTAAAATCAGTGAGTAAAAGCAGTAAAAATTCCGTTAAAGCGACGGAGATATTTACCACCGTTAGGTGCAAAATCATCCAACCATTTCTTTAGAAAATGAAGACAGGTGATATTAACGTATCATCTTTTCATTTCAAAATATATATCAGATTTTTGCGTCATAATACGTAAAAATTACTATCATTACTCTCAAATCAAAAACACAGTAGAAGTAATCAAATCACCCATCCCAAACAGCGATTGCTCATCAAATCACAAGAAAGTTGAACCACGGTCGGGCAATGGTTGTTGGTTTAATTGGGAATGACGAATTATTTTAAGTTATAGGGTAAATTATAGTTACTTTTTCTAAAATTTGGTATAATTACAAATATCCCATCATTGTTAGAAGAATTACAAATATCCCACTGAAGTTTGTAATCGTCTAACAAATAACTCATTTTCATCCATTTTTATGGGTGAAGTGACCAAAATGCCATTACGCAAACTGAATTATTCGTAAATTTTTTTGAATTTTTTTGAACTACAATGAGTATGAAGAAGTTTTTTAAGTTTTTACACAGAGAAGCGATAATGTAATTTGTCTCGGTTAATTTTTCTACAATTTTAACTAAAAATTCAAGGGCAAAATGGTCAATTACAGGTATTTGGTTAAAAGTTACAAACCTCACGGGGTATTTGTAATTTTCCAAACGAAGAGGGATTTATAATTATGTCAAATATCAGGGGATGTGGCTGTAATTTCCCCTAAATTATATGATTATGGGTTTGATTCTTTTATTGATGAGAGGTTGTAATTGACTTCTTGGTCTTAGACGTGTACTTACCTGTGCTGGTGAACAGAGCCGAAACTACTCAATTTCTTCTCAAAAAAAATAAAATAAAATAAACTCTAATAAGGGATACATTATATTTATTGATAAAAGAACAAAAATAACCTCCCCTAAAAGCAAAATGCCGTTTATAAGCAATTATTTGCATTATTCATTCTTGCGTCGGGTAACCCGACCTGGTGATCCGGCATATGATTCGGCGATTGTCTGACAGGCAAACTCAAGATTACGCCATATGGACAAGATAAATGAGTATATTTGACTCTATAAATATATTCAACCACTTTATTTAATACTGCGCCATTTATTATATTCATAACAACATTAAATATTTTCTCTCGATCTCGAACTGAATCAACCTAACGTTCTTTTCTCTTCTCAAGTTTCCTAACTTTCTATTTGGACTACTCTTGAAACAAACTCGATTTTCTACCCGCATCAAACCCCATACTCATCAAAACAAAATAGGGTAAACATCATTTTTGGTCCCTCAACTATGCTACTTATCCACTTTTGATCCTTCATGTATCCTACTCATCAGTTTTGGTCCCTCAACTTTAATAATTTCATCAGATTTGGTCCCTCTGTTAACTTTTCTATTAAAACTAATGGATTTTTTTTAAAAAAAATACCAAAATTGTGACCAAAAGGGTTTGAACTTGGGTCACATTTTTGACAAAACCAATCTACTACCATTTGGGCAAGTTTGAGTTTTTGAGAATTAGTCTTGTGGAAATTTTATGATTTTTGTATTCGATTTGTTGTTTGGGGCTAATACAGGACTTTAAACGTTTTGAAAATTTTGAGAGACTTAAAAATTAAAAAATAAAAACTTGGGGCTGCTACAAATAAGGAAGTAAGTTATTTTCGGGTTATTAAATGTTTAAACTGCAGACTTGGCCCAGTGGTAGTAGTTAGGATTTATTAAAAATGTGACCCAAATTCAAACCCTGATGGTTACAATTTTGGTTTTTTTTTTTTTAAAAAAAAAGTCCGTGAGTTTTAACAGAAAAGTTAAACGGAAGGACCAAATTTGATGAAATTATTAAAGTTGAGGGACCAAAACTGATGAGTAGAATACATGAGGGACCAAAAGTGAATAAGTGGCATAATTTAGGGAACAAAAATAATGTTTACTCAAACAAAATAACTCTTTTTTTTCTTTTCCTTCTATTTCACATTAAATAATTCAACTTAATATTAGAAAAGAGGCCAAAGAGTTATGGGTAATTGAGAATTTTGGCGTATTATTGAGATTCCGACAAGTACATAACGAACAAACAAACTGCCTGAACCCGTGGGTGGCCCCAATTCCCGTTCGCTACACGCTGAGAGCATGTAGGGGGACCCAATTGGCTTTTCTATAATTCCCGAGGACAAATTGGCCAAATCACATCACTCCATAGACAAAGATAAATATTTTTGGGGGGTTAAATGCAATTTGCCCTTGTGTTAATCAAAAAGAACAATTACCTCCCTATAAAAAAATAACTAGCAATTTACCCCCTGTGTTATTCAAAATGCAGCAAACAACCCCCTTACAGAGGGTTTTTTCCGTTTTAGGGGATTTTTTTGCTCAATTTTTTAAAATACAAGAGATAAATTGCTATTTATTTTTTTAAATGGGATTTTTTGCACATTTTGCATATCACAAGGGGGGTAATTGCATTTTTCCTGTTTTTGGGTGTTATGAAATTGTTCTGAGTTTGTTAAGAAAAATTCTAATTTGTATCTGGTTCGATCAAACTTAATTTAATCATATGATAAGTGCAATAAATTTATCGTGTAATTAGTATAAATATTAAAAAAATAATTAATTATATAACAAGTATATTATATTTATTTTATAATTGATTTAATTCGATCAAAATTTATCAGGGGAGAATTTTCCGTAGGTTAAAGTTGTGAGGGGTTATAGTTGGAACTGGTTGCTCTGCCGACAAATGCCTGTTCGGGTATTACGAACTGAGTGCGTGGAGTCTACCCTCCGTGACCCACGTGTCCCCTAGGCTATTGTGCGCTGGAGAGGTGACGCCTCGCCTGTGGCTCCTCCCTCATTCAATTCAGAAAAGCGTTTGCTTCACTGAAACGTGTGGTTTGTGGTCCCTCATTTTGAGTTTCGGCCCCTCATTATGTACTAATTCCACTTTTCTCCCTCTTCCACCTTTTTCCCTTTTTTGTGTGTGTCTAAAATGAGATAATCATCTTATAATAATTTTTTTTTATGTGTTTTACGATTAGATCGATAATTTATTCTGTAAGATATTATTCTAAACAATACCTCATATTAGGAAAATGAGGTATTGAAATTTATAAGTCGCTCAAGCTTTTTGTCTATAATTTATATGAGGCGTTTGTCTTCACTGCAAAAAATAATAATAATAAAAAAATATTAGTGACAAAATAAACAGGTGGTAATTTTAATATTATCGTTAATTATATATTTAGTTACAAGATGTTTATTTTGTCACAATAATAAATTTTATGATTTTAATAGTGACTATCATTTTATTAAAATTATTATTAGGGACAATTTGTGATAAAATACATGTACAGTGTCACAGTGAGTGACAGTGACGACCTAATGACAACTAATAATGATTGTTATTATAAATCTGTCACTAATTATATTTATTGGCAACTTTATACACAATTTTTGTCAGTAATAATTATGTAATTATGAGATAAAAATTATTGTCACTTAATATATAATTTTAGTGATAACTTAAAAATTATCACTTAATATTTTGTTATCAATATCATATTTTCTTGTAGTGATTGTTATACAACATAATTATCGAAATGGGGTCTAATATAACATTGCACTTAAAATTGTATATTATTGAAAAGATTTAGAGGAATAATTTTTCATTAGGAGTAATTTTACGATTTTGTAATATTTTATAGGCACGATAGTATAAATAGTTGATAGGTGGTAGCTTGTTATTACAAATTATGATAACTTATCCTAGTAAAAGTTGATTTTGAACGATTCTGAACATATAAGTATTTTTCAGACCATGTAAATTTTTATATCTTACGTTTGATTTTCTTTTCTCATTATCGACTATTTATTAACTCATTTTCTAGTAATAATTTGAGGGTTCTGTTCTTCTGCAATTACATAAAAAATTATTATTAACACTGAGCTCGTAAGTTTAACTTATTAAAAATCAAAATTACAGCTGAATTATTTACGTGATTTCTGAAATATTTCATTAGACTGATAAACATAGTTTCTGACCATTTGTTTCAGCCATCCTATCAATGTTTTTACATGCTGTAAATGGATCTATTTAAAACATTTCAACTATCCTGAAAAAATTGTGTTAGGATTTTGTTTTAGTCAAATTGTGAAAGTGTGCCAAAAAAATATGAAAAAGAAATATAGTTGTAAGATACAAAATTTACGTGGTTTGAAAAATTCTCCTACATCCACGATCATTTTAGATCGATTTCTACTAAGATTGTTCTCAGTGATTATAATTAACAGACAACCATCAACTATTATATTAGGGCATCCATAAAGTACCGTAAAACTACAACTTTACCCCAAGGAAAAAGTATCTTAAGGGCCAACTGTGTGCAGCCCTCGCCACACAGCACAAAGTTGGATCATGAGCAGTAATCGATTCCAATAAGATTATTCTTTGTACGTTAATGAACTATTTATATTAGGGCACCGATAAAGTACTGTAAAATTACAATTTTACCCCAAGGAAAAAAAATTTCAAGGGCCAACCTTGCAGCCCTCGCCACACTGCACGGAGTTGGATCATGAGCAGTAGCGATTCACGTAAGATTATTCTTTGTACGTTATAATAAAATATTACTCATGAACTATTTATATTAGGGCAGCGATAAAGTATAGTAAAATTACAATTTTACCCTTAACAAAAAATTCTCATGGGCCAGTCCCTTGCAAGCTTGCAATCCTCGCACATAGAGTGAAACTGGATTCGCGGTCTCTAGATCTGGATATCACATTAGGTTAGACTTCATTCCTCGACACATGTCAGGATTGTTAAAGCAAGAAATTTATCAAACTTACCACATTTCAAACTCTCTAAACATTATAAACCAAACTACTAATCCAAGAAGTAAAAGAAGGAGATGTTATGATGTAGGGTGTATTCTTGGATTTGTGAATGAAGGAGAGTACTAGGACAAGGACACCTAACCTAAATTGTAAGAGAAGTGGGACAAAGTAGTAATTAGTGAAATTACAAGGGGGCCTACGGTAATTAAACTTTGGGGTTCATCTGGTCTCTCACCAACCCAACCATGTTCTGCTACCACCTCCTCAACTGTTGTGACGGTGCAATATATTATATTTACTTGCTCGGCGGTAAATATTAAATTTTAATAAAAAAAATTTACTAACCACCACAATAATAAGAAATTATTATATGTTTATTTTATTTAACATCTACACGTGATGCGTGTAATGTTACTTCTATTATTTTATTTACTAAAATTTATATATTTATATATATATATATATATACAACTATTTAAACAATTACATGCATAGTATATAGTTAAATCACTATGTATTTTTTAACATAAATAATTTATTTTATGAAATATATTTGCATATATTGATCTTGTATATATTTTTTGTATTATATAATTTATAAAAAGTTATAAATTTTAAACATTATGTTTTAAGATTTTAAAATCACTAAAAATAGTTTAGGGTGAAATTTTTAAATAAAAAATACTTTAAGGAGTAACTGAAAAGTATAAGGGTAAGTGAGAAGGACATTTGTGTCCTGTCACAATAAACTATTTTGACACGAGAGTTTTGTTACTTTTCATATTTTAAGAATGAACGCCATTATATACATACTTCAGGCGTACAAAACGTATTTAACCCTTTATATCTTTTTACAAATTACGAGTCATCAAAAATGAAAAGTTACACTTTCGACTCACACAATAAAGGGCGTTGCACTTTTGATCCCACAGTTTACAGATTACACATTTGGTCCCATAAAGTAAAAGATTGTACATTTTTTGTCAGATAGAATTAAAAATTATGGCACATCTGATCCCATATAATAAAAATATTGTAGTATTTTGGGATAATTATATTTACACCCCCTGACCTATAGTCTATTTTTACACAAACCATCCATGCATTTTGCATAATTACACAAATCACCCTTGATAGCCAAAAAATAGGGTAGTTTGTGTAATGATGTCGATACTTTTGAGGAAGTGTAATTTTCTAAAAAAATAGGGGTGGTTTGTGTAAATAATTCTTACATTCTAGTAAATGTATGTATAATTATTCAAAAAGCATGAATGATTTATGTAAACAGACCATAGGTTAGAGAATGTAAATATAATTATCTCTAATATTTTTTGTTTCAAATACCATAATTTTTTAACTTCTAAAATTAAATACGTTAAACACGTAAATTATAGAATCAAAAGTGCAATATTTTTCACGGTGTCATATAAAAAATGTAATTTTCACCAAAAAAAAAACATTGGTTATTATTGTACAGACAGTGTGACAGTGCAATGGGTAAGCCCTAGAGGTGGAGTGTTTAGGGATAAAAATATGTAGTGGAAACTGTTGGGAAAAAAAAGGTTGGCAGGGGTTGACTCTAAACAAGGGAAAACCTAGGATCTCCTTATTTATTATTCCATCCGCATTTACTCTTCTACCCTTACTACTATATACCCTATCATCATTACCCTTTTCTACCCCTCCCCCCTCTTTTTACTTTTCAACCTTCTCATTTACCATTAACTCCTCCTTCTTATACATACGATCGTCTCATTATTAAGAGGTTGTAAATTCGAATCTTTTTTCGAGTATTGATATATGTTTGCTTATCATAATGGTCTTTTTCTCTTTCTTTTTTGATAGTATTTGTTTATTTGTCGATGTTCGCATTTGAATATATTGAATGATGTTATATATTGCATACTATAAAAGAGATAATGAAATATAAATTCAAAATCTTGTATCAATAGAGTTTTCGAAATTTCAATTTTTGCCAGTAGACCAAGGTTGAATTTAAATGTGAAGTATCCTAGATGGGATGTTGATATTAATATTTAATTGAGAATTATACCATTCAATCAGTCGTTTACTCGTAATAACGTACACGATGAGTCTTCTTTTTATAAACTAAAGAAAAATACTCATCAATTACCTGAAAGTTGTTGGTTTACTGTATCAGTTTTGAAAAAATAGTTATAAATATTTCGTGCCAAAATTAGGAAAGAAAAAAAAAAAGTAAAAGAACGTTGGATGCTCCTCTAGACTTATTTGTCACCGTTGATGCAATATTTAACGCCTTGGAGGTGAAATCATAAGCATAAAACTTTGGGGGATGATAGGGGTTATTTGGTGAAAGAACATAAAAGGATAATTTTACCCTCGAAGGAGGCGGAAGTACTAAGTAAGGATAAGATTCGTATTTTTTTTTTACTTGGGTCAAGCTCGACCTGACCCGATCGAACTGAATACCAGGAATAATATCCATTGATACTTTGGACATCCAAGGACCAGAGAGTTCACACATGGTCCAATACAAGCCTTTGCAAATGACCTCTATAAATAGAGGTTGTCCTATTTGTAAGATACATATTTATTACAAGACCCCCGATTATTTTACTACTCCATTTGACTTATGTTTTAAAGTGTCTAGTTGGGGATCGCTCCAGCAAACCTAACTGTGTTGCATGTCAACCTATTATTAAATTTAGTTTGAGAAAGTTTGGAGGACTACTACACATTACGAACACTTGACATTCAGGCTAGCAACCACTCAACCCGGATCAAGGGAGCAATTGCAAATTACGTATTCTAAAGCTCACGATTTACTTGATCAACTTTTTATATTTTTTATACTAAACATATCGAATAATATAATAAACGATTTTTATCAAGAAAAAGACATATATAAATTAAGGGGTAAATACAGTTACCATCCCTAAAGTATAATAAATGATTTTTATCAAGAAAAAGACATATATAAATCCTTTAATTTTGAAGTTTGAAAAGCCCATTTTACCCTTACTAAAATAGATTTTTGAAAAAAAATAAATTAAAATACCAAAGCCACTCTTTTTTTAAGCTTTGTATAATTTTAGTTTTACTTGTTCATTGAGCTCTTTTATTTTTATAATCCTACAATATTTGGAGTTCATTTTATTCTAGTTTTACTTATTTGTCAAACCAAGTTAAAAATAAATATAATTCCTATATTTATATAATTACCATATATATAAATATATATTAATTGTATATTTTCTTATTAGTTCATCAGCCCTTTCGATTTTATTAATTGTATATTTATTTTAGTAAATATATATATATATATGCATGTATAAATCTATTTTTATTTTGGTTTGACAAACAATTGAAATTAAAATAAAATAGGCTCTAAGTATTTTAGGATTACGAAAATAAAAAGAACTCGATGAACAAGTGAAACTAGAATAAGACAGAGCTTCAACAAAAGGTGATTTTACTCTTTTAGAAATTTATTTAATTTTTTTTCAAAAAGCAATTTTTAGTAAATGTAAAATGGATTTTTCAGACTGAAAGGTTAAAGGAGTTAAAAGGTTAGGAGAATTTTTGAAAATTTTAATATTTTAGAGAGATAATTAATGTGGGATGAATATTTTAAGGGTGGTAACTGTATTTAACTAACAAAATTAACTTTTGTTTCTATAAAACAACAATAGCAGCATTAATTGCAGCTCATGGGAAAGATAAAAGAAAAACAAAAACAAAAAAACGGTTCATCATTGAAGCTCTGAGGTCTGACCACAAAAATTTACAGAAGCTAATGATAAATTCATAATGATGGAACACATAAGTTGCTATTTATATCCCATCACCAAATGCAATTTCATTACCTCCATCAATTTTATTCACACCCATTAAATTTTGTGGTCCACACTCAGACTTCACTGTCCATTTCCTGTGCAATCATACCCTTTACCAATTTCAAGGACATCTACTTATTACTATTATTTTGCATTCACTCTTCCTACAGATTGTTGTACCAATTTTACTCAAAATTTGTTACATTGCCTAAAATTCTTTACTACACTATTGATGGTGTAAAAAAGTGAAACAAAATCAAGGCTTACTCCAGCGAGGAGGCTTAGTTTAATTAGCGAAGTTGAGTCCATATGTTTCTAGAGATCATGGGTTCGAACTTCTGCATGGGTTGATATTGTTTTTAATGTATAGTATGTATTATTTGCTATTGCAATAGTTAGATGTTAGTTTATATAATATTGTTGATATGATTGTTTGTAATTGTCTATGTTTGATATTGTTAGCCAACATGACTGAATGTAATTACTTTAATTTCGATTAATAAAATTCATCGTTTTCAATTCAAAAAAATGAAGGCTTACTCAATTGACGGGATTGAAGATAGTCTTACAATTATGAGGTTGAGTTCAAATTTCACGAATGTGGTGGTTATATTGCCTATTTTTCATAGTAGTGGGATAGAGATCAGTCTTTCAATCATGAGATTGTGAGTTCAAGTTTCATGGATGTCGTGTATTGTCTATTTTTCATAATAGTGTCTTGTATCTTTGTCTACTTTAAATATATATTCAGAAATTTCACTGAATTGAATTTGAATATATTAGAGGATGTAGTAATGAATCTTATTCAAAAAATATATTTCTTGGGAAGTTATCAGACATACTTGAATAACTCTACAAACGATCAAACAATGTCTTCTTCATTTCAATTTAGGTTTTCTCTCTATTGGATGGGGGTAGTTATCCTATACGTCATTTTATTACGTCCACAGTGAAAGTATAATTTTTGTCCTTTAACATATGGTTATTGTTCTGTTGTAGTGAGCATTTCGATAATTAGTTTGATAAATCCAAATGTGTGGTCTTCCTTCAATCTTGCTTGATTTTGAAAAGTTCATCTTGCCCTTGTGAGTTCTTATCACGTTCGTCCATTATAACAAATAAGTCTGATCGTTGAGTTTTTGAAGGAGAAATAAAGACGTCAATAAAAAGATATTTGTCGATCTGATTTTTACCTTCATCTCGATTAATTAAGTGTATATTTTCAATCAAATTACCCTTATAAGTAGTTATATAAACATCTCTTGAAATTTTTGAAATTAAATCTACTTCTCTTAATATTTATTGTCATCTTAGATTATAACTCCAAATAATTTATTTAACTAACTAATTGACCTAACAAAATAAGTGAATCTTTCAATAAAGATAATCAATGGTACATTTATCTAAATTAAATAAAAAATATTTTTTTAAGTATTATTACCCATCAAAATAAAATCTAATTATATAACCGACAGATTTATCTAAAAAAAATTGGTGAGTCTTTCCCATAAATATAAATAATCATAAACTTATCTAATTCTAAATAAAAAATAATAGATATTAATTAAATTCACGTTTTTGGGTCACGAGCTAAGTGCATCTCGTCGAGGATATTCTATCGTCTTATTATCAAGCGAAAAAACAAATTATTTAATTAAAATTTAGAAAGTAAAATAATATTAAAATTAAGCAAATAATTAAAATATTGAAATTAATTCATGAAAAGCAGCACCACATCCAAAATCCAGAGTAGATGCCGAGTCTCTTGCTATGCAGAGTTACATTGTCTTCTCCGATGCACATGTTTCTTTATTCATGTCTCCATTTTTTTTGGCCATTTTCCAATAAAGTTGCACCAAATTTCTTCTCTATGTCCAATCCATCCCATTGTCAACATTACAACAAAAAATATTATGTGAAAATTTCACTAAAGATATATTATAAATGACAATAATTTTGATATTGTTATAATATAATTATTAGTAATAATAATTGTACATAAAATTGTCACTATAAATAATTAATGACGTGTCTATAGTAACAACACAATTATAGTTACTAGTATATTTTTTTTGCCACTATATACGTGTCACTAGTATATATCTATACTAATATATAGAAAAAATTATTTTTACTCACAAAAGTGAGATTACTTACACCGTGACACCAATTTTTGATTATGTCAATAACACCTCTAAGTTAGTTACTTTATTTTTGGATGTTCGTATATACTAATCTATACTATTATAAAGAAAATATGTGTTATAGACATAAAGTGACAGTTTTGCCGCTGCACCAACTTTTTGTGATATCAAAAATGCGTTTTTAACCAATAAAATAACTAATTTATTCAACTTTTAAAATTTATATTAACTTATTTGCCCCAATTAATATATTATATATGATATATTTTAAATTATGAAAGATTATGTGTTATATGCACGCAGGGACGTCGTGCCATAACGGCTAGTATAGAAAAGAAAGACCCTCTATATTTACAAATGACGGTTAATGACACTACCACACCAATTTTTAAATATGACGATTGTACCCGTAATTAGATAATTCTAAAAATTAATTGCAATCATTTTTTATTTTTCACAAGTTTAATCCACGCCGTTTCAACACCACAACACCAATTTTTTTGGTTGTGTTGATAATATCTTAAATTGATTTTCTTTTTTTTTTATTTATTTCATTTTTTTACATGTGATTTGTTAGTTTAAGTATTTTTAAACATAAAAAAATTATTTACTATGTGAACACAAAAACGATGTGCTACAACGACTAGTCATTAAAGTGCCAACTATATGCACAAATATTTTGTGACTAACTTAAATATAGTCACTGAGAAAATTATAAAAAATATAGTAGTACCAAAATATTATTAGTAAAAAATTTAATATTGTCACTATATATATATATATATTTTTTGTTAATTAGATCGACCCAACGCATGTAAACGGAACCAGCCTTAAACCATTGCGCCAACGTCATTAGTTGTTTTCTATATATGTCAATCAAGTTACATTTATTCTGAAAAAATCACAGGATGCCTGAACTAACATTGGATGCCATCAAACAAACAGTACTGTTTTTACCTCTTTGGAATTCTTACTTCAATTTAAAGGGGAAAAAAATGTTTCATTAAAAAATAATTAAGGTATTATAAAATTATAATTTAATATTTTATTATAAATTGATATTAACACATTCATGTTTAGATTATTTTTTGAAATATATAAATAACATAATTTATACATAATATATATACACATAAAATGATATAAACTGCTGAAATTAACATACTGTCTCTTCCTGCTAATTATGTACATCACGAGGGGGGAAAAATCTGGAGTGGGCCACCTTAGTTGAGCTTCTTAATGCATAATTATTATTATTTTTTTCTAAATGGAAAATATTAATTTATATAGATATTAATGAATGATAAAGAAATATTAATAAGACTTTAATTACTTCTTTATTAATAATTAATAAAATTTGACTTTTTGAAATTCTCAAAATATCATTAAATATTTTCTCACTTTCTCTCTTGGTTTCTCTATTATAAAACAAGAGGTGTTATAAATACAAATGACGATTTTGACACTGTTACACTAATTTTTTGTGATCTAAAAAATAACTAAGTTTATTTATTTATTTTTCAGTATAAGATGTTTATATACAATATATACTCTTATTTATAATATATTTTAAAAGATAAAAATTATTTATTATATGTATAAAAAAAATGACAAGTTAAATTAATAAAAAATAAATACAAAATTCTAAAATGGAGGAAATCTAAAGGAGGGAGGGGAATCAGATACAACGGCCGCACACCATAAAAAGTGCATACGCAGACGCTCCACGCTCAAATTATGAGCTGGACTGACTCACCACACAAAGTGACGGTGGTCCAACCCTCACCCCACCCCACCCCCACCCCCACCCCCAAAATCAAAAGTACAGCTCATCTTTTATTCTGTCACCCACTTGCCAATATCTGATTTTCCAAGGGTAATCTAGTCATTTCACACAACACCATAAATTACAGTGTGTATATATACTCAGGTATTATAATTTTTTTAAAAAAAGTTTTGATGATTCAGATATTTGTAAATACTCTTTTCTTTTTTTATTTTTTCCTTTTTAAATATACGAAATTTCAATTAATTTTTTATTTATTGGAAATTAAGGTCTCAAATTTAAAAGGCTGATGTTTTGGAGCTTTCCAACGTCTTGCCTTTTAAGTGACACCTAACGCAGAAACACTTTCACTACCCCCCCACCCCACCCCCACCCCAGCGTTCCCACCACCACTCCACCACGCACCCACCACCACTCCACCACCACCATTTTCCTCTCTCCGACGGAACACGCACAACACGCACTGAACCAAGTGCATTCCGGATGAATCCAGATCCTAATTCTTCTAATTGAATCACAAGTTTCACTGCATTCGCTGCGGGTAAGTGTGGAGCTTTTGTCTTCGCGGAGAAGTGGTGCATGTGTATTTGGTTGGGCAATCTGATTGATCTTATCTACATTTGATTTTTTTTTGGTTGCTTTTTCTGTTGGAGTGAATGGCGTTACTGAGTGAGTGATTGAAGAGTTTTGTTTTGCCGTCTGCTTTGTTTTTTTGTGTTCCGGAGACCAGTACTTTTGTTTTGTTCGTATTGAAATCTCTTCCTCTTTATTGCTTCCGTATAACCTGAGAGCATTTATCTCTTCGGTTTTCTGTCGGTTTGTATTTCCCCTTTTGCTTTTTTACCTACTGTTTGTTGCTTACTTTGCTTCGGAGGTTTGTTCTTTGAGGGGATCTTCTTTTTTCTTTACTTAATTTTCGCCGAGGATTTTCGGAGTTGTGACTTTGTGTTGAGGGCTTGTAAATCATTGTTTGTTTGTTGGAGAAGATTTTTTCATGTTTGATTTCTATTGTCTTTGCAATTGTAAGAAATTCTTGGTGTGGGTAGTCAATGTTTTCATGAAGTTCTAAGTTAAGAATAAATCGATACGTTTTCTGAGCGAATTAGTTGTCGTCGTTCTGGATGTAGATGTCGCTGTGGTCTATTGAATCTCTACTGTTAATGTATTATTTAATTAATTATTAATGTTTTGAGTCTGGAAGATAATGGTTTACTAAGGATTTACAATTGTACTTGTTTGAGAACATGGAAATTTTAACTATTACATGGAGCTAGGATCGAGGCCGGAACATGGTTGTTCGCGATTATGAATAATCAATGGATTTATCATTCACTTAATTAAATGATATTTAATATTTTATAATTTTGATAATATACCCAGTTAGACCAAACGTCTGCACTAGAGTAGCCAGACTGTATGGTTTATCGTTTTCTTTTTCTATATTTGTTAGATTATGGAAATGTCATATTCATGGTACATTTTGATTGTTTCTGGTGGCCTGTCCTTTTCTTCATCTTCATTTTCGTATTTTAAGTATTCTAGCATAGTTGCATGTCTTAAAAAATTCAGTGTCTTTGTAACGCAGAATCTGCATTGTAAGATTTGACTGGAATATCTTTTCACCCTCCATATATGCCCTTGATGTCAATCTTATGATCTGTAATGTTTATTGACTTCCTGGGTATCAATTCTTTTGGTCATTTTTTGCCATAATTCTTACTAAAGTTAAAAATTGCTCAAGATATTCTCTGGATGGTTTTCCTTGGTTAAAAATGTCGAAAGAGCTACAAAATTTTAAAAATTACTTTTGCAGTTTTGATATTAAAGATCATAAAGCAAATTGTTTATGTTTTCATTTCCAGTTTTCAATTTTTCAAATAGTAATTAAAGTGAATAACATGTTTGTTTATATGTATGTTCTCATTGAAAATATATTGATTTGACACCACAGTTCAATATAAAACACATTCTCATTAACTAAACCGAACATATTCTCATTTCACGATGAAAACCTATACAAAATTGAAAATACATATTTCCCACTGAAACCTGAAAATGAAAACACAAACAAACAGGCCCAATATTCTCTGGCCCTTTCTATCCTGCCGTTTCAAAAATACGTTTCATTTTGATTTTGTTTGGCATGATGGTGCATACTTTTAACCTGCTTATTTAAACACTAATCCAGGAGGAGTTTTCGGCTTGTACAGTTGCTTCGGTGGTGTAGTACTGTATCTTTGACAGGTATGTAGTAGCTTTCTATTATGACTTCCCCGAGGATGTTAGTTCAATAGATATGTCTGCTAGAAGCATTAATAACGACTGTGTAAATCATTAACAAAATGGTACAGGAGAAACAAGTGCGTGTAAAGTGTGGACAGAAAGACCGGCTTGTAAAACTAAACTGTTTGTACAATATAAACTGCTGTGGTTTGTGCCCCTCGCCTATCTTGTGTTATTTGTTAATGTTAATGGATTAGTAGATGATGTTGTTGCTCAACTGATGTTATTTGTGCATTTGCATGTACTTTTAGCCTTGCTTGCATAATTTCGTCCAAAATCAACAGCCTACAATGGATAAAAGGAGTTGGCCCTGGAAGAAAAAATCATCTGAGAAGCAAGCAGCAGCAGAGAAAGTTGCTGCTAGTGCATCAGAATCTTCTACAGCTGCTTCAGACGTGGGCGCAGCTCAAGTTGACAAGGTTTGCACATATTATTGTGATTGATTATAACTCTTGGTGGCTACAGTCGCTGTTTATATGGCATGAAGTTTTTTTTATCCCTTTCTGTTGTCATGTACTGAGGCTTTTCAATTATTGGACTAATTTTCCTTGGACATGTTCAATAATTTATTAGTCTGGCTCTTATTGAGCTTAAACCCTACTAAATTTAGCACCTTAACTATACTCGATCAGTGAAGTGAAAATGTCTTAAGCTCCTTTACCTCTCAGCGCATTGTTGATTTACAGGTTCCCATTGCTGCCCTTTCTTTGATGCTCTTATCAATCAAATAGGAAGCCCCCTAACCTGTCAGTTGATCTGCGTTTGTTTGGAAGAAGTTCCTTATCTTATTATGGACTAATGAAACTGAGAAGGAACCATGCAGATACCCAATTCTTCTTTGTCAACTTGCTGAAATATTGTTTTCTGGAGAGAAAAATGCAGAAGCAGTTGAATCAAAAGCAGCTCTGAATTCTCTATTTGTAGTAGGATACTGGTAGTTAGCTTAAGTTTCTCTTAGTCTCTGCTCCATTTATGAGGACGGGTTGGTACTGCGCATAAAGAGTATTTTCTTTCATCGAGAGATGAGTTTGTTCTTCAACATCTTAACCATTCTGGAGATTGAAGTACTTTGACATCCATTCTGGCTACACTTTTCCATACGCAAAACTTTTACTTCAGAGTGTTGATTGCCTGAATAATTTCCACGAGCGAGTTGCCTGTACTCTTTTTCATATTCCCTATATTTAGGCAGTTAATTCTCAGAGTTTACTATTGTCTTTACTCTTTACTAATAATGTTCTGGTTAGAGATCAAAATTGTGTTTCAGTTGGAACTGCAAGACTGGATTCATTGTTTCTCGTCTCACCATATCTTGTGCATCTATTTTTTCCCTCTTCTTAAACAGGTGAAACAAGACAATAATAAAAAGCCGAAGTATGTTCAGATCTCTATGGAATCATATACACATCTAACTGAATTGGAGGATCAAGTGAAGTCTTATGAAGAACAAGTTCAGACCTTGGAGGATGAAGTAAAAGAACTCAATGAAAAGTTATCTGAAGCCAATTCCGAGATGACTAACAAAGAAAACCTGGTGAAGCAACATGCTAAAGTTGCTGAAGAAGCTGTCTCAGGTTTCAACTTATTGCTACATCTCTTGTCTTTGTGAAAATTGAAGATGGTGGAACTTAAATGCCACAACTTCTTTGCACAGGTTGGGAAAAGGCTGAGGCAGAAGCTGCAGCACTGAAAAATCATCTGGAATCTGTCACACTGCTAAAGCTTACGGCCGAAGACCGAGCAGCACATTTGGACGGTGCCCTCAAGGAGTGCATGAGGCAGATACGAAACTTGAAGGAAGAACATGAACAAAAATTACATGAAGTTGTTCTTAACAAGACGAAGCTGTTTGAAAAGATGAAGCTGGAGCTTGAAGCAAAAATAGCTAATTTGGACCAAGAGCTACTACGGTCTGCTGCTGAAAATGCGGCATTATCAAGATCTTTACAAGAGCGCTCTAATATGCTGATCCAGCTGAGTGAAGACAAATCACAAGCTGAGGCTGAGATAGAACGTTTGAAGAGCAACATTGAGTCCTGTGAAAAAGAAGTGAACTCACTCAAATATGAACTCCATATTGCTAGGAAAGAGGTGGAAATTCGTAACGAGGAAAAGAACATGAGTGTGCGGTCTGCAGAAGTAGCAAACAAGCAGCATCTTGAAGGAGTGAAGAAAATTGCTAAGCTTGAAGCAGAGTGTCAAAGATTACGAGGTCTTGTTAGGAAGAAATTGCCTGGTCCAGCTGCATTAGCACAAATGAAACTTGAAGTTGAGAACTTGGGCCGAGACTATGGAGAATCTCGTGTAAGGAGGTCTCCTGTGAAGCCTTCTACTCCCCACTTTTCCCAACTGCCCGATTTTTCATTTGACAATGCACAGAAGTACCTCAAAGAGAATGAGTTACTCACAGAACGCCTACTAGCAATGGAGGAAGAAACAAAGATGCTGAAGGAAGCATTGGCAAAGCGTAACAGTGAATTGCAAGCTTCTAGGAGTACCTGTGCACAGACCGCCAGCAAGCTTCAAAGTTTAGAAGCACAACTGCAAGCTAATGGTGAACAGAGAAGTCCCCTGAAATCTAATACTCAGGTCCCAACTGAAGGCTTCTCTAGTCAAAGAGCTAGTAATCCTTCAAGTTTCACCTCTCTGTCTGAAGATGGAAATGATGATAGTATAAGCTGTGCTGGTTCATGGGCTACTGGATTGATGTCTGAGCTCTCCCATATCAAGAAGGAAAAGAATGTTGACAGTCCGCACAAGTCTGAGAGTGCAAATCATCTGGACCTTATGGATGACTTTCTGGAGATGGAGAAGTTGGCATATCTATCAAATGGATCCAATAGAACAGCTTCAGGAGCAGACTTTTCAGGTAATACAGGCAATACAGGGTCTGAACTTGTAAAAAGTGAAGCCTCAGCCGAAGTCACCATGAGCACAGACCCCCAGTCAGGGGAGCAGCATGGTCTGGAACCTCAATTGTCTCCTCAGGAAGATGTAACTGATCCTCAACCGCAAACAGACCCACTCATCTTTGTGAAACTCCAATCCAAAATTTCCATGGTACTAGAGAAAATTTCTAATGAGAAAGACAAGGAAAATGTTATAGGGGACATCAGATGTGTTATGCAGGATATAGAGGATACTTTGCGTCGGCAGTCGGTGACTGGTGTATTTGAGGCAGATCATTCTTCTGGCACAATAAGTCATCCGAGTAATCTTGCTGATGTGACCAAGATAGCAGTCTCAAAAGAGATATCTTCTGGAGATGGTAACTCATTCGTCAACACTGAGGGAACCATCAATCAAGAATTACAAATTGCCATTTCCCAGATTTATGACTTTATAGTGATTCTTGGTAAAGAGGCGAAGACTGTCCCTGCAACAACTCCTGATGGAGATGGACTAAATAACAAACTCAATATGTTCTCCACCAAATATAGTGAGGCTATAAACAATGATATTGACCTAATTGATTTTATCCTAGACATTTCTCATGTATTAAGCAAAGCAAGTGAGCTGCACTTCAATGTCCTGGGATTTAAAAGTTCTGAAGTTGAAACTGGTAGTTCTGATTGTATAGACAAGATTGCGCTGGCAGAGAACAAGGCTGTAGTGGATTCATTAGGAGAGGGGTATCCAAACGGTTGTGGCCGCTTTTCTGACTCTGCATCTGATGCTGATGTTCCAAATGATGGGAGTCTTGTCCCAATCTCTGAATCAACAGCCCCTTCATGGAAATGTTCATTGGAGGAGTTTGAGCAATTGAAAACGGACAAGGATAACCTGGCAGTTGATCTTGCTACATGCACAGAAAACTTTGAAAGTACCAAGTCCCAGCTGCTGGAAACTGAACAGCTTCTCGCTGAGGTTAAGTCACAATTAACATCAGCTAAGAAATCCAACAGCTTGGCTGAGACTCAGCTCAAATGCATGGCAGAATCTTACAGATCACTTGAAACAAGGGCAGAGGAATTACAAAGTGAGGTAAATCTCCTCCAAGGGAAAATAGAAAATTTGGATAATGAGCTTCAGGAGGAGAGAAGAGTTCACCAGGAGACACTTACCCGATGCCAGGATCTTCAAGAGCACCTCGAAAGGTAGTAAATGATTTTCATTATCTTGCATGCTTGATGCAGATACTTGATTTCTGAATTGGCTGAAAGTGATAGTTCTGGCATATTTCTCAAAAGGCTTGAAATTTGTACAGGTGTATGAAGACATCCTTTCAAGCTGTTACATACACCTGATAACTAAATATATAGAACAAGCATTAAGGCTATACTATAACTCTTACATGGCATAATTTCATGGATAGAAAATTTTATTATCGAATTTTTGTGCAGTACCTCTAGGAAGCAGTCACATGGTGTACTTCCTCAATTATTAGGACTTAAATTCTTGCATGGATTTAGTTGAATTATTTGGTAGATTGAAACTGGTTACTTGTTGGCATAGAGCTTGCTGGAACTCTTTTAGTTTCTGTATGTTCACATCTCTTTCCAGGTTTTCAATGTTATCCATTTGATTTTGCTGCTTAGTATGAGATAATATTGTTATAACAAAGTTTTATTTTATCTCTAACCTGGCTATGCTTGTTTTCCTCATGACAGGATAGAGAATGCAGCTGCTGCTGACGACGACAAGACTAGCCAGGTGAGGCTTATAATAAGATCTTGCTTTCCTGAGCATTAGAGTTGTTACCGTCACTGTGACCTATTTTATGAACTGTTTACTAAACCTGCTATAAAAACTTCGCTTAAGACATGTTTGCTATAGCCGGTTCCATGATATTGATATCATGGTGCTAATATGGCAGTCTTTATTAACAGATTTAGCTACTGCAACCTTTTCTTCTCTAGTTAATTTTTCAAAATGGTTCCTAACACTTCAGTGTTCTTTATCAAGACACTGAATGAGATGTTTGCTCAATTCTTTGGATGTCTAGAATTCCAGCAAGCTTGTCTCATACTAGTACAAGTTTGCTCGTTCTTGCCACTTCATTACAAAGTCAATGAACTCCTTGTTACACATGCTGAGTACCTATACACAATTGTCTTGAGAAACCCACCTCTATGATAGTCATATTATATTTACAACAAGCTCCTTATATATGTTCCTCATCAATTGTAACATTCCTATAACTAAAAGCATACAACTTCCTTTTATTTCAGGAAAAGGAGTTGGCCGTCGCAGCTGAGAAGCTGGCGGAGTGTCAAGAAACCATATTTCTCCTTGGTAAGCAATTGAAGGCTATGCGTCCCCAAACCGACATCCTCAGTTCCCCAAACAACGGAAGGACTCAGAAACTTGAAGCTTATGTTGAGGATGAACCAACTATAAGCGGCATGACTTTGCATGATGTGGATCCATCCGAAAGCCATAGTGCCACTTCTTTCCATTTGCACAGAGCTGGCTCTGAGTCCCCCTTGGATCTGTTCAACGCTCAGTTCAGTCCATCCGACTCTGAAGCAAACAACTTACTCAGATCACCAGTTAACTCAAAGTATCCAAAACATCGGCCCACAAAGTCGGGCTCCTCTTCTGCTTCATCTACCCCTACACCAGAGAAACACGCTCGTGGATTTAGCAGATTCTTTTCCTCAAAAGGAAAGAACGGTCAGTAGTACCTGCATTCACTCGCTTAATTATCAGTATGTGCGTTCAGCAGGCTGTTTAATAGTTATATCTAGCTGAAGCAATTTAAAGCTGTTCTGTAAATAAAGATGAAGATCCTTTTTAACTTGTCATACTTGTAATTTGGTGTTAGTTTTGAAAGGTTTCTATCTGAAGTGGTCGTTCATTTTTCCTTTCATATCATGCCATAAATACCCATTCATTGTTTTGATTCAAAACCCCATTTCTTTTAGGAAGTTCAGCTCAAGGGTTGTTTAGCATACTTTGGGTCTAAAAATTGTGCTATTTGATGTCTGTAAGATAATTTTTGTGCTGCATAATAGGACCTGATTATGTACCTATTTTTTGATTCATTTTTCTCAGTTGAAATTGTTTTAACAATTTGTTGACTGTGTAAGCTTTGGTTTCTCATTACTTGATTTTAATTATGTCATTACATAATTTGTTTACTATAGCTTCTAGTTTGTTTGTGTTTATATGGTTACACCTTCATTTAAAATTATTGATACATTTGAGTAACTTTTTTATGTCTAAATTTATTGATTGATCTGAAAGAACTATACCTGTAAAGAATGTAAGCATTTGAGTGTTAAAATGGAAAGTGGCATGAGATTCATTGTCGAGCGTACGATTGAATGTGAGATAAAAGTATAATGAAGATAGTTCATGTGATGTATAAAATGTATTAGATAATGATTATAGTTAATGTGATATATTTTTTCTGATAGAAGTGCACTATCTTTAAAATATGTTTTGACAAAATTCTCTAGATCGAAGCATATTCGATCAAAGAGTATTTCATTAGATAGAGAGTGGGTGGAAAGAATCTCACAAACAAACACAAAGATAAGAGCTCTCTTTTGGATCTCTTTTTTCTTCTATTAATAGATGTTCACTCCACATTAGTTCAAGGAAATAATGCATGAACAGTCTACCGATACAACCAAGTAAACACAATATAACTATTATAAAATAACCCCATCCAACATTAAACTATTTAAATTAATTAACATATCATAATCAAAAAGTTGTGAGTTCGATTTTAGAGACGTAGCTATTTAGTCTTGTTTTAGTATGCAATATAGATGTCTACTTTTAGTAACCACATACCAATACAAATGTCTACTTTTAATAGTAGTATGTTGTTTTTTTTTTTTCTTTGAATTTATTCGTTGATTTAGAATTATTGATTGCATACTAAATGTTGTATTATTTGTACGGTGGTTGATTAAAAAATATATATTTTTTAAAAATCTATCATCCACATATCCACATGCAAAAATGATCAAACATTCAATATCTTAATCACATTAAAACTAGAAGGGTAATCGTTTAAATATCCCTTAAAAAAATTATATTTAATTCCACAAACACTAAACACTGTCTATCCTTTCTAAAATGATAAGTAGACTTCCTGAAATTATAATTGTAGTTTGCATCTGCACCTCAGAAACAAAAAATTATAAATATACTCTTTGAGAGGATGTACTTATAATTTTACAAAGGACAAAAATTGTCTATGTAATTAGATCTAACATTAAAGTGTATTGTGTAATTTATCCAAAATGTTATTACATCCAGCTCCATTTATGATATATTTAATAAGGTTTAAGGTCTTAAAGTAACTACTTTTGATAGACAAAATGTAAGTTGGCTAAAACATTCTTCGTATGTATTTTATTGACGAATAACCATTTGTTTGATTAATTTTCATATTGATTCCTACTAGAGTCCATTAGCACTATATGGTTCAAAGATTTTCATGAAAATTCTAAAATGAAAAAGAACTAACCAACAAAACGGGGTTAGCACTCAAATGCTTAAGTTGGTAATTGTTTGACTGAATAAGTAAATGTGAAACTTGAAATGTTGCGAGAATAATGTTGAAATATGATGACAAATTGATAAAAGTCGTGTGAGGTACAAAAATATGTTGAAAGATAGCTGAAAAACGAGAGAAAAATGAGTCTGAGATTGTAGGATACTTGTTATCATTATGGCTGCACAATGACTTCTATTTATAGGCCAACGGAGAGTGAATCTCATAAGTGGTTGCAACTTGTAATATAGCATTAGAAAGTTGCGTGAGTTAGCTAACTAAAAAAATGGATTGCGATTTGAGCTTATCTTGAAGAAGTTATGACTGTTTGAACGAGTCTTGCCAGTCAGTCCAATTTACCTACTATGACCAGGTCGGCCGGAGGAAATCTAGGAGTTTGTTAATAATTTGTTGATATGATGTGTCTGATGTCATAAATACATGTGACATATAGTTATTGTTGTACGTTGAGTCATCCTGTTGGATTTGACTTGATTTTTGGCCTGCCAAGTTCATAAAAATAAATAAACTATGAGTTTGATACCTTGCTCATGATAAACAGGGTCAGGCCTACTGACCTGCTCGGTGTGAGCTCACCTCCTTAGCTTTGGACTTGAAAAAAAATATTTGAGGAAACATTCATCACATGAATAAGTAAAATTATTTTATTTCATCAATCTTAATCCATCATTCATTTATATTTTTCTATTTTATTCAACCAAATAAACATAACAAAACTTGAAATACACACACAAATCGAGTGTATTTCGATTGTTAATCAATATTAAATAATCTCAACCTTAGAAAATCCAGCCATAAACTCAAGAGGCTAATAAAATCATCAAATTCTTTTCAACAAAAGTAGGCTATTTCGCCTGCCAGCCGTCGATGAACTCTTGCTTTGCTTGCGCACCGCCGTTGGATCTGGGCTGAGGTTAAAAAAATCTAGTAACAAAAAATCAGAGTTGAAGAAAAAAAGACGCAAATCAACCCACGTGGGAAATGGCCCATCTGCCCATCATTTCACAGCAGGAATGATCACGTGGTCCGCATCCCCACCGGAGCGTGAATTCACATGGGCCCACAACCCAAGATTTTCCTCCTCCATTCGCAGCCTTCTTAGCCATCATTTGCTGAGTCTCAAAAGTCTACGGCTGAAATTGAATGCCTACGGGGCGAAGCGACAACGACCCACAGAGAACCGTACCACCTCACCTTTTCGTGTCCCCCCGCAGTTTAATCATTGGGCCCTTGATGTGGACTTTTACTATTTCGCAGGCCCACATTAACTAAAGCCCATTCCACTAATTTGGATTATTCGGCCCACTAACTAAGATTAAGTGCAGTTGTTGAAATTATTAGGCCCACTAACTAAAGAATGATCAATCTATTAAGGTAAAAATTCTATAAAAATACATTTGTGGCTAGGTAAAAAATTTACTTATTTTTTTACTATTATCATGTATAAATAAATGAAATGTTTTCCTAAAATTTGGGCTTTCTATTGGGAAAAAGATTAATTTTGATTTGATTGAATCCAATCATCCTTACTATCTATACTATATTATATATATATATATATATAATATTATATAAAGCAAATTCTATTTTTACTAATAAATTGTGGTTACTTACACCGCAACACAAATTTTTTAATTATACCGATAATATCCCTAAGTTAGTTTTTTTGTTTTTCTTTCTTTCTTTCATTCTTTTTTTAAATACAGTGTAATTAATTAATATGTATATTTTTTTATTTACAATAACTTTAAAGCGTGCAATATTATTTTATATGCACGCAGAGACGGCGTGCCACGACGGCTAGTTATATTAAGGGAGAGAACCTATTTGGTGTCTCTCCCAAATTTGGTCTGTAATTTTCTTTTTATTTTTTTAATATTTTTTTTTCTCTTTTTTCAACTTTTATTTTTCTTTCTCTTCTTAACCTTTCATTCTCTCTTATCAACTTTCACATCCCTTTTTCTTCTCTCATTTTCTTTCATTATTTTCTCATTTTTTTTTTATATTTTTAATATTTTTTAATCTAATTCATTTATTGTTAAAAAAATAATTATTATTTTAAAAATTTAAATTAATTGTGCACACACATGAGTGTGCCACATATACTAGTTTGGTATAATTGACTATACTACATTTAGGTTTGGAAAACTTTTGAGAGGAAAAGCTAAGGCGGTGATTATAATTGGGAAAAAAAACTTATCAATTATGGGTTTTATTTCGTGAATTTTACGTTAATTTAAATATAGTAATTCGAGAAAAACGATGAACTTATCAGCACGGTAAAGTGACATTCGACTTGTAAATAATAATAAAATAATAAATTATTATAAATTTAAATTGTGATAAAACAACATATATGCTATACAGATTAAATAGGACACGAATAATTACGTATACATAAAATTATGGAATTTTAACGTTAATAGTCAGACAAAAACCTCACGACACTATAAACATTATAAACTTAATAAAACATATCAAAAAATTATAAACTTAATAAACACATTATTATATATGATTAAGGAGTATTATTCATGTCCAAGACATTTTATGTCCTACCATTACTTTTATCGTACATTATGCCCATAATCCGCAACCACATTTTCTCCTAGATTATATGATATTTTTAAACAATTAAAGACACAGAATTAGACCTGACGACGAGAAAATAATTATAATCCCATGCATGTCCAAAAATCAATAATAATTTTTAAAAAAGTTGTATATATATATATATATGATGGAAATATATATGATTCAACACTATAAAGACCAAAATACCCAGTCAGGTCTAGGATCCGCATATTCCCACTCGATTCGGGTCACACAACCGACTTGAGATCCGGAACTAGGTCATTTGATGACATTGTACTTAGGAGCTAGAGATGATGTCACGTGAACTCGTACAAGTACAGACAACTAACCCTATAAATATCCCAACTATTTCGAACAATAGTACGTCATTTTATTACTTTCACACTAGTTTATAATCTTTCATTCCAATTTCTCGAATTTTTAAACTAATATAACCATTGAAGGGTTTTTTGTGGAGACTATCCAGCCAGTCTAACGATCTTTTTTTTCTCAAATCCCAAAACATTCGATCCGAGCTACTGTCTGAGCGATCTGGATCTCCGACCTGGATCACGATATAGATGGAACAAAAGAATTAAAATGGTGTTGGGGTGTTGGGTATGTATATGTTGACGTGGGATAGTCATGCAAGAAGCAGCAGTCGACAGTGGACACACTGTTTTTGGAGATACGTAGGAATGGAGAGAGTGGTTCTTCATGTAATACAGAATTGGAGCATGCAAGAACACACCAGATATTATTAGTAAGGTTAGAAGCATTTAATTTTTGAATATTTTAATATATATTTTTATTTATTGTGGTATAAGAATTATTGAAATGGGAGCATGTATGCCCTACAAATAAAGCCAGTGTCCACCATATATAATTACAAGAATATTATTAATGATTTTGGATTTTATTTAAATACTCTTTGTTCCAACTACCCAAGAAAATGACTTACTTGTCTTGAATCTATTTGTTTTTTTATTATTATAACTAAAAGAATCGCTATCACTTTAAAAAAATCAAAGTTTTAATATTGTGACTAATTATATATAGAGATATATAATTATATTTATACCTTTTGACTTATTATGATCTATTAACACAAATCATACTTATTTTTTGCATAATTTTCTAAATCACTATTAACAGATAAAAAATAGAGGTAGTTTGTGTAATGATGTTGACATTTTAGGATGTGTGTGTGTGTGTAATTTCATAAAATGCAGGGGTGATTTGTGCAAATGATGCGAACATTTTTTTATGAGTGTATGTATACTTATCCAAAAGACAATGATAATTTGTGTAAGCATGCAACACGTAGATCAGAGAGTGTAAATGTGGTTATCCCTTATATATATAGACTGATGAAATTTTTTATTTTTATGATAATAATGAATTATATAGTTTTAGAACACATGATTATTTCAAATTGTGTAAATTATTTGTGGTTAGAATTAACAACGAAAAGTTGTGCATGAAGTCGTCACTAGAAGTAAATAGTAACGACCTGCTGACAACGAGTGCTATTTGTCATAGTTGTATTTGTGTTGTCATCGTAGATGTGTCACTGATAATTTGTAGTGATAACTTTACATACAATTTTGGTTGCTAATAGTTATATTATGGTGGGATTAAAAATGTTGTAATCTAATGTATATTTGTAGTAACAAGTGTAAAATTGTCGCTTGATACTTTAGAACTAGTATTATATTTTGTTGTAGTAATTACTCTTACGTCTAATAAAATTTTTATAGTAAGAATTTGTTTATTTGGTAAATATTTTTTAATTTAAAATTATTGATATATGATCAGTTACTATGTTGTACTTAATGGTGTAATAAATAGTATTCATTTACAAAAACAATGATCCTAGAAAATTTCGAACTAACACACTAGTTTTAATTAATCCACACAAGTACACACGTAGATGGAAATCCCTACCTATATGTACAATTTTTATGACCAAAGATTTGCTGCGTAACTATATAGTTAGAAATATAATTAATTAATCAACGACCACTTAAAAAAAATTGCTATACTATAAATGACCACGGATAAAAAAATCATGGTAAATCTACACTATTAACAATGATTAAATAACACAAATGCAAAAACTTAAATTTTGTCATGGTTAATCAATAATCGCCATGAAGCATTTGCGATGGTTTTGGCCTTTACTAATATTTGGCCACACTTGCAGAAACAACGGCTAATGATTGTTGCGAAGTCGTGATTAATTTGTATTCTCCATATTTTTTTCTTCTAATTAACCATAATAATTAACCGTAATGAATATTTTTTCTAGTGGATGTCTGAGTTCTAGTGGTTAAGACTAATATCCTATGAACTAATTCGAGGCTATAATTTTGAGTTCCATCAGACGTGTGATATTTGCCGCACTTCATGTGAGTCGTTGTAATTTATTTTATTTTATTAGTTATATTATGTATTGGTTGAATTAGTGCATCGTTCAATTTATTGAGATATCAATGTAATTATGTACGTATCAATTTTTTTTTTAAAAAAGGAATATGATTAATTAAACTTGTGGCTGCAAAAATTGACAAGAGTGGGTACATACATAAATAATAGTAGAGGGAAGCTGTTTGCATTATGGATGTTAATTAAGTCATTATCCTCTTAATTATTGCGTAAAGCAAATGACTTAATTATTCAAGAAATGACTTTAAAGACAAGTGAGTAAAAAGAACGGAAAAAGTAATTTAGTACTAATAAGAAACCCCTGATTTAGGACAAGACCTGCTGATGAAATATGCTGTCTCAAAAGTGTGTCCAAAAGAGAATAATTAATAGTTGCCTTCTCTCACAAACCTCCATCTATTAATTAGTTAATTAAAACGTCACGACGAGTGTATTAACATTTTAAGGAGAGTGATCAGTCACATGTAAGGATAATAATATATGTAATACGAGCGATTTTACGTGAATATATCTGATCTGAGTAAAAAAATTTAATTATTATTTTTTTGTATAAAGAAAAATAATATGGTTTCAACTCTAATCACTACCACCGAACAAACCATATTAAGGGATCCACAACGATGCAGTAAAAATTTTTAACTCAATGATATGGAGTGTGGGTTAATCGTCTTTTACTTAGCAATAAGGGATATTTATACAAAAGGAAAAATGTGGGGCTTCGTATACGAGGCCTCCCACTTGCTTGGATCTTTTGTTAGTTCGACGGATTTCCTCGGATGCATGCACCTCTAGAAAGTACGAGGCCTCCCACTTGAGCCACTTGAGGGCACCCTCTTCGCATATATTCTTATTCTACGGGTCAAGGCCACACTTTTTCTAAAGATCGTATTTCAAAAGGGGCCAATAGTACGTGAAGGCCTCGTTTCCCCCACATCACACAGGTATACTTACTAATTACCCATCAACGTAACTCTTACATCAACATAAGTAATCAAACGATAAGTTTCTAACAGAAAAAACGTTATCTTCTTACCAATTGAATCAACGTCACTGTCGGTTTACAGTTTTGGTCCAAGGGTGCTCTTTTGATTAAGCATCTAGGCAACTGTTTTGAAACATAAGTTAAAAATTATAGGCAACTGTTTCTCCATGTGCTCGTATGTTTCAAGCTACCTAATCTGAAACATCATTCGATCGTACCCATGATTTTGTTTTATTTTTCTCTTCGTTACAAAAGATTTACGTTAGACACGATGGGATTTGATATCAACGCTACAAATTCTCTACATTACATCAAAAGACTCGCTAATGATCTTAGAGAGATTCTGGTCGAATTAAATTAGCAATAATTACACTCCCTTCTCTTGAGGTTTAATATAATTATACGTAAATCTTATGTGGTTTGAAAAATTATATTTAATACTCTTGAAGTTTGTTTCTGTCTGATAAATAGGTCATTTCGTTATTTAAAAACTCACTGAATTTGTTGATATTAACAAAAAAATAAAATCAATATTTACCCTCGATTGACTTATTAATAACTTAATGCAGGCCAAACAAATCTTTTATAACTAAATTACCCTTATAACGGTAAAGATATACCTCATCTCATGCATTAACGTGTGACATATATAAGGATAGTTTGGTCATAACAAGATTCGTTTGAGCTACAATAAGTCAGTAATAAGTCAATCGATGATAAATATCACATTTAATTCAATTTTTTCTTTTTGCTAATATCAACAAATTGGGTGATTCTGACTAACGAATGAACCTATTTGTTAGAACGAATCAAACTTCAGGAGCACTAAATGTAATTTTTCAAACCACATGGGGTCTACGTGTAATTACACCAAACCTCAAAGGAGGGGAGTGTAATTATCCCATTAAATTATTCACACAAAAGATGTGATTATAATTGACATTGATTGGTCATTTTCTTTAAATGTATATCAATCACACTACAAGTGTATTATAATTATCATGTAATTGATTTAAGTTTGATCGAATCTATTCGGGTAAAAATTTATACCCTTAACACAATTTTTCTACGTACAATTTTAATGCCTAAGCGAGTTGATATTTTCTACTTGAATTCCACATTTTAATTAATAATCAAGTAGAAATAATTAATTTTCTACGTAGAAATTCCACAATTCTACTTGAATTCTATTTTATACTCTATATTATGAGCATAAAAACACCACCTTCACGTATATTATTTCTTTTAATTTTATATAAAAACATATATTTAAAAAATAAAAATATTTTAATCTAAAATAGAGGTCTCGAGTTCATACCTCCCTATCCATGAATTAAGCTTCGACACCCACTATACTAAAGGAGTGTTTGTATTAATTTTTACTTTTGTGATGCAAATAAGTTGTAAGATAAATAGTAGTAAAAATCGAAGTGTTGAAAAATAAGCGTTAAAAAGTGAATTTTTTTTTTTTTGAGATTTGAGTATTTAGAAGAACAACTTAATAATTACAGTTTATCAATAAGTTGCATAAATTGATAAAGTACCACCGACAACTTTTGACCTAAATCAACCTCATTTACGTAGTTCAAAATGAAAATCGATAAGGCGAAAATGCTATTATAGCAATAAAATAGAATCTATAAACTAAAATTACTATTTTCAAATTTATTCTTAAATTTTTGCAAAAATTTTCTAATTGCTAAATAATTATTTTATATGAAAAATAATTTCCACAAGGACTGGGAGCACGTGTCACGATGCAATTGGAGGCACATGGAGATCACATCTCAAAAGGGTCACCTGACTACGTCTGCTTATGGTCTGCATGTGATATGGTTACTATCATCAGGACCATCATTTGAAGAGTTTAATCTGATTAATCCCTTTTGTAAAATTGACCAATTGATAATGATCACTACTTAAAAATTAGAACAAAAATCGAATTATTGAATAACGGTAGCAGCATGTGATGCACAACACTCGCACGATACGTGAGTTCGAGTTCTACTGATATAGGTATGTATATAATTTACTTTTCATAGTAGTTGTTTTGATTTTCTTGAATATGTTTATTGATTTAGAAATATCGATGTGCTGAATTAGTTATTAAATTCGAATGTAATGAATAATGTAGTAAAAATCGCGAGCAGCATGTGGTGCACAACAGTTGCAAGAAATGGTGGAAATGTGCAAGAGTTGGTGCATCGTTTTCTCGACACTGTTTTCAAATGTCAATTCGGACTATGAAAATGGCAAGTAGTTGAAAAGCAAAGAAATCAATAATTTCAATCAAACACAAACATTGAAAAGACATGAAAAGGAAGAAAGATAATTTAAAGAGTTTATGTTTTTTCAATAAAAATGAAGGTATAAGCATTTCATCTAATTTCAGATCTGATGAATTTTTGCTGCTATTAAATGTGCTTGTTGTCTTGTTTTATTTTTCTTTTTTTTTACTATTTGTTTTTATTTTTCCGAATATTTACAATGTCGTGTTATGAAAAGGGTATTTAGAACAGAAACATAATTAGGTATGTGAACGAAGACCACGTAGCAGTCCCGTCTAGGCGTCCTGTGTTGCTAAGATTGAATAGAATATTAGATAAAAGAACGTGGTCTAATTTGACGTTGAATTCATGTAAGAGAATAGTGCTTCTTATATTTTAGGGTGAATTACAATAATCTTTCCTGATATTTGGCATAATTACAAATAATCATTCATTGTTTTAAAAATTACAAATAACCCATTTTTATGGATGAATTGATCAAAATACCCTTATGCAAATTGAATTATTTATTAAAATTTTTAAAAATTTTTTGGACAAAAATGTGTTGTTTATAATTTTTAAAATAATGCCCTTAGTTAAAAATTACAAATTTGAGGGGGCTATTTATAATTTTTAAAATAATAAGGAAGTATTCGTAATTATGCCAAACCTCAAAGGAGGTTGTTACTGTATCTAAAATTATAGTTCTCATCAATCATGAAATTCAAATTTTAAATTGTTCAGCAACCCAAATATCATATTTGTATTTCGACTCTGTTACGAGAGCAATATCGATATATTAATACATGTCACTTTGTTATATTTTATTAGTAGTATAATGATGGATGATATGGAAATAACAAGATATAATTGAATTTGTAGTAGCAACAAATTGTGTGCATACTTTATTTATTTATTTATTTATTTTGATAGTTTGTTCATACTTTATTATGTTAAAACTTAAAGAATATTCTTCAATACCTTATCTAGTACAAGTAGATATTGATAAAGGTCCAGGTCAGAAGTATAAACCTAAATATATATTATACTAACTGCAATATAAAATATTTCTTCCTATTATGAGTTATCACGTGATTTATTTTTATTTATTTAAATTGTAATATATAGTTAGGATTTAACGATTTCAATCAATTCTGACTGGTGGATATATTTATATAGTTTAAATGGTCTTAGAAAATGGGGCTTCAGAAAACAATGTATTTGATTCAATTATTATATATTGCTATATGTAATTATAATATATTATATTATTTTATTTTGGTCTTACTTGGTAGTTGTGCAATTATTTCTGAATTATTATTGTGGTCTACCATTAAATTTTGATAAATCATTTTATTACAGAAAAAAAAGGCAATTCTTCTGAACATGCTAAATTGTGCCAATTTCAATTTAAACGATATATTTGAAATCTTATATTTATATATATATATATATATTAGAGGATAAACATTTGCGCGATGTTGCAAATTGAAAAATATCTATGTGTTCGGATCAATAATTATTTGAATTTGAAAAAATAATTTATAATTACCATCATCAAATTATTTCAAAAACTATTTATCTTTTTTGACGGAACATAGTGAGAAACATACACAAAATTATTAATTATTAAGTTGAAATTTGAAATTTATTGTGATTCAAAATCATCTAAATAAATAAAATAAGTCCTAATGTTAAATTCAGTCTTACTAGATAAATATTATATTATTAAAATACATTGTAGAAGTACGTACTGCATATTAATACCTACCCTCAAAAGAAAAATTTGGCATGCATCTGACGAGGTGACTCATTTTAACATTAAATACTACAAATATCTCCATAAAAAATATTTCAGTATGTACCTTTATCTACTATAATAAAATATCAAATGATACTTTTGAAATTATTACTAAATATAGGTATTAAGTGACAATAATTTTAATTTTGTCACCGTTTTATTATTAAGCACAAAAAATACATAAAATTATCATAATAGATAATTAGTGCTACATTTATATTGACCAACAAATTATTTATTGTTATTATATATATGCCACTAATTGTTTTCTATTACAACTTTATGCACTTACTATCTCTAGCTAATAATAATTACTATTAAAACTATGAAACTCGTTGTTGTGATAAATTAAAATCTTTGTCACTAAATATATATAATTAGTGAAAATATTAAAATTATCACTTAATTTTTTGGTTGCTAATCCTTTTTTTTTTTTTTTTAGAGTGATCTACATCACAAGATTTATATATGTGTATATATATATATATATCTAAACTAATATAAAGAAAATCTCCCTTAATCACAAATGGCGATTTATGACACCGCGATACTAAGTTTTGTTCTGTCGATAATACTCCTAAAATGATTTTTTTTTTGTTTTTGTAATATGATGTGTTAGTTTATATATATATATACACATATTTATTTTTTATATATAATATATTTCAAATAAAATATTATCTATTATATATATGCATGAACGACGTCTCACGACGATTAGTATATATATATAGAGAAAAGGGATAAGAATTTGATGCACATTATTATCGTAGTAATAAATTATTATGCGGAGAGAATTAATTAATACTAGTAATGGCACACCCCATGTATGTGCAACTTCTATAATACTATTTAAAATAAAATACTTATTTTTTAAATAAAGTATATACAAAATAATAAATTAGTATTAAAAAATAACTATTAGAAGATAATCAGGAGCGGAAAGTTAAATGAGAAAATAAAAAAATAAATTGAATTAAAAAAAGACCAAAATTAAAAAAGACATCAAAGAGGTGCTCTCCTTAACATATAATATAGATAGATAAAATATTTATAAAATTTTATTTTTTAATAAAATATATGAAAAATAATTAGTTAATATTAAATTTATAAGAAGATAATTACAAAAAAATATTAATAAAAATTAAAAAAATAACTATTAAAAGATAACGGGAAGTGAAAAGTTAGATGAGAAAATAAAAAAAAAATAAATTAAATTAAAAAAAATATACATAAAAAATAGTAGAGATGTCAAATAGGTGCTCTCCCTTAATATATAGTATAGAGAAATAGATACTCAAGAGTATCTCTTTTAGTATTAGTTGGTTGTAGACGTTTGAAAGCGAAGTAGTTGTATGTAGATCAAGCGGTTAGGGATGTCCGGTCGGTACGGATATATTTTGGCCCACTGATTAATCTAAATCTATTTTTATTTATTTATTTATTAAATATATACATAATAATACAACTACAACAGCATATGCATATTTGTGATTAATTTAAATCTAATTGAATCGCGGGAGAAAAGAAAAGGTGGGGGAAGGACCACCTTCATTATATGTAGCGCATGCGCATCATATACATTGATTGATGATGAGGACATTGATCAAACATGGACCGTAGATTTATCAGTTTGCAATAAATTTTGGTCACATTTTTTTTTCCAAAAATAAAAAAATAAAACTCAGTAGATAGATAGGATAACACCATTATTTCACTACCCCAAAACTGAAGAAAGCAAGTGTCCATGGATATTCAAGGACCACCTTTTTGTATCTACTGAAATTCAGTGTAAATCTTCTATCATATTTTGTTTTATATATTAATAAGTAATTGATATTTGTTTTATTTTTAATTAAAAAAATATATTTAAATTAGATTATAATTTTAAAATGAGATAGCATATAATGCAGGTGTGAGTGTGATAACAGTGTGTAATACGATTGTGTGATACATAAGTGTATAATGTGATACAAATATACCATATATGTGAAAGAGGTTGAATTTTATTTTTTTATTTTTTGAGATATTCGTAGTTCAATCGACAATTACTCGGCCAACGAGCTCGTGGACTTGAAAGGAATTTCTCGTCCAACTGGCTCGTGGGCCTGGGATATGCGAGTGGTATGGAGAGAAGAATTATGATGTTGACTAAAAATTTTATTTAAATTTCATTTGACAAAGGCAAAATCGTGATAGGGAGGAAACATTTACAATTCTCTGTCTTTTCATGCAATATTCACCCCTCCATGGCATCACTCTCGTGCGTCAATTACATAATAAGTGTGTTATATTTATTGTACAATAAATTTATATGTGATTAGAATCGAATTGGACTAGAATTTCCCGAGCAAGTTTTATGGACTCGTAGACTCCTAAGATGTGTTTGATACGAAAGAAGGAAAACTTGTGATACCGAAATAAAATTAAAAATTCTCGTTTTTACAATATATCTAACACAAAATATTATTACAAGTTATGGTAGAGAAGATCTGAAGTGCATATCCAACCACCGAATCCTACGATCATAAATTCATGTGTTGAATGTTGATGCAAGGTGTTCATTAATCGAAATGAATGTTTGTTTGACTAATTGTTGCAGCGACTAATTGAAGTAGTGGTTCGTAGACTTATTTACCGCCATGATATGTGGCAACCATTTTTATTAACAGTGTGATGATAATACATACATATGGTGGCAAGAAAGATAATGTGATTGAGGGGATTGCGTTTTCTGATGTGCAATATGTTCATTTGGAATTTACACAAAGTTACCTTGTCAATAGGGTGATATATATGTCGATGAGGTCTAGCTTAGTTGACGAAGTTGAGACTTCATGATGTTAGAGGTCATGGGTTCGAACCCGTATAGGTTGATGTTTCCACTGTACAGTATGTTTATTTGTATGTTGTAATAGTAAGATATTGTTTAGGTTTACTTTATTTTATATTGTTAATGAGGATTTAATTGTTGTAATTGCCGTTAGATAGTGATATTTGACAGGACTTATTGTAATCGATTTACTTCAAAAAAAAGTAGAGCGTTATACATATTTATAGTAATTTAATTATATATATTATGACCACATGATATTCTAAGAATCATTTAAATAAGTTTTTTTGTATAATGATTACATCAAGTGAGATAATTAAATACCCACATATTTAGTGGACCTCGAACTTGATTATGGGACATTAACTGTAACCTAACTAAGACGTTGTTGGTGAATGGGGTTGTAGATGATTTGAGTCGAGCCCAACTCGTCATTGTTCACGCTTGTTTTGAATTAATACCTTGAAAACTTGCGTTTGAATTTGGTTCGATTATTGCTCTAATCGAGCTCAAACGAATTTTAATAGGATCAAACATGAATCGCACTTGAGTAATTTGAAAATTTGAAGTATATTTTAATTATTTTTGCACTTATCGAATCAAGCTCGAGTTGATCTTGAAGCTTATCGAACAAAAACTTTTCTCAAGTTTGGTTTGTTAAGTTTAACAAATCGAATGCTTTTATCAATAAATTTATTCGAGTATCGAGTAGTTTGATTTAGTTTTTAGCCCTAGTAGTGAAAACCATTTAAATAAGGGATTATTATTACATTTATACCCCATGACCCTATGATTTATTTATACAAACCACCCTTATTTTTTACATAATTACAGAAACCATCCCTGACAACAAAAAATATAAGTAGTTTGTGTAATGACCATAACATTTTTTGGGGAGTGTGTGTGGAATTTTTCAGAATGAAATTATGGTTTGTGTAAACAATATTTGACTTTCTTTGATGGGTCCATGAGTAATTATTTAAAAATAATGAGTGAATTGTGTAAATAAACTATAAATTAAGAGATGTAAATATAATTATGCCTAATGTAACAGCATTTACGAGAGATTTTTAGGTGTACCAAAAATTTTGTTGCTACTGCTTGACCATACATCCCATGCAAACTTGGTCGTCGATCAAATTAAGCATCGAAAGGGGATTTTAATATTTTCTTTAATCGACATTAATTAATTGCATGTGCATGCGACATAGATAGTACATGATCAGGCCATGTACTCCCTGTCCCTCTATGATTCTGATAAATATATAATTAAAAAAAAGACTAATTATATAATCAATATAATATTATTTGTGTATGTGATTGATTTTACGTGGATGAATTTATGATGAAATTAGAATTAAAATAAAATAAAAATTACAGCAATGCCACTAGTTTCACTAGCACATCACATGGTAAACAAATGCCAAAAAAAATTTGACATCTTGACATGTGACACTATTATATATGTATCCATCATAGTCGGATAGAATATTTATACTTTATTTTATTTTCATTTTTCCTTTTCCTCTCTATAGTTGCTATCTAAGCCCCCCTCAAGAGGTCAATTGTCACACTCCTTTTTTTCGGGTTGAATTTTCTGTTAAAAATTATATTTCATCATCTACTCTATTTAGCATACATATAATACGTGTATAAGAATGACATTATACATTTTATGTGTGGGAAAGATTATATATATTTGATGTGTGTATATTGAATGGAGTAGAAGATGGAATAAACTTTGCAACAGAAAATCTGATCCACCTTATTCCTTAACTCTAAACAAGTCATCATGGGTTCGAGTGACTCAATGATGGTACCTTATTCTTGTGAAAAATAAGTCACAAGTTCGAGTTACGGGGGGAGTTGAGGAATCAACTTGATCTTCTTAAAAGAAAATAGAAAAAGAATAAGAAACTCTAACAAATCGTCACGATAAAAAAAATGTGCTATTAACGATAAGTAACCACCACTAGGTCTTAAAAAGAGAAGAAAAGGAGAAGAATGATACGCACTTAACCATACGTAAATGCAAGTGGTTTCAAACATGATCTCGTTTGCAGTAGTCGACGAATTTACTTGACTATTTTAAGAAAAAATCTAGTTCGTTTTATAATATTTCGAAAGTAATACAATAATGGGCTCACTCTTAGTAATTAGCGGTTCAAACCGAACATTTCACAATAATAACTACATTCAACCCGTTACGAAAAAAAGAAATACCATCATATCTGTCCTCAAATATAGCCATGATATTATAGTACTCTCACAGGGTACACTTACAAGGTCATAAATCTGGTTACAACCAAACACCACTGCGAGGAAAAATCAAACTTTTTACCCTACAATTACACATATACACATATATCCCCCAAAACCCACGTCATCAAGGGTTTAATTTCTAGTCAGCTAGTCAAAAAAGTTCAAAAAAAAAAGAAGAAAAAAGAAAAATCCCACAAGGGATAGTAAAAAATAAAAATTACAGCAGTAAAAATGTTTGATCCTACCTAAGCATAGAGTAGGTTAGAGACTCAAAAACGTCTTGATCGCAAGGAATGGTTAGGCCCATGTCATGATCGAACCCGAACTCCTCCTCGGCCCGACGGAGCAGGGTCTGGAACTCGGGCCGGGTCAAGATTGAGATGGGGAGAATGTATCTGCTGCGGTTCTCACCTACGTACACCACGAAATGCCCCTTGGGCACGTCCAATGGCAGCCCTTCATCGTTCTCGTACCCCTGCTTCTTCCCTAAGCTCGAGCACCGCTTCATAATCTGCTTGATCACCGCTTTTTGCGACAGCTTATTAGATTTTGTGATAGCCATTTGTGATTTGCAGGTGATTAAATTAAGCTGCTCTCTCTGCTTTTTTCTTCTTTTTTCTTCAAAGTTGAGAGAGAGAGAGAGAGAGGTGAGATAGCAATGAAGAGGATTTCGGTCTATATATAAACCAGCTAGACATTTATTTAAATTTTATTTTTAATTAATTTATTTTTTGAAAAATAAAAATAAAAAAAAGAAGAAGAAGAAAAACAGGGGCATGTGGGGTTGTGGGAGGGAAGAAGAGACCACGGGTGTTTTTGGGCACTGTGTAAATATGTTAGAAAAATAAGATGAAGGGAGCCGAAGCCATCGGGTTTATGAATTCTTGCTCCTATTCCTCCGGACAATTGGGTCCCTCTTTTCTCTGTTTCTAACCTCTTTTCCCAAGAAATTCATCTTAAGTTTTCTTCTGTTTTTGCTGTCCTTATTAATTCATCTCTCACGGGGCAAACTAGGAGTGTACGCGGTACAGGTTGAGTCAAATTAGTTAATTTTTCGGCCTAACCCGATATTTGAGGTTTTTAAAAAATTTAGTCTAAGCCCAGCCCGATAATCATTAAAATCGCAGTTTGCAGTCTAATTGGGTTGGGGCAGTTTGGGCGGTCTTTAGTATAGAGTCAATCACATATACAATAAAAAAAAGGCTAAAGTTCAACTATTCTAAATACATAAATTTGTAATTTCAAAATACATATTTTAAAGTTATAAATAAAATTCTACATACAAAATAAATAAATAACATTCATTATACGATTCTCTCTCAACTTTCAAATAAGATTTTACAAATTAAAAGCCGCACCACATTAAAGAGTTTGAACTTTGAAGACTCTTTCCCTATGTTTGGTTTTATTTTAAAATATTTTATTTTATTTTGTGGAGATAGAGAGAGAAAATAATGATAAATAAGTGTGTGTTAGAGATAGGGTATATGTTTGGATTTATTTTTTGAGTTAATTTTAAATAGTGTAAAGAATATATTGTATGTATTATGTTGTATATTGGAGACAAAAAACATTGTTCCTTGTCAAATCATATCTCTTTTATATATTTATTTATATATATATGTATATAGTAATATTTATTTTTTCTATATGTATTGTGGTGTATATTGGGAGACAAAATACTGTTCATTGTTAAATCATGTCTCTATTATATATTTTTATAAATATATATGTATATATTAATATTTATAGATGGATGTATGTATATATGGGAGACTGTGCCAAAATTACCCAAAACACCCAGTAAAGGTATTTTGGGAAATATTATGTTTGGTTTTGTTTTCTCAGCATTTCGGACATGAGGAAAAAATGAAACCAAACATTGGGTTTGCCTCCCTCTTTTATCTCATTTTTATTTCTTAAGTTTTGTTTATCAAAAAAAGTATTTATTTATATAATAAAATATTATTATTATTATACAATGATAACATATTATTATATCATACCTACATATTATACTAATTTACCGCAAAGAAAGTGGAGAAAATATTTTATGAGTAATAAAAGAAGATTTTTAGTTTTTAATGGAGAAAATAAGATAATTTGATAAATTAAATAAAGATTAACACTATAAATTGAAAATATAATGATAGTTTATATATTTTTATTAATCGATTATTTATAAAATTTAAAGCACTAAAAAACATGTGTATACTAACTTAATTTATTTGTAGGAATATATAATGTTATGTTATTTTGTTCTTTTTTTTTTCTTTGTATAGTTTAGTCATAACACATTGAGAAGAAATGTAAATATATAAGATATTAATTAAAAGGATATTATTTTAAAATAAAATAAGATTTAAGATGAATAAAACCATATGATAACAATACGATGATGTAAGCTATTTTAAATTTTTGCATTTATTATTTGTATAAAAAATATAAAAGATTATCAATAAGCAATAATTAGTTGAATAATTGATTTTATTTACATATATATTAATTTATACATATTATACAATACCAATAAAAAATATCGTAATTGTTATTATTGTCTTGAATATAATTTATGTATTATCAAAATTTTTATATATATTTATAAAGAATTCTAGTTTTTTAAAAAATTATTATTATTATTACGGTCGAACGCGGTCTATACGGTCCACGTAAGTATAAAACCAAACCCGATTGCGAAATTGCGGTTTTATTTTTACTAGTCCAAGACCAACCCAATTCATCCTTAATCCGCTAATTGCGGTGCGATTTAGGTTGGACCGATCGATTGGGGCGGTCCGGCGGTTTGATTGAACACCCCTAAGACAAACTTCCCCTAAAATTTACAGTCTTCTTGAGTTTGTTCCGGTCTTGGCATGTAGTAAATTCTCCAGACCAGTCCTTTTTTTTTTCTTTTCTTTTTTTTATAATTACATTTACGTTCATGTTTTATGATTTCTTTAGGTAAATCTCAACGGGATTTTGCGTAATTATATAAACTATCCCTATCTCTTTTGTGTAATAACATAATTATTATTATTTTTTGCGTAATTACATAAACCATCCTTGATAGCAAAAAATCAAGATTAATTTGTGTAATGATGTTGACATTTTTTTTGTGTGTGTGTGTGTAATTTTTCAAAAAATATGGATGGTTACCCCCTCGTTGATTGAGAAATTTCAAATACCCCAGTGAGGTTTGTAACTGTCTAACAAATAACCCATTTTCATGCCTTTTATGGGTGAATTAACCAAAATGCCCTTGTGCATTGAATTATTATTTATTTAATTCTTAAAATTTTTTTGGACTATAATATGCAGGGAGACGTTTCTTAAGTTTTTTACACATAGGAGTAATAATGCAATTTGCCCCTGCTGATTTTTCTACAATTTTAATAAAAAAAATTAAGGGCAAAATCGTCAATTTCAGGCCTTTGGTTAAAAATTTCAAACCTCATGGGGGTATTTGTAATTTTTCAGACAACAAGGGAGTATTTGTAATTATATCAAATCTCAAGCGTGGTGGTTATAATTTACCCTTATATAAATGACGTTGACATTTTTAATGAGTGTATGTGTTATTTTTCAAAAAGTAGGTGTGATTTGCGTAAATTATCATATATATATATATATATGTAATGAATGAATGAGTTAGATAGTGCGGAAAATTGTGTATTACAAAGTCGAGGCAAGAGTTAGACTCTTTATCTTTAAGACAATTATTGCCCCGCTCTGGTGCTCACGGAATTGGCAATTTGTCTCCCAAGATACAACGACTTTATATCTCAAAGTAGCAGCACTGCAAACTTTGAGAAACGGCGAACCAAATGATATCTTGAAACTCTCTTGCTAAACTCTAAAATGCTTTGTATGCTTAAGAATGCTATGAATAGTTGAATGCTTGAATAATACCATGAAATGAAAATGGGAGATCTATTTATAGGAGTTGGAAAGGTGTTTCGTATGGATATGTCCAATCAGAAAAGATGCCTTTGAAAAGTTATGACCTTTCAACCGAATGGATGCATCATTTCACCCAAAGGACATATCATTTAACTCAAATGGATGCATCCTTTAATCCAAAGGACATACCATTTAACTCAAATGGATGCATCCTTTTATCCAAAGGACATACCATTTCACACAAATGGACACGTCATTTCATCCAAAGGGTTTCACCCAATGGACATATCATTTCAACCAAAGGATACACCCATTAGGTTGATCAGACACGACCGGATGATGATTGGGGCCCATCAACCATCATCTACGTGTCACGAGCTGTCACAAGCTATCACGAGTCCGTTATGTGTCACACATCGTAACCAATCACTTGTCACGATTTATCCTTTAATTTATCATTCACCATTTTCCAACAATATATAAGGAGGTGTGGATGTAATTATCTTATTTATATATATTATATATATATATTTGGCTAGAATGATTTTGTTTAATCTTATTTCTGACGTGGGCAAAATATTTCACAATGGTGTACTTAAAAGAATACACTTAGGGACTTATAAAAAAATTAAGGGTAAATTACATCTACCTCCCCTGAGGTTTGACATAATTACAAATACCCTCTTGTTATTTGAAAAATTATAAATTCTCCCCTGAGGTTTGTAACCGTCTAACAAATAACTCATTTTCATCAATTTTTATGGGTGAACTGACCAAAATACCCTTATTTACAGAATTATTTTTATTTAATTTTTAAATTTTTTTGGACTACAATGTGCAGGGAGAGATTTTTTAAGTTTTCTACATAGAGGAGCAATAATGCAATTTGCCTTGGTCGTTTTTCTACAAATTTAATAAAAAATTCAGGGGCAAAATAGTAAATTTCAGGCCTTTGGTAGAATTTACAAACCTCGTGAGGGTATTTGTAATTTTTCAGACAATAAGGGGATATTTATAATTATGCTAAACCGTAGAGGAGTAGATGTAATTTATCCAAAAATTAAACAAAAGAAAAATAAAGAAGCCAGATTTAACAAGGTTCGGCCAAAATGTATACATCCTCGAATACTATCAATTTATATATTTAAATGAAAGGCAATTACAAAGTGAAATATTATAAAGAGATGGAAAAATAGATGTGAAAGAATAAGATATGCAAGTGTTTTGATTTTGGATGAATATTCATAAACTAAATAACTCTATCTGTAGAATTTTCTCTTAGTGCCTTTTCCCTAGGGGATGTATTTGGTATTGTTGTTCTTTTGTGGCTTGGAACAATTAGAAGGTTATTTTTGTGTTTTTATAGTAATTTTATTCACATTTCATTTAAGGGTTAAAAGCAAATTACCCCCTGTGTTAATTAAAATACCAAATTACCCATCTGATATTAATAAAGGTGCACACTGCCTCCTTGGACAATTTAAACGTAGTTTGCTCTTTTCAAATAACACAGGGGGTGATATGCTTTTATACATTTAAAATTGTGAAGGAGGGGCAAAATGGTCAAAACACAGGCTGAAAATGCAGTCCCAGTCGCATCACTGGCGCGTGTGGAACACAGTGGACCCTCAGGGTGTTAATTGCTTCATTTATAATAACACAGGGGAGTAATTTGATATTTTATTTATCACAGGGGGTATCATGAATATTTCGCATATCACAGGGGGTGGCATGCATTTTTCCCTTTCATTTAATTTTAACAATTTTATGATATAAAGTGACATTATATGATTGTCGAGATTATACTTTAAGAAAAACGTGTTGTACTTTTTCGTAAAATATGAAATTGAATCGATGTAAATATAAACTTGCTTAGTTTATAACTTGATTACAAACAGTGATTTTAATGACCTCGTGATGAGCTCATAATTTTGAATAGTAGTTATTGCTAAAATAAGAACATTTCATAATTGCTGAACTTTTACGATCATGTCTATTTTTATAAAGTATTTTTTGTCGTACAAGTGATTATTTAATTTAGGGATAATAAGTCCCTACGTTAGTTAAAATTTATTAAATTTATTGATATTAACAAAAAAATTGAATGAAATCAATATTTACCCTCGATTGACTTATTAATAACTTAATACATGCCAAAAAAATCTTTTATGACTAAATTACCCTTATAACGGTGAAAATATACCTCCTCTCATGCATTAACGTATGATGATAAATAAGGATAGTTTGGTCATAAAAAAATTCGTTTGACCTACAATAAGTCAGTCATAAGTCAATCGATGACAAATATCACATTTAATTCATTTTATTCTTCTTTTTTTTTTTACTAATATCAACAAATTCGGTGAATTTTGATTAACGGAAGAACCTATTTGTTAGATGATAACAAACCTCAAGGGTACTAAATGTAATTTTTCAAACCACATAGGGTTTACGTGTAATTACACTAAACCTCAAGGGACGAAAGTGTAATTATTTCTTTAATTTATGCGGATTGTTTATGAGCTACACTTTAGCTGAAATTTGAAGTTCGAATTTAGGCATGGCCGATATAGATTCATGCATCTCTATATTTCTTGTTTAGATGTACGTTGAGGCTTAAAAATGTACATAATTTTTTTTAAATAGTAAATACATGATTATGTTAATATCTCAATAAATTAAAAATATATTTTTTTATCAATACATGATTAATACGTTAATTAAAATAAAAACAATGAAATAAATCTACATTACGTGAGATAAACACTTGTACGTCCGGTGAAATTTGAAAATAAATGGTTGGACCATGAAAAAAGATCACACGACCATAAAATTTTAATTTAATAAATAAGGGGCAATTTCATGTGAAAAATATTGTAACACAGTTAGCTTACCTATTCTTGTCCGTATCAAAGGACGTGCGATGTGGTCCTTTAAAATCGTAAGTATGCACGTCGCTAGAGGAAAAGTCGCGATCAATGTATAAATTAATTGCCAAAATGAATTAATGTGACAACTTTTGCGTCTGGAATAGTACTTTCCATAATTATTATTAAGATCAGTCAAAGATTGTTACAAATGTGTATCAATTGCGTTAATTACACTACTCTGTGATGCTACCTAGACACTAAAAGTGATATCATTGATATAAAGTTATAACGATATTGATACTCGTTTCACGACTCTAACAGCATGTACAGATTAAATATGGATTTTATTTTATTTTTTTTATTAATATCAGTAAATTCGGTGAAACTTAACTAATGAAGGTATCTATTTATTAGACGAAAAGGGATACCAGATGTAATTTTTCAAACTATAAGGGGTTTATGTATAATTGTATGAAATTTTAAGGGAGGACGGTGTAATTATACCTATATGATAATATAGATTGTAATATGTGCTTTCAATTTTGTATAGATTTTGGTGTGAAATTGAGAATACGTCTGAATTTGTTGATGGATTGTGTTTTATGTTGTTAACGGTTGTCAAATAATTTTTTTATTTTATCTGATGAAAATGATAGTTTTTCTTTATATTGTTAGTGGTGTCAAATTAGATACATCTTTTTATTTAAATGTAATCGATAGTTTATATATTTATTGACTAAAGAATGTGTTGGTGATGTCATATCAAAAATAATATATTATTAGTTTATTAAGTGATGATTGGTTTTTTTTTTTTTTTTTTTTTTTTTTTTTTTTATATATATGCTAGAAACCGTGGCACGCAGTACTTGCGCGCATAACTTTTAATAATATTTTTATTTTATTGAATCACATAATTTTTTTCTTATATCTTAAACTTTATCATTGCGATGTGATAAAAATATTATAAAGACTGTATGATAATTTTTTTCAAATGCATAATTAATTATCAATACAATATTTTATTAAACTTAAAATTTAAAATATATTTGTTCCATTGATAATGACGATTATATACATGCAACACAAATACTAATATGTTATTTAATTTACAATAAAGTTAAATAAAATTGGAGTAAATTTAATTTTTTAAATTTACATGCAACACAAATACTAATATGTTATGTAATTGCATGAAATTAATTTTCTAAATGAACTTAATTGAATAGTTAATCAATCACATGAGTTGGGAAGTTAAAGGACATTTTTGGCATTATAATAATTTGGTGTAGTGGTATAAAAACCACCACTTTGTATCTATAAGACTCCTTCTCTTTATAATAGTATAGATATATACATGTAAATATATAACAACGTACGGATTGAAATAAGAATGATCGGAAAACATTTGTAATGAATATACATAAAATCAAACATGTCTTTACTTTCATTTAAATGGATTTTTCGTCCTGTATCTGTTGTTTTTGGGCGTTTTAGTCTTTTATCTTTTAAGTTAGTAAAATAAGTCCTATAGCTTTTTAATTTTGTGCGATTTTGGTCTTTTAATCTCCAGAGTTTGCAAATGTTATTGATTTTTTTTTTGATTTAGGGCTTTTGTTCCCATTGGTCAAATTACTGCCACCATGGAACCAAATTTTCGTCCTATTTCTTTTAAATTTGGGTGTTTTAGTTATTTATCTTTCTAGTGTAGCAAATAGGTCCTGTAACTTATAATTTTTCGTGATTTTGGTCCATTAAATTGACTAATGGGAACAAAAGCCCCAAATTAAAAAATATTCCGACAATATTTGCAAACTCCGACGACTGAAGGACCAAAATCTTAAAAAATTAAAAAATTACAAGACCTATATGATACCCTAAAAAACAATGGACTAAAATGTCAAAATACAAAAAATACAGAACGAAAATTATATTTAATTCTTTTAACTTTTTTCCACTGATTCAAAACTTGAAAATGAAAATGAAATAAAAGTTGATATGAAGTTGAGAAGGCAAACAAGAAGAGTGGGGTCATGAAAAGGCTGGTTGGAATGCCATCCCATGTTCTGTGAATGAAATGTGCTGCTCTTTGAGACATTTAAACACTGCGAAGTAGAACTACTGTCCCACCATTTCCTCACCGAAAGCCAGTTGACACCACATCTCATTGCCAACCCCAATTTTGAAGGATGAGATTAACCCCATTTTTTGCCTTTGCTTTCTTCATTACTCATCATATTTCAGGGTAACTTTCTTAACACTCGGATTAAATATTAGGGATGATTATATTTACATCCTATATTTATGATCTGTTTATATGAATAATTATTGTATTTTGCATAATTACAGAAATAAGCTATAATAATAAAAAAGTAGGGATAGTTTGTGTAATAATGTTTGCGTGTTTTTTTGTTTTGTTTTGTTTTGTTTTGTTTGGGGGGGGGGGAGGGTTATATGTGTAGTTTTTTAAAATATAGTGGTAGTTTATGTAGCTGATGTTAACGTTTTTTTGTGGGTGTATGTGTAATTGTCCAAAAAATAATGGGTGATGCATGTAAATAGACCATATATTAGGGGGTGTAAATGTAATTATCTCTAAATATTAACACATTCTATGCATAAATTACACTGATTAGATCCAAAAATGCATTCGCTTATAGTCCATAATACTCATGACCTGATTATAACGAGCAATTCTGGTTTATTTTACACTTTGATGGGGTTGTTGTGACGGCTGACCATTTTCCTGCCCCTTTTTCTCACACTAAAAGAAAAAGGAAATATTTTCTTGATTTAACTATAAATGCTGTAAAATATTTAAGGTAAAATTACATTTTTTATCCTATAAGTATAAGTCATTAGCATTTTTGATCCTGTACTTACTCTATTTACATATTTAGTCATTTTTTTAATGAATTTAGTCTTAAATATCTCACATTTGATCACTTGTCAAATTAATCCTGTGTTGACAAAATTTACCAAAAATGGGCAAAATGTAAGATGTTTTGAACTAAATCCATTAAAAAAAAAAGAAATAAATTTGTAAAAAGAGTAAGTTATAAGATTAAAAATACTTAACAACTTATAATCTCAAGACAAATAATATAATTTTGCCAAATATTTAATATGTGAGAGCAATGATTGGGCAGAAGAGAGAAAAGGTAGAACAAGGAGAAGATGGAAAATAATTGGGTTGACAAGATGAAGGGCATGTTACTTTTGCCCCCCTTCACTCTTGTAAAGACAACAAGGAAATGTACCTATTGTGCCAGCCAACTTCCCTGCCTGCCTTATTCAATCCAAGAATTTTTTCCAAACCCAACCACCCCCACCCCAGAGCTATGGGAATACACTTCTTGCTCTAAGTCATCATCAATGGGGTAGACAAATTTTAGGTTCTTAATAGCATTTTCAGGCAATGTCCCTCCATTTCTTACAACAAACCCTTCCACATCAAGATTCCACGTTTCCAATCAACGACTTTTAAGTAAGTCGGGTGGGCTGGATCGGAAATAGGGTTGCGGGAGTAAGGGGGGAGGGTTTTGAATTTGAACCCACTCGGTTAGGCAGCTGAGACGACTCTAAGTAGAAAAGTGTTTGCAACAACTTTAGAAAAACATTTTTCAATTTTTCGAGTTACAAAAGAATTACTTTCGAATATCTGAATTCCGAAAGACCAACTTCAATTTTTGAAACTCTAAAACATGTACTTATGCGACAAAGTTAGAAGCATATGAAAATTCTTGTAAATAAATCTAATACAATGTTTTACTATTTTGCCCTATTTTATAACTGTGATTTTTAACATATGGAGTTCTAAAATAGTCTTCTTGCATCAATCAACTCTTTTCAAAAGTTTTTTTTTCTTTTTTCAAAATACTTACAATTTCGTTTTTTCAACTGCTCGCTATTGTTTACAAACACTTTCAACTTTTCATATAAACTATCATTCGCAACTCTTCAAAATATTTCCTATGTTATATTAGGCCCCCAGTCAATGGGACGCCGGGGGGGGGGGGGGGGTTGCTACACCTCCCTCGATTAGGCAGCGAGAAACACCCATCGGGTAGCTGAAAACGGCTCGTCGCCAACTACATATACATTTGGGAAAAAGAAAATCTCCAAGTCGAGAGAAGTATAGATATAGGTATCTTGATGAATTAGGTTTGAAGACAAAACTCTTGAAGGAAGTTGAGAGGTTGACATGTACGTGGGCCATTACAGCTAATGTTGTGGGAACTGGAGAAACAAAGGACTTACGGATGTACCTCAACCATTGATACCTCATCACATGTACTGCAACCCAAGAACAAGTACACAGATTATCGCCTCTTACACGTTTGATTTGTGTCTAGTTTTGGACCAATTATGTGTCATCTTCATTACGTGTTTGTGCTATACGTCAACTCATACATAAGGGAGCAGCACCCTGGTCCAAACCTAGCTGGATCAATGAGTTGTTGTTAAGGATAACAAGCCTCCATTCACACGCCATAGCTTAGAATTTCCAAGATTCTTGAATTTCTTTAATCTAGAATACGTGTCTTGCCAGTATTTCTCGATGCTGCTGCCATGCGTCCTACAAACGAGGAGTTTGTGCAGTTTATACGCCCCGATGTTTCTTATCCCTGATAAGGTGTGTTTTTCAGGAATAAAATCATGGGGTTAGAGAGTTGAAACGGTTACAATACATCATGCTATGGGACTGATCTGATCGCGCTGAATGCTGCATAGCTACCTTGAAATAGAGTTTTAGTATAATCATGTGAATACAACTTATGATGTATTATATACGTATTTAAGATGACGTGGAACTAATTTGTGTTTGAAACTAATTTGAAGTTTGTGTTTAAGAGAAAATAATATAAAACATGAATAAAATTATTGTTGACAAATATGATTCTTCCTTTTATTGGGACGTAAAGTTTTTTATGACCAAAAAAACGTTCTATTTTCCCCTTTTCCAAAAATAAACGTATCATAACTCATTTCACATTATTTCAATGTGAAATGAGTTAATTTTAGTCTAAACCCGACAAGCTTTTGGTTTTCCTTCTTGGACCTTCTCTTATAACTTTAAATGAGGAAAAGTCGGAATGGGAAGCAACTAGAGTTTGAGCGTAAATATCTAACAAGTCGAGTCTTATATCGGTCATGTACAAAATTCCGTGCAAGTGTCGGAAATATACTCATATACATATATATGTTTTGTGAATTTCTTACTTTTTTGTGTGAATTAAATAAATAAATATACGTAAAAAATTTCAGAATTTTCAGTTGAAATAATTGTGAATTCTGAGTCTGCAGCCTTAAATGAGTAGTTGGCTGATAATTCAGCAATTTAAGACTGAAAGGAAGTCCACTCCTTCAAGCTGCTAGCATTTACTGTTCAATCACTCCAAATTTTTTTTTTCTATACTTTAAATAATCATACTTCAAAAATTATAATAAATTAATACTGTTAACCACGTTCAAATAAAATTAACACAACAGTTAATTAATATTTGTCATGGTTTTTAGTTATGATCAAAATATTTGCTACGGTTTTAGCAATGGCTAATGTTTTGGCCTCATTTAAAGAAATAATGAGTGTAGACTATTGTCGAACCGTGGTTAATTTTCCATTCACTACAATATTTTTTTTCTTTTACCATGTTAATTAACTGTAACAAAAAATTATCAATCTTCTAGCGTGTCCAGAAACAAATAGTTTAGATCTGAGCCCATTTGCCCATCGATTTGGGCCTTAAAAGGTAGAAGCCCATCTACATTAAAAATAGATAATGGACTCATAGATTTGGGCCTCTGCTACTGGATCAGACTAATTTCATAATATTACCCGCATTTTTTATTTATTTATAGATAAATAATTGTGAACATCAGAAAATATCTTGGGATATTTCAAATATATCTCCACACTCAAGCAACAAAGTCTAACCTGAAGTAAAATACCAAAAAGCTCCTCAAATGTTTGAGAAGGCTTCCAACCGCTCTACATGAGAGAAAGGGTATTTTCGTCCAATTGGTTTAACATCGTGCCCTAATTCTCTTACCTTGGATTCGGATATTCTACTAGTCTCTATTCAATCTGTTGTGTACTTGAAGCTCCCGCACTGCAATTCGCAGAAAACCAGTCTACCGCATTTTAGTTAGATTTCTTGTTTAGTTTTGATTGTGGTTTTGGTTTTCTGATAAATCTTTGTATTTCGTGGGGGCAATTCGTTTTGATTCTCTCTTGTTTGATTGAGAATGGGAGTCCCGGCGTTTTACCGGTGGTTGGCGGAGAAGTATCCGATGGTGGTGGTGGATGTGATTGAAGAAGAGGCGGTGGTTATCGAAGGGGTTAAAATCCCGGTGGATACGAGTAAGCCGAATCCTAACAACATCGAATACGATAATTTGTACCTGGATATGAATGGAATTATTCACCCTTGCTTTCATCCTGAAGACCGCGTAAGTTTTCAACACCTGCTTTTCGTTAAGTTTGTCGTGATTTGATGGTTTTTCATTTGAATTGCAGCATTTGATTTTTTGTTCTTGTAAATCCTTTATCTTAGAACTTCTGTTTTTTCTTTTATTTTTAGAAGTGCTGCTACTTGCATGTTTGTTTTTTGATGGTTTGGTGCGTGCTTAATATGTATATATTTGATGTTTCTAGTGCTGAGATGGAGCTTGTGGTTGTATGTTGTTGTTTACTAAGAAGACAACAAAAGTAAGTTTGTCTTGGTGTTCTTTTTTGAAGACTGAATTATGTGTCCTCAATAGCAAAAACTAAGAATTAAGACTGTGAGCTTCCAGCGTCAGGGCACTAGTGTCAGTTGCAACTTGCAATTTGAGTAAGTTAGAGTTATGATAAGTATATCCAAACTCGCCACTCTTAAGCATTGGTAATTGCAGTCTCCACAGAACATCTCATTGTGTTGTTAGCGCTATGTTTTCTAGTGGTAGCACTGTTCTATGGTCACTATGCTTCAGTTTCCTCCTTTATGGAGTTGATAACTTATTGTGTCTGTCCTAATATGAGCCAATATGGACTCTTTACTGCCTCTCACATGGGGGAAAGTGTGATGCTCGAAATCCATGGATGGTATCTTACTTGAGACATACTGACCTACATATTTTATGCAATTTTATGCAATTTTCTTCATTTCTCACGACACTACCCACCATTAATTGATGTGGGTGAGTTTGTAGTTATCACTCCATTGAAATTTTGCTTCTAATATCATGGTATGCCTTCATTTGGACTAGCTTTGGGTGCACTATGATTATGATTAGAGAATCTTCTATTCATTGCTCAGCTCATCATTTTGCGCTATCATCATTGGGTATTTTGATTTTCTATTGTTCTAAAAAACATGGTTATAAAATTACCTCAAATCATAACATTGTGCAGCAACCTAAAAGAACAACGGGGGTAAAATTTTTATCGAAAATTTATTGAGCAATAACTGATATTAAGGGGTAAAAAGAGGAGACTTTATGACTATGGTCATGTGCCCTGAACTGTAATCTGCTAGTCTTCATTGTGAAGTTTAAAAGACATGTTAGGGTAGTTTTAAAGTTTGAACATTCCAAGTGTTATATACTTGTTTGATTAGTCAATCCATGCATTATGGTAGATTTGTTGTTATAATATTTTGTTGAATTGGGTTAGATATCATAAAATAAAAAGTAATAGTTGGTTGTTGTTATAAAGAAATTGAAATAATATGCTGTTCCATGAAGGAAGGAAGAATGTTAAATAGGCAAGGTTTTGTTAATTGGTAATACTTGACTTGATAAGGTATTTCAGATTTACATGCTTGAAGTTATTGCAATGCTCTTGTTAAATATACTATAATGATTGAATTTAATTGGCATTTTACTTATAAGGTTTTTCCCGCTTCTCTTTTCTATGGACTGCATTGAACAGTTATCCAATTTTTCCTTTTACGATTTGGTCACAAGGTGAGAAACTAGTTCTGAAGGCTGCGAATGAGGAAGCGGTGTTTCAAAATATGATTCGATTTTGAGAATCATTTCTGATTTCTTAAGGCTTTACTGAATATGAGTTTTGACATGTCTTCTACATATAATAATATCCTCATTTTCTCTAGATAAGTTTACTGACAGACCTAATTTCTTATGCAGCCTTCTCCAACCACTTTTGATGAAGTGTTTCAATGCATATTTGATTATATTGATAGGCTCTTTGTGATGGTGCGACCACGGAAACTGCTTTACATGGCTATTGGTGGGTAAAAGGTCAAAGTGATAGTAGTAAATGAAAGTTAATGCAGGCTGATATTGCTCAAAATCAATAACTTAAAATTGGTATTTGATTGGTAGATGGCGTGGCGCCAAGGGCTAAGATGAATCAGCAGCGGTCTAGGCGTTTCAGAGCTGCCAAAGATGCGGCTGATGCGGTGTGCATCCTCTTACTGATTCACTTCGAACACAGTTAATGTGTAAAGAATATGTTTTTAATTTCATAGTGCATTATTGCTTGTAGGCGGCTGAAGAGGAAAGGTTACGAGCGGAGTTTGAGCAAGAAGGCCGGAAGCTTCCCCCCAAAAAGGAATCACAGCTTTTTGATTCTAATGTTATTACACCTGGAACACCTTTCATGGCTGTTCTATCCATTGCTCTGCAATACTACATTCACCTTAGACTGAACAATGATCCTGGATGGAAAAATGTCAAGGTATTGTTGCTGTGTGCCCAACAGCGGTTCTTTTTCTGAATTGATCTGATTACTTTGTACCGCAAATAAATGTGCATTCATCTCTAGCATGTCTAGATGTGCACAACTTCTGCATCAATTTATGCAAACTATTCTGCTTTCATGAAGGTTATCCTTTCTGATGCAAATGTTCCTGGTGAAGGGGAACACAAAATCATGTCGTACATCCGTCTCCAAAGGAATCTTCCTGGTTATGATCCAAACACCCGCCATTGTCTGTATGGATTGGTAGGATTCAAGATGATATTTATGTTGAAATTGTAGTATGTAAATCTTCACTTTCTTGTGTGCGCTCTCACGATTATTGACTATATCTGCTCTGCCTCTACAGGATGCCGATCTGATCATGTTGGCTTTGGCTACTCATGAAGTTCATTTTTCAATACTTAGAGAGGTATACCTGTTGTTAAATGGCATTATGACATTGCCGAACTCTTATTTCATTAGTAGTTTGGTTTGATGCAGGATCTGTTATAAAGAACTAATGATCTCATGTTGAAAATTGCTGGCAAGTGGGAGTGAAGTTGGAGTCAAATTTTATGCTCCAATGGATGGGGTCATATGGTCGTTTGTTTTTAAATCTTTAAACTACCAAAGATGTTGAGAAATCCAAAATATCATTCGAAAACCGAAATGATAATCTCTCAAATGCAAGAACCTAGATATTATCCAAAAGTTCATCCTAAAACAGCACCCTCACTAGCAAAATGTTGATTGTGTAGAGATATTTGGATATTCTGCTTGGTGTCTCCCCAACTTTGAACTTTGTTCTTGATGACATGTTTTTCTTCTAATTTTTCTTGCAAGGTTGTATTTACTCCAGGACAACAAGACAAATGCTTTCTTTGCGGTCAAATGGGTCATTTAGCTGCAGATTGTGAAGGGAAAGCAAAGAGAAAGGCAGGCGAATTCGATGAGAAAGGTGATGCTGAAATTGTGCCTAAAAAACCTTATCAGGTCAGAATAAGACATGAAATAACATTAAACAGAGATATGTGTTTGTGATACTAAAGCTAACTTGTCTTATTTTGCAGTTCCTGAACATTTGGACTCTTCGTGAATATCTGGAATATGAGATGAGGATTCCTAACCTGCCATTCGAGATTGACTTTGAACGCATTGTTGATGATTTCATTTTCATATGCTTCTTTGTTGGTAATGATTTTTTGCCGCATATGCCCACACTCGAGATTCGTGAGGTGTGTCTTAGAGATGCTTTTTGTTTACAGTTGTTTGGTAGTATCCATTATTTTCTTGTGTTCTAATATTTGACTTTCTAAGTTACTGTAGGCTTGGCATGCATTCTTACTTGACAGCATAGAGCTGAATTTAGCATGAGCCAAAGGCAGGAACTTAAAGAACGAAGAGTTCTCCTTTCTTTAGTTCCTTGCCATAAACCACATTGAAACCGCAACTTGAATCTTTTCGGTGCTTAATTAAGTTTTAAATAACCAATGCCAAATATAGTGCATGCTAAGCTAAAATTTAATTCCAGAAGCAGCTTTTTGTGGGCGAAGAGGTATTGTATAATGTTCACAATCAAGGGCGGGTTGTAATATCAATCTGAATGAATAAATTCTGATTGTTTGGATAAAAGCTGGGCTAAGATGTTGGTAAGAGCTGCTCCGCAAACTATAATAGGTAGAGAGTTGGTTGGGAATTGGGTAACTTGTGTCCTTAAGAAAATATGTGGTTGCCCAGTGTTACCTTAAGAAAATATGAAATTGATTGATGATTATACAGCATGTGATGCTAGTTATTCGTGAATTATATGTGATTTCATCTGTACTACTTTTTTATTTCTGGCATCCAGAACTGCTTACTAAAATCAGTAGAAATTGGTGTAGACTGTGATTTTCGTGATTTAAGAATATTGCGAGGACACTTGCTGGATTTCTGGATTTCCATTACTTTTTACAAGAGACGAAATTATTAATGGTGCTGTTGATTTTTAATGTACTTCTTTTCTTTCTTACACAGGGTGCAATCAACTTGCTGATGGCTGTTTATAAAAAGGAGTTGAGGGTTTTGGGTGGGTATTTGACTGATGGATGCACGGTACGCATGATGTTGTTTGGATAAACATGGTTTTAGTGCTTCTATGTTTTATATTAATAGTTTTGAGGCTTGATCTTATATTCTGTTCTTTCTTTTTCAGCCAAACCTGAGCAGGGTGGAGCGCTTTATTCAAGCTGTAGGATCGTTTGAAGATAAAATATTTCAGAAAAGGGCCCGATTACATCAGGTTGGTTCTTCCCTTATTTTCCCCCTCACCCTGTTCATTTCTTGTTAGTAACTTGCTCTTTTTTTTTTAGTTTTACACTGTGCAGATATTATTTCCATGTGTTTTGTCACAGTTTATTCTTTTGCTTTAAAGTGTGAGCTTGAGGTGCATGCTTAGTATTTTCTTGTCTCACAAGATCCGCTGAGGAAGCAACTAAAATGTGTTTCCTCACTTTTCATTACTAGGATTTTCTAATGATGCCAAGTAAATTCTTGATCTGCATGAGAAGCAAACTTATGGTGATGGATGGTAGTCTTTTCCTGTGCACCAAAAGATGCACACAAGTTACCATTTATGTTACAGTGATGTAGTGCTGCTACATGGGATCATGCCTCGGCATGTGGTGGGGTCCTGTTAGCAGGACTCTTTGCTCTTGTCCTTGTTTTACGAAAATGATCAACCCAATTTGCTAGAGAAGTCGATTCTACACACTTAGAGAATTTCCTCCAATGTGGGATATCATTATCACCCTACGTGGACATGTGATGCTCATCTAGCTCGACCTGCTGCCAGTAGTACCCTCCTCCAAGGACCGTCCATGTCCAGTCCACATCAGGCTGGACTTGCGCCAAGCATTCTTGGGTTGGCTGTGATAAAATTTTGTGATGAATTGGGCCCACATGTGGGGCTTGGAAGACGGCGCAGTGAGCTTCGCTAGCAACTGCTTCAAACTTGCCAGCTCTTTGCAAAAATGATTAACCAAGAGATTCATTTTACCAACTTATAAGCGAGTCCAATTTCCCCACCACAGGCAAATTTGGAATTTAGGCATTTGAATGCCATGATAGTGGGACTATCTGGCCTGTCCTGTATACTTTTGTAATGTTTGATTATTTGGTGAAATAGGAATGCTTTTCAGGCGGCTAGGAACTTAGGATGGTGCATAACTTCAATTTACACTTTTATTCTTCTGGCTTTTCTTCCACTATTTGATGTTTTAAGCATCTAATGAGGTACATAATTTTGTGTTTTCGTGGAAGTAAAATATGGTATACAAATGCGAGCCTTGGGTATCGTTTTCTTGCAGAATCTATGAATTGTCTAAATCTTCCTGTTATTCTTCTCAACCCAAAAGGGAAAGGTCATGTCTTGAAATTTATTCATGGTTGGCTTTGTGGGTTTCTGCTTTATTTATTTAGAACTTCTGTTTTATTGCATGCCTTTTGCTTTACTTCGACATATACTGTTAGCACAAGATTCAATATGCACTACTGATCTCAATTACCATTATGATCTGCTATTCTATACAGAGACAATCTGAGAGAATCAAGCGCGAGAAGTCTCAAGCTAAAAGAGGAGATGATTCTGAACCGACAAATAGGCCTGAATCTCTTGTTCCAGTTGCTCGATTCCATGGTTCTCGCCTTGCTTCTGGTCCTTCACCTTCACCCTATCAACAGAAGGACTTTCCAACTTCTGTTAGGTATGATCAACTTGGCCAAGCTACCTCAAGATTTTCCGTTCTTGACATTAATTGCAAACAATCTGCTACAACCGACAAAACCTACATCAGGGCCCAAAAAGTTGCACGGATGGATCCTGGAGCCACTATAGGGGCAGCTATTGTTGAAGCTGAGAACAGTCTAGAAATTGAAGTATGTTTTCCTGCTTAGGGAGAGACAGTTTAATGTATTTTTGTTCTATCGATTTTCTAGGATTAGTTTCTATCAATCAGTTCCGTTGATATGAGTTTTGCCATTAGGAACTGAGATATGTGTGTGTGTTTATATATGCTAATCACTTGGATAGTGTTTTTCTTGAATTTGGAATTTGTTATGCAGAATATATTATTCATTAACTGGTTTTTTCATGAATGCTTCAGGCAAAAGAAAACAAAGAAGAGTTGAAATCAAAGCTTAAGGAATTGCTTCGTGAGAAGTCTGATGTATTTAATATGGACAATCCAGAGGAGGACAAGGTTTAAGCATTAGCTGAACTTTCCTTTTTTCTTCTTCTTCATATAAGTCGGTGTATATGCTAATCCTCTTCTATGGATGAGAAAGTTGTTGGTACATGTATTGTGTGAACCACCAAATGAGATAGGATGCAAATAATGTTTGTTAGGTGGAAGATAGAATTTGATGAATTTTATAATGGGCGATCCAGTTGATGAGAACATAACTGAAAGTTCAGTCCATATATATAACCATTACTGAGTTTATATCTTAACATCATTGTTCCCATAGCATGGCGATAAACTTGCTTCATAACATCGGCATTCATATTTATCTTTTCCCTGTGGTATTGAGAATGTTGATTGCATTGTGCACTCTGTCTGGAATTAAAGATAAAGCTTACATTTTCCAATGCTATCATGGGTCATTTCGGAATATTTTGCTGATTTGTTTTTTCTAGGTCAAATTGGGCGAACCGGGTTGGAAAGAGAGGTACTATGAAGAGAAGTTTTCCGCAAAGTCTCCTGAGGAACTTGAAGCAGTACGAAGGGATGTAGTAAGTTGTTCAACTTGATTACCTTTTCTGAAAATGCTTGCTGAATGAGGAATAGGTTCCACTATCATATAATACTGATAGTTGAGGTTCAAGAAGTTGGGAAGAGATGCTGTATATAAATAGATATAGATACAATCTATCTATGTATGTGTATGTGGATGTATACTAAAACTATATGGATTCCCTTTTGTTGTATTTGCACCTTGCCCATCTTAATTGATTAATTACTTGTCTCACGTGAGTAATGACTTCACTGGCCGATTGGTTTCTTGCAGGTTCTAAAATACACAGAAGGGTTATGTTGGGTTATGCACTACTACTATGAAGGGGTCTGTTCCTGGCAATGGAAAGTTTCTGCCCTTGTTTGGTTTCTCCCTTTTTTCTTTTTTTTTTTTCCTTCTAATTGAGAAAAGAAAACTGGAAAAAAAGAAGATGCGGTTCTGTTTGATTTTTGTCCCATTACCATTTCCCCCTTTTCCCTTCTGTTTGATGCTTGGTCCAGTCACCATTTCTCCGTTTTTCCTTTTTTCCGTTCCCCAACTGTGGACCGGAGGAACTACTTCTTTTAGAATTTATATAGATCACATTTGGAATAGCACCATATGTTCAAGTCCAGACTGATTGCTTGAATTGCTGCCTTTGGTACTCGTTCAGAAATGTATCTGCGGATTCTATTCAGATTTCAGATGGATTACATACTAGAAACAATTAATTTGTCTGGAAATTTCATCTTCCCCCTAAAGGCTTCTTGCTCTAAAAGACACTCCTTCCCTTCCTTCTACATGGTTCAAAGAATTTATTTCGAGTTGCATATCTGTTATATATGTGTTTGAATAATGACACAAAATGTACATGACTTTTTCATGTTGAAGGATCACGGAGTGGACCCATGACTGGAAAATGTTTTATCATTAAGTTGTAGGAGCTCTAGTTTGATAATTTAAACACATCACTTGGTTTCGTAACTGTCACATGCAGACCCATTGTTGTCATGCGAACATTACTCTTGATTGGTTGTGTATATACAATCATTTTCTTACACTTATTTCTCCTCGCTAGCACATCTCTACATGTGATGAGGTTTCAATTAGTCACTCTTGCCTATAACATTCTGACAGCACGGCATATACTCTTGCAGGTTTTATCCATACCATTATGCACCATTTGCTTCAGACCTAAAGGATCTTGGACAGTTGAGCATAAGCTTTGAATTAGGGACTCCATTTAAGCCGTTCAATCAGTTGCTGGGGGTTTTCCCGGCCGCAAGGTTGCCAATTAATTTTGTATGCTTTGCTCATTCATGTGTCTTTGTGGTGCTCTGACTGGGTTTATCTGCAGTGCTCATGCTTTACCCGAGCAGTACAGGAAATTGATGACTGATCCAAACTCACCTATAATTGATTTTTATCCTACTGGTATGGTTAAATGCTTTGTGCGTGATGAGCATATACTTTTATTATCTAATATCAAGTAGATAATGCTGTTATCTATCTTGTTGTGCCTTTTGCTCTTCAGACTTTGAAGTGGATATGAACGGTAAGCGGTTCTCTTGGCAGGTAGGTATAAATAGTTTCTAAGATACAGATTTTACTTTACATATAACTGACTATAGCTTCACGAATTTGTTACCATATTCATTAGCTTTTCTCCTGATCTCAGGGTATTGCCAAATTGCCTTTCATTGATGAGCGCCGTCTACTAGCCGAAGTAGCAAAAGTTGAGCACACACTTACGGTATGATAACTCACTTGCTTCTGGAGTATAAACTGATATGGTATGTAGGATATGTCCGCCAATATCTTGATTAACTTTTGCAGGAAGAGGAAGCACGAAGGAACAGTGTGATGTCTGACATGCTTTTTGTGTCATTATCTCATACTCTATCCCCATACATATTCTCTCTTGATGATCGCTGTAAGCAGCTGCCTGAGAAAGAGAGAGTGCAGGTTAAGGAGCGACTTGATCCAGGAGCCAGGTTTGTCTTTCCAGAATTGGGTTTACATGAACATTGGGGCACATGGGTAGTCAAACAAAAATGTTGAGGAGGTTGGAATTGGAAATCATCTTCCTGCTATGATATTAATGTACGTGTCAACTAAATTTATATGGATAGAGAACCTAAAGGATAAGATTCTTAAGTTATAAAATCAATAACTACACTGTGTCTTACACGATGTTATCCGAAATTAAACTACTTATTTTTACATTGCAGAACATCTTTTGAAGTTAGGTAATGTTGTAGAGGTGTACACTTGCTGTTACCAAATCAAATTTCTGGGAGAGATAATTTACCCAATCTAATTTGTTTGTTTATTTGGTTTGGCATACCAGTAACCAAAAAAGTTAGAAAAGAACAGAGTTTTGGACCATTTTATTTTGCATATTCAACCTGGTGTGAAATTAGATATGATATTTGATATGATTCGAATGGGACATAATTGCAAGCAATTATTAGCTGTGTTTGGAGCTAGATTTTTTGTATGTGTTAAAAATGATCCAAAGCATGACATTATCACCGAATATTCTGAGGTATATTATATAAATGATCCAAATGACACATTTGTAGTAGTTCCAAGGTATGTTATGGTCAGGCATTAGGTGTGTTTTACAGAATATGAGAATGATACATAATATTGCCAGGAATTATGAGGAATATTATAGAATGGTCCAAATGATATGTAGTTGCCAGCTGAGGTATTATAGGCAGGCGTTTGGTTGTGTCACAAGGCATATCGTAGGAATTGCCCAAATGATATATTATTGCAAGTATTACAAGGTATGTAAGAGCCATGCATTTAGGTGTGTGTAAGAAATGTTCAAATGATATTCAACTGCCAGTAATTCTAATGTATATTGTTAAATGATGCAATTGATACGCAAGTGCCAGCAATTATGAGGTGTTATATTTGGGCTTCTGGGTATGTATGAGAAGTGATCCAAATGATGCAAAATGGTTAGCAATTTAAGGGACATTATGGCCAGGTGTTTACATGTGTGTTAGGAATGCTCTAAATGAAACATAATTGCGAGCAATTAAGGTATATTATATGGTTGATCTATAAATTTAAGGTTGCGAATGTTGGAAGTAAATTGCTTACCTATGAAATGGGTTTGCAATCCATTGATAAGTTGAAATCCTCTCTGGACTCTTGTTCTGATGTTAATTAGGGCTACATGCAGTGGTGGAATGAACGGCTATATTTCACTTTGCGCTGGGGACCCTTGCCCTCCTGTCTTCAGGTCACCTATTCAAGGGATGGAAGACATTATGAACAACCAAGTCATGTAAGCTCCAATATTACATTAGGCATTAAAACCATCCGAATATGAAGTTAATATGTTTAAACTGTTTCCATCAGCTTCCTTGACCTCTAATATTTTTTCGTATTCAGATGTGCTATATATAGACTTCCAGACGTCCATAACCATGTTACTCGACCACCCCCAGGTGTAATTTTCCCGAAGAAGGTGAATAAATCGAATTTGTTTGTCTTTACTTTGAATGATATTGTCTTTATATATTTTCGAGTATGTTCTTGAGTTGCATATTGTGCTCTGCATATCTTCTCTGAATATTCATTTGGGTGTCAGCTCATAAAAAGCATCCTTGCTTTTGCCTGAATTGGTGCCAAACTCTTTTTTCTTTCTTTTTGTAAGTTGATGGATTGATTACGCACATTTTATATGCTTGAAGTTATGAAATCAATTTCTACTGTAATATTTGCATGCATGACTAATGCTCTTTGTTTCATTTAATTCCAATTAATTCTCTGCCTGAAAATTTTGTTGGTTTATGCTCTTTCTTCATGTGGTTTGGTGGAACGAAAGTTCTGCAGTCATCTAGTGATGTTTACATGTCTGAACTCAAACTGGATCTGCTGTCTGACTTCTTTAGTATATTACATGCAGACTGTGACTACTGGTGATCTAAAACCAGATCCGGTACTTTGGCATGAGGATTCTGGAAGGAGGCCATTTGACAATGGAAGGTAAATTGGTTGTTTTTTATATTAAGGACGCAGATATATAGCTTGTTTGCCTTGCAACAGTTCCGGGTTATTCAATAAAGTGATTGTTCATTTATGACTCTCTTTGCAGGTATAATAACAATAATAACAATTATAACACTAATGGAGCAATATCTGGACGACAGCTTGGAGAGGCTGCTCATCGCCTTGTTGTTAATAGTTTACAGTCAAGGGGAGAGAGGAATGGCCATCGTGGTCAAATGTATCCTCCGCATTCTCCTCATGCTGTTGGATATGAACTTCAGTATCAGCCTCACCCGAACCATGGATGCCCTGGTCCGCAACATGCCATGCCGCCAGCCAGTTCAGGCTATTCTCACCATAGACCTTCAAGTTCCATGGCTTACAGACAACCGTATCCTCCACCTGCTCACAACAACCCATATGATAGATACCAAAATCCTCGACACGAGTCGAACAATAGGCCTACACCTCATAGTAGGGATAACCCCAGACATGGATATTATGCACAGGGTCCAGCACAACACGGAGGGCATGATTACCCTCCGTATCCTCCTCAAGCATCAATTCGCCAGGGTGCTTATTACCATCAATCGAGTGGATACAATAATTCAGAGGCTGATAGATCATACGGGGGTAGTCACCACCAGGGGGGTGGCAGCTGGGCACCCCCAGTTAACTCAAATGCTGGCAGAGGATACAACCATCCTCGCCATTCAGGCAACCAGTTCTCATCTTTGGGTAGGGGAGGAGGCAGGCGAGCCCCGCAACCAGATAACCGGAGATAGGGGCATTGTTGGTTCTCCCTGACCTAGCTTGTGTGGCTGTCACGAAGGTGACGAGTGTACAAGATTTAGGTATAGAAGTTTAATGGTGCCATATATTGGTATTTCGACAGAGTAGATTAGGCCAAACTTGGTTAATTAGGGGACGGCTTTACTGCAACGATGGTTATAGCCAGAGTCAGTTATAGGTTTGAGTGAATAGCTTGGCCTTATTTCTAATTCTTTGTGTTAGATTCATGTATTCTTTCCATTGTGTTGTATAATATACCTGTAAGCCTTTGCAAATTTTCCTCTGCGTGTGTCTGTGCATGTTCCCCCTCCCCACCCGGTGCGCGTGTGTGTGAAGTTTTCCCCAGATAATATGTACTTGTGTTTGGTTGTTAGAGTTTGTTCTTTCTTTTTCCTTTTTTGGTTATTAGCACAGGGGCTGTCATTTCACATTGGAGGTCTATACTAAAATGAATCTTTTATCAATTGTAATTTTGGAGGCGTTTGGTAACTTAAATTATTGTTATTTTTCCGTGGTTTTGATATAATAATTTGCGGTTCGTAAAAGTTATAATTTAGTGCATTTGATCAACTTCGGTTATAATTCTTATAATCAATCCGAAGGCAGTTGGTGGAGAAGGCTGTAATTGTTAATGGAACCAGTAATCGTCAAACGCAGCGCTGAACATGATAAGCGCACAGATTATGATACTCCCGAAAGGCATCCCAGAAATTACGTGCCATACATTTTTTGTATGGCAGTTTTAGTCACAGGGCACGCTGTTCCATCAATTTATCATATTATGTAATTTTTTTGGTCTTACATGTAAGTAATTTAACATCATAAACAACGTGAGAGCACTGTATACCATAATACTGAACCAAATTCATCAATGGTACACTTCCCAATTTGTATAGTACCTCGTTACCATTATACTACTTAACTAAGCCAAAAATAGTTAAGTTCCTGATCAAATTAATTGTCTAGAGATAAATATCAACCTCCAACTATTATAACAGTAGTCAAATATCCCCCAAATAACTGCAATATAAACAGACGGGTTTAATGCAGTTTAATTTTCTGTGATATTACAAATAAATAATTATCTCCATATGAGAGGAAAATAACAATTCCCCTTTCTGTACTTTAAAAAATAGAGCAATTTACCACTCAGTTTAAGGAGGTAAATTGCTATATTTTAAAAAACATAAGAATATATCTTCTTGTTATTTTTTTCATTACCTCGTCATGGTGGGGATAAATTGCATTTTGTCCAAAAATAGATGAACAATCATTTTCTAATGCAACTAAGAATTCAAAACATCGTTTTTTTTTTGGACTTCATCATCCTTTTCTTAGTGCAAGTGAATGAACGAACACACATGAAAAACGCAAAACAAAATAATAGAGTGGACCAATTTTAAAAACCTGTACATGCTACGTTGATAAATCAAAACATGTCATCCTTGTGAATATTCCAAAACCCTTTTTGCAAGAATTCAAAGAGGGATGAAATAATGCAGCAAAAAAGGTGTGAGAAAGAGAGAAAAAAACGCCAAAAATAGGATGGTGGAGTGGAGAGGTTCAAATGAATTAAGGAAAGTGGGGAAAGGCTCTCCTTAGTCAAAGGGAAACAACATGGGTGGGACCCAACTACTATATTATCATCCAAGCCAAGCGTGTGCATGCACTTCCCACCTCAGAGTTTGCTCCTCTTTCCCTCAATATTACTTTATGCTTGATGTGAAATATCTTTTCATGTCCAAATTATTATTATTTTTCATAATTTTAAAAAATAGAGAAAGAATTATATATATATATATATTAATGTGATTATAAGAGTTTTTTATTATTATAAAATATTCTATGTAAGCTGTAATTGTTATTTAATGGATGAATCTATGGCCATAACGTACCTTTTCATGTTCCAATTTGATTTTTTATTTATAATTAAAATTGAGAAAAGACGACTTCTCTCCCACTATTATAAAGTATTTGATAAGAACGAGAATTTACCTTCTTGTGATATTGTAAATGAGTAAATTACCCTCTTATGAAAGAAAAACAAGAATTTGTCTTATTGTGTTCTTTAAAATGGAGCAATTTATTCCCCTAGATAGATAGGGTAAATTGCTCCATTTTAAAGAATACGAGGAGGTAAATTGATTGATTTTAAAAAATATAAAAATGTAAATTGTTATTTTATTTTTTTATAGGAGAAATTTGCACATTTATAATATCATAAAGAATTTGCTTGCATTTTTCCTATATAAGAACCGTAGATATTAATCAAGTAATGAATCTGCCACCACAGTGTATCTTTTTATGTCCAAATTAGAATTACATAACGAAAAACAGAAGTAGCTTTTAATATACAGGATTGGATAATTAATTTGAAGTATATTTGTTCTTTAGGGAAATTTTCGAATTTTTATTCGCACGGATCACTAGAAAAATTTAAAGTCATGGTTAAAATAAATAGTTATAGTGAATAGTCATTCACCACGGTCGTACAACGGTTATTGACCATGATATTTATGAATGTGCCTAAAATATTTGCCATGGCTAAAAACCATGGCAAAAAGAATTTTCATGGAGGATAATTCAGGTTTTTGCCACGATTTTTGTTTAACCATGATTACTAATAATTATCTATCATGATTTTAGTTCGTAGTCAATAGTGAATTTTTTTTCTAGTGGATCAGGGGATTTATTGTATCTTAAAAGTGAATTGTTGTAACTTAAATCCGTTGATAAATTTATAAAATGTGGTTACTTAGAAATCTTATTTTATTTCATCTCATCTTATATTTCTTTCCTTTTCTTTTTCTTGACTATTTAATTGTGAGTAAAAGTTGGGTCCATAATATTCCTATCTAAAACCAAAAAAATAATATAAACAAAAAGACGTGAAACAGAAGAGTTCATGTTCTAATAATATATATACGTACGTGAAGTCACAGCTGACGCATTTTTTTACTAAATTAATAAATAAATATTTGAGAATAGAGCAGAGAGACCAATACAAAGTGCTCATTAATTTTTACTCTTGATTCGGGTCGGGTATTGAGATCCCCAAAGATAATTCAAATAGAGTGTTTTGGAACTTTCAAAAGAAAGAAACCATTAAGTTTGTTGGTTGATCTCAGTTAAGATATTTCGATACTTAAGTCAATTTATGAGATTGGAAGAAAATCATAAGAGCTAGCATAAAAGTAATAAATGAGGTATCATTACTCTAAATAGTTGTGGGGTATTTATAGAGCCAGATTTTTGTATTGGTACCACTAGAAAAAAATTACTATTGACTATATTTTTAATGACAATGGCTAAAATCGTGGTAAATAACTATTGTTAACTATAGTTAAATAAAAATTGATGGAGAAGAATAGCTTTTCCATCATGAAAAATATATTTGCCACAGTTAAGAGCTTTTATAAAAACATTCGCCATGGTTTTTAGTCATGACAATATTTTAGCTACCTTCGCAAAAACCACGGTCGACAACTATTGCGTGACTGTGGTCAATTACTATTCACTACAACTAATTATTATTAACCATAATAATTAGCCATGATTAAATGTTATATTTCTTATAGCATGCGGATCCACATGGCATGATCTTGAGCTCTCAACCACATAGTGATCAACGATCCTGATTTAGGATCACGGATTCTGGTTAGTCGGGCTAGGACCCAATTGGAGTAAAATTACACGAATCTTGATCCTATTTGGGTATTTTGCCTTTACGAGGTTGATTGAAATATTCCCATCAACTTTTAAATTTTGAATTATTATTTTATATGATGGAACCCAAAATTTGGCATGTCAGGAACGAGGAAACTTGTTGCAAAGTGATAGTGTGTTTATTACATAATTTTGTTAGGCAGCCAATAGAAGCTGTTTCCTTCGTGCATGTAGTCTTTGACAAGGAATTAAACTAGTTCTTAATGGCGACAATAATGTTAAAGATTAGGTGAACAACAAAAACATAAATTAATTTTGGTTGCATGATCATTTCTTCAAAGTATGAAAATTAAATTAATGAGATAATTGTGGAAGTGGATGAAAGGCTGAGTACTCTTTAATTAAGTTGTAATTATAGTTCAAAAATGAATATTTTATATTAATGTTGATGACTTCTTTGATCACGTTTGAAGAGAATTGTTACGAATGACACTGAATGGGTTCGGGGTGGATTTTGGCTGGACAGCTGGATCCAAGACCCGTTCCTCTTAAATTTAACTGGTCCCAGGACCTGCTCGGACTAGGTTCTAGATCTGCCCAACCCCGACACTAATTGGACCTGAAACCTCCCTGCTCCCTCTAAAATCTATTCCAACCAGTTACAATTTTCTTCAATTATGTTTTATAAATAAAATTGTAGTTACTGTTTGTAAATATCTAATAAATTACCATTATGTTAAAAAACATTAAGTTATTAAAATTATATATGCATTAATTTATTTTAATAAATTAAATATATTTATAGATATTATCGAGACGGGTTCAAAACAGGTCCAGGACAAGACCCCTAGAACCCATTATTGGACTTGGATCCAATAATTTAGACTCGAACTAGCATAATTCGGATCGAGTCTGGCCGAGTCCTTAGTCTATCTGTCCCGTCTATCTGTCCCATCTATCATCCCTAGTGAATGTTACATTGGTCATTCTTTTTTCTTTAATGAAAAAGAAAAGAGATAATTATGAGGACTAGGAATATTTTGATAATTAATTTAAATAACTTAGTTAGACGTATGTTGACTATTTTGATGTTAATGATGATCAAATTAATAATAGTACTACGATGATAGAAACATCAAACTAACTAGTCAAAATTAATAAGACAAACATCACACATTTGATCTGGAAGTGCTGATTTGTCAAGTTTTAGGTATAAATTCTATCACCAACTGCACATACATATACTTGTGGAAATTAATTGTTACGAATTATTTTAATCAAATTGTGCACGTGTGTAGAAAATAAAATTTACGTGATTCGAAGAAATTTGTACGTACACAATTCCTTAAAATTATATTTTCGAGTGAATTACAATAAAAAAATCGTTGATCAACTATTTTTCCTTGTCTCAATTAAAAACTATTTGATGACACATGGCCACTATACATTAAGTCATACATACAAATTATATCATACTTAAATTAGTTTATCTTGTCAGAAAGCAATTTGACCAAGCAAACTTAAAGTGGGGGATGATGCATCACTTTGACACTCCAAAATGTCATACATAATTCCAATAATATTTTGTCACTTACCTTTTGCTTATACTACTCACCAATTAATCTAATCCAATTGAATATTCCAACCTTTTTTTTTTTTTTTTTTTTTTTGAGATGTGTACTTTTTTTAACCACATCTATGGGGTCGAGGTCATGTGATCTTGTGTCTTGAGGTCATCGGGTTGCAGGAAATAAGTCTAAAATCTAAAAAAAGAGAATTTTGAGGTTTTTGAGTTGCAAAAAATAAGTCTAAAATTCACAAAAGGGGTCAAAGGTGCTAGAGTCGCCATCAGAGGAAATACTTCGACGATCAAATTAGGGACGATCTTAGAGAAGAGATCTAGTAAATAGGTCTAATCAACAAAGCACTATTCAACATATCTGGACATTTTATATGAGCCTATTTATAGGCTTATAAGCACCCCTCCACTGTTCTACTACTACTTTGGAGCTATCAGATGAGGTCACGTGTTATGACAACTCAGATGATCGGTCATTGGGTCAAATTGGGTCAAGTTCGACCCAACTCACATAAAAAGATAGAATATTTTGTACTTTAAGTTACCTATTAATATAGTTCTCACATCGATAGAAAAATCAAATCCACAATTATTTAATTAAAAGTGATTCGTTCTTATCAACTAAGCTAATAAGCACTCACACACTATCAATACTTATCACACGACTTAATTGGTACTATATATTAAATTAAGATTTTCAGAATAAAATGTGTACTTAGTCAAAAGATTGATCAAAGCCCACTTTCTATGAATGCTTTGTCAATCAGTTAATCACCATACATACTTGTATACGAATACGTATATACATATATGTATTATTATATCTAGTAATCTAGATAGATTGATTTTAAAGTAAATTATCCCCTTATGATATTGGAAATAAGCAAATTACTCCCCAGTGAAAATTAAATATCAAATTACCCCCTATATTTTTGAAAATAGAGCAATTTACCTCCCTCACGCGTTTCGTGCAATACACGCGTACATGATTTTTTTAATTTTATATTTAACACATTATTTTAGAACCGTTAAATCTGATTTAAATCTAAGGTCCAAATTTAACTATTAGATCAATGGTTCAGATCTTACATAATTCAAATCAATGGTCTAGGCGGGGCGCGACGGCTGGTGGAGCGGGGGCGCGGCGGACTGGAGGGGGGAAGGCGATGTGGCGGTGACTGGTTTGGGGGAGGGGGGCGGCGATGGCCTGCGGTGGCCGAGTTAGGGAGGGGGGGGGGGTGGGCGGTGCCTGGTTTTGTTTGGGGTGGGTGGGCGGCATCGAGGCGAGTGCTGGGACGGGGAGGAGGGGGCAACGGTGGTGGGTGGAGGGCGGCGACGACGGTGGATGGATGGGGGAAGGGATGGGGCAGCTTGGGGGGGGGGGGTTAGGGTTTTTTTTCTCTTTTTTGTTCTAATAAAAATATATTTTTGTTTAAAAAAAATATATATATATAGAAATAGTATAACTTTTTAATAAACCTTTTAGTTATTAATAAATATTATATATAATATTATATAAAAATAATATTTTATCTTAAAAAATCTTGCCCAGTTTCAAGAAGGGCGAGTGCACTACACACTCTCCTTTAAGGGGGTAAATTGCTCTATTTTCAGAAATACGGGGAAGTAATTTGGTATTTATTTTTTCACAAGGGGGTAATTTGCTCATTTCTAATATCACAGGGGGTAGCTTGCATTTTTCCCTAGATAGATTAGAGAGAGGTGGATGGTGTTATTCCATGCCTACATGCTTATGTGCATCATTTTAGTTCACAAGCAAACTAAGGGATTAATTAATTAATCACTTGATCATAGGTTATTTACAAAACGAAAACCTGCAAATATATATATTTGTGGATAAGAATTAATTAAATTCGCATGTTGTAATAGTGTAAGGGATTCAAAATCTTGAATATTCGCACACAAGTCATTTAATTCATCAATTATAATAACTATAAGTTAAGATTTTTAAAACTTTGAAAATTGACAAATTAGAAATTACAAGGCTAAATCCAAACTACCACCTTGTGAAAATTAAAACACGGACACCAAGCCATTTTGGCTGACTCTGTTCTCAATTTATAATATCTCCTTTTACCGTAAAAAAAAAAGAAGAAAATTAAAATATGGACAAACACGCTTGAAAAGAGCAAAGGATACCTTCATATTTTGAAAAAAAAGCATCTAACTCCCCTTCACTTTGTTCTGTTATTAACTTCCACAATTTACGACTGATTTTCGTGTTTAATTTGACTTGTATATTGTTATATTATCATCATTTACTAACTATAAAAAGCTTAAATATTTAATTTTCAACTTAGTTATGTTTTGTTTTAACCCTGATATACCAAAGAATGAGATATATTGAGGTTAGAGCGAACAAATAAAAATATAAGAATTAGCTATGAATTACACATCAAAACGAAAGGGGATTAAATACTTCTTTTTTGAAATTTTAAAATATTTATTAGGGAATAATTCACATTTAACCCTATGTATATATATAGTTTTATATATAAAGGCGTGTATGGGTGAATAAGAATTAAGAATTAAGCATTGAATTGAAAGGGAAAGGGAAGCAAACATTCAAAGTTGATGGACTAAAAAAAAAAAAAAAAAAAGAAAAGTTGGGACAAGGCTGCATTGAAGGAGACCAACACTTTGCATTTTGCAACACACAGACAGAGATATCACCACGTGCACTCTCTTATCAACTGCCCCCACCAACTTCAATTATTCTTCTCATCAATTATTCCTCTACCTTATTAAATTAATATAGTATAATTTACCCCACTGTGAAAATATTAATAGATAAAAAAAATAAATAAAAAACATGATTCTTCGAACTTTATAAAAAGAAGAAGCTCCATGTCTCTTGCATAAGGGGTTACGTTTTTATTTATGAGAAAACTCGTTGAAATGCTACTTTACGATGACCCAATAAATTAAATCACTTAAAAGTTTAATTCATTGAGAAACAAATACAAATCAGAATTTAATCTCATCAAATGTTTTCAAAAGAATATTTTACGATAGATTCTATCACTGGTGACTAGAACACATAAGTTGAATTTTTCCACGAACTGAATCTTTTATTTCAAATTCTATTGTATCTTCTATTCTATTTAATATATACACATCACGTATATAAAACTTTAACTGAAATAAAACTAAATAACATAATTTTGTACAAGTAATGTGTGTATATTCATTGCGATACGAGATGCAACAAAATTTAAAATAAAAAATTCAATTCGATCTTTTTGACGAGAAAGAAGTAAGGATCCGATGGTCCTAAACTCATAACAAGCTTTGTCCGAAAAGAAGGCAAACTGATATTAAGATAAGGTTGGTAAAAGATGGAAAGGAACTAGGTTATTTCAACTGGAATATGAATATCCTCTCAAAGTCGTAAAATGAAGGATCGATGATCCTTTGCTCAAGTGGTGAGGTTGAGATCCCATAATCAAAAAGTTGTTGGTTCGAGTACTATGAATGTAGAGTGATATTTAATTTATAAAATATTTGTATTATTCATTTGGTTGCTTTAATGTTAGTATTGGTAGATGCAGAGATGTTGTTATATTGAATTGAATATTGCAATAGCAGTTGATTGTTGTTGAAATATTGTCTTATTCATTAACCATTATTAAAAAAAAGTCGTAAAACGCAGGGAGTACGTTGGCGGCGAGAAGTGGTCAGAATATTCCTTGTTTTTCTTGAAATTTTTACAGCAAAAACGTGGAATCGACGTACACCAAACTGTCAATAGATGTTAATTTGGTGTAAAGTCGCTACCTTTCTTTCTAAGTTTTCATATCATATTCTTTTCAATCAATTATTTCACCTTTTTGACCCAAGACTTTAACTTACCACAATAAATTTTTAATAAAAGAATTCTTTACTACTAGTTGTAAACAAATAAAGCTTTTTTTAATTTCTTTTAAAAAATATAAAATTCACATTATTTATATATTTAAAATATATTATACACGTACATGTATATGGTGTATATATATATATATTAAATGAAATACATAATATTAAATTATTTTACAATTGGAGATTCAAAGTCCACGCTTTTTTTGATCTGAAGCATTACAAATCAATGTTTCACACGACTTTACCTCAAAAAAAATACCTGCGATTGAAGATGGAGACATATTCTTTGGTCAGAAGGAACATTAACCTTTAATTAAGTTGATTAACCAGCATTCTTGGGATTCAACTCACCCAAACCATTACGTCTCCAATATTTTATTCGTATAGAGATAGAAAATTGGAATTTTAATGTAAGAATTATTACTAAGAATTTTAACCAAAAATATTAAGTCATGCAGGTTGCTATTATTATTAATATACAATATATTTATTGTATGATTGATCAAACGTAATTTTCACGTGATTCAACAGCAGTGATCGATGGTAGCCTTCTACTCATGGCACTGGAAATAATCCTTACGACCATCCCCAAATGTTGTATCTCAGTTCTAGAAAATTGAATCAAATTCGAGTCGAGTTAAGAAAAAATCAAATAATTTATTTATATAATAGTCCTAGATTCAAGAACATGTGGCACCATGCCATGCCATGATGCTTGATGGAGTCTTTCTATTGGGCAATGCCTAGAAATAGAGCTCTGTAACAATTTTCGGGTGTGGTTTTACTGTTCGGTTTTGTTTATTTTATTCAATCTCATGAAATTAAGGTCACTGTTAATTTAATTATTGGAATATTTCTGTTGTCACGACAACTCAACATCTCTAACGTGTGTGTTAATTTTTGATTTATTTCTTCAACCTATTAATTCCATAGCTTGTCTAATCAAAGGCGTGGCTGCACGTGCACCTTGATACGGCACCGTATTGATCTCACATTCCTCGGTCCGCCCCCACCCCTTCATGTGCCATTGCTTTTTAATTTCATGTTTAAAATCATTGAAGTTGGGGAAAAATTCACTTTCATCCCTTGACTTTTTAAATTAACTTCAAAATCATCTCTATATTTTCAATTAATTTCAAAATAGTCCCTCGAATGATTTTTCAGCATTAATTTTCAAACAAATTATATGATTTTCCTCAATTACCTTTCATAAAATTTCACCTTGTTGATATATATCATTTTGGTCCCTCACATTTAAATTTCTAGTGTAATTTACTCTCTTGTACATAGATTTGCATAAAAAAACTTATTTTCAAAGTAGTTTTGTATAAAATAATTTATGCGAGAATTTTTTTTATCAAAAATTAATATTTTTTTCAAAATACTTTTACGATTAAGAAATAATTTTTGGTAAAATATACTTTTGCATGGAGAAAAAGCTAATAGTTTTGTCAAAATATATTTTTAGTTTTATGACATACTTATTGGCGAAATAATTTAGTCATGTAACGTGTTTATATATTTTTTTGTTGCTCATTTTTTTAAAATTAACCTTTATCTTAATAAAAATAATATTTAGTTTTAATCATATTTCAACAAAATATGTTGCAATATGTTTTTTTCAAGATTAATTTTTAATAAATTGCATTGTCGTACTTGAGAGATCCTACAAAATATTATATCAAAATAGTTAATAGTTTAAATCATTTATGAACTAAGAACTAAATAAATACATATTTCTTATATATTGCTACTTTTGGTGAATGAAAGCTCTTATAGAATGGTATATAGACATACTAAAAAATTTTCAATTCAACTTAAAATTAAATAAGCATATAATTTTTACTTGTCTTTAACAAATTACCAACATCTTTTTTCATTCACAAAATATATTTTATGAACTTCACGATTTGTGGATAGTGGAATGTAAACATACCTAATAATTTAAATAATATATTAACTTAAATTAAAGAGGCACATATCTTATATATTTACTAACATTTGACAAAAATATTATTTTTTATATGTAGATTTGTGTTCATGGGGTTAAATTGTAATTGAAATTAAAATATGAAGGACCAAAATGATTTAAGGCAAAAAAATCTAGAAGGGTAATTCAGGAAAATCACATAATTTAGCCGGACATTAATGCCAGAAAATCATTTGAGGGATTAATTTGAAGTTAATTGAAAAGATAAGGATAATTTTGAAGTTGATTTGAAAAGTTAGGAATGAAAATGAATTTTACCCATTGAAGCTGTGGTAGAAAATTCCTTATTCCAAGTCTTGCTTTGGTGATGAGGTGGGCTCAATTGTAGGTCATGTTCCACATTAATTATAAAAAAAAATTGATTTATAAGTTTTTTTTATTGAGGTCGAATCTAAACTTGTGATTGAGAGATAGTTGTCCATACACTGATAAGGGTTGTATAGATTCTCGAGAAGAGAGGAACTGTGCTGATCCCCCCCTCCCCCGACCTCCCGGATCCCACGAGTAATTGAAATTGGATCTACATTGGATCTCACCCGAATCACCCTAAGTATTATCTTTTACGTAAGATAATTTTTCATTATAAAACTATGAAGTTAGAGAGTCAAAATGAATAATTAATATCCTACAATACAAAATCCAATCGTGTCGCATCTGCACGCGTGACCTATAAACCGCGATGCCATCATTTATGCCCAATGATAGAAGCTACGTATGTAAAATTTACATAAAGTGTTAGGATCTGTCATTAGAAGAAATCTGAATTTTCGTTATTGTTAATTATTATAGTTGAAAGATGAAAACAATGACGAATACTCATTAACTACTGTTTCTCAACGGTTATCATCCATTGTTTTTGTAAGGAGACCACAACGTTAATTACAACTGAGAACTATGACAAATATTAATTAGGATAAATTATAGTTTCGGTCCCATAAGTGGACCCATTTCTAATTTTAGTCCCACAATGTCTAGCTTTCGCGAATAACGTCCCATAAGTGGATTTTTTTTTTTTCAATTTGGGGACTGAATGGGGATTTCCAATAATGATGTTAACGGAAGTGTGGACTTCCGTTAAGTTGCCCAATTTTGGAGGGAAATTGACCGCCCTTCAACCATTTTTGGATGGAAATTAACTCACTTCTTCTTGCTCTTATAAGAACTCATTTATTTCTTATTTTTTTCTATATTTGCCAATAAACAAAACTTAAAATGACTGCAATTTCTTTATATATGATATATATTTATATTTTTATTTGTACAAATCAAATTTTCATGTCGAAAAAAAAAAAAAAAAAAATAGAACTCTGATGTTGTTAGTTATCGATTACCCACCCTCAGCAACAAAGTTCCTCAGTCATTTGTACAAATCGATACATTTGTTGTTCAATTTTTTGTTCAATAAATCCAATTTATGTTTTGGTAATTGTTGTTCTATTTTTTATATTTATATTTCTATTTTTTATATTTGAAAAAAAATTGTATATGAATTAATTAAATAAATAGAATTTACATCAATATTTTAGCAACCATGCCTTTATATAAATAAACTATTGACTATTAGAATCGGTTATTGTCCCATATTGAAAAAATATAAATCAAATGTAATTTAAATACATTCTCATTGTCCCACATCGAAAAAACAACAAAGAGACTTAAGCTATTTACACTATAAATATGTTCATTGTCCCACATCGAAAAAGTATAACCAAAGATTAAATATTTTCTCATTTGTCCAACATAAGAAAAACACAAGGAAGATTAAACTATTTACATTATAAATATGGTGATAGTTGTTTTGAATAATTATCTATGAATCAATTGCCTATTTATTTTATTTGGTATTTATTTTTTCTTTGTATATTTCACTATATTATTTTTTAGTGGAATATAAATTATTAGTTTTAACTTTATTTTTTTTTATCAAAACTGGGTCAATCGGGTTCCAGGTGAACCAGTTTTGATCAGTCCACATCAGTCTGATTGACACCAATTTTATACCGATGACCCAAACCAAACACTTTACCGATTCTCAATCAGATCAGTCGATCCAAATTTAATAACACTGTTCATATAGAATCGTGTGAGAACCAAAAAAAAGAAATGTGAAGGTAGGTGTAGGGTTTGGATTGAAAACGACAGCAGCATTAATATATAATTAGCCAAAGTTCACAAATTAGAATTAGTGAATAAAACCATGTTTTTCTTAAAAAATAAAAAGATTGGAGGTGGGGGATTGGGGAGAAAAAGGCATGATGAGGTATTTGGATATAAAAGAGCACCAATACTAACCAAAGGTTGCATCTCCTCATTCCTCAATTTCTACACACTTTCCATAGAGCAGAGATATATCAGTAGAATCAACACAACTTTCTCTAGTTTTCACACACAGAGTTTGAATCCAAGAAAGAAAGAAGGAAATCCAATTTTGAGAATTAGAAATATTAATATGGAAAACAATCAGCAGCAGCAGCAGCAGCAGCAGGAGGAGGAGGAGGGGAGAAAGGCATCATCATCATCATCATCATCATCAAGATTCAAGAGAATATGTGTGTTCTGTGGGAGCAGTGCAGGGAAGAACCCTACCTACCACCTTGCTGCTATACACCTTGCTAAACAACTGGTACTCTTATTTAATTACCTCCTGCTGCTCCATCTGCATGTAATTAATAAATAGATAACCATGGATATATCAGTTAATTTTCATCTTCAAGATTAATTCTAAATAGATTAATTTTCACTGCATGTATAATTATTAATGCATGACCGTACAGGTGGAAAGGAAGATAGACCTGGTTTATGGAGGTGGGAGCATCGGCTTGATGGGCCTCGTTTCTCAAGCAGTCTATCATGGTGGCCGCCACGTCTTAGGGTAATTAATTTATTCACTCTAATTTCTACATACATTCAACACTACCCTTTTTCTTAATTATTTCAAATTTTTTAACCTCTTTTTTATTTTACAGGGTAATTCCCACAACTCTAATGCCCAGAGAGGTAATTATTAATATATACCTTACATAGTTTTTACTGGGTAAATTCTAGCCCAGACCCAATTTGGCCAAACTTGAATTAATTATATGGTAAGTGTTATATACACTTATCATGTGATTGGTGTATAATTCAGAAAAAATGACACACTTGTTCTGTGATTAGTTTGGTTCGACTAAACATTGTCGGGAGTTTATTCCTACCTATCCTTTTTTCTTTTTGAACTTATTGAAGGGGGCAATTGTGTAATTTGATCAGATAACTGGAGAGCCTGTTGGAGAAGTGAGAGCAGTATCCGGTATGCACCAGAGGAAGGCAGAAATGGCTAGACAAGCTGATGCTTTCATAGCCTTGCCTGGTAATTCAATTCAGTTTGTGTTTTCTCTCCGGTTGCTTTCACTGCAGTTGGAGCTTTATACACTTCACACATGATGTCGCTCTCATCAATTAGTCCAAGTACTGTAGTAACAAATTGGGGGTGCAGGTGGGTACGGTACATTGGAGGAACTGCTGGAAGTCATCACTTGGGCTCAACTTGGAATCCACGACAAACCGGTGATTAATAATTTATAATTAGTTACATCAGCATCCATGTTCTTTGTTTTTTTAATTTCTCCTTATTCAATTAAATTCAGTTATGTTAATAATTTAAATGGGCCTTGTTGTTACTAATTTTAGCTTGATTTATATTACGCTTCCCAAATAAACTGAATACACAGCAAATCCTCAAAACGTAGAAACACCTATAAGAGTTGAAAATCGTAAAAATCACCCCGAAAGGTCTCCAGTAAGAAATATAAGACTACAATAGTTATACTTGGGCCATGGAGGGCAATTATTTGTGAATTTTGTTTAATTGTACGATTTCATATGAATATGAAAAATAATCGGATGGTCACGATGAGTCTATACATATTAGGGTTTTGATTGGTGCTGAAATCAAATTGTAACGACCCAAAATGAATGGTACAAATCCAAAACTGTTTGCAGTTTCAGAATAAGCTAGTAATTTGTTGATTTCATGCATGGTTCATGCATTATTTTATAAGATAAATATGTTAACTCTATAAATAAATTAATAAATAGATGATTATTCTTTTCAAGAATAATTAATTTATATATTAATATTTGCAGGTGGGGTTGCTGAACGTGGATGGGTACTACAACTCACTGTTGTGTTTCATAGACAAGGCTGTTGATGAGGGCTTCATTACGCCATCTGCCCGTCACATTATTGTCTCTGCCCAAACTGCCCATGAACTCATGTCTAAGCTTGAGGTACACCTCTTTCTCTGTCTCAATCTCTTTATTTCTCTGGCACACGTGGCTCCCAACATTCTACTAATGTTGTCAATTCTACGATCTAATTTCATAATTCACTTCCTCATAATAATTTAGTACATACCCCATATGTTAACTTTTCTTTTTTTTTTAAAAAAAACATATATTTCTAGTGTTTTTTCAGTTACTTATCTAATACAAAATTAACATCTCATTCTTTCGTACAGGATTATATTCCGATGCATAATGATACTACGATGAAATTAAGCTGGGAAATGGAGCAGCAATTGGGCTATACTGCAACGTCAGATATCGCACGTTGACCTTGATCTAGTTCAACTTTAAAGTGTTTAGACGTCGTACGTATATACATGACATTTTTGTCAATGTGGCAAAAACATAATTCATTATAGATTTTTCGATCAAATTATGTAACCCTTGATTGATTTGTCCATTTTTAAGGCCAACCTCAATCAACGAGGACTCAATTTTTGTTAGATAACATCTGTCCGTATTTGTTGTATATATTGGTACTTATTTAGAGTTTTGACGAGTATTTCTGGATAGGCTAGTGCCAAAATTATACATATTTTATTTCAATCGATCATAATTGCCTCAACAAAAAATTATGGGGAATTGGACTTAAAAAAACCATTCAGGTGCGTTATCGATTAGGTATCAGTGGGAACATAAAGATAAAAGAATTAACTAAGTATCATATCGACAAAATTGAACAAATGATAGGTCAAGATCATGTTGTTCATTGGGAATTGAGAAGAGGAGAACAAGCAGACATCGAACGATTAATTTTTATTTCTTGTTATCGTGGAATTTGTCATCAAGATGGACCTTACGCGGTCAACGAACTCATACTAATGCTAGGACTTGTCGCAAGCAAATTCTGAAATGAAAGAAGTCTACCGAAAGCCCTTGGTACTTGTCTGATCCATCACACTGATAGCATTCAAAAATATATATATTTTTCTTTTTGAAAGGGTAAGAATAACATTAAGGTGGCAAATCAGCCTAAATAAGTTCACAACTGGGGAAGGGGAGAATGGAGTCGCCTTCAGTAGTTCCAGAAGCGTGTCTAGCAATAGAGTGGGCAAGCTCATTACCCGTCCTACGAACTAAGGAAAAGCAGCAAGAGTTAAAAGCAACAGCAAGAAAAAGGATGTCATGGATAATAGGTCCAGGATCGATAGAAGAAATCTTCTTCTTGGAAAGACAGGAATGAAGATTAGCACAGTCCGTCTCAATGATAATGTCCTTCCACCTACGCTGAATAGCAAATTGAACGACGATCCTTGCAGCCCAGGCTTTCGTAGCCTCGGGGACAGCATTCGGTGTTCTCGAGCGGCCTTCCAAGCAATGCAGCGTCCTTGGTCGTCCCTCGCAACAATGCCAAATGCGACATGGCCTTCCTGGTAGAAAACTGCAGCATCAACATTAAGCTTAATCTATCCGGCTGGAGGGGCTAACCATGCGGTAGGAGCAGGATGATTTTGGAAAGCAACGTGGGGGTCGAGGAGGCCAGAAAAAACAGCAAGATAGTGTCGAGCAAATGCAACAGTCTGTTCCGGAGTGTAGGCTTCATTTTTCGCCCATTTCCTGTTACGACACCACCAAAGAGATCATGCAATAACAAGAAATAGACAAAAATCAGCCTTACAGAAATTCCTTTGTACGTGAAAGACCCAATCTCTTGCGTTCGAGGGCCATGCAGAGATGATTACCCACTGTAGATTGGATAAGCACCAAACCAAGTGACTGAAAGGGCATAATAAGAACGTATGACGATCAGATTCATCTTGGATTCCACAGAGAGGACAGCAGATATCGATGCCCTGAATTCGCCCAGCAAGATTCTGTCCAAGTGGGAGTGAGGCCGAGCAAAGGCCCCAACTGAAAACTTTAACCTTATTTGGTACCTTAGCCTGCCAAATATTTTTCCAGCCTGAATGGACAAGTGCAGCAGCAGAACTAGAAGAACTCGGGAGGTAGCGTTGGTTCGACTCAAAGGCCAGTTTGTAGGCAGACTTCACGGAAAAAGTTCCAGATTTTGTGAAGTGCCAAGCAGGTGTATCAGAAGAAGCAGAAGTACCAATAGGAATGGATAAGATAGCCTGGGTGTCTTCACTATCAAAGAGGGATGAAACGAGATCCACATTCCAATCGTGAGTTAAGGGGTCAAGTAGAAAGCTCACCGTGGTCGGGGGAGGCAGTGGTTCCGGCCGAGAGTTTGGACGAAATGATGGTGGCTTTGGAATCCACGGATTGATCCATATCCAAGTGCTAAGTCCGTCCCCAATGCGCCATCTAAGACCCGCCAGAATAAGGGATTTTGTGGACACGATGCTACGCCAAGTGAGTGAGGGCCTCGTTCCCAACTCCGCATCAAGGATAGAAAGGTTCGGGTAGTAGCGGGCTCACAGTAACCGTGCCGTCAAAGAGTTTGGTTGTGTCAGTAAACGCCAGAATTGCTTGGCAAGCATTGCACTGTTGAAAGCTCGTAAGTCTCGCAAGCCAAGTCCTCCCACGAGTTTAGAGGAGCATAATGTCTTCCAAGGGAGCTAATGAATCTTTCGATTTTCCCCGGAGTTTCACAAAAAACTAGCGATCATGCTCTCAATATCATGGACGAGGCCTTCCGGGAACCGAAAAACCCCCATGGCATAAGTCAGGATAGCTTGCACCACGGCTGTAATTAAAACTTCCTTACCGGCTTGTGACAATTGTTTCTCTCCCCACGAGCAACATTCTGCCAAATTTTATCATGAATAAAACCAAAAACCTCCTTTTTGGACCGCCCAACAATGGAAGGTAAGCCCATATACCGATCGTGTTTAACCGCCCGTCTAATGCCAAAACCATCCGAGATGACCGTTGCCATGTCCTCTGTGGTATTTCTGCTAAAGACAACAAGGGATTTGTGAAGGTTGATTTCTTGCCCCGAGGCTTTTCCATAGACCTGAAGAAGAGATTTAATACAGTGCATGGCTTCAAGGGAAGCATGTGAACAGATAAGTGTATCATCTGCGAAAAATAGGTGTGAAATGCTAGGAGCACCTCGACAGATGCTAATACCCTGCAACCGACCAAGAGATTCAGAACGAGAGATTAGGGAGCTAAGGGCCTCCGTGCATAGCAAGAAAAGGTAAGGCGAAAGAGGGTCCCCTTGACGGAGACCTCTTTTCGGGCTAATGTGCCCAAATTGCTTACCACTCAACATGATAGAGTATGAGACAGACAAAACATAAAGTAAGACAAGCTGAATGAAATGAGCATGAAAACCTAATTTAACAAGTACCTACCTGAGAAAGCCCTATTCAACCTTGTCATACGCCTTGCTTATGTCCAGTTTAAGTGCCATGTGACCCGTTTGCTCCAAGTTTTGTTCCTTAGAAAATGATTAATCTCAAATGCAATTAACACGTTATCAATGATAAGTCTACCTGGGACAAACGCAGATTATGTGGGAGCAATAATAGTATCAAGCAAGTGTTTTAACCGATTAGCAATACACTTTGTGGTAATTCGCATTATCACATTGCATAAGCTAATGGGACGGAAGTGAGTGATCAAATCAGGCTTTTTAACCTTAGGAATCAGAACGATATGAGTACAATTCAAGGAAGGATCAAGGACGCGATCATTAAGAATACTAAGAATGCAGTTAATCACATTAGTTTTAACAATATGTCAATACTTATGAAAGAATATGGGAGGCATACCGTCTGGTCCTGGTGATTTGAGAGGGGCCATATGTGAGATGGTAGAAATGACTTCCTCCGCAGTGTATGGCTTTAACAGTTCCAAATTCATGTCGGAGTCCACTCTACTTGTCAAGGCGTCAACCCCACGTTCCAGCTCATTGATCGATGGCTCATTGGAGGAGAAAATACGACTGAAGTATTGTATGATGTAATTCTCAATATCCTCCTGTCATTCAAAAATATCAATAGTGGAGATACGCTAAATTACTATAATATAAGTTGTACCTACTTAATTAAGGGATATGACCAAACTTTTTGACATTTTTACACTCATTCTATATAACAAAATTTCATTTCTTCCTTAGGTTTCTTATATATGTGCTTGTCTTTTTTTATTGAACAAACTTCATTAGCTTACACAACATAATTATACATGTGTTTAAAAGAAAATTTAAATGATTAATTGCAAAATTAATACCATAATAAAATCTTACATACATATATAAAACCTGAACCAACCGATTATTAATGGATGTGTTTATAATATTCTAATACCCCTAAAACAATATGTCAGCAAAACCCATTAGACAACCTTATTTGAGAGGCAAAATGTTTTTTTTTTTTTTTTGTCCGTAAAATTATGGTATTATTTGTTTTGGTACTACAACTTAGGTAGGTGGCTGTTTTAGTCCCATAAAACACGTTTTTTATTTTTTTTATCCTAAAATGTCACGTTTTTCAGTTTTTTTTGTCCCAATTTCATTTTTTTTTTTTGTCCCAATTTCAGTTTTTTTGGTTACAAAGAGACATGACATTTTTGGGACAAAAAAAAAAAAAACTGAAAATGTGATATTTTGGGACCAAAAAAACTGAAAAATGTGTTTTATGAAACTAAAACAATGCCCTAATCTTACGGGACCAAAGAAGCATTTACCCCTTATTTGAGATTGGAATACTAAATTGAAGAGTATAAGTGTAACCCTGCCGACAAACGTACAAGTTGAAAGCTATGGGGTAGAGATTATTAAATTGAACAAGTTGACCTTGCCGACAATTGGGGTGTAAATGCAATATTTGGAAGTTAGGGGACCAAAACAAAGAAGTTTACCCAATTGAATCTACTGAGACATAGCATGAGTAATTTTTTTTTTTTCTTTTTAAACTATTTGGTACAGCCAACTCTTAACATACCCCCGTAAAATGATAAGCTCTACGTCCAAAAAAAATTATTACTATAAAAAAATATGTATTTATATGAAAGAATTGTAATTTTGATCCTGTAAGCATAGAGGAGTGGTGCTTTTGTTATGTTGGAATCCATTTTTGCAATTAGATCCTATAACGAAGAAAATTTCACATATCAAGAAAAAAATTGATCGAAAATTGCCAATTTTGCAGGAAATGTGACATGCATGTTACCCAAAAAGTTTGAGGATTCGGGCCAAAATACTAATGTGGTTTTACAACTGGAAAAATGCCACCTCTCATACTTATAGGACTAAGAATTGTAATTTTTTTATGAAAATTTTCAAGTAGTTTTTTTTTTTTTTTTTTCACGTGATCTTCTCAAAAGGTTGAAAAACAAGCTGAAAAGCCACGTCAACATTTTGGTCCCAATTTATTTGGATTACGTGCAGGTCCAATAAAATTAGCAAATTTTGCTAATTTTGTTCTCAATACGTGAAATGTTTCTAGCTACAGGGTTTAATTGTAAAAATAGATTTCAAAAGATTAAAATTACAATTTTTCCGTATTTATGTACATATATTTGATGGGTTTAATGCAATTTACCTCCATGTGGTATTATAAATGAGTAAATTATCCCCCTATAAAAAATAAATAGCATTTACCTCCCTAGACATGGAGGTAGATTACTCTATTTTAAAAAATACGGAGAGATAAATTGATTTATTTTAAAAAATACATAGAGATAAATTACTATTTTATTTTTCATAAAGGGATAATTTGTTCATTTACAATATCACACTAGAGTTGCTTGCAATTTTTTCCTATATTTGACACTTATAGCAGTATTGAGGTATTGGTACAAAGTCACGTGCATGTTAAAAATGTGCAGAAATTAAGAATGTCTGTATGCATGGTCCAGGAGGAATGAACCAAGTCTTCCCATTAATGGACGAGTCACAATGAAAGGTCCATTCCTTTTGTTAGCACTTTGCAGTAGAAAAATAGACTACACTCTAGTTTATTAGTTGTTAAATATTAATTATAAAATATTAAATACAAATCATAATATTACATCATTAAAGATAATAATTAATAATTAGTTATTATAATTATTAAATTAAATTATTAATTATTTAATAATCATACTAATTATTATTAAATAATAATTACATTTTTAAAAAAAATGAATCGTTAGGGGAACTCATGATTTGGAATCGTTAGTGCAGCTATTCCACACACAAATTAAAAAATTATATATATGCCATGCATGAGTCGTTACTGCTAGTAACGAGTCATGCCTTTTAAAATAATAATAAATTAGACTGAATTGTTAGTAGCACTAACGACTCATTCACGTTATTTTTAATTGGAGTATAGTTGTATTTTTTTCTAAATATATAAGCCCTCAATTAACGTACCTACGCTGTAATTGCATAATCATATGTAATTACCTCTATCAGCATTAACTGTCAGTGATATTTACGATATGTTTAATTGTTTATATTTTTATTTTAAGTTTTAATTTTTGAAATAGTAATGGTAGTGAAAATACGAATGTTTATACATATTCTCATTGAAGATATATTGATTTGACACAACAATCTATATATAATAAAACAGAATCATTGAGACTATCCACCTAAGCGCCACGTATGAGCAAATGTGGATAGTCTCAATGAGCTATGTTCTGCCAAATGGAATTTAATAATTTTTTAAAAGAGAAAAATATTAGTATTTATCCAAAAGAATCTAATCAATATTATATGTTTATATAAATTTTTTAAGTAAATAAAAACATGTTTATCCAATATATATGTATTTATCTTATAGATAACATTCAATAGTTTATCCACAAAAGAATTGCATTTTCTAAAAATTAATTAAATAGAACTATATATAATATTCTTTTAAATATAAAAATAAGTAAATAATTAATATATTAAGAATTAAGTTAATAAGTATAAAAATACGGAAGTATATTGAACACAAAAATGAATTTGAATTATTTTACTAACTATTTACCTAAAAAAATGAGTGAGTCTTTTGGATAAACAAATAATGGTACACTTATCTAAATTTAAATATAATATAAACTATAATTTTTAAAGTTCCAAAATAACTAAGTAAGTAAAAATGACAAATAATTCAAAATTTAAAATAAAATGAGTAATTGACAAACAATTCAAAATTTAGAAATAAAATAATTAGTCAAATTTAAAAATATATGACTATTTTTTAATATGAAAATCAATTTTAGATTAATTGTACCCCTGACTAATTTATCTTTTGGATACATTCAAATCATTTATCAATATTAAATAAAAATGAAATATTTGAAGAACGTAGCAAAATAAAATTCAAAGAGACACCCAAGAACTATGGTTTATAAAAGCTAATAAAATAAAAAATTATATATAAAGTAAATTTTTATATATAAAAATTAAAATTCAATATGATAATAATCACAAATTAAAAAAAAAAATATTGAAAGATGTAAAAGTAAATTTGAATTTTAGATTGTATCCCTAACCAATTTACCTGAATAAATTTCTAAATCTTTATAAATCAAATAATCTAACATTTATCTAATTTTAATAAAAATAAAATATATTTACTAACAAGGTAACTAAAATTCGAAGAGACACAAAACAGCTTTTAAAAGTTAATAAAATAAATAATATAAATAAATTTAATTTTATAATGTAACAATGACTAATGATATAAAAATTAAAATGTAATATGATAATAATAAACAACAAAAAAAAAACTAATAGATATAAAAATAAATTTGAAGCATGTTACTTATTCATTTATTTAAAAAGTATAAATCTTTTGGATAAAGACAAATTATTATACACGTATCGGAATTGTTTATTAGTTATATTTTATCTATATCTATATATAATAAAACAGAATCATTGAAACTATCCACCTAAGCGCCATGTATACGGAAATGTGGACAACCTCAATGAGCTTCATTCTGCCAAATGAAAATTTATAAATTTTTAGATAAAAAAAATATATATATATTTATACTTATCCAAAAGAATCTAATCAACATTATTTATTTATCTTTTTTTAAAGTATATAAAAATGTGTTTATTCAAATATATATATATATATATATATCCAACAAATAAAAGTCCATTTGATTCAAATTATCATTAATATAAATATCAATTATTGTTCATTATATCCAAAAATATGAAATATTGTCTGAATTGATTATTCGTTATATAATTATAGTTTCTTATAATATAGCCATAATATTTGATGTTATGATATTTTGTATAAGATCCTATAAGTGATATGACTACTAAATATTTGATACATAATAAACTACAATATCTAAATATTATGTGTATAACTATAGATTAGTATATATAAAAAAATACTACATTTATTGACAATATTATAATTTCTTCTTTTATAATTATTCGTGTTTATCCAAAAAATTCTAATCATCATAGGAGAATCACTTCATGATTATCAATTAGAAAATTTAAATATTTTCAAAATTCTCATTAATGATAAGATAAGTCAATTTTATAAAAGTTATCTACTATTGTCTTTTGAAATTCAAAATTACTCAAGATAAAAAGTTTGTAATATTATAAATAATCGGTCTGCAGAAGCAGTACAAAAGTAAATCGCAAGGCTGTGAATCTTACGCTACACTAGCATGTAAATTTCTCTTTCCACCTTCATAATTTTTCCTTTACTTATATTTTTAGTGAGAATTTCAAAATTTGACAGAGTTATTTTTTGCAATCGTCGATGAAACAATATGTACATATTCATATCAATGGTAATGCCAATGATTTTTAGTTTTTTTTTTTTATAATGAGCGATGAACTATTAATTTGAAAGTACAAAAATATTTCTAAAGCGACCAATTGCTATTACAATATTCAGTGCACAGTATAACAACATCTATTCAGTCCACGGTATAATAACAAATCCACATCTACCAACACTAATCAAAGGAATAATACAAAATCCTACAAATTAACAACTCCCTACATTCATAGTACTCGAACGCACAACCTCTTGGTTGTGGAACCTCAACCTCACCACTCGGGCAAGGGATCATCGGTAATGCCAATGATTTATAATTCAATCATTGACAAGTTCGGTATTTATTCTGCATTTTTATGTTTCAATAAGACACAATTTCTCTAATTTTAATTATTTTTTCCTGAATAGAAAAAATTATTAATTTGTTTTGTTAGTTATTGCACCGCGAAATGCATTAATTAAAAAATTGTTAATCAAGAATTTGTTATGACATTTCAAAAATCACGAATTCCTCCTATTTGTCCTCTTCTCTTAATCATTTTAATTTTGAATTATTTATTAAATACTAATTTTGTTTTAAAATTAAAATTATTTGTACTATTTATTTATTTATTATTAAAGCACATGTTTGCTCTATGGTAGCCTTTTTTGAATTTTTTTTACCACTTAATGAAATAAAGTATTTCTTATTAAGATAATTATTTACCTCATTTATTTTTATTTTGAAGCACATATTCATTATTCATTTTAAAGCACATATTCATTGTTTACCTTTATTCAAAAAAAAATCACTTATCATTTAAGATAATTAGTTAGTAAAAAGTTTAACTTCATTTTTATATTCAATACACGTTTGTATGTTTTCTACTTATTAATTACTTTAACATTAAATTTTAAATTCTTTATTGTTTATTTATTTTTATATTTTAAATTTTAAATTATTTATAAACTTATTTCTTTATTTATTGAAAATACAATTCTCCCGTACCTTGGCACGGGTACTAACTAGTTTAATATAAAACACAATCTCATTAACTATCCAAACATAATCTCATTTTCATATGAAAATCTATTTCTACTGAAAATGATTACATAAACAAACAGGCAGGGGCTTTGTATGTTGGTTTGGATATAAGGATGGAGGTCTGTGATGAATGATCGATAAACGACCGAATGTAAAATTTTGAATATATTGGATAAAGAATGTAGTTCAAAGAGTTATGATATAGTAAACGAATTGTGTCCTTTTTATATATATTACACTGAACGGATTGTCCTGTTTCGTTGATTGATTGTTAAATTATATATATATCATATAAAAATATGAGTGGAGGAATTCTTTAAATAATATTTTTGAGTAAATAGTTAAATCAATGAACATGAGTGAACATTACCTTGTGAAGGCAAGCACTGGAGAGGCGATCAAATGGTCAAAAAGCGCATTTGTAGAAGTAGCAAAAATGAGTGTGGAAACGCAAGAAAGAAATAATAAAAGTGCGAGTAGTGGCCCTCTTGCTATCTCCACATGCACACTTTCTTTCTTAACCAGATAACAACACACAACAGTTCAACCGCCAGTGCATATGCATGTGCACACACCGAACCCATATTGTTTTGATCAGATCTAAATTAATTATGTGTCATATATAATATATTTATCGTATGATTGATATACTATATATAATTTAAGGAAAGTGATCATTCACATTTCAAGTGCATTACACCTTCTGTATGATTGGTTCGATTCAATCAGATTTGATTTGGGTAATTTTCCCAAAAACTAGTATATTTATACACAATTTCAGAACTGAGGGGGGCATCGTGTCTTGAATGGGTTAAAGACATTTTACCCCCCTGTGTTATTGAAAAAGTGCAATTTATCCCCATGTGAAAAACTAAAGTGCAAAAAACCCCCCCTATACTTTTAGAAATGATACAATTTACCCCTTGAGGCTAGTAGTGTATTATACGCGCTCCTCCTATGATTTTTTATCATTTTCAACAATAAATTATTTTTTATATCTTAAATTTTGAACGATTAGATTTAATTTACAATCGATCTAACGGTTAATACAAACTTATTTAAATGGATGGCTAAGATTAAATAAGATCAATGGTCCAGATATATGCACATTTTATATATATATATATATTATATATTATTTATTATATATAAATAGATATATATATTTAATATATACTTATATATAACTGTCGTTCCACCACCAACCTCCGCTGGCCCTTGCCATCGGTGCCCCCAGCCCTCGCCCGCCCGCGACTGCAACCCTCCTCCTCAACCCACTCGCAGCCGCCCCCAGCCCCTACTCGCCGCCCGCCGTTGCGCCTTGCCCCCGCGACTGCAACCCTCCTCCCCAACCAACCCACGACCACCCTCAGGCCCCGCCCACCGCTGCGCCCAGCCCCCATGACTGCAACCCTCCTCCCCAACCCACTCGCGGCCGCCGGCCACTGCTGCACCCAAACCTACGACTGCAACCCTCCATGTTTTGAAAACCAACCCGGACCGGCCGGTTCAACCAGGAACCGACCATGTGCCCGAGCTGGTTCATAACCTCAAAACCAGTGAGGTCAAAACCAGTGTGAACCAGTCAAGACCTAGCAAAACCAATGACCCAGTCAAAACCAATTTTGACCTCACTTTTAAAAAAATTTAAATAATATAGTTGAATGTAATTATTTTTTGAACTTCTACTTTTCTATAGTTATAGCCTCAAGTACTTAAACTTGACTTATAGTTTTTCGATGTTGGACAATAAGCTTGATTTAAGCTATTCCTTATTTATAAGCTAAAGTATTAAAATTGACTTATTCTTTCCCAATGTGGGATAATAAGTTTGACATAAGTTATTCCTTGTTTATAGGCTAAAGTGTTCAAACTTACTTATTCTTTTCCTATGTGGGATAATAAACTTGACTTGAGTTTTTCCTCAAACTTAAGCTATCCCTTATTTACAGGCTAAAAGGTGTTCAAATTTTAATTATTCTTTTCCCACGTGGAATAATAAACTTGACTTGAGCTCTTCCTTAGACCTAAGTTATTTCTATAAATAAATACATACAATTAAACATATATAAATTTTTAAAATATATATAAAATTATATATAAATATATTAAAACTTTAATATATTTATAAATAATATTGATAAGATCTGAATCATTCATCTAAATGATATTAGATCTAATGGTTTTAAAATAAGGGTAAAAATATAATTTTATAAATTAAAAATTAAAAAAAAAATAAAAATAGCGCGTGAAATGCACCAGTCGCGTCGAGGGGGTAAATTGCATCATTTCTAAAAGTATAGGAGGGTTTTTTGCACTTTGTTTCATAAGGGAGTAAATTACACTTTTTCAATAACACAGTGGGTAAAATTGTATTTTACCCCATCTTGAATCACATATACCAGTTTGATGCTTACTTTTGGTATTTTTACACTCTTAAATTAGATTTTAACATGGGCAGTTTGATCTCTTCTGATTTTATAAAGTACTTTACTTCAGGTATATATCAAAATTAATATTAAATAATGCGGATTTAAAACCTTGTGTAGTGGATTAATCTATGTTTTGTTGCAGTAGAATCCGACTGTGTTGTATATCAATGTAAAAATTAAGGGGTGGAATAGTAATTTTAGAAAAAAATATGATTTTTGTTATAGTTAATTACCATGATTAAAAGTAAAAAATCATGACAATACTAATTGATTATGACTGCAATTGCTATTACTTGTTGTTTTGCATGCCATGTCCAAACATTAATCATAGCTAACACTACGCCAGATGTTGATTAATTATGATAAAAGAATTACTTTTTCGCATTAGTTTTATTTGACCATAATAGATACTATATATTGATTTTGGGGAAAAAGGCAAGCAACCCCGTGTGATATTGCAAAATTAATAAATTATCCCTCTATGAAAAATAAAATAGTAATTTACCTCCCTATGGTTTTTAAAACGAATCAATTTACCTCCCCGTATTTTTTAAAATAGAGCAATTTATCACCTATCTAGGGAGGTAAATTGCTATATTTTCTTTATAGGGAGGTAATTTGCTCATTTGTAATATCACCGGGGGATAAATTGCATTAAACTCATTGATTTTGTGATGATTGTTACATCGTGATTATCTACAATATAGAGAATAATCTTTTTTTTTTTTTTTTTCGTGTTGTTTTTAACTTAACCTAATTTACTAGTGCCAAGTCGTTCTCTCAATCATGAGTCACCTTATAATTGAGAGGGTGCAATGTGCCAACATGAATATAATTCAGTGGTGCAAAGTGCTATATTGGAATTTGAAGGGTGCAAAGTGCTATATTGGAATTTGAAGGGTGCAAAGTGCCAATTAGCCAAAATAATTATATCCCATTTTCACTTCCAAATTTCATACTCCAAGCTAAAACATGTGTCCACCTTTTCTACCCATACCCATCAAATACAACTCGACCTATTTGAAGTTCATTTAGGGGTCGTTCACTTTTCCATATGATATAAATGACTAATTAATAAATGTGTGAAACATGTAAGCAATGCTGCGAACAATTACAGTAATGAGGTTTCGTCGAACCAAATCAAATTTGGAAAGAGTAAGTGTGAAATATTTGTAATGTGATTGGTCACTTTCCCTAAGTTATACACCAATCACACTTGCCATATAATTGATTCAGGTTCGATTAAACCCGATCTGGATTAAAAGTTGCCACAATTACATTATGGCTGCACCTGTTTTGTATATATCAGCACAACACTGCTACAACATACATTCTTGATGAGGCATGTCGGCCAACACGATGAGTCGAAACGGAGCCTTATGCGAACGATTGCACAACAGACGACGTGGTCACCAAACCAGAAAGAAGCCCGACGAGGAGTGCACTATTATACGTGCTTGGCTCGCCTTGCATCGAGTTGTTTCTCGCATCTATGTACGTGTCATTAAGAAACGGCCCGCCAACAAGTGCTCCGGTTGCTATATTGGGATTCAATGTGTCCGCCTCAAGCCACTTGAAACCTTCTTTACATGTAGGGCTTTCATCAGCCGGAATCGAGGCTCCTCTGTGATGGACTTGCTGTGGATAGTTATCGCCGTAGCCCACAACATAACTCATCTTCATAGGGTTGTCACCCAACACATAGTTTGCCTATGTAGAAGTTGTAAGATGAGCAAGATGATGAGAGATCTTAGGATGTCCTAACGTTGATCATAGTAGTAAGTAGCAACGGTAGCAAGTGTACCTGTGATATTGCAAAATCCCGGAGGTCTGAGGGCTTAAAATCGGTTCCACTACACGATATCTTTGCAGTCCGAGAAGTAAGCATGTAATCGCTGTAAACGACAGCTAAAAAGGCTGATGATACGGATTGCTGCAAAGCGTTCCATTCGCTTACCCAGATTAGGCCATCTGCGTTTATAGTTTGAAGCAAGCTTAAGAGCATAGACAAAGAAAATGGGAGATTTTAAGTCAAATTCAAGCATCAGAAGGAGATTACTCTCAGTTCTACTCTCAGTGGCAGTAGGAGAATTTGGTAAAAAACCACACATGACAGCTTCTGCTGTCTCCCTATACTTGCCAAGAACGTCGTTGTTTGAGACATCTTTCGACCCAAAGTAGCTGACCCTCGACAGCAGCACCTGCAACGGTCACTCAGTTACGTTCTGATTAACAATCATTCCACTTGATTGGGTTGAAAAATATGTTTAGAACTAAGATCACATGCATACAAGTTAATTGTAAAGTAAAATCTAACCTGAGCTCCAGCCAGCTTGTTATCCCAGCTAAACCACGTCGGGTTTCCCCAATTTCCATAGTCTTCGGCTGTATCCCCAGTTGCATACTCGAAGTACGTTTTGTCCCCTGTTGCATGATAGAGCCAGCCGGCTGCCCACAAGAGCTCGTCCCCATAGCCCGTAGAATTGTAGAAACTTTGGACTTCAGGAATGCTGATGCTATAAGATTTCCTGTACTTATCAGCAAACGCAAACAATTGCTTGGCATGCTTGAGAAGTGAAGTCGCATATGTAGAATCAACGGCCTTGAAAACGAGAGATGCTGATGCTAGAGCTGCTGCTGTTTCTGCAGCAACCTCAGTTCCTGCAGCAGAGGTATTGACTTGCCTAAGAGGCCTTTTCTCCGTCATGTCCTCTGGTCTGTTCCAACAACTATGGTCTAGTTTAGGGTCGCCCACCTGCCCAACACTCCACACAATCGAATCAAAACTAGCTATATAGTTTGCAAAAATCAATGTATACGCAAAAATCTTATCACAGCTTATTAACTAGAGAAAGTAACCTGAATATACAAGACATTCTCAGAAGGATGAGCGTTTATGAGGTAGTCCGTAATCCACTTAAGCGAGCCGCGAGCAGGTTCTAACTGATCAACGACCTGCATTTGATCCCCGTACTCAAGAATGGCCCATGACAGCACAGTGGCAGTGAACGCCATCGGAAATCCAAACTTCATATGGTCACCGGCATCATACATCCCCTTTGAAAGATCAAGTTTTGCTTCACTTCCATCTTTCAAACCTGAATCCCCTCTCCAATCTATCTGATTCTTCTCCAACTTCCCAGCTGCAATATTCAGCCGTTCCACGCAACAATGTGAGTCTCTTTATATAATCAAGAATCAGAAAAACGAAGCTCAACTAAAGATTACACGCCATTTAATCCGAACAGTATCTCTTTCTTGGCAAATTAAAGAACATAAATCAACGACAAATCATCAACATCTATGCTATCATTCAAGACATAATGATATAACCATACAAGCCATTGCCAAACACAAACATGTCAAAAACATAATATCCGAAGCAAGATCATAAATAGCGAACGCGTAGAAGCGCTACTAAAGGAAAAGGGCATAGACAGAAAGAGAGACAGAGAAATTATACATTTCTGTATGTCGAAAAACTGCATTGCAAGTGTAAGAGCATCGGCGTATTTCTTGACAGGGGCGCCTGGAGCGCCAGACTCATCGTCTGGTTTTGTTTTGATCAACACAACCAGTAAAATTGTAGCTACAATCGCCGCCACAACTAACGCCAGAATAGACCAACAACAACACGCGCTTTTTGATTTCTTTTTCTGCCTCATTTCTTCTCAAGAATCAAAAGGAAAAGCACGAACGAGGATTCAAGAACGAAAGGATATCAATCCTCTAATGCCTGGATCAGAATCTCATGCAAAGATTCATTCTTGACAATCAGATGAAAAATGCAACGCCCCCGCACTGATTAATGGGAGACGTACGAAACAGATGGAGGGTTTTGATGGAAATGAAGCTTTCTTGAAAGATTTGAATGAGGGTGAAATCTGAATGGGAAAATGGAGAAAATTTGGAAGAAAAAATGTGGATGGTTTTGATGAGTTGAAAGATGTGAAGATGTTGTGCGGCGGGAAAACAGAGCAACCGATGAATATTTCTTCTGTCGCAGGTTTTTGTGAGAAGACTATGTTGCAATGAGGTAGTTAAGTTAGGTACTTGGATATGGTTTTGATGTTGCAACCCGACCCGTTTTGCCATTCCTTATCTCTAGGGGTTGAGACACCTGTTGCATCGATCGAAGCACTTTGAATGTATGTGTATAATTTAATTCATGAAAAAAAATGAATATAATATGAATGACTAATCAAAATTAATAAAATCAATTTTTCTTAAATATACATGAATTAAGAAATTATTGGATAGTAAATTAATTTGGTGGAAAAAAATAAGCATAATTGACCGTATTTCAGTCTACGCATTTTTAACCGGCCAACGATAGTTCCTATAAGCACCTCCCACTTAATTAATGATACAGATATATGATTGTGGAAGTTTATACTGATTCCAAAATTAAAAATATATATATATATATATATAATTTTGAAGTTTTAAATAAAAATTCAAGCATGATATAACCAAATTTAAATACTTTTTTAAGGATTATTATACTCTCCTCCTATGAGGTTTGGTGTAACTATACGTAAACTCCTTGTAGTTTAAAAAATTACATCTAATATCTTTGAGGTTTGCTTCTATCTAACAAATAGATATATCCGTTAGTTAAAATTCATCGAATTTATTGATATTAGCAAAAAAACGAATGAAAATCGATATTTACCTTTATTAACTTATTAATGACTTGATGCAAGCCAAACAAATTCATTTATGATTAAATTACCCTTATAACGGTGAAGATATACCTCCTCTCATACATTATGTGTGACAATATATAAGGGTATTTTGGTCATAAAAAGATTCGTTTAACCTACAATAAGTCAGTAATAAGTCAATCAATGGCAAATATCACCTTTAATTCAATTTCTTTTTGCTAATATCAACAAATTCAGTGAATTTTGACTAATGGGGGACCTATTTGTTATACAGAAGAAAATTTCAGGATACTAGATATAATTTTTTAAATCACAAGAGATTTACGTATAATTACACTAATTTTTTATTTTGTATTTATGGAAATGATAGGGTAGAGTTCAACTGGATTAAATTGAAACCCAATGCACAACTTGGGCTTCATCCCTTATTAATACTTAACTAGGCCTTTTGGGTCTATAATCTCATTGATACTCTTTTTATAAAGCCCAAAGCCCAAAGCCCAATAACCAAAAATGAGAAAGGAAATTTTCTTTTAAGTAAAAAGAGAGAGAGAGAGAGAGAGAGAGGGGGAGAGAGAGAGAGAGAGAGAGAACGTATCTGATGCATTTACTCTTGGATTTTCTGCCTGTTTTACCCATAGTCTCACTGCTCTCAAGCTAAACCTAAAATCTCAAATTTTCGACTGAGTCGCCGTTGTGTCGGAATTTCGATCTTCCGTGGCCTTCCTCCGATGAGGTATATGTTCTTGTGCTTTTTCCCCGCATTTTCAATTTCGCTTGTTATGTGCTTCATATGTCTATTTCAAGAGTGAATGTTATTCTATGATTGAGAAAATTGTGTGTGAATGATCAATTTGAATGAAGAACATGCACGTAGAAAACACTGGCACTGTAATTTTAGGATGTAGGGTAGAATGCAAGTTTGATTACTAGTATTTCCGGTTTGAATTTGTGCGGAAATGTGCTTTTTGCATGTAGTATTAGTGAACAGTGAGGCATTTGTTTGTACAGATTTTCGGTTTTGGGGGAGGGAGATTGGTTTGTGGCAAGGCTTGTGTGTTTGTCTGTGTTTGTGTGTGTGCGTGTGTTTTACTTTTATTATCTATTAAGACAAGTATCCGATCAAATTATCAACTTTGGCTTGGTCTCCAACTCTACTTTTATCGGCATATGGTCTGATATGGAAACGGTGGTATAACATAGAAAATAAGCGATTCCTGCGGACAAAAAACCAAAATTTTAGCAATTCAATTCAACTATAGTTGAGGCAATGGCAAAGTCAAAACAAATTGCTTTATTACTGGCCCTCCAAGTCCGTGACACGGGTCCTTTTTTGTACAATGTTCGTTATGATACTACTAGCGAGTTTGGTGAGCTGATAACGGGAATTTCACATGGTGACTTTTTTTAAGGAGAGTTGGAGACCAAGCCAAATCTCATATATCTTTTTGATATCCTGTGAGAATTAGGATACGCATTACTCTTGAAAAGTCTTCTCAGTGTGAAAAAAAAAAAAAAAAAAATTCCTTTTGAGAAGAAGAGAAATACAAATACTTCGACTGAGAAACCAAGAAATGAAACTCATGTTGTCTTGCTCGGAGAAGAAGAGTTATAAGTATTTTCCAACATAATGTCATAATAAGGTTCTTTTCCACATTAGAGCAATTTATTCATTAACTGATGTGTCACGAACAGCAAGAGCTTTTTATGTTCCCGGTGTGATCTCTGTCTGATGAAACAGGAGGCTGTAAACCTGTTGCTCCTCGTTTACCAACATATAATAGTGGTTAAGAACAGGAGAACTGGGAGGAATGAGATGATGAAGGGTTAGGAAGGGGTATCAGCCTGAAGCTAAGATGACAGTATATGTCGGTGTTCTCATGGAGAAAATAGCAATGATTTAAAGCTTACTCCACTGCACACAGTTCTCATTGTGATGCTATCATGCTCTGTGTCCTCTACCCACTTCATGTGACTCGTCCTGTTGGCAGCATTGCTCATTGCTCATTGCTTATAGACTAACTATTGATCATTATTTGGGAAGTGTATTGAAGTATGTCCATGTTAGTGTATTACCATTTCAAGCTGATTTAACTCCCCCTTTTGGGTCTTTCACGATATGGCATGAAATAAAAGAAACTATGAATATCCTGCGGTGTCTAATCAATTGTTTGCATTTGATAATACATGCAATAAGAAATCTTATCCTTTTCTTATCTTGTTATTTCCTTGAAAATGATATCTTTTTCATTGACTAGGAAATTTGATCTATCAAGTCTATGAATGAACAAAGCAAATTAATAAGGTATACTTTCAACTAGACTAGTGTGATGTGGCACACACTTGCTGAGGAGCAGAGCCAACACTTTGATCGCATATGCAAGTTTTGGGGTGAAGATCAAGGCAAGGTAAGTTTGTCTCAAGTATCTCCTAAATGAAACATATTGACTCTTCTTTGAATGGTATTTTGTGTTTGGTAGTTCCAGCTTACCAGCCAAATATTTGGCCCATCGTCTTCAAACATTTCCTGCAATTTTTAATGGTACTAAGTGATTCTTTTAAATGCTTTGCCTTATTCTATAGATGGACATTGAAGCTAATGACCACCAAGCCAAGCAAGAGCGTTTGAGGACAAGATGGACACCAGCTCTTGATAAGGTTTTTGCGGACATAGTTGTGGAGCAGATTCAACAAGGGAACAGACCAAATAATGTTTTCGATAAGAAAACGTGGAACCAGATCCGAGAGGAATTTAATAGACAGACCAACCTCAGTTTCAACAACAATCAACTGAGAAAACATCTTGATGTTCTCCGGACACGTTATCACAATCTACAATCAACTGTTATCCAAAATGATGCAATGCAGGATCCATGCTATGTGGGATTTGATCTATGGGAAGAAATTGGGGTAGCACTCTTCCACTGCCTCTTCATCTGTATAGCTGAAGCAATGCATGTGTGTTGAGACGGCAAATTACACAATTTTATGTTTTGAATCATATTGCAGGCACCGTCCAAGATCGAACCAGCAAAAACCAAAGAGTGTCCTATCTATGAGCAACTGTGCACAATATTTGCAGATACGGGCGTGGATGGAAAATATGCCCAATCTAGCCACTACGAAGAGTTGGACAAGTCTGCAGGTATTGATCCTGCAGTTCCAGAAGGTGTAAACCAACATCCCAAAACTCCATCGACATCAAAATTTCTTGAAGGGAACGAATCTTCACCCCAAAACATTACCAAGAACATGGCTGATAAAAAGAGAAAGCGCCCATCAGAAGCAGGCTCGACACCTGAACAAGGCAATTGGAATCAAGAATTAAGTGATACTATGGCAGAAGCCATTTGGGATATGATCAATTCTTCAAAGTTGCGACAAGTCACAGGGCCTCTTGTTGATGAAAGATTCTCAATTAGCAACTGCATAAAAGCCCTGGATGAGATCGAAGGCATTGAAGACAATCTCTACTATGCTGCCTTGGATCTGTTCGCAAATCCTAGTTTTAGGGAGATGTTCATTTCACTCAAGAGCAATTACGTACGGCTAACGTGGTTGCAGGGAAAGTGTGGCAGTTATACCCATTATAGCAATTGACTTATAGGTCTTCATATGTTTAGTAGTAAAGCTTTTGACGGAGGGGATCAGTCTATATGATGGTGGTAAATTGTAGCTAGTGTTTTGGCACATGAGGGTGGAAAGCAGTAATATGTTTAGGGATCAAAATAAACACAAGTATATAGCATGGCTACACCTTCAGGTGGTTTTTGGCAATGTTTAGGTCTTGATTCATGTACATGGCAAATCGTTAATCAGAATGTCCTGTGTTATACTTCTTGTTTCATGCGGTGAAAATGATGTTTTCAGAACTGACAGACCTTTTGCTTACAAAGTAGCCTTTTGTAGACTTACGAATGATAGTTCAGAATTCAACATATTCTCTACCATTTCCCTCTCCGCGGAAATAACTGGTTTCTTGGAAATTATTATCACGCTGAATTTGGTTCCGAACTTGGGCAAAATGAGACCCCTTGATATTAAATCAAGTCGTCAGTGATTAGCATTAACAAGTCGATGTGTCCGAGTGGTTAAGGAGACAGACTTGAAATCTGTTGGGCTTCGCCCGCGCAGGTTCGAACCCTGCTGTCGACGATCTTCTTTTTCAATTTTCATTTTTTTTCTTTTACTTTCTTTCGGCTTTTTTTGTTTTAACAGCCAATTTTGTTTTTTAATTCTCATTCGGGTATATATAATTTGATTATTTTGTGTAAGACTACAATTCCACAAATGTCAAGGACAAAGAACAGACTTGATTTGTTGTTACAAGAAATAATAAATATTCGAGGGACAAAAGAGCTAAGAGATAAAATTTCTCCCAACGAGCTTCTACTTCTAAATCTTCATTTGTGGGGAAAACAATCGGACAAAACCCCTCTCAACCTATATGACTATGATGTACGAATACGGACACAATAACACATACGATACAGACAATACGACATAAAAAAATTTAAAAATTTAAGATACATCACGGTATGAAGACAACTATATATATTATTTTTATATATATTCTCATTAACTTAAAGTAAAGACTAAAATGTGCATTACAATAAAATTAACAAGTCTCAAGTTTAAATTCTTCGCATTATTATTATTTTTATTTTTGTAGTCTTAGCCACTATACTTTTTAAAATTATAAAAAAACTCTTCAACATGTGTTTGAGCTTGGCCAACACTATTCCATACATGTTCGACACTGCACGTCTGCACAGATTGATTGTTTGAAGTGTCTGTGCATTGTAGCTCCCGACCAAAAGAACTCTGAGCAGAGAAGCGCTCTCACATTCACAGCTAGAAACACGCTTAATCTTCCTTTCTATTGGAATCCAACAACATACATCAACAACACCTATTTGCAAGTAAACAACTGGATTTGACAAATTGCCATGGATTTCCTTGTTATTGATACATGTAATGAATGATTTCTGCATCTAAGGCAAGAAAATATATAGAAGAAGCTGTTCGTGTGAAAAAGAACGTGTTAATGCCCATCAATGTAACTCAGCGACAAGTTAATAAGGCATCCTAGAATTCCTCGATGTGTTGCCTCGTTGTCTACAGCGTTTAGTCATCATCCTTGAATTCTCTGTTTCACACAAAACATTGATGTAAGTATTCATTAGCAAAAAGGACGAGGCAATTCTATGAATTGTTGTTTGCATTGATGTCCATTATATGGATGGGGAAGCATATAAGTTAACGGAAGCTGTGTGTCGGCCACTGGTGGGTGTATATTACTGGTCCAGATAGATGGCTGGATGAGATCAAACGACTCACCTGCGATCAAGGTACCGCGGTTGAATGCCACTGCCTTGGCATGTGGTGCATGTCAAAGAACCAAGCCCATCACAGTTGATGCATGCGGAGACTTCTTTCTCATCTCCACCAAGCTCAACTGTCACATTGCCGGTACCCATGCAAAATCTACATTTCTCTGCAGAACATTTCATGAATTGCAATCAAGTTTTAACAGCTCATGTTCATCATTTTGAAATATTTTCTAACCCTTCATTTGTATGATCATCAATGTGCCAGTATCAATGCATGTGTTTCCATCATATATCCATAATGCGATGGTAGAAGAAAATATAAACTCAATTGATATTCCTAGGTATAAGGACAAGTCTTATCCATCTAATAATGTGTTCTTTGTCTAAATTTTCTAGGGGCTACTATGTTACAGGCATAAAAAATGGCCGGCTACGCTGAACCTAAGGGTGCGCGGTTCATCATTACTAACCAGTGAGGTACTACATTTCAATAATATCTAAGGAAGACGCCAACGAGGACCAAAAACAATGGACTTGTAGAGAGCTACGAGATACAGCACACTGATAGTGATATAGAGACGGAAATCTGCCCTGATTTATGGTGCCAAGAAATTCAAGACAGGGGGTTATGAACACTACAAGCAATTCATGCTCGTTGCGGAAACACTGCAACTTGGTGTCTTAGTTAATCGTTTCCTGGAAAACGAGAACATAAGGTACAAACCATTAAGAGATGCATAAAGATGTGATTCTTCTGGTGCCGAGGATCTTCACTACAGCCTAACTGACGAGATGGAGATCCCGGTTAACTATTCAGTTTGGAAGAATCATCTTCAAGTCATTTTCTTTTTAAAATGAATTCACATATATACTAGGCTCCCATCTTTGATGAAACATTATATCTTCCCATTTTCTTTTATGGATTAGTAGAAGAATCATTCTCACCATCCCTCTTGAATTTTCCTAGCCTAGTAACATCAAACTTATCACCTGCACATCTTTGATGACAGAGCAACCATCAAAACCAATTTGCATCAACAGAATAGAAGAGCACGACTTACGAGCACCACTGCCATTGCAGGGGAAGCATGGCTGAGTGTTTTCTCTTTTGGACTGACACAATAAAAACGTAAGATTAATGCCTCAACTTCAACAATTCAACAACAAATTTTCACAAACAGATAATGGGCATAAAGGAAAAACAGAAGAACGAACAAAACCTACAGCGCTGTCAATTTGGGTTTCATAGAACACAGGAATCCCAATCCCAACTGCAACACTGACCACTCCAACTGTTATCGCCACTATCTGGAAAACAACACCATCTCCAAAATCAGCAACCCCAAAACAATCAAGAACACCAATCAATAACAAAAGACTAAACAAATGTAAAGAAGAAAGCCATTTACTGTGTTCTGGTCAAGATCAGCGGCCCTGACGCATGGATACGAAGCTGGAGAGCGTTGAATTTTAAGGGTTTTTCTCGAAAAAGGAAATGAAGAAGAAAGCTTAAGTGGGCAGTAGAGAAATGGAGTGTTGAGGCCAGAAGCTGAAGCTGAAGCTGAAGGCGCACCCAACATTTTCATTTTCCTTTTCCTACTAATTCTCGCTCCCTATATTCTCGGAATTATATACTTCAAATGTAGCAGAAAAATTGAATGAGAGAGAGAGAGAGAGAAGGGAGGACCTTGAATTTCTGGTATTGTTGTTTCAATGGCGGACTTTGGATTGTGTGGGCTCAGTTTCAATCTTCACCAGGTAAAAAAAAAGAAAAAAAAAAAAAAAAGAGAGAGAGAGAGAGAGAGAGAAGAATTTTCTTCAAATTTTCCAGAGATATCAAAATGGGCCTCAGCCTTTTTGTTCTTGCTGGGCTTATTTCTGGACTACCCACAAGTTAATAGTAATTACAAGTTGGGGCTCTCAGCCTAATTTGTAGGACTACATGTAATACCCAAGCCCAATGTTAATGGGCCCATGGACTAATTAGAATAGGCGACAGCCCAAATAACTAGTAAGCTCTTTGATACGAACATGAGTAGTATTTTCCTATTCGAGTTAGGAAGGGCTCCAAGAGTTTAGAAAGAAGAAGAAAGATTTTTGTCAAATTTGTTCTCAGTCCTTTCATTCTTTTTTTTTTTTTTTTGCAGGATTTAAATACAATCAAAAGAAGGATTTGTTGCCAGATGTCAACATCTACTGATTCTCTAACAAACTTTGTCCTACGCTAAATTTATTTCATAAATAATAATTTCTAAGTCTAGCGGCTGTAATAATATCTCGGTTGGATCTTCTGCAAACTGGGCTTGGAGTTTCATCACCATTTCTTGTTGATAGCCAACTGGGCCTAACCCTATCACTATTGTCATATTTAGGCCCAGATCCAATTCTCGACGAACAAATTCAAATCCAACAATAACAAAATAGATATTAATGATGTCACGTGTCCCATATCGATGCTATAAGCCTCAGGACCTAATCTTTCTCACAAAGAGGCTTACTACAATGGATCATACCTCACGCACCGATCCCGTTACACATTGGATATTCTCTCTCCAAACTCCAATTTCAATCTAAAAGATATTTGAATATACCCATTTTCCCAAACTAAGCGTTGAAGAGATCTTGGATATGAATCGCGCATCCAGTACATAATACAAGTGCTACGTTTATGTAATCTTTGAATAACACCAAACGCTCGTTGTAAAACAGAACTTGATGTGATTGTCTGTTCATAATCATATATCATAAACAAACCATAAATTACACCCGAACCTAGATTAACAAACTCAACGTCATCAACAAATCTACCAAATAAAAACCAAAAAATGCATGTGGTAATAGAGAATATATTTGTAGCCTCTACAAGACGTTATTACATTTATGATGCCCCAAATTAATGAAACTGAACTTAAGTTGGTGCAGGCATGAAAGTGACAACCCAACCACCTCTCATGATTGTGAGGGAGAGACCAACCCCTCGACCAAAGGGGCAACCAATGCCCATCAACATTTGTCCTTAGACTTTGAACAAACATAATAGAATCCGAGGCTTTTGAACTCGATGAATTAGAAAATGAAATAGACTTTATAACAATAAATTCGATATGAGAATTGACGATCTTTTTGCTCATGGGTTTTTGCTGTTTTTGTTTCTTCAATCCCAAGTGTATTTTCCCTTGTCATTTTTAGTTTTTTGGCGTACTTTGACATTAGTGGTAGACTTTTGTGATGCGAGTATTAATTATTGTACGTACACTTACCAAATTTCATTTTGTCACTTGAGTGGGAGACTATTTACTTATTATGATCAGAATAGTAATCCCAACAAATATGCTATTTTTTTATGAGTTTCGACAACTTACGCTAACACATAATTTGTTGGAACATAACTTTTGTATGAGTAATAAATATACATATATATATATATATTTGATGGGGCAAAAGAATAGACGCAACAATAGTGGTGATCTAGTTTGGGCACTGTTGAGTTATATATGTCGAGACTCCTGCGTTCAATTACAAACAAATTAGTTAGTTTTGTCAGTAGAACACAATTAAAATACAATGTATGGCCCAACATAAGTGGACAAAATAAGCTACAGATTATTGTTAAGTCATGTGGGAGCTTTTATGTTCAATTAAAAACATATAAGATATTTGAATAATCAGTTAACTCTGTCAGTATAATACTACTAAATTGCCAATATGATGCAATAGAAGTCGAAAACAACTCCCAATATCAAAAAATCTATTATAACGAGTTAACGAGTCCGATCACAAATTATATATTGCATATATTTTATAGGAGTATTAATGTGATAGTTTAACTCAATTTAACTGAACTTTAATGGACTGTGCATCTTATTTATTTTAGATTAATAATAAATCAAACAAAAACAGAAGATAATGCTTGTTGTACTATTTTGTTGTTACTTATTATTTGATTTTATATTAAGTAAAAATAATAATAGGGAAACCTTCTACCTAGCCCACCAATGTGGTTCTAAAGTCCATATAGCCGTTGCCATAAATTATTAACAATTTGCAAAAAGGTCCACAACTTCGATAATATAACATGCCACAATGGTCAGGCGCCACAATCAATGAAGATTCTTGCTCTATAAAACTAGGCTCATTTGGTCCCCATCAACCAAAAGTTATAACTAAATAAATTAATCAAAACCAACCAAATTAAATTAAATTGGTTTTGCTTTTAAAAGAAACTATGATCAGATATAGACATAATGGGTGTTTGCAATATCTTATGCTTTTGTTGTGAGAATAAATTATAAAAAAAATTGTACATGGCAGTAATGAAAAGTGAAAGTTAATGTCGAAGTCAGAGTATTTGACAACATAATATTTAAAATTATATTAATAAGTTGCAAAAAGTGGTATGAAGTTGCTCATAACATTTGACTTAATTTATCTTAGTTTAAGCGGTTCAAAAGTAGAAACTTAAAAATAAGCACAATCTTTTTAGTTTATTTTCAACAATACGTTGATAAACCCTTATTTTAAGCCCTTGCAGACACACCATCAGATTCTTGACATCAAATTTGACGTGTAATTCACGAATGAATCAGATGCATTCCTTTGATTAATTCTTGTATCATAGGACGATCAAAATTAATATTCTCGTTCCTAAAAAATATTTTATTTAAAGAATACTCGTCACATTAAACAATTAGAAAAAATTATGAATAATGGATGAGGATAAACTCAATCGAACTATAAAATAATCTTTATTTTTCGTATTATTTCTCTTTTCAAGGCTTTGGAAAAGAGTGGCGCATGCATGTAGGGAGGCCATAGAATATTAAAGGTGAAAGAGTGAGAAGAAAGGAATTGGAGAAGGGGAAGTAATAAAGTGCAAAGGATTGGCTTTGTTTAAGAGACTTATTAAAGTGAGAATCTGCAGTTTATGTTGCTTTTTGGTTGGTTAAATAATATACTTTGCTCCTCTCCATCCACTTCTATTACATATATACCTAAATACTACTACCTTATGATTGCTTCTATCCACCCAAATAACTTACGATTTATGTTTAGCTTCGTATCTGATTTGAATTCATAATCTTTTAATCATATAGAAACTGGGAATTTGAATTTAAGTCCAAAACCCAAAAAAAATTATGCAATTAAAGTAATTTAAAAAGGTTGTGACGGGGATCTATCTGGAAAGATAATGGAAAGATTAAATACCCTCCCAGTGCAAAATATCTAACAAGACAAAGATTCGTGTAGTTCTTATTCGCACCGGATTTGATCCGGCCCGTTGACCTAAAATCATAACTGTTGATTATTCTACATTTGGAAGGCCGAGATCAAAACCTATATATACCTCATCGCCGTTTCGGCCGAAATACATCATTTTTCCAGCTAAAGAATACTATTCATCTTTCTCCTTGATCTCGCACCGAATTGACTTAAGCATCAAAAGGTTTTAACGGGAACCGCCCAACAAGCCTAACGATATGTCAATCTTTCTTAGATTCTAAGCATCTCTGGATCGAGCTACATTTCAAGTTACCTCGACTCCTAACCCGGACTAGGTTGAACCATACGAAAGTGCTCATGATCTTGAAGGTGTAAAATATGAATATTTGATTTGATTTTAGGGTGTATTGCAATGACCTCCCATGAGGTTTGACATAATTATGGATACACCCTCATTGTGTTAAAAATTACAAATACCCCCATGAGGTTTGTAATTTTTAATCAATGACCTGAAATGGTCCATTTTGTCCTTTATTTTTTTTTTCAAAAAAAATTATAAGAAAATCAACTGAGGCAAATTACATTATTGCCCCTCTGTGTAAAAAAATGTAAGAGACCTCTCTCTGCGCATTTTTATCCAAAAAAAAAATTAGAAAAGTTTAAAAAATAATTTAATTTGCATAAGGGCATTTTGGTCAGTTCACCCATAAAAATGGATGGAATTGGGCTATTTGTTAGATCGTTACAAACATCAAGAGGTATTTTTAATTTTTGAAACAACGAAAGAGTATCTCTAATTATGCCAAACCTCAATGAGTTGATTTTAATTCACCCTTGAGTTTAGTTTTACTTTGGGGTGGTAATTTCATCCAAATTCAGAAATTTGTGGTGTTGCACTCAATTATGTTGATCAAATTATGCAAGTATGTGGCATAATCAAGTCCGTTCAAGCTGTGCCATCTTCACCTAGCAATCAATCAAGGAAAAATCATTTTATCTCATGTGCAGTCTTATTATTATGAAGTAGCAATAATTATTGGTGATGGGAAAGGCAACACGCAAATGATTATTGATGCCTCTCTTTTTTCTTCAGAAAGTCAACCTTATTTCAGAAGAAATCACATTAACAAAATATAGTTGATTGATCAGCTTTAGTGTAATATATTTATTCGTATAATTAATGTACAATTCAAAAAAAGTGATCAAGTACATGACAAGTACATCATATTTATTGTGTGATTGATTTAGTTAGATTAGACTTGATTTATATAAGAGTTTACCTTTTGTTTTTGTACCTTTTTGTATCGATTTAGGTCAATCTAATTTGATGAAGAAAACATTAGAAATTATGTTCCTCGATGATAAGAAATGTGGCATAATCCTTGACTCTAACATGGAACTGTATAGTTGATGCAAACCAAAAAAACTCTTCACAATGTTAAACTAAGTATGTAATATGGATTCATTCAACCGATCTCTTTTTAATTTGATCGTCAAGGTATTTTTGTTGGAAGAGACCTGATACATTTGATCTTACTTTGAGTTTATGTTATTTCTCAAGAACTTGTAGTTTTCTATACATTTGACTTGGATTGGTAGATTTTTACGATTTTAAGGTTAATTTTAAAAACAATACAGAAGAAGAGTTCAAGTAGATACAAAATATAAATAATATTAAAGTATATAGGAATTAATGGATTTCTTGAATTTGAATTTTTTTTAACTAATTTGATATGGAAAGAAAAACTGCAAAAAATTGTATCTTAAACTCATTGATTGAGTTTGTTTTCAAGTATTAAAAAAATTCTAACTCAAATTGAGTCTGATCAAATCTAAATCAATTATATGACGTGCGTAATACATTTATCATGCTATTAGTGTACATTTCAGATAGAGTGACTAATTACATGATAATATGTATTACACATAATGTATGATTGATTAAGTTCGACCAAATCTGATTTGAGTAAAAAAATTCCTCAAATACGGTGAGATTGATAAACGGCCAAGACCATTTATCCAATACATTTACCAAAATTAACGGTCATTTGGATTTGCATATTATTAAAGGGATAAATTGAGGACTATTTTGTAATTATATAGCGAAAATTTATATATTAGAGTGATCTTCAATTCTAAAAGATCATATGGATGCACTTGGAAATTTTCGAAAATGCAAGGGCAGATTTGTAAAAATATCGCGCTGAGGCAAGATGATTGTATATAACTCCGCAGCTGTGCCGTTCGAGGATAACCGGATAAGATTTACTTCCTCCAAATATTTTATGCTGAACTATCAAAATCCAACGGCCACAGACGTAAAAGCTCACGCTAAAAGCGTGCACCCTTCCGCACAATAAGTTTCCCCGCTCATCTTTGAGAAACTCAAATAAATAGAAGACATAAGAAATAGAAAAATATTGAAAACGCCCACTGCAAAATCCCCGTATTGCCTTCTCACTCTCTCCGCCGACGCACTAACGGTTCACCGTCGTCCAGAGGCGGCGCCGCTTGTCCGTACGGAAGTAGAATCGTACGAAGCTCTCAGAACGACTTCGGTTATTGAGCTCTGCACTTTCTCGGCGGAGCTCGATTGACGGTTGTTTTCCTATCTTTTCGCCGTAGCATCTTTGCGGTGTGCTGGTATCGATCACTGATGTTACCGAGTCCTCATTCTTTATTTACTGTTTTTGTTACCGTTTGATTCTTTTTTATTGTTTTTTGTTTTCAATTTTTTGTATTTTGTGTGTTCTCCGATAAATCTGTGGAGATATTTTCTTTGCGAAAAGGAGTACTAAGTGCCTCTTTTCGTGTTGGTAGATCTTTTTTTGAGGAATTCATGAATGTTTATGGTGTTAGACTGGCATGATTTTGTAAATTGCAGCTTAGTGGTTTGGCATAGTGCTCTTTCTTTTTCTTCCATCTCCTTTTATGGAGATACGATGTTCATTCGCAATGTATAAATTTCTGGTTCAGTGGGGTTTATTTTCTTGTTTTTTTTGTATCATGTGCTTGTTTTAATCATGCTTTCGAAAATTGAGGTCTAGAGTAAGCAAAGGGGAGGATTGTTGATTATTTGTTTGATACTGTTGGACAGCCAGTAAAAGAATATCAAAATTATTTTTACAAACTATTTATTAGAAATGATATTGTGTTTTTCTTCCTTATTATCTTGCAGTTAAGAATTGTACTTGGAATGGTAACTGAATGATAAACAAGTTGAAGAGGAAAAGAAATGGAAAAGTTTCGTTTCAATTCTTAGTGATTCTTTGTTTTGGTCTTGATTTTCAGTGATGAAATGAGGAGAGTAGAGGAGATAATAATTGATTCTGTATGTAAGTTTTGTGCAGGGCTTAGATTTTTAATTCTATAATGAGAAAAATAAAAGATATAAAATCCGAGGAAATTGAAGACGTTTTTTTTTTCTTTCCTCCGTGAACTTGCTGTTCTTTTTACACATATAAGCACCCATTGACATCATGTCTCCTGACTCTAGTAACAAGTAAAGGGTTCTCTTGGTAACATACTAATATGCAAGTCTACAAATGTCCAAAGTCTATGCTAGAAAAGCTCATATTCTTTTCCAACCTTTCATTACTCAGTGAAGTTCTTGACTTGACCTAGCAAATGTTTTATGTCTGTGACAGGAACTCAAGATGATAGGATCTCTAATCACTAGGGGGCTTCAGTATGTGCAGTATCCAGTTTTTTGTTCATTAAAAATTTGTCTACATCATTTCCATTGCAAGTTTCTTAGTTTCTTTAATTGATGCAGGCTGATATTTGGCTATGCTTATCCTGCTTATGAATGCTATAAAACTGTGGAAATGAACAAGCCTGAAATTGAGCAACTTCGCTTTTGGTGCCAGTATTGGTAAATTACATGTTTACTTATCCTTCAGATGATTAATTGCAAGCTTTCAGGTTTAACTTCATCTTTAACTTTCAGGATCTTGGTGGCTCTTTTGACAGTTTGTGAAAGAATTGGTGATATGTTCATTGGCTGGTAAATACTTCAAATGGTTCACATACTAAAAGCTTTTTGCTTTCTTTCACATTCATTTTAAAGATCTTGTTTTGTAAAACTCATGAAGGGTTCCGATGTATGCTGAAGCTAAGCTGGCCTTCTTTATATACTTGTGGTTTCCTAAAACTAAGGTCTGTGTTCTCTTCTATGGATCCTAATGTGGAGTTCAGTTAGTATCTTCTTTGCATATTCTAATTTTATGTTTTCTTTACTAAATTGATTTCAGGGAACAACATATGTTTATGACTCCTTCTTTAGACCCTATGTTGCACAGCATGAGACAGAAATTGATCGTAATTTGTTAGAACTGAGGATAAGAGCTGGAGATATGGCAGTATCGTACTGGCAGAAGGTAGCGAACTATGGTCAGACAAGAATATTTGAGATTTTGCAGTATATTGCTTCACAATCTACGCCCCCTCGACCAGCTCAGGTATGTATCCGACTAAAAGTAAAGTATATTATATTCAAGTATGCTATTCTGTCTCTAGATTTGGCGCTGCTGAATTTCACAATACTTTTAATAGGTATATGAAGTTTATCTGTAATCCGATACTTTAGTTCTTCGTTCTAAATTATCTTGTAATGTTAATTTGTTCCCTATTTCGTGGCTTAAGGTTCTTAAAAATATATGCTAACTGTGTAAAAGTACTTTTTCTCCAATTAAGGTGTTTTGATTGTGATTAACTAAATACAGAAGCTCATTCTAATCTGCAACTTTTGTACTGCTCCAAGCATAACTGTCAACTAGTCATAAGTCTAAAGTTGCTATTCTCTATGTTTTGTATTATTAGATTCCTGTCGTTGGATCATTCAAACTTTTTCCAACCTTGTTTTATCCTTCTTACTCTTTTTTTCTCAAATTTTCGGGTTGTGATGATGCAGCCGCAACAGCAAGGCAGTAGAGTCCAGAAACCCAGTGTGCCACCAAACCGTAGATCAGCCGCTACAACACAGCCACAGGATGGACAACCCTCCTCCCCTGCTTCTAGTACCTCTTCAAGTGAGCAGCAGGAGGACGCAACAGAAGCAGCAGGGCCTTCAGAAGATCCAAAAGCGGCTACTGCTCCAGCACCCATGAACGAACAAAAAACAACACCAACGCCATCACTTGTTCAGAGCAGCAAAACCTCGACTTCCAGTGAAGTGCAGGTAATGCAAATTGATTCAGTGCCTCCTACAGCAAACGAAAACCCTCAACCTCCTCCACCAGACTTGACATTGGAAGATGCTGTAAGAGTAGTGACACGAGCAAGGTCCAGGAGAACACGCACTGCATTAGGTCGCTGAATAAAGAGTATTGATGCGACGTGTAATTTAGGGGGTAGGTGAAATAGATATGTGGATTGTTGCTGCTAATGTACATATTGTCAATTCCAACTTTGCTATAGTTTTCATGATTCATCACTCGAAAATGATAACTCCAACTATCAATATCCTTAGTTCTCTCAGAAATAGAACTGTGATTTTATTTTTATTAATTTTCGGGGGGAAGAAGCAGCATTTGCTGATGCTTGATTGCGGCAATCGAGTTTGTCTGCGGTCCCATATTTGGGGCGTGAAAATGATATGATTGAGAATAGAAATAATAATATAGAGTGCATGTGAACGGACCCATAGGGTGCATGCTCAAAGAAAGCCACGGGCTTTGAGATTGGAGAAGTTAGGACTAGTATCATACTGGCTAATGCTTGATGGTCTACGTCAAAAAGTCACCCCTGTTTTCTTTTTGAAAGCTACTTCTTATTGGTTAATTTATGGTCCACATAGCTCCAAGATTTTCTTATGTGATACATATTCACCATAAGTTTACTTAGATCAGAATCATCAAAGTGGGACAAAATGGATTTGTTTTTTGATAAGAAAATACTTCATGCATTAAGATAAATGAGAGGTAAATGGAGTTTAACACTACAAATGCTAGTTATCTTCCTCTACAAAACTAACGGCAGAAATAAAATAAATTATTATAAAAATAGAAGATTGTGTTTTGAATTAGTAATAATTTATTATATCATTTACAATATACATTATATTTATCAATATATATTAAAATTTACTTATTTTTCATTTTTACCCATAATTTATCAATAAATTTAGGATTTTAGATACCCAATTCACAAATAACTCTTTTTTGATACGATTTGTTAATAAATATATCATTTAGTGTATCCTTTAAAAAATAAACTAATGAAAAATTAAGTCTACATATCTAATAACAATTAAATTTAATATTATAGAACTTTAAGCTTCAATTTTATAATTTCGACCAAATATTATTGGCTATTAAGATGTTGAGGAATATACCTAGCATAATTAATATATTTATAGAACTAATTATTCAATTATTTATTGATTAAAATGTACAGGGTTACCATTTCTCCTATTTAAGAGGGCTGATGTGCCTAAATTACACGATAAATAATTTTACAATGCTTTAAGTTTCTTAAATCTGTTCACTTTTTTTTTTTTGAAACAAAACCAGCAATTTTATATCATGACCAAAACAACCAACAAAACCAAATTACATAAATCAATAAATCCAAATTACATAGATCAATAAATCATAATTGAATTAAATTGGGAAAAATTGGGCCCAAATTGAGTACATAGGCGCATGCATATTGATGGATAGAAACCCAACTCAGATCCAATATTTTTTTATTTTTTTTTATTAAGTCTGGTTTTGGGCCTGAATCTAATAAAATTCATTGGGGCTGAGTATGAGTCTTTGAATTAACCTATGGCTGAGTTGGCCCTTATCATACCTAATGACACCCCAACATCGAAGCACCATATTTAAGCAATAAGGCACCAAAAATATGTCAAATAAAGTAGTCAATATGCAAAAACAAAAACCTGAACACTTCAGACATGGAAATATAATGGCAAAATTGTGACCAGTAGCTAAGATTTACATTCAGTTTCTAAACGTAAAAAGACCTTATTGGGAAAGCTATAGCAAAAGCCTTGCTTATTCTCTACCTAGAAAACCAGAATATGTTGGAAGAAAAAGTGAGCAACCACCCATGGATTTCAACTATAGATAAATTATATACAATGCCTAATGAGATCTATCCTTCATTTTTCTTCTTATTGTGGGGTTGATTATTTGAAATTCCCAGTATCACCACTCCATTAGGAAGTATACTATAACTGTCCTGTGCTCCATAAGTCTGATGCACTTATCTCATGATCTGATCTCAACCAGTAGTCATCATCAATCTGCATATTGAAACATGGTCGGTTACAAATGTAGAAGCTCCTTTAACATGAGGCAAGGGATAGAGTCGATTACTGATAGTCCTAAAATGAACTTACACCACCATCCAAGGGGACTATTTTCTGGAACCCGGATGCTTTTGAGCTTGTTGGAGTATCACAAGGACTTGAGGACAGATCCTCATTGTCGACTCTTCTGCTACTAGTCCACGTCGATGGATCTGATAGTTTTGCACGCTTGACAGATAGGTCCTTGCTTTTCCTTACATCTTTGCTGAAATTTTCATAAATTGGGTATGAGATTCTTCTATCGAGATGTTGAGAGCAGTTTTCATAAATGAGCACTCTGTAATTTGTTCTCATCTAAAGGGCAAAGATTCTTTTAAGTAGTTTCTCCTTTGCATCAGTCGAGATGTCCAGACATGGGCATGCATATGAGACTACAAAAACAGAATGCTTCAAGAAAATGTTTTTTGATTTATAGCTTCATTATCTCATAATCCAAAAGATAAATACCTGAGTAGATACACACCAATTGGTCCAGTGGTGCTTCTTACAATAAGTCTGTACTGCTTCTGATAAAAACCAATGTCCTGTGGAAAGAATACAGGTAAAAGACCCAAAAAAAATTGCAAATCAGGGAGCACAATATTTCAAGATACCAACCTCGTCAGGATCCGGCACTTCTATAAAACTTGCACGTGGGGCTTGAATGGCAATGACAGTTTGATTCTGTGACAGTTGCAGTATAAGCATGCATAGTTAGAAGAGTATGGATGAGGTATACGAACATATCTAGAATCAGGCAAGTTGCATACTTTGAGACGTGGAAGGCTCATAATATCTTCCTCAGTCAGAAAAAGATTCCTGCAGAATTCCAAATTCAGAGAAGGTTAAGAAATCAATCTCATTACTAATATAAGAAAACATCCTCAGAGGAAATAGCGGCATACTTTTGAGAATTCTGATTGGATATCAGTTCCCTTATGCTCTCTAATTTGTTCCTGAGAAAAGATCAGGTGTTAGCAAACCCCATGGCCCAAGCTATTCAATATTCATTTATGAAAGATCATTTCGCCCTTTCAATTACTCAAACCTTATGCGATCATCAAGCCTGCAATCTTCGGCACACAGATGTTCAACTTCAGCCTGTCATAGAAATATATAATAGTGAGTTAATAAAAATACAAATTTTACAATGCCTTCCATATACAGAGCCAACTAAAAGACAGAATCATTATCCCAGAAAACCAAAAGCTTCGCTGGACCTACTTTTTAAAAATCATACACGACAATATGCCCATCTTGTACAAGGGAAAGAGAAGATAAAAATGTACTTATTCAGCAAAAAGAAAACTCCATCAATGAAGTACTATAATTGCACCTTCAAGCGAGCGACTTCGCCATCCAGTTGCTTAGGTCCACAGCTCCCAAATCCTCTGTCACAATGGAGCTCCATGGATAAAGAATACAACTAACTGAAAAGATAATAAGAGTTTCACACAGATGATAGTGACATACTTCCAACGTATATGATTCTTAGTCGTTTTTTCGATCAAACCAATTCCTTCAAGAACATTTGTTATGTCATAAATTCTCCTCTTTTGGACCTGACAATAATCAATAGCAAATGGCAATGAGCAACATTTATATCTGGACAACCATCCCAATGAAGTGTACTTTGAACATCAATGATTGGATTCAGGTTTACAAGTATCTGTATAATAAAAATACATTACCTCCAACACATCTGCGGTTCTATTTAGGTCAAGAGTAGCATCCTTAGCCTCTTGGATCAGTTTGATAAATTTCTTTGTCAACAAGCCTGCCAACATTAATATTCATATCACTTACAAAAAAGCGTTGCGGCAGAAATTTCATTCACAAAATAGAAGATGAATACAGGGTTGGTTTAAAATGTCTGAAGAAGGCGCACCTAAAGAACTGTCATACCGACAGCAGCCAGTTAGACTGAAGTTATCAACTGGCTCTGCAAGAAAGTAATATCACTGAGAAAAATATTCCAGTTAATTTATAATCAATCATAACAGTGACAGGGTATAACATCACTTCACCTAACTTTGCTTCCTGAACAACATTTTTGGCATGTTTTGCAGATTTAGTTTTAGTGCTGCGTCTAGCTCCCATATAAGAAGACACAGGTGCAGGTGAAAAACTGTTCACTGCTTCCTCCTGTTTAGGAACTTGAATACTTGCTTCTCCACTTATCTTACGCGCAACACTTCCAAGTTCATTTGAATGCTTCAAGAATAGTTAAGAATACTCATAAATTGATATTATATAAGTCCAAAGAGACTCACATAAAAAATTAAATTTAGCAAACTGTTATGACCAACACAAGTGAAGCAATTACACCTACATCACGCACAAACGCTGTGAAGATTGGAGACACTAACATAGATTTCTACTAGCTTTTTCAATTTCTGTCTCAGACACTAGCCCATACTACAGATAATCTATTCCAGGGAGTAACATACTCCCTCTCAAGTAGATACTGGTAAAAGGTCCATATTCTACTCTCAATTACTACTCTCTTCCATTCAGCATATCCAACTGAAGGATCCACCTACGTTTGAAGCACAATAAAAGCTCATAGTACAATTTTAGATTTCAATATATGCCAGTTGGGGCAGGGTTGGGCTATGTCAATAACTTAAAAGGTGAATCATCAAAGTCTTGAATCAAGCAGGGAAACGCTCGACCTCCTTGATAATTGAGGTAATCTGCAATTTGATGAATTTCCATTTAGCTGACCATTCAGCACGGCCATGCAGAGAAATACTCAATGAAAACTCACCCTTTATTTGCAATACTCAGGAACTTTGACATGCATGATCATATAGTCATCTTGAGATATTTAACACTATCAATTAATACAAGTCGTTTGCACTGATATTGTTTTCTGTGCAAGTCTTAAATTCCAACAACTTTCAAAATTCATTGATGTCAATAATAAGAAAACAACAAACTTTAGATAATCTTTCTAAAAGTAGACCTCGTGAGCCATGTACGCATATAATTAATCAAGACAATCAGAAACAATGGACAACGATATCCCACTATTAATGGCAAACAGAGCTAGAACTCTTACAAACAATAAGCACCTTATAAGATAAGGAAATACAATAATATGCATCCAAAGTCAAACAAGATTTCCTCGGGAACATAGACAGGATGAAAAAACGTTCAACAGAACACTCAGTGAAGTGAAATTCATAGCGAATCCACTTTTGCAGTTAGCAAACAACAATACGTAAATAATAAATAAATAAGAAGGAACCGATCCAGAATTTAGCATGAATGACTAGAAAAATACGCACAGCATTATTCTGAAGCACCGAATGCAACTTCGGAAGTGGTGTCCGAGATTGCTGAGTGTTCAAGCCATTGCTGTAATCCATAACAAATTCATCACGGATAAACTTAGAAGGCACAGATTGAGACGCCGGAGTTTCCACACCGTTGTTGTAAACAAACTTATCAGAGGTGAGCTTAGGAGAGCTGGAAGGTGGCGGAAGGACGGCAAAAGGATTCTGCCGCACATACCCGGGGCGCCGCACCGGCGACTGCGACTGAGCCTGCGCCGCCAAATGCATCCTCGATAACGGCAGATTGAGGCTCAGATTCAGGTCCAAATTCTCACCGGAAGTCGACATATAATCAAATTTAACTTTCCACCAAACACCACTTCAATGCCAGTGTTCGTATGGAAGTAGAAGACAAGGATAGAAAGGGTTTGAGCAAACAATGGGGAGAAGACGAAGTAAAGAAAACCTAATAAGGAGAATAACAAGTGTGTGAAGAGGGGTTTTGGCGTTTTGTACTGCAGAACAGCGGCAGCGGAGGCGGTGAGTTCGAATCGGCGCGGCCCGCCCGCCCGCTTAATTTCCCCCACTACTAATATTAGGCTGCCTATTCGGTTTGTGTGGGCCTCAAGCCTCAAGGTGGGCCCTCATATTTCCAAAAATGCTTTGGGCTTCAAGTGGGCCTTATTTCCACCCTGCAAACGTGCTTTTCATAAAATTACAATGCGCCTTCGATAAGAGTGTATGCGTTGCAGGTTGAACCAATTTAAGTAATTTATATTTGTGATTGATGTGGGGGAACTTATACGCTCTTGGGAAAACGTGACCGAAGACCCCAACAATGTACGAGGTTTGAGACCGCCTCGTTGGAATTCCCTCCGCAAAGAGAAGAGAGAAACCTCGGGAAGAGAGAGAGCTCGCTTCTGTCGCCCAAGAATATGAGGACTCCCTCTCATAAAAGATTCTCTATCAAGTTCGAAGCTCCTCTCCTTCCGAGGGGCAGCCTTGACGAACAAGCCTCATCTTCCGTCCAGACCATTTGAGGAAGAAACAGATTCCCCTCATATGAAATATCTATAAATACGAGGGCCCCCCATCCTCGGACGACTCACTGCCTGACTCAATACCCCTCTCCCTAGAAATAACCACGTTCGGTGAACTTATTCTCTACCGAGTCCATTTTGAAAAGGTACGAAAAAGGAAGCCCTCGTATCAAGAAGCGACATCCCCGAAAAACAAGTGGCCAAAAGGGAAATCTAACAAATATGCATAAATCTTATAAAATCTACGATGGGATCCTAGTTGCCAGTCTGAAATCATGACTGACAAATGCCATCATAGGCCAGTTGAGGCTATAGGTTCACCCCAGATGAGATACATGGTGGAGACCAGATTCGAACTTATAAATACCCTGCTTCATTTTGGAGGAAGGGGCATCACTTTTGGAGGAAAATTAAGCCTCATACTTTATTCACTAATCAATTCTCTAGATTTACCCACATCAGTGATATTGAAAAGCTAAACACAAGCTTAGTATCATTAAAATTGCACTTTACAGTCTAAATGGGTTGAAATGATTTTGGTTTCTTTAATATAGACTCAATTACCTATACAATCAAATAAATTTCAAAACTCAACTGTATTAAATACATCAAAAAAAATCTCAAAATTCATATTTTAAAATTACAAATAAAAGTCGACATACCAAATAAATTGATAACGGTCATTTTATGAGTCTTTTTTCAAGTTTTAAGAAATATTTTACAATATAAACTCAATTAGTACCAACTATTGACTAACTTATGAGCTTTCGACTTTTTTTTTTTAATCTGGTTATGAGCTTCCGACTTATTATAATTTTATGAATTTCAAACCTAAACATAAAAAATTAACCATTTGCTTTGTTTGGGCCTCAAGTGGGCCCTCGTATTTCCAAGACGTTGGGCTTCAAGGAATCAAGTGGGCCTAATTTTCGCCCTATAAAACTTTTTATTATTAAGATTACAAATCGCCTGCACGCCTTCAGAATAAAATGTTCATATTTCCTTTTCTGTAAGTCGTATAATAAGACCTTATTTTTTTCTAAATGAAAAATCTTTATCTGAGGAATTCTTATTTACAGTGCTACTACTACCGACTGTGGACTAAGGTACTGATGGGGTACACCATGATCACTAAGAAAATGGGATTGTATATCTTAGAAATGGCCCAAATAACCCACACAAGCCCATTAACTCGCAGGATAAACCCGTGGAGTCGGGCCTTGTGACCCCACGACCCAGATCAGGACTCATTTAGGCAAATGCGAGATCTGGACCATTAATAGTGACAGTCAGGATGTTGAGATGATACCACGTGGATCAAGCGAGTAAGCACACTTGGCCTTATATATAGTCTCATTGCACTGTATTTATGATAAGACACATTTATCACATTCTACCGCATTTACTTCTCCCAGATCCATATCTATAATTTCAACTTAGACTGACTTAAGCATTGAAGGGTTTTCGTTGAGAATCATCCCAACTAGCCTGATGTGCTTTCTCTTCTCAAATTCCACATACTATCTCGGGAGCTCGCTTGGAGACAATTCAGGAGGCTTCCAGGAGACCGCATTCTAGCGACCCAAATCAGGTACAAATAAATATGAATTGAGGCCGAGTTGGTATTGTTCAAGTTTGGTTCATACTTGTCATTAAGTTAGAATTCCTACTCAAATTTATCCAACTATCGAATATATTGAGTTCAAACATAATTAATAACACGAGCACATATTTAGGTCGAGCAACTCAATGATTTGTTTCTTTATTTATGTCAATTTTTTTGTAAGGTGTTAGAGATTATGATTCGAACTCCCACGTGGGTTGATATTACTACAGTATAATAGTTATTATTTGTATATTATAATAGTAAGGTGTTATTTAGGTTTAATTTATGCGATATTGTTGTTCAGGATATGATTGTTGTAATTACATGTGTTCGATATCGATATTTGACAAGACTGATTGTAATCACTTTATTTCAATAAATAAAGTTTATCGTTTTCAATTCAAAAAAAAAAAAAAAAAGTAGATATCACTAAATAAATTGGGACTCTTAGCAAGTAAATTCATCAATGATCGATATACCACAATATATATATTTTAGAAGATAATTGGTCACTCTATTTAATTTGTACATTAATATTTACACAGTAAATATAATGTAGTCATCATTTAATTCGATTAAGTAAGGCCAAACTCGATTTACTAATAGTTTATTTTTTTAGAGTTTTTTAATTCATTGATTATTTTTCTTTTTTTTCGTAATTTGAATTTGTATTAAAAAATCTTTCAATATTACCCGTTATTTGGGAAATTCGAATGGCATTTGGGAAAAAAGGCAAATTCCTCTATCCATGGCGAAATTACAGATTGAATTTGACGACATTTGAATCAAATATACAAAAAGTGTAATACGTTTATCATGTAATTAATATATAATTTAATAATAATATCAATACATTATTAGTATATTTTACTTATTATATTACGATCGAATTTGACCAAACTTGTAAAATTTGATTTGAATAAGTATTTTTCTTCGTCCAACTTTCTGGCGATCTATTGCATGTTACAACAGTTGCATATACGTCATTTCAGTGTTGTGACAGGTGAGGAGTCTCATCCAATTAAGTTAAACTTAGATATTATTATTTTTTTCTTTTTAAATAATTGGATTGTGTATATCGTGCTGACGTGAAGAAAACTAATGATCAGCAACTATATTAATCAATCAATAATTAATATTATACACTAGTAATATATAATCAATTCATAACTATGGTTAAAGCATGAGTTTGATGATAAATGATGTCTTAATTTAGTAGTTACGACTAAGATTATATGAATAATTCTGAGGTTATGAATTCGAGTTCCTTCGGATTTGTGGGTGTTTATCTCATTTATGTAAGTTTATTATAATTTATTTCTTAACTTTTAATAGTCATATTGATGTATTGATTTAATTGCTCAATTTATTAAAAAATTGATATACTTATGAAATTATCGCATTTTTATTAAAAAAAACGTGAGTTTGAGGTGGTGAAATTATCAAATAAATATCAAATCACATAATTAATTCAGTCAGCTCGCCAATGAGGCCTAGCTCAATTGGCGAAGCTGAGGCTCCATGATTCTAGAGATTATGGGTTCAAATCCATTGCGTGGGATGATATTGTTTCTACTATATAGTATGTTTATTTGTTGCTGTAATAGCAAAATGTTAGTTTGTATGATATTGTCGATATGATTGTTGTATTTGTCTCTGTCCAATATTGATACTAATAAAATTAATTATAATCATTTTATTTCAATTAATAAAATTCATTGCTTCTACCTCAAAAAATAAAAAATCAGTCTATCTCATTTAGGCCGTATAACAAGTTGGTGGGGGGAACATCAAATCTCCAAAAGTTACTATCTGTCGATACTTGCAAATATTCGAATATAACCTAATTCATCAATAGAACAATATTTAATCACCAACATCAAATAACCACATTTAATCAACACATGTTATTAAAGTAAAATGACACTTACTATTAAAATATGACAACCGCTACAAAAAATATGACATTTAATCATGGCTAATTGTTATAGTTAACACTAAATAATCGTAGCGAATATTCATTGACCACGGTCACGCAACGATTGTCGATCGTAGTTTTCGCGAGGGTGGCAAAAACATTTGTCATGCTAAAAGCCATGGGCAATGTTTTTAACATAGCTAAAAGCCGTGACAAATAAGTTTTTCATGGTGGAAAAGCTAGTTTTTGCATCGATTTTTATTTAACCATAGTTAATAATAGTTATTTACCATGGTTTTTAGCCATGGTCATTAAAAATGTAGCTAATATTAATTTTTTTTCTAGTGAACAATATCCCACACGTTGGTGGGGTTCGAACCCACGACCTTAGAGCCATGGGGCCTTAGCTTCGTCAATTGAGTTAGGCTTAATTGATTGATAACAATGAATTAATTTTGGAAAAATACAATTTTGGTCCTATAGCTATATAGAGAGTCACATTTTTATCCTCTTCAATTTTGAATTTGCGATTGGAACTATAATAATTAGTAAAAAAATAATACATTTAGTCCAAATATTGTCACTAGCGCAAAAATGCCACATCAACAAACCTGGCCGGATAATTAAAAGTCCCCAAATTAAAGAAGTCACGTGGCAAACAGGTGCTAATTTCGACAAATTTAGCATCTCTCGATGACATCTGGACAAATATGCTAATATTTTTTTAATAATAGTCTTGCATTGCAAATTCAAAATCATAAAGGACCAAAAGTGCCGCTCCGATAATTAGTCAACCAAAATTGCATTTTCCCCATTAATTCTTATTAAAATATGGCCGTCAATAAGTTATAATCTAATTTCATATTAAAAATAAGCGGTGAATAAGCTATAATACAAATAGGTACCTTAAAATTATAAAATTGTGAATTCAAACTGCAGTACTACAAACTTATTTAGTTTGGTATGTGATGATGAAAGAATTTGACCAGAGATAAAAATATGTTATTTTTGAAAGTATCAAGAGATCAAAACTATATATCTTTTAGTTATTTTGTAATTACTACATTACGCCTAGTTAATGAACTACGCCCACATGTTAGCGGTTGGTGAGGGGTAAAAACAAGCTTACACCCCCATATTAATCACTTAGAATAGTATAAATACCACATTTGTATCTTGTAAGGGGGACTTTTTGGCAATTGATGGAAGAAAGACTTTTCTAGTTTTACAATGTATAAAGTGTGTTTAGATTGTAAGCTCCCGATTTATTCCCTGTCAGTATGAATTTTTTCCCCCAACACATGTACTTGACTATATAGATAGTTGATAGGGGTATATTATGATTATACACAAAAGTACGTACATAAATGCCCCTATGCTGAAGAAAAATACCATAAATGCACCAGGATCCACGCCTTTTGGCTTCGGCTTGTGTAGCCCAACCTGACCCACTCCAAATAACTCGCAATCAGGGACGTGGATCGTCTGATTAGACCTAACTGGAGATGGTGCCATGTGGACCAGGGAAGTAGACACCTTTGGTCATATAAATCACATTTATTACAACCACTCGTATTAAATACCTCCAATTAGAATTATCTTATCTCGATCTCAAGTTGACTTAAGCACCGAAGACTGTTAGCTAGGAATCTCCGACAAGCCTAATGATTTTTTCTTTTCTCAGATTTCACACTTCATTTTGAGAGCCCTTAGAGCGATATCGACCCCAAGCCGAATCAATAATGAAGATCACGATGGGCATTAGGGTTTGGAGCACACAATTTGAGCTTGCTAAGATACAGACTTTACGGGGAGAAAAAGAAAGGAGAAGGAACAAGAGAATAACTCCAATTGTGCCAACATGCATCCCATGTTACTAACATAACCCAAACTTAGGCGTCCCCAAAACTCACATGCATGGTTTCTGTACATGCATATTTTCCATTCATTCTAACATAATTTGGGGTTGGGCCCAATTTCTCTGTTCATTACATGAATCTTCACTGCTTAAGTCTTGATGTGCTAGGAATGTATTTTTTATTTTATTTAATATATATATATATATATATTATGTGTATAAAATACTTTTTTGATAAAATTAATAACATAATCTTTGTATAAATAACTTATATATATAATAAAATAGAAGACGCAACAAAAATTATAATAGAAAATCCAATTCGTGACCTACCGCCGCAAATAGTCAAGCATGATCACAAGTTGATCAGACGTTGATTGATTTCTTTTCCTTTTCTTTCTTGTCTCGTTAATTATTAGAAGAGTACAAGCATGCATGCACAGTGTTGATAATGTCGTGTTAATGCTCTCTCAACGTCGGCCTACAGACAAAAGTCTCAATTCACAACATATAGAGAAAATTACAATTTTGGTGCTAAAATGTAGGAAAATTTACAATATTAGTCTCATACTTTTTGAAATAGTCAACATTAGTCTCATACTTTAGAAAAATATTACAAAGTTAGTCCCACCGTAGCAATATTAGTCCCACACTTTAGGAGAATATTGTGAAATTAGTCCCATATTTTAGTAAAAAGTTGCAAAATTAGTCCCAAAGTTTGTTCCAAATGTTGCATAGTTAGTCCCAAAAGTTGCAGTTTTTTTACGGTGGGACTAACTTTGCAATGTTTTCCTAAAGTGTGGGACTAATATTGATTATTTCAGAAAGTATGGGACTAATATTGCAAATCACCATATACTTTGGGTCCAAAATTGTAATTTTCTCCAACATACATATATATAGGAAAAATTGTATTTGATCCCATATCTTAAATTCAATACATTTTTCATCTCATTAGTCACAAGATTTTTATTAATGTTCTTATAAATTAAAATGAATTCTCACTTTAATCATTTCTTCCATTAGTATTTTGATAGGAAAAACCACGTTCTTGTTATCCTAAGGTTGAAGAGTTAATTATGACTACGAGATTTTTTTCATAAAAATACTAATAGAATTTGATGAAATGATTAAAAGTAATATTTTTTTAACTTACAAGACTATTAATGAAAAATTCGTAGCTAGTGGGACGAAAAGTCTACTAGCCCTAAAATATGGAACGAAAAAAATGTTATTTTCTCTATATATATATACCATATATATATATATTGATGGGGATCATTGAGAAAAAAGTCTCAACATACATACGTATGTGTGTGATCATAATGAGAGCTTATTGTAGAGAAAATTGTAATTTATGCCCATAATTTATCTTCTTTGAGATTTTGGTTCCATTGTTTTAGCACTCACCAAATTTTATTTCATAAGTAACAAAAACTTACAATTTTAGTCCCAACCACAAATTTCATTAAATATTTAAAGGAACATGCTCCATCCATTAATTCAATTCTCAGATTACTTAACGGAGCAAGTGATTTCCCGTTAAATATCTACAAAATTTGTGATTATGACTAAAATTGCAAGTTTTTGTAATTTATGGGATCAAGTTTAGTGAGTGCTAAAACAGTAGACTAAAATCACAAAAAAAATAAATAAAAAAAAAATTGTGGATCGTAAATTGTAATTTCTCCTTAATTATTGTATCTCCATACTTATATATAAGGTGTTGTTACTTTTGTGCGTGGGATAACTAATTGATTGCATCTAATTATTGGATAAGAATGAAAACTTCCTCAAATAATTAAGAAAAGATGACATCATGATCGTTCATTCATCCCACCTGTAGATTAATCTCAACTTGACATCTTGGTACTAGACCAACTCTTCTGCTGCTTTTTGTCTTGATTTAAACACTACACAGGCAAAGAATTAAAATCTTTAATTTGTTAGAATAATTCTAATAATTTTTTTGGTTTTATTGAACCGACTTCCATCATAATTTATTCGATTCGCAGACAGTATTGTAAGCCAGATTATGGATAGATTATGTATTCAATTAATTAATTAATTAATTCTTATTTTTAAAAATACTTAATCTTTTAATTGCACTACAAAAAAATTATTTTATAGTAATCATTTTTGTAACGGCCAAATCATTAATTTGGAACAATTTTTAGACGTTGTAACGACTTTTGTAATCACTAAGGAATTTGTCGCTATTTTACGAGTTACAAAAAATTTAAAAATGCAAGAAATTAATTAATTAATTCTTATTTTTAAAAATACTTAATCTTTTAATTTGGGCGAAGATTATATAATTAATTAATATTAATTAATTGAATAACATATCGATTCAACCAATAAATTGAAGTTATACTAAACTCACAACAAAATGAAACAAATACCCACACTGATGAGGAGATATTTAATTCAACAATATAAAGACTAAAATATCCCCCTTCCCTCCTTCCAATGCAAAATGTCTAGCCAAGATCAGGATCCACATGTTCCTGTTCGGGTCTGGTTGCGGCCCGATCTAACTTGACTTGGAATCTCAAATTTAGGTTACTCGATGACTCCGTACTTGGGATCTTGAGAAGATTAGTACGAACATTTGACCCTGTAAATACACCCAACTATTTTGAGGAATGACACGTTTATACTATCTCATAATCTTTTTTTTTTTTTTGGTCTCTCAAATTCGTGGATATACTTTAGAAGACCTCTACTGGAGACTACTCAACGAGTTTAACAATTTTCTCTTTTTTTAAGATCAAATTACTTGACAAACGACTTAAATCTCCCATTCTGATTACAAATATCTGATAAAACTCAAATTCATAATGTCGAACTTTATCGCTGAACCTCAGCATTAACCTTTGAGTAAGCCATCATTAATCTAAATAATACTAATAAAGAAGCAAAAATGCAGAAAAGACCCGTGCCAACTTCTTTCCCCATCTCGGATCTCATCCCCCATTAAACAACAAACACCTCCCAAATATTAAGGCCCTCTCTCTCTCCTTCTCTCTCTCTCACACACACATGTATGTGTGTGTTTTCTTTTCCATGAAAAAGAGAAGTAATTCTCTACGAGCACTCTTCCTCTTCCAATTCGTAGCACTGATTTTCATGGCAGTCCTCACAGTCAGCCCTGCAGAACCCAAGAAACAGGCTTCCAAGCGCAAGAATAAGCAGCGAGCCAAACAGCCCTCTTCTTCGTGGGATCAAATCAAGAACTTGCTCACCTGCAAACAGGTTCAAGACTCCAAAATCCACGACCCATCACGAAACCCTTCATCACCCAATACCCTCTACTCCTCCTGCACATCCATTTGTACCTTCAGGGATGTGGTCCACGGCAACACCAGGGTTGTACACCGCGCCGACAACTCCCCCGACACCAGCTCTCTCGGCCAGGAGACTCGGCTGCTCGCCAAGAAGAGTACTACTACTAGCCTTGGATCAACGTCGTCTCGCTCTATTAACTCGACCTCCCTCAGATCGAGCGCCGCCGGTGCGTCCTACACCGGCCGAGGCATGCAGCTGCGGAAACTTTCTGGGTGTTATGAGTGCCACGCCATTGTTGATCCTACCCGGTAATTAATTAATTAATATATGTATTTAAATTGTATATATTGTGAATTTTGATATAGTAAAAAATGAGAGATTAATTGCAGGTATCCATTGCCAAGAACAACCGTATGTGCTTGCTCTGAATGTGGAGAGGTTTTCCCAAAGATTGAGAGCTTGGAGCATCACCAAGCAGTCAGGCATGCAGGTAAACTTATTTTCAGATTTTTATTTTTTTTGTAATTTTTGAATATTTTTTTATTTAATTTAAGTATAGTGATAAATATCGATATATTAGTGAAATTTGAACCAACGATTTTATAATTATAAACCTCAAATTTGACCAGATGGGTGAGGTTATTGGAGTATCTAATGGTAATTTATTCCATTAATTATTATATGATATTGGCTTAGTTACTCTATAATAATTATATAATTAGTTAGTATTAATTAGGTTAGTTAAATTAATGATAGATTCACTGTAGTTTTTACAAGTTTCACTGCCTCTCATTTTCTCCTTTAATGACCAAACATTTGGAGGGCCATCTATGTTTGACTATTAGCAAGTTGCTTCATCATTTACATGGCCTAGTTGCTTATTCTTTTTTCTTTTTCAATTATTTTGGTCGGTCTACAGAATATCATTCCAGTTGGATCATTAACGAGGTCTAGCTTAATTGATATAATTTAGATTCTAGATCAAGAGATTATACGTTCGAGTACCAACAATCTATGGATATTAATTTATTTTAATAGTAATTATTGGTGTATAATAATAATAGTTTTATACTAATAATTAACGTATATTGATTGTTGATACTGAAATTCTAATATAATTGTAATTAATTTCTTAAAAAAATTGGCAGAGACCAAGCTAAAAAATAAATAAATAATAATCAAAAAAGAAATTTTTTGCATTAAAATAGTGGGAAATTTGAAGTTTGAACTTGAAAGTGCAGGCAAAACGGCATTATTAGACAATCTTAAAAAGAAAAGCGGGTTTTTATCTGGTGCATTACTTGATCTCCCATAAATCTCTGCCTTTCTTTTCCCCAGCACTGTCCCTCTGCTCTGCCACTTCAGTTTTCTATTACACCTTTCAATCAAAAAACGAAAAGTACCACTCAACACCACGTGGCGCCCCCTTGTTGGTCACTGCGTTATTAGATTTTAGGGTGCATGTACCCCACCGACAGGCGGAGACTCAGGTTTCAACCCCAATCAAAAAATTTGTCGATTTATCGTATATTTTGTATTTGTAATATTTAAATAAAAAAATATTTATAATTATATCAAATATTAATAACTGCATTTACAATTTATTCTTTTTTTTTTGTGAAAAAAGGGAGTAAATTCAATCTTGAACGCTATCACAGATACTTGAATCGTAAGTTCTTTGTAGAGATACTTATAAATTATTAATAGACATAATTGTTATATTAATAAAAAAATGAATTTATTACATTTTCTGCAATTATTAATAGAAAATAAATAAGAATTAAGAAATGATAATTATTGCAGTATCTGAGTTGGGGGCAGAGGATTCCAGCCGCAACATAGTGGAAATAATTTTCAAGTCAAGCTGGCTCAACAAGGACAACCCCATTTGCAAGATCGAACGGATACTAAAAGTCCACAACACGCAGCGCACAATCCAACGGTTCGAGGACTACACAGACGCCGTGAAGATACGCGCCACCAACATTCCCAAGAGAAACGCCAGGTGCGCCGCCGACGGAAACGAGCTCCTCAGGTTCCACTGCGCCACGCTGACGTGCTCCCTCGGGGACCGCGGCTCCTCCAGCTTGTGCGGCTCTATACCGGCTTGCGGCGTCTGCACCATCATCAGACACGGGTTCCAAGGTAATAAAATAACCGGAATCCGCACGACCGCAAGCAGCGGTCGCGCCCACGACTGCCTCGGCTGGTCCGGCACGCGGCGGGCGATGCTGGTGTGCCGTGTGATCGCGGGGAGGGTGAAGTGCGCGTCGGGTGATGAAGATGGAGCGGCGTCGCCGGCTGGAGGCGCTTACGATTCCCTAGCCGGCTACGCTGGGATATACTCGAATTTAGAGGAGTTGTATGTGTTTAATTCAAGGGCGATTTTGCCTTGCTTTGTGGTGATTTACAAAGCGCTTGAATCTTAGGTAGCATTAATTAATAGCTTTTAAGGATAAATTACAATAATTTTTTCTAAATATTGTCGTAATTATAAATATTTTTCGTTATTTATAAAATTATAAATACTTTTTGAGATTTCATATAATCATGTAATTCTTGAATTGATGAGGTTTAAAATTGTCAATTTTATTCTTTTTTTTTTTTTTTTTTAAATAAAAATATTATAAATGAATCGAACAAGATAAATGAAAAAAACTTAAAAATTATAAAAAATTAAAACATAAATGAAATTATAATTCATAGTTGACAAGAATATTCTTGTCAATTGACCATAAAATATAAATGAAAATATAAGGGAGATTAATGAATTGAGTTAGTTGTTAGACATATGTTAAAGTTAGAAAAGTATCGATAAATTTTTTTAACAATGATAGGGTGTTTATAATTATAATAAATCTCACGAGAGTTTGTTGTAATTTACCCTAACTTTAATTTACGCAATTTGGTTATCTTGTATATTAGTTCGCAACTTTTATTATTAATTGACACTGTATTTTATATTTTATTTTAAATAAAAATATCAGATGTAATATTAATATACAATTAAAAATATAAATTGTTATTTATCTCTCTTTTTTATTAAACTGGTGGTGTAAAAGAAATAACTCAAGATATAATATAAATTATTTTTTGGGAAGACCAAGCACACTAAAATGATCTCGTAGCAACAACTTATTCTCCTTTTCTTCATTTGGTTTTCTTAACAGCAATTTACTCTTTTGTATTTTCATCAACGGAGCAAAATACCCCCTTATGGTCAGTGGTGTAGAACATGCGCCTTGAATGTATCTGGACATATTTTTTTGCTGTTAAAATATATTATTTTATTATATTTAATATATTTAATATTAATATATATTAAATTTATTATATATTATTAAATATATTTTTATATATATATATATATTAATATACATATTAAAATGTATTCGTCTTCTTCACCGACGCACCGTCGCCGCCACTCCCTTCGCGCCCGCCGTCTCCGTCTCTTCTTCACCATCTCCTCCGTCAGCCACAACTCCTTCTTCCCCCGTTTCTTCTTCTACCCTTGACCCAAAACAACTCAGAGCACTCCAGATCTCGCCGCCGCCGCTCCCCCTCAGCAGAACTCGCCGCCGCCGCACCCCTCTCTGCATCTCGCGCTGTCCCCCCCCCCCCTCCAGAGCTCGCCGTCTCCCCGCCTCGCCTTCCGCCCACATTGCCACCACCTCTTCGACTTCCGCCCAGATCCGCGCCCCCGTCGTCTTCCTCCCTCGTCTTTCTCTCCCCCCCAACGTCTTCCTCGCCCCCTCTCATCTTCAAGGTCGCCGGCCACCTCCCCCTCTCGGCTCCCCACAGGTCGCCACCCCCTCTCCCCGACGGCCGCTCCCTTCTCTCCGTCCCCCCCCCCCCCTCTCTCTCTATATCTATATATACTAGAAACTGCAACACGCAGTACTTGCGCGCATAATTTTTAGTAATTCTTTTATGGAATGCATACCTGCGTATTTTGTAATGCTTTTAATGTATAACTTCATATACAAAAAAACTGTCTAATAATTTTTTCTAATACATTAATTATCAACACATATTTTACTCAAATTAAATAAAAAATTAAAATTTTGTACAATATATGGTATAGTGATAATGATAATTATATATACATACAATACAAATCATAATATGTTATTTCTATTCCAATTAACAATAAACTTAAAAAAATGGTAGTAAATTTAATTATTGAGTACATGTACTTGCATGGAATTAATTTTCTAAAGAAATTTAGTTAAATAGTTAATTCAATTATATGGGTTGGGAAGTTGATGTGCATTTTTGCTATTATAATAAAGTGGTATAAAAACTACCATTTTGTGTCTATAAGACCCCTTCTCTTTATAATAGTACTAGCATCGTGGCACGCCTCCCAGCATGCATATAAAATAATATTGCACACTTTAAAATTATTGTAAATAAGAAAATATACATATTAATCAACACGTTGCATTTAAAAAAAAAAGAAAGAAAGAAAGAAAAGAAAAGAAAATGAAAGATAACTTAGGGGTATTATCGGTATAACAAAAAAAAAATGGTGTTGCGGTATAAGTAACCGCCATTTATTAGTGAAAATAGAGTTTGCTTTATATAATAGTATAGATAAATGTATGTATATATACATAAATATATATTTATATATACAACTTATTATATATATACATATAAATATATTCAAATTTATTATTTATAATATAATAATTTTAATTGAACATTTGCTTAGATTTAAACCGTCGATTCTAAATTCAATAAAATTTAAACCGTTGATCTATTAGATAAATCTAGACTTTAGATTGAAATCAATCAAACGGCTTTTAAATGAGGATATAAATATCATTTTTAAATTAAAAATTAAAAAAAAAGTAAAAAAAAAGAGGAAAATCGCGCGTGTAACACACGAAACGCGTCAGGGGGGTTTTTTGCTTCATTTTTTAGAACACAGGGGGGGTAAAATGCTATTTTTCTTTTACAGAGAGATAAATTACTCTTTTTAATTAACACAGGGGGATAAATTTCATTTATCCCTATAAAATGGGGGTATTTATAATATATGGGCGCAATTATGATGCCCAAAGTAACATTACAATTTTATGGTCTAGTATATGATTGTTGTTTTGTGGTATTGGACATTTCAGTAATTTGCCTGATGAATAAAAAAACATGTAGACCTCTTCTAATCCACCTTGATTAAAAAACTTGTCTTTGCCCTTTGAGCTCTTCTTTTTGGTAAGGGTGTTCGTTGGATAAAACCTCATCGGACTTTCGGCACGTCGAAATAGCGTACTGAATATTGAACCAAAATTTCATTTGGTAGTTTGGTGAAAAACAAATACAATTAGATTCGACTTTTTATTGAATTTTAAAAACACAGGGAAAAATATGTTTTTAGTCCCGTAAGATTATGACATTATTTATTTTGATACCATAACTTAGGTTGGTGGCTGTTTTAATCTCATAAAACACGTTTTTACAATTTTTTGATCCCAAAATATCACGTTTTTCAAATTTTTTTGTCCCAAAATAACATGTCCCATGTGTAAGGTACATGATATTTTAGGATTAAAAAGATTGAAAAATGTGTTTTATGGGACTAAAACAACACCTACATAAGTTGTGGTATCAAAATAAATAATGCCCTAATCTTACATAATCAAGAAAGCATTTTGCCCAAAAAAAAATTCTATACCAAGTTTACCTATCCAAAAAAAATTAAATTAATATAAAACTTATAACGTAAAATGAACCACCAAATATAATCTAATCCAACAAGTTTTTAATTTTTAGTTAAGACTTATTACTTAATTGCTATATTACTTATTACTTTAATCCAACAAAATCAAATAGTTATTACTTATCACTTACTAGAATAGGTAATTAATTTTTAACTTATTAGTTCATAGTACTTATTACTTAATTGTTATATTAATAAAAATAATAAAAATTTTGTTTTTTAAATAAATCTCATACTTAATATTTATTATACAATATTTTATTTATTACATTTATGTATATAATATAAATAATATCTATATACTTTTTTAAAAAGTGGGTATTCAATACAGTATGGTATACCAGCACCAAACATCGGTATAGTACTGAATACCAAATTTTTTTAAAATTTATTATCAAATATCATAATCAAAATTTTCAATTTGGTATTCGGTAGACGTAAATTTTTTTGTATCAATTCGGTCCATTTACCGAGGTGTGAATACCCTTACCTTGGGTGTGTGGGGGAAGGCTACTTCGTCCTCATAAACTTACCACTCAAATAACAAAGGAAAATTCATGAAATGGAGTGAATAATATTTATAGTGATAGAATGAGGTAGTTGCTCCACTTAATATCCACCCATATCTCATCAATGAAACGATCTGCCCTAATTATTTATTGCTTCCACAATTTGAATGCACATTGCTGCAATGAATATCAATTTTCAGGCCCTCCTCCTCCTTACATTTAGGGATGGCATCAGGACGAGTTTGTGCGTCTCTGTTCGAACTCGAAACCCATCCCTAATAAAAATTTTAAGATTTATCCCGAATAAAAATCCACTTATGCTTGAGACTTGAGTTGTGAACAAATATTTTATCATTCAATGTGTTCACATCTGAAACACGTGCACTCGCCTGTTTGTTTGTGTTTTCTTTTTTTATTTTTAGTGGAAAATATGTATTTTTAATTTTGTATAGATTTTTGTGTGCAATGAAAATATATTAGGATTAATTAATAAGAATAAATTGTATATTAGATTGTGTTGTCAAATCAGTAAATTTTTAATGTGAATATATATAAACGAATATATTTTTAATTTAATTATGATTTCAAAAATTGCAAATTAAAAATGAAAACACAAACAAATAGAAATAAATTTATAATTATTATGACCATCATCAAAAGTTATTGTTTATAATTATTATGACCATCATCAAAGTTTTATAATTATTATGTAAGAATTTGACGTTCGAACAAAACCTGAAAATAAACTTTATGTATATGTTTTCTGACTAAGATACGGACGTGCATAAAAATTTAAAAATAAACATATTACCTCCCCCTCCAAAAGAAGAAATCGTTACTAGTGTGGGTTGCAAGTTGCTACTAGCACGTGAGATGTTATTTGGGAAAGCGCGATAATAATAGTATGGATAAAAAAAACGATTCACGACTTCTGACTGGATGAATAGTCTTCCAGAAATACATCTCTCTCTCTCTCTCTCTCTCTCTCTCTCTCTCTCTCTCTCATAAATTCATAATTGCCCACACATGCAGGACATATTATTATATCATGTAAGCCTACCTATTATTTTAACCATATTTAGTAGGACATCACTTAGAGGTGATTTAGCTAAGTTTATAAGTTTTTCAAAATATGTTATAAGATATTTGGGAGCTTATAAATTTCAAAAATTTGTTTGGCAAAATTTTTGTTAAAAAGCTTATAAAATCTCAAAATAAGATGTTTTGGATCTTATAAGCTCTTTAAAAATAAGTTAGCATTTCTAACTTTTTTCAAAAAATCTTATAAGTTTCATAAGATTAATATGTTATATGATAAAAATACCCTCATTCACCACACATACACTCTCTCTACATTCTCTCTCTCTCTCTCTCTCTCTCTCTCTCTCTCTCTCTCTCTCTCTCTCACACACACACATAATGTTTCTCTCTCCACACCCACACACACATACATACTTTCTCTCTAGGATTTTAAAATTCTTTATTGTTATTAATTTTTTTACATTTAAACAAGAGAAAATGCTTCATTATTAAATAATAAATTATTATAGCTAAAAAAAAAGATTTCTATGATATTATATTTACTAAGAAAATATAAATTTAAGATATTATAAGTTATACAATTATAAAATAGTCGTTGCATCAAGAGAGAAAACATATACATATCTATATTAATATTCGACTAGCATGGATATACATATATATTAGTATTCAAAATTTAGGTCATAATCCGCCATTTTTTTATTTTTATAAAAAACATTATCTAATAAATTTTTATTCAAAGTTAAACTAATGTGTACTATTTACGAAATTAGTTTAAAAGCATTTTAAAACAAAATGTGTCAACAAAGATAACAATTTATCTGATTCTAATTAATAGTATCATGTCCTTTTTGATCATTTTACAATAAAAAGACTTTATTATACTAAACACCCTAACATCTTATTTGATGTGAAAATATTTTATAAGCTTTAACATCTTATTTTACCCAAACACTTTAGGAGCTTATTTTTAAAATAAGATCCAACATCTTATAAGCTCCTAAAACATCTTATAAGATGTAGGAGCTTTTATGATATTTTAAAAAAGCTTAGCCAAACACCCTCTTAATTAATAACAAAATATTGTTATTTGGTCGTGGAAGACTGAAAATGCGGATTGAAACTTTTTAACATAGAACTAATTGCATCATTTATTCCTAAAATTTGATATAATTATATATAAATCGTCTATGGGTTAGAAAATTACTTTTAGTGCCTCTTAAGTTTATTTTCGGACAATAAATAGATTCATCCATTAGTTAAAATTCATGAAATTTGTTGATTTCAATGGAGAATTTGAATGAAAATTCATATTTATCCCCAGTTGACTTATTACTGACTTATTATAGGTCAAACAAATCTTTTCTGATCAAACTACCCTTATACATCTTCACACATTAACATGTGAGGAGGTATATTTTCATCCTTATAATGGTAATTTGCCTCTAAAAGATTTGTTTGACCTACAATAAATTTGTAAGTCAATCGATGGTAAATAAGAATTTTCATTCAACTTTTTTCTCGATGTCAACAAATTGTGAGGATTTTACAATAGATCTATTTTTTTTTTTTTTTGGAGAAAAACAAGAGTTGGGGTATTAGGTGTAATTCACACATACTATGCGCTGGTCTATCAATGTATTTTTTTTTTTGTTTTTACGCCCCGTAACTCTTCCTCAGCCTGGTTGGTAGAATAGGCGAGCAAGTACAAGTATTAGTAGCACAGCACAATGCCTTCCTCGTCATTAATATGTTTATTCATGACAATTGTTAACTCTTGGGAGAATCGATGGCTACATTTGTGAATTTTGGCTAGTTGTAAATAGCCTTGGGACTATGGAGTAAAGGATTATCCAAGACCTACACCGAGGTATTAGCGATTATTTTCAAATCTCGCATAATAGAATGAGATAGAAACAAAGACAGGGAACAAGTTAACTATAGGGGGTGTACGTGTAATTATATTAAACCTAAAAAAAGGATGGTATAATTATCTTTTTAACATATACGCACCACATCTATAAAAATGACATAATGTGATTATTTGGGTTAAATGTAATTTATCCCCCTGTGTTAATCAAAAAGAGCAATTTACCCCCCTGTAAAAAAAAAAAAAAGCATTTTACCCCCTCCCCCCAATGTTCTTAAAAATGAAGCAAAAAACCCCCTGACGCATTTTTTTTTTACCCCCTGACGCATTTCGTGTGTTACACGCGCGATTTTTTCTTTCTTTTTTTTAATATTTTTAAAATTTTAATTTAAAATGATATTTATGCCCTTATTTAACAACCGTTTGATTGATTTCAATCTAAGATCTAAATTTGTCTAATAGATCAACGGTTTAAATTTTTATTGAATTTAGAATCGACGGTTTAGATTTAAGCAAATATTCAATTAAAATTATTATATTAAAATAATAAATTTGAATATATATATATATATAATAAGTTGTATATATAAATATATATTTATGTATATATACATATATATAGATAGAGAGGGGGGGGGGGGAGGAGAAGGGGCGGCCGTCGGGGAGGGAGAGAAGGGGGCGGCCGTCGGCGACCTTGAAGGCGACGGGGGCAAAGAAGACGAGGGAGGAAGAGGGGGAGGGAGAGAAGGGGGCGACTGTCGGGCAATGAGAGAAGGGGACGGCCGTCGACGACATTGAAGACGAGGGGGTGCGAATCTGGGCAGAAGGCGATGAGGTGGTGGTGATGTGGGCGAAAGGCGACGAAGGAGGGGGGGGGGGATCTGGGAGGAGAGGAGGGGGAGTGGCCGCGACGGGGGGGGGGGGGGGGAGAAAGGGAAGGGGGCGCGCCGGCGGGGAGGAGGAAGATGGGGGCGTGACGGGGGATGGAGGAGCAGGGGGACGGCGGCGGCAGTTTTGGTCTGGCAGCGGCGGTTGTTGGCAAGATGGAGAAAAAGGCAGAATATATATATATATTATTTATATAAAGAATATATATATTAATATATCTAAAATATTAAATATTATTTTATAAATAATTTATATTAATATATTATAAAATAATATTTTTATTACTAAAAAAATACGCCCAGATGCAATAGATGCGCGTATAGCTCACTGTCAGGTCTAAATGGGTATTTTGCTCTATTTCTAATAACACAGGGGGGTAAATTTAGGGGTGGCAATGGAGCGGGTATGGGGCAGGTTTGGGTGGACCCGAGACCCGCCCCGTCAACTCTCGGGAGGACACGCCCCGCCCCGCCCCGCCCCGGTTATTTTTAAACCCAGGACCCGCCCGCCCCGCCCCGGCACAAACCCCGCCGGGGTGGGTCTAACCCGGTAGACACGTCTTTTTTTTAAATTTTTTTATATTTTTATTTGTTCTACAAATTAAAAAAAATAAATTTAATATATCAATTACAAATAAAATTAATTATTTATGATCTAACTCAAATTCAAGTCAAAAAAGAATTTCAAGTACAAATAAACTTGTTCATAATAGAACAAGTCAAACAATTTATATTAAATTATTGATTATACATTAGTAACAACTTTGTCGTCTTTCTCATCGTTAATTATTGTGGGACAATTTTTCAATTCATCAACTATTGAACATGTACCTAATAATAAATAAATTAAATGATACAATATTCTGTTAGTGTTTATTTTACCATAATAAAATAAAAGAGAAATATATATATATTTAAAAGGGGCGGGTCCGGGGCGGGTCCTTAAGGACCCGGGACCCGCTACCCGCCCCGTCTATAATTTTTTTTTTTTGGATCGGACCCACCCCATTTCGGGTTCGGGTTATATTGCCACCCCTAAATAAATTGTTATTTTATTATTCACTGAGGGTAAATTGCACATTTCCCTAACACATGGGGTAAATTGTATTTTTTCCGATTTATTTAGAACAAAATATTATACACATAATGTTTATATATTAAATGAAACGGAATACGTCATATAATTTGAAATAAAAAATTGAATTGATAAAATAAGTGCTCACCACATAGTCATAATAATATTATTAAATTTGTGATTGTCGGCCAGCTAACTTTCTTACTTAAAATTAGTTGTAACTGAGATTCACTTGGATTAACAATATACGTTGACCATTTGTATTAGGTTCATATGTTGTACCCAATGCACTTACCCCCGGTGCAGCATATGCAGAATTCAGAGTGTGCTTCCAAAACTTAGGCCATCTTTACTTACTTGGTAGTGATTAGGGAGTGATTAACAAAAGTTTAATTAAAAGTCGGATTAGAAAGTAGGATTGTTTAGTGAGTGATTTACTTGTATTTTTGCAAATGGGATTAAATAATGATTAGCTTTGACTTTAGTGTAGGCAAATAGTGAAATTTGTGTGAAATTATCATTATACCCTTGTATTAAAAAATTGATGAAGTGACATGTTGAGTGTAATTCAAGACTTCTACACCCCCTCTTGTACTTCATTTCACCTTCATTGTAATGCGTCCGTTTTCCCACCGTTGGAGGAGCTTTCGGCCACCATTCCTCAGCAAAGAAAGATTTGGATCGTTTGGTACGTTGGTGGTGTAGAGGTGAGTCGGAGTTCATCCCGAAGTCCCCTAACGAAAAAGGTATAGATCTTTGACTGCGAATTCTTGAGTATAGATCTTTGACTGCGGCATGTGTTTTCTCCGCATTCTCTCCACGTGATTCTTTCCGGCGAAGAAGCTTGCATTTCCGGTCGAAATTAGTTCTGAGTGCCTGATCGTTTTTTCCGCATTCTCGCCAGGAAACCAAGCTGCTGCTGCACATAGTGAGCGCATAAGAACAGTGATTGAAAGAGGACAACAGTGAAGGGCTTCGCGACGGCAATAAACATCGAGATAATAGCCTCGCAATTCTTAAAAAGAACACGATAAAATTTTTCGAAAATAAACATGTACCTTCCAACACCGACGAGGCACGAAACCGCTTTCACCAATTTTTGAGAGTAAGATGTATGAAAATAGGGTACGGCCAAGATTTTGAAGGAGCAAACCAAGGATGAACTTCAATAATGGAGGAGGAAGGGAGATTTTTTGGTCAAAAACTTTGCTGCATGACTTGTCCAATCAATAGGGGGTTGCTTTGTAATTAATGTGAAATATGTGGGCATTATAGGTATATATTTATTAAAGTTGAGGTCAAAATGGAAATTCTAAAAATTGTCCAAATACATGGACAATTCGGATTAGTTAATTTGGGGGGGGGGATTCCAATCATGCTACAAGCCTGGAAAGTCACGGGCTTCCAGGATTATTTTCGGGCCATGCAAAAATGAAGTAAACAAGAAAATACGTAGGATTAGGGAGTTAATCATGGCTTTTCAGGGCAAGTAAAGACGCCCTTAAAGTAAGTATTTATCAATTGTAGAAAGACTAAGATCGAGAAAAATAAAAATAAAAAAATGGATAAACTGTTAATAGAGGCTTTTTTTTTTTTTTTAGGGATGATAATTGGACCTAAACTCAGAAAAATCCATTCCCAACGGGGTGGGTTTGAAGTCAACAAATGGAGACTGTAGGGATAGTGGATTCGTGGTGGGTCTTAAGTTCATGGGGATCCACCCCGTATAATATAATTTAATATATATATATATATATATATATATGAAATGAAGAGCTTGTTACTATTATGTAATCTATATAAATTGTTTGAATTTAAAAATTATTATTAATTATAATTTTTTTGGGTTGTTATGAACAATCTTATTCGTATTGGAGATTTTTTTTTTTTTGACTTAAATATTTTAGTCAAGCGATAGAACAATCTTATTAGTAAGTGATATGTTGATTTTTTTTTCTTTTTACATTTATGGAATAATTTGCATTTTTTTTTAAAAAAAGGACCGAGTCTACTGAGTCAAACCCGCTAATGGAGTTATAGTGCTTGAATTCATAATTTCATAATTGATTATATAAATATAAATTGTTGCTAAATTTTAAAACTAACCTCATTTGTAAAGTTAATTGAAGAAGTTTAAAAATTATTTGATGGACACAATGGACAATTAGAACAAGAAATAATTGTGATGGAATTAAATCTACAAAATGTAGCTCTTACAAAACTTCATTTTCATGACATTGTATTTGTATTCAAAATGCATGTTTTATCTGCTCAATCGCAGGACATGACCAACACTAAAAAGGCATTCGAGTGAGTTTATAAATTTATTAATACATCTTGTAAGATGTTTGAAAAAGATTATAAAATATTGAAACGTGTTTGGTAATTTTTTAATTTGTGGCATAAGATATAAAAATAAAATACTATGAACTTATATGCTCTTCTAAAAAATATAAAGAGTCACCCACTTATTTTTAAGATAGGATAAATTAAATTTTTGGTCCTATAACTTTAGGTCATTAGCACTTTTAGTCCTGTATCTTTCGCAGTTTACATATTTCGTCCTTTTTTGACACATTTGGTCCTGCACTTCTCAATTTTGGTCCTTTTTTAACAAATTTAGTCCTGCCTTTACATTTTTGGTCCACGGTAAATTTTTCTGCTTTTACATTTTTGGTCCACCGGTAAATTTTCCGGCCAATTCGTTTGGTCGGAGTGCCACGTCAATAACACGTGGCGGATGATGTGTTATTGACGTGGAATTCGTTTGGTCGAAAAATTTACCGGTGGACCAAAAAGGTAAAGACATGACTAAATTTGTTAAAAAAGAACCAAAATTGAGATCTGCATGACTAAATGTGTCAAAAAGAGGACGAAAAGTGCTAATGGCCTAAAGTTACAGGACCAAAAATATAATTTTGCTTTTTTTTTCTTTTGTCGTGAAGGCGTGAATCTCAAATGTAATGGCGAATGTTTTTACTACGGCTCTAAGCCGTGGCAAATAAGTTTTTCATGGTGAAAAACCTAGTTTTTGTCTCGGTTTTTATTAAATCGTAGTTAATAAAAGCTATTTCGCACGGTTTTTAGCCATAATCATTAAAAATGTAGCAATAGTAATTTTTTTTTAGTGCACCATATGGTACATGAATTTTTTGAACAAAAACCCTCCCGTCAGGTCCAAAGAGACAAGTTAAGGAGGAGGAGGAAGACAACGATGATGAAGAAAAAGAAGATAATAAAGTGAAAAAAATATAAAGCTCATTACCATAAGTTGCTCCCTTGATAATAAGGGGAAGAAATGCTTTCCTATTGACCCTTTTTTTTAATAGTGAATAAAGCAAGTTGTGCTCATTTTGAACTTTCTTTTGTGTGAATCAATAAATCATGTATACTTGTGTGTTCAAATCATGGCCTATGACACCTTTCAAAGTTCTATATTCATTGTATCTCCATTTTTCATTTGTTATATGTTTTTTCTTTAATCGGTGGACCAAAAAATGTAAAGGCAGGACTAAATTTATTAAAAAAGGACCAAAATTGAGATGTGCAGGACTAAATGTGTCAAAAAAGAACGAAATGTGTAAACCGCAAAAGATACAGGACTAAAAGTGCTAATGGCCTAAAGTTATAGGACCAAAAATATAATTTTGCCTATCTACAAATCTCACGTGACAGATGATGTGTTATTTGACGTGGCATTCCGGCCAATCGAATTGGCCGAAAAATTTACCGGTGGTTCAAAAGTGTAAAGGCAGGACTAAATGTGTTAAAAAAGGACCAAAATTGAGATGTGTAGGACTAAATGTGGCAAAAAAAAGGACAAAATCTGTAAACCGCGAAAGTTACAGGACTAAAAGTGCTAATGGCCTAAAGTTACAGGACCAAAAATATAATTTTGCCTTTAAAATATTTTAACAAGTTACTTCAAATATAATCATATTAATTATAGGATAAATTACATCTACCTCCCCTAAGGTTTAGCATAACTACAAATACTCATCATTGTTTGAAAAATTACAAATATCCCCCTGAGATTTGTAACCATCTAACAAATAATCCATTTTTATCCATTTTTACGAATGAACTGACCAAAATGCCCTTATGCACTGAATTATTTTTTATTTAATTCTTAAAATTATTTTTGGACTACAACGCCCAGTGAGAGGTTTTTTTAAGGTTTTTACATAGAGGAACAATAATGCAATTTGCCTCGACTGATTTTTCTACAATTTTAATAAAAAACTTTAAGGGCAAAATGGTCAATTTCAAACCTTTGGTTAAAAATTACAAACCTCAAGTGAATATTTGTAATTTTTGAAACAATGAGGGAGTATTTGTAATTATATCAAACCTCATGGGAGGTGACTGCAATTTACCCTTAATTATATACAAAATACATCTGATAAATTCCATCATTTTATTTTATTCAAACATTTCAAAACTTATCTAAAAAATAAAATCATATATCTTATAAATTTTAAAAATATCTTATAACGTATGGCAATTTAAAAGATATTCTAAATAAATTTAACCCAACATCTCAGAGAAATACAATGAAGAGTGCTGTAATTTAAATTTGATTTATTTTTGTAAATAAAGCAATTATTACTCAAATATCTGGCTGGACTGGACTTCCCGGTCTCAAACTATTTCTTTGGGCTAAGTCCATACAGTTTAGGCCCATATTTAAGCCCACAATGTTCTGAATACTCTGTGGCCCAACTGAGGATACTGTTATTTGAGCCCAATGTTGAGCCCATCATAATGTTTGGGCTGAGTCCGCAAACTGCGCAACCCTGTCTTGATTTCTGAGCCTCCACCGGCGGTTGTTTTTCCCGGCGAGTCCTGCGGTATTAAATATCATATGACAGTGTGAGGTGATATTAATTATATATATTAAGTGATAAAAATTTTATTTTATCATTATACTAACTTTTACATGTTTAATAATAATACAGATTATTTTAAATTATCAATGTAAAAAATTAGTCACGCACATATAGTAGTTGTGGCAACAGATCTATTGTTGTTATACATGTATTTTTAATTCTCAATGACATTTAAACGCTTACTGCAATGAGATATAATATTAACGATAAAATATTAAGTGATAATTTTAAAGTTGTCTTCTCTAAAAGTATATAGAAGGGACAATAATTTGATCTTGCCAAATATAATTGTTAGTTACAAAAATGTACGTAAAGTTGTCACCTATGACGCATGGACACGAACAAGACGATTCAGAAGATTACACAAAATTAGGACACAATATGGCACTGACATGGCTATATATAATATATGTTTCTCATAAAATTAAAGCATACAATATGAAAAATATCAAGATAAAATTTAAAATAAGCATGTCTTATATCTTAATTTTTAATCAAAATACATGACTTCAAAAATATACATAATTAGTTTATTTTAAAAAGTATGAAATGAAAAAAAATCTAATTATCCAAATTATTTAAATTATCATGACCATCTCTCAATTTTTAGTAATTTAATCCCAAAACTGGCTTGTTTGTTTGTGTTTTCATTTTCAGTTTTCAGTTTTTGAAGCAGTAATTAAAGTGAAAATATGGTTGTTTATATATATTCTCATTGATAATATATTAATTGGATACCACAATTCAACATAAATCACAATCTCATTAACTAATTCAAACATATTATCAGATTACACGAGAATTTATACAATATTGAAAATACATATTTTTCACTGAAAACTGAAATGCACCCAAAACTCTTTGTTTCTTTTTAAAAGACAATCTAAAATTTTTTAAAATTATAAAAAAAACATCCTAACACTACAAAAAATATGAATTAACCATGGCTAATTGACATGGTTAATGTTAAATAACTGTAACGAATAGTCATTGACCACGGCCATGCAACGATTGTCGGCCGTGGTTTTTGCGAGGATGGCTAAAACATTTGTCATGGCTAAAAGTTATGGCGAATATTTTTACCACGGCTTTTAAATAAAATTTTCATGGTGGAAAAGCTAATATTTGCATCGATTTTTATTTAACCGTAGTTAATAATAGTTATTTACCATGATTTTTAGCCATGACCATTAAAAATATAGCTTATATTGATTTTTTTTCTAGTGTAAGCCAACATGTGCCGGACACAACAACAAGCGTGTCCGACATTGTATCCTTTTTTTTCTTTTTTTTTGGACAAACCTATACCGTTTTCGGCAAGTGTACGAAGTCGGACACTGCATCGGGCGATTTTTCGAAGTGTCCGTGCATATAGGTTGTCACTATATGAAATATCTATAGTGACAACTAATTAGTACAATACAAATATAGTGACAACAATAACTATTGTCACTATGTAAGCTATGCATGTGTTACTATTTGTTTTTAGTGACAATTTTATACACAATCTGTTGTCATCAAATCTGGCAAATGATAGTTTTCACAAAATGATAATGACGGTTAAAACTATAAAATTTATTATTGTGAAAAAAATTAAATTTTTTATCACTAATATATATTGATACTCCTCAAGTATTTCTCCTAAAGCTTGAAATAAAGGAAGCGGGTCTACTGAATCAGTCCATTAGGCCTAATCCTGCTGGCATATAAGGAAAGTCCCAAACCCATAATTTCGACATTTATACTAACATTGCAAAACTCGGAAACAAGGCCGATACAGTAGGATGACTCAACAAACAACATGGATTCCACATCATACACATTATCAACATCTCATGATATATCATACTAGAAAATCTCCAACTAATCCCCTTTACATCCGTGGAGGCGACCTGCCAAGCAGTAAGTAACAAACTTCCCAGATTTCGGGTGACTGTGCAAGCTTTATCAAGATAAGTTCAAATTCCATTTTGATTTTTCTGTTAGTTAGCTAACAAAATGCACCTTTGCAACGATATATCATTTGCTACAACCAACCAACTCTCCAATTCGACTCAAAGCGGCCTATGAATAAAGACCATAGTGCAATCAAAACGGTAACTTTGATCACTCACACTTTCACACTCTTTTCTCTTAGGGAAACAACAAGGTTGTGATCTCCCTGCTCATTTTTTGCACTCCATATGCTCATTTTCACTCATGTTTTAATATTTTATTTCTTCACACCATATTCTTACGTAATTTCAAGCTTTCCCAATCTTTTCCCAGTAATTCTAATACTGATTTAAGTATCAGAATGCTAATCCCTATTTGCAGGTCAGTCCTCCATTGATTTTAGGATTTTTATAAAAATCCAAATTTGACTATTATGGTACTGTTGGACTTCGATACGAATCATATATAATTGATGACGATATTAAAATTATCACTTGATTTTTTTGTCGTCAATGTTCGTATTTTTTAGTGACTAACAACCCCTATTTGTCACCACTAATTCAATTAATACTACAGAGTTATAATAAATATTATCCCTTAATACATATAAATAACACAAAATATAATTTTTATAACAACATTCTTAATTATAATCCGTGGACACCAGAACCTAGATTCCTTAAACTTGAGTAGGGTTTCTTAAATCATCACCTCGGAGACAAGATCATAATAGCCAGCAGCCTTTTGGGTATGACAATATTATTATGCAAGAAACCCTTGAAATATATATAGAGAGAGACAAATTTTTTTTTTCGAATTAAAAGCGATAAATTTTATCAATAAAAAGTAAAGTGATTACATTCAATTCTATCGGCTATCAATATCGAACATAAACAATTATAATCAATCAAATCACATAAACTAACCACCTAGTTATTACGACAGCAAATCATAAATACTATACAGTAGAAATAATATCAACCCACACAGAGGTTTGAACCCATGACCTCGATCATGGAGTCTCTCAGCTTCACCAACTAAGCTATAGAAATCCTCGACGACAGAGACTAATTAAACACTGCTAAAATTCAACAATGTTAGGCCTTAAACATGTCTTAATTAAGTAAAATTAATCTTTATTGGGCTAATGATTTCTTCAGGTTACATTACAGAGATTTCCCAGGACACTCATCATTAATTCCACACATACTTTTCAAGTCATTCCAGAACTAACTATTACAATAATTAGTCAATTCCATCATCACCACATTCATATATGCTTAATTATACTAACGTGATTAATTAATTAATTACAGATTAATGCATAATCCTCAAAAAACTCAAGAATTATTATTCCTCGTTCTGAAAAAGCTGTCTTGGAAAACCCTAATCAAGAATTTAATTATTTGCTTTGTGAACATGTAGAGAGGTTTAGGACAACCTTAAAAGTGAAGTTATTACAAAATTATTTGGACCATATATAAGACTGTATATGTGGTTTTGATTTGCTTTTAGAATTTTTAAAAAATGTTACAATTAAATTTAAATTTGGGAGAGATAAGAAATTAATTAATATTGAAAATTATGTCAGATCATATCTAATTATATATAACAATTCTTTTATATTAAATATTTATATTTTTATTTGAATTATAATGAAAGATACATACATACAAATGTTACCGTTGATGAGAAAAACATAATGAGCAAACACGAGTAAAAGTTTATTTTGCCCGATTTTGAACTCGAATTGATTTTTCAAATCTTGTCGTGTCATCTATTTCATTTAACTATACATCTCACGTGAATAAAATTTTTCCCTAATAAATAAAATAAATAACGTAATCTCTATACATGAGTTGAAATAGTATTCAAAACTGGACCAAATTAATTACAAGAACAAAATATATATAATTGTTACTCAGCTCCCAATTGAATTAAAAAGTGCGTAATCAAACATTCTACACAAAAAAGAAATGAAAAAATTAATTCAATTCAGACATTATATTGGTCTTTAATCATAAATAGCTCATTTTTCCGCTAAATATGCTGTCATAATTACCTTATTTTTGTGGTAGATTGCATTAATCTTACCTAGATACTCTATTTCCTACAAAAGTGAATTAATTAATGCAACCTATATATGTTGTCCCTAGTTATATGTGTGGAGTCTTATCTTAACCAACTGGTCTACACATATAATTATGCTAGTTATCGTGACACATCGTTTCATGTGTATATAATAAATAATATTTCATAATTTAAAATATATCGTAAATAAAAATAAAATATATAATCCAACAAATCATATTTATTAAAAACAAAATAAATGAAAGAAAATTAACTTAAAGTGTTATCTACACAATAAAAAAATTGATGTCGTGATATCATAAATTGTCGTTTATGTGAGTTAAAAAGACCCTTGCATTTTAATATTAGCATAGATGTATATATATGCCATCTTTTTTCCTTTTAACAAGGTTCCCTGTATATTGCAAAGGCGCTTGTTCCAACTATGTTCAATGTCCAAGAGACAAAATCATATTCAGCACATATACATTGTCTTATATATTTTGTAATATATTCATCTTATTAATTAATTAATTAATTAATTGAAAATATATACTGAAATAAAGTAGAAAAAAAAAAACTAATAAAGGACAGAATGAGAAATTAATCAAATTTAAAAAGTGAAAACTAGGAGACATTGGTGGGGCTCAGTTAATTAATATCTTAATTTCTTTCCTGTGGGACGCTGCTTGCACTTAAAGCTACCAAAATATTAGTATTAATTAATTTTAGTGAATTAAGAATATTTTCAAACATTTCATTTTATGCACTCTAGTTAATAACTAATAATTTAATTTGGGAGAAATGGGTTTTTTCGTCCCGTAACTCTGACGGGGTGACACTTCTGGTCCATTTCGATTTTAATTAGACAATCAATGACAATAATTTAAAAGAAATAGTCCATTTGATCCAATTTTTATCTTAAAAAGGGAATTGTCACGTGCTAACTGAATTGGTATTTTTTAGCAGTTGAAATTGGACCAAAAATACTGCTCCTTAAATTATTGTTCTCAATTATAAAATTGAAATCGGAATAAACCGAAAGTGTCATCCCATCACAATTACAGGACGAAAATTGCACGTTAAATTTTGTGTAAGTTATTAATTCTTTGTTATTCGTTAATTAGGTGTTGCTAGATATCCTAAAACACTAATTAATGATTATGCTTGTTTAGGACAAAAGGCCATGCAAATGATTTGGTCACATGCCTGAGACAAACATCTTTTCTTAATTACGAAACTAGCATCACTCCCTATGTCAATATTTGTAGTTAAGTCGAAAATAATTATATAAGTATAAATAAAAATAACTTTATAATATAATTAATTGACATATAATTTTAAAAAAACCTTATAATATGATTAATTAGTATAATTAATTTTGATTAAAATAAATATGACATATACAAATAATCCATTTATTTAATTTCCATACGACAGAAATGATAACGCTGCACTTCCCGGAGAATATCTTCCTGAAATTTAAATGGATAACACTCAACAATATAAGTAGGGGTTGTGGCTGTGGAGATGTTCATCAACTTCAAAGAATATTAATTAGGGTTTCTTAATTGTGATCAAGCATGAAATTGTTGAACCGGTTTCGGAAGATCATAATGCGGTTCATCTTCCCACGGGGCCTCCCGGCTAGAGGCCGGTCTACGCCGCCATCGGAGGGTGGGGGGTACACGGCGGCGAGGCGGAGGTCATGTGACAGGGCGGTGGAGACACCCAAGACTTCATGCAGTTACTACTCCTCCAATTCGCACTACAACGAAGCCATTGCCGACTGCATTGAGTTCTTCAACAAGTCGTCTCAGGATGCCGTATTTAGTGGAAGAAAATCCGATGTTGTACGTGTAATGGTTTGACAAATAATTCATGTATTCTTTCTTACAACATTAATTCTCCTTATATATTTTTGGTTGTTTGTATTCTACCTATCTGTTTATACGAAAAATTATAATTTAAATTGGGTTCGATAATATTCAAATTAATTATACGGTGAATAAATCATATTAATTTTGTGATTGACTATCTAACGAGGATGATCAATCATATATATTATAAAAATATTTCAAGGTTATATAGGGCTAAATTCAAGTTACCGTGTACAAAAATTATTGAATAAGCACAAAATCTCCATAAACTAAAAACAGCCTAAATTAAAGTCACCTTTAACATTTCGAAAAGAAGCATCTAACTATTTATTACTAATTTTTATTCCTTACTAACGCAATTTATTACTATTTTTTAATGTTTTCGTCTGTATATTATTTATTTTGTGCTCATTTACTAACTATTTTTCTCTTCAATTAACTTCAAAAGCCAAATCCTCATTCTTTGGCTAGCTTGTTGGGTTAGACGGAAATAAAAATAAGTGGACAGTTGAATATTTAAACTTTTATAGTTAATAAATAAGGCAAAATAGATAATATTATACATGTCATAATTTGACAACTAGTGATGAATAATTGTGTGATTTAAGACTACAATCATGCGTAATAGGGTTAAACGCTTCTTTTTCAAAATGCTGAGACGCCTTCTTGACCTTCTCTTTTTTCCTTTTAGAATCGAAAGCGATGAAATATAATTAAATATTAAAACAAATTCATTATAATCCGTCTTTACTGATTACAGTAGAAAAACTTACACCTATTGTACAGTAAAATATATCCCATGCTTTGATGGGGTTCGAACCCATGACCTCTAATTAAGGACATGAAACTTCAGCTTCACCAACTGAACTAAGCGTCATTGACTTCCTTACCTTTTTTTGAGTTCGGAGATTTTGTGTGCCTATTTCAATTTTTACACGAACAACATGGATTCAACCCTATATGTATATATTTCCTACCAATGACTGAAAAAGCTTGGGTTAAAAATAAAAGAAGGCAAATTAGTGAGAATCTTAAAGTCAAAGAAAATTACGAGGTCGAAAGATGTGAAGAATCAATGTGTTGAGTTGAGCATCGAAATGTAATAAAAGAGTGTGCAATAATTTTAGTTAGTAGAGGTGGTGGGAGTGGTTAAGGTTAATTTAGCTAAAACCTAAGCAACTTAAGTAACTTTACGATAAACACGCGTACGTAGCTCATTTATCGACTAGCCCGCTTTCATTGACCCTTCACACCTCTACTTGTAATCATATCGGTAGATTACAGCTACTTTTCTTGATATTTGACATAATTACAAATATATTTTTATTATTTGAAAAATTATAAATACTCTTCTGAGGTTTGTAACCGTCTAACAAATAACCCATTTCCATTCATTTTTATGGGTGAACTGACCAAAATGTCCTTATGCACTAAATTATTTTTTATTTAATTTTAAAATTTTTTTTGGCCTACAATGCGCATGGAGAGGTTTCTTAAGTTTTTTATACAGAGGATCAATAATGTAATTTTCTTCGATTAATTTTTTTACAATTTTAATAAAAAGTTCACGGGCAAAATTATCAAATTTAGGTATTTGATTAAAAATTACAAACCTCATGGGGGTATTTGTAATTTTTCAAATAACGAGGGAGTATTTGTGATTATGCCAAACCTCAGGGGATGTGGTTGTAATTTACCCTAATCATATATATGCCATCTGTTAACTATTTGAATTCACAATGTTGTTGGATTAAGAGAATCGGGTTAAATGTATTTTTGGTACAATAAATTTAGGTTATTGGTCGTTTTCGTCCTTTAATTTTTTAGGGTAGCATTTGGCCTTATATCTTCTCAATTTTGCGATGTCAGTTATTTTTCTTGCCAAAGTTTACCCTCCACTGGCAAGAAGGGTGAACTCTGACCGAAAAAATATCTGAAATTGCAAAAATTTAAAAGATGCAAAACCATAATACTACTCTAAAAGTTAAAGAACAAAAATACTGGCAAAAATAAGCCACTAATATTGTAGCTTGAATTTTAAAAGCTCACATGAGATGCACATGCAGCATTCTGGTGAGAATAATGAACTCCGACGAAAAAAGAAATAAAATCATAAAAAAAAAATTCATAATCAAATTATTACCGTAAAAAGTTAAAGGACGAAAATATTAAATAACTCAAATTTTGGAATAAAAAATACATTTAAATCAGGAAAACAACCAAGTAATATGGAAAATTGATGCAAGTCTTGTCATTGACGTGGGTTTGCTGGGATTGAATTTTCTATTCAAATTATGTTGGATTTTTTTTTATTTAATATATATGCATTACGTATTAACAATTTTTTTTTAATAAAATTATCCTTATAATTTTTTACACATTAATATATGTGAGGAGGTATACTTTACGTTTATAGGGGTAGTTTGGTTAGACTAGATTCGAATTATCTGTAATAAATCAATCGAGAATAAAATTATAAGAATTTTCATTCAAACTTTTTTGTGATGTTAACGAAATTCGTGAATTTACTAACATAGAGATATATTTATTGGACAAACACGAACATTAAAATTACTATACGTAATTTTTCGAAGTATAGGAGGGGAGGGAGTGTCATTATCCCTAAATTAATATGTTTAACTTGTTTCAGAACCCTTTATTTTTTTTTCCAATTATTATGTTAACTAATATCGAGAATCATACCAAATGAAAGAGAAATTAGAATTACATTATTGAAAATTTTAATCATATTGAACAAAAAGAAACATATGACCATAATCATCATGCTACACGTTTTACCCTAGAAATTTGTTTAGGAACACTCCTGCATGCATGCATGCATTATTGAACATCGGAAATTAAAACTCCCTCCATTTTAGACAACCTTAATTGATCTCACTCATGCCATGGCAACCTCAGAGCTTCCCCTCTTCTTCGAAAAAATCCCCCCAATAAAAGGGATGAGCGGCTTCTTCTTCTTCTTCTTCTTAAGCGACGGGTGGCGCTGCAGCACCGCCTCGCTCGGCGGCACAACCACCTGAGCCACCGACGGAGGGTTTGCAAACGTCACGTATTTCTTCTTCTGGAACTCAACTCCTTCATCACCATCATGATCAGTCGTCTCCGTTTTCACTTGTTCCGATGTTCTTTCCTTATAGTCCTCTATGAACTTCAGGTCCTCCATGTCCAGGTCCAGCGCGTGTCTGTCAGACGTACGGGATTTGAGTCGTTGGAGTTCCATTTTGGTCTGTTGGAGCTCTTGTTGTAATGAAGAGAGGTATTGGGCCATTTGCATGCTCTCCTCACGTGCCTTTTGGAGGCTTTGCTTTGTCTGCTCGAGCTCAGATGTCTCTGTTTCGTCCATCATCTCATCTCGCATCTGTTTTAATCAGCTATTATTAGTTTATTATAATGTTGGAACATGTTTTAATTTGGTATCTCCGGACAAGAAGCAAAGCATAAAAGTGCATACGATTCTCGATCACTTCAAATTTAAGGTAACATCTTGGTAGATGTTGCAGAGTTTTTGTACTAAAATATTAATTTTTGGATGTACATTTAATTATTTTTATATTTGAAAAAACAATATATAGTTGATACTTAACATCAACTTTAGCCAATTTCTTGGCCAAACGGGTTTAACTGAACCCAATCAGTCACACAAAAAGTATAATAAACCTATAACATGACAAGTTATACACATACTGTATAATTGAAATTTGAACTAATTGAAATTTTTCCAACAACCAGTTACTTAGTATATATTCTTGTTCAAGAAAGATGAAGCGTTTAAGTATAATATAATTTAATTCGATAAAAAATACTAAAACTTGAGAGTTTTACGTGGAGTGCGCGTAACGGTCGAAGCTATTTTAGCAATCATTATGGGTAAATTTACGATTTAGATTCTAGTACTCCAAAAAAAAATTGATTTATTCCCTATATTATAGGTCACTACATCTTAAAATTTGTAGTTTATCAATACTATCTACCACAACGGTCAATCAACATTCATTATGGTTTCACTTATGGCAAAAATATTTATCACAATTTTTTGACCTCGCTTGCAAAAACAATAATTAATAACCGTTGTGCAGCCATAGTTAATTAATATATAACAGATACGATTTTTCACTTTTAACCATAATAATTAACTATAGTTCAAAATCATATATCTTCCTAGCGTAATTAAATAGGCTTTGAGCTTCTACATCACTGACAAAGAATTAAGAAACATAGCAGCAGCAAATTCGACCAAAAGCCCTCTGTGAATATTCAAGACATTGGATTTTGATCAATTCTTGTAAGCATCCATCAATTCTTACATAATTAAAGAACAATATGATCAATCTTCTCCAGATTGATTAATCTTTCGAATCATATCAAGTTCAATTTACTCGACATGTTAATCTTTCTTATTTTCAGCAAAAAACAACACATATATATTAAGGGTTTTTGTAAGAAATTATTTGTATATATAGTCGATAACTAATATGAATAATAGTACTGTGGTAGTTGAAGGGTGACCTCTTTGATCTTGTTGGCGTAGAGCTCGCCGGCAAGAACCCTCTCCCCGAACAACATGACGGCTTCTTTCACCGACCGGAACGGTGCGCTCGTGTCGATCTCCGCCTTACTCGCCGCCGCCGCCTTCACTCCACCACCTCCTTCCATTGCTAATTGTTGCTTCAAAAATGACTAACTATATATATATATAATTATCCACAAATCAAAATTTTAACCAGCTAAGATTATTGTGTGTGTGTGTGTGTGTGTTTGCAGTAGTAGTAAGAGGGATTCAGGAAGGAGGAGGTTCGTTGCTTGGCGTCCACTTCACTAGAATTCTCTTCCTACTTATGTATTTTGATTGATGGTCAAGTCATATGTTGGAGTTGTCATGGGCTTTTTGGGGATTTCATGGGCCCATATCTTGATGTGGATCAGTAACTGATTCAACTTCAACCTTCCAATCAGCTGAAATATCATACTTCTTCCGCCTCGTATCGAATTTTCTGTTTGTAAAGTCTATTACATCTTTTATTTTATTTAACACGTATTATTTATATAAAAACTTTTTTAATACATAATAGGGATAATTAAATTTACACCTTCTCCCATAAAAAATAAATAAATAAATTTACGTTTTCTAATTTATAGTCTATTTACACAAATCATTCTTATTTTTTGCTTAATTATAAAAATTATCCTTAATAGTCAAAAAATAAGGGTAGTTTGTATAAAATAATACTTACATTCTAGTGGGTGTATATGTAATTATTCAAAAAGTAAGAATAATTTGTATAAACAGACCATAAATTAGGAGGTGTAAATTATAATTATCCCTAAATAATATCATCTTTATAGATATGGTACGTGCTTTGAATGGAATAGAAGATTTGGCAAAAAAAAATCCAATTCTGAGCCACCATATGTCCAAATTCCACGAGACTTGAAAGTTTATAAGAAAGCCCAGCCCATCTTATTTGTTGTTATATTCACACTAACACATAATTATCAAACCTTTTTCAATCGATAATATATTTTGGATTAAGAAAGGTGGATAAAATTTTAGAGAACCACGTAAAATATTACGTGTTGATATGAAAAATATATTTAAAGTGGAGAGGAAATTACGTACCCCTCATAATAAATGTGAATCGAGATCCAAATAGCAACCACTCAATTCTCTACCCACTTCCTTATCCCTTCATCCCTCTTTTACTTTTTTTTTTTTTAATTAGAAGCAATAGTTATATAATTATGTCAATATTTTAATAAATTGAGCAATTAAATAATATATTAATTCGATCAATACATCAATATTATCAAATCGATTAGATAAATTACAATAAACTCAAATAAAGTGAGACAACCACCCACATGTCCGATTGGACTCGAACTTATTTATGAGATTTCATCCTTAACCAGGCTAAAACATCATTAGTGATCCCTTCATCCGTCACTAGCACAAGAAATTGCTATACCTATAGTTCCAATAAAGAAAATTCTTGCCCGAATCAAGTTTGGCCGAACCAAATCAATCATAAAGTATATGTGATACACTTGTTATGTAATTGGTCAATTTCCATGTATTGTACACCAATCACACGACAAGTGTATTGCACTTGCCATATAATTAATTCAGATTTGATCGAACCAGGTCCGAACTAGAATTTCCCCCACGTCACATCAGTCCTACACCATACTGCGAAAGCAGTTGGTTCAATTAGTAAGGACGTGTATTTTCTATTGAACTATTACGTGCTTGATCACTTTTATTGATGTAAGAACCGTATTCGTAACTAATTTAAGTGATTTATAATTCTTGAGATGTATTCAAAGTCCCACTCAATAATTGATGTGTATGTACTATAATAGTCTCTGGACAAGTCTACAAGTAGTATTCACTATTCAGATATACATAAAGAATCAGCACCAGCCAACAGGTAGTAAGGAGCAGCAAGGAAATCAAAATCATGTACGCGCCTCCTTCTTATCAAGAAATGTCATACTACGATCATATCCAGCGACGCCGTGAAGAGAAAGGCCACCTTTATGCTTGGTTTGTGCTTCTGTCCTGCTTTCATAGCTCGTGTTTTTTAATGTTTCTTCTGAATTCTTTCTTCCAAATTAACAAAAGGGGTCGAATTAGATCGTGTTCATAAGACTTCAGACTTAACCATTAGATCGAGATTCCATCAATTTGAATTCCTTGTGTTGGGGATATGAAATATGACGATCTTTGTCTTGTTTTGGTTTTAATGGGCAGCTTGTTTGCGATGTGCTGCTGTTTCTGTTGCTACGAGACATGTGAGTGCTGCTTGGACTTCTTGTGCTGTTGTTTCCCCTGAAAGACGATTAGGTCTGCTTGGACTTCTTGTGCTGTTGTTTCCCCTGAAAGACGATTAGGTATATTTGGACGTGAAATAAAAATGAAGACAAGTGTTGTGTATATTTGATTTAGGGACTATGGTGTATTCGAATAACTCAGACCCTACACATATATGTGTGTGTTGTTTTATATTGTCTTAATCAATACGTTGTATTTGCATAGTCAGAACTTGAATTTCAGGTTCTATGACAAACATCAGAGGATTGAGATATTATTTTTTAACTTAAATGGTCTGAGTTTGGGTCTGGGTCCTAACACGACTTGATATCTTGTGAAAATGATACAACAACTTCATCTCAACAACCCCACCCGACCCCAAATAGACGGGGCGCCTTGTTTGAGTACAAATTTCTCAGAAAATGTACAAGCAAGTGATGGAGGTGAGCGCAGTCGTTAACAATATGGAGACGAGATTCACTGCATTGTTGTCCAGTATGCTAAGACCGGAGATTTTCTTCACAGTTGGTCCTGGTTTTCCAACAACCTGCAGAGTTTGAGGATCAAAGGGTCACATTTGATTTCTGTGGACCATCAATCAGCTGATGATCTCATTGTTGGGTTTCAAGTTAACGTTCAATGAATATGCAGAAAGCAATAGCCAAACTTGCATATAAGTATGGAAATATTACCTTATTTCGGACACTGCAGAAACCACTGTATTGGAGGGTCGCCCCGAGTAAAGAATCTATAACACTTCCACACAACCCGGCGAGAGCTGAAACTGGTATTAGTAATAGCTGCTTCAGGGCTACATTGAAAGTGCAGTTGGTGGTGATGAATCCTAGGATAACAAATGTCAGTCCAATTACGGCGCCTCCTGCTGCAGCTGCTAGAAGTCCTGCCTTTGTCACGCCACCATTCGTACCCCTTCGAACGGGCTGATCAAAGTGAAAGACAGGGTAAGGACCATAGGCTAAAAATGGAAAGGGTAAGTTTAAATGAAGAAAAAATGAGGGGAAATGGCAGCATTTCAAACAGGAAGCATGAATTTAAGAGTATGATAATAAAGCATTGAGGGAATATGGCAGATCATTCATACCAGGAGGGATTACCACCACATATGAATAACGAAATAAAATTTGAGAGGGAGAATAGCAATGTTATTAAAGCAGTGCTTATGCACCTTGAAGGTTGTAATGAGTCGTGGCGGCTCATCGCTAAGAATCCCAAGTTCGGATGACCATGTGTCTCCGTTGCAGCAACAATAGTGGCCAATAATACCACCGATTAGAGAGGTCATGAGACCTGATTCTTTTGAATTCAGACAATAATCTTGACTGCCCACCAATTTCCAAGCAATCAAGACCAGAAGTGTCGCAATGCCACTGTTAAAGAGAACTTGTATCCTGTAAAGGACAACCAGAAAACTATTATATTCTAACAAAGGTAATATATAAGGCTTCAATTTCAGGTTTTCACTTAGAATTTATTAGCAGAACCATAGAACATAAGTCAGATACGAAAGAAATATGACATGCTTTTGGAAGAAGAAAACGGGAGTGAAATCCAATCAAATCAATTATGTGTAGGTGCCATATGGTATTTTTTATTTTTTTAAAAAAAAGAAACTTTGGATTGTGAAACATGAAGAAGCTTCTAATCATTTTCATAAAGTAAATGCATAACCACTTCACATTTAAAGTAGAATAGTTTCATTTTCAGAATGTAGAAAACACAGACTGAATCGTTGAATAAAAGACTGAAGCAGATGCCTCCTGTAAAACATAGTTCATTTCATAAATCCACAGCAACTTATGTGCACACAAGTTTGGCCATCAGCGATGGTATATTTTCATAGAGGAAGAGGAGGATACCAATTCCGTTGACCACCCTCTTTGAAATCAGCATCAACCTTCCGCTTTTTGTCCTCTCCGAATTTTGTGAACATTGAAGACGTGAAAAAGAAGATAAGCAGCACAGCACCGAACCTAAAATTATATCAATGCAATAAAGGAAGAAAAGATTATGGGCATGTATGAATGCACCAGTGAGATATTTATCTAACATCTACATGCAAGCATATAAAAGAAACACATTTTTAATATTGAGGAGAAGGACCTGTAATTGACAGCAATATGAATAGTCATGACAGCAAAGCCAGCAATAGCTCCAGAAAGGTCAAGGGACTTCTTTCTGTATGATCTAGTGGCGATTGCAGCTGAAATTACTGCTGCCACCAACGGTTGGAACAAGTTTGTTTCCATTATCGCCTGCTTTCTAGTCCAAATTTAGAAGGTGGAAAAATGAAGCAGAGATTCTCAATTAATGAAGTCAGCAACTTTCCTGCATCATTGTCGCCTTTGATTACTATGCAACTGAATACAAGAGCAAAAAACAAATAGTACAGTATTAATACTATATAGAACAACATATATAATGACATGACCCACAACATAGAACTTGATGAGCAACCATGGAATGCTCCAAGCAATAATAATCTGCTTATCTCATCAGTGAATGAGTCATATATTATACGATTTTTTTTCTTGAGCATTATAATGTAACAATATTGTCTTGTGAGGACAATTGAGCAACCTACTCGCATTCTTTCATCTTTGCCTCTTAAAACACTGGTTCCGTGAATCAAGAATGATAGCCCGGCACAAGAGGCATGCTCATAGATATACAAATAAAGGGATTCATCAACCATAACAGGAATATTCCAGCAAAATGAACAGCATTGACAACAACAGTTTCATGATTACAAAATGCCTTGCTTGATCTTTCAGCAATAAAAACAAGTTTGAGATTTACACGGCTTCACCATATCAAATATTATGTCCCTCAGAAAATAAGTAATGCCCACAGAACTCAGGTGATCATTTCTGTATAACAAACTCACTCCTTAAGAAAGTTTCTGCATAATTATGGAACTTCAACATCAACCAGCCACAATCAATTAAGATGAAATCTCCACTTCCTCTTAAAATAGAATTTTCAGATTATCCTCCGGTGTATCCAAAAAATCATTTCCGCAAAACCAATTCACTCACACAGAGCCAGCAATTAACTCGAGTCACAAGATACATTGAACTAATATCCTTTTCCTTTCCGCTTCTACTTCGAATTCGGCAACATATTCCAGATAGTTGTATGAAAACTCGTAATCAAATAGTTAAACAATTCAAAGACAACTTAAACAAAGATATGAACGCTTCCTTCAGTTTCAACAAAATCCTGTACGCCAATAAACTTCCTACTACGAATTTCACCAAAACCTCCTTGCTTAAGCCCAGAATTCAAATTCACACCACACTCAATGATAGGTATTTCTTCCACAGACATATATGCATAAACACACACACACACACATATTTCGCCATTACTACTTTGAATTGCAGAATTGAGAGCTTTACCTCAAAAGAAATTTCAATCTGAGTTTTCTGCTCTCTCTCTCTCTCTCTCTCTCTCTCTCTCTCTCTCTCTCTCTTACTTCACTGATGATTAGAATCGCAATCAAATCCCCGGTCGTCTCTTCTCTGTATTTTGGTGTTTCTTGACAAGTTGATTTGACCAATGGGGTTAATTTTTTACTCTTTAACTTTTTTTCTTTCTTTTTTTGTACTTGATTTTTGATTTCATATATTTTATTTTTATTTATAATTTATACTAATATAAAACATAAAAATCATTCATACTTATAAATGACGATTAACGATACTATGTACTAATTTTTATAAAGTTAAAAAGCCCTTCAATTAATAAAATAATTAAATTATTCAACTTTCAAATTTTACATTAATTGATAAATTAATTTTCTTTTTTTCTTTTTTTAATAAAATACATTAATTTTATATTTTATTTTTATTTATAACATATTTTATATCTTAAAAATATATATATTATATATTCGTAAAAACAACGTGTAATAATAATTAATAAATTTAAAAATAATAATTTATTATATATACGGTGTCAAAAAGGTAGTTAAAGAATAAATTTTCGTAGCCGGCGCCCAACTACTTTTTAAGCATGTTGACTGCTCCACCAAATTCCGACATCAACAATTGAATTTTATCCATTCAAAATTTAATAATTGTGTTTATTTTTAATTTTTCGACATTCAAAAAATAATTAAAAGTATTTTAAATATTTATGTATGTGTCTTTACATAATATGTTTGTTGATATTGAATATTTCTGGAATAAATTATCTCAAACCAATCAGTTAATAATTGGATTAAAGTTATCCATAATGAATATAGGTATTATACGTGCTTAAAATAACAATTTTTCAATTAGTTAATATTAAATTTGTGTCTTATGCATTTTTATAGATTCATTCACAATAAATACAATTTTTTCTTGTTATTTGGGATTGGTTAATTGAATCAAAATATGTTCAAATACTGTTCATTACACTACAAAAAATATGACATTTAACCATGGTTAATTGTCATGGTTAATACTAAATAACCGTAGCGACTAGCGAATAGTCATTGATCATAGCCACGTAACGGTTGTCGGTCGTGGTTTTTTGTAAGGGTAGCTAAAACATTCGTCATGGCTAAAAGCCATGGCGAATGTTTTTACCATGGCTAAAAACCGTGGCAAATAAGTTTTTCATGGTGGAAAAGCTAGTTTTGTATCAATTTTATTTAACCGTAGTTAATAATAGTTATTTACCACAACTTTTAATCATGACCATTAAAAATGTAGCTAATATTAATTTTTTTCTAGTGTTATGAAAGCTCGTTTTATTCAAATTCAATTAAACTGAGTTCAAACTAACTAAGTCACATTCATGCCTATAAAAGGAGCTTCCACCGCAAACTATATGATTTTGTGAATCCAAGCAACTCAAGTCCAAAAGCAAGTATAAACTGCTCTGCACTTGAAACTCTATAACCCCGAAAGTTTTACGTCTTCATTGACATACAAACCCACAAAGCCTTGATATCATATTTTAAGGTGATTCAGAATTTTTTTTTTTTTTTTTTTTATACAAGTCTTGAAAGAGATTACACATTGCTTTCAATCCTTGGGTTGCGATTTGGAGAGAAGAGTTGGAAGAAATAATTTGCACCATCGGAGATTGTATATATAAATGTATAAAAATTTATAAAAAAAAATTGTCCATATTTTTCTCATGGGATAATCTTTATTGCAAATTTAAAATTGTGTGGGCAATATTATTCATATATATATATATACTTATTTTCGATTTTTAATTTATATATCAATATGACTAGCACATCAATACAATAAATTATAGTTTAGCATTTATAAATCAAATTTGTTATCCTATTATATAGGTTATTTATTGTGTGTAAACAAGAAAATTTAAGGCACTTTGAAACTTTAAAAGATTAGAAATATAAAGACTAGTGGTATATGAAATTTGGTTAGAAAATTAAATTCCAATGAATTAAAAGTTTATGCGCATTAAACCATCTAAGGTAATCAATGCCCATAAATAAACCATTAAAAGATTATGCACATCAAACCACTGGGCAAGTGGTTCAAATCCAAGATAATTCTAAAGATGATGCCACATAATTCGCACTAATAATTAATCTAAAACGAGTGGTCCAAATTCAAGACAGCTATCAATAAAAAAGTTCAAAAATTTCCATAGAACCCCTCAAAAAAGATCAATCGCAACAAGGATACAAGCATAATTCGACCCCACAAATAATAAATGTTTTAGTCATTATATAAACCTGATGGGGGTATAACCCAATTCATATCGAAAAGATTAGAATACCCCTAAAAGGGACCCAAAACCACTAGAAGACTCCTTGACCCGCTCATAGTGGGGATGGGTCGGGTCGCGCGACCCGACCCAGGAAGCGACCCGAATCGTACCATAGGACAGGTGTCCAGATTTAAACCCTTGATGCCAAAGTAACTCAGGCTTGGGAGATAATGCCACGTGGACCATGTAAGTACGAACATCTGGTGCTATAAATATGTCTGTCCCATAGAATTTAAGGTAAGTTATTCTCGTAATATTCGACCAGATTGTTCTACTAGTTCGCCACATTTCCATCTCGACCAGTGTCTACTTAAGCATCGAAGGGTCTACGCCGGGGACACTCCCGCCTAGCCTAACGTGTTTGTTTCTTCCCAGGTTACTTGTCTGGGAGGCTTACGAGATCGAGCTCGAGGGTACTCAATTAAGGTGAACACGTGAGATCGAGTAGGCGACCCGGTCAGTTGGCGCCGTCTGTGGGAAATTTTTTGAGAAGATTACTTACTGTGAGATGGAAGGACCGTCTAGGAGAGACCAGTTCTCAGGGGATCACGAGGGTACCTCGCAAAGACAAAACGATCAGGTTATACAGATCACCCGAGACGAACTCCAAAGGATGATAGATGAGGCTAGCAGGAAGGCAATCAGGAATGCCATAGTGGAGTATGAGAGGAGAACTGCCACCCCAATAGTCCGCGAACCTGCAAAACGACAATTATTCAAAAAAAAAAGGAAATTGAGGAAGAGCTCATGGAAGAGGATAGCAGAGAGGTGCCTGTGAAAGGAGCGACAATTGAGGTATCAGATGTAGCGTCTAGCCAAAATGGAAAAAGCAAAAGGAGAGAACCAGGAATATCAAAGGCTGAGGTCGAGGAAGTTGGTCGCCAAATTGAGAGGCTGGGAGCCCAGATTAGCGAACTCAAATGAAGAGGCGAGATAGTGGCCCAGAATAGGAACTTGCATTTCTCCAACAAAATCCTCACTGAGACTGTGGACCCTCACTTCAGAATGCCATATTTGCCTAAGTGTGGTGATAACAAAGATCCACATGAACACATTGCTGCATTCGACCTGGTAATGAACCTCTACGATCAATATGATTCCATTGATGCTAAATTGTTTGTGACTACTCTAACGGGAAAAACGCAAGAATGGTTCACTAGGTTGCCCAGTGGAACTATTGAAATGTATGATTAGTTGATAAAAATTTTGCATTTCATTTTGCAAGCAAAAAGAAACAAAAGAGATTGACCACGTATTTGTTCACGATAAGACAGAAAGAAGATGAATCACTAAAGAGCTTTGTGGAAGGTTTAACAATGAGACCTAGAGGTCCAAGATCTTAGAATTGACATGATGATCAATATCCTCATACACGGATTGAGAAAGGGCCGTTTCGCGTCAAAATTAGCAAGGGATCCCCTGAAGATGTAGAGCAGTTAATGAAAGATGGCTCAAAAATACATCGATGAGGAAGAAATGAAATGCTATGAAGGATGGTGAGTGGACAGGAGGTCGAGGTCGAGATCGAGCAAGGGACCGAGGCCGAGACCGCAGGGTGCGATCTGAAAAAGATCACGAAGCACCATATCAGCCCAGATTCCACAGATACACTCCATTGAGAGCTTCCAGGGAACAAATGATGATGATGGTGGAAAAAGAAAATGGGCTCCATGGCCGAAGAAAACGCGAGCTACGCCATCAAAGAGGTATTTAGGTAACAAATATTGCAAGTTTCACAAAGAAAAGGGACATGATACTGAGGATTGCTTTCAGTTGAAAGACGAAATGGAGAGGTTGGTTAGACAAGGTACCTTTAAGGAATATGTTAGAGAACCTCATAAGTTCGAGAGAGAAAGGGAACCCAGAGAAAGGGAGAAGAGAAAGATCTAGGATTAGACCTCGCAGTAGGGAAAGGTTTCGAGCAAGAGAAAACAGGAGGGAAGACAGGCAGGACGAGATCGCGCGCGACAATGCTCCTATGAAAGAGATCATCCACACGATCGCAGGGCAGACCTACAAGGGATGATTCAACAAGGTCGCGGAAAAGGTACGCCCGGTACGGGAGTTCATAAAGAAAAGAGTTTATTTTGAATGTGGAAAAAAGTGAGGAAATCACATTCAGTAAGAAAGATATAGTACGGAGGCGGGTCACAGAACGACCCCATGGTAATCAAAATGGATATTGCAAATTTTCTGGTGCATAAAGTGTTGATCGACAATGGAAGTTCAGTTGACATCTTGTTCATGGAAGTTTTGAGAAAGATGGGATTTGATAGTACACGATTACAACCTGTGCAGACCCCCTTCGTCGGATTTGGAGGCAGTGAAGTAACACTATTGGTAAACTATCGACCTCCCCAGCTTCTTTGGGTGATGAACCAAGGAGAAAAACTTTAATGATAAAATTTTTAGTTGTTGATACTCCATTTGCTTATAACGCAATTTTGGGGAGACCCAGTTTGAACTTGTTTCAGGCTATAGTATCCACTTACCACTTGAAGATGAAGTTCCCGACACCAGGCGGAGTAGGCGAGGGATGTTGCGACCAGTGAGAAGCCAGGAGATGCTATAACCTGTCTTTGAAAAAGAATGAAGGGGAAGACATGAAGGTCAAACGAAAAATAGGAGCTGACCACCTTGAGGAAATCCTAGATACTTTGAAAAAATCAAAAACCCGAAATGCATAGAGCCTGCGGAAGAGCACAAAGTGATCGAGTTGACACTAGGGGAGCCTAACAAGACTATTAGGATCAGGTCGCGGATGACCTCGACCTTAGAGACACTGATGATCGCATTTTTAAGGAAAAATTCTGATATGTTCGCATGGAACCCGTCGGATTTTAAAGGAATAGACCTAGAGGTTATCGTGCATAGACTCAATGTGCACCCACAGATGAGACCAGTAAAGCAGAAGAAAAGGTCATTCGAGGTCGAAAGAAACAAGATCATCGAGGAGGAGGTGAACAAGCTTCTCGAGGCAGGGTATGTAGTTGAGGTTTAATATACAGAATGGTTATCAAACGTGGTGATAGTATCCAAAGCATCAGGAAAATGGCGAATGTGCACAGATTTTACATATTTAAACAAGGCATGTCCAAAGGACCCTTACCCGCTACCTCAAATAGACCTACTGGTGGACTCTACTTCAGGATGCACATTGTTTAGCATGATGGACGCATACCAGGGTTATCATCAAATCTTCATGGCAGAAGAAGATAGAGATAAGACTTCATTTGTTACTGAGTATGACATTTGTTGTTATAATGTGATGCCTTTTGGGTTAAAAAATACAGGTGCCACTTATCAGAGGTTGGTGAACAGGATGTTCAGAGATCTAATTGGTCATTCCATGGAAGTATACGTTGATGATATGTTGGTGAAGAGCAGGAAGGAGGAGCATCACCTCGATCACCTGAGAAAGGCGTTCGAGCTGATGAGAACTTATGGCATGAAACTGAACCCGTCGAAGTGCACATTTGGGGTTCGAGGTGGAAAATTTTTGGGTTACATGATGAGTGAGAAAGGCATGGAAGCAAACCCGAAAAAAATTAATGCGATCTTGGGATTGAGCTCGGCGAAGACAGTCAAAGACGTACAAAAACTAGCTGGGAAGGTCATTTCCCTTAGTCGCTTTATTTCGCGATCAGCCGATCACAACTTGCCATTTTTTAAGACACTGAGGAAGGTGAAGGACTTCAGCTAGACAGAGGAAGCATTGACAGACTTGAAGCATTACCTGACAAAACCCACCTTTGTTAGCAAACCCCAAAGTAGGCGAGGTGCTATATTTATATTTAGTAGTATCCGATGATGTGGTAAGTAGGAAGTAGGGTCCCAGAATCCGGTTTATTATATAAGCAGAATGCTTTAAGGGGTTGAAAAGAGATACATACTGATCGAAAAGTTGGCACTAGCCTTAGTCACAACTGTGAGGAAATTGAGGCCATACTTCCAATCCCATAAAGCTATCGTGTTGATAAATCACCCACTCAAACAGATCATGTCCAAACCGGATGCATCAGGTCGCCTGATCAAGTGGGCTGTCGAGCTAGGGGAATTTGACACTGATTACCAGGCAAGATCTTCTATTAAAGTTCAAGTTTTTGCTGATTTTATTGTCGAGCTCGCAGGTGGACAGGAAATGAAAGAGCAGGAAAGCTAGTTGCTACATGTTAATGGATCATCTAATGCGAATAATGGTGGAGCAGGAATTCTATTACAAGGACCTGGAGGGATCGAAATCGCCGTGAAATTAGCATTTCCGGCCACCAATAACGAAGCAGAATATGAGGCATTGATTTTGAGACTGAAAATGGCAAGGGAAGTCGGGGTAAGGAAGTTGGATGTGTATACGGATTCACAATTGGTGGCAATGCAGATTGAGGGATCATACGAAATGCGGGAATGATGCGGGAATGGTCTATGACACAATACCTGAAGAAGGTGAAGGAAATAATGACTAAGTTTGAGAAGTGTTTGATCCAACAAATTCCTAGAGAAGAGAATGAGCGAGCTGATGCACTGTCAAAGTTTGGAGCTATGGTATTAGGAGTAAAGGACCGAAATATATTAGTAATGGTCAAAGAGGTAGCAGAAGTGGATGAACCAATTTTAGAAGTGCAAAATGTTGAGGAGGAAAAATCTTGGAAAACATACATAATCAAATATCTCAAGGAGGGCATCACACCTAGCGACCCATTGAGGCTAGGAGACTAAAATTTAAAGCGAACAAGTTCACATTATTTGGGGAAGAGCTTTATAAGAGAACGATCGAAGGACCACTCCTAAAATGTCTCACCCAGAAAAAGCCTATTATGTACTTAGGGAAATCCACGAGGAAAGTTGTGGTAACCATTCTGGTAGCAGATTGCTGGCCCAGAAAGTGACGCGACAAGGGTACTTTTGGCCTACACTAGTGAAGGATGCCATGGAGTTCACCAGGAAGTGCGAGAGTTGTCAGAAGTATGCTTCGTTAATTCATACACCAGCGACCTCGATGGAACCTATCAGAGTAGCTTGTCCTTTCGACCAGTGGGGAATTGACATCATGGGACCATTCCGCCCGACACCAGCTCAGAAAAATTCGTCATAGTGGCTGTAGAATATTTCTCAAAATAGGTAAAGGCCGAGGCTTTAGCTAAAATTTCTAAAAAGGAGGTGATAACTTTCGATTGGAAAAACATAATATGCAGGTTTGGTATACCTCGAATCTTGATCTCGGATAATAGTACCCAGTTCCAAGGGAAGGGGATCATAGCATGGTGCAAGGAGCTAAAAATACAACAGAATTTCACTGTCGTGGGGAACCCGCAGGCGAATGGACAGACCGAGGTGACCAATCGCACCTTGTTACAACATTTGAAAACAAGGCTCGAAGGAATGAAGGGGTCGTGGGTCGAGGAGTTACCAGGCGTGCTATGGGCATATCGTACTACACCTCGATCCTCAACAGGTGAGTCTCCATTTTGTTTTGTTTATGGGACTAAAGCAATAATCCCTACAGAAATTGGAGAAATGACAACACGAGTCGCACACTATGACCCCCAGACAAACCACGAGGAACGTACATTTGACCTTACCAACATAGAAGAAAGGAGGGATCGCGCCTATGCCAAGATCCTGCATCACAAAAATTTGATGATGATGAGTTACAATCACAAAGTAAAACCAAGGCAATTTCAGGTCAGGGATCTAGTACTGAAAAATGTGGAGGTGTCCAAACATGTGGGAAAATTGGACCCGACCTGGGAAGGCCCATACAAAGTCATCGAGATCAAAAAGCAAGGAACATATCGATTACAAGGCATGGACGGAAAAGATTTGCCGAGACCATGGAACGTCCACAACTTGAAGAAATTCTATGCATAAAGAAGTTTCAGAGGGCGAACTGCCTGTGAAAGGTACATTAGAGCCAGAAAGCGAGGAAGTGCACGATGGGAACAAGCGATCTGTGAAAGATCCACATTTTTTATGATCTGTGAAAGGTCGTTTTGTGGTCTGTGAAAGATCATCTTCTTTCTCGATCTGTGAAAGATCATCTTTTGAGACCAATGAAAGAGCATCTCTAATCGCGATCTGAAAAAGATCATTACTTTTCATGTAAGGATGTGTAACGACCTGAAAAAGGTCATGTCGGGAACGATGCCATTTTGCTTTCAATTTAAAAGCTTGTAAAAGGCTCGTCATTTCTTGCAAGAGCACTTTGTATTAGCATCGCACAAACGGTACAAGCCTTAATAATGCGACATGAAATCATCTAAATTGTTTGAAAAAGACTACCTCACCCGAGATAAATCATCTGGAAAAGACTTAACTTTTCCAAGGTATGAAACGGCCCGGCATAAAGGGGAAGAATTAGGCGACCCAAGAACAATTATCTTATGCATTTAAAGTAACAATTGTCTTATGCATTCAAAGTCATGACACCCAGGTCGCAAAATTTAAGAGGTTCCATAAAGCTCATCAATGACTGAGAATCGCGAGATCGAAATATCATTAGGTTAAAGGGGATCGTACCAAGCGACCTCGAACAGAGTAATAATGGATTCGATAAGTCAAAAGATGGAAAATATAGCATCATAGCATTCATTAGGATTAAATACAAAATGCGAGATCAACACATCACCCTACAATAAAGACTACTCACCTAAGGTGATTGAGCGATCTCACATGCACGGGTACCATTTACATTCATCCTGGACAAAAGCATATTAAACACTAGACAATCTATGGAAGGTCAGCAACTTCAGTGATCAAGGACGCGAACTCGTCCTCGCCAGCGAGCTCAGAAGCAGTTTCGGAAGGGTTAGGCTGGAGTTGGGCATCAAGAGAGGAGTCTAGTCGACTCTGGTCGAACCCTTCGATAAAACCCTGAAGATGTTGAACTTGGGCGATGCACTTGTCGAAGCCATCATTAAGGAACTGGGTGGATTGGAGGTTGACCGCCATCTTAAAAGTTGGAGCCTTGAGGAAATCCCCGGCACCTTGGATTCAGGCGCTAGACAGTGATTGCTTGTACTCATCGAATTGACGGAAGACTTCTCGACCTTCAGTAAGGCCCTCGATTTTTCCTGCAAGAAGACCAGTTGAGAAGCCATCAGTGCGACCTTGCTCTAAGGCATCGACGACCTGCTTCTTGTTCTCCTCTAGGGTCGCCGATAGCCGAGCTTCCAGGGCTGCGACTCGAGCGTCTGCAGTTGCCTTAGCCTCCAAGGCTTTTTTCTCAGTAGCCCGAGCACGCTCAAGACTCTGTTGAAGTTCATGGATCTTCTTCTCAGCATCGGCCTTATCGTTCTGAAACATCGAACACTTTAGGGCCAGATTATGGCCAAAAGCTGAAGCCTGTAAAGAGGATCGAAATAAGCAATGATCGAAACAAGCGACGGGTGATATAAGCGATAAGTAATGGGATTAAATGATGTATACCTGCATTAAAACATACGCAAGATGCTTTTCGACCCGCGTATGAGCAGTCTGGCTTAACAACACCTGATCCCGATCTAAGCAGCAGGTCTTATACAATTCAAAAGAGTCCTGGTCCACCATGGTCCACCAGGGTGCGCAACACAGAATTGCGTGCGGAGATCACCCAATCGGGACTAAGATTTTCCCCCTCCATTTCAGCGATCCTGCTGCTCGGGGTTTTGAGGTCCTCGCGAGCCTGTTTCCACCACGTGACTAGGTCCTTGAAGTGCTTGGTGCTCTTTTCTTCCTCCGCCGCGTCCTTGGCTGCACAACGCTCTGCTCGCTTGCTTGATCTTTTACTCGACTTGCTGGAACTCTTTCTTTTGCTAGGACGCTTGCCTTTACGCTTGCACTTCTTTTCTTTACTCGATTCACCAGCGACCCGAGTAGCCTCGACCTCGCCACCAGTGCTCTTCAAACCGCTAGACGTGATCTCAATGGCAGCACGAGCCCCGGGGGGAACGATAGCAATAGGGCCAGTGGTATGGGTATCGCTCGGAGTAATATGCACGTCCCTGGGTGCGACCCCGACCGGAGCCGAGACTTGTAACTCGGAGGAGCCACTGGGTTGGTCGCCTGCGGGGATAGCAACAATCTCAACATTAGGAGGAGGCGGGGGGCAGCCGCTGGTGAAATCCGCCTCTGCAAGTTTCGAGCGATTTCAGTGACACAAGCATTCATCACTGTGTTTTCTGCAAAGACAAAAACATAGGTCACAAAAATAAAAAAATAGATTCATAAGGAAATGAAGTGACACGAGCATTCATTACAGTGTTTTCTACAAAGACAAAAACATAGGTCACAAAAATAAAAGAACAGATTCATAAGGAAATGAAGTGTGAAGATATAATCACCTAAAGAACCTTGCACTCGGAGGGGCGCTGGAGAAAGGCCAACTAGCTTCAAAGTTTCCTCTGATAGAAGTTTTTTTGAGTCATAAGTTTTAGAAGTAATAACATTTATCTGGTCACCCTCCAGCCCCCATCTTGAGTTTCAGGTTCGGGTTTAGTGATCCGCCAATCACATTGAAAGGGCCAAGCTTGACCAGGCGGTGGTCGAATAAAAATAAAGCGCTCCTTCCAAGGACCAACGTTGGAGCGTAACTTATCAAGATATTTACATTCCGATCGAGCAGAGAGGTAGTAAAATCCTTGTTCGCTAGAACGAGCAGAAACAGAAAATGAATAAAGCGACCAGAAATTATCAAAGCTCGATTCAAAATTATGGTATCGCATCATAATGACGAAAAGCACTATGACGCTGATGGAGTTAGGAGATAGTTGCATGGGGCAAGTGTCTAGGTGAGCAAGAATGTCTGTTACAGGTGGAGCTAGGGGAAAAACGAAGACCATCTTCTAAATGTACAAGCGAAATGGGGCAGAACTCCTCGGGAGGTAGATGCATGCGATCGAAAGAACGAGGGATCAAAACCTCATAATTATTCGGTATATAATACTTATCCTTAATTTTATGAATCGGCTATTTTACAGTACTTATATATACCTACCAAGGATTGGCAGCCATCATAGCCATATAACCCTCGAGGGTGGGACTTCGTCAGAATATAAGCGATCTAGTGAGGGGACGACATTATTAGGTGCTAAAGGAATATCTACATTTGCGACTCGATTTTCTAAAGGGACATCTACGCTAACGACCTGAGGGGGCGAAGAAGATACATTGGAGGGACCAGCCTCGCTACGGATAGCAGAGTTTGGAACAAGAGGTGGACTAGCATAAGCGACCACCTCCTTAGAATGTGGAGAGGTCGCCATCGAGGCCGAGGAGGTGGACCCCGTACTCGACCCCGACCTAGACGCCGACCTAGAGTTAGACCCGGACCCAGACTCAGATGAGGAACTAGAACCGGAAGATATTTCAATAATTAAAGAGAGGTGGTCGCAGAGTACCTTGGGAACCGGCGACCTGGAAACGTCTATGGAGGCGAGGTCGAAAGACACCAGAAGAAGGGAGTTGAAAGAAAAGGTCAAATGAACCTCCTATATATAGGCAGTCAACATTGAGAGGCGCGCCCATTCAAAAAAGACAAGATAACAACACGTGGAAGCATCTAACGGCGGCGGGAAGCAACACTTCGCGAGATGATTTTTCGACTTCTCCTAGTGCAAAACTTACACTAGAAGAAGTGGGGGACTAATGATGGGGGTATAACCCAATTCATATAGAAAAGACTAGAATACCCGTTAAAGGGACCCAAAACCACTAGAAGACCCCCTGACCCACGCATAGTGGGGACGGGTCGGGTCGCGCGACCCAACCCACGAAGCAACCCGATCGTACCATGGGACAGGTGTCCAAAGTTAAACCCTTGATGCCAAAGTAACTCAGGCTTGGGAGATGATGCCGCGTGGACCATGTTAGTACTAACATCTGGTGCTATAAATATATCTGTCCCACAACATTTAAGGTAAGTTATTCTTGTAATATTCTACCAGATTTTTCTACTAATTCGCCACATTTTCATCTCGACTAGTGTCTGACTTAAGCATCAAAAGGTCTACGCCGGGGACACGCTCGGCTAGCGTAACGTGCTTGTTTCTTCTCAAGTTACTTGTCTGGAAGTGAAAGCAAGAAAAACGAGAGAAAGCCATGGCTGCACAAGAAGAAGCTTCAACAGTAGAAGAGTAAAGTTCTGCTTAATTTGAGGAGTGATCTAGGCAAATATATTCGTATATCTCAATTATTGAGCTGGGAGTATCTTTTTATAGATACTACTTACACCTTAACTGCCACTAACTAACTCTAATCTCACAAACTAACTCAACTGCTGTAATTAACCGCTTTAGCAAAGGCGTGTGTTTGACTAATAAAAGTGCTGTCAAGTTTCAACACTTTTATTAGTAACACACCACCAAAACACGTTTACATACAGAAAAGCAAAAGGAAAAAAAAAACGTGTTCTTCCAATGACGATTCTTTCAAAGGCTAACACACCCCCCTCAAGTTAGGCTTGGTTGAAAGTCCAGCAAACCTAACTTGGAGATGTCATGTAAGAAGGCTGGTCCTGGTAGTGTCTTGGTGAATACATCAGCCACTTGTTGTTTGGAGGACACATGCCTAGGTTTCAGAAACCCTGCTTTGTACTGATCCCGAACGACATGGCAGTCAATCTCCAGGTGCTTAGTGCGCTCGTGGAAGACTGGATTTGCTACAATGTGCATGGCTGTCTGATTATCACAGAAGAATGGGATAGGCTTTTGGACCGAAATATGAAGATCCTGTAGCAAGTTGTGTATCCAAATTAGCTCACAAGTGGTAGCCCCTATGTTTCTGTATTCTGCCTCTGCTGTAGAACGTGAAACTGTATGCTGCTTCTTGGTGCGCCAAGAGATAAGGGACCTGCCCAAAAAGATGCAAAAACCTGTTAGGGAATGCCTAGTGTCCACACAAGATGCCTAATCAGCATCACAATAGGCCGTAAGACTGGAGTCAGCAGTTGAAGAAAGTTACAATCCTTTATGGATAGTGCCTTTAAGGTAGCATAGGAGATGGATGGCTGCATCCTAGTGCTGCTTGCAAGGAGCCTGCATGAACTGGTTCAGCTGCTGGGCTGCATGCGCAATGTTAGACCTGGTGAATCCCAGGTAAAGTACTCTCCCAATCAACCTTCTGTAGGACTCAGGATTGGATAGTGCCTCTCCTGCTTCAGTAGTGAATTTAATTCCAATAGGCAGTGGTGTGGTGGTTGCCCGTGTATTCATGACCCCTGTTTCCTGTACAAGGTCCGTGATATATTTGCTTTGAGTAGCAGCTATCCCTTCAGCAGACCTAGCAATCTCTAAGCCAAGATAGTACTTGGCCACTCCCAAGTCTTGATGGTGAACAAGTTGTCAAGGTAGGTTTTGACCTCTTGTATGTTAGTCTCTGAATTTCCTGCAAGTAAAATATCATCTACATAAACTAGTAAAACAGTCAAGTCAAAGGAAGAGGGTTTGGTAAACAAACAGTGATCATGTTTTGACTGTTGAAATCCAAAAGACTCAATCCTGGTTCAAAATTCAGCATTCCACTGTCTGGATGTTTGTTTCAATCCATAGAGGGACTTCCTTAGTCGACATACTTGACCTTTGGGTACATGATATCCTTCAGGGGGTATCATGTAGATATCCTCTTCCAGTGATCCGTGTAAGAAGGCATTATTTACATCAATGTGGTGCAGACTCCATTTTTGGGAAGCTACTAATGCAAGTATCAACCTCACTGTGACAACCTTTGCAACTGGTGAGAAGCTGTCCATGTAATTTACCCCTTCTACTTGGTTGTATCCTTTTGCAACCAGTCTGGCCTTGTGTTTATCAATGGTTCCATCTGACTTGACTTTCAACTTATAAACCCATCTACAGCCAATTGCTCTCTTGCCTTGTGGGAGTGAAGTGATATCCCAGGTATTATTTCTGTGTAAGGCATCCAGTTCAGCTTCCATAGCTTGCCTCCATTCTGGATGTTGGCTAGCTTGTTTATAGCTCCTTGGCTCCTGCAAGTCATTCAAGGAGGCCAAAAAACAACAATGCAAAGAGCCAAATAAGTAATAACTGGGGCAGTATGATCAAAATCACTGTAGGTGCACTGAAAATCTTCCATCCAGGCAGGTTTAGTACTAACTCTAGTGGATCTTCTAGGGGCCACTGGAGGTTCTATATGAGTGTTAGGCTCAGGGCCTGGGCTTTGGTCTAGTGTATTTTCACTGTTATCAATCTGTCCATTGACAGTATCAAAAATAACGGGTTCTAGATCAGCTGTCCAGATAGGATCTGGACCAGTCACTGGGTCCAATTGTTTGCCAGCAAAGGGAAAGACCTCCTCATGGAAAACGACATCTCTAGAGATGATGAGGGACCTAGTTTTCAAATCATAAATTCTGTATCCCTTTTGGCCTGCAACATAGCCCAAGAAAACACCTTTTATGGCCCTAGAGTCAAATTTCTGTTTATGGGGATGAGTATTTGTGGCAAAACATAAAGTCCCAAAGATTTTCATGTGTTCATAATCAGCTCCTTCCCATGAATCATCTGAAAAGGTGTCTGCCAATTCAGTACCTTGGTTGACAGCATATTTACAATGTAGGTAGCTGTAAGAAGAGCTTCAGACCAAAAAAGACTTGGCATGTTTGCCTATATCATTATGGCTCTAGCTATCTGAAGTAAGTGTTTGTGATTTCTTTCTATTATCCCATTTTGTTGGGGCATGTAGGTGCATGTTTTCTGATGTATAATACCCTCTTCTATCATGAATTCATGACACTCTCTACTCATAAACTCAGTACCATTATCACTCTTTAAAGTCTTGATTTTCTTGTTGAACTGAGTCTGTGTCATTTTATGGAATCCTTTCAGTAAAGAGATAACTTGACTTATGTTTCATTAGATATGTCCAAGTACATCTACTGTGATCATCAACAAGAGTCAACATGTATGTACAATTAGACAAGGATGGTTGATTGTAAGGACCCCATACATCAGTATGCACAAGCTCAAATATATTAGTGGATTGTGTGTGACTGAGTGGAAAAGAAAGCCTCTGCTGTTTTGCCAAGGGACAGGCTTCACATAGTGTCAAGGGAATTTTGATTTTATTCATGAAATTCAAGTGAGCAAGTACATCAACAGAGGTATGCCCTAGTCTTTGGTGCCAGATGTTTACATCAATAGTGCCTACTGCTAATCCCCTTTCTTTTATTTTCTTCAATGTGTTGTTCACTACATCAGCTTTAAAGGAATTCTCATCTAAGATGTATAATTTTCCTATAAGTCTTCCCACAGCCACAATCCTACCAATCTTGTGGTCCTGCAAAATGCAACAAGTAGGATAAAATTGAAATCTAACATCAGTATGATCACATAGTTTACTGATTGAGAGTAAATTGAACTTTAAGGCAAGCACATGCAAGACATTGGTTAGTTTTAGTGAATTAGGAAAAGAGACTTCTCCTATCGTTTCAACCAATTGTTTTGATCCATCAGCTAAGTGTATGTGCATATTGGATTTTTGTTTCTTAGTAGTATGGAAAAGAGTTATGTCTTTGCACATGTGGGAGGTAGCCCCACTATCAATAATCCAGAATTTTGAATGCTCGAGAGTGGAGTTCAGACAGATTTACCAGCAAAATCTTCTATATCATCTAACCTTCCTTCCTCAGATCCTCCAGACTGTATTCCTTGCATAGCCTTCCTCATTTCATTCTTGATGAAATCTGTGATTGCCTGCTGATCTATCACATATTGGGCAGATTCTTGGTCAGTGTTTTGGCTTGCAGTAGTACTGAAGGCTCTGCTTTGTACCACTCAGTAGTACTGAAAGCAATTCCTACTCCCTTTTGTCTTTCATCCCTGAGAACTATTGCATAGGCCTTAGTCACACTAGGCAATGGCTCCATCATCAAGATTTGTCCCCTTACATTTTCAAACACATTATTGAACCCCATTAGGAATTGCATGAGGTGATCCCTTTCACGAAACAATGTCAATTCTTTCATAGCCCCACAATTGCACGTAGGGACTGTCAACATGCACCCAAGTTCATCCCAAAGTTTCTTCAAATGAGAAAAGTACACTGATACTGTAAGGTTTCCCTGTGTGGCTGAGGCAATTTCCCTCTATAATTGGTAGATAAAAGGCCCATAACTCACGCCATATCTACTCTCTATTTCTTCCCAAAGCTCTCTAGCTGTGTCAATGTATAAAAAAGATTCCACAATCTCCTTCGAAATTGTGTTCAGAATCCAAGAAATCACTAATGAATCTGCTCTTACCCAAGCCTCATATTCATCGGAATCTTCATTTGGTTTGGCAGTCTTTCCAGTGATATACCCTAGTTTCATTTTGGCCATTAACGCAATCTTGATGGATCTACTCCAAGACAGGAAGTTTGGCCCTGTCAGTATATTGGAGATCAAGACCGTGCCAGGGTTTTCTGTCATTTGCATTCTGAGAGCATCAAGATCCATATCTACTTTCTTCCCCTTCTCTTTTTGCTTCGCAGGGTTTTTCATGGAGTCGATTTTTTGGGGTGGTGGGCAACGTTCGTTCGGTTACGAGGGTTGGTTGTTGATCTGTTTAGAGGAGCGTACCAGAGGCCATCATGAGATGGCTCAGATACCATTAAAGCAAGAAAAACGAGAGGAAGCCATGGCTGCACAAGAAGAAGCTTCAACAGTAGAAGAGTAAAGTTCTGCTTAATTTGAGGAGTGATCTAGGGAAAATATATTTGTATATCTCAATTATTGAGCTAGGAGTATCTATTTATAGATACTAATTACACCTTAACTGCCACTAACTAACTCTAACCTCACAAACTAACTTAACTGCTGTAATTAACCGCTTTAGCAAAGGCGTGTGTTTGACTAATAAAAGTGTTGTCAAGTTTCAGCACTTTTATTAGTAAAACACAACCAAAACACGTTTACATACAGAGAAGCAAAAGGAAAAAAAAAAAAAAAAAAAAAAAAAAAAACGTGTTCTTCCAGTGATGATTCTTCCAAAGGCTAACCGGGAGGCTTACGCGATCGAGCTCGAGGGTACTCAATTAAGGTGGACTCGTGAGATCGAGTAGGCGACCTGGATCAAAACCCTTATGAAAATTAAGAAGAATTAGGAACTAAAGAAAGAAGAAGGAGCCATGGTTTGAACAGTGAAAATTGAAAAAATTTAGTCTGAATTTTAACCGTTCGACTGACCCGATCAATTTATATTATTTTTAACCAACTAATTATTAAGATACATATTGCCTAAGACAACCTTAATATTATGCAAATATAATCTAAAATAATAATGTAATAAAATAATATTTGTCTACCAATTTAGGACAAGGAGTATTATATTATAAGAGAACTGTGAGGCCCAACTTCCGCGGAAGCCCAATACGAGTATCCAAATTCCATACGGCCCAAATTTGTTGTGTAGTATCCGGGAATATGCGTCCCCAGACAACCGCTGACTCAAATCTCCGATACTCCCAAAAACACACAACGCCGACATCGTCTTCTCCGCCACCCAACCTGTCCACACCTACCTCATTTCTTGTTCCCACCAATATCATCTTTTTTTTTTAAAAAAAAACAAATATTCATAAAAAGATGAATTAAATTTTGCTCAACTTGATCGACGCAGCCTCATCAACACATTAGAAGATTTTCATTATTCACGTACTACAACGTGAATGATAAATAAAAGATAAAGAATTACATTTAAGGCCGCGGAAAAGTAGTTTGAATCTTTTATTTCAAATTTTATTAAAATAAAATATATATTAACTAAAATTCCCATACTTATACTTATTTCTTCCGTAAATAACCATTTTTTAATTAGTTAGTTTTATCAATTAACTCTTATTCATGTAAATCAAAGTTTAATTAATTTTAGAGTAAATTACAACTACCTTTTATAAGGTTTGACATAATTATAAATACCCCCTTATTGTTTGAGAAATTACAAATAGCTTCCTGAGGTTTGTAATCATCTAACAAATAACCCATTTTCATTCATTTTTATGGGTGAACTGATCAAAATTCCTTATGCGTTGAATTATTTTTTATTTAATTCTTAAAAGAAATTTGTACTACAATACGCAGTGAGATGTTTCTTAAGTTTTTTACAGAGAGGGGTAATAATGCAATTTGACTTAGCTGATTTTTCTACAATTTTAATAAAAAATTTAATGGCAAAATGATCAATTTAAGACTTTTGGTTAAAAATTGCAAAACTCAGCGGGTATTTGTAATTTTTCAAACAATGCGGGGTATTTGCAATTATAACAAATCTCACGGCAGATAATTGTAATTTACTCTTAATTTCATCAAATTTTCATTTCATTTTTTCTATTTTATTGAGTTAAATAAATATAATTCCATTTTTTCTCAACGACTCTAACTGACTGTTACAAACGACCCTTCATCAGCCATAAAGAGTGTATTGTGTGTGGGTCTTAAACCCCATTCATCATAAAGCTTCACATTCTTCACTATGCATTAAAGCCATTATTCATCCAACTTCTTCTGCTTTTTCTCTATTGCTACTTCCACCCCACACATTTCTTGATCCAGCCCGACAATGTCGCTCACCGTCGCCCCACCAGTCCTCCGGTCATTCCACTCCGGCCGATCATCTGGACGCCCGCCACGGCCTAGAGTTCTGATGACCGTCCGATCATCCAACACGGTCTCAGCAGCTCCGATTCTCATCAAGTTGCAGAGAGACTGCGCCACCCCTTTGCCCGTGTTGCGCCACGTAGCGGATGCCATGGCCGCTGACATGCGGGCCGGGCTGGAGGCGGATGGTCGCAGTGATCTCAAGATGATTCTTAGCTACGTTGATGCACTGCCGACGGGGTATGCATTTTTCGACGTTTTTCTTTTCAGTTTTCAATTTTTGTTTTTCTTTTTTTACTGTAGTGTTTGAAATTTATATCTGACTTCATGATTTTGGTAGTTGAATTTCTTCTCTACTTCAGATTGTGATGAAAAGTGGACAAATTGGAATCCTTTGTTTATAACTAGGGCTAATTATGTTGTTTCTACGTTCAAATATCAAAGACTGATTACATCGACAATTTTAAAATAACGAGTACATTTCAAGAACAAAATTGCAAAGAAATTACTGTCAAAGTAGGCATCTACATTTATGTGCACAATCACTTTATAGGTCTGACAAAAGTTTTACCACTTGAGCAAGTCCTCGTTGACGAGCAAATTTGATCCTCCGCATGGATTTTCAATCGGAGGTGGCCAATGCAATTCTTCGAGAGATAAAGTTGTGTCGGAACTAAGTTTTTACTTGATTGCTGACTGAGATTTTTAGATGGGAGAACTGAAAATGTGTATCTATACTTTGAGCTTTCTGAAATAGATTATGATTGGAACTTGCAACGATGTTGATATGTTTAGTCCTTATGTCTTTTTAAGGAATGAAAAGGGATTATTCTATGCTTTGGATCTTGGTGGTACAAATTTCCGAGTGCTGAGAGTGCAGTTAGGAGGGAAGGATGAACATGTGGTCGCCACAGAATTCGAGCAAGTTTCTATCCCTCAGGAATTAATGTCTGGGACCTCTGAGGTAGGTCTGAGAAGATCCTGGTTGATAGTTCTCTGTATCAATGAAACTGACCTGTTGATTGGTATGTTGTCGTGCTTTTTAGGAGCTCTTCGATTTCATTGCTTCTGGGCTGGCAACATTTGCTCAAAAAGAAGCTGGAAAGTTTTGTCTACCCCAGGGAAGGACGAGGGAGTTAGGATTTACGTTTTCTTTTCCAGTGAAGCAGACATCAATTGACTCGGGCATCCTCATCAAGTGGACTAAGGGATTTGCAGTCTCCGGAACTGTTAGTATTTCTTTATTCGGCCACCAAAAATTTAAATTTTGACCTTGTTGTTAGGTCATTCTAGGCAGCTAGTTGTACAGGAAGAAGGTTTTTATGTCTGGATTTGGCTTATAAGAGTTGTACATGTACCATAAGTTGTGAATTAAAATGGATTATATCATGATCATGCTTAGACGACCATTCTTATGGCACGTCGTTAGGGTGAAACATTGGTTATCCTATTGTGTGCTTCAAACTCCGTCTTGGATAGTGAATAGGATAAAGTTTACTTTTCTCTTGGGTTCAATCACGATTCACATGGAGTACTATCAAAAGGCAATTGATGGATGTTACCTACGCCGGCAAACAAAGATACACTACATGATTTCATATTCCCACTTTTGATTCTTTAGCAAAATCTAGCATTTTCAGAGATAAAATATGCTAGAAAAGTTTTCCTTTCACCATTTACTTTTATTGAACTCCTTTCAGGCTGGGAAAGATGTAGTTGCTTGCTTGAATGAAGCTATGAAGAGGCAGGGGCTAAACATGCGGGTGTCTGCCCTGGTACATTCTCATCCATTGAGACACCATCCTCAGAATTATTGTGGACCTACCTTCGTCCTTCCTCACTATTTGTGTATTTTTTGCAAATTTTATGTTATTAAGCTAGGTCAATGATACCGTCGGAACGTTAGCTGGAGCTAGATACTGGGACAACGATGTGATGGTTGCTGTCATTCTAGGAACTGGAACCAATGCTTGCTATGTGGAACGCGTTGATGCCATCCCTAAGCTGCACGGCCCAAATTCAAAATCTGGAAGAATGGTATGTGCAGCTTTTGAAAATCTTTGTTGCTGAAATTTCATGATTATGTAATGGGAGTTACATTTAACATAGAAGTTAACCGTAGATTGTAAACACCGAGTGGGGAGCATTCTCACATGGCCTTCCCTTGACTGAGTTTGACAGAGAAATGGATGCTGGGAGTATTAACCCCGGAGAACAGGTAACTTTCTCTTTCCAAGTAACCGTTTTCTGATATGTACGTTTGTCGATTGTTTTCACCTTTATAAGTGATATTTAACTCTAAGATGGCCGTATACAATGAAAACAGATATTTGAGAAAACAATTTCTGGCATGTATCTCGGTGAAATTGTGAGAAGAGTGTTGCTCAAAATGGCTGAAGATGCTAGATTATTTGGTGACTGTGTTCCAGAAAAGCTACGAATGCCATTTTCTCTCAGGTTCAATTCTCTTGTTAAACATTAAGATGATACATAGCAGACAGTATTAACAGACGAATACTCATACTTAATGTACCCCTAAACGGTATTCTGTAGAACACCAGATATATGTGCCATGCAGCAAGACTCTTCCAAGGATTTTGAAGTAGTCGGGTCGATCCTCCACGATGTCACTGGGGTAAAGCAAACCCCCCTATATCATTGCTGGTTACGAGCACTTTATATTCGTTACATCACTAATACCTCACACCTTAAAAATGCCAACGATCACAGATGATCTTAACACACGTTTTTCGACTTGATATCAGGTGAGTCCCGATTTGATCACAAGGAAGATCGTAGTAGACGTTTGTGACACAATAGCAAAACGTGGGGGGCGGCTGGCGGGCGCAGGAATAGTTGGGATTCTCCAAAAGATGGAGGATGACTCAAAAGGCCTTGTTTTTGGGAAGAGAACGGTGGTGGCGATGGACGGCGGCTTGTACGAGCATTACCCACAGTACAGGAGTTACCTCCAAGATGCAGTCACAGAGCTCCTGGGACCGGAGACATCGAAGAATATAGTTATAGAACACTCAAAGGATGGGTCTGGCATTGGAGCTGCTCTTTTGGCTGCTACAAACTCTATGTATCAACATTGATTAATCATACTTGAGCTTTGAACTCATTGCCCACCATTTGTTGTTGCATGAGCATTTGTATCGGTAGAATGGGGAAATTTTAGTTCGGACCTAGTTCGATCAAACATGAACTAATCATATTGTAAGTATAATACACTTCCTGTATGATCGATTTAGTTCGACTAAATCTGATCGGGGCAAGAATTTATGTAGCAGGGATAGTTTTTTTTTTGCAATTTTGTAATGTTATTCTGGTTAGATTCAGGGACACGTGATTGAGAATAAAGTTTGTTTAAGTTGTGAGTTGCGGCATTGTTTTAGCAGATTAAATTTTTTATTTTAAATCATACTGCATTTTTATTTCATTTAATATATACACACAATTTTTATAATAATATTGCATATTAATGTTTTTGGTATATACATATATTTTAATATGTGTATATTCAAATTTCAATTCATAATTTTGCGTTTGAATTTTAATTTCTTTTTGTTTAAATGTTGGATTCTAAAATTATAAAGATCTCATTTACCCTTAGATTATTTATAATAACATAGCCATATACCATTGGAATTTTTATTTATTAGGTCCATGAATAAATTTTTGACCCGTTATGAAATAAACTTATTTTGTAAATGTTAAATTATACCTCATAATGTAATTTTATAATTGCAAAAATCATGTCCAATGGTAATTATAAGATCAAATTGTCTTACATGGTGAGGAAATTCTCAAGGGATATCTAATTTTTTTTTATTTATACTATAATATAAAAGAAACTTCTTTTTTAATCACAAATGTCAGTTAATGACACCGTTCATCACTTTTTTATAATTCCAAAACTAACCATCAACTGATATGATAACTACTTTATTCAATTTTTCATATTTTATATTAATTGATAAATTAGTTTTTTCTTTCTTTTCTTTTTTTTTTTTAATATGACTTGTTTGGTTTATATATTTTACTTTTATTTATAATAGATTTTAAAAAATAAAAAAATATTTATAATACGATGACTAATAATTTATAATTCAAACAAATAAGCACCGTATTGTAATATTTTTAGAGTATTCTTCATTTCAAATATATACAATTAAATAAATTTTTTGAATAATAATAATCTTATTATATATTTTTTGATAATTTAATCGCCTTATTGTCAAGAATTTTGAATAAATAAATCTATTCAAAGCAAGTTGCCAAAAGAGTATTAGTAAGACATAATTTTTTGATATTCAAACATTTCTGCGGTGTCAACAGTCTGATCTTCGGTGCTCAATCAATTTCTCCAAAATGGTGAATTCTTCTCATCTGCTATTTCTAATTATTTGCTGAATTCCATTCTGAAATTTCTCGCCTTTGATTTTCCGCATTACGAATTTGATATTTTCTCTTGAAATTTGTAGATCCGATTCATAATTCTACAGAACAGGCAAGGAAAAACTCGATTGGCCAAGTATTACGTTCCTCTCGAGGAATCCGAGAAGCATAAGGTTGAGTACGAGGTAATTCGAGTTCCTTTCCAATTCAGTTTCAATTTTCGAGGGCTTTACGCTTATGTAATTTTTTAAAACTTTTATCGACTTGATCATTTTAGGTTCATCGTCTGGTTGTGAATAGGGATCCCAAATTCACCAACTTTGTGGAGGTGAGCATTTTTACTGTGTCTTTGGGTATCAAATTTTGCTTAATTGTGTGATCTCTGTGCAGCCCTTCTTAATATGAACAAATGATGAATATTTAAAGATTTTTATCCATTTTTCATGGATTTCGGCAGTGAGATACAAAAGCTGTAAAAGAAGAATCAAGTAAATTTTAACTAGGTGCAGTGGCATCCTATTTGGATTTTTAACAAAACGGAGAATTGCAATTTTGCTGTTAGTTGTTAAGTTAGAAAGTTGCAGCTATGGTAAGCTATTGTGGAAAAGTATAGATGCTGCATGCCATTTCGGGTTCCTTCAAGTTAAAATGGAATTCTAAAATTAGTTTAGTTCTAGAATCGGAGCATGAGAGGTTAAAGAGTTTAGCGGCCTTGGGTTGCACTACATTTTGATTTAAGACAGTAGGAATCAGGTGAAGAAAGATTGTGTAAATTGAGATGAAGAGAAGTCGTTTCTTCTTTCCTTGTCCAGCTTCTTCACTCGGCATTTATGGGTGCCTTCTTTGCCCTTCCAAAAGAAATCATAGTATTTGCACTCAGTTGACATTTGTTACCATGTTTTAATCGATTTCAATGGCTTTGCATTTCAATAATTTCTTCAAATTGGCATCATATTGGCTCATGATGCATGGTCAACAATTTGTCTTGCAGTTCCGAAACCACAAGGTTATCTACAGGCGATATGCTGGGCTATTTTTCTCACTGTGTGTGGACATTACAGACAATGAGTTAGCTTATTTGGAAAGCATTCACTTGTTTGTAGAGATACTGGATCATTTTTTCAGCAACGTATGCGAGCTAGATCTAGTATTTAATTTCCATAAGGTATGTTGTGCTTTTGCTGTTTCTGTTGCTACTGACTTGGGGAGTACATTATACGAAGTGATTATTTGCACTTGGATGAGAATTTGCAACCCAAGATATGTAATCAATTGATCTACCATTTTTCTTCTTAATCAAGCATCTCCTGCTTGGGGGATGAGAAATATTTGGCTTTGCAGCTTTGTGTTGCAATATTGCCCTCCTTTATTTGTGATTCATGCTCATTAGCTTGTATCCTTCAATTTTCTCTCTTTTCCTTAAAAAGTTAGGATGGGGTAGGACCTGCCTTTGGCCTGGTTTCTATTTAGATCTTAAGACAGTTAGAATAATACTCTATATCAACCTTACAACTGTAGTAAAACTAACCAGTAGTGTTAGGGTAACCCCGGAAGAGTTATTTTTTCTTTTAATATAACAGTTTTGTACTTATGCTTCGAGTACTCCATGTTAGGAAACCCTTTAGAAGTTGATATATTTCATCAATAACTTGGTTCTTTTTTGCAATGCTTTTGATTGAATGTAATACAGTAAACACTGCTATTGCAGATTATAGTTCATGACATGCCAATTGGTAGGTTTCACTTTAAAAGCTGCAAAAAAAAATGGATCTACTTCAAAATTTTGTGAAACTTAATTGTCAATGGGTCCTTTCTACATTTTAGTCTAAGAAGAATTGTCTGGTTGTCTTTCACCATTTTAGTGCTCGGCAGGATAGAGGAAGACAATAAAGTAACATCACTATGAAATCTTTTTCATGATACTGGTAAATGTGTGCTATTACATGTGCTGATACTTATTTTTCTTTCTTTCCTTGCTTTCAAAAGGTATACCTGATACTAGATGAGTTCATCCTTGCTGGGGAACTCCAAGAAACGAGCAAGAAGGTAAAGCTTTCCTTAGATTGTTTATCCTCCCATTTTCTACTTTATTGAGTATTTGAGCATATTCGTTTTGCACCTTCCTTCATCATGTTGTTATTTATGTAACCCATACACATTAAGTTCAATGGAAATGAGATATTCTTGTATTTATGTTTATCTAAAGAAAGCGTGCTAATTTTCCTTCTCTTTATTTACTACTACAGGCAATCATAGAGAGAATGGGAGAGTTGGAAAAGCAGGAATAACGGTTCGTTTCAATCAGCAACGTTGATGAGGTCAATCAAGCTGCATTTTTTTGCAACATTAGGAAATGAGCAGTCTTGTTGAAGATATTGGGAATTCATTTTCTTAAAGATTTCTGTTTGCTAAATGTTCTTTGATTGATTGGCTTATGGTTGCAATCGCGGAAATTCAGTAGCTTTAGCATCAACATGCTTTCCCATCGGGAAAGAGAGATGTATGCATGATCTGATTATGTTATGTTATTCGACTATGTAAAATATCAAGTTGTCATTACGAACAACTTCCAACAATCCCCATCCTTAAATCATCAGCCATGTTAAAGTCACTGGGTATTCGCAAGACTGAGTTTACTTCCAAATTATACTGAAAATAACATGTCTTGTTCCAGGGCGATCATACCTGTAAGTTTCACATCAGCTATTACCAAGCATCTAGGCCTAATTCTAGTAAGAACTGGCATAGGATTCAAAGCTTTCAAAAAGAAAGTGCAAAATAAGCCAGGAGTAAACAGCAAGATGCTACCCATTGCATTCCGTCGGATGCAACGTTATAGAGCCTGGTGAGTGATGAGTGTATTCATACATAATTAAGGAAAAAAGAACCAAAAAAATGAACTAATGATGGTTCCTTCCGAAGCACAATTAACAGTAACTTATCAATTTCAGAGGTTCTGGTTGCAGGGCAGTTGCAATTGCGGTATATTTTCAGGATAAATTGCGGTTCCGTTTCTCTCAAATCCCAAAGGGATATGAAGATTATGTTGTCTCTTCACACTTGAAATAGGCAAAGATGATGAGTTGATAGCCATAAGCTGCTGCTGTTGCTGAGGCGAGAGTTGCTGATACTTCGAGCCCAGAGCAGCATGCAAGTGCGGAAAAAGAGCGTGAGCGTAGTTGAGCATGGAAGACGAATCTCTTCCTCCATTTTTCCAGTCTGGTAAATGTGGGGAACTAACTCTACCAGTATTGTACTGAGTTGCCCATTTATGCTGCTGTGACTCCAGCTGCTGTCCTGTTCGGCCTGCAAAATTGCTGTTAACTGTGCTGCTAAGATATTGAGGGAGCTGCACCTGTGAATTAATCAAGCACAGAGTTGGTTGTTGCATGATACATAACATGTAAAGATAAGGAAACTTCAAAGCAATTGTAGAGGCAAGTGGCATTTATTTGCTGATTAACCATATCTGAAAGGAATCATCGTCGCAATATTTTGATGTTCTTTTCATGACAACAACAATTGTTATGCTATGAATTAGGAACTGCCAATGCTTCTGTCATTTTGGTTAACAATAATGTAGCATTATAATGTCATCAAGAAAATATTTTGAGCAGGATCATTCCAAAACTGTTCATGAGAACTTTAAAGATAACTGATGAGGAGTGCCAGCAAGCACCTGTTGCGCAGCTAGAGCTGAATTATGACCATGGAAAGTAGGGGAGGAATAACCATTCTGGGACAGTGAAAAAAGCATGGGTGAATGATTTTGCGGCTGCATATACGACGCGTGAAATTGTTTAGGTGCTTCATGACCGTGTCCCGCTCTATTCATGCAGTCGCTTGCATCCAAACCACCTACTCTGGTACCCAAAGATAAGAAATTGTAGCCCTGCAAGACTTTTGTGGTCAGATAAAGCAACAACTATAATTCAGATGGTGCTGGGAATGAACTCACCTGTTTTGCAGAAGAGGTCTCAGAAGCCGGCGGCTGATTTTGAAGGGGACTTTTATGCAAAAGAATATCATTTTGGATTTCAGCTGAATCCTTCTCGGCAGTAGAACAAGTAGCACCATTAAAAGACACACCACTGTTCATCCCCGTCATTTGGTTGTGGATACTCGCTGGAGGCCGCAGCTCTGCCCCGTCACAAGTTGTTAATCGAGTCGGCTTCTCCAGTAAACCTTCTTTTGTCTCTGATACTTGCAAGACCTTAATCAGACGACTTATGCAGACGTGTGCTGAACATCTCTTCCACGTCCTCTTTGATCCAACTGCAGCTTGAGTATGCTGAATCATGAGAAAGCAAAGAAAGATGCTGATAAGATTGGCAAGTTCGTATAGATGATATTTCCATTCTAATCTTGGAGCGGTTCAGCATACCCTTTCAGCAGTAATACCGTTCTCAGTTGCACAAGGCTGAGAGGCATGATTTGTGTTCTCAAACCAGGCAGGGATTCTGTGAGTGGATGATCTTAAATCAATGAGTTCATGAGAAGCATAATATCTATTTGGAAAACAAGAACCTGACATATGCTTTAGGATAGAATTTTGTACCGTATACCGGATCCCTGTGTTTCAGATCTCAGAGCTGCTGTTGCAGAAATATCAAAATCAAAGGCCACCAATACTCATAAATATTACCAAATATGATACGATACATGAAAAAAGCCACTTCCAAACCCTTATCATGCCTGTAAATGAATACCATCCAATTGAAAACTTACCATTGTTTTCGTCATCCGTGGGATAGTAATGCTTGCCATTTTGAGAAGCTGCAGCCTGAAAAACATCCAAAAGACCATTTTTTGGATACAATATTATTAAGAAGATACGATCTAAACTACAAAATTCTTGAAGCATACTTGTTCTGGGGCTATTGCTCGTTCAAAAGTCGGGTTCATGTCCAGAGTTGATACCATTGGTCTGCCATATGATCAAATAACAGACTAGGATCAAGAGCCAAAGAGATAAATATGTTGAGGGTGGCAGAAGGAATTTGAAATGCACCTTCGATCCAGACTTAAATCAGACGGAACTCCAGAAGTGCTGGCTGTGGCCGGCTGCATGTTAAAGGGCAACTGAGGCTGTTCAGCATCACCTGAAGACTGGAATTTGGCAACTTGTGAATCCATTACATCTGGAGAATGAGAAGCATCTTGAAGAGTGACTTTTGAGCTGATTCTCTGAGACTCCTCTTGTAACATCTGATTCCCAGTATCTGTTCACCGTGGCATTTAGAATGGCAGAGCACATAAGAGAGTAAATGAATGGCATGAGAGAAAACATGGCGACTAAATAATAAAGCAAACCTGCAACTGCACTCGAGTAGCTCCCAGCTTCCGGTATAGCTGAAGATTTTATTTCTGGTGGTTCATCATGTAACTCTGGCTTATTATCCCTTTCTGCATCAGAGAACATGCCAGCCAAAGCATATAACGTTTCGGCCACTTCTTCCTCATCCTTGGTGATATGAACTTGCTTCTGCAAAGTTATTCCATTCATCACATGAAGGATTCTAGGTTGATTTCTCAATCATGGGTTGTTTGTACATTGATAAAGTATAGCTTAAAGTTTCAGAAACATCATCTTATAACCATATTCATTTTGGATTTCTTTGCGCCATCCTTTCTGAGTCTTTCAACTCCATTAGACACATTATACTGCTTCTTTGAAATTGGCAAAGGTGGTGTAACAGATTCGCGCCCCCGCTTCTTGATGGCTGCAATATCAAAACAGAACAAATATTTTTGTTTATACAAAACTCAAGCACTGATCATTTCTGTTTTCAATGAACACTGTTACCATACGATCAGAAAGCTATTATTCAATCAGACAACTGATGTCCTCTGGTTGAAGAAAGAAGTTAAATTGCCTTTTAAGCTTCTAAACCAACTGCTGGTAATTTATTCTCCACACTTTTGTTCTATAGAAAGATCAAAATAACACAGAATCTTTCAACTGTTCAAAAGGAAACAGAGAAGCAAAGTAAGACCACCAAGCAAAAAGAGATCTACTCAAAATGTCTTTATCAGCATATTATTTAAAAATACACATACAAATGCATACTTCTATAAAGATTAATCACTCCACATTCATTCATTTTCTCTTGATAATCTAAACACTTGTCTTCATCAGGCAAAAAGAATACGATCGTCGTTGAAAGTGTCAAAATTACACCACAGTGAACAATTTTTCGCCTCCGCCCGTTCCAGAGTACATGCTTCACTATCTCAGAAAAAGTAAAAAGCAGCAGATAGAATCTTCCATTGCCAAATGCCAACAAGAAAAGCTCAAAAAGAAAAAGGGAAACCAAAAATTGAAACTTCAAAGCACACCAGCAAGCAGAGTATAAAGACAGGAAACTTCTGAGATGACCCACCATTGCGGAACCTAATTGAACCAGTGGGCTCCCACTAATCTTCCCAAAAACAAACATCCCAATTGCCAAGAAATTAAAAGTCATAATAACAAATCATCATATATAAATACACACCAGATCGTAGCTTCCTTGGAACCGAGGCATGGTCAACTGCACCACACCCTTCAAGAAGCTGCAAGAATCAAAATTAATAATATATATTAAAAAAGAACTATCTCCATTTCCCAATTAAAATAATAATTCTAAAATCATACTTCAGTCCATAAGCTTATAACAAGTCTTTACCGTCCGGGGTAACTTGTACTTCTTGCTATTACTCGTACTTGGCTGATATTCATCTTCACCGTCTAATCCAACAGAACCCATTTCACACTCTTCTCCACTCAGAATTCAGCTGAACAGCAGCACGGAATTTCCTCTCTCTGCAGTCTAAACCTCCAGAACTGAATACTTCTATTAACAAGAGGAGATAACTTCAACAGGAAAAAGATAACACGAAAAACAAAAGAAGGAAAGAGATAAAAAAGAAGAATATAATGCGACACGTAGCTCATAAAACACTGAGTATTGTAAACACCAAAAACATGGCACCAAGCAAGAATATCACGCAGATAAAGACAAGAACCCCAGCAATGGCCTTTTGTTATTTAGTACCGTAAATCAAACCAGAAATCGAGGATCTTTCGGTAATTTAATCGTCAGATATACAGATGCGAATTTGATGATCATACCAAGAAATGCTTATTGCAACCGACTGGACACTAATCATCTTCTACATGCAAGCTTTCAGTTCTTCAGGGTTGTCTTTATCTTCGTAAAAAGTTATAAAAAAAGACAATGAAACATGGGATTCACTCCAAAAGCTACATCAAACTTTGATTCAGTCCCAACTCAATGAACGGGTTCAGATCTTCAAAATTCTTCTAAAAATCAGAGTAAAAAATTCCGGGTTTTCTATAAAAGATGCTCAGAAGAATGGAGAAGAAAGGAGAAACTTGGGAACATTGAGCTGCATTTCTTACTTGGTTTGTTGGGGTGTCTTCAATCATTGCTGAAAAAGAATATTTTCTTCTTTATTTTCACTGTAATGAGAAGGAGAAGATTGGAAACTGATGAGATGAGAGAAGAGAAGGCAAGTTTGTTGGGAAAAGATGGGGAGAAAAATAAAAGTGAAGCTGTCCTTTTTATCTGGGGGGATGTTCAGGGAATCAGGTTCTCTTCACGCAATAAAAGGACTCATTTACTGACTCTCTCGCACTCTCACACTTCACTTTCTCTCTCTTTCACACACACACAGGTACGGAAATTCAAAGACTTCTTCATGGGTAACATGAAAAGGAAGAAACACGGGAGATTAAACAGAGACTACGAAAAAAAATGTAACACCATCAGTATTAGAAATTCTTGAAATTGCAGAAGATCTTAATCATAACACCAGAAAGAGAAAAAAAACAGAGAAATATCTTCTCCTTTTCGATATGCATTAATAACAACTTCGATTCAAAAATACCCATTACTCCAATATCTGAAAGAAACGGAAAAAAATTAACATCCGGGCTTAATGAAGCACCAGAGGAAAGAAGCGAAGAACTTAAAAGAAATCATTCAATGACAACAAAATCTTCAAAAACCAAAAGAAAGAAGAGCACCCAGATAAAATAAAATTAAATTAAAAAAAAATCCCTTTTTCAAGATACCTTTCTTTCCACTTTAGCTTGGAGAATCCGACTCAGTGGAGATAGAATACAGAAGAAAATTGCGGAAATTGTTGAATCAACAATGGGATGATGAAGACACAGTCTTCCAATTCAAACTCCTTGCAGGAAAGAATTCAGAATCAGCTTCGTAGAGTACCCGACTCTGAAAACTCACACTCACAGTGTGTATTGTGTGTGCACTGAGTCCTCTCGCTCATCCCTCAACAGACGGGGAAACGAAACAACCGATTGCATTTCTGAACGAAAATCGCGATCGAATAACGACCGTAATTTATAACTGTCCAAGTCAATGACGTCATTCGAGGCCCGACGGGTCGGGTTGTGTTAACCGGATCCTCAGACCCGTTAGAGAGTCGGACGTGTCAGCCACGTATACTAATGCCAATTCACACGTGTGTTCATGCAACTCCGACCGACACCGACGGCCGCGATTCGATGTGTATATGTACCTGCTTGAAAACGTGGCGAGGAAATGGGGAAATAATCGGCGATCTTAGGGAGGGGACAGCGACGGTGTACTCGGCTTGCAGTGTAATGATATTTCAGTTATTACATTCTGCAGGTTGGCGTGAGGGTCATGCGTGCTGCGTGTCGCCGATTCTTATTTCCTAAAATGACTATTTTAACCTCCTTATCAATTAGAACATGCAAGTAATGATGGAGTGCAAATGCAATATTAACTTAGAGAATGTTTGGTTGGGGAAAAAAGTGGAAGTATAGAAAAAGTAGAAATAAAAAGGGATGTATAAGAAAAAGTTTAGTATTTAGTTTGAGGGAAGAGATATAGGTGAAGTAAAACTGGATATATATGAAATCCCTCCTGAGTCCAATTTCGTTTCCATCCGAAATTGGGCGAAAAAATGTAAATATAAGCCAAAAAGGTAAAAAAATATAATTTTATTTTTATTTACTCTATTTCCTATGTATATATATATATATTTTTCTCAAATTTTTTTCTTCTTTCCACTGATAATACTGTTCATAATCGTCAGAGAAAAGATAATTGAATCGTTGGAAAAACTACTACATCGAAGTCAACGGTCCGATAAAAATACTTTGCATTTGTGATTTTTCAGAATTTTTTATTACTAATTTGCTATTAATCTTAATTGACTAATTCTCATCCCTAATCGTATTCCCTCTTCCCACCACTGGCACGAGTAATTTTTATTTTGGGTTAATTACACTGACCTCCCCTGCTACTATGAGAATATACAAATTCCCCCCTCTTACTATGAAAATTACAGATTGCCCCCTCTGACTAACATGTGTTAGTCAAATTTAACTGTATATGCTTAAATGACCATTTTGCCCCCCCGTTTATAAAACTAAAAGTAATTCAATAAACTTTAAAATAGAAGTGGACCAAAATATCTTCAAGTATTTTTTTTCCCAAAATATAAGCTTTATTTTCTATAAAATAATATAATTTCAATAAAATTTACAAGCTTTAATGATTGTTAGGAATAGAAATTAATGTCACAACCTACACATACACAGTATGTGATTAAAAAATATTATAAAATAATATACTAAAAGTTACAAGTATACACCCTTTTTAAATTTAAAAATAACAAATTACTTCTAAGGGGTATTTAAGTCATAAAAAATAGAGTTATTCAGGTTGAGAGTATTATAGGAAGTTTTAACCAATTTTTTTATGGCATCAACAAAATCCATTAAGTTGACTAACGAAATGGGCAATTTGTAAGGTGGATATCTTTGAAAGGGAAGTTTATGTAATTTTGATAGTAAGAGGGGGGAATTTGTATATTCCCATAGTAGTAGGGGAGGTTAGTGTAATTAATCCTTTTATTTTATTTAAACTGAATAGTTTAGAATAAATGAATAATATTTGTTTTGATGAATATTTTTATTAATAAAAAATTACTATTGTTCTTGTTTGATATATATTTTTATTACTAAGGTTTTTAAATCTTTGATATTAGTATAATATTAACTTATTTATTTTTTAGTACAAAATGAAGAGAAAGGGTTAAACTGTAAAACTATATAAATTTTAATCTTTTTTTCTCAATCTAATTTTTTCGTACCAAACAAGTGAAAGTATTTGAGATTTATTCCCCTTCCAATCATACAAAACAATTTGAAGGAAAACTATTATTCTTCCCCTCCCCTTCCCCTCACCTCTCCCTTTCACGTCCTCTTTCCTCTCATTTGAACCAAAATTAATTGCAGTCATATTGGGTTTTACTTTTTCTTTCTTTTCTCTTTTTATAATATGCGTTTGATTTATAATTCAATACATTCAAATTCAAAAATTAATTCAATATATCAATCATTCAAATCAACGAATATATTCAAATAAAAACAATAACCAACAAGTTAATATCAAAGTAAATACACGTCTACATTCATGACACTCGAATTCACAACATTACCCATCAAACAAGACTTCATTGGCATATTCTCATTAGAGTCTCAGGGGTTCAAATAGCATTATATGATTGAAAATTATCATCAATTGATCAAATCTGAATACTTATAACCACTAATAATAATTGGGGATATTCTTCTAGATGATATCAATTAATTAAAAAAAATAAAGCAATCAATTGAATTTAGCAGGTTACACCCACCAAATTTGAAGGCTGATCAAGTTTATGTAGCTCATCAATTAATTTTCAATATCAAATATATATAATTAATTAATAATTAATATGATTCGAACTCATAATTTTGTATCATAAAATTTAAACTGTGTCAACTAAACTAGCTAGGCCTCTTTGTTTCTGATTAGGTGATGATAATTGCGTTGATTTCATCCATATTGAATAAAAAGAAGAAATAAATAACATATAAATCCCAAGACTCTTAGTCTATATTTTTAAACTGCATTTTTTTATGGATATGGTTCATTATATTGATTAGTACATTTAAACACATAATTAAAATAAACAATTATCTTCAAATGAAACAAATAAATAATAGAGTATTATAAAAGCAAACAAACACTTACATTTATGAGACTCAACGGCCCAACTCTGTTGTTTGAGCTAAGTGTCATCGACAGTTTCAACTTATTATAATTGATACGTATTTTCCCCTGCACTAAATATTCTCGCGCAGTAGAAATCTATCAATCAACTTTAGAATTAGACACTACAAATACTCAATACCAAATTAAGCACACATAGGGAAGAATAGGTAATAAATTAGCTAGATAGTTTCACGGGCACTTTTTCCGGCCACCGTGAGTAGTCATGTTAGCGTAGCAAGGGCAGACGTCGGCGTTGCCGGATGTGCCCGGTGGCACGCAGTTGCATCTAGCGCAGCATGTCCCACAAGCCCGGCGGCACAGGTTCTGCCTCGACGATAGTTGGCATCTTCTAGTACATTCCTTCCCGCAATCTATATATATACATTGTGTGTATAAAATATTTTATTATATATAGAGATTATGATTTAAATTTTATATATATGACGTGTATTTATAAAGTAATTTCAAATACTCTATTTTAAATTATTATTTTATTTTATACTTTCACATCTGTATATATACTAGTAATACATAAAATGAAATATCAATTTAAAATTAAAACACTTATGATTAGATGAGTAAATGCAAGTAAAGGTTAATATATTCTTGATAATAATTAATTAACCTATTTTCATGTCAGCAAAAGAGTGCTGCCCAATCCCATTGGTGTTGATGATGACCTGCAAAATAGAGAAAAAGCAAATATTCTGAAATAAGTATATGTTGCATTTCGATCGATGAATTTGAAATTAAAATTAATAATAAATCCACCGGACTTGTTTGGATAATTCTACAAAGACTCGAAACACTTCAACTCTCATTTTAAGCTATTTTCAGCGATATTGTGATGCATTTCAAATTCAATGAATATGTAGCCATTCGAAATCATTTCTCAAAATTCCTACTCCAAATCCAAATCCAAATCCTCCGGATGGAGCCTAGCCGGAGTTATTTCTCAATTCGACAAACACTAGAACAAAAAGGAAATTAAAAAAAAAAAAAAAATACACATACCTTTCCATGTGTTTGAAAAACAGAGAGAAAGAGGAAGGCAGATATGATGAGGAAAGCAAAGGAGGAGTTGGAGATGGGCATGGCTGCAATTTTTTAATATTTAGGTATTTGTGATAAAAAAAATGAGAGCAAAAAGGGTGGTATTTATAGTGTAAGATAACCGGACTCCTCTGGAATCCATAAACCTTTTTCTTTTCTTGATTTGTTAAGTTCTTGAAATTGTCCGAAAGTGCAGGCAATTCAGGATTTAAATAGTCGGATTACGGACATCATCAGAATACAGAAATTGTGTAATCAAATTTTCATAACCAGGAAGCATATTTCCCTATAGGACATGTATGGATTGGATTTTCTGTTGTAAATTATATTTCATTTTCTATTATATATACGTCGCGTGTATAAAGATGACATCATGTATTTTATTTAGAGAAAAATTTTATGCACGTGACGTGTGTATGTTGAATGGAGTAGAAGATAAAATATACTTTGCAAAAGATGATTCGATCCGGGAAATGGATTGGGAATATCTGATTTGAGGTATAACTACTATTTAGAAAGTGAATTCGTTACTATAGATCCTAAAAAGGTAAGACGAACTTTTAGAATTAAATCTCAAATCAAACTATGTTAAGCAAATTTTTGTATTTGCTCGATTCGATTGCATAAGTAGTTCAAATTTTTGTGTTTTCTGTGAATAATAATTTCTTGTGATGTTTGGCCAATTTTTCAATATTTAGTTTTGGAATTAAGTTCCACCCAAATCACTGTATTCACATAATAAACTGTAAAATTGTGAATCCAAATGCAACAATCACTTTTTCTAAAACTAATTATTTCAAAATTAATTATCCCGTAATCAATTATCTCATTTTAATTATACAACCGTCGGACCAAACTCGACCTGAGATCCTCGCAGTGAAACTAAATGCTTCACATATGTTATTACAAAGTGCAGAGAGCATTCATTTGAGGAGGGGAAGTTAACTTCAGGGGCATTTAGGCCTATTGCCATGAGTGGTCATGTTGGCGTAGCATGGGCAGGCGTCGTAGTTGCCAGAAGTACCTGGCGGCACACAGTTGCACCGAGCACAGCACGTCCCACAGGCACGGTGGCACAGCCGTGGCCTCGACGACAACCTGCACCTCCTCACGCACGCCGCCCCACAATCTAAAAATACAGAAAGAAAATTCCAAATTTAGCTAAGTTATGCAGTGTACATGTTTTCATACATAAATCTTGTTTTCGGTATAAGTGTGCACCTATTTTCTGAAGAGGACTTCTGTTTACTGCTCTATTGAGTACCTGCACAGATCAAAAAGTATAAACCGTGTTTGTTTATGTTTTTATTTTTAGTTTTTGAAACAGTAATTAAAGTCAAAACATGTTTACTTACACGTATTCTCATTGGAAATATATTGATTTGACATAACAGTTCAATATAAAACACAATCTTATCTACTGATCCAAACATATTCTCAGTTCTGCATGACAATCTATACAACATTGACAAAACATATTTTCCACTGAAAACTGAAGTATTTGTGTATTAAAGAAGAAAATACTTGAGAGGAATTTAAGTAAAAGAATTGGAGTATTTTCACCTCTTGTTCTCCTGCAGCAAAATGGACAAGTAGTGGAAGAAAGATGAGCATAGAGGCAATGAAAACTTTGGAACTGGTCATCTTTATAACTTGCAAGAAGAGATCAAAATTTGCTAATGTTGCTTTGTAGTTCAAAATCAAGAATGAGGGTGCTTTTTATATAGGCTAAATTACATTATCACTCCTTATTAGGTTTAATTACACAAACACTCCATAAATTTTTTGTAAAATTTCAAATACATCCCGTGAATTTGTAGTTGTAGTTACAAGTACCCCTCTATTAAGTAACAAAATTTTACACAAACACCTCCTCAAAGTTTGTATCTGTAAGTTTACAAAGTACATGGAGTTTTTGTATAATTAGGTCTAACCTTCGAAACTGTCTATGTAATTTACCCTTTTATATATAACAAGATGCATAAATTTAGAGTGATTTACATCGACACCCTTTGAAGTTAGACGTAAGTACACAAACTCTGCTTGTCCTTTGTACAATTACAAGTACACTTTTCGAGGGGTATTAGTTTAATGTATATCAAAGGTGTTTGTGTAAAATTAATGAATAGGGAGTATATTTGTAATTATAACTACAATATTAATGAGTTTACTTGTAATTATCCATAAATTTATTATTATTATTTTTCAATCCAACTCAGTTATAAAAACAAAAGAAAAAAAAAGGAGAAAATGAAATAATATATATATATATATTTCAGAAAACTTAATCGATGTAGACGAATACCTAATTAAAATCGATATGGTCCAGGTTTGTTATGCATCAAATCACAAGATTTCAGATTCATTAATATCTAATTTATTTATTTATTTTTTTGAGAAAGTGGGCACGACAAGTAATGTGTCGAGGACTTGAAATTATTTGCTTTATTAAAAAAAAAAAGGACGTAAGATAAAAGAGTAAGGCCGACGTACAAGAATAATAATATGATAGTCATTCATCAAATAACATTAATCAAATCTCGTGCCAAACTACGTGTATTTAGCTATACACCAAAATTTGAGGGGTATAAGATGTATTTTACCCATAAAAAATTCAATTATAAATACATTCTTTGAAGTTGTAGTTGTAATTACAAGTACACTCTTTATTCAGTAGCAATATTTTACGCAAATACCCTTGAGGTGTGTTACACTAACACCCCCTCAAGGGGTGTTTGTTTGATTACGTTTAATTTTAAGAGATATCGATATAATTTATCTTAAAAAAATCAAGATTGGTCTTTCGTTAGCTGTCAGCCTTAAGAGGTCTGGTGTGATTTTCAATATAGTGTATCAATTCAATATAAATTGGCAAAAGACTAATTTGAACTCTAACTATAAATACCTAAATCGAACTATTTTCTTTAAATTCGTAATTTATGTACCAATTCAATTTAGTAATATTTTTAGAAAAAGATAGGATAACATTGCCTATGTTTTTGCCAATTTAGTCATACTTGTAGTTAAGTAAATGTCTCGATATTTCACATCAGGGGATATCTAACACGTGAGATATACCTGCCATACAAAAATATAGCTAAAAATATTTATTTGTATTGTAGCATCACTTTTTCCCCAAATGTCATCACGTCCAATTTCATGCTACAACCAAACGAGTCCCTAGGGCAAAAGGTAACACCAACTTTCACATATCAATTAAGGTTAATTACATTTAGATTCTCTCTGAAAATGTATGGTATTATTTTTCGTAAAAAAAATTATTAAAAATTACACTTACATCTTTTTAAAAAATTTCCATTTGCAATTTATACCCTACTGTCGAGATTTGAATGGGTCAACAAAAAACTTGTTTAAATTTTTAATGTTATCTTTCATTCAACAGCCCTCTAGTAATATTTTTATACCTGTAAGGGGGTAAATAATAAATATATATATATAAAGTTGAAATGGTGTAATTGTAATAACATATTATTCGTGAATTATAACTATTGGATAGAAAGTTGTTTATGATGAATGGAAAAACTAGTGATCTTTTGGTTTTTTTTTTTTTTTCTTCCCATATATGAAAGAAGGGGTAAAATGCAATTTACCCCCCTGTATTTTCAAAAATGTTTAAAAAAAGCTCCTGTGAAAAGAATAAAAAAGAGCAAAAAACCCCCCCGTGATCTTCAAAATAGGGCAAAGCACCCCCTTAAACCCGGAGGTGTATCTCACTCGCCCCTTCATGCGACTAAGGGTTTAATTTTGTCAACAAATTGATTTATATCTTTATTTATGAACTGTTAGATCTTGCCTTGTTTTCATCTAACGGTTGAAATTTAAATAAAATAAATTAACGATTAGATTTCATTACATTTAAATCAAAGATCCAGATTTAATACACAAATCAATGCTCCATATTTTACTTAATTTGAATAAACGGTCCAGATTTAATATAAAAATATTTATATTATTTTTATTTATCAAATATGAATAAAATATTTAAATATATTAAAATATACCTTAAGAAAAAGTTTTAAAAATACTTCATCTTCCCCACCTCTCCCCACCCCACCAGCGCCGCCTCGCCACCACAGCCTTTCTCCACCTCCCCCGCGCGCAGCCCCCTCTCCTCCTCCACCAGGCGCGGTCGCGTGCGGCCCCCTCTCCCCTCTCAAACTGGCCGCCGCTCCCCTTCCCTTGTGTTGCCGCCTCCTCCAGACCCAACCAGATCCACCTCCTCCCTCCCCCTCCACTTCCGCCTCCTCCACCCAGATCCACTCCTCTCCCCGCCGGCATCCCCTCTCTCTCTCTCTCTCTCTCTCTCTATATATATATATATATATAAATACATGTATATAATATATCATATTATAAAAGTATAATATTTATATTTGAATTTAATTATATATAATATATAATTTTAATTAAATTTTATATTGAATTTTAAATATATATCTATATATATAAATATATTAAATTTTAAAATATATTTTTATAATATTGACAAGATCTGAACCGTCCATTTTAAGAGATGAGATCTAACGGTATATAAATAAGGGTAATATTGTCATTTCATAATTATAAAATTAAAAAAATATTGAAAAAGGCACGTGTGGTGCACCTAACGCATGGAGGGGGTTTTTTGCTGTTTTTCTTTTTTCACAGGAGAATTTTTAAATATTTCTGAAAACACAAGGGGGGTAAATTACATTTTACCCATGAAAGAAGTTAACATCTTTATTGCATTTATTTCTTGAAAATGCCTATTCAAGTACTTCATTTAGTGTTTAGGACTCCACATGCCAGCAATTTCAAGTGTTGGCTTTGAATAACTAAGGTAGATTCAATGGGTGCTTGATTGATCACCTGTGGCTGTGCCCTAAATGTTCACTGGACTGAATCTATGTAGGGGTTACCCCACAAAGTGCTGGCATATATAACTAGATAACTCGACAGGTCACCGTTGTACCCCTCGAGTTATTCACAGGACAGAACTCGTTAGATGTTATAAAGCGTCTGATAATTTTTTTATGAAAAAAATATAATATCAAAAGTATAGAGAGAAAGAATAGGGCGGCTACGACAGCAGCCACCACCAACGACGCCTTAGCTTCCACCGCGCCCACGTTGTCACTGTTTCGACAACTTCTTAACGCCGCACTCATCCTCCCTCTGAGAAGCGTGCTACGGCTCTCAAGACTTTCCATGTCTGATTTTCTTGATTTGGTCGATTTAGATTAGTATTCAGGTACTCGAATACGAGGAAAGAATTCTGGGATAGCACCACACTCATCTGTCATAAAGCAGAATTACAAGATAAAACTAAACACCACCTGAATATAACAATTTCTGAATGATAAAACCAGAATCAAATTGTGTTTATTGGTCTTTTCTTACAACGTTCAACGATGACGATCAAAATCCATACAAAAACGTCGTTTCTTTGCAAGAGAAGAGAAAAAAAAAAAAAGTATAGCAGCAAAACTCTGTCGAGTTTCAATTTTTGATACAAGTATAATATGCTGTCAACACATCCAAGAGGCAGATCTTTTCATGTGTGGTTTCATCTGCTTGTCTTCCTCCAGCGATATCATGCCCAAATGAGACGGATCTTCCAGCATCATTTTAGCAACCAAATAACCAGCAATCGACCATGTCTGGTTCTTACGGGCCTGTTTCCCCACGTAACGCCCAAGCTTTCCGTCATAGTACTCAGCCCAATGATCCTTCAATAGACGAGTTTCAGCCAGTTCAATAGCACGTCTTGCTAACTGGGGTCGTCCGGATTTGATGCACGCAGCCGTCAGCAGCCATATAAGGACTACAGAAAACATCAAAAGACAAGCTCTTAAACTTAACAGACGTAAAACACCATAAGAAATACGACGTGTTTAGTCATAGCTACTTTACAGTGCCAAAAATGAAATTCACAGAGAATAGTAATTAACTATAGCTAGGCAATGACTATTGCTCGTTGTCTTAGCAGCGAGGCAAAAACATTAGCTCTAGCCAAAAACCATATAGCAAATACTTCAGCCATAGCTAAAACTATGACAAATATTGATTAATCAGTGGTTTGTCTTATTGTGTTTTGATAGTATTGATTTACCATAATTTATAAGGCGTTATTATTACGGTGTTTCTAAAACTCCCGCAAAATTAACTGTATACATTGACACTCAACAATGGATACAGGAGTTACAGAAAGTTACCTGGCCAAGAACCGCCGTTGTGGTAACTCCAGCTAGTGTTCTTCGGATCACACCCCGTTACTATTCTCCACTCATGACTTTCCATGGCTGGATAACAAATCTTCAACGGCATTTCTCCGACCAACTCCCCCCAGCGAGATTCGATGAGATCCATTATAGCTGAGGCTTGCTCGGGAGTCGCCAAAGATGATAAGATTGCAACGCAGTTGCCCAAGCAAAACCAACGGAAATCCATTCTTGCAGGGCTCACGTTCCCGATGAAATAACCACCACGTGTTGGCATGAAATCAAACACCCAATCTGGGAGGGAATCAGGCATTACGTTGAACTTGTTCACTGCAGTGTGCGAATACTCCTCTGTCTTGTAACGGTAAATATCATTAAGTTGTTTGATATCGAGCCAAAAGTAATTTCTCATGTGAAAGCTAAGTGCATGTAGACGTTTAACTATTCTGTCGGCACAGTCCTTGCCCTCCTCGTCCTGCTTAAGTAGAAGCAAAGCGCACCTCAATGCCATAAAGAATAATGCTTGTATCTCTATCGGATACCCATAAACACCCTGGAAAATGGACAGATTGAAAAACTGTTATATGCATATAAAGACAATAGATTTAGAACTCTAATCCATGAAGAAAACAACAAACTCGACATATATAATTGATCGATTTTTGATGATACTCACCATTCTACGATCAATCATGCTACACCCGTCAGCACACAACAGGGTTGGGAATGTATCGAAGCCTTCCGACAGGCATAACGTCAAGATTAGTCTAATGCCCCTCTGGCATTCCGGCATTTCAGCCAAAGAAGTGTCACCAGTAGACTTTGTATATGCTCGCAGCAGAATAATCCACCAAAAGCCGGAATCAACAGGAGCCACTCGACCAATAGCACATTCCCCAAAATCGGCAATTATCGTTTCAAAGTTTCTTACGGGGTCATGAAGTACTTTGAAACTTGCTGGCATCACCCCCGCCCCTAAAGTGAAATTATCCACTTTTTTCTCCCATGATTGGAGCCGCAACGTTTTGAGAAGAAAATGCTTGACGATTTCAGGTTCACCGTTCATCAAGAAGGCTAGACCACTAGGAACAAAATCTCTGACAAAGACCTGTCACCAACTTATATTTAGAGCTTATGTAACTTATAATTAGAGGATACAGAAAATTTCGTAGAGATCCATATGATTATAGTGCCAACATAAACATGCCACATGTATACGAAATAGATATAAAACTGAAAATTTTGAGCGATCGTGTAGCAAAACATGTCCGCGGACAACAAAGTAAGCATATAGCAATTGCACGAGTTGGTACTTCCTATAGAACATTGTTCGTGCTGGATAGATCATGTATGTATACTGCAATAGAGGAAGTTCAAAAGGATTGATGTCTAAGCAACAACTTTTTATTGGCAACAAATGAAGCAAATTTTTAGTCCGAGTGATTTTAGGAGAAAAAAAGACCTACGATCTTCAATAGAGGATGACAAATAAATATTCTTCAAAAATCGACTAATGATAAAGCATCCATTATGCATCAGATTAAGAACCACCCACCATAAGTAAATCAGAGCCAGCCAAGACTATCTCACATCAAAACCAAACACGGATCGACTCACAAATAGATAAGTCATTCTCATACTTGACATAATTTACAGGCACTTGGAAACACTTTTGAACTATCACAAGCCTCACCTGATCATAATTTAGTTCTTCAGTCGACTGATCCAACGCAGCGATAGTCCCTACAGGTTGCCCACGGAAGTGAACTATCGACCGTTGCAAGGCCACCCATGCCTCAGCCACTATCGGATGCGTCTCCACACAAGTAAATGATCGTGGAGTGCTTATGCCTGAACGGGCTGGGGAAAGGACACTATCAAATACACGAGATGAGTTCTCGTTATTTCTGTAAAACTGGCGGGGCGGGGATGAGATCGACAGTTCACTAAAGGATCTCTCATCGAACGATCTCTTCCTCTCTATGTTGACCGGCCTCGGTCTTTCCAACAATCTCGACAAATCTGAATCTCCAATTTCAAAAATCGACGCATTGGACTCATGATGCCTGGCAGTTCCATTGACATCAACGGTAGGAGACATCCTCGTCCAAAGATTGGTTCAAAGCAATTGCTGGACTTAAAGATCTGCAGTTAATGAAAAGAACTTCCCTGTTAAATACTAAGGCGTCCAAACTCCCATGAACTGGAGTCAACAACACTACATCACAACTCACGAGCACTCAAGTCAACTCAGAGAAAGAGACAACTAATCCTGAGGTCAGAGGATCTTTTTTAAGCACAACAAATCCACAACAACATCATTCTAGCACATGATGTTAGAATTCCTGCATATAAACACAATATTTAATCACAGATGAGGTAAACGCCACTAAATAGCGTGGATCACACCTCCATTACTTTCTTAATTAACGATTTAAATACTCCATCATTAACAGCTAACAAGGCGGGTCAATAAGAAAGATCCAACGGCATGGATTGGATGAGATTTCTTCAATTGATAAACAATGCATATATTTAACCTCAATCTGAAAGCAAACCACCACCTAACCCAGATATCCTCCCTAATTTCTTCAAAACCATACAACTCAAGGAGATACGAACACAAAATATTCTTAATTTAAAAAAAAAAAAAAAAAGAAGAAGAAGAAGAAGAAATTCGAAAAAATAAACCCTCAAAAATCCCATAAGAACAGCAGAAAAAATTGAAAATTTACAGCAAGAAAAGTTGAAGTTGAGTAGCAAACCTTAAAGGGCTTAGGCAAAAATTCAATCTTTAGTGGATATGAGAGAGAGAGAGAGAGAGAGAGAGAGAGAGAAGAGAGTTGAATAAAGAGAAGGAAGACTTTGGGGCGAACGAGGCTATTATTTATATATATGTGCATGAAGGGAGGGAGGCGGGCGGCGGTGACTGACCGGATGATCCGGTTGCGGATTTGGGGTTGTGCTGCTGGAATTCCACATGCTGAAAATGAGAGGTCACCGCCACGTCGGATTTTATGGGAAGGTCCGACCGATTGTTTGGGGAATTCCACGGATGCCTTGTCCTTTTCTTTCTATTTTGTAATTTTTTATTTTCCACGCTGGATTTTCTGCACTGCTGGAAAATACCTGTTGCTGCTAGAGTACGTAATTCTTTCTTACTCGCGTGTCTTGTAAGGAAATGTTGGGTGCTTTTTGACCTGCGACTGGGCGGTGTCTTCCACGCGCACATGAAGTTCGTGGTTGGGGTTTGGGTTTTTTATGCGCACTTTCTACAGTTGTAATGAAGCGATATCTTCCATGCTAGATCTTCTCGGCGCGTACCGACTTGGAATGGATCGTACGGCCTCGCTGGATGGTTTGATGCCACGTGGCGGAAATCGGCTTGTTCCTGCCTATAGGGGTTTGGACCGATAAATATCATTTTTGGTCCTTCAATTATATTATTTATTCAAATTTGGTCCCTTGTATTTTTTCCTTTTATATTTAGTTCTTCACATTTGAAGATTTGATCAAATCAGTCCTCAATGTTAAATATCCACTCAAACTAACGGAATTTTCCAAAAACACTAAAAAAAAAAACAGATAAATGCTCAAGAGTGTTTGAGACCCAAGTACCTTGAATGGAAAGTTGATAGTCTTACCACTTCACAAAATAGATTCTTTAGTTTTTTTTTTGTTAAAATACATTATTTATATATAAAAGTGAAATAATAAATATGTTAAAATAATTTCAAAATATGCTGAAAAATCTCAAAATCAATCATCGTAATAACAATCTCAAGTTCCTATAAAATTCATATATATATATATATATATATCCTAATACCAAATAATTAAAATATAACCAATCAAAAATAACATCAGCAAACAATGTCATAAATCACAACACATAAAAATACATGAAAAAAAAAACATAAAATTCAAGTCATTAAAATACATAAAAATAGTCTCAAAAATATTTTAAAAGTCAATTACAACAAATAATTCACAACATTGTTCCGCCACATATTCACGCCTCAGCCGTTGCGTCACCTCATATTAGGGTTCTTGAAGGAATTTTGGGGGTGTTTGATTTTTGTTGAAGATTGACTGACTGATGAGCTAGTTTTTATTTCACTAGTGGTTCACTAAACTTTCGGGTAAGTAAAAAAACTAAGAAATATCTGGTTTATTTGGTGAGACCACCAACTTTCCTTGGCAGAAGGCTTGGGTTGGAACTTCTCTAAGCCTTAATACTTTTTTTTAATTTCATTTGTTGTAAATTCGTTAGTTTAGCAGTAAGATCAAATTTGATGAAATTTTTAAACGTGAGTGACTAAATTTAATAAGAAGGAAACATGAAGAACTAAATTCGAATAATAGTTGAGGGACCAAAAATGTTATCTACCCGAGTTTGGAATATATATTTAGAGTTTGATTTGAGTGGTAATTTTACATTTTCCTCCCCCGAGTTGCAGCCAATTAGCACTCTCTGCCAAAAAGTTATGGAAATTAGTCATTAACCCGTATGTTCATATAAATTCAAACGTAAGTTATGAAATTTGATAATAATTAAAATAAGTTTGAACAATGATACATTTAATTTGACTTGAATTATTTACAGACATAACAAATAAAATAAAACTAATAATTAAATGGAAAATTTATTGGTGTTATGAATAGAGTACTGCAAAAACAACGAATATAATAAATAAATTAATATAAGAAAAAATTGAAATTCTTAACTAAATACGTGTTAAATGGTTAAGAATGAAACAATTGCATTATATAATTAGTTCATATAAGTACTTTATTTATATATATATATATAAAGTTAATCTTGAAATTAAAATAACACAGGAATGCACAAGAGATCAAGTCAAGCTTAAACATTTAGGCTATAAATATAGAAAAAATTAAGCCAAAAAAATAATTATATTGCACTACATCATTATTTTTTTTTTAATAAAATAAGACCAAAATTGATTTTTGACTCGGTTACCGAGCAACCGATTTTCATCAGTTCGCACCAGTTTTGACTATATCAATTTGGTCCTATGAATCAGCTCGGACATATGGCAGGTTCTCGGTTGTACCGATCGATCGGTTAATTATTAAAACACTGGTAGACATATAACAGAACCTCACAGCTCATTTTGGTATTCATAGGGAGGGAAAATATAAAAAAATATTTGGATTATCATTAGTCGTTGCCCGCTCCAAGCGTGAGGTATTTGCTTCAATTACAGACCGATTGTGGAAACGGATACAGGGATGGTATGAACAACAATTTTCTCAAGGGAGGAAAGATGGGTTAAAATGCATAAAATCCCCCTGTGTTTTGAAAAGTCGGTTAAAAATTTCCCTCTGTTTTGAAAATAGGCGAAAACACCACTTGTGTTTTGTAAAAGTCAGCTCAATCGCCCATCTCCGTTAAAAACCACTAACGGCGTCAATTTTTTTAGCAAATTGACCGTTATGCCCTTATTTATTAGATATTATTCTTTATTTTAATGACCGTTGGATCTTCATTGATTATATCATAATCGTAGATTTAATCAATTAATCTTGACCGTTGGATTTAAAAAATCAAGGGTGTTAATTTAACTAATTTTAAATATATATTATAAAAAATAAAATTATTTATTTCAAAAAAATAAATTTATAAAAATCACCCCCACCCACCCACCCACCGCCGCCCGCCAGCCCCACCTTCACCCACCTGCCGCCCGCTGCCCCCACCCCACCCCAACTCGTCGTCCTCCACAGAAGGGGACAACGGCGACAACGCGCTGTTCTGGGTGACCGCCGTTGCCCAGATGGGCGACCGCGACGTTGCCCAGATGGGCGACCGCGACGTCGCCCAGAGCAAATCGGTCGCCCAGATCAACAGAGAGGCATCGTCCCCATTTTGGGCGACTTGGGCGTTGTCGCCCAGGTTTTTGTTTTAATTTTTTTTTTTTAGATTTCTAAGTTTTATATTTTTTAGATTCAGTTTCTATAATAATAATTTAAATTTTAATATTATTTATACTAAATAAAAATAATTTTATTTAAATATTTTTAATTAAATAGTAATTTTAATTAATTAATAATATATAATTAATTATTAACATTTATATTTGTATTTTGAAGTAAATATAAATTTATAAAAAGTTGTTTAATTATTAACTAGTTTCAATATTTATAATAATAATTTTAATTTTAATATTATTTATCATAAATAAAGATAATTTAATTAAATATTTTTAATTAAATAATAATTGAAGTTAATAATATATAATTTTTATAATTAATTAACACTTATATTCATTAAGATATTTAAATTTAAAAAATGAATTTATTTTATTAATCTTGTATTATAATTTTAATTTAATATTTAATTTAAATTATAAAACTTTAAAAAAATTATATACTTTTTTTTGCATTTTTAAGTAAATATATTTTAAAAAATATTTAATTTTTTACATGCATTCAAAATGTAAAAGAAACACTCAAAACAAGTCAAAGATGCACTTAGTCAAATATATAGGCTCCATAAGGGTATTTTTGTCAAAATTGCACAAAAAAGCCGTAAAAAATTGCTAGAAAACAGCCCTACACGCACAACACTCGCATGCATTACACCTTCCATTAATTCGTAACGGAAGGGGTGTTTTTTGCTGACTTTTATAAAACAGAGGGGGTGTTTTCGCCTATTTTCAAAATACAAGGAAATTTTTAATCGATTTTTTAAAACACAAAAAAATTTTATGCATTTTAACCGGAAAGATGTTTTGATCAAGGTCGTACTTTAAGCTACAATGTTGTAGCACTTAGAAACAACTAAGTATTTGCCCGTGCGTTGCGCCATATAAAGTTACAAACTTTTTCATATCTATTAGTTTTAATTATATTATCATGAATTAAAGGGTAATTTTCTTGATATCTCTTGATATTAGGTTAAAATATGCAAATACCTCCTATCTTTTTCAAAATTATAAATACACTTTTAAGGTTATAGTTGTACTCACAACTACACTTCTTATTCAGATGTAGAGTTTACACAAACACCATTAAAAAATATTACATTAACACCCATCAGGGGGTGTAGTTGTAATTTTGCAAAAGGTATGGGGTATTTGTGTATTTTTGTCTAACTTCAAGAGGTCAATGTAATTTATCCTAAATTAAATTTAATGCATACCAGAGTCTGGAAATACCACAATGATCGAAGGATCTCCCAATGAAATCCTACGATCAAAAAAGGGTTAGCACTATGATGCTTAAGTCAATAATAATTTTACTAAATAAGTAAAAGAAAAACTTAAAATAACATAAGAATAATAGTTGAGTATAATGATAAAATGATTAAACTCTTGTGGAAAGCAAAAGTGAGCTAAAAAGTAGCTAAAAACCAAGAAAGAGTGAGAGTGAGAGTGTGGGGGATTGTGTTACCAAAAAGACTACACAAAGTTTCAATTTATAAGACGTCGCAGAGCAAGATCCAGGAAGTAGTTAGAAAAAATCATACACCGTCAGAAAGCTTCACGTGTTAGCTAAATAACAAAAAATCAGTCTGCAGTTTGGACTTATCTAGATGAAGATATGATCATTTGACCGAGTTTTTCCCAGTATATCCGAGAATTCGTTTACCAGCTGCTTGAGGAGTTGATTTCAGACGGATAAAGTGGAATCAATTGGAGATCTTTTAGTATGATGTATCTTATGATATCAATAATATGTGTGACATGTCGTCTTGTTGTATTCTGAATCGCCTTGTTGGATTGGACTCGTTTCTTGGGCTGGCCAGATTAGAAAGAATAAAGGGTAAATTTCATAACACCCCCCCCCCCCCCGTGTTTTCGGAAAATAGCGCGAAATTCACCTGTTTTATGTTTATAGGCAAAAAATAACCCCGTGTTATTTAAAATACAGCAAAATACCCCCTCATTGTTAGATAACTTTTTGAAAAAATTATATATGATTTTAAAGTTTTCATATATTGGCTCCCCAATTTTGTATTTTTGTTTAAATTATACATAAATTTCACTTTTTTATATATGTGAAGATAAGATAAACTGATAATCTATACTATTATAAAAGAAAACCTTTTGGCGTACCAACTTTTGAATGTCCAAATTTATCCTTCAACTCATTTTTTTTCTTAAAAAAAATATAGGTCAGAAAAGTAATTTTTTATTGTTTTTTCCTCTCAACCCACTACTACACGTTTCCCTCCCCCCACTCCATGTTTCTTTCTTCTTACTAATTTTTATTTTTTCTCATTCATTCACAATTTTTTTTATTTTATATTATAGTTTTTTTTTTTATATGCTCTCGAGGATCGCGTGCAGCGACGACTAGTGGTATGATAATGTGAATTCAATGCATAAGTATAAATTATCGGCCCGTTCGAACTTTCACTTCTAGGAATATCAATCTCAATTGTCATATTCCTAGTGGGCCAAGCCTAACGCGGGCTCAACACAACGTAGCCCAATACCAGAAAATTGTTGGGCTTTTAAATCTTGGCCTGGTTTGCTTAAATCTTAGCGGGTCTACAGAGTACAGTCCAAGGGCTCACGTGACTTCCTCGTGCCATAGGAGCTGCCCTCCCGCTTATAATTGAAAATTCCGACCGTTGGGGTTCATTTCGATCGAACGTTCACTCTCTCTCTCTCTCTCCGATTTCTGCTTCTTCTTCTCTGTGACATCCCAAATTCCTACTATATTGTTGTCTTGTTTGTTGCTTATTGTGTTTTATCAACGCAGACATTTCATCTTATCTGGAATGGGGAAACGCAAATCCCCTGAGAAGGCCGCCGACCGCGAGAAAAAATGGGATAACGTTTTCAATGCGTTAGTGAAGTTGTCCCAGAATCTGCAGAAAGATAGGCAGATTCTTGAAGACAGAATTAAATCTTTGCACCAAGTTATTTATAAGGTAATTTCCTTGGTAATGTGGAGTCTAATCTTTGCCGTGGGAATTGAATTAGGGTTTATGAATTATGAATAATTGGGAATTTTTGGTGCAGATGAAGATGGAGCAGAAAGTTGAGTCTGCGAATGCGGAATTTATGTTGGGTTTGAAGGATAGGGAGGCGTTCATTTTCAAGCATAGATATGGTTAGTTTTTCTTTCTCTTTCTATTTGCTTTTACCCGAAAAAGAATTAGTACTTTTTTCTTTTTCTTTTTTACCTTCGTTTTCACCTGAAAAACGTTGAGACTATGTTTAGCCATTGATTTTAGTGAGAAAAAGGACATGAGAGACAATGTCTGAAATATAAAGTACAAAGTTCCAACATTTGAAGCGAAAAAATATGTTCCCTCAGTACTTTAGTCACTAAAATCCAATGGGAATAGAGTAGAATAGCAATATACAATGGGTATATCGGATAACTCTCTTTTCTTGGATGTATGCTACCAAGCCCTAAACAATGCTAAGCTCCTGGTACACGGACGACGAATTCCGCAAATTAGATGCACTTTGTCTTGCGGGCTGAACAATTGCCTCAAAAATGTTAATCGGCAGTTGTGCAAGCCTTCTATTTGGTGCAAAGTACATAAACAAAGAGAGCACAGAACAAGACAACTTAAGCAATCATTAGTTCGAAGAACTAACTTTACTATATTATAGCAGCCATTGTCACTCTCTAGTCTCTATTACAAAGCCGTGAAGATATGTAGATTGCAGGACTTCGCAAAGTATTTTACTGTATTCTGGAAGTGTAGGAAAGTTCAAACTTCAAAACAAAATGGTTTCTGGTCTCCTAAAGTGACTGGTGGAATATACCTAGAGCTTTTGCATGTCTATATCCTTTTCACCATTAATTGTCTAAGCATAACGTTGCCTTACTTTAATATTGATTATAGTTCAAAAACTTCTTATTCGAATGTTTGAAAGTGTTCTAGTTAGAGGCTTAATACACTGAGATCCATAAGGAAGTCGTAGCTACTCAGCATGCTTATTCTGACCATCTCCATCATTAACCTCTTAGTTTAAGCAGTTTTTCCTCTAACATCAAATTTAGATGGGGAAATTTTTATGGTTTTGTTTCTTTTTTATATTTCTTATCTTTATATCTTGTTTTTCTGTGAAATATAGAGAATGCAGACAATGAGCTGGCTGACTTTAGAGAATGGTTTGACTATCTCTCTGAGAAATGTTCGGAGCCTAAAGTATGCTCTTTACTTCTTGTATGTTTTATGGTTGTCCAATTGATATTTTGTTTGTTTGTGTTATATTTCTTCTAAAAGTACTCAATATAATTCCAGGATACATTGGACGATTTTAGTAATAAAGGGGAAGGCCGGCGAAACAAGGCACTTCAAAATGAAGTGAGGAAGCTAAAAAGTGAAATTGAGAAATGTAAATCGGAGAAGAACTCCGAGATTTCTGCTCTCTTGCAAGAAAAGAATTTTGTTTGGAACCAGTACAAAATGATGGAGAGCAACTATACTAAATTAAGGAAGAAAAGTGATGAGGTTGAGCATGCAAATGAAAGGTTGCAGGCCCTTGTAAACAGAGCAGAGGAATTACAAATCTCAAATGAAAAGTTAAAAACTGACTTCGCCAAGATGGAATCTGAATCAGTTCAAAAGAGTGAGGAAATCTTGAGACTTTCAAAGAAAATTGAACTCTTAAAATCCAAATTGGGGTCAGTATCACCCTTATTGCGCCCATGTACGACAGAGGCAGCAGCATCCGACAGGGCTGGAAAGAATAGTGGCACTGGTGGAAGGGGTGTAACATTGAAAAAAGAAACAGATCCTTCACATACCTCTGAGAAGGTGACCGTCTTTGTTTGATATTCTTTTCACTCTTGTACTGGTAATCTTCTCTTTCAGGGGTTACTCTGCTAATCTAAACTTGCTTTTGTGGTTCGCAGCATGTGGTTCTTGGATAAATTTTTTGAATTGGCATAGCATACAACTGATAGTATATCAAACCACAGAAACCTGATTGATGATATTGTAAACATGCTATTATCTGTAGCCCTCTGATGTATTTTGATGGTTTCATGAGGTAATTCCATGAGCTGATAATAGACACAGTGGAGAAATATCTAGGTCTTCCAACTCTTTGATAACTAATGGCAAGGTCGAAGATCACTTAAGAATTTTGTTTGGTTTTGCTTGTAATATTGGAAACAATATCTCCCTATGGTATGTCTCTGAGGGCGTTATATGCGCACAGAGGCCTAATGTTTCTAATGTGAATTTGCTTGGTTTTAATTCCCCAGAATCTTATCATGGAGAGAATGAACTTATGGGAGACCGATAATGAATTATAGAATATATCATGTCAGAGATGCTGCGATGGGGTTTGCAGCTGCGTATGTGATGATTTCTCTGCATGACCAATCTAGTTAACAATTAGCTAAATATTTTGGTGGTGCTGGAGAAATATCAGCAGATCTTGAAATCACAAAAGATGAGAATGTCTTTTGCAGGGTTTTCGATGTAAATGACTTATGCCTTTGGGACTGGGTGCCGATGTGAAGTACAGGTGAATTCTTGGCAGTTACTTTTAGGATAGGATAAGGTCAAGAAGAGGCTCCTCTGAGGTTGATGATTTGGGAAGATCTTCAGAAGTGCCAGAAGGTTCTTTGGCAAGTAAAGACTATGCCGTACAGAGAGGGGGGGGGGGGGGGAAGGAATAGAAAGGTTTCAGTTAGTTATCATTAGGAAACTCTGGTCTACCTAATGTCCTGAGGAACCTTTTGCATTGCATCATTCAGAATCATAATAGGCACTCCTTTTTGTGGCACTTGTAAGTGTGATTTGCTAAAGTGTGCACCTTGATTACCTCCTTTGCTAAAGTTTTCACTAAGGAAAGTTATCTGCTTGAATTATTTGCTTCTGTTGGATAAAAATATGTTAAATAGGTATTTCTCTGCTTGAATTATTTGCTTCTGTTGGATAAAAATATGTTAAAATTTACAAGTCAGTGTTGACAGAGAAATAATTATTGCTTCTAAAAGAGTTGTTCTTTCTTTTGTCCCTGTTTAAATCTTCCCCTGGGCTTCTGCAAAATTTTCTAAGTATTTTATCCTTTTGAGTTGGGAATTGTACTTCAGTTAAGTAGCTTAAGGTTTTCTTGTATCATGGAGTAATGAGGCTTTTAATTTTGATCTGCCTTTTGCAAATCTGCAGATGGCTCGTAGAAAACGAAGTGCTCACAAGTCAACTGGAGGAAAGGCTCCTAAGAAGCAATTCAATTCAAAGGTATCTCTACCTTCCTGATTCTTATTATGCTTAGATATTCATGGATGCATAGTGATATGTTGCACCATTGGTAATAGTGGAATAACTTTCAATCTCTTCGTCTTCATTAACTCAAACCCTTACTCTAACCACTTAATCTTTTGAAACTCGACTTATGGATAGGAGTTGGCATAGTTCGGTTAACCGACCGAACTGTTCCCAAGCCGAATTTTCAGCCTGTACTAAATAACGAACTGAAAATTCCATTCGTATTATCCTCCCCCCCCCACCCCCCCTCCAAAATTCTGTATTCAGTGCATGTGCTGTTTTGGTTACCATTAACTGAACTGTATACAGATTCTTTTCTTTTCACAATGTATATAAATACTGATTTTTTTTGTTAAATGTGAAAGAAGTGTTAGACATGTTTAATCAACGAAACGTGGATGATTGGATTCTTGTGTTGGATGGTTTATTTGTTTAATTGCTTTTTTATATATTATATATATATATATATATATTGAAATTGCATTTGATTTTAATATTGGAATTTGGTACGCTATTTTGCCATACTAAAATTTCAGTTCGGTTGGTGTATGCAGGGAAGCAGTAGCTCCAAGAGAAAAGCAACTGATGTTGTTACCCTACCAGATACTCCAAAACTGTTCACATCCTCCTTCAAAGTCCCTAAATTGAAGTCCTCATCAACTCCGCAAAGAGTTTGAACTCGGTTCAGCAGCATCTTCTACCGGTTCTTGTGGAAGGTTAGCTGTGTGTGTACCTAATATTTGCTTCCCTTCCACCAATTTGTGTCTGCTAATCACCTAATTCTTCAGTATTGTATGTGTAATTTAATACTGTTGTAAATGTATAATTCATTTTTTCATGAAGTGTAGTTCGATGTGCAAATTTCTTGCACTGTTGTACCCTGGAGTTGGTAATTGGATTGTCATCTTCGAAGCCCCGTTTACTCGGGCTTATAAGGTTCGATAAGATTTTTAGTACAATTTAGTAGGTTGTTTGCATCGCGTTACGGGGGTCGGGTTTGGAGTGAGGACTGTTACTAATTTATTGTAGAACCTCAATAACTCAACCCACGTCTTGAGGTGTGGTGAGTTGAGTTATCAATCCACTTGCAGAATTTCTCACACAAAGTAAACGTTTTTGGGCATTCTTGTTATTTATTTAATTAGATTTATTTTATCTCTTATTTAATGGAATACTCAAAGTAAAGAATTCTGGTAAAGATAAATTGATAAGTAATATTTAGTAATAAGGGCATGGTGCTTAATTTTCTTATATTCTTGAATTGATTAGAAAGCCGACTTAATAATCCAAATTAGAAATAAAAAATTCCATGTGCTACAGTTTTTCTTTTGGTTCTATCACAATCATTCATTTATAGGAGCGACATGCATTGACATGTCATGTGTAATAAAAGATGTTAGATAAAAATGATTTGAAATGTCGGAAAACAGACATACATTTGTTTAAATTAGATAACACATTGTAATGATAATTAATTAAATGTTATATGTTTCGGTCCAAAAAACATAAAAAAAATGGTAATTAATTTTACAACATCAAAAAATGGCAATTAATTTTACACCACGCCTTGCGATGACTGTCCACAGGACATGAAGAACGTACGCAAACAACCATCCAAACTATACCTAATATTTTGCATCAAAATAGAGTTAACTGACACTGCTATTCGCCGAGACCAGTGTGTGCGCGCGCAATTTGATTAAACGTTTAGGACATGTTTATTGATAAGTATTAGGCATGACATCCTTGCTAATCATGAGTAATAAGCTTGTTTACTAACAAAATTCGTGGCTCGTACTTTTGGGCTGCGGCCCGTCATAATTCTCACTATTCGACACTAACTAGTAATGATAGAAATGGCCTTGACTATCAAATCCTGAAGCCCACCCACATTGCCACTTTTGTTGATTTCCTCTTTTAGCCTTTCAATTTCAAATATTATGTCTATTTTACCCTTAAAGGGCAGATAATTTACCTCAACAAACATGCCAGGTGCCTTAATTGCTTTGTTACACTATTTCTTGTTGACTTTATTTTCCCAACTACATTTTCTACGTTCTTGGTCCGGAAGAAGGGTATCTTTAAAGATACGCGTCTCTGTTAATCGGTCGAAGATGGAATAGGTTGGAGGAATGTTGGGTGGTGATTGTCGGCACCTGTGTCGCGAGAAAATTTGAAGGTCTTGCAATTCGCAAGACATTGCCCCCCTTTTCAGCTTTGGGTGGTGTGAGTTGACGTGACATTTTGTTTTATTAATGGGCAAAATGGTAAATTAATTAAATAATACATATAACAATCCATACAAGTAAACATAATTAATAATTGTCTTTGAAACTATCAACCAAACAAACAAATCTAGTAAATGAGGTACTAACTAATCATTTAAGAAATATTCACAAACACAATCCCAATTAATATTTTGCCCTCTAATTACATCTCCCATAGTGTGTTTACTTCTTTGGATTAAGTTGTACTAAACTATTAAGTTGTATTTACCGGACTGTATTAGCCCATATATCCGGGTTAATAGGGAGACGTCACTTGTTTACTTACAAAAGCCGAAACCCGTTACTATTTGCCAAAACTCGCTATTAGGCCATATTATTTGCACTACATCAATACAATTTTCAGGTCCCATATTGTTAATATGTGGAACCCACATCAATTCCTACTAACTTTCGTTCCTTTATTGTCCTCATAAAGTGTGTGTGTGTGTGAAGTCTGAATTACCCCTCAATTTGGACTAAATTACATAATTTTCTGAAATGTGAAAGATGTCATTTATTGTAGGTAGGTGAACATTTATTGCTTTGTGTAAGTGTTAGTCCTACAAAAACACACAAGCCGCACCATTTATTGCATCACATCGTCAGATGTGATAGTGATTAAATGCAATGGGCAAAAAGGTAATTGCATGCTCAATTCAAAATTAAATGGTTGATAGTAAACGTTCAAAAATTTTTATACCCGAACTATTACCCATATAACCAATGCAAAGCAAATAAATTATGAGATAATATTGTACATGTTAATATAACAGATAGTATGAACCTACTATAATATGACCTAATACAATACGGTACGGTAGATATGACCATAGTACAACTAAATCCAATGTTTACTTTCAAAAGTGCAAGCCCTGCACTATTAGCAAAGCCCGGTATTGATGGCTTATTTCCTCCACCATTTATGTTGAAATTTTGTGGTGGATTTTTAGTCCAACCCATCAGGTGCTATTTTGCTTGGAGTGAGAAGACTTATTTGCCCTTAATAATGCATAGGCACCACCAATTCCACCTACCCACGTTAAATCTAATTTCCTCACTTCCATTGCATCTTCTTTCCGCCATTTTCAATTCAATTAACAAAAAAATTGCATTCATATAAATTCATGTTTACAGTTAATTATAGAAATACAATTCAATTGCAGTTAATTATTGTATAATAAATGTTAATTTATAATTAATATTTCTAACATTTGTAATTTTCTAATTTCTAATTACAATTAATTAAAAATGACCAGTTAAAAGAAGAAATGTTAATTCAATTTTTATACTCTCCATTATAAAATTCCAACAAATAAAATTATGTACAAAGAAAGATACTACAATGGGTATTTTTGGTATGTCAATACCAAAACAATGTTTAATCTATTGTAGTAAACCATACATATGAAAATCTTATTAATCCAACAAACAAATTTTATACTATTTATCTGAGCTTAATTCAAACCTGTATTTAATACAGGTTAGTTTGATCCTACATTTAATTTCAACACAGAAATAAACACACCCTTAAAGCATAATCTATATTTTTATTTTAATTGGATTGACAAACAAATTATGAGAATTTATTGAGAAAATGAAGAAGAATAAAACGGAATGTGAAAGTTGAAAAGAGAGAGAACGTGAAAAGTATGTGAAATAATTCTAAAAATAGAAAAAAGAACGAGAGAAGGAGAAAAAGAAAAATTCGGTAAAAATATTTAAAAATAAAAAAAAAAGTAAGACATAAAAAACTTTTGATAGTAATAATTAGGGATAATTACACCGCCACTAAAGTTTGATGTAATTACACATAAATCCGCTATTAAAAAATTATGTCTAGTACTCCCAACGTTTGTCAAAATTCATTAAATTTATTGATAATAGCAAAAAATTTGAATGAAAATTCATATTTACCCTTGATTGACTTATTACTAACTTGTTGTAAATATGAATCTTTCATTCAATTTTTTTGTTGCTATCAATAAATTCAGTGAATTTAAACTACCGAAAAAAAAACTATTTATTGGACAAAAAAAACATCATAAGTACTAAATACAATTTCTTAAATTATTGAGAGTTTACGAATAATTACATTAAATTGCAATAGGGAGAGTTGAATTATCCCTAATAATTATGTTGAGTGACACTTGAGTCGACATATGCAGGTGTAGTGGAAAGCCAGCCCTTTTCATCATCTTAGATAAAACTCCTTTCCTCCGGCCAAACACGGCCTTAGGATTTTCCGAAGTTAGCTGCCTTGGCAAGATCACGCAGTTGAATGTTAAGTAGCCAGAAAGTTAGGTGGGATGCAGTGCTCCTTGTTTTTTTCTGCACACTTTTTCACAAATATTTGTCCTCTTTTTAACGAGATTTTTGAAAAAGTTCAAAAATAAAAAAAAAAAACTCAATATATTTAGTTTTTTATTTTACGAAATTTTTAAAATGATTCCAAAGTTAAAAAACTCGACATATTTAGTCTCACTTATCCCGTAAAGTAGAAGAGGACTAAATGTGTTGAATTTTCTGAATTTGAGACCATTAAAGACTAGACATGTTGAGTTTTTCCAATTTTAAAAATTTCGTAAAATAGATGATTAATTTTGTTCAATACCCTATCCTATAGGGTTAAAATTGTAATTTTTCCTCTATCAGTCTTTACTAATTATACTATATTTGGTTGTTCAATATTTAATATGTTCATAACTGAACGTACTGTCGTCACCCTTTTGTTTTTTAAATTTTTTTTCCAAAAATGAGAAAAAGTTAGGTGGGTTATGTGGATGCTATTTGTCATATATAAAACCCCCAACTTCTTTAAAATGACGAAAAGATCGTTTGTAGAACCACAAGAATGGCGACCTCTGTATTAACTCAGCTAGCAGAGGAGAACTCCCTCCACCAAAAATTCATCAGGGATGAGGATGAGAGGCCCAAGGTGGCCTACGACCAATTCAGCGACGATATTCCGGTGATATCGCTTGCCGGAATTGACCAAAACGGCTCTGAGAGGGCGGAGATATGCCGGAAAATAGTGGCAGCCTGTGAGGAGTGGGGTATTTTCCAGGTAGTTGATCATGGGATCGACTCCAAGCTCATCGACGATATGACTCGTTTGGCTCGCGAGTTCTTCGCTTTGCCTGCGGAAGAGAAGCTTCGGTTCGACATGTCTGGAGGGAAGAAAGGTGGCTTCATCGTCTCTAGCCACCTCCAGGTATGCACCTAGTTTTCTGCAAATATCGCCTTTTAAGTTGTACGCAGTTTTTGTGTTAAGATATTAATATTAAACGATTTTTCAATTTAAAAGATTAAATTTTTAGATGAGGAGGTCGTTAACAATATACGTTGACAACGGGGGGATATCATAGTTTATCTTTCATATTTTGTTAAGAAAAATGGGATTGCCGCTTAGTTGTTATATTGATGGAAAAATCGATTTTTATCCCATATCTCAGGGCATTTTTTTATTTGGTTGTATTTATTTCATATTTAGTATAATTTGTTTAATTTTTTCTCAAATTTGGTCCCAAACAATATTTTTCGTCAAATTGTTAACGGAGCCGTCAATTCTGTTATTGGGGCAAAACTCTGTCACTGTTGACGGCTCTATTCACAATTTAATCGAAAATGCTGTTTGATACCAAATTTGAGAAAAAAATGAACAATCGGTCCTTTTGTAATCTTGGTTCCCTTGACTCTTAACTCGCCACGTTGCATTCCATAATTTCAAAAAATGAGCAATGTTAATCCCAAGTCTTGATTCCGATAAATTTCGAACCAAACAACCTTAATTTCCCTTCAAATTTATCGAAGTTCGTGTCTTTTTATTTGATATTTTCTGACCAATGATAATACTATGAAAAGGGTTACAACTTATAAATGCGTTTTTCCCTATTTCCGTGAAGGGGGAAGCGGTGCAAGACTGGCGTGAAATCGTGACATACTTTTCGTACCCGGTTAAGGCCCGAGACTACTCGAGGTGGCCCGACAAGCCGGCGGGTTGGCGGGTCGTGACAGAGGCGTACAGCGAGCAGTTGATGGGTTTGGGCTGCAAACTGTTGGAGGTTTTGTCCGAAGCTATGGGGCTTGAAAAGGATGCACTGTCTAAAGCTTGTTTGGACATGGATCAGAAAGTGGTGGTTAATTTCTACCCGAAATGCCCACAACCGGATCTTACTCTGGGCCTCAGAGGCACACGGATCCGGGGTACCAATTACTTTGCTGCTCCAGGATCAGGTGGGCGAGGCTGCAGGCAACCCGAGATGGTGGCAAGACTTGGATCACGGTTCAGCCCGTGGATGGGGCTTTTGTGGTCAATCTTGGTGACCATGGCCATGTAAGTTCATTTATTTTTTAAGTTGATGAATTCACTTGAAAGCCCTGCAACATCTTATAATGTGTTAATTCGAGACTAAATTATGATGAGTTCTATTAAGATTTGACATAATTCATAAATAGTCTATTATTATTTACGAAATTTTCAATACCCACCTGATTTTAATTACCGGTCGTTTAACAATTATCTCAACCCGTTAGTTTTTGTTAGGTTTTCATCCGTTTTTTATTGTGAGCTGACCAAAATGACCTTGTGGATTATGAATTATAATTTTACTTATTTTTTTAAAAAAATTTAAATTTTTCTTGGACTGAGCTGACCATTTTTTTTTAAAAAAAAATACAACAAGGGCAAAGTTGACAATTCTAAAACTCCATCCACTGATTACATAATTTCATCAAACATCAAGGGATAGGGGTATTTGTAATTTTTCAAACAACAATGGATTTTCAAAATTATGTCAAATTTTAAGAGAGCTCGTTATGCTAAATTCAACTAATCAACAATATCAGTAATTTGTTTATTATCTTAAATTAATATAATATATATAAAACGAGCAGTATCTAAGTAACGGGAGGTTCAAGAATGCGGATCATCAAGCAGTAGTGAACTCAAACTCCAGTAGATTATCAATCGCAACGTTCCAAAATCCAGCTCCGGATGCCATAGTTTACCCGTTGAAGATGAGGGAAGGCGAGAAGCCGGTTATAGAGGAGCCGATCACGTATTCGGAGATGTACAAGAGGAAGATGAGCAGGGACCTTGAACTAGCCAGGCTCAAGAAACTGGCTAAGGAAAAGAAGCTGCAAGAAGAGGAGCTGGAGAAAACCAAAGTTAAATCCTGCAATGGTCTTGAAGAACTTCTAGCTTGATACAGCAATTACACAAGTTTGGATGTGTATTGCATCTCTTACATTATATGTGTGTTGTTTATGTGGTTAAGTGTTCTTGTTTGGTTTTGTCTTATTATTGATTGGATAGATATCCGGTTAAGTGACTCGAAAAAAAAAAAAAATATTTGAAATACATAAATTGATTTGCTTCGTCCTTTCTACGTTGCTCATCAAGTAGTAATTTGCACTTTCGACCACATGTTGATATGCCACGTAAATTTGTAATGTACATACATTTCATTTAAAATTATAATTAAATTAAATTGTCGTGTTAAAATGAGATACATACCCATATCACAAATTGGTGTCTTGACAAAAATGTGTGGGCACTAAGTGAGCCACTACTCTTTACCAACTCCAAAATATCAACCCTACTTGTCAATTCAATTCTCCTAACAATTGGGCACCCAAGGACAAATAATATTTTTGGTTACATGAGTTAGAAACGTTTCACTTTTGGTCTCATAATATTTTTTGTCATCATCTATTTTTTTTGTTTGTTTTTTAATGGTGTCGACTACATGCCTAGTATGTGTGGCCGTTACTTTTGACAGGAGTGAAAATTGGCGCGTTTCCCAACTTAACAACACTGTGGTGAGGAGGGGAATATAACTATTTGAGAGGAAAAAAATAAATTTTGAAGAAAATTAGGGCAAAGAAAAGGGATTTATTTCTTCTCTAACAAAAAATGAAATTTTCTTTTAGCCAAAAATACTTAAAAAAACAAAATAAAAAGTGGATGAGAACCAAAAATATAAATTTTTATAAATTACAGGACCAAAAATATTAATTTCATAGCAAATAAAACCAAAAATGAAAAGAACTTAACTTATATGGATCAAAAATGCTATTTTCCCGACACCCCAACAACCTTTTGCGCCCACCACATGCAACACCCGCTGGCCCTAACCACCACAATGCAAACCCCTCTGCACCTATATATCAGGCTTGGGGACCAACTTCTGCTTTATTTTTAATAGGAGAACTTACAATTGTAGTCATGTAAGTAGCAGGTTGGTACAAATATTTCTTGGCAACTTTCTCCGGTGCATTAAAAGTTTTGCACATTGAAGACAAAAATAACCAAAATGCGTTAAAATGACCAAAAAAAAAAAAAAAAAAAGTGCACGTGAGTAGCTGGGATGCACTTTTCCTGTCATTTAATCAGCAAATTCAAGCCATTTTGCCCTCAATATGCAAATTTTTTAAAATTACAGGACAAAATTAAAAAAATGAAATTGTACACGATTAAAATTGCCACCATTCGTGCTTATGTAACTAACTTTGCATTTTTTCCTTTTTGATTACAAGAAATTTGGTTCTGTGAAAATATTGTATTTTCACGAGACTCTTATATTCACACTCAATCTATTTTACACAAAGAAAAAAAAAAAAACAGATTCTAAATTTAAGGCGAGGGTTTTCTAGCAATTGTGGAAAATGAGCTGCATGATCTTCAATAACATATATATATAGAAGAAGAATATATATTTTCAGCTATTTTTAAAGAAAAACAAGAACACTTTAGTCTGAAAAAGAAGTATTTTCACTGGTACATGTACACCATCATCTCCAAAAACCAAGTATATCACTCGCACAATTGTCGAATTGGATTTTTCGTTGCAAAGTTTATTTCATCTTTTGCTCCATTCAGCATACACATCACCTCAGCGTATAAAATCTTTTCAAAAATAAAATATATAATTATTTAATCTTTATACACGTAATATATGTATATTAAATGACATAAAAAATGAAATACGATTTACAACAACTCCGACTAATTAATGGAACGCTCAAGATTGGCAAAAACAAAGAAACGAATACTTATACCACACAATGACCCGAGTCCGAAATCCTATATGGGTCTAAACCAAGCAGACTGAAACGACGACTGATAGTAAACCAAAACAAGCAGCAGCACCAACACCACCACCAACCCCACCACCGAACTTCCGTCGTTGGCCACCGCCTCGTACACCGAGCGCCGCACTCCGAAGGCGTAGCGCCACCACCTGCGGTGGATCATCATGATGTTCACCACCAGAACCCCCACCAGCGGCAGCAGCAGCAGACCGAATCGAAACCCCATCTTGCTCCTCTCCACCCTCTCCTTGAACTCTGAGTAAGTCGCCAAAGACATCAACATTATGAACAGCCCAAAGAACACCATCAATGGCAGTGGAGGTGCAGATAGTGAGTCTAGGGTTTGATCTTTCCAGCTTGCACCCCTTCTTTCTCTCACAAACCAACCCATTTTTTCAATATTTCTCTTTTTTTTGTTTTTTGGTGTTCTCTACGAAATCTCTCCTACTTGCGTATTTTTGAAGAGTGATGGATGTGTAGAATATATGAGTATGCTGATGATATTTATATTTGGGCCGAGTTTTCTATTTCAAATTCTATTGCAATTGATATGCACATTATAAAGATTATTGCATCCTCTATTTTGTTTAAAGAAAGATTTTATATATGATTTTAAGACGTTAATATTAAATGATTCTCCTTTCTAAATATTTAAATTTTTAGATGAAATGATCGTTTAACATGGTATCAGAATCAGGCTTAAGAACAACTTATGAATTCAAATATCATTGTCATCTATTCTCAAAGGAACAATTATATATGAGGAGTGTGTGTTAAGAATATTGATATCAAATGATTTTTCACTATAAAAATATATATAAATTTTTAAATAAGGTGATCATCTCACAATTATATATATAAAATTCACATTATTTATATATTTATAATAGAAGATTCTTGATATATATTGTGGGGTTAATGTTAGAGCATAAATTCTTGACGATGAGATTGTCGTATTGATGGCGAAACTTGATTTGCCTTTCAAAGGGGATCGATGCGAAAAGGGGATTTTTAGTTCTTTTCATATTTACGAAGGAAGAAAAAGGCAAAAGAATATATTCATGCACTAATCTACGGCTGTGATCGTGCAACATATATACACTCATCATCATCCATTAAAAGTTGTATTTTGTATTTGGAGCTATCGTTTACTTTGAGTGATGAGATTAAGTCGTCATAAATGAATAATTAATAAAATGTATGATGAGATTAAATTGTATCATTAATATTCATATTTAAGTCATATATTTATCATGATTAATCATCTGTTTATCTAAATACAAATAAACAAGACATTGAGTTAGATATCCAATCCAATCCTCACAAGTAAATAAAACCGGAATATTTACAAGTCTCGGGATAGGCGTAGTGCAATTATTTGCAGATCGCTTTGTGCGGTTCAAAGTAAATTTAAGTGCATAATTAATTTTAATTATTTATTAGAATTTGTTTAATTCTATAATACACCGAGACTTCACCAAATTAGTTCTGTGTAGTTTCAAATACGTATTAGACATCGAGACGACTCTGATACACGTTGAGCACGGTATTTATGTGTCCAAAACTTAAAAAAAAAACATCATGTCGGGCATGTTGATTAGCGTGTCGAACACGTGTAATAATACGATTATGATTCCTTTTAACAATTTTAAGAAGTATTGTGACTTAAAAAGATACCCAATTTGACTTCTCATTCCCCAAAAATTGTGAAAACACATTTTTTTTCTTCCCATCAATTTATCCTCGCTTTGTTTTTCAATATATATTTCTTCTCTATTACCTATTTCATTAGAAGAACTCACCATAAAACAAGTATATAAATATATCTCTGAAATAATCTTTGTTAAAGAAAAAATCTCTTTTGCTTATAATAATAAAATAATTATATATATTTTTGAACCATTACTTGGATTTAATAATTTAGAATTAAGACATTTTCATATTATTTTAATATTAATTTTCATTCTTTATCTTATGGTGTCGCAAAATATTATATATTTTAATATTATGAATATATATAATAAACTATATATTATAATCGTGTCGGTACCATATTTTATTTTAAGTTTTTGAGATTTTTTTTTATCACGGGATTTGTGTCACCGTGTTCGTTTCCATGAATTGTAAGTCCAATCTTTGAGGTTAGTGGTAAATTAGCTAGGTTGTCCCTTTATTTTCTTTTTTACTCTAAAAAATATGACATTTATAATATTTAATTACTATAACAAAAATTTGAAATGCGGTCAATAATAATTTATCATGTTTGCATATCGACTATTGAAATATTGTCTAGTTTTTTTTTTAACTACAAAAATTTGATTTTTCGAAATATTTAAGTACTATAGTAAAAGTGTGAAAAATTATGATGAATAGTAATTATTCATAACTGTACAACTGTTATTAGAATTCAACAAGTGAGGCCCAAATAGCCATAATGAAAAATTATGGCAAAATACTATCTCCAAAACTAGGAATATGATAAATATTAATTAATCATAGTCACAATTTAAAGTTTTACATTGATTTTGTTGATTGTGGTTGAAAATATTGATTTATCATATTTTTTTTGTAATAATTAGTTATGATTTAGGAAATAATCAAAACCGAGACTACGCAGAAATTTATAACATAGTAATTTTGGAGATGAAATAATCAATTTATATATCATTGCATCATAAATTTTAACCATTAACAGCTATAAAAAAATCAATATATTAATTATTAATACATGTTAGTAATTTATAATTAACTAATAATTATTACTAAAACATACAAAAATATCGTCCTATAACCTTATTTATTTTTCTTAAAAAACAAAAATTATCAAAATTAACCCCAAGTCCATCGGCACTCGAACATCCCATGACCTTATAATAGGGGTGCAAACGAGCCGAGCTCGAGCTCGACGAGTTTGTATCCTACAGGCTCGAGCTCGAGCTCGTAGATAATGAGCTGAGCCGAGCAGAGCTCGAGCTCACATTCGGCTCACGAGCTCGATTTTTTTTTTTTTCTAAAACAACGGAAATATATGGACTATTCTATATTGGAATACATTATTCAAAAATTTAATATGAACTAGAAAGAATACATTCGCAAAAAGCAAAAAAGAAAAAAAAAAAAAAAGCAATACGATAAAAGAATTAAGTTCAATGCTCAAACTAACAAGTAGCACCCATGAATTAAATTCAGCTAAATTTGTACAACCCCATCAGTCCAATCATTTAAGTTTACAAGCAACCCATTGAAACAATAAAAAAGCTAAACATTGTCAAGACGAACCACTACGCCTTCTCCTTCATAAAAAAGCTAGGATATAGTTTCATATACCATATTGGATTTATAACGATAAAAATCATATGACTTGTATTAAATATATTTTTACAAAAAAATTGTCGAGACGTGCTAAATTATTGATTAAGCTTGTTTCTAGATAATATAAACCAAAATACCATATGTTAATATCATCTAAAACTTAAATATAAGATATTGTAATAATTCTAATATATGGTAAATTTGAAACAAATGCATTTTGTTGTAGTAGATATTAAAATTATAACGATAAAATTCATACAAACTGTCTCGAATATTCATTTTAAAAAAATTTATCAAAACGTTTAAGCTTGTTTTTGGATAATATAAACTAAATTACCATAGTTTAATATCATCTAAAACTAAAATATGACATATTGACTAATAATTTACTATGTGATGAATTTCGAAACAAATGTATTTTGTTGCAATGAATATTGTAATGTAACAATAAAATTCGTATGAATTGTATTGGATATTTATTTAAGAAAATATCAAACTCGTACTAAGTTGTTGCTTAAGTTTATTTTTAGAATATATAAATAAATATACCATATTTTATTATTATATAAAATTAAAATAAAAAATATATTGATTAATAATTCTAATATATAGTGAATTTTTAATATAAAATTAATATGATATTAAAATATACTTAAATATATAAATATATGTATAAATAATTTTTTTTTTTTTTTTAAAAAAAGGTGTGAGCTCGCGAGCCGGCTCGCGAACTCACGAACACAAGTAATTGAGCTCGAGCTCGCTAGGAGCTCGAGCTCGAGCAGGCTCGCTCAACTTGCACCCCTACCTTGTAATTTAAAAAAAATCTATTAATTAGGGCTACATCAGAATAGATTGGGCCTCCTAGAAACTTAACATAAAGTCCAATTATGAATTTGAACAAAAATTGGATTCTTAGACCCATGAGCTGAGCCCAGAATTATGAGCTTTGAATGAAACGCGTAATTATGTCCGTTGGTACCCAAAAGAAATAAGGGTTACTTACACTTAGACCCCTCTAAAAATGTGAAATTATACTTTTTTTTAAAAAAAATTTAAAATTATATTTATACCCTTTTTAAAAGTTCTCTGTTTATAGCTGACCCACTTCCGTTAGTGTTTGGACCAAAAATATTTACGTCAACAAAAAAATCACTTAAATTATTAATTTTGCCCCTCATTTAATATTTTTATGAATATTTTTATACTTTTAAGGAGATAAATATAAATGTATATGTAGAGAGTGAGTCACATTATCATTTTTTTTTTTTTTTACATGGAGATGTTAAATGAGGTGTAAAATAAAATATTTATGTAATTTTATTTGTTAATGCCAGTATTTTTCATCAAAATCCTAACGAAAGGGGGTCAGGTGTAAACGGTAAGTTTTTAAAAGGGGTGTAAATGTAATTTTAAAATTTGTTTAGGAAAAAGTATAATTTCGTATTTTTAGAGGTGTTTAAGTGAAATTAACCCAAGAAATAAAGAAGACAAAAACCCTTCACTCTCTCTGCTCTCAAGTTCTTTCTTTCAGACAAAAATCATCTAAAATTCAGTTTTTCTTCCTAATAATCCACATTATCAACTGGCATTTTGATCACAACGTTCGCAGAATGCCTGAAGAAGATTCGAAGCCAGTGAAGAAAGAGGAATTTGAAGACGAGGACGAAGAACAGAGCATAGCATCCGCTTTCGCTAGCCGCAAGAAGAAAGCACTAAACAACAACAATGCCGCCCCAAAATCGAAGCTGCAAGTCGAGAAAAAGGTGAAAAAAGAGGAAGCTGATGAAGATTTCAAAGAGCCCGCGTCGAATAAGGCCTCCAACAAGGCTAATAGTAAGGTAAAGACTTCAAATTTTTTGTGGGTTCTGTTTGAAGTTGCTGATCAGTGAGCGGGATTCCGTGTTCTGGTGTTGATTTTTGGTGGGTTGTGTGTGAAGGGGCAGAAAAAGAAGAAGAAGGAAGAAGAGGCAGAGAAGACAAAGAAAGGAAGTAAAGCTGCTGACAGTAAGGATGCTAAGAAAAGAGAAAAGAAAGTGTTTGATTTACCAGGTCAAAAGAGGGATCCTCCTGAGGAAGTAAGCTGTTTTTGTTCTTTAGTTTTGAATTTATGTGTGATTTTTATACCTAGAATGACTCAATGAATGCTTGTTTTTCTCTTAATTTGGTTTTCAGAGAGACCCGTTGAGGATTTTCTATGGAACCTTGTACAAGCAAGTGCCGGCTAGTGAGATGGCAGCAATATGGTATGTCTTGTTTGTTTTCTAATGTTTTGATTTCTGAAGACAGCTCTGCAATGAATATGAATTGCTACTTGGTTCAAAGAATGTTACTTGATGTAGAAATGTTCTTGTTTGTTGGAAGTCTACATTGCTGCCCAGTGGTTCAATCTTAGTTTCTATTCATCATTCTGTAATTAGAAGGGAGGCTGGCATTACAGATTTTCTGTTTGAGGAGAAATCTTGAATCGAATAGTTGAATTATATAGTTCTAGCAATGTTTCTTGCTGATATTATAGCACAGGTTGAAGCATAGTTCTCACAAGGTCTTAGAGCTAATCGCCATTCTTTTCTCGTAGCATGTTATAAGCTCCAAAGCATATGCCTGCAGTTTAAGTTAGTGAACCACCCCTTTTTTGTAATGTTGCATGGTGATAGTTCCTGTCGAATGAATTTTTATCTACTGAAGAATTATTCAGGAGACCAACTATCAAGATCTGAAGTGTTGGTTGAATCTTATGACATTCCCTTTCTTCTAACTTTCTGGTTTTTCCGGTTATTGTTCCATTCAGTAGAATAAGTAAGAACAGAATAATAAATTCTGCTTTTCGAATCCTTGAGAGTGTGCTGTTTGAATTGTAACATGTTTCTGTCTTTCCAGAGTCGGTGTTAAGTTGGAGAGACCGTCTGCTGTAATTTTTACCACTTTTATGTTTCTACTTATGTGCGTAATCGGGATATACTTTGGACCTACAGTAAACATGATAGGTACACTTTGTTATATTACACTATTCTACATGTATTTGTCAATGCAGTATGCACAAGAGCAACAGGTTTTCTTATACTTTCACTTCTCCTGCCTTCCTCAAACATAAGACGTTATGATGCAATAAGGTTTATGCCATTCTTGTCAACCTTTTATCAGTTTCGATGTTTTATTCTTACATCAATGACCATACCTTTGAGCAATTCTATCCATCAGTCCATCAATGTAGATCATTTCCAATTCTACTCATCAGCTATAGGTAGAAAACCTTTAGTTTCTATGCTGACTTAATGGTCGTACTCGTCATCTTTAAGATTCTTGTTCTTGTTTCTCATCTGTTTTCTGATATTTTTTCTTGTTCTTGTTTCTCGTCTGTTTCTGATACTTTTCCCTTGCGTTCTAACTTGTAGGATGATGGAGTCCGGTTTGCTTCCAAAGGAGGAGGCGAAGAAAGTTTTCGACAGAAAACAGAAGAGGGCTCAGCAGCAAAAGCTCCGTTCACCAATGAAAACTGTTGTCAGTGTTAAGAAGAAAGCTGCTGTTCAAAAGAAATCATCGACTCCCGTCTCGACCCAGAAAAAGAAAACACCAGATACGAAAGTCGCCTCGAAGCAGTCGACGAAACGCAAGATCAAGAATGAATCTTCTGAAGATGACACAGATGATGACTTTGTATTGAGTGCTAAAATGTGTAAGAAACAGAGAGCATCTTAGGTGACTTTCTTACTTGGTCTGAAAATTGCTCATTTGTATCCTAAGAAAGTCTTAGGTATCATGTACTATGTTAATCTTCAGTGAAAAGACTCTTCTTTGCCTCTTTGGCATTTGCAGTACATATAGTCCTAATTTTTTTCTTTTTAATTAGGGTAAATTACATCTATCTCCTCCAAAGTTTGGTATAATTACAAATACCTTCTCGTTATTTAAAAAATTACTAATACAAGGTTTATAATTTTTAACAAAAGGCCAGAAATTGACCATTTTGTCCTTAAATTTTTTATCAAAATTGTAAAAAAATCACTCGAGGCAAATTGCATTATTCCTTCTCTGTGTAAGAAACTTAAAAAATCTCTCCCTACGCATTGTAGTCCAAAAAATTTAAGAATTACATAAAAAATAATTTAGTGCATAAGGGCATTTTCGTCAGTTTACCATAAAAATTGATGGTAATATTTGTTAGACGGTTACAAATCTCAGGGAGTATTTGTAATTATGTCAAATCTCAAGGGAATTAGATATAATTTACCCTTTTAATTATATTATTTCTTCAGTTTCATTTTTTTTTTCTAAATTTTATATACATATTCTCGACTGAGATTATTGATGTAAAATCTTATATTGAAAGGAGATCCCGAATTTTTTGTTTGATTAGTAATGACAATTATGTAATTTACTATTGAAAAACTAGCGTACAATCCGTGCTGGTTATATAATTTTTTTTTTTTTTTTTAATTATAATTTTTTATAGTATATTGCTTAATAAAGAAATCTTTTTCATAAAATAAAACTTTTTATTTTTGAAAAGTAAAATATAATAATTTTAAATTTTTAATCTATTTTATATTTTTCTACTCATACAATATATATTTTACTAACCAAAATTTATATTTTATGAGTATTATTTTAAATAGTTATAATATTCTATTGAATATATAGATCACTGTTTTTTTTTTATTTACAAATATCCAATTCTAAGAAAAATATAAAAAATAAAGAATTAGTTAAATATATTTTTTTGTTAAATTTATCTTCCCTCAAACTCTATATTAAAATAGATAAATTTAAAATGATTGTACATTGTAAAAAATAAAATAAAATATAAAACATGAATAGAAACTTATTTTTAATAAGTTATAAGAAAGATAACTGCAAAAAGAAAAAGAAAAAAAAAAGATGGACGATAAAATAAAATAATTTTAAAATTTCAATATCATTTCATCAATTTGAACAAGAAAAAAAAATAAGGAGTAAGCATGAACATGGATTAAAGTTTCGTTTCCAACAAATGTTTTGAATTTTTAAATATTAGAAACTTTTCGGACACGTTTCGGAATTGCTATGGAAAAATTGTAAAATTAAAGAAACATACATAATAGTCATAGAAAAAATTTAAAATATTATATTTCTTTTTTTAATTCAAATATATGTAGTTTAATTTTGTATCATTTAGCCAATTAACATTATTTTTATGTAGTATAACTATGTATTTGGAGTTATTAATTGATGTAGTTGCTATTGAAACTAATAATAATATAATATTTATGTTTAACTATATGTTATAAAGTATTTATATTACGTTGATACTTATACATATAACATTACTAATTTAGCTTAATATTAAATTTGTTATCATGAATGAAATACTTATGTATAACACAAGAATTTATATATTTGTTGCTAAAAGTATGAAATAAATATTTTGCTGAAAAATTAGGAAAAATAAAAAATTTCTTAGGAAACTCAAAGATTTCGAAGGAAAAATAAAAAAATTGAAGTGTTTCGAAGGAAACTAGATAATTTCAAAATTACCATGTATTTTTGTTTCCATAACATCAAAAAGGGAAACGTCTCCATAGTTTCGATGGAAACGCATAAAAATTTTGAACTATGAGCATGAAATGAGAAAATAAAATGAGTACAGATAAAAATAAAATAGCTACGTTCAATTAAATCATAAAGGAAGAAAAAGACTTGCCTCGGTAGAAAATAAAATTTTTGCAGATAAGATGTTGTTAGAAAAGAGCTCGAATTACACACACATGAAAATACATATATTTACATGTAAAGGTAAAAAATTACAAAGCATATAATCTTAGAGTTGGCTTAATCATACTTAAATAGTTCGAGGAATGAATTATATGTAAATTAAAATTTGGTGATTCCTTCCATCTTGTAAAACATCATCTGAAGGCAAATAATAATAAAAAAAAATTTTACAAAAGTACAAAAAAATTAAACTATAAAATAAAAATTTAATAGATGAAACTATACTATATAAAAAGAAACAAGTGTATAAAAAGATAAAAAGGGTAAATATTTAAATACATAAAAACTAAATGTCAAATTAAATAGAATCTTACAAATAAATACTAAACAAAATATGTACCTATTAGCAAGGAAGGAATTGGTTCCTTTTTGTTGAAAAACAAAAACAAAGTAGAAAAGAAGTCTAAAAAAGAGCAAAAAAGTTAAACTATAAAATAAAATTTTAATGGATGAAACTATAATATATAGAAAAAAGAAAAAAGTGTATAAAAATACAAAGGTGTAAATATATTTTTAACAGAAAAAAAAAAACGAAATGGTAGTTTGAGTAGAATTATACAAATAAATATTAAATGAAATATGTTCCTATTAGCACTAAATGAATTTGTTCCTTTTTGCTGAAAAAAAAAAACAAAACAGATAGGAAACCTGAAAAAGAACACAAAAAAAAAACCTATAAAATAAAAATTTAGTGGATGAAACTACAATATATAAAATAGAAATGGTGTATTAAAAAAATAAAAAAGATAAATACTTAAACATAAATAAAAACTAAATGATAGTTTAAATAGAATTATACAAGTAAAATGAAAATATAATGGATGTAATTATAATATATACATAGAATAAATAAATTTTAAAAATGAAATATGTACTTATTAACATTAAACAAATTAATTCTTTCTTGTAGAACAAAATCAAGCACTCGCCATATAAATCTAAAAAAATAAACACCAAAAGATAAATAAGTACTAAATTTAATAAAGATAAAATAAGAAAATGATAGAGATTGTTAATTTTTTTAAGTATCATAAAAAATAATATATAAAAAATAAGATAATCATGATAAAAGTAAACATCATTTTTGCTATAGCATATGAGTGCAAAGACAAATAAATATTGAAATTTAGCATACATAAATATATGAGCAAGGGATATAATTTATTAAATGCTTAACTTCAAAGATTACGGAATAAAAAATAAATAAAATAATATTATAAAAAGTGTAAGACATCACTTCATACACAGAAGGGCAATGAAAAGATGTATACATAGTGTTAAGTTTGAAACCGTTTAATGGAGAAAAAGGAATTAATTGATAATATTGAGCCTATCTAATAAATGAAGAGATGCAAAATAGACTTTGTTCTATTTAAATACAAATATGATGAAAACCACTATCTATAGGTAATCAATGGTTTGGATACACACAAATAATTTATCTTTTAAGATTTTGATTTGATTTGGATCTTTTAAGTGTTAATAAATAAAAATTAATCATAAAAATAAACCAAGTTAAGATAAATACATTTTGAATTAATATCAAATAAAATTTAATATTAATTATTAAATTAGAATTTTAATCTTGGAGATAAATTCTCGGATAAATACAAATAAATATTTAATATATTTAAAATAGATGATAATTCAAATAAATAAGATTTTTTTCTTGTTAATTAAAAAGTGAATTATAATCTTGGAAATAAAAGTTTAGATAAATACAAAATAAATATCTACTATATTTAAAATATGTGATGTTTCTAACCGGTGTTTTCTTGAAAATTTAAAAATTCAATTATAATATTGAAAATAAGATTTTAGATAAATAGAAAATAAATATTTAAGATATTTAAAATAAATAATATTTCTAACCAATAATTTTTGTTTTACAATTAAAAAATCAATTATAATCTCAAAGATAAGATTTTGGATAAATACAAAGTAAATATTTAATATAGATAATTGGATAATATTTCTGACCAATGAAAATTTTTCTTAGTAATTAGAAAACTCAAAACTCTAAGAATATTGAGAATTGAGTCAAAATTGGCTCAAACTTCATTTTGCTATATATATATATATATATATGTATAAGAAATTGTGTTTTCAATTTTTGTGTGAAATGAAAATATATTTGAATTAATTAATGAAATTGTATTTTATATTGGATTGTGGTATCAAATTAATATATTTTAAATGATAATACGATTAAATAAATATATTTTCACTTTAATAACTATTTCAAAAATTGAAAATGAAAACATAAACAAACTGATGTACAAATAATTCACAACTCTCGATAAAATAAAACAGTCTAAACAATCTAAAACTTATTGCAAAATATGCAACGAAATATATGATCATATGCGCTCTTACAACAAGAATTGAATTGTATATATTTTTGTAAATATTCACTAATTTAATCATAGTTTTTTTTAAAAAAAAAAATAGATTCGTACACTAAAAGAAATATATTCTTTTATTATTGTTAAGTGCCATAGTTAAAAATAATAAATCACAGTGGATACTAATTAATATGATTGTGCAACAGTTATTAGTCATTGTTTCTGCAAACGAGGTTAAAACATTTGTTGCAGCTAAAAATTATAATAAATATTTTGATCATAGGTAAAATCATAACGAATATTGATTATCGTGGTCAAAACTTAAAATTTTAAATTGATCTTGTTTGATTATAATACTATATATTTATATTTAGTATAATTTTTAAGTGAAAATAATTTATAGGGCAGGAAATAATTAATCTTTTTGCAGTGACATTTTAAAGATTTCTCATGTAATGATGTTTACTTTTGAAGTAACCCTTTTCAAAGTACAAATGATATCACTCTTGTAGTCTTATTCAACTATGGTTCTAAGAGAAATTCTAAGACATGTGAAATTTACTATTATTTTTAAGGTAAAATTACATTTTTGTTCCTGTAACTTTCGGTTATTAGTATTTTTAGTTCTATAATTTTCGCGGTTTACAGATTTTGTTATTTTTTTGACACATTTAGTCCTACACATATCAATTTTGGTCATTTTTTAACACATTTAGTCATGCCTTTACACTTTTGATCCACCGGTAACTTTTTCGGGCAATTTGATTGGCCGAAATACCACGTCAAATAGCACATCATCTGCCACGTGAGGTTTGTAGATAGGTAAAATTATATTTTTGGTCCTGTAACTTTAGGTCATTAGCACTTTTAGTCCTGTACCTTTCGCGGTTTACACATTTCGTCCTTTATTGGACACATTTAGTCCTGCATATCTCAATTTTGGTCCTTTTTTAATAAATTTAGTCTTGCCTTTACATCTTTTAGTCCACCAATTAAAGAAAAAACATATAACAAATGAAAAATGGAGATACAATGAACATAGAATTTTGAAAGGTGCCATAGGCCGTTATTTGAACACACAAGTATACACGATTTATTGATTCACACAAAAGAAAGTTCAAAAGGAGCACAACTTGATTTATTCACAATTAAAAAAAAGGGCCAATAGGGAAGCATCTCTTCCCCTCATTATGAGGGAGCAGCTTATGGTAATGAGTTTTATGCTTTTTTCACTTTATTATCTTCTTTTTCTTCGTCATCATCGTTGTCTTCTTCCTCCTCTTTAACTTGTCTCTTTGGACCTGAAGGAGGGGTTTTTGTTCAAAAAATTCATGTACCATATGGTGCACTAAAAAAAAAAAATACTATTGCTACATTTTTAATAACTATAGCTAAAAACCGTGCGAAATAGCTTTTATTAACTACGATTTAATAAAAACCGATATAAAAACTAGATTTTTCACCATGAAAAAATTATTTGCCACGGCTAAGACCCGTAGTAAAAACATTGGTCATTACATTTGAGATTCACGCCTTCACGACAAAAGAAAAAAAAAAAGCAAAATTATATTTTTGGTCCTGTAACTTTAGGCCATTAGCACTTTTCGTCCTCTTTTTGACACATTTAGTCCTACACATCTCAATTTTGGTCCTTTTTTTAACAAATTTAGTCCTGCCTTTACATTTTTGATCCACGGGTAAATTTTTCAGCCAAACGAATTCCACGTCAATACACACGTCATCTGGCACGTGTTATTGACGTGGCATTCCGGCCAAACAAATTGGCCGAAAAATTTATCGGTGGACCAAAAATATAAAGGCAGGACTAAATTTATTAAAAAAAGACCAAAATTGAGAGGTGCAGGACCAAATGTGTCAAAAAAAGGACGAAATATGTAAACTGCGAAAGATTCAGAACTAAAAGTGCTAATGACCTAAAGTTACAGGACCAAAAATATAATTTTTTTTTATTTTAGTTTTAGTTTTTTAAATAAAAAGACTATGCATATATATATATATATATATATATATATAATAAAATAGGAATCAGAGACGAGAAGGGTGTAGATCGAGCAGTCGGGTTTTTCTTACTTTGTGTATAATTACATTATTATAAAAATATTTACATGAAATTCAATTTGTGTTTTTCATAAGAATTAAACCTCAACGATTAGGATTATTAAACCGAAAATTGTATGTATTAATATAAAATAATAATGATGGCGATGAAGCAAATAAATAGAAGAGATAATTATATCACCCCTGATGTTCAATATAATTATACATAAATTTCATCTGATTTGAAAAATCACATCTAATACCCCTGATGTTTATTTCGACTAACAAATAGATTTTTCCTTTATTAAAAATCCATCAAATTTGGTGATATTATTAAAAAAATTTGAATAAAAATCTATATTTACTATGAGTTGACTTATTACTACCTTATTGCTGGTCAAACAAATTTTTTTTCTGATCATTCTACCTTACAGCGGTGAAGATACCTTCTCATATGCATTACCGTATGAAAGAGTATAAGGACAGTTGATCATAAAAAAATTTAAGACTTTCAATAAGTCAGTAATAAGTCAATCAAGGATTAATATAAGTTTTTTTTAAATTTATTTTTACTAATATCAGCAAATTCGATAAATTTTGACTAATACAAAAAATTATTTGTTAAATGAAAATAAATTTTTAGTACTAAATATAACTTTTTAATTATAAAAAATATAATTATGCCAAACTTGGAAAGATGACATGAATTATCCCAAAATAAAATCTGATACATGATAAAACATATTAATGCATGCATTGGCATAAACCCTAGGCGACACCCATCTCTAGTTGCTCGGCACGTGGCATCACCAACTCCCTTCTCTCTCCCCTCTATTTTACCTTTTTCACAAAACCTCTTCTTCTTCTCTCTCCCCCTCTCTCTCTCTGGAAATCCGCCATTACCGTCTGCTAATCGCTTCAGGAGAAAAAGACAGAAAAAAGTGGAAGAGAGAGAGAGATAGAAGAAAAATCAACGATGAGAGAGAGAAGTAGTATTGAACAGACCTCTCTCCTTGCTTCTGCTACAGAGGATGAAATCTTTGTCGCTAAAATTCTACTCGATCTTCCAAGTATGATCGGACTGCTTGACTCTCTCGCCGGATTCCAATGGGGTAGCAAGAGGAGGAGATCTAGCTTGGTTGAGGGTCCATCGTCTTCTCGTGCACCCTCGTCGCGGTCTCCGACCGACGTCGAAATTGAAGAGAGAAAGCCCCAAGCCAAAGCGGAGGCCGCCGCCGCCGCGACGACCAGCAGTCCTGTCTCTCCGCTCCATTTTTCGCCCAGTGAATCTGATGAAAAACCCAGGCATACTTTGAAGAAAAGTTACAAAAAAAGGGTATGCTAGTTAGACCTTATGCAACTGGATTTTTGTCTCAGTTTTCTCCCATTACTGACTTTTATCCTTCTTCAGTATTATTTTAACTACCGAAATTTATCAAACTTTTTTTCATTGATCTGCAGTCAAAGGAGCAGTATATTGATACGATAGAAGAATTAACTCAGCGCAGGGATTTGCTTAGAGGGGTGAGTTTGCAAAATCCCTTCTTAACAGAATTGTCTCTTCTTCCTCTCCTCTTCATCTTCTCCATGTATAACTGTTTTACTCGACGTGGGTCTCTCTTAGTCAATTCGTCAAACATCTCCCACATTATCTTATCTTGGTCTATTCTCTACGGAACAGGAGATTGAAAATGTGACCAAGTATTACAACAAGTTGAATGCCTACAATTTACAACTCAAAGCATTGAAACAAGAGGTACTCAGATCATTAATTGCTCATCTCCTTTTCAATTTTCATGCTATGTTCATCGTGAGAATCCTGGTTCATTTGGTTTCTACTTTCTATTTCAAATCTTTACACAGGTGCTAAATCCTTGCATAAAAAGAGAGAACCCTGAAACGGAAACAAGCAGATGGATGAATCTTGGACTGCAATTAACCCAACAACATAACCAAATTGGTGCAGTAGCGCCTCAGCAGCAGCCGCTGGTTCCGGATGAGATGGCAGAGAAATTTCAGCATTCATTGGGCCCAATCACAACCCAATTCTACGGTGGGCTTGGACCAGTCAGCCATGTGGGCTTACTGGGGATCCCTGACCTGAACATCTCTGCTCAAGGCCAGCCGTTGGATATGAGCAGTGGAATAGCTGATAGACGGGCCAGATGTGCTGAAGCAAGGAGGAGGAGGAGAGGTATCATGAAGATCAAGTCTATGAGGAGAGCTTGTGGTATTAAATTGGGAGGACGGAGATGATAATATAGTGTTCTTTTTGGGGTATTTGTTGATATTTGCAATTCTTTAGGGGGGCGGGGGGATAATTTAATATCTGGAAGTGTAAATAGTTAGTGGGATTGTTTTGTGGAAATAGTTGACTGAATCTCCTCCTTCATTGTATTAATTATTTTAGTTTTGGCTAATTGCTCAGTAACATTACTCTTTAATTTGTTATCACAAATATTGGATGTGTGACGTGTAATTTAAATTTTTATTTTATTTTTTAATCAAATAAAAGAAAGATAAATGAAATATAAATAATTATAAATTTAATAAAATGAATTAAGTTTAAGTAGATATAAGTTAAAAGTTATTTGTATCAACAGTTAAAGGGATGGAATTTTGTGAACAAAATAAATTTGGGTAAATTATAGTGACACTCCCTGAGGTTAGGCTTAATTATAAAGACACTCTCTGTCTTTTGTGAAATTACAGTTACACCCCTGAAGTTGTTATTGTATTACAACTACACCCCCTATTCAAAGGCAAAATTTACACTAATATTTCCAAAAAAACATTACACTAATACCCCTCAGGGGGTGTAGCTGTAATTTCGCAGAAGAGATTGAGTGTTTGTATAATTGGGTCTAACCTCAGGAGGTGTTAATGTAATTTACCCAATAAATTTATATTAGAGGAATTTAGTTTTGTTAGTTTAGAGGTCTCCCCATTAATAAACTAACTTTCCAAATAAACTTGATATCTTAAATTTTTATTATATTTAATTACATAAAAGACAAAATAGAAAAAAAATATTTTAGGCATCTTCCTTATTAAATAGCACATATAATAAATAAATAAAAAATTGGTAAGCAAAGGTTGAATTATTTTGTGTGATTGGCTAAGTGTGAAATATGCGTGCTTAAAAAAGAAAAAGAAATCATTAGTTTAGATTGTGGGATGGGATCAATGATTGATAGATATCTGTTTGATAAAATTTTGTCCAACCTTGAAAAGTTGAGTACTAAGAAATAAATAAAATGAGTTTAATATGTCCAACTATGTTAAGTCCAATAGGTACGGGGAGGCAAATAGCACTGCTGATTATCTAGCGAGCAAAAGACAGCTGCAGCCATTTTGGACATTTTGCATATCATAGTTGTCCCCTATTTTGAAAGTAGATCGCTATAATGTTTGTATAAGAACTAACATCCCCCCTTTTCCAAACTCCAACGGGTCATTTATTATTTTAGATGAAAAAATGGTGGATTATGTCCGTTTGAATAAAAATAGTTTTTTTTTTTTTTTTTTGATTTGGCAATTTCATTAATTAGAATCGAAGGAGATCAGGGCGCGGGGGGGGGGGGGGGGGGGGGGGGGGGGGGGGGGGGGGGGGGGGGGAGGGGCAGTACGCCCCATGAGCCCATTTGACGACAACATGTGCTAACCCATTACAAAGTCTTGAGATCTTTCTAAAGTCTCAATATGGTCTTTTCTCGCAGATTATCTTAATCTCTGCAATATCTATTTGCGCAGCCTTGTCTGCCTCATCAACGCGGCCTTTGATCTATTTAATTGCATTTGTTGAATCAGTTTTCAAAAATTGCTTTTTCCATATTCAACTCATGGATTTTTTTCCGCTGCATTTCGGATAGCTCGAAGTTCTGCAAGGGACGCGTCGGCTACGTGAGTGACTGAAACTTCAGCAAGGAAGATGGCGCTCTGTTGGTTTCGACCAATAAAAGCAGCAACACATTTGTCTTCTTTGGGTGCAATATCAGAGTTGATTTTCACCCAATCCGGTGGCGGGGGGTCCCATTCGCAGTTATCCTGAGTTTTGGTTGTCCTTGAGGCTCTTCCTTTGAGATATTTTTCTGAGCTTTTAGCAATCAAATTTGCAATGACTTCAGGATAGTGATGTTCTTTACCATGCAGTCTATTATTTATTTCTTTCAATGTAAGCTCAAGTGTGATTGCCCAAGTGGTGAGGAATTCCAAAAGGCAGTCGTCGTCCGATAGGAAATTAGCTCTTGGGTCCGAGATGATAAGAAGCACTCTTTAAGTGATAAGTGGGACAATGGATGTAGTCGCGCTTGCCATTCAGAGAGAAACTACAATCTTTTCGGAAAAGGACAACAAAGGAAAAAGGTGATGCACGTCCTCCACCTGCGAACAAAGAGGGCATTCAGTACTTTGGAGTTGGAAAACTTAAGAGAGTTTACCTCGGGTTGGCAAGACATCAAAGAGAGTTCTCCACAAATCTTAAGTCTATTATGGAGGTCCAGGCTTCAAATTCATGCGCCAATAGTTGCATCATTGTTGTCCACTGTGATGGAGGCCTTTTGGATGGTTTGGAAGGCCGATTTGGCTTAGAACCTCCCTAACTTAGAGGGAGCCCAAAACCGTTTTGAGGGTTCCATTAAGATTGGAATTTGGATTTGTTTAATTTCGTTGATCACCTCCCTTGAAAAGAATTGCTGAATGATATGAAAGTTCCATGGATACGTCTCATGTTCCATCAATTCACAAACATAATTTGGCCACTCTGGAATGGATTCGGACAAAGGTGGAGGAATGTATCCGTTTATTGTGGGGATACATGGTTGGTCCCAAATTCGGGCAAAAATGTGTGTTGAGACAGGAAAGCAGGCTCCGCTTTTGATCACCTTAGCACACTTGCAAATATATTGTGAATCCAAGAAGCTCCTTTGACCTGCAAAGTCGGAAACAAATCGGTATCATTTTTTAGGTATTTAGTGCATAATAAATTGCACAATAGTTTGTCCGTTTTCTGGAAGAACATGCCAAGCTAATTAAGCAACAAGAGCTTGATTAAACTCAGAAAATTTTCTAAAACTCAGTCCTCCCTTATTCTTTGGAAGGAAAAGTGAGTCCCACACCTTGAGAGGAAGAAAATGGCCATTTTGGTCCGAGGAGTACGTCTTCCACCAGAAACGTCGAATTATCACATCCAATTTGGAGAGATCTTCTTGGGAAGTGGAAATGTGGATATCTGGTAGACAGGAAGTGCTTGTGCAATATTTTTATTAAGATCATTTTCTTGGCTCCAGACAGATTTTTTGCCTTTCAAAGTGCCATCTTGTTGGTTAGTTTCTCCGTGATTCCATTGAAAACTTGTGTTTTGGTGATTGGTTTGCAGAATGGGAGACCCAGGTGTTTAGATTGATGTGAGCATTCAAACATTTGAAGGATCTCTCGTAGGGTTCACCTTTGTCGATTTTGGACGGCGTTGCTGAAGTGGATGAAAGACTTCCGGCTATTGAGAATTTGGCTAGACCATTGTTCAAACTTGTAAATGCACCTTTAGACTGTTTGATCTTTCTCGTCCGCCCAACAAAAAATAGTTAGGTCATCAGCATAGAATAAATGAGAAATCGAGGGGACATTTCTACATATTTTAACACCTATAAGATTCCCAATAGATTCCTCATGGATGAGCAGACGAGATAAAATTTCAGCATATATAATAAATAAGTAAAAGGGAAAGAGGGTCTCTCTATCTGAAGCCTCGAGATGGTCTGAAAAAATTGAAAGGTGCTTCATTAATCAAGATTGAGAAGCTTGGACTGGAAATGCACTGATAAATATGATTGACAAACAATTCACATATTCCGAGGCTTCTCATCATTTGGGCAAGGAATGGCCATTCAACTCGGTCATAGGCTTTTGTGAGGTCAATTTTAATAGCCATGTATCCTTTCAGTCCTTTTTTCCTATGAAGATAGTGCATGATTTCGTGGGAGAAAATAAAATTCACATTGATCGTTCTTCCCAGGACGAAGGCCATTTGGAGGGGGGAGATAAGTTTTGGAAGGATGATTTTCAATTTATTAGAAATCAGTTTGGATATGACTTTGTTGAAGTGTTGCAGAGATTGATGGGTCTAAACTTATCCACTGTATCCGCCTTGCAATTCTCTAGAAGGAGAGTGATAAAAGTATGGTTAATGGTTGATTGAAACTTTCCTGATGAGAAGAAATGGAGGACTGCATCAGTGAGATGTCCTCCGATGATGTGCAAGAACTTCTTGTAAAAGCTTGGTGGAAAATTATCCGGTCCGAGCTTTTGAAGTAAGCTACCTCAAAAACTGTATCTCTAGTTTCATCAGCTAAATAGACGGAGCAGAGTTCTAAGTTCTTGCTTTCAGTCACAACATGTGACATTAACTCATTAAAAAACTCAAAGGGGAGGGGATTAGAGTCATCAAAATCAGATTTAAAGAGTGATTTGAAAAAAGATGGGAATTCATTACCAATTGGATCCCAATCCATGACCACCTTATCGTCCTTAGTTTTAATTGAGTGGATGAAATTAGTTTTGGATTCAAGAACAACCGTAAGATGGAAAAATTTTGTATTGCCATCCCCATCCTCTATCCACTTTTGTTTCGCCTTTTGCCGCCACTTGGTTTCAAGTTTAGCCTACTGCTCATCCAGTTCACTCTGAAGGTATTCCTGAATCATGATGACTTCGCAAGTTTGGTCCAACGGTTGGAGATCATCCAACTTCTGTTTAATGAGGTTTATTTGGTCTTAACACCAACCAAATGAGATTTTATTCCATTTACGAAGTCCAGTTTTAGTTTCTCAATAAATTGAGCAATTTCATAGTCGGATTCCCTGAAACATTCAACAAACACATATCGGCAATAAGAGATTCACAAGTAAAGTCTCTAAGCCACATATCCTCAAAAAAGAAAGGCCGAAGTCTTTATATATCATTTGGGTGGGTTTCAAGGAGTAAAGAGGCGTGGTCAGAGGCGACTAGGGGTAGGTGTAGGATGTGGGCTTTTGGGTATAAGAGGCACCAATCTGGGTTGGCTGTCCCCTTGTTAAGTCTAGACTGGATGTTAGTCATCCCAGGTCTCTTGTTGGACCAAGTAAACCTATACCCTGAGACACCTAAATCAATGAGATTGCAGAGGTTGAATTCATCTTCCAGAGCATTCCTTAAGGCAGATGCAAAAGGTTTTCCCCCTCTCTTTTCCCTTTGGGACAAAACAACGTTAGAATCCCCATTCACCAGCCACAGTCCGTTATAAGAGTGACAGATATCGTTCAAAGTTTGCCAAAAAGTGGGTTTAAGGACTCGTGATGGCGAGACAGTGAACACCAGTAAATTCCCAAGTCATTGAATCCGCATTAAAGGAAATAAGAGCATTCATCATCCAAGAATTTTCAAATTAATAGTAACAAAAAAAGGGTTTCCAGGAAAAACAGAGGCCACTGGCCTTATTCACAGCATGTACAAAGTCAAAGTAAACAAGATTTAAATGAATAAGGAGGGAAGAAATCTTATCTGTGTGAACAATTTTTACTTCACAAAGGAAAAGGATATTAGGCTTGTGAGATTGAAGGAGGTCCCCTAGCATTCTCCTTGCCGCAGGCCGGGTCAACCCACGGCAATTCTACGTGATAATCTACATTGGTCGACTATTCCCGTGACCCTTTTTTAGGCCCTCGATCGAATTTGAGATTGAGATATTTTCCTTCACCAGATTGAGAAGTATGGGAGTAGGTTTCAGAAGATTTTCAGCAGTTGTTTTCTTACAGACCAATTTATGGCGATTTCTTGCTTTATCTTCATTTTGATGATTTTCCTCCTCTGTTGAACTGCAGTGTCTTCCTCCACAAGCTCAAGCACTAGAACTAGATTGTTATCTTGTGGTTTTGGGGTCACGCACCAGTAGAGGGGTTACTGGGATGGTGGGAGATACACGATAGAGTAGTTTGGCTACTATGGGGTGGGGGGGGGGGGTTGGAGAGCTTTCAGCTTCTATAGGGTAATATTGGTATCCAGTGTTGAAATGGGAGTTCTCTTCATCAGATTACAAGGATGGGGATGGTGACCATGGATGTTGGGCTTTTGGTCAAGGTTTTGAGGGTCCTGGGTTGGTTTGCTGGGGTTCATCTGAGCAATAGTTGATTTAGATTGATTAAGTGTAAGGATAAAGCTAGGTTGTATTGGGTCCATTGTGTAATGTTCTTGGTTATTGGGTTGAAATTGCATGGACCTAAAGTTGGGCTTGGTGGGTTGGCCTCAGTAGGGAAAGGCCCATTTTGGGCTTAGGAGACATCGACTAGGCGAGAAAAAAAAAATGGGCGGGCTTGGATGTTGACTCCACTGGATTCAGAGTCCAAGGCCAGATTGGGTAGTTGGGTTTTCTTAGGGGAATTTAATTCCCCAATGCCTTATTTGGGTTATTCTCTTTAAGCAGAAATGTCACAGAATGAGGGTTTTGAGCAGGATTTTCTTAGGGGTGTTTTTTCTGTTTTTGGTAGTGCAGATCTGAAAGGATTTCATTGTCGTAGTGGAGGAGGTCGGGGTTAGGTTTCCAGCCGGCAGAGTATGGTTGCCTTATTAATGTTGGCTTTGTACTCACTGAGGAACGGGTTTGGGATAGCTGAGTTTTCAGCTTTGATCCACGGGCCAAATTTGAAGAGTAGGTCAATGTTGGGGAGGGATGGGAGGGATAAAGTATAGGAATTGATTTTGTGACCCACAATACCACAAATATGGCAGAAATCTCCAAGATTCGTACTTGAGCTCCAGGATGAGGGACTTGTTGTCTAGGCACTTGAATAAGATGTGATCTTTGAGGGGCTCCACCACTGCTACTTTAATTCTAATTCGGAGGTCTTTCCCCTATCTATGACTTTCAGAAGAGAGATCAACATTGATAAATATTCCAATCATATTTCCAATATTTTTAGCTATTTTTGTGTTGATGAGCATAATTGAGAGCCCCGTAACTTGAACCCATATTTGAAATCTGGTGAGATCGACGTCAGTAAGGGCTTCCTCGGGGACCAAGGTTTCGACATAATAAGATTACCACAGAATGACCATGGACTTTGCCTCCAGATGCACTTGCGTTCTTGTTCATTATCAAGGAGAAAACTAGGGTATTTTGTTCGATAACATTAACAGGGGTTGTTATTGGGATTCCGTAAGCTTTCATCAGAGTAATTTTTATGGCTTTAGAGTTTAGGGGTTTATCACTGAGAACTTTGGCAATGATAGGATAGTAGTTTATAGGGTCTTGGTATCCAGGGGAAAGATTTTCTTCATCTGAGAACTCGAGTAATGATGTTTGGTTTACGAAGGTGGATACCAAATCTGTTTCATCTATAGGTGATATGGGTGAGAGATTAAATGCACAGCATGAGCAAGGAGATACTGTCAAGGTGGTGGGTGGGGAGGAGTTAATGAGGTGAACCAAACAATGGAAAGGAGGCAACGAAGTAGGTCGGAAGTAATGAGGTATGAATGAGAGATTTCCAACAGAGATGGATGAAAAAGGAGAAGACAAAACTAGAGAGGTAGATGCAAGATAAGGGGGATTCTCACGCTGCAGAGAGAAGGAAAACCTTCATTCCACCATGTGAGTTCTACTCAGGCAGAGAGAACGGGTGATGGAAAATTAGGTTGATTTATAAATCATGCAAGAGGGGTAATTTTTTACATTGTGGGATAATGGATGGGAGTTTTATATGAATTTTCAAAATTGCCCTTGTTGTTATAGATTCAACTATCTGCTCAATTTAAATATCTGCAAGTCCAACGGCTAGGTGAATTTGGGAATTAGGGCAATTGGAGTAATTGGCCTCTGTTATTATACTTGTACTGAAATGCTTCACCATCCCCTTCCAGCTCGAAATCCTCATTGCGACCCCCTTCCTCTGATTCATCCGACTCCTCGTCATCTTCACCGCCACCTCTGTCCCAAGATGGATCGTTATCGCCGCCTCCGTTGGATGATGGTAATTCATCATTACCACGTCTACTGTTAGATGGTAGTAGCTCGCCTTCACCACCTCCACCGTTGTAGGATGATAGTTTTATCATCACCACCCCCACCGTCGGAGGGTAACTGTTCTCTATCACCACCTCCGCCTTCAGACTCAAGTGACAATTGTTCTAACTCTCCTCCTCCGGATGAGAGTTCGTCTAATCCATCACCTTCAAAGAACAACAACAACAATGATGATGGCAACAACAACAAATCTCCACTTCTGCACAGGTCAAGACATTCACCATATGACACAGGGCGCCAACACCACATGCACTATCTTGATCTGAATCTTCTTCAAGGGACACATCAAAATGCGAATTACCAAATTCATCCAGCTCTTCGAGCTATCAGAAAATATCATAGTTGGAGCAATTAATGGTGCTAGAGTACTACTACTTCTCATTATGATTATCTTCTTGGTAGCTTGTATTAGGAGGAAACAAAGAAGACAACGACCACAATAGGTGTTTCAATATTTCAAATAGGAAGGTTTATGTGTAATTTAACGAGTAAACGGAGGGGCAGGAAAGTACTTTCGGCATAGAGGCCCACAATGAGCCAAGCTGGAAAGAAATCTCAGCCTCTCGGCCCCCCAACTATGATAAATTATGTGGGCTTATCGCCGGCCAGCATAGGCTTAAGTGACCTGATAGGGGTGTAAATGGGTAGGGTCTTCCCAAACCTAATGAATATAATTCGACACAGACCCATTAAAAATATACAGATTGGGTCTGGTTAGGGTCTCTACCCATCAAGACCCACGGGTCTATGTACCCAATTTGAACCCAAAAAATATTTCTGTTTTTTTTTTCAATTTAATTGGGTTATTATTTATCTATCTATCTAAATTCAAGTAAAAAAAAAATATAGAGAAAGCTTAAGACATCATAAAAATATTTATCATGTAACTCTAACCTTGTATATTTTTTAATAATAAATAATTAATAATTAGTTATATAAATATATTAATTATGCTAGGTATATTTTTCAACATCTTGATAGGCAATAATGTTTAATTGAATTAATAAATTGAAGCTCAAAACTTTATAATATTAAATTCGATTGCTATTAAATATGTAAATTTAGTATTTTCATTAGATTTTTTATAATATATGATATATTCTTTAAAAAATCTCTATCGGAAAAGAGTTATTTCTGAAATGATTTCAGTAATGTTGAATTTATTATTAAAAAAAGAAAAATTAAAAAATTAAAAATGTATTGATAAACCTAATTTATATAATAAACCATATAGTAAAGTTTGCTAATTCAAAACACAATTTTATATTTTTTATAATCATTTATTATAATCTTCAAATATAAATAATTAATCTATTTCGCATTGCTTTGGTGGTTTTGATCTAAGTAAATTTGTGTTGAGTATGTATATAATATACTTTATTATTTTTGTTTTAATCTAAAATTTATTTAGTATTTTTTTTAATTATCTTGTCTTAAATAAAACTATCAAATATTATCCAACAATATTAAGAAAAAAAAAAAAAAAAGAACAAAATTATTGGGTCTAGACCAATCCAAACCCAAAACACTGGGTCCAAAAAAAGGGCATTGGATCTAGAGACCCATTGGGTCTTGAAGGAGTTAAGTAGGGTATTGGTATTATTTAATAGTAAAGGTCTCTGTTGGGTGTGGATCTGAGTAGGGTCTTACCCTACCCATTGACAGCCCTAGGTGACCAGGCCATGGTCCAACAAAAGAAATGCTGGCCAAATCCAACAATATCCAGCCTAATCATAGTTCAAAATTTTCATGCGTTTCCATCGAAACTGTGGAAACGTTTCTCTTTTTGATGTTATGGAAGCTAAAATACATGGTAATTTTGAAATTATCTAATTTCCTTCGAAACACTTCATTTTTTTTATTTTTCCTTCGAAATCTTTGAGTTTCCTAAGAAATTTTTTATTTTTCCTAATTTTTCAGCAAAATATTTATTTCATACTTTTAGCTACAAATATATAAATTCTTGTGTTATACATAAGTATTTCATTTAATGATAACAAATTTAATATTAAGCTAAATTAGTAATATTATATGTATAAATATCAACGTAATATAGATATTTTATAACACATAGTTAAACATAAATATTATATTATTATTAGTTTCAATAGCAACTACATCAATTAATAACTCCAAATATATAAATATACTACATAAAAATAATATTAATTGGCTAAATGATACAAAATTAAACTACATATATTTGAATTAAAAAAAGAAATATAATATTTAAAAAATTTTCTATAACTATTATGTATGTTTCTTTAATTTTACAATTTTTCCATAGCATTTTCAAAACGTATCCAAAAAATTTCTAATATTTAAAAATTCAAAAAATTTATTGGAAACGAAACTTTAATCCATGAGCCTACTATTATGTATGTTTCTTTAATTTTACAATTTTTCCATAGCATTTTCAAAACATATCCAAAAAATTTCTAATATTTAAAAATTCAAAACATTTGTTGGAAACGAAACTTTAATCTATGAGCCTAATAACCTAATGTAAACAGTCCCCAACTGGAGTAAAAGAAACCTCAATGCAGAATATACTGATACTACTGAGATAAAATATAAATGCACCCGAAAAATATACCAACAATAAAACAAATGCATAGAATCATACTCACAAATAAAGCTGGTTCAGGATAAAATAAAATGAAGCATGAAAACATAATACATGATATGATAATAGAAAACACGCAAAAAGCAGTGAAACAAAGAATCCCTATTCATAAAGCTCTTTTAGTTGTCATACTGCTCCTCAACACCGTCATCATAATCTTCTTCATCATCTGCAGTAGCATCCTGATATTGCTGGTACTCTGCCACCAGATCATTCATGTTGCTCTCAGCTTCAGTGAACTCCATTTCATCCATGCCTTCCCCAGTGTACCAGTGCAAGAAGGCCTTTCTTCTGAACATGGCAGTGAACTGCTCGCTCACTCTCCGGAACATTTCCTGAATTGATGTTGAGTTCCCCACGAATGTGGATGCCATCTTCAGCCCCGTTGGTGGAATGTCACACACGCTAGACTTCACGTTGTTGGGGATCCACTCAACAAAGTATGAAGAGTTCTTGTTCTGCACATTAAGCATCTGCTCGTCCACCTCCTTTGTGCTCATTTTCCCCCGGAACATGGCAGAGGCTGTCAGGTAGCGTCCATGGCGAGGATCAGCAGCACACATCATGTTCTTCGCGTCCCACATTTGTTGTGTTAGCTCAGGGACAGTGAGAGAGATGTAGTGCTGTGATCCACGAGAGGTGAGGGGAGCAAAGCCCACCATGAAGAAATGAAGACGAGGGAAAGGTATCAGGTTCACAGCCAGCTTCCGGAGATCAGAATTCAGCTGACCGGGGAATCTCAAACAACAGGTTACACCACTCATGGTTGCAGAAATTAAATGGTTCAAGTCACCAACTGCAAACAAAGGATACCAAGAAAGACAAGCATTAGAGTTTACCCTAAAAGCTTCAAACAAAATTTTATGTCTAGATATAAACGGGTGGGTACTCACAGCTTGGAGTGCTGAGCTTCAAAGTCCTGAAACAGATGTCATAGAGAGCTTCATTGTCGAGGACCATGCATTCATCAGCATTCTCCACCAATTGGTGCACTGAGAGTGTGGCGTTGTAGGGTTCAACGACAGTGTCAGAGACCTTTGGTGATGGAAAAACAGAGAAGGTGAGCATCATTCTGTCTGGATATTCCTCTCTGATCTTTGAAATCAACAGGGTACCCATGCCAGAACCTGTGCCACCACCAAGAGAGTGGCATACCTGAAATCCTGGAAACATGAAAACCACAAAAAGATTTAATCATTAGCTCTTCTAGCAAAAAGAAACTATCAGATTTATATGGACGAGAAAAGAAACAATTTCCCATCCCAATTGTGTTATAAGCAAAAGAAAATACACACTGTTGTTGTATTTGATCGTAATGATAGCATGATCTAGTTGTGTATTAACATCTCATGAATTGTATTGCTGCAATTCCGTACACCGACAATTAATTTATGGACCTAGACTCCCTACAATCTTAAAGAAAATTTTGCTTGGTCAGTCTGCATCCACAAAAATATCAGGAACTGTAACCCATACAAGTAGTCTTCACTAAATAAATTCAGCTAATGTTCTCCAAACAGAGGCATGCTCATGAACAGTATGAGCTTTATTCAAATTATTGTTGGCAAGAGAACTCGTGATGCTCATCATTTCCATAAATCCAATCTGTCAATTATGAGAGCAGAGAACAACGACTAGACATCAAGAAAAAAACAAAAAGACATGACCCCATCAGGTTTGTGCAACAGTTTCACCACCATTAGTACAAGAACCTGACAATTCCAATAATTGTCAAATTGCCAGTGGAGAAACTGTCGGTGCAATAGAATGCAATAAACTAAGCAGCATACTTATTGTCAAACAAATAAGCATGACAATGCTAATAATATGAATTGTTTCCAACAAAAAAGGGACCACGAACAGGCTTCATTTGTTTAAGAAATTAACATCATTAATATAGCAAATTACAAGGTAGAATAAGAAACTTCGATTTCAATGCATAGGATATTACACTGTGATCTATTTTACATAAACTTATTGCTCAAAAGAAAAAATGCAAAGTGAAATCTATACACCCCAAATATTATTAAGCATATAACAATTTATTCAAAAAGTATATTGGTTAATACATTCTTAACCAGAGAACTTGCTGGATAGACATTGAACTATTAACCGATATATGATTAAATTTATAAATTCTAAGGTAACAGAAGACCTAAATAAGCATTGGTTAATCGCAGTAAACATTTCAAGTAAAATGACAGATTAGATCTCTCTAAATCAATAGCCAGTTCTTGATCTATCAGCGCAGTAGTGCTAAAGAGCACGAAAATCCCAAAGAACAAAAGAACACATGCTGAGAAACAAACAATAGAAAGCATATAAATTCGACCCTTACTTATACAAGAAATTAAAAGCCAATGTAAAGCATAAAAGACTTAATCTTGATTAGCACAAACAAAAAATTTGAAAAAACAACAATGAAACAGGGAACACACATATAGAAATAGAAAGTAGATACTCATCTACCTACAATATCACATGCATACACACACGTACGGAACAATAGAGCACATAGATTCCACGTCGAAATATAACCACCACATTGAAACAAAAAGAAGAATATCCGCATCTGACAAACCTTGCAAGCAATCACAGTTCTCGGCCTCCTTCCTAACAACATCGAGGACAGAATCAATCAGCTCGGCGCCCTCGGTGTAGTGGCCTTTGGCCCAGTTGTTCCCCGCACCCGACTGCCCGAAGACAAAATTATCCGGCCGGAAGATCTGGCCGTAGGGACCGGATCTGATAGAATCCATAGTCCCAGGCTCGAGATCCATAAGGACGGCACGAGGGACGTACCTCCCACCAGACGCCTCGTTGAAGTAGACATTGATCCTCTCCAACTGGGTGTCGGAGGAGGATCCATCGCCCTTGTACTTCCCGGTGGGGTCAACGCCGTGCTCGTCGCAGATCACCTCCCAGAACTTGGAGCCGATTTGGTTCCCGCATTGCCCTCCCTGGATGTGTAGGATTTCCCTCATGTTTGCAAAAGTTATTTGGTTGTGGGATTCTTCTCACTGCGTGTTTTGGGGAGGGAGGGGAATGTGAGCTTGGGATGAATGTGAGATGCGTGGGGTAGTTATCAAGGGAGAGGGAGGAGGGACAAGAGAGAAATGGGGAGGAATGGATGGAGGGAGATATTTGAAGAGTGCCGTGATTTTCTCTGCAGTGAACCAAAAAACGTGGCGGGGGCAATAGCATTTTGTGGAGAGAGGGGGCGCCTTTATTGGTATTGGGGTTGAGGTGGAACTGGAGAGAACCGGAGTGACGGTGAGGATGGATTTGGATATTAGGGCATGTGAGAGGAGGGAATGAGGACAATGAAACCGCTGGATGCGGGGCCCTCATACAGGGCCGGCTGAGAGAGGAGGTGGGATACTCTGTGTGCGCATTTAATTTCGGGTGAGTGGGGATGCAGGTAAGGCAAGCCTGGTTGGGCTTTCACCCTTTTAACGCGGGAATTTTAATTCTTACCGCACACTCCCTCCCAACTGTCCGATTCAGTCATGATGATGGTATCAGTTGCCAATCCCTCCTGCTTTCATTGGAAATTCTTTCTTTTCTATTTCTGTCTAATGCTTATTCATGATTATTGATTGTCAATAAATGAAGAATATTATATAATAGTGTTTTTATTATCAATGCTACTATTATACTACTACAAGTATTAAATTTAATTAATTACATACTGAACAACACATTCATTTCTAATTCTTAGTCGACCCTTTGGATATTTTATCTTTATTTTTTTGATAAAAAGCCTTCATGTATTTACATATAACTAGTAATTGAAGCATCGTATGATGAATGAATATAACTTATATTTATTTAGTTAAAGTAAAAGAAATAATGAATAAATAATTACTAAAATAAATAAGTGTTAAATTTGCATGAAAAAGAATAATTGATATAAGAGCCATTCATTTAAAAGACCGTTAATGTAAGGAAAAACTATAATTAAGAGTATTTTAAACAATTCAAATTTTGTCTAGTTCTTTAAAAGGCCCTAAATCTATTAAGAATGATAGATTTATTAACAAATTGCCAGATACCCACCGGCACGCCAGTATCTCAAACTCCAAGTCAAATTGAATGTTAGTTCTCTATACGTATTTTAAGTGAAAAAACTAGACTGATTCTCACTTCGGAAAATCAACTCAGAAAAGCCAAACTGAAATATTTGATGATAATTGATATTATACTTCCAACACTTGCCTCCTCCTATAAAACAGCCAAATGGATGTATCTGATAATAACTTTAAACGCCAGATTCCCTTTCCGGCTAAAGCTCTTTTCTAGTTACATGTAAGCATATAAATAAATCCTCCTGAAAACAAAGGGTTTAATTTACAAAGTCAAGTTCCCCCTAAAATAATAATAAACTTTTTGATTGGAAAATCACAAGAGTTTCAAATCAACAAAATTGGGGAGGGTTTAAATTTTGTAAACAGGAGTAATTCCAAGCAAATGGAAACATTTTCTCATGACAACTGCTGTTGCCTCGCACAGCAAGAGTCTACTCGTCTCCTCTGCTGATCCAACGACCTGACAAACAATTTGCAAATTTCAAGATTCAGACAAGTGGAAATCAACAACGATATAAGGAGATGTTCCATATGCTCTAATTCATGATTCAAGATTCTCATCATCCTGGACTTGGAGCATGGACTGAAATACTTTATTCTTTTTGTGCAAATATTAATTAAAGGTTTCTTCATACCTGACAGTTGGTGTAAAATCTTGTGAAGTCTTCTGATAAGTTGTACAAATATTCACACAGAACATTTGGCAAAAGATTAGTGCATGCCTCCTCAACGATCTGAGAAGGTAGAGAACCATAGTAAGACCGGAGGCGAATAAATTAACAAGCAAAGTAGTAAGTATTTAGGATCCAAGAACAGATAGGAATATCCATAATCAATCTTATTACCTCTGCGAACTGGAGCAAATGAAGTCCTAACATACGTTCATCGGGATGAACCAAGTCTAACGTCCCAGTCTGTTATCAATATAAGCAAGAACCAAGCTGTGAATCATAAAATACTCTTCAAGTTCATTCAAGAATTCTAAAACTTTTAATCACTTCAGGGTTCTTAAGCCATTGATCACAAGCCTACATGACTTAATTGTGATAAGAATATAAAACTGAAGCTGGCCACACAGTTGGTATACATCCTATAAAAATTTTAGAACTAAGATGAGAGTTAGCCTACCTTTTTCAATTCTTCTATATCTTTCCCAGATTTCCTGATGATTGAGCAGATCCGAGCATGTGCATACAACAAATATACTGCAGTATTTCCCTGCTCATAACAAGGCATCAAGGAATAAATTGAAAGAATGACAGAGTTAAACAGGAGGCTAAGGTAGCAACAAGAAGGTAAGGGCAATTGTATCAAAACCAACTTTCATTAATTTAAAATCCATAACAATACTTCACCAACAATAAAAAAGGAAAATGACTTATAATAAAATGTTTAAGAAAGAAGTTCCAGCAAAAACAGTACTCCTTTGATATTGCTAAACCATAGAACATTACTAGTATCATTTTCTTCGTTTATAAAACTCATAGTAGTCGATGAACACACCTTGTCATTGAGCATCTGGTCGAAACTGAAGGTGTAATTGGTTGTTCTATTATTCTTCAGATCGGCATATCTGTTTTATATACAAAAGAAATTATACTTTCTTCAGAGGTCCTGTTAGCAAAAATTACGGGAAGAGTAGTGACCTTCCCGTCAAAACAAACTAACTGACAAGTGCATATGCCACTGCGATTGGGATCTCATGTTGGATCAAGTTTCTAAGCAGCTAGCATTCTTTTGTGTCTACTTAGACTGGAAACAAAATTTATCAGGAAAACATGCATAAAGAAGGATACTCACTTAACAGCCCCATATCCAACTGCTTCAGCAGTTTTCTCAAGCTCCTCTTCAGTCCAATCTTTAGCCTTGCCTGGCATACATTTGATGCACTTGTGAGGTTCAGATTTCAGAGCATAAGTAGCATGATATAATAACACAGTTATATATAGTTTGGCACCACCTAGGTGACCCAGTAGTTGTATGGACAAACATAAAGCAACTAACCTCTTTCAATTAGAGCAGCCTTGCATTTACTTTTAGCTTCATCAAGTAAATCAACCAGTTTGACAGTTTCAGTACTGCGTGTACGAAATCGCTTTCCATCTTCTCCTAGAACAAGCCCAAATCCTACATGGCTAGCTTTGGGATATTTATTATCCTCAGCTGGAAGCCAACCAGCCCGTTTGGCAGCCTTGAGAACATTCCAGAGAGCTCTTTAGCCAAAACTCACATATATGACTGCTAAAACAAAGATACTATGTGCAATGTATTCGAATGCCATATTCAGATGTCAAACTTACAGTAAAGAACATTTCAAAGTGCTCTCGTTGGCCAACATCAGTCACATATATAATCCACTCAGCCTTTTCCTCATTTAGTCGATACCTATAAATTGAACAAGTGTAAGTCTGGTAACAAAAGCACTTTCCATAAGCTACATGGCAGAAGCAGCATACAAGTTGCAGTAAAAGTTTTGATATCAGTTAATAATGGTTATGATGGAAGGCAGCGCCAGTATAAATATGCAAAGACATGGTGAACAAAAAAGCTGTCAGCTGATGATCTGAAACTATTCTAATCCAGGAAGGGACTTCTCTGAGCAAGTACTATATACACTCAAGAGAAAGAATCAGAAAGGATTAGAGAGAACTTCCATGAGCCAAAAATGAATGAACAAAGAAAATTGGAAACTCACCACAAAGCAGCAAGATCAGTTGAGGCATAGTTGTACCCACCATCCTTCTTTACAACGATAAGTGGTATATTTTTCCCTTCAATAAAGATAACCCGCGCACCTTCACTTTCTTCAATTAATCCCTTTTTACTCAATAACTCTAGAGCCCCAGGAATATATGGATTGTAAAAGCTTTCACCCTGGTGAAAAGGAAAAAAAGACTTATATGAATGCACATTCCATAGAAAATAAATTAAATAGGAGACAACCACACCTAATAGACATCAGCAGTTGGGCATAATCACCAAAACTACAATACATTAGTCATCATCTTGATACTTCTATGAATTGCATAATGCAGACATTACAGAGACTTTTGTAGGACATTTACCACAAGCGTCAAATAAATCAGCAACAGCACTTAAGACAGAGCAAGTCCAGTACCTTTTCCTCCAAGTGAACTCCCAGCCGCTGATAAACCTTTTGATATCCTTTTCGGCTAATTTCACAAATATGAGCCCAGGCCTTCCGGTACTTCTCCTCCCCTGCCTGTAATAAACACAGATATAGCAAGATATACAAAAAGTATAAATGAAACACTTATATTATTTATTTGGCTTTAACTTTTTGATAAGTTAGAAAATGGACTAATAACTACTTCTAGAAGATAAACTCAGGCAAGAAAGAATAAACATTACAAAGAATCAACCTCAACAATCCTGAAGATATCAAATTATTTACCTGAAGACTGACTACGGCCCGTTGGGCCCTCTCCTTGAAGGCAGGGTCACTGTCAAATCTCTGCTTCGATGCCTTATAGAATGTCTGAGAAAGCAGCACTCGAGTAAGTAGGACACATCTTCTAACCATAGTTTGATAAACTTTTTTGAAATACAGCATTCATATTTATTTTTATGCATGTATGAATTATATGTTTAATATCTGATTATTGTCTATCAAAGAAGAGAAAGGGAGATGGGAGACTCCATTGTTTAAGTTATTACATTACACATATTCTTTTGTTGCTCGCAAACAATGTCAATTATATGATACGACGGATAACAAACATGATGAAGCGATTAAACGAGCAGAAATCCTTATGTGTTGTGTGTACAAATTATGTGCTCCTAACTCATCCTGAAAAGAAACCCATGTAACTCCAAAATTCTTCGAGGACCAAAGTATATTCAAAATTTCCTCTCACCTCCAGGTCTCCAATGGCTTGATCACTGACAACTTCTCCACTTGGAAACTTTTCAAATAGGAACTCAATTAGCATGCCAAACTGAAACCATTCAAAGCATTAGCATCAAAGAAATAATTACCAACTTAAAAAGCAACTACGCATACCAAGAAAATCAATCGCTTCTCAAAGTTACAGGGATATAATTACATATAATTGGCAACATGCAGATAATCACATACCTGTGTCCCCCAATCTCCAACATGGTTTCTACGAAGAACCTCCACATTTGAATATTCCAGCATACGGGCCAGGGTATCTCCAATAATGGTCGATCTCAAGTGACCAACATGCATTTCTTTTGCTATGTTGGGTGAGGAGAAGTCAACCACAGCCCTCTTGACAGGAAGCTTAGGAGCCCACGTCTCGATACCATCAACTAGCATCTTCTGAATGCTCTGCTCAAATTTGAATAAGATTTTTCATACACAATAGTATGAAAAGAGTCAGCTAAAAAGAGAGAAGTTCTAATGGTAAATTACCTTGGCTATCCATTGCCGAGACAATACAACATTTACAAAACCAGGTCCAGCAATTGAGCAAGAATCAACCATTTCTGATGCAGGGAGATTTTTCATAATGGCCTATAAAGTAAACAAACTAATGAACCAGTCTCAAAAGGCATCAACTTAAGACATATAATGGTATAACATTATTTTCTTCTTTAGATATAAAACTTACACCATAAAGAGAATTGTAAAACAGCATATATAATTATCGGCACCTGTCCTATTGGTTGGGGACCTCTGAACTGGGTGCTCTTCCCCTTAACTTTTGACCACAAACCCATGGCATTGTTGCTGTAACAAGAAAGGATTTCATATCTTGCGATAACAGAGGTAGTAAGGAGTACAGATTATCTATTGCAAATGAGTATTAAGGATTTAACAAATCAACAAAAAGTTTAAAGGCAAACTCGGCTTTTCCATTAAACATGTAAAAAAATCAATTATGCATAACAACATTAAAAAAAAAAAAAAAAAAAAAAAAAAAAAAAAAAAAAAACCACCAAGAAATACCATTGATAATCACCGAATTTGGGGTTTTGGCACGGAGCAATTGCAGGATCTACATCTAACTCCTCAGGGACTGTTACTCTCAATGATTCTTCAAATAACTTTGCTAGTTGTTGCTTAAGACTTCCACCTATCACTTCATCCTGTTTGATGACACATTAAATCAGAACTTATGATAGGTATGTCATATTTGTAGCCTGTTTCAGCTTCCTTGAGTGTAGTAAATGCATATACATGTGCATTAAGCTTACACGTCGATAATTGCCTTTGAATGTACAATTCAAGTGCAAGTTTTTCTTAGAAATGAAGCTTCTCAATAAATAATTACATGAACTTACATTTGCCATAGTTGTTGTGGACGATGACTTAGCTCTGAGAAAAAGTCTTCGAGGAGTTTTAAGAATACCTGTCTAGTTTCATGAGAACCACAAGAAAAATCAACAAAGGTACAAGTACAACATAACATCTGATATCAAGATATTGCCATGAAAGGTTTACTAAAGAAATGAAATATGTCGAAAACTTATAGAAGCCATAAAAAACAAACTCAATCATGCCCCTGAGTATTTCTATACTAGTAGCAGCATTTAGTTTACAACTTCACCAGCGCAAAGTTACCCATGTCCGTGGTAATCATATTAGAACCTCAAATATCAGATAAATTGTCACATCAAAAATCAACATTATTTTCAACATGATAGTAAGTATTTGATTAGCATGCAACTAGTTTCCATTGCCCATCCGAAAAATTGTGGCATTTAATTGCTCTCCGTCTGCAACAATTTCCAGTTACTGCTATAGCGGGGAAAAGAAGCATCCAATTTGTCCATAAAACTCTCACCCTCTCATATATCCGCTTCAATCACACTTGAAATGGAATATCCACACTACATAATCTTTACAACAACAGCAATTCAATTGAATCCGTCATTGATACATACACACATACTAATAAACCTAATTTCCAGCTCCGCCACTCCAATACAAGCGGTTAACCAAAATCTGTTCACATTTTTCACTTCAATCACCAACTTCATAAATCGTAACCTCCCTAAGATAAGAACAAAAAAAACCTGAAAACATACAGCGTCATATCAACGCATAAATATCACACAACACATGCAAGCAATGAAGTGAGAGAGAGGTGGAGAGAGAGAGAGAGAGAGAGTCTTACAGTTGGTGGAGAAGGAAACGGAGGAGTGAGAGTGGAGGACAGAGAGGCGACCGAATTGCAGAGGAGCGAAAACCGGCGGAAGCAAAATACCAAACTGTGAGCAGTTCATTACAGACAGTGTGTTTGTGTATTTATATAGAGATGATATGCATGTATGTATTTCACCCAGTGAAGGTGAAAGTGCGCGCTTTTCTGTCTAATTGGCTGTGGACTGAGGACTATGGTGGAACTGCGCGAGCTCGGGCGGACGCCTGTTTAGGGTTTTCGAGGGATTAGGATTGTCTACGTCGTATTTTGTCGTGGGTTAAAATTACTCCAACGAAATCGAGCCACGTCAGAGTGCAACGCCTAGTGTTTGAGAAATTATTAAATGCTCTTCTCAAAAAAATCGTAAATTGCATAACACTCCTATATTTTAGTGATATAGCATGAAATCCCCATATATTATGTTTATAGGCAAAAAAACTCCATGTGTTATTGAAAATACAGCAAAAAAATTCCTCTCTGTTAGAAATTTACGGAAGAGTGGTTGACACGCGCCTGATGCGCGAATGGGCTTCGGTTTTTGTTATTTTTTGGGTTATTTTAAGTGTGCTAATGTCTATTTTGCCCCCTTATTGATATTCAAATATATTTTATTATATTATATATTATTTTAATTTATTTTATTTTAATAAATTATATATTTGACTAATTTAAAATATTATTTAATCTAAATATACTTTAATAAAATATGTATTAGTAAAATATATTAATTAAGTATCAAAATACCTAAAACATATATAAAATTTTTAAAAGTTCATTTTAAATTGAAAAATACAATTCAAAAATTAATATACTAAAATTCAAATATAAATATCTATATAATAAATATAGTTATTTATGATTGTATATTATTAATTAAATTATTATTAATTTAAATATATTTCAATAAATTATATTTATTTATAGAAAATATTACCCAAATATTAAATAAATAAAATTATATCAGATTTGTATCTTATTTATTATAAATAATATTAAAATTAAAATCTATTTAAATTAAAATTAAAATTTATTTAATATAAAATTTTAATACTTTTTATTTATTTCTATTTTTGTAAAAAAAAATTAAATTATGTTAACTTAATTTTCTAAATAGAACTATTTTTTAAAATTACCATTGTCACTGGCCACCATCGCCAGCCGTCGAGGTTGCCTATGGATCTCCATCGCCCATTTTGGCGGTCGCCCAAGCAGAATGGGCGACCTCCGTCCCCCAGATCGAGGGCGACGGCGAGGTCGCCCATTTCTCGGTTGGGCGACCCCGTCGCCCGTAGATCTGGGCGACAGCGACGACGGTCGTCCAAGCAGAAATGGGCGACGACGATGCTTGCGCCGTTGCCCAGCCCCTAGATCTAGGCGACCGTCGTCGCCAAATCAAGGGTGATGGAGAGGCCAGCTTCTACAGGGGCAACGGCCAGACACGGCGACGCCGGCCATTAGCTGTCGCCCTCGGACCCGGTGACATCGGCGGCCGTTAAATAATATATATTATGTATGTATAATATATATATATATTATTGTGTAAATATATTTTAAAATGGGTAAATCTAAATCGTCCATTTGTAACTTATGAAAATCAATAGCTAAGAAAATAAGGGTATGATGGGCAAATCAGGAAAACTTTTAACGCCGTTAAAGGCAGTTAACGGAAAGGGAGAGTGTGCATCATTTTTTAAAACACAGCGGATTTTTTGCCTATATTTTTAACACGTGGGGATTTTTAGCTAAATATTTAAAACACATGAGAATTTTATGCAATTTATCTATTATATATATATATATTAAATGCATTTTCGTCCGGAATTTGAATGTGAATGCAAAATCATCCTGAAAGTCAGAAACTTGATCTATATCGTCATGCCGTTATTTTTTTTTTTTTACCTTAATAGGAAAAAACAAAAACAAAATTATATTAGTATTATTTTATTAGTCATGATAGTAATTATCATCGGGGGGGACTTTCATAGTCCCCCTCGGACATAGCTTCCTAAAGGTAGTTAGCCTACACTCACACACGCTACACTCGTATGTGAATTGGATAGATGGAACGAACATCACCCACAATGTATGCAAAAAGGCAAGAATTAACTTAACTCAAGTAGCACAGTATCTACAGGCAAATGCCCAACCTTCAATTTTATTGTGATCAATCAAAATACATGGACACTCTACTTGCACTCAAAGGGACTTTGTCTCCATTATCTCTCATAAGGTACAAGCCTAGCCAAACAATTATATACAACACTTTGCAGTTGACAACTCCAATTATTGCTAACTCTAACCGCTCTAAACTGTCACTATCATGCCTAGAGCAGCTATCGCCTACTAGCCATCCTGCTGCCTTGCGGTTTCAGTCCTCAACCGCTAGTCACATGCTCCTTGTTTCAGCCATAGCAGCCAGTCGTCAAGACCTAACCACTTGCCCGATAGTCACCAAACTCTGTCGGTCGTGTGTGCACGCCTTCGATCGTCTGCGCGCGCTGTTAGCCAATTTGCCTAGGAAAACTCGTACATCGGGTGCCATCTGTCCGCACCATCCTGTCAGTCCGATCGAGTCCTACCGCACAGCGTGCTGCCAGCGCGCAACAACTTGTTGACCGTCTCCGCACATGGCGCCTAACTTACCCATGCTCGCGCATATCTGCACATATGCCTATCGACTTCCCACAAAGTCTTGCACACTGCACACATATGCCAACACTCACTGCCAATGTCCAAGTCTGCCCGTCCACCAAGCTATGCAGCCTTGCATGTGTTGTCAACCAACGTTTCTCATCCAGCCAACATTTGTACCATATGCCGACCACTTAGTCCAGTGTCATGGCACCAACTCCCACTTTGTGCTGACCCCGCCCGACACACCTAGCCAAGTCCTGTGCGCCTGTATGCCACACCATACCGACCAACATAAAAGGGGGTTACAATAATCTATATTATCTCCCTAAAATTTCACCTGGCAAAATCATACTAATATTAAAATATGTTGATTTTATCATTTCAACAACATTGTCTCCATGATAAAAAAACATAATATATTATTATGATAAAATATTATTAGTTTAAAATAAAATAAATGATTATCAACACCATTATATAATTTAAGAGAATCTCCTTAGTGTCTTCAATTATTTTTCTATCATTTTTTTAATTATTGTTTTAATATCTATTTTTTTTCTTCTTCTCAACATCTGCATCTCTTTTTTTTCTTCACTCCTTTTTCAATAATTCTCATAACTATCTTCTATTTTTTATTCTTACAATCAATATATATTTAAAATAATAATCAATTTTTTAAAATTTAAAATTAATTATACATACATGCACCAGTTATTGTATTGATGTGAGGTATGAAGCTTTCCCTGCAATTTACCTACTCGTTTTACACACCGTTGACTACAGGGGTCTTTTGTCCCTTTTTTTTTTGGGATAATTACATTTACATCCCTCACCTACTGTGCATTTACACAAACCACCCCACCCCTACTTTTTGAAAAATTATAGAAACCACCCCTGACAGTATTTAAAACCCCAAAATACCCCTATTGACTTAGTCAAACTTTAATATAAATTTTGAAGGACAAAATTGCCCTTCGGGGTGTTTCTGTAATTACCAAAAGATAGAGGGGGTGTTAATGTAATGTTTATGATTATGAGTAATATGACCCCATATATTTTTTTATTATTTATATCAAATTTAAATTATTTTATCAACTTTTTTTAGTTGAATCTCTATAAAAATTATAATTTTTAATAATTGAAATATTAAATTGTTCAATTAACATATATTTATAAAGTTAGCTACTAGGCTATACATTTAAATTATAATTATCACACTTGTATAAATTATTTTAGATTCTTAAAATTAAAAAAATATTTATCCTCTATTTTTATTTATAATTAAAATTAATAAATTATATCAAACTTAAATTTAAGTTTAAATCATTTTATAACTTTTTTTTATTGAATCTTTACATAAATTACACCTTTTAATAATTGAAATATTAATTATTCAATTAATATATTACAAACATTTAGTTACTAGGCTATATATTTAAATTATAATTATCACACTTTTATAAATTATTTTAAATTCTTAAAATTAAAAAATTATTTATCCACTATGCTTATTTGTATTTAAATTTTACTATAATTAATAAATTATACATATATGTATATGTATATTTATACATATATAAAAAATATATATTTATACATATATGATATATATCTATATTTTTGTACATACATATTTAAATAGCGGATGAAGGTGGAGGAGGGCGACAGCGAAGGCGGGTGAAAACGGAAGAGGGGTCGGGCACAGGCAGGGTGGCGGGGGTGAGGGATAATTTTAAAAAAAAATTAATAATTTAAAATATCTTTTTAATAAATAAATTATTTATTTTACTAATTCTGATATGATTTATATAAAATTCATAAATTATTTTGAATTACAATATATTAATTTTAATAAAATTTAGTTATAAATAAAAATAGAGGATAAATATTTTTTCAATTTTAATAATTTCAAATAATTTATTCAAGTATGATAATTTTTTGATTCAAACTTATAATCTAATTACTAATTTTATAAATATATATTAATTGAATAATTTAATATTTCAATTATTAAAAAATATAATTTTATATAGATTCAATTAAAAAATTTAATAAAATAAATTAAATTTAAATTTAAGTTTGATATAAATAATTAAAAAATATATATATATGGGTCATATTACTCATCGTCATAAACATTACATTAACACCCCCTCTATCTTTTAGTAATTACAGAAACACCCCTAAAGGCATTTTTGTCCTTCAAAATTTATATTAAAGTTTAACCAAGTCAATAGGGGTATTTTTAGATTTTAATGGCTGACAGTGGTGGTTTCTATAATTTTTCAAAAGGCATGGGTGGTTTGTGTAAATGGACAATAGGTGAGGGGATGTAAATGTAATTATCCCTTTTTTTTTAATGACGAGGGGGGGTTTTGTATCTACCTTTTTACACGAGGTTTTTTGCACTTTCCAAATTACACACGGAATAAATTGCATTTAATCCAAAACATATATTGAAATGATTATCACTTGCCCCTAAAAAAAATAAAAAAGTAAAAAGAAAATGAGGAACCGGGAAATATTTTTTATGGTCAAAGTAAAATATTAAAAATATTAGTCAAAGTAAAATATTAAAAATATTAGCCATAGTCATAGTTACTTCCAACAAATTCCATTAGCAAACATTTGTAGGATAAGTTCAAGCAAAGATTATTATATTGGAGATGTTGCTTGCGCGTTCCATAACACCAATTATAAATCCATAATACCGTCATGAAAGTCGCGATCAGCACAAGCAATTTCTCCCTGCTACATCATATGATCCACTCCTCAAAAACCCTTTCACCTGATAAGGGAGTTTCTTTCTCAGGCAGTCTCAGTTCATTTTCTTTTCTTCACAATGCTTGTGTTTTAGTTGAAGCAGATAGACAAAAACCTTATGGCTTATGCACATTACCCCTACGCGACTCTCATTGTTCACAGAAAGTACAGAAACTAGTCAATTCCAAGTTGATCCACTTTACCTAGAAAATACACCTAATCAGGCAAATTACAAACATGCAGTGGGGGTATAATACAGATTCGTCAAAACGCAAACACCGTCTTATGAAATGGCCCTAAGATGCTGAAGCATGCATACCCTCATTGCTGATTCAGCTGATTGCAATACTTCTTGAAGTTCAAACACTCATCTGCCAGAAAGTCGCTGCCACAATAATTCACATAAGTATTAATATGAACGTTTTATCATCTATAGGCTCTTCCTGGAAACATTACTTACAAAATCCGATCAGCCATTTCTGATGGTTCCCATCTTGGACTCCATGGATATTCTGATAAATTTGGTGACTTGACGGGCATACCATTGGAATTGAAATGCTGCAGATATACAGGGTAAGTTCATTAGACAAGGATAAGCAAGAGAGGGCATAGACGCACATGGAATATTTCACCTATTGCCAGATGTAACAAATGTTGCTTCCTTTTCATCCAAATTGATAGATAGTAATAGCATCTTAAGGCATGTAACAATAGATACGACAACATTGGTAAGGTTGGAGAGTCAGCTGAGAGACCACCACTGTGATTTTGAAGATTCTCACCTGAGAACTCTGAAGTGTTAAACCTGCTTGCTGCTTTGGGAACTGAAGAGAGAGAGAGAAATGGACCTGCCAGAACAAGATCATGTGAAAATGAAGTTGCCAACAGAATCAGACAACCAACACTGCAGCAAAGCTACCATCAGCACAGGGTAAATGGTTTCCCAAGAGCAATAAATATTGACAGTTTCTTTGAACGTGAGAATCTTCAAGCAAACTAGGGAGTGAAGCAAGTAAAGGATAAACCGATACCCCTAACTCCCATAACCACAATTTTGTTTGTTTTTGAAAAGAAATGACACACAGAAGATTAACATACCCTATTGGCCAGCAATGAACTTATTAGAAGATATCAATCATTGATCATTAATGCATGTGCAAATAACAGGCACCAATGGGAGGGTTAAAGGCTACAAGGTCCAAGAATATTTCAAAGTGCTCCAATAGATATGTGACTGATAGCTTTAATAATATTTAAATGATCCATATTTGGACAAGGAAGAAAATGAATAGTTCTGGGGGAGTTGGTCCAGAAAAGTTGGGCGATGGTAATGCCAGATGCAATATAATTGTAAGAACAGAGACTGAGAAGAACATTTTCTACCAGAAAAGTGAACACCCCAGATGAAGCCAGGAATGTCGCCCTCCTGCAAAAGACCTGGGAATCAAAGAAAGAGACCTGAGAATTCTTTAATTAAATAATTCCATCCATTAAGAATAAAAACCCAACCATAAGCCATTCAACTGCTCAAATGTAAAGAAAGCACACCGGATCAGCTTCTATTGGTCTTCCAAATAGTGGTACCAATGCAGTTATAAACTTCCTCCTCATTTCTACTGATGAGACTGCATCTTTAATCTGTCAAGGAAAAAGGGAAGTTAATACTACGAAAGATCTTAACAATCTGCATTTAATTATTTACGTTTTGAAGTAATACAAATGTATAAAAGGGTCAGCAACCTGTGATTCCAGCATCTCCTCCAAAGTGGGAAGATATTCAGCTGTGCACCTGCAGAGAATACAGATCAGATAGATCACAAAGGACACACAGATTTGACCAAGGAAAGTAGAATGTAGTAAAACAATGAAAGGAATCCAACTCAAAAGCTTATATATTCTTACATCCCATCCAACCAAGGAGGAAGTCTGAAATCTTCAATGGAAAATAAAGCTTTCAACTCCGCAGAAGAGATCAATTTTAGACGCGGAGGTGGAGGTGTAGAATGCTTTTTACCAACTGGAAATACAACCTACAAGCATTATGAAGTGATGTTGATTTAATAGATGGAGTCAAAAGGAAAGCGAAGACCGTACAAAAACACTAAGTTGCCGTATTACAGTGCAAAAAACAAATATTCTTGCTCCCCAGATTTCACCCCATAACAATCAACTGCTTGTGTGGCTTTTCTTTTTTTGTTTCCTTTTTTCAAATAAATAAGGAAGAATTACTAGACTCCGGCAACTTTTCTTGCTGGCCTGAGATTACTTGAAAGCCGAAATTTATTCGATATGCCTGTATCGTTTCTTTGAGATCATACCAAAGGCATAAGGCCAACATTTTTGCCAAACCAACCTGTAAGTATATCTTCTGTGGATGTCTCCAAGTGGACCCAGCAACCAATTTATTTAATCCCATATCCAGTAAAGGAACTGCAAATTTAACCTCTTCTGGCTACACTACAATCAAATGGCAAAAAGAAGACCTCCGGGAAAGTTAGACCTCGTGTAGCAAGTCAACATCTGAAATGATATAACGACCAGAAACGGGTACAATGGTAGGGGACCCAAATATGTTTATCATCTTCAGTTACCTTGTCGGTGCATGAAGTCATATACATTTCAATTCCCTGAACAAATATGGAAAAAGTTTACGACTTGTTAAGAAATAGAGCTACATCAGGTTTTCATAGGAAAGAATAGGCACCAACAAATACATATAAAGCAAGAAAAGGTGAAACAAGTTTATAAATACAAATCATTAGAAATTTTATATTGGTTCAATCCACTCCTAATATGCAACTAGAATCTGTCCTAATATAAAATATCAATAAGTTATTGAAAAAGAACATCAGACTACTAGAAAGTATATCCTTGGCCAGACATCCAAAGCTTCCCGAAAATGCCAAAGAAATGATGCATGGACAGCAAAAGTTAGCTATTTACTATATTCTTAAAATCATTCACCATATCTGATTAATAACCTCCAATTGTACCCACAGACGTGGCTCCTCCAAAGCCAAAACTCAAGGGTAGGGGTGTGCAATTTTCATTTACGGTTAACCGACCGAAAACTGACCAAACCGAAAATTTGGTTGTTACCTAATACTACTCTATTCATCCCAAAACGAAACACTAAACATATGTGACCAGATGGAAACAGGGGCATGATTCTTGATCATTTACTGATGTCAGAACAAAATAGTCATTGGTAAACATATGATGACATGTATAACATTTCTATTAATCCAAATCCCAGAGATAAACAGCAAGCTGAAGCAGACTCACTGGACAAGGCACAAAATATGCCTTACCCTTCGAGCATAGAAACATGAAAAGGCCTGTTATCTCTTGCTAAGACATGCATGCAGTAACCAACATCAAGTTATGCAGTAACCAGCAGCGAGCATTCATATGCTCAACCCTATCCTGTTTATGCGGAAACTCATTCAAACACTAACCTCTCTTGAAAGCATAGTACTGATTTCAAATTTCAATCTGTCATCATCAACCTCTTCAATGCGCCTCCTTTGGTATGCAATATATGCATCCCTAGAATATAAATTAAACAAAGACACCAAAAACCTCAGTGCCAGCACTCCATCAGTAACATCTAAAAAATCAATTATTTCCCTAAACTGCAGTTGGTTATAGGGAAAACCTTCACCTGAGCTCAATAATAAGAGACAACAACCGAGCTGGATCCTTGCTGTTCCAATCAGCCAAACTATTCTTACGAGATTTCTCATTGCCACCATAAAATGGCTGGAAACTTTCATCTTCAGGTCCGAATATTACATCCGGTGCAGCCAGCGGATACATAGCATTATATATAACATCCCCTAATTTCGTATTCGAAATGTAGAGTTAAAAAAACATACAAATATAAAATTCAACTTCTGTAACCCGAAAAAACAAGTAAGAGAACACTCACATTTGATATAGTCAAGGCAATAGGGGATGACTAAAGTAAAGCGATCAAGTAAGCTAGGGTTTTTGCATCCGGACCACATTTGCTCCACCTGCAACGTAATTTCTCTTTCGAATGAACTTTTCTCAATCCAAAATAACCCTAATCTTTCAGCACATGTAAATACGAAAAACAAAGGTGTAAAAATTCACCGTCGCATACATACGCATATAAGTACGCCCACGTACTCATATTTGGGGACAAGAAAATGCATACCTTGACGGAGAAAGGACAGTGGCTAATGAGATAATTGAGCTGCGCGGCGACGAGCGGCGGCACGGTGTCGATCGCCATTCCTGTGATGGTTCAGCGATCAGTGAGAGCTGAGAAACTGAGGTCTGACCACTGGAGACTGAGGCAGAAGAGAAATTTTGACAAGGGCCTCACTGACTATACGGCCCACGGTCGTGCGTAGTTGTAAACTGGGCCTATTCTAGACGTGTTCTCTTACCATTTTTCCATTTTTTGTTTATAGGATAATTACACCGCCTCTTTGATATCTGGTATTATACGTAAATTCTTTATAATTTAGAAAAATTATTTTTAGTATATTTAAAGTTTATTTTTATCTAATAAATAAATCTTTCTATTAATTAAAATTTGCCGAATTATCAACAAAAAGAAATGGATGAAAATACATGTTTACCCTCAATTGACTTATTACTTGATTATTATAAGTTAAACAATTTTTTTTTATCGTCAAACTATCTATATACATCTTCACACGTTAATGCATATGATAAGATATATTTTTACCCCTGTAATTTAATTAGAAAAGATTTATTTGGCCTGTAATAAGCCACTAATAAGTCAACCGAGGATAATAATAAATTCTCATTCAGTTCTTTGGTTAATATCAACAAATTCAAATAATTTTGACTAACATATGAACCTATTTGTTAAATGGAATCAAAATTCAAGAGTATTAGATATAATTTTTCAAATCACATAGAGTTTATGTATAATTATATCAAACTTTAGGGGGGAAGCGATGCAATTATCCCTTTTTTTTATTTGGCAAAAATTTCATTTTTCGTCCCGTAAGTATGTGGTTTTTGCATTAGTCATTTATCTTTTTTTAAAAACACATTTAGTTCTGTAAATTTTATACTTTTGACATATTTAGTCAGGTAACTATGTAGTCATCAATTTTTAGTCCTATATATATTCTAATAAAAACACATTTAGTAATGTGATAAATAAAACTCATGATTATTTTTTCAATTAGGGGGGACTTCAGGAAGAGAATTGGGTGGATTTTAGTGAAAACTCAGGGCTCAATAGTGGGAAAGGAAATTGAGAATTTTGATTTGGAATTTTGACGATTTTTTTTTTTTTTTCTAGTGAGAAATAAAGTCTTTATTTTCATCAATCATGAATCTGTGCGTGAGGTTTAATTAATTTTTTTCGATCATTATTTTTTTTGGCTAAAAAAAAATTAAAAGTGTCATATTTATCAAATATACTCCTAAATGTATTTTATTAAAATACATATGAGACTAAAATTAATAATTATATAATTACAAAATTAAATATATCAAAGATATAAAATTTATAAGACAAATTGTATTTTTTAAAAACATAAAGAACCAAAAGTGGAACAGCACTATGCTAGCGAAGTTTTGACTATTTATTTTTAAAGAAATGTTCCTGGAAGGGTAAAGATGGAATTGAACAAGAAACCGAAAACCCTACTTTCACCACGGCTCCCCCTTTAAATCATGTTCGCCTGGAGGAGCCTTTCTTCAGCTCGCCAAAGCAAATCGATCTCTGCAGTTGTCGGTATATGCATTTTCTCTGTGCTTGTTCTTATATTTGTTTTCCGTTTCTTCATCGTTGCAATATTTGGAGTCAAAGGATGATTTTGGATTAGAATATCTCACGACGGTCGTCTGAGGCACGCATCAGTGCCGCTCTGATGTAGTATAATCCGATGTTCTGATGAACTTACTTCTTCCTCTCTCGACTTTTTTTGTTCCTTTAAATTTTTCACTTACGAATTATTTTCGTATGTCTGTGAAATTGTTTGTTTTAATTTTTCTATGTTTTTTTTTTTTTAATTTTTATTTTTTATGTGGTAGCATGATGAGGATAAATTTACAATATTCCGATAAATTCATGAAAGGAATATTTACCTCCTACTCATTCTGAATGCTTCCTTTTTCTTTCCAGATATTTCTTTGAATTAGAGTTTTTTTATTGCAAGATTTTCATTCAATTATCAACTTTAAGGTTTTGGAATTTAATGATATTAAATAATAACAAATTATTGAAGTTTTTGACATTACACTGAATTTTAAATTTATGAACTTTCATTTTAAGTTAGGCATTATGATGAATTTTAAATATATTCAATTGAGTCATTAACAGCACAATGAGGATTAGAACCGATGAGATCAGACCAATTGGTCTGATCTTTGATATCTCTATTAAAATCTTACAAGTCCTTTTCATTCTGAGTGCTATGTGAAATTCATCAAATCACCAACAGATCTTACTGTATTTTAGAGTTTTCCTATTCAGAGAATGAGATTGTTGAACGTCCGGAGCGAGCTCTGTGAGGATTTTGTTATGGGTCTGCAGTTTACCCCTCTGGCAATTGATACAATGCCTTTGGGATGAATACAGCACCCTACATTAGTTCACTTCCTCAGATGAATTCAGATAAAGTTTCTTACAAAAACTTACCCTGAACATCCGGGAGGAAAACATCAGTTGAAACCCCATGAAGGATTAGAATTCTGTAAAAACTATAATATAATGCAGTATGATTTATCAGCTGAACCCCGAAAAATATTGCATGTAGTTGTGGATTAAAGTTTTGTTTCCAGCGCACTAGAAATGTTGTGGAAACACCACAGAAAAAATCATAAAATTAAAAAAACATATATAATAGTAATAGAAAATAAAAATATTACCTTTCTCTTTTTAATGCAAACATATTTATTTTAAGTTTGTTTTATTTAGCCAATTAAAATTATTTTATATAGTATAGTTATATATTTGGAGTTATTATTTGATGTAATTGCTATTAAAACTAAATAATAACATAATTCTTATTTTTAACTATGTTTTATAGAATATCTATATTACATTATATTTATACATATAACATTACTAATTTAGCATAATATTACATATGTTATCATTTAATGAAATACTTATGCATAACACAAGAATTTAAATATTTTTAGTTAAAAGTATAAAATAAATGTTTTGCTGAAAAATTAGGAAAAATATAAAGTTTCTTAGAAAATTCAAAGATTTCGAAGGAAAAGTAAGAAAAATAAAGTGTTTTTCGAAGGAAACTAGATAATTTCAAAAGTACTATGTAATTTTGTTTTCATAAAATTGAAAATGAAAATGTTTCTACAGTTTCACTGAAAATGTATGGAAATTTTAAACCATGCATGTAGTGCATGCTGGAAAACTCGATCAGAAATTGTCATATATAGCGAAATGCAAATTTTGTAAAATTGAGATGGTAAATTGATATAAGAAAAGATTTAAATAGCAAGATTAAAATTAGCTATAATTCGGATGGCAAAATGAATTTACCCTGATTATAATTCTGTTAAACTTATGATACAATGCCATTTGATTCATCAGTTATTGAACCGAATCTTGTTTCGGCAAATGTGAATCTAACTTAGTTTATCATACAAAAGAACTCTCTTTAGGTTATTTGAAGCACATCAATGTTGATGGAGTTGGTGTCTGAATGCCATCTTTGAGTAATCAACTTTAGTCCAAACTCCACACCTGCAATCAGCCCATAAAGAAAAACGATCAACTCCCACTTCTAAAGACTATTTATTTGGATGACATGTGCAGGAAAAGGATTAAATGTAATTTTGGCCGTCTAATTTAGTTCATTTGATGTTTTTGGTTTTAACTTTATACGGTCATATTTTAATCTTTTTAATCATCAGAAAAATGTATATGCATCTGGCATGAATTTTTAAAATAAGTGCTATTGTTTTTATTGACTCATTTTTGTCGGAATTTTTGCTATTTCAATTCTTGTTGGTAGAGGTGAACTTGAACGAAAGAATGATTGAAATTCCGAAAATAAAAAAAATGTATGATCAAAATACTATTACTTTAGAAAGTGGATTAAAATGACAAATGATATTAATTATGGGACAAACAATGCATTTAATTCCACAGAAAAATGGTTGAGATGTTAAACCTGGAGCTTGCCATCAGAGGTTCCAGCAAAAAGCTTCTGTCCATGAGCATCAGAAGCAATGGACGTAATCCTTGCGTTCCCACCTCCTGTTTTCACGTAAGCAATCTTCGTGAATCTGTCTTTCAGCCATACTTCTATGATCCCACATTTTGTGGCTGTAAATATGAAGTCATTGTTTACAGTGGTCTGTTGGATGTCAAGACCGGTCGGCAAAGAACCTATAACAGCCTTGCTGGAGAGTTTGAACACCTAATACAATTTGTTTTGTGGAGAGAATTTATTACAGTGTTGTGAGAATGTTTTCAACTTCTGGGAGTGTAGAGTAGAGTTAAGATTGTACCTTTCCTGCTATACCATCGACCGATGACCCACTGGCATATAGAAGACCATTGTGGATGTCTACTGTGTGGATTGTTTGTTTGCCAAGTAGTTTTTTGGCACCAGAGTAGAATATGGATGATGTATGTGTTCTTAAATCCACCTCCTGTTATCATTTTCAAAATTCTCAAAAGACAATTGGTAGAATTTGAAATTTTAAGGCCTGTTTCTTTGTGTTTGTATTTTTAGTTTTCAATTCTTGAAACAGTAAGAAAAGAAAAACACGTTTATATATTTTCATTGAAAACACGTGTTTCACTGAAAATGAAAACACAAATGAACAGGCTTAACAGTTGACTCTTTTTCTTGAATTTTTCACAACTGCCCCGAATTTATGTACAATTTTTGCAAACACAGTAGCAGGGAATGTACATTATAAAGGAAATATGGATTTAAGTGGATCTTCTTGGCACTCAACATGAAATATGTTACCTGGATAGAGTAACCAGAACAACCACAGTAGAGTTTTTCCCCATCCATTGCCATGCACTTGACTTGTTTGTTCAAGTTAATGCTCTTTGGGACCCCTGACCAACTATAAACCTGTACAAGACCAATGTTCTTTAAGCATTCTGATTCTATCTATAGCCCAGACGATCTGATTTGAGCTCAGAAAGCAGACCTTAACTCCATGTCCTTGAGACGAGAAGCATGCGAAACTGGTATTAGCTGCCAGCGTCAGTACTGCCTCTTTTATGTCGTGTACCTGAATGCAATGTATTTCCTCCTGTTTGATTGACCAAACCTGTAAACAAGAAACGGGACGATGATTATTCTTGGCAATGCATAAGCAATGTCCATACTTTGTTGCTCTCATTTATATCTACTGTGTTTTTAACTGATATGCTTCAGGTTTTGAGTTTCAGATTGGCATGAAATACGGAGACATACTCGGATTGTTTTATCCAAAGATCCGGTATACAGCTTGTCACAGGACGGAGGAACAGACAGGCATGTTACAGCCTTTGAATGTTCGCGAGCTTCTTGAATTAGTCGAGGTGTGCTCTTTCCAGTGTCCCATACCTGAATGCAAGGGGAAGTTTTTCAAAAATGAAAGGAAGGCAAAAGAAAAAAGAGAATTCCAATGCAAAAACAGCATCATTGAACTTTACATAGCAGCCAATAATCGTTAGATGCAGCTAAAATGGTCAACTTAATGATGCTCAACCAGCTTCTTGAGTCCATCATACCTTTATAGTTCCATCAGAATGGCTACTTATTAACCGATTTCTTATGTGAATCATTGACAGGATTTCTCCATTCATGGAAACATCTAACTCAGGACCTTCAACACAGGACCACAAATCTGCCTGCATATCATACCGGTAGCATTATTCAAGTACGATTATGTATGAAATTTGCAATTGGGACGAGGATTTGTATACGCTACTCACAGCATCAATAGAGGGTAAGTTCATCAGTGCCTTCATGATATCATGGACGACTGTGCAATTCTTCTTAAGCCTCCTCAAGGTTTTCCATACACTTTTGGCGTATAACCCCATCTCTTGCAGCCCGCCTGCAGTTAATTTTAGTTACTGAACCAGAATGACTGCAGTGGGAAATCTACTGAACAAATGATGATTTTAGTTACCTGGTTCACTGATAAATCCTCTCAAAGCAAGTGCAGCTAATATCTTCTCCTCAAGGTTCTTCGATGATTGCAGCACGTTTATGAACTTGTCGAGCAGAGATTTGCAAGCAACGTCTCTTATGCCACAATCAGGAAAACTATGAAGCATATAGACAAGCCATGTAGCCACAACAAGACAAGACTTTGCTATCTCTATTGAATTGCTTTTGAAGCATTCCTCCAAAGCTTTAAATATCGTGCCTCTCTCATGGTTTGTAAGTACAAACGCCATTCTCTTTTCCCAAGTCCTTGCTGCTTTCTCCTCCTCTTTCTATGAAATTGCGTTCATGAAACTTAAATGAATACCACGAGCAAAAATGAAGTCACGAAGGAAAATTAAGCAAAGGAAGAACTCACAACTTCATACCATATCAGCAAATTCAGTGTCACTGGTTTTGGCTTCCTCCCCTCTCATCATAGCATTGTAAGGGTGGTCAAATCCTGCTATCTTTAGTAACCAAGATTCCATGTATGGTTTCCTTGAAACTCCCGGATGGCCCGAAAGAGATGATAGCATGCGAAGAGCCATAATTTGAGAAGACGGGAAGTCTTTTCTTTGAAGTGCTTCCAACAATGCTTCCACGGCTTCTTCCCTATAGATGCTCATCTTGCGGGGAGCAATCTGGGATTCAAAATACTCATATCATTGTTCCTAAATATTTCAGTATACATAGAACTGGAGCTTAAGTTACGATAATGAAGAAAAACCAACCAACAGATCAAGCTGAAGAAGAAGGGAAGCAACAGCAGGCTTCTGCTCCATTGGGCACATTTGGAGGTAAACCAAAAGGGTATGCATAGTACTGAATGTTCCTTCTTCTTTGATTATCTGCAGAATCTGGTTGCTCAATGTTCTCCTGTAGCCAAAATAGTTTTAATAGGAGAATTACTGAACTGCTTAGGCTGTTCATTGTAGTTAAGAGATGCAGAAGTGGTGGAATGATGATGTACCTGCTCAGCTGAACCAATTCACAGAGAAACTCTACACATACTCCTCTCACACTATCGTTTCCACCGTGAAATAATTCAAGCACAGGAGATAACTCTATTCTGTTTGCTATTATATCCTTGCATGTTATATCAATTCTGATGCAGCATAGAAGAATTGACACAATGGACTGTCTTCCATCTACCCTATTGAGACAATTCAGCAACGCAGGTATTCCGTTCTCTGTTATAATGGTCCTTGCATTACATGATCTGTCTGTCTTGTCTCCACCTGCAACAATTTCTTCGAGCAATGCTACAGCAGCGTCTTTAGGCGCTATAACATATTGAAAATCAGCACTGTCTTCACTTTTGTTAGAAATTATGTGAAGAAGAGTGGTTATTAAGTTGTGAGAAGAAAGATGAGAAAATGATGGTCTGAGCAGGTACAGAAGAACAGAAGCATCAGCAAGTCCCTTTTTCAGTAAATCGACCAAGCAATAGAAATCAGAGTCTATACTTGACAGAAGATCACCAACACGATCGTCTGCATATAACAGCCTTGACAGAATATATATTGTTGTCCTGAGAACATCCTTGTTCAAAGATGCCGGTAGTATTTCCATAAATCCATTTATGATAGTTGGTGAAGATAAATAGGAATGAATTCCTGAGTCAACATTGGAGTCCTCCCAAATCTTGGCTATTGTCAAAACTGCTGCTTCGCATTCTTGCAAGTCTTCGGAATTACAAAGACAGAGAATATAAGGTTTCAACGTGTTGATCACTGTTTGAATGGAAGCTTGAGATATTACACTGGTTGGTGATGTTGATAATGCAGCTTGCGTGAATCTTTGAGGTTTACGCTCAACTTCATTGCTAATGCTTCTTTGGGATAGTAAGGATTCTGATGGCATGTCGTTAAGGGAAGTGTCGCTTAGACAATTTCGTGGAGTTTCTGTGCATGAAAATTCCTGAGCAAGTTCAGGATGTTGATCTTTCCAAGATGTGATTAACCTCTTGAGAACATAATTTGTTTTGGGAAGTGAAGCTGCGGATAGAGGTTGTCGTGTGATGGGGCATGTTGTATTTCCTCGGTTCATCCATTCTTGAATGGCTTTTCTTTCATACGTTTGTCCCGTTTCAAGAGTGACAGGATCATTGAAGATTTGGCCAGTAATAGGGCAGACAAAATCTTTCGGTGGCCTGGACTGAGAGTTCAAAACCTCAGATGTCGGAGAAGATACGTAACTCAGGTTCCCATCATCACTTTGAGGCGAACTGACACAAATTCAAGACAAATTCAGTGTTCCTAGATGTACATTACTCGGAACTCTCATAGGACAGGAGAAATGGTAAAAAGAGAAGAGCTTCAAGAACAGACCTCTTTGGAAATACTTGTCGAATGCTCTGTCCGCTTCCAACACTTCTCCTCCCGGTTTTCAACTGTCCCTGATCGTCTATGCCACTTTCAGTGTAAGCCCCAAAAGACAATATACAGATACAACTATTAGTTTAGAACTGAAATAAGGTTTGAAACATACTGCCTTATCTCCATCGGAGTCTGCTGAGCTAAAGCTTGAATTGTCTAAAGATGAAAGTGGAGAGACAGGCAGAGAATTTGAACTAGAGGAGTCCATGGCACGGGCTGACAGAAGGCGTAGCATAGAGTTTTGCATCTTTCGGGAATTTGTGGCTGCTTTTGGAGAATCCACAGGAGAGCTACTCTGAGGAGATTGTTTACTAGTAGTAATCTTTATGCTTTGTCTGCTGGATGTGGTCTCCTCGTCCTTGCTCCGACTGATGCTTCTGCTAGATACAACTGTTCTAGTGTCGTCATCTTTTTCTGCTCGAATACTATTTGATACAGTTCCAGGTGATCTATCTTTAGCTTCCATATGTTCATCTGGATCCTCATCAGAATCTTCACATTCCTCAGGCATTTCCTCCTGACAATTAGATGCACGGAGCGAGAAATCCAGTCATTCACAGATCACAAGTGCAACCACATGATAAATCGAAAAATGACCTTACCGAAGCATCCCAGCCAGCGGAATTCTCAAGATTCTCTGAGGTAAACGTTGTCTTCGAGCTGATTGAAGAAAAGAGAAACAAGTCCAGCATCACGGGTTCTTATGAAGTTTAATGTAACGGCTAAGATAAGACCGACAAGTAGAAAGTTGTAACATGATGCCCTACAAGTTTCTTGAAGTTACAAATAGTAGTTTTATTTACCTGGAGCCATTTCTTGTGTTTTCTTTGTGTTTCAGGACAGGGGAAAAACCAGCACTCTTGGGCAAAATTGGACCAAATTTTACATAATCAGGAATGGAGCGGCTGCTAACCTCGTGCAGAGGAGTCATGGGCGGCTCAGCAATGGGCAACATGGGAATCGCCTTCCTGCTGGTGGCAGAATCATGGTTCATGCAATCTTTGTAATACTTTGCATAGAGCCTTGTGTTCTCATCCAGAGATTGACCATAAGCCTGTTCCAGTTCTTGCATTCTCTCTGCTTGCTCCGGCCGCACGGACAAAATCAAAGATTCATTAAAGTATTGATCAAAATCCACAGTGAAGGACAAGTCAGAGGTATCAGGGATCACATCCATCACTATCCTTCTCCGTTCCTCTGAATACCACCCGACGATGGAGCTCATATGGGGAAGGAACACAGACTTCCAAAGCTCAGGAGCAAAATCGACACGCGAGAAAAAAGGGTCCACAATGAACATCTCCAACATGTGAAGTACTGAATTGTGAGTGTTATTCCTCAACTTCCACAGGTACGAAAGATTCAAATGCGCCCAAGCCGAGAGGTAAAAGTTAGGCACTCCAGCTGTTTTCCGGCTAGAATTCAACATAGCACAAACTTGCAGCATCTTCTCTGCATAGTCTAGCCGGGCCATCTTAGTTTCCACATTGGACGTGTTCAGTGCCTCTTCAAGGGCATCGATCCCCCAATCAAGATTGGCTAAAACGGCTTGATCAGAGTACCCAACTTCCGTTTCTTCATCAAGGCTCCCGTCCCCGGCTGCTAATCTCTCAGCACATTGTTCTTTGTGTTGAGTCCTTTGTTCTTTATCTATCAGCCTATCTTGAATGAAACTATCAACAGTAGTGATTAGTGATCTGACTATATCATTTTGTTCCATTTCCAACCGATAGTTACCAGCCATTTTTCCTTCTGTATAGAATTTGAAGCACAGTTCAAAAATCCATTCCTAGACTTGCTGTCCACATTCACACAAACATGCATAAAGCATAATCAGTACTTACAGCCAAGTAAAATTTCATACAAGAAACAACAAAAGGAGTTGAGCGAAATCCGGCCCTCGAACTATTTGTTAAATTGACAGTTCAATCTTCGGTTTTCGAAACAGTAATTAAAGCATATGGATATGGTTTGTTTCTACGTATTCTCATTCAAAATAAATTGATTTGACACTACAGTCTCGTTAACTAATCCAAACATATTCCCATCTCCCATAAACGTCCATACAAAATTGAATCATAAACCATGATCAAACAAGAACACGAGTAAATCAACACTGGGATATTGAAAACTGAACATGTTACCTCCGACACCACAGGTTACCCAACCAACTGCGTGTTGTGTGTGAAAAAAGAGTGTTAGAGAAAGAGAGGAATACTTGTGCTAGAGAAAGCAGAAAGTTACCTGACGAACAAGCTGAGAATTCCAAAGAGCGAAGCCGTTGAACAAGTAAAAGCAGCTTCAGATTGCTCGATCCCTAATATACCCACAAACAAACAACACAAATTAATCTTATTCGCTGAATAAGGACAAAATATGTTAACATTCATCACTACATAATCTTCAACAAGCATATTCTTCAAATTTATTATTTAAAAAAAAAATTCAAGAAATGGAGGGCAGGAAAACGAAAGCCGGCTCTAGCCGGCGTTTGACTTAGCTCTGCGATTGATCATAAAAAACTGGGATTAATCAATTAATTAGCTTAACTAATCTTGGGATTAATATTAATGAGAATAGAGGAGACAATATGACAGAAACGGAATGTTCTTTTGCTTTTGTTTTTTAGCTTAATCATTGGTATTGTCACATCAACTCAAAACTAAAATGTAATCTGGGTCTGAATTTTTTGCAACGAATTCGTCATAAATTAAAGGGTAAATTATAGTTAACTCCTCTTAGATTTGACATAGTTATAAATATTTTTTGTTGTTTGAAAAATTATAAATACTTCCTGAAATTTGTAAACATCTAACAAATAATTCATTTCCATCCATTTTTATGAGTGAACTGACCAAAATGCCCTTATACACTAAATTATTTTTTATTTAATGCTTAAAAGTTTTGGATTACAATACATAGGGAGAGGTTTTTTTTAAGTTTTTTAACACAAAGGAGCAATAATGTAATTTGCCTCGGCTAATTAATTTATAATCTTAATGAAAAGTTTAAGGGCAAAATGGTTATTTCAAGCCTTTGGTTAAAAATTACAAACCTCGGGGGTATTTGAAAATTTTCAAACAACGAGCAGTTATTTGTAATTATGTCAAGCCTCAGGGGGGGTGGTTGTAATTTACCCTAAATTAAATGAAACTTACGTAAAAATAAAGATAATTATTATATTTTCGTGAGATTCGAACACATGAATTTAAACTTAATCATGAAATTCCAATCTTAATGTTAGATTAAGACATCATTGGTGATGGAAAAATAATTAGGGAGGTTGTGATCGAAGCACACTTCACATATCACAAGCAAGAAACTTTAAGCTTTCTTCAATTGCTCCTCCGAAAGTCCTTTTTACAATGAAATTATGGGTTATGTACACTAAACTAGTTATAAATACGGGGGTGTGTCAAATCAATTTTATTCCCTCACCTAACTACTAATTTGCGGATATAATTTACTATGTAGGGGTAGTAATCTAGTAATTATATGATAATTGAAATCATACAGTTGTGATCTCTTATCACTTTTATGATAAGGATATGACATTTTTTTGAATTAACTTTTACCATCAGTTGGTATAGTAGATATACATTCATATGTATAGAACTTAAACTCGAAAATTGGATAATTATGCGACCTCGAGTTTTTTATGTGAGTAAAGCCATTAGCATGTGTGTTGAATTCAAGTAGCAAATTGTTTGATTAATTAAAAACTAATTGAGATCAGTTGGCGCGTTTTCCAGTTCAGGTTTGGGCAGCAGTTTCAATTTTGGCGGGGAACGGCTCCGTTTAAAAGCTTTGCAGTAGGGGGAAGCCCATGTCTCAAAGCCCAAATATCCAATTCCTTATGGCCACGTTTACTTAGGGCATATTTACTATATATGATTGGGCTTGATTGATAACCCAATCACCCCTAAATCTATGTTTACTTGTAAAAATATGGGCTCTTGATTTAATTTGGGGCCCGTAATAGTGGAGGATAAATGCATGATTTGAATACCACATTTTGAGATGGTATTCAAATCATCCAAAAATTGGTCTAATTATTATATTATCCTACAACCATTTTGGTCATTTAATTCATATCCTTCTGAAATCACATATTAATACAATTGCTAGTAAACAAGAAATTAAATAATCCTACAATATATCATAGTAAGGTCATGTCTACCGGACCGTATTGTATTAGGTCATATTATAGTAGGTCCATACTATCTGTAATATTAATCTGTACAATATTATCTCATAATTTGTTTATTATGCATTGGTTGTATGGGTAATAGTCTGGATACAAAATTTTTTGAACGTATACTATCAACCACTTAATTTCGAATTTAGCATACAATTACCTTTTTGCCCATTACATTTAATTACTATCACATCTGACGATGTGATGCAATAAATGGTGTGGTTTGTTCATTATTGTAGGTAGGTCACACAAAGCAATAAATTAGAGGTGGGTTCACCTGCCCATCTCATTTTGTGAGGCTGTGCGTGCGTTTGGGGCTGAATTTAGGTGCTTGTTCGTCCCCTGCGAGCGTTCTTGTTTTCCGAAGAAGGCCGAGAAGAGAAGACGGTGTGCGGATGAGAATGGATGTGCGGCTGTGTTTGCACGGTGGCTGATATCTGTGAACGACGCCAAAGGCGGCAGAGGAGGGAGATTGAGCTGGTGATTGGCGGCGGAGACGGCGCAGAGGATGACTATGTGGAGTTCAAGAAGGCACATGTTTGAGGACATTGAAGTTAAGGATGACAGGATTGAAGTGAAGGGTGGAGAATTTGAGGAAGAAGAAGAAGAAGCATCAGCAAGGGTGAGCATTTGCATACCCCCACGAACGCGCTTCTGCTGATGAGGTGGAGATCTGAGGGGTAAATTAGACCTCCTACACACTTTATGAGGACAATAAAGGAAATAAAAGTTAGTAGGAATTGATGTGAGTCCCACATATTAATAATATGGGACTTGAAAATTGGATTGATGTAGTGCAAATGGTATGGTCTAGTAGCGGGCTTTGGCAAATAGTAGCAGATTTCGACTTTTTTCTAGTAAGCAAGTGACATACTCCTATTAACTCGGATATATGGGCCAATACGGTCCGGTAAACACAACCTAAGTAAACAAAATATTATATTATCCTACAATAATTTACCTCAAATAATATTATTCATTAATCTATCACATCATAATCACATCCAAAATAGTAAACATGCCCTTAGGGTGTAAAAATAAATGGGTGATATGATGAATTTGAATTAGATGTACGATACAAATAAGCCCAAAATTAATTATAGATAGTTTAGTTTGCTATATTATTTTGGCCTCATATTATTGATTTTATTATTTATTTCGCATGATTATCCATTTTCAAATGCAAAATGACACATATGCCCTCAATATTTGACATCAAATTTAAAATGACCTTTTAACTGCCTTATCCTATTTCGTGTTTGGGAGGTGGGTTAAGTTATCAAACTCCTACAGTAAATAGTAATAGGTTGCAGTTGTAAGTTGTCCAGCAATGTAAATAGTCCACTAACTTGAATAACTAATTTTATTCAACCCAATAAGTCAAAATAAATGCAACCTATATTGACTACTTTTCTCATTTTACTACGTTTAGCTATTTTTGTACCTGATTTCAGGTACTCTAGCCATATGGTTACACCTATAACACATGGACATTTCAAAAAATAATTTGGTGTAGTGTTGAATGCAAACACACTTCAAATACATGTCGGATATAGTATTTGTATATTCCAAAATATAAATAAAAAGAATATGATGTTGGACACGCCTTTTGATGTTTTTGAAATGTTTAGGACACCTTTAGGATTCTTTTTAGGGATAATTACACTCCACTCCCCTTAGGTTTGGTGTAATTACGCGTAAACTCCATGTGATTTGAAAAATTACATTTAGTATCCCTGAGGTTTGCTTCTGTCTAACAAATATGTCCATCCATTAGTTAAAATTCACCGAATTTGTTGATATTAACAAAAAACTGAATGAAAATCGATGTTTACCCTCGATTGACTTATTAATGACTTAATGCAGGCCAAATAATTTTTTTATGACTAAATTATCCTTATAACGGTGAAGATATACCTCCTCTCATGCATTAACGTATGACGAGATATAAGAATAGTTTGATCATAAAAAGATTCGTTTGACCTACAATAAGTTAATAATAAGTCAATCGATGGAAAATTTCACCTTTAATTCAATTTTTTTTTTTGCTAATATCAACAAATTTGGTGAATTTTGACTAACGGAGGGACCTATTTGTTAGACAAAAACAAATCTCAATGATAGTAGATGTAATTTCTCAAACCTCAAGGGGTTTACATATAATTACACCAAACCTCAGTTGGAGGGGAGTGTAATTATCTCTTCTTTTTATGATTTCAAAAAAGTTTTGGGCTAGAATTGAATAAAAAAAGAAAAAAAATTCACTTCCCTCTCAAACTCACTTCTAAATGTTTCTTCTTGTGCTCTAATTCTTTCTCCCTCTCATTTCTCTTCTTTCGCTCTCTCTAGATTTTGTGGATTTGGAATTTTTTGGCTTTGGTTTCATCTTTGGATGAAAATACAGTTGATAGAAATTTAATTAGAACTAGGTATATGTTAAGTGTCAATTGATCAAAAGAAGAAGCTTTTGTGGCAGCAACAAGAGAGAACACCATTGCAGAACAGGTATTTAAAATCATTGCTCTTCTTTTACCTTTTTAAAATGAACTGATTATGCATAAAATAATCATATTTTATATCTAAATTCTTAATTAAATCCTAAATTTTCAATCTAAATGCAACACACCCTCATTGTAATATGACCAAATTTTGTTCCAAGAAAAATTAAAGAAAAAAAATGAACTCAAGCTTGAGCTCTAGCCTATTTTTATCAGGCTCGTCGAGCTCAAACTTAAGACTGAAATTCAGCCGAGCTCAACTTCAAGTCAACTTATTTGCACACCTAATTCAGAAGCAAACATTGTAATACAAAATAACTATTTTTACAATAAATTGATAAACGCGTGTAAACACTCTCTTATCCTATGAAAAGAAAATTGCTCATAATCTTTAAGGGAGAAACGTACAATTGTCGGAAATGGTGTTGAGGCTTGAAATCCGAATTTACGCTTTGCCCTTTTGCTCCCATCACTTGAAAACGATACAAAGGCTACAGTCTGCCCTTATCTGCCACTTGTGTTTTTATTTTTTATGCATCAGCAATTCAACTTGGGGAAAAAGAAAGCTACTCATCATCATCATCATCATCATCATCACACTTTCTTTCTTATTTTTGCGAATATTTGACTGCTTTTTGCATAACAATTACATAAAAAGTTTTAAGTCCTTGAGATCGATTTTTTTTTTTTTTTTGTTGGGTTAAAGGTTAATTTTATTAAACGAAAAAAAAAGTATACAAGTTGTATATTGATTATCAGAATCGGTAGATACATATTCATCATTACACTTCGGCCATTGAACCAGCAACCACACGCCCATTTTGTTCCCATTCAAAACTATATATAAGTGTCAATGAAAATGGGATGATTTGTGTTTATATTTATATTTTTTTCTATAATGAGCCATCCTAATGTATTTATCATTGAAATAAATTAAATAAGGTTCGAAAAGGAAAAAGTTGCACTGCTTCAAAGTTACAATACTTATTGTTGTTCTAAAATTATGATTGTCTTGTTGGTTGTAGATATTGACGGCTGATTATTACTCTATTATGAAATGGATAAATTGTATAAAATTTTCTTGTACATGCGTTTTAGAAATTCAACTGAAAACTCCCCGTGTTAAAATATGTGCAAAAAAATCTCTGTGTTTTTCGAAATAGTGGACACGCTCCCCTTCCGTTAGTTAATTTTAACGGCATTAAATTTTTTTGTGACTTGCCCGTTATGTCCTTGTTTTGATAGCCCTTGATCTTTGCTAGTTTAAAATGAACAATCTAGACTTTATGTAACTTTAAACATGTATTTTTGCATTTTATTTTACATATATATAAAACAAAAAATATTATAATACATATGCATACATATATATATATATATATGAACATGGTGGGCGAGGGCGAGACTGTTGCAGCCGTCAGCCCCCGTTCAGGGCGACCTCACCGTCGCCCAAGATCTAGAGCGACGGAGGTCGCCCAGTCTTCTCTGGGTAACCGTAGTCGCCTTGATCCATGATGGGAAACGACGAGACCATCGTCTTCTCTGGATCTAGGCGACGACAGTCGCCCAAAGAAGATTGGGCAACCTCCAACGTGCAGGCGCTGTCACCCCGGAAAATTTTGAGGGTGATAGCTCCATCCTCCTTTTAGTGGTGATGGCAGAGAAGCGATGGAAGGGGAACAAACGCGGAGGTAGGTGCCAAGGGGCGGGGGTTACGAGGGTGCGGGTGGCGGTGGAGGGAAGCGAAGAGGAGATGGCGGACAATGAATCAATTTTGGGGAAGATGATGATCAATTTTTTTTTTAATTTTTTTAAGTTTAAATTAAAATTTATTCAATATAATTTGTATAAATTTATACAATTTTAATATATTTTCATCAAAAAATTATAATTCATAATTAACTAATAATATTAGAAGTAAAATTGTGTATTTTTATTTTAAGAACATATAAATTACATTACAATAATTCTAATATTTGATATTTTAAAAATAATTTGATTTAATAATATTTTTTATATATAAATATTAAAGAATATTATTTATCTTTTTTTTCTAGAAAAATATGAAAACTATAAAGAATTAACCAAAAACAATAAATATAGGGGTAATTTTGTCAATTCAAAGAGAGTAAAGGTTGAAAGTAGGTCCAAAAGTTACTATACTCGTACTTCCGGCGCGTGTAGGGTACTCTCCATTTTTTTAAATAAAAAGGGTCTTTTTTGCAGAATTTATAATTATATTAAGTTTTTTTTTTACTATTTAATTAGCACATGTAAATTTTTAATAATTTTCGTATAACACATAAGGGGTATTATGCAATTATCCCTTACGAAATTCATTAACTTATAATAATGCCTCATCCCATATATGCATCCACGAGAATACTAGTGACCAGTTGTTGGTCACATTGTTAAAATTTTCAAACACTCGTAATTGTAGGTACATGAAATAAATTTCTTACCACTCATATAAAAGTTCATTTTCTCAATATGCCTAGTATCACTTCAAATAGTTATAAAGAATTTTACTGTTCGGATAAATTTATCTCTTAAATAAAAACTCATAATATAATAATAAACTCAATTATCAATGTCCCACATAAATACCTAAATTGTACTTGAAGAATTAAATTCATTATAATACTGAATCACAAATATCAAATTAAATAGGCACATTATAATACAATAACTATTAAGAAATTGAATAAGTAGAAATACTGATGTATTGAATTAATATTTTAATTTAAATATCGATAGATAAATAATAATTTTTTTAAAAAAAACTTGAAATTACTTTGTCCACCGCCTTCTTTTTCCATAAAAATATCACAATTATTAATTATTTAAATACAATACCAAGAAAAGGCTAATCAATTTTGGACCATTGATGATGCAACTTTACTGGATTCCCGTTGCATGCATCTTTACCGCGGGCCCTTCAAGTTTGCCGTGCCCTCGACGTGATGCTTATTCCGCTGGCCCCACCCTATTTGTGTCACAGCCGTCACCCACAAATCCCCAAAGCAGCACCAAATCAGCAACACGCCCTACACGAGACACGTGTCCACACGCATTCAAAATTCTACACCGCCTGTCACATTATATAAACTCCACGACGGTTGCAAGAAAACGCACTGCACAGCACAAACTCACATCTCTGCAATGGCAAACCCTAAGGTTTACTTCGACATCACAATTGGCGGCCAACTCGCCGGCCGGATAGTGATGGAGCTCTTCGCCGACACGACGCCACGCACGGCGGAGAACTTCCGCGCCCTCTGCACAGGAGAGAAGGGCGTGGGGCGCTCCGGCAAGCCACTCCACTTCAAAGGCTCAATTTTCCACCGCGTGATCCCGGGGTTCATGTGCCAGGGCGGCGACTTCACGGCGGGGAACGGGACCGGAGGAGAATCCATCTACGGCGCGAAGTTCGCGGATGAGAACTTCATAAAGAAGCACACGGGGCCGGGTATCCTGTCGATGGCGAACGCGGGGCCGGGTACGAACGGGTCGCAGTTCTTCATCTGCACGGCGAAGACGGCGTGGCTTGACGGGAAGCACGTGGTGTTTGGGCAGGTGGTTGAGGGGATGGACGTGGTGAGGGCTATTGAGAAGGTGGGGTCGTCTTCGGGCCGGACCGCGAAGCCCGTTGTGATTGCTGACTGCGGACAGCTCGCTTGATGGGCTTTTGGGTTTGGCCCGTTTGGGTGGTAAAATAACGATTCCAATATTTACTATGTAATAAAAGCTGTTGTTGTTTGAATTATGCTGAATTCATCTGAGCTGCTATCAGCTTATTTGAGGAATGAGAACTTGTACTTCCAAATTTCTCCAAATCAAGGAAGATTATGGTTACTTGTATAATACATATATATATATATATTATTTCATGGGAAATTTCAAATCAAATCCGAGTCGTTCAAATTTGAATCAATCATATGACAAGTACAATACACTTATCGTGTAATTACTATACAGTTTAGGAAACTATGGACATGTTACTATTTTGGATATAATTATGATGTGATAGATTAATAAATAATATTATTTGGGATAAATGGTTGTAGGCTAATATAATATTTTATTTATTTACTATGATATGTTGTAGGATTGTAAGTTAATATAAATTGACTTTAGGAAAAATTGTAACTTTTTCTACACTTGAGGATATTAAAGTCAATATAATACACAATCAAATGACTATATGGATTAATGCACAAATTATAACTTGGTCCAATTTTTGGATGATTTGAATACCACCTCAAAAGGTGGTGTTCAAATCATGAATTTATCATTTCTTATAATGGGCCGTTGATTTAAATCTACGGTCCATACTTTTTTAAGTAAACATAAGTTTGTGAGTGATTTGACTATAAATTAATTCTAATCATGAGTAGTAACCATGACCTATGACTAATCGTGTTTTGTGATGGGCTTGGTTCGGATCAAACCTGATCCCGACCTAAAACTTTCCTTATTTCACAAAAAGCATTGGCGAACTTAAGATTTTTCCTACATATATAATAACCTACTATGTAATAGGAAATTTATCCGAATTGGATCTGGACATGTTTGGCTGTCCTTAATTAATGATTTTTTTCTAATCTTATTTTATTCTGATAAAACATGTTATAATTGTTATATAACTAGTCATTTTAGTTATATTATTTCATAAAATGTCCCGGGTTTTTTTAATTATACTGGGCCTTGATCCAAAAAGTATATTAGTTAGTATGGATTGATTCGGTATTTAATAAATTGAATTTTTCATTAAAAATAGTACAAAAATAATTAACATATCAAAAAAATTATATAAAAATAATATTTTGGTGTTTTTGCAATCGATATAAAAATGGAAACCGAATAGAATTTGTAAAAAATAAGTCTTTTTTAATATCATCGAATTTTTCGATTTGATCCAATTTGTTGGATCAGATCAGATGGGCGGAGGGATGAGTTGGATATGGATCAGAAAACAGTGTAAATGGGCCAATTTTTAATGAAATCAGCCCAAAGAGCGATCGTCATTCAGTTTCTCTGGCCCGGCCCACGGGTTAAGACAACTCATGCTGTCAAGCAGTGAATAGTTAATACCAAGATTCTTTGGTCAGAAATCTGAATGTAAGATACGGGGTAAATTACACTTTTCGCCTCAATATTTTGCCCCAAAATCCATTTTGGTTCCTAATATTTTTGAGACACGATTTTTTGGTTCCTAACTTTTATAAATCGTTATGTTTTTCATACAATCGTTAAAATTTGGATTAAAACTAACAGAGTTGAAGAGCACAACCACTATTGTGTGCGAGTGTGAAATTGAGTAGTTTTTGTATGAGCAAGTCGTGAAAAACACGACTTGACTGTGCTAGAGGACACGACCATGTTGAACAAGAGGGAAATTAAAAAAACAATTCTTCCTTCATTTAACCCATTTCCCCCTTCATTGCACCTCTGTTCTCTTCTCTTTATTTCTCACCCACAAATTCCTTCATTTGCACATCGCACCACCAAATATTAAATGCTCGAAATTTAATTGGGGCATTCTTGTTTGGAAGATTAATTGGAAAGTTTTGATAAGGCACTAGTGTAAAGTTGTGCGAGGTTGGCAATAAGGAGGAGCGAGCGTGCTTTAGTTCACCCCAAATTTTGTAACCACCTTCATCCGTATAAATTTTGAAAACACGATTGTGTTCTCTATAACATGGCCAGATCATGCAAAAATTATTCAATTTCACACACGACATAGGAGAACACGGCCTGGACATGTCAAAAAATATTGTTGTATTCTCCAACACCATTAATTTTAATAATCGGACAAAAAATGTACTAATTTGCAAAAATCAGAAATAGAAAATCACATCTCAAAAAATTTATGGACCAAAATCGAATTTGGACAAAGTATATGACCAAAAGTGTAATTTACCCTAACATATGGGTTGACGTCTTGAATGATCGGGTGGTTGAAAACTCCGACACATGCCATCCTACGACAAGCATCCACCAATGGGAAGCCTCGACGAGGCACGCTCAACAACCTCACCCCCAACAGTACATACTAAAATAAATCTAAGTAAAGACGTACGACTTTTCCCCCTGCCTCGTGAGATTAAAGAAATCGTGTTTCCTATTTCTTCTGACCATTTCTATTCAAAACTGGGCCCCTTCTGACAAGTCGGAAGTCGCATCTCGCCTCAAATGACGTTTTTCTCCTTCTTGTGCGGCTTGTCATTTACTACTCTATTAGGGATAATGACGACGATAATTAAGGTAATGACAGCTCAAAAGTCAAATTGTAGGTGTTACCTTTGCCTAGTTGTTTCGGTAGGTAATTTCGTGGATTTTTTATTGCAATTTCTGTTACATTATTTTTCTAGGGATAATTATCCTCTCCTCCCCTAATGTTTGGTGTAATTATAGATGGATTCACTGTGGTTTTAAAAGTTACATATAGTACTCTTGATATTTGCTTCTATCTAACACATAAGTCTTCCCGTTAATCAAAATTCACAGAAATTGTTGATATTAACAAAAAAAAAATTGAAATAAAGGTGATATTTGCCATAACTTAATTTATTACCGACTTATTGCAGGTCAAACGAACTTTTTTATGACCAGACTACCCTTATATATCATCACAGTTTAATACATGAGAGGAGAAATATATTCACCATTTTAAGAGTAATTTAGTCCTAAAATATTTATTTGGCCTGCATTAAGTTATTAATAAGTCAATCGAGTGTAAATGTTGATTTTTATTCAATTTTTTTTTTGTTAATATTAACAAATTCAGTGAATTTTAACTAATAGAGGACCTATTTGTTAGACAGAAGCAAATCTCAGGGGTACTAGATGTAATTTTTCAAACCACAAAGAATTTACGTGTAGTTACACCAAAACCTCGGAGGAGGGGAGCTTAATTATCCCTTTATCCTATTTATATTTATGCCACATGTATAAATTTTTTTGTTAGATAAAATTGGTGATTACTTTTTTATACACGCTACATGCATATATTAAATTGAATAAAAGATGTAATATGAATTGCATAATAGAAAATCCAATCTGACCTTTGATGCTCCATTTCTTAAGGGAAATAAGCGAATCACGCTTTTTCAGCTAATTCCCTTTCATTTTAAACTTTTTAAAATGTAATTTTATTTTCTAAGATAATCTTACTCAAAATTATCTCAAAATACACATGTGGATCAGGAATAATAAATACTTAATTCATACCTTGTTATTACAACTCTTGCTTTTGAATTGTCTACACTAATTTGAACAATGGAAAATTATCGTGTCCCTCTATATTTATTCGTGTTACATGCTGACTCCTAAATATAAGTTGATGGAGAAATTTCTTGTAAATATTTTATGCAGTATCCATTTAAGATGATAGCTCTGATTGGGTAAAATTATTTATAAATTCTATAATTCTTTTATTTACATTACGTGTCAACTAAAATTAAACTCAAAATAATATACCCCAAAAGTATTTTTTCAACATATCACCAATATTCTCTCACTATCAATAATAATTAAATAAAAATAGTAGATGACTTGTGATTTTTATTTTGGAAAAATACAAATTAAGTGTTGAATGAAACATTGAACTTCACTAACTATTTTTTATTCCTTAAATTTAGAATAATTAATAGTTGAAAGTGGAAGCAAAGTTGATGGATTTGTTCAAAGTTGTACCTAACCTCTTACTCCATTTTTGGGTGCATTGCATTCTTATCATCATAATTAAATTGGAAAACACTTCAAGCAGTATGAGACTTGTAATATTTTTTAAAAGTCTTCCCTTCTCAATTTATATTACATTAGATTATAAAAAATGCTTGTGATATATATAGAATAAAGAGAACAAAATTACAATCGATCGTAGAAGCTAAAGAAATTTCTGCCACTTGCAGAACACAAAAATCGAGTTTTTATATCAATCATATCGCTCGTAAGTCACTAAAAAAATTCATCATAAAAAACGATACTGAAATGATATACAAATAGTAACATTAACACAAAAAAAGCATTAATTTAGTATTATTACATTCAAATATAAAGAGATTAAGAAATACATCAATAATTTTAAGTTAGAAAATCAACAACGAAAGCAACAAATATGAAACATAAATTGATGTTATGATATCTTAATCTTACAACTTCAACAAGAATTAGTTGTCAGACATAAATACGAAACAAAATAATTCACGAAATTCCCAAAAAAAAATTAATCATAATTTTGGACCAACCTACTCCTCACATGAAATTAAAAAGGACTAAAAAAGGAGAATCCAAACAGATAAAGACAGGAAAAAAAAAAGGCTGGTCAAACCTTAAAATGATTATAGTATTTAAACTGAATTACGTGAGACGAACACAAAGGGGCAGAATAGTCAACCAAATCCTCCGACGACTGACAGCAACCACCGCCGGGGGCTGACTCCGTAGTAGTAGTAGTAGCTCCATACAATAAATTTCTTCACTTCTTTTGCGAAATTGACAAAAGAAAAGATTTTTATTTTTGTGGGAAAAAAAGTCAAGAGTTCACTGCTGCTGACCCCGTATTCCGTGTCCTTTTTCTTGGGCATTCTTTTTTTTTTTTCTTTTCTTTTCCGGGTTCATTAAATTCAATGAATTCCATTTAGTTTAATGAAATCTGATCCAATCCCAATCTCTCATCAGATTTGCTGCGCCCATTTCACGCGGTTTTAGTACCATTTTGCCAGTTATTATGCTCTCTTCTTGATTTCCCATTTCTCCGACCATTTCTGGACAGGTATGTATGATTAATCGTTTCAAGATTTTGATTTTTAGTTGTTTTTTTGTGATTAACTGAGTGAAATTTCAAGTGGGCATGTTTTGGAACTGATTATCTTTTGTTCTTTTTTTTTGGCTGAAGTTTTTTTTTTCTTCTTTTTTTTTTATGTGAATAGGTGTGGATTTGTATATACAATGGGAGGGGTTTGTTCAGGAGGAACTGTAAAGAAAAGTAGGAAATCAGTGGAGGTTGAGCATGAGAAGAGTTCTGGGTTTTCAGGGAAGCTGAAATCCATGGGGAGTTTCGGCAAGAAGAAGAACAATGATGATTCTTACACATACCATGATGAAATTGATGTTTTTGAGAAGGGCCCGCATAATTTGTATGATTCCGGTGAACTCAACCTGTCGATTTCCCGTGAATTGAAGCCATCAACGCCGGCAAGAACACCAGCCAACAAGGTATCTGTCTGTGATATAAGTGTCCTTTTTGTGTGTTTCATATGCGATTTTGGATTTTTAGTTTGATTTGGTGCGTGAAGAAAGTGAGTGGTTGTGACTGCAATTCAGAGTTTTGATTGTGGAAAAAAGAATTCAGTAGTTGGAGTTTGGAGATTTGGTGGGATGGATAGAGTAAGTTTGAGGTAGTGCAGATGAAGAATAGTTTGATTAAGTTATAGTGGCTGTATTCGACCAATTCGGTAAGCTTGTTTTTATGTTTGATGGTCGGATAACAGTTTAATCTTATGAGAATGAATAAGCATTCGTTGTAGCCTTGCGAAAGAGCTTAAGCGAGACTGGTTCATGGTGGATGCGAGTCGTCATCCACAATCAATCTCGTTGGTTCTGTTCTTTGCTGTACCTGCAGACTAGACCCTGCATTTGTGCTTTGATTGTGTGAGCCAAATTTTGGAGGTGTAATCATCTTTGGGAGCGATTTCTGTAGGTTCTATCGTTAACTCTGAATGGGCCATCCATTATTGCAAATACGTGTATGTCGGTGTGACACAAGCACCTCACATCTATTGTCATTCCCTGCTTCTCTAGACAGACTAAGATGATTGCACGAACGCTTTTTCTTGCTTGTTCTTTCCTCTAATCTTATATGTCATTCTAATCGAGCAAAATGCACGTGTGTGTATTCCTTAATTTACTTATTTTACTTGTTCTTAAAGAATCACAGCTTCAAAGTTTTTGCACTGACATTAAGGTTAGTTGTTTTTTATGATAGGCACCTCAAGCAACATCTTTTCTTGGAAAGGCGGGCATAGTAGGGCTAGAGAAAGCAGTGGAAGTTCTAGATACTCTAGGCAGCAGCATGACAAACTTGAATTCTGGTGGATTTATGACGGGAGTGACATCTAGGGGAAATAGAATTTCTATACTTGCATTCGAAGTTGCCAATACCGTAGCCAAAGGCTCAAACTTGTTGCAGTCTCTATCCGAAGAAAATGTCCAGTTTCTAAAAAAGGAAATCTTGAATTCAGAAGGGGTGCGACGGCTGGTTTCGACAGATGTGGATGAGCTCCTCAGTATTGCGGCTGCTGACAAAAGGTATTTAGCTATTTGTCTATTGTAGCCTGTCCTTGCTTACAATTCTCTCTCCGCGCCGCCAATTTCCCCCCATGATTCATCGTCACGCCCCCGCGAGAAACTTTTTTCTTTTGTTAATTATCTTCGTACTTATGCAGGGATGAGTTTGATGTTTTCTCTCGCGAGGTAATTAGATTTGGAAATCTGTGTAAAGACCCACAATGGCACAATCTAGATAGATTTTTTTCTAAGTAAGTGGACAATTCCTGTAAATAAGCCTACTCATTTCTGTCTCGAAGAACGGTGCTCACTGAAACACCTCTTGGCTTGTTAGGTTGGATTCAGATCCTGAAGTTCATAAACAACCAAGAGAAGAGGCAGAAATGACGATGCAAGAACTGACCACTTTGGCCCAACATACCTCTGTAAGTACAATCCTGTTCTATAGGTTCTATTACTGTCGTGTTCTCCATTTTCTTATTGGATGCGTACAGCACACTAGTTTCGGGATTTCATTGTTTTCCAAATTTTCTGCATACTGCATTTGTGTCATATATTATATCATTATTATGTCTCTTGAGTATTTTGTTAAAATGTACCACCATTTCCTGTAGTAGAAAGTGTTGGGAATTTATTCTGTCAATGTTTGTTCGCAAAGTTGTGAAAGCTTATGATTTGGCCTTATCATGCAAAACATTTACCCTCACAGGCTAGCCGACCTTTCTAGTTAAAGAAGAGAGGAACGGGGGCTCGTTTATTCTGTGATTAAATCTTTCGTTTATAAAATAGTCTGTCAACTAGCGACGATAGTTTATCTTTCTATGCCAAGATATGCATTTACAGAGTTGTTATCATGATAACTCATATGCAATGTATTTGCTGACTTGATGAAGTTGAATACGTACACCTTTAAGAAATTTGAACATGATTGATGATATAAACTTTGACAAATAAAGCTAAAATGATTTGAAAACCAGCCATGCGCAATTAATTAAAGATAATACGGACATCTCTTGACTGTTCAGATATTGAAAAGTTGAACCCTCGAGTTCGTCTATTAGTGATGAAAAGCTCAATGCTGCTGCACATGCAGGAATTGTATCATGAGTTGCATGCTTTGGACAGATTTGAGCAAGATTATCAGCGGAAGCTAGAAGAAGTAGATTCATTACACCTTCCTCGAAAAGGTTTGATGTTTCCGTAATTTAAAGAAACTCCTTTCAGACCGATTATAGCTTTAGCATTACTCTGTGTTTACCACCGACTTCTTCTGCCAAAAGGTAAATTAACTTAATTTGTTAACATATATTTTCGTAATTGTAGGAGAGTCTCTCGCAATGTTACAGAGTGAGCTAAAACATCAACGCAAACTTGTAAGGAGCTTGAAAAAGAAATCTCTCTGGTCTAAAAGTTTGGAGCAGGTACTTAAACTTTCTCATTCATATTTTGAGGACCACTTGCTCTCTAACATGTTGGATTGCTTACATCATTATCTTCCGATCGTTTAGGTAATTCTGAGAATAGCTTCATGAAATTATTATAATAGACATCGCTAATTCAACTTCATATCTAATGTGTAGGTTGTGGAGAAGCTCGTTGACATAGTCACATTCATTCATCAAGAAATTTCAGACGTGTTTGGAAATAATGGTACAAATACGTGCTTTTTATATTATTTGCTCCTTTCGTTCCTGTACTTATCCTCTTCGTATCAAGAAAAGCGGGATAATATCAGTTGCTTGCTTTTTATTCATTAATATGGTAGGGTTGCAGCTGCCCGGGAAGGTTTCTACTAATAAGCCAGAAAGACTAGGCGTTGCCGGTCTCGCTTTACATTATGCTAACATAATCACTCAAATCGATAACATTGTGAGTTCATCAAGGACCTTAGTTCTTTCACAGTGTAACACATGTTTGTTTACTTTCACAATAGAACTTCATCTTGATTGAATTATTTATTTAAGGCTTCACGCCCGACTTCTCTTCCTCCGAGCATGAGAGATACATTGTACAATGGTTTGCCACCAACTGTCAAGGCTGCCCTTCGCTCCCGACTACAGACTGACGACAAGGAAGAGGTATGTTCTCCCGGCAACTTCATCTTATTGCCTTTCCTTTTCTCACTATTCCTTTAAGCTGTGTTTGGATCTTGAACTCTTGTGGGGCAATGCCTTGAGAACGTTTTCTTTGCATAATTGTGTTACTTTAAATTGCTCGAAGGTTGCATCCGTTTTTTAGGGTTCTTGTGATCACGTCTGTATTTGCCACTATCCTAGATCTTTTAGAGGATCTTCGCGCATCCCTTTTGAATTTCACATTTACACGGTTTCTGGATTTAGCTGTTTCATTGTACATTTTGCAGCTCACAGTACCTCAAATCAAAGCTGAGATGGAAAAATCTCTCCAGTGGCTCGTCCCGGTAGCAACAGATACTACCAAGTACGGTGCTTTCACTGTTCGACAAACAAAAATGAATTCAGCATTGTTTTTCGTCTTCCCTTCATTCTACCTCATCAACTTTGTCTCAACTTTTTCAGGGCACATCAAGGGTTCGGATGGGTCGGAGAGTGGGCCAACACAGGGTAAGTCAGGCTAAAAATTTCTTAATTTTCTCTTAAATCTCCGTCCCCATCTTGAAACTCAATCCCCATTTCTTCTTTCCCAACAGCAACGAATTTGGCAAGAAAACGGGCATGCAAAACAACCTGATCCGCCTGCAGACCCTCTACCACGCTGACAAGCGCAAGGTCGAGTCTTGCATTCTTGAGCTGGTAACTTTGCTTCACCGTCTCATCAGCCTCGTGAGATACAGAGACAACGGACTCAAAGCTCAACCAGCACGTTCCCCAACTAACAAAGGATCAAATGCCATTTCTGAAACATTAAGCAACAGCAACAACGGCAGAATGCATAGAACCCAGCTCTCATCCGAGGACAGAGATCTTCTGGAAGACGTCATGAAACGAAAGAAGTTGGTTCCCGGACTTAGCAAAAGCCAAGAATTCATGACGGTGAAGAACAAGAAGAATAAGATTTTGGCATTGAGTAAGAGCACAGGGAGCTCCCCCCGACGAGGAATGAAACATCAACAGGCCGATGTTCTGGATATATTAGACGGGTTAGATTCATCGTTTTCAGTTCCCAGGTGAGATCTCAGACGAAGTGCTTATTCTTTTATTTGATTCAGCTCAAAGTATATGAATATCGGGGCCTAGTGTATATAACCATACCGTGAGTAATATGCTATCGCGTGGTATTTCTATATATTGAAATTTTTGTACCCGGACGAAAATCTGCTATTTATGGAAAGTCATCGTCGTCCCCGACTCCCCGCTTTCACGGAAAATTGAGAAATAAAAGGCTATTGGTTGATAGAGTAGGAGGAAAAATGCAGACACAAATGCATCGCGAGTAATGTGCTATACTGTGATATTTATTTATTGGAAATTTTAGTTGGTAAGAATGGATCACTTCTGACAGACGGTACTGCATTCGATTTTTTATGTTGATGGGTAATTTATAACTATCTATCCTATTTATTAAGTGTGAGTGTTTTAGAATAACTAATATCGATTGTTGATATGTGCTTTGGGTAATATACCTTCAAATAACATCTTTTTTTCTTTATATTAAATAACCATCTATTTAATTGCTTGGTTTTATTAATGGCTTTATTGATGCATACTTAAAGTTATAACATTTTAGTAGATTTAATAAGCTATTCATTTTATCTTTTATTTAATTAAATAAATATAATGTGATTTTAAATTATACACGCATGAGTGTGCTCGTTAATTATAAGTTGAGAGTATGCCCTCGCGCCAATGACTGAAGTCAAAACCAACCAAATACTATAATCCACGTACAATTCAAAAGATTACTCGGTACAATGGCGGAAACGGTTCAGACACATGTTGGATATGACATTCACTGAGTTTGAAAATATAACATAAAATAAAAAAGAACATGGTCTCGGATACTTCTGTTGGTGTGTTCGACATGTTTTGAAGGCGTGCAACATATTTTGGACATATTTAGGTTTTATAATTTCACAAAGTTTTGGGCCATCTTTAGGGGAAAAAAATGGTTTTGAGCTTAATAAAAAGAAAAAAAAAAAGAATTAATTCAGTACTCGCACACTAAAAGTTTTGGGATGAAAATACTAAAAAATCGAGAAATAATCATGATAATTTAACTAATTTAGATAATTAGAAAATTTTCATTAAGTACTTTTAAAATAGATTGATTATGTATATTTTTGAAGCCACGTGTGGATAAGAATTTAGATGTAAGACATGCTTATTTTATATTTTATCTTAAAATTTTTCATATTACTATTTTAATTTTATGAAAAGATAAGAAAATATATAATAAAATTATTCATGTCAATGCCGTAACGTGTTCTAATTTTTTAAAATTTTCATGTTATGTATTCATATTGTTTTGTATCATGTCCATGCATCATAAACCAAACATTTTTCTACAATTCCCAAACTTTAATTTGTACCAAGCCTACAAATGCTATTGATACACAAACCTAAAATCCTAAATTCTAAACCTAAGTTTTCTTTTATAAAAGTTAAGTCTTCGCGATACTTGTTCCTCGCGAGTATATAAAAAAAATTATGATGTATATTAAAAGAAAAAGAAAATTTGTGAAAAGAAATAATGCGGTGTGAGGGAAGGAGAAAGAAATAAGCCCGAGAGAAGAAATATGGATTGGGATAAAAAAAAAGTTATAATTGTGGGTTTATTAAAAATATTAAATTTACGAATATAATCAAATTGTTTTGAAATAAATAAATAACTTTAATTATTCAAAAATTGGTAAAAAATAAAAAAACAAATAATGCTATATTTGGTCTGTTTCAGTTTTCATTTATAACTACTTTAGTCACTTAACTTATTGACTTTAGCATTCTAAACTTTAGTTTTTGTCTTCATTTGATTCCTCTTACCATTTTCCGATTATAGTTTTAATTTCTTGAATGATAAAATGTTCAATTTAAGTTTATTTCTCTAACTTCAATCCTTAAGTTTATAAATTTGTCAAATTATTCCTTTTATATTAAGTGAAAAAACAACTTTTTTATAGTTTGTATGTTGTATACAATGTAATTATCTTATATGGATAGTAAAAACTTAAAACTTTATGAACATAAAAATAATATTGCTTAATTTAAGATAAACGATCCAACTTTTTGTAATATTAAAATAAATTATAATAATAGATATAAAACATATTAAAATTACCATTATATTATAACTTTAAATTATCTTTTAGGTTAGGTCTAGAAATTTAGGTAAAGTTCATTTTCTATTTGAATCAACAAACACATTACATATATGAAATGGTGGAATTTTTTTTTGGGGGGGGGGGGGGGGGGGTGGGTTTGTTGCTTGGTATGAACAAGTAAATAACAGGGATCAGATTGGTGAAGAAGAGGGCGGCCCGTTGTCGTAACCAGGCTTGGAGCGGACGCCCCTCTCGCATTTTTACTTGCGAGCATTTACCACTCACCACATCCCCTTAAAACTTGCCTGAAGGATCATACTTTCAACCACCTCTCACCAACATCTTTTAAACCAAAAACTATCTACTCTTTTGCTTCTGTTCTACCGATGTGGGACTCTGACTTCGCTCTATGCGAACTTTGCGCCTTTTTACATATGTTTTTAATAGTTTATAGTGCGGAAAGATGCAATTTAGCCTCTGTGTTAATAAATAAAAAGTAAAAAAACCTCTCTAAAAAGAAAAAAAAGAAGCAATAGCCTCCTTGTATTTTTTAAAATAGAACACACATAAAAAAAAAAAAAGAAATCTTAAGAAGGGTGGTGTTAAAATTCTACTCTAAATAATAATCCCGCCAAGTATAGAACAAATTTACTATTCTCTTTAGCAGCTTAATGTTACTATGTGAAAATAGAGAAAATTATAATTTTGGTCTCAAAATATATAGTGGTTTGCAATATTAGTTTCATATATTTTCTGAAATAGTTAATATTAGTCTCACACTTTATGAAAATATTGTAAAGTTAGTTCCACGGTGAAAAGATTGCAACTTTTGGGACTAACTTTGCAAGATTTGGGACAAACTTTGGGACTCATTTTGCAATATTTTTCTAAAGTATGGGACTAATTTTGCAATATTTTCCTAAATATGGGACTAACGCTAAAATGCATAAAACCCCCCTGTATTTTGAAAAGTCGGCTAAAAACTCCCCTTTGTTTCGAAAATAGGTGAAAAAACCCCCTATATTTTGTAAAAGTTAGCTCAATCGCCCATCTTCATTAAAAATCACTAACGGCGTTAAATTTTTGACAAATTGACCGTTATGCCTTTATTTATTAGATATTATTCTTTATTTTAATGACCGTTAGATCTTTATTGATTATATCATAGCCGTTAGATCCAATCAATTAATCTTGACCATTGGATTTAAAATTTATAAAAAAATCTAAGGGTTTTGATTTAACTAATTTTAAATATATATTATAAAAAAATTATTATTTAAAAAACTAAATTTAATAAAAATATCCCCCCACCCACCGCCGCCCCCACCCCCACCCACGCCCGTCACGCCACCCCCACCGTCGCGCGAGGTCGACAAGATGGGCAACGGCGTTGGGCGACATGGCGGTCGCGCGAGGTCGCCCAACGCCATTGCCCATCTGGGGAACGTCGCGCGACCGCCGTCGCCCAAACTGGGGGAACGTCGCGCGACCATCGTCGCCCAAATTGGGGCAACATCGCGCGACCATCGTTGCCCAGATGGGTGACCGCGATTAACACATAAGTGCGACCATCGTTGCCCAGATGGGTGACCGCGATTAACACATAAGGGGGAGATGCCGTCGCCCTCAACTTGGCGGATGGCGGCAACTCGTCGCCCTATTTTTTATTTTCTTTTAGTTTTCTAATTATGAATTAAGAATAGCTAAAATCTAAATTAATTAAATTTAAAATAATACATTTAAACATTTTTAAATTAGTAACAATTTTAATTAGATTCAGAAAAATAATTAAGAAAAGTATTAGATTCAGATTTTTATAACAATGATTTAAATTTTAATATTATTTGTAGTAAATAAAGATAATTTATTTAAATTTTTATTTAAATAATAATTTAAATTAATTAATAACATAAAATTAATTATTAACATTTTATATTGGTATTTTGAAGTAAATATATTTGTAAATTTTTTTTTAATTTTTTTGATAAATAAAAATTGAAAAAACCCGCCAAAACAAGACAAAAATGTACTTAGTCAAATATATAGACCCATAAGGGTATTTCTATCAAAATCGCACAAAAAAAAAAGCCAAAAAAAAGGGCTAAATTACACTCCAACACGCGCGTGCAGTACTACACTTTCCATTAATTACTAACGGAAAGTTTGTTTCTTGCTGACTTTTACAAAACACAAGGGGGTTTTTCGCCTATTTCCAAAACACAGAGGAATTTTTAGTCGACTTTTCAAAACACAGGGGGATTTTATGCATTTTAACCTTAAAAAAGTATAGGATTAATAATACAAATTACCCTATATTTTGGGATTAAAATTACAATTTTCTCATGAAAATAGTTAAAATGTCTAATTCAAAGCCGCACCTACTTAGCCAAACACGGACTTGAATAATTTCCGCAGTCTGAGTCTGAAAACTACGGTACATGCATCTATATCATTACAATAATAAGTGGGAAAAGCACATGCTATGCTCCAGTTTTTTATTTTTTGTTTTCTCCTTCAGTTATCCGAATCCAGGCCCTGTTTGAATGTCGAAATTCAACGAATTATTATGATTGGGTTTTTTGTATAGAAAACGCTTCTGCCAACCTTTTATTCTCTTAGAACGACAGCAAGGGTAGGTCCCCCAGCACAGACAACTACCGGACTGAGAGAGTGGAAAGCGTGTGGTAGTGTCAAGGATCAAGACTCCCATGTCATTTTCTCCAATCACCAAAAATCAAGACACATGGAGTTCTATATATGGACCGATTACTTTCAGTTATCAACGTATAACGTCCCTTATGTCTTCTGTATTTTGTATAAATCACCTTACATCTTTTATTTTGTTATACGGCTACCCTCCAAAAGGAGGAGGTTTTAGGGCATATGATGCGTGCAAAATTGATGTTCAATTTTGATTTAAGTATAAAATAATGAAATATTGTCAGATCGGATCAGGGAAGAAATCGATCAAGTTATTGGATCACTAATTTGAATAGTTGGACAAGATTAAAAAATCGAGATTCGGACATTATTATATATATGTATATGGCATATAAATATATTATATATCAATAGATTGAATAAAAATAATTTATAATAATATTTTATAAAATAGTACAATTTATATATGAATACAATCTAAAATAATTTAACAATAAAATACTAACAAACCTCTTGGATTAAAAAAAATAAAAATCAACAAACCTCTTGGAGGAAGCAAATTAAATTAAAATTCAAACTAATAAGAATTTAAAATTGAAAACCCCTTAACTACATTATATATGAATTGATTAAATAAATACAATTTATAATAATATTTTAGCAACCATTGTCTTCATAAGATTTTATTTTTAAATTAAAAAAAATTGAAGAAGCACGGAGAAAATGAGAAAGAAGTAGATGATGAAGGAAAGAAAGATCCTATTCACTTATTAAAAATTTTCATTGTCCCACATTGAAAAAGTCTAAGTCAAATTCAAGTACTTTCTCATTATCCCATATTAGAAAAGTATAATCCAAAATTAAACATTTTCTCAGTTGTTCCACATTGAAAAGCGTAAAGCAATTTTAAGCTATTTACACTATATGTAGCAACCCCCACAACATTATGCTTTACTATCACTAATTATAATACATCCTCTATAATTAAACCCATTTTACAATAAATTTATACTAAATCGCGAGGTACAAATTCAAATAAAAATCTAATATCTCTGTAATTATGTAGCTAAAGATCTCAATCCAAGATATCACTGCTGACCCACCTAATAAGACTGACAGCACCGCTTATGATCCAATTCAGCTAGTCACTATGACTTATATCTTGAAAAATATTGACAAGGGATGAGTTGCCTACTTAATAAGTATGGCTTATCAGCCTATATACATGCATACACACATGCCATGCCATAAACCAACAGATATTCAATATATATATATATATATATATAATATCACAAGAAAGCTATAAAGTAATCAATACCACAATCATGCATCAATCCACAACGCAATATCTGAACTCAGTTTGATATTCTTAGGGCCCTGCTTACTCTAGTTGGAGTACATCAGTCAATGATTCTGTCGGCTATCATCATCTCAATCAATGTCATGTCATATACAACACATGATACCCATCGACTGTGATACCCCCACACTATCTCAGTGTGTAGCAATATCAGTCAGGACATCACAACGAACATGGCATCCCCACACCACCCTAGTGTGTAGCTATCAGCACAGAATATCCCCTGCTACCCGGAATATCCCGGTACCCTACGCGCCATGGTACCTAGTTTATATTCATTTTTCTCATATCACATCGTCTTCAATCACATCATCATGAACAATTGACTATATTCCCCAACTAGGTAAGTCATCTCGTTATCTCAATTTAACGATATATTCATAATTGACTTCTTCATTCGTTCATCTCCATGCAACAATAGAATATAATATAAGACAATCATCTATCAATATTTATAATACATAAACAGTCGCAAATAAATACATAACGACAACGTCACAAAATAACACGTAACCCAAATAAATATTTACAGATACCAATCGTGTTTACAACAAACAAGTATACCCATATATACTTATATATATAGATCCAATTAACTATACTTACCTCGATCCCAAAACGATTATGCTAGTAGACGGAGTTGATTAGTCTTTTACTTTATCCCCGTGTCCTATAATAGGTTATAATAGGCATAATCAATATATCGTAAATTACAAATGAAATTACTAAATAATATTCGTATATTTTATAGCAATCTTTTAATATTTCATTTATATTGAAATTCAAATCTCCGTTCATCCCTCATCTAAGCAATTAGACATAATAAGTTTTTCTGGTATATATTTAATTTATCTATGAACTCATAAGAATTTATTTCATCAAACCCCTCATATTTTTATAACTATCGTTCTCTATAATGTCCCTAAATGAAATTATTACAAAAATCTCATATTTCTTTTTTAATAAATATAATATTTCTCAAATACCATTCCCTAATATTTCTCAAACATAAATTTTCTACAATTCCTATTAATTCCTGCAAATTCTTCACTACTATAATAATTATTTAAATACTAACACATACAATTATGTATTCGGTTAATAAATCCGATTAATTTTAAATAATCCATTATAATAATGACTAAATCTAATAGATTAAATAAATTTTAATTTATTGGCTATAATGTCACCGGTCCAATTAAATATTTATCGGATTGCTAATTTGTATAACTACTCAAAATCATTAATTTCTCCGATTAAATAGTAAATTGGATAGTAAAAATCATATTTAATAAATGAATTAATTAAATTACATAATTACATAATTTAATAGTAATTAAAACAAACTTTTCCTTACCTGTTTCGTTCGAGAGTAAGTGTGTGTGTGCATTTAGGAATTGTGTGTATGTGTGCGTGTTTTCTTGTGTGTGTGTTTTCTAATTGTAAAAATACAATATTTATAAATTGTATTGCATGCATGAAGTGTTGGGAAGCAGCCACATGTGCTGCTCCCAAATTTCATATTTATCACCTCTTTATCTTTTTTTTTGTTTTAATTTATTTTTTTTTCTAAAATACCCATTATGTCCCGCCCTAATTTACTTAACTAATATAATTTGCTCCCAAATATTTTACAAAGCTTCAAGTTATGCCGTTCAAGTTTTAATATAATCAAAATTGGAATATGTAATTTATTTAATAACTAATAATTTTTTTCTTAAATAATTACCAATTAATCCCACAATTATGTTTAAAGATTTGTGGATGTTACAGTTCTCCCCTCCTAATAAAAATTTCGTCATCAAAATTTGATTAAGTTACCCACTCATGGAATAAATATGGATATTTCTCTTTCATATTCTCATCAACCTTCCAGGTGGTTTCCTTATGAGATTAATGACTCTAGTATACTTTCGTCCTTGTACCCTCTTATTTCTCAATTTTCTCATGCTTCTATTCAAGATCTCTATTTGTTATTCTACATAAATTAATTCCTCTAAAATTTCCATCTCTTGTTCAAGTACAATATGACTAGGATCAGATTGGTGTCGTCGTAACATCAAAACTTGAAATACATAACGTATTTGTGACAATTCTACTGGTAATATTAATTGATATGCTAGTAGTCTAATCCTCTTTATAATTTCACACGGCCAATATACCTTGAACTCAACTTTCTTTGCTTATCAAATCTCAAGATTCATTTTCATAGAGATATCTTCAGACATATTTTCTCACCTATCTTATTTTCCATCTCTCATTGCCGTTTATCAAAGTAACTTTTATGTCGATCTTGTATTGTTTTCCAATATATATATATATATATATATAGATATTACTAATTCTATCTCTTCTATCGTTTCTTACACCAATTCAAAACCTTATAACTATCATAATTTTTCAACATCCTAACATACTGGACACTGACATCTCATATAAGATTTCCTATAGAGCCATATTGATGCTATGATGGAAACTATCATTATATGTAAGTTCCATCAGTGGTATATGATCATTCTAATTTTTCCCTAAACTCAATTGTACATACTCTCATCATTCCTTCCAAGGTCCGAATTGTTATTTCCAATTTTCCATCTGTTGAGGATAAAATGTAGTGTTGACATATAATTTTGCACATAATGCCATTTGTAAGCTTTTTCCAAAAAAACGTGAGGTAAATCGAGGATTTGTATCAGACACAATAGATACTATATAAATAGGTACACCATGCAGTCTTACAATCTCTGAAATTTACAGCTCAACTAATTTATCCAAAGGTCACCTTGTCGTATAGATTAGAAATGAGTTTATTTACTCAGTCCATTCACAATTACCCAAATAGCATCGTTTTCTCAACGTATGTGGTAACCCAATGACAAAATCCACAATGAGTTTTTTTTTTCTATTTCCCATTTAGGTATAGATAAGGTTGAAACTTACTTGCTAGTACCTAATTATCTGGTTATCAATATCTATTCTATCATAATAGTTAATACCACGTCTACATCTATCACATAAATCCATTCTCTCATATGAAACACACTAGGTCTTTAAGAAATTCTATCAAATTGACAATCAAATATCCAACCCAAACTTTTAATATTTTCATAACAATAAAGGGACTTATAGCAACAAAATCAAGGGAATAATTTCTCGGGTCAATACTTTACTTGTAGTAAATCGCTACTGATCGGCCGCCCTAGCAGTGCTCTATAACAATTTACTACCGAACAACATAAAAAGTCCCAAAATAACTCAAGTTTTTAAACCTTTATTTTAATCCAATTTGTCTTTACTTACTGACAAGTTAAGTATTTCGTCTCAGATTCTGCCACATTCTTTTTCATTCTCTACCATTGTAGAGTCTTACATTTCAAATATATTTTCAAAGTACCAGAATACCTGATAGGTGTATTGTATACTTTATATATGATCTCATCATATAACTCATCCATATCATGTACCCAATCTCGCCCCACATTCACTATGACCCCATCCGTCTTTATTAATAATTAGACTTTTTACCCTAGTCTATTTTCTCTAACCTTCTAATAAGAAAGAACACAACTAGATCTTTATAGTTCCATCACTACTTAATTCTACTACCTATCAAGTTTCAAGATATTCTTCCCAACTTATAAAAGCGGCAAGTACGATACATTATCCAAATGTACTAATATATTCCCAATGTATGAATAGTAAAATTATATACAACCATACCGGCTTCATCATTTTCCTCTCATACCTCGACACTTATTCATAAATAAGAATTGTATTAGTTGGCTGTAAACTCAACGTTCGCTTATCTTATATCTCATCAATATAATTTCACCAAAATTATCATTTCTAAACCCAAATATCTTTTCTTCTCTTTTTGTATATTTTACTGTATTGTGTTTTAGTGGAATATACATTTTATTACATTAATAGTTTTTTTTAAATATTTTTTATAATCAAAATTGGATTAATCGGGTTGCGGGTGGACTAGTTTTGACTGGTCCGCACTGGGTTGATTGACACTAAGTTTATAGCAATGACTTGGACCGAATGCATGATAGGTTCCTGGTTGAATTGGTCAAAATGGTCGGTCCGATCCGAATCTGAGACACAGGGTAATCTCTCGACTAGTTGGATAAGGTCAAATCCTCATGGATTCGGTGAGAGGGTAATCTCCTAGCAGGTGGGGTCCTTAGACCTTCGGGGGAAGGATCACCGCGAATCAGGTTCATGGATTTTGAATGTGGTTGGGTGGATTTCCTTCTTTTTGTCGGGTTCTTGGTTTGGAGGTTACCTTATGGATAAGGACGTCTTCAGCCCTTCTTCTGCGGCCGCCACATCTTTTTGCTTGGGTGAATGGTGCTTATCTGATCTTGTGGGGACTGTTGCCATGGCTTGAGAAATCCTATGTAGATTCCACCTAGACCATCCGTGAATGCCCTATGGTATGGCTTAACTGTGCTTGGGCCTTTACTTTGATCGAATGATCTGGGCCCTATGCTTCCTTATGAGCCTGGGTGGTCTTCTTATTGGTTTTGGGCTACTTGGGCCTTGTTGGGTTGATTTACTTCGTAGGGGAATATACTGTCTGACTTCTAGGGGGAGCACATCCTGCCTGACTTAAGGGTAGGGGCACCTCTTGTCGAGGGTACCCTGGGCCCTTACTCGAACTAGGCTTTTTGGCTACTTTACGTTTTTTTGGATCTTGCAATTCTCTAGGCTCTAGTTATGTATTTCTTCTTTTTTGTCTGCTTGGGCCAACCCATTTTTATGGGCATTAGTATATATGTATGTTACATGTACAATTTCTTTTGAAATAAAACATATTGTATATTTTTTGCATACGTGGTGTGATCATATTAAATGAAATAGAAAATATAATAAAAGTTGAGCAAAATTCGATCTAATTATTAATTTTGACGCGTACTATCAAATAGTGTATGTCATTTATGGATTAAATACAATTTTCGTCCCTATAATGTGCACTAATTCAATTCTGGTCCATAACATTCCATATCCTCAATATTAGTCTCTAAAATGTTGTCTTTTTTTTTTTTCCCCATAAAATTGGTCCGACTATTAATTTGACAGTCCAAATTAACAGCAGACTCACGTGAAATACATGTGAGGCCAGTTTGGGAGGAAAAAACTGGCTATGTTTTCTTCTATGGTTGATTTACATATGAGGAAATAGCTATTTTCCCATTTCTTCGTGTTTTGGCTGGAAAAAGAAAATGAGTTCATATCGTATAACAATTTTACAAATTCATTAAATTGAAAAGACAATTACAAATTAAAATTCATAGTATGATTATATTGAATTCGCTTTAAAAAAAAAATTGCAGATCATTCGGTACTAACTATATTTTTTTCTTTTTCTTTTTATTAGTTGTTAATTAGTTTGACGTAACGTTTCCCGTTTGATGCCTCCGTCAGAAATACGTGGCGGTGTGGCCTTTCTTATCAGAATACGAAAAAATTGTCACCGCCAACTGACAGATTTAGCTCCCAAAACGAGGATCACAAGTCAGAAGCATGTGCCCCCACTACCCTCAACCCTTATTTTGCATTTCTTTACTTCTTCAGAGATGCCTTTTTAATTTGCCCGACAACGCAATAATTTTATATTCAGCTCAATTAATTCTTTTTTTAATCAAATGATTATATAATTTCAATCTTCGATGATTTTTAGATTGATAATTTTTATTTTTTCTAAATTTATTGTATTTATTTGATCAATTATATGTATGAATATTTTTAAATATTTTAAGTCTTGTGTTTCCAAGCTATATTTAATAATATTTTGGGATAATTACACCCCTTCCCTGAGGTTTGGTAATTACACGTAGACCACATGTGATTTGAGAAATTATATTTAGTATCCATGAGGTTTGCATCCATCTAACAAATAGGTTCCTTCGTTAGTCAAAATTCACCGAATTTGTTGATATTAACAAAAAAAATTTAATGAAAATCGATATTTACCCTTAATTAACTTATTACAGGCCAAATAAATTATTTATGACTAAAATATCCTTATAATGATGAAGATATATTGTCTCATATGCTTTAACGTGAGAAGATATATAAGGTAGTTTGGTCATAAAAAAAGATTCGTTTGACCCACAATAAGTCAGTAATAAGTTAATCGATGGTAAATATTGATTTTCATTAAGTTTTTTTTTTTTGCTAATATCAACAAATTCGGTGAATTTTGATAATGGATGGACTTATTTATTAGACATAAGCAAAGCTCAGGGGTACTAAATATAATTTTCCAAACTATATGAGGTCTACGTGTAATTATACCTAATCTCAGGGGAGGAGAGTGTAATTATCATTAATATTTTTTACTAAAAACACCCAATATACTTAAGCACACATCCAATTTTGAACTCAAATTTTTCGTAAAAATTTTGAGCCCAAGTCATTAGGATGTCCTCAGGGACAACTATATTGAATAGTATCGATATGGGTTTTAAATCTTCTTAGGGCGAGTTTGGCTTACAATTAACACTCTTAAAATTAGTTTTTAAAATCAATTATGATGATAACGATGTTTGCCAATTTAAACTAAGAATCACTGTGCATAATTATAATTTTGGAGGCGTTCGATAATTCAAGATATAATCATTATTGACATGTAGTGATTTTTTTGGTAATAAAGATAAACAATAATAAAGATGTGTATTATAAAAGCACTACAAGAAATATGATGTTTAAATATGACTAATGATTAATTATAAATAATCGTACCAAATAGTCATTGATTCCGGCCAGAGAGCGGCTGTTGACCTTGATTTTTGCGAGATTGCTTAAAATATTTGTCATGGCTAGAAGTCATGACAAATTTTTTTACTATGACACTTAGTTGTGATAAATAATTTTTTCATGATGGAGAAGCTAGTTTTCTTCATCAATTTTATTTAATCGTGGTTAATAATAATTATTTATCATAATTTTTAGCGATATTTATTAAAAATTATAGTCAATAGTAATTTGTTTAATTAATTACTTAGCGATTAGCAGATAATTATAACCTGTAGCAAGAATTTAACCATGACATTAATAACTAGTAATAAAATAAACATAATTAATAAAATAAAATTTATTTTTAACTAGTAATATAAGTTCAAAATCCAACAACATTTGTAACTCATCGAATTTCAATTAATTATTTTACAAAATTAAGCTCATCAATTTCATAAAATTCCAATATCTTTCGAAGAGGAAAAAAAAACATGTAAGAAAATCAATTATGTTTCCTTAATTCAAGGGGTGCAAAATGATATTTTTAAAGTTAAAGGAGGCAAAATGTTAAGTCTACATAGTATAGGGGACTATAATGTATGGATACTCAAAAAATTATTCGGTGCAATGTGGACATGCTTCGAACACGTATCAGACATGATATTCTCGTATCCGAAAATATAAAATAAGAAATAAAAAGAAAGACATGGTAGAACACGACAAGATGTAGCTTTTTTTTCTCTATAATTTCAAATAAATTTGGGCTGTCTTTTGATAAAAAAAAAAAAAAAAAAAAAGAAGAGTTATGACCTTATAAAAAAGAAGAAGAATTGAACAAAAAATTTTTGGACGAAATTACTAAAAATTTGAGTTATGATCATGATGATTGAACTAATTTGGATTATTTAAAATTTTTCATTTACGTACTTTTTATATTAAATTGATTATATATATTTTTGAAACCATTTAATTTGATTAAAAATTTAGATGTAGGCATATTTATTATGTTCTATTTTGATATTTTCCATACACCATATTTTATTTAATTTTATTAAAAATTAAATATATATTTTATATGTAATTGCGTCAATATTCGAATTTTTTTATAATTTTTTTATGTCATCGTACCCGTATTAAATGGTATCGAAGCATCATAGAGAGGGGACCAATTATGAGGCGGTCCATGAGCATTTTATCCACATCCCCCGCCATATGGATAAACGACTTCACCACACACGCGTCATCTCTGAGTCTGGACCATTACTCCTTCACCTCACCTCTATAAATATCTCACCCTTCTTTAGAATCTTCATCTTCAACGCCATCCATAACCACATTCCAAATCAAACTCTTCCTTTTAATGGCTTACACATCATTTGCCCTCCCGAACCACAAACTAGGCCGCAAATTCTCCGCCATTCCGCCACCGCATTCCCCGCTTCTCCGCCACTCGCCTCGCGTCTCCGCCGGCTACGCCACTGCCGAGAGGATCTCCGTCTGCCGAGACGGCAAGCCGACGGCGTACGAAGTGCTCGGGATTCAAAACAGTGCGACGTCTCAAGAGATTAAGTCCGCCTACAGGAAGCTGGCCAGAGTTTTGCATCCCGACGTCGCGCCAAAGTACGGAGACGACGGCGCGTCTTCCGCCGACGAGTTTATGCGAGTGCACGCGGCGTATGCTACTCTCTCGGATCCGGATAAGCGGGCGGTTTACGACAGCTCACTGTTCCGCCGACGGCGGAGTGCGGCGACTTTTTCGGCTGGTGGTTATTCCGAGGTGACTCGCCGGAGGCGGACTTGGGAGACTGATCAGTGCTGGTAGAGAATTGATCTCGATTTTAATGAACTTTGTACAGATATTTCACGCAAAGATTCTCTGGTCAACAGTATTTGATGTTATGGCTAGTGAGTTTATGATCATTCGATGCCATACAAAATAGCAAGGGAAGACTGGAAGTAGAGTACCTATGTGTATAAATGATGGTTTGTAATTGGTCGATATTTTGTCGTTATAGTAACGGCCATGAAACTATTATATATCAGCCCTACTCTTACGCCGTGTTTGGCTCATGTAGAGTACGCAAAATTACTCGCCCATTTTCACTTAAAAATGAGAGAATACCGTTTCGTATTTCTTAATAATTTCTTTTAATCATAATTCGTGACCAAAATTCAAGATTGTCTATTTGTTACTGAAATTAAGGATATATCATACTTGACTCGAGTTAGAGAAAATTGTAATTTTGGTGTTATAATTTAGAGTCCCTTGTTATATTGGAACTGTTGGATCGAAGTCCTCCAGCGACAAACACTAGAACAGAACTTATTTTATTATTACAAGCGGGATCTAGGGTTTCAAAAACCCTTCAAATTACAGATCGGGGATTTTGAAAAAACCTTAAACAAAAACAGTAAAGGGGAACGGGGGAAAAACAAACCGACACACAACACAACAGATCGACTCAGGTTTTCTTGATCCAGGTGGGTTAGCCCTCGGCCCCAAACGCCGGTTGCCCAACTGGTTGCTTTGATTACTCAGGCACCACAAAGGCACCGAACTCAGAAGGCCGGTTTAGGCAACACTACCACAAAGGTCAGCACAAAGCTGATCACAAAGGTTTCTCGCACTTAGGGAGGATAGGACACAAGAAGAGGAAGAAGACAGAATGCTCAAGTTATTTCTGCTATGGGATGGGGGAAGCTTTTATAGTGTAGTGGTGAGAGAGTGTCAATTCACCAACAGAGGCGAATGATAGCGGTGGCGGAGAAAACCATAGAGGCACAGATTCGAGGAGTCGGGAGAGAACTTTGAGAGAGAGGCGAAGAAGAAGAGGAGACAACTTAGGGTTAGAAGTTGTCAGACAAAAGAGATGACCAACTTATAGGGTAGGTCAAATTTGGGCCAATAGGCTTGGGCTTTGGATACCAGAGTAATCAAGCCATCCTTAGTTGGGCTCGGGGGCATTGGACTGAACTTATTTGAGGGGACTTGGGCCATTTTTCCAACAACCTCCACCTTGAACCATGGACACTCAAAGAGAGTCCGTCCTTATTTGGATCAGGGTAATTCATCATTGCCGTGTAACTTCTTCGGGACCATTTTTGTACATGCAAGAAAAAGTTAGTACAGAAAGAAATACAGTAATCAGAGTAAATTCAGTGTTTGCATGCATGTTTTGAATTTTTCTATAGTGAGACACTTAGTCCCTATGTCTGCAGGGTTACACTCTGAACTTATCTTTTCTAATTTGATAACATCTTTTCCAACTACGTCTCGAATGAAGTGATACATGATATCAATGTGTTTTGTTCTATCATGAAACACATGATTTTTGCATAGTTGGATTCCAGATTGACTATCAGAAAAGATAATGACTTTTTCCTTTAGAAAACCAATTTCTTTCAACAGACCTTCTAACCATATTGCTTCTTTAAACGCCTCAGTTGTAGCAATATACTCAGCCTCAGTAGTGGACAATGCAACAATATGTTGTAATTGTGATTTCCAACTAATGCATGAACCATATAAAGTAAACACATAGGATGTGGTGGATTTCCTGTTATCCTTATCATTAACATAGTTAGAGTCTACATAACCCACCAACCGAGTTCCCTCAGGATGTTTTGAAAATTTTATTCCCTTTTCAAATGAGCCTTTTAAATACCTTAGCAAACATTTAAGTGCTTTCCAATGAGGCAAGCCTGCATTGGACATATATCTGCTAAGACAACTCACCGCATATGCTATATCAGGTCGAGTACTGACCATTAAATACATGATAGACCCTATAGCATTTTAGTGTGGTGTTTTGCTCATCTGTTCCTTTTCTTGGTCAGTTTTAGGACTCTGTTCTCTACTGAGTTTAAAGCGAGCAGCTAAAGGAACAGATGATGGTTTTGAATTAGACATGAATTTTTTTTTTCAGAACATCTTTCAATAAACTGACGGATTCAAAAGAATTGTGGACTTGCTCCGATCTCTCTCTATGGTCATTCCTAGAATCTATTTTGCATCTCCTAAATCCTTCATTTCAAAGTTCTTACAAAGACTATGTTGCAATTTAGTGACTAACTCTAAATTGGGACTCGCAATCAACATGTCATCATCATAAAGAACAAGAAATACAGGAGTAGCAGATTCAAACTTGAAATATAGGTAGGGATCATAAGCACTTCTTTTAAACTTTAGAGAATGCATGAAAGAGTCAAACTTCTTATTCCACTGCCTGGGAGATTGTTTTAAGCCATAGAGAGATTTCTTTAGAAAACAAACATGATCAGGAAATTTTTTATCAACAAAACCACTTGGTTGTTTCATGTATATTTGTTCTTCTAAATCTCCATGTAAAAAGGCAGTTTTTACATCCATCTATTTTAACTCCCAGTCATACTGAGCAACAAGAGCAAACATGATTCTAACAGTTATATATTTAACCACATGAGAGAATATTTCAGAATAATCAATTCTTGCTTTTTGGGTAAAACCTTTAGCTGCAAGTCTAGCCTTAAACCTATTAGAATCTGTTTCTTGTTTTAGTTTGAAAACCCACTTACAATCTACAATTGAGCCTGTACTAGGTCTCCGGATAAGAATCCATGTTTTATTCGCATTTAAAGATTTCATTTCTTCCTGCATAGCACTTAGCCAATTTTTAGACTCTTTAGACTGTAAGGCTTCTTCATATGAAGTAGGTTCAGGGTTTTTAACACTCAGAACAAAATCTCTAAACCTAGAGGGGAGTCTTCTTTCTCTTCTTTCCATATTACTAATCAGTTGGGATTATTCGTGAGTGTTTTTAGTCATAGGTTCATTATTGTTCTGAGTTTCTTCCCTAGTTTCTTCATTAGGCTGATCATTTTTTGGAGGACCCTCCACCTGATTTGGAATATACTCAATGTCTGTATCTAGACTACTGGAGGGTGTATCTTTAAGGCACAACATATCATATTCATTAAAAACTACATCTCTACTTATTGTTACTTTAAAACCTGGTTGCTCTCTAAGCCAGAGCCTATATCCCTTTACCTTTTCGGAGTACCCAATGAAAATGAATTTTTGAGATCGAGGATCTAGTTTATCTCCCTTTTGTAAAGTAAACGCAACACAACCGAAAACACGAAGTTCAGAGAGATTCACATGATTATTATACCATAATGCATCAGGGATTTTACCAGATAATGGCACAGAAGGAGATTTGTTAATGAGATATGCAGTAGTTAAAACACCCTCACCCCAGAAAGTTTTTGGTAGACCCGAACTGACCATCATGCATCTTACCTTATCTAGCAGAGTTCGGTTCATTCTTTCTGCAACCCCATTCTGCTGAGGTGTATATGGTGTTGTTCTATACCTTTTAATCCTACACTCATTACAGAGTTTAGAGAATTACTGGTTGCAGAATTCCAGACTGTTATTAGTCCTTAGTGCTTTTAATTTTTTCTCAGTTTGATTCTCAACAAGAATTTTCTAGTTCTTGAATTTTTCAAACACGTCTGACTTGTTTTTCATTAAAAGCACAAAAACCTTTCTAGAGAAGTTATCAATGATAGACAAAAAGTACCTGTTACCACCATGTGTAGGCACATTTGCAGGTCCCCATACATCAACATGTATATAATCTAGAATGCATGATAAGGATGAAGTGTGTGGGTAGTGTGATATAGGAAAGTGAGTTCGATGTTGTTTTCCTAGTGTACACTCATCACAAAACCCTAGCTTTTCAATTTTTTCTTTCAGAAAACCTTCTTTATGCAGTAACTCAAGACCTTTCATGCTGATATGACCAAGCCTTTTGTGCCACAGGTTAGTTTTATTTGATTTAGAAACATTTGCATCAAAAGAATCATAAGTTACAAAACATATGTATAAGTTCCGTTTTCTTTCTGCTTTGAAAATCATTAATGACCCCTTCATGATTTTCATCACTCCCTTATCCCATCTACCTTCTAGACCCTGTTCCTCCAAGGTGGCACATGATATGAGATTATGACACAAATCAAGCACATGTCTAACATCTTTTAAAGTTAACTTATAACCATTGTCAAACGTCACACAGACATCACCAAGACCTTTTACTTCACACAACTTTTCATTAGCCATGGATACACAACCCATATTACATGCTCTGTAGTTAGTGAAGATTTCTTTAAAAGGTGACATGTGAAATGTGCATCCAGAGTCAATTAACCAATCATTCATGCTGGGAGCAAATTTAGCAGAGTTAACATCACATAGCATGTAAACTTCTCCAGAATCTTCTTCAAAAGTGACATTTGCTTCTTCTTTCTTTTCTTTCTTGGGCTTTTTGTAGTCTTTTATGAAATGCCCCTTACCCCCACAGTTATAGCATTTTCGGTCTTTATACTTATCATCTTTTGATTTAGACTTGCTTCGGCCTTTTCCTTTCCCTTTACTGTTCTTTCTGTATTTATGATCGGAGTTACGATTCTTGGTTCTTCCTCTCACAAAGTTCACTTCAGTCTGGGAAGTACTAGCCTTATTAGCCTTTAGGTCCATTTCTTTACTCTTTAAGCCATTAACTACTATTTTCAGATTAACCTTATCTTTACCATATTTTATAGCAGCCTTGACATCACTGTAGGTTTCAGGTATAGCATTTAACAGGACTATTGGGGTGTAATCATCAATATTCTTGTCTCCTGTTAACTTAATGTCTTGAGCTAGCTTAGTGAACTCATCAAGGTTCTCATCAATGGTTTTCGTTAGATCAAGTTTATACCTGAAGAATATCAGACAAGTTCAGTATTATAGATGAGTATGCGTATTCATCGTTTTCAGAACGTTTTTCTTCAGAAAAATTTTCAGCATATTTCCCATCTATTGCCTTAAACACTTTTTGTTGTATTAAGATACCCTTCATTTTCTGTTGCCATATGGAGAAGTCAGATTTCCCATCAAAAGGTTGCAAGTTATAGACAACTATTACACAATTCAGGAAATGAATATCACAGAGATAATAAAAATGCAACAGATGCAAGTATGATGAAGGGGAACCTTCCTGCCCTCAACCAGATACCCGACGGCCTCAGGGGCCCGACCAAGTAAGGAGCAAAGGAAAGGTTTTTGGTCTAGGTTCTTAACACATTATGATATGCACTAAGTAGTTTATAGCAGTTTTGCACACAACAGTTTTATCAACATGATAAGATATCAGTTTTAGCACTAAGCAAAATATCACTGAGTTACCATAGTACGCACTAAGCAAAATACCAGCACAAAGCAAGATACCAACACAAAGTAAAGAATACCAACACAGAGTAGGATATTAGCACCAAGCAAAATATCAACACAAAGCAGAATACTAACACAAAGTTAAAGAAATACCAACAAAAAGCAGAATATCAGAATATACTGAAAGCACAAAGCAGTAAAGTAAATAGGATCGGACAGCTCTTACCAAACCTTCAAAAGCCAGCGAGAGCCCGAAGACTCTGATACCACTGTTGGACCGAAGTCCTCCAGTGACAAACATTAGAACATAACCTATCTTACTATTACAGACGGGATCTAGTGTTTCAAAAACCCTTCAAATTACAGATTGGGGATTTTGGAAAAACCTTAAACAAAAACTGTAAAGAGGAACGGGGGAAAAACAAACCGACACACATCACAACAGATCGACTTAGGTTTCCCTGATCCAGGTGGGTCAGCCCTCGGCCCCAAACGCCGGTTGCCCAACCGGTTGCTTTGATTACTCAGGCACCACAAAGGCACCGAACTCAGAAGGCCGGTTTAGGCAACACTACCACAAAGGTCAGCACAAAGCTGATCACAAAGGTTTCTCGCACTTAGGGAGGATAGGACACTAGAAGAGGAAGAAGACAGAGTGCTCAAGTTATTTCTGCCATGGGATAGGGGAAGCTTTTATTGTGTGGTGGTGAGAGAGTGTTGATTCGCCAACAGAGGCGAATGACAACGGTGGCGGAGAAAACCATAGAGGCACAAATTCGAGGAGTCGAGAGAGAACTCTGAAAGAGAGGCGAAGAAAAAGAGGAGACAACTTAGGGTTAGATTTAGTCAGACAAAAGAGATGACCAACTTATAGGGTAGGTCAACTTTGGGCCAATGGGCTTGGGCTTTGGATACCAGAGTAATCAAGCCATCCTTAGTTGGGCTCGGGGGCATTGGGTTGAACTTATTTGAGAGGACTTGGGCCATTTTTCCAACAGGAACAATGATTTAGAAACTAATATGAAAAAGGTACTATAGTAATGAAATATTTGTAATTTTGGTACTTTTGTTAAAAACCTGACGAGAAGGTCACACATGAAGGTAAATTTCTATTTTATTTTTCATATGAAGTAATTTGCTCATTTACAATATCATAGGGGGTTGCTTGCATTTTTTCCATATTTTTTATAAGTTTTTTTTTTTGCTATTTATTTTTCTCATTTTTTTTAACATTACAACTATCACAAAGGGTAAAATGCATTAGATCCATAATTTTTTTCCACCATCCCAACCTCACTTAATGATAATACCAAAAGTGGAGGCGGAGGCCATTTTGTGGTACATTTCAAATTATTTTTCATATGATGGTACCAATGTTGCAAGAGGCCCTAAATTGTGATATCCATAAATTATTGTACCAAAATAGCATATCTCTCTCTCTCTCTCTCTCTCTCTCATTTTACCTCCCCACCCCACGTGTCAACGACCGCCCGCACTCTCGGCACCCCTAACCCAATTTCGGCCATGTCCCATTCGGCCAACCAACACTTCTGTCGACAGACATTGGGCTTCTGCAGGTCTTAGAGTCTTAGGCATGAGTCATTGATGTGATTTACTTTTTCACTCATGTGGCGCTGTGTGCCCATGAGATGCAATTTTTAACTTTTCTAGTATCTAGATTTATCAAGAGGAAATTTATTTTTAAGCCTATTATAGAGGGGAATGACCACTCGAAGCTTGGTGTGCATTGCTAGTATCCCCCTCACGGTGATCGCCGTGGCTAGCTTGTTGTAATCTTCAATATTCTGATATTAATACAAAAATGTATTTATTGCAAGACGTGTGATCAATTTACTGTTCCGCTGCATTATATTGTCGGTTGTTGGAAATTATTGTTGTTCTTGTCGACGGCCTGTGCGAGGCATCGGTGTGAATTCGATTGGTGTTGCTGTCGGTTGGCGGAAGTAGTCGTTTGCTATGGACTACTAGCCACACGGTGCCCTTTTTCCCGTATTGCAGAAGGCGCCCCGTGAGACCATGCCACTCATACGAAGCCACCTGATTCAACGTCCAGGTGCGTTTACCATTAGATATCTAACGAAAGTAGCACAATTGTAAATATTACGTTACTATAGTACCTTTTCAAATTAATTTTTAAATCATAATACCAATAGAGCAAGGACTTTAAATTACGATATCAAAATTACAATTTTCTGAATGAGTTAGCAAATGGCTCTGTAGTTTTATTCGTATCACCATTATTGTTCAATGGACATTTTGTTCTAAATAAATTGTTTTTTATGATCTAATTCTTACTTTTAACTAATTGTTAAATATTTATAATTATGGTGCAATGATATGTAATCTTTCCTTAGAAAGAAAAAGGAAATAAACAAGAGAAATATTTGATAGATATATATGTATTAATTATAATTATATTAGTTATATAATTATCATTAAATATCTGAATAAACTTCACATATCTTGTTTTCTTTATGGAAGGGATAAACTTCACAATTTCAAACAACGTGAACTTAGCTGAAGTGGCGAAAAATGGACTTTAATAGAATCAAGATTTTCACCAATCGTAACCCGATAGTTGTTTATATATGTAGCGCTGATTATTAATAGCTCTTACTGCAAGAAAATGTTTGGCTACATCCATTATCCATCACTTGAACCTAAGGCTTTGTTTGATTGGGGTGCAAAGTGTGTATACAAGAGAATTGAAAGTAAAAATGAATGTACAATAATAAATTTGGTATTTAGTTAGGTAAAATAAATAGAGGAGAAGTAAAACATGATGTATATAAAATTACTTTGGAGTTTAATTTTGTTTCCGTCCAAAATTAAGTGGAAAATTGAAAGTATAATGCCAAAAAGCTAATATATATATATAGATATATTTACTCTATTACTTATGTATATAATTCCCTCCAAGGTTTTTCTCATTGTTGCTATAATATCAGTACATAATTTTTGAGAAAAGATAATCAAATTACCAACAAATGCGCTGATGTTTGAACTCAATTTCTTAATTTGAGGGCACTGGTAGTAATTTTTATTTTATTTAAATTGAAGAGTTTAGAATAATTGAACAATACTCATTGTGATGAATATTTTATAAATAAAAAATATTCTTGTTCTTGTTCGATAAATATTTTTATGAATAAGATTTTTAAATTTTTTGATATACTAAAAGTATTTTGGTATAATATTAACTTGTTTACTTTCTAATAAAAAATAAAGAAAAAGGGTTTATCTATAAAAGTACAAAAATTAGTCTTTTTTTCTCAATCTATTTTCCTCTTACCAAACAAGGGGAAGTATTTGAAATTTACACCCCTTCCAATCATACCAAACAATTTGAACGATAATTATTATGCTTTTCCTCCCCCTTGCCTTTTCACTTCCTCTCCACCTTTCACATCCGCTTTCCTTTCACTTGAACTAAACGAACGCTAAGCCTTCTTGCAGCCCGTCACTACTCCCCATTTGGCTTTATAATTGAGTGGTCCCGTTTCTAGTCGTTGTTCGTCTCTTCTTCATTTCGTTGGGTATGTATTTATCAATGGTAATGGTCCTTGCTCTTCGCTACAATTGCTCGGATTTAAGATTCTTGGGATTATTACACCGCTATCCCCTGACGTTTGACATAACTATATGTAAATTTTATGTGGTTTGAAAAATTACATCTATTACTTCTGGTGTTTGTTTTCATTTAACAAATAAATCAATTGATTAGTCAAACTTCCCCGAATTTGCCGATATTGGCAAAAAGGTGAAGGAAAGTTCATATTTACCTTCAATTGGCTTAATACTGATTTATTGCAAGTCAAATAAATCTTTTTTTGATCAAACTACCCTTATACATATCCACACAATAATGCATGTGAGGAGGTATATCTTCACACTCACAACGATAGTTGGGTCAAATAAAGTTTTGTTTAACCTGCATTAATCAATCAATTAGGGGGTAATATGAATTCCCATTCAATTTTTTTGCTAATATCAACAAATTCGATGAATTTTGACTAACAGAGGTATTTATTTGTTATACAATAAATAAACGTTAGGAAAGGACGGCGTAATTATCTCAAGGCTTTTTAATTAACATTTTTATGGGTTAGCGAAAAAAGAAGGCAACGAGGCATAGTTTAGTTAGCGAAATTGAGGGTCTTTATGGGTTCGAGTTTCATTAACAGTTGTTGTTGGTTTATCTATACTATTTATAAAAAAAAAAGGGGGTGATACACTCACAATGTAGCAGTTTTAATACCATGCTACACCACTTTTTTAAACTACCAATTATACCCCTGCAACCCCATTTCATTGATGTCTCCAAAAACCCACATCCAAAACCCACGCTCACCAAACCACTCTCCACTTTCTTCTCTCTGTTCTCACAACTTGCTGCTCCTCATTCTCACCAAATGAGAGTAAACAAAATGGGTGTTCAGTCCAACAGAGAGTGTGTGGAAGATGAAGAGGCAGAGCTCCGCTGCAAGCCAAAAAAGGTATCTCCGACCACATTTTCCAATATCGAAAAGGTGAGAAATTATACGGGAAGTTGATTTTTTTATTTTATTTTCTGGTCTTGCTTTGATCTCGCTCCCATTATGATGTTGCTCAAAACTACAAATATAAGTCTCACTGCCTTTCATTATACATACTCTTTTTTTAAGCATCACTTAATTCAACTCTTGCATTTGTGAGTTCTTTTAGATTATGAGCTCGAGGTGTTTGATGAATTGCATTAGAGAGTATATGTTAGTTTTCTTTCCAACTTATTGTCAAATATATTTGTAATTGATGTTGGAAGGCAGTATGCAATTTATTTTTCATGGAGTGAATATTATGCCTCCGAAAATTTTTAGCATGTTTGCTCTTATCTCCGTCCCATATATAACTGACTCATTTTATTTTTGATTCAATTTACAGCTTTAGTTTCACATATAGGACATATATACAAGATATTGTTAGTTTCAGAAACTTCAATTTGAAAGCTTCAACACAGAACTTGGTTATGAGGTCACAAGAAAATAATAGACACAAATGTTCCATGAGGTAAATGATGACTCTCAACTCATTTCGTTCCTTTGTTTAGTTTGTAAAATCTTCTAATAGATAGATCAAATATGGATTTCATGACATAGGTTGGTGTTTTTGTGATATTTATTATGTTTTATATTATTTGGCTTTTAACTAATCTGCACTTATTTGTGGCTTGGGTGTTTGTTTTATGTCAATGCTAGACATTTGTAGGTAATGTGTTTGTTCCTTGCCATTGGTTGGTTTGTGTGTCCTTGCGAATGCTAGGCGTTGTAAGTAATGTTGTTTCAGATAAGCATGCTTGGAGTTAAATGAACTTTGATTTTACATATACAACTGTTGTGCAAGAAAGGTGTTGTTTGAGGCATACGTGTTGTCTGATATGCATTACTTTCTAAAGGCAATATATTCTATCTCAACCACCTTATAACTCCATTCAATTTAAAAAATTACATGAAGCCGTTCTTTTCCATTCTTATTCCTACAGTCATTCTTCTTCACTTTTCAGAAATAGAGGTTCCAACATGTTCTTTGTGATGACTAGATGAGTGGATGTGCCTCTCTTCTTCCTCAAACACGCAACCAACAAGCTTTCTCTCTTATCAATTTATTTTCACTTTGGAATTAACCAGAGATGAAAAACAGTGGAAAAAAAAAAAGAAGAAGAAAAGGATTGTGTGCACGTATCTATTGTAGAAGATCGGCTGACTCAGAGCTCTCTTATATTATTTCATCTTATTTGAATTTACTCTTTTTTTTGACTCATTATAACTTTATTAGAGAACAAAATGTTAATTTCCTAGGATATTATGAAAACACATCAAGCATGCATCCAATGCAATGCTGGTAATTCAATGCACCCAAAATGTGGAAACAGATTTCTTTAACCATGTGATGAAGTTGCCCTTTGTTCTATTTGGGTTTGCATTTGTGTATTTTGCATATACGGCTACACATCAACAGAAGGCCTACATAATACATACAATATACATATAAATATTTTTGTTCAATGTACATAATTTGATGTCAAAGAGTTTTGAGCCATATGAAGTTTCGGTAGTTTTTATTTTACTGCGGACGTTATACCGATTCTCAGATAGTTGAGTATCTTTTATACTATTTTATTATCTCAAATGCAGTATTGATAACTTTAATAACTATTGTCATCAAGGGCTAGCATTTTCAGCAAATTTGGATTCAGATTTACAAAAGGTAAGATGTAGAATTAATGTTGTGAGAATTCTATTGCTCTCTAGGTGCACTAGATTTACAATCACAATGGCAATATTCTGAGTCTGCATTGAAGCTGCTTCATTCTTGCTTTTTACTTGAAGCTGGTTTTTGAGGTAAGACATATTATAATGCGTTTTACTTTCTCAATAGTAAATAATTAAACTTGATTATTGAAGTCGTTCTTCTTGCTTTTCTATAGGAGATATTTGTAATAGATTCTTATAATTGGATCTTCTCATATTTAACATAGTTGAGTATTCTTATCTTAATTAGTAAACATAATACTTGATCTTTGAAGTAAACTTAATTTGTAATTGATTTTCTAAGCTGCAATTTTTGATGAGAAATACTGATTTTTGTAGGTAAAATATTGGATATTTATTCAATTATTATTTGGTGTTAAAGAACAAATTTTAAAGCTGGCAAGTTTTATAGATGAAAGACGTTCAGATTATATGTCCCATATTATGGCATTTACATTTGATACTTGAAGTCAAGAACAAGACATTAGTAATCACTTTTAATTTGATAAAGATACTTAAAATTTACTTATTATGAGTACTATCACATACAGAAGGTTAAAACTTGGCCTCTTTTTTTTTTCTTTTCTTTTTTTTGGTATAGGAAATACTATTATTTATTTATTTTATTTTAAAACTACCATAATCTACTTTAGTTTTAATTCTTTCTTTTGGTACATATTCCCCGATCATGTGATCATCTTTATCATTTTCTACATAGGTTTAGTGCCTCATGAATAATACACAAAGAATGTGTTCAAGAAAATTTTGGCAATGGTGTAATCTTCTCTCACTCACAACTCAATGGTATTGTTCTATAACTTTTTATATACTTATAGAATATTATTATATATTGTGTTTCTAATTTTTTGTTATTTATGTAGGTTTTAAGGTGAACCCAACAGAAAGCAAGTATAACTACAAATTTGATTGATTCATTAAAATAAGAATTTAATTTATGAAAATTTCACTTTAGTTAAATAGAATTCTGCCTTTCATTTTGTATGTTCTTTTTCTTTCTTTTTTTTTTGGCAAGTACGACTATTTTATAGAAATGGTTTTGTTTTCGATTGTTAATAATGCGTATTGATTTTGTTATCAATTTAAAATATATAAATAATTCTCTCATCACATCTAATAAATTTATGTGCGTGGGAACCGCGTGCCACTATTGCTAGTCTATACTATATATTAAGGGAGAGCACCTATTTGGCGTCTCTCTTTTTGGTCTACTTTTTTAGGGTTAAATATACTCTTCTCCCCCCCCCCCCCCCCCCCCCCCCCCCGAATTATCCTTGTTGTAATATTTACCCCTCTAAACCATCAAATATAACACTTACCCCTTGGTTGGACAAACTTGCCCCTTATGCCTTGAATAATTATATATTATTTTGAATATATTTAGTATTTTGCACATTCAATTATTATCATATTATTTTCTAACTAGAAAGAATTTTTAGTAAGCGAAGAATTTATATTAAAATTAGTATAATAAATTAATATATTTAGCAGATACACAACAAATATAATATCCCAACTCATATGTATTTTTGAAAAGAAATTGAAAATATATATGCTTAATTAAAATTTAAACACTTTTAGAAAAAAATTAATAAATTATTTTATCATAGTTTTTAAAAGAATATATTAAAAAAATAAATATATAATTACTCATTCTTATCTAACAAATTAAATAGTTAATGACTTATTTTATAATCAATTTACTAATATTTTTACGTGAAAGTTTTTTTTGTGTGTATATATTGTACTCATTCATTACTTAATCTTGAGTCTATAAAATAGTTCAAATTGTAAAATAAATACACAAAAAAACTTTAAGTTAAATAATGAGTGAGTACAATAAATATATAAAAAAACTTTAATGTGAAAGATTTTTTTATTGGGATATTATATTGTTGTGTATCTAATATATTTTAACTTATTACACCATTTTTAATTTAAATTCTTCACTTATTAAAAAAAAATTTGGTTAGAAAATAATTTAACGATGATTTAATGTGCAAAAATACTAAAATATGTTGAAAATAATATATAATTATTGAAGTCATGAGGGGTAATTTAGTCCAACCAGGGGAATAAATGCTACGTTTGATGTTTAGGTGGGGTAAATATTACATCAAGAAGAGTTCAAGGGGCCAAAGTGTATTTTATCTATTTTTTATATTTAATTAATTTTATTTTATTTTCTAATCTAACTTCTCACTCTCCCATTATTTTTTAATAGTTATTTTTTTAAATAAATTTATTTACTTTGTTTCAGCATTTTCTTATAAATTTATATTATTATTTTATATATATATTTTATTAAATAATAAATAATTATTTTAAATAGTATTATAAAAGTTACACACACATAGAATGTGCCACAAATTACCAATTATAATAGTAGCTTTGAATTAGTTATACAAATTTAATATAATTGATATATATTAAGTATTGATAATTAAAATTTATAATATAAATGTAATCGATTCACTTAAAAAAATAATATGAATTGAAAAAGATTAAAAATAAATCAAATGACTTTTTAAATCCATCACAATTAAATACAAAATAGTATAAACTATAAAACTAAGATTTGAAGAATCTGAAATACTTAATAATGTAGGATTATCTTAATAAACTTTTTGAAAAAAAATGTTATCATAAATTAAAACATAATATAAAGAAATTAATGATGTTGACACAAGAGGACTTGGGCTTCACTATGTAAAGAAGAGACACAATATGACGAATAATTTTGCTATCGGCAACTTCTTTTTTTCTTTTCCTTTTTTGTGATAAAGCTGTATGTGTTTGGGTGGAAATTTTACGTTGACTCCTACTTATTTATTAAAATTCCAAATGAAAACGTCGATACAAAACACGACTCTAAGCAACAAAATTAGATAAAGAGTACTTACTCCCTTGCATTAATATTAAAAATCATAAATGAGGAGTAATATTCCTTTTTTATCCGTTTGTTCTTTTAATTTGTGGGTTCATTATGAAAAGATAAATCTCACAAATATATTTATAAGATCTTATAAGTTCATACATCTTATAAGATGTTAGATTTTTATTTTAAAAATAAGTTCATGAAATTTTTGGATAGAATATAATTATAGAGCTTATAAGATGTTTGATAAATTTGTAATCAATTTGGAGGAATAAGTTAACATCTCTTTACTTTTTCTTTTAAAGAGCTTATAAGCCGTTAACATCTTAGTTTTATAACTTATATAACCATTTCTTAAAAAATTATCAAACACTTCGTAGCATCTTATAAACTTTCAAATATCTTATGAGATGTTTGAAAAAGCTTATAAGTTCACCCATTTGGCTAAGCTTATTTAAAAAAAAATTATAAGCTCATACATTTTATAAGATGTTAACTCTTATTTTAAATACAAATTTTTAAAGTGTTTGAATAAAATAAAATTATAGAACTAATCAGATGTTAGCAATGACAAATTTATAATTAATTTGAAGAAATTTATTAAGATCTTAGAAATAAGGTAACACTTCCGTACATTTTTTAAAGAGGTTATAACCTCATAATATTTGTTTTAGAGCTTATAAGCTCTTTTAAACAAAAATTATTAAATACTTTGTAGCATCTTATAAGCTTTCGAATATCTTATAAGATATTATAAAGAGTTTATAAACTCGCCCAAACACCGCGCCGTCACAGTGTAATATGATTTAGAATAGATTATTGTAATTTTATGTCATAGTTTTTCATGATTTTAGATATGCAATGAATTATCGTTAGCCCATCTTGACATGCTTGAGCCCACAATAACACTGGACTAGAGTTTTATATTTCAGCGAAACAGCCGGCCCATACAGTGGAACCGCACGCGGACAATGGCTCACGTTCTGCGGCCGCTAATTCTGTGGCCTCGGTGGCGCCACCGTCGCCCGGCGTTCTATCATGTGCTCAGCCTTCACTCGTCTTTAGCTCGCCCCTCCGCTGGCCTTCAGTTCCTCTCGTTCTTCTCCACCTCGTATCGCGAAGTCCATTTCAGCTCGCGCGCTCTTAAATTGCGTGACTCTCCTCCACCCTCCGATGTCAATGAGAGCGACGATGAGTCCTCCTCCGGTAGCGGAACGAAGAAGAGCCGGAACGAGAGGAAGCGCGACGCGCGACGCGCCGTACGCTGGGGTATGGAGCTGGCGAGCTTCTCCCCGCCTCAAATCAAACGCATTCTTCGGTATTGTTATCTGATTTGCAATTTTATCCTTGATGTATTTTGCAACTTACCAAGGAGGAGCTCAGAAGTTGAGCATTTGATTTATTTTTTTCTTTTTCTTCCTTGGGAAATGTGTTCAGAGTGGCTGCTCTTGAGCAAGAGGTGTTTGATGCTGTTATGTTAGTGAAGGTGATTTATTAATATATTTGTATCTATGTACATATGCATTTTTTTCCTCTTCCTGTTACTTGATGATATCCATTGGCTTATTTCCTGTATTTTGTCTTCGTTGTCGAAGAAGATAAGGTGTTTGATTTATTGTCGCAGAGACTAGGCCGTGATGTTCGAGAGGGAAAGCGAAGACAATTTAATTATATTGGTGAGGAAGGACTAAGGACACTATTCATCGATGATGCTGCATATGCTTATTTTAGAGAGAAATGAATCAAATTTGCTTGTGATAAGAGATGTAAACTTTATTTGATTGACTCTCTTATAATTCTTGAAGCAATTAGTGGAAAATATGTCGGGAAAAGCAAAATAGGGTATGATAAGCGGACTCTTGAACTGCGGTTTTATATATGCGATGACCTTGCTTTAATTACAATAGGTCTCTCTCTGTTAAGGATTGGATGACACTATTTTCTGCTATATGGAGGATGCCAAATGAGTTCTGTTTTCGTTTAGAACAGATTTTCAGAAACTTTTGTTCAACAAACCAAAACTTGGTCCTAATTATGTTAATGATGTGTCCTAATTACATAGTGTATCCCAACTTTGTATGAATGTAACGTGATCAGTATATGGTAGGAAGACTGCTCCGCGACGTGGAGCCTGAGCTAATGGACGGCTTAATTCAGGCCACAAAAGATGGGGACCAGAGTAAGTTTCAGGATTTTTCAGGCACAGAAACATTGGTGATTGATAATGAAGAAGAGGGAGAAGAAGAAATTGTAGAGGACGACGAAGAAGAGGTATGGAATGTGGCTATGTTTAGTTTAACTTTCTGGCTGGTTCATCCTTGCATAAGTTCTTACATATTCAGTTTCATAGGATTTTTGTTGATCTCTAATGTGCTTGAGGAAAGTATATTTTGTTGGGGATTACACTTCGCCCCAAAGAAGTTTCAAAATTACACTTACACCCCTTCTGAAAATTCCTCGTTTACACTTGACATCCTTTCGAGATTTTTGACGAAAAAGGTTGATGTTAGGAAAAAAATGACATACATTTTCAATTTTACTCCTCGTTTAACGTCCCCATGTAATAAATTTATACTTATAAGGGAAAATATATAATAATGTTAACCTCACTCTCTGTATATATATTACATTTATCCCCTTATAAGTACAGAAATATACATACAAATGTTAAATGAGGGGCAAAATTGAAATTTACGTAATTGTTTTTGCTCCAAACTCTCATGGAATGGGGTCAGGTGTAAACAGAGAATTTTCGGAGGGGGTGTAAGTGTAATTTCAAAACTTCTTCGGGTGAAAGTGTAATTCCGCATTTCTAGAGGGGGTCTAAGTGTAATTAACCCTTGAATTTATTGTATTACATGTTTGCTATGTATAAATGTAGAATTTATTACTGCCTTGCTTCACAGGATTCCATGGACATTGCTGTCGTAAACAGATGGTATAATGGCCTGATCAATAAGGACATTAGCATTACCAACGAAATTTATTCACTTCAAGAAGTTGAGTTTGATCGTCAGGTCAGTTTTCTGATAGAATCTGATCAGAATTGGTACCTAAAGAGTTTTGTTTGAGGTGATAACTTCACTCTTGTTGTGCTTTGCCAGAATTCTTTCCGATCCATATTATTTATGTTGGTACAATTATTCTTTTATTTGATCCTGCGACAAACTTCAAAATTTCTTACCCTCCCAGAGGAATAGGAAAAACGTAGTTCAAAATGAAGAAAACTTGAACCTGTGTCCTGTGAGTTGAGAAGGCTTCTGTCACTGTAATCCAGGAAATAGATGCTGCTATCACTGATCGATACTTTCCAAAATGCTTATGAAAGCTTGAGCATATTGATCTAATATACAAATTTTGCACTTCTGTCCTGTATATTAAATCCAATCGTCCCCAGTACCTTGACTTTGTATAGCTGCAGAGATCATTAGTCTGAAATTTCCCAGCAACTATTTTGTAATGGTGCAGAATATTGCATTTTGCTTCGAACTGACCAGTGGATTCTGTTCAGTAGAATGACTAAATGACCAGTTCCTTCCTATTAACTTAAACTCGAGGATTATGGGAAGAAAAACCATAAATTTAGTATTAGTATTCCTGTTCCATTTTGAGAAGCTTGGCCTGAACTGCCCCGTTCCAAGCTTTTCGACAAAATGCTTGCTAGACTATCCTTTTTTGTTTTTGAGCATTCACCAGAGTAATAGAACTGAAACAACATAACTGGCCAAGCTTTTCGACAAAATGCTTGCTAGACTATCCTTTTTTGTTTTTGAGCATTCACCAGAGTAATAGAACTGAAACAACATAACTGGCCGAATGCAACAGTTCTAGCAATATATTGGCATTTTTAGCATATTAAATTCTCTAATGTATCGTTTACGTACTTGCTGCTTCTTACTGATGTTTCTAGTCTCCTCTTCTTGCTATACTAGGAGCTTCGACAATTGGTTCGGAAAGTGCAGTCCACCCGACAACTTGAAGCCAGTTTAGAGGAAAATGGAGAACCGGATGCGGCTGCTGTGAGTGCTATAAGATCTCTCACTCGTTTTCTCCGAGGTCTTGTGAAGCAACTTCCAGCCAAATAGTATGTAAACTTACCTCTTGTATGTCATTATTGGTATTTAGAACAGATATTCAGGAATGTGTTTCACCCCTTGTGTATTATGATTATTAGCAAGTAGCAATGACCTCTACTGAAATTTGGCATAATTACATATATTTTCTCATTGTTTTAAAAATTACAAATACCCTCCCTGAAATGGTCCATTTTGCCATTGATTTTCATTTTTAAATTGTAGAAAAATCACCCGAGGCAAATTACATTATTACTCCTCTGTGTAAAAAACATAAAAAACCTTTCCCTGCACATTTTTGTCCAAAAAAATTTAGAAAATTTTAAAAAATAATTTAATTTGTATAAGGGTATTTTGGTCAGTTCACCATAAAAATAGATGAAAATGGGTTATTTGTTAGACGGTTACAAACTTCAAGGGGTAATTGTATTTGAAACAACGAGGGAGTATTTGTAATTATGCTAAACTTCAGGGGAGATCATTGTAATTTACACTATCTCATATGGTTTCGAGCTCTTTTTTAACCTAATTCTAAGAACAAATATGACTCTGTTTATTATTTCTAAACAAAATAAGCTTTTCTAGAACTAAATTTCATAAAATTCTACTCAATAACCACATACAAAACCAAAAAGACGAGCAAAAATACTAAATAATGTGAAAAATAATGAATAAAAATAAAAAGTAGAAAAGGACTTCAAGTGCATGTGTGGACTAAAAATAATGATCTTTAAATCCTTGATGATAAAAGAGTTACGAGTCTTTTTCCTGCTTCATATTGATTTCCAACCCCCCTTCCCTCACCTACCCAAGAAAAAAATGGTAAACAAATTATTATGTTAAGAATTAAAAGGGGTTAAATGCAATATGTTCTCTTGTATTTAAAACAATTCTTCTAAATGTTAAAAGAAAAGGCGACCCTTTAGACTTTTTAATTTTTTTTTTTTAAGAAACGCAAGGGGATTTGTATCTCTTAGCATTTTCATGGGTTTAATGTAATTTACCTCCATGTGATATTGCAAATGAGTAAATTTTTCCCCTATAAAAAAATAATAGCAATTTACCTCTCCATATTCTTTAAAATTGACCAAAGTAATTTGTTCATTTACAATATCACAAGGGTATTGCTTGTATTTTTTTCCTATATATTGTCACAAAGGGACAAAATATAATTAACCACAAATAAAAAATATTCCTAGGAAAAAGAAAAAAGGAAAACCAAATTGGTACTAATTTAATCATGCATTTCCCCACCCTCCGAGGGAAGGAACAGGTCCAATATTTTGATTAACGAAAATTTTTAATTTAGATCAAATTTTATCAGACATGAATCAATTATACGAAAACATATTGATTTGCCGTTCTCGCATCCTGCCAGAATAGCTGATGGCCTGGTTGGGGAAGGTCACCATGGATGACACTAGAGGGCAAGTGGTGAGGTTGTCTTGAGTGAAAAATACATGCCAATTACGCCAAAAAAATAAATTCAACTTCATTATCCCCAACAACGACGTCCCTCTTTGTAGGGTTCCTTCTTGAATCATCCAACCTAAGCTAGCTCACTGTCACAAATAACGTCAATTGTGTTTGGCACTTTTTAGTGGATGTTTTCTGTTGAAAAAGTTGTTGCAATTGACGAACCTGTCTCATTCAATATTTTCAGAATCGGATTGGGGATCGAACCGGTTAAGCTACTAGGTCACTGGGTCACTGGTCCGACCGGTTGGACCGGATTGAAAAAATCGGTTAACTCGGACCCTAAGTTATAGCTTAAGGTTAAAAAAAAAAACTCAAATCAAGTTTACTATTCCACATGAGAAAAGAATAAGCAAAATTTGAACACTTTAGCCTATAAATAAGTTATAGTTAAAGTCTAAAAAAAACTCAAGTCAAGTTTACTATCCCACATGGAAAAAGAATAAGTAAAGTTTGAACACTTTATCCTATAAATAAGAAATAGCTTATGTCGAACTTATTATCCCACATTGGGAAAGAATAAACCAATTTCAATACTTTAGCCTAGAAATAAGGAATAGCTTAAATTAAGCTTATTGTCCCACATCGAAAAACTATAAGCAAAGTTTAAGTACTTGAGGCTATAAGTATAGAAAAGTTTAAGTCTAAAATATATTCACATATCACTTTATTTTTTAATTTTTTTTTAAAGTGAAGTCAAAATCGATTTTGATCGGGTCATCGATTTTGACTGATTTTGCAGGGCGGCCCGGGCACATGGCCGGTTTCTGATTGAACCGATCGATCTGATCCAATTTTCAAAACATGGATTTCATTTGAATCATTGAATTCAGTGGAAAGTTGTACGAAACACGATCTCAAATTCTTTCCCTCGTTTGAATATTAATTCCTAAGTCTTCCAAATCTTTGACGTCAATTTAGGCAATCATGTCCGCTACCTCAACCTTGTCCCTCCCCAATTCTCATTTTCTTCCCGATATCAATATTCACGCCCAAATTGAAGGGCGGAGTTAATGTCTTCAATATACATCGTTTTCATGTTTTAGTTTATTTTCACACGATGGCCAAATTTAACTGATCACATGATAAATGCAGTTGTTCTGATTTATTTATCCCATAAAATTTTCTCCTATTATGTCCATGAGAATCAAAAAACAGTGTAGCGCACACAAGTTGAAACAATCGAACTCACAATTATTTGACGGGTCATTCTTAACAAATGAGTCTGACAAATGTTTAATTATTGTGTTAGAAGTGGCAAATTTTACCATTTTCATGTTGGATGGAACTTTTCTTTCAACTTGACACAAATTTGCTAAATTCAAATTATTTAGATACAATAAAAGTAGCTTTATTATGTTGGGAAACCTAACTCACACAGCAATTTGACGCTGGAGGTTGCAGGAAAGGACAATTGGATAAGATTGCCCCACCAGACGCACTGAATGACGCCATTTGATACTCTATATGACTAGGATTGTTAGCTTGGGAAAATTTTAATTTTTTAAAAATTCAAATTAATTATACGATAAATATAATATATTCGTCGTATGATTGATATATAAAGCATGGTGAGTTATTATGGGATTTGTTAGTCTTGATCAAATTCAACTCAAGTTAGACTTTGAGATAATAAGTTTATGATGGAGCAGAAGCAATAGGAATCGAAGAATAGAGAAAAACATGTTTCAAATATTTTGGAACTGAATTTGAAGAAAAATATTTTATAGTTGAATGATTTTCTTAGCAGAGTTAACAACTATTTAAAAGGAAAGTTACATTTAAGGTCAAATCAGTCTGAAAGGAGTTAAATTTTGGGCTGTTTTAGAAGCCCATGAAACTCGACCAAAAATTAAACTAACATCCTAGCAATAATCTGGAAAAGTATCAAGCTCAAACATTAATTATAGAAATTATGAAAATCAACTAAAGTTGATTGGAAAAATAAAAAAATTAAAGAAATGTCTGCACGGTGGTCGTATTGATTGAATTTTGCAATGAATGCTGGATCGTCGTGAGGGGTTGGATTAGCCACTCGAAAATAATCGAAACGATAGGTAGATTGTTGCGTAACTTTTTCTAGATAAAAAATTATGATGGTTTGAAATTCCATCGCCAAACTACGCAGCTAAGGCATTACACCTTCGCCTCATGTCACTCCTAAAATGCATTTTCCTTTTATTATACATCAGTTTAACCTCGTATTAATACATAACTAACGTCTGTATTAAGAATTAATTAAATGAAATAACTACATTTTTAAATTTAAAGACTAGGTTAATTTAAAAATAAAACTCCCAAGATCTTTGAAAGTTTGTCCTATTAATTCACAAAAGATTAAGACATATTTGAACAACATATGAAAAGATTGATGCTAGTGGTTGAAGCTAGGCGGCTTGTACTAGCCGCCGTGTCTTAATAAGGGTAAATTACATTGACACCTCTTGAGGTTAGATTCAATTATACAAATATTTTTTATCTTTTACATAATTACAACTACACCCCATGAGGAGTGTTAGTATAATATTTTTTAGAGGTATTAGTGTAAGCTTTGCCTTTGAATAAGGGTATAATTGTAATACAATTATAACCTTAGGAGGTGTAGCTGTAACATTACAAAAAATAAGGAGTGTTTATATATTTTCATATAACCTCAAGGGGTGTCACTGTAATTTATTCTAAAATTAAATAATGCAAATGGGGGACATAGGTAAATTCCATCACCATATTTTCTCGGAATTTAGAATAAATTATGGTAAGCTTTGAAATTTCTTCTTTTCTCTGTAAATTAGAACTCTCAAATATTTAAGCCACCTCTAACTTGTAAAGTACACACATTGGACCGAGTCAACAAAAGAAAAGAAAAAAATCTTTTATATTAATTAGCATTACAAGAAATATAATTTTTGTCATAATTGATTATTATACGTGGTTAAAAATGAAAAATCGTGATGAATACGAATTAGTTACGACTATGCACAATGATTATTAATTGTTGCTTTTGCAGACGCGGCTACATTGGTCATGACTAAAAATTAGAGCAAATATTATGATTTGAAAAGATCAATAAGTCAGTAATAAATCAATTGGGGTAAATAAGAATTTTTATTTAAATTTTTGACTAATATCAGCAAATTCGATAAATTATGACTAACGAATGGGTCTATTTATTAAACAGGAACAAATGACAGGGTATTCTATGTAATAACCCAAATTAGATGGAGTCGACGTGTAACTACACCAAATTTCATGAAAAAACAATGTAATTACCCTTAAATTAATTCATACTCTCCACATCAATGCAACTATGAACTACTAAACTAAAATATAATAATATAATATAAAATTATGATAATATTTTGAAACATATTAATAATCTACGGTCAAAATAGATTTGCTACCTATACAAATAAGTGAATAACATATAGGTTCGTACTAACCTACTAATTATGAATACTTTGGTGTTCGAGTCATATATAATATATATATATATACTAGTGTATGACCCGTGTTATGCACGGATTTAATTTAATTTTAGTTAAAATTATATTTTATAAGATTTTTCGAATTAAGTGAATGTCAAATGAACAATATTTTTAAAGTGCATTATAGAAATTTTGTGTTATAAAAATTGTAAAAATTTACAATCATAAGAAATATATACAAAGGGATATCGAACAAATTGATTGATGATGCCATAATCGGAGGTCAACTTACCTCAATCACGAATTGAATTTTCAATGTGTTTCAAATAATATTGCATTTTTTATTTTAATTAATATATATGTAGATGTGTACTATTTTTTTTGAATAAAAATAAATAACATTATAATGAATGTATAAGTCGAGAAGAGTAGAATAAGTAATAGAATTTGAAATAAAAAAATTCAATTGTCCTCTATTAATGTCCATAGTCTCTTCAATTTCTTTTTTATTGGTTATATTGAAATTTTGTTCAAACAAGTAAGAAACTTCAAGCCAAAAGGTATTAAAATAGAAGGGAAAAAAATGCAAACGACCCCTATGACATGGGGTATGTATAAAACAACCCCTTAAAAAAAAAACAAAAAACCTACTTATATTTTTTAAAATGAAATAATTTATCCCTTTAGATAGGGAGGTAAATTATTTTATTTAAAAATAAATAGGAAGATAAGTCACTATTCTTTTTATAAGAAATAATTTATTTATTTTTAACATCACGGGGTAAATTGCATTAAATCCACTGAGTCTGTGAGGTTTTACATGGTTCATGTCCGAACCTCTGGATGAACAGGCAGGCAGCTTCGTCAAACGGCCATTTCTTTAGCCCATGAGTTATGTTATTTGATCCACAAATCCCATCACAAACAATTTTATACTCTCCACATCTATAGAGCCATCAATTGTTACATTTAAAATTAATACAATTATATTATAAGAAAATAATAGTATCATTTTGTATCATATTAATAGTCTAAGGTAGATTTACTTTATTAATCAAAGGTCACGCCGCAATAAAAGATAATATAAGCGACAAAATATGTAATAAAACTTATGCAAATTAATTTAAAATTAATATCAATCATTATTGCGATATTTGTTATTTAAAATCTTTGCATGATAATATAAGATAGTATCGTTAGTGTAGCATATATATTAATATATCTATATTTCATGTTTTTAGTGGCAGATTGTTGCAGAATATTTATGTCTGACTCGTACCGGTCATTACTTTTTACAAAATAATTGCCACCGTTAAAATTATAGAATTCATTATTAAGATAAAATAAAATTTGTAATTAAATTTATATAATTAGTAATAATATTATAATTACCATTTATCTTTTATGACCATTAATTTTCTATTTTACTTTCTTTTTTTTTTTTGGTAGTGCCAAGTGACCTCAAATAGTATTTTCAGTCTTTTTTAGTTATTCAAGCTCAAAATAATGACCTTAATTTTTCCTATATGTACTGAGCGTGAAAAATATTAATGATAAAGTATGATGTATTATATTAGATAAATACAATTTAAATTTGACTGTCAATATAATTTATTTATTTTACCATTTCGTATTCCCATACTCGATTTATAATATATATATATATAAATATATATAAAAGAAATTTATCCCATTATACCCAACATCACAAGAACTTTATATAGCATAGCAAAAATTCTAACCCAGGTCGAGTTTTGTGGAATTTGAATCAATTATATAATAAGTGCAACAGACTTGTCGTGTGATTGATGTATAATTTTAAAAAAATAATTAATTTCATGACGAGTATATCACATTTAATTATGTGATTAATTTGATTCGACAAACTGAATTTGCAACCGGACATAAATAGAGAAGTTGGTTCAAAATATGCTTAATAGAGAAAGAAACCCTTGCCCGGGTTTTTGGGGTTTTTTTAGTCAAAGTACAAACATTATCCGATAACAAGAAACAAAACCCTATAATCTAAAAGCGTGCTTTTGAAATTCTATTTAGTTACCTGTCAACGGAAAAAGGTTGCCACTTACGACTTTTCATTTATCCTTCAGTTATTTCAGTGAAAGCCGCCAGCGGCATCAGAATTCTCCACCCCTTGAATTTAAATTGTAGTTCATGGCTGCCTATTATTTATTTTTTAATTAAATATTGACTGTTCAATACCCATTTCTTTTACCTTTATAAAATTTTAATTTATTTTTTCCAAAAATAAATTAACGATAAAAAAAGTCAAAATACTGATGGGACAGATAATGTTCGTAAGGGCATAATCGTCATTACATCAATGATTAGGAATCGTCATCCTAACACATGCTATTCTACGATACGGCTATATTTCTCAATTTGATTTAGTGTAAATCCCTTCTTGTTTTTATACTTTTTTATTTTTAGGTCATCCCAACTTATATTGTCGGTGGTTGTTCGTGTTGCACACGAAAATTTATAGTCTCGTTCAATTTTCTTAAAGAAATTCATTAACGATTATCACATAAAGTGAAAGATAAGTGGAATTAAATATCTTGAGGATATTTTAGAAAATAAAAAAAAAACACATTATTCTATTAAAGTGGTCTACTATTTTAATGTTCAATAATAATAAAAAAAATCTAACAACTTTGAGTTGCATTTACACTTAGATTACTTTTCTTGTTGAGACCTTTTGCAAGTTGGGGATAAGGGATAAGTCGTGTTTGAGCCGCAAATGTCACTCAGATGTTGACCTGCAATTGGCACGGAAAGCGTCTCCTCGCTTTGTGCGAGTGAAAGCACGATCTTTTGGGAGCCAAAACAAACGAGTAAAGAAGTTATGAAAAGGCGGGAAAAGAGAAATGCTTGCCGGTTGTAAAAGTCGAGTTTTCAGGGTGCTTCTTGGGACGTCAAAAGCGCTACTAGCTGGAGCAAGTTGTAGTGATGGATCCACCTGAATTTGTGAGAAACCGTACCCGGAAAACGTCCCTCGTCACTCGTCAATTCTCCTTTATGCTTTATTTTATTGTTAATCACAAAAGGTGGTTAATTATTAATAATAACACTGCACTAATTTTTTGTGATGTAAAAAATGTTCTTAAATTGATAAGATAATTAATTTATTCAATTAACGAGTAAATTAGTATTTTTTTAATGTAATGTATTGATTTATATATTTTTATTTTTATTTGTAATGATACAATTTAAACCATGAAAGAATATTTATTATATGCGCACATAAACGACGTGTTACAATGACTAATACTACTATAAAGAAAAGAAATGTTATAGATAGAAAGTGGCGTTGTACCAATTTTTTGTGATTCAAAAATGCCTTCAACTTCAATTGATAAGATAACTAGCTATATTGTTTAACTTCCCAAGTTTTACACTAACTTAATTATTCATCTATTATATTTTAAAACGTAAAAAATTATTTATATGTAAGGAACGACGTATCACGACGATTAGTATTATCAAATTAAAAGGCAAAAACATCTATCGATCACCACCAAAATTATAAAAATATTAATGAATTAAAGCTAAGAGACGAGAAAAATGAAGGGTTGTTAAAATTTTGGGTCCTACCGATATAATCCAATAATTATATTTAATTCAATCATTTGACATGTATATTTTATTCTAAATGATGGAGAAATTGATTTTACATCTATACTAATATAAAAAGAAAAGGCTTTTTCTCACTCACAAATGGTAGTTTATGACACTGTGGTACCAATTTTTTAGTTATGACGATAATACATAAGTTAGTTTTCTTTCTTTTTCTTTCTTTTTTTCTTTTTTTTTTTACATATATTTGTTTATATATATAATTTTTTTTAATTATAATAATTTTAAAACATGTAATATTATTTTATATGCACGTAAAAATGATGAACTACGACAGCCAGCGTAAAATAATATTTACCATGGTAAACATATCGTGAGGTTGGTCGTTTCCACTACATAATGATGAAACGTGGATGAAATTTGACTAAGTTTGGGAAAATGCAGCGAAGTGGAGGCGCGGAAACAATAGCAAAATCGTGTAGAACGTGGGATTTGACCACGCTCCCACCTCAATCATATATTTAAGGTCACTAATGGGTAAAAAAAATAATAAAGGAACATATGAAGCAATTCCGGATCTTGCTTTTATTTAAAATATTTATATGACCCATCCATTTTAATTCAACATTATCCACTTTTTTATATTTCTTTTTGACATTCATTGTACATGAATATAAATAAATAGTGGTCCATGTATTTATATTACATGGGGTGCAACAAAAGTTGAAAGTAACTCTATAGAAATTGTATTTGTATTTTATCAGTTTGGAAGCTTTTTTTAGTAGTTTTTCTGTAATTTAATAATTGATAATATTTGCGACAGTTAAATTAAAATGTTCTTGTCGTACAGTACATAAAATATTTGTGTATTGTCCATACACATTAGACACTTGATACCAATCGTGATAATGTGATACTCCATTCCATAGGTAGGAGGTCATTCATTATCCATATCAACACTATATGTATAGAAAACAACTTGCTCATTGCGAATAAATAAAATAGTAAAGTTGGATTACCAATTTTAACCGGTGAACTAACGAGGTGAACATCAACGGCAGGTACAACAAGTCTTGCCAATTTCAACAAATTAAGCCAAAAACAAAGTCCAACCAAACTCATCAAAAAGGGGAGGATAAGAAACAATTTGAGGGGACACCACCTCATTAATCAAAGGGTTTTCAACTCTAATGTTGAAATCCGCAAAATGTTTTTTTTTTTTTTTATCTGAATCAATTATTATTATATTTAAATATTAATAATTGATATACGTCAATTACTAATATTAAAAGTGTATAACTAACTAACCATCAATTAATAATAAAGTAGCTTAATATTTATATCGGTGAGACATAAACTATGATCGAGAAATCATAAAACCTTAATTTCGTATTGCTGCAGTAAAATGGCTTTTCGACTGCCACTGCGTTTCCCACCCCACCCGGTCCCACAAGCATTACCCCACTCCTATTTCCAGCCCTGCTTCCCTCGCCTATATATATACCCATCTCCGCCCTGCCTCCCAGAAACCTCCACTCTCTCTCCCTCCCGCCGGCCTCCATTTCTCTCATCAAGGAGGCTTTCTTCTTCTTCTTCATTAATTCTACATAATTACATACACATAACTAGAATGGGAAAGCTATGCTTTGGTGGTATCCTCTTCCTGATTCTGACTAACTCGCTCATAGGAGGTATTGGTAGAATCCATTTCTCATTCACTCATTCTGGAACTCCCATCCATCTCCGTTGTTCATAGCTTGATCTGATTAATTGCTTTCCAATTTTTGATGTGGTTTGCTGTGTGATTGTGTCACAGGAGTTTATTCATCGGCCACATTTACATTACTGAACAAGTGCGCGTTCACAGTCTGGCCGGGCATTTTGTCGAACGCTGGGATCGCACCGCTTTCTACTACTGGATTCGCGTTGCAGACTGGTGAAACGAAAGTGATCAATGCTCCTTCGTCTTGGGGAGGCCGTTTCTGGGGTAGGACACACTGCAGCCAGGACTCCACCGGGAAATTCTCCTGCGTAACAGGGGATTGTGGCTCCGGCAAGCTAGAATGCGCGGGCGGTGGTGCTGCTCCGCCTGCCACGCTCGCGGAATTCACGCTGGACGGCGACGCTGGGAAGGACTTCTACGACGTCAGCCTCGTCGACGGGTACAACCTGCCGATGCTGGTGGTGCCGCAGGGCGGGTCCGGTGTGAATTGCTCAAACACGGGATGCGTAGTCGACCTGAACGGCGCTTGTCCGTCGGAGCTGCGCGTGACGAGCAGCGACGGAGAAGGCGTCGCGTGCAAGAGCGCGTGCGAGGCGTTCCGCAAGGACCAGTACTGCTGCAGCGGAGCGTATGGCACACCCGACGCCTGCAAGCCCTCGCAATACTCGCAGGTGTTCAAGAGCGCGTGCCCACACGCTTACAGCTACGCGTACGATGATAGGACCAGCACCTTCACATGTACTGCGGCCGACTATGTCATAACGTTCTGCCCTTCGCCAAACACGAGGTAAATTGACGAAAATCCCCCTCAATATTCTCCTTTACTCCAAGGACAATTTCGTCCTTTCACTGACATCTCATCCTACCCTGTCAAGTCGAACGTTAGAAACAAAAATCTGAAAAAAATCTCCGTTAGAAATCGTTATTCAGATTTAGCACCTAATTATTCGAAAGAATTCACGTGATAACCAAATTATTAGGCCCATAGAGTGTCTTAATTAGCATTAAATTATTTTTTAGACCATTTACTTATATACCCTTTTAATAAACTCCTTTTAATAAAGATTAAAAAGGGCAGATTCGTAAATGCACTCTCTAGGGAGGACTGGTCTGTTATACTGCCATTTATGTCAGTTCCCAAGGGATTAGACCCTTGAAATTGCGGGCTACGTTGAAAGCTGAAAAAGTAGTTTTTAAAGGCCCATCTCGGTGCCGTTAAAGTAACGGTCGGCTGTACACACCCAGCCAATCAGAAGCCAGCACATAGCTGTCCTGTCTGCCTGTAAAGCTAACCGCGCTGTTACCTATGTCATTGGAAATGACAGATTTCTTCAGAAATTCTAATACGGTCTTGTTCCTGTTACAGCCAAAAATCATCATCGGGTGGGTCGAACCCGGGATCCGAAACCAACGGCAGATCACCCCTAGACGGCAACATGGTGTACGAAGGCGCATTGGAGGCGAGCGCGGCACCGTCCACGTGCGCGCACGTGGTGGGCGGAGCCGTCGCGATCGTTGCGGCAATGTGGCGGTTGTGTCATCTATTTTGATTTTTACTCATCCAACTTTTCGACAAGTGGGGCCCAACTAATCTTGTCGGACCTTTGGGTGATACATCACGTGTGGACCACTGAAATCGGTTCTGGTCCTTTCCCAATATGGGCCGCATGAGACCCACATGGGCCCATTAGCTGACAAGGAACTGAGTCACCACAGTGCCGGGGGAGAAATTATATTTATTAAAAAAAGAAAAGAAAATGAAAGAAGTAGTTTAGTTTTGAGGATTAGTGGTAGGAATAGAGGAAGACAGACCACAAGGAATTATTTAGAGATATATAAATATAGTGGTTGGGGGGAATATTTATTTAGTTAGGAGTTATTATCATTAATTTTTATTTTATTATTATTCATTTGGTAGGTTAAGGAAATATTTTGTATAATGAATGCTATATATATCTCGGTCAGTGAATGAAACAAATTAAACTCCTATTTGATTTTAATATTTTGTGGGTTTTTTGTTAATTTTTTTAATGAGAAGTTGATAGCATTGAATCAACTAACATAATATGATTATAACATAATGTCTGCGGCACATTAATATTTTTAAATTAATCAACAAACAAAAAATAAATAAAGATAATATATTATTATTAAAAGTAGATTAAATACCTAGATCGAACTCAGGTTTCATGTTGTGAATGGAAATGAGTTGGGATTACTGTTATTATTATATACATAATTGAATTATTATGAAATGATTGGATAATGTAAAGAAAGGCAATTAATGTTGATAATGGGATGGGGATGGTGATGCCTACACTCGTGGTCTTGTGCCGACAACTATGGGATATTATATAATACTTAGGTATGAAAAAGAAATATTCTCTTTTGGTTTGTTGAAGGAATTTGCACATTTGACATTACCCTTCGTGTACAACTCTAACTCATTATGTAATTTTATTATGTATTTAATCCAACACTTATTAGAACACTTTCTTACTTATATGGTAGTTGTAATATACTTACAACTAACATGAAAATTGAGGGGACAATTCAATGATTCGAACACAAGACTTTTCTATGGGAGGTCTCTTATTTGAATCTTGAGTGCGTGCGTGATTGTGCAAAAAAAACATCACAAGACCCGTGACATACACGATAAAATTTAAAAAAGAATAAACAATCACATACCAAATCAACTTTGGATCAGAATCTTCACAGACAATCACTAATGATTACACCTTTCTGCATTCGCTCCGGCCTTCTATATGACTATTCTTCCAACTATTACTTTAGCTGTTTCAGGACATTTATAATATGAATGTGATCAACAACTTGATCATATTTGATGCATAAAATAAATCGTATCAAATTAAAATCTAACATATATAGAGCATTTCTCATGATTCATGCCTATTCTATTGATTAATTTAACATCATTGATCAAGAAAACAAAAGTGTCCTTTTCTTTTGTCCTATGCCCTATTCGTTTGTAATCTTCAACTTAAATATACTAAAAAGATAACTTAATTTATAGGGCAAATCCATTAATTTAATATGCCCAATTTGAGGTAAGACTACATCTCTAAAAATTATAAATAGTAGCCTTGTACCAAAATAATGGGCTTCAAATTAAGTGCACTCAACCAATACCCCATGATTGTAATTTGTAGCACTGCAAAGACATATATGCAACGTGGTACCCTATGACGTTTCATCATCATTAATAATAATGTTACCCTCCATTTTTGTTTTTTTGTGTTGCACTATACCCCATCTCACACCTATTAGACGTGAAATGCGACATAATTATATATTTTTCTTAGTGTAAACGCATTACCCATGCCAATAATGCGTCTACATTTTGTCAGTTAATCATTAAACAATACAAGTTTCATAATTATTGATAACGAATAACTAAGGAGAATTACGATTTTAATCCGTATACTTAACTATTTATGTTGTTTACAAATAAAATACACGTAGTGGGCCTAAAACCCGACATTTCATACATTTTTCTAAACTTCGGATATTGTTATTGGGTATTTTTTTTTTTTTTTTTGGTAAAATACATTGACAATCTCTAAGGTTATATCCAATTACACAAACACCCCCTATCTTTTACATAATTACAGCTACACCCCCTGAGGGGTGTTAGCGTAATTTTTTTCAGGGAGTATTAGTGTAAGCATTACCCTTGAATATGGAGTGTAGTTGTAATACAATTATAACCTCAGAGGCTGTAGCTTTAATTCTGTCAAAAATTGGGGTGTTTGTGTATTTTGGTCTAATTTCAAAGGGTGTCATTGTAATTTACCCCTTTTTTATAATTATAATTTAAGCATATATAGACTGTGTCTTGCCCAAGTTGGTGTTTTGGGTCCAAAGTATTGATGGTATAAAAATTGAAGGTTCAAAAATGATATGTTATTATTACAAGGTGTGAGGTGTGTTTGGCAACAGAGGAAACTGTTGTGGAGGCAGAGAAATGGGTGTGCTGTGAACATCAAGGCATTATGGAGCTTTTGAGGGCGGGGGCCTCTCCTTTGCGTGCACGTCACCATTTCACTCCATTTCAATCGTGTGGCGTTAAATGTGAACTGCTATGTCATACCACGCCGACCAAAGGCGTGTTTTTAAGTGCTTCAAAATATTAGTCTAGGAAGCCTAGTTTGGTTGGCGAAATTGAGGCTCCATGATCCTAAAAGTCATGAATTCGAATCCTTGTGTCAGTTGATGCTATTTTTACTGTATAGTAAGTATGATTTGCTGTTGTAATACCTAAGTGTTAGTTTATGTGATATTATTGATTTGATTGTTTGTAATTATCTCTGTTTGATATTGATAGCCAACAGAACTGAATGTAATCATTTTACTTTTGGTTAATAAAATTCCGCAAAAAAAGTGCATCAAAATATTAAGAGATAATTATATTTACACACCTGATTTATGATTTATTTACGCAAATTATTCTTTTTTTTGGGTAATTATGAAAATTACCCATAATAATAAAAAAGTAGGAGTAGTTTGTGTAATGATGTTGACGTTTTTTTGGAACGTATGTATATTTTTGGCTTAAATACACTTTGCACCCCTCAACTATGCATGTAGTCGCATTTAGCACCCTAAAGTATGAAATGTAACAAAAAGGCCCCTTATGATATGAATTAATTTTTTTATGATGAAAATATCCTTATTGTTTCCACCCCTAAAATATGTTTATTTCAATAATTCCCCTAAAACATAATTTGAATTATTATAAAAATTATATTTAACATAAATACTATCCAAAATTTATTATTTTTATAATTAGTATAGAATCTATATAAACTCTATAAATTTACAGTCCTTATATTTTTTTACATAACTGTTTAAAATTTACATAAGTTTTGCTTGTATTGTTATATATATGTTGATCTTTCTTAAAAAAATAAAATTTTTGATATAATTTTAAAATATTATATCGAACATAATGCACTATAAAATATGCAAATCTATAATATAATGAATTTATAATATTCTATAATATTTTGAGTAATGATATGATATATGCGTACATATACCTGAATGATTGAAATAAACATATTTTAGAGGTGAAAACAATAAGAACATTTTCGTCATAAAAAAATTAATGCATATCATGAGGGGTCTTTTTGTTACCGTTCATACTTTAACGGCCTAAATGAGACTACATGCATAATTCAGGAGTGCAAAGTGTATTTAACCCTATATATTTTCAAAAAGCAAGAATAATTTGTGTAAATGACATTTTCAAAAAACAGTGGTGATTTGTATAAATATACCAGACGTCAGGAGGTGTAAATTTAGTTATACTAAGTGTGTAGATCACTTGTTAGTGAAGGTTTACGTGAATAATAGTGCAACGCTGAGGTGACTATGGTAAAATCATAAATAACCCCTATAAAAAGTATTATACCATAAAAATTCATGAATATTAAAAAACATGAAAAAAGTTCGCATCTTCTTATTTACATTGGGTCAGTCTAACTCCAGGATTCGTTTTATCAGCATTCGAATTGATGAGCCATCAAATTATCCAACTGCAAATAGATAATTATGTACATATTCTAACACGTCGCCTCTTTATAAATACCCGTTGATACCAATTTATAGGTATGTATTTTATAATATTGAGATTTAACTCTTCGACTTTATATAATTTATATGAATCCCATTTAACTTAAATATTATGGATGTTTTAGTTAGGGGCCAGCTCAACAAACTTAACGTGCATGTGTTTTCACAATCCCATTTTTCCGCAAATCAAGGTACTCGAAGATGTGGACGTGTGACCTCGACCCAAATCAGATGGGGAGTCTTTAAATATCTGTATAAGCAATTCTATAAAGCCATTCTTTAATGATCGAAGTTAAAATCATTTAAAAATTTTGTCTAAAAAGAACAAATATATAACGAATTAAAAATTTATCATTGTATTTTAAGGGTAAATTACATTGATCCCCTGAGGTTAGGCTCAATTACACAAACACCCCATCTCTTTTGCAAAATTACAGCTACACCCGCTGAGGTTGTAATTGTATTACAACTACACCCCCTATTTAAAGACAAAGCTTATATTAATACCCCTGAAAAATATTACACTAATACCCTCTATTTAATTGAAGGAAAAAAATTAATACAAAATAACATTATGAATGGATAAAAGTAATTACAACTGATTTTTTCGCCTTTGACTTGCTCCTACGCGGCAACACGTGTAACTTAGACTTTCGAACAAATATGAAGCAGAATCCTACATGACGCCTTGTCACTAATGGATTAAAAGTAGGGTAGATTATAAATAATTATAAATACATAGTCGTTATTTAAAAAATTATAATTATAAATACATAGTCGTTATTTAAAAAATTATAAATACCTCCCTAAGGTTTGTAAGTATCTAACAAATAAACTATTTTCATCCATTTTTTGGGTGAACTGACTAAAATGCCCTTATGCACTGAATTATTTTTTATTTAATTTTTACAATTTTTTTTGGACTAAAATACGTTGGTAGAGGTTTTTTTTAAGTTTTTTACACAGATGAGCAATAATGCAATTTGTCTTGGCTGATTTTTTTATAATTTTAATAAAAGATTCAAGGACAAAATGGTCAATTTCATACCTTTGGTTAAAAATTATAAATTTTAGGGGGGTATTTGTAATTTTTCAAACAGCGAGGAGGTATTTATAATTATACCAAATCTTATAGAAGGTGACTGTAATTTTCCCTTAAAAGTAATTAGAAGAACACCAGACTGGACCTATGTAATCTTGATTAATTATTTTCGTTGAAAAATAGGTTTCTTGTTTAATTTTACCTCTTCAACTTTAATTATTTCATTTCACTCAGTATGACAAATTGGAATGTTTTTACATATAATTGATGTTACTCCCCACCTAATTGACCAACTTGAATTTTTCCTCAAAAAAGAATTTATGAGGGGTCTAAAGGGAAAGGGACATTTTATGATTTTTCTTAATAGTACACGATTTATTGCATAATTATAATTTAAAAGTTAATTCAACACATCAATAATTCAAACCAATAAACATGTTTGAATGAGACATAAAATTAATAGGGTTTAATACAATTTACCCTCCTGTGATATTGCAAATGAACAAATATCTCCCGTAAAAAAAAAACTAGTAATTTACCCCCTATGTTTTTAAAAATAAAGCAATTTACCCCCCTAAGAGGGATGTAAATTGTTTCATTTTGAAAAACATAGGGGGATAAATTGCTTCATTTTGAAAAATATAAGGAGGTAAATTGCTATTTATTTTTTCATATGGGGGTAATTTGCTCATTTGCAATATCACAGGGGGGTTTCTTATATTTTTTCGAAAATTAATATAATATAAAAGTAGACATACACCCACATTCGTGAAACTCGAATTCACAACCTTACCGGTCGAGTAAGAACTTATTAACAAAAGACATTTCAAAATTTGGCATATTTGAAAAATTGCAATTTACGTCCCACAACTTATTTTCTTTGCGATTTTAGTTCCATTATTTTGGTATTGATCCGATTTAGTCACAAAAACTTGTAATTTTAGTTCTATCCACAAATTTTGTTAAATATTTAATGGATTACGTGCAAATTACATGCTCCCTCTATAGTGAGTTACCATGCAAATTAACGCTCTTCCTCCATTGAATCAATGGTCAGTTACTTAAAGGACTACATGCCAATTACACGCTCTCTCCGTTGAATATGTAACAGTACTTGTGGTTGTGATTAAAATTATAAGTTTTTCAAACTTATGGTACAAAATCTGGTGAACACTAAATTAATGAGACAAAAATCATAAAAAAAATAAAATAAAATAAAATTATGAGACGTAAATTCCATTTTCCCCTGAATTTCCACTTGTGTCCCTGCACGTATTCAGTTGAAATTAGAATGGGCCTGTAGACAAAAATGAGAGTGTGCTTATTTTGGGCTTGGAGCCCAAAATGGCTTATGAATTTCTGTGATCCATTTGTGAGCAATTCGGAAATATTATATCCAATCGTACGGATCGAATTTTTTCGCGGGTTAATGTATTTATCCTCATGTGATATTGCAAATGAGCAAATTACCCCCCTATAAAAAGAAAATAATAATTTATCTCCCTGTGTTTTTCAAAATAAATTGTTCATTTTGAAAAACACAGGGGGATAAATTGCTCTATTTTAAAAAATACAAAGGGATAAATTGCTATTTATTTTTTTATAGGGGGTAATTTGCACATTTGCAATATCACATGGGAGTTGCTTGCATTTTTCCTAATTTTTCATTGCAAATTCTATTTCATCTTTCACTTCGATCAACATTTACACGTTATGTATGTAAAATCTTTTTCAAAATAAAAAACATGATGCGATCCCTATACACACGATGTGTGTCTATTAAATGAAATATAAGATAGAACAAACTTTACAACAAAAAATTCAATTAAAAAATCGCGTTTATTTACAGCATTTCAAATATTTCATGAGGTAAAGGATAATTATCACTCTAACTTTTAGAGAATATTAATTAATTAATATTGCCGTCAGTTGACAGCAGAAAACATGTCATAATCCACTTTGTAATTAGCGATAATACTGATATGACGAGAAAGTACTGTAACCTACAGCCAAAATCGGCCTATAGAAAGGACGACTTTAAGTTAAGAAAACAACAATATTGACAAATTCCGCCATTTTGAAAAAGCACAGTTGGCATCTAACAAATGCTGTCTGATTCAGACATGACTGAGATAACCAAATATTTTAAGCTCACTTTTCTGAGTAATCAAAGCAGTAATTCGTGTGAGTTGCTAAGTTTAACAAACTTATCTACTGGTAAAAGTGAACTCCTATATACATAGTGCTATCAATTTCACTTTAAACACGCAATTAACTTTTCCTTACACCCAATCAGAAGCCATCTATTACAAAAAGTTCCGAGCGACATCGACTCTAATCACCATTACAGGTCAGAACAAATTTTAAGAACTATATAGGTTTATGCAGTGCTTACAAATTATCCATTAATACAATCTTTTACGTCGGTTTGAGGGATCTAATACATAATTTTTTGATGGAGAATGATTCTTTCTTACCAATTGAGATAACGTACGTCAGAAATATGAGTTTTTTGTTGTGGAATTCGTGCGAAAATAGTGTGTATTCTGCATGTAATAAGAAGACAAGAAACCTTAGCTAAGAAGAAAATTAAGTATATCCAACATTAATCTTTTTAAACTATATATATATATATATGTATGAAAAAGTTGAGGGACGCATGTGTTTGCATGTATAAAAGTCGAAACCCACAATGGGATCATCCAACATTCTTCATGATCATTATCGCTTTGCTTACGCTCACACACACACACATGTGGGTGTGTGTCTTTTTCGATGTATATATATATATATATGACTGTATCTCTCTCTTTCTACGTCAGAGATAGATACATCCTGTTTTGACCTGCTTTTCCATTTCACGACAGTTGATAGGGTACTGCGCATTTTAGAGAGGTGGGTGTGGGTGTATCCACGTCAGCCATATGGGGTGCAGGTGCAGCTTCCTTTTTACGTACCATTACTTAGCGCCCCATGCAAAAAATATCACATGCTTTGTTCTACTTTTATCCCATAGATATGTATATATATATAAATATAAATTCAACTCCCAACTGTATCTACTAACTGCTTTTTGGTTGGGGTAAATCTTATCTCTTTATCTCTACAATTGGAAACCTTGCCTCACAAATACTCTCTCTTACCCCCTGTTTTAGGGTTTTATTCTAACTCCAAAACAAATTCAAACTATTGAATGTGAAATAAAAGCATATGAATCATAATTGATGTGATGTATTGACGAGTTATGTAAGAAAAAAAAAAAGAAAAATATAATTGATGCAAGCAAATGCTCGGATCACTTATATGGATGAGAGATAATTGGGCTTTCTGCAAGCTCTACGAAATGAAACTTGTAAAATAAATGTTAGCACTATATCAGTAATTGAATTAGTGTAAAAAAAAATAGCAAAAGGAAATAGATAATCGTGATTTTGTGTGTTTGAGTGTAAAGTCAAAGTACCCATTTTGGAGAAAGTGTCTGCTATTTATAGGCAGGCCCAGGTTTTCGAGGTAAGGTAGAATTTCACCTTTATCGGGCTTCAATTGAGGGGGATGCGCGGGTAAGACTCCTCCTTTATCAAATTGGCAGTTACAATTGGGATAACGATGAGCATCGATTCTATCTCTCTTGCTGCCACGTGTCCCTACTATTAATGGCTGAAGCTTATCCATACCATCAGTTCCTCAGGTTATGTGGCAAGGGCGGTTAGTCCTACGTGGATTGCCATGGGGCATCCAGAAGGGTTGCCTTTGTTGGGTTGAGCCAGCTGGCCTCTTTCGAGATTCACATGCCCAACTGTTCCATGGGCGTATATGGTACTTTTATTCATGTGGATTGCTTGAACCTCTTTGAATCTGTCCATTTTAGGGACACCATTTGGTTATTATTGATGTAATTATTTTTCAGAATAGTAAAAGTGTGTGCAATATATTTAGATAAAGTTCTCACACGTAGTTATATATGTAGTCTGAAAATATTTTGTAATATGAGATTAAGATGGAAAAAAAAAAGTCTGATTGTAGAATATTCTCTGAGTACCTACAGAAAAGGGACCAAACAAAAAATAATAAAAATGAAAAACAAATCATGTGTGTATGTATCCTCTATTATATCTATATTTTATTTTATTTTTTGAGTAAATATATAATGCATATATGATGTGGGAAATACTTTAGATAAAGTATGAAGTCAATGTAAGACCTTCAATAGTACGCGCTCTTAATGTGCGACAGATTTTAAGAATAGATGTTACTCATATGAGTTTAATGTACAACCTCCAGACTCTAAGACTGTGTTTACAGGCACCTATTAGCCCTTATATTCAAGCTAATAGGTATGATGTAGGTGTTTACATGTAAATTGCAAAGCTCGGTACTAAGTAGCAAGGCCCTATACTCACCCATACTCGAAGCAATACAACAATGTGGTTTGGACTCCTCATATTAGTAATGTGTGGGTCCCACAACCACTCATACTAATATTTTGTACCTTCTTTGTCCTTGATCTAATTGGCATAGAGAATGTCTATATTGCCCCTACATGTGAAGAAAGTTGCAATAGCCATTCCATCAATATTATGAACTTTGGTAGGTGACATTTATTGTTTTCTTCACCGAGGTTCTATATTTGCCTTCTCCCATACTCCATCTTCACCATCCCTTCTCCTCAATGGTTCTATAACACAAGGGCGCTCGATCTGCTCAACAATGGCGTCACAAAGGGTGTAACCTAAAGCGGACCCCAGTATACCCCCAATTGATCGACCCAATTCAGGAAACTGTTCCGCCATCCACCATTTCTCGTCTTTCTCCCTCTACCCACCATCGACATGAAAGACCTGGAAAACCTCTTCCCCGACCTCAATGAAGGAACTACTCGTGGTGCCCAACCTTGTTCCCTGTCAGCACCTTCTCAATCCGTCGAGGAGTCCGTAATCACAATCCAAGGCGCCATCCTCCACCTCATCGACAAGCACTGCTCCATCGGGCTCGCTACCGAAGATCTCCGAATACTCAGCCTTCTACAGGGGGATAATGCCCTCGTCACGTTTGTTGCGGTTGATGAACGTTTAGTGACCATTAACCAAAGATATTACTGTTGTCAAATTGAACTCTTCCCATTACTTTTTCTCCTATCGTCCTCCCCCCCCCCCCCCCCCCCCCCCCCCCCTAAATTGCGAACCCGTCGAAATAGGAGAAGAATGATAGAAGTTGAGGCATTTTGGTAAGTATCATTAATGTTGGAATGGTATTTAGATTGTGAGTGAAAAAATACTTCTCCTTGGTAATCAGTTAATTGGAAGAGAATGTAATGAAGCGAAATCAAGTTTGCGTTTTAAAAAAAAAGAAAAAAAAAAGAAGAAGGGAAAGGGAAAGGGAGATAATCAGAATGAAAGAAGATAAATGAGGTTTTGATATGACAAGTTACTGTTACTGTGGACAAAGAGGTAAATTGAGTTCTAATCCTATTGTGCGTACAAGATAGTAAATTATGGGTAACACGAATATACATATAATACAACAAATAATATAAGGACGGTAAACTGCGATAGAATAAAATTATAGGAGATGAATATGGACCATAGTATTGCCCTATTGTAATATGGCACAATCCATTATGGACTAGAGCTCCAAGACTCTAGATTACATATTAAAAGACCAAAAATACATTTAAGGGGAAAACCTTTTCAATCCTAGATACAAATCATGTAATTGTCAGAATATTAAAAGTAGCTCATATGAGGCATATCTCTGAATCCACTAAGATAACAGTGAAAAGAGCTCTAACAAACCATTAAGCTCTTATTTATGAATTTTGTGTAGGAAAAAATAGTGTTGTGACGTGAAAAAATTATTGTCTTAAAAGTGACTTTTCAGCGCTATCGAGATGCCAATAGAATAACCAATCGTTTCTCAAGGTCCACATAACAACACCCTCTGACACGTGCACTCGTGATAGAGAATGTAAAACAACTCACTCAAAATAAGAAAAGAGAAGATGTGACAGAGAGGAAGGAGCAGTTTACAACAGAGGAGGAAAGAAGAGAACTCGTTTTTTCGGTGTGTCAAATGCTGAAGAAACTGGAGCTATTTATAGGCGAGGAAGCTTTGGTTTGTTGAGAAAAAACAGCAATAGGAACTCTATCCATGCAGTCATCAACTCGGATTTTGGGGAGGATTTTTCTCAACCAAAAAGACTTGGTCATTTTAAACAATTAAAAGGGAAATCTGCAGAAATATAATAGAATTTCTCCAAAAAGAATATCATCACACGCGGCCCAGCCCGGCTCCGGACGGGACGGGCGGCTGCCCGCGTGTGGCAATTCTTCCAAAATTCATCCACTCACAATTTTTATCCAAAGTCTAGGGGGAAAGTCTTTTTTTTTTTTGTTTTTATGATTGAGGGAAAGTCAATATATGTAAAGAAAAAGTGTCTTGTAAAACCCATGTGGGACAAAAGTTTAAAAGAAACTCCTAAGTTTTAGCATTCCCTACATTTTGATCCTTAGCTTATCATCTGTAAATAGGATGTAATGATCATATTGAATTAATCATTATATTTATCATATGATTGGTCCATCTTTTAAAATATTACTTCATTCAATTCAAGACTTCAAGCTGACCAAATTTATTTTGGACTAAAATTTTTCTAAAAAAGAATATGGGTTTAGAAATGAAAACAGAGCAAGGGGATCGGCCCATACCAGAGACAAGCCCCGGATAAGATCCCTGGACCCGTATCCGGCCCCGCTCTGAATGGCCCCGAATATAGTTATATTTCTTATAATATATAGTTCTTATACAATATTTATATTATTTTCTCACTCATAATAATTTAGGCATATTTTTTGTTCAAAACTATATTTAATAATTTTTTCTCTAGATCATTCCATATTTCTTTTCTTTTACCCTGCAATTATCTTTCTTATAATCCATGTAATGTAAGTTTCCATTCTTACTTTGTTTTTCAATAAGTAATATTACTTTAGGTTTAGATATTTCAACATTATTATTTTTTTATCTAAAATGAATTATAGAATACATTCAATTAATTTTTTATTTTTTATATTCTTTTATAGAATTGGATATATGCAAAATTATTTAAAAATTTAAATTCAATCTACTAATTTCCTAATAACTATTATTATATATAAGTATATAAATATTAAAATTATTTTCTTAAAAAAATAACTAGGGTTGGTTTACATTTTTTGACCCGAATCCAGCCAATTTTACATTTTTTTAAATAATCGGGGCAACTAAAACCTAAGACCCATCTCAGACCTGACCAAGTTTATATTCTTTGACCCCAGGCCCGCTTGTGAAGGACCCGAAAATGGGGCTGATTCGAGACAAAGTCCTAACTTACCCGATACCATTGTCATTCCTACGTGGATATATATTAAAATGGCTAGTAGAGATATACACAACTTACCATATATATATACATATATGAAGAATGGGTTCAAGGAACAGTCATTAGATAAATAAGAAGTTCAAGTACTGGAGGACTTAATTTTTGGGTGACAAATGAGAGAAAAGAGGACAAGATAAGGAAATGTAGAAAAAGCATAGAGAAAAAGATGTATAGAATTATCCTTATAATGGGTATTTCTTTACACGACAGACAACATGGCCATTCATGTTCCTACCAAGAAACAACTAAAGCTGATTATCTGTTGATCTTGTCCTTTTGAATATGGTAATAATCCCCCCATCATAAAGAGATCTCCATTCACACATAACAAAGATTATCCCCCTAAACAGTCATGGCCCAGACAATATTTGACGTTTATCAAGTCTTCTCTAGGCGTTACAAAAGGTAAACCAAAGAAGAAAAGAAAACAAAAGAAGAAAAAAAACTATCTTTTGTGAGTATATTTTTCTTACAAGTAAAAGTAAGAGATAAACGACCAGCATAACAATGTTTGAACGTGATGATCATAAGAGTCTCGTCACTATATTAGAACAACCTCACTAGAAAGCACAATCGATAATTAGAATCACTCCTTATCAAATTATGGGGATTCGACCTCATGATGATCAACCTTTCATTAAGAAGTAGGGATAATTACACCGTCCTCTCCTGAGGTTTGGATAAATACACGTAGATCATCTGAAAAATTACATCTAATACTTACCCCTTAAGATTATTTCTGTCTAACAAATATATTCTTCCGTTAGTCAAATTTCACTCAATTTACTGATATAAGCAAAAAGAAAAAGAATAAAAACCTATATTTACCCCAATTAACTTATTACTGACTTATTGTAGGTTAAATAAATCTTTTTCGGTCAAAACTACATTTATACATCTTCACATACTAATACATGTAAAAAGATATATTTTCACTCTTATAAGGATAATTTAGTCCTTTTGGACGAAGCTGCAGATTGGTATAAGTTGCGTCATTTACGACGTTTTTGGAATTTTCTTGTTGGTGCTTTTACTCTTAGATTATGTTTTGTGACTTTATTTGTTATCATTGTCCATTACTTTACATGCAATCTCAATGGACAAGTAAAATGAGGAGTCTTGGTGAGCGTTGTGAACACCTAAACATCCTTTTGGCCAAGTCTATATATATATATATATATATGAAAAATTATATTTTTAATCCCGTATATTAAGGTTTATTTTTCAATTTAGCCCATTTATTACGGATTTCTCACATTGTATTCAATAACTTCGTCTTCACGTGTATTTTTTTATTCAACAATTAACGGAGCCGTTAGCAGGTTGTTATGGAGGCACGTGCTTTCTTCGTTAATTGTTGAACAAAAATGCACGTGAGGACTAAAATTGAGAAAATTTTCAATTTATGGGATGATGTGATAAACTTGTAACAAATGGGATTAAATAAAATCTTAACATATGGGATCAAAAATAAGATTTTTCCCTATAAATATATATATATATATATTGTTGGTTTTTTTGAAATTATACAATTTTATTAAAAAAATACACTTTAATTACTATAAGATGCAATATGATTTAGAATAGAAAATTCAATCGCACATATCTATACCTATCAACATGCAATCCTTTTTGCTGTGTAAGCAGAGGCTACTTTTCACATCAGCCACGGAGTGATTCTTGACTTGTTGCCATCCCTTTTTCTTTGATGAAGATTTTAAATAGATTGCATCATCTTTTTATACATGCCCAAATGATAAAATACCAAATGTTTTGTCTACCACTTTATTTGAGATCTTATCCTAAACAAATTCATGTCAGAAAAACAATTCTAATGCTTTGACTTTTACATACGCGGCTGCTGAATCTGATGAGCAAGTTCTGTGTCAGTCCTAGGAAATTGCATGTCAAACCTCATTAATACACAAATGTCATTACAGTAAGTGTATCACATGACTGATCACTTTTCTTATATTATATATTTAATTATATGATAAGAGTGCGTTTACTTTGAGGATAGAATTATATGGGTGATAAGATTATCTTGAATTAAATGAATGATAAAAAAGCCCTGTATTAATTGTAGCCTGTTTACTTACATGTATTAAGAAATTGTGATAAAATCTGTATAGTGTTTACTTTGTTGTATAAAATACTTTTTGATGGGAAAATACCCATTTGCCCTTCAATCATATGACCCACCTATTTTGAAGACTTTAGCTCATCCTCATTCATTTCCTTTAGTTATTTGAAGTTCTCTCACCTCCTCCCCCCATTATCATCGGTAAGTTTTAATTGCTTTCAAATTTTGGGTCTTAATTGTGAAAATTTTCGGGTCATAAATCTGAAGTTTTGGCTCCTAATTCTTATAAAATTTGTCTGCAAATTAGAGATTAAGTAATACTTTGTGCTTAAGTAATTTTCTGCAAATTTTCGGGTCCTAATTTTCTGCAAATTTTCGGGTCCTAATTTTTTTTGGGTGCTTAAGTAATACGAATTTTTCAGCAAAATTATAACACATGATTTTTGTTTGAGTTTCAGTTTTTTAGCTTTCAAAATTCTGGTCCTATTTCTGAAAATTACATTCTCTCTCACTATCTGTTATATAATGGCAAATTACATTTTATATCTTCCACTAGATAATGGCAAACGGCGGGAGCACATCTTGGTCTTCTACAAATGATTCTACATTTGGGAATAGGAATGCTAGTCGCCGCACTGCTTCTAATGTTTGCGGAAGTGTCGAGTTATGCTTATGCGGCAATATTGTCGTAACCAAAACCTCTTGGACTAACGCCAATCCTGAACGTCGATTCCGTGGTTGTTCCGGTGCAAATGTATGGTTATATCATTTACACAATTCTGCCTAGGTGTTTAGCTACCTAACATATTCGCGTTTCAGGGTCGTTACTGTGGTATTTTCGAATGGATTGACCCCCCGATGTGTGACCGTAGCGTTGCTATCATACCCGGGTTATTAAAGAAATTGAATGCTCACGAGAAGAAAATAAATGCTAACGAGGCGGAAATTGCATTGGTACGAGGTGAGTTGAGGAAGGCCTTACGACAAAAGAACATAACTTTGGTTCTTGCTATGTTCTTATTCATAATCCATCTCCTAGTATTAGCTTTATTTATGAATATCATTTAGAAGTAGTGAGTGTTTTTTGTTACTATCATGTGATTGACAAGAAAACTCATGCATGCTTCTAGCTATAGATGTGTAGTATGATGTACCTTTGAAATGGAATATATTCCTTTTCTCACCCTAAACATCCATGAATAGTGAATGCGATTCAGCCTTTTCATTTGTCTATATTCAATTTTTGTACTTCAACATTCACGTGAACAATGCTCTCATTTTGTAATAGTTCATTGACACGACAATTCATCATTCACTATTTAATTCCAAGTCTATAAATACTTGCATCCATATTGTTGTTATGTAGCAATTCACTTACATACTATTCGACCAAAGAAAAAAATTACTAAAATGGGATCAGATGCCGCTACACTTCAACGTAGAGTGTTTTACAACATTAACTGGACCGTCGAAATGGAGAAAACTTTCATGGACACTCTAGTCGATCAAATTGCCATCGGTCTTGACGAGCCAGGTTACCCAGATTCTTATTCCATACGCCAAGCAATGCGCGAAACCAATAGAGAACACGGTTTGTCTTTCGATTATGGTTTTTACGAATCCCGAGTAAGAAGTTTGTTCAATCGATTCCTTTCATTCTCATGGATTTTAAGATTTTCTGGTGTGTCCTATAATCGTACTACAAAAGAACTTCATGCTGATCAACATGTTTGGGACATTATCATTGAGGTAATTAGAATTAACTTCATGAATAATTTTTCAAGTTATTTATTTTATTGATGACATAATTTAGCTTTCAGAAATCTCGGAATGCAAGGCTGTACGTGAATCTCCCCGATCCTTCTTGGGAATCAATGGTTATCGTGTTTCGTGATCCGATAAGAGAAGACTCCGAAGATGATGAACACAATATACATAATCATGGTAACGGTAATGGGAACGATGAAATGGATGTGAACAATCTTTCACCCCCGTCAGATAACAATTCGGATAACTGAGTGAACAAAATATTGGATGCTATTTAACGTGTTAAATTTTCATTGGTCTGTATTTGCAAAAATATTGGAAGGATTATCTTGAACTATTGTTGTTGCTATGTAATGATTAATCTAAATTTATGTGATTGTTATGTTTAATGTTTAATCTAAATTTATGTGATTGTTATGTGTAATGTTTCTTTTTTCCTTCCTCGGCCATTTCTTGTTCAAACATGCAATCTTTTCTTTTGTTGTATTGTCAAGTGATGTGCATGGGGAACCTAAGGAATTTCTCTTTTTGCAAAAGGAGACATGATTGAACCATGTCATAGTGGAAGAAGACATGATACAACCATGCCAATGTACATTGTTGGCCTATTCATTTTGTCTTCTTTCATTTTGGAGTGTAGCCAAAATTTTGTTCCTCAAAGCCTTTTTGAACCCTTTAAAACCGAGCAACTAGGCAACAATTCAGAATTCATACATAGCCAAAATTTAAATTTCCTTCTATTAAAGAGTTGTACACAATGACGCGCTCAAACCCTTCTCCAAACGAAAAAGCCGTAACCAAGGCGTGTTGGAATTATGTCCCTAAACCTCCACCTTCACCACCTAGTCAACAAAAACATTTGTATACCCCGATATGGACCCCGGCACACGACCAATGTTTCATTGACGCCCTATGGATAAAGCAATGGATGGCACCTTCACTGGAGATTCCGTTTCTAGTTATGAAGCAGTGAAGCAAGCCACCGAAATTGTAAATTTGGTTATGAAAGAGGCCTTCAGTGTAGACGCTAATTATAATCGTTACATAAAACTGCGAGAGCGATTTGAAACTTTCAGCTTCCTAATTTCTTGTCCGGAGGTAAACTGGGATCGATGGGAGAACATACTCCATGCTCCAGAAGAATTTTGGGAGGACGTTTCTGAGGTATATCAATTTCGGTTCTTAACGTATTTCTTATAACTACGATTGTTTATTTGTGATTATTTGTTTTTTTTTTAATATCTATCGTGCAGAGGTTTCCAATAGCGAAGGCATATGAGCATGCCGGTGAGCCAAATTTCACTGCACTTCGAGGTATCTTTCAAGGATGTCGTCCAAGTAGTTCAAAAAAAATAAACACTAATGGGTCGAGTGGTTCGAGCGACAAATCGGTAGTCATAGACGTTGATGAGATCGTTGACTTGTCCTCTGGTTCGGAATGAAAAAAAAAGTGGTTTCTACGATCGTACTTAAATCAGTAGTGTATGGTGTTTACTTCTGTAATTTTCTATGTTTGTTGTGTCTACGTTGTATCGTGTCTTTTACGTTTCCCTAAAGTAGTCTCTTGTATGTCTTGTTCGCGGTATTTATCAAATAGACTACGTTCATGTTATATAAATAGCACGTCAAATTGCGAAATACCGATTTCACTGCGAAACATGGTCGAAAATGTAATTTCACTGCTCCTGCAAATTTCACATGTAACTCCTCACAAAGCTAATTCGAACAATTTTTTCTCAGTAAATAAAAAATACTAATAAATTTTTCATTATGGTATATCTTTTTCGTGAGAAAATGTATCACAAAGCATACTAATTCAAATATATTTTTTATTTATCAAATATAAAAATAAAATGCCGTCAACGTCTTCTTTTCTGTTTCTTTTTTTCCCTTTAGTTTTCTTTAAGAAAATAAATCAAAAGGCTTCAAATTTACCCCTATATCTAGGCTTCAAATTCAGATTTGACAATTCAGATTTTACAATTCAGATTATAAATCTAGGCTTCAAATTCAGATTTTACAATTCAGATTTGACTATGGCTTTAAAAAAACAGAGAATATTTATTATAAATCTAGGCTTCAAATTCAGATTTTATAATTTCCTGTGCTTTAGTGGTAGAGCCTGAATCTGTAAGTACTCAGATTTTACAATTTCTAGGCTTCAAATTCAGATTCTTTGTGTAAGTATCTACAATTTTAAGGCGAATGACAACAACAAACGTACAAGAACTACTTTTCTATGTGCAAGTTCAAAAAATGTAAAACAATGTACAAGAAAGCAAATGACAGGAACAAATACTAGAATTGAGGACCATTCCATTGATAGGTGTTAAAGGATGCCTCGAGACCCCGAGGTTAAATTCATTAATGTACACATTGCAACCGTCGTCGAAGCATTCCACAAAAAGCCGTTACACACCGATAATTAGAAGAAATAGTTAGATAATAACATCCTAATGAATGCATCCACTTGCAAATCCCCCAAAATGATACAATTGGATAAAGTGTTTATGCATTCACAAAAATTAGTTTTCACATTACGTACCGATGAAGTCACACTTTCCCGTCCACCATCATCTTCACAAAGGCAACTTTAGCCATGTCCGACATAGTTAAGAACAAGTCAAGGTCGGCCTTGTTGTTCACAAGTTTTCTAGATGCCCAACATTTCTCCTCCAAAGTGAAATCCGTCATTACCTCAATAGATGCCCAAACTTGTCGGCGGGAATGTGACTCGTCGGACTCCGTCCCAAAACGTTTAGCAATGTCCCCTAAACGATTGTCAGTTACATTCACAAAAGTATCAAACTTCTCATCAAATTTTTCATCAATTGTCACCGTTGAATGCTTGCGTTTCTTGGATGATTGACGTTCAGTGTCGCTAGGGGCGGCATTCATATTGGCATTCGCCGAAGCAAAAGAGTTTCCAAAGTACGTTTCATCACCAAATAAGTTTGGGTCGGGGCTAGGAATGTAGTACTCAGGTGACACAGAAATAGGTTCGGTACTTACATTTGTCGAGGCACCCTCACAATCAATCGCATGTTGTCCCGTAGCATGATCCTTGCCAAAAATTTCACACCATGAACCATAGTAAGGAAATGACTTGAAACGCAGTGACTTCACGAAAGGATCAACCTAAAAAAATTCCCAAACACAGTGTCACCGTTACATTTCATTAAATCAAAGGAATTGTTAACAAAATTCATAGTGAATAGAGTAGCATCTAACCTTTGCATAGTTCTCAAACACAGCGTCGGAGACCTCGATGGTATGAGAAGTATCGTTCCATCCAAACCCAGACCTGGCTAGCATATCTGAAATACTACCGTATGTTCGTTTCCAAACATGAATCTTCGAGCTTATGTGAGGTTCTGATTTCAGCCCACAGTCCGGTAAGCGCTTACGGATCATTTGTTCCAAGATTCCCAAGTAGCCCGTTCGAAACCCATTATCGCACTTCCAACCCGTGCGAACAATCTCACGCAAACAGTCTAGTAGGGCCCCCTCTTCCTTACATGACCAAACACGTCTGGTACCCCTACCGCTGTTTTTTCCCCCCCGGCGCCGAACCAAATTGAGTTCATCGTCTTCCATCGATCACTAACACAATAAACATTACACAACAGAAAAATATCTAAGTATGACAAAGTTAAAACGAAACAATGACTGAAACAAATAAAGTAGACTTCAATTTTCGTTCGAAATAAACATACACCAACAAACATGGAACACATCGTTCACCTAAAAGTCCACAATATGGTCAAATAGTTCATACAACATTACAGAATAATTTTAAAACCACAACAAACAACATGACACATAATATGGAAAAACATAAGGACAACAACTTCAACAATCTCCACGCCAAGCATTGTACATTCTCATTGCTATGTCATCTCTCCAAGTGTTCCAAACGGGGTTAGAATCTACGGTTCCTAAGTACTCGGTTCCCTCGCCATCTTCGCTAATGAAGTCCTCATTCAATATTTGTTCAATTGGATCAACGGGCATTTCCATTCGTATATAGTTATGCAATAGACAACATGCCATGATAATATGGTTCTGCACCGTAATAGAATAGAATGCCGGACTACGTAACACTGCCCACCGAGCCTTAAGTAAACCGAAAGTCCTTTCAATAACGTTACGTGCCGCAGCGTGCTTCATATTGAAATATTCTTCGGCATTCTGTGGTGCATTGCGACCGGGATTCCCATTCTTTTAAATGGTACCTGACTCCCCGGTATGGCGATAAGAAACCTTCCCCATTACTATATCCGCTATCAACCAAATAATAATTTCCTACAAGATTAAAACGGAATTAAATGTATCCGATAGGTATTGAAGTAAAACAAATAAACTGTTCTATATAGTAGGAATTTAATACCTCTAGGGATTTTCAATCCAGACGATCTAGTTATAGCATCACGAAGAACCCGACCATCTGCCGCACTACCCTCCCACCCAGTTAAAACATATATGAATCGCATCTCTCTATCACAAACGCCCAACACATTAACGGAAACAGACCCCTTACGTGTGCGATATCGTGCTTTGTCTTCTTGCGGAACACGAACGTCAATGTATGTCCCATCCAATGCCCCCAAACATCCCTTGCACAAATGAAGGTGTAATAGTTAGTGACCATGTAATTAAGAAGAAAATCAATATAAATTGGGATTATAAATCGACATGAAATTAATATTTAGTACTAACCTCAAACCACTTCCATCTAGGGCATGTGCTTTCCTCCGGTACTGCAGTAGGTTTGGATAATAGTAGTGGATGTAGTCTCAAAACAGCATGCAGAACGTGGTGGAAATGTCTACTTACGGTGCGCGCAGAACGAATGAAGTCGTATTTCACAGTTCGATTTTTCTTATGATGTGCAAGAACACTTAAAAAGATGGCAACTTGTTCACTAATAGAAACGTGTTTAGTGTCCGTTAACCCCCTTGATTTTGCAAAAGGAGACACAACCTTCCAAATGCATTTCTACTCATTCGGAGGTTATCAACACAAGAAATGCCACTAATTTCTACTAAACGTCTCATTCCATGAACTTGTGCAGGAACTCGAGGTTTTAAAGTATAAACTAGTCCGCGTCTAGCCCTAAAACGTTGTAATTGACACCTCCGAAAAATATACCACCGATAAAACAACCTTAACATCTTCAGGGCATCAACCAAAATTTCTTGAATAGCACGAAGAGCCTCTATTTTCTCGTGAAACCGCATCCTACCATTACAATTTTAAACGGACTTAACGCACATATATACGCAATCAAAGTTCACACAGCATTAAAGGAAACCAATATATCGTTAAAATACTAATACTAACATGTTGTATATATTTAAATAACCATTATAAAAACAGAATAACAAAAAATTGTTATTACTGAACCAAAAAATATTTAAATAAGCACAAATATTGCATAACTACATATTACTGAAAATAGCACAAAAAAATAGCATAAAAAAAATGGGGCATCACAGTCGAAATTATCGGTGCAAAAAAAATGTGGCATCACAACCGAAAATAGCACAAACCAAAAAAAAATGGGGCATCTCACTGGAAAATTCGTAACTAAAATTTAAAAAAAAAAAATTCGAACATACCTTGAAAAGAAGGTTGGATCTGTAACATTAAACACCAAAAACAAAAAAATGAAGACATTTTGTTAGTAAAACCCATCAACAAGAAAAATAATAATAATAAAAAAAATTAATCGGTCAACACATTCATCCTAGAAATGTAAAACTCTATATAAGAGTACAAAATCAAAAAGAAGAAGAAGAATGGGAGAACTCACCTTAAACTTGCAGCTGGGTTCTTCGGTCTTCAAAAGAGAAATGAAGAAATGTGGTGGAGAAGAAGTGAGAGTTGTTGAGTGTTAGGTGGGGTTCAATTTTTGTCTTCTTATGGAGGGCAAAACAGACCAACAAATTCTCATTAATTGTTGTATAAGATGCTATATAACTTATACCACCACTTTTGGTGGTATAAGTTATGTAAGTGTAACAGTGATTAGTACCGGGCCCTGATTTTGTACAGGGCCCCCATACATCAAAGTAAACATCATATTGTCCTATACTAATTATCTTATACAGGCTAATACTTCAAAGTAAACGCAGCCTAAGTGTACTATATTTGTCGTACAATTAGTTAAATTGTGATCAAATTCGGTGTCTTGGTTAGCATTTTGCCATTACTTGGTTTATTAGTACAATTTTTTTATGATGATTATTGACTTGCATCACGGTTATGTAGGGGTTGAATTCCTGTTTTTTCTACTTGAGTGGAAGAAGTTTGATCCTGACCGAGGATGCAGAGCTTGAAACTTGATATCGAAGTCTTAGCACTTGATTCAGGTTGAGGTCCTCTGATGGTGATCTGGTTATGACTTGGCGATGACATGGCGTACAGGTCGTGATGGGATTAGTAAGCGTGGTTTGCACACAAAACGTTAGACTAGCTGAGGTGGGTCCCAAATAAACTTTACGATACTTAAAGTTAGTTTAAGCTCGAAAATATAGGGACCACAGAGTGCAATTCGATAATAAAAAATGCATACATGTCAATCGTACCCTCCATGTATTTATAGAGGCTTATGTGTTAGAAACCGTCCGGGCCACGTGTCCAATAGATAGCCATCGGGTGAATTTCGAATAAATGACTGATAATTTGAGTCATTGGGTCAGGCGCGACCCGACCTGACCCGCTCAAAAAGACGCGGACCCTAGATTATTTTGGTATTTTCCAGCCTTTGTAGGGCATTTTGATCATTTTAGACTTATTCAATGTATTTTGCTTATCAGTATTGATTTGATTCAGACTAAAATTAATGCACCAAGTTTTGCGAATACGTTAAATACACTCTAACCTATGATACGAACATGTGAAAACTAGACTTCACATATAGTTAGATGTGTTGTTGGTGGAGTTATAGTAATCAGATTGAACAATGTCCGGACGAAATTTAATAATTTATGGCGATTCAATTATATTAACTGGGGTGGCTACGTACCTCTAGTTCAGGATAAAGGAAAAATGTAAGGAGTGAATGTACAAATTTGCAGGAGCTGAAGGGTGAGAAACTGTTGACACTTGACAGGAAAAACGTGAGAAAAGAAAATGTCAGAAGTGGGATTTGAACCCACGCCCTCTCACGAGGACCAGAACTTGAGTCTGGCGCCTTAGACCACTCGGCCATCCTGACTTGAGCGTCCAATTCTGTCAAATTAATGGATATACAATTTTGATGCAACCCGGTCCACAAGATCTTTCATATTTTTGCGTAAGATCATGATGACCAAATTGGGGAAGGTGGGGCCCATTTGCATGGTGCAGTCCACTATGGGTAGGCCCAGCAAATCTATCTCTATTCATCAGCCCAACCACCATAAACCACGTGATCAATGCACATCATCCCTTCACTATAACCTATCATTTTACATTCTAAAAATTAATTAATTATATTAATAATTATATTTAAATATGAGTTAAAAGTTATTATAAAATTCAATTAAACACCCATAAATAAATCATAATTTTAGTTTCTTTCCAAAAAGTAGCGCTTTTTTCCTTTGAAAATTAAAAAAAAAAAAAAACGGGTTTAATACAATTTACCCTGTGATATTACAAATAAGCAAATTACCCCTCTATGAAAAATAAAATAGCAATTTACCTCCCCATATCTTTTAAAATACGCAATTTACCTCCCTATTTAAGGAGGTAAATTACTTCATCTATACTAATATAAAAAGAAAAGGCATTTTCCACTCATAAATGACTGTTTATGACACCGGGACACTAATTTTTTGATTATGTCGATAATACCCCTAAATTAGTTTTCTTTCCTTTTCTTTCTTTCTTTTTTTTTGATATATAATATGTTGTTTATATATATATATATATATTCTTATTTGTAATCACTTTAATGCGTATAGTATTATTTTATATGTTCACAAGAACGGCATGCCACGACGGCTAATTTTAAAAACCTAAGGAAGTATTGTGCTATCATTTTTTTTATAAGGGGTGTCTTGCACATATCCCATATCATAGGAAATTGCTTGCAAATTTTTTTCCTAAAAATAATATATATGTAGGGGGAAAAAAGAAGACTTTAACAGATGTCCAAATTCGTATAGCTTCTTTTGTGTGTGTCTTTCCGACAGTCCAATGTTAGGGCGTGGGCTCAGATTATCTTTTAATGTTATATCTCATCACTCCCCAAAGTGAAGAATTATGAGTCTAAAAGTGCTTCACATGCACAATCACTTTTATTACAACAGAAATCGGGTATTGAATCAGCGACAATCCTCATTTTCTCAAAATTGACCTTTCCTTCGTCTGTTGCGATTTTCTGGTAATATTGTTGCATGGGCAGAAAATGAGTACGTATTTTCACGATTTCTAACCGCCCCTATCATACGTCGTGTTTTAGGTGACAACGTCTTCATCACTCGTTAATGCTGTGGAGGACTTCATTTTCACCGTGGCTTTTCAACTAAAGGCGCTAATACGGGGCCTAACTTTTCATATTGGAAACATATATATTTTAGTTTGGATCTTTTTATTGTAATTATAATTAATATTGTATTTCATATTTGATTTTATCGATACGCGTTGTTTGTATAAAATATTATTTAAAGTAGAATGTTGATGTGGAATATACACATATTTAGTGTATATAGAATCGATTATTGAATAAAAAATGTAACAGTACTGATTTAAATAAGGGTGAAATACAATGATTTCTCCTGATGTTTGGCATAATTACGGATACCCCTTGTTGTTTTAAAATTTACAAATATCCTCTTGAGGGTTGTAGCCGTCTAACAAATAACTCATTTTCATCCATTTTTATAGGTGAACTGACCAAAATACCCTTATAAAAATTGAATTATTTTTTAAGATTTTCTAAATTATTTTGGACAAAATGTCGTGGAGAGAGGTTAATTTCTTACTTTTTTTACACAGAAAATTAAGAATGTAATTTATCTCGATTAATTTTTCTACAATTTAAAGAAAAAAAGTTGAACGGAAATATTTTGTAAAAGATGGAGAATTTGAAAAATGAGAATACTTTGATTTCTAAAATTAAATTTTGGCCCACGGAACAATAAGTACAAAATTATAAATATTGACCAAATCCGAATTATTTTTTGGTTTCATTAATTAAGGGTCTGTTCGAAAATGCACCCAGTGTACCCTACGAGGTGTATGTACCCACATCTCATACACTTAGGGTATGTTTACTATCAATGATTAGGCTTAATTTATAGCTTAATCAATGATTTGAATCAACAGCCCGTTATAATAAAGGATAAATCAATTATTTGAATACCACCATCCGAAAATTGAGTCAAGTTATAATTTGTGCATTGGTCCATATAGTCATTCTATTGAGTATTATATTTAGTTTAATATCCTCAAGTCTAAAAAGTATTATAATTTTCCCCTAGAGTCGATTTATATTAGCCTACAATCCTACAACATATCATAATAAGTAAACAAAATATTATATTAGTCTATAACTATTTATCCCAAACAATATCATTCATTAATCTATCACATCATAATCACATCCAAAATAGTAAACATGCCCTTAGCGTACAATATATCAGATATCAGGTATAGCATCGACGAGACTTGAACTAAGACAATCACAGTAAAGTACGTTACATTGAAAATATAGTCACATACATACATAATAAATTATTAGTGATTGTATCTCTAATTAATATATATACAATCTTAGCTTTTTTTAATTTAATGGCCATGCAATTCTGTAATTATTGGAGATTATTAATATTCGGGGAGAGAAAACTTGCATGACTTTTTGACTATTAGACAACGTGATCTATCAATTAACAGTCATGCAAAGAGAAAAATAAATTATATTTCTCATATGATTAATTAGGAATCTGATTCCATTTTTAATTGAAAATGCAGTTTCAAAAAGCCTTGATTCTATTAGAAAATTACAAGTTTTAAGTTATTCGATTCTCCACTAAATTAATATGATCGATCGTTAAAAGTTTGTTTGACCCTATCTAGTTTCGTAAACATCACAAATAAAATTTAGCCACTGATTTGTAAAAAATGATATATTACGACGGGATTAAATATAATTTTCGCCCTGTATTTTTTGTATTTTGGCATTTTAGTCCTTTATCTTTTTAGGGTAGCAAATAGGTCCTGTTATTTTTTAATTTTTTGCGATTTTGGTCCTTCAATTGCCGGAGTTTGCAAATATTGCCGGAATTTTTTTTAAATTTGGGGTTTTTGTTCCCATTGATAACAAAAGTTACCAATTTGCTAACCTAGAAAGATAAATGACTAAAATGCCAAAATGCGAAAGATACAGGACGAAAAATACATTTAAGCCTATTACGAGGTGAAACAATTGAATTACTTGACCTCGATTCGTATTTAATTTATTTGAAATTTTGTTCAAAAATGGACTCAATTAATAGTCAAACAAAACCTAAATACAAGTTCTGAAACTCGATAGAAATTAAATAAATTTAAATTATAATATATTTGATCCGACTCAATTTAGTTACAACCCTATATATGACTGTATTGTACCCTTGTGAAGCTAGTTAGGTGGAATATATCCTTGACTCCAAAGACTTGGCCTTTGAGCCTTCTGAAAAAATGTTAATACTTTCTTACACATCGATCAAACCCTAATTCAAAGTTAATGATATCCAATTCACAATTAAATAGTACTGATTTTTTGGCTTATTAGGCCTTGGCGCCATAAAATGAAATCTAAAGACTTTTCATGATTTTGGGTACTGATGTAGCTTGAGACTCGATCGATGTCCCGTTGCGCAAAATATTGTCTACACTGACTTCATACGAGTCTTGCAGTTTTGCCCTGAAAAGTGTTTCACAATGGAGGAGGTCTTAATCCAACCTGTCTCATACCGAGATGTTATCCTTTTTTGCTTCGGTTCATAAGAATCTGCACGGTTTCGTCCTACTAAGAGCCTCACAAGGGAGGAGGTCTAAGCCCAACTAGTCCATAGCGAGGTATTGTCTATTTTGATTTCAATTCTACAGGGAGGAGTCGGACAGTTTTGTCCTATTAAGGCCCCTCGTTGAAAAGAGGAGACATTAATGCTTATAAGTTACTCAAGTTAATTTTCTGCAATAAACGTAGAATGTTTGCCTACATCAATTAATTTTTTAGTTGAGTTGAAATAGAGAAAGAGAGATAGTAAAATTACAATCTCTTTGTTCAAGTTGAATTTTCAAGTGGGATGAATTGAATAATCTAGTTGAGCGTTGCACCTATTATCATGAACTAATGACGAATCTAACTTGTTTAATTAGTTCCTTTAATGGTAATTGAACCCCCACCCTCCCAAGTTGATAGTAATCAATATACAAAAATGGGGAACCCTTTAAAAGAAGAACAATATTGAACTTTTGACATTGATATTACAGTCAAATGCAGAAAGAATTACATCCATAAATTTAAGGATAAATCATATTTACCTTCCCTGAGATTTGGTATAATTACAAATATTTCCTCGTTATTTAAAAAATTACAAATACCCCTAAGGTTTGTGACCGTCTAATAAATAATCCATTTCCATCAATTTTTATGGGTGAACTGACCAAAATGCCCTTATGCACTGAATTATTTTTATTTAACTTTTAAAAGAAAAAATTGGATTACAATGTGCAGGGATAGGTTTCTTAAGTTTTTTACACAGATAAGCAATAATGCAATTTGTCTTGGCCGATTTTTCTATAATTTTAATAAAAAGTTCAAGGGCAAAATAGTCAATTTTAGGTCTTTAATTAAAAATTACAAACCTTAGGGGGGGTTTTTATAATTTTTCAAACAACGAGGAGATATTCATAATTATGTCAAATTTCAAAAAAGTAGATGTAATTTACCCAATATCAAATCTTGTCAAAAGTTCCTTTAAATGCAAAAAAGCTCGTATAGATCAATACTAAACTTGACAATTATCGATGATGATATTATTCTGATCATAATTTCTAGTTATATTAAATAATAGAAACATATACTTAATTTCTCCTGCGAATTGAATCACGAATGTACCTCAACCAAAATTTTAAAAAAGATAAAAAGTATTTATTTCTTTAATTGTAGGTAGCAGTAATTAATTAGGTGCAATGTTCAAATCGTAGCCACTAACTTCCTGCGCACTACACTAGAGATGGGAAACATACCAATCATCTAACGGTGGGAAACGAATTTTCATTCCAGAAGTGGGCCCCCCACACCCAACTTTTATTATTCTATTAATCTTTCATGCTGCTTCCCCACATTTCCTCTTATTAATACATTATCTATACTTTTTTTAGTTATTTTTTTCCATTATTATATTTTATTAGTGGCATAAAGTGTTTATATAGAGTTGTATTCGAGCTAACAACGCTTTCTTTCCCACTCAATCAATCTCTCATCTCCTCTTCACTAAACACGCTTTTCTCTTTATTACAGTACAACAAACGTTAATCGCTCTTTCACCCAATGTCCTCAACGTCTTCTTCCTACGCTCTTCACTTCACACTCATTTTCCTGCTCATGGCCAAAGGTACAGTTCTTGCAATTTTAAATTTATTTATCATCCTAATTTAATTTCTTAATATTTTTTAATTATTTATGCAGGTAGTTTTGGGACTGTGCTTACGCTAGTAAACAGATGCGACTACACAGTCTGGCCCGGAATACTATCCAATGCTGGTAGCTCCGGTTTAGACACCACCGGTTTCCAGCTCCCGCCCCGGGCCACCAGATCCTTTCAAGCTCAACCGGGCTGGTCCGGCAGGTTCTGGGGCCGAACCGGTTGCTCATTCGACCCCACCACCGGCATAGGCCGCTGCGAGACCGGTGATTGCGGCTCCAACCAAATCCAATGCAATGGCGCTGGCGCAACCCCACCAGCCACCTTAGCCGAATTCACTATCGGCTCCGGCACCCAAGATTTCTACGACGTCAGCCTCGTCGACGGCTACAACTTGCCCATGATTATACAGCCTGTCGGCGGTTCGGGCGCCTGCGGCTCCACCGGCTGCGTAACGGATGTGAACAGGATGTGCCCGAATGAACTGCGGGCAGGGGACGGACAGGGGTGCAAGAGCGCATGCGAGGCGTTCGGCAACCCGGAATATTGCTGCAGAGGCGCGTACGGCTCACCCAACACCTGCCGGCCGTCGGTGTACTCGGAGATGTTCAAGAATGCCTGTCCCAGATCGTATAGCTACGCCTTCGACGACGCTACCAGTACTTTTACGTGTAGTGGAGCGGACTATACCATTACATTCTGTCCTTCACTGACAAGGTAAGTATAAATATGACATCATGTATTTTATTTAAAAAAAAAAAATTATGTGTATGAGTAGACGACGAAATAAATCACTTTGCAACAGAACATTCGATCAAGTATTCAAACATATGGGAAAATTCTAGCCCAGTTTTGGTTTAATCAAAATTAATTTAATTATACGACAAGTGCAATACACTTGCCACATAATTGATTTGCATCTGTCAAACCCGATCCGAATTAGAATTTTCGGAACAGATGTAGGATAAACAATCGTAGCAGCAATGGTGGCAAATAAGAAGAAGAATTTTAAGAGTAGTGGCTTTGCTTTCTGTTGTATCATAAAATGATCTCCTTTTTGGCCCTTTTCCCTTCCCTCATTGTCCATATGCGGCCTTCCACTTTTCTTTCAAACCTTTTTTTTTTTTCTCTTTTTATCTCACTTTTTTCCTTTTTAATTTCAAGAAAAACTGTGGAAAATTACATTTTTAATAGTTTTATTTGTGCATGCATTTCTGCAGTCAGAAATCTTCAAGAGACTCATCATCAACGACGGCCGGAAATTGGCTGCCGCCGCCTGCCGGAGATGATTCCGACTCTGGGCCGCAAGATGACCTGACGTCGTGGCTGCCGAATTTTGTGATAGGGGGATCGTCAGACTTAGCGTTACAGTCTAGCAGTGCTGCTCTCGTCTTGTGCGTTGGAGCAATCTCTCTCTCACTACTCACGTTTCTTCAACTATAGAGGATGGATGGATCGCATGCAAATATTAAGATAAGATTGTAAAGCACGATTTTGCCAGACGAATGTATAGAATTGTAACAATTTCGCAATATTCATATTTGGTGGGAGGAATGAAAAAAAAGTGATTATTTTTTTTAGTAATTCGTTGTGATGGATTTAGGTATTATTGATGAAATTTGTTGAGTGCGGTAGTTGTGGTTATCTCTTTTTTGGTTTTTTTTTTAAATAAAGTATTAAAATTGTTTCCCCAACTCGTTCTAAAATTTGAACTCATAATAACCTATTGTTTACAGGAACAATGAGGTGTCACTATGAGGCCACTTGAATCTTAGATTGGATTTTTAATGCAAATTATATTTTATCTTTTACATTATTTAACATACACACGTTACACGTATAAAAATAATATTATATATTTTATTTTAAAAAATATTATTTACACGTGACATGTATGCTGAATAAAATAAATTTTTCAACAGAAAATTCGATAGGTATCCCTCCTCCCTGTTGTTGGGGTTTCTCTTTTAAGCAACGTTGGGCTACTTTCCTGGAATTACAAGACTTGTAGTTATATAAAGTGAATGATTCTTTTGGACAAATAACTTATAATGTGAATGGGAACCATGGAATCATGTTGTCTGCCACAGCAGCCTGCCCTTATTATCTGCATAGTTGTGGTTGGTTTAGTTAATCCAAATAATCTTTATATTTTTTTTCAATTTTTTCTTTAGATAAATGTATCAAATATTTGATATATTTAAATATCAAGATTAATTAAATATATCATAATTTTTATATTAAATAAACAATCATAAAACTCAAACACAAGACCTAAGTCTCAACTTTATCACTTGTGTAATATCTTACTGACAATTTCTTTTCCAATTTTAATATCATGAGAGTTGATTTACTTTCATTTTCAATCTCAAATTGATTTAGGGATATTATCCTATAATAAAAAAGGAAAAAAGAAGTATTTTTTTTTTCTATTAGAAGCGATAGATTTACCTCTTAGCACAACAAGATATTAATGACTAATTAAATACTAAAATACATTAATAAATTTAAAAAATGCATCGAAACTACGATAGAAATTATATAAAAAAAGAAACACACATATATAGAGAAACTCGAGTCCAAACCTTCTATCAGATAAAAAACTATGGTCAATCTTACCGTTGACACAAAACTTTGACTTGCTTACACATCATCTCATTGTATTCAGGTCAAGAAAAATGGAAATGAGTATACAGTGACATGGGATCACAGGATATACAAATTAGGTCTGACCATTCCGAACCAATCACGTGGAAGTAATTGGTCATCTTCTTTGAATTGTACACAATCACAAAGCAAGTGTATTGTACTTTTTATATAATTAGTTCACGTCTGGCCAAACTCAGTTTGGATTAGAAACCCCCGATAAGATACACATGATATGCAATAATAATTATGTATTTATTATTTTTGAATAGTTTGTATGTCAAAATCTGAGGTCCCAAATTCCCAATATAGCATAAAGGTTGTGATGCTCTAATTTTTGCAGCATCAGTATTTGAAGGCAGCACTTTCGGTGTCAATTTTAATTGTCTCACCAACCTATTATTCGATCTGGATTATATGGTTTATGAATTGAAGCTCTGAATGATTGAAGAACACTTTTTGGCTTTTCCAACTATATATCAACTCCACCAAAATAAAGCATTGACAGATCCCTTCATTTCTCCATTCTTCTTTTATGGCCCAACAATGCTCCCTTTCTTTCAGTAGTCTCCCTCTCCCACACAACATCAATTGGTAGCACATGTCTTTGTTTATTTTTGAATGGCTGCAATTTTATTTTTTTTTTAATAATGAAATTACAAATCAGTATTAATTCAATATACCCTTCGACAATAATTAAGATAGAGACAATAATGAAACAACAACAATTTATATAAAGTAAAACAAATATCAACATGACAACCTTAACTTTCATTGTCAGATCAAGACTTTATCAGCCGACGGCTATAATTAAAGTGTGATTTGTGCGGTGGTTGTGCCTAAGATTGATTAGACGAATATTCCAATTTCCTTAAAGCCTCGATGCAATTTGATATGATCAATGAAAAGTAATAATATTCTTAATTAAAACACAGAGAGTTACTTAGAAGACAATGTCGAACCTACTAACAGAATGTTGCACTCGTGTTAGTTGGTTGACAAATTTACCGTTTAACTGCAAATTTGCAGATGGCCTGATAGAGTACTACAGGCTAACCAAAACATGAATCTCACAAGAAGTCCCAAGATCGAACATACGATTGGGAGAAGGTGGCGAAATTGTCAACTGACTTCAAGAAATGGACGGCCGATGGATCCGGCATTCTTCAAGAGATACTTGACACAAAAGAAGTACTCGACAGAAAATATAAAATCAACTGTTGTAGGCCTGCATAGAAAACACGCATTACTGTTGTCACAAATAATCCGTAGGAAAGGGAATGCGGCAGAGCAAAATTCTTGGTTTTACACTGATCTATTGAGTTAACACTCAAATTTTAAAACCTAACGAGTGAGGCTCTATTCAGTATGGCAACATCTGACGGATTCCCACAGAGAAGGGGCAAATTAAGAACTAATTCCTCTCCTTCAAGATCGTCGAATCTCTCTGTATATCCGTCGACCTACAATTCATCTTTCACATCCTCGTCATAAGCTTCTTCGGTCTTGGAGGAAGATTCTGTTTCTTTTGTGCTGGGTTCACTCTCGGTTTCTTCTACGTCGTCTTCCTCCTCAACTGTTGCATCCGGGCTGATGTTGAGGCTGCTTTTCACCGAGCTGTAGATTCGAGAAGCGAAATCCTTTGGATCGTTAAGTAGAAAGCCACTCTCCATAAGGGCTGTTTGGTACATAAGTTGTGCCGTTTGCTTTACGCTTTCGTCCTGGACAAGAAAGACAATTAAAGATGAGGCGAAGGTGCAACAGCAATCTCAAATACAAAAATAATGTTTTATTAGATGCTGAGTTCAAAAATACCTCCGGATCGTTGACGACTCTCTCCCGAAGCTCCTTGATGATGGGGTGCCTGGGATTAATTTCAAGCACCCTCTTTCCGCGCATGTAAGCCTGCTTGCTAGCATCTGATAGAGTTTGAGACTGCATAATCCTTTCCATGTTTGAACTCCAACCATATTTTGATGTCACTACGACACAGGGGGAGTCTGACAAACGGTTGCTTATCTTCACATCATCGATATTTTCACTGGCAAGAGCACCCTTCCACCATTTGGTCAACTCCTTGAATGACTCCTTGAGTTCTTTGTCTTTGGGGTCCTTCCCGAGCTTTAGCCCCTCTTTGGATACATTCTGGAATTTCTTGTCTTCATAATCCATCAGATATTGCATCAGATATTCATCCACTGGGTCAGTGAAGAAAATGACCTGCAAAAGAAATGTGAATTCACTTATGAGATTGTATGATAAAAATTAGAACGGTAGCTGCAGAGGTGAACTAGTAGCAATCAGAATATGTCCTATTGAGTGCTTACTTCGTAATTCTTCTTTGTTAGTCTCTCAAGGAATGGAGATTTCTCCAGCTGTTCCTTGCTTGTTCCAGTAATATAGAAGATATCTTTCTGTCCAGACTTCATTCTTGAGATGTACTGATCCAGTGAAGTTAACTTACCATCTGATTTTGTGCTGCAGGGAGGAAAACACATCAAAAAAATTCTTGTAAAATAAATAATCGCTTAATTGCAACAAATTATATTTTAATCCAAAAATATGCTTACGTCTCAAACCGAAGAAGTTTTGCTAGGCGGTTCCTGTTAGTTGCATCCTCAATAATACCAAGTTTAATTGACTTGCCAAATTCATTCCAGAATTTGGCATATTGACCTTTCTTCTCATTGCTGTCACCTGATTCTTCAATATCTGCAAGCAACATTAAATTTCAGAATTAAGTTGGACCGTCCCATGGGCTGGAAGAGCAGAGCAGAAATACAATATATACAGCAATATTAATCATTTCATCATTATACAAAACAGTAAGAAGAATAACTGCACTGCTTCAATAGGGCTCCGTAGAGAGATAACCAACACTCCTCTCACTGTTTCACTTTGTTTACATTTGCTAACTTCAGGCAAAAGTTGCACCACAACAGAAACAATCATCTATTCCATGATACCATACCTTTCTTGTCTTTATCATTAGATTCATCAGGGTCCTCATCAGCAAGCTTCCGGATCATATCAAGGGCCTTGCGAATGAGTTTCTTCTTTATCGTTTTCAAGCTGCTGTGTTGTTGCAGCATTTCTCGGGACACATTCAGTGGCAAGGTGTCAGAATCAACAAGACCCTGGTCACATAGGCCACATAATAAGAATCCTGGAGGAAGCTAACAAACATAGTGTTTCCATGAGTTTGAGGAAAAGGGACTACCATCAAGAAGTTCAAATACTTAGGCAGAAGCTCATCAAATTCATCTGAGATAAAGACCCGTCTAACATATAATTTCAAGTTGGATTTGTTGGAATTGTAGTAGCTCTCGTACAAATCATGAGGAGCCTTTGGAGGCACAAACAACACTGCTTTGAATTCAACATCACCTTCAGCTGTAAAGTGACTCCATGCTAGAGGCTTCTCATCGCCAAAGTCCTGCAAGTAGAGTTCAAGATGTTGATAAAATTGCAAAACTTGAGGGAAAAAGGAAAGACTGCAGCAGTGACATGAAGTGCATCAGGCAGGATTACGGTATACACCTTTGCCAGAGAGTGATAGAATTTGGTATATTCTTCGTCTGACACCTCCTTTGGATTGCGTAGCCATATAGCTTTCATGTCATTCAAAAGTTCCCACTCATATGTAGTCTTTTTAACTGTCTTTGTCTTGGGCTTTTTCTCCTCTTCTTTCTCAGCATCTTCTTCCTCTCCTTCCTCAGAGGATTTACTTTCAGCTGATCACATGAGTAGACCATGGTGAGAAGAGAGCAAGAACTAGAAAGCACGTCAACTTAATCATTACATCCAAGTAACCATTAATAATGGAGCATGCAGAATACTTGGGGAGATATTGCAGTTATATCAGACGTACATGTTTCCTCGTCATCACTAGACTCATCTTCGTCAGCCGGAACCTCCTCATCCACTTCTTTGGTAGCCCAGAGGTATATGGGGAAGTTGATAAATTCAGAGTACTTCTTAACCAATTCCTGGTGCGCAATTATTTGAGAAATAAGATCAGTAAGCTCAAGGAGAGAATAGAAGACTTATAAACAACATATGAAAGAGAAGTCACCAAACCCAATGGAAAATCAATGTAATAAAGATAGTTATTTAAAGTTGGATACAAGATATAACATCATAAATATTAAATGTCTCTCATCCCTAACAACTTAAGCTTTTAGGTGAAGTAGCCATCCAATACATGAAATCAATTACTCTGTCTGTGACTTCCAAATAATGGATCTCATTGCCAATCATAGTTGCAACCAGTTACAGAAAAGAAATGCAGCAACTTTTTTAGCACCTGAAATAGAATTGAGTATATATGGTTAACCAACCTTCAGTTTGAACTCATCCAAGTACTCCTGTGCTTCATCCCTGAGATGCAATCTGATTTCAGTTCCCCGACCAAGTGGCTCATTCCACTTATCTTCTGAAATGGCAAAAGCTCCATCAGCCTTTGACTCCCATACATACCTGAAAGTGTTTCACAAAATTGTCACAATACAAGTAATTTTTGTGAACACCTGCAACCGATAACATACTGAGCACATGATAAGGTTCAGAACACATACTGTTTATCATCATTATGTTTGCTAATCACTTCAACATAGTCTGCCACAAGATAGACAGAGTAGAATCCAACACCAAATTGCCCAATAAGGTTAAGATCGCCACTTGTCTGCATTTTTTCCACAAATGCTGTAGACAACATATTAGGGAAAATTAGCACCAATTATTTCCAAACCAGCAAGATCAAGTACAAGCTTTAACTATATCAACCATAAATTGTCCTCAGACTCAATTCAGTTACCTGAAGTTCCAGATTTAGCAATGGTACCCAAATTCTTGATCAAATCCTCCTTGGTCATTCCAATACCTCTATCACGGATAGAAAGTATTTTCTTTTCCTTGTCCAATTTAATCTGCATTTATCAAATATATAACTTGAGAGACGAGTCCCTAAAATATCAAAAATGAATCATTTTCTATAATTCAAATTGAAATTTAACTGATAAAGAATTTACTAAAACAAAATTGTAATCTCTGCTAAAACTTTTCAAAGTATCCGAAGCTTCAGCAAATAGTCATTAGATATTAAGTATATCCGAAGCTTCAGCAGATAGTCACTGATATTAAGTATAGTATTTCCCTATTACTTCAATAGACTTATGTATCTTGACAATACTACAAGAAACAGTGATAAGATACTTCCTACTCATAATAACATAATGGCATCGTATTATTTAACTTCTCAAAAAGCCAGTTGAAGCAAGATCGTTATGCAGTAATACAAACCTGAATCTCGAGCTTGGTATTGTCACCTTCACCCAAAACTTCCTTATCAGTGAGTGCCAGGAACCTAATCTTATCCAGTGCCTGAATTGTTGACAAAATTTAAGCATTAAACTCAAGTATTATCTCAAATAAGCTCTTAAATACTAACCACATAGCAAAACAGAAACTCACATCTGAAGCATTGGAGATCAATTCTCTCAAGAAGATATCCTTGTTGCTGTAAAGAGAGTTGATAATGATGTCCATAAGCCGCGATACCTCAGCCTGGAACTCGAACTTCTCCGCATTCGCACGGAGCGTTCTCCTCGACATCGACTCAGCTTCTCTAAATCACAGAAACAAGCTTCATAAACACAAATTGCGATAGACTAGATGCCAAACGAGTTTCAATTAATTAAAACATCAAATTACCTTTTAACGACATCAGAATCGGTGGATAATCCATTTGGAACGGCGCCGATCTTCTCTTCCACCTTCGGCGGATCTACCGGACCATCAGAATCGACTTCTGCATTTGCCTGTATCTTCCTACCTACAAGTTCAATTTCATCATCCAAAGCTTCATTTACGAGAAACTCAATCCATTTCAACCAAATCCTATAGCACAGAACACTCCTCCCCAATGCTAGACTAAACGCCCAAAAATGAAAACAAAAATACAACATTAAACCATGAACAAGTACCTTGATCTGGGAGAAGAAACAGAAGACATAACAGGAAAAGCACGGAAGGGATCGTCCACTTCCTCATTGCTCCAAACGCTTTGCTCAGATTGTATTAACTCGTATTTCCAGTGAAGTAAGAGTGAGAGGGACTAGTTATATAGTGAGATTTTGCAGGGGAGTCGAAGACTGCCACGACCATGAGCGTTCCGATTGGCTAGAATTTGCCAGCGTGGACAATCCGACGGCCTAAATTAATTTCTTGCTACGTGGAAGGTGTTGATTGGGTGTAGCGGTTCATTAGACGTGGTTTAGCTGTGGAGTTCTGGAATTCTCCATAGAGAAGACTTGAAAGACTGGGTTGTTATAGGCTGCGGTGGGACTAAACTCGTCAACGCCAAGTGTTTGACGTAACGTGTAAGGTTCCATTGCATTTAAATTTTTCGAAAAATTATATTTACATCCCATAATTTATAATTTAATTACACAAATTTCCCTTTCATTTGATAAAGTATATATACATATACAAGAAAATATCAACATCTTTTACACAAATTATTTCTAATTTTTAAAAAATTATATATACACTGTCAAAAATATCAATGTCATTACGAAATTTATCCTATTTTATGGTTGTTAGAGGTGATTTCTGTAATTATGCAAAATTATATGTAATTTATGTAAATAAACTATAAATTAACGAATATATATACAATTATCTCTAAATTTTATTGTGTGCGAAATCTTTTCGGATTATGATAAGCACAAATTGTGAATGAAGATCAGTCTCTAATTTAATGGTCTCCGAACAACTCGTGTAAAGAAAAAAAATAGAAAAAATGAAAAAAGAAGACTAAAGTTGTAGAATTACAATTGGTTATGTGAAGCGGCTAGCTGGAGGTAAAGGTCTTTAAATGAACCATTTTTTGCGTACCGTTGTTCTATATTTAGCATTACAAGGCATAGTATTTTTATTTATATTCTCATTCTTTCTTTGGGACTATTGAAACCTAAAATCTTAGGAGAATCACAAATTATTAATGGGTTATAATTTTTTTTTAAAAAAAAAGAAAGAAAAAAACCACTCGAAAGTGGGGTGCTTTTCAGGGTCCGCTCCCTTCTATAATAAATTAGTCAAAAATGAAATATACAACGGAGAGTTACCTCCCTAATCAAGTTTATAAAGTAGTAAATAAGGAGTACTATTCCCGTACAACTGAAACACACGAGAGCATAAAAATAAGTTTGAGTATCCTGAAATTTAAAATTTTGGAACTCTCTATAATAATTTTTGTTGGTTTTGGTTATGGTGCTAGTTGAATTTTATATGTTTATGTTCTTTAAATAAAAAATTCCGTCTTGAATATGATTCGATTAAATTCAAATTAATTATATGACAAATATATTATACCAATCATATATTAAGAGAATATTTGAGTGATTTTATAAAAATTTTCCAATATATGTTTATATTTTAGAACTTAATAAGACGAAGAAACGTGTTTGGTAAAGAGTTTATCTGGTCAAAAAATAAGATGTTACGAGGTTATAATCTTTTTTTTAAAAAATAAAAACATAAGGAATTCCCAAGGGTTGTTAAATATTTTAATAAACTCCTTAAATTCTCATCATGATAACTACAAAATTACTGCTACTAACATTTTACAAGTCCCATAATTTTGTTTTATCGAAACAGTTAACACTTCAAAATCTTATTTTTTAAAATAAAATCTAACATGTTATAAGTTTTAAAAAATATATATATTATAAGATGCATAAACTTATAAAATATTTTAAATAAATTTAACAAAAGGCCCTCTAAACAGAGTCATCAATCACACAAAAAGTACAATAATTATAACAATGTAATTCGTTTCTTTTGTGCAATTCTAATATTAAACAAAAAAAAAAAATCATTTAAATTAATTGAATTTCACAATAATGGCTAAATTGTTTTCCTCTTCTTATATTGTAATTCCGGAATGCCAACGGATGCACAAAATAGGTGGATCATCATTAAAGAAAGTTAGGCCTATCCAGACTAATTTCCGGGAGTGGACTTAGATATAGTTAATATCACATGATTGAGTATCTATTAATGCAGCAATTTAAATATAAAAAAGTGATAGTCTATTTTGTTTTGCCCACATAAGTTATTAATAATTTGGATAAATTACATCTAGTTCTCTTGAATTTTTCTACGATTATAAATATCCTCTCATTGTTTGATAAATTATCAATCTTCCTATGATCTTTTATCTAATTATGTAACCCTTAGATGGAAAGATGGAAATATCAATTTTACTCGCAATTTTTCCCCTTTATTTAAAAGAAAAAAGAACTTTTAATAAAAGATTGTTGAAAAAGTTGATGTCATGCAATGTCCCATTTGCCCCCTTTGTTAAGCCTTGTATATTTTAAACTAGTGTGTAGCCCATGATATGCACGAATTTAATTTAATTATGATTAAAATTATATCTTACAAAAATTTAAAATTATGTAAAAGTTAGTTTTTTTTTTAATTTCAATGAGATCAATAATATAAAATAAACTTTTTTATCCAAACCACAATTAATCAATATCAATAAAGTTTACAAAAGTTTACAATTATTAAAATAAGAATGAAGGGATATACATCCAATGAATTTAAATTTTTATTAATTTAAGCAACTTATTAGGTTTGAAAGTTTAGGTGTTGAGCAAGACAATATCTAAAATTATGAATTTAAGATAAATAATATTGATAAATATAAATAAAATTTAATTAACTATGTTTTTTAAAATCGATAATGAAGCTAAGTAAAGAAAAAAAGTAGAAATTAAAATGCAGTAAAAAATCAACTGAAATGTAACAAAAAATGATATATATTATATGAGAGAGAGCTTTGTATACTTGTAAGGGAACAACATCATCCCACGCAGAAGTTTGAGCCCATGACCTCTAAAAATATATATTATAATAAAAAAATTCAAAATTTCATCGCACAAAGGTGTTTCAACCCATAATCTCTAAAAGTATTTATTATATTAAAAAAATTAAAATTATATTTCACGCAGGGATTCGAACCCATGATATCTAAGAATATTTATTATAATAAAAATATTGAAAATTCTAGAAAAATAAATTTTAATCAAAATTAAAGGATTTGATTAAAAGACCGCCTTCAAATATATATATATATATATTGATATATAGGACTTTTTAAGCCATTAAATATATATATATAATTATAATTTAGGGTTTAACATGACATTTTTGACAGTTTAATACTATTTTTTGATGTAATTCTAATGAAATTCGATGATGAGTCTATTGTTGGACGAACATTAATTTAAGAAGATGTTGGTAATTTATCAAGAGTTGAATGTAATATACCCTAATAATTATGCTGTCTGGTTCAAAATGTGTCTGATTTAGGTGGACATGGGCCTTAGTTGAAAATTGGCAACATTTTTCGGACCACTTCAATCCACAATTTGGGCCATATCAATTTCAGGAACAAGAAGATCCCTCAATCCCAAATCTCCTTAAATTTGGAGACTAATGATCCAATCCTCCAAACCAAAAAGAAAAAAGAGAAAAGAATCATCATCCAAGCAAGAACTCAATAAATACAAATTCACTAACTATAGATGATGTGATACTCATAATACTTTTTGGTCCTAGTAAATTTAAAATAGAGTATGTATTCCATTAATTTTATCATTTAAAACATTAACCAAATATAAAATTCAGAGCCAAGCATCATAGTTGATGTGGAAGTGGTTCTTAGTAAAGGGAATAATCGGGAAAAATGCCCTCGATACAATTGCACCCCAAGTTTTAGTGAGAGAATTTTTGTATGAGTTGTCAAATCAGTGAATAGTAACCCCCCTCTTAAAAAATAATATATATTTTTATTTATAGTGATTTGGTTATTTTATGGTGAGATAGGGTGCATATATATTACCATGTGGTCTACACAGGAAAATTACTCTTATACCCTTGGAAATAAATTATAATTACTATTATATACATCATACAGCCCCCCACTCTCAAACGAAATACTTCGCAAGAAACAGTAATCCAGATGAGAGTAAGAATTCTTTGCAACAAAAAATTGAAGTGTTGAATGCATGGGGAGGGTGGGTGGGAATCCATTAATTGTTTACGAATGAGTTACTAGAAGACGTGTGAGTCGTCCGAAAATAAAAAAAATAAAATAAAAAAACATGGCAAGTATTTATTGCCCCTCAAGTAGAACAATTATTTAAATTAATATTGAAGAGATTTTCTGAGAATAAGAAAACATGGGAAGCATTTAGGGCCCCTCAAGTAACACGGTTATTTAAATTAATATTGAAGAGATTTTCGGCCCAAGAATTGTGGTGCAAAGCCCAAGTCGAGAGACCTGGGCGTGCAAAGCCCAGCTCAAGTGCCCTCGAGCTGGGCCAGCTCGAGGCTGGGCAGTCTAGCACCCGGAGGTGCGCCCGGGTCCGATGTCACAAGGCCAAGTCGAGGCGCTCCCATGGGGAGGATATTGCACTCGAGCTGGCCCAACTCGAGGCGGCTCCAGCTCGAGCCTGGGCGGTCCAGCACCCAGAGGTGCCCCCGGGTCCGATGTCACGAGGCCAAGTCGAGGCATTCCGATGGGGAGGATATTGCATCCACTGGGATTTGAACCCAGGTCAAAAGGATGGATGTAAGGGACCTCAACCACACCACCATCCCATGTTCTTTTTTTTTTTTTTTTACTCTTACTTTCTACTAGTAGAAGTTATTCTCTTTCATGTGTTTTGAGAAATTTTGACGTCGTCTTCGAGAGATGTGACTCCGCATCACACTAGAGGATTTTCATACATCACGAAAAATGTGATGAGTGGCTGAGTTGTCTTACTCTACCAACGGGAGAGGGATTTTTTTTTTTTTTAGTTTCACCTCTTCTCTGCCCTAACGAGGAGGTGTTTGACCTATGCTCTTTCCGTAGGGCGCTAATTATCGAGGTGACACTCCTCTAGGAGGATGAGGTCTCCTCCTCGACACAACACTCCTGCAAGAAGAGTGGGTGCTTAACCTCCGCCTCCAAGATGAGGGCGTGTTTGGCCTCCGGTTTCCCTTTAAGGCTTTCCTCGAGATGACACTTTCCTAGGAAAATGAGGAGGGATTCGACCTCCCATTTCCCTTGAGGGCGCTTCTCCTTGGGACGACACATTTCAGGAGGGGGAGGTCTCTTTCTCGAGATAATACTCCTTTTTGAGGATGAGGAGGAGGTGGATCCTTCTCGTGACAGAGCCCCCCAAGACCTTGGGGAAGATGGGGGAGCGTAGTTATTATTTATTTAGTAGTATTTCGGATAGCTTTCTCCGTCTTGTATGGTCGGATATTTTGGTGTGTAATTTGGCAAGACTTAGTACTTGGGATAACTTTCTTCCGACTCTTATGGCTGGATGTTTTGGTATAACACCCCCTACAACATTACACTTTAATATCACTAATTATAATACATCTCCATAATTAAACCCATTTTCAAGAAATGTATATTAAAAGAAATAATTCCTGAAATACAAATTCAGATAAAAATCTAGTATCTCTGTAGTTATGTAGCTAAAGATCTCAACCCGAGATATCACTGCTGACCCACCGAATAAGACTGGCAGCACCGCCTATGATCCAATTCAGCTAGTCACTATGACTATATCCTGAAAAATATTGGCAAGGGATGGGCTGCCTACTCAATAAGTATAGCTAATTGAGTTATACATATACACGCGCATACATAATAAAATGAATATCATTCAATACAACAAATATAAGAAATGACATACGCCAACAATCATATAGCAAATTACACATAATACTCGATTTTATTGTTTATTTCCTTAGGGCCCTGCTTACCCATGCTGGAGTACATCACTCAATGGTCTTTGCCGGCTATCATCCAATCAATCATAAACTCTTTTTCTTTCCTCGGTACCACACAACACACAGCTCGTATGATACCCCATAATCAATGATACCACACAGCACACAGCTCGTATGATATCCCATCGTCAATCCTATCACACAGCACACAGCTCGTATGATATGTCACATCATCTCCACTGATCAATGACAGCACACAGCTCGTCATTAATCATATTATCATAAGCCATTGTAGTATGCCCCCCCCAGTTAGGTAAGCCATCTTTTGATCTCAATTCACAATACTCTCATTAGATATTCTCATCATTCGTTTTCATTCATTCAACAAGCAAATCCCCATTAGTAACTTCAACGTTCAATTTCATTTAACAATAACATATAGTACACACCATCACCCAAATAACTTCCATACCCATAATCACATATAATCACATAATGACAACTTCACAGAATAACAAGTAATCCAGACAAATAGCCAACAATTCATAATTTCGTATACAACACAAAAAAATATTTATCCATATATATATATACATATATATATAAATTCAATTAACTATACTTACCTCCAACTTAAAGATCACGTTAATAGGAGAAACTGCTCAGCCCTCTCCTCTACCTTCACGTCCTATAGCAGGATATAATATACATTATTAATATAACAAAACTATTGTCAATTTTGAATAAAATTACTAATTAATATTTTATTTATATTGAAATTCAAACCTTCGTTCCTTTTTCGTCTAAATATTAGACACTATAAACTTCCCCGGTATATATCTAATTTATCTATTAACTCATAAGAGCTTATTCTATCAAACCCCTCATGTTTTTATAATTATTGTCCTCTATACCATCTCTAAATGAAATTATTACAAAGATTCCATATTTTTTTTTAATAAATATAATATTATCCAATACAATTCCCTAATATTTTTCGAATATAATTTTGTACTATCCTATTAATTTCTACCAAATCTTCACTATAAGAATAATGATTTAAACACTAGTAATACAATTATGTATTTAGTTAATAAATCCGATCAATTTGAGTAAATCTATTTTAATAATAGCTAAATCTAATAGATTAAATAAATTATAATTTATTGGCTATAATGTCACCGGTCCAATTAAATATATCCCCGATCACTAATTTATATAAATACTCAAATTCAATAAATTTTCAGATCAAATAGTAAATTGAATAGTACAAATCATATTTAATAAATACACTAATTAAATAATATTAATATAATAATTAATTTATAATTTATAATAAAATACAGTAACCTGTTTTCGGCGTCTGAAAATCACACATTTGAATGTGTGTAAATGTGTGTGTTTAATAGTTAATGGCTATTGAATTTTATTCTTTATTTGTAAGTTAAAATGCATGTGTGTTAAATTGGTGAGGCAGCCACGTGTGGCTGCCGAAATATATCTCTTTCTTTTTTTTTTCTTTTTTTTTAAATTGTAATTTAGTCCTCAATTCTTAAGTGTATATATAATTTAACCACAAATATTTAATAAAACTCCAATTTAATCCTTTCAAGTTTTAGTATATTCAAATTTCAATCTATAACTTATAATTTAAATTTATTTATTTTTAATAGTTACCAATTAGTCTCTCAATTATGTATATAATTCTATGAACGTCACAGTTCTCCCCTCCTAATAAAAATTTCATCCTCGAAATTTAACTAACTTACCCGTCTCAGGAAATAAATAGGGGTACTTTTCTCTCATGTGCTCCTCAACCTCCCAAGTGGCTTCTCTAGGGGAGTGATAACTCCACTTTACCTTTATCATTGGTATCTCTTGATTCCTCAACTTGCTTGCAGTCCGATTCTAAATTTCTATCGAGCTTCCTAATGTATGTTAATTACTTTAAAATCTCTATCTCTGATTCATACAAGATATGACTAGGATCACATTGATATCATTGCAGTATAAAAACGTGGAAGATGCCATCTATTTGTGACAATTCTACTAGTAAGGTAATTAAGACGCTAGTGGTGCCCATACCTCTGTAATTTCGTGCGAGCCAATATACCTCGAACACCTTTTCCTTTACTTACCAAATCTCAATATTTATTTCCACTCAGATACTTTTTGAAAAATTTCCTATCTATCACATATTCCATATATCTTTGATGTTTATCAAAGGAATTTTCTTACCGATCTTGTATTATTTTCAAACAATTCTTAACCATTTGTATCTGGTCTACCATTTCTTATACCAATTCAAGATCTACTAGTGATTGTAATACCTTAACATCCCACCCTATTTGACATCAATATCTCATAAAAAGGCTTCATGTATCGACATACTGATGCTAGAATGAATATCCATCATTATATGTAAATCCCATCAGTGGTAGGTGATCACCCTGATTTTTCCTTAAACTCCATTGGACAGACTCTCATCATATCTTCCAGGGTCTCAATCGTCATTTCCAAGTGTCCACCTATGTGAGGATGAAATAGTATACTAACATATAACTCAGCTTTAATACTTTTTGTAAAATCTCAAAACTATGAAATACATGGAGGATCTCTATTAGGCACTGCAACAATAAAAATACCATGTAATCTTACAATGTATGAGAAATACAACTTAGTTAAATTTCTCCAAGGAATCACCTTAATGTATAGGTAAGTAATGAGCTTACTTCATCAATCTATCCACAATTACTTAAATAGCATCACGTTTTTTTTTAAGGTACGTAGCAACCCAATAACAAAATCCATATATCCTACTTCTGTTCAGGTATGGACAAAAGTTAAAGTTTAGTTGTGAGTGCTTGATATTTCGATTGTCAATATCTAAACTCTGTCATAACAGTCAATACCACACATGTCACATACGTTCATTTCCACATACCAACCACACTATGTCTCCCAAGACTCTTTATTAAATTGACAACCAATATTCAACTCAAACTTTTAATGTTATCACAATACTAAAGGGACCTATACCCAAAAAATCAAGTGACCTAATTCCTCGGGTCAATACTTTAATTGTAGTAAATCGTATACTAGTCGATCATCCAACAATGATTTATACTAATTTTAGTACTAAATAAACCCCAAAAATTTCAAAATAACTTAGGCTTTTGAACATCTATTCCAATCCATTATGCCTTTACTTACTTACAAGTTAAGTATCTAGTCGTAACTCTTGCCACATCCTTTCTCATCATCTACCTCTAGTAGTAGGATTTTAGATTTCGATACATTTTTAAAGTACCAAGATACCTAATATAGTGTATTGCAGACTTTCTATATGATCACACCATGTAACCCATCCATATCCTGTACACAACCTCGCCCATATTCACTATCACCCCATCCATCCTTATTACTAATTAGACTTTTTACCCTAGTCTATTTTCTCTAACCTCCTAATAAGAAAGGATCCAACTGGATCTTTATAGTTCCATCGTTACTTATTTCTACTATCTATCACGTTTCAAGATATTTTCCCAACATATAAAAGCCGCAAGTACGATACATTATCCAAATGTACTAATATAGTCCCAATGTATGAATAATAAAATTATATACAGCCATACCCACTTCATCATTTTCCTCTCATACCTTGACATTTATCCATAAATAAGAATTGTATTAGTTGGCCGTAACTCAACATTCGTTTACCTTATATCTCATCAATATAGTTTCACCAAAACTATCATTTCTAAACCCAAATATCTCTTGTATATTGGCATTACAAATTTATTGAGCACTAACAATATCATCTCATCTATTTAATAGATGCTATAGAAGTCCAAATCATTTTGTTAGGAATTTTGATAATAATACTTACGTAAAATTTAGTTGGTAGTTGTTAATCCCAAGATAACCATTACAAATTGACCATCATTATTGATGATCGCTAATATCTAAATTTTGTCAAACAATCAATATCAGGCTTATCACATAAGTTCCTTTCGAAATACCAAATATAGTATGTCTCCAAGATTCCTTATCAAATTGACAATCAATAACAATTCAGACTTTTAATAGTATCACAGCCTAAAGAAAGCTACCACAACAGAACCATGGACATAATTTCTTAGATTAGTACTCCAATTATATTAAATCATGTATTGATCGATCACCCAGCAGTGGTTCATCATATTTCAGCATTGAATAGATTCGAAAATCCCAAAATAACTGAAGTTTCTAAAGATCTACTCTGATTCAGTTGTTAACTTACACCTTAGGTTCAGAGATCTTATTCTAATAATGCTAAAAAGGTAGTTGGCTTAAATTGCAAAGTAGCTAACAAATCCGCTACATGATTAACCTCTAACTTCACATTCATTGGTATTATTTCTAATAATATCATCACATTAGACTTCCCGGATTAGCTAAGATAATCGCACTCTTCCTACTCAGGGCATCCACCACTACACTTGTCTTCCAAGAATAATATAGATAGTACAATCATAATTCTCTTTTTTTAAAAAAATAAATAAATAAAATTATATCCATATATTCTATCTCCAGTTCAACTCTTTTCTCTTTCTTTTTGTGTCAAAATAGCCTCAAAATTTTATGCTCCAAATAATGCCTAAAATCTTCAATACATGTATAATTGTTGCTAAATTTCAAATCATGCGTAGATACTTTAACTAGTAGATCCTTAATTGCTACATACATAAGAAATCGCATTCCTATTTTGTATTGATACAAACCCTGAACTTTATTTGAAAGCATCTGTAGACATCACATATTTACCACTAACAGACCATAAAACTAAAATCAGAGTTAATCATAATCTTTTCTTTAATGCACCAAAACTTTGTTAATACTACCCAATCCAATGAAACACTACCCCTTCCTCAATACATTTGTCAAAGATCAACATTTATGGAGAACCCTCCACAAAATTCCTATAACACCTAACTAGTCCTAAGAAACTTCAGACTTTAGTCACATTCTTTGGTATTCTCAATTCCTTAATAGCTTTCACTTTTACAAGATCAAACCTAACCCCATCTTCAAGTACTCTATATCTTAGAAAACCACCTAATTCACCAAAAGTTTCACTTATTTAACTTAGCGTACAACTCTTCACCTTCAAGATCTAAACCACTATTTTCGAATGTTGTTCATAATCTCCCCTATTCCTTGAATACTTAAAGATGTTATCTATAATACAACCAAAAATTGACCCAAGCTCTCTCGACATTAATATTCCGTTCATCAATTTCGTGGACGCATCAATGCATTCGTTAATCTGAATGGCATCACTAAAACTTATAATGACCATAAGGAATGTGAAAAGTTATTTTAGATATATCCTTCTCTACTATCCTCAGTTACCAATAACTAGACCTCAAATTGATTTTTGAAAATATTTTAGCATCTTTCAACTGGTCTAACAGATCACTAAATCTCGATAATGGATATTTATTTTTCATTGTCACTCTATTCAATTGGCGGTAATCGATGCACAACCTCATACTACTATCCTTCTTTTCCGTGAACAACACTAGTGCGCCCCATAATAAAGTGCTTGCTAATAAATTCTTTCTCTAATGATAATTCTATTTTACTTTTTAAACTCCTATTCTACTGAAGTTTATTCTATATGGTGTAATTGAAATAGGTACTACCCAAGAAATTGTCTTTGTTTCATAAGCTACTTCCCGATGAGGTAGTGACCCAGGTGATTCCTCGAAAAACAAACATCAGGGAATTCTCTAACTATAGGAACATTCGATACACAAGGACCAACTAGTATAATATAAAGTACATTAACTAAATATACCTCATACCCTTCTTTAATTAAATTAAAGGTAGTCACAACAAAATCAAACATTTGGGTTTTCTTTCTCCCACAATTACCGTCTTTATCTAGCTATTGACTTTTATAGCCACTTTTTTTTTCTAATTGTTAACAATAACATGTTTATGAGATACTCAATTCATTCACAGAATAACGTCAAACTTTCTATGGTTTATCACAGTTGTATTAACTGGTATAACTCCACTAGTAGGCACATGTACACATATATCATGTCATAATGATTCTATACCACAATATATAAACTCTAATGACTCTTTTAGGTCAGCAGCATCTCACCTGATATGTCGTCCTATATGAAATCCACATATGCACTTAAACTCATAATAGATGTTTATATATTCAATAACACCACTATTCACAAAATACCCTAAAAGAATCTAATTCATGCTCTGATACCACTTAATATAACGCCCCCTACAACATTACACTTTAATATCACTAATTATAATACATCTCCATAATTAAATCCATTTTCAAGAAATGTATATTAAAAGAAATAATTCCTGAAATACAAATTCAAATAAAAATCTAGTATCTCTGTAGTTATGTAGCTAAAGATCTCAACCCGAGATATCACTGCTGACCCACCTAATAAGACTGGCAGCACCGCTTATGATCCAATTCAGCTAGTCACTATGACTATATCTTGAAAAATATTGGCAAGGGATGGGCTGCCTACTCAATAAGTATAGCTAATTGAGTTATACATATACACGCGCATACATAATAAAATGAATATCATTCAATACAACAAATATAAGAAATGACATACGCCAACAATCATATAGCAAATTACACATAATACTCGATTTTATTGTTTATTTCCTTAGGGCCCTGCTTACCCATGCTGGAGTACATCACTCAATGGTCTTTGCCGGCTATCATCCAATCAATCATAAACTCTTTTTCTTTCCTCGGTACCACACAACACACAGCTCGTATGATACCCCATAATCAATGATACCACACAGCACACAGCTCGTATGATATCCCATCGTCAATCCTATCACACAGCACACAGCTCGTATGATATGTCACATCATCTCCACTGATCAATGACAGCACACAGCTCGTCATTAATCATATTATCATAAGCCATTGTAGTATGCCCCCCCCCAGTTAGGTAAGCCATCTTTTGATCTCAATTCACAATACTCTCATTAGATATTCTCATCATTCGTTTTCATTCATTCAACAAGCAAATCCCCATTAGTAACTTCAACGTTCAATTTCATTTAACAATCACATATAGTACACACCATCACCCAAATAACTTCCATACCCATAATCACATATAATCACATAATGACAACTTTACAGAATAACAAGTAATCCAGACAAATAGCCAACAATTCATAATTTCGTATACAACACAAAAAAAATATTTATCCATATATATATATACATATATATATATATTCAATTAACTATACTTACCTCCAACTTAAAGATCACGTTAATAGGAGAAATTGTTCAGCTCTCTACTCTACCTTCACGTCCTATAGCAGGATATAATATACATTATTAATATAACAAAACTATTGTCAATTTTGAATAAAATTACTAATTAATATTTTATTTATATTGAAATTCAAACCTTCGTTCCTTTTTCGTCTAAATATTAGACACTATAAACTTCACCGGTATATATCTAATTTATCTATTAACTCATAAGAGCTTATTCTATCAAACCCCTCATGTTTTTATAATTAGTGTCCTCTATACCATCTCTAAATGAAATTACTACAAATATTCCATATTTCTTTTTAATAAATATAATATTATCCAATACAATTCCCTAATATTTTTCGAATATAATTTTGTACTATCCTATTAATTTCTACCAAATCTTCACTATAACAATAATGATTTAAACACTAGTAATACAATTATGTATTTAGTTAATAAACCCGATCAATTTGAGTAGATCTATTTTAATAATAGCTAAATCTAATAGATTAAATAAATTCTAATTTATTGGCTATAATGTCACCGGTCCAATTAAATATATCCCCGATCACTAATTTATATAAATACTCAAATTCAATAAATTTTCCGATCAAATAGTAAATTGAATAGTACAAATCATATTTAATAAATACACTAATTAAATAATATTAATATAATAATTAATTTATAATTTATAATAAAATACAGTAACCTGTTTTCGGCGTCTGAAAATCACACATTTGAGTGTGTGTAAATGTGTGTGTTTAATAGTTAATGGCTATTGAATTTTATTCTCTTTATTTGTAAGTTAAAATGCATTTGTGTTAAATTGGTGAGGCAGCCACGTGTGGCTGCCGAAATATATCTCTTTTTTTTTTTCTTTTTTTTTAAATTGCAATTTAGCCCTCAATTCTTAAGTGTATATATAATTTAATCACAAATATTTAATAAAACTCCAATTTAATCCTTTCAAGTTTTAGTATATTTAAATTTCAATCTATAACTTATAATTTAAATTTATTTATTTTTAATAGTTACCAATTAGTCTCTCAATTATGTATATAATCTATGGACGTCACATTTGGCCTCCAATTTAGCACTATTTAGCACTCATGAATATAGTTGTTGTACGTGTTTCGTTATTGCGTTTTCATTATCTTTACCAAAGTTGTTTCAAGGGACGCTTTTAGGGGTGGCAACGGGGCGGGTTTGGGTGGACCCGGGACCCGCCCCGCCCCGGTCCAAAATCCGTCGGGGCAGGTCTAACCCGGTAGACCCAGTTTTTTTTTTTAAATTTTATTTTTCTATAAATTAAAAAAATAAAAATTTAATATACCAATTACAAATAAAATTAATTGTTCATGATCTAACTCAAATCCAAGTCGAAAAAGGATTTCAAGTACCAATAAAATTGTTCATAATAGAACAACTCAAATTCATATTGAATTATTGATTATACATTAGTAACAACTTCTTTGTCTTTCTCATCATTAAGTGTTGTGGGACAATTTTTCAATTCATCAACTATTGAACATGTACCTAACAATAAATAAATTAAATAATACAATATTTTGTTAGTGTTTATTCTATCATAATTATAAAAAAAAAAGAAAAAAGAAGATATATATATATATAAACGGGGCAGGTCCGGAAGGACCCGGGACCCGCCCCGGACCCGCTACCCGCCCCGTTTTCAATTTTTTGGCGGGTTCGGGTTAGATTGCCACCTCTAGACGCTTTTGCTAATGTCCGGTGTCGATCTTTTATCAACTTCTAAGAGGGCAAAGTTTCCGTGGTCGTATTCTTGACTAGGATATCTAGTTTCATCCATGAGGATGTTGCCTCAAGGGATACTTGCTCATGTCCCGGAATTGGTCTTTCACCAACCTCAAGGGGATGCAAATTTTTCGGGACGATGTTTCTTACGACGATCTCAAATATCATCTAAGAAGACATTGCCTCAAAGGATACTTGCTCATGTCTCGGAGCTGGTCTTTTACCAACTTCAAGGGGAGGCAAAGTTTTCGGGGCGATGTTTCTTACGACGATCTCAAGTTTCATCTAGGAAGACATTGCCTCAAAGGATACTTGCTCATGTCCCGAAATTGGTCTTTTACCAATTTCAAGGGGATGCAAAGTTCCCGTGAGTTTTATTTTTTAGACTACGACAAGAAAATTAACTTCATTACTCAATGTTCGCATTACAACGTCTTAGGGGAAATCAAAAAGGGAGAAGGATTTGTTGACCTCATACTCAAGCATTCTCCTATTACAAGTCAATAGCCAAAAGATAATTTTACCTGCTATGCGAACTTAAGGTTACTACTTCGTAGCGAGGGAGTTTTTTCTCGCCGATCCTTATGAGATCATGGGATGACTTCTGCATGGCATGCACAACGAGTCTTTTCTCGTCAATCCTTATGAGATCATGAGATGACTTCTGCATGGGGTGCACGACCTTGCCTCCCCTCGCTACAAGCTCGATGCGTGGCTCGAGCTCATCATGGATTGTGCGGCCTAGAGCTCGTCATGGGGTGCACGGTCGCATCCTCCTGGTCAAATTGGCGTCCTCGTGAATATTGGTTGACATACTCCTTCAAGTGTCCCCATTGGATCAATTTCTGTATCTCATTTTGGAGGTGATGACACTCCTCAGTTGTATGCCCAATGTCACGGTGGAAGCGGCAATATTTGTCGGACTTTAGCCTCTTGGGATTGTCCTTCATTTTTCTCGGTCATTGGTCAATTAGCCCTTGTTGCTCCACCACGACTAATATTTCTCCTCTATGGGCGTTCAAAGGGGTGTAATGCGTAAATCCGGCGGAGGGCACATGCTTGCGTTCCTCCTTCCGCGGCTTATTTTCTTCCTCCCTACCTTTCCTCTTTATATTGAGGGTAGGATCCGCAGCTTGGGATTCCTCGCTTCTGATGTACTTTTGTGATTGCAGGAGTAAGTCTTCCAAAGTATCGGGGATTTTTCGGCTATAGACTCTTTGAACCTTCCTGAAAGCAAGTTTTGTTGCATAATGCTAGCCAACAATTCGCGGTTAAAGTGGGGCACCTCATGCATGGTCTCCACGAATCTCTGAACGTAATCCCTCAACGACTCCATCTCCTTCTGGCGAATGGTGAAAAGGTATGCGGGCGTTTTTTGGGACTTTCTTGTTCATAGAGAAGTAATGTAAAAAGCGTTGAGTTTAGGTACTCGAGGCTGGAGATAGCTCCAGTTGGTAGTTGATTGAACCAATGTGACACCCCCTACTTAACTACACGGTATTATCACTAAATATACATCCCTTCTACGTATAACCTATCTTATAAGAAATTTTCATTTAAATGAATCAAATCAATCCTGTTAAACATGTAACATATATATATATATATATGATAATGATAGAAGTTGTCAAAAGTTTATTTCTACTACACCACATGTATACTCATGTACAAAACTCCAAAATATTAAAGTTTCAAGCTATTACAGAATCTAAAACGCAAACCCGATAAAAGACTAGATGTTTAATAATCATATAGACAAAACCCTCGGCTTCAGATGTCACGGCTGACCCACCTATTCAGATCTATTTCACGACTTCAAATTTAACGTAGCTAGTCACCGTGATCTATCTCCTGAAAAATATTGGCAAGGGATGAGCTGCCTACTCAATAAGTATAGCTAACCAGCCTATATACACACCCATAAATACATATGGTAATACAACCAACAAGTATTCGATATACAATCACCACTACAAAGTAATCAATGCCACAATCATGTATCAGTCTACAATATAATCTCAGAATTCACAGCTTATACTCTTGGGGCCTTGCTTACTCTAATTGGAGTACATCAGTCAATGGTTCTGTCGGCTACCATCATCTCAATCAATGTCATATCGTATACAGCACAGGATACACGTCGAATGTGATATCCCCACACTATTTGAATGTGTAGCAATATCAGCACAGAACATCACAACGAACATGACATCTCCACACCACCCCAGTGTGTAGCTATCAGCACAGGATATCCCCCGCTACCCAGAATACCCCGGTACCCTACGCGCCATGGTACCTAACTTATATTCATTTTTCTCATATCACATCGTCAATCACATCATCACAAACCATTAACTATGTTCCCCAACTAGGTAAGTCATCTATTTATTTCAATTTAACGATGTGCGTATAATTAACTTCTTCATTCAACTCCATGCAACAATAAATATAATATAAGGCAATCATCTGTCAATCTTTATATTGCATAAATAATCACAATTAAACACATAGAGACAACTTCACAGCATAACCACGTAATCCAAATAAGCATTTACAAATACCAACCAGGTTTATAACAAACAGGTACAATCACATATACTTATATAGGTTCAATTAACTATACTTACCTCGATCCCAAAATAATTATGCTAGTAGGAGGAGTTGATTAGTCTTCTACTTGATCCCCGTGTCCTATAATACGTTATAATATGTATAATCAATATATATTAAAAATAACATAAATTACGAATGAAATTACTAAATATATGTGTATATTTTATACCAATCTTTTATTTATATTAAAATTCAAACCTTCGTTCCTTTTTCATCTAAATATTAGACACTATAAACATCCCCCGTATATATCTAATTTATCAATTAACTCATAAGAGCTTATTTCATCAAGCCCCTCATATTTTTATAACTATTGTGCTCTATAACATCCCTAAATGAAATTATTACAAAAATCTCATATTCCTACCTAATAAATACCATATTTCTCATATAAAATTTCCTAATATTTTTCAAACATAACTTTCTACTATTCCTATTAATTTTTGCCAATTCTTCACAATTATAATAGTTATTTACACAATAATATATACAATTATGTATTTGGTTAATAAACCCCGTTAATTTTGAATAATCCATTATACCAACAACTAAATCTAATATATTAAATAAATTCTAATTTATTAGCTATAATGTTACCTGTCCAATTAAATATTTACCCGATCGCTAATTTGTATGAATGCTTAGATTTAATAAATTCTCCAATTAAATAGTAAATCGGATAGTACAAATCATATTTAATAAATGTGATAATTAAATAATATTAATATAGTAATTAATTTATAATTTATAGTAAAATTTTACTAACCTGCTTTTGCGCCCGAGATTAGCACTTTCAAGTGGGTGAAATGTGTGTTCTAAATTTGTGTGTGTTTGATTACTTAAATAGTAAGTTAATAACATATATATATTTATATAGGTGAAATGGTAGTCAGCCACGTGCTGGTTGATCATATATATCAATTCATTTTTATTTTTTTTTTAAATATTTTTATTAAAATTACAATTTAGTCCCTCAACTTCTATATATATAATTTGACCACAAATATTTCATAAAACTCCAATTTAGTCCTTTTAAGTTTTAATATATTTATAAGTTCAACCTATAACTGATGATTAAATTAGACTTTCTTAATAATTACTAATTAGTCCATCGATTATGAATAAAATTATATGAACGTCACAACCAAGCTAGAGCACACTTCGTAAGCGTAGTGCTAAAGACCTTGCAGTACGCGGCATCACTCAAGTCGTACCAATCAATTTTAGCATAAAATTTGTCTAAGTGTTCTTGCGGGTGTCCTGTTCCATCGTACTCCGGGAGGTTTAACACTTTAACGCCCGTCGGAAGCGCCTCTGCTAGGATTGCCGTGCAGAGAGTGCTACGCCTTAGTGGGGGGCACTGCCAAGGGGAGGTAGGGATCCTCCACCACTCTTGAAGGTAAAGGTGCCGTGGGCTGCCTCAATTGTGGGGGGAGTTGGTCCGAGTCCTGGGCAACCTCTAGTATAGAAACTCTGTTGTTCACCTCTTCCCGCCTCTGCTCATTCCCCTCGGGAGCCGAGGATTCTTCTCGACTTCGACGAGGAGAAGGTGAGGGCGGGTTCATGGGGTGGTTGTTCGCAAACTGAGCCACTGCTTGTGCAGCTGCTCGAGTGGTAGCGTCTTGGATCAGTGCTAACAATGCTTCTTGTGCTAGCTGGATCGTTGCTCCTCGGGGTGGGATGCCTCCTAGAGGAGGGGCTTCGTTCTAAGGCTGTTGCTCATGGGGTGGTTCTTGGCCAAGAGGTGGTCCAGCCACTCCATTCGGCGGATCTTGTCCATGGAGTGGTGATTGTTCATGGGGTGGGTGCAGTTCTGCTCCGTTATCATGAGTCTCCGGGGCAATGTCCATCCCTTGAATGTTGCGTGCTCGTGACCTGGTTTGCATTATCAATGTCGGGGCAATAGTTTCCCACAAACGGCCCCAATGATGTGGAAGTGGTTTTTAGTAAAGGGAACAATCGAGAAAAATGCCCTCGACACAATTGTACCCCAAGTTTTAGTGAGAGAATTTTTGTATGAGTTGTCAAATAAGTGAATAGTAACCCCCCTCTTAAAAAATAATACATCTTGTATTTATAGTGATTTGATTATTTCATGATGAAATGAAATGCATATATATTACCATGTAATCTATATAGAAAAATTACTCTTATACCTTTATAAATAAATTATAATTACTATTATATACATCAGAATTCAAACGCATAACCTTGTATTTATTCATTTGTGTTAGGGAGGAGATTCTGGACAAATCAATGATAAATCATATGAAGTGCCGACAATAACAAAATTGATGAAGTGAAGAGAAAGAAACTTGAAGCAACCGCAATGAATTGGAAAATTTAAACCCCACTCTTAAAACCGCTTTAGTTTGGTGGAAATGGATGTAGTCACAATTAGCAGCTCCCAACTGTGGGCCCCACTTCCAGACAACCCACTGTACATACCATACTTAATCATTTACTAGTAATTTGTAGTATATTTTACGTGTGATATAATTTTTGTAATACTATTTAAATAAAATATTTAAAAAAATTATTATTTAATAAAATATATATAAAATAATAATTTATTATTGAATTTATAAAAAAAACAGCGATAAAAAGATGAATGAAATTTAAATTGAAAGATAAAAGAATACATTCAAAAGACAATGAATGAGTGGAAAGTTAGATAAAAAATAAAAATGAATAATTAATTGTAAAAAAAAACAAATTAAAAAAAAAAAGAGACATAAGAATATGTTTTCTCCATTAATATATAGTATAAATATTGGTCTAACTCAATAAGTATGGTAGCACTACTTAATTGGTGCTGTCAGCAATCGACCAATTGACATTATGTAAATTACATTTTAGAAAATATGTTAAATCCCCAATATGTTATGTTTTCAACTTAACTTGTCGGTTTGGACCTATCGATGATGCACGCTAGACTTCAAAATGGCCGTGCATGTAACAAAGTTTGATGAAACATAGATTTACGAATTTACAACTTAAATAAATTTTTGAAACAATAGCGAAAAAAAAAAGAAATTTATCAATGATCTTTTGACCTAGTGATTAAGGTTGAGATCCCATGATGATCCGAGGTCGCCCTGTTCCAGGTCGCAGGTCGTATGGGATATCCTCAGAAAAGAAGATCATTAGGCTAGCTGGGACTTTTCCCAGCAAAGGCCCTCCGATGCCTAAGTTAGATAGTAGTTCGAGATAAAAGGGTGCGATCTAGTAGTCCGAACTGGGTGCAATAAATTCGTACCTTAAATGCGTCGGAAGGGGGTAGTTACAGGGCTTGGAGAACCCACTTGTACTGGGCCAGCTGTCGTCACTCTGACACATTTTTCAGGTAATGATTGCACCCCTCTGCCTAGTTGCAGGTCGGGTCGACCTAGGCCCCTGAATTTGTTCCAGCCCACTGGTATCTTGGGCCTGTCTCTAAGTCTTTGGGACGTTGGGGCCCATTTAGTGTTTTTGGGCCAACACCCACATCACATGAGGTCATAGGTGCAAATCCCCATCAATATGTGGGATGATAGTCTATTGTATAGTAGGATTGTTTGTAACTATTATAGTAAGAGGTTGTTTAGATTTTATTTATGTAATATTATTGATGTATAATTGTTGTAATTATCTCTATTAGATATTGATAGTCGACATAGCTAATTATAATCAATTTAGTTAATTAAAAATATTCATCGCTTTCACTTAAAACAACACAAAATAAAAAAAAAAAGAAATTTAAATATATATTTCACATTCAGCTAAAGCAATTATCATTAAATCATACTTAAGCTATGCGAAACGCTACCTTAATAACCTAGGAAAAGAGCAATTCTACCATACTCATTAAACTTTAATGCTTTATGAATAGATCAAAGGGTTAATTACACTTGAACCCTCTCTAAAAATACAAAATTATATTTTTCCCTAAAGAAATTTTAAAATTACACTGATACCCCTCAATTTTTTTTATTTACATATGGACCCCTTTCATTAAGATTTTGACAAAAGATATTGACGTTAGCAAAAAAAATTATATAAATTTTTAAATTTACCTATTATTTAACATTCTTATGTATATATTTGTACTTATAAGGGGACAAATGTAATGTGTATATAGAGAGAGATGTTAAAATTATTATATTTTTTTCCTTATAAGTACAAATTATTACATGCAGATGTTAAATGAGGGGTATAATTGAAAATTTATGTAATTTTTTTTTGCTGAAGTCAGAATTTTCCGTTAATGTCTTAATGAAAGGGGATCATGTATAAATGGTGAATTTTCAGAGGAGGTGTAAGTATAATTTAAAAAAAAATTGTGGTAAAGTGTAATTTTACATTTTTAGAGAGGATTTAAATATAATTAACTCTAAAATAAAAGTCATTATTTGATCCAAGTCGTTTGATACGGGACTATTAATGAGTCGTAAAAAATAAGTCTGGAATCAATATATACACGTTAGAGGTGTTAGGTTGCTTCCAGTAAAACTTTATGATGATCAAATTAGACTTAGGATTTTAAGATCGTACTCAATGATGAAAACATACCTGGAATCAACTTATGGCGAGTATTTATAGCTTTTGGCCACCGTTATGGCCGCTTCCAGATTTGGCTACGCGTCTCTTCATATACAACCCACAAATCGAATTAACGATTCCCACTATATGGATCAATCCGACATAAAACATGTTGATCCCAGAACTCGTGTTGGTAGTTATTTCTTTAATAGGGAGTAGTACGGAAGAAGAGCATTTTTTTCCCACATCATTGTAATTTTGAAGCCATGTTCTAATATGTTTTAGTGATTGGAATCGAAACTATTCAAATTGTTACATACAAGTCACTTACAAATATATTTATAAATTGCTCAATGCTCATCAAAACAACTTTATGTCAATAAAAAAGTCCTAGGTTGGATATAATTATATATAAATTTCATGTGATTTGAAAAATTCTATTTAGTACTTTTGATATTTATTTTCGCTCAACAAATAAATCAATGGTTAGTTAAAATTTATTGAATTTGCTGATACGAGCAAAAAAGAATAAGAAAGTTCATATTTACCCCAATTGGTCTATTACTAATTTGTTGTAGGTTAAATAATTGGTTTATTACTAATTTGTTGTAGGTTAAATGATTTTTTTATGATAAAACTACCCTTATACGTATTTTCACACGCGCTAATGCATACGAGGAGATACATCTCCACCCTTATAAAGAACAAATTAATCAAAACAAATTATTTGATTTACAATAAATTAGTAATAAATTTCGAAATAAATATAATTTTTCATTCAATTTTTTTTACTAGTATCAACAAATTTCATAAATTTTAACTAATAAATAGATCAATTTATTAGATAAAAATAAATAACAGAATATTAAATATAATTTCTCAAATCTCGTGATAATTTATGTATAATTACATTAAATCATAAACCATAACATTGATGTAATTGTCCCATAAAAAAATTTAAATACACAAATTACAATAGAAGTGGTGTGAACCAGCTTGACAAAAGCTATTATTACAATCACAATAGTTGGTGGGGTAAAAGAAACAAAATATAATAAATTTCCCTTTCTTTTTTATTCTCAAGAAAGACAAAAATATAATAAACACTCACTCGCCCAAAGGGAAATTGTAGTAAATCCAAAGATTAAACCTAGGAATGTCTTTTAGCCACGTATGCAAAGCGGTGATTTCCTTCGGCCCCGCCGACGACACGTGTCTTAACCTCATTGGCACATAGGAAAATCGGCCAGCACGATGGCCATGGCCATGGCCATGGTGGGGATGATGTCTCCCTTTCACTTTCTCGAAAAACACTAATTACTGAAGAAAAATTAGATAAGCTCAAAACCACCCCCCCACCCCCACCCCTATTTCGTGATTGTCACTCTACTCATAACCACACACACACACACACACTCCGCAAGCATTAAATTTCACCCACCAATCCATCTGCTACTTCTTCTTCGCTCTCAACTTTCGCACGCACCGACTACCCCATGCTCTAGAAACGTCGGCAGAATGGCGATTTCCGACGCGGTGGTGGGGAATTTGACGACGCTCTACCTGGTGGTAATCGCTTCCATGAAGGCCTACGGACTGGCGGTTGGGCGGAGCTTCAGCGGCGTTTGTGTTCTCGTCCTCTCCACCGCGGTTGTGGCGCTCATCCTGATTGCGAGCCTCACTTGGGATGTGTCGCGGAAGGCGACGCGCGCGCTGACGACGCCCGATCACGGCCACGAAATGTGCCGCGGCGGCATCTGCTGGCATGGCGTCGCCGTCAAATCGCCGGCGTCTCAGGTCCGGTTCCGTCTCCCTCCTCAGCAACATAATCCTTGACAAATAATCATAGGAGTGCCAAAGCTGCAGTTCGAATTATCATTTAGAAGTATCAAAACAAGGCAATTCAAGGAATCGAGTAATTAGACTGCCGCAGTTACTCCGGAACACAATCTCATGAATTATGTGCTTTAATCCTTTTTCTGAAAAAAAAAAAGAAAAAAATAGTCTACAATAATCTATAGGTGAAAATATATATTTTTCTTCTCTTTTCCCCTTTTCATCTGCAAATAGTAACTTCTTCCTTTTTCTTCACCTTTGTAATTACTAATGCAAAAATTCCGACAATTTGTGTGTATATAAAATGAAATATGCTGTACATAAAGATTGCTTCTACATTCTCTTCGCAACTTTGTAATGATTCCACGCGGGAATTTGAAGATTAGAAGGAGAACGCGCAAAGTGGTGGGCATGAACTTTGGTGCTGTTCAGTAACATAGTCAAATGGGCGCAAATTTCGGCTTTTATGGTGATGATTCGAGTGGTATACTTTCTCACTGTTGGTGTAATTGTACTATCATTATTTGAGCTTGCAATCAACATGAGATTGAGGGGCAAGTACTGATATGAGTTCAAGTTCAAGCTTTTCAGTGCTTTGATCAGTAGAGATAGTTGTAATTTAGATCCAAGGGTTCCTTCTACTTTCACAGTTTTACTTCCCTTGGATTGGCTGGGGAAATTGTAGGTAGCTCCACTCTTTTCAAAGGACTCTAGAACTAGATCAGATGTGTGCAAAGCCAGTGCCTTGAACCTTGAAAGTGACAATTCATCTTTTCTTTGTATTTGAAAAACGGATGCTTCATGTGAAACAGGGGAATTGCCTTTTCTTTCCGTTTCTCTTGAATTCATTTAATAAGCTCGTACCATTACGAAATTTCTAATTAAGGTCGGTCGAGTCGAATTAATCATACAATAAATATAAAATTGTCAATTCTTTTTTAATTTATATTAATTATATGATAAATATGTTTTTTTTAATTATGTGATTGTTTTAAATTTGAGTGAATATTATTTAGGCTAAAATTTACCTAAATATATTATGCATTTTGGTAGTTGGTGAAGTGAACGAGACGTGAGACGTCATTTCTGTCTAATTATTGCGGAGAAAACCTTAGTTTGCTATAATAATTGTTAAAATTGCTTAAATAAATGCGGAAATCGCTGAATTTGGTTAAATAATTACTCAAATTTGTGGAATAATTGCTTTAACAATTATGATTAGTAACAAGGACCTATATTTTGACAAATTCAGACGCAAGACTCCAATTTCAATAACACGAGCTTTCACTACCCGAGTTAGATCTACTAATTTTATTTTAAGTTTCTTTAAATTTTAAGTTTTGAATCTTATAGGAGACACTTCCTCTAAAAAATAGAGAAAAATCCTAGGATAAATTACAAAGAACTCTTGTGAAGTTTTCATAACTATAAATACCTACTCATTATTTGAAAAATTATAAATTCTCTCTTAAATTAACGATTTTCTAACAAATACCCTCAACAATGGGATGCCATGAGGGAATATTTGTTAGACGATTATTAATTTCATAACGGTATTTATAATTTTTCAAATCTCAGAACTATTTGTAATATTGACAAACTTCAAGGAGTTCATTGTAATTTATCTAAAGTTCTAATGAAAACTAAATCGCAGATTTAGAGTATGTTGGGCCTGATCCATACTGAAGCCCACATTTGATTGTGAAATGGGCTCATGATCGTCATGGGCTTCAGTGACCTGATCCGTACCCAATTGGGCTGTTTATTTGCGAACAATTTGGGGCAGAATGGGTAAAACAAAACTCGAATTAGCGGCTAAATGCAAAACCCTTTCAGTTTGCCTCGAGCCTTAAACCCTCTTCCCTATTGACAGCAGCGCTGCTTCTGCGGATACCATTGCAATGGCTACAACCACAAAATTCGTGTTCGAACCGCCCAGCGACGAGGAAATTGAACACGAAGAGGAAACCGAATCTGAGGATGAAGATGAAGAAGAAGCAGAAGATGTCGAAATCAAAGCAGAAAAAGTATCAAAAAACAAGAAATCGCAGTCGCCATGGGACTTCTCGTCCTACTCCGAGTCAGTCGCTGATGAACACTCTCGCCGGAGCACCACTTCAATTGACGACAAAATATCCAAAGCTCGGGAGCGACGCCCCATCCTCACCGCCGAAGACAATGACTCCGACGAGAATTCTGATTCCGAGCCCCACCACCAAGTAATTACTGTCATTGTTTTCTGTTCTGTTAGTGTTGGGTAAAACTAGATACAGTAAGTTATTCCTAGTAGTTGCTATTTGTGTTTCGATTCACATCATTTATTTTAGGGGTAATTGCTTGTGCAGGAGGATTATAGACCGGAAGAGGAGGATGACTTGCCAACTACTAGTGGGAATGATGTAAAGTCATTCTTTTCACCTGTGGAGGGTGTGTCGTTCCACGCAAACTCTTTTCTGGACCTGCATCTTTCGAGGCCGTTGCTTCGGGCTTGTGAAGCTTTGGGCTATAGTAAACCCACCCCTATTCAGGTTCCTAATTATTTTCGAAGTTTATTCTTTTTCCCTATTCAATTTTCGTGAATTAGTTTATGTGATCTTGGCAATTGGTGTATTCATGGTTTTCCTCTAATTGGTAGGCTGCTTGCATACCATTGGCGTTGACTGGGCGTGATATATGTGGGAGTGCTATTACTGGTTCCGGGAAGGTACTTCTAATTTGCTTTTCATGATAAGTTCTGTTTGAATTTGAGCTCTGTGGTTTGAACTTTTAAGTGCATCCCCCCTTAAAAAAGATGCTCTACTTATGCAGAAGGTACATATTTATGGTAAGATTAGTTGATGATGTTGCCTCATATGGTTTCCAAGGTTTTCATCTTTTAGCCGCCTCTGCGCTATTTCATTTTCCCTTTAAGAAAATTATATTGTTGTATGTGTATTCGTTCTGAATTTGTTGCGACAAAGATGATCTTGTAACTATAGGACTGATGAATATACTGCTTCTAATATACAGACAGCTGCTTTTTCTCTACCAACATTGGAGAGATTGTTATACCGGCCAAAGAATAGGCCAGCTATAAGAGTTCTAATTCTTACTCCAACAAGGGAGTTGGCTGTTCAGTAAGTTCTGATTCCTACTGTACTTTTCGATGAATTTTGATCAAAGTTTCCTGTCGTATTCTCATTTGCTGCTGGTATTGGATGAATATCTGTCCTCCTTACTGTGTTCTTCTTGTAGACCACAACATAAGCTAATAACACAATTCTGATTTTATCATTGATTTTTTTTGGGGGTGGGGTGGGGGGATATCATTGAGTATTATATAATTCTTTTGTATGAATTATGAGTATGCATCTAAAAATTAATATGTTGAGGGTGCCAAAGCTCCTTCATGCCACCCCCTATATACTGTGGCCTTGGCAACCTGATGCTGCCTGCAGGCACTTAACAAGTATGGGTTAACATATTTAATTTAAGTTGATTTGATTGCCTCTTTTTCCCCATCTTTTCCTCCAGTTCTTCTGTAATTACATTAATTTCACTATATTACATGACTTATCTTTCAGGGTTCATAGTATGATTGGAAAACTTGCTCAATTTCTGACCGATATCAGATGCTGTCTGGTGGTTGGTGGTCTTTCAACAAAGGTTTGCTTGTGACGGACATCTCTGCTTTATTTGTTGAAGTTTTGACATTATATCGTGCTTTATATTCTCGTTCTAACCCCTTTAGCCTCTTTCCAAGTATAAGCAGTTAAAATTTCTCTCTTCTGTTGGGGAGACTTGAGATTTGATAGGTGCATTCATGGTTAGCATTTATATGTGCCACTTGTATAGCTGGTCAATGTCAACAATGTTGAGGTTGTAAAACCCCATGGAAACTAGGTTTCAAGAAAAACAAACACCGTCTTCACAATGAATTCCTGCTTTATATGTATTTTGTAAATGAACTCTACTTAGGCCGAGCCTCTGTTCATGTCAAATACATCTGTTCGTTCGGAGAAAACCGAACAGGAACAGTGTGAATGCTTATGTGTATGTGACAAAATAGTTCTTTCTTTTATTGATTGACTGTAAGAATGTTGACTCAGTTCTTGAAACTTCTACTGCGAGACTGGTTGTTTACTGGCTTGAAGGGGGGAAGAAAGAGAGAAAGGGTGGGGTTTCAGTCAAGGATGATATGATCATAACTTGCTAGTAGGTACTTGGTCTGGTTTGGCAATTCATAAAACAATTTGTCAAATCTGGTTACTGGATTCAAAATTTCTTAAGAGAGTGAAATCTTATCTCCACCACATCCAATATGAAAGATCCATTTTCCCCGGTTACATTCCTGGGATATCCCTGTACAATTAGTGTTCATGAGCTTTTATCCTACTAGCATTTTTCATCTCGCTGAAAGATATAATAGCAAATGTAAATGTTCCTTGCAAAGGTTTCTTCTGGAACCATGTGCTGGAGAAACTCTTGATGAGGGAGTTCGTTATGCTTTGTTTTCTGTCCCCTTAGTGACTTCTTCTTGTATTTGCCTATATTGATACGAGATCATATTAGGTCCAAGAAGCAGCATTGAGATCACTTCCGGATATAGTTGTTGCGACTCCAGGGCGTATGATAGATCACTTACGCAACTCTTTGTCAGTACATCTGGATGAGCTTGCAGTTTTGATACTTGATGAGGCTGATCGGCTTCTTGAGCTTGGATTTAGTGCTGAAATTCGTGAACTGGTATGCCTTAAAACAATTTTCTTTCTGGTAGGAAAAAGCATGCCTGGAGCTGTTTTCTTTTGAATAAAGCATATGATGAACATAATCTTGGATATCTGATCTCTTGGATGAAAATAATTAGTTATTTTATAAATGTTAATTTTTGAGATAAATGCTTCTCTTCAGGTGAAGATGTGTCCTAAAAGGCGTCAGACCATGTTATTTTCAGCTACCATGACTGAGGAAGTGGATGACCTTATCCAGCTCTCTCTGAATAAACCATTGCGCTTATCAGCTGATCCATCAACAAAGCGGCCATCAACATTAACTGAAGAGTAAGTCAGTCGTAGTAGTTGCTATTTGGTTACGTTCATGTTCATAGTCGCATTATTAAATACATAATGACTGTCCAATTATCATGTCAATGATTGTTTACCTCTTCGTTATAAACTGTCCAACTAAACCTTGCCACCTCCTACCCAGGGTGGTTCGTATACGTCGAATGCGTGAAGGAAATGACGAAGCAGTTCTTCTTGCATTATGCTCCAAGACTTTTACATCTAAAGTGATTATTTTCAGGTTTTTGCCTATCTCAAATGGAATTAATTGTTATTTTCATGTGGAGTAGATCATAGTTCACATTTTGTCTTATTGAGCTCTCCTTTGAGTTTGTATTCATTGTTTTGTGACTGATGGAAAGTTTGCGCTAGTATTAAGAGTTAATTTGCTTATAGACATTCGAGCAGAGTGAGAATATTGATGTTGATTTGAATCAAGCAGCTAGTTACTGAATCCCATAAAAAGGTGTTGTTTTCTCTCAAGAAAATGAAACTGGAGCCTGCCAGTTGTAGGAGCAAAATGTGTGAGTCACAGGTTGGGTCTTCACTGCTGGACAGTTGCTGGATCATGGGGGAAGGGTTTCTATAATCCAAGTGATGGATGCTTTTATTTTGCATCTTTGGTGAGGGAAGAAACAGTCGAAAGTTTAGCAGAATGAAACCTCCTGTGCCCTTTTTGATACTTTCAGTAACCTAATTTGTCTTTTCTAAGATGGCCGCAATACTTGCAGTTGCTAAGGGTGGTAAATTAATAGAAAACCTAGCTGTGGTTCCTAACTAATGTTCATCATATATTCATTAATGCTAAATTGGTAATCTTTTATACACTTTGTTTAGTCTGTAATTCTCCTTTTCTTTAACAAATTTTGCATTCTGTTATTAGTGGAACCAAGAAGGCTGCGCATAGATTGAAAATTTTATTTGGTTTAGCTGGTTTTAAAGCAGCTGAGCTTCATGGAGACCTCACCCAGGCCCAGCGTTTAGATGTATGTCCCTCCCCCACAGCTTTGCTTTTTGTAGAGTTTATGAATAGTTTCCTTACATATCTTGAAGCTCTGCCATGGTTTATTGGATAGGCCTTGGAACTTTTCAGGAAGCAGCAAGTGGATTTTCTAATTGCAACAGACGTTGCTGCTCGTGTACGAATAATATTTGTCTACTCATACAGCTATTTATAAATACATTTCATAGGTTCACAATTTGCAATTAAAGGATTCCCATTGGGCTTGAGTGTTGCAATGTTGTTGGTGCCTTCTCACTGTTCTATTTTCTGTTCTTAGGGCCTTGATATAATTGGTGTTCAGACAGTTATTAATTTTGCATGTCCGCGAGATCTTACAAGGTAAATATCAGCTTCTATGATTGTTTTTAAATTGACCACCAACTTTATAGTTCAGATAAGTGGTTTCTGCTCAAAATTTAATCTATTAATATTTTACCATTCTTGTACAACCTGTCAAACCAGATATATCTGATTATGTACAGTTGTAAACAAAAAATACATATATTTTCTTGCAGTTATGTTCATCGAGTGGGTCGTACTGCCAGAGCAGGTAGAGAAGGATATGCTGTTACCTTTGTTACTGATAATGATCGGTCTCTACTAAAAGCTATTGTAAGCAACTAAGCCCCGTCATTCAAATGTGTTGTTTTGTGCTTTATTTGTTTAGTTATTCTGTTACTTAGTATTGTTTTGATTGCACAAGCAAACTATGTTTTGAGGATTACTTCAACTCTAACTCCAAAGGTTTCGAGGATGAGTTCTGGGCATCAAATAGCTTGTAAAGATGCCTTCTCTTGCTTTCCTTCTAAGATTGTGTTTTTTTGATTTGACTTTTCGACCAGAGTTGATTAGTGTACATTGTCATCAATACTCTGCCTCCAAGAAGTTGTACTCAACATATAAAATCACCAGATCTGCATGTTTTTAACTCATATTTCAAGCAGCAATTACGTGTCTTAGGCTTTATATCCTCTAAATTTGCATCAGTATTATTTCATCCATTTTTTCCAAGTGTTTGTTGGATGATTTTCAGTGTAAATATTCTCGATGTCCCCTGAAACTAGAAAAGCGATAATTGCATTTGCACCCCCTAACCTATGGTTTGTTTACACAAACCACCCCAACCTTTTGCATAATTACATAAACCACCCCTTACAGCAAAAAAACAGGGGTAGGTTGTGTAATGAAGGTGATGTTTTTGGGGGGTGCATGTGTAATTTTCAAAGAACCAAGGGTGGTTTGTGTGAATTGTGTCGATGTTTTTGATGGGTGTATGTGTAATTATCCAAAGACCATAGGTCAGGGGGTGTAAATGTAATTATCCCAATAGGAAAAGAAGGAACTAGAAGAATAAAACTTTTGCCTGTGAACAGTCTTTTAGTGCTAAGGCATTCTGGACCATTTTGACAGGTTAAAAGAGCTGGTTCAAGGCTGAAAAGCCGAATTGTAGCTGAGCAATCAATAAAGAAATGGTCTGAAATAATTGAACAAATGGAAGATCAAGTGTCCTCAATTTTCCAAGAAGAAAGGTAACTGGTTCATTTCGCCATCTGCTCCCCTATGCAGAATTTTATGATATATCTTTGATTGTTGCAGGGAAGAAATGGCTCTGCGAAAAGCTGAAATGGAGGTGGCAAAGGTTTGCTTTTCTATTACTCCTGTTTAGTTTTTCAAGAGATGGCGGCTTCTTTTGGTGCTAATAAACTCCTCTTAGTTATGGAAATACATTACCTTTTGTGCTACACATTTTCTAGGTTGACATAGGTCATGCTATTGCCTAGTGACAATATCCCTTTCCAACTTATAAAGTATATAAATTTCTTTCTTCTTGACTTTGCAGGCAGAAAACATGATTGCACACAAAGATGAAATTTATTCACGCCCTAAAAGAACTTGGTTCGTTACAGAGAAGGAGAAAAAGCTTGTAGCCAAGGCAGCAAAGGTAATTTCCCATTGCCTGGGATATCACGTCGTCTTTTCTATAGGCTAGTGAATCAAAATTTTCAGTGGACGTATAAAATGCTTAACACTTTGTGCAATCTAGCGAGTTGTGAACGTCCCTGGGTGAGCAATTTCTTGTGTTGGTTATATTTTCTGATTATTTAAGTCGTATCTGTAAATGATTTATTAGGAAGCTTTGGGGAAGCGAAAAAGTGCTAGCAATGAGGTGATCAGTGCTGAACAAGCGGAAGAGTTGAAGATGAAGGAAAAGAGAAAGCGAGAGCGCGAGGTGCTTTACATACTGCCTTATGCAGCTTATAGTCCAATATTCCTGGCCAGATTGATTTATATGAAGCTACTTCTTTTAATAGAAAAACTTGCCACGTAAAAAAAGAAGGAAATTGGAGGCGGCTAGAGAAATGTTAGAGGATGAGGATGAACTCAAGGCACGTATCTCCTCCTTCTCTCCATTATATGGTCAGATATTTTTGTTTATAAATTGTGGAAATATACAATCATGCGGAGTGAATTGTCTATGCAAATTGTGCTGCAAATTCTGGGTGAGTAACTTTCTCACATTACGTGATTGGGATATACTATGGTTGCTCTTACATGGACTCGTATGGTCTAATTTTGGGACCCACTGGGTGGATGGTCATGACAAGCCGGGACCAGCTGGTTCCGAGCCCAAATAAGAAGTCCCCTTCTTGTGACCTCATCTAGTATGACCTAAACTGTAATGGTTATGGTATTATTTTATTTGGTGATAAAGTTGTAATGTTAATAATAATGTCAGTCCACCTTGTTCCTGCTGTAATCAATACGTCTGACCTGATAGTTGTCTGCATCAACTTTTTCCATCGTATGATCCTTTTTTATGTGTAATGTTTTTTTTTTTTGAAGTGGAGTGTCTCATGGGTTACTATAAATGCGTATTACTTCACAAACTGTTCGTAATGATCAATATTTGAAATGGCCAGGGAGAAGAGAGAAGTAAGAACGAGAAAAAAGGAATTCCTCTAGTTGATGTGGCATATCGTAGAGCAAAAGCTGTGAAGGCTGCACAAAAGGCTGTTGATGCCGGCAAGATTGTGAAAAAGTCGGTTAAGAAGTCCAAGCATCCTTCCCAAATAACTAAATCAAGAACAGAAGAGATGCAGGAACTTTTCCAGGATGACATGAGTGAGAAAAGGCAGAAAAGAACCCAAAGAATGGGAGGGAAGAAGAAATCCTCATTCAAGAGCAAGTCAAGGTATGAATATCGTTATGGTGTGACTTAGATGTATCTTTTTGTTTTCCTGGTTCAGCATTTAGCAGCGACTAATCATCAACGCCACCAAAATTCTGTATGGTTAAGCAATGAAGTTTATTTCATGTCTTTATTGCCTGCTATTTTATGGTCAACTGTCACTCCATGGGTGCATTTAGTCAACACTCTAATATCATAAGGGTCTACCTTCAGTTATTTATTCCTATATGTTGCCTCCATCTTAATGCTATAAGAGTGAAATGGGATTGGCTGTTTTTATGCAGGTACAAGCGCCGGTAGGTTCAAAATGCATTACTTCTTCAAGTTCACGGCTCGCTTTGTTCCATCTGTTGAGGATATGAGCGTCGGATGATGTAGCCTGCCACTAGCGATGCCACTAATCCCGCCTTTTATCAAGTTTAACTGCAGCAGATATTCATTAAGGTTCCAATGAGAGTATGACAAGATGTACTTGCAGTGATGTTTAGTTGTTAATTTAACTGCTTCTATCAAATTTTGGGTTTAATTTCCCCCTAGAAATATGGCTCCAAGTTTAAAAATGAAATTCCATTTCTTTTTGGTAGAAACTACAAGGCTTCTCATACAGGCTTGTGATCCTGCTGATACATTTGTGACTGAAGATATTCTTCATTTGTATTCTTGATCACCTAGATTAGAATGTTGTATTGAGTATTCTTTCAGTTCTATATGCAACGCAAAAAGTTATCATATTTGACGTCTTGAAAGGAAACCTTATAGATAGATCTATGATTTGGTATTTAAAACTTGGCTTATTATAACCAACTTCATCAAGTGACATTCGTAACATCATCCTAAGGTGACCTTGGTACGGTATATTGAGCGTCAGACCATGAGATGGTTCCCCATTATTAATGAAATCATATACTTTATCTGATATATAATTTGAGATTTGTTTAAAAGAAGAAACTAACCAAATTACAAAAGTTCAATTATTCGAGTTTAGAGCATTGGAGAAACAATTCAATTCAATAAAAATCACTTTAATTTGAGTGATAATTGTAGGTAATATAAAGCCCATCTGTTGAGGATTTGAGCGTCGGATGAATAATCCACTTTTCGAGAGAATTCAAAAATTTGAAAGATACCACATCGCAGCCTGTTTATTTATGTTTTCATTTTCAGGTTCTCAAATAATAATTAAAGTGAATATATTAATTTGTATATATTTTTCATTTTAAAATATATTAATTTGACACTTAAATATAAAATACAACTTTATTAATTAATCTAAATATATTTTATTATTAATTTGACACTTAAATATAAAATACAATTTCATCAATTAATCTAAATATATTTTATTTTACATAAAAATCTATACAATTGAAAATACATATTTTTTTATTAAAACTAAAAATACAAACAAACAGGCTTGCCTATCAAAGTCCCCAACATAAGTTTTGGGTGAAGTTCAAAATAACACTAATGTCCTTCAGCATAAATAGAATTCTACCTCTTTTGGAGAGGAATAGAATTCTAACTTCGGTCACTAAAAAAAAAAAAACGGGGAATTCTAACTTCGTCCCTTTAAAAAATAAAAAAGAGAGAGAGAGAAAGGAAACTTCGTACTTTGTTGTTTGGATAAAAAGCAAGAAAAACATAAAAATGAAAATAAAATGTCTGTGGAGTCGGAACCAAATGGAAGGGCTATAGAGCTCTTCTAGTATTCTGACCCTCTGTGAACATAAAAAATGGCGATACAATTTTCAGAAAGTTGCGCTGCTCAAAAAGAGATCAAAAGGAGAACTTTTGGATGGAATGTGTTCTATGTAACAAAATGATCTGTACGTAGGTATAGACGGACTTCAAGGAACAGATTTTTCCACATATGCCTGTACAACATCATATACAGCAAAGTCAGAGAACGAGACTTTCTCATCGCTCAAGTTGACTTGTAAGTAAATTAAGAAGAGATAAGCTGCCTTGTGTTCTGTTCTTGTCATCCATTGGCACTCTCTTCCCACCCCTGCCGCCCTGAGATAACAGTAGTTTGTAAATTTAAGGTTAGCACGGTTGATGATATCAGCCCGACTATTAATTACACGGCCTTGACTATCAACTATAGATTGGTTGAAACTGAAACCGTTTAGGTTGAAACCTCATCATTTCTTTTTCTTTGGATTGGAAAAAGAATTGAGGTGGTTAAGAGTAATTTAAATTTCACCTTTAGCTTGTTGTCTTCATCCTTCATGTCCAATAAGCTGAAATCCTTTAACAATACAGATGAAGCTGGTAGTAGTCTCCTGGATAAATTTAAAAACAATCCTAGTAATGAGTTGTGGAATTTTAAGAAAAGGTTACTGAACAGAAAGGGTAATCATGTCTTTTGGAGTCCACGAAGAAAGCATGAACAAACAATCATTGAGTACCTCTTCGGTTTCTCTGTATGCTGGAAATTGCAGGGGGAAGCAAGCTTGGGCACAAATTTGGACGTGTTTGTGGCCTCCCATCCTTCTTTGGGCACAACAGTGACCAGTGGATCCAGCTGCTCCCACAATAGGGAAGAGTATTAGTTCTTTTTGCAAAATGAAACTTTCAGATAAGCTCAGTCAAAAGACCTGGGAAAATTCTTCTAATTTTAGCACCCATTAGATATACGAATAACTTTAACACCTTCAGGCATCAATAAGTTAAGGATACTTGGAAATGTGATTAGAACAATAAGAAATCCTATAATACTTTCTCCACTAATGCATGATGGGTGCTATATGTAGCAAGTCTAACCAAAAATCCAGAGGACGTTGCTATGATGGGAAAGCATCATTGCAATACTGTATTCAAACAGATCGACTGTTGAATTAAATCTTACACCAAGTAGAAGTGCAAGCGAAAGAATATCTTTTGGACTGATGCAAGCAATTTTTTAGGACAATGGCATTCTCATTTGCACTGACATTGATATTCAAAAGCTTTAACAAGCATAAAGATTGAAAATACACATTTCGTAAGGGGATAATATGCTGGGAGGATCAGCATTACAGTGAAGAAAAGGAACAGATGTAACCAAAAAAAAAGAAGAAAAGGAACAGCAAATACAGATGGGCCATGCAGGTAAGACCAGACTTACTATTTCTCATAAGAAAAAGGACTGAAAAATTTTTTGTACTAGGACTTCATACACCATGCATATATGTAGTTAATTTATTAAACAAATTCTGCCAGAGTTGGAACAACATAAAATCAAGAACATCCAGCCCGTCTTCTGTTGTTTCTATTGAACTAACTGCGAGGAGTATATAAATGCCGATAATGGTAGAGAATTTAAGGTTTCATCTCTATGCCCCCATTGGTCCCCTGAACCCTTAGAAAGGTTATCCTTCATAAATGTGCAGTAAAAACAGAGATTTGTTAATAGAGTAAAAAGGATATTTATCATAATTATTACACCTTTCTCTTCACTAATGGATCAGAAGAAAAATCTCGAAAAAATCCCCCATGCACACACTGGTAAGCAAAGGCTAAGCATTGGCTGTTACACAGAAAAACAAGAATCCAAAATATCAATATCTTAATCATTCATTTGAACTAAATGAGCAGCACAGCTGGACTAAGTAATTTGATAAAATTTCCATGAAGAAAATAGCATACCATCAGTAACAATAAGATGGAAAGTAAAGCAGGTTTAGGAGGGTGAAACAATATCGTAAGTTTCAAACTCCTTAGGCATCAAACTGACCTTGCCCTCTTCATTATTTAGTTCTCCATTTATATGAGAACCGGTGTCATCTTTTTGAGAAGACTCAGAAGAGCTAACGACATTGTGCAAATGCTCTGCAACAGATAACATTCAAGCCTCAACCAGTGATTAAGCCTCATCTGTAAAAAGATGACTAAGAAGGTGCAGGAGATGGAAGGACCAAACTACAAACTTCCAGAAATAATTTTGAAGGAAAATAGATGCATGGGAGGGGCATGGTATGTTACAAAATACAGTAGGAGAGCAGCAGGTTCTGAAATCAATAACATTTGCAAGAATGACTGTCTTAGAAGTAAAAAAAATGTTTGGTTATGTTATGCTGCTTAGAATAATAGTAGTAACTGTTAACTGACCCAGTAGTCCAAGCAGGGGAAGTAACGTATATGCAGCAGGCATCATATAAACTCTTTAAGTCTATTTCTAAAGATGTTATTAAAGAGGGGACTTAGTTCTGCAAGTGAATAACAATATATAAAAGCAAACGCACATAGAGCAGCTATATAAACTTATATAGAAGCACAACTTAACAACTGGACCTGTTGCACTGTTCTCAAGCTGGGCTGGAACTTCTTTATCTTTTGGATATTCAAAATCTTTAAAACTTTTAGCATAATCACATTCTAGAGAAGTAGAAAGACATGGTCCATTTGATAAACATTCGCTTTCGCCTTCCAAACTCTTTGCATCTCCAGCAATGTTTACAGTATCTTGTTCAGATTCGTGACTTGTGTAGGGACGCACACTTGTTGACTGACGAATTACTTCACTTCCAGAAGACATATCCTCTATGCTTGTATCTTCAAAGCAATTCAAATCCTGAGTGTCATTAGTAGTCATTGGAAGTTCCTGACTTCTGGAAAATTCATCCACAGCGCTGGTATATTTTAATCCCTTCACATCTAGAGTATTATTACCACCCCTGTTGGGCTCCACAAGTTGCTGCTGGATAAGCCATGATAGGTAAGTGTGGATCTTATATGCAACATAAATAATATACTGTATGAGTCAACCCCAAGCAAGTTGTTGAGGGGAAAAAGACAATGAAAAAGTACTTGCTTCAATTTCGTACCTCAGGGTAATGCCTTTCAACTCTACCAGCAGATGAAGTAAAAGAGACAACTGAATCTCTAGCCTGACGATTAGTAAAATTGATTTTTGATATGTCAGAGCAGGTATATAAAGTGGCACTCCATGAAGCAAATGCAAATGACTTACTAGGGAATCAGTTTTCTTCTCATTTTCAGTTTGCTTCAACTCTTTCAAGGAAAAAGATGAAACTTCTGAGTTCACCTGATCAAAATTTCAGAAACAGAAGATCAGATGATCAATGAAATACAAAATGTTGAGCATATTAGTAGATGACATTAGAAACTCCTGTTAAGGAATTAAAGACATTGAGAAAATAGCACATTGCATTGCATTGACAATGCCGGTTTTGTAAAAAACAAATCCTGGATTTCCAAAGAGTGTGGTATATCTAAAGAATTATACTACTCGCGTCCCTATTCAAGCTTGACAGAAACCAATGAGCTGGTCGTCTTAAAAAAGTAAAGGACTAAATGAATACTCTATTTAGATGTTGTCTATGCTAAACTGAGTTTCCATAACATCCTTCACATAAATTTTTAGGAAAAGGAAAGCTAGAAGGTACAGATATAAGAGAAGCTAGATGTGAGGTATTAAAGAGTTACTCAATAGTACCTCCTGCAGTTCAGCCGTTTCATATTGTGAAAGATTGGAACTAGCATCGTGCATTGAAACTGGAAACAGGTCAGTCGAAGCTTTTTGACAACATGTGCATTGAGACTTCAACTCCTTCAGTTCATTTTCCAGATCAAACATCCTCATCTTTTTAGTGGTGAGTTCATTTTCAAGGTTCATGTTTTTCGTCTTTTGATCGATTAAGCTGTTCCTAAGATGGCAATTTTCAGTTTCGACCTCCTGCAGACGAACACAGTAAGTGATCAACGTTATACAGAGTCTAAAAAGATGTCACGGATGAACTATAACCCGAGCATACGTAACAATAATATTAGTTCTATTTCCATTGCGACCACATATTACCTCTAGTTTTTGCTTGTACTCTTTCAAAACAGTCCACATGGCTTTTGAAAGTCTTTGCATGATTTGGTATTCCCGCTCCTTTTCAGCCTCATGGTTATTGTGATCTCCCTCCGGGGATAATTTCTGTGGACTCTCCAATCCAACAAATCTACCAGATAAAACATGAATCTCGTTCAACTTTTCATCATCAATGTCTTCAATTGTTTTATGGAGGCCGCTTTTAACCAATTTCCTAGGAGTCTCTGTCCACAAAATAATACCACAGGAGGAACTTTCATTATAGAATAACAAAGGCCAGGGATAACACTATAGAATGCACGAATAAGTAAACAAAAGTAGTGTCATTAACCAAACAAATGTATTAGAATATAGAAGAACCTTTTGGCATATTCAGATGGGATCCTCCGTCAATATTTCTTTCAGCAATCTGAAAGAAAACAGGAAACGGATCAAATTATGTAGACAAGAACAGTACCCCCAGAAGGTAAAGATGGTTTTGAGGTATTTGTTAAACTAACCAAATTACTAAGAAAACATAAGGTTATCACAGTACAGCATCAAACTATTCTTTGTGAACTTAACTGAGAAATGAAAGCATAACTTTCACCATAGAAATTCAATCCCCCTATCTCACACGAATAAAATTAAACACAACCTACTGTTGCTCAAAAGGGTCAGCCTCTGCAAACTGATCCACATTTAAGGTGCAGAGAAATTGCACAGCAACGTGCTGTGTTCCTCAGATTCAATTAGAAAAAGCAAATGAGTGTAAAAGTGCTTGCCAAATAAAGATCTTAAAAGTGACCCTGCAAATAATTCTTGCATAGAAGCCAACTATGTTTAAAAAAGTCGGTGAATACTATACCTTAGAAGATTCGCTTTTGCAGAACTTCATTTTCTTAATTTGCTCTTCTCTAGGCAATGCTTGGTTGGGTCTCTTGTTGCATGTCAAATTTACAGGCTCTTCTAAGGTTTTAAACCTGCATTCAAGAACAAAACACATTAACTACTTTGAACAGGTCCGATGGGTTACGAGGTAATAATCTTGCTGATTTCCTTACTTAATTTTTGTGAATGGTGAAGCCTGCCTCAACAGAAAGGAGGTATCAAGATAATCCTCTACCCCAGGCTTAACTGTTAAAATCTGCAGATTTACAAATTCATTAATTGATAACACACTATCAAGAGTCACAAAATGCTTAGAATACTGTAACAGCAAAATATGCTGCATAGCCCATAAGAAGCGCAACAAGCTCACCAACATCATCCTTTTCTTGCCTTCCAGATAATCCCTCATATATCTGGTCAACTGATCACAAGAACCTAATTCAGATACTATATTCAAACCACAAATTCATATATCAAATATAGGAAACAAAATAGTTCCAAAAACATGGCCAACATTAGCAACTCAGATTACCAAGGAATTTTGATAGTGCTTCTGTAGTGGCTTATTTCGATTCTTCTGGTGCTCCAATAATGACTGGAAGTGAACAATGAAACTCAATATCAAATAAGGCACATTCTTATTCAAGTACAAGATGTTAGAGGTCAAAGGAGCAGTACAACAGCAACATAAATTAAAAAGTATTCATACCCTCAAGCACAGACCAAATACCATTGAGGTATTGTTGATGAAATTGCTCTCAAGCAATCTAGCACCCTGTAAAATAATAACTGGCCCATTACATGAATATCATACCATCTGAAATGTATCAAGTATCTACAATGGACGGACTAGATCAGAATATGTTAGCCTAACATTTTGAAAATGTTATTCTCAACAAAAACACGAGGAGGAAAAGAAAGCAAAGGAAAACTAAAGGGGCTTACTTTTATTCAATTTACTACAAGTAAGGACAAATTATGCATGGGGCATATTTGTTAGTGCTTTCGCTTTCCATCAAAGTAAGTACTCCAACAAGTCCCGTAAATTCACAACTCTCTCATGTTCACATCTAAATTATAAGCTACAATAATTTGACATTGAACAGAACTCCAAACTTTGCTGTTGAAATATGTCTTAAATCATTCTCATGCATAGATTCAATTGAAATCCCATGCAAGTCCAATGAATTTTGCTGGGGGGAAAAGTGTGTTCTTAATTTACACACTCCATTTCAGTTGAAGAGAGAAGTTTTTATGGTAAGAGCTCTCAGTTGTAAACTATATATCAATTAAGAGGGCACAAAACATTTTGTCCTCCAAACTATGGTTGTTTTTGTACGTTGCCATCTAAACTTTCTTTTGTTTCAATTTGTCATACCAACTACACGAGTTTTGAAGGTTACCACCCCAAACCATTTTCCAGTGGAATTTTCCACTTTCCACCACAAAACCTCAGAGAAATACAACATGTTCTTATAACAAAAAACGAAATTCAACAAACCCTATGCGTGATTTTTCAGAAATAAGGAAGATTCTTGCACATGTGCGCTGACCATTACCCAGTGGAAAATTCCACCGGAAGGTGATCTCAGGTGATAACTTGCAAAACTAGTGTAGTTGGTATGAAAAATTAAAACCAAAAAAAAAAAAAAAAAAAGAAGTTCAAACGACAATATACAAAAACGGCCACATTAAGGATGGCAAAATGGATTTTTACCCCAAAACAGAAGGTGAATACTTCTGAAAAAGTATAAATACAACTCTTGAATAGGATTTAAGATCAAGATCTTCCAGCCACAGGGATTTCCACCAGCAAGCATTATTTCATCTAGTTTGACACCATTCATTGTACCTGATTGCCAGTCTTCTTTTCTCTCTCGGCTCCAGCAAGGTCCACAATAGTTAAAGAAGTGGTGCTTGTTTTGCCATCAACTTCTTCATCACCTTTCTCCAAACCCCACCGGATGTTAATGATGCATTGTGAACGACTGCAAGCATTTGTCAATTAAGTACAGACAACCACTTAGAACCATTATGAATAATCATTACTACAACTACATCAAGGCAAAACTAGAATAGACAATTGGAAAGGAAGCATAAGAGACTAGCGGAAGGCTAACCAAAGAAGATAGCATAATCAAACTAAATCAAGATAACTACAGAGCTAAGCTAGTAAGCAGAGTCTATTTAAATTCACATTTGTTACTCCTAGAGATAGCCTATCAAAGGCTCAACAGAAATCAACAAGATAACAAGATCCAGAACACATTGCTAAGTGCTTTTTTTTTTCATTTTTTTTTAAATTACTCTAGACTAATAGAATTGACCACTTCTTGTAACATATCATTTCCATAAAACAAGCATCGGGAAAAAGCACAATGTAGTAAATAAAAGGAAATCAGCTTTTGAATTGAGTTAGTTCTCAAACTAGAACAACAACCAATTATCTGGTGGACCCAAATTTCTTTCTAAACGAGCAAACGACGAGTAGGAGAAAAGATTAACTATGATATACATCAGGCACAATATCATCGAATTGTATGATTGCTTCACGTGACTTACATATCATAATCTTGCCAACATGACAGCTTGAAAAAGAATATGGCTGAAAACAAACCTCGACTGACTATTCGAGTTTGTCGTAGCTGTTGCGCGTTTCAGCATTCCATGGGCAATTAGGGACTCAGCTTGGCGAGCATCAGAAACCACAGCCTATTTAGATAATAACATAAGTGTTAATATTTGTCATTCATTTCAGAGAGAATGATAAAACTGATAACTAAGACGAAATATTCATTGCAAAACAAAAACTTCTGCCAGAAATTATATCATGAAACCTCTTGAACTCCCTTGAGGACTGAATGTTGCATGCATATGTCACCTCCATCATGTAGTAAATCGATCATTTTCTCAGCCTTTCCTTTCTCTGAGGAGATTTCGAACATTGACAGATAGAATACCCTGTTCAATAGTTTTTCAGAGATTAATAAGCATGAACCTAACTTCTATTTTTTCCTAACTTTCGCAAAACCTGAAAAGAAACAAAAAGTCATTGGCTGCCTTCAATGCGAGCCAAGTATACATATATAAGCGCATCCAAAATAAGCTAAGTCTAAGATAGTCACTTGACAATCTTTTTTGGTTATATCACTGGAAGCAGATTATCAATATTTTACCTCGATAATTGAGTTCCACAGCTTTCATTCTCTCTGAAAATGTGACGAAGGGCAAGAGGTACCATACCAGGTTCCCTGGGGCACCCAAAAACGGTGTGAGTCTTCCCAGAGCCACTAGGCCCCATTGCAGCCAACATCCCACTTTTCCCCTTAAGAAAATCTTCAACCAAGGGTTTAACCATCTCCCCATACACTTCACCCTGCAGAACATGATAAAAAATATCAATCCAGATCACATTACTGTTCTTTAAAACATGAAGAGAAAATTATTACAGATATCTGCTTAACCTGAGACGCTTCAGAAGCAAACACATGCGAAAACCCTTCGTACACCTCCGACTTAATCCTCTTCGTTTCTTGCAATGCTTGAGGAGTTGAAACTGTGACAGAACGCAAATCCTCGTTTACTTGTACGCATACTTCACTTCTCTTCTTCGTTTTCAGCTTTGAGTTACTCTTGACTTTCGGATTCTTCGGCCAAGCATTCTTCGATTCTGCTATGTTTTTGCTGTTTCTCTGAACCGTGAGGGGACGGATCCTTAAGTAAACTCTGAGGTTTTCGGATAGAATCTTAGGCGAAGAATCGGTATTATTATTATTGTCTGTACTGTTAGCATTTTGAGGAAGCTCAGTGGTGAAAATCTCCCTTGATAGAGATGGTGAAGAAAGCGGTTCACGGAGGGGGATGGCGGATGAGGGAGTGGCACGTGCTTTCCGGTGTGGGTTGCGGCGGATGGTGACGGTGGGAGGACACGGCGGAGGAGATTTCATCTCCATTTTCTATGATTAGAAAGAGACTTCAAAATGGAGAAGGTGGATGTGCTATTTGTGATTTGAATTTCTGAAAAGGGGGAGGGAATTCAAAAGGGCCACGAAACGGGTCGTAAGCGGGTCGGGTCGTGTTCAATATGATCACTCTTTGGGCTTGGGCTCCGAGCATTGGTTTTATGGATAATTAATCATTTACACTTTTAATCTATGACATATTTTTATACAAATCATTCATGTTTGAGAAAATTGCAATTTCAGTTTTAAAATATAGGGTGATTTGTAATATTAGTTTCATATTTTTTGAAACAACTAATATTAGTTCCATATTTTAGGAAAACGTTGCAAAGTTAGTCCTGGCGTAGCAATATTAGTCTCACACTTTAGGAAAATATTGCAAAATTAATCCCATGTTTTAGCAAAACATTGCAAAATTAGTCTCAAAGTTTGTCCCAAATGTTGCAAAATTAGTCCCAAAAGTTACAATTTTTTTACGGTGGGATTAACTTTGCAATATTTCCCTAAAGTATGGGACTAATATTGGCTATTTTAAGAAATATGAGACTAATATTGCAAACCATCATGTACTTTGGGACCAAAAGTACAATTTTCTCTTCATATTTTTAGTATAATTATAGAAATCGCCACTGACAATCAAAAAACTGTGATCGTTTGTGTAGTGATGTTGATGTTTCTAGTGGTGTAGGTGTAATTTTTCAAAAAATATGGATAATTTGTATAAACAATGTTGACCTTTCGAGTAAGTGCATGTGTAATTATTTCAAAATCAATAAATGATTTGTGTAAATAAACAATAGATTGGGTGATAATTATCACTCCATTTGTGTACTATTTCTTGTGACCTATGCTATTTATCTATTTTGGGATAATTACATTTACACCCTCTGATCCATAGCCTATTTACACAAATCATTATTGTCTTTTGTATAATTACATAAACCACCCTTGATAGCCAAAAAATAGGAGTAGTTTGTCTTTTTGTCGATACTTTTGAGGGGTGTAAATGTAATTTTCTGTAAACGATGCTTACATTTTAGTGGGTGTATGTGTAATTAGTCAAAATATATGGATGATTTGTGCAAACAGATCATAGGTTAGGGGGTGTTGTTGGAAAAAGCTGTCAAATAGACAATCGTAGTATTGTTTTGAAATAACAATCAGGTTTGACAAACAGTTTTGAAACCAAAACACAAGAAACACGTTGGAACACAATAACACGAAACAATTAGAAACACTGTTATAGCAATAAAGTAAAACTTACAATGAGAATTGTATCGTAACAATTCTCGATTCAATGATATGAACAAACCGAATCACAGATTTTATCTGATTGCCTTGAAGAAATTCTACGTCCCGTACCGAATGTGCACACGGGTACTACGCAACTTCTTCCAAGATAAAACGGTTTCAGTTCTAACGGTATGCACATTACCGAATAACACCTCAAAACAATACTCAGTAGCCTTTTGAAAACTTAAGCTCAAAAAGCTCGAATTATGAGGAGCAAACACCCTCGGATTCTTAGAGAAACAACCGAGAGAGAAGAGAGCAAAATGAGAGAGGAATTTATTTTTCGTTCATGTTTTCGTTATCCTTTGAAGTGAGCCTATGCAGCCTTTTATAGGCAAGGCTATCAGCGGTTCCAACATCCGCATTAATTACCATCATTAGTGCAACATCTAACCACCATTAAGGCTGAAATAAATAGCCATTAACGACATTTAAAATGATTTTAAATACAGATTTAAAAGTCATTTAAACACAATAAAAACTAGACATTAAAACCAGCTGAACCGCCACATAAATACGGGAGTTTCAGGTTTGTAATAAAGCAGCATTAAAATCAGGTTTAAAATCTAGTATTAAAGCACCATTAAAATGAGTTTTAAAGGAATTAAAACAAATTTAAAACCATTTGACTGTCATAAATGCACTGGGTTTTATTAGATAAATCCAAATATTTTTGCTGCAAAAAGATAGATACTGAGACATTCGCCCTAACGCTCGCGCCCGAGCCTAGGCTGGGCGGATGACGGCGCGCATGTGGGGCAACCCCATGTTCACCCTAGTCTCCATAACACTTCAAATATATATTGAACATTGAACTTGATATAAGGAATTTAAGTTATCCTTAACTTTCAATGTGGAACAACATTGAGTGTGAAACACTCACCCCCACATACACCTTATATCTTTATCAAGGCTCCACACTTTCCCATCATATTCCTATATGGGACAAGTATAATCCCTCTATTTTTCTCACCATCTAATCTATGAATTCACATGTAATTGAACCCATATTTTAGAACAAATTGTTACAAATTTACATTATAAAATATCAATTACAAGAGGTGTAAATATAATTATCCCTATTTTTTAAGATGCATATATTTTTCTTGTATTGCAATAAAGTATATCTTGTAGAATAATACAATTTCAAAAGAACCAATGCATATTTCTATAAAATATGCTTCCAAATGATTAATCAAAATTGGATACTCTTAATTAATTTGTATTGTTAAGAGTAACTAATTTTGGTAGTCAAAATGTAAACTGGTTAAAATACCTTGCATATACTTAATTTCGCTTACATATATAACCACATATTTGATTACTAGTTATATAAATAGTTTCCTTTCATGTATATTTAAAATTAATTTATTTTATCAATTTTAATCATTATTTTTTATTTTGTTTAATTAATTAAATAAATACAACAAAAGATTAAGGGACAATTACATCGCTCTCCCTTGGGGTTTGATTTATTTACATTAGAAGCTCTGGCACGCAGTACTTGCGCGCATAATTTTTAGTAATGCCTTTTATTTTATTGAAACTCATAATTTATTCTTATATATTAAAATTTATCACTTCTTTACAACTTCATATACAAAAACTCTCTGATAACTTTTTCTAATGTATTAATTATCAAAATATATTTTACTCAAATCAATTTAACAATTAAAACTTTATACAGTATATGGTATATTGATAGTAATTATTAGGGATAATTACATTACACTCCCTCACCTATTGTCCATTTACACAAACCATCCCTGCCTTTTGAAAAATTACAGAAACCACCCCTGATAGCCTTTAAAACTCAAAAATACCCCTATTGACTTGGTCAAACTTTAATATAATTTTTGAAGGATAAAAATGCCCTTAGGGTGTTTCTGTAATTACCAAAAGGTAGAGGGGGTGTTAATGTAATATTTATGAGAATGAGTAATATGACCCATATATTTTTTTATTAATTATATCAAACTTAAATTTAAATAAATTATGTTATTAATTTTTTTAATTGAATCTCTATATAAAATAATAATTTTTAATAATTGAAATATTAAATATTTATAAAATTAGTTACTAGTATAAGTTTAAATTAAAAAATTATCATACTTGAATAAATTATTTGAAATTATTCAAATTAAAAATTTATTTATCCTATATATTATCATTCAAAATAATTTATGAATTTTATATAAATCATATCAGAATTAGTAAAATAAAAAAAAATATTTATTAAAAATATATTTTAAATTATTAATTTTTTAAAAATTTATCCCTCACGCCTGCTGCCCCGCTTGCGCCCTCCTCGTCGCCTCCCCACTTGCGCCTAGCCCCTCTTTCACTTTCGCCCGCCTTCGTACTCGTCCTCCTCCGCTTTCGTCGGCTATCTAAATATGTATGTACAAATATATATATATATTATATAAATATATATTTTTATAATATGTATAAATATATATACATATATATATAATTTATTAATTATAGTAAGATTTAAATACAAATAAACATAGTGGATAAATAATCTTTGAATTTTAAGAATCTCAAATAATTTATACAAGTATGATAATTTTAATTTAAATGTATAGCCTAGTAACTAAGTTTTAGTAATATATTAATTTGCGTCACATTACATCGATCAGAATTGATGATAACACACCATTCCCTAATGTTGTACAATATGCACGTTGTATGGCATTAATTCTTTTCGGTGGGGTGATGTTCTCTGATTCATCCGGGAATTTGCTATCATTACTATATGTCCAGAAATTAGAGGATATCGACGCCACCTGAAACTATAGTTGGGGCAGTATTGTGCTCGCATTCTTGTATCGTGAATTGTGTAATGCCGGCACCAAAGGCAAAGCCCAAATTGGTGGCCCGTTGCAGTTACTGCAGGTAACATTAAATATTTACATTTCTCATTAATTAACTTATTGCAATATTTTATTTTTGACACAAGCTTATTATTTTACAGATTTGGGCTTGGTCGCGTATCACACCAATAACACCCGATCTTGGTGATGAACGTGTAACGATGGGGCAATACAAACTTATAATAATCGGCTCCTTCCAATACCACCGTACGGTGCAACGTGGAGCAAAAAACACAACTTCACCCGCACTGTACGGTGGACTGTCCGGGTATTTAGAGATATGCTAGATAACATAACTGTTGATTAGGTAAACAAGACTCATCGTTACCCATACTTATTTATGAATATTAATTACCTACTAATTTAACATATTTGCTTTTATTTTGGTTTCTTTGGCATCCGTACGACATGAACTTGGAGAACATTCTAGCCCACTCAGATGAGTTCAACCCCCAGTTGTGGACATCAATATGTCCTCTAATCTTTTATGCTATTGTGGAAATGCATCATCCTTAACGGGTACTTCGCCAATTTTGTATGAGGCAAGACATCCCACAGGGTACAGATAGTCGGGAAATGAGCCTTCATAACATCTCTCGTAGAGCACGTGGGGGCACACACTGGGAGACTCATCACGCGTTATACGTTAGTAGATAGGATAAACGACATGAAACGGTTGTGCGCCGACCACCCATTTCCAACGGAAGAGATACATAAAATGGATATTGGGATTAGTACGATAGAATAACTCGTCGATTCATCTCATCATCTGCTGATAGACGTGTAGAGAGTGACTATCAACCTGGACATGCACCAAGAATACAACATGTGATATGTTGTGAAATAAACATTGATTCATGTTACACCCATTTTTCTCTTAGATTTAAATTTATTATTTTTAAATTGGTGCAGGAGCAATATGCAGAGGCCCTTCATTTAAGTGTGCAACCTCGACCAACTAATTTCGAAGAGGCTTTGCAAATGCATGACTGGTTTAATATCGGAATGATTGAACTTCGTGAAATGCATTCTCGTTTTTCGAGGGATTATCAACCCGAAGAACAAGCAGCACCACATGATAATGCTTCATCTACGTCCCACAGACAAAGGAGAAGCAATAGCAGAATGTCTACAAGTTCATTTAGAGGTGATGATACTGTTGGGGTAGATATAGCTGGTCCATCCACAGTGCATACACCTCTAAATGTATATCAAGATTGTTACGTGCCTCAACCGCCCCAACAAAGTTATTGGTTTGATTCAGCTCCATACGTGCCAAACCAACAACCTTATTATGGACAGGTTGATCTTGACCTTGGTCTTGGCACGAGTCAAACATATGCACTAGAATATAATATTTCACCAATTCCATTTCCAGTATTTGGTGCATATCATGATTATGGGGAGTCTAGTTCTGCAACATCATCAAGTCGGTTGCATATGAATGCAGATAATGATGATAATGTTGAAAATGAACCAATACAAAATATGGGTGAAGAAATAAGAAGACCTTGGCGCCAACAACACCGACGCACTTGTGGGACGGGCGGTCATTTTTAAGAATTGTGATTATTATAATTAATTTTTTAAATTTTATTTTTTGATTTAAATATAATTTTTTTGATGTAATTATATTTTTTGTTGTACATTTATTTAAATATACGTAGTAGTACTAAATAATAATAATATAATAATAATAATAATAATAATAATAATAAATAAATAAAAAGAAAAAATTAAAGTCGAACACTTTGAGTTCGACTTCGTATTTTATAAAAATATATATATATATATATTCGGTGAAGTCAAACTCACTTTTTCCATTGTTATTATATATTATATATTATAATTATTTTTATTATTATTATTTTTAATATTAATAAAATAAATAAGCCACACCTCTTAAGAGTGCATTAGATATTCCTATCCTAGTTCTAGAAATACAAGTAGTTAAAGGGAGCCGTAATTGGTCCTGAAAAATAGAATATTGAAGAGAATTCAAAGAAAAAAAGATGGAGTAGCATATATTCATTTAAAGACAACATTTATCCACTTTCCAAAGAGAACAATTCACATTCCACATTAAAGTTTTATAGTGGACAAGTTTATAAATGAAAACTAGATTCAACAAGTGATGTCCTCCTTTACTTCATGGGGTGGGGGTGGATTAAGTCAGAATAGATTAATGATTACTTCAATCCATTGATGACAATATATTTTTTTGTTTATCTAATAATATTTACATGTCGTATTTGATGTGTTTATTACCATATACTCATTCTTCATGTACATGTCACCATCAAAGTCACTCTCGTTGAGCTTTTATTACCACAATAGATTTAAAATCCGTGACGTTCTTGTAGAAGTAACAAGTTAAACCAACTGAACCATCTTATTACATACTTTGGATGCACCACAAAGTTCTTACAAAGTTGAATAAGATGATAAATCAAAGTACTTACAAACTTGTAGAAGTTTCTATACGACATCTTGGACCAGAAACGAAAGAAACCATACATTTTTCATCAAACTCCACTACTTGGGGGTAACTTCCAGCGAATTACATAGACAAAACACTGCACCAATGTCTTACGTTTTCATCCTCAGAACTCATCAAGTTACATAGACAAAGCAAATCTAAGCACACTTATTACAAGTTACTTACACCTAAAACCTGCCATTTTATTACCTCAAAACTCCCAGTGCACCGCAGAACTCATTCCTCAAACAATGGCGTCAAACTTAAAGACTGATTAGCTTAGGGGTCGGCATCGGAGGATTAGTGAGCATGTGAACTACTTCCCGCATGGTTGGACGGGCCGAGCTCTCGTCCTCCACGCACAGCATTGCAATCTTGAACAAGTTCACCAACCCGGACAGTGGGTAGCCCGTGAGCCTGGAGTCGACCACAGCGAGAGCAGAGGCGGCATCCGACGGGTGAGCCAGCTCCATTGTTGTTTTGCGGACCCATCTCACGATGTCGACACCATCTCCGAATTCCCCGACCGGCTTTCTGCCCGTGATCAGTTCCAGCAGCACCACACCGAAGCTGTATACATCGCTCTTCTGGTCGACTTTGAGCGTGTAGGCATACTCTGTTTAAAAATACAGAATCATATCAGCAATTAGCATTACATAAAACCAAATGTAGTTCGGTTCAGAGAATAGAAATTGACCTGGTGCAATGTAGCCATAGGAACCAGCAATGGAGGACATGCACTCAGACGCGCCGGCGTCGTGGAAGAACTTGGCAAGACCGAAATCAGCCACATGAGCCTCGTTGTCGGAATCGAGCAAAATGTTGTTCGATTTCACGTCCCTGTGAATGATCGAAGGCGAACAGTCATGGTGCAAATAACACAAGCCCTTCGCTGCCTCAACCGCAATCCGGTACCTTGATTCCCACTGCAAATGAGCCCCCTTGGATCCATGTAGCATCTCTCCTAAGCTTCCATGTGACATATATTCATACAACAGTAAGTTTGTGTCCTTGTTAGACAAGTATCCAAGGAGACGAACAATGTTGCGGTGCCGGATCCTGCCGAGAGTCTGGATTTCTGCCATGAATCCATGATCATGGCAAGTACTGCCGCGTCCGGTTAGACGTTTGATTGCAATATCATTCCCATTAGGCATGGAGCCTCTGTAGACAATTCCGGCTCCACCTTTGCCAATTATGTTCTCTTCGTTCAAGCATTCCAGCACATCCTCAGTTCTGAAGTCCAGCCTTTGGAATGCAGTGAGCTTCCAGGTTCTGGATTTCTCAAGCCGGTGTCGCCTGAATATAAACCAAGCTCCCGGCAGCAGTATTAAGACGGTAACCGATACTATAATTAAGACCGCGACCTTTGATGCATGTCTCTTGTGAGAACCCTGTGATGGGCTCAGGGCCGACGGGCAAAAGGTGCTATGAGGTGGACAAAGATTAGGATTGCCGGCAAAAAACCGGTCGTCCAGGTATTGTAACAGGCCGGTCATCGGCCTTCTGCCGGAAAAGTCGTTGTAAGAAAGGTCTAATACTGTCAAGCTTTTCATTAGCCCAATTTCCCCTGGAATTGCACCATCCAGGTGATTCCTGGACAGATTGAGCACATTCAAATTCTGTAGCTCAGAAAGACTTCTTGGAATTGCACCATACAAATTATTCCGGCTCAGATCAATAAATGTCAAGTGGGACGTATCAGCAATGAACTCTGGAATTTGACCTGTCAAGCTGTTAGCGCTGAAGTTTAGCTTCGAAAGCTTCTTGAGATTGAAAACTTCCGCCGGTATCTCCCCGGAAAAATTGTTCATATCAAGTGATAAAATCTCGAGGTTCATCAAACTCCCAATCGCCGGTGGTATCTTCCCTGCGATCCAATTGTTGGACAATGCAAGACTTCCTAAATTCTCTGCGGAAATCTTCTCCGGCAGCTCACCGGTAAAGAAATTATCATTCACTTCCAGCATTTCCAGCACCGGAAAGCTGAAAAACCCTGCCGGAATTGTGCCATTCAAGAAATTCTTCTTGATCCGTATGGTTTTCAAGGACCTGCACTCCCCCAACTCTTCCGGTAAAGGGCCATAAAAATAATTATCCATCAAAATCAACGTTTTCAATCTCCTTCCTTTACACAGGTCTTTCGGAACAGTCCCGGTCAGGTGATTTTTCGTGACGTCGAGCAGCATCAACCTTCCATTCCGACCAAGATTCTCCGGCAAACCCATTGTGAAATTGTTGTTCCAAATCTGTAATACTTCAAGGTTCGGAAGGTCGCCGATGAACCCTGGAAGAGGGCCCTGGAATTTGTTCTGGAACAAATTAATCAACGTCAAATTCTTCAGTTTAGAGAAACTCTCCGGTATTTCTCCGCTGAGGTTGTTTATGGAAACGTCCAACGACATCAAGCTCATCAAACCCGACAGCTCCGGAGGAAGTCGCCCCGTCAGGTTATTTACCTATTAGGTGGGAAGGAAAACATCGAACATTTGATGTTAAAAACCTTTCTATGAAAGTAATCATTCAATCAGTGTTTAACATTTTTTCAGCAGTAATATAACCTGAAGGAACAAAGTGTGCAAATGCTTGAGATTCCCAAGACTCGCCGGAATTTCACCGGTAAGATTACACATTCCGACATCAAGCAACCGAAGAGTAGATATAGATCCAAACTCCGGCGGGATACCTCCCTCGTACGTGTTGAAATAACCAAGATACAGCTCCTGAAGGTTCGGAATCCTAGCCAAGCCGGCAGGAATTTTTCCGGTCAAACTGTTCCCCTGTAAAGCCAAGTGAGTCAAGCTCTGGAACTCAGAGTAAACCTCCGGGATTTCCCCGGAAAAATAATTCCCGGCGAGCTTAAGAAACTTCAAGTTCTTCAACTCCACAAACTCCGCCGGCAAATTCCCCGAGAAATTGTTGTTGTACACGTCGAAAACCTCGAGCTCCGTAAGTTTCAGCACAATTTCTCCAGGCAACGTGCCGTTGAACACGTTCCAGCTGAGATTAACATACTTCAACGAAGTTAAGCTAGACATTTCCTCAGGCAGAGGCCCGGAGAGCTTATTGCCGGTAAGTGTGAGGTTGACGAGCTTGTCCAGCAGCCCAATTTCCGGAGGAAGGGTGCCGAAAAGCGGAACATTGGAGACTTCCAGAGACGTCACCCGGCCGTCAGCATCGCAGGTTACGCCGGAAAACGAGCAATGGGCTGAAGAAGACGGAGACGGCGGGCCAGCCCAGTCATGGAGGCCCGAACCCGAAGGTCCGACAAGGGATGATTTAAGCTTCAAAAGGGTTTCAAGATCCGAGTGTGCATGGAGAAACACAGGCGGGAAGAAGAGGAAGAAGAGGAAAACAAGAGAAGGGTTGTTCATGTTCATGGTGTTCTTGTTGAATCAAGAACGGAAGAAGTGATGGCGTACTGTTTGGATGGAGACCAAATATTTGTACGAATGAGACGGAGGTTTTATAGGCCGCTGAATGTTAGTGGAATTGCAAAAATACGTTGAGTGTGTGTGATTCTGTGTGTCAATCTGTTAGCTGTTTCTTCTTCTCAGAGTCTTCTGCTGTTCTTCTGTGTCGGTCTTTTGGCTGTTGGGACCGTCAAGTTCCTGCCGCCGTTAAATAAGAGTAGGAAAGTAATGTGTTCAAGCAAAATTCTAGTTTGGATCTGATATTAAATTTAAATAAATTATATAGTAAGTATAATATATTTATTACGTGATTAGTGTACAATTAAGAGAAAGTGATCAATCAACATAGCAATTGTATCACACTTACTACATGATTAATTTGATTCGACCAAATGTGATCCGAACTAGAATTTTTCCTATGTTCAAACTAGATTATGAACCGACGGCATATATTTCTTTTAAGGCCACAAATTTCATTATTAGTCCTTTAGCTCTAATTTTTTAATCTCATTTTTATTTTCTATTTTTCAAATGTACCGTATTAGTCTTTCGTGCTTCAAATACATTTTATTTGACTTAACAGAACTTAAATCACAATAAATCGAACATCTTAGTGATATTCATTAATTTTTCATGAAATGTCATTGCATTATAGATTGTGCATAAAATAAATATTATTACAATCGTCCACAAAATGAGATATAAAATCAATCGCAATAAACACATCCCAAATATCATTATAATGACATTATATCATATATTTCAATTTGTTTTGTATTAAATAATCCAGAATCAATTCATTACCAAAATCGAGAAAATAATTTATATCTTTCTACATTTATAGATATCAATTTTTTTATGTAAATAATTCTATTAATAAGGTAATGACATTTTTATGGAACCGAAATGAAAGAATCTGGTCTTTTTCTATTTCTCAAGTACCACTAAAATAATCCATTCCTCATAATTTAGACTTTGTTAAATTTAAATTTTAGAAATTTTAGCTAAATATATATGAGAGATGATGGAATATTATGATGCATTTAAAAAGATAATGAACTAAAATAGAATGAGAAATAAATATGATGGGCTAATAGTGAAAGTATGACCTTTTGGGGTAAATTAGACTTTTAGTTTCTCTACCTCGAGTTTAAACTAATTTTGTACATAAATTTTTTGAGGCACGATTTTGATACATAATCTTTATAAATTATTACTATCTTAGTCCTTCAGTTTTTCGAGACATGATCTGGGTCCATAATCTTTACAAATTGTTATGATTTTTTTATCTTTCCACTTCTCTCATTGTAATATTTTTAATCGAAAAACTATAAACAATCTCATATGATATTGCAAATGAGCAAATTATCTCCTTACTAAAAATAAAATAGCAATTTATCTCACTGTATTTTTAAAAATGAATCAATTTACCTCCCTGTATTTTTTAAAATTGAGCAATTTACCTCCCTGACCCCCCTAGACAGGGAGGTAAATTGCTGCATTTTAAAGAATATAGGGACGTAAATTGCTATTTTTCTTCAAATATGCATTTGCTCATTTGCAATATCACAGAGAGACAAATTGCATTAAACCCTTGTGAACTTGGCATTCCATTAACAAGAAACCTGCGCAGGTCGGGTAGCTCATTTAACTCATAAGAACAAGGAGCTTAGTAATAAATAAGTAATAGATAGAGTTAGCTCCGTTCGTGCCTGTCAACTAGGCAGTCACTCGCTCCCTAGCTACATTATAAAGGTATAGCATTTTGTTCCTGCCTCTCTTCGAAAACTAGCACCACTTCAATTGTCTCATACGAAAAGAGGAATTCTATCCATGGCCAAAAGAAAAAAATTCGAGCGAGCCAATAAGAAATGGAGCAAAGAAAACGGCTTCAAAAGAAAAGCCCCAATTAAGCATACGAGTAACCAAAAGTAAGATGAAACTGATAATCACTCGTTTCAAAAGAGAGAAGTTAGGGCTTATAATGATCGTATTTTTAATCCAAAATTTAATAATTAGATCAAAATTATAAATAATTTAAAATTAAAAACCAAAATCACGTATCAAAAAATTCAGGGAACAACAGCGTAATTACCCACTTTTTGAAAATTGCATACATGCCAAACACTGCCCTGCAAAATAACTAAAAACCTAGTCCTAGTGCAAGTAGAGTGTGTCCATTGACGGCGTGATTCGACGGTTTGAATGACAGCCTCATTATCACGTAGCTGACCGCCTTCGCCCTCGCGTCAGGCCTTGCCTTGTACGTACGACGTGGACAGGGAACGTCGTCGTGTCGAGCTTATTTACCCCAATACGACAGAGTTTGGTGCCGGGTCGTGGGCCATGTGTGGGATGAGACATTTTTTGTGCTTTTCCGATAAAAGGGTTTGGGCAAATGGGTCCGGGCCAAAGGGTGGGTGTGTCTCTACTCAAAAAGACATATGTACCCTCTCTGACTCTATTTTGGTATTAAGTAGAAAGTCTACTCATTTTTTTGTTTGTTACTAGTTGGTCTGATGGTCTCCAACCAATCACCATCCGTCTGATTATGGGGCCCACTCACTATTGGTCGTTGCCCTTTAGTTTAGTCAAGGGAAAAAGAAACAATTTCCCCATTCTACTTTTAACTCGTAGGAATTATCAAATTTTAATCTATCAAAGTTATGTAATTATAGGGAGATTATTTTATTGATAAATACGATGTTTGCTTACATTCAACAAATAGATTCATGTATTAGCAAGATTTATGATATTTGTCGATATGAAATACAAAAATGGAATAAAAATTATATTTACTATCAACTGACTTATAATAAATTTATTATAGGTTAAGCAAATATTTTTTGACTATGTAGATTCAAAAATTACAATAGATACAAAATTCATTAATTTCTTAATGTCGCAAGCCCAAAAACACAATTACTCCAAATATGACAGAATTCATATCGTGTTTATGAAAAATCAACCTGATTCGGGTTGAATATGCGATCTCTCTAAAGGTCTTAATTCGCAATCCTGGAGTGGTCACCCAGATGCTAAGTGGTTTTGAGAAGATGAAAGCACGTTAGGCTTCCAGGATGGTTCCCGACGAAAATCCTCCAATGCTTAAGTCAGCTCATGTTCGAGATGATAATTGACAATCATAAGTGGTAATTGCGGTAGAATGTAATGAATGTCTCTTACCATAACTGTAGTGGAATGTGGGTATTTATAGGCTCAAATTGCCCACTTGCATGATCCACATGGTGTCATCTCAAGCTTTGAGTTGTCTGTCGATGTAGGGTCTTGATCGGGCCCTCAACTGGGTCATTGGATCGAATCGGATCGTGTGTCCCGTCATTTATGTTTTTTTCTAAACGAATAAGGTGTATTCCATCACAACCATTAGATATTAAGGAACAAAACATTGAAAAACAGAATCTCGTAACGTAAAATAAAAAAAAATAAAAAAAATCATACTTTAATAATGTGTAGATATTTGACCCTATTTGATTCAAATATCTGAAGACCAAATAGCATACTTTTATGGTCATAATTATCAAAATTGAGCTGCATAGTCATCCCTTTACAAAAGGAGTCTCAAGCGCAGACTTGCTCAAATAAAATAGCCATAGATACCATCACACCAAACTGCATGTCAACTGTTTGATAAAGTGCCTTTAAGAGGGAATTGGTCCTCACAAGTTAGATTATTGAAGAGAATTTGGAAGCCGCAGAAGTTGTGGGGGAAAAAGGGCTCTGCATATATTCCCATTGCCTAACAATTTATCCACTACCAAAACAGAACAAATTCACATTCCAAATTCAAAGGTTTTGGTGGACTCAATTCACAATAATATAAGCAAAAAAAACTAGAATATGAAGAGAGTGATGTGAAGAATAAAGAAAGAGTATTGTTTTTTTTTTTTTTTTTTTTTTTTGTTTCCACAAGAAGAAGCCCCATTTTGGGTGATGGCCATAGGTCTATTTGCATTTGTGGGTAGGAGCATATGCTTTGTTGTTCCGTGAACGTCAGAGGAGGCTTTAATTGCTCTGCTGGGTTGAAACTTCACAATTAAAAAGTTTTGTAAGCTTGATTCTGTTGGTATGTGTATCAGGTTTACTTTTACAGTAATGGATGTATTTTACGTTTGGAAGTTGAAAAGGATGCCCTTTTTTAGGTAGGCAGCATATTGTGAGAGATGCTGAAGTATTCATAAATTTGTGGAAGACAACTACAAAGTTCTGTGGGTGGAAATCAGGAGCTTGAATTTAAAATTTCGTCCTTTTCGTATAATAAGAGATGAGTGATGTAAATGAGTGGGTTCTTTCTGAAATTGAATTTATAATATAGTCTTACAGAGGTCCTTCCTATTAATAAATAAATAAATTGACGGAGCTCCATGTTTTGAAATGAAAATTGAAATATTAATGGGTATAAGCACTTACTATGCTTTGTGCAATTCAAGATATAGGCCATGAAATTGATTACTTGTAATTTCATCTTATCTCATTTTAGTGAGAGAAAATGGGATAATATAAATTTGATTGAGATGAGATTGTTTTTAATAGATGATTAGGTGCAATGATGGTAGTTGATATAATGCGTAAAATGTATTATATAAGAGCGCAGTTAAATACAATTTACCTCCCTTATGTTATCTATATGGTTCAAAAAAACTCTGTGAAAAAAAAAAATTACCTAAAAAATTATGATTTCAATGATGAAGCAACAAAGCCCTGAAATTTGCGGCGTCATCCATGCACCCTAGACGTAATTTTTCTCATATTTTGTATATAAATCAACCGTATGATTTTCTTGATTTAAACGAATGGCCCAAATCTAATATTCTTTTATATTATATATAAATACATATATACATATTCTTTATACATATTATTATTTGGTCTATATATAAATATTAAATATAAATATAATATATATATATATATATATGTAGAGAGAGAGGGTGAGATGACGGCTGGGCAGGGGAGGCGATAGGTGGCAAGGTGGATTGGGAACGGATGAGCAGTCGGGGGGGGGGGGGGGGGGGGGGGGAGGGGAGGGGGGCGATGGGCAGGGGAGGTGGGAAGAAAATGATTGGGGGCTGGGGTAAACGATTGGAAGCGAAAAAAGGGGTGTGGGAAAAAGACGAACGGGAGGGGGAAGGGGCGAGAGAGCTGGCGAGGGCAGAGGGGAAGGGTGGGGACCGAGGAGCCGACAGGGGAAGGGAGGCGCTGACGGGGAATGGTATGAGGCAATAGGGGCATGGGGAAAGGGGGAGGGCACTAGTGCTGGGAAGAAAAAGATAATATGGATTTTTTTGTATTTTTTCCTCTATTATTTATATGATTATAGTTAATTTCGAGCAATTAAGGCGAATCTTCGTACACCACTTTGTAGGCAACAAACGATACCCTAAGAACCCAGGTCATCTTTTTGCGATTGTTCAAGAGGACAAGGAGTCCCTAAGAAGCTATATTCAAAGGTTCACCAACGAAATATTGGATGTACCGAACATGAGCCCCGAATTCCTATAAGGTATTTGGCACAAGGACTACGCAATGGAGGATTGTCGGATTCTCTTGTAGGGGAACCTGAAACTTCCTAGGATGGGGGGAAGGGTGGGGACGGAGGAGTCGACAGGGGGAGGGGGCGCTGATGGGGAAAGGTGTGCGGTTGTAGGGGCATACGGAAAGGGGGAGGGCGCTGGTGTTGGAAAGAAAGAGATAACATGGATTTTTTTTTCTTGCCTCTATTTTCATATGATTTTAAATTTATATTATTTTATGATATATCAATACATATATATGAGATGAATTTTCGGGCCTTTGATTGGGTTGATGCAATTTATGCCATAGATTTAAATGATTTAATATGGATCATAGATGTTATTGATGAAATTTGAACCATCATTTTGTATTGATCAAGATCTAACGGTTTTAAATAAAGGTATAAATATTATTTCATAATTAAAAAGGTAAAAAGAATATAGAAAATGGCGCGTGCAATACAACTGTGGGGTGGAGGGGCTTCTTTGCTTCATTTTTGAAATTACAAGAAAGTATTTTGTTTTTTGTTTTTTTTTTCACAGGGTCATTTTGAACAATATTGATGACACATGAAGGTAAATTGCATTTAACCCTATAATAACAGCCATAGTTCGAGTGGTAAAATATTTTTTACCCTAAATGCTAATCCACATACTCAGATCAAACTAGACTACAAGACATTGTCTTGATTAAATCATGTGTGTATGTGTCTCTCATCACGTTGAAGATCACCCACACGAACATTTTTAAGATCATCCGATGCTGGATCTGGCTCTAATTCTTGTACAAACCCAATAACACGCGTTGTTCACCTTGGTGTTACTTCCAAAACAACTAATTCGTTACACACTTCAAATCCATGGAATCTTTGGTGATGCTCCAAATAAAAGCATGGAGAGAAGTATAGAGAGGTGATATTGGACTTTGGGGGGGGGGGGGGATTGTGTTCTGATAAGCTCACTTGTGTCATATGATTATAGTCATGTATCCTATTTATAGGTGTACTAAATTATTTTTACACTTTGTCATCTATTATTATTTTTTCTATTTCAACTTACCATATGGACTATGCAAAATTTGCAACTTACCATTTATCTCCATTTTTCAGTGAAATTTTATATCGAAAAATGAAAATAGATGGTAAGTTGCAAATTTTGCATGGTTCATATGATAAGTTGAAGTAAAAAATAACAAATTGTAAAAAAGATCATGGTTTGAATGGCAAAATATTTTTGGGTAAATTACATTTACCGTTCGAATTATGTCCGTTTTTACGCTTTATCATTTTTTTTATGTCAATTTTTCATTTCAATTTTGCAAAATTTGCACTTTGTCATATACGACCATTTTCTTGTCAATTTTTCTACCAAAAGAACATCACCTACGAGGCACATGTAAAAAACATCACATCACATTGCCCTTAAATATCACATATATACTGCATATGATGCTTTTCCTATAAAGAAAATTCGATTGAAAAACGATCATATATGACAAAGTGCAATTTTTACGAATTGATATGATAAGTTGACATAAAAAATTAGAAAACGAAATGTAAAAACAGATATAATTCAAAGGACAAAATATAATAAAACCAATATGTTTTACCCTATTTATTTTATGCATTTACAATCACCCGTTGGTGTCTTGGCTTATTTATTTTTTAAATTTAAAATAAAAAATAACAGAATTAATATTTAATTAAAATATATAACAACATTAAGACTAGTCGAACTCATAGAGTTCTATTTCACCAATTTTATTTATTTTTTTATAATTTTATACTAAAGTTGTTCGACTTCAAATTTTTAAAGTCGAATTCATAGAATTCAACTTTTGTTATTTTTTTTTATTTCGACTTCTTCTATTTTTTTTATTTTAATAATATAAAATATAATAGTTTTTAATTATTATATTTACAAATTAAATAATAATTACTTTTTTAATAAATTTAATATTTACACCAAAAATAATAATAATTACAATTCTTATAAATAATCGCTCATCCCACAAGTGCATCGGTGTGGTTGGCGCCGAGATCTTCTTATTTTTTAACGCACATTTTGTATTGGCTCATTTTGTTTATCATCATCATTATCGGTATTAATATGCAACCGACTTGATGATGTTGTAGCACTTGACTTCACATAATCACGATATTCACCAAATGATGAAAATGAAATTGGTGAGACGTTATATTCTAGTGCATATGGTTGACTACGTACCTCAACCGTCCCAACAAAGTGATTGGTTTGATTCAGCTCCATACATGCCAAGCCAACCAAAAGCTTATTATGGACAGGTTGATCTTGACCTTGGCATGAGTCAACCATATGCACCAGAATATAACGTCTCACCAATTCCATTTCCATCATTTGGTGCATATCGTGATTATGTGGGGTCAAGTGCTATAATACCATCGAATCGGTTGCATATTAATACCGATAATGATGATAATGAACAAAATGAGCCAATACAGAATGTGGGTGAAAAAATAAGAAGATCTTGACGCCAACGACACCAACGCACTTGTGAGACGAACGGTTATTTTTAAGAATTGTAATTATTATAATTTTTTTATATAAATATTAAATTTATTAAAAAATTAAATTATTATTTATAATTATAATAATTAAAAACCATTATATTTTATGAATTCTATGAATTCAACTTTAATAATTTGAAATCGAATTCACAAAGAAGTCGAACTCTGTGCATTCGATTTTAGTATAAAATTATATAAATTTTTTTTTATGAAGTCAAACTCTTGATGTTATATATTTTAATTAAATATTATTTTTATTATACATTTTATTTTAAAATAAAAAAATAAAAAAATAAGCCTTGGTGTCTTTAGGTTTGAAGAACATGATGATGGGGTAGGTGAGAAAAAAACAATATAGGAGAAGGAACTAGCTACATCTTAGGTCATGATGAAGTAGTTGTAGTAGCTAGAGTGACTGACTGGTGAATTGGTAATGATCCCCTATTTTTACTAAATACGGGAAATTAAAGCTATTGGCTTATTTGTCAGTTCAATCAGAACTCTGATAGCTATGGTGATGATGATGATGATGAACAAGACGACTGCGTCTCCATGATACTGCGATGAGCCCGCATTTCAATGTTTAATCCCACCCCATCCCATCCCCACGATTTTCCAGCTCATTTCCTCTCAACCGTACAATAATGAGAATCCTTCACTGTGCTCAACTTCTCACACATGTCAAAAGTTTCCACCTACAGTCCCGAAGAATTTACACCTTCTCATGCATATCTATTTTCCTGTTTATTTATACCATTTATTATTTGTGAAGATTTTAAAATAATTAATTAATGTTATGCATTAAATGAATTAATTTTAAAAATAACGATTTTGTTAATAAAATTCTCATATTTCAGTCACTTAATTTGATTAACAATTTTCTATTCGTCCATGTTAAAATTCAAAATATTTTAATAATTGTAATAAGTTATTTATTTTGGTTCCTTTTCTTTAACTTAATTTAACAAATACATAATTAGTTAGTCATTATTGATTTAAAAAGTCGTATACAGGCTACTTTGTGCACGGGGTAAATGATTAACTGATAAATGCATAATTTATTATATTATATTTACTTGTTTATATATACTAATGATTGGAACACAAAGTATGTGTATAAATTTAAAGTTTTATCCTATTTATTTAATTAAATGAAAAAAAAATAGATAAAATGAATAATTAATTAAAATTAATATAATTAATTAATTTTTAAGTGTGTATGAGTAAGATATTAGTAATACAACTAATTAATCTAAACGATCTACGTTCTATCAATCATGGTAGTTATTCTAAGGGCATATTTACTATCCATGATTAGGCTTAATTTATAGCTTAATCACTCACAAACTTATATTTACTTAAAAAAATATGGGCCCTTGATTTGAATCAATGGCCCGTTATAATAAAGGATAAATCAATTATTTGAATACCACTTCTTGAGGTGGTATTCAAATCATCCAAAAATTGAGTCAAGTTATAATTTGTGCATTGGTCCATATAGTCATTCTATTTAGTTTAATATCCTCAAGTCTAAAAAATATTATAATTTTCCCTTAAAGTCAGTTTATATTAGCCTATAATCCTACAACATATCATAGTAAGTAAACAAAATATTATATTAGCCTACAATCATTTATCACAAACAATATCATTCATTAATCTATACATCATAATCACATCCAAAATAGTAAACATGCCCTAAAGGTCCCTCTTCGATAAATAGTATAGATTTAACATCCATGGTACGGGCTTCCTATTATTATCCTGCATTTATCCAACTCCGTATCGGATTATAATCAATGGATTTGTAGTCGTATTTGCTATTATACTTCACATGTAGCTGATTACTATATTGCACGCCAATCACATAATTCACTTATCGTATGATCATTCGCTTTGATTTATCTTAACTCAGGTCAACTAGAAAATTTCACACAATTTTCTTGAAAAAGGAAAATCAGAGCAATATGTTAGTGAAATAAATATAGCTGTCTTTCCCACTTATGAATGTTAGCAAACAAAAATGCCTAAATTTCGATGATATCTCCTCATTATTTAAAAAATTATAAATATTTTTAATATTTGATGAAATTATGTAATTTTTGAATGGATGTTTGAAATTGTCTACTTTGCTCTTACTATATTTCTTTCTCTTAAAAAAAAGTAATTTTGTTTTTCCAAACAGTAGGACGAGATGAATGGAAAAAATTGAAAAATATTATCCACTTAGTCCACAATTTTTTTTAGAAACTTTAAAATAAATAAAAATATAATTTATAGTTCACAAATCACAAGGACTTTTTGGTCAGTTTTTCACATAAAATGAATGGAAAACCTAACGAAAACTAACGGAACGGGCTAGCTGTTAGACGATCGTTAAAAAAGAGAGTTATTGATAATTTTTCAAATAACTTATTTGTAATTATACCAGATCTCATACGAACTCGTTGTAATTCACCGAGCAAAACTTTGAACCATCACACCAGCAAATAAATCTAGATGAATCCATTCCAAAAGAGTTCTGTAGGAACAGAGAGCTCTGTTCTGAGTTGGGGGAAGAGTTTTCTGAAAGGGAGGGTAATTACTACCATAAGCTAACACAAACACAACATAAAAACTGTCAACATATAAACAAAAAAGCATCCTAGTATTGGACTTTGATGGCTGCTTACCATAGCACATTATTCACATTGCTGTGTCTCCTCAGGATGCAGTTCTCCATTGCATTTCTATCTGAATCCGACCGTTCTTAGAGTCGATAAGGTGGTACCTCTCGTTGATCCTCTTGTTGCTCACCACGTCCGACAGGTATATATCTACGTAACCGAGAGTTTCCTAGCACAACCCAAAAGGGAAAAACGAAACAAAAGAGGTCCGGATATCAGTTAGTTGATCGAAGAAGGCGAATGTAGAACAAGAGCGTTAATACGGTTTATGTATTTGTCGGGAATAGGAATGCAGTTGCAAATGTAGAACGTATAAGCGGAATGTACGTGGTACCTTGGCATGTAATAGACTTCTTTTAGAAGTACTGAGTACTTCGACGTGAACCCTGTCGTTGGTGGGCGGCTCGTCCAGCATGAACTGAAACTCCTCCTCCCATCTTGGATCCCTGTTTTTCTTCACAACCTGCCAATGTGCAACTAATAATTAGCACAAGAACACTTTGTATGAGAACTATAACTTGTCATGGCCAAGACACAGTTCCATGGTTACCAATTCACGCATATTTCTATTTCTCAGAGTTTTTTGTAAGTTACCTTTGTTTTTCGTTCCTCCCCACGAAACAGTACACGTGCCGATGGGTTGGTGTGGTTCTTTCCTTCCAAATCTTGAGCTTCATGGACTATGATGACAAGCAAACCACCGCCCTCAGGCGTTCCTTCAGGAGCCTTCTGTACTGCATCTGCATCTTCAACATCGGCTGGCAGCTCGTTATCCTTGAAAGGTTTGTAATTGACTTCAACTACAAGCTGCCCTCGTGACTTTTCGTTCTGAACGTCGTCTGGATTCAGATTTTTAAGAAGCTCAAGAGTCATAATTCTTGGCTCCTCCGGAGTTAGATCTTTTAGCGGGATTACATTCAGCCCCATCTTGTCGTGTGACCCGACCTAAGCAAATGCAATCAGCCTGAGAAACCACTAAGAAAGAAGAGGAAGGGAAGAAGCTGCCGCAAGGCCAAATGTAGGAGGCAACAAGATTGAGTCCACATGGAGGAATAAGAAACACATGTACCTGTTCCCAGTCATAGACAACGAGCTCTAGAGTTTGAGCTTCAGGGTCCTTAACAACGAAAGTGAATTCCTCGTTCCATTCAGGATTCAAGTTTTTATGTTTTACGGTTGTTTTCTTGGATGGAAGTTTGTCTTCACTGAGTTTTAGCTTCACATAAGGGTCAGATGCCCCTAAGAGATCTTTCTTCCTGAGTTTCATCGCTCTGACAACGTTGACGTGAAGAATCCCAACTGGTTTCTTCATTGCTCTGTCAAAAGGAGAGTTAGAATTGAGAAATCGAAGCATCCCAACTTGGTTTCGTTGGATGTCATTTGGCATAAGACGTAGAAAACACACTTTCAACTTACTTTGCAGGATCCATGATCTGAACTTCGAGTCTTTTCGGCCATAAATACATATTTGCAACCTGATCTTTGATGATATCCTGAAGAGGCACAAAAACTATGAAGTGCAAAGCTCTGGGGAAAAAGCTCACCAAAGAACAGTAGCTGAAATTCAGATGAATTTATGAAAGTAAACGTAACGAATGATACCTGAACAATTCTGTATACCCCAGGAATGGACATAGCATCAGCACCTAGCAGCTTTACTCCAAAGTCGACATGAGGCTACAAAGAGAATACAATGAACAAGCATTATAAGACCTGCAATCATCACCTAAAACTATAGATCGTTTGACTTGATCGATTGCCTATAATTCTCGTCTTTCCACCAAAAACCGACCATGCCAACTCTAAGCAGTACTCCATATATTTAGATAATTTGCATGATTTTACATGAACCGTGCCCCAGCCTTGATCAAGAATGCTATTGATAAAACATTTACTAACAGAGGGGAACCTGTCAAAACGCACCTTCTCCATTAGAGAAACGTGTATATTAGCAAAACAAGGAAAGCTTGGAACCAGCGGCTTTAATGTGATTCGTGGGCAAGCAAATACTTGCAAGTCAAGCACCTGAAATACTCCAAAGGGAAAAGGAACCACTCAGAGTCAGAAACCTCCGATAGTTCTACCTGTCTCTTTGATTATAAGCAAAAAGAGGCTTTAAAAGAAAAGACACAATCTGAAAGTCTCAATATTCTGCATCATCATATCAAGAATGATACCTGGACGGTAGCTCTCAACCCAAATGCCTTGACCGCAACAAGGATGTTCGGATTAGCTGCCCACTTCAGGCCTAGTTCCATTATCACTTCCTTTTCCTCAGTGTTGTATACTTTCATTCCTGACATATATACAGGGAGAAGAGAAGTTAAAAACATCAGGAGAATGACTAATAAGAACTTAGACACAAGTCATTTTCATAGGAGGAGATCACTTTAAACATAAAGTGTTCCCCAAGAACTGTGGAGATTTTCTCAAATAAGTATCCGCAATGATCAGCAACTATGGTCTCGAGTGGATGGGTATGAGTGAAAGATAAAGTGACAAGCATAAAAATTGACCAAAAATATTCGTAATCAAAACATTCATCTTGACAAATTACATGTGGATGTAAGTGCAAGAAAGAATCAGTAACAAAACCTTCAAAAGTAGGCGGTAGGCAGCCCAAAGTTAGCGTTTCAAATTCTACGGAATCAATTTTGTATTTCGGAATTTGCTCAGCTATGATGGGTTCTGCTATTTTCTTTGCCATCTTGCAAATTGCCTGAGGATCTCAGAATGTCAATATTCCATCAGAAATAAAAAATTAGAGCCAAAGCATAATGTAAACATACCTTATCTAAATAAGGCCACATATACTCGATGAATTTGTTTAGCCAATCAATCTGCAGAAAGATGAAACTCGAAACTATGAACTATGAGCACCAAGATAAAATGTCATTGTTTTCTTCCTTGAAAGTTTCTGGAGACCATGACAATGGAACTCACCCGATCATAATCTGGATTCTTAATCCAAATAGGTATTTCTGGGAGTAGCTGTTGCAGACTTTTAGAATCTTTTTCAACTAATGGACGAACCTCAGGATCCTGCCGAGAGACCCATTAGGAATAGATAAAAATGAACTCATTTACACTCTTCATTGTATGACAATACAGGAAATCTGCCTTACAACACATGAAAGCCACCAATTGTTGACTGCTTAACACTGTACACATAATTCACATTCTTAGTTGTTCTCCAAGACAGTATTTTCAACTCTTTCCAGATTTATAGACAGTGTCTTCTTTCAAGAGATGAAACTCTGTTAATAGTATTACGGGTTAAGAGGTTAAATACGTAATAGGATACCATTCCACCAAGATATAATTCCAGCAGAATTGAACTTCGAAACTGAAGACTCCAAGCTGTTCTTCTGAAAGCTAAAAGATCTCTTATTTGTACTAGTTGATGTGGGTAAACTTCAAGCTCTTGAATCAAGCAAAACATATTTCCTATATCTCCCCTTTATAATCTTTCGACTCGTAGGGCTAGAAACTTTTAAAGAGCATTAAGTAAATACAAAAAGCTTCAAATTTAGGTCCGAACGACAAATGTAATCATCCAGGCAGTTTGCATCCACAGAAATAGCCGTCCACATAGATAACAAAAATTCTTCAACTCTACTCTGCTGCTAAATCCACTGAGACTCTTTATATTACCACAAGATTCACTATGGAATAACTGTTGTACAAACCGCTCACTGACAAAAATCGAAATTGAGGACGAATATTTTCTTGAAAGAATGCAACAAAATTACATTGTCATCAACAGTTACCTTAGGATCATACTATCAGGAGCACTTACCAAGAGAAGCAAACATCAAAGCTCAAATTTTGGTACCAATGAGAAAAGATTCACATAAACAAGAACAAACAATAAAGCAGAAAAAAAGCAAACAACATATAAGATGCAAAATTCTCCAATAAACACAAATGTGACACAAACACAGAATAGGCCAAAAACATAATCAGGGCAGAAAAAAAAGAGAAAACCAGACCTTCACATCAGTTGGCTGATAGTAGATAAACAGAAAGTATCCGATCACAAGCCCAATGGTAACCCCTATCCCAAATCCGAAAACCCCTAGAACTGTGCTTATGACACCCATCTCCAGTGATCTTCCCTCAAATCACCACAACAATTTCTCAAGAACTCAAACAGAAAAATGAACCCCACAAAAGAAGAACAATAATCAAGAAAAGGGCCCTCAAATTTCCATATCAAGAAAACCAGTCTAAGGAAATCTTGATCAAGAAAAGAGACTCAATTTCAAGAACCCACAAAGCATTTACAACAAAACGATCTTTCTTTCCCAAAAACAAACATTATTACTGAAATAAGAAGTAGATATTTTCATACAAGAACACCAAAAGGCCAACCAAACAAAAAGAGACAGTAAAGAAGTGAGTGAAAATTCACAAGTCTACTACGACTAGGAGATAATATAACGACCATTTTGAGGAGAGCAATAAAAGAAAACATAAATGCAGACAGCCAAGCCAATCTTTGGACGCAACGACCCCATTTGGATCCACATGTAACGGCTTTTTTTCAAAGCGCGTGCAGCGCAGTGGCTCTCTTCTTGTCGGCAAAGGGGGGTAACGTACTATAACGTCCTCATGTTTTTAAAACTCAGGTGGGAAAAAAATATCCCCTTCTATTCTGTTGGATATATGGGCTGCCTCAAGAATCAGTTTTTCTTTCTTCATCAGCACTTTCAGGATTAAAAGACAAAACGATGTTACCAAGTTAAGATTTTTCTTATTTGGTCTTCATAATGGCAAGTAATTAGATGCAAATGAAACCCGTTTGAAATCTTCAGTAAATTTTCAAGATTTTTTTTTTTTTTTTACAGTAATTTCAAGAATATTTAGAAATAGTAGATAGAATGCAGAATTGGGATTGAAAAACAACACATTTACAGCTTCTGTTGCTGTTAGAAGTTCGGAGTATACTTTGGTTTGGTAGCATCGAGTTTTGGCTGTGTTTACGATAGTTTCTACTTGAATATAAGTTGAGGTGAAAGTTGTAAGCTAAATAATTATAAAAATTAATAATGTTTAGAATTAAAAATTCAAAATAGAAAAGAAATTTGAAGGTAAAGTATTTAAAACGATAACATAATATTTATAATTTTATTGCAGAAATTGGTAGAGAGTTGTTTAAAATTTTTGACTTAAATCAATTTAATTGAAGTAGTTCAAACACAGAATTTCTAAAACAAAAATAATTTTCAATATATTTTCAACAATAAGATGATAATTACTTATTTTTATCTTTTGCAAACACACCATTAGCCTCTTTTCTCGATGTAAGAGCTCTTTTTGCCCCTTTATACTCATAAGAAATTTAGGTTTTTCTATTTTTGTTTTATGGATAGGTAAGGGAAAAAAAAAGTGAAGGCTCCAGAATTTGATTTGGATCTTCTATTATAATTTAGTCATGTATTTCATACTGCATTCTTCATATAAACATCTATATACTGGTGGTTGAATCACACTTGATGTGCATGAAAAATAAGGTAGGAGTTTAATTAATGAGTAAATTGCGGACACCCCCCCCCCCAAAAAAAAAACCTATGGGGTCGAGAGTACTTTGCCCCCCCAACCTTTTAATTTTTACACTGCCCCTCCCAACCTTTTATATTTTTTGCACAGCCCTCCTTTTTGCATTTTCAGGCGACAAAATCGCCAAAATTCGGCGAAGTGAAATACACGCGCCTGAGGGCTAATATTTTAAGGACAAATTTGTAATTTTCGCCCCTTTTCCCGCCTAGAGCAGCTGCTTATAACCCAAGTCCCCAAATTATTTGCCCTAATTTAATTGTGAATGTTGGGGAAGGGGAAAGCATTGCAAATGGATGAAAGTTGCTACTGTGGTCGACGATCGGTGAAGAAAACATCCTGGACAGATCTGAATCCAGGCCGACGCTATGCCATTTGTGATAGATTCAGGGTAAGTGAATTTTTGTTTGCAAAAAATATAACATTTTTTGCTAAAGTTTTCATGTGTTTTATTATTATTATTATTTTATTGGAGGTAGGCTGTGGGGTGTTGCAGCTTCTTCTCATGGCTTGATCCTCCAATGTATGAGAGGTCGCGACAAATCATCCCTGGCTTGATTCGACGGATAAACAAGCTTGAAGAAGAGCCAAAAAAAAAAAAAAAAAAAAAAGGAAGAAGGAAAAACTAATGTGGGGGGCAATATGTATTTGCTTGATTTTAGTGTACTGTATGATGTGAAAAAAGAAGGAAGAAGTAGAAATTGTAAGTTTCTGTTTAGGTTGTATGTTGTAAGTTTATGTTTAGGTTGTATCTGTTAAGGAATTGTAAGTTTCTTTTAGGTTGATTATGAATGAAAATATAAGTTTGTTTACTTGTTGTTAGTGCCCTTAAAATATCTGTGCAATTGCAATACAAATCTAGAATTGAAAACATTCATCCATTGGGAAAAAACAACAACAAAAACTGGAACTTGGACCTGCTTTAAGGCAACAAAAACTGAAACTTCGCATTGATTTGAAGCATTGCTTGTAATGTTCAAAGGACATTCAAAAGTAGCCAATTCAAGGCTATACAAATGTAGAAATTAATATGATATGTACTTGTTCCACATACATTCAAAAGAAGTCGATTCAAGCCTATACATATTCTGAAAACAGTAAGTAAAACACCAAGACAATCCTTCATTGTTGTTGGCAACCTGGTGGTAGCTCAAAATGGCCATCAACATCAGTGCATTCTTTAACTGGATTTGTGATGATGTTGGACATTGTTTGAGATGGAAATACAGTCGATGGACCTGCTGCACTTGGTGAACTTGGATGTTGGGCATCTTCTCTACAGTAGTGCTTGGACCTGTTGCAGCGGGAGTTTTGTCTTTCTTTTTGGCCTTTGATGTAATGACCATTTTTTTCCTTGTTTTGTAAGGAGACAATGGCCCAGTCACTGACTTTTGACTCATAGGCAATGCTTCAATTTGGATGCCTTGCAACTGAACAATGAAACTTGATAAATGTTGGTGCAAATAACAAATATCTAACATAATGAAAGTTCGTAAATTGTAACTTACTGCTGCAGTGCTTCTTGTTAGTCTAGTTGTCTTGTTGACTTCTTGGTTCCTTGCACTTGCCTTTCTTTTGCTTTTCTGTACAAGAGTGGACTACATCTAGAATACTCTTTTGAGCCATCGACTCAGCTTTGTACATTTGCGCAACGACAAACTGTTTTAAAAAAATTTAGACACTAATGCAATTTTATCTTTGCCATATCGAGGGCTTGGAGAACCTTCATAATCAATCATACGTCCGGATACATGCCTAATACTCCACATAATCGTAGAAAATATCTTGTGTTTTCTGTCCTTATCATTGCCTGATAGATGACTCATTTCTGGCTATAAATATATTCTTATTAACTCTAATAATCAATATTAAAGCCACTCTTTCGATTATACGAGTGATCCCATCTTCTATATTAACAGCCACTCAGCACATTCACACATACATACAAACACTACATCAATATACTATCACTCAGTTTAAACAACAACAACCCCAACACCAAATAAACAAGGTTTCACAGTTCACAAGGTTTCACAACTTCAATAAACAAATAGAATAGAATATACCCAACACCATTCGATTAAACAACAGCAACCCAACCATATTCCAACCACATTGCATCCTTAACCATAAAAACCAAAAAGAAATTCGAAGAAAGTACTTACCATAGTCGGGCGCCTGTCTTCCAGGTGGTATTCCATCATCGTCTCTTCTTAATCTCCATCCTATTACTGCAGTTCTCTCGTCGCCTCAACAGTAAAAATTTAGGTCAAAGAATTGGGGGATAAAATGTTAGGTTTTTTTTTTTTTTTTTTTTTTTTTTTTTTTTTTACCGTTGGTGTTTTTTTTACTGATGGGTGAGGAAAAGGGGCGAAAATTACAAATTTGCCCTTAAAATATCAGCCCTCAAGCGCCTGTATTTCACTTCGTCGGATTGTGGCTAATTTGTTGCCTGAAAATGCAAAAAAGGAGGGTTGTGCAAAAAAATATAAAAGGTTGAGAAGGACGGCGTAAAAATTAAAAGGTTGGGGGGCAAAGTGCTCTAGACCCCATAGGTTGGGGGTGTCCGCAATTTACTCTTAATTAATACTTAATTTATTATATAACATTGATCATATATACTAAATTTATTTTTTATTATATATATCACTCCTGATATTCTTTTTAAATTAAATAAATAATTGTGGTGAATTATCATGAATTTAAAGCAAATTTATTTACAAAAAGCATTATAAAATTTTAAAAATATGAGATAAAGGGGAAAAAGGAAAAAATTCACTTGTCATGTCTTTTTATACACGAGGTTAGTTTAGTCAATACACATAATACATATTAAGATAGTTACTCTCCACTCCTTAGCCTTAATAATATTGCAAAGATATTTTAAAAAAATCTATATATACAAAACATAAATTTTATCATATAGTTCCCAAAAAAAAAAATATAATATATTTATGTAAAATATAATATGAGACTGAATTTTAGTCTATTTGGTTTTGATAATTATCATTCTTTTTTTTAATTTCAATTCGGTATTCAGTAAATCGAAATTTTTGTTAAAAAATAATTAAAAATAAATATTAAAAATTACCATTACACTTCATATTTAGTTTCTTCTAGTAAATCACACAACAAAAAAGCATTAAATAACTAATATAACAGAAAAAATTATTTTTTTAGTCCGCTAAGTATGTCCAATATTAATTTTAGTCCGGTAACTATGTCCATTTTTTTGAAGTCCAGTAACTTTCAAAAATTGATGAGATTTAGTCCTCCGGTGGTCGATTTTTAATTTCTTGGCCGAAAATATTATATGGTATGCCAACTGGATATATTTTGAGAATTTTTAAGTCTACGTGACAATTGAAATGAGGTGGATTTAACTTGAATGCCATCTAATACATGTGGTTGTATACATGGCAACTAATACATGAGGTTATACACGTGTATAAGTTTTCGAAAATTAACTAATTAAATAGTTGTTACGTGTGCATTTTTCGGCTAATTTTCAAAATATCGCCGGAAAATTGAGTAAAAAACATAATTCGGACTAAATCTCATCAATTTGATAAGTTACTGGATTTTAAAAAAAATGGGCATAGTTTCCGGAATAAAATTAATATTGGACATACTTAACGGACTAAAAAAATAATTTTCTCAATATAATAAGTATGTAAATATAAGTTGGGTGCGATTTGGTAAACCGGCCCTAAAATACTGAATCCAAATCAAATATCAATTTTTTTTTCAAAAAAAAAAAATACAATGCAAATATCTAATCGATTTTAATACATACCAAAATTTGATTTTGGTTCGATTCGATTGTTTACCAAATTGTGAAAATTGTGATAATAATTTTTGGAGTTCACTTATTTTCGTTTTCACGGTTGTACAAAAATGCAAAACAAAGAAACAAAAACAAGAGTATCCGTAAAGTTATTATAAATAAATTGAGGTATGGTGTGATGATCAAACTTATCATAAATAGCAGCAAAAATAAAAAAATAAAAAAATAAAGGTGAAGCATTGAATAATATGTTGACCTAGTTTTATATGAGGACATAAATGAAGACAAAAGCTAAAAGAGGAGTGGGGATGGGATGAATGATGATCATGGATGATGATGATGATGATGGATGATGGATGATGGATGCCCACCACATTGGCATTGCACATGACATGAGTTGGAGTGTTCTCAAAGAACATACATATGGTTAAGAATGACTAGTATTTTTCAAGCAATGTAATGTTCAATCCCAATCTCAACTTTTAAGATTGGGTAAATTACGATTACGCCCCTGAAGTTAGATCAAAATACACAAATATCTCAATTTTTTTTTGTTATATTATAATTTTATCTCTAGAGGTTATAGTTGTATTATAACTACATCCCTTATTCAAAGAAAAAACTTACACTAATACCCCCTTGAAAAATATTACACGAACATCCCTCAGGGGGTATAGTTATAATTTTACAAAAAAATAGGGGAGTGTTTGTGTAATTGGGCCTAACATCAGGAGGTGTCAATATAATTACAGTTACACTCTCTGATGTTATAGTTGTATTACAACTACATCCTTATTCAAATGCAAAGCTTACACTAATACCCCCTGAAAAATATTATACCAACACCCCCAGGGGGTATAGCTGTAATTTTGCAAAAAACAAGGGGTGTTTATGTAATTGAGCCTAACATAAGTGGGTGTCAATGTAATTTACCCTATAAGATTTGTATGCTTGTAATTATACCAAGCCCAGCTTGAAACTAAAATATTTATTAAGATTAATTAATGAAAAAGATTTTTAATTTGAAGCGGGTTCGATTACGTGACAAGTTAATTACACTTTTTTTTAATATATGATTGTTGTATAATTTAGAAAGAATGACCATGTAAGGGGTCTTTACAGTAGGTTTTTTTACTTTTATAAGTTGCAGAAATTATACGTTGAGCAGTGGTAAAAGTTTTGAACATAAAAGTTAAAATTAGAAAAAAAAATTGAAGGTTGAGTGTTTAAAAAAAAACTTAATATTTAAGATTTTATAAATAAATTGCAGAAGCTAGGATTTTTTATTAAATGACAAGTATCACAAATACCCCATGTTCTTTTCTATAAAGTTGTGAAATATGACATTAGTTTTTATACTATATTTTAAAAGTGTGGTGTGATGAAAAATATCAATGGAGAAATTAAATTAAAGAATGAAATTAGAGAGAGTTGGAGCCTGAATCACACATGGTTAATGATTGTGTGACAATTTGGAAGGTTTATACAATTACCAATTATGTGAGGCCAAGAGTAATAGTGATGAGTGGGCGTGGGGACATCAATTTCAACACTCAAAACACATCATCAGCAACATGTCGGTCTACACATGCCAATATGCCATTGTTTATTCCGTCGTCGCTATCAATCATGTCTTAACCTAATGGTTGATGTGGGGATATTATCTCAATTAATCGAATCGAATAAAAAATTTGAGTTATTAAAATTGTGGTACGATTGAATTGCATACTGAATATCGAATCGAAATGTTTATTTCGATTCGATAAAAATAGAATTTATTTTGATTTGGATCGATTTTGTACCGAATTAATTGAAAATTTAAGACATAAAAAATTCTAAAATTAAGTAATAATGTAATATTAGTTTGTTAGTTATAAATTATTTGTTAATCATAGTAATTAATTATAATCAATTAAGTATGCATTAACTATAAAATTATTTTGTGAATACAAATATTAAGATATTTGATATTTATATATTATATTTCTTATTATATTTATATAATATATATATTTAAAGTTTGATATTCAGTTCGGTTAACCGGCACAAAAAATCAGAATTGAACCGAGTACCGAAATTTAAAGTTTGGTATTTGGTTTAGTCGGTTAATCGAAAATTGCACACTTTTAATTGAGGTTGAGATTGATGTTTCATGAATAAAATTGAGTTCATGGGTTTCAGTTCTATTGAATTATATGTGGATATTTATTTCAATTATGTGACTACTTGTCTTAATTTACGTGAATTATTGTAATTTGTTTAAATTAATCCACAAGCCGTGAGCAATTGAAGACGTCTAAAGAGTAAAACAAGATTCTTGACATATTGACACCTTTCTAGAAAAAGGGAGCAATTAATTTGGAACATACGTGTATATTTTTTATTTATTAAAAATGGAAGAAATTATTCATAGTAAAACTGTCAGTATAATCAATTCTTGAAATTAGTGATTTTATTTCTAACTATACATATGTTTATTTAAATACAAATTATCATATTCGATAAGCATTCACCAAGTATTTATACTGATATCTGTATACAATATTTTAAAGACATTTGTATATAATGTTTTAAGAACATTTATATACAACACACACCAGAAAAGTATTCACTGAGTATTGAATATCTGTATACACTATATTTGCGTTGATATTTGTATCTAGAAACATATTAGAAATCGAGGAATATAATTTACTGAAGATGCCTAAGTTATCATCTGTTTTGACTTAATACCAATAATATACACCCTTTCCAAAAATAAAAATATATCCACCGGGTATGTTCAATTATATTCATATTTAGGAAGTATTTTAATGTCATACGCAAATATTTTTAAAAGTATCCGTACATTCCAATATATAATATAATACGAGTACACATTTCTTACTCTGTCTTCAAGCGATAATTACATAATTATATAAATATTCAATAAATAAAATAATACATCGATTCAATCAATACATCAATATAACTAAAACATCTTGTTTGTAGTATACATTTCTTTCTTGTTAGAAAAACAACTTAACATATACAATTTTATCAATAAATTACAAAAGTTAGTTAGGAAATGCTTGCATTTTTTTTATTTAACTCAACTTATCGTAAATAATTTAACACAAGAAATTATAATAAGATTTTTTTAATATTATTTTATAATAAACTGCTAAATACTTATTTTAAACCGTTGCAAAAAATCATCGCATTCTCACATCACTTTGCTTACGGGCCTAAAATAACAAGCAAATCATGAAAGAAGAACCCAATTCAACTGAAATTATTAGAGTCTATTAAGACCAGTCAAATATTAGAAATTGGAATTTGTTGGGCTAACATCACACTTAGCCCACAAAGATATTGGGCCCATATCAAGTAGACACCATTATTTCTAGATAAAGGATACGATCTAAGCCACCAAGGTCCCATGGTCTAGTGGTCAGGACATTGGACTCTGAATCCAGTAACCCGAGTTCAAATCTCGGTGGGACCTCTCAAAATTTTTCATGTTCCACCCAAAAAAGAAAAGAAAAGAAAGAGCAAAAGAGGCAATCTAGATGGTTAAGTTAATTTAAATAGGAGGAATTTTGATTTTAATATTGAAAATTGGAATTGGGGTTTTCAATTTTTTTAAAAATTAAGTCGATTTCGTCTTAGCTATGTTAAGAAATTTATCAAGATCTCGGAAACAATAAAAACAAATTAATTTTATGAAATTAAAATATTTGATTCTTCAAATATTTGATTCAAATATGATATTTTGTTCTCACAAATCGTAAATAAAACTTATTTTTTTTACTAGTCATGATTTTATCATTACACGAACAAAAAAATCGATATCACTTAATAAGAATGCTAAATCATAAAAAATAATGAAATAATAAACTCTATATATATTTTATATATTTGGTGGAGTTCAATATCACTTAATAATTGCTAAATTATAAAAATTAATGAACTAATGAAACCCTATACATATTTTATATGTTCGGTGGAGATCAAACCTTTGTCTTATATTTGTAATTTATGGGATTTCAACCAAACTATTATGTAAAAAAATAATTTGAACTTGATATTATTTTACTATTTGGGGTTGAACATGATTTTAAAGATATAATGAATTATTTTTTATTTTTTATTTTTAATTTTGAGTAAAAGAGGTTCAATGAACTAAAAGCCTAGATCTACGGCAAATCAGAAGGGTGTCGACTTGGGATAAAATCAAGCTTATCTTGGATTCTGTCTCCTAAGTTAAAATAGCCTTTGTTGGACTTTCTATGAAACTAATTTCATTTCATTTTTAATCACCAAAAATGAAAAAGGAAAAAAAATAAAATTCCCTACCTCCATTAGAAATAAGAATTTCCAAAATTCTTTAAATAAGCTTTTTTCTTTAAATTTTGCTCAAATAATAAAAATAAACTGTCGCATACCAAAAAAAAATATTCGTGTTTGATTATAATTACATGATGACTGCCAATCATCAACAATTAATATATGTTAATTTTATCAATGTAAAATATGTATAACTAATCAATGACTATTAGGGATAATTACATTCTATGATATGATTATACAAATTACTCATACCTTTTGATTTTTGTATAATTACAAAAATCACTCCGACAGCCAAAAGAACATGGGTAGTTTAGAAGGAGGTTCAAGATTGATTCCCTAACTCTCCCATAAAACTCGAATTTGTGACATATCTTTCACAAGAACAATGTGACACAGTTCACTACAAGAAATATAGCCTTTAACTATGGTTAATTGCTATGGTTAATATCAAATAGTCGTAGCAAATAGTCATTGACCACGGCCTCGCAACGGTTGTCGACCGTAGTTTTTGTGAGGATGGCGAAACATTTGTCATGGCTAAAAGCCATGGCGAATGTTTTTACCACGGCTTTTAGCCGTGACAAATAAGCTTTTCATGGTGAAAAAACTAGTTTTTGCATCGATTTTTATTTAACCGTGGTTAATAATAGTTAATCAATACGATCTTTAGCCATAGTCATTAAAAGTGTAGCCAATAGTGATTTTTTTCTAGTGGTTGTTTCGATTAATCGTCTCTTTGAAATTAAGTGCTCTTGTTTTTAGAGCATGAACAGTTCAAAAACATCTTATCAGACACATCACACTTTATTTAAATAATTAGTAAAATAATTACAAAATTGTAGGGAGATGAAAACTTATTTTTCTTCAAGGTCTTACAAACTTTTTTCATTCAATTTTATGTAACTCAATTACCAAGTTTCATTAATATTTAATTAATTAACTAAAAGGCTACATCCTTTGATATTAGTCATCCCACACAAGTAAAACACATACTATTATTTATTTATTGATTTATTTATTAATATATTTTCCCCATAAAATACTCATATAGCATGATCTTGTTTTTTTAATAATGGAGCAAACGTGGTCTCAAGGGCTGCGATGGATTGGTCGGCGCCCAACGTAGCGTAAGTGCTCACAACTACTCATCACCTTTGCATTCTACATACTTAATTATAAAGTTACTGCTCGTCAACAATTAATTAGTCAGATCAATGATCTCTTGGCTTACTGGTTAAAGTTGAAGTCTCATATTTCAGAGGTTCGAACACCATTAATACGTGAGTGATAGTCTACAGTACAGTAGGATTATTTGTATATTGTAATAATAAGGGTTATTTAGATTTAATTTATATGATATCGTATTATTGATCAATGTATGATTGTTGTAATAATCTCTATTAGAGATTGATAGTCGACATGATCGATTGTATCGATTTAGTTCAATTAATAATATTTATCGATTTCACTTTTAAAAAAAAAAACTGATTAGTCAGATTATGTAGTCAATAATGTCTAATTTAATTGGCGAAATTGATGTTAAGTTCAACTCTCATCTAAGCATGGCAGTAGGGCAGGTATGGGGCGGACTCGGGACCTGCCCCACCAACTCTAGCTTGGACCCAGACTCTCCCTGTCTCGATGTTTTTTTTTAATCCCATCCCACCCTAGTCCAAAATCCGCAGGGGCAGATCTGACTTGACTGACTCGTTTTCTTTTTCCTTTTTTGTTACTTGTGTTCATTGAAACAAGATTTTGCATGGTTGATCAATTTTTGTTTTTAAGTTTATTAAAATTCAAAATTTTTGATGTATTGGCTTACTTGGACCCGTCGCCAAGCTTAATCCCACCAATGTTGTGGGTATTGGTTTATTTTAATATTAATTGTTAGTCTAATGTATTAGTAGTTGTTGGTTAGTTATAGATAATTACTATATTGATTATTGATAATTGAAACTTAATGATGTAATTATAATTAATTTATTAAAAAAAATCAGATTATGTATTTTTTAATATTAATTAGTGAGATTTAAATAAAAGTGTTGGCCACTAACAAAAGTGTGCATTGATAGGATACACAGTACTTTTTCTAACGTTAATTTAAGCATTTACACCTCAGATTCGAATTATTGTTTTCCCTTTATCCCTTTTTCATGGAGAAAAAGGTTAAGCCTTTTTCGTCATATATAGAACTTTTGCTTATACAAATAAGGGTAATTTACATCTACTTCATGAGGTTTGACATAATTATAAATACCTTCTTGTTGTTTGAGAAATTATAAATACTTTCTAAGATTTGTAATTGTCTAACAAATAACCCATTACCATCTATTTTCATGAGTAAACTGACAAAAATGCCCTTATACACTGAATTATTTTTTATTTAATCTTAAATTCTTTTGGATTACAATGCGTAGAGAGAGGTTTCTTAAGTTTTTTACACATAGGAGGAAAATGCAATTTGCCCCGAGTGATTTTTCTACAGTTTTAATAAAAAATTTAAGAGCAAAATGGTCAATTTTCGGCCTTTGATTAAAAATTACAAATCTCAGGAGGTATTTGTAATTTTTCAAACAACGAGGGGGTATTTGTAATTATGCCAAATCCCTGGGAGGTAGATGTAATTTACCCCACAAATAATGCAAAAAAGTACTATTCTTTTTTCACACAATCTTTGATCAAATATTATTGTATTTCCTTTATATATATATTTATATATTTGATGGAAAATAACATTAAAATTAAGGTTAAATAAAATATTTATAAAGGAGAACCACTCAATGGAAGGAGGATATAAAATTACAAAATTAACCCTTGAAAAAGAACAACGACTACTTTGTAGGGACTTGATCAAGTTGGTCAATATGGTAATTCCATCATCCTTACCCTAATTTGAGAATAGCCATTCATGACTCTGATAGATTTAGGATCGACTTTGATCATTAGTGAAGTACTTGCTAGAAAATGACTTTTTTGCCCCTCCGACATTTGATCGTGTTGTAGACTAATCTTTCTCCAAGAAAACCAACGTCCTCGTCCTTAATTTTAGTTTGTGTAATGATGTTGATCATTTTAGGGAATTTATGTTTAATTTTTTTAAAAATATAAATAATTTGTATAAACGCGTTGACATTTCTGATGAATGATGAACAATCATCCAAAAGATATGAATGGTTTGTATAAATAAACCATAGAGGGTGTAAATATAATTATACCATATATGTATACACCCTAACAAATATGTACGACATTTATATAAGTATCCAAGTCCCAATAATATATATGATGTGGGTAAAAAGCTCATTTTCCTATTTTGCCCTTAAAAATCTGTGTGTTTTGGAATGAGTCCGACCTGTAATAACCCGATTGTGTCAAAATATGTAAGTATTTTGAATGCTTTTGTTGTAGCCCTTAGCTCCGACAATATGACTCTCTAGACCATCCTTCTAATTTGATCATATCGAAGTGTTTTTATTGGAGACGACTCCATTACCTGATCTAATGTGTGTTGTCGATTTCAAATTTATTTCTTACTGAGTCCGGGAGGATCTTACTAGAGCGGCCTCATCATTATATATATTCTTAAATAATGTGATTTGTGCTATAGAATAATCAACAAACATGGCCCAATTTCCTTAGAACAACAATTGTACCCAGGATTTAGACTTGTCATAAATTGATAAAGATGGCTTCCAAGAAAAATAATTTTAAAAAAATGTATTCTGTTTTTATGTTTATATGTTAAATCAACATCGTTGTCGATAGAAACAATGAAAAAAATAAAATAAAAAATACACGCAAACATACCAACTAACCATAATACACCAAAAATTAATAAAAACAATACATATATATAGACAAATATTATTGCATGAATATAAGCATAAAATAATTTTCATGTTGATGTTTCTTGAGATCAAGTTGGGGGGCAACTCACATTAATTGCCAGCACAACCTTAATTATATGTATGTAACAACTAATTAATCAAAAAATAATTAAATTATTAATTCCGTAGATATGAATCATGTCTGCTACAAATCAAGCATGAGACACATATTATTATATGATAAAACGTCATAAAAATATACATATACCAATAATATGGGACAGTTGACAAATCGCAGAATATCTTTTTTTTATATATATATTTTGATGTAGTAGGAATTTTAATTATTAAATTAATTATTATTATTTATTATTTGAATATTCTACGAAAACTTAATAATAAGGTGATTGCGTCGACCGGCACCGACCATAATTAAATATTGCCTGACTATGATCGAAGCAGCTTCCTAAGAATATATTTGAGAATTTCGAGGTAATCAATATATAGGGAATATTATTATCTTTTTAGGATAAATTGCAACTACATATCTTAAGATTCGACATAATTACAAATATTTATTCATTATTTGAAAAATTATAAATACCCTCTTGAGATTTTAACTAAATGCTTGAAATTGAATTTTTTAATAGAATTATAAAAAAATCAGCTGAGGCAAACTGATTACTGCTCATTTGTGTAAAAAACTTAAGAAACATCTCCTTGCGCATTGTAGTCCAATTTTTTTTAAGAATTAAATAAAAAATAGTTCAGTGAATACGGACATTTTGATAATTTCACCTATAAAAATGAATGAAAATGGGTTATTTCTTGGACGGTTACAAATCTCAGGGGTATTTATAATTATGTCAAATTTCATGAGAAGTAACAGTAATTTACCCTATCTTTTTAACTTAATGATTTATTTAATTTATTCCTGATTTTACTCTCCCTCCTTATTTTCTAATTGAAAATCTTGAATAATTTAACCAATGAACCAAGGAGGTGTTCGTAAAAATCTATCTGTTTTTATTTTTATTTTAAATACATCGATAGTTCTAATCAACTAACACAATGTTATTACAATATTTAGTGCACAATACATCAATATTTCTAAAAACTCCAACCTCATCACTCAAACAAAATGATCATTTGTAAAATTTATAAAAGTGCTTAATTTTAAAAAAAGTGGATAAGTGATTAAAATATAAAAGTTGGGAGATGCATTTGGTAATAATATTTATAAACCGAAAAAAGTTAATATGTATTTAAGTGTTTGATAAAAAAAAGTTGGTATGAAGCTTATTAGTGAAATTCCTAATTGTTGTAGTAGGTGAGTAGAAATTCAATCATTATGAGGAGGGTTATTTTTTGAAATATACAAAAAATAATCTGGGTAAAAAAATTATAAAAAAGTTCAATCTTATTTGAGAAAGAAAAGGCTGAAGCTGAAATAAGTACTTTCTCACCAATTTACGTACGAATTTTAACTTAAATTAATTGAAACATTAAAAAAATCATATTTACAAACACATTTATTTAACTTAATTAAATTGTAATATAAGTTTTTGAATTAAATACAAGCTAGTTTTTACCGTCAAGAGGAAAGGGGATAAAGGTATTAAACACGGAAATCCAAGAAACAATAATTAATATTAATATCGTATCAACCAAAAAGTGAATCCCCAGAAAAATTAATTGAAAACCGATTTTTTTTTTTTTCCTAGTCCATTTTGACGTAGTCTATTATGGTGGCAGAGACTTTGAAATGAACGTGTAAAATGGGCATGTATAATACATTACTCGCATTCAATTTTATGATTAATTCTTTTAGGCATCATTTAGTTTGAGGGATGAAATTAAATCAGGATAGATTAATAATGAATAAAATATAGGATGAGATTGAATTATATCCTAATATTTTTATTTAAATTATTTATTTATAATGATTAATTATTTATTTATCTAAATGTAGGTAAATAAGAGATTGAGTTGGATATCCAATCCAATCCTTACAAGTAAACAAGGCCTTAGAATCATAATATTGAAAAAAGAATACTAATTAACAAGCTCAATTATAGGTAAATTGCATGATATACGATCCTAAAATTATATTTAATTATATAAACACTCCTGATAAATGCACCCTTAAGGGGTGTCACCGTTAACCAACATTACAACTATAAATTTCTTATCTTAATTATTAAAATCCGGACTCCTGATATTCAAATAAAACATTAATATCGATACTCCCTCAACGTTGTTTGAATTCAAGATCTAACTTTGGAAGAAACTTCATTCTTCACCTTACACCAATCACACGACAAGTGATTGGTGTCTTTCTATAAATTGTACAACAATCACACGCCAAGTGTATTGCACTTACTATATGATTGGTCCAGGTTTGACCGAGCCTGTCCGGGCTAGAATTTTTCTATAAAAGGAAAATTCTTGTCCGGACGAGGTTTGACTGAACTAAATCAATCACAAAACAAATGTGATACACTTACTATATATGTGATTGGCCGCTGTCCATGAACTGTACACCAATCACACGATAAATGTATTGCATTTGGCATATAATTGGTCCAGGTTTGACCGAACTTAGTCCGGGCTAGAATTTTCCTCTAAAAGGAAATTTTTTGTCCTGACCAGGTTTGGCCGAACCAAATCATCACAGAACAAGTGTAATTCACTTGCTATGTGATTGGCCACTGTTCATGAATTGTACACCAATCACACGATAAATATATTACATTTATCATATAATTGGTTCAGATTTGACCGATCCTAATCCAGACTAAAATTTTCCATTTCAAAAAATCAAGAAATTATGTTAAGTAGCTAAGTCATTAATTACATGTTCAAAAATACCAAATGTACATAAGTAACGTACTAGATTGGGCAAAAGAACATCAAGTTTGGGATTTGGTGGTCGTAGATACAGCCCACCACCCTCTTCTACAGGGCAAAACCCCAAATCACTTTCTCAAGTCTTTGTCAATTAACCAAATTATTATTGCATTTGCATGCATGCATGCAACCCAAATTTCCCCATCATTCGATTGGACACATTTCTTACAACCTATTACTACTTTGCTTAATTAGCCACACACACACACGCACGTATCTATGGCATCACGTCTTTGCATGGATGGAAGTCTACGTCAATGGTTTTAAAGTTGTGTGAGTGTGACCAAAATTACAAATGGTGCTTTTATGTTTTGTATCTGTCTCAAATGGTAAGTAGTAACTAAAAATTGTAATTTTGTTTCAACATTAGGTTTGTTAATTAATTTCATACACAGTAAGTTGTAATACGTCTGTAATTTTCTTTTATAGAAGGTGTAATCATGTGATTATACCAGCATTTTAATAAATTGAGCAATATATATTTGTTGGTTTCTTTAATACGTTAATATAACAAAAAATTGTGAAATAAATTACAATAAACTCATATACTCATACATTAAGTGGAGTTCAAGCCCATAATGATCTTGTTATAGCTGAGCTCAATTAATTTGAACTAAAATTTTATAATTAATTTTTCAACTTGATACTACAAAAAATACAAGACCAAGAAGAAGGAGCTCAATGGGAAAGGAGGCCCAAGAAGGACCTAAAAGTGAAGGAGACCCAAGGCGTCTAGGCTTCAACCCCCAATTTCTGGAGGGGATCCATCAAGGACGAAGGGCCCATAAGGGCTTCGAAAGGCTGAGTGCGTGGTAGCCAAGTTAGCTCAAAAAAGAACTCAACTGGTATGTGTTCGAGTCTGGTCAAGACCAACTCACGGAGAGGATAGGTTCCTTGGCACGGAGGATGCCTGAGGATCTAGGGGGATCGTTGGGTTCATTTCAACCGTCCTCTAGGAATGCGGGGACTTTGTTTGCAGAAAGAGTCCTATTCGCTGGGAGATAAGATTTTCCCAACGAACAAGGGTCTCAAACAAAGGTGGAAGGCCCCTCTAACGGTTGAAGTCTATCCGCACCAATAACCACCTTCCTGAGTTCCAAGAGACAGAACTCATTCATCTGGAGGTTCTCCCCACCATTGCATGCACAGAAACACTATTATTTAGAACATTCTAGCATCGATTTACTACTTATTGTTATGTTCTTTATCCACGTTACTAATTCTATCAACTGATTTGAGTGTCGAAGTGCTAACATATTTTTCACAAGTCCCATTCTAATGCTTGTGAAAAACTAAGCCTAAATATATCAAATTCGATTTACCTGGATCAGTAATTTTATGTTCGCACCCAACTGTTCCAGTGACAAGGACGTTATTTATTTTAATAATAATCCATTTTATTTTATTTACACAAGCCTATATTTCTAGGAAGATTTGACTTTAAACTAAAATCATGAGGAAAATAAATAAATTAATATCAACTAATCCTTTCCCTTTTATTTTTGTTGTGTTTCATTGTCGCCTAACCCAATCCCTATCACGTGAAGGAGGGCTACCCACTTTACACCCACAACGTGTATGGCCAGGATTTCTCCACACATCACTTTCCAAGAACACAGATCCACGGCCATCCTCGCCACAACGGATATTTCTAAAAATGGCACAATCCAACGGTCACCACCGCATCGGCGGCTGCCGCCCTACGCCGTTTAATATACTACTGTATTCCATATTATCAATCAGGACTCGGTTGCATCAGCCGACCGTCTACTCTTGTCGGTTAATTAGGAGGAAAATATTTATCCTTTTTCTTTACAAAAAAATAAATATTTAATAATACAATAAATTAAGTAGCCGTTGTGGGATTCTTCTCCTATTTAAAGGGCCATCTCTAGCAACTTCAATGGAGTTGTTTTTCAGATACTGAATCGGAAAACCCCATCTGGGTTTCAGTTTCTATATACACGTATAAATAGATAGATACATCTTCTTGTAGCTATATATATATATATATATATACACAGCTTTTCTTTCCTCTTTCGATTAATCGAAAACCAAGAAGAGTTCATACGGCTGTTTGAAGTTCTTAGATTTATATGTATATTCTTGTTATACTTTTGTTTTAGATAATTAGCGTAGAATCGAAGGCTGCTGATCTTGTGTTTATTTGAGATCATTGCCTGAAAATCATTTCCCTTCTTGAAATCTTGAGAAAATGGTCATGGAGGCTGTTTTATTGCATGGATCGTTGGATCAATCAATCTCTCCATACAAATCCCACATCAGAACCGCCACGAAAATCCAGTATCCGTTGATGTCAAGGCCGTCGGGGACTTTCTTGGCGGCGTCCGATTTCCAGGCCGGAATGGCCCTTCTGCAGGCTCCTCCGCCGCCGTTCCTCTCCCGCTCCTACCCACCGTACTCTCTCCAACAACCACCGCAGCCACCTCTACTTCCTCTCCCCACCGCCGCTCGCACCCTCGGCCGTGGGCTCTCATGCCCTCCTGCTAATAAAAAACCCAACAGCGGTAACAGAACCAGAGACCCATCTCTCACTCCCAAGAAATCAAAGTCTCCCACCAAAAATACCAAGAAAGAAGACAAGAATTCACCCAGGAAATCCTCTGACTGTGTTAATGTTGTCGCGTCTACTACTACTACTCCTTCGGGACCCGATCCGCGCGAACTGGCGAAGGATGTTAGAAAAGTTTTGCCTTTGATCTCATCTTCAGGTAATATGTCCGCTAGCAAAAATGGTAGTAATTGTATTAGTAATGCTAATAGTTTAATTATTAGCTCTGCTAAAGGAGTTGAAGATCAGGGTGACATGTTCTCGGGCTCCGTCGTGTTCACCGTCTCGCCGCCGCCCAGCAGCTTGCCTTTGCCCACTTTTTCTTTGAGGCCAAAGCTCAGCTGCAAGGCCGAGGTTGCCGGAATCGACACCGGCGCCACTGATAATCTCCGGCGACTCCTCCGCATCCAGTGATTAATTTATATATGTAATCCGTTTGTGTAAATAAAACGCACAAGGAAGTGTGTGTGGGATTTGGTAGCGGTGGTGCTTTAGTCCTCCCATCCTCTTCTCCGCCGTCTACCACCGCCCTTCAGCCTCTCTCTCTCTCTCTCTCTCTTGAATGTTGTTGGTGTTTTTTGTAATTGTGATGGCCTCATGTGTTTTTGGAATGAGGTTGTTCCACAATTGATTCTGCATGGCTTTTAATTAGACAAGTAATTGATCTTGAAGCCTGACGATCGATGATCAACTTTAATTTTTTTGTTTAGTATTTGTTGAATAATGTAAGTTATGATGTATTAATGTTATTGCATTAATCTAGCTAGTGTTTGTGTAAGAATGGCTCAGAGCTGGTTTTGTAGTTTCTGATTCCGACAGTCATGTAATAAAATTGTTGTTACTTTTCTTCACATTTTTGCTTTCTTTGTTATGACTACTACTAATTATGATGATTGCATTAAAGATGATGAATACATTCACCCCAGAAATTTTTTTTTTTCGGACCAGATTTGAAATATGTGTTGGAGTAATCAATTTACTAAAATGTTAGACTTATTTTAAAAAATATATAAAATTTTGAGTATTTTTTGGTAAAATAAAATTGTAAAATTTATAATTAAAAAATATTAGAATCATTGATCGTGGATTTTTTAAAATTGAAAATTTTGACAAATAAAAAGATATGGTGTGATTGGGAAATTAAGCTTACTTTTTCATTGGAAAAAGGGATTTAGGGTTAGGGTGGGGGTGTGGGCTTGAAAATAAATTTGGGCCTGTAATGTAGCCCAAAAGAGGAAACAGTTAAAACTGGTGACGTTAATGGGCCATACATTTTCCAAGTGCTGACACCACACGATAAATTTAATCAACAGAGACAACATAGTCCATGTCGATGAATGTTCAGCTATTGCTGTTGGGTTCAGTAAACTCATGTAAGATTGGATTTTTTATTATAAATTTATTTTAGGGTTAATTACACTTACATCCCCTTTGAGAATGTATAATTACACTTTCCCCCCAAAAAATTTTGAAATTACAGTTACACCCCCTTCGAAAATTCTCTGTTTACACCTGACCCCTATCCGTTAGAGTTTGGACGAAAAATGTTCACGTCAACAAAAATAATTACACAAATTTTCAATTTTTCCCATCATTTAACATTCTCATGTATATTTTTGTACCTATAAGAGGACAAGTGTAACGTATATGTATGGAGTGAGGCCAATATTATTATATTTTTTCCTTATAAGTACAAAATTATTGCACGAGAATGTTAAATGAGAGGTAAAATTGAAAATTTATGTAATTATTTTTGTTGAAATGAACATTTTCCGCCCAAACTTTAACGAATGGAGGTCAGGTGTAAACAAAAAATTTTTAGAAGGGGTGTAAATGTAATTTCAAAACTTCTTTGGGGGAAAGTGTAATTATGCATTTTCAGAGGGGGTCTAAATGTAATTAACCCTTTATTTTATTTAGAGTAAAATAATGGCCTCTTATAAAATTTGGCATAATTACGGATACTCCCTCATTGTTTCAAAAATTATAATTATCTTTCTAAGATTTGTAATTTTTACTAAGGGCTTGAAATAGTCCATTTTGTTCTTGATTTTTTTCTTCTAAATAGTAGAAAAATCAGTCGAGTCAAATTACGTATTGCTCCTCTGTGTAAAAAATGTAAGAAACCTCCCTCTGCGCATTTTGTCCAAAAAAATTATAAAAGTTTAAAAAATAATTCAATTTGCGTTAGGACAATTTGGTCAGTTCACTCATAAAAATGAATGGAAATGGATTATTTGACGGCTATAAACCTCAGGGGGTATTTATAATTTTTGAAACAACGAGGGGATATCTATAATTATGCTAAATCTCCAAGGAGATCCTTGTAATTCACCCTTTTATTTAAGATATATGTTCAATATGTATAGATTCTTTTTAAATAAAATAGATAATGTAATTTGATACACGTGTGAATATATTAAATGAAGTAAGAGATGAAATAAAATTTGTAATAAAAAAATTAATCTACCTCTATGGTACAACATTTCATCTCTTTCTAGTAACATTTTTAACTTGTAATAATATTTTCAAGTAGGTGCGTCTAATGATATATCGGAAATTTATACCTAGTATTTCATCTTATACTACATTCCATAGATGTACATCAAGTGCAAACTTACAAAAATACTTTGATTTTTTAATATATATGTACATAAAATGGTTAAATATAATTTACACTCCTAAAATATGTCACCCTCATCAATTATCCCCGTAAACTAAATAAATTTTTACTTACCCCATATCTTTGAGATAATCCTTTAAATTAAATGAAAATGGACAAAATACCCTTGACTGCTAATAATATGATATATTCACTTAAATGCCTGCTATAGTTAAATATATCGATCAATTTGCAAATTTTATTCAACTACGATGTTTATAAATTCATATTGGATTAATATAACTTAATTAAGTATAAAATAATTATTTTAAATTTGAGTGTATAAATAGTTGTACTGATTTAGCTACATATATAAATTCAATAATTTTAAATTAACGAATAAAATGTATTGCGTATTAAAATTTTACCCATGGGTATTGTAAGGTATAGGCATGCCCAAAAAGTATTACAATAGGTATGTGTTCAAGTTAGGATCTAATGTAAAAATATTAGGTACAAATCTGGGTAATAACTATTAAAATGGGTCTGGATATTGCCCACAATTGACAGGCCTAATGTGTTGGAGCTAAGGACTGGTTAAAAGGTGAAATAGTGTTAGTACTTGGAAGAAGAGAAAAATTACCTTATTAACCCCCACATTACCGCACTTGACATTTGGCGGCAAAACAATATGCTCGATGACCACTTGCAATCTTTTTGTCATTAAAATTATATCATGTGTATGCACAAACTCAAATTTATAAATTTATTTCAATTCAAAAAGTACTGACATTGATCTTTTTAATTCGTAACTTAATCCAATAATAATCTATTAACATCATAAGTGAATAAAATTTGAAGTCAAACTGATTGATATATTTTATTATAGAGGGTATTAAAGTGAATACATCATATTATTAATAGTTAAGGTTATCTGTCCATTTTCATTAATTTAAAGAATTATTACAAAAGTAAGGGGTAAGTGAAGATTCTTTTAATTTAGGAGGGTAATTGACGTGGGTTGCATACTTTTGGGATATAAACTGTATTTAATCCTACATAAAATATAGGGGTAGTTGTTATACTTAAAACTGTATTACACTTGCACTCACTTCGAAAATTCTCCATTTACAACTGTACTCCTTTCTTTTGAGTTTGAACAGAAAGTGCTGTCATAAGCAAAAAGTTTATATAAATTTCTAATTTTACGTTTCATTTAGCATTTCATATAAATTATTAACATGTTTAGTTTTTTCATTCATCAACCGCTACTTGTTATCCATTGACAATAATTCGAGGGAATAATATTTTATTACAGTTATACCCTCTTTACTATATATATATATATATTACATTTATCCCCTTACAAATATAAATATATTATTAGGGTATATCTGTCAATAAATTATACAAAATGTTGAATAGAGGTAAAATTGAGAGTTTATGTAATGTTCTTGCTGGTGTTAGTATTTTCCGTCCAAAATCTAACGGAATGAGTATAATGGTAAACGGAGAACTCTCAAAGAGGGTGTAAATGTGTAAATTTGAAAGTTCTTTAGGGAAAAGTGTAATTTTACATTTTAGAAGGGCCTAAGTGTAATTAACACTAAAATATAAGATGAAATGTCAAATTATAATAGAACAATATTCTACCGTTGAATCAAAAACACCAGTTTCCAATTGGCCATTTTTCAAGGCATTTAAAGTCCACTTTTCTTTGTCCTTTTTCTCTCTTGTTTACAAGACAAAGATGATAAAGAGAGTGATTGGGCACTTTCACCAAACACTTGGGGGGCTATTTTAAGTTAATGCACTATCAATTGTTTGTTGGGCAATGGGCCTTCATTACTCTCCAGTCCACCAGCAGCAATTAAGACTCATGACCTCAGCTGCATCCAATTTTCTTGGCTTACATGCAGATGAGCCCTACTCTCACCTCATGCCCATGATCAAAAGTCTTGTTCTTGGATCAAAATTTCAACCCCACCACCATACATTTCCACTTGAAGTTTCATGCAACTATGTCTGAAAACTAGCCACAACTTTTTGACACGGGCAGTTGGACGATTGAATGCATCACATGGGAGTGTGATCTTAGCTTTGGAAGTTTCTATGAGTGAATTTTAGCTTTGTACTTATCTTGCTTGCATCACAAGGGACGATGATCATCGGTGTAAAGATTATTACCGTACTATGCATGTAATCTAGCTGTTGTAACATAGTTTCTGTCAGTTTAAACTGGGGAGACATTGATGTCCTGAGTAATATTCTTGTTCAGGTATTTATTAGGACAACTGGATTCAGACTTGGCTTCAACTGCATAACTTCGAAAGCCCCTTCATGTGGCCGTAGTGTCGACAACGATTTTGCCCTCAGCAATAACTGAGTAGGACCGGCCACAATTATTCCACAAAAAACGAGTTCTTGAAGAATTTAAGTAGTGACACCATTCTCATGCATTGCAATAGCTCCAGGGTGATAACCGGAAGCTAAATTGTAGGATTTTGGCAAAGTATGTAACTATAATTCGTGGGAAAGGAATAAAATTAGGTTTTTTCTTTCATCATTTGAGATCATGGATGAGGTTGAACTTTCGACAGAGCAAGTTTCCAAGCAGAATGAAGTTGTAGGAACAGAAAAACGTTCGGATTCAACTGCTAAGAATGGAGAAAGTGTTTCATTCTTTAGGCTGTTTGCTGTTGCTGACAAGATTGACTATGTTTTAATGTTCATTGGAAGTGTCGGAGCTTGCTTGCAAGGTGCTGCTCTTCCTGTATTCTTTGTGCTGTTTGGTCGTATGATCAACTCTCTAGGGAGTTTGTCGTTGGACCCTCATAGATTTTCTTCAGAGGTATCCAAGGTAAATGTCCGAATGTTCAAATTCAATCTCAGAGAATTTGATTGCTTACTGATTCTCATATTTCATTTGTTTCATTCTAATTATCTTGCAAACATAAATGATTAAACGTCGATCTCTGTATTTCATAAGTTTGCTAAATGATTTCGACGCTGCACTTTTGTTAAATGGATTTCAATCTTACTTCAATGCAGTAATATACGTATTCGTTTCTCTTCCATGCAGTACGCTCTCTACTTAGTCTATCTTGGAGTAGTTGTTTGGTTATCAGCATGGACAGGTATGTTTTAGTATCATTTCCCCTTTTGTGGAGCTGATATAAGTTTTAACGGTAAGGGACAAATTCTTGATCACTGATATAAATTTCAGGAGTTGCGTGTTGGACTCAGACTGGGGAAAGGCAAACGGCCCGGCTAAGACAGAAGTACCTCGAGTCTGTCTTGAACAAGAATATTCAGTTCTTTGACACAGAAGCAGGACAACATAATATACTTTTTCACATTTCGAGCGATGCCATACTCGTGCAGGATGCAATAGGCGACAAGGTAGAATGATTATGACAAGGATTGTCTTATCAGTTCACTCTGGACTCTAATGTCCGAGACTTAACTTCTTCTGTGTCTGTGGTGCAGATATGTCACGCAATATGTTATCTTTCCCAGTTCGTCGTTGGATTTGCCTTAGGATTCTCAATGGTATGGCAACTCACACTCCTCACCTTGGCTATTGTTCCTTTAATAGCTGTAGCTGGAGGAGCATACACAATTATCATGTCCACTTTGTCGAAAAGGGGTGAGAAGGCTTATGCCGAAGCTGGAAAGTTGACAGAAGAGGTAAAATGTTTTTGCATAAGCTTCCTTAATTTGTATGCAATCTGAATGTTGTCCCAGAATTTTGCACCTTTGAAGTAACTACTATACGCTTTTTAATCAGGTTATTTCACAAGTTCGTACGGTATACTCGTTCGTTGGGGAAGAGAAGGCCATTGAAACATACTCAAAATCGCTTGAAAATGCTCTCAAACTGGCAAGAAAGGCCGGCATTGCAAAGGGAATTGGCATTGGCTTTACTTACGGACTTCTATTCTGCGCTTGGGCATTACTTCTTTGGTATGCGAGTGTCCTCGTTAGGCATGGACACGCGAACGGAGGGAAAGCATTTACGACGATCATCAATGTGGTTTACAGTGGATTGTGAGTATAGAACCGAAATGTCTGTTTAAGTGTTTTGTATTGTCTGTTATTATTCTTTATCTTTCCTGCAATAAAAACAAGCACTCCTCGTCGTGTAGTGCACTTGGCCAGGCTGCTCCCAACCTTGCCGCCATTGCCAAAGGCTGTGCTGCTGTTGCAAGCATCATAAACATGATTGAAGATGATGCTAATCGTCCCTCCGATGAGGGGATTCTGTTGCAAAGAGTTGATGGAAAAATTGACTTTGTCGACGTCTGTTTTGCATACCCTTCTCGGCCCACAATGGTTTTTGAAGACCTCAGCTTCTCAGTATTTGCCGGTAAATCATTGGCAATTGTCGGTCCTAGTGGCTCTGGGAAAAGCACTATAATTTCCATGATTCAACGATTCTATGATCCAACTTCAGGTATTTCAGATACTTTCTGTTTGAACTTGTGAATCAGTTATAAGGTTGTCTTAGGATCTATTACAATGTGGAATCCGACAGGAAAAATTTTGTTGGACGGGCATGATCTCACGAATCTTCAACTAAAATGGTTGAGGTCACAGATGGGATTGGTCAGTCAAGAGCCTGCTCTGTTTGCTACAAGTATAGCCGACAACATTTTGTTTGGTAAAGAAGGAGCAGACATGGATCAAATAATAGAGGCTGCAAAGGCTTCAAATGCTCATTCGTTTATCCAAGGTTTACCTGATGGTTATCGCACTCAGGTCGGTTTTCTTGCAGAAACCTTAGTCTTTCTTGATTGATTTCGTACGTCGGTTCTTGTTAGTGAAAAGCATTGTCAATTATAGGTGGGAGAAGGTGGAACACAGCTTTCAGGAGGTCAGAAGCAGAGAATTGCTATTGCAAGAGCAATACTGAGAGACCCGAAGATTCTACTTCTTGATGAGGCAACCAGTGCTCTTGATGCAGAATCAGAGTTCATCGTTCAGCAGGCGCTGAATTCAGTCATGTCGCGTAGGACAACAATTGTTGTTGCACACAGGTTATTAACTGTTCGGGACGTTCATCTGATTATCGTTCTGAAGAATGGTCGAGTTGTTGAGACGGGGACTCACATGGAACTGATGTCTAAAGCTGGAGAATATGCATCTCTGGTGAATCTTCAAGTATCAGAACACAAAACCAATCCTCCTTCTGACAATATTACCAGAACTCCTGTAATAAGAAGCATTCAAGGTCTCCCTGGTAATGAAATGTCACAGCAACAGTTAAAGCCAATCACTAAAGACGAGCTGAAAACGACTAATCAAGAACTGTCGGAGCAAACCTCCGTTTCAAGTCCAGTTTGGGAACTGATCAAACTCAATGCACCGGAGTGGCCCTGTGCCGTGTTGGGATCGTTTGGTGCAATTCTGGCCGGCATGGAAGCTCCTCTTTTCGCGCTTGCAATAACACATATTTTAACCATATTTTACTCTCATGATGATTCTCGAATCAAGCATGAGGTCCGACAGATGTCCTTCGTATTTGTTGGGGCAGCGATGGTTACTATATTCATATATTTGTTGCAACACTATTTCTATACCTTAATGGGAGAGCGCCTCATTGCACGAGTCCGGCTGCTAATGTTCAAAGGTCTCAGTTTCATTCTATTTTACTACAACCATTGCCTCAGATTCTGTTTTTGCAGTTTTTCTTGACTATACAATTGCTTGATACCACTGCTGTCTGAATTCTCACAGCTATGCTCTCTAATGAAATCGCCTGGTTCGACAAGGACGAGAATAGCACCGGCTCACTGGCATCGAAATTAGCAACAGATGCAACGTTAGTACGCAGTGCACTAGCTGACCGTATATCGACAGTCATCCAAAATATAGCACTGGCTGTTACAGCATTTGTGATCGCCTTTGTATTAAGTTGGCGTATAGCGGCTGTCGTGGTAGCCACGTTCCCTCTTCTCATTGGTGCAAACATAGCCGAGGTAAGTCTTCCAGACGATGTCTCCATTTTCAACCCAGTACCTTCCTATCTGATTCAAGTGTTGTGGCCTTATTTGTTCACATCTGCAGCAACTTTTTCTCAAGGGGTTTGGAGGCGATTATGTGATGGCATATTATCAAGCAACAGAAGTCGCACGTGAAGCCATTGCTAATATACGTACCGTTGCTGCCTTTGGCGCTGAAGAGCGAATAACAGCCAAATTTGCATCTGAATTATACAAGCCAAGAAAGAGAGCTCTTCTGCGTGGCAACGTATTGGGTTTTGGCTACGGTGTATCGCTGTTCTTTGCATATTCATCATATGCTATAGGACTTTGGTACGCATCTGTTCTGATCAGAGACAAGAAGTCAGAATTTGGAGATGTTATGAAATCTTTCATGGTTCTGATCATTACTGCATTGGCTGTAGCAGAAACTCTAGCACTAGCACCCAACCTGGTTAAGGGATCACAAGTTCTTGAGTCAGTTTTCGACATTCTTCAAAGAAAATCGGCTATCGACCCCAACAGTCCCTCGTCCACAGCACTAACTGATGTGGGAGGCGACGTTGAGTTCAAGAATGTGAGTTTTAAGTATCCTACTAGGCCTGATATAACCGTTTTCAATGATTTGAACTTGAAAATATCGAAAGGAAAGAGTATGGCAATTGTAGGCCAAAGCGGTTCAGGAAAGAGCACCGTGATCTCTCTGTTGCTAAGATTCTACGACCCTACATCAGGAACGATCCTGATTGATGGTGTCGATATCAAGACAGTAAACCTCAAATCACTAAGGTTGAGAATAGGCCTAGTGCAGCAAGAACCAGTACTGTTCTCCACATCAATTTATGAGAACATCAAGTATGGAAACAACAATGCATCAGAGATCGAGATCATCAACGCTGCAAAAGCAGCAAACGCACACGGATTCATCAGTCGGATGCCTGATGGATTCCATACTCAAGTTGGTGAAAAGGGAGTTCAGTTATCAGGTGGACAGAAGCAACGGGTAGCTATCGCCCGCGCGATACTCAAGGATCCGTCTATTCTTCTTTTAGACGAAGCAACGAGTGCTCTTGATACAAAGTCAGAAATGCAGGTTCAAGAAGCTCTCAATAGGCTTATGCAAGGAAGAACAACAGTTCTGATAGCACACCGGCTGTCCACCGTGCAGGATGCCGATGCCATCACCGTGCTGCAGAACGGCCGGGCGGTCGAAAGTGGCAGCCATCAGGAGCTTATAAGCAAACCTGGAAGCATATATTTTCAGCTGGTGCACCTACAATGTGATGATAAGGCTGTGGAGAACTCGGCATGACTTAGTGAAACTCCCATGTAGAGTGTGTTGGCACGTTCAAATGTGCGCGTACAATTAATTTAAAATTTTAAAACTTCATTCGAATTTGTAAAAACATATATTTTAATTAAATAAATAAAATATATTAAAAGAAACGTAAGAAAGTTATGCAAAGTTATTGAAACACGTGGAAGAGAAAAAAGATACGTTGAAGTTGATAAGAGAAAAAATTGGAGGTCGAGAAAAGAGAGAAATTAGTGAAATAATTTAAAAAATAAAAAAATTGGAGGTCGAGAAAAGAGAGAAATTAGTGAAATAATTTAAAAAATAAAAAAATAACTAACACACAAAAACTGTGATCTTCAAGTATAAAACGGTATAGATATATCCAACAAGGTTTTGTATGGAATAATTCGTGATCAATTAGATTTGTCTTTTTCAACTATTTCGTTGGTGTTTGTAATAACTTTTATGGGTAAATTATAATTACCACTCCTGAAATTTAATATAATTACAAATATCCCTCATTGTTTGAAAAATTACAAATACCCTATGAGGTGTGTAATCGTCTAATAAATAACCATTTTCATATATTTTTATGGGTGAATTGATCAAAATGCCCTTACACACGGAATTATTTTTTATTTAATTTTTAAAAAAAAATTGGACTAAAATGCGCAGGGAGAGGTTTTTTAAGTTTTTTTCACGGAGGAGCAGTATTGCAATTTGACTCGATTGAATTTTCTATAATTTTCATAAAAAAAATTAAGGACAAAATGGTCAATTTCAGATATTTAATTAATAATTACAAAACCTACCAAACCTCAGGAAGGTTGTTGTAATTTATCCTAATTTCTATTTATGTGGTTGGAACAGGTTGTGAAGCAAGATTGTGAATTTAGCTATAGTTATAGTAAGAATTGTGAAAGTTAGGAGCATTTCAAAATTTAAAAAAAAATGAAAAAGAAAAAATTTGAAATCACAGAGTTTGGGAGGAAACTTGATATCTACAATTTTCCGAATAAATTGTAAAAATTGGTGAAGAAATCATATATATTTTTAACTTAAATTAGCTTATTAATTTAAACAACTCAAAAACACTTTTCTATTAATTTATTTTCAACAAGAAAAAATTAATAACTATTTAAATTCAAACTATTGCAAACACTCTTTTAGCCCGTGTGTTGCATCAACTATGAGAAAAAGTTAAGCTAGGAATAATTATATTTATACTCTTTAATCTATAGTTTATTTATACAAATCACTCATATCTTTTTGTGCTATTATAGAAACCATTCTTGGCAGCAAAAATCAGGGTAATTTGTGCAATAATATTAACGTTTTCGAGAGTGTATGTGTAATTTTTTAAAAAAGAAGGGTGGTTTGTATAAATAATGTTGACGTCTCTAATGAGTATATTTAATTTTCATAAAGCATGAGTAATTTATGTATATAAATCACACATACTGGGCCTCACTCATACTGGGCCTGTAGGCTTAGGTTCTTAATGCAATTTTATAATAGGCCAGTAGGTGAGCCCAACAAAGGAAACATTGTCCACTAATTATTACAACACAACTATTGAAAAATTCTTATTTAAATCAGATAATGATTAAATGAATTTAATTACATCGCAAGTATAATATATATATATATATATTATAATTAATGATTTTTTATGAACGGTTGTATACTAATCACATGAAGTGTATTACACTTTTAATATAATTGGTTTAGATTTATTTATTTATTTATTTTTTTTGAAAGGAACCATACTTATATTATATTAAAAGAGTCACCAAACAAAGTAGGGAGTAACCATTCTGGAGGTTCACACCCATGCATCACAAAGGAAATCGAATTCCTAGCTAACAGATGCGCCGCAGAATTCGTTCTCCTAGGGACATGACGAAGCACTACATCATCGACCAAATTAAGGGCTAATCGAGCATCTGCAATGATATGTGCAACCCAAGAAGAATCTGATTTTGTAACCTTCAGTGTTGTGATAACAGCAAGACAATCTCCTTCAATTTCCACCGATCGCCAACCATGGAGGATGCCATCTCAATAGCAGCTAACGCCGCCAAAGCTTCCCCATGTTCAGCATCTTGCGAACCATGATGGAGATGAGTTTCCCATAAAGAAAATTCCCACGCCAATCCCGCTCAATTATCCCCACCCCAACAGCAGAAATGGATGAAAATCTGGAGCACCCGCACGTTGCAATCGGGAAGGATCCTCCCTATCCTCAAATGCTGCAAAGTACGCCATGGAAAACTACACAGTAGAGAGGGGATTAGCACAAGTACCATGCCAAAGCTTTTGGTTCCGAGACCACCAAGTAGCCCACAAAAGCACAAGAAAAAGAGCAAATTGACGTCTGTCTAAACGAGCATGAATATGCCGAAATTGATCTTCAATCTCCAAGTGATGCTGCAAAAGAACAGAAGAAGGTAGATTAGACAAAGCCAAAATCTGACGGGCAATAGGACAAGAAGAAAATGCATGGAAAAGATCCTCTCGTTCATCCCCACAATGAGGGCAGCCCGATTGCCACCAACACCGACGTCGCTGCAGATTCACCGCTGTAGGAATAGCATTGTGGCACACTCGCCAAGCGAACACCTTTACTTTCGGAGGCACACAAGCGGACCAAATGAACTTCCAACGATGGTGGCTGCTGTTCGAGTTTGTCTCACTCCCAGACGTATCGCCATCGAAAAATTGGATAGCTAGATGATAAGCACTTCGAACTGTGAAAACCCCTTTTAAATCATAGTGCCAAATCCAACAATCAATTTGAGGTTGCCGTCCTAAAGGTAATGAGCATATCAAAACAGCATCCTCCTCCCAAAAAACCTGTTTTACCAAGTCGACATTCCACCGTAACAGATTTTGGAAGAGAAGGTCACAAACCCAAGCATCAACAGGAAGATTATTTTGCGGTATAATCACCTTGAAAGATCAAGGACGTGGAATCCATGGGTCTAGCCAAACACAAGTCTCCACACCTCAAAAAATTTGACGACGCAAACCTGCACGGCTGAGAGGAAGAGCACGAGTGACACTACTCCAAGTATATGATGGATTATTATTTTCAACCGCCTCTAGAATGATAGAATAAGGGAAATAGCGAGCTTTCCACAATCGTGCCAACAAACCATCCGGATGTTGAAGAACTCTCCAAAGTTGTTTAGCTAACAGAGCTTGATTAAAAGCACGTAACTGACGAAAACTCATACCCCCATCCATTTTCCTCCGACATAAAGACGACCATGAAGTCCAATGAATGTGCTTAGAACCTGAGTTACTCCACCAGAATTTTGCCGTCTTGGATTCGATCTGTATGATTAAATAATTAGGCAACCAAAAGCAGCTCATCGAGAACGTTGGGATAGCTTGAATGACCTCCTTAATAAGAACCTCCCTTCCAGCTTGGGATAATAATTTCGTTGACCATCCCTCAAGTCGACGCTGAACCTTGCTCATGATAGACTGAAACAGCGCCCTCTTCGAACGTCCAACAATGGACGACAATCCAAGATAGAAGCCCCCTTCATTCAGCACTCGAACACCAAGGATCGCAGCAAGGCGTAGCTGTAAGCTTGGACGTACATTTCGACTAAAGGCTACTGTAGACTTCGAAAAATTGATAACTTGGCCCGAGACACAAGCGTACCACTGTAATATACCTGCAATGGATTGAAAAGAAAAATCAGTAGCTGGAAAAAAAATTAGTGTGTTATCCGCGAACAATAAATGAGAGATTTGAGGAGCTCCCTCGCAGATGGAGACACCACAAAACTGTGGTCTAGAAATCTCCGTCGTGATCAACGTGCTCAACATTTCTGTACACAACAAAAACAAATAAGGTGAAAGAGGACAACCCTGTCGAAGTCCTCGTTGTGGTCTAAGAAACCCAAAATGTTCACCATTAAGCAAAAACGAATAGGTGACAGAAGAGACACATAACATCACAAGGGAAACAAATTGCAAATCAAAAGCTAGACGAAGCATCAGGGCCTCCAGGAAAGATCACTCGACTCTGTCATAAGCCTTGCTCATATCGAGCTTAAAAGACGCATAGCCGTTTCCTCCATTCGGAATGGAATGAAAAAAGTGATTAAGCTCAAAAGCAATCAAAATATTATCAGTTATTAGTCGACCCGGAACAAAAGCAGATTGCACAGGACTAATTATTTCATTTAAGAAAGGACGAAGTCAGTTAGCAATAGATTTCGAGACCAACTTATAAAGCACGTTACATAAATTGATAGGTCGAAATTGAGACATGAAATCAGGGTTAGCACATTTGGGAATAAAAACAATTTTAGTATGATTAATGTCCGGAGGCATAGTCCTAGTATGCAAAACAAGCTCAACAACAACAGGACCAACAATAGGCCAGAAATTTTTATAAAAAACAGGAGGGTAGCCGTCCGGCCCCAGAGATTTGAGATGAGACATTTTAGAAAGAGAGTACCAAACCTCATCAGCTGTATATGGTTTGAGTAGCGATGCATTCATATCCGGACTTACTTGGGGTTGTATCAACCCAACAAACTCATTCAAATCATTCCCCGTTGGCCTGTCGGATCGAAAAAGATTACCAAAATAATCGCGAACAATCGACTGCATGTGCTCCTTCTCTGTCCAAGACCCATCATCCAAAAAAATTCCCGAAATCCAGTTTTTTTCGATGTCGATTAGAAGCCCGGGCATGAAAAAATTGGGTATTACTGTCACCACTTTGCATCCACTCCACTTTCGCGCGCTGCTGCCACTTAGCTTCTTCACAAGCCCCCAATGTCTCTAGCTCAGTCCTTATAGCCGCTGTCTGTAAATGAGATTCAGCGGTCACCACCCCTTCCCTCAAGGCTGTCAGTTCAGCCTCCAATGCATTCATACGTTTCTTAGGAGATTGAAGTTGTCGGCTCCACTGTTTCAATTCCAGAGTACAACTATCTAGCCTGTTCCTGATCTTAGCCTCAATTGATGTCGCCGAATGCGACGTCCAACCTTCTGTCACCACTTCTGCACATTCAGGAAACCTCAGCCACCATGATTCGAACCTGAAAGATCTAGCTATGCGCCTGGAAGGACGAGAACGTTGCTGGACAGAAAGAACCAAGTTTAGGGAATGATCCGAATAAGAACACGAAAGATGTTTTGCTGTGGCATTGGGGAAGCAAACCCGCCAAGGAACATTAGCACAAGCACGATCTAGCCGTTCCCGAATAGTATTAGGAGCATCTCGATTATTAGACCATGTAAACCGACCTCCTCGAAACCCAATATCAAACAATCCACATCGTAACAAAGTGTTCGAGAAATCCCCTATCTGCCAAGCAGGTCGTGGACAACCCCCACTTTTCTCATTAGCATGCAAAATCTCATTGAAATCACCAACACAAAGCCAAGGTAAAGACGATTGAGTGCTCAATTTTTCCAACAATTGCCAAGACAGTTTCCTATAGCGAACGTCCGGAGCGCCATAAAAACCTGTAAATCACCATGTCAATCCAGGAGCCTCCTCATGAACGATAACATCAATATGATTCCTAGATAAATTGAGAAGTTGTACATCTTTATCGCGGCACCATAAGAGAGCTAAGCCGCCACCTTTTCCAACAAATCCACGTTAACACCAAACATATCAAACCGCCGTTTTAACACATCAATCTTCGGTTTCCTACAACGAGTTTCAGCCAGAAGACCAGAAGAGGTTCAGATTTAATTAAACGTGATTTGGGTCAGAATTTTCTTAATTATAAACTAGGTTTTCCAATATGTTGGAGTAATGACCTATTACTGGACTGTAACATCTTAAGCGCCTAAAAATGATATATACAATCCATATTTTACTACTTATAAATATCATCAACAACTTAAAAAAAAAAAAAAGAAAAACCTAAAATGCATAAGATTCCAATTAAAAATACCTAACTATTATCATCTCTATGATGTTAAATGAGTAAGGAACTCATGCATTATCAAGCTCCATTTTTCTAGCAAAGTGCATTGTAATTTAAAAGAAAGAAAACTAAAAAAGCCATGCAATTTCGTTGAAACATATAGCGTACTCTTACTCAAGGACCTTCAATTTTCATAACAAAATATTATGCGTCATATCATTTGGCACCGTCTACGAGCATCATACCAAATGCCTTCCCCAATCCATTATACAGGGCTGATAATGACGAGTCTGCTATTATCTTCACCCCTCAAATAAAAATAAAACATTTAGAGAACATATAAACTCCAAAAAAATTGTGGATAAAACTGTGAAATTGATTCAACCCACAAGAATAATGTCCTGCACAAAAAAAATCATATTATTTCTAAGGGTAAATTACAGCTGCCTCCCCTAAGATTTGACATAATTACAAATAACTCCTCGTTGTTTGAAAAATTATAAATACCCCCTTTCCAAGTTTGTAATTTTTAACCAAATGTCTAAAATTGACCATTTTGTCCTTAAATTTTTTATTAAAATTATAGAAAAATAAGCCGAACTAAATTGCATTATTGCTCCTCTATGTAAAAAAAACGTAAGAAACTTCTCTATGTGAATTGTAGTAAAAATTTTTTTTAAGAATTAAATAAAAAATAAGTACATAAGGAAATTTTGGTCAGTTCATCCATAAAAATGAATGAAAATAGATTATTTGTTAAACGATTATAATTGTAATTTATCAAATAATAAAAAGTTATTTATAATTATGTTAAACCTCATCAAACCTGCCCATAATTTACCTTATTTGTAAAGACTCAAAACGAGGATTCTATGCAATATCTCATATCTAGGAAAATCTTTTGTAGTTCTGTATATATGTCTGTCGTATGGAGCTTCTCTCCCTCTCCCAAAGAGATAAAAATGGACCACTGAGTGCAGTGGTCTACCATATCATATCATATCATTACACACACTACGTCCCATAAAGATACAAGCTTTGGCTGTCCCAACAATGGCCCGCGCCGTAGAATCTCATCAAAATATATAATTATAGTACATAGCTGCAAACCGGAGGGGGAGGATAAGATAAAGAGGAATTAAAAGTAGGTAGGAGGCTGGTCACCAAATGCACATGGGCCTTCGGATTTGAGCTCCAATTCCATGTGGGTTACATCATTATTTTGAGAGAATTAGTTCTACTAAAAACTCTTACCAACGTTGTTAAAGAATCCAAGATTTTTGTCCTTAATGTTGCTCTTGTTCAAATTTGAATTTCACCCCGGGTTTTCTTTTTCGATTCTTGAGTTGAAATTCAAGAACTTTAGTCTTAGATCATCGTTGGTGTAATTGGTTGGTTTTAGTGTAGGGTAAGTGAGTTTTAACAACCAGTCAAATTTTAGTGAAACAACTTTCAGCCAAAAGTGCACCCCACCCCACCCCCTACCACCCCTACAAGCCCAAGAAAAAGTTTAAGAGGGAGTAGAAAAGCTGTCGTAAGGTTGGTCTTTTTGCCAGCAAAGTACAGGCATTGCATTTCCTGGTTCCAACTTCGAGGGCCAGCCACAGGTGAGTTCTTTTGGTTCAAGTTTAGTAGTGATACTCTGTGCTATGAAATTCTTGTGGTGGGAGGGTTTAGTTTCTTGAATCTCGATTTGGGTTGCATCGCATTTGAGGAAAGAAGTCTGTTTTTTTCTTCTTGAAGTGGAAAAAGGGAATATTTGGCGATCTTTGAGGTGGGAAAAGAGTGCTGGAAATGAGTGCAACAAGATTCATAAAGTGTGTGACTGTGGGTGATGGAGCTGTTGGGAAAACTTGCATGTTGATTTCTTACACCAGCAACACCTTTCCTACGGTCAGTTCATCTTTCAAAAGAAATCTTTGTAATAAATTTCCCTATTTCATTTGGAGGGTTCTCTTGAAGAGATTGCCTTCTGGTACTGATTCTTGATTATTTGGCTTCTCGTTAACAAATTGTCCCATTGTCCTCTTTGTTCTTGTTTTACAGTTTCTAGTTTGTTTCTTTGTAGTTGTGGTGGTTATGGTAGGATTCCTTTGTTGTTCCTAATTTTCTTGTTTGGTTTACTGTAGAAGTTAACCTATACTCTATAGATGAGGTATCAATGTCTATGTAAAGAATTTATATTAAGTATAATGTAAGTTATGCAGTTGCACGTGCATTTTGATTGACGAGTAAATAAGCTGAGTGGCTAGCTAATTGTGGAGATAGTTTCTTTCTTAAATGGTGATCTTTGATGATCAAAGAGTTCTGCTTTACACTTAAGTTACATAAAGTTCGCATTTTTCGTAGTTATGTGATTGGGAAATGAAATCTCCCGGCCTAGTTCTTCTTGGAATTGGGGTTCTTGCATTCTTGTTGTTCTATTTAAGAAAGAAGTGCCCGATGTTGCCATATATTAGTCTGCTGCAAAGTTGTTGTTTTGTTTGGATTTACGCAGCATGTTCTGTTCTGGTCTTTGCTACTACATTAGGTGTATTATATGCTGATAAAGATACTTGTCTCCGACGCCCCATCTAGACCTTGAAATCTCTTGTTCTGCGCTAAAAATTTTGATCCTTGGTTTGCCCTTTTACTACAGGATTATGTTCCAACTGTTTTTGATAACTTCAGTGCAAACGTAGTTGTTGATGGTAGCACTGTCAACCTAGGATTGTGGGATACAGCGGGTAATTCTTCGGACATGTTTCTGGTTTTCTGAAACATTTCCTATGTAATTCAAGCATCTCTTATTTTTTCATTTTACGTCATGAATCAGGTCAAGAGGATTACAATAGATTAAGACCCTTGAGTTATCGTGGAGCAGACGTTTTCCTTCTTGCATTTTCTCTCATTAGCAAGGCCAGCTACGAAAACATTGCAAAGAAGGTCAGAATTGTTGAGATGGCTCCAGAATCTGCCTACATGCTCATCTTGTTTTGCCATGCATTATCTATTCAGTAATCTAATGCTGCATTTTTTTGCTTCCTTTTGGTTTTGCTTAGTGGATTCCGGAGTTGAGGCATTATGCTCCTGGTGTTCCTATAATTCTCGTTGGAACAAAGCTTGGTAAGATTCTTGTTTCTTCATGTTAGCACTCCATGAGTTATGTTTCGTCTGTTTCTTGTTAGCACTCTGGCAGTTTCAATATTTGGCAATGGTCCATTCTGAGGAAAGCTGATTGGCTTGTCTGGTTTTCACCTCGTGTAACTTATTCTGGATTAGTTTGTGACTCTGTTTAGATGATCTCTTGAGTACAGCATAAGTAGGAATGAAACATGCATCCTTCTCTCAAGAACTCGATTAGATTGAATGATACTCTTTAATACACAGATCTTCGAGATGATAAGCAATTCTTTGTCGATCATCCTGGAGCTGTTCCAATCACTACAGCTCAGGTAAGAACGGCACATTTACCAACATCTAATCCCTCTCACCCTCTCATTTCGGCCCTCTGAGAAGTGAGATCTATCTTACTATTACCTTTTATAGGGAGAGGAACTCAAGAAACTGATCGGAGCTCCTGTTTACATCGAGTGCAGTTCAAAAACACAACAGGTACGTGTTTTATTAGTAGCATTTGTGCCTGTGGACTTTTCATGGTAGCAACATACGTTCCATGCTTCAATGCAGAATGTGAAGGCCGTGTTTGATGCAGCTATTAAGATAGTGTTGCAACCTCCAAAGCAAAAGAAGAAAAAAGGGCACAAAGCGTGCTCCATTTTGTAAATTAGGCAAGAAGGGATTGTTCGTGGAAGGTCTGGGACTCCGAATCTCTGTTAAATGATATCTGCTAATGTGGTTGAATCCGTATAGGCCAACCATACGCTGTCTGTTGCGCAATTGTCGGGTCCCAAGGCCACCGGCAAGAAGGTTGTCCGAGGATGAGATAAGCAATGCTCCTGTAAGAGCAGCTAGTCCCTAAGTAGGTGTATTGCTGAGGCATTGTATCTTCTTTTTCTGTCTTATTTCACCCTCTATTCAGATCATGATACTACATTTCTCGTTACTCTTCTTACTAATACGCATCTTAATGATATGCAGTATGCTTTTAAGTGTTCTGTTTGACCTTTTCTCTTTTCATCTCCCACTTCTTTGTAATTGTACAACCCCTGATGTCGTAATTGTAATTATTGTTATTACCTCATCGGGAGCAAAAATTTACATATACACCCCTTAAAAAGAAAATACACACACCCCTTAAAAAGAAATTACATCGACGCCCCCACAAGAGTGTGCACTCCATTCTCTTCCTTAAGCTGTTTGCAAGAGGGTTATTGAATCAAATGGTCCCCATGGCCATCCAAAGCGTATTCACGGTGCTATATCAGTACTACTTTAAATATTATGCAGAACATAAAAGGTCAATGGGAATCGATGGTGCTCATCATGAATCTAGTAGTATTGTTATCCTCATGATACAAACGGAAAGAAACAGACTGACAAAGCTCCCAGCCATGAAAAATTGAAAAAATACTTCACCAGATACAATCCAGTAGTCTTAAAAGAACAAATTCTTCCTGCATTCATGAATGAATATACAGTATCTTATGCACAATTAGAGGCGAAGCTCCGCTTGTAACCCACTAATCTCGGCTGCCTCCATAGAGGTCTTAAAAGAGGTACATAAATTACACGAACGAGATTCCACTGAGCTATAAGCCGTTGGCAATTCATTACACAGTCACCAAATCAGGGAGCACTCGAGCAATTAATTAATGGTCGGAAATCAAAGAAATACAAGAGAGGAATGTTTCAGAGGGGTAGGGTTTTACATGGATGGCACGATTTTCGTATACAACAAAGGAGTCAGTCATTTTGCAGTAACTTCATCATTCTCCCAAAGCTACCTCCACAGGAAGGTGTGGAGAATCATCATATTTCGCAAGAAGCCTCTACATCTACATGTCACAACTTAATAGGCTCGTATTTCTCACCCATAGCTCCTCCTTTTTGCTTCTGGAATTGAATATAACGCAAGGTGCTCGTGAAGAATGGATCTGAAGCAGGACCGCCAGTTGCACTTTCACTCTGCATCTCATTTTTAATTAAATCTACGAGGCCCTGAATTACAGAAGCTGTTATCTGAGGATTTCCCTTCTCGAAGTAATAAAGGTACCTAAAACATATTCAAGAGATAGCAGACAGAAGAATGAGAAAACACCGTCGTGCAAAACTAGAAGTCAAATTTAAGATTTATGATGCAGATCATAAGAGATTGATAAACTAACTTGTTAAGTATCTCAACAAAGAGCGTTACAGGTCCACTGCTACCCCTGGTAACATTTGCCATCTGCTGAGCAGCATTCGCAATCCTCAATGAACGCTTTAAGCAGAGTAGAACCCTACAATACAAGATCAGTAGGTCATGCCTTGTCGGATCAAACTGAAAACATATAAACACTGCTTGTAGATCATGGTTGCCTATGAATGGGCTATCATCCGATGATTATTAGTAAATACGATTGGGATAAAACAAACATCATGTTTCTTCACTCAAATAAATTATGGCAAAAAAGTAATTTATTAATTTAACAAAGCATGCCACACAAAGTTCACCTTTCTCCATCTTTGATGCCATCCTGATCATCAACCCAGAAGAGATGTGAACACGCATAAACTGCTCTGCACTGATCTGGCTTCTTTAAAAGTTTAGCTGAATACTGGAAACAAAAGATAATGAAGTCAGAATGCAGTAGAAAGATGATTTTGGAACACGGTACCCAGAGAAGATGATGGAGTTACCCCTGTGGCTTTATGGGTCAATGTATCTCTATTCTCAACACCAAACACATTCATTCTCTGCAGAGTCCCAATTATTAGGTGTATTGCTGTCACCTGGGCTTTAGAATCCTAGAAAGTATAGAATAAAATACCAGAAAGTTAAAGCTTTAAAACACAACTACGCACTGGAATCTCTGAAATAATATGTAAAACAAATTTTATCAGTTCAAGAAGTATATTTGATATGTACCGCAATTTCTTCCTCATAGAGCACAAAAGCTTGTGTGAAAAAATCATAAGCCACAGGTTCAAGATCACAGTCATTAGCAGCCTGTATACATACATATATAGATATATGTAAATTTTCAAACAAATGGAACAACATAACAATCAATTTTGGGCATTGTTCATTTTGAAGCACAATTACTAGCATTTAACCGGTGAAGTGTACTCTATAATACTTGTGCCAGTGAAGTTCCAAGGATAAGCACCCTGAAACACTCCAGAATGGAAGTACTCCAGTAAAATTCAAAAAATCAAGACTGACTGATAAAAGGAACTTTGATGGTTCAGACAGATATGATATATATATATATATCCTCAAAAATTATTCTGTCCTCCCATGTTCAAATTTTCCTTGTAACTTTTCCTACATGTTCATGAAGAATGCTACTTTTCCAAAATTAATTGAAACCAAATTTCTCTGCACAAGTACATCATGTGATCGACAAGGTTTCATGTTCATCTGTTTCAAGGGTATAATATTACAGCTAAACTAAGCAGCTGCTCCTTCCAAATCTTACTTGGAATTACGCACAACATAGACAATCTTATGCAAGCATGTGGACTGATGATTTTCTTCCTTTTCAGAATGTACTTATACTAGCATCCCTAACTAATGTCCACTATCCACATTAGCAGTGTTTCAACAATGTTAAAACTCTTACCTCTGCACATTGTAAGTACAGCCTCAACGCCAATTCAGGTGATGGAACAACTGAAAGAGACTCAATAATCTGCAACAAATTAAAGAAATATCCTACTGTTCAGCATCAATAGTTGGAAATCTGATTAAAGGGTTCTAGAATATCATAAAGACAGAGTAAAGCATAGTCGATGTGCGGTTTTTCACTTAAAGGTACACCTAAATAGAAATGTCAAACTTGGATGTCACACCTAAAGCAATTAATTTGATGGCCTAAGCAGCATGGAGAAGATAAGACAATCAGAAAACAATCTTGCATTACAACAGCAATCATAGCAAAGCAGAACATTTTCTCTCGGGATCCTATGAAGTCATCTTGTTCAGTACTGTATCAGCAAAAGCTGTAAAAACCTTCAGGAATTATAATTACATGGAGAATCTTATCACATTCTCATACAAGATATGTACTGGCTTTCTCCCGTACACCAAAATGACTCAGATATATCCTCAGGTCAGATATCTTAAAGTTTAAGCCTTAATTACCTGATTCAGGAGCTGAAATATTTTCCTTGGCGTGGCTGGAACTTCTTCTCCAGCTACATCTCCATCTTGGCCTTGCAATCTCCTAACCAACTACACTAGGAAAAGACGTCAAAAGTATGAAAAGGGAAGCAAATTTTACTGAACATATGAAATGCTAAAATTACCTGGCCTGCCCCTAATTAACTTCCATGCAAGAAGATGACTATTATAAATGGCTCAAACAATACTATACCTGTGGCAACTAGACCAAGAACATGCTAAAATGACTCAAACCTCCCAAGATAACATTGAACTAATCATCACTCAGAGAAATGATGGAGAAGAACCAAATTGAAAGGTTTGAAGCTGAATACGATTAGTTACGAAGCTCTTTTCCTAAGAACTAAAAGCAAATTATAGATAATTGGATGATTAATCAATCATCAACAAACAAGAAGGCCCTCATGCTTAAAATTTTAGCCAACCCACTCCAAAGTAGGCTACTTGGATGCAAGGCAAATTCAACAGGGCATAACTGAAAATAGAAAATCAGGGTAATGCAAGTGCATCATTCTACCAAGGGCATATACAGTGAAAAGCTAGTACACTGCGACTTCTTAAGGCTGAATCAGCAGTTCTGGATGTATCGGTTTTGAAGAATATATTCCAGAGCTGCGACTTCTTAAGGCTGAATCAGCAGTTACGGAGAAGTGGTGCATATATTTAGCATGCATTCAAATTTAATCTTTGGTAATAGTATTATACAAAGCACTTGTATTTGGCTTTTGCACAAACCAAATGCCACTTTGCTTGAGGAATCACCATTATATTTGAATAAACAAATCAAATCTCAGTGTATTACAGCTGCTTCACCCCCTATCTATACATGGGTTATCATAATCTGAAGTAAGAAAGGATAATGCATTTCGCCAAGAAGAACATACCTTGAGGGCAGAAAAGACGAGAGGAGGAACTGTGAAAGACAGGCGTTTTGGGCCTCCAGTCATTATATGTTTCCACACAGTACATATTATCTGATAAGGTAGAACGGAAATACACCAATCCATCACAAGCACATCAGAAAAAGGAGGCGCAATGTAACAAATTTAATGAATAGTTATGCAGCACGAAACAATTCCACCATGACAGTATAAAAGCTAATAGAGCATAAAATCAGAAGTATATACAGTGCATTATATATTTTCCTAGGCAACGCCAGTATAAAACTAGAGCAACATCAAGCGCATATGCATTTCATATGTGGCGTACTATACTAGGGGCCATTTAAAATGGATAGTACAGTTTATTGTCCTGTTTCAGTTATCTTTCCTTAATCCTCTTATAGTCCACTAGCTATCCAGTCCCTTCAGCATGCATTCTCAGTTCATTTAGCCCCCTTCCCCTTGCAACCTCCTCGTCTTGCATTCCTAGTCACTTCTTCTATGAATGTCCAGCAGTGATGCCCTACCACCTGGCCCTTCCCTCTAGCAGCCACATGACGGTGCAAGAAGCAAAATTCATCATATCCTAAGATCTATGCCAAAACTTCTCTATACTGAGCATGTCTCCTACATCAGTTGAATAAATACATCGGATCATAATTTCCTTACTACGATCAGGGATGAAGTCATTTGTAAAACATGTCCGGCATACTCACCAGCCAACTAAATGTATAGTTAGCATACTTGATCATGCAAAAGATATAACTCCCAATTAAGTCATTTGAAGTACCATCATGATTCTATAGCTCAAAACCTAATCTACCATGGCTAGGACCCACAATGAAGCTAAATGATTAAATGTGGAAAAGGATTAGATTTTAAAAAAAAAATGAACCTAAAATTTCCTGAAGTTCTTCAATCCATAGCATTCCCTGGGATTACACTCTATGTCAACCTCAAGAGAGGAACTGGTATCTATTAGTAGTCAAATTTCGTAAACACAAATATGTCTAATCAGTCAAAATGGGAACACTAGCACCTGCTTGTCTGAAGTGTTAACATAAGTAGCATGACAATGGAAGGAAAAATACACGGGAATCCAGCATATAGTAAGAGATGCATACCTTTAACATCTCCTCTGGGTCATCATTGTACAAAATGTGCATAAGGCAAGCAACAGAATTTTGCTCCTCATTGAAATCCTCTTCATCAAGCTATCAGTTAAAACATGACAGAAAGAAAGATACATCTATAAGCACATACTGAAAGAAACATAAAAACAACAAACAAGCTATGAAAAGAGAAAATAAAGATTTCTCTGAACCATTGGGATCCTTCACAAATAGTGCAATAGGAGAAACGTTTCTACTTACATCATCTGTAGAAATCCCTTCCAGATCCTTTATGAGGCCTTTTATCAGTTCAAACAGTACCTCAACCTGCAAACCAAATGTATAACGCATTTATGGCCGGTAAGACCAAAAGAAGCCCCACAAAATTGAAGAGGATTATACCTTGTCAGAAGTTGAAACAAAAGTTTTGTTTTTCATAATGCTCCGGATGATAACCATTGCCATGACTTTGTTAGTTCCGGCATCAAGGTGATCCATTACACGGGGATAATTAGAAAGTGTAAGAGCTGTGACAATATCATCATATTTATCTAGTGGGGCACTCAGAAGAGCAACAACTTGTTTTGTAGCTTTACTATCTTCCAGCTTTGCTTTCCCAGATAATATTTTGACACATGCTCCCTGTCAAAGATCATGAACTTTGAGCTCATGTATGCACAACTAATGAGAATATTTACGAATAAGTAGTAATCTTTGTTAGTGACGTACTAAAATGACCTAAATAATTTCTTAACATAAGCGTACTGGAAACCCACGAATTTGATCGAACCCAAAAGACCAAAGGCATATACATGTGCAGCTGTTACTAAACTGCTGAGAACATACCAGCACTTGATCCACATAATCCAGCCGATCAGGATGAACACGGAGAGTGAAAGACAGAAGAGACACATATAAAGTAATTGCTCCAACAATAGGCATATCAACTTGTGCTTCAATGACCTGTGCAATAAAACATTTAAGTATTCTGAAATGTGACGAGATTGAATCCTGAAATCATAATACATAAAACATGCAAAGTTCTTGCCTCTACCAATTAAATGAAAAATTATGAAACAAACAAGCAGAAACATTTTGAAATTTAAAAGCCTCAATTGCATGGTGATATAACTACATGTGAAATGAACAGAGACATTGACAAGAAGAATTGTGCAAATTCTATATTGACCGCGGTAGGTTAGAATTACATTAGCTAATCATATAACCATACATGTCCTCCTATTAGGGACGACATAGGGTCAGGTCAAACAGGTATCTTCCCCTAGCCCCTAATATGTTTTGAGCTTTAAACCCATGCATGTTCAGGCATCTATATAATATTCTTATCATTTAAAAGACTCCTCAAGTAGCTACCTTAACCTCCGTTATGTTAAGTAGGTTTTCATTTTATTTTATAATGAACTTTTTCTTCTTTTTGATTTATTAATATACTCCTAAGTTTTTTAAAATATTCTGTAACTTTTTCCCTCAGCATATAGTACTATAATATCAAATAGACTAGTCAATACGCACATTGTTTATATAAAGACTAAACAAATTGTATCTTAAATTATACAACTTTTGGAAATTAAGCACAAATCAAGTGAATTTCAATTACTACTTTTTTAAGTTGTGAAAATTACGCCACAATGATCATGATTTTGAAGATTATAATTTGTTCTATCAAATATGCAGTGGTGGAAGTAATACATTAATGTGCAGACAATCATCCGAGTGGCTGTGCATCTAATGAATGAAAAATGAGCATAATGAAGAGAGTATCGAAATATCATATTCAGCCATATAGAGTCCTAGGACAATTTTTGCTGTCATTTTAACAATCAATATCTTACCATTATAACGTTATTGCCTATCTATGCCAAGTTTTTCCTAACAATTAATAGATATTGTCACTTCCCATTACATATTACCAACACCTGATGAGGTAGTTCTGAAAACCTCATGCAATGCATAAGTGAAAATGACAACCAAAATTTGATATTTTACATAGTTCAGAATACCAGTTAAGTTTTACATTCTACCATCAGAAATCTTCTGCGTCCCAGTTATTTGTTCCCTAGAAATGGGATTATGGAATCAAGGTATGTAACCCATTTATGTAAAGTGCATATCTACATGCTGGTACATTTAGTAAAGTAGGCAGAAAAGGTAGAACCGGTCCCCCAATACTCCCATATTAACAACATTCAAAAGTGTTCTTTCGAAGTCATTTTCATCTGCTAATCTGTAACTTAAGTAATAAGCCATATCAATGGTAAGTATTTCTCCAAACCATTACGGGTGAATACACAACGAAACACATGTATCAGTATAAAATCACACAACCATTGACAGGCAGACATGTCTTTTTACCAACTTCAGTTTGCCAGAACTATATTAGTTCATGAATCAAGATATTACCTTTCCAATTGCATTGCTCAGCTTGGAAAATGCTTCAACTTGTAAAAATTCTGGTAACAACTACATGGGGGAAAAGTAGTCAAAAAATGTCAATGTATGAACTGCTTAGGATTTGTCCGGGAGCATGTACAATGACTCACTTCTGGACTTGAAGCGGCATAGTTAGACAACCTCTCCATGAGTCGCGACAACACTGTTTTGAGGTCAACTGTAGGCTGAAAACCAAAGTAGAGCAACATCAAGAAATTATTCATTACTCAGAAGATGACATAACAGACTTCACCAAACAAATTGATATCAATTTTACCATATTTTCCAAGTTGATAGTGAAAAGATAACTGCATTACGCAAAACTATTACGCCATGCATGTATAACTATTGTTTGTCAATAGGATTTTGATTTTGGAAATCTTTTGCACTAAAACAAAGCCATTTCATTCAGTCATTATATCCTATACCATCTCCAGAGAAGTTCACAATTACAAATCTCATTACAAATTTTGGATGGAAAGAGAGCCGAAATATAAGTACCTTAAGAAAATGTTAATTAAAGAAACAGATTGTTGCACAGTAACTGGAAAGTGATGTTGAAGAAAATCCATCACAGAAAAAACATCTTGTACCAATACCCATCATGACATTCAGAAGTAAAGGAAGCAAAAAGATACAGTTTACTGGGAAGTAATGTTTGTTGCAAAATTGGACACTCACTTGAAGTTGAGGGCAAGCACCCAATAACGTCTCGAGGGTCTGCAAGTGGTACTCATCTGGAAATACTTGAATTATGCAGTCCATCAAATAATATTGTGCAAGTTCATCCTTACAATTGACAATCTGTCAAATATTTCGAATCCACGTCTTAGAAGAACAAATATCACATGTCTTAAGATCTTCACAATATAGAGGTGCATCAAATCTATGAACCAACCTGCTCCAAGACTCTAGGAAGAACAGTGTCTCTGTATATTTCGAGGTCAACGCCCTCTATCTGACTGAGGACATGTAAATTTTTCCCCACCTGAAACAATAGAGAGATGGATGACTAACCCCCTCATAGAAGCTAAAAGGACTAAGATACGATTAGGATAAGCTAAATGATTGGAGGCATTGGCATTACAAGATCACGCAGTTCGTTCCGTTCTTTTTCAAGTTTCTCTTTCTCCCTGAGAGGTCCCTGCAGACCAGAAATCCGGAAAGAAGGCCTCAACTCAGGATCACCAAAGCAAATATGTGCATCATAAGCATTATCACTCCTGCATGCCCAAAACATGCCCTCATGATTTATTTCAACTTTGTGGCATGCAAGTTTCAGATACCATGCATGTCAAATGTAAGAGCTGAATAAGAATTCCGAGTTACACAGACCTGTTGCTGCATCCGGACCCATAGTTTATTCATCTCTGTGAAATTCTGCAGCACAAATTCTACAGCATCCATGACAGTGTCACCTTCACTATAAGCAGAGCAATTGATTCGCATATTAAAGAAAGACATAAATCAAAATAAGTTGCCACCAATACCAAAATTAATTAAGAAAGTTAGAAGTTTAATCGGCTAAATTTATCACATCAAACTAATAACTCAGTACACTATTATTTCAACTTGTATGCACACATTCTCTGGAATATTTAACCAGCATAGTTTATGGAACAAACTTGCATGTAAACCTGTGAGCAACACCACACTGTTACTTAACTGATATGTGCTTAAGGGAATTGCTATTTTAGGATATGGAACATTACTAGGAGATATATGAAATGGACTTGAGGTAAAACTTCAAGGATGAAAGGCTAAGCGATGAGATGGAAATTTGCTCTGCAATAGAAATATTTGTTGTGTCTAAGATAAAAGGATAGGTGGGTACCTCTCCTATGTGACTGATGAACACAGCCAAAATCTTACAAATAACTTTATTTTATATGATTGATAGCATTATAGAATAAAAGGGAGGAGGTCATTGGCCTACCCTTCATACTCTGAACCAATATCTGGTAACTTATCTCTACTAACTTGAGCAAGATAACTCCTCAAAAAGAGCCCACGAATGGGGTGCTGGACAGCTCGACACATTTCGACAAGATCTTTGAGAACATCCTTAGCAGGAGCCTCCTTTGACTTTATATAAACAGATCCAACTGTGCACAGAAGATACCTACATATTGACAATGCAAAATTAATATGCACCAAGTGAGCCTCTAATATATGGTATTTGGCAATGACATGGACTTAACAATACCAAAAGAAATGATCATGCAATAAAGAACCATTACACAGTTAATTATACAATCAATTTCAGAACATATGATTGTAGTAAAAAACATGTCCCCTTTATCGCCTTTCGGAGAAATCATGCGTAATTATAATTTCTTTCAGCGCTCTAAAATCCAAGAAAGTTGGCAGTAATCTCAAGACAATACTTAACAATAGGTGTACAGCAAATTGAAATAGCAGGAATGTCTGTTTCATCAGATCCCAAATTTAGACCTTAATTTGATACCTCCCTAATATAACATTAAAGTTCCCTTTTCATCACTAGGCAAACAAGACCACTCTACATGTTACCTGGTGGAAAATCATTTAAGCAAAAGAAAAAAATAAACTCATTACTGAAAAGCAATTTTGAATTAGAACGAGGCAGATGGTCAAAATCATTATTTTGTGCCTTCTCAATGTGTTAATCAAAGCAGACAACTCATTGGCAGCACCTACCAGTTAAAAAATGTTTCCAGCTATTACTTATACCAAGCATCTCTAATAAAAAGCCAGAAGGAATCGTTCCATCATATTGCCACGATTCCATGTAAAACTCCTTAAACCATGCAGTACAACGCGAATGTGGTACAACTAACTAAGCAAATAAAAAGCTAAAAAAACAAAAAGTGAACTGCACTAATTTATGTACAGCTGAATTGCACAAATCTTACAATCTAGGCAAGACGTTTCCAGCATGCTGAACAAGTTCATATAGGTCAATAATTGAACAACCGTGCCGATCTTCATCCTTGAAAAACATTTCCAACCTCCTTAGTTCATCAAACGCACGCATATCTAACATAAAAAGCCATAATCAGCGGATTCATCACACAAACTCATACTTGACAAATAACAGTTATTGTGTGTCAACCAATAACTTAAAACGGATCCAAGAACTTTACAGAGCTCATAATATTTGTGAGGCGAGAGTTTCGAAGTCCGAAGCTCGGACAACAACTGCGCGGAGTATTTGAGCGCTTCTCGGAGATTATTCGCGTCCTGAAGTTTCCAAATAAAAAACAAATGCAGGTTCAGCTGCTTCATTTTCAGAAATTAGGTCTGTGATCTCTTTTTGATTTGATTGCTAACAGAAATTGTTGAAGTAAAGAGAACCGGATCAGAATATACCAAAGCGCGATGCAAGTAGAAGGCGTTGTGTTGAATTCCGGCGATACCTTCCGCCAGCCATTTCTCCTCATCTTCGATTCCGTTTGATATCATCATTTTCCTTTCTTTCTCTCTCCTCCCAACTCCACAGCTTTACATTACTTTTTGTCACGGTTATATTTGTTCTTTGTTGTATAAGTTATTCAGTATTGTCAACCCTTATTGGCATTGACAGTCGATAGAGATTTTTGGTCCCACATGATATAAATTATTGTATTTTTGGTTCTATAATTTAGAATTTAGTCACGTTTGATCTCATAAGATAAAAAATTATAACAATATAGAAATTAAAAATTGTGGCACGTTTGATCTCATAGGATAAAAAATGGGATAATTTCACTTTTGGTACCCCAGGTATGGCCTTATTTCACCTCTGGTACCCCCGGTTTCCATGTCATCAATATTGATACCCGAAGTTACCTTTTTTCATCGACCTGAGTATCTGCCGTTAGTTGACCGTCAAAGTTAACGGTCAAAGGCATTTTGGCGGGAAAATGGGCAGTTTTTTGCCTATTTAAGGACATGTTTGGCTACCATTTACTACACCACAAAAATTAGAATTGAAAAAGTAAAATTGAGAATATTTTGGGAAAAAAACGAGAGATATGAGGAGAAATCAGTTTCAATCTTACTCAAATACGAGTGTGGGTTCGTCTAATGTGGAAAAAATGTATTGTGAGTGTGGAATTGAGCTACCATTGAAGACTTCTTGGACCAAAATAAATCCGGGAAGAAGGTTTTGGGCATGTCCTAATTACGGGGTAAATTTATATTTAATTCTTATTTATTTTGTGTTTTTCATCCTCATCCATTAATTCTTATTTTTATTTTTTCGGTCACAGAAAAGGGAATATTGTGGAGTTTTTAGATGGTTTGATCCGGAAATGTGCCCAAGATCGAAGCAAATCATTCCGGGTTTGTTGAGAAAAATCAACCATCTTGAAGACGAAATAAATGAGAACAAGGCCAAGGACGAAAGCTTGGAAGTTGAATTGAAGAAGTGCAAAAGCAAAGAAAAAGTGCTTGAAAATGAAGTTCATAATTTGAGAAAGAAAAACAAATGTCTTGCTATATGCACTTGTCTTCTTGTTTGTTATGTTATGTATGGCATTTTGGCCTAAATCATGAAATGGAATTCAATAACATAACACAAATAAAGTGTCTTACAATAGTCTTAAACACTAACAGTCTTCTAAATAAACACTTCACTTATATTCTTATAAATAAACAACACTACACTTGCAAACACTTCATTTATCACAACTGGATTGTCCCTTTTCCTTTTGTTGAGCACCAAGGGCTGCTCTTAAATTTGGCACGGTGATAAAGTTCATCCCTCCTCTCACAATAACTGGAGTGTTGATTCTTGAAGATTGTGTAACCTATGAAATTGCAACCAACATAAGACAATGAAACTAAAATCTAAAAACTGAAACAAATAATGAGCATTAAAACTGAAAATCAAACTTACATTAACAGATGAAATATTGTGTGAACTGCCACTTAGCTTCAATCCCACATTTTTCCTTCCAACCCTTTTTACCTAAAATAAAAGAAATCCAAGGTATGTTAAAAGAATGTGTGTAAATAATAAGTGAAATAAGGAGATGTTTAACTTACAGGCAGTTTTTTCCTTCTTTCAAGTGTTGCAGGCTGTGTAGATGTAGGCTGTGTAGTTGCAGGCTGTGTAGATTGGTTGCTCTCTTGAGTACTAGGGGGTTGAGATGTCCCAATAGATATCTCTTCACTTCGCCCACTCCTCTGGTTACATGTTCTAGTATTATGCCCTACAACTCCACACTTGCCACATTTTAGGCTCTTTTGGTACTTCTTCAGTCTTGTTGTGGATGCAGCAGGTGGTTCATCAGGCTGTCTTCTTCTCATCTTCTTTGGCCTCCCAGGTTTGTTTTCATACTTGGGTGGCAATGGAGGTGGCAACTCACACTTTGGCCAAAGTTCAGCACCATTTACCCCATGGATGGCATGCTCATAACACCTCAAATAAGTACTCACCTTGCAACATAAACATAAATAGAAACCAATTCAGAAACTGAAAAACTGAAATAAAAAACTGAAACAGAAAACTGAAAGTGAAACTCACCTTATAAACATCATGCACATAGTCTTCTGGATCTTCATTTCTGCACCATATAGCAGATATGGTGTGTCTGCAAGGAATACCTGTGAAATCCCATCTTCTACAGCTGCAACTCCTATTCAGCAAGTCCACATTGTGCTGGTCATATGGCCCCATGATTTGGAAATGCCAATCATCTGATTTCATAGGGATACATTCTGCTGCCTCCTTCATATTTTTTGCTAGGACACCCTTTATTTTTGGGCACAAACAGAAATCCCAAGTCCTAGCTTTATCCCTATTCACTTGCATTCTACTCATCAATAAGTTTCTGATAGTCTCAAGCATTGTGATGATTGGTTTGTCCCTTGCAAGAAGTATGAATGCATTGAATGACTCACACATATTATTGAGCAAAATGTCACATTTTGGCAAAATGCTAAAGTGTGACCTAGACCATTGGTTGGCTGGTTTTTTTACCAACCAATTATAGGCATTTTGGTCCAACTCCTTCAACTGCTCCATTCTGGCTCTAAACTCTTCAATTCTGGTTGCTCTTGCAGCTGCCCATAATGCATTTTTTATGCTCTGCCCTGAGAACCCATCCCTCTCCATGTTACTGTGTAAGTGTCTTACACAGAATCTATTTTCAGCATTTGGAAACAGAGACTCAAAGGTTGGAATTAGACCTTTTTGTTTATCACTCATAAAGGTCCATGCATATTCTTCATCAAGCTCTAAATCAGACTTTAGTAGAGATAAAAACCACATCCAAGACTCCTTATTTTCATTCTCTACTATAGCATATGCAATTGGATACATTGCATTATTAGGATCAACCCCACAGCAGTTAACAATTGCCCTCCTTGAGGGCCCTTCAAAAAACACCCATCTACCCCTATCACCCTTCTGCAATGTTTAAACCCCTGTTTGCAGGCATCAAAACAAACATACAGCCTGTTAAAAGTGGGCTGTAACTCTTCATTATCAGTTAATTTGAGGACAACAGTAGACCCAGGGTTGCTTCTGATTAATTCTAAGCAATAATCCCTGATTGTACTAAATTGTTCTTTCAAACTACCCTGCAAGATCTCAACAGCTTTTTGTTTGGCCCTGTAAGCTTGTTGTTTAGAAACATTGCACTTCAAAGTGCTACAGATTTCACTCCTAAACTCATTGGTGCCCAATTTAGGATTATCTTTGAACTTGTTCACAAATGTCTTCCCAAGCCACCCAGATTTAATATTGCTATTGTGGTAGTTCCAACTACATTTACTATGGGTTGGATTATACCCCTTCACCTGCCATGACTTATCCCCTTGCATAGGTGACACATACACATACCATTCACATCCCTCTTTTTTACATCTTGCTCTCAATCTCCTATGATCATTCCTGTCAAACTTATACATCATCCCCCTCCTAAGACAATGAGATTCAATCACAAATTTGGCTTCTTTTTTGGAACTGAAAACAAGGCCAAGGCTCAAATCAGGGTTTTTTATTTTCTGTTCTGGGATTATATTTGGGAAATTTGGTCCCTATATCTTCATCGGACCCATGCACACTCTGAAAATCATCACTGTCTGCCCCTCCTTCACTGTGCTCTCCTTCTATCATATTCTGCATCTCCTCACTTAACATTTGGTTATCAACAGAATTACCCTGCCCCACCTCACCATCAAACTCTACATCATGATCTACCCACTTCTCAAACAACCTGTCATCCTCATCCATGTCATAATCACTATCCTCAAAATCATCACATTCTGACTCACTAGACTGGCTGGGAATGGGATCAGGATCAGAAAGATTGATATTATCAAGGAAAGATAGGTCAATCTCAGGTTCATCTAAATGTTCCAAATAAATTTCAACTACCCTGCTCTTCTGTAGGTGGTTGATTATCCCATATACATCAGTGTCTGTCTCAAGACAAACACTGCCCAAATGTAGGCTGTGCCCAAATTGATGCCATAATCTAACCTTTTGTTTATCATATCCTAATTCTTCAACAAACTCATTCATCTCAATTAACCCAAACATTTCCAAATCCACATAATCAAAAAAATCAACTTGTCCCCCTATATAGTGCCTGAGTGGTTCAGTGTTCATTATACCCCCATGGTAAATTTTTATGCTAATCATTGTAGCTTCATGCTGTGGATCTACATAAGAATAACCAAAAAAAGAAAAAAAAATAGAATTTCAGCAATTCAGCAAAATACATACTGCAAGATTCCAGCAAATACAAATTCCAGCATAATTTCATACAAATTACAGCATAATTTCATACAAATTTCATCAGAAATACAAATTGCATACAAATTTCATCAGAAGCCATAAGTTTCGAAAAAGCCCCAAAATTAAATTGTATAAACCCTAATTTCAGAAACCCATTTCATTTCCTCCTAAATTTCTGAAACCCATTTCATATCCTAATTTTTGAAACCCATTTCATATCCTAATTTTTGAAACCCATTCGCATCCACTAGACTGAAAACATACCGTATTGAGGGACATCGATCGACTCCGGTTGTCTTCTCCTCGTCATGCCCTTCGATTCACCGTCGACTTCGCCAAACTCCAAAAGTAATCGGTTGTTTGTGGTTGATTCACTACTTACACGGTAGAAAAGAGAGTTTTGTGGGGAGATTTGGGGAGAAATGTATTAAAATTAGGGGTTCAAATTTGGGGATTTAGGGTTTTTTCATAGAGAGAACACTCACGCTCGTTTTTTCTCAGCAAATAGGTGAAATGAGTTGGGGAGACAACAACCCCTGCCATAATCACGTGACTCACGCGTGACTTTGATCGTTAAATCTAAGGGCCGACTAACGGCAGGTACTCAGGTCGATGAAAAAAGGTAACTTCGGGTATCAATATTGATGACATGGAAACTGGGGGTACCAGAGGTGAAATAAGGCCATACCTGAGGTACCAAAAGTGAAATTATCCCATAAAAAATTATAGCATTTTTTGCTCAAATGCTATAATTTTTTAATATATCGAACTAAAAGTGTAACATCCTTTATCGCGTGAGACTAAAAGTACAATTTTCCCAAAAATTACATCGTGCTCTTTAAATAAATTTTAATAAATACAATATATTTTATACTCAAACGTCTATTTTAAGGCTTTGTTTGATTTAGATTGAGGAAAGGGAAAAATGCAATTTACCCCCCTGTGTTAAGGAAAATGTGCAGTTTACTCCCCTGTGAAAAATAAAGCAATAATTTATTTCCCTATGTTTTCAGAAATGGAGCAAAATACCCCCCCTAAACCTAGAGGTGTAGTACACTCGCGCCTTCTGCAACTGGCCAAAGCTTTTAACCATTAAAAAATATTATTTTATACTATATATATATATTTTTAAATAAATAATATTATATATCTATTAATATATATTAAAAAATATGTTATTTATAAAAAATATTAATATATATATATATAAATATGTTCTATATAAAATTATATATCTATTTTTATTTCTTCCTCGTCTTCTTCACCGCCGCCGCCGTCGTCGCCGTCGCCTCGTATTACCGCCATCGACTCCGCCTCCCCTCGTTCTCCCAATCACCACCTCCCCCTCCCTTCGTCCTCCCAGCCGCAACCCCGCCCTCCCTCCGACCCCAGCGGCGCCCCTCATCCGTGCGCCCAGATACGCCCTCCGCCGCCCCTCCTCGTAGATCCACCGCCAACCCTAGCCACGCCCAAACCCGCCCTCCCCTGGTCTCACGGGGCGCCTTCCGCAATGCGGGAAAAGGGGCACCGTGTGGGTAGTAGTCCACAGCCAACGACTACTTCCGCCAACCGAACAGTAACACCAACCAAATTCCCACAGACGCCTCGCACAGGCCGTTGATAAGAACAACACAGTTTCCAACAATCGACAATGTAATGCAGCGGAATCAGTAAATCAACACGTCGTGCAGCAAATGCGTTTTATATTGATAGCAGAAATACTGAAGATTACAGCAAGCTAGCCACAGGGATCGCCGTGAGGGGGATACTAGCAATGCACACCAAGCTTCGAGTGGTCATTCCCCCCTATAATAGGCTTAAAAAGAAATTTCCTATTGACAAAACTAGACACTAGAAAAGCTGAAAATTGCATCTCATGGGGCATAAAGGGCCACATGAGCAAAAGTAAATATTACAGTAATGACTCATGCCTAAGACTCTAATAACCTGCGGAGGCCTAGTGCCTGTCGGCGGAAGTGTTGGTCGGCCGGATGGAACATGGCCGAAATTAGGTCAAGGGGGCCGAGAGTGCGGGCGGCCCTTGACACCTGGCCACCTCAGCCACGCCCTCCTGCGCCTAGATCCGCCCCCTCCCAGCCCCGCCACCACACCATCGCCCTCCCCTGGTTTGTCTCCTCCACCCTCCCCCTCCTGCGCCCACACCATCTCCCTCCCCTGGCCGCCCCCTCGCCGGCCCAGATCCAGCAGCTTCCCCAGCCCACTGCCCCTTCCCCTCCTCCCCTAGCATCTCTCTCTCTCTCTCTCTCTCTCTCTCTCTCTATATATATATATATATATATACACTATATTATATATTGTATTATATATTATAAATATATATTCAAATTTGATTATATATTATATAATTTAATTATTATTTATTTATATCTAAATCGTTGATTCAAATTAGATAAAATCTACACCGTTGATTTATTAGTTGAATTTGGACCTTAGATTGAAATCAAGATCCAACGGTTTTTTAAATGAGGGTATAATTGTAATTTTAAATTTTAAACTAAAAAAATAAAAAAAAAATTGAAAAAATAGCGCATGCCGTTCACGAAACGCGTCTAGGGTTTTTTTGCTCCATTTTTTAAAACATAGGGGGGTAAATTGCTGCTTTATTTTTCACAGGGGGGTAAATTGCTCATTTCCTTTAACATATGGGGGTAAATTGCATTTAACCCATTGAGGAAAGGGAGAGTGAAAAGGAAAATGAAAGTGAAACAGGAGGAGGATTGGAAAGAATAATATTTTTTTGATAAATTGTTTGATATGATGGAAAAAAGATATGTCTCGAATATCTCTACGTATATGATATGAACAAAATAAAACTGCAAATAAGATTTATAACTTTACCATTTAATCATTTTCTCATCATTCTGTATTTAAAACTAAATAAGTTAATATTAAAATAATCTTAAATTATTAAAAAGTTTAAAATTAAACCAAAAAAATGGTAATGAAAGTATACATCACACAATAACAAAAATGGGACATCTTATGGATCTCAATATCTCAAATAAAATGAGCTTTTTCTCATAATAAACTATATGTGTAGGTAATATAGTAAATAAAAAATAAAAATGAGTATATTATTCTCCTTTTAGTTTTGTATTTTCACTTTTTTCAACAATCTTGGACATAGACAAATTAAGCTCCTAAGAAATTTCGTATCATTTATTTATTATAACCAAATATGAAATTGTTTTCATATACTTTCCTGTACTAAAATATCACCTTTGGTTATACATACATTCTCCACAGGAATGTCAACCAAGGCTTCAACTCATCCCCTCGACCCAAGCTATATGCCATATTCTATACAAAATAGAAGCCTGCATGTTATATCTAAGTTTCAGCTGAAATAATTCTATTTCTAACTTCTTCTTTTTTTTTATTTAAACCACCTCAGGGGTGGGGGGAGCTTTTCGGGGTTCCCGTCCCTTTTACATTAAAATCGAAAGGGATCAATTTACAACGGGGAGTGCTACCTCCCTTAAAATTCTATAAAAGCCATAAATAAGGAGTACTACTCCCTTATAAGGAATAAGATATGCGTAAACGATGAGTACTACTCCCTTACAATACAAAGACAAAATCAGAGAAGAGTTGGGTGATAGCTTTGGCGTAGTCAAAAAGTTTCTGTCCAGTCGCCAATAGATCATGTACAAAATCAAGATGGAGCCTGCATGGCTCTGCCCAACAAAGCATCTCCAAGCCACACGAAAAGGGGAGCATTCACAGTAAAAAAACAAATTTACAGCATTGACATTGTGATCAAAAGAGGCACATGAAACAACAAGTAAGCACACAACACTTATGCACATTGTGATCAAAAGAGGCACATGGAGCAGAAAGTAAGCACACAACACAGGAAGTATATTATAGTACCTATCAGTTTCAGTTCTCAAAGTGAATGAAACAAGAGGTACTACAATTGTTAGGATCGGAGATAAGGTAAGCAGAGGGAATCTAAATGCAAGATACTTGTAATTTTACCTTTGATCTGATCTTTTAAGAGCACTGTGAGAGCTGTGGCTGTGCAGGCAAGATTGGCAAAGAAGTCATCAGCTTGATTGCCTTCTCGGTATATGTGGGACATTTTGAATTGGAGATGCCGGAGTGAGTGTTTGATGTTCGTAAGAAGCCCCTGAAGGTACCAAGCTCCCTTAGATCTAGGTGCCATCAGATGGATGATACTGAGGGCATCTACATCGATCCAAACTTGGCGAAAACCTTTGTCTAGGCAGATTTGGAGTCCTCTAGCCAGGGCTTGGAGTTCTGCCACAATGTTGTTGGTGCAGCCAAGAGGTTCAAAGTAAGCAAAGAGGACCTCCCCATCGTGGTTTCTCTCAATTCCTCATGCTCCAGCTATCCCTGGATTGCCCCTGGCTGTTCCGTCATAATTGAGTTTTATCCACCCTGGTTCTGGTTTAGTCCATGTAATCAAGGTTGTCTTCCTTCTGTTGGGCTGTTGTACAGGGGGTATGTTAAGGGATAACATGGTAAAGCCATCACATTTAAAATGTTCAGCTTTCCAAAGTTTGCATCTGGTGATGTTGTGAATGTGATTCAAAATTTTGGTCGTGATAGTGAAGGTTGATCCTTTATGTGTAGCCTCGTTCCTGACAGTCCAGATATGCCATAGGGTCACAAAGGGGAGAAGATCTCTGAAATGGAGTATGGTGGAGTCCCTATTGTTCCACGCTTGGGTGAAAAGAATAATAGAATTGGTATTGGGAATCTGGAGCTGGAATTTACTGGCGAATAAGCGCAAGACTGTTTGTGAGTGTTCACTAGATATAAAGAGATGTTCCAAGGTTTCTTCACTGGCACAGCAACAACATTTGGAAGCAAGAGAGATGCCTTTGCTTTTCATTCTTGTCTCCACAGGCGTCGAGTTATTAAACAACCTCCAAAGGAAAACAGACATGGTGGGTGTGATGAGGGGTGACCAGATTTTTTTAAAAAGATGGAGTTTGGGTTTGCAATCCCTACTGATTTCCCAAGCTGTTTTAATAGTTATGTTTCCTGTTTGGGAGGGTTTCCAGAAAGGTTGGTCTTTGAAGTCCTGAGATATAGGAATAGAGGTGATCTTTTCAATAAGTTGTGGGGGCAACTCTGTAAGAAGTTTCTAATGATTCCATCCGTGGTTCTGCCAGTACCAGTAAACAGGGGTTGATGTTAACATGTTCTGGTCCACCATATTGCAAAGGGGGCCTTCAGTCATCCACCAATCAAACCAGCATGAGACTTCCCATGTACTCAGACTCCAGAAGATGTTATTTTGTGCTTCCTATCTTATGCGGCCAAGTCTTTTCCAAATGGAGGAGTCATTTTTCGTGACTTGAGCACGTCCTGGGAACTCTCCTTTACAATATTTGTTGTAGGTGTAGCGTGCCCACAGAGAGTTTTGGAGCCTAAACCTCCACCAAAGTTTGAGAGAGAATGCATTGACAATGTCCCTTATGTCTCTGACCCAAGTCCTCCCTCTTCATATGGATAACACACATTCTGCCATTTTTCCCAGTGGACTCTTTTCTGATTAGGTGAAGTTTCCCAGAAATGTCTAGCAAATAGTTGTTCGAGTTTATGGATGACACCCAAAGGAGGGTTAAGGACTTGAAGTAAGTGGATAGCCATGGTTGACAGGACAGATTTGATGAGAAGAAGTCTGCCTCCATGAGAAAGATATGCGTGCTCCCATCCATATATCTTCTTTCTGACCTTGTCAAGTATAGCATCAAAGAGGACCTTCTTCTTGTGACCTTTGTGTAGGGGGCACCGAGGTATGTGATTGGGAGTCTTTTCATGGTGAATCCAGTAATAATCTTGATCCTGTTGGAGATAAGATTGGCTCTTTTTCCGAGGACAAACATATTTTTTGCATGATTAATTCTTTGTCCGGAAGAAATCTCAAAATCATCCAGGAATTACATGAGCTTATGGAGCCCTCCTTCTTCAGCATTGGTAAATATGATGAGATCATCTGCATAGGATAAGTGAGTAACAAGATATCCACAGTTCGTATGATAGTATATTGATGGATTAACTCTAACTAGATGATCAAGTCCCCTAGAGAGTGCCTCAACAGCAATGATGAATAATGCTGGGGATATGGGGTTTCCTTGTCTAAGTCCCTGAGATGACTTAAAGAAACCTGTAGTATCTCCATTTGACAAGGACAGTAAACCAACAATTTTCGATAGCATGCTTAATGAGATTGAGAAATCTAGTTGTGAAGCCCATTTTTTCCATGACAAGATAAAGAAATTTCCAGCACACACGGTTATATGCTTTAGACATGTCAAGTTTTATAACCACGTTACCTTTACTGTACTTGTGGTCCAAGGAATGTATCATCTCCTGTGCCATCAATATATTATCTCCAATCAGCCTTCCAAGTACAAATTCGCTCTGTGTGGGAGAAATCAGGATGGGGAGTGAGGCTGTCAGTTTGTGATAAAGAAGCTTGGAGAGGATTTTATTGGTGACATTGCACAGGGATATGGGTCTGAAGTCCGTCCATGTCTACGGGGATTCAGTTTTAGGGATGAGGGTGATAGTAGTTGCGGTGAAGCTCCTTGGCATGGGGGTTCCACAGAAGAAATCAGTAACAGCTTCCATAATGTCCTATGCAACAAAGTCCCAGCATGATTGAAAGAAGGCTGAGGAGAATCTGTCTGGTCCAGCTACACTATCTTTATCAATGTTGAAGATCACCTCTTTGACCTCATCAGCCGTGGGAACTTGGAAAAGTTTAGCAGCAATGTCATTAGGTATAGTGGGGAATGAGAATGGGAAGTCAGTTTCTGTGAATGTATGTGTAGTGTCGGTTAGGAGGTCTTGGAAGTAATGGGCTGCAGATTGCTTAATGTGGTTGGGTTCAGTGATTTCAGAATCTCCTTCCATGACTCTGTGAATTCTGGATTTGACTCTTTTCTTCTTAACCAAGGAATGGAAGAACTTAGTGTTTCTCTCCCCGGCCTCTAACCATCTACAGTTGTTTTTCTGCCTCCAAAAATCAGACTCCATGTTTAGTGCGTGCACAAGTTCAGCATTGTGTTTATTCAGAGATATAAGATTGTTGTCGGAAGGGCCCTTGTCATACTTCTTCTCTGCTTCAATGGCTTTGCTTCTTGCTTGGTCAACGAGGTTGAAGACATTCCCAAACACATTTTTGTTCCAATCTTTGAGAAGCTCTTTAGTTCTATAGAGTTTTTGTTGCAATTTGTACATACCATAGCCACGGATTGGAAGAGCCCAATAATTCTTGACAGTCTCATGAAATGAGTGATGCCTCAGCCACATACTGTGAAATCTGAAGGGGGGAGAGGGTTTAACATTATCCTTGTAGGCCAGAATGCTAAGGGGGTGATGGTCGGATAGATTTCTGGAGAGATGAGATACCCTGGTGCAGTTAAAGAGGTCCATCCACTGTTGTGAGTAGAACACCCTGTCAAGTCTTTTCCAAATTCCTTTTTTGTCCAGGTGTAGGGCTCACCCTCAAAACCAGCATCAGTAAGACCACATTCCATCATCATATCACTAAAGTCTTCCATGGCTCCTAGACTATTGAGGACACCTCCTTGGTTTTCATCTGTGTGAAGGATTGTTTTGAAGTCACCTCTTACTAACCATGGAACATTGAAAACAGATGGGTTTGCAAGGTCCTCCCACAGCAGTATTCTTGGGGATCTATAACACTTAGCATATACAAAAGTACAAAAGATGTTATCAGCAAGCAATCCATGAGAAATTTTAACATGTAGTAATTGAGATGTGTCTTTGATAACTTGTACATCCACCCCGTATTTTGCAAAGCACCAGATCTTGTTGCTGAGGTTAGAAATTACTGAAGCAAATCTGAATTTTCTTGCAAAAAAGGAAGCATTAAGTTGTACAAAAGGTTCAAGCATAACTAAGATATCAGGCTTATGAATTGAGATCAAATCAGAGAGAATCATTTGTTTTCCTTTTTTTCCAATACCTCTAATATTCCATATAATTATCTTGATCATTAAAATTGTAGAGATGAGGAGGAAGAGGAGGATCCAGTGCTCCTCTTTTGACAATTCTGAGAGAGAGTGCCTTTTTTACCTCGTTTACCTTTGTCTCCCTTGTTACCTGTCCTGTTAGGTGTGATAATCTCCTCAACTGATTTGTTCCTTTTGTGTTTTCCAGCTTCTGCACTCTCAGATAGAATGATGTGTTGGATCTGTGTTTGAGATGGGATGTCTGGAACCTCCCTGTTCTCTTCACAAGGTATCTCTTCCTGGACATTTCCTTCGTTAGGAGAAGATGAATCTAATTCAGGGCCACTGCTTTGGGATTCATTCTGTGTGTTTGCTGGAAGTGTAGTGTCTGTTGTTGGTAGAGGATCTGAGGATTCCTGTAAATTCTCAAGGCTTTTGAATATGTTGAACACTGGATAATATCTTCCTCTTCCTCACTAGGTGCCTCTGTGGCAGAGGAGTCATTCTGGTTGGTATCAATTTGTTTGCTACAATCTCCCTTCAAGATGGTCTTGGAGCCTGTAGTGTTTGTGGAAATCATATCGGATTCACCTTCTTCAAATGACCATGCAGGTAGGAAACTTAGGGCAATGCAGGAATTCTTTTCTACTGGTTGTGCTAGAGTCTTGTGACTTCCTTTTTCAGCCTTGCACTGTTGATCACTGGACTTGTTCATCATTTCACAGTCTCTCACTTTGTTGATTTCATTATTGGTATAGGCTCTCTTTGTGTGTCTCTTATTGACCTGTTTTTTCTAGGATGTTGGTGATGATAGAAATGTCTTCAAAGAGCTCTTGTCTGATATTTTCCTGTCCTCTATTTCCTTCACTCCAGTTTCTATCCAGCAATTCATTTAGAAGTGGATCATCATAATTAAAATCATCATTTTCCTCTTCCTGTGTTTTTGGTGCAGTGGTTGGCTCCTTACCCTCCCTCCATAAGAAAGAATTATAACCAGGTTCTGAGATGGTAAGGGGACCTTCATTTTCAAACATAACTCTCTTGCCTTTTCCATTATTTGGATTTTTGGGATTTTCTGTAGGTTCCAAAGTTTGGTTTGCGTTGCCCCCTGTCTTCAGCTGGTCGCCTTTGGATTTAGCAATGCAGTTTTGTTGCTCATGACCAAACTGTTTGCAGGTAGAACAATATGCCGAACAGTTTTCATAAATCACAGGTTGTCTGAAGGTTATATCATCATCTTCAATAAAGATTGCTGGGCATCTAGGAGCTGTGAGATCGAGTTCCACACAAACTCTCGCATAACTAGGCCTTGCGAGGTCAGCTGTAGGCTCATCCATACGGAGAGGTTTTCCAACCATATTGGCTATACTGAACAGAGCAATTTTTTCAAACATGTGGCAGGGTAATTTAGGAAGCTTAATCCAAACTGGGCAATTGATGATTCAATCTGAGGATTAAATTTGCTAGTCCATTTGAAAACTCTCATAGGGAAATTATCAAATTGCCATTCTCCTCTAAGCCAAAGTCTCGAGTAGTCTTCTTCATGAATGAGTTGTATCAAGACATGTTTAAGATTAATAGCTCCAACTGATACTGATCCTCTAAGCCCAAGTTTAATGCTTCTTTGTTTAAGGAAATTCAGGTTCGGGCCATGGGAAAATTTACCAACAAGGGCGAATTTCAGACGTTCCGCCATCTTTGAGGACTCGGCTTTAGAGAACTTAATTCCATATTCCCCTTTGAACTTGGAGGCAGTGCCCAACAGCTGCAGATTTTCGCCATTGAATGATTTTTTCGCTGCTCTTTCTTGTTCATGTTGGAATATCATCGTCGATGGGTTTTGGACAACATTAGCATAAGTTCTTTTATTGGGTTGAGGGGGCGCAGGCGTGGGTGGAGGGTGGGGGTTAGGGTTAGGGGGGTTTAAGGACGAAGATGGAAGGAGGGTAGGGTCAGTCATCAGGGCATTCTAGAGGGGTGGGGAGAAATGGTCGTCGGCACTGGTTATCTGCGAGAGAGGGGTGATTTGTGTAGTAGAGGTCGCCGGCACCAGATGCCAGCAACAAAGGTTGGTGAAGGGGTAGGTGGAGGAAGATAACGGCTATTTTGCAGAGAGATTTTTTAATTCTAGAGAGAGAAATTTTTTAACTTATCACGATGACCTCCGATAGTAACTTCTGTTGATGTTTCTCTAGCGACTAATTCTCTTTCTAACTTGCTCTGGAACAAGATACAAGTGACTTCCGCCAACCTACTTTGTGCCACAACTTCCTAAAATTCCTCTCTTATCATATGTGACAAACAAGTGAAGCCAAGGTACTATGAGCTGCATTCATCAAGTGTCCCTTGCATCGCCAGACCGCCTGGTTGCCAACCAAACGGATACAGCCATGGGAACCAATTCTCTGCTTCAACGTACTTAAGCGGCGCCTACTAAATCTGCGTGCGAAGAACAGGTGCATGTGGTTTCTTATTCTTACTAGTTGGACTGTAGAAAATAAGGACTTGTATCACCTCGTATCATACATCCAGAGACATGAATCAAAGAAAAGAATGCCTTTTTCTCGTACACTACAATATCAATGCACAAAGTTGTTCAACTGTGCTGTGTAAGGACCAAAGGCGTAAATATGAAGAACGTATCGACCCTAGGCTTATGAATAAAATTTATCTCTACTGCTATTTACAACTCCTAATAGAACTTCCATGCAGTGACTTGAGTTGTATAAACAGTGAAAACTAGGGAAGATGAAGGTGAAGGGTCCTAACAAGCATTCATTCCGCCTAGAAAAGATCAAATCATACCACTACAAATGCATCCACCTGCAGGAAAAGAAAGCTGCAATGGAATTTTTCGCTTCACAATGAAACTGACAAACAGGTATTATATTACTTCCATAATTGGTTTGCTCATCGGTACAAAGAAACCAGCTCATAGGTACAAATACACCTACATCTGCCTAAGGACAGACCACTACAAAAATCCTCGGGCAGCAGCAATATCATCACTATGATATATTTACATCGGTATGAACTCAAAAGGGGACAGTGAAAGGCAACGCATAGACATCAACATCTTGCAAGTACTGCACATGGGGCCATACTGCTGAGCTGCTAGAATATGGCAAGCTATCATTTGCACCTTTCTGTCTTTTCTCAGCTCGTTTACCTTCAGTCTTGCCCTGGAAGAGCCAATCTTGCCCATCCGATGAATCCTGCCACTGAGGTGGAACCCAGTTCTCAATTAGATTTTTATACTGTAACTCCATTCTCTGCATTGGAGTCATAACTGTATTGTTAGCAGATGGAATTCCGGTTTTCACTGCAGTAACAGGGCTTATCTGCCCAGAAGTTGAACAAATCTGCTCTCTATCAGTTTTTCGAGACAAGCCTTGCCCAATGTTGCTGGTGCCTTGCGACGCGCAGCAAACATTTCCTCTGCTGTGTCTGAGACTGATATCATCTTTATTTTGGGAAGGGAATAGTGTCCTTCCAGATGTAGAGCATATCTGATCTGAAGCATGGGATTCATTTGGCTTCTTTGAGGGCAGCCGTATACGGATAATCTTACCTGTTTCAAAGACAATTATGAAAACAAATTTCGCAGAAAGAACACTTACAAGATCAAAGGAGACAGAGGAAAAATAATCTTACTGTGACCACAGGCACCATCTGCAGGAGAGGAGTCCCTCTTCCTCTTGTTGCTATTCTCTGTGCTGTCAGAGGAAGTGCTGGGAGCACACAAACGGGCAGGCTGCCCACGCTCCTCAGTCAGACTGCTTCCTTCTAACTGCTCAGGTTCAGCTTGGCCTCCCTTATGAAGAAGCTCACCTTTTGCATCGGGCCAAATACTCTTGCCAATGTGACCCTGAACAATACCAGATTTGTCCAGGTTCTGATGAGTCTTGTCTTTCTTCTCCTTCTTCTTCTCTTTCTTCTCCTTCTTTTTCTCTTTCTTCTCCTTCTTTTTCTCTTCCTTCTCCCTTTTCTTATCCTTCTTCCTTTCTTCCTTGGATTTCCTTTCCTTTTGGAGCTTTAGAGCACCAAAATAACAATTTTAGATTTGATGCCAGGGAAGGGCAAATGAGACATGGCCCAGACATGAACAGAGACCTCAGCATGATTTCACTTCATATTGTAATGAATACAATACCAAAAGTAGCACTCAGATAATCATGCATCTGAAGCAACATGGCCAGCAAATCTAAGATGAGCAATGGCCTATGTACAAGTCACCAAAGAGCAATCTCCAAGCATTTTAAGAACTGTGTTCATATTTCTTTAAACAAAATTGAAAAAAATATTGAACACTACAAAATTCCTCTACAGATCAGGGGGGAGGAAATAATATTTCAAATTAAATCTCAAGATCTGAATGTGCATATTCAAAGTGGTGAAAATGTGCTAACCATATTCCCTTCAATTTTATGCAAAAAATAAAAAAATGCACTTAAAATGGCAGTTTTGAAGTATGAGAAATTGAGTTGATAGAATAATTTTCTGTATAACTAAAACGAATGTAACATTTACTGGTCTTCAAACATGTGAAAAATAAATGCTTGAAAAGGACAAATGTTCAAAAGATGGGCAGTGAAGATAGTGGTTGTGTGTTCATAAACAGGACAGAAAAATTGTTAACAGTGAAAAAAATCTACATCTCTGCTAGTTGAAGACAGCAGCTCTTCTCAATTAAAACAACAAATGGCCAATGTTATTGACAAATCAAATCTTTGCAAAAAAGCACTTTAGCATCCAAAGAGTTTTTGAATAAGATTGAATCCAACAATGGAAGATTTTATTAGGTCACACAAACACACACAACAATCAGAAACAAGATCCCCACAACAAAGTAAGAAAAATTCTCCTCAAAAACTGAACAAAGACAGCATCCCAGTACTCCTGAACTTGTCCAGAACATCAATGACCACATCAATTTCCTTTTGGCGAACATCATCCCCATTCATTTATCCAACTTAAACACTTGAGCACCAAAAACAAGCAGTCAAAGCTTACAAGATGTGAATTAATGCTTACACCCAAACGCCTGTTTACTGACAATTTTTCCAAATGATCAATCGAACATGTCATGCAACCACAACACCTTAGAAATTTCTTTGGGCCAGCACTTCACCATGTACCATGGTCATTCAAGACAATCATCTAGCATCCTCGAAAGTGCAATGCACTCATATGATCAAGCCTTACATATATCTAAGGACTAAAACCCAAGTGCATCATAGAAAATAATATAGCAACAAGGCGTAGGTGGAAGTTTTACTAAGAGCATTTAGGTTGTTTAATGCTAAAAACACATATAGAGCAACTAGTCAGTCCAATTCACATATCCCAAGCAAAGATCACTTCACCAGCTTCCTTCTTCAATTCACTAAGTCTCTCCCACTAACAGAATCTCCAAACTTAGTTTATTGTTACACGTTTGGTACATCACCCATGCCCTCATCTACAACCCAAAAAAAGTAATTTCATAAGACTGATGCTCCTCCAATATACCCATCATTCAAGAACCTCCTCAACAGGATTTCTTCATCCCAGTTGTCAACATCCAATTCTTGGCCCAAGACACCTGCTCCCAAATGACTACATGCTTTCACTCACTGAAGGGTATCCAGGTTTTCTTTCACAAACTTCCATTTAACTTCCCTCTTTGCTTTCAGTAATCAGCTTACAACTCCAACCGGATGTGCTAGAGAACTCCACACCAAAAGAAATTAGTACAAATAACATATTTAAATTGAGTTCGGTTTTACTTTTCAAATCATATGACTAAACATCAGAATTGATTTACGAAGCACATCGCATACAAATCACTGGCTATGGAACCGCCCAAACCCCAAATCTGAATCCTGCCACGAAGAAATCCCAGAAACCATTAAATAGAAATTAAACTAGTAAATCACATTAAAAAAAACCCTTATTCCATGAAGTGACCAATGCCGTTTTTCTTTGAAATTTACATGTCGCATCTACATACAAAGAAATCCACCACAGGCCCATTAATTTACATCGATGAGGACTCATGCTCATGTATAAATCAATTGAGGTGCTCTGTTCAACAAACCTTAATCGATTCGATCAAGGCCTCTTCACTGGCTCGGCTCAGCGTATACCCAGGTGGTGGGTAGGGAAAGCACCGAGACATATCTTCAAGATCGAATCGAAGATTTTCCCAAAAAAAAATGTAATAAAAATCCAGTAACCAGCGAAGAATCCTTAATTGTTCGGCTTAAGTTCACAAAAATCTTGAGATACAATAGATCTAGACAAAACGAGAGAAGGAAAACTTTTGTAACCCTAGGGTTAGGGTTTCGGCGACGCAGAGAGAATAAATCTATACCCTCAAACGCAAACACCAATTTTACAATAATAAGGGCTGCGCGGTGTATATATAGGCCAGGAAGTGACCGACCTTAACGCGGTTTTATGCTTTTACAGTTTTGTCCTTTGCTTTATCGAGATTTCCTGTTTTGCCCTTTACAGCGTAAGGAGCGGGATTGGATGCGCGGCAAAGGTAGAGCCCAATGAAATTGGTACATCATCTCAAATTTGGTATGCGTTTGATTCAGAATTTTGAATTCGGAAAATCTTTTATTGTTCATTTTTAATTAATTTAGTCAGAGGGTTTTTGGTTAAACTTATTTAAGACATCTTATAAATTTGTATATTTTATAAAATATTTTTAAAATTTATAGGATGTTAGATCTTATTTTAAAAATAAGTTCATGAAATGTTTGAATAAAATTAGATTATGAAATTTATAATATGTTAGTAATGACATATTTGTAATTAATTTGAACGAATTTGTTAAGATTTTATAAATAAGTTGGCAATTGTTTTTTAAGAGTTTATAAGTTCTTACCATCTTATTTTTAGAGCTTATAAGCTCTTTTTTTAAAAAAATTGTCAAACACTTTGTAACATCTTATAAGATATTATAAAGAGCTTATAAGCTCATCCAAACACTCTTTTAGTCGGATCAAATTGGGTTGATGTGACTTATTAATTTCCAAAAAGGCTAGCTCAGGATTATAAGGCCAATATCGGTCTTATAGTGGATGAATAACTGATCCACAAAGTCCCCGAGCCCAAAATAATTTTCTACAAGTCTAGTTTATTCCCAATTTTATTGTGAAAACTTATTGTTGTCACTGATGTTGCAAAAATTACTAAAAATCAACAAACATGATATGATGTGTGTGACGCGTCACTTGATTAATTAACAAGGTTTCTTGCCTTGTTCTTCTCTAGCGTCAGTGGTGTAAGTGCCAAAGTTTACAGCAAGCCGGAGTGACAGGGTTATGGGTGGGGCGCCACGTTGGAGATGAAATTGAAATGGAAGGATATTTTGGTGAGTAGGGGACGGCGAAATATAAAGCAAATTTATGAAAAGTATCCAGTACCATTGATTGGTGTGCCATTGTGCACCGCGAGTGAGAGCTCACCGACGAAGATTGCACTAGATCTGGCAGCGATTCTTACAAAAAGTTATTGAAGACTAAGTTGCAAAGACGGTGGCAGGGTATGTTGAGGAAGACGATGTTGTGGTTGTTTCTCTCTCTCTCTCTCTATTTTCTTTTTTTTTTTTTAAAAAAAAAGACGAATAAGAGGAAAAAAGTTTAATAACTTAGAGAAAATGGCAATTATTGTCATGCGAATTGATTTTACATTTTAGTCTTGAGCGTTTGTCAGGAATAATGGCACAAGGACTTCGAAATGAAGGGTTAGCCGACTCATTAATCTGAGAGTCGACCATCAACTAGGATGAACTCTTAGGGAGAGCAAAAAGGCTTATTCCTATCGAAGAGTCCAGAAGGGTGAAAAACTCTCATCATCCTCGAAAGGAAACCATGAGAGAAGTACCAAAGAAAGGGCACGAGGGGATAGAGGGGATCGAAGGTATAGGATGGAAACCTTTACCCCATGAACACCACTCGAACCCAGGCCTTAATGGCCATGGAAAAAAGTGAACACCTACAACAGCAAATCAAGATGAAAGACAACAAAGACTGACAACGCTCCCGAAATCTATTGTAACTTCCATCGAGATATGGGATATACGACAAACGAATGTTTTCACTTAGAAGAAGAGTTGGAACACCTAACACAACTGAGACATTCTAGGAGTTAACCCAACCAAAGAGAGAGATAGCTTGCAATTCACAAGAATAAGAAAAAATACCCAATCTTCAGGCCCTAGAAGAGGTCACAATCGCCCGCTAAAAGAAAATTGGCATCGGGGAAAAATTGTGAATGTGACCAAAGAGAGCCGGGAGAACCCTTCAGGACAGCACGTAAGAGGCATATAAGAGAGGTTACTAGCCACGTAGTCTCTGCGTCATGTTTGAAAATGGAATTCCTTAATATGTATGGGGTATGAGAGGTACGAGGAGATAAGTTGAAGGCTAGGGAATGTTGGTGTCACTCGCTCAAGCAAATCGTCAACATACCTAGCACAACAAGCAAAACGACCAAGGAGCAGGTTGCCTCAGAAAGAATAAACCACACTAATGAGGTTCAATACATTTCATTATATCATGAGAACAAGGAAAAATAATTGCATGTGGGAAAAAATCCATAGTGGGAGGTAGCTCAGCTATTATAATTTTTGAAACATAACTAAGAGGTTTTTGAATGGGGGTCGGGGGGGCATCAAGTATAGATGCAAGTGTCATTCGTCATGAACTAAACGTAAAGAAGGAAGTCTCTCCAGTCAAATAAGAAAATAGGAACTTTGGATCTGAAAGAAATAGAGTCATATACGAAGAGGTCCAAAGATTGCTGAGGACGAGATACATTCGGGAGGTAACCTTTCCTGAGTGGATTGCTAATGTGGTATTGGTGCCAAAGAATGACGGAAAATGGAGGATGTGTGTGGATTTCACCGATTTAAACAAAGCTTGTCCAAAGGATTCCAACCCTTTGCCGCACATAGATCTGTTAATGGATTCTACCTCAAGATGCGAACGACTCAGTATGATGGATGCCTATCAACTTATAATTAGATTAAACTGACCAAGGATGATCAGGAGAAAACCAGCTTTATCATTGATCGAGGGTTGTACTGCTACAACGTAATGCTTTTTGAATTGAAAAATGAGGTTGACGTGTATCAAAGGATGGTAAACAAGATATTCTCGCAGCAAATAGGAAAAACATAGAAGTGTATATGGATGATATGTTGGTAAAAAACACATGTAAGGAACAACACGTATCTGACTTACGAGAATGTTTCATGCAATTAAAGCGCTATGGTGTAAGGTTAAACCCGAAGATGTATGTTTCGAGTAGAAGGGGGAAAGTTCATAGGCTACTTAGTTACCTAACGAGGCTGGAAGCAAATCCCGACAAAATAGTAGCCATTCAGCAAATGGGGAAACCTAGAACCATAAAGAAATTTTCAACAACTCACAGGAAGGTTGGCAGCTTTGAACCGATTTATTTCGCGAGCTACGGATAAAGGCTTTCCCTTTTCCAAATATTCTTACGAATACCACGAAATTCCAATAGACCAACAAATGCAACAAAGCTTTTTTTGAACTAAAATTCTACTTTGTTCAATCTCCACTATTGATTAAATTGGATGAAGGGGAGAGGCTTTCGGTATACCTTGCCTTAGCTCAAGATAAAGAATGAGTGCACCTCGCAATTTACTAATCAAGCCATATGCTCTAGGGGCAGAAATTTGATACGACTCTCTAGAAAAGATGATGCTCGCATTACTACAAGCCGCTCGAAAGTTATGACCTTACTTCTTGGCTCACCAACTTGCACAAAAGACAGGGAGTCGGATAACCACGTGGTCATATGAATTTAATGAGTATGACTTGGAGTATATGCCTCGAACCACTATAAAAGCCCAAGCTTTGGGGATTTCTTGGTTGAATCGCCGCACGGAAAAAAAAATAAAAAAATAAAAAAAATGGAGGGCGAATTAACTCTATATGTAGACAGGTCATCGACGGATAAACAAGCAGGAGGGAGAGTGGTCTTGATAGATCCAGAGAGGGAAAAACTTCGATTTGCGATAAAATACGGCCAGGTGATTTCCAACCATGAAACAGAATATGAAGCCTTGTTAGTGGGAATGACACTGACATTGGATATTGGGGTCAGGAAAATTAAAATGCACAATGATTCTGAGCTCTTGGTTGAACAAGTACAATGGAGATTCGAGGCTAGGGACAACAAAATGACACGATTGATGGAGAAAGTCTTGGAGAGAAAAATCCAATTTTAGGATTGTGGACTGGCACATAACCATAGATAGGAAATATTCAGGCTGATATGCTAGCTCGAATAGGTAGACTTGGATATGACTCAGATCTCGTTGTTGAAAATAAGCCACGAGGTTAGACAAAAGAGCGTGAACCAAGTGGAAAGAGTAAACTGGAATCCTGGATGGACGGTGTCCAAGCTTACTTAGAAAATGGCTTATTACCCTTAAGACCTTAAGGAGGTCCGGACTCCAGAGGATAAAGAAATTGACTGGAAGGTTCTTTAGGGACAATAGATACCACTTTAAGAAATCTTCACCATGCCAGCATTGTGTTGCCTACGACCCGAGGAAGCTTTTGCGGAAACCATTCCGGAGAGAAGAGTTTAGCTCTCAAAGTGATGAGAAATGGATATTTCAGGCCCACCCTCTAAAGGGATAGCATGCAAGCGGTAAAAAGATGCTAACACTGTTAAATTCATGGGAACTTGCATCACGTCCCGATAGTGAAAATTGAGCACCAAACCCAGCTTGGCGCTTTGATAATTGGGGAAGGGATCTAGTGGGCCTATTCTTGCCCCCTGAAGGATAAAACAAGTTTATATTAGTGTGAGTCGAGCATTTGACCAAGAGGATGGAAGTCGAACCAGTGGCTAAAATCTCAAATCAAATGTGATACAGTTTATGTGGAGAAACATTGATTGTTGATTTCGAGTACCTCGAAAGATCAAAATGGATATCGGGACCCAGTTTTAGGGAAAAACCTTTAGTAATCGGTGTACAGAGTAGAGTGGAAGATTAAACAGATCTCACGACGGTATGCAATCCCAAGGCTAACCGACAGACTGAGATAATCAACAGAATCTTGCTGCAAAACCTCAAGACTAAATTGGGAAATGCCAAGGACGGTTGGGTCTATGAAATCCTTAGGGTACTTTGGGGATATTGAACCATACCCCGAACAAGCATGGAGAGAGATCCATTTCTGGTGGTGTACAATTTAGAGGCATTGATCCCCACTGAAGTAAGCTAGCCAACAACTAGAATGATCCAGTACAATGAGCAGAAAAATGGGAAAGCCAACTCATATGAGCTAGATTTGATATAAGAGAGAAGATTTGCAGCTAGAATCCGATTGAAAAATTATAAAAGGAGAATGATTCGTCATTACAACTCTTATGTCAGAGAAAGAGTCTTGCAAGTTAGGGACTTGGTCCTTAGAAAAGTGGAAGTTTAGAAGGCCATTGGGAAATTAGACCCAAAGTGCGAATGACCCTACCAGATAAAAAACATTACTTAGGAAAGGAACCTACAAATTAGTGACTATGGAAAGAAAAAATATCCCCCGAAGATGGAGTATACAAAACTTGAAAAGATTCTATTGCTGAAACGATCTACTGTAGGATTCCACTCTTAAAACATTAAAAAAATGCGGGAAAGTTCATTTCTTGCTATAGGTTTTCAGTTAAACATTCCACCAAGTCTTCTCGACCAAAAAAATAGGCATATTACACAAAATAGATCTACTTAACAAAAATATGAAGGTGGAGAGATGGGTGGAAGCCCAGAGGACTCTGTCAGAATATCGAGAAGAGAAGGAGAGGACGCGTGAGATAGCTACGATAAAAGGAAGGGGCGACTATAAAGGTAGGTAATAATGAAAGGATAAAGGTAAAATTCTCTCCATTGCCTCCAAAACAAACACTGTTTGAAATTTGGAAAATTCTACAACAATTTTAATGGTCCCACCCATTCCATGGGCTATGGACCAAAAAGACTAGGGGACTTCTTATATAGAGTTAAAAATAGTACGAGGCTAAGTCCGGATACGAGTCGCAGGTAATATGAGTCGAAATGGACTAATGATATGTAAGCCAAACCCTCAAGGAGCGGAATACAACCCCTACCTGCCACAGGTGCATACGTATGTAATCGAGACGAAGCCTCCATAAAGGCTAGTTGGGGTACGATGCGAGCTACAATCACATATACACAAGCTACCTCCCGAATACTACCCTATTCGAGCTCCCCCATTTGGAATTGAGGAAATCTACGAGCAAATCCAATCAATACAAAATAACCGACAAGATCTTGGCATAGGAGTCAGGAAGGATAACAGTCGTAGATTTATTATACAAGACCTGTAAAGGAAGCCCCTTTAAATTATGCTCTACTACTCAGGTGGAAGCACCATGAAAAATACATTATCCTTTCTATCTTGAGTTATCTCACTCACACAACATCACCCGCACAATAAAAAAGAGTGAAAAAAAAAAATTCATTGAGTTAGCGGTATGTAATAGTTATAAATTATAACATTTACCTAAAAAAATGATTAAAATTTGCTAAAAATCCAAGGCCGATTTGTTTATGTTTTCATTTTAATTTTTTAGTGAAAATATGTATTTTTATTTTTATATAAATTTCGTGTGAAAATGAGTATTGTATTTTATATTGGATTGAGGTGTCGAATCAATATATTTTCAATGAAAATACGTATAAATAAATATGTTTTCGCTATAATTACTATGTCAAAAACTTAAAACTGAATTTTAATGTCAATTGTTCAAATAATCCACAATATATTTTCTAATTTAGAAATATCAGTATATTAAATTAGTAGTTGAGCTTAAACTTGATCAATGATGTCGTAATGAATTGAATTTTATTAAAAAAAATATATATATACATTCATTTTCTTAAGCCAGCCGGAGGAGCGCACGAGCCATTAGCCAAACACGATGAAGAGTGAACTGTAAGATGCAAAGAAACCGGCTCGAGCCGAGGCGATCATAGCGCCGCTGCACTATTATTATGCGGCCAAAATTTTTCGCTGTCGTGGAAAGACTGTAAAGCCCTCAAATAAACACAAAAATTTAAACGACTGCCACTTCGTGCTAACTGCTAACCATTTCAGCTCTCTGGGCTCTTCCCAAAAGTTCATCCCTGAGATCGAGCTGGAGATGAGGAGGGTCACCGGACTCACCGCCATATGCCGCGCCGTGGAGGGCGTCCTCGCCGCTCCTTCAGTTGCCGGCAACCCCATCCGCCACCAACGCCTTTTGCAAGCGGCTCTTTTCAGCACCACCACCAATAAAGGCTCCTCGGCTAGATCTCATTGGTTCTCGTGCAACGGGATCGCCGCCGCACAAGCCGTTGCAGGGACGATGTTGTTTTCGGTAGCCGCCACTGCGCTCGTGGAAGAGGTCCACGCTAAGGAGCCCGTGCAGTCCAAATTCCGGCCCAACGACGTGATTCTCTATCAGTATGAAGCTTGCCCTTTCTGTAACAAGGTCAAAGGTATTGCGCTTGCTTTTTATTGTAGTATGTCTGAGGATTCTTTCGGGTGATTTTATTTATGTCTCTTTGTGATTTGGAATTGCATCTGTGATGGTAAATTGCCATTTGCAAGGTATTGTTCAATCTAATCGGTGGATACAGGGCCTGGGATTACCAGATGCGTAAAACGACTCTTTTCACATACATTTGAATTGTTCCGTAATATGTTGCGGCATTAGGGAAATGGGAATAAGTCAGCTACGCACTGATCTATGTTTCTTTGGATTGCATTTATTTGAAGTGTGAATGACTGCATTTTAAATTTGATACTCTAGATTATTTTTAAGATGTTCCAGCGGAAGCATTATTTCTGCCATCACTGAAGCTGGTGACGTCCATCTCTATTTGGATGCTTACTTTAGCTAGAACTTTGAGGAGTAAGAGTTGGTGCCAGAAATATTGCTAATCAATTTAAACGAACATTAGGTGAATTCCATGTCAGATATGACCAGCCAACTTCACTAAACTACTGATTCTGGATAGATTAAGGATGAAATCTGCAGTTTTTGAACCTTGAGATATTGTAATATAAGGAAATTTGAGAGCTTAAGTAGTTGGGATTTTATTTTTGAGCTACGAAATAGACCATTCACATAGAAGTTTTGTGCCTTTCCACTATTGCAAGTTTTTAACGTTTCTTTATATTTATGGTTCTTATGTATCCAGCATTCCTGGACTACTATGATATTCCATACAAGGTAGTGGAGGTCAACCCCATCAGCAAAAAGGAAATAAAGTGGTCTGATTACAAGAAGGTGCCTATTTTGATGGTTGATGGTGATCAGATGATTGACTCATCAGGTATTATAAGACTACATCTAATTTATAGATATATAGTGGTATATGCTGGACTACATCTAATTTCCTGCAAAACATCTAGTTTATAGATATATGGTGGTATATGCTGTTTGATTGTGGGTTACAGAATCGACCTTGTAACACTATTTATCCCTTATCTTTATAGATATAATTGATAAATTGACACGAAAGGTCCATTCGTCTGGGGCCATTGATTCTGTTGCAGAAGACGAAGAGAAGAAATGGCGTGGGTATGTATTCTGGCTCTTATCACCTCAATGTAGTAGCACTTGACTTCTCTTTGTTGAATTGCTCTTTACCTTATTTTATAAGATCCACTTTTTCACATGATGTTGCTGCAATGAGCCAATAGTTTGATGAAAGCTTTTGCAATCTTATCATTATTTTATTGTCAAAATGATGGTTTCTTGTGTCTTTTTACATTTTTTTACATCTTGTTGCCAACCTTAATATTTTAGTAGTTAAGTTCTTTTATCATCAATGAACACTAGCTTTTACTTCACAATTTGGCAAATGAATATAGTCTCTTAATAAATTGTTATGCCACTTTCTATTATTGCAGCTGGGTGGACAATCATTTGGTGCATGTATTATCACCTAATATTTATCGAAGTACTTCTGAAGCCCTTGAGTCATTTGACTACATCACTAGCCACGGTGAGGTTTTTGTACTCTCATTTGTGTTATTATTTATGAATTCTAGAGTGCAGCTTAGTTGTGCATTATTTCTGAGTGAGTAGCAAATTTATTGATTAGTTCCTATGTGCCTGCACAAACTCATACACTATTGCAACAAAATAAAACTGCTGGTACTGAAAGCGGAAAAATGAAAAATAAAACAGAAACTCATTCTTTGGTCACTCTATCTTTTTACTGTAATGTCAAAGTGGATATTGTTTTCTTTTCCTACGTCTTTGCCGCTTTAACTGGAGGTTTACTCCAATGTATTGTGTAGCTAATTTATGTGACTGAAACTGGACACATTTAACAATATATGCTTACCCTGGGTTAGGTGTCTCTATTGATCTCTGTTTGTGTGTGTCTCTCACTCTCTGTCCAGTGTGTGTGCTTGTTTCCCATTTGGTTTTGTAGGCCTTGAAGTATAGACCATGAATTGGTCGAACTATGTATCCTTTACGCAATGCAATTGAATCAAGGAGCTTTTCCAGAAAACAATAAGTTACTCATCATAAGATTATTAGTCTAAAATCGTTGGTGGCTGTAAATTAGGGCAAATGTTGGTCATTGGCATCTGTAAAAATTAGTGCATCCAGTAAAATATGACTATGGATAATTTTGCCATTTATAAGTCCAAAGAAACAGGGTCCTGTGATGAAGATGCGTTCCGTGAAGTGTCCTTCAGTCGACAAGGATGAATTGATTTATGCGTGTTTATATTATTTCTTTCATTATTTTGGCTCCAATTTTGTTTGAATCTGTTATGTGGGGCAATATTCTGGGCAACTGGTTATTTCATGAAAATCTGTTTGTAGGATTATTTGAGACAAGGTATTCATTAATTCTATTGGTGTTTAAGATTGTATTCAGAGTGGGAGATTTATGATATGCTTCTCTTTGAGTTGTCTGGCACTCATCTGCCAGGAAATCCCTTTCCATCCTTGATACTGATGTTTCTTCTAGACTAATGTGTGTGACAAACTCAAATGTGCGTGCAAAAATTTTTGAATATTATATTAAAAATGGATGCAGAGAAAAAGAAGAGATTAGTGAGAACAAGTGAAACACGTAGAGTTGGAGAGAATGAGATGAAATATGGAGAAAGAAACTATGTTATAGACTAAAGATACCAAAACGTGACCCTCTTAACTTATGTAATAGTATAGATTGGTATCCTAATTAAAGTATTTGCAAATCATTTGAGCTGACTTCTTATGCCTTATTATTGAGTGAATGCTTTGGGGTAGTGGGTCATGTTGGGTTGATTTTCTGCCTTTTAGAGATGGAATGTTATGCATCAAGTTCTCTTAAAGATGTTCCATATGACCACTACATTTTTGAGTGGTTCTGGATTGTCCAGTATGAACTTTTAAGGCACTGCGTTGTTTTCAAGAACTGTCTTGACATTGAGGTCTCCTTTTGTCTTTTCGGGGGTGGGATGCAGGTAACTTCAGCTTTACTGAGAGAATAGCAGCAAAATATGCTGGAGCAGCTGCAATGTATTTTGTCTCCAGGAAATTGAAGAAAAAATATAACATCACTGATGAACGGGCTGCGTTATATGAAGCTGCAGAAACATGGGTGGATGCACTTAACGGTCGAGATTTTCTAGGTTTGTATGCTACAAGTCAAGTATAGACCAAAAATTATAAAATACTAGCTTACCGCTCTTACCTAACCTTCTTTCATCAGGTGGAACGAAGCCTAACTTAGCAGACCTTGCGGTCTATGGTGTTTTACGACCAATTCGCTACCTCAAGTCTGGTAGAGACATGGTAGAGAACACAAGAATTGGTGATTGGTACTCTCGGATGGAAGCTGCTGTAGGTCTATCTTCCAGAATACAAGCTTAGTTCCAATAATTGGTGTCGATCTGATTAGTTCTTAGAGATTAGGCCTCAAAGAATCCTAATGTTCCCCCGTTTAAGAGAGATTTCGTTCTTATGAGCCTCAATAGAGAGATTGTAGAGCACGTTTTTGGTATATTCGGATCAAAGTTCAATATTGTGGGATTGCCCGAGTATGAAAAGGCCTCCCAGCTTCGATTCATTCTTTACAAAACTGTATTTTGCACATACATCTTGGGAGCAAGGGGGGGTTCCTCTACGCCCACCGTCGTGCTACACGTGTTGACATGATTGTGGAAACACAACTGCCGGCCATCGAACTGGTCTTTGGATTATATAGTCTAGGAAGCACACTATATGGCTTACCCGTCTCTTCTATCCCAACTGTTATAATCTCTGGATATGATGATATTCATGTATAACTGATTTCTCCAGAAATAAAAGGATTCAATATTCTTCTCGCAAACAGCTTATCTGATACACGTGTAGAATGCCTTGGCATTAATTGAAGTAATATCCCTATGTGAATGATAGTAAAATTTACCCTCTTTTGTTCTTGTTGAAAAGAAGTAAACTTACAATGCCATGCCATCCCCATGCTCTTTCCATTGCCCTTTTACCCACGATGTATGTGGACTGAGGAGTGCCTGTCACAAAATCTGCATGTGTACGTTCCCCTCTTTTATTTCTTTCTGCACCTAATCTGCACCTGAACATGTACGTTTCCACGTTATTATACCTCCTTTTTTCCATCTCCCTCTCACATACAAACCCTTTTTGAGTCATTGACGAAAGAAGGCAGAGAGAATCCCAATAAAGTCTCTTTTCTCTTCTCTCATTTATTGTTAACTTTAATCACGTTATGGATAATTCCCCTCAGTTGATATTTTTCTCCTTTAGGTAATTATCAGTGTATATATAAGAGTGTTTCTTTACCCTGCAAAAAGGTTCCTTTCTTGCTTCTCTCTTTTCAGATAAACAACCACCCCAAAGTAACAAATCCCCCAAAGTCTAAGCACATTTAAAAGAAAGTTTTAAAGAGAGAGATTCATTCATGTCATGCGTCTGTTCTGATGTAACCAGAACATGAATTTTTCTAGCTTTTAACCTACCCCACCCCTTCTTGTTTCGGTGTATGTGTACCATTTTTAGCACTCATATGTTCACAAAAAGGGCTCTCTGAGAAAAGGGTTGCGTTTGGTTCTCCTCTTTCTTGGGTTTTCTTGGCCTTTTGCGGTGGTTGAAACGTAATACTAGTCTAGCATCATGGCTGTTCAGGCAGAAAATATGTATTTTGAGAGCATGGGTTTTGGCCCATTTGCCATTTGCAGCATGCAGGATTATTCCCATATGGGCTCTGCGTTTGGGGTTGAAGATGGTTTTTGTCTGCAAGAACTTGATCAGCAGAGGAGGGAGGTTCATCCATGTCATAATAATCTCGCCTCTTCTTCTGTTTCTTGCTTCGGTTCTCTGCCTGTGGAGATTCTGCAGTCTTTGTCTTCTGACCTTGAGAAACAAAGGCTGGAACTGGATTGGTTTCTTCAGTTGGAGGTAAAAATTGAACTTTTTCCATTGATGAAAAATCAAGTTTTGGTATAATCCCAAGTCTTGTGTCTGAAAGTCCCAAATATGCTAATGCATGCCTATGGGAATTTGCCCATGATTCCAAAATATGCGCATTCATGCTTGCATGTGGACATACTGCAATTATTTTTCGTGTTCAAAACCAAGAAGGGTTGTTGTTTGTTGATGATTTGAGTTGTTCAGGTGGAGATTTTCTTGGTGGTTACAATTTTTGTTCGAAGCTTTTAAGCTGAGATCATGATTTATAACCACTGGTTTTCAACAGAATAAGAGACTGAGGAGGTCGATCCTGCAAGAAGAAACCCGGCAACAAGCAGCTTTAATGCAGAGATATGAATCCAGCATCAGGACCCTCGTGCTGCAAAAAGATCAAGAACTAGCCATTGCAAGAAACAAAACAAGGGAGCTCCAAGATTTCTTGAAAATGGCAGAAACCGAAGCCAGAGCCTGGGAGAAGGCGGCCACAGAGAAAGAAGCCATTGTCTCTGATCTCAACAACAGGCTGAATCAAGCAAAAGAGAAAGACTATTTGTTCCCACATGCAGCAGCAGCAGCTCAAGAACACGATAACATGTCCTTTTGTGGTTCTTCCTCCGGCAGCAGCAGCACAGGAGAGAAAAAAAGTGAAGAGCCCATCAAGAAAATGGCTTGTAAATCGTGCCAAGCTCGAAGCTTGTGTGTTGTGTTCTTCCCTTGCAGGCACCTCTGCTGTTGCACCTCCTGTGCAGCGCTTTTGGGTCACTGTCCTGTCTGTGAAACAGTAAAGGATGCAAGTTTAGAGGTTTTCTTGGTCTAAGAAACCAGCAAAAGTTCTGACCAACAGAAACTTGAAATGGAAGGAAACTGTGTTGTGTTCTTGATGCTGCTTATGATGTTTTTCTTTTTCTTTCTGGGCTAATGATGTAGTTTCCTTTGATGGGTCTTTGTTCATCAGAGTGTCTTTTGTGGGTAGTAAACTAGCAATAGCATTGACCCATAGTGTGAAAATGAAATGAACAGTGAAGAATCTTGGTTTTTTTTACTGAAAGGGGTTTATGAATTCTTTTCCTGATTTAGAGTAGAGATGGAAGATAGATGATTTGATTTATCAAGGGGGGGATTCTTGTTGCTGTGGGTTTTGTGAGACTGACAGTAAAAAGATTTGGAAGGCAGAAAAATGACTTTGAAAAATGAAACAGCCCACCTACAGCTACTCTGCCTGCCTGCCTGCCTCCACTGCTGAGATTGGCAGACACAGTACTTACTACTTTGCTTGCATCTGCCACTCTCACTGCCTACACCATGATATGATTCACTGCTCAAAACCCAACCTATTTTCATTCATTACAACACCACTACCTATAAATTACAATACAGACAAATTTGTCTCTTACTACACCCCCTTCTTCTCTTTTTCTTGATAAAAAAAATAAAAAGACCACTAATTAAGAAAACTTTTTTTTTTTTTTTTTCCGAATTAGATCTTATTAGACCGAATTAAGTGTACGACGACTGCATTATTCAACTTTTAATTAAATTTGATCTGAATTAGAATTTCTCCGTCAATAGGAGAGGCTTATTGTTGTTTAGTTTCATGTTCTTCAATTTTATTAATGTGTGTGAGTTTTCTGAGAAAATTATTTAAATATTGTTAAATAATTAATTAATTACAAAAATACAGTGATTTAAAAATGTTAATATTTTAGGCAAAACTGCTATTTGAAATAGCAGTTTTAAGTTTAAAAAAAAAAAAAAAAAAACTCGGCAGCAAAGCTGCTGAGTGTAAAAGCAGTTCTGCTGACGCTGTCAGAACCGCTGACAGCGTCAGCAGAACTGAAATGTGTTGGGATGCATGGCTCATGCATCCCATTAAAAAGATGATGGGATGCATGAGCCATGCATGCGTCCCATCATCTTTAATTATTTCTATAAAACTGCTATATGTAAATGCAGTTTTTTGTTCTATAAATACTACTTGTTCCAATTCATATGAGTTTGAAAGAATTGTATACGTTAGAAAATATTGCAGCAGCCTCACCGAAAAAATTATAGACTACACCAGTTGAAAATTCTGCAACAAAAATTGTAAGTTTTCTATTCTAAAATTATGTTTTATTATATATTTGTTTATTTTCGTTATAATATTATTAATAATATTATTTTTTTTATGCATATGGTATTTTGATGTGAAGATATGGCCGAGCAAAACAATATTGACATCATTATATATTTTGGAGGTCAACGAATTGATTCATATGATTGTGTAAGTTATGATCGACCTCCAATCAGATTTATGAAAATTTCTCGTAGCACTAAATTTGCTGAACTTGAATCGCTTATGTATGAAGAACTTGGGCTCCGTATGAATGATTTTCAGTTACAAATATATTTTAAATACACAACATATAGTGCTGATAGAAGACAGGAGATGGCATTGTCGATTAAGACGGATCGAGATGTGCAATTTTTTTTCAATCCGTTGAATGGATATGTTACTGTAGAAAGTTTTGTTGAAGCAGAGAAAGTCTATCATAATATTGATAATATTGTATTAGATGACCCTTTTGCTGGTGATTATGGAACATACATGTCAATTTTAACACAAGATGGGGCCAGTTTGCCAGCAGTAACTCAAGAGATAGGAAGATTTGGGATAAATGAAGATTTTGCAGGGCCTTCTACGTACAACCAACAAGATGATGAGTATGTTAATATGGAGCCTGAAGCCGATAGTTTTTTAAATTCAGATCCGGTGAACTCTGAACCAGATGAGGTTGAGGAAGAGGCTGAAAATAATTTGAATCCTGATAATGAAGATGAAGTCAGCATCCCAATTATGTTGGAAGTGCTTGGTAGTATTTCTAATGGGGTGACAAGCCAACAAGTACACGGAATTGATTTGAACATACCAGCCACATCAGAGCCTCATTCTCTATATCCAGTGATCCCATTTTTCAGTACAACACATCCAGAGGTACCTGTCGACTCGGTGGATATCCCTACTGGTAAATGGGGTAACTTGTACGACTCGAGCACTGGAGAGCTCGCATTAGGAATGGTGTTCAAGAGCAAAGACCATTTGAAAGCTAGTGTTCAAGATTTTTCTGTGCGTTGTGCGAGACGAGAATACCGTGTGCTCGAGAGTTCACCAAAATTATGGAAGGTCGTGTGCAAATATGATGCAGAGACTGGATGTGATTGGATGCTACGAGCTATCTACAAGTCCAATATGGGGTTATTCAAGATTACCAGGTATGTGGGACCGCATACCTGCTTGATGAATGAGATTTCTGTAGATCATCGTAACTTAGGTAAGAATATGATTGCAACACATTTGCTTGGTATGGTTCGTCAAGACCCATCATATGACATCAAGTATGTCCAGCAAAACGTGAAAGATCGATTTGGGTTCGAAATCTCTTATCATAAGGCTTGGCAGGCTTTGAAGGCAGCTAGGGAACAGGTATATGGAACTTGGGAAAGCTCTGTACAAAAATTGCCTCGATACATGGCTGCATTACAGAAATGGAACCCCGAGACAGTTGTAGAGTGGTTGCATTTGGACACTGACAGGCCTGGGTTGAAAATGTTGAACTATGTGTTTTGGGCTTTCAGACCGTGTATAGAAGGATTTCGCTATTGTCGTAACGTTATAAGTGTAGACGGAACTCATCTGTACACGAGGTACAAACACAAGCTATTAGTGGCAGTCACAATGGATGGAAATCAACAAGTCCTTCCATTAGCCTTCGCACTGGTTGATGAAGAATCCCTAGCATCCTGGCGATGGTTCCTTGAAATGCTTTCCAAGCATCTACTACGCGATGAGGACCGAATTTGTCTAATTTCTGATCGGCATAGCGGACTGATTAGAGGAGTAGATGCAGTGCCAGCCTTTAAGTTTCCCCGTGGAGTTCATCGATTTTGTTTGCGGCATGTGTGCTCAAACTTTAATAACAAGTTCAACAATGTTCAACTTAAGGATCTTTGCTGGAAGGCGGGTTCTGAGCAGAATGTGCGCAAGTTTGAGCGAGTAATGGAAGAAATAAAAGAATTGAATGAAGGAGCTTATAATTGGCTTGGAAGGATTGACAAAACTCAGTGGACGCTAGCGCATGATGGTGGATGGCGCACAGGCATTCTAACAATGAATATGTCGGAGTGTATAAATGGAGTGTTGAAAGGTGCCAGACGACTACCCATAATGGCTATTGTGCAAATAACATTTTCCCGTTCAATGCAATACTTCCTAGAGCGCACAACACGTTGTCACCGGATGATGAATGACAATCAACAATGGGCTGATTATGCATACAGATTATTTGAGGCACGACAGACTGAGGCAGTACACCACATTGTACAGAAATTTGATTATACCCAGCAATCTGTGTGACGTCCATATAATTTTATTCATAATCGATGGACTAATTAGTAATTATTAAGAAAATATAAATTTAATTATAAATCATAGGTTGAAATCATAAATATATTAAAACTTAAAAGGACTAAATTGGAGTTTTATGAAATATTTGTGGTCAAATTATATATATATAGAAGTTGAGGATCAAATTGTAATTTTAATAAAATTAAAAAAAAAAAAAAGAAAAATGGATTGAATGCAGCACGTGGCTGCCTATCAATTAGCCCTCATGTATTAATATATATATATATATATATATGTAGCTTACAACTTAAGAAAAAACAACATATTTTGAAAGTTAAACACACACACTCACACATAGTTGAAGGTGACCATTTCGGGCGAAAAATCAGGTTAGTAAAATTTTACTTTAAATTATGAATTAATTATTATATCAATATTATTTAATTAGTGCATTTATTAAATATGATTTGTACTATTCGATTTACTATTTAACCGGAAAATTTATTGAATTTGAGTATTTATATAAATTAATGTTCGGGTATATATTTAATTGGACTAGAATATTATAGCTAATGATATGAAATTATATAACCTACTAGATTTAGTAGTTGTTTATAATGCACTATTCAAATTGATCGGTTTATTAATCAAATACATAATTGTATGTACCAGTGTTTAAATAATTGTTATTATAGTGAAGAATTGGCAAAAATTAATAGGGATAGTAGGGAATTATATTTGAGAAATATTAGGGAATTGTATTTGAGAAAATTATAATTATTAAAAAGAAATATGATATTTTTGTAATAATTTCATTTAGGGATGTTATAGAGAACGATAGTTATAAACTATGAGGGGTTTGATGAAATAAGATCTTATGAGTTAATTGATAAATTAGATATATACGGGGGAAGTTTATAGTGTCTAAAATGTAGACGAAAAAGAAACGCATATTTGAATTTTAATATAAATGAAATATTAAAAGATTGATATAAAATATACGCATATATTTAGTAATTTCATTCGTAATTTACGATATTTTCAATATTTATATTGATTATATATATATTATAACGTATTATAGGACACGGGGATAAAGTAGAAGACTAATCAACTCCTACTAGCATAATCGTTTTGGGATCGAGGTAAGTATAGTTAATTGGATCTATATAAGTATATATAATTATACGTGTTTATCGTAAACCTGATTGATATTTATAGATGCTTATTTGGATTACGTGGTTATTCTGTGAAATTGTCGTTACGTGTTTATTTGTAGTTATTTATGTAATATAAATGTTGACAGATGATTGTCGTATATTATATTTTATTGTTGCAAGGAGTTGAATGAAGAAGTCAATTATGAGTATATCGTTCAATTGGGATAAAGAGATGACTTACCTAGTTGGGGAACATAGTCAATGGTTTGTGATGATGTGTTGATGATGATGTGATTGACGATGTGATATGAGGAAAATGAATAAGCTAGGTACCATGGCGCGTAGGGTACCGGGGTATTCCGGGTAGCGGGGGATATCCTGTGCTGATAGCTACACACTGGGGTGGTGTGGGGATGCCATGTTCATTGTGATGTTCTGTGCTGATATTGCTACACACTCAGATAGTGTGGGGATATCACATTCGACGGGTATCCTGTGTTGTATACGATATGACATTGATTGAGATGATGATAGCTGGCAGAACCATTGACTGATGTACTCCAATTAGAGTAAGCAGGGCCCTAAGAATATAAAACTTTGACTTCAGATATTGCATTATGTATTAATGCATGATTGTGGCATTGATTACTTTATGGCTTTATTGTGATTACTTACATATATATTTATATTGATATTCGTTAGTTTGTGACATGACGTGTATATAGGCTGGTTAGCTATACTTATTGAGTAGGCAGCTCATCCCTTGGCAATATTTTTCAGGAGATAGATCACGGTGACTAGCTACGTCAAATTGGGAGTCAGGAAATGGATCTGAATAGGTGGGTCAGCCGTGACATCTGAAGCCGTGGGTTTGGCCATATGACTATTAAACATCTAGTCTTTTGTCGGGTTTGCGTTTTAAATTTTGTAACAGCCTGAAACTTTCATCTTTTGGAGTTTGTACATAAGTATATCTGTGGCCTAGTAAATATAAGCTTTTGATGATACCTATCGTGATTTAAGATATATTTATAGAATTATATTATATCGAGAAAAATAGGATTTATCTTATTAGTTTAGAATGAAAATTCTTATAAGACAACTTATAATTACGAAGAGTATGATGATTAGTAGTGATAAAGTATAGTTTCGTAGGGGGTGTCATATTGGGTGGTATCAGAGCAGGTCTACGTTTCTAGGGTGATAAGTTGACTATGGGACGTGTTTAATGATTAAATTGCTTAATGTAGGATGGCTTCTCAAGGTGAACGTGCTGACCCAATAGCTAGTAGAGAAGAGTCAGTGGAGTCCGCAGAGGGCTCCGTTGCACCTGCAAGTGCAGGTGGAGTTGGAGTAGGTCGAGAGGGTGTTGGTGTTGATGCTCCGATTCCTCCTGGTGGTGCTCCAGCGGTAGGGTTACCACCAGAGTATGCACAGATCCTCCGGATGGCCTTGGAGGCCCAAGCCCAAGCTCAAGCACAGTTTCTTGCACAGGCACAGGTACCAGCCCCAGTGCCAACACAAGTGGTTCCTACAGTTGACCGTAATTATGAGAGGATTAGAAAGATGGGAGCTACAGAGTTTGAGGGTACCTTAGACCAGAGGTTGCTGAAAAATGGTGGGAAAAGACCGAAGATGTGATGAACTTGGTGAACTGTACTCCAGAAAATCGACTTAAGTACGTTGTTTCCTTATTCACGGGGAATGCACTGATTTGGTGGAGGTCAGTAAAGAGGGCATATGAGCCACGAGAGATAACTTGGGCCGAATTTCAGAAAGAGTTTGATGATAAATACAGACCTAAGATGTACCAAGACAAGAAGAAGATGGAGTTTCTAAACTTAATACAAGGGGATGATCAGACAGTGGCAGAGTATGAGATTCGTTTTGCCGCATTAGCCAAGTACGCACCAGAAGCAGTAGCGACACAGGAGGACCGATGTTACAGATTTGAACAGGGGTTACGACCTGAGATTAGGAAGGGCCTTGCAGTTAGAATTACGAACTTTTAAAACTCTCGTTGAGTCAGCAGTTCGGATGGAAGAGGCAGTGACTGCAGAGAAAAATAAAGGAGAAGAGAAGAGAAAGTCAACATATACGACAGGGGAGTCCAGTAGGTCGACCAAGAGGGGCACCGGTCGTTCATTTTCAGCAGGAGGTGGAAGTTTTGCACGTGGTGGCTCCACTTTTCGAGGAAGTAGTGGATCGAGATTTGGTGGATCAGTGGGCTTCAACAGGGGATCGGCACAACGCAGTTCATCTAGTTTTCCCTCTATTGGATCAGCTAGGGGAACTGCACAGAGTTATGGCAGAGGGTTAGCCTTCATACCGAGTTGTTCTACTTGTGGGAGGCGATATTTGGGACCATGTTGGAGACAAGATGCTACAGCCCGTACTTGTTATAATTGTGAGGGGTAGAGGACACATATCTAGGGATTGTCCTAGTCAAATTACAGATGTAGGTGGAAGTGTAGCCAGTCAGACACAGAGTCAAAGCAGTATCGGGAGTAGCGGCCGAGGAATTGAGAGGGGCAGAGGCAGAAGTAGGGGCAGAGGTGCTAGTAACAGAGATGGTGGCCACACTGTTGGTGGGAGTACGACGGGGGCCGGAACACAAATAGCTCAGGGACAGACTCAAGCAAGAATATATAACATGACTAGGGAGGAAGCTCCAGCCTCGAATGACGTGATTTCAGGTACGATCTTATTATTTGATGTTGAGGCTTATATTTTAATTGATCCTGGCTCTACGCATTCATACATATCATCGGAACTTGCATCTAAAATACCTGGTGAGACTAGCCCTTTAGGATATAATTTGATGGTTCAATTGCCTGTGGGAGGAGGTGTAATAGTGAATAATGTTAGAAAGGAGAGTTTAGTGAGGATTGGTGATGTAACCTTACCTGTAGATCTGATAGTGATGGATCTAAAGGAGTTTGATGTAATCTTGGGGATGGATTGGTTAGCGCAACATAAGGCTGTGGTTGACTGTTATAGGAAAGAAGTAATGATTGAATTTGCTGGTAAGCCAAAAGTAATATTTGCGGGGGACCGCCAAGTAGTGCCAGTTTGTGTGATATCAGCCATAGAGGCGAGACGATTGATGTTAGAAGGATGTGAGGCCTATCTAGCCCACGTGATAGATATCGAAAAAACTAGTCCCACACTGGAAGAGATCCCTGTAGTGAGAGACTTTCCTGAAGTGTTTTCCGATGACCTACCAGGGTTGCCACCACATAGGGAAGTGGACTTTGCTATAGAAACTCTCCCAGGAGTTGCCCCAATTTCTATTGCACCGTATAGAATGGCGCCGGTGGAATTACAAGAACTTAAAAAGCAAATAGAAGAATTATTGGAGAAAGGATTTATCAGGCCAAGTACTTCACCGTGGGGAGCACCAGTGTTATTTGTGAAAAAGAAAGACGGTAGTATGAGGTTGTGCATCGATTACCGCCAATTGAATAGGGTGACCGTGAAGAATAAATATCCGTTACCGAGAATTGATGATCTGCTAGACCAGTTGAAGGGGGCGACCATATTTTCAAAGATTGATTTGAGGTCTGGGTATTGGCAGTTGAGGATAGCAGAGAAAGATATACCAAAAACAGCTTTTCGTACTCGTTATGGTCATTATGAGTTCCTAGTGATGCCATTTGGGTTAACAAATGCACCGGCAGCGTTCATGGCATTAATGAATCGTACATTCCAAGAGTACTTGGATCAGTTTGTGATAGTCTTTATAGATGACATCTTGGTGTATTCGAGGAATAGAGAGGAACATGAACAACATTTGAGAATAGTGTTGCAAATTTTGAAAGAAAAAGAGTTGTACGCTAAGATAAGCTAGGGCATGTGATATCAGGTGATGGGGTTATGCCTGACCCTGCAAAGGTGAAAGCTATTATGGAATGGAGAGTACCAAAAAATACGACTGAAGTTCGAAGTTTCTTGGGATTAGCTGGGTATTATAGGCGTTTTGTCGAAGGCTTTTCCATAATTGCAGGTCCTTTGACGAAGTTGTTGAGGAAAGGGGCACCATTCCATTAGACTGAACAATGTCAGCAGAGTTTTGATGAGCTAAAGGAAAGATTGACATCGACTCCGATTTTGGTTTTACCGTCTGGCAGCGGTGGATATGTAGTATATACGGATGCGTCAAAGCAGGGTTTAGGATGTGTATTGATGCAAAATGGAAAGGTAATTGCCTATGCATCTCGTCAGCTGAGAACTCATGAATTGAACTATCCCACGCATGACTTGGAGTTAGCAGCAATTGTGCATGCATTAAAGATTTGGAGACATTATTTGTACGGAGAAAGATTTCAGATCTTCACCGACCATAAGAGTTTGAAATATATTTTAACGCAGAAAGAATTGAATTTGAGACAAAGAAGATGGATAGAGTTATTAAAAGATTATGATTGCACCATTGATTATCATCCGGGGAAGGCGAATGTGGTAGCGGATGCATTAAGTAAAAAGAGTTCAAGCACTTTAGCTAGTTTGGGGAGTCATAATATGACATTACTACTGGAAATGAGATCTCTGAATACGAAATTGGAGGTGGATCAGATAGCAGGTTTGTTGGCAACTTTGCAGCTTAAGCCGAACCTTGTGGATACAATTAGAGAAGCGCAGACTCGAGATCCTTTCTTATTACGGATGCTGGAGAGGATGAAACAAGGTAAGAAACCAAATTTTTCAGTAAGGGCTGACGGAATGATAGTGAATGGAGGACGGATTTGTGTACCTAATATGGATGGATTACGGGAAGAGATTTTGCGGGAAGCTCACAATGCACCATATGCAATGCATCCTGGCACCGTGAAGATGTATCGAGACTTAAGACCATATTATTGGTGGCAGACAATGAAGAAAGATGTGGCAGAATTTGTGGGTAAATGTATGACGTGTCAACAAGTAAAGGCAGAACATCAGGCGCCAGCGGGTAAACTTCAACCTTTATCTATACCAGAGTGGAAATGGGAGAAGATCACTATGGATTTTGTTGTAGGGTTGCCTCGTACACTCAAAAAGCATGACGCTATTTGGGTAATTGTGGATAGACTGACGAAATCAGCTCATTTCTTGCCTGTACGCCAAGGTGATTCTTTGGATAAGTTAGCTGAGTTATACGTTTCCGAAATCGTGAGACTACATGGTGTACCTGTATCTATTGTGTCAGATAGGGATCCTCGATTCACCTCACATTTTTGGGGAAGCTTACAAAAGGCGCTAGGCACAAAATTGCATTTCAGTACCGCATTTCATCCTCAGACAGATGGACAGTCCGAAAGTACAATTCAGACGCTGGAAGATATGATGAGGGCTTGTGTAATGGAGTTCAAGGGCAACTGGGATGACCACCTACCTTTGATGGAGTTCGCATATAACAACAGTTTTCATTCTAGCATTGGTATGGCCCCATATGAAGCTTTATATGGAAGAAAATGTCGAAGTCCAGTATGTTGGGATGTTGAGGGATTACGACAGCTAGAAGGTCCGAAATTGGTACAACAAATAATGGAAAAGGTACAGACAGTTAAAAAGTGTTTTTGAAAGCAGCCCAAGATCGTCAGAAAAGTTATGTTGATAAACATCGAAGGGAGATGGAATATGAAATTGGTGAGAAGGTCTTCTTGAAAGTTTCCCCGTGGAAGGGAATATTGAGATTTGGCAAGCAAGGAAAGTTGAGCCCGAGGTATATTGGACCGTATGAAATTATTGAAAGAATCGGACCACTAGCGTACCGACTAGCACTGCCAGCAGAGTTGTCACAGATACACGATGTGTTTCATGTTTCGATGCTACGACGATATCGTTCAGATCCTAGCCATGTTATCCGTGAACCAGAAATAGAGATTTTCTGAGGAATTGACGTATGTGGAAGAGCCAACGGAGATTTTGGACAAAAGTGTAAGAAAATTGAGAAATAAAGAAATACCAATGGTGAAAGTGAGGTGGAGTCATCATTCCCCAAGGGAGGCTACTTGGGAGGTTGAAGAGCATATGAGAGAGAAGTACCCTTACTTATTCCATTAAACGGGTAAGTTAGTTAATTTCGGGGACGAAATTTTTATTAGGAGGGGAGAAATGTGACGTCCATATAATTTTATTCATAATCGATGGACTAATTAGTAATTATTAAGAAAATATAAATTTAATTATAAATCATAGGTTGAAATCATAAATATATTAAAACTTAAAAGGACTAAATTGGAGTTTTATGAAATATTTGTGGTCAAATTATATATATATAGAAGTTGAGGATCAAATTGTAATTTTAATAAAATTAAAAAAAAAAAAAAAAAAGAAAAATGGATTGAATGCAGCACGTGGCTGCCTATCAATTAGCCCTCATGTATTAATATATATATATATATATATATATATATGTAGCTTACAACTTAAGAAAAACAACATATTTTGAAAGTTAAACACACACACTCACACATAGTTGAAGGTGACCATTTCGGGCGAAAAATCAGGTTAGTAAAATTTTACTTTAAATTATGAATTAATTATTATATCAATATTATTTAATTAGTGCATTTATTAAATATGATTTGTACTATTCGATTTACTATTTAACCGGAAAATTTATTGAATTTGAGTATTTATATAAATTAATGTTCGGGTATATATTTAATTGGACTAGAATATTATAGCTAATGATATGAAATTATATAACCTACTAGATTTAGTAGTTGTTATAATGCACTATTCAAATTGATCGGTTTATTAATCAAATACATAATTGTATGTACCAGTGTTTAAATAATTGTTATTATAGTGAAGAATTGGCAAAAAATTAATAGGGATAGTAGGGAATTATATTTGAGAAATATTAGGGAATTGTATTTGAGAAAATTATAATTATTAAAAAGAAATATGATATTTTTGTAATAATTTCATTTAGGGATGTTATAGAGAACGATAGTTATAAACTATGAGGGGTTTGATGAAATAAGATCTTATGAGTTAATTGATAAATTAGATATATACGGGGGAAGTTTATAGTGTCTAAAATGTAGACGAAAAAAGAAACGCATATTTGAATTTTAATATAAATGAAATATTAAAAGATTGATATAAAATATACGCATATATTTAGTAATTTCATTCGTAATTTACGATATTTTCAATATTTATATTGATTATATATATTATAACGTATTATAGGACACGGGGATAAAGTAGAAGACTAATCAACTCCTACTAGCATAATCGTTTTGGGATCGAGGTAAGTATAGTTAATTGGATCTATATAAGTATATATATAATTATACGTGTTTATCGTAAACCTGATTGATATTTATAGATGCTTATTTGGATTACGTGGTTATTCTGTGAAATTGTCGTTACGTGTTTATTTGTAGTTATTTATGTAATATAAATGTTGACAGATGATTGTCGTATATTATATTTTATTGTTGCAAGGAGTTGAATGAAGAAGTCAATTATGAGTATATCGTTCAATTGGGATAAAGAGATGACTTACCTAGTTGGGGAACATAGTCAATGGTTTGTGATGATGTGTTGATGATGATGTGATTGACGATGTGATATGAGGAAAATGAATAAGCTAGGTACCATGGCGCGTAGGGTACCGGGGTATTCCGGGTAGCGGGGGATATCCTGTGCTGATAGCTACACACTGGGGTGGTGTGGGGATGCCATGTTCATTGTGATGTTCTGTGCTGATATTGCTACACACACTCAGATAGTGTGGGGATATCACATTCGACGGGTATCCTGTGCTGTATACGATATGACATTGATTGAGATGATGATAGCCGGCAGAACCATTGACTGATGTACTCCAATTAGAGTAAGCAGGGCCCTAAGAATATAAAACTTTGACTTCAGATATTGCATTATGTATTAATGCATGATTGTGGCATTGATTACTTTATGGCTTTATTGTGATTACTTACATATATATTTATATTGATATTCGTTAGTTTGTGACATGACGTGTATATAGGCTGGTTAGCTATACTTATTGAGTAGGCAGCACATCCCTTGCCAATATTTTTCAGGAGATAGATCACGGTGACTAGCTACGTCAAATTGGGAGTCAGGAAATGGATCTGAATAGGTGGGTCAGCCGTGACATCTGAAGCCGTGGGTTTGGCCATATGACTATTAAACATCTAGTCTTTTGTCGGGTTTGCGTTTTAAATTTTGTAACAGCCTGAAACTTTCATCGTGATGATTAGTAGTGATACCTATCGTGATTTAAGATATATTTACTTTCAGCCTAGTAAATATAAGCTTTTGATGATACCTATCGTGATTTAAGATATATTTATAGAATTATATTATATCGAGAAAAATAGGATTTATCTTATTAGTTTAGAATGAAAATTCTTATAAGACAACTTATAATTACGAAGAGTATGATGATTAGTAGTGATAAAGTATAGTTTCGTAGGGGGTGTCACAATCTGCCTCGGTACTTACATTGAGTTTGACCGGTGCCGGGACTCATACGTATGTTGTCAAGTTGAAGCACCAACAGTGTTTGTGTGGCAGGTGCGGAAGTAATGGCATTCCTTGTTCCCATGCAATACAGGCATGTCGGCATTTTGGGGTAAATGCATCCAACTTTGTGCCATATTATTATAGTATTCAGTCATACAAGAACACTTACTGCGGGAGGTTTGAGCCATTATGGGGGGAGGAGTACTGGGATCCTCAGCCATTTCATCTTGTGCACAAGCCTATGTTGCGTACCCGTAGAGGCCCAGGTCGTCATGTTAAAACTCGTATTCAGAATGAAATGGATAGACCACAGACTCGTGCACGCCAGCAGTACCGGGCACGTGAAGGAACTTCAAATAATTAGAATATTTACTACGCATGTAATGATGTAATATTTGCATAAATATATTTGGATTACAATATTCATCGTACTACATCAGTCTGTTTCATAACACTAGTAATGACCCCCTGTGCCACATCCTCGACGTCGCCTATTTCGTCTCGGGACGTCATGTCTCATCTCAACCAGAGTGCTCAAATCAATGTCGTCAAATGGAATTGGTGACACTGGATAATGCGGGCGCATACCCGAATGAGAGGTAGATGGACCTGCTACGTTAGAACCAATATCATCTGATAGAGTATACGCAAAATCGGGAGTATATGCAAAATCCGGAGTATATGCAAAATTTGGAGTATGCAGTGGACGGAGTATTCGTCGGATCATGTGCAGTAGATGATCCTGCTACGTTCGTCGGATGATGTGCAGAAGATGGTTCTGCTACGTTCGCCGGATGATGTGCAGTAGATGGTCCTACTACGTTCGTCGGATCATATGTGCTGGTAGGACCTACACGCACAGCAGGATAACGTGAACGTGAAAAATTCAAAATCTCCTGATAAACTTCACGATGTCGAACCCTCATTTCTAACAATGCCTGATAATCTGTCCCGACATTATCACTATCAAGTGCTAGTTGTTCCATTCTGTCCGCCTGCAAACATAATTTATTTTAGAATATACTTATCGTGCATTGAATTTAGAAACAGGGAATTTGCTTACCACATATTCCCAGTCCCTTGGGTTTACAGGCCGATATCCGTGAGCATCTGCCACTGTCCCTACGTGCGATATCTGAATGCGGGTGATTTGGTGATACCAATTCATATAATCCGGGACAGTACCATGACTATTACCAATATGAGGCCTCTGTACAATCAATGCTTGCACGTTGTTCCATTGTGCAATATAATCTCTATGAAACAATGCCCAATCTTCCCCGTGGCGTCCTCTTCTATCAAGTGAATGCAATCGTCTTTCACTGTGAAGTGGGTTTGGGGGAATATCTTGTACCATGCCAAACTGACGTAACACCCGTTCTGGGTGGTGCATCTCCACAATGGCATAATGAATCAATGGACATTTTATGTTCCATGGTGTATTGTATGCATAAAGAGGCAGTGAATTAACATCATCCGCGTTACTATCGTATGGTATCCAAGCAAACTACATGATTATGCAATTACATCAATAGAATGAAATATATATAATACGAAACATAATATATTTAAACAACAATAGTCCGCATACCTCATTCTCTTTCATTAAGTCCAATATATTTCTGATAATACGCAATGCATTGGAAGCCGTCTGTGTTCGTGACACATGATACGACCACCTGCAAACACGAAAATAAGTTAAATTTAAATTAAATCTATAAGTCATTTTTTGCTAGTATAGGTATAATTCAAGTGCATACCGTGCAGCATATGGAGGTATAGGCAAGACGTTCTCATCGTCAATTATAGTAGGACGCAAATCTAAAACCTCGGTGGAGCGAATCGGGGCGAGGGTTGTAATGCGAGACCATGCCCAAATTTGTAATAATTGCATTGGGCCAACTATATTCGTTTTTCCTCTCTGCGAGGCTGTGCACAACTCTCTGTACATATAAGCCAACACTGCTGTACCCCAATTTGAGATACCACCTTCACTAAGGTCCTCCAAATGACGTAAATATAACAATGAGACAGTGTTGTCCGTAGCATCATTACACAATACACCACCAATAAGGCACAAAGCTATTATTCGTGCCTCTTGGAATACTTCTTCCAGAGGGCTATCATCGTCACTTGTGTTCATAATTAACCAATCATGTAATACACTCAATTTCAAGCGAGAAAATTTAAATGCATTATCACGCGGATGAAAACCCAACCATTTGGTAGCAATAATCTTGCCATTGTGGAATAGTCCACTTTGTATCTACTCCTGTAATAATATTACCTACCAATGGAAGTCTCCACATGATTGCGATGTCTTGAAGAGTGACAGTCGCCTCACCAATCGTGAAATGAAAAGTATGACTCTCGGGTCGCCATCTCTCGACTAACGCAGTAATAAGGTGTGCGTCAATCTCAACGTGACCACACTGAAAAACTCCTAAAAAAACCCATATTTTCTAATACCTGTAGAACACGTACGTGGCGTGGCACTAGTTTGAGAACTTTAAAAAGAGAACTATCACCACGTCGAACATGTAAAGTTGTGTCGGGGGCTCCGAGCACATCTTCAGAACGATGATTTGCTTGTCCATACAACACACTAGAATTACGTGGGCCAAAATTAGCCATAATTCTACAAGAATTTTTTTTTTAAAATATTTGATATATTAGACAAACCACAAAGTGTGGTCCTTACCTATAAACTCACCCCTTATTTATAAGGGGTGAGGTTCACTCCTTCAGCAATGTGAGTTCACGGGTGAACAAATTGTTCACCCGTGAACTCACATTGATGGGATGCATGCATGCATCCCATCATAAAAAGATGGGACGCATGCATGCGTCCCATCCATGAGGAATAAAGGGGCAGACAAAGTCTGCCCCCATTATTCATGAGAACCGCTGACTGTGTCAGCGGTTCTCAGTGTGTCAGAACCGCTGACAATGTCAGCAATTCTGACACACTTTTTTTTAAATTTTTTAATCAAAACTGCTGTCTCAGACAGCAGTTTTGCATACTTCTGTAACAATTTTTAGAACACGGTATTTTTATAAATTATTATTATTTTAGCAATATTTAAATAATTTTGCCGAGTTTTCTTGGGTGGTAATTTGCATTTTCTTTATGAATAATTACATTGCTCTTTATTAAGATTTGGTGTAATGACACGTAAATTTTGTGTGATTTGAGAATTACATCTAGTAGTATCCATGTCATTTGTTTATGTTTAACAAATAGACCTATATGTTAGTGAAAATTCATCAAATATGTTGATATTAACAAAAAAAAAAAAAAAAATTGAATGAAAAATTCATATTTATCCCCAATTGACTTATTACTAATTTACTGCAGGTCAAGTAAGTCTTTATTGACCAAGCTATTCTTATACATCTTACACGTTAATACATGTGAGGAGATCTATCTTCACCCTTATAAGGATAGTTTGGTTAGACAAAATTTGTTTGACATGCAATAAATCAATCGACGATAAATATTAATTTTATTTATTTATTTTTTATAATATTAGCAAGTTTGCTGAATTTGATTAACAGGAATATATTTGTTAGATGAAAACAAACGTCAGTGTTATTATATGTAATTTCTCAAATCACAAAAAATTTACGTGTAATTACACCTGATGTGTAACATCCACAAATTTTTATAGATAATTAAGAGATTAATTGATAATTATTTAAGAAATTTAGTTAATTAGAAAATAAATTATAAATTAAATTTTGATCATATTAAAATTTGAACATAGTTAATTGGAGCTTTATAAAATATTTGAGAGCTAATTATATTAATTAAGAAAATTAAAAGGGACGTAATTAGTATTTTGAAAAAGTTTAATAAAATTCTAAAAAAGAAGGGGGGGGGGGGGGGGAATATGGGGATAATGATGGTGCTGGGCATCCATCCTTTTAAATCAACGCGCACACACGCACAATACAAAAAAAACACACACACAACACCTAAACACACCCACACGAACATCTCGGCGCATAAGGTAAGAAATTTTATTTTAATTATTATTAAATTATATAATTATATTATTTGATTAGTGCATTTATTAAATATATTTTGTACTATCTGATTTACTATTTAATCGGAAAATTTTATTAATTTGAGTATTATATAAATTAGTGATCAGGTAAATATTTAATTGGACCGGGGACATTATAATCAATAAATTAGAGTTTATTTAATCTATGAAATTTAGTCGTTGTTATAATGAATTTACTCAGATTAACCGGGTTTATTAACCAAATACATAATTGTATGTACTAAAGTTTAAATAATTATTATAATTGTGAAGAATTGGTAAAAAATTAATAGGGAATAGTAGAAAATTATATTTGAGAAATATTGTATTTATCAAAGAATATGGGATTTTCGTAATAATTTAAGTTAGGGATGTTATAGAGAACGGTAATTATAACAATATGAGGGGTTTTGATAAAATAAGCTCTTATGAGTTAATTAATTGATTATATATATATATATATATATTGGGAAAAGTTTATAATATCTAGTTATTTAGACGATGAATGAATGGAGGTTTGAATTTCAATATATATGAAATATTAAAAGATTGAGGAAAAATATATGAATATTATTTAGTAATTTCATTCAAAATTTACGATATTTCGATATATTGATTATACATATTATAACCTATTATAGGACACGAGGATAAAGTAGAGGATTGATCAACTCCTTTTACTAATGTAATCATTTTGGGATTTGAGATAAGTATAGTTAATTGGATCTATATAAGTATATATGATTATACTTGTTTGTTGTAAACCTAGCTGGTATTTGTATATGCTTATTTGGATTACGTGGTTTTTCTATGAAGATGTCGTTATGCGTTTATTTATGTATTATAAAGTTTGACAAATGATTTTCTTATATTATATTATATTGTTGTATGGTGTTGAACGAGAAAGTCATTTATGAGTATATCGTTGAATTGTGATAAAGAGATGACTTACCTAGTTGGGGAACATGGTCAATGGTTTATAATGATGTGATTGATGGTGACGTGATTGACGATGTGATATGAGAAAAATGAATATAAGCTAGGTACCATGGCGCGTAGGGTATCGGGGTATTCCGGGTCGCGGGGAATATCCTGTGCTGATAGCTACACACTGGGGTGGTGTGGGGATGCCATGTTCGTTGTGATGTCCTGTGATGATATTGCTACACACTCAGATAGTGTGGAGCTATCACATTCAACGGGTATCCTGTGCTGTGTATGACGTGACATTGATTGAGATATAATGGCCAGCAGAACCATTGACTGATGTACTCCAATTAGAGTAAGCAGGGCCCTCAAAAATTAAACAGAAATTTTGGATATATATGTCGTTCTATGGATTGATGTGTAATTATGATGTGATTACTTTATGACTTTGTGGTGATTGTATATTGATCATTTATTGGTTTTGTTTTATGGCATGTACCAATGGATGTGTATAGATTGATTATCTATACTTATTGAGTAGGCAACTCATCCCTTGCCAAATTTTTCAGGATATAAGTCACAGTGACTAGCTGAATTGGAACATAAGCCGTGCTACCAATCTTATTAGGTGGGTCAGCAGTGATATTAGATTTTTATTTGAATTTGTATTTCACGGTTTATTGCTTTTAATATAAAATTTCTTGTAAAACGGGTTTAATTATGGATGATGTATTATAATTAGTGATATTAAAGCGTAATGTTGTAGGGAGTGCTACATGATGTAAAAAGTTGCACATTTCAACAAGTCCAACTCAAAATTTTTTGGCCTAGAGTCCCACTCCCTTGGGACTAAAGAGCGTGGTTGCCCCAAAGGATCAAATTCCCTTTTGTCGGGGAACCTTCCCCATGGGCTTGTAGTCCTAATCGAAGGGTGGTTTTATCCCCCGAGGTAATACAACTTCTCTTTTCAATGTAGCTTCCGCATTGCGAGGGTAACATTTGGAAAATATTACCCAAGTCCCTTAAATCCTTGAGTGTCCTCCGTGGCAGTGGCAAAAACTCATATCCAAGTTGGCTCGATGGAGTCTGGCTACGTGCCACTTATTTGTGGTTACGAGTGCCTCTACAGGCATTTTTTCGTGCAGGACCCCCTTCGTGGGCTAGGGGCTAGTTATCTGGCTTCTTTTGAGCTTTGTTTCGAGCCTCTTGAGCTTGTGAGTTTTTAGTGATATCAACATAAATTTCATAAGAGGACGGTGTAATTAACTTTTTTTCTATTTGATTTTTTTTCTCAATTTCTCATTTTTGTTAATTGCTGTCCAGGCCCAAAAGACCACAATATTATTTGAAGAGGTCATGGGCCCATGGCCCAATGAGTTCTTCTCCGAATAAGGAAAAATCTTGATAAAAATTCTTGAAATTGAAATTAGTTATTCGGAGACCTTAGAGTTATTTATTTAAATTGTCAATGTATTTATTGATTAAAATACTTTAAGTACACATATTTTTGAATAAAACAACTAAATAATTTTTGACTACTAAAAAAAAAATATTTTTACTTTAGTAAGTCAATAATTGTATGAAGATTCTTTCCCATCATGACTATATTTTGATAGTCTAATTTTACGGCCAAAAAAATGTAATTTATTTAAATTAGATATTACATTTTAAAAAATTAGAATGAATTTAATTATTTTATGGTATGATCCAAGTGGACCCGCCGGGCCGAAACACGATTTACACCTTATGACGATGCACGAGATTGCTTCATCCCTAAAGTCGTTGACGCTTTCAATTTAATAGATACGCTCTTACCTGCTCCCTCTTTGATTGCTGTGATTCTTTGTAAAGACGAAAACCCCTCTCTCTGCAATTATTCCTAATCGGAGTGGTGGAAAAAGTCAATCAATTGATCGCCGGAGATTTCCTCTCTCTTCCGTCAACACAATGCACAACGCTGATTACACCCCCGTCCCCTACTACCAGCAGCAATACTACCCGCAGACCCAGAATCCGAATCCGATTCCCAACCAGAATCCGAGCGAACCCCTTTACCACGCGCCGCCGTCTTACGCCTCTGCCCCGCCGTTCTCACCCAACAGTTACACGCCTCCCCCGCCTTCCTCAGCCGATTACTCTGCCACGTACCATCAGAATTCCGCTTCCTACCCTACCATTCCCCAAACTCCTGATCCTCTGCCCACAGCGCCGTCGTACACGCAACCCCAGTCCGCGGATTCTTTCCCCCAATTCGAAGTCCATGGAACGTACCAATCCCCGTCCCAAGCCCAATCATCGTCCTATCATCGGTCTTACGATCAGCCTGCGTCTAATTATACCCCAAATCTCAACCCTAATCCCGGTTCCGCCAATTCGGGTTACCCGTCGGTTCACGCCTCTCCTCAGTACCCTCAATCAAATTCCACTCTCTATGAAACCCCATATGATAATCGCGACGTGAATTTCAGTCGGAGCAGGTCAGATTTGGGGCCCGAATTATATGGCAAACGTGCGGAGAGTGGCTACGGTGAGTATGGAAATGATGGCGTCTACGGGAACAATGAAGGGGTTTATGCGTACAGGGGGAGTTCCGAGCCATATGGAGCTCGGGGAACGGCTCCGAAGTCCTCAACTTGGTCTGGGTTCGATGATTTTTGGCAGGCCAATTGGGTATTCTTCATCTTCTTCGGGGAAAGAGCGATCATCTAACTCCGCATTGAAGGTTGTGAGGGCTGTTCCGAAGGCAGATACACAACAGGACGCCAAGAGCGGAGTTCAGAAGTTTAGAGTGAAGTTGTTGGCAGAAAGTGGTGGTCAAAGCACCATGGATGTTCTTTGCCAGGTCGTTATGAAAACTACCCTGAAATGTTTTATTTTGGTATTACGATCATATATTCTACCTTTGCATGCGGATGTACCACTATTTTTTTTGGTTACATTTTATAAAATCCCCTTCTTCTGGTGGCGTTGAATATTTCATTATTATATGCAGAGTTAGCATAGTAATTACTTTTATTCTTATTTGTTATGAGCAGTATTATATATATATATATTATACAAATATACAGATATATTAACCTTAGATATTCCTAATGGAATGCTTTTCAGATTGGCTTGGATGGAATTCGGATGCTGGACCCAAGTACCAATCGGATATTGAGAATTTATCTTCTTGACTCAATAACCAGATGTGAAGTATGATTCAGCTTACTCTATCCTTTTTCAGCAATGGTATTGGGGTTGGGAGGAAAGATTGTTATTAATGAAGTATGCTTGGATTATATTCAGGGGCATTTATCACCTTGATGATCAATACTTCTCTTGAGAAGCTCAATTTTAGTGTATGCTGCAATATATTTCTGTCCATAACATTTATCAAGACTTCAGCTCTCACGTAATAGATGTGCATCTAAGTTTTGATATAAAGAAAACATGCTTGTTTGGTAAGATATATGAACAAAGTATATAGACTGACTGCTGATATTGGGGTACATGAAGACTTCCATTGGACTAGATGAGTCATGCTGGCATATTATGCAATGGTCACTGTTATAATGAGTTACTGGCTTTGCTAAGACTGTATTTTGACGAATGCCCCTTTATTTTCACCTATTGCATCTTTAGCTATAAAGGGTCTCAGCTACTGCACCTCTATTTTCTCATTATTTTAGGCTGTGGTCACTGAACTACTGGTTACCTTATTTAGGCCATTGAATCATCGATATTTGCCTTCTGGTCAAAAACTCCTGTGGACATTGAACCAAGGCGTATTAGGTTGAAGTCTAACAGTTACACAACCAACACCCTCTTGGACACAGTTACTGCTGCAATTGTACAGGTAAGAAGTTGTTCGTCTCATGAAAATTGTTTTGCTGTTTACCATCAACTGATAATTATGTAGTTGTGGTATTCCAGCACATTCTAGTATACCTCTGTACTTACTGTTTGCTTCTCCACCCATAAGGTCATATGCACACGTTCACATTCAGACATGTGACAGTAAATAGAATAGATTTGCAAGGAAGTTGTTCCAATTTGATGTTGGGTTCCTTTTTGAAACTACAGTATAAGGAGATGAGTGGAAGAAGCCGTGCTCCTGAGTATCCGAAGACTGCTGAGCAGCCTGCAGAGAAGAAAAAAGGTTTTGGTGATTTCTTGAATTTTGATAAAGCCTCTCAATGAGGAGAAAGATCACTGGGTAAAGTATTTTCCTTTTCTCTATTTGGGTTAAGTAGGTGGCATTGAAATTCTCTTATAACTACTGTGGTTTTCCACTGCTGCTTATGCTGTATCTATTGTATATGAATTTTCTGGTGAAACCATATGATTGTAGATTAAGTGAAAGTGCCTCTAAGTTATTGTTTGTTTCTTGAAATCTGCATACTCTGTCATAGAATTGAAAGGCCAGGTACTTATTTGGTTTCTTTTTAACATTTGACAGGTCCCAGATGAAGTAGTAACTAAATGCACAGCTTGTGGGACAGACTTTAGTGCTTTTGTTCGGAAGGCATGTCCCATCCAATTTTCATTTTCCTCCTCGTCATCTTCTTGTGTCTTCATCTTGGGATGTATTCATTTGTGCATACAGTGTTGGCACGTGTGTATATGTATATATGCTGTATCATAAATTTATTATCTGCTGGCCTCTATTTCAGCACCATTGCAGGAACTGTGGAGATATCTTTTGTGAGAAGTGCACTCAGGGTAGAACTGCTCTTACTGCTGATGAGAATGCTCCTGTCGTTAGAGTTTGTGATCGATGCTTGGTATGTATCTCTTATGATTCTGGTTCAGAAGAGATTGCTTCGTGGAGTTACTCATGCTGGTTGAAAAACAAGTTATAATCAGAATACAACTTGGTTTTCATCAAAATGTGTTTGAATATCTTTTATGTTTGTAACAAGTTGGCTATTTTGTTAGATTCTGCAGAATTAATTTTTCAATATTATTCCATTTGTTATAGGCTGAAGTTTCTCGTAGACTGGGTGCTGCTAAGGAAGCTGCCAGCAGATCAACTGTCACTCAAAGTCATGAGGATCTTGCCAAGAAACTTCAGGTGATATGCATACTATGAGACATATCACTCATGCAGACACACAGCAGTGCAAGTTAATTACTTTTGTTGTGCTTCATTAGATAGAAGAACTATCAAGATCCGGATCTGGATTATCATTTGTATGGTCTAATATTTTTCGCCTTTTAGGTGAACGAAATATTTCCAATAATACGACTCTTTTATTGGTCAAGAATATTTTTTAGCTTTAGTTTATAGGTAATGGTATGGTAATCAACTTCAGGTTTTATCTTTTGGTAACTTGTGGATATGGGCTAGTGAGTCTTACACTGATTTTCTTTTTGTCTCTTGGGGCTCTCGTGCTTTGTTGTTTCATTAAAGCAGCTGTTTTTAAATTTTTAAGTCTAAACCAGTTACACAATTTGCTTTTGTTTTGTTGGAATCTTATTTTTTAGTTCATTTCACACTTTTTGGATGCTTTATGTCTTATAGTTCTCAGCATTGATATTGATTGTTACAGGAGGAGATGGAGAGAAGCTGCAAGGTGTCATCAGGTAAATTTTAATCCTGAAGTGCATAAAACTGGTTGTGTTTCTGGCTTGCTGCCTATTGTTGTGGCATCTGGTTGTGCATTTAATTGTAAAAACAGTTGTTGTCCTGTTGTTTTTGAGGACTTTGCTAGATGCTTATATCAGTTTCTATTTGGTTTTCTGTGTTTGCATATATCCTGACTCTATTGACGAGTGCTCTTCGCTCATCTTTTCCTGCAAACCTTTTGGCCCCAACGTCCTATCTCTTTCTTCCCCTCGAGGACGAAACATCTTTTATGGTTTTGTTTCTTAATAAGTTTTAGAAGAATGGATGCTTGTGGATGTTTGCAATACAAATTGACAATTATAAATAGTACTATTTAACTACATCTGAGTATCGTTTCATGCCAGTTTAAGATGGAATATTTAGGAAGTTTCTAAGTAACCTGCCGAAACTTTAAATTTGAGACAGTGAACCTACTCTCTTTTTTATTTTCACTTGCATTGGAAATCTGTAGGTACTGAAGACTGATTGTTCCCCAGTTTGTAATATTCCTAGATTATGGGCCTGCTGTGCTTTTTTTTTCATTCTGGTTCTCAAATTTGCTAGTAGTTGTAAAAATCAATTCGTTTGTTCTCATATTAATAATCGCCTCATTTTGGTCTCGACAGAGTCGATTAGATAACCAAATTGATTATGTTAATTATAGATTGTGTCTTAATGATTGTGGATGACTTGGTCTTTTATCCGCTTATTTGGTCTGGTTTGCTATGCTCCCTGGCTCATGTACAATATAATTGGCGTGCACCACCAGTTATCATACTAGTATATCTATATCTCTTTGCAGGCTCCAGATCAGACAGTTCTGGAAGGCGGATGAAAGAGGTTGCCTGCCCAACTTGCACAGTACACTTGCAGGTTCAAATAATTCCTTTACCCGTGTTGATTTTATATGATGGCGTGTTGCATATTACATGATTTTTATTGCGCTGCTTTTCTTAATTGGTGTAGGTTCAAGTTCCCAGTTCTGGTTCAGAGACCATCGAGTGTGGTGTTTGCCAGCATCCTTTCCTGTCACCAGCCATTGAACCACACTAGATTAAATGTTGATTTCCACTTCTTTAATTCTTGTTGTACTTCCTAAAATATTTCAAGGGGTTGAGTTTCTTCTCTATCTTTTTTTTTTGGTTAAATACTGGAAACTCGGGCATAAATCTGGGCTTGTTTTGGCATGTCTGTCTTAATTATCGACGTCGGCGAGCTGGTTTTGCATTTCTTACCTGTACATGAGAATTCTGGTGTATTGCACTGAATTGTTGCCACAGCAGGTTCAGTGACCTATAAATGTAAATTGATATTTGATTTGTATGTGGCAGATCATTGGAATAATACGAATATGACTGAAACTGGAAATACGTAATCCGTGATCAGATTAAGGCATGAATTTTCTGGCACTATGTTTCTTGGCTTTATACTATAACGGTGTCTGATTACTCGAAAACGAGTCTCTATCACAACCACAGAGTAAAGTTTCACTAAGCTGTCGTGTGCTAATTTCCAGACACATCTAATGAATGATCGAAAGGGACTACGTTGTCAAGAATCATAAATCAAGTCAATGATGCAATGCGGACGCAATAAATTTCGGTTAATCAGAAGATGCCGTGTTAATAATACAACCTTTCTATTAATATTGGCCTGCAGAGACAACTCTAACCGAAACTTGCTAAAGACAGAAAATGCAGTTCTTGTGTCCGAAACTACTTCATTTCCTGGCCTTGTTATGCATTGCTGAAGCAGTGATACATCTACCACGAAACATTACGATTCCAGCAGTCATTGTGTTTGGAGACAGCATCGTCGATAGTGGCAACAATAATTACATCAAAACAGTAGCTAAAGCCAACTATCCTCCTTATGGCAAGGACTTTGATGAAATATTAGGATGAACAACGTCTTTGTGTAATTGCTGATTTTGAATAGCACTTTTATATAGTAGTAGCACTTTTTGTATAAAGTGCAGAATTACAGAGTTGCTTTTTTAGTGATAAGTCATACGCACGCTTTTAATTAGTCGTTAGGTGGTTAATTAGTTAGGAGTTCAATTAGTGGTTCATTGCAGTTAATTAGTTACGTTTAGCTCTATATAATCAGCTCAATAGCACAGGTTCCAATACACAGAAATAATGAGGCTAAGCACGAATTCCCCTTCTTCTAGCTCACATCTTGTTCTTGTTTCCATTTTTGATTTCTTGAGTTACTGCACCATGGATGTGGGTTCCAAGGCTGCTCAAACTTGTTTTCTTTCATGGCATCAGAGCAGGTTGCTGATCTCTAGCGCCCTACCCACAAAATTAGGTCGCAACAAGACCCATACATGGTAGATTGAAGGGCTGCAAGGCACACGACATAACCAAGAAGGAAACATTCCCATGGAAGATTCTGCGAAACAAGAAAGCAAGACAAAGAAGATGGAGACCGAATTGGATCTCCTGCGATCTCAAGTGACTGAAAACCCAAGGACTGTTTTGGTCACCAACGTTCTTACAGGCCTAAATTTCTTGGCTTGGAGCAGATCCATCAAAATTGCTCTTCGAGTAAAAATGAAGTTGGGGTTCATCAATGGAAAAAACCCCAAACCCGATGAATCATCGGAGGATTACGAGCAGTGGGAAAGATGTGACGGTCTGATAATTTCTTAGATCCTAAACACTATATCCAAAGATATCGTGGAATCTTTTCTTTACATAGATACTGCCAGAGAACTCTGGCTGGAAATTGAAGCAAGATATGGGGTTAGCAATGGCCCCATGATCTATCAACTGCGAAGAGAAATTGCCTTAGCGTCTCAAGGAACTCTTACAGTGTCTGCTTATTTTGCAAAATTGAAAACACTGTGGGATGAGCTAGGGTGTTCGGTGACTGCCCTTTTTTGCAGCTGTGGAGCATTTAAGGAACTAGCGAAGCATCGAGAACGGGGTCGCTTGATGCAATTTTTGATGGGACTCAGTCAGTCTTTTGATCAGGTACGAGGGCAAATTCTAATGATAGAACCTCTACCAAGTGTTGCGAGGGCATATGCTATGGTCCTTAGGGATGAAAGACAGAAAGAGGTGAGCACAACCTACTCGGCAAATCTGCAAAATGTTGGCCTCCAAGCAAAGGGTTTTCAGGGAGGAAAGGATAGTGGCAGCAGTGCTCAGTGGAAAAGGAGGTCTGCGGAAGAAAAGAGGTATCTCAAATGCACACACTGTGGAAAACCAGGGCATCTGAAAGATGGATGTTTTGAAGTAATTGGCTATCCTGATTGGTATAAAACCCTCGTCGAACAGAGAAAACAGGGCAAAAAAAGTGTCAACAATAGAGCCCTAAACACCAATCAAACGGTGGACCAAGAATCAGTCCACAACACTATGGATGAAGAAGCCATTTCAGGCCTTATCAGGAGCCAGCTGCAAAAGATGTTGGATCAGTCCTCTGATGCAGATTCAGACATTTTTGCAGATGCAGCAGGTAAGTATGCTCTTCATTCAATGTGTGATTATGCCAAATTGTGGATTGTTGATAGTGGAGCAACATCGCATATGTGTAATAACCTATCACTGTGTACTAGCTCCATGAAACATAAGTCTGTGTTATGTATCCATCTAGTTGATGGTTCCAAACAACATGTTGACATAATAGGGACAGTCTCACTTCCTTGCAATTTAACTCTGGAAAATGTGTTGTATGTTCCTACCTTGAAGTTTAATCTATTATCTGCTGGAAAATTATGTGAAAGTACCAACATTAGGTTCAGATTTTACCCACTGTGCTGTGTTTTGCAGGACCACAGGATTCAGAAAACTGTGGTTGTAGGAAGGCTGGTAGGAAAACTCTATCTTAGATGAGAATTCTTTTAAGGAACAAAATATAAAATGCATGCTGAAAGAATCCTGTGAAGAAGGATTGGCTGTTAGTACTTCTGATGCAAATATTGGGCATAGACGATTAGGGCATACATCTGTTGCTGTACTTGAACATTTGAAATTTCTGAATAAAGCTAGCATTTCTCAGAATTTGTGTGATATATGTCCTCTTGCCAAGCAACATAGGCTCTCTTTTCCTCTAAGTGACAACAGGGCTGAAAATGTGTTTGACATTGTGCATATAGATGTTGGGGGCCATATAGCCAGCCCTCTTTATCCCATTGCTCCTATATGTTGACCCTTGTTGATGATCATAGTAGAAGTACCTGGATATACCTCATTATACATTAGTCACAGATCCCATCTTTGTTAAAGATTTTTAATAAGATGATATTCACTCGGTTTGAAAAGAATATTAAAATTATAAGAAGTGACAATGGGACTGAATTCTTAAACCATGAATGCCAACGTTTTATGGCAGAGGCAGGTATCATACACCATAAAACATGCACGTACACACCTCAACAAAATGGTGGTTGAAATCAAACACAAACAGTTGCTTCAGATAGCACTAGCACTCATGTTTCAAGTTAACATGCCTAGCATGTTTTGGTCTGAGGCCCTCTTAACTGCTACATACATTATTGACCGACTGCCCACACAAATCCTAAACTGGAAAACTCCCTATGAAGTTCTGTACAATAAAACACCTGACTATAGCCACATGAGGACTTTTGGAACTTTGTGCTTTGCCACTAATGTGCAGCCCCACAAAAGGAAGTTTGACCATAGAGCTATCAAGGGAGTGTTTTTAGGGTATGATGCTGGACAAAAGGGATATAGGATTCTTGATCTCAGCACTCATAACCTAGTAATCTCTAGGGATGTTGTCTTTCACGAAGATGTCTTCCCTTATGCCAATAAACAACTGGACCCTATCACCTGTCCCCTACCTACCAGCAATCTGGACTATGCAGAAAGAAGTACTGAAATCAGAAACCCTACTTACACTAATGAAACACCACAAACTTCCCAAGAAATTACTTCTAACAGCCAACCCCCACCTGAACCGAACTTGAGAAGGTCCAGCCGACAGACTAGCAAACCAATGTGGATGCAAGACTTTGACTGCAGTTTTGTTGACACTGATAGCTTACATGCACAAATCAATGATTTCAGCACTACACACAAATGTTTTCTGGCATCTCTAATCACTGTGCAGGAACTACGTAGCTTTCACCAAGCTCAGCAATCAGAAAATTGGAAAACAACCATGCAGACAGAATTGGAGGCACTGCATAAAAATGACACCTAGGACATTACACCCTTCCCGAAAGGAAAAAAGACCATTGGGAGCAGGTGGATTTTTAAGCTCAAAATCAGGATGGATGGGACAGTAGACAAGTACAAGGCCAGGTTGGTGGCCAAAGGATACACACAAGTTGAAGGGGTGGATTATGTTGATAGTTTTTCTCCAGTTGCTAAAGCAGTTACAGTAAGGACTTTGCTAGCAGTGGCAGCGACAAAAGGATGGGCACTGCATCATGTTGATGTCAACAATGCTTTTCTGCATAGTTCCTTGGACGAGAAAATCTACATGCAACCTCCGGAGGGGTATGCAGTCCCACTAGGACATGTCTGCAAGCTCAAGAAATCATTTTATGGTTTGAAACAGGCTTCGCGCCAGTGGAATGCAGAGTTTACTAAACGTATTGGGAAATTTGGGTTCTTGCAATCACAACATGATCATTGTTTATTCACAAAAACTTATCCTTCAGGATTTACTGTGTTGTTTAGTCTATGTTGATGACATTCTTCTTGCAGGTGAGTCCAAGGCCAACATACAGGATATCAAAGCATACCTCAACAGCATGTTCACTATCAAGGATCTCGGATTAGCAAAATATTACCTTGGACTCGAAAATAGCCAAATTAGTGCACGGGTTTGCAGTCACCCAAACCAAGTACGTCAGAGATTTACTCACAGAAGCTGGCATGGCACAGGCGAAACCAGATACAACTCCCCTTCCAGCAGGAATTAAACTCACCACTGAAGCAGGTGCAACCATTCCAAACCCGGAATCTTACCGCCGATTGATTGGAGGATATTGTACCTTGGTTTCATCAGGCCGGACATCGCACATGCTGCTCAACAGCTCAGCCAGTTCATGCAGCAACATTGGGATGCAGTTCATCATGTGCTGAGATATCTCAAGGAAACAATTAATAGAGGACTTTTCTTTCCTACAGATTGCACCACTGACTTGGTGGCGTATTGTGATGTGGACTGGGCAACATGTGTGGACACTCGACGTTCCTTAACAGGATTCTGCATTTTTCTCGGACCCTCGCTCATCTCTTGGAAAACAAAGAAACAGACCACGGTTTCACGCTCGACCACTGAAGTTGAATACCGTAGTATGGGGTCTACCACTTGTGAATTGATTTGGGTCTACAACTTGTTGCGGGATTTGAATATTCAAGTGTCACTCCCTGTCCCACTCTTTTGTGATAATCAAGTGGACCTCCATATTGTCGCCAACCTCGTCTTCCACGAGCGGACTAAGCACTTGAAGATCGATTGCCACTTAGTCCGGGACAAGTACAAAGCTGGATTTCTAGCACCACGACATATTTCATCCAGCCACCAACTTGCAGATATGTTTACAAAGGCTCTGTCAGGTCCTGCTTTTGCAGCAATATCGTCCAAGTTAGGCTTGATCAATCTTGACCCAAGTCTAACTTGAGGAGGGGCTGATGAAATATTAGGATGAACAACGCCTTTGTGTAATTGCTGGTTTTGAATAGCACTTTTGTATAGCAGTAGCACTTTTTGTATAAAGTGCAGAATTGCAAAGTTGCTTTTTTAGTGATAAGTCGTACGCATGCTTTAATTAGTCTTTAGGTGGTTAATTAGTTAGGAGTTCAATTAGTGGTTCATTGCAATTAATTAGTTACGTTTAGCTCTATATAATCAACTCAATAGCACAGGTTCCAATACACAGAAATAAAGAGGCTAAGCACGAATTCTCTTTCTTCAAGCTCACATCTTGTTTTTGTTTCCATTTTTGATCTCTTGAGTTACTGCACCATGGATGTGGGTTCCAAGGCTGCTCAACTTGTTTTCTTTCAGACTTTATGCGAGGAAAGCCGACAGGATGGTTTTCAGACAGGAAAGTTCCATCAGACCTTATTGGTATTCGAACGACACCCTCTATTTTTGTGTCTCTTTACATGTTATGGTGAACTAAATTCAACATGAATGTCTGATTGCTTGACAGCTGAATAGTTGGGAATCAAACCTCTTCTGCCTGCATATCTCGATCCGTCTCTGCAACCTCAAGATCTCCTAACAGGGGTCAACTTTGCATCTGGAGCAGTAGGATTTGATCATTTAACATATGATCTCGCGGTAATTTCTTTCAAAATTGTTGTTCTTATCGTAATTTATTACATTCTTTGAATGTTTATGCTAAAGTTGATAAATGCAGTCGGTCTTGTCCTTAAGGGATCAGTTAGCACTGTTCAAAGATTACCTAACAAAGCTAAAGAGCATTGCTGGAGAGGATAGATCATCCAAATTCTTGCAAGAATATCTAGTTATCATGGTCGCTGGCAGCAACGACGTGCCCAACACTTACTTTGGTACGCCTTTGAGACGATCCCACTATGATGTTCCTTCTTACACCGAGCTACTAGTGAGCTACGCTTCCAGCTTCGTGCAGGTAAACGATAAACAACTGCAGAAACTAACAGTTGTTTTTCAGACAAAGATACTAATATGTTTCATCTTACTACATCCTAAGGACTTGTACCGTTTGGGGGCACGTAGAATCGGCCTTCTTAGTCTGCCGCCAATAGGATGTCTCCCATCACAAAGGACTCTGAGAGGCGGACCGGACAGAAACTGCGTTGATGAGTACAATCAAGTTGCACGATTATTCAACAAGAAACTGTGTGTTGCCCTGAACTCCATCAACCGACAATTCCCTGAAGTAAGGATCGTTAACATTGATATTTACAATTATTTTCTCGACCTGATTGACAACCCACAACAATATGGTACGTGTTCTTGGCCTTAAAACCTCTAGAGTCGACAACGTTGAGAACGTTATTCGTCCTGCTGAGACCTTAGCAACATATGCAGAAACTAATACTTAGTTCTTACATCCATTATGAGTTAGAACTCTGATGTTCTTCCCATGATGACAGGATTCATGATTTCAAACAAGGGATGCTGCGGAACAGGGACACTAGAAGTAGCAATTCTTTGCAAGTACACGTGTTCGCGCATGTCCGACTACGTATTTTGGGACAGTTTTCACCCCACGGAAAGAACATACAAGCTCATCGTACATCGGATACTCGAGCAATACATGAATAACTTCATCATGTGATCTTATGTTCTTGCAGATTCATTTGTTGTTCTTCTAATACACAAGATAAAAGTGTTCTGAATTCATACAACAGTGAAATTGTAGCCTGATACACATTTGGGTTAATGGAGAGTGAAATATATTTGTTGTGTGATTAGCGTATAATTGTAAGAAATATTTAATCATTTTGGCATGAAATGCGGCAGATAGCCGTTAGAGTTATGTAATAAAAAGTAAGGCCGACACTTTATTTATTGATTGAGTAATATAAGTCGGGGCCACGATGGAATTGGTGGTGGGTGGTTCATTGGTGAAACTTAAATTTGATTGTATATTATTGCCAGAAAATTTGAATTTTCAAATTTTATTTGATACTTTTTTTTTTTGAAGCAAAACACAAATATGTATATAGATTAGAGCAAAGATATCGCGTTCATACAGGGATATGATATAGTTCTAGTTGATTCAAAATACATATCATTATCTATTAGGTCCATCAAAAAGGTCGGTGGAGAGTCATAGTATTCCTCGGAAACAGTAGTAGATCCATGTTGTGCCAAAAGGTCGGCCATTCGGTTGCATTCCTTGTACGCGAATTGCAAAATTACTTTCTTGAACCTAGTTAGCTGCCTCCAACAGAGTTGAAGGAGATTCCCCAAAGCCTTGGGTGGATTGGCTTCCTTGTTGCTGAAAATTTTAAAGGCAAATTGAGAATCAGTTTCAATTATTAGAAAATCAATGTCAAGCATTGCAACAATATCAATCCCTATACATATGGCCCAAATTTCTGCCATATCAATGTCCGGCTACATGCCACATATTTTAGGGCTACAAGTGCCTCTATGGGCCCTGTCCTTCCTACCTATGGGCCTCTTTTCGTGTAGGACCCGTTCGTGGGCTGGGGGCTACATACTTGGCTTCTTGGGCCTTCTTTGAATTTGGGCTTTTGCCTTTTCCTTTTGAAGCCTACCTTCGTCTCGAGCCTTTTGAGCTTGTGAGTTTTTTAGTCGTATCCATATAAAACTTCATACGAGGATGGTGTAATTAATCTTTTTTTTTTTTTTTTTTTTTTATTTCAAAATTTTTCTCAACTTCTCATCTTGTTAGTTGTTGTCCAGTCCGAAAGGCCCACAGTATTAATTGAAGAGGTCATAGGCCCATGGCCCAAATAAGAATTTGTGCAAAATGTGTTCTTTTTCTGAATAAGGAAAAGAGTTGGTAAAAACTCTTGAAATTGAAATATGTTTATTCATTGACCATAGAGTTATTTATTTTGATTGTCAATGTATTTATTGATTAATACTTTTAAGTGCGCACATATATTTTTTTAATAAGACAATTAAATAATTTTTGACTAATTAAGAAAAATATATTTTTACTTAATAAGTCAATAATTGCATGAAAATTCTTACCCATCATGACTAAGGATTCGTTTGGTTCAAACGAGAGGAAATAGTAAGTGAAAGGGGGAGGGGTAGGAGAAGGATAAGGGGAGGGAGAGGGAGAGGGAAAGAATATAGTTTTCTTTCATATTGTCTGGTATGATTGAAATGAGAGTAGATATCAAATACTTCCTCATGTTTGATACGATAAAAATAGATTAAGAAGAAAATACTAATTTTTGTAATTTTACTATTTACCTACTTCTCTTTGTTTTGTATTAGAAAATAAATAGGTTAATATTATACTAATATAATTTTAGTGTAACAAAGATTTAAAACCCTTATTAATAAAAATATTTATCAAACAAGAACAATAATATATATTTTTTATTAGTAAAAATATTTATCAAAATGAATATTGTTCATTTATTCTAAATTATCCAGTTTAAATAAAATAAAAATTACTATCAACACCCTCAAATATGGGCAATAGAATAAAAAAAAATAAAATATGTATTTTTTTTTTTATCTTCTTAACCTTATACTTCCACTTTTCTGACAAAAAACAATTGGGCTCCGAAGGGATTTCATATACATTCAGTTTTACTTCCCTTCCATATTTTCCCCAAAAGCAAACACTAAACCTTTTCTCATACATCTTGTTTTACTTCCACTTTTCTTATACTTCAATTTTTTCTCCCAACAACATTCCCTAAATTTTTGATAACCTACTTTTACTGCCAAAAAAAAAAAATGTAATTTATTAAAATTAGATATTACATTTTAAAAATTTAGAATGAATTAATTTTTTTTATGGTATGATCAAAGTGGACCTGCTGGGCCGAAACACGATTTACACCTTATGACGATGGACGGGATTGCTTCATCCCTAAACTCGTTAAACACTTAAATAAATACGCTCTTACCTGCTCCCTCTTTGATTGCTGTGATTCTTTGTAAAGACGAAAACCCCTCTCTCTGCAATTATTCCTAATCGGAGTGGTTGAAAAAGTCAATCAATTGATCGCCGGAGATTTCCTCTCTCTTCCGTCAACACAATGCACAACGCTGATTACACCCCCGTCCCCTACTACCAGCAGCAATACTACCCGCAGACCCAGAATCCGAATCCGATTCCCAACCAGAATCCGAGCGAACCCCTTTACCACGCGCCGCCGTCTTACGCCTCTGCCCCGCCGTTCTCACCCAACAGTTACACGCCTCCCCGCCTTCCTCAGCCGATTACTCTGCCACGTACCATCAGAATTCCGCTTCCTACCCTACCATTCCCCAAACTCCTGATCCTCTGCCCACAGCGCCGTCGTACACGCAACCCCAGTCCGCGGATTCTTTCCCCCAATTCGAAGTCCATGGAACGTACCAATCCCCGTCCCAAGCCCAATCATCGTCCTATCATCGGTCTTACGATCAGCCTGCGTCTAATTATACCCCAAATCTCAACCCTAATCCCGGTTCCGCCAATTCGGGTTACCCGTCGGTTCACGCCTCTCCTCAGTACCCTCAATCAAATTCCACTCTCTATGAAACCCCATATGATAATCGCGACGTGAATTTCAGTCGGAGCAGGTCAGATTTGGGGCCCGAATTATATGGCAAACGTGCGGAGAGTGGCTACGGTGAGTATGGAAATGATGGCGTCTACGGGAACAATGAAGGGGTTTATGCGTACAGGGGGAGTTCCGAGCCATATGGAGCTCGGGGAACGGCTCCGAAGTCCTCAACTTGGTCTGGGTTCGATGATTTTGGCAGGCCAATTGGGTATTCTTCATCTTCTTCGGGGAAAGAGCGATCATCTAACTCCGCATTGAAGGTTGTGAGGGCTGTTCCGAAGGCAGATACACAACAGGACGCCAAGAGCGGAGTTCAGAAGTTTAGAGTGAAGTTGTTGGCAGAAAGTGGTGGTCAAAGCACCATGGATGTTCTTTGCCAGGTCGTTATGAAAACTACCCTGAAATGTTTTATTTTGGTATTACGATTATATATTCTACCTTTGCCTGCAGATGTACCACTATTTTTTTTGGTTACATTTTATGAAATCCCCTTCTTCTGGTGGCTTTGAATATTTCATTATTATATGCAGAGTTAGCATAGTAATTACTTTTATTCTTATTTGTTATGAGCAGTATTATATATATATTATTATACAAATATACAGATATATTAACCTTAGATATTCCTGATGGAATGCTTTTCAGATTGGCTTGGATGGAATTCGGATGCTGGACCCAAGTACCAATCGGATATTGAGAATTTATCTTCTTGACTCAATAACCAGATGTGAAGTATGATTCAGCTTACTCTATCCTTTTTCAGCAATGGTATTGGGGTTGGGAGGAAAGATTGTTATTAATGAAGTATGCTTGGATTATATTCAGGGGCATTTATCACCTTGATGATCAATACTTCTCTTGAGAAGCTCAATTTTAGTGTATGCTGCAATATATTTCTGTCCATAACATTTATCAAGACTTCAGCTCTCACGTAATAGATGTGCATCTAAGTTTTGATATAAAGAAAACATGCTTGTTTGGTAAGATATATGAACAAAGTATATAGACTGACTGCTGATATTGGGGTACATGAAGACTTCCATTGGACTAGATGAGTCATGCTGGCATATTATGCAATGGTCACTGTTATAATGAGTTACTGGCTTTGCTAAGACTGTATTTTGACGAATGCCCCTTTATTTTCACCTATTGCACCTTTAGCTATAAAGGGTCTCAGCTACTGCACCTCTATTTTCTCGTTATTTTAGGCTGTGGTCACTGAACTACTGGTTACCTTATTTAGGCCATTGAATCATCGACATTTGCCTTCTGGTCAAAAACTCCTGTGGACATTGAACCAAGGCGTATTAGGTTGAAGTCTAACAGTTACACAACCAACACCCTCTTGGACACAGTTACTGCTGCAATTGTACAGGTAAGAAGTTGTTCGTCTCATGAAAATTGTTTTGCTGTTTACCGTCAACTGATAATTATGTAGTTGTGGTATTCCAGCACATTCTAGTATACCTCTGTACTTACTGTTTGCTTCTCCACCCATAAGGTCATATGCACACGTTCACATTCAGACATGTGACAGTAAATAGAATAGATTTGCAAGGAAGTTGTTCCAATTTGATGTTGGGTTCCTTTTTGAAACTACAGTATAAGGAGATGAGTGGAAGAAGCCGTGCTCCTGAGTATCCGAAGACTGCTGAGCAGCCTGCAGAGAAGAAAAAAGGTTTTGGTGATTTCTTGAATTTGATAAAGCCTCTCAATGAGGAGAAAGATCACTGGGTAAAGTATTTTCCTTTTTCTCTATTTGGGTTAAGTAGGTGGCATTGAAATTCTCTTATAACTACTGTGGTTTTCCACTGCTGCTTATGCTGTATCTATTGTATATGAATTTTCTGGTGAAACCATATGATTGTAGATTAAGTGAAAGTGCCTCTAAGTTATTGTTTGTTTCTTGAAATCTGCATACTCTGTCATAGAATTGAAAGGCCAGGTACTTATTTGGTTTCTTTTTAACATTTGACAGGTCCCAGATGAAGTAGTAACTAAATGCACAGCTTGTGGGACAGACTTTAGTGCTTTTGTGCGAAAGGCATGTCCCCTCCAATTTTCATTTTCCTCCTCTTCATCTTCTTGTGTCTTTACCTTGGGATGTATTCATTTGTGCATACAGTGTTGGCACGTGTGTATATGTATATATGCTGTATCATAAATTTATTATCTGCTGGCCTCTATTTCAGCACCATTGCAGGAACTGTGGAGATATCTTTTGTGACAAGTGCACTCAGGGTAGAACTGCTCTTACTGCTGAGGAGAATGCTCCTGTCGTTAGAGTGTGTGATCGATGCTTGGTATGTATCTCTTATGATTTTGGTCCAGATTTGGTCTTTCCGCATTTTTTAAGTATGTCTCTTTGCCTTAAGTTTGCAGCAGTGTAAAAGAGATTGCTTGGTGGAGTTACACATGCTGGTTAAAAGAAAGTTATAATCAGAATACAACTTGGTTTTCATCAAAATATGTTTGAATATTTTTGATGCTTGTAACAAGTTGGCTATTTTGTTAGATTCTGCGGAATTAATTTTTCAATATTATTCCATTTGTTATAGGCTGAAGTTTCTCGTAGACTGGGTGCTGCTAAGGAAGCTGCCAGCAGATCAACTGTCACTCAAAGTCATGAGGATCTTGCCAAGAAACTTCAGGTGATGCATACTATGTGACATCACACTCATGCAGACACACAGCAGTGCAAGTTAATTACTTTTGTTGTGCTTCATTAGATAGAAGAACTATCAAGATCCTGATCTGGATTATCATTTGTATGGTCTAATATTTTTCGCCTTTTAGGTGAACGAAACATATCCAATAATACTACTCATTTATTGGTCAAGAATATTATTTAGCTTTAGTTTATAGGTAATGGTATGGTAATCAACTTTAGGTTTTATCTTTTGGTAACTTGTGGATTGTGGGCTAGTGAGTCTTACACTGATTTTCTTTTTGTCTCTTGGGGCTCTCGTGCTTTGTTGTTTCATTAAAGCAGCTGTTTTTAAATTTTTAAAGTCTAAACCAGTTGCACAATTTGCTTTTGTTTTGTTGGAATCTTACTTTTTTAGTTCATTTTGCACTTTTTGGATGCTTTATATCTTATAGTTTTCAGCATCGATATTGATTGTTACAGGAGGAGATGGAGAGAAGCTGCAAGGTGTCATCAGGTAAATTTTAATTCCGAAGTGCATAAAACTGGTTGTGTTATTGGCTTGCTGCCTATTGTTGTGGCATCTGTTTCTGCATTTAATTGTAAAAACAGTTGTTGTCCTGTTGTTTTTGAGGACTTTGCTAGATGCTTATATCAGTTTCTATTTGGTTTACTGTGTTTGCATATATCCTGACTCTATTGACGAGTGCTCTTTGCTCATCTTTTCCTGCAAACCTTTTGGCCCCAACGCCCTATCTCTTTCTTCCCCTCGAGTACGAAACATCTTTTATGGTTTTGTTTCTTAATAAGTTTTAGAAGAATGGATGCTTGCGGATGTTTGCAATACAAAATGACAATAATAAATAGTACTATTTAACTACATCTCGGTATTATTTCATGCCAGTTTAAAATGGAATATTTAGGAAGTTTCTAAGTAACCTGCCGAAACTTTAAATTTGAGACAGTGAACCTACTCTCTTTTTTATTTTCACTTGCATTGGAAATCTGTAGGTACTGAAGACTGATTGTTTCCCGTTTTGTAATATTCCTAGATTATGGGCCCGCTGTGCTGTTTTTTCATTCTGGTGCTCAAATTATCTAGTAGTTGTAAAAATCAATTCGTTTGTTCTCATATTAATAATCGCCTCATTTTGGTCTCGACAGAGTCGATTAGATAACCAAATTGAATATGTTAATTATAGTTTGTGTCTTATTGATTGTGGATGACTTGGTCTTTTATCCGCTTATTTGGTCTGATTTGCTATGCTCCCTGGCTCATATACAATATAATTGGAGTGCACCACCAGTTATCATACTAGTATATCTATATCTCTTTGCAGGCTCCAGATCAGACAGTTCTGGAAGGCGGATGAAAGAGGTTGCCTGCCCAACTTGTACAGTGCACTTGCAGGTTCAAATAATTCCTTTACCCGTGTTGATTTTATATGATGGCGTGTTGAATATTCCATGATTTTTATTGCGCTGCTGTTCTTAATTGGTGTAGGTTCAAGTTCCCAGTTCTGGTTCAGAGACCATCGAGTGTGGTGTTTGCCAGCATCCTTTCCTTGTCACCAGCCATTGAACCACACCAGATTAAATGTTGATTTCCTCTTCTTTGATTCTTGTTGTACTTCCAAAAATATTTCAAGGGGTTGAGTTTCTTCTTTATCTTTTTTTTTTTTTTTGGTTAAATACTGGAAACTCGGGCTTAAATCTGGGCTTGTTTTGGCAAGTTTGTCTTAATTATGGACGTCGGTGAGCTGGTTTTGCGTTTCTTACCTGTACATGAGAATTCTGGTGTATTGCACTGAATTGTTGTGACAGCAAGTTCAGTGACCTATAAATGTAAATTAATATTTGATTTGTATGTGGCGCATCATTGGAATAATTAGAATATGACTGAAACTGAAAATCTGTAATCCGTGATCAGATTAAGGCATGAATTTTTCTGGCTTGCATATTGCGGTTCGAAGGTACAACATTGATTGATTCTGCACTTGGTTTAAGATTTCAGCAGCAAAATTGTTTAAATATTTTTGGCATATATGTTGCTTTCTTCTGTAAAATATAATTTTGGATCAAATTATATAGTGGATAGTCAATAGGGGGATGTGTAAAGATTCAAGTGGGCAAAATCTATTGGGGGTGGCAGGTTATTACTAGCTCAGTTATTGGGTTAAAATTTGTTGCTTAATCGTTCTTAATTGGTGTTTGTTTGCAATAATATAAATGGACTATTTATTTATTTTGTAAGAAACAAGTCGAAGTAGTGTTTTTAATTTATGAAAAAATAAAAACCCACATGTAATGAAAAATAAGATTTTGTATTCCGCGTGTCCCATATTTGTAATTCCACCTCAAATAAGAGTTTAAAAGGCTGAATTTTGTAAAATGATGCGACATTGTTTTAGTTTCTGCTGAGGGATTTTCTGGTTAAATATTAGGGTAAATTACGGTGACACTCTTAGATTAGGTTTAATTACACAAATATTCCCTATTTTTTACAAAATTACAGCTACACTCTTTGAATGGGCGTTTACATAAAGTCGATCCAAGTGGTTGATTCTATACCTCATAATTTGCTGTCCCTATTCTTTTGTTGTTTTTTTACACAAAAGTGGCTAATTAATTTTGAGCAGAAATGGACGGTTGTTCATTTTATGGTATTGAAAAATGAAATGCTCCCCATTTCCCAATTATAACAAGATATATTATTATTGCACATGCTTATCTTTTCATATACACCACAGATTTCAGCATTTAATGTGTGCGGTTGTTCGGTGATACTCTATTTTTAGGTAAAAAGAAATACTTCAATTTTATGCTTTTAATTCACCCATACCTTGACTTTTCTACTTTTTATTACAATAGGACTGTACTGGGATGGAGAACTTAGGTTAGGATCCAAGACCTCCCCTTCATTTAAATTCATCCAACTGTTGATTGACGATCAATGCTTTAGCTTTAAAGGGGCCCCACCTCAACTAATCTCAAATCACATATATTTCTGAAAAAAATTATCTATACTAATACGAAAAATAAAGTCTCTCTATATTCATAAACGACGATTAATGATGCCATCACACCAATTTTTAAATATGATAATTATGCCTTAATTAGATAATTTTAATAATTAATTATAATAATAATAATTATTATTATTATTTACAAAAGTGACTCTCGCCTTGTTAACAACATTGCATCAATTTTTTTTGTTGTGTAGATAATACTTAAACTTGGTTTTATCTTGTTTCTTTTTTTTTTTTGAAATGTAATTTGTTAATTTATATATTTTATTCTTATTTTATAATATATTTTAAAATATGAAAAATTATTTGGTATACGCACATAGAAACTACGCGCCACAAAAACCAATTTAATAAAACAATATATGGAAGTGGGGTCCAATTTTGAGCAGTAGAAACTAGGAAACCACCTCCAACTTTATTCATTGGTGAAAATAATGTCACAGTATGGGGCACATTAATTATCTCAGATTTAATACTTGGAATTTACTCTCTTCCATGTGAAATCACCATCCTCATGGGGAAAATTGAAAATTACATCTTATTATTATATTTATTTATATATATTTAAAACAGAAATCCACTATCAATAAAAGAAATGCAACTCTGTCTTGCTGATCGGATTTTTTGTTGCAAAGTCTGTTCTACTTCTATTCCATTCAATATTCACATGTCACATGTATAAAAAGTCTTCTCCTAAATAAAATACTTGACGCCATCTTTATACACGTGGTATGTGTATATTGAACGGAACAAAAATTGGAATATGATTTGCAACAGAAACTCCGATGGGCTCGTCATGATTTGAGGATACCCATATTGCCAACATAAATGAACTCAACTATCCAATCCCAGAACTCAAACAATAAAAACCCAAAAATAACACGTGTATATAATCTTTTTCTAAATAAAATACATGATGTCATCTATATACTTGTGATATGTATATGTTGAATAAGATAAAAGATGGAATAATTTGCAACAGAAATTCCGATCGGCTCGTCATGATCTAAAGATACCCATATTGCAAAATAAATGAACTCAACTATCCAATCCTAGAACTAAAATAATGAAAACCCAAAAATGTCATGTGTGTTAATTTTTTTCTAAATAAAATACTCGATGTCATTGATATACTTGTGATATCTGTATATTGAATGGAGTCGAAAATGAAATAAAATTTATAATAGAAAATTTAATGGGCTCATCATGATCTGAAGATACCCATATTGCCAAAATAAATGAACTCAACTATCCAATCCAAGAAATCATAGAATAAATACCCAGAAATGCTACTCAAATTCAGACATACTAAGTTACAACCTTAGGAAACATCAAAGGTATCTGTGTAAGGAAAGTTGCAACGGCCATGCAGTTCTTGCTCTTCAAACTACTCTTTTCTTTCCTAGTATGCATTGCTGAAGCTGTCACAACTACACCACAGAACAGCACAATCCCAGCAGTCATTGTGTTCGGAGACTCCGTAGTAGACACTGGCAACAACAATTACATCGAAACGATGATCAAAGTGAACTACCCTCCATACGGTAAGGACTTCATCGGAGGAAGGCCTACCGGGAGATTTTGCGATGGAAAAGTTCCATCAGACCTCATTGGTATTATTACACAACTCTTTAGTCAATTTACATCTGTTGCATATGTTAGAACGAGCGATATATATAACATTTGATCGGTTTTCAGTTGAAGAGTTGGGAATTAAGGATCTTCTGCCAGCATATTTTGATCCAAATCTGCATGCTCAAGATCTCCTGACAGGAGTTAACTTTGCTTCTGGAGGTGCAGGCTATGACCCTCTAACGTCCCATCTTGTCGTACGTGCATTCCTTGATTCAATAATCGTGTTTTTTGTATCATGTCATGAATGCTGGCTTGCAACCTCAAACTTGGAATGTCCTAATTGTTTTTGCAGTCAGTACTGTCGTTGTCCGACCAGTTAAGGATGTTCAAAGATTACACAACGAAGCTCGAGCTGATGGCTGGACATGAGAGAACATCAACTATATTACAACAAGGTCTATTTATAGTGGTTGCTGGCAGCAATGACATTACAAATACCTACTTTGGCACGCCTCTACGAAAATCTCACTATGATGTTTCTTCTTACACTGATTTACTAGTCGCCTACGCTTCCAACTTCGTGCAGGTAAGATTCTAGTTCATGAACTTGTACTTCTTGCACCTTCATTAGACACAACAGATTAAATTTAAGGAAGTAACAATAGTGTAAGATCATAGTATACTCTGTCGTTGGCAGGATCTGTACAGATTGGGAGCACGTAGGATCGGTGTTTTTGGCTTACCGCCACTAGGTTGTCTGCCATCACAAAGAACTTTGAAGGGAGGAGCCGACAGGAAATGTATAGACATATATAACCAAGTGGCAGAACTGTTCAACAATAAGCTTTCAGCTGCAGTCGACTCTATCAACGCTCGATATCCAGAAGCAAGAGTCGTTTACATAGATATTTATAGTCTCCCTCTTGACCTCATCCGTAGCCCACAAAAATACGGTATTCTGTCGATCTCTGGACTTAAACTAATGTTTCACTTAAAACAAGGTTGCTAAGTTCCTGTCTGATTCCAAATGAGACCTGTCTTGACAGGATTCAGAATTTCGGACAAGGGCTGCTGCGGAACAGGGACGATAGAAGTAGCATTCCTTTGCAAATACACATGTTCGGATGTTTCTGATTACGTATTCTGGGACAGTTTTCATCTTACCGAAAAGGCGTACAGGCTTCTTGTTCATCAGATCCTCAAGAAGTCCATCAGTCAGCTTCGTCTGTGAAACATCGTTCTGCTGATTGCTTCACGAGTTTCTCCAGCTACCGACATTATTAACATCCTAATCTGTTCTCACATTCTTATACTAGATTGATCAAACATGATATTTTTTCATAGAATGTCAAATTTTTTTACTGCTGATGTTTCAGTGCAAATGTACAAGAACCTTGAAAAGATGCAAGTTTCACCAGTCTTTTACTATGTTTCTTGCCTTTATACTACAACGGTGTCTGATTACTCGAAAACGAGTCTCTATCAGAACCACAGAGTAAAGTTTCACTAAGCTGTCGTGTACTAATTTTCAGACACATCTAATGAATGATCGAAAGGGACCACGTAGTCAAGAATCATAAATCAAGTCAATGATGCAATGCGGACGCAATAAATTTCGGTTAATCAGAAGATGCCGTGTTAATAATACAACCTTTCTATTAATATTGGCTTGCAGAGACAACTCTAACCGAAACTTGCTAAAGACAGAAAATGCAGTTCTTGTGTCTGAAACTACTTCATTTCTTGGCCTTGTTATGCATTGCTGAAGCAGTGATACATCTACCACGAAACATTACGATTCCAGCAGTCATTGTGTTTGGAGACAGCATCGTCGATACTGGCAACAATAATTACATCAAAACAGTAGCTAAAGCCAACTATCCTCCTTATGGAAAGGACTTTATGGGAGGAAAGCCGACAGGACGGTTTTCAGACGGGAAAGTTCCATCAGACCTTGTTGGTATTCCAACGACACCCTCTATTTCTGTGTCTGTTTACATGTTATGGTGAACTAAATTCAACATGAATGTCTGATTGCTTGACAGCTGAAGAGTTGGGAATCAAACCTCTTCTGCCTCCATATCTCGATCCATCTCTGCAACCTCAAGATCTCCTAACAGGGGTCAACTTTGCATCTGGAGCAGCAGGATTTGATCCTTTAACATCTGATCTCGCGGTAATTTCTTTCAAAATTGTCGTTCTTATTGTAATTTATTACATTCTTTGAATGTTTATGCTAAATTTGATAAATGCAGTCGGTCTTGTCCTTAATGGATCAGTTAGCACTGTTCAAAGATTACATAACAAAGCTCAAGAGCATTGCTGGAGAGGAAAGATCATCCAAAATCTTGCAAGAATGTCTAGTTGTCGTGGTCGCTGGCAGCAACGACGTTACCAACACTTACTTTGGTACGCCTTTGAGACGATCCCACTATGATGTTCCTTCTTACACCGAGCTACTAGTGAGCTACGCTTCCAGCTTCGTGCAGGTAAACGATAAACAACCACAGAAAGAAACTAACAGCTGTTTTTCAGACAAAGATACTAATATGTTTCATCTTACTACATCCTAAGGACTTGCACCGTTTGGGGGCACGTAGAATCGGCCTTCTTAGTCTGCCACCAATAGGATGTCTCCCATCACAAAGGACTTTGAGAGGCGGACCGGACAGAAACTGCGTTGATGAGTACAATCAAGTCGCGCGATTATTCAACAAGAAACTGTCTGCTGCCCTGAACTCCATCAACCGACAATTCCCAGAAGCAAGGATCGTTAACATTGATATCTACAATTATTTTCTCGACCTCATTGACAACCCGCAAAAATATGGTACGTGTTCTTGGCCTTAAAACCTCTAGAGTCGACAACGTTGACAACGTTATCCGTCCTGCTGAGACCTTAGCAACATATGCAGAAACTAATACTTAGTTCTTACTTCCATTATGAGTTAGAACTCTGATGTTCCTCCCATGATGACAGGATTCAAGATTGCAAATAAGGGATGCTGCGGAACAGGGACACTGGAAGTAGCATTTCTTTGCAAGTACACGTGTTCGAACGTGTCCGACTACGTATTTTGGGACAGTTTTCACCCCACGGAAAGAACATACAGGCTCATCGTACATCGGATACTCAAGCAATACATCAATAACCTCATCATGTGATCTTATGTTCTTGCAGATTCATTTGTTGTTCTTCTTATACACAAGACAAAAGTGTTCTCAATTCATACAACAGTGAATTGTAGCCTCATACATTAACGGACTTTGAAATATATTTATCGTGTAATTAATGTATAATGGTAAAAAAATAATTAATTATTTTGGCATTTAATGCGACAGATAGCCGCTAGAGCTATACAATAAAAAGTAAGGCCGACACTTTTATTTATTTATTTATTTTTTGAGTAATATGAAGTCGGTTTCATGATGGAAGGATGTGTATTGATTGGTCAAAAAGTATGTTAAATTATTACGAAATTCTTCGTTATTTGGTGGTGGGTGGTTTACCGGTGAAACTTAAATTTGATTGTATATTATTTCCAGAAAATTTGAATTTTCAAATTTTATTTGATACTTGTTATCTAGAAAAGATCGGTTTTATTACTAGAATAATACTTCTGGAATTATTGAATTATTGCTTGATATATATATATATATATATATATTTAATTTAAACATCAAGTTGGTGCAATTGATTGGTCAAAATTTCTGAATAATTAATTCATTCTGAACCATTGGATGAATTGTGATGATAGAAAAAAGAAAAGAAAAGAAAAGAATTCTTATAATATATTGTTTAGGGGATAGTTTTACTTTCGGTACCTCAATTATACATTCTTTCAATTTTGATACCCCGATTCTTAAATCATCAGACTTGGTACCTAAAGTTTGTTTTTTTCATCAATGCTATTACCTTCTGTTAGTTTGACCATCAATACTAACAGTCGACTTAATTTTGGAGGCAAAAATAGGTAGGAGTTTGTCAATATAAAAGTATGTTTGGCTGCCCTTTTGTTCTCCACACAAGAGTTGAAAGAGTGGAATTGAGGAAAATTTAGTAAAAAACGATAGGACGAGGAGAAATCAGTTTTCATTCTTCTCAAATTCGAGCACGAGTTCGTCTACAGAGAATATTTTCATGGAAAAAATGTTGTGTGAGTGTGAGAGCATGTGTTAGGTGTATTTTTTGGACCAAAATAGATCTGGGAATAAGATTTGTGCATGTCCTAATTACAGGTAAATTTGCTTTTTGTTCTTATTTATTTTATTTTTTTATTATTTATCATTAATTTTTGCTTTTAATTTTTGGTTCACATAAAAGAGAATATTATGGAGTGTTTAAATGGTTTGATAAAAAAATGTGGCTAAGATCAAAGCAAATTAATCCTAGTTTGTTGAGAAAAATCAATCATCTTGAAGACGAAATAAATAAGTTCAAAACCAAGGATGAAAGCTTGAGAGTTGAATTGCAGAAGTGCAAAAATATGGAAAAGTGCTTAAATATGAAGTTAATACTTTGAGGAAGAAAAACTGTCTTGCTATATGCATTTGTCTTATGTGTATAATATTTATTATGTTTGGCATTTCGGCCTAAAATATGTAATAAATTGCTTGAACTACATGCCAAACATAACAAACATTGAAGACACAATAACACAAATGCATACATCAAGACATTATTAACTTCATTTTCCAACACTTTTTCCATGCTTTTGCACTTCTTCAATTCAACTTAAGCTTTCGTCTTTGGATTTGAACTCATTTATTTCGTCTTCAAGATGGTTGATTTTTCTTAACAAATCAGAATAATTTACTTCGATCTTGGGCATATTTTTGGATCAACCCATTTATATACTCCACAATATCACTCTTCCGATTTTATGTTGTGTGACGAATAAAAAGGCAGCCAAACATGCCCATATTGACAAACTCCCGCCTACTTTTGCCTCCAAAATTGGGTTGACTATTAGTTTTCACGGTGAAACTAACGGAGGGTAGCAACGTTGATGGAAAATGCAAACTTTAGGTACCAAGTCTGATGACTTAGGAATTGGGGTACCAAAACTCAAAAAAAGGCATAGTTTGGATACCAAAAATGAAATTATCTCTTTTTTAGTAATAAGCTAGTCAATATCCTATTTAAATAAGGGATAATTACACCATCATCCCCTGATATTTTGTGTAATCATGTGTAAACTCCCCTTATGATTTGAGAGTTTACACCTAATATTTATAATGTTTGTTTCCGTCCAACAAATAACTACACTATTAATTAAAATTTACGGAATTTATTGATATTAACAAAAAAATTAAATAAAAATTCATATCTTGCTCCTGATTGACTTGCTACTGACTTATTATACATAAAAAAAATATATAAGTATAGTTCGAACAGAAAAGATTTGTTTAATTTACAATAAATCAGTAATAAGTCAATTGAGGGTAAATATCGATTTTCATTCAATTTTTTCACTAATTTCAGTAAATTTAGTGAATATTGATTAACGGAGAAATCTATTTGTTAGACGAAAATAGACGTCAGGTATTAAATATAATTTTCCTATATTTTCCAAACGCCATAGAGTTGATGTGTAATTATCCCTAAAAACAATGTCCAGCATTTCCTGCAGAAAGGGAACGCGATTATCAATCTCGCATATGTGCATCACGCTTTTAATTAAAGATGTAGGTAGTGTAAAGTGTAAACCCCTGCAAGCAACACTTTTTCTTCCTGAGGACACGGATAGTATTTGGGAAGGGTTTGAATTTGAGAAATGGAGCCTGTGACCTCAGTGGTTGACAAGCTGAAGGGCTTTGCAAAATCCTCGGAGGACTTCGCTCGCGGCCTCTTCAATTGGCGCCACAGCTCCAACCGCCGCACTCCGGTAATCCTGCTTTTTTTTTTTTTTTTTTTTTTTTTTTGAAGTAGATGATAAGTAGTACTATACTATGATTTCCTGATTCACTGTCGGTAATTGATGTTGTTTTTCGTCTTCATTGTATGAGGTGTTTGATGAAGTGTGAGAGTTAGAATGCCCTCTGAGTTGATTTATTTGAGAGGAAATAGTGCTTAATGATATTGTCATGTAACTTATAATGCATTAGTATAATAGCTTCTTTGTTGCGAGTGTATGGTTTATGATTATGGACTATTGTGATTGTAAGTTATTTGCGGTTATGCGTATTTGGACAAGAAATGAAGGGTTGACCATTTATTGGTCGTGTTACGAATTTGTGTTTCTCATTCAGCTGTTGGTGTGATTGGATTGTTATAGAACTTGGTTAATTCGTTTTGTGAATTCCAGAAGAAAGTTAACAAAGAGTTCAGATTGAAATATTTTTGTTGCAAGTTAAGATTTTTTTTTTTTGTTTTTGGAATATGTAAAAAGAACTTGTTGAGTTTCTTTGAGCTGGGAAACTTAATGGTACATTCTCAGCAGAAGGGTGACCTAAACCACTGTCCTCTTTTTTTGTGTGGTTGGCGTTGATATCCCTTCTGATCAATTAGTAAATCTAGCACTATTGAACTGGGGGAAGTTTTTAAATTGAACGGTATTTTTAAGCATTAAGCTTGGTTGCTTCTTGAGTAGTATGTATGTTAAGGCTTGGGGGTTCCTATCGCTATCAGCCTTGGGGATGAAGTTTGTATTCCTCATTTCTTTACATGGGACTTTTGGGCTTGACAAACTTGTTGCTTCATAGGAAGAAACAGGCTATGTGATGGGGCTTTACAACTATTCGAATGATATAATTGACAGATTGAAATCTTGAAGCGGTTGCAACGAGAAGCATTTTCGGATATCATGAAACTGAGGGATAGGCAAGACAAGGTGGAAAGAGTGCTAACATTCTACAAATCTTCCAAGGCAAGTCCATTCGAGGAAGCTAGCACTCATGTAAAAGGAAAAGTGGATGTCCGTGGGGGATTCTTCATTATGGATGGTGTTGATGAGCAGAAACACGATGCAATCCAAAGATCAGGTATTAGAACTGGTATTGATGCAAGACTCACATTTGAAACTGGTGTTCGGGAGAAAGATACACTTGTAGCAGAGTTTATGGCCAGTGAAAAAGGTCAAGGTGATATGTTTGGTAGCTCCCTTTTGCTCGCAAAAGTCTTTTATGCAGCACATATTAGCAATTGGTTCTCCGCAGTTGCAATTCCAATGGGTGCACAATGCAGAGATGTTGGAGTTGCGACAAGTTCTCATCAGGTAAAGTTTGTCTTGTTACTATTGCCATTTCTTGCACTGTTGTATATGGTGCCTAAACATGTCCATGCTTTCTACGTCTAAAGAGCAGTGGCTTTCTGTTTGTGACTGTTAAGCATTCAATGCATGCTCAGGGCTTGATGCGAGATATTAATTTCTCTTGCAGGAAAGGGCCCTTACTGATTATTCAGAATTTGGACCTCCACTTCTAAACCAATACAATGGTGGTGCCATTGGCATAATGGTGAGAAAATCAAATGTGGCTGCCTCGTTGGCTCAGTTTGTTTCCAGTCTTGGAAAGCAGGTTAATTCTGCTGGAATTGCATGTTCATTGAGCACTTTTGGACAAGTTGTCTGGCAACTGTCCCAAAGCACAAAGCTCTCACTTTTGGGTGTACACAGAGAGTCTAGACTATCAAGTCAAAATATCAGTCTTGGAGCATTTGCTCTCCCTGTTAGCATATTTAAACGTAATAGACTTTCAGAGACATCTGTTGAGGAAGATAGCCCGACAAGTACTAAAAGGCACATACTGGATGAATCCATTGCCCTGATGTTTAATTCCGAACTTGACGAGAGCACAAGAATAGGAGGTTGGATCGAGACCAAAAACTCAAATCCCAGAGATTTTCAATGGGCAGTCACAATGTGCGACACCCCCGAAGATGAGTTTGGATGGGGTCTGACTTTGGGAGGATTGGTACAAGGCCCAAAAACTTTGGAGCATTTTCAGATTGAGACATTTTTGAACTTGAACATTGGCAAAAGATTTAAATTGCAGCCTGCTCTTCTGTATGTAAAGGATGGGGCTACCCAATTTCCAGCCCTGATGCTCCGTTCCAGTTGGTCCCTATGATTGATTGTACAGCGGATTGTCATATCTACACTCTTCTTTTGCGTCTTACAACTCAAATTCTTTTTACTGCAGCCAAGTATGCTGTGGAGTTTTGGTTACATGACATTCTCCTAACTTAAATCGATTCGTGCTTCACTGAACTTAGTATTGCAGTCACAATTTGTAGTTCTCTGGGGCAAGATAACTATTCTGGCACGCATGAAAGGGCTATCTGCAAGCAAATTCTGAGTTCTTTTTTAGTTTACATACAAAACTTTGATATTATATAGACCTTTGGTGTTGAGTCTATGTACGTAAAATGGAAGCAAAAAGCAGCGGTAACTTCGTAAATTTGGTACTTCCATGTGCGCCGGCTGTATAAACTCGCCTAAATCGGCATAGGCAGTAGAGGAGAATCCAGATGAGAATCTGCTCGCAGATTATGTAACGTGGGCTAACTAATTAAAGTTCTTAATGACCTCGTGAACTGTGGTATTTTCTTGCATTCTGCTGTTTCATTTAATAATGCTTCTTTTATATGGAGATGGCCCAGATGGGGTGTCTATTATATTCATGCTTTGAAGAAATGAAATTCAGATGCATTGGGTTGCTCTTGTATACGACTTCTTTGAGTTTCTTGTGTCATGACTAATCCCTCAACCGATGATCCCCTCTAACGTTACGGTCCAACTGAAAACAATAATACTTGATTGCAAGAATTGCTTTTAGTAATATCATAGGTTGTCATCATGAAGTGGCCAATTGTTTCGTTATGGGCCAATTTATAGTATACATACTCAATGTCGCATTTCAAGTTAAAAATCCTCGGTGGCCACATGAATACATCCAAGTTAGAAAAAAGCAGTTTATGCATCTTGTCCCCTAAAATAATCCCACTTCGTACAATCAAGAAACATTATCATATCAGTAGTGTGATCATTTCCACCAAATCCAAACAAAAAAGCCTTCACGCTTTGAAAGCCACTTTCTCCTAAAGCCAAATTCCAGAAATCAATGCTGCTTTCCCTTTCCACCAACAGGTCTATTTCTGTCAGTTCTTTAGTTTGTTGCTGAAAATCAGTGAAAACAACAGTTCCCATCTGCCCCCCATGGCAGCTGGTTAGTCTTTTCTCCTCCTCAATCTCAAGAAATCTTGAACACCCTTTTCCTCTTGGTCAACTATTGTGAAGGAAAAAGAATCTCAAGATGGCATCTTGGGAGCATTTCGGGGAGGTTGCAAATGTAATACAGCTAACTGGGCTGAACGCAGTGGCGTTAATAGGTTTGATAGTGAAGGCTAGCAACACTGCAAGAATGCACAGGAAGAACTGTCGGCAGTTTGCTCAGCATGTGAAGATGATAGGAAATTTGCTGGAGCAGCTCAAGATTTCGGAGCTGAAAAAGTACCCGGAAACGAGGGAGCCATTGGAGCAGCTTGAGGATGCATTGAGGAGGGCTTATCTTCTTGTGAACAGTTGCCAAGAAAGGAGCTATTTGTATTTGATGGCTATGGGGTGGAATATTGTTTATCAGTTTAGGAGGGCTCAAGAAGAGATTGATCGCTACTTGAGGATTATACCTCTCATTGCCCTTCTTGATAATGCCAGGGTTAAGGTAATCAAGATTTGATTTTTCTTTTTGTTTTTCAGAGATTTTATTTGGATTGTGATTGGTGGTGTTTGGGGGGTTTCTTGTTGATGGGTTAATTTCTTGTTTATTGCTCTCAAATTTCACTTATTGAAGTGAAAAGGTGAATGGGACCTTAAGATTTCTTGAAATGAGCAAGTCATCTTCATGTTGGATGCTGTGATTTTGTGGAATGTTCAGTTGAATACCTATGATTCTACTCTTGATTTTTAGTGTAAAGGGATCTGTGGTAGATAGCAGCTTTTTGGTTTGTTTGTGTTTTCATTTTCACTTTTCAGTTTTCAGTTTTTGAAACAGTAATTAAAGTGAAAAACATATTTGTTTAAGCTCAGTGTTTATTTGGGCGATCTACGGTAGCGTAAATATACTTAATTCTGAACTTTCATTTTGCATTGGTTCCTCTGTTCTATTTCTGCTCTTTGCAAAAGAGTATCTAAATCTTGCTGAACAATATCTGCTGGTTTAAAGACTCTAGGCACTTAAACTGCTGTTGATTTTGATTTTTGCATCAAGAAACTATCTTAGGGACAAAGGATGCTGTTCCATGTTGCCGTTTTAACAATCTTGTGTAAATATCCAGGAGAGGATTGAAGAAATTGAGAGGGATCAGCGTGAGTACACATTGGATGAAGATGACAGAAAAGCGCAAGCTGCAATTTCTCAAAACGACACGATAATCTTGAAGAAAAGTATATCTTGCTCTTATCCAAATTTGCCTTTTGAGAAGGCACTACAAAAGGAACATGAAAAGCTTAGGGTAGAGCTCCAACATTCACAAGCTAGTATGGATGTGAGTCAATGCGAAGTAATCGAGCGTTTGCTGGAGGTTACTGAAAATGCAGCAAGTTCTGTAACGGAGAAAGAATCTCCCCGCAAAGTTTCCCAGAAGCCAGAGCCAGAAAAGGGACATTTTTCCAGCGAGAAGAATCCTAGTAAAGTTGATGCTTTGACGAGCTCAAGGTTCACCTCAAAAACTAGTTGTTTGTTTCTCGCGTTAGAGGAATATATCCTAGTATTCTGGACGACTTTTGAATTCATTTATTCTAAGTTGATAGTTAAAGGATTTCTTCTGGTTTGTATTTCTGCATGTAGAGAAGCAACATTTTCCTCAGGTCATAACATGGGATCGAAAGGGGAAGCAACTTGGCAAGAGGAATGGCAAGCAGATCTACTTGGCTGTTGTTCGGAACCTTACTTGTGTACGTTTCCTTCGAAGCTTCCTATCTTAGACATTTTCAGTTATAATATAATCCCGGTGAATCTTCTGCAAATTTGATGGACGAATTTTGGGGTTTTCTCTCCTCGCATGTTTTCATTATGATAAACTATCTTCGGATTTCAGACTTAGAATGTCTATTCTGCATTTCAATCACGGAGATGATGAAAGTCGATTTTGTGTTAACAGTTGAGCATGGATGTTTATGATCTTAATGGCAGGTATTAAGACCTTCTTTTGTCCTTGTGATACACTTTCAAAGATAGCATCGGTGGCAACTGGCGAGGAAATAAGTTCGTATATCTGAACTTCTCTATCTTTTCATTGAATTAAGACTAGTTTGATAATCGTAATTTCAAAACGAAAGTAGTATATTAATGTTCTCTATTACGACAGCTCCAGCCGAGGCTTGTAATGAAATAATGGCGTATTCCCTGATAATGGCATGCTGCTGCTATACATGTTGTGTCAGAAGAAAGCTCCGAAGGACTCTGAACATCAGGGTAACTAACTCTTATGTTTCTTCCTACGTTCTCTATATGATTATTACACCAAGAACGGAACTTTGAGGACCGTAAGGGATTTAAGTAGTTTAGCAAGTCGACTTCAAATAACAGAACGACTATATGGTTAATTTAGTACCCAAACTTACTGAGTTTGTCCGACTCCTTTGTTCATGTGAGCCCCGATTTTTACAATGCATGAAATATTCAGCTAAATCGTTGGTTTATGAGCTTCAAAACTTGGATTCTAGCACACAATCATTTCAACAGCTGCACTTATTCTGATACCATGCAGGGTGGTTGGTTTGACGACTTCTTGTCGCATTTTATGTGTTGTTGCTGTGCGCTCGTCCAAGAATGGAGGGAAGTGGAAATACGCGGTGGTACTTTCCTATTACCTCGATAAACAGTATACTTGATCTGAATCACGCCAACAAGAATCATGATTCTTGATGGTCGTCTCATGCAAATTATAACGTCTTCTACACAATTTGTATCGACAGGTCCAGAAAAGAGCTGGATCACGAGGCCTCCGGCGTACCAAGAAATGGAGCATTAAAGAGAAGGTCTCAGCTAAAGCTGATGCTTGTGTGATTGTGCAGACTAACATATTCAGATGAACTTATAATCTTGACATGCTGAAAGAAGTTTTCTTTCTGGCAAGAACATGTGTACAGTGAATGAATGATATAGCTACTCTGTAACTCTTACGTTAAGGGATTGTCATCCATTTGATGTGTTCTTGGTTTTCCTTTTTCTGTTTTTGCCTCTGCTTTGATTTCTAAAAGTTCGCCTTACAAAAAGGTGTTTGTATTTGTGTACAAATTCGGATTCCAACTTTTGTTGCATTTTTTTTAATCTCAATTAACATATACACATAAAATTTTTCCTTAAATAAAATAAAGGGATAATTACATTTACATTTTCTGACTCATGGTCTTTTTGCACAAACTATATGTGTATTTTGCGTAATTACAGAAACCACTCCTGACAACAAAAAAAGGAGTAATTTGTTTAATATTATTGACGTCTTTTTTGGGGGTTTTGTGTAAATGATGTAATATCCTGATATGTTTTTTTTAAGAATATGAGTTGTTTGTGTAAATGATGTTGGTGTTTTTGATAGGTGTATATGCAATTTTTCGAAAAATATGAGTGACTTGTGTGAATAGACCATAGATTGGGGTGCAGTAATGATTCCTAAGTAACTATATTATTAGACTTGCTGATAAATTCATTATGTTTTTAATACATGAATGAAAATCAATATTAATAAATTTTAATTATATATTAATATATTAATTACTTCATTTGTTCTATAAAAATAAAAATTATGATATATAATTTGTGAAAATGGTGCGAGGGGTAAAATGGTCAAACAATGTGGTTAGGCCGTGGCACAAATAAATTTGGTCTGGCGATATGGGCACCCAAAATAAAATAAAAAAGAAATGCACACCTCTTTTTCGTAAAATCTCTGAAAAGATCGAGGTATTCCCAATTTCTCTCTCTCTTAACGCGTCTCCCTAACACAAATTCGCTCTTCGAATTCGTCACCATGTCGTCGTCCGCGGCGGAGAACTCGAGCAGGAAGATAACCTTGCGAAGCTCCGATGGTGAGGTGTTCGAGGTGGATGAGGCTGTGGCCGTCGAGTCCCAGACGATCAAGCACATGATCGAGGACGATTGTGCCGACAACGTTATCCCTCTCCCCAACGTCACCGGAAAAATCCTCTCCAAAGTCATCGAGTACTGCAAGCGCCACGTTGACGCCGCCGCTGCCGCCTCCAAGGCTGACGATAAGCTCGCATCCACCGCCGCTACCGATGACGACCTCAAGGCTTTCGACGCCGATTTTGTTAAAGTGGACCAGGCCACGCTCTTCGATCTTATTTTGGTATGTATGAGAACATGATTGTATTTTTCCTGATTGATTGTAGGCTTTGGTGTTAGTTTTTCTCCTTGATTTGGTCGCGAATTGTGTCTTAGGGTTTTTGTCAGATGCTGATGGTTAAGAGTTTGTTGTTGGTGTTGTTTGCTTTATTTATAACTCTATTGACTGTTAGCTTCAATAATGTGTGCATTTGGCTGGTGTTTTTGTATTTGCACCTTAGTTATCCATGTTATTACTTTATATTTTGTTGTGTCGCTGTAGATGGCGCGATTCTGTGTAAAGCGACATGTCTAGATTTTTGTCAGCTAGGTTGTTTATTTTATGTGATGACGACTTAGGGGAAAACTGCTGCTTTCTTGCTGTTACTGGTTCTGATTTGAGTTTTCCCACATGATACAGCTTCTAAGTTTTGGTTATGATTATTCAGCACTTGGAATGTTGCTTCATTGTAATCGATATGGTGGCTATCTGTTTTTGCTTGCTCTGCTGCTTTTATTGCATTCCTCGTTTCATTTTCTTTTTAAATCTTGGGTTGTGGATTTATGATTATCAACTGTGTTTCCCTTCGTCTATAAATGTCCACACTCCTGGATAAACAATTGACTTTGAATTGTTGATTTGGACTGCATGGTGATAAACTACTGATTTAGGGGTATTGGTGATATCTATCAGTATCATATGCTTACTCAGTGAAGCTAACCCTGTGAATTGGCCTTTAAGCAGGCGAAATACTGAACTGCATGGTTGTTCAGTAATATACGACTTTCAGGATCTGTAAAGTTGGTCTCACAGGCATTATGCTTTCTTAAAATGAAGACTATATCATCTTGGGTGAATTTCAGTTGAAGTGATTTGTGACGACATATTTTTGTCACACCAAATCATGAAAAGTAGTTATTTCCTCCCACTTAGCTGCCAATTATTGTACGGGACATTGAATTATATGGATGGCATACACAGTATGATACATGAAATTGGAAATGGAAGATGTGTTGTAGTTCAATAAAATTGACTCCCCTTGTGTTGATAAATAATGACATCGACTCCCGACATAAGTCATGCATATGGCATGCAGATTAAGATGGGTTATCCCCCATATGATTCATTTAAATCTCCACTTCCTGATTGGAGTGAAAATACCTTTAATTGTCTTCATTTCAAGCAGGGATCTAGGATATGGCTAGACATTTGGTATTATGGTCAAATCACATATGAACAGATTGGAAGTTTATTATTTCTCTTACTTGCTACTGACATTAACTATGGTCTTCATTTTCTCATTTCCAGGCTGCTAACTACCTGAATATCAAGACGCTTCTGGATCTGACTTGCCAGACTGTTGCTGACATGATCAAGGGAAAAACTCCAGAGGAGATAAGGAAAACATTCAATATCAAGAATGACTTCACACCTGAAGAGGAAGAGGAGGTCCGGCGAGAGAACCAGTGGGCTTTTGAATAGAACAATTGCAAAATGAATTATCTGTAGCTGTGAGTTTCATGTTATTGTTGTCAAACAGATAATTCTCTGACTCTTCCTATTATATGTACTATGAAGATTGCGTCCAATAGACTGTTTTTTCTCACAAATTTTGGGAGGATTATCCATTTTAATGTGACATTTATCCTGTACTGAATTAATTGTGCCTCGTAGGCTTGAATTTACTTCTGCTGGCTTGTTTAAATTTGGCCAAAAATTCTCAATGTGCCCGAATGTGGATGGATATGGAACAACAACCAGCTCCATAATTGATTCTCTGGCCCCGGCTACTCGTCTCATTATTTCAGTCTCATATTGTGGTGTGCATAGTACCGAAAGAATATAGGCCACTTGAATAGGAAAAGTTGTTTAATGATAGGAAACATGTAAAGAAAGCCGTCTTATGCTACGAGTTTTATTTTCCTTGAGCTGTTTTAATATTATTATGCTCTTCAGTTCTTAAATATGGATCATATAGATGTCAACAAGTGTTGGAATTTCCAAACTACTAGTAAAATACTAATGATTTGAATATCAAATTTCATTGTTTTTTGCCAAAACTAGTACATTCTATGAGCAGAACAAATTTTCATTTATATCTGAGTGATATTATTATTGGACAACCGAGAAACTGCTTTGTAAATTTTGGAAAGCAGGAACATCAAATTGTAGAAACTGAAATGCTATACAAACAAATAGCTTATGACCTCTTAGGGTGTTGAAGGAGGTATTATCCCACTAAAAATTGAAAGTAATAACCGAAAGAGTATTTTGAGCTGTAATAAGAGAAGGTGATAAATCGATGTTTATTAGTACCACTCTTATGTTGTATTGGTTGATCTATTTTCTGGTACAAGCTTTCCTGGTAACACGATTTATCTATGAAGCAACTGCATTTTGATATTTCTACTTTGTTTAAGCACTTACAACAAATGGACTCCGAACCTTATACTTCTCATTAGACCATGTTACTGAGCCAAACAAGTCTTCCCCAGAACTACTACCAAGTTTAAACCTCACTTGAAAGCTTAGTTTCTTAACATTCTTTGTGAATTGCAGTTTATTTGGCACCACTTCAACATGCATGCCAGCAGGAGCCTCCACAACCGCGGTGTAGGTTAAATCTTCTTCACCGACGTTAGTCACCGTTCTGTTCACTGTCTTGCTTTCGTTTTCCTTCAAGTTGGAAATGGCTATTGAGGGATAGTTCATGTCGGAGATTGCATCAGAATTCGAGTTACTTGAGCAAGAAAAGTTGTTAGGAACATCGGATGCTATGCTCTTGATCTTGCTTGTGTCGTAGCCGATGTTGCAGAGGAACTGAATGTAGTCGATGGTTTCTGTCTCGAAGACGAGCCCGGGCTGCAACGGGCCTGACAGACTTATTTCCCCTGCTCCAATATCATAAGCAGTGGCTCTTGATCCAGTATCTGTTGTGATTGGGGCATGTAAATTGTTCGTCTGGATTGCTGCAAAACGAGGAAGAAACATATTTTTCTGGTTATATTTTTGAACCATGAAAGTTTCTTGCCAAGATTATATCCAATCCAACCTGTTGTCATTATGGCTGATCTTATCGCAGACGGACTCCAAGTGGGATGCTGAGACTTGACTATTGCAGCTAGTCCAGAAACATGTGGGCAGGCCATGGATGTGCCTGAGAGTACGTTGAAAACCGGTGGTTCCTTCTTGGGCAGAGCCTCTCGTTTGTCGTTCGATGGCCATGCTGCAAGAATCGCTACTCCTGGTGCTGCGATATCAGGCTACAGAAAGAAATGAACAACGAATTTTAGTTTTTCCAGTAGAGATGTACATCAACCACTTCAATGTTTCTACATACCTAAGAGATTTAAGGCTACAACTCTCTACCTTGAGAAGGTTTTTAATGCCAAATGTAGGGCCTCTTGAAGAAAAGTAGCCAACTGCTGGAGCTGGCTTGTAATTTGGTATCATAACTGTTGGTACAATTGTTGCCAATGGATTGCTATGCAACATCAGATGATGCAATTAGCAAATTTTGCATTGTGAAGAGTAATATACGGAGGTTACGCGTTTTGTTTTGCTGATCGAGGCAACGGAGTTACCTGTTTGACTTGATATAAGATTGTATTTGAGCTCCATCCTCTTCAGTGGCAGCAGCAATCGCAAATGTTCCGTATTTTGATGGGACTTGCCTGTCATTGTTGTCGACCAGTATCATCCCAACCGCGCCTTGGCTCTTCAACGTATCAAACTTATCCTTTGCTCCATAGTCCTCGTCCTTGTTTTCACACAGTACAATCTTTCCCTTTACTTTGCTGTCATCTAATGATCCTGGGATGCAGTTTCTGAAAAGATGCCATGTATGCTGATATCAGTTGGTAAGGAATTAAGAATAAACATAGGTATGTTTCTCTATATGTCGTACCTTGCATCGGCCTCATCGTGCTGATCGGAGGACTTTGCCGAGGTTCCATCTATCAAGGGATAAACGGCAGATTTGTTGAGACCAGAGAAGTTTATGCCTCCACCCTGAGATGCCACATTCAAATACTAGCAGTCATCAGAAAATGAGTTATATGGATTCTTGATTCATGTTCAATGTCATGGTTCTTTTCCAGTTGCCGAGTTCTTGGAGTTCGTTTATTACCTTAATCACCTTGTTTCCTCCTAACAGGATGTCGGCCTCAAAGTCACGATCGATAGTTGTGGCAGCAACTGTAAGGATCCAAGGGGCAACATTCACAACTGTTGAAAGAGAAGGGCCACTGTTTCCGGCTGAGCATGCTACAATGATGCCCTTTTCCACAGCATGAAACGCGCCAATAGCAATGGGATCGGTGGAAAAATCCGGCTCTCCTGGCGATGAACCTAACGACAGTGATAACACATCGACACCATCAGCAATTGCATCGTCAAATGCTTTGAGAATAGCTGATCCGAGGCATCCCCCACCAGGGGTACAAACACGATACATGGCGATTCTTGAACCGGGCGAGCCCCCTTCTGCTGTCCCTTTAGCTAGGCCATAGTATGATGCCCCGGAAACCAGCCTCCCAGCTGCCGTGGATGCAACATGTGTGCCGTGGCCACTCTCGTCTCTGGGCGTGCCAAATTCTGTCCCGGAATCAGGATCATCGTAATACCTTGCTCCAATCACTTTCCTGTAACAGATATGCTGGTTCTGAGGTTACTTTCCAAGAGAAAAACATTAGAACAGTCTAATCCTTTACCTGTTGCAGTTGGAGGAAGTGAAATTTTGGCCTTCCATGCATTTTCCTTTCCAATGTGATGGGATTGGACCCATATCATCATCAATGAAGCTCTCAGCTTCAGGCCAAATTCCTGAGTAATGTTTCAAATTTACAACTATGAGCCAATCCATTAAAAAAAGTAAGAGAATTGAGAAATATTTGGCAGCATGCTGCAGGTATCTGAATTTTCCTTTCAGAAGATGGCTATTTAATGATTGGATTGCTGTAGTAGCAAGAGGCTTTCACCTGTATCTAAGATGCCAATAACAGTGTCTGCTCCTGCCGAAGAAGAGTCGAAAGGAGAGGTTGGAGTAGAATCAATTTTTACTGCAGTTTGATACTTCAAGAAATCCCAAGAACGAGTAGTGTGAAGCTGTAAAACTGGATCAGGAAAAACAGACACTACTCCAGGCCTTTGAGCCATTGATTTTGCTTCTTCCTCTGATAAACGAGCAGCGAAACCCGAGAAACCTTTGCTGTAGTTCTGCACCACAGAGTTCTTGTTCCTGAAATTCAAGATTCAAGTGAAGTTAGCTAGTTGGGTAAAACCCACTATTCAAGAATTCATAAACTCAGTATACTCATCAGAAACGTCAATACATGAGGAATTTTATTTGAAACTGTACTGCCACAAAAGTCTGAAGTTTTTGTGTTCAAAGCTCGAAATAGATGGACAAAAGGAAACTAAGTTGGATGATTACGCGACATGAACTCCATGTCGCTTGCACACGTGAAGTAGGAGATTTCAGAAACAGGCATGTGTGCGCTTGTTTACAGGGATCGACAAAGAATAGGTAATAAAGGGTCAAAACCTTTTGATCAAGGAGCTCAGAAGCTGAGTATGATCATTTCTTGGGGTACCATTTGGCGAAACTGAGGCTCCCATGTACACGATATAAACTCTTTTTTGAGCAGCATTGGTGTGTCCTAGAAACAAGATGAGTAAAAGATTAAGACCTAAACAAAGGTAAAGACCTCTCATGATTCCCTAGTTGTGCTGAATCCACACTTAGCCTTGATTTGAAGCTCCTTTATATAGAGTGTTCAACCACCAGTCAGAAACGGTAGGTCCGGTCAGACAGTAGGCAATGAAACGTTGGCGGTCTAATCCTAAGCTAATGGATTCATGCGTATTCCCACGTTCAATCACTATAGTGTTTCCCATGTCCACACAAAGTGCGTTAGATCCACTCCAGAAATGGTGCTGTCAGTGATGGTGGTGGAAATGGTGGAGATTGGTAAGAACTTTTCACCATTTTTCAATTGTTTTCTAGAAAAACATCACTCTGTTTAAAGCACAAATGTACACAAATACAGCTGAATAATCCATGCCACTGAAATGTTCTATCTTCTGGTTAAGGAAAGAAGTTTGAAGTTTCAATTTTCTATACAGTTTCCGGGCTTTTTCTTTATGTTCTGTTCTGAGTTTTTGCAGTCTTTTACTTAGAGTTAGACGGAACACTCTTTATGCTTTTTGACTCTTACAGTTGCAAAATATTAGGATGCCTTTGAGGCATGACTTTTGAACTGAAAATCACACTTCTTACAGGAATGTTTTAGACTCACCTGTCATCATCGTATACAACGTAAAAGAATACACAGATTCTTTCGTATTACATATATGTACGTGGGTACGAGGCATACACACATTCGTATATACGTGCAGATTTGTCGTACGTTAAATGTTCAAAGGTGCAACTTCATAGACATCCTAAATACCTGTTTTATTACACCAAAGTGTGACATAGATGACACAACTCAGTCATAGTGACATTTGAAGGGATTCCACAATTGAGGAAACAAGTATTTGTTTTTGCAAGAAGATGAAGATGTTAACCAGCTCTGACTTATCATTTTCTCCATATCAGAGCAACCTATAGCTAGTGCGCCACCGGCCTCACTCCACCATTTTTGTATTGCTGGTCTGATAGGACAAGAAGGGTTTGTCAAGATAGTGATCCTTAATTCTATTAAAACACATTCTTGATTATCTAATTCGGATTAACCAAGATTTGGCTGCTCCTCTTCATACTTAGTGGGATTTGATTATGCCGATATTATAAGCAGCCAATAGAAAGGTGAAGAATGTTTTACACTTCGACTAACAGTCATGCATCCCATTAGGAACCACTAATTCAGATAATCTTCCGGTACAAAGCACGACGATTACTATAATCACGCCACGGTATTAGTAAAAGCATAACGGGGTATCCATACGCAGATCTCTTCAGCATTTCTGGGTATCGTTATACATTATTATTGATCAAATGTCTCACAAGCCATAAATCATTAGCAGCTCAAGTAGAAGGTACTTACTGAGTAATCCATATGCCTAAAGCTCTAAAATTAATAAAAGGGAAGAAAGACCTCAACAGAATGAAGGCTCCATTAATGATTAATAGGTCGTTGCCGGAGTAAGAGCACAAGCTACTCTTGCAGTGCTTTTTTGGCAGCATCATCTTCTGCTTTCATTTTTCTTTCCCACCTTCTCTTCCTATAATCTGCCAACATCTGAGGCATAGCTTCCATTAGTTCAGCAGTACGTTCTCGCTTTTCTGCAGCTAATCTATCAACCTTATGCCCTTTCCTCTTGGTCCTCATTTCCTTTCTTTCTGGATCATATGGCCAATCTGCTCCTGATAGGAGGACTTCTTTGCGGAGGCGAGCTCGATGGCGTGCACTGATACCAAGAGGTTTCCATGCCCCAAGCTCCCAGTAACCCCAGACCCCCTTTGACAGCTCATCCTTGTATTTGAACAACTTCTCTTGCCATGGATACTGGTACTCTCCTACTGCTTTTGCAATAGATTTTACTGCTTTTCCAGCCATTACACTTCAAAAGAGACAAATTGCGCATTTTGTAAGTATACCAGAAAATGCACCATAAAGTATCTTAAGAAGAGTACAGTGTAAAAAAGGTACCCTACAAAACGTAGATCGGTTGTAGGGTTCAAATCAACCTGTACCCTTTCAATCTAATGTGAAGATACAAGTTTAAACCAAGGAATACCTTTATATTGGATAAATAACATTAAACAAACTGCAGAAATTTAAGCATCCGGAACAAGTCCGTCATCTTTCACCTAGATGACCACCACATAAATACCTTACACTAGGATGAACAAGGTGATCCAGAATCACACACCCCACCCCGCTTAGGACCAAAAGGACAGCCGAAATAAGTTATAAAACACAATGATGCAGGACACACCCTGTCCTCTGCCTCCCCTTCCAAAACAAATTTGAAAAATGACCCACTAGCATACCCACACACCTAGAAACAACACACCACCAGCACCGAAACAAGTTCCTTAGTCAGGTAAGCCAAACATCAAATTCAGCAACAAAATGACCTTGAAGCCATTTGGATGATATTCAGTACATACAAAGTAAAGCTTTCTTTGATTTAGTTTCCAGTTCTTTGTTCCTTTTCTTTTTTCATAATTATTTACTTTCCAGTTCCCAACATAAACTACAGCGTCAAACAACTTGAAATACAGCAGCAGGTCGTTGGGGTCGTCGGTATACATGTCAACCCCCTTCTCCACCAGCAAATGAAATACCCAAAACAAGAAAAATCAAAATAACAGTTTCATCTTTTGGCATATTGACAAGATGAAAGAGTGTATCCACTTTGGTTTTCCAACTTATATCTCTATTTTACTTCTGCCCATAGTTTGAGTTAGCCTTTCTTGATGCACAACAAATGAAATCTTCTAAATCACATTTTCGTAACATAATAGACACAAACTTAGTGTATTTTATATGTAATTCAAAATACTGAATAGCAAAAAAAGAGAATTCTATACTTTTCAAGTTCTTTTACCTAAAATCAAGCTCATAGCTCAACCTTCAATCCTTTATCAGCCACTACATACTGCTTTTACTAAATTTCAATCATCAATCCCAGATTGATAAACACCCCAAACGCTAAACCGCTTCGAAATTTGGCCAACAGCTTAACTAAAAACCTTCATAGTCGAGCATTTCGACAACAGGGAAGAATCTTTATGATCATGCAATAACATGAATATACATATAACTAATACCAAACGAAATTAAACCCATAAAGAAATTTCAAACTAAATTCTATATACTCATCATTTAGATGAAGAACAAAAAATTGAACCGTCAAAATTATTCAACCGAAGGAAAGTTCATATCCAGGCTGCTTTCCAATTCCTGGGTTTTACATTAATTAAAAAGAAAAAGAAGATAAAAAAGGTGAAACGAAGCTTGGCATTGAATCAGACCATTTCCCCTTCTGCGGTTGAGAAAAGGGTTAAACTATGAGACACTGAAATTGCAATTTCAGCAGAGAAAATGTAGCTTTCTGGTAATAAAGAAATGAAAGATGGGAAGAACAGATGAAAAAAAAAATGACCTTTGATGAGGGTGAAAACGGCGAACTCCTTCTCAAGTGAAGTGAAGCTCGAGCGAAGCTGATGTTTTTGTTACTTGGAAGGAAGGAGAAAGAGACTTCTCTCGCTTGCGAGGGTTTCAATGAAATTTTGTAGAAAGTAGGGGTGAAATTTGCAAGGACCAAAAATTTACGGGGCGGGAAAGTGAAACCATAAAATAATTGGGAATAAATACATATTACATACGGATTTTCGGAAAAGGAAAACATGAGAAGTATTAAAATTCCGTTGCCGGGAATCGAACCCGGGTCTCCTGGGTGAAAGCCAGATATCCTAACCGCTGGACGACAACGGATGCTTGTTTATTAGGATGACAATCAATTTCAATAACCAGTTATTCTAGGACAATTCTATGTCGCTAGGCCTCTGACTTTAGTCAAGAAAGTGAACATTTTCAGTATTAGTACTCGTTTTTCTCACAGAATAAATAAATATGTTAAAATTAATAATTTGATCCATCGGAATGATATTACTCGGGGGTCTTTTTCCTTTTCTGATAGTGTCACTGCAACACGCAATTTTTGTGTATATAACCAAATATATACAACATAAATATGAATAAAAGTAGAGGATAAATATGATATTATATAAATAATTAAAAATTGACATCCATCATTTGAATTAAATAAATAATTATACATATAAGTAGTTAGTATTTTAAACTTTGATGTTGCTATCACAAATCACCAATTGTGAGTGAAAAATAGAAACTAACGTTTTTTTTATATTAGGTAGATTATGGCCACAATAGGGTTTAATGCATTTTACCCCCTGTTATAATCTTAATGTTCAGAAAACCCATGTTAGAAAAACGAGCAAAAAATCCCTCAATAAAAAAATAAAGACAATCAATTTCAATGTGAGAAACAATGAGGAGATTTAGTTTGAACAATAAACTTGATTGGAAGAATTGCCAAAGATAGAGAAGCTTGCTAAATAATAAAGTTTCTTTAGACAAATAGAGCAGAGCCCAAAGGAGGGCGATGGCGATGGCGATGAATGTATTAAACATGGAAAACAAAAGGCCTGGGAAGTATTAACACAAAATCAATAGAGCCCCCTGTGTTTGTGTACCAAGCAAACTTCAGCTTAAATCCAAGTAGAACCAGCTATTGTCTTTGGCTTCTCCCTCCTTTTTATGCCTGATAGAGTTACAAATGATGCTTATTATCTTTGCTTTCCCGCAGCTGCTGCTCCTGAAACGCGCACAGCGCATGTCAGAAAAGAGAAATATATCCCATCATTATCTTCAGGGTATGACTGAACCCACCTCAACTAAATGTGCAAAACTTGTTTCACGGGATAGAGTTTCAGGCACGAATCGAGCCAGATACTCCTGCAGTGTTCTCTCTTGAATGGCCGGTCAGCTCCTCAGACAAAGGCCTAGCTGTAGCCATCTCAGTGTATCCTTCCATATGGACATTTGTGTTATTCATGGAATCATTGAGTGACACCTGCTGCTGTAAAGACGTTGCCAGAAGATTTGCACCTGGCATCTGAGGGACGAAATCAGTGTTCGACCAACTAGAGGAAGGTAGCCATTTGTTCCATTCGTTACGCCGCCTCAGCTTGTCACCCTGCATGCAAAAATAATGATGCAAATATATAAGGCCGTAGTTACTTTCACTTATTTGACTAGGAAATATGTGGAAGCGATATTAACTGTCGTTATCAAGCATGACACCCATATCAATGCAATCAATACATCTCAAAAAGTTGAATACCATCAACAAAATAGGGCGTATAGTTGAAGATAACAGTTGGAAATACAGTTATAGGGTAGAAATGAAAAGCTAACCTGGACTTCAACAATGGTCGAGTATTTCAAGGACTCCAAAATCAGTGGAATATCATTTGTCAACTGATGAACCTGAAAAGGCAGACAAGAAACCAACCTTGATCTGTGCATTGGATGTCACTAGTAAAATTATGTAATACTGGTTTAAACAGAATTCTTAGTGCCATAAATGCGAATCTAACATCAGTTGCCGAAATATATATGCCCAAAGTCTCAGGCACATCACATAGTTGAAAATTGTTATCTCGATTAACTCTCACATTCAGGATTTGATAAATTATGTGATGGGCAATTGAAGCATAAATGACCAAGAACACCTTAAGATGCTATTACCTTTGACTTTTAGCAATTGTCTTGCAGCATACCCGTAGCAATCAGCCAAAAGAAAAGGTGCAAAAGCCTCAATAGCTTCATTTAGTGCATTCAATCAAAATAGCAACACAGAACTTTACATATTGAATTACAAATTGGAATTGACAACGAGAAACTTCAATTTGGAGTTAGTTTAGAAAGAATTCGTTTAAGTTGTTGTTCATCAAACGTGCTGCAATGAGGTAAAACTCAGCACTGGTACAAAAGGGCAGAACAAGTCAATGCAACCCAAAAGCAGTTTGCAGGCCTACAAGTAAATGCTACAACATCGGAGTGGAAGCCCAAGAGCAGTGTTACGAGAAGTTCAGGACAAAATATGCTTCATAATTATACGATAGACTTGGCATTATAGTAAATCTAATTCCAATTTTCAGGCGCTCTCCCAGAACTCATAACAGGTGGACTGTTGCAATCTTCACAACTTATAAGCAGTTAATACATGATCCTAATTTCATTTCATCCTAGAGCAGATCGACAAACCAGTGCTAAAACCAAGTTTATTCCTGAAAATCTTCTGGTAGCTAAGTTAAATACGCGTGTCAACATTACAATAAAAAGTTGTCTAATAATCTGATCAGGTCAAGTAGAAGTCAGATTACATAAATCATAGATCATAAATGTAACTGTAACTTACACGCCGGAAGGAAGCAATTAAAGTAATGGGCACCCAGCCATGATTATCCATGTTTTTCCTCAAAAAGCTATCTTTCACCAAATTTTCATCACTGCCACAAAATAATAACTAGCTTCAGCAAAAAAATATCTCCAGCAACAGTTAAAAGAGAATTAAGTGCTAATAAGAGTTTGTTCATGATAATCAAAACTCCAGTTAATATTACCTGAAGTAATAGTCAATTTGCTTGACAATCATATTCGTTAAAGAATTCTCATGCGGAGGAAAAAATACAGGTGGAGCTGGTGGTGGAGGAACAATCGGCATAGCCCTAAAGGACTCAGGAGGGATTGTTGGAACATAAATAAAAGGAGATGTCATATCTGAAAGATCTGATAAACATGTTAGAATATCCAAATAGTCTAACAATAGCATAATAATATTCAGTAGACTTACCAAACCCCATTTGACCTGGAAAAACTCTCACAGGTGCAGGTGCCATAAAAGGGGCAGCACCTGGGGGCAGTGGGGGTGGCATATATCCTATGGGAGGAGGCATGTAGTGAGGGGGAAGATGAACATCCCGACGATCTTGATCGCGTCTGCCTCCATGATTATTGTGGTATGGCCCGTCTCCTCGAGGTCGAGGCCCATAATTACCCCTTCTTGGAGCATTCCTCTGAGAAGAATGTTCATTACCAGTGTGTGACTGAGAACCACCAACTCCTCGAACTGGTCTTGTGCCCGTCACAGGAGTATCCAGCATAGGGGGCACCATTGCATAAGGTACTTCAAGAACAGGAAACTGCGGTGGCGTGGGCTGAGATGGCCGATTGAATGCATTATGAGATGTCCCACTTCCTGAGGAACCGCCTCCACTGCCACCGCCGCCACGATTCCTTGACCTTGCTCTGGTCGAGTTGTTTGCAGTAGAATGAGCATGGCTACTAGTATTAGCTTGTCTCTGAGGCGGTTGAGATATTATAGGAGCCTATCAAACAATAGAAAAACTGTACAAATTACTGGTGCCCAAATGATACATAAATCTTTCAAAACAGAAGTAACATTCTGCTAATCAATATAGGTAGATTATGCATGAGACATATTAGGTTTGAACAACAAGGAAGGAACCCAAAAATTGTACGTCTGTAAGAGTTTGATACACTTACTGAATCCATGATGTAAAACTTTGTCAATGATTACATAGAACATAAAGGGGGAACATTTAAGGTATCCACATATAGAAACTAAGAATTACCTGAACCAACCCTTGAGACAAATGATCACATTAGCCAAAAACCATAAACAAACGAGACCAATGATATTATTGTCATGTTTTCACCTGAGATGAAGAGATTGATCCGTCAGAAATAGGTCTGAAGGAATCGGACGACGATCTCGGGACGGGACGGGTCGATTCCGAGAGAGGCGGCCAAGAAATAGCCCCACCCATAACAGAACCAGCCTCAACGGCATCGTTCAATGGCCTGTTCCAAGCAGGCCTCCTCGCGCCACCCGCATTGCTATCACCGTTAGCATCGCAGCTCTCAGGCTGGGCCTCGGGAGCTGAATTCTCAAACCCGCAGTCATCCGGAGCAAAAGCTTGTTCCGGTGGCGGAGACAACGAAGAGACAGGAGAAGCGGCGGCGCCGGGGAACGAGATTTGGTCGGAGTCCCCACGCACGACGGACGCCCACTGAGAGGGGAGGCTCCGCCGCCGCGACCGAGGGCTGTTAACGCCGCCGTTGGAGGCGGCGCCGGCGGGCGAACGCGGCTCCGTCGTCACACAAAACCTGTGATACACAAATGTGTGTGTCCGAACGAAAACCAAACACACAATTGAAATTGAAGAATTTCAGAGTGATTGATGAGATGATGGAGGAAGCAGCGATCAAAATCTCTCACTTTCACATAGCATAAGAGACACTATAGAGTTAGACTCTGCGTGTAATGCATTGAAAGAGTATGGGAATTTCCTAAAAAGTACTCAACATTTAATGCCAGTTTTAACCCTAGGGTTATTTAACTCACCAAAATCTTATGAATATGATGCTTGCTTTGTGACGTGAATATGTACGAGTCCTGTATTGGGCCCAAAACCATCACTCAAAGCCCATATCCCTTAAGCCCATGATACTTAAATTATTTTTTTTCATTTTTCATTATTTTACTATATTAAAAGCTAGTAAACTAGACCGGCAAAAAATAAAAAATTCTGAATTTAATTATTAAAAAAATATTTTATTTTTATTTATTAATAATTGATTACACCAAAATCTAAAAAATTATGGGCCTTGGCCCATCCTAGAGAACAAAGGTGATGTGAGCCCGTGGCGTAATGGACCTGTGTGAAAGAGGTTGGTTAAGAAAATATTTTTATTTTTTTCTTTTAAAGAAAAAGATTGTGGGAACACCAAGTCAAAAGAAAAGACTAAGTCTAGGGAAATAGGGACAAGTGGTTAAATTCATCTTACACTCAAATTTTTTATGTATGCAACGATTATAAAGATACATTCAAGCCCTAGCAACCGTTAGAGTTTGGATTGGGTCTACAAATTTGAGTCAAGAGATATCAAGTCCAATGATCTTTACATAAACAAAAATAAAAGAGAAGAGAAAAAAAAAAAAAAAAACCTACTTTTTATAAATCGTAAACATCGAGAAGAAAAAACAACATTGAAAGAATTCTTTATTGTATTTCGTTGCTAAGAGTTTAGGACAAATAAAAAAACTGTAGGCACCCTTTTTATCATTTTATGTGGGAAATTCTAACGTTGAGATAATTTTATTTAAATTTGAACTAATGATACGATAATTGTTCTTATCGTGTTAATGAGATTAGTTCGAGTCTAATTATATACAGCATCATCAATTTGTACAAATACCAATTATATACAGCAATTACTGTAAAAATCAACACATTTTTCGAGATGCAAACCCTAAAATCTTAGTATATTTGGTGGTCATAAAATTTAATTAAAAAATAATTAAGCCTAAAGCATGATTTTCGCGGAGACTTCGGAGACAAAGCTATGTAACTACGACTACCAAAACTTATCCTAGAAAAGAAAATGCGATTTGAGAAACTTCGCAAACAAAGCGGTAGTATATTATAAAGCGGGATATTCAACTATATTAAGCGTCATTTGACAAACTGAATTTGAACTTGCAAGACCTATTCTAGGAAAAGATTATGAAGTTGCCATACAAATCAACCTCAGCTTCTTGTCATGTCAATGCTCGTCAGAGACGAAATTTCCACTAAAGACTTTGAAAAGAGCGTTTTTAAGCTATAACTACTAGACGGGCATGGGGTAATCTCCTAAAAATCGTATTAAAACTTAATATATCTAGCTCTATTTTAAGTTGCGGACAAATCGATACCCCTGTATTTTCATTCGGGTCGTTCCGACTCGACCCCAACTCAATTAAAATCTTAATATGTATAAATTTATCGTGACCAATCAGTCTTTTTAAGATCAGTGATTCACGTAAAATCGTACAATCAGAAAAATATTCACCCTTCATGCCCCATGTACACTTTTTGCTATGCACTCATAATAATTCATATGACCTTAAGCGTTTCTCCTTTACAACCTGTCTAATTTGAAAATCAGAAAACTATTTTACTGATATAGTTTTGACGATTTTCTGCATCATAGATCTTCGCTCACTAGAAATATGGGCGTGTTTGATCCATTTCAAAGTCATATTTCATACTTGTGAAGTAAATATATTTCAACCTAAAAGTTGTAATATCATATGGTGTTCAATTAACGGCAAAGGAATACAATATTTTATCGTGATAATAAAAAATGGGAAATTAAAAAAAAAATGTTTCTTCAACTTGTAATATGTATTATGTAGTTGGCCTTCTATAAATTCTGAGTGGCCGACACCTACGAAACCATAAAAGCACGAAAATTCACGCAAATAGAAATAATCTATACTTAATGCTAATAATTATTTAACTCAAAAATCTTTTACCGAATATATGGGTATTTATGTCACATCAGATGAATATCTTATAATTTATTTTAATATTTAAATAATATATTAAACGAATCGATATATTACTCAATTATTCTATTTATTAAAATATTTTTGTATTATATAATTATAAAAAAAATATTGATATAAAATGAGAACATGCACTTAAAAAATTAAATTAACATGTATGGGGACCCATGCAAAATAAATTTCCTTGTGACGAATAGTTGGAAGACAAGAATAGTAACTATATCCACGCATCAATGGTTGGCCAATTAAATTTAAACCAACCAACCCACCATTTCCAAATAAATATCATGTTTTTTTTTTTTTTTAATCTACAATCATTTATTTATTTATCCTCAGAACCAATATTCGTAACTAGTATAAACAAGATTTGTTAATTGAATATAGAGAAATAAAAATTCGTCACTTTATTTGGGTATATTATGTGCCGGTGGTGAGACTTTTCGTGAACAAATTGAATAATACTCTTATGAACTTTGTGAAAAAAGAGCAATTTATGTCGAGGAGGCCTAGCTTATTTTGGTGAAGTTGAGGTCCCATGATCCTAGAGGTCATTGGTTCGAACTTCTGTGTGGGTTGATGTTATTTCTATTGTATAAAGTATGATTTGCTACTGTAATAATTATGTATTAATTTATGTGATATTATTGATCTGATTGTCTGTAATTATTTCTGTTCAATATTGATAGCCGACAGGATTGAATGTAATTACTTTAATTTTGATTAATAAAATTCATTGTTTCCTATTAAAAAAAAAAAGCATTTTGTGATGATTAAATATCTTTAATTGGTGTAGCGACGATAAATTTAATTTAATCTAACTTTTTGCATCATTAGAAGAAGTACAATAATATCAAATTCGAATACCACAGTAACTCTCAATTGCTAGTAATTTTAAAATCTTCCTGATATTGCACTTGATGTGCAAAGTATCGAATGATCGAAAGTATATGCCAATTATTTGTAAATTTAGAGGGTGTTTGGTATACTTATTAAAATATTTTATAAAGTATGGAATTTTATTTTAAATATTAGTTTTCCAAGTGTTTAGGTAAAATAAAATTATGGAGTTTAAAAGATGTTAATAAGAACAATTTTACAATGAATAATGATTAAAACCGATGAAATTTGTCAAAATCTTAAAGTAACTCGAAATTCCTTACTTTTTCTAAGGAAGCTTATAAGGTTCTAACCTATTACTTCTTGATCTTACAACCTCGTTCTTCAAGTATTTTATGAAACGCTTTTCAACATCTCGTAAAATATTTTTAAAATTTATAGAAATTACCCTCTTAATACACAAAGAACTAATCATACCATTGAGCAAGGCTTAAATGCATATTCGGTCCGTCACTTAAGTCATTTAGTGTTTTTGTCTTTTAACTTACTTAGGTAGTATTCTGATCTTGTATTTTTGAGTCATTTTTTCCCCATCAGTTCACATTTCTTATCAACAAAATGCACGTGCATCTCATGTGCCCATTTTAAAATCAGAGTTACTAATCCTATTGTCTCACTTTCTACAACACTTTTTATCTTTTAACTTTTATAAGATACCATTTTGATTATGAACCTTTTTAATTCTCGAGATTTCAAGTCATTTTTTCATCGGAGTTCATCATTTTTGTAGGTAGAATTAAATTCCGAGAAAAAAAAATCACAAAAATATAAAAGATACATAATCAAAATATTATTCTAAAAAAATTAAAAATAACAAACACTTAATAACCTAAATCACGAGTCACAAAATACACTTAATCTCAATTTCAACAATCATAAATACATAAATCACCTTCTTTAGGACGGCCATTTAAAATTGTTGTTTTGTCTGACGCACACTGTCCCACAGGGAGCCTGTGTCTTTATAAAAACAGCTTCTTCTTTCCTAGTCTTTCCACCATTTCTAGTACTGAATAAGCCACCACTGTTCCCTCTCCTTAAACCTCATTGTGTGTGTGTGTCTGTGATTCAGAGATGGCTCAGACAACTCCGAACCACACGCAGACTGTTTCCGGCTGGGCAGCTCACGACCCATCTGGCAAGATTACTCCTTACACCTTCAAACGCAGGTACCACCCTCCTCTTTTATTTCCGCTACTTCTGATTTCGTTTCTCAGCTGCCTGCTGACCAACCGATTGGATTTTCTATTTCAAACTCAGATACTCAATATATAGGAAAAAATAAAAAATACAATATATATATATTTTTTGTTGTAAGAAATTAAATTATACTCTTATTGTAATTTGATTTTTTTTCCTTTTTTGGGTGGACGACATATGTTGAAATTTTAAATGAACAGAGAAAATGGGAAGAAGGACGTAACCATCAAAATCCTCTACTGCGGGATCTGTCACACTGATCTCCACCATGTGAAGAACGATTGGGGCATAACCATGTACCCTGTTGTTCCCGGGTAAGCAGAATTATAATTATACTCTTTGAAGTTGTAGTTGTAATTATAAATATATTTTTTTTGTGCAAAATTTTTCATAAAAATCAGCTGAAATAGATCATACCATTGTACTAACACTTTGGGGGAGGGGGGGGGGGTTGGATCTATAATTTTAAGAGGGTATGGGATGTTGATGTAATTTATCGTAAATGTTAATGGTAAGAATACAATTAATGGAGGCACTAATTTTATTTTTTATTTTATTTTTTTTATAATGAATGATGAACTATTAAGTTGAAAGTATAATAATATTTTTAAAGCAACCAACTCCTATTATAATATTCAGTTCATAGTATAACAATAACTCTAGATCTACCAACACTAACATTAAATCAACCAAAAGAATAATACAAATATCCTATAAACTAAACAATACCCTATATTCGTAGTACTCGAACCCACAATCTTTTGTTAACCGTCATTTCTTTGTTCAATTAGGCACGAAATTGTTGGAATTATTACAAAGGTAGGCAGCGATGTGACCAATTTCAAAGTGGGCGACCGGGCCGGCGTAGGATGCTTGGCGGCTACGTGCTTGAACTGTGAGTACTGCACAGACGGCCAAGAAAACTACTGCGATCAGGTTCAGTTCGTGTACAACGGCATTTTCTGGGACGGCAGCATTACCTACGGAGGCTACTCCGAATTTCTGGTCGTAGATTATAGGTAAATTACAGCAAGTTCTCTTAAAATTTTGATATAATTATAAATATCTTTGAAATAAAAAATAATTATGTAGCCTAGCTAAATGAAAATGTCAACACACGTAATGTATATACTACGATGAAGGTACGTTGTACGTGTGCCGGAGAGCCTGGCGATGGATGCAGCGGCGCCGCTTCTATGTGCGGGAATTACTGTGTTTTCTCCGTTGAAAGATAACAACTTGTTGGAGTCGTCGGGGAAAAGGATAGGGGTAGTTGGTCTCGGTGGTTTAGGCCACATTGCGGTGAAATTCGGCAAGGCATTCGGCCACCATGTTACTGTAATCAGCACCTCTCCGTCCAAAGAGAAGGAAGCCAAGGAGCGATTGGGCGCCGACGATTTCATTTTGAGCACCAGCGCTGATCAAATGCAGGTTAGTGAAATTCGCCTCCTCGTGTGTTTGATATTTCAATCCACATGAAATTCTAATCCAATTAGATTCAACCGAATCTGAACTAATTATAGGATAAATATATTACACTTTTCGTATGATTGATGTAAAGCTCAAGAAAAGTAACCAATTATTGCAAATGGAAAAAATTACAATTTACCCCCTAAGTCAAGGGAAATAAACAATTTATCTCTTCTATGAAAAATAAAATAACAATTTGTTTCCCTGTATTTTTAAAAATGGAGCTAAATATGGCCTAGGCTCAACGGTGCATTACCATCTGAAATAAATTTTGATCAATAAAAATATTATGTTATATATTTAACTTAATATGTTAATACATATATATTTATAAAAATAATATTAAATATTATATGTTAATTATAAAAATAATATATATATATATATATATATATTTTTTCCTTTCTTCTTCCTCATCTTACTATCGGACATCATCGCCGCCGCCGCCGCTGCCGTGCCACGCCGCACCCGTTTCCCTCCGCTCGCGCCGTCGCCGACCCAGCCTCCTCCTCGCCCCGCTGCCACCCAGCCCCCTCCTCCTTAGGCTGCTTGTCGCCACTAGCGCCAACACCAACGCCGTTGCCACCTCCTCCCTCCCCTGGCCGTCGTCGGCTCGCCCCCCTTGCTGCACCCAAATCCACCCTGCCCAGGCCGCATCCCACTCCCCCTCCGCCCAGATTCGCCTCTGCACTCCACCTCCCCGCGCCCGTCGCAACCCTCTCCCTTTCCGGGTTGCCCCCTCCGACTAGATTCCCCCCTCCTCCCTTCTCCCGACCGGCAACCACCTTCCGTCGGCACATCTCTCTCTCTCTATATATATACACGTATATATATTCAAATTTGATTATATATAATATATACTTTTAATTATTATTTATTTAATTTAATTCGTTAATTTCAATTAGATAAAATCTACACCATTGATTTATTAGTTAAATATGGACTTTAGATTGATCAAGATTCAATGATTTTTAAATAAGAATAAAAATATTATTTTAAATTTTTAATTAAAAAAATATGAATAAAAACAAAAACGACGCGTGTTTATTTTGTTCCATTTTTGGTAATACAGGGGGTAAATTGTTATTTTATTTTTTACATGGGGTAAATTGTTCATTTCCCTTAACACATGGGGGTAAATTGCCTTTAACTATATTGCAAATATATCAAATTTGTTGTGTGATTAATTTGGTTCAATTACACCTGATTTGTGTAAGATTTTTCCTCATTTCACATGTACATGCACGTTTTATAAATGCAGCTCGTACGCTTACAAATTTTAGAATTACCCGACATAAATTCTAAATCTTTTGGAGATAATTTTTTTATTTTATCTAACATTTTGTCTCTTTTTTGACCAATTAGAACTAGGATAAATTACAACGATTCCACCTGGTATTAGATTTAATCACCGAAATATTTTTTTTGTAATTTGTGAAATTATAAGTATATCCTCTCTGAAGAGTATCAACTCAATTTACTTCAAGAAATGTACTTGTAAAATTTTTCCCCTAAAGACAAGATGTAATAATAATTCATCACTTTCATTTCAAAAAAAAATTTTAAATTAAAAATATATATCAAAAGAAACTAACAATCAAGATCAAACATATACCACTTTGATTTTATAATTTTTTAATTACAATACTCAATTTTATCATTTGAGAAAGATCTCGTTGAAATTTCTAATTAAAAAAAAAAAAAGAAAAAAGAAATCTCTATAAAACTAATTACCTAACATCTTCCTATGGTGGCAACAGTCAAAGAAAAGGACATTGGATTTTATCCTGGACACGGTGTCAGCCCACCACTCTCTCGGACCCATTCTAGAGCTGTTGAAGGTGAACGGAACTCTGGTGGTTGTGGGTGCACCAGATAAGCCCGTGGACCTCCCATCATTCCCGCTCATCTTCGGTAAGCGTCCCCATCGATCGCTGATCTGATTACTCATAATTGATCTCGAGAAAATAACTCATGAAAACAATGAACAGGAAAGAGAGTGGTGAAGGGGAGCATGATAGGAAGCATCAAGGAGACACAGGAGATGATGGATGTGTGTGGCAAGCACAACATAGCTTGTGACATTGAGGTTGTTAGAACAAGTGAAATCAACGACGCCCTAAATCGACTGGCCAAGAACGACGTTAAGTACCGTTTCGTCATCGACATCGCCGCCGCCAAATCTTCCAAACTTTAGACATAATTTCCGGCAAGCGTTAATTGTTGTATTCAATCTCGTACGTTCATTTGCAACCATGCATGAATCGTAGGAAACTTGTAAGAAATTTCTTCTCATTAACTATTTTTGTTTTTTTAATTAAACCCCCTTCTAAGTCGGTGCGATTTTCTATCACACTTTCACGTCACACCAATGAATAATTATATTACAATATAAAAGTAGGACAACATTCAATACATGCATGAATGTAACATCCGTGTATCATACGGAACATGTGATAGAAAATCCGTTACCGTGATGGTTTAACCAAATTCCAACTTTTTTTTTATGGGTTACAGTGTTCTCCCTATTATTGCAATACTACGGATTGAAACACGCTCGATATGTATTTATAATTTAAATTTTTATTAAATCATGCTTAATTCAATGAAAAAGAAATAGGAGAATTTAAGGTAATTCATAATTTACCAACCATAGTAGTTATTATGAGGAGTCTTCCCGTTAATAAATAGTATGGACAAATGATGTAAAATATTTAATATTTTAGTACTTGTTTGATATTAAAAAAATTCCTAACCCCCACTAATTATGTTTTATTTAAGTGGCGTGATCATTATTTTTGGGCAGTGTCACGTAATTTTCTCTTCCTCATAATTGTTGTGTACAACACTGGAATTTTGAAAGAGACCATACAGTTCTGTTGGCGGACCACAGACCACACTCATTACCTCTCCTTTTAATTTCCACCTAATATTATTACAAATTATAAAACACTTCCAGAATCCCACATTTAAAATAAAATCTATTCTATTTAATTTATACACTAAAATTGGAAAACAGACATAAATATACTTTACAACGAAAATAGAAAATGATCAACACAAACCAAAACGCTACACTGTAAACCCGTACTACAGTTTAAAAATTATGGCAAATCAATGCCATTTATTACGTTTAAATGAAATCAATGTGAAAACTTAAGTTTCGACTACGTACAATTTATCAACATTTGCCAGGTTTTTGACGGGACCTGAATCAATTATATGACAAGTGATTAGTGTATAGTTTAGGGAAAGTGACCATTCACGTACATCAGTGCATCACACTTACTGTCTGGTTGTTTGATTTGGCCAAACCTGATTCAAATAAAAAATTTTCCTGCATTTAATACTTTAGCCCCATTTACAGAAACAACAACTAATAACCATTTCGCAGCCGTGGTTAATTAGTATTCGTCGGGAAACAAAGATAAAAGAAAAAGAAACACAGCTTCACTAAATTAACAAGGCACGCGGCAAGAAAATGAAACAAAAACAGAAAAACGTGAGAAATTACGAAAACAAACGTAGAGTCTAAGAAAGAACAGCCACTCACAGCCTTTAAAAAGTTTGTAATGAAATCAGCATAGAGAAGAAACAAACCTAAAACATGGTTGAGAAAAACTGATACGATGATTGATGGTGGATAAGATCAGAGAATTCATCAAAGGTTTCTTTAATTACATAATTAATGCTCTCAGAGAAAACCCTTATCTCCATATATTAATTACCTCTCTAATTTCATGCACAAAAGTACGTACTGCTTTGACATTTTTTCTTCTCTCTCAGGGTTAATTTACACGTTCGTACAGACAGATTAGTAATTTTAACGTGTAAGGAACGATGATGATCAAATGAGAGAATTAATTAAAAAGCTAATTATAATTAGTGTAATAATATTGGTCGATGAGGCGGTGTGAATGTACATACATTAATAGCAGCTACCTAATTAACTTTAATTTTGTGTCTCTTCTTCCTTCTGCTTAAGTCATCATCATCATATATATGAAATTGAAATTAACCTTATGAAAATCAATATATAGAGGGTGTTGTTTGGGAAATACTAGGTTTTTCTTTGGCTTACTATGATCGAATCGATGTCCCGAATCAGAAAAGATTTGTGGTCCAAGCTCGGCTTGTATTTAAACGAAGGTTTGTTTCGAACTACCTGGTCGATTATTTCTTTTTTCTATATACGTATGTTAATTGGAATAGAAGATGCAGTATGATTTGGAATAGAACGTCTGTTGGATTTTTTTTTTTTTTCTGGGTTTTTTGCATTTGGTTCATGTGATCATTATTTGTTTTGTTTTAGGTTTAATGTTTCATTTTGTTAATTATGAATTAATCATGGTTGGTTTCAGGTGGGCATGGAAAAGAAGAAATTGGGAATAGCTCAAGGGGTGAACCAAACGTGAACGATGAATATAGAGAAGCCTTTAGGACAAAGTCTTACATAGACATATGCAACAAAGTTCAAGGCCAACTAGAGACAAGAACAAGTCTTGATGTTCAATTAGGACAATCTTCGTCATCCTCGTCTTCGTCCTTGTCTTCGCCACCTTCTCCTATGATACACCCGGTCCATCTCTCGGACAACTTGCTTGAGCCGCGCCAAGAAACCCTAACAGCCATCTTTGAAACGTCGAAAGCCCTCCATGATCATTTTCTTGAAAACTACTTCGAGATTAGCCTAGAAGCAGGCAGAATCTGCGAGTACCTCCTCCAGAACGTGCACCAAGTACGCGCCAATCATCGTGCAATAAGGTACGTGTTGAAGTTGATGAAACGAGTACCCGACTGTGAGAAGTGGACCAACAATCAACACCACACGGTGTACAGAAATCTTGCTTCCTTTGCTTTGCGCAAGAACCCCTTTTCATCGATGACTCCAGAGAAATTCCACGAGTTACACGATAGCCATGTGGATCTGCTACATCAATTGACGTCAAAATGCAGGAAAACAAAGAGGAGAACAAAGTTGATTAGGTACATGAAAAGGGCACTGGCAGCTTTTGTATTCGTGGCGTGTGGTGGACTAGGCATTGCCGTGTTAGTCCTAGCAATTCACAGCATTGTAGGCCTGTTGGCTGCACCGGGGCTAATTTTAGGCCTATTCCTGATCAAGATACTGAGAAAACGAGAGGAGCACGAGCCAAGCAGAACATGGTTGGACGGGGTGGGAGCACAGCTCGACGTTGCAGCAAGAGGGGTGTATATTCTGGTGAACGATTTTGACACGATGAGCCGACTGGTGCAGAGGCTGCACGACGAGATGGAGCACAGGAAGTTCGTGGCGGATATCTGCGTGAGGAAAGGGAAGAATGAGATGTTGAAGGAAGTGGTGAAGGAATTGGAGATGCATGAGGGGTGGTTCATGGAACAGTTGGAGGAGCTGGAGAAGCAGATATACTTGTGTTTTCTTGACATAAATCGATCCAGAAGGCTAGTTGTCGAACAAATGGTTAAGTAGTGTTGATGATGATGATGATCATGATGAACTCCAGATTATAATTAAATCAAAGTATAGAAAGATGCAAGTTTTTGTAGGGGAAGTGAACATTGATTCACTTTGTCAATATAAAATTCCTGAATTTTGATCAATGTACGTACATTAAGACAGAAATTTTGATCAGTACGTGCTTCAGTCCATGTACTTTTGGTAACTACGGAGAGGAAAAATTGTTACTTGAACTAAGTTTCGTTGAATTAAAGCAATCAAATAACTGATTGGTCACTTTTTTTAAATTGTATATTAATTATAAGATTGTATTTTTTGTATAATTGATTAAGGTTCGATCAAATCCGATTGAGTTGTAATTTCCCCCAGGAAAAGAAATTGTAGTGAAAATTAATGTGGCTTAATCATTTGACATTTTAATCTTATAATTTATTATAGTTTTAATTTAATCCTATACATTTTTTAATTTCGTGAAATCAGGATTCAGGGCAAATTTGATTGGATTTTTCTTTGTTTATTGGATTTCTTCCCATATGACAAGAAAATAGCGTGTGCTACTCATGTGACTATTTAAAATTCGGGCAAATTCATATTGGTCTATTAATATCATTACGATGAAAAAAAAAAAAAACCCCAAAATTAGCCAAATGGATGATTTGGCATAGGTGAAAGATCCGGCCAAATCTGTCTCGAATTCGCAAAATTTAGAAACTTACAGGATCCAAATACAATCTTAGCAAGTTACATGACTAAAACGTCAAATGATTATAATTATGAAACTAAAAATACAATTAAGCCAAACTATATGAATTGTGACCTAACGGATTAAAATTAATTATTGTTGTAATTTTTAAATTTTAAATAAGTAGGATCCGTTAACTAAATTAAATTAGAAAGTCAATCAAATTATTTATAATAATAATTGTAAGGAATAACAATTGATTGGCGAACAACAATTATAAATCTATATTTTTTGGGTCGAGTGGAAACATAAAATATTCTTTTTATGATTAAAGAAAAACGAAATATTGCATGGTGCATATACACATATACTATAATTGGTTGGAAATTTCTCAAAATCTGATCTATTTCTCTTTTATTGAATCATCAGATAAAAGTAAAAATCATCACATGATTCTCAAAACTCCTACAAAAATGCAAAATTATGGCAACAGAGCCCACAAGGCTCAAGAACTTACTGCTAATCAGATAATGTGTGTGTTCTTGTGAGCTTGATCCCTAGAGCACCGATCGATACGAGTCACAGCTCCGTTCTCAACTTTTTATACTCATCTAAGCTCAGCAACGAAGCCTTCGCCTTGAGCCAGTCCGCGGGTTTTGGCATCATAATCGCAATGTATCCCTCTCGCTCCGCCTACAACGATAGATCATACAAGTTCAGTCAGGATTTTGAAAGAATAGCTTGAATTTGCATACAGTGATCAATATGACTAAGTTGCAGTGTTGTAGGAGACGAAAATTCTCTTTGAACTCGTGTCGAACTTAAGGTCTAGATCGAATGAATTGCATAGTGATGGTAAAGAAGAAAAGATTACATCAAACTTCAATAGTCCGACAAACAGGAAAGAAGTCGTTCACGTACCATAGTGTTGAGCAGTTCTGGCTGCTTGATTAGCCTATCGTTGACTTCCAATAGAGAGCCCTTCACACAGCACCTGAACACAGCCGATTAACACCTCATAAGTTTTGAGAAATAACGACACACGTATGAAAAGACGAGAACAAGAAGTTCTTGACCTCACTATGTAGGAAGAATCACTGGTGCACACTTTACACAATGCTGTGTTGGACTCAAAAAGTTGCGCATTCTGCATCAGAAAATATTAGGAGACAAACGAGTTGAGCTGTATCACCGACTCCAGTTGTATGCCTTCACATTTTAAACTAAGACTATAGCAAAATACTTTCTGTAACTCATCAAATACTGCAAACTAGCAATTTTGAAATGGTAAAAAGGTGTGATCCGTACCCTCGGAAACTAGCTCCGACATGAATCAAGAAACTAATAACAAATGATAAGGCCCAGATGCAAAAAATTGTAAGAGATGTACATTAGGCCTCTCAACCCGATGAACAGTCTCTGTTCATCTCTCGTCAATTAAAGGTCATAGTTCAGCGTGTTTACTAGGATAGCTACGATATTTGCTTATGGCTTTTTAGTGTCCATTGTAATTAGGGGACGTAGAATTTCCAAGTAAAGCTAACAAGAATGTCAGTATAATCAGATGAATTAAGCCATTGCATCGAACTTCACAGCAAGAGGAAAGAGTCCCAGTATCTTATGTCGTAGGTTAAATACATAAGAATAATAAAAGAAAACTGTCAACATAGTTCTCGAAAGCAGCAGAAAATTTTGTAAAACGGCAGACATAAGATCGTTCTTGTACATAGTTCTTCCTTGGAATTTGATTGAGAACATCAAAGTCACATGATTTACGAGCTCAAACTGGAACTTCCATTTAACCGATTCCTAAAGTCTTCAACTTATACATTTCGGATGAATTCCTTCACCAATAACTCTTCACATTCCGAAACCTTGCAATATCATCAATTGTAACAACACAAATGATAATCATTAAACAATATTGATGTGAGGACCACACTTAGGCTACCCAAAATGAAAAACTACCCAGGCATCATCAGAATGGCCAAATAACCTCAGGATCCACGCACTTTTTCCCCGGGTCGAACTGCCCCAAACCTGACCAGAGTGTGACCTGATAATGTACTTGATCTCCATGACCGTCCCATCAAACCTTGATCAACACAACTCATCATTTCTATGAATACAAAGCCCCAAGATGCTATACATTCTTTTACAACATTTAATGTTATCGAGCTTTACCACGTACCGAACTCACTAACTTAAGCATCGAACGGCTATAACAAGGGTCTACCTAGTATTGTTTACAACCTGAGACCAAGGACTTAAGCACTAAACATAATTCCAAATTATGATACTGAACAGAAAACATTTGCAAAAAAGTAAATCACCAAAAAGAAACAAAAAAAATTCACCTTTTTGCGCTTTCCAGTCACTTTAATTCCGCTCCGATCAGACTTGCCAACATTAAAATCAACTGAAGTTATTCCCCCTTTGTCCTTAAATGCCACATGAGTAGGAGCCAACCCAATCACACACAGCCTATCAATCATAAAACTTAACATCTCACAACTCACAAAAACATACTACAAAACAAAAGAACATACATATGTCCAAACGAGCCTCATTCAAACAGAGTTCTACACACACCCATTGGCATGCCGATGAACATACTGATCATGACCAGGCTTCATAAAATCTACAAACAAAGAAAAACCCAAAAATAATCCATTTGAGCGCTTGATATTATCAAGAAACGAGTTTTCCAAGAATTGCAGCAGGAAGAAAACAGAGCACCCATATATGAGAAAATTTTAAACTTTACCAGGAGCAAAAAAAGTTGTGAAATTAGCATCCACGGCCGAGGGAGGAATGTCGGGCAATTCCTCCACATTGGGCAACAAAAGCCGTCTCAATTCTTCCTCCTCGTGTTCTTGTTCTTCTTCTTTCAGCTGTTTATGTTCAATCTCGAAATCTTGGGCGCAGTTTTGATGCGGGATTTCAGGGTTTTGTGGGGTGTCGATATTGGGGTTTAGCTCTTTCATTGATTGTTCAATCGCGCTTCACTCTCAGGCTTTGTAGTTTGCACTTGTCCTGCGGAATTTTGCTTCGGTTTGTACCAAAATCGTAGGTTTGAGATTTCCCTTACATAAAATACAGTACATGTAAAGGAATTGGCTTGGGCTTTAGTTTATTTAGGAATATAGAAATTAATGTTTTTGTTGCAAGTTAATGAATTTAGGTCCATATGGCCCATTTTTGGCAAAATAAAGAATAGGTCTAATGGCCCGTGGGTGGTTTTTCGAGGTCGTTTGGTTAAACTTGTTTAAAAGATCTTATATATTAGATGTTTTATTTTATTTTAAAAATAAGATTATGATGTTGTTGGGAAAATAAAAAAGTAAATTTTATCTTTTATCTCGTATATTAAATCTAATTCAATTTTGGTCTCATTTATTATAAAAAAAACTTTTAAGATAATATTTTTTGTAGCTAAACCAGAGAATTCGCTACGCTCACGAAAGCTCAGTGGCGCCTATCACGCTCTATGCGCTCTCCGAGCTCCGAGCTTTGCTTCAGCAATAAGTCGAAAACAGATATTTCACCGCACCGATAATCGATAGGCGAACCACACTACATGCGCTTAGCTCCCCCGTTCGGGCTCCTCACCCGAGGATCACTCACTCTAGCGTCTCTCTCTTTTGGGGAGCATTACCTTACTCTCACCTATATCCTTGGCCCTCACGCTTCTTGGGCTTTCGGGCCCAGGACTAGGAATCGAGTAAGGCATTGCCCCCCTCTCCCCCTTTGCTTTAGCTACTTTCCTACTTTCCAACTAGGAAATCAGTCACTCCCTTCAACTTTAGTCCCAATGTAAAAAGATTGACAGAAATCATTAACTGTCGTTAAAAGGAAGCATGTGCTTATCACATGATGCATATTTGGGGAAAAATAAACACATGGAATGACAAAAGAGGAAGGGGAGATTAGGGTTCATCCATCATTCTCTCTTCGAAATACACCCAAAATTTTCTTCCATTTCTGAAAAAATGGAGTCAACAAGTGATTCGTCTTCTATAATTAGAACTCTCATGTGTTATTGTGGTAATAAAATATCTTTAAGAACCTCATGAATGAGTGTCAATCAAGGAAGAAGATTTTATGGTTGTAATGTTATTGCTAGAAGGTGTGGTTTTTTTTTTTTTTTTTTTTTTTTTTGTGTGTGTGTGTGGGACTAATGTGCACAAAGGTGAAGAAAATCATACCTGGACTTCTTCACAAGTTAAACAAAATAGAAGGAGAGATGTCCGAAATGAGGAAGAAGGTGGATTATCTTGCACCAAATGGAAAAAGATGTGGTTGATATGAAGAAGAAAGAGGTGGATGAACCCTAATTTTTATTTTCTCCACTTTTCTGTCATTCCATGTATTTATATTCCCAAAAATACGCATTATGTGAGAGGCACATGCCTCCTTTTAACGGTAGTTAACGATTTCCGTCAAATTTTTACATTGAGATCAAAATTGAAACAAATCGAAAGATATTATCCTGAAATTGAGATTATTGCAATAAATGGGACCAAAATTTAACTGAGCCTAATATATAAGACCAAAAATGAGATTTACCAAAAAATATATGCATATAGAAGTTATACAATATCAGTGATGACAAATTTGTAATTAATTTAAAAAAAATTGTTAAAATCTTAGAAATAAATTAGCAACTTCTAGTAAGCTTCTAATATCTTATTTTTAAAGTTTATAACTGTTTTTTCTCTAAAAAATTACCAAATTCTTTATAGCATTTTATAAACTTACCAAAATGCCCACCAAATAAGACAAAAGTCTTGGTATCAATCAATGGTGAGAAAGCTATGGATATCATTCGATGTAAGAAGTGGTTGGGCCTCTGACATAAGTGGTGGGACAAGAGAAGAAGACAACATTTTGATTACGTAGGCTTGAAAATGACCAATACCAATCCACAAACAATGGCCCAAAACAAAAATCCTAAGCTCACCCAAACACCCTCTAAATATGTGTTGTCTCAAAATATTTCTGGCAAATTAGTTCAATTATTTTTCAAAAATCTAAGATTGATTTTGTATCCAACATGTTATTTTTAGTCAAAGTTATTTAATTTTGCAACACAACGATGATTGGTAAGAATTAAAAACTGAGTTATTACCCCCCTTTGTCCCATGTAAAGAATATTATTTGATGCCGTACTATTATTTTAGTTTAGAATATAATTTTAAAATGAATTGATTTTAAAGATAAAATTTTACTTGGGAAGTGGACGAGGAACAGGGGAAATTGTCATCTCATAACTAGTTAGGTTTCACACATTTTTAATCCTATTACTTATGATTTTTTAAAAATAGTTCTACAAATTTAAAAAATTCTCATTTTAGTTCTCCTACCATCCTTCCATTAGAAAATTGACAGAAAAAATCACGTACAAGTCACTTGATTGTTACCCTCTATTCTAAAAAAGGAAACATGCAAGCAAATCCCCATGTGATATTGAAAATGAATAAATTAACCACTACAAAAAATAAAATAGCAATTTACCTCCTTGTGTTTTTTAAAACGAATCAAATTAGGGAGGTAAATTGCTCCATTTTAAAGAACACGGGGAGGTAAATTGCTATTTTTTTATAGGAGGTAATTTGTTCATTTGCAATATCACAGGAAGGTAAATTGCATTAAACCTATTCTAAAAATTAAGATAACAGTCACATAACTTGCATATGATTTTTTTTTTTGGTTACTTTTCTAACCAAAGTGGGTAGGAAAACTAAAAATGATTTTTTTTACAAATTTTAGGACTATTCTATAGAATTTTGTAATTAATGCGATTGAAATGATATTAAGCTTAAGTTATGGGATGAAAAATATAATTTATCCCAAAAAATACATTGAGGGTTTTACATTAGGGAGTACAATGGACAACATTTGATTAATTACATGGAACCAAAAACTTGGATTAATTACAATGGACAACATGTTGTCAAGAACAACATTCACAATTACAATTACAATTAAAATTACAAATACAATATTATTTTCACTACATCATGCTTGAATACCTCTATTTCCTCAAATCCCATCAGGAGAAAAGAAAAAAAAAAAAAAAAAAAAAGCAAAATATAAAGCAACCAATTGGGTTGGCCATGCATGCATGCATGCAAGAAACATCAATCTAAGCAAAATGATTAATTAACAGCCCCACAAATTCGCCTAATCTCAGATCCACCCCCACTAATACTGCTCATCTTGATCATTGACTTCACAAACGCCTCATAGAACTCTTCCTGGGAGGCTGCAAATTTGGAGACCAATGCCTTAGTCCTGGAAGTAGTGAGCAAAGCCTGGTCGGATGAGAAAATGCTCTTCCCTTGAAGAAGCGCTTTGTAGTATGCATTGTCGAAGACGGTTGGGGTAGAGTCTAAGTTGGCTCCTGCGTTCTTGACCTTGTTGTGCATGGGGCACACCTGCCTCAGCCTGCCGGCCAACGATGGGTTCATCGATGGGTCGACGTCCGTTGCGTTGTTGAAGTTGTGGATTCTGTTCTGGAAGGATGAGCAATGGGAGAAACCTAGTGTGTGCCCTCCTGCATGAATTTATGTGTGTTGGAGGTGTTTAGATGAGCAAGTTTTGCCTAGTAATTAGGTGTTTGTGTGTTTTCTTGAAGTGTTTTATGTGAGATTATTACGCTAGATATTGCCCAATTTTAAGGAAAAAAAATACATTTTTAGTCCTGTAACTTAGGAGTGAACAAGATTACATTTTTAGTCCCATAGGATATGGGCTTCAACAGTTTTAGTCTCATAGGATAATAAGGCTCGACACATTTAATCCTCCACTTTACAAGATTTTCAAAATGGTCTGAAAATTGAGAAAATACGACACATTTAGTTCTCTGCCTTACAGGATTTATGGGACTAAACGTGTCGAGTTTCCCATTTTGGGATCATTTAAAAGATTCTGTAAAATAGAGGACTAAAAGTGCTAAACCCCCTATCCATGTGACTAGAAGTGTAATTTCGTTTAGGGGTGGCATTTTGGTCCTATACGAATTCATTTTCGTAATTTAGACCTGTAGCTTTAAAATTTTGACACTTTATCTTTCGGTCAATCTGACCTGAAAATTGCATGTGACTTGCAAATGACCCAATTAGATTACAATATCAGTGTAATTATCCAAAATTTCGCACGTGTTGAATAAGATTGGCTTAGTTACCTGAGAGTGCCACTAAATCATCAATAGAAAGGCCTCTTTGGGAGAAGCTTTGCTGCAATTGAGAAATGTTGAAGGTAGGAAATGGCAACTGCAATGAATCATTAGCCTTTGAAACTCTTCCATCCTTCCTCCCTTTAGGCACATCCCACCTCGGACCTCCAGACTAACATGCATCAAAGTGTTAGCCCAACTCATAAAACTACCTACATGTCCAATTATTACAACATATATAAATCAAAACTCTCTAATAATACTAATTACTCTATACTTACAAGCACAACTGCATCCCTAGCAGCAAGAGCCAGAATGTCAGCACAAGAGACTACACCAGGGCACATTTTCTCCACTTCCTTCTTAGCATTGTCGATAACGTAAAACGCGTGCAGTGAAACATTCGGAGGCCCGTCTTTCTCTGCTTTGTTATTGCCCTTGGAATTCAGCAGCACAGAAGCATCACAACCCTTCCAACAAACCAAAACAAAACGTCGTTATACATACAAGACATAACAAAACCATAAAACCAATCGATGTCCGAATGTAAACAAGAAAAGGGCTGTTTGTAATGAAATCATATCAAGAATGTGCATGGTTGAATTACTCTGATGAAGCAGTCATGAAAGTGCATCCTAAGTAGAGCTGCTGGAACTGTTCTGTCATTCATCATGCCCTTCTTAACTACGTTTGCGATGGTCGATTCGGCTTTGGGGCATGATTGTTGATAGTAGTTTACACTTAGTGCTTTTGAAGAATGCAAAACAGAAGAAAAGACAATAATAGTAAGCAGAGAAAGTAGTGTAGCTGCAGCCATAGTAATATGTTTACAGGTTGTCTGTGGCTTGACTTCTTGAGTCATGAGGTATATTGTACATGGTATTTGTAAGAAGAGATGACACCCCCCCCCCCACCCCACCCCATCCCCAGGGGGGGTGGGGGTGGAGAGAACATATTTGGTAAGATTGTTGAGCTAGAACCACTTAGGGTTCGTTAAGAGTTGTTTGGGAATTCTGTCCAAGAATATTTTTATAGTCTAGTTTGGTTAGCAAGTCATATTGCTTAATCATGAAATAAGGATTTAAAAGTTGGTAGCAGTCTATTTGATATGATAGTGTATGATATGTGGATTAGGTACCAAATATAAACCAAAAGAGGCTGAGGGGAAAAGAAAGGGGACTAAAAAGATAATTATGAGAAGTGAAGGGACCCTACTAATAAAGTCAAGTGGCTCTAAATTATGATACAATTATGAGAGAATTATTTGGTGGATAGGGTTGAACTAATAAAGTCAAGTGCCTCTACATTATCATCTCAGTGTTTCAGTTCAGTTAAGTTTAAGATATTGTTTGGTTTTGGTGAAAAATGAATGTGTAAAGAAAATGAAAATAGAAAAGAATTTATAAAAAAGACTTTCATATTTTATTAAAGGGTAATAAATGAAGAGGAATTAAAAGTGGATATATATGAAATTGAATCGGAAAAGTAATAGTATATTTAATTGGGGTGAAAATTGGGTGTATAAGAGAAATAGAAGTGCAAAGAGATGTATAACAAAAGTTTGGTGTTTGGTTAGGGAGAATAGACGGAGAGAAAGTAAAATTGGATGTATATAAATTCCTTTCGGGCTCTAATTTGATTCCGTCTGAAATTGAGCGTAAAAGTTAACGCATACGGCAAAAAAGATAAATATATATTTTTTATTTTTATTTACTTTATTACTCATACGTACAATTTTTCTTCATTTTTTGTTCTTTTCCCACTAATAGCACCCCTGCATAATTTTTTAGAAAAAATAACCATACAAAAAAAGTGTTCTTGTTTGATTATTTTTTTTATAAATAAGTTTTAAGTTTAATTTTTAGTAAAGTATTTCAATGCCCCAAAGACGCGCATGGCCCAAGGGGAAGTCCCCCTCGAGAAACCCCAAGGAAGCTCAAGGATACACGCAACCCAAGAAAAAAATACATCAGGCCTGAGTCCCCCAGAAAAATTCATTAAACAGGAAGGCCTAGAGAAGGAGCTTGAAGGCTTGTCAAAAGCCCTAAGGAAAGGTTGGCATGGCAGCCACCTAGACGCCAACACATCCGCACGCACAAGTGTACGCTATTCGAACACCTCGGAGGAGTGATAGCCACATGACTGCCAGGAAGGCTCGAGGATCTAGGCAAGTTGCTAACCTTGTTTTAACTACCCCTAGGAGTCCTAGGAGCAAATCTTATGAGAAGGCCTAGTCGCCTGGGGATAGTCTCCAACTGTCAACACTTCGAAGATTTCTTCCAAATATGCTGGAATCTATCTTAGCAACCATATTTCGAAGTGCCAATTCATGCCCTCGCCCCAATCAAGAGTAAGGCAATTTTGCACCCACTTACACAAATATGGAACTATTACTCGAAATATCCAAACACTCCATTGTTATTCTGCATTGCGTTTAAATTACTATTTTTCATAACTGTTTACTGACTTGAGCATTAGAGTGCTAAAGTAGTTTACCGTTCCAAGGCTTGTAGAAAATTAGGCTCAAAGATCTCAAGTTGAACGTACTTGGACGAACAACTTTTTGCTCGCATCAAACTTGTTTATTTTTTAGTACACAATAAAAAAAACGGGCTAATAAAAACATCCAACAAAGACAAAAAGCAATGTGCAAAAGTCGAGAAATCCCATAATTAAAAAAGAAAAAATTGCAAAAATCTTAAACAATCACGCACACCATCCCCTCTCATAATAATAATTACAAAAGTTTGCAATTACAATTGAAAAACAAACATTCTGAAGCGACGTTGCATCCCGCTTCTTATTACGCTTTTGTATATTTCGATGTGTACATTCAAAATCAAAGAAATAAATCACTAAATACAATCTCTGAACCAATTCTTTCAGCCCGAGTTCATGGGCTCACTCCGACGTATCCCACAATTACAATTTATTTTTATCTTTTTGGCGGGCTGCTTTTAATAAAATAAAAAAGCACGCCGCGGCCAGAACGGCCCAGAACTGTAAGGCCCATTTTGAGCTCAGAATTGGATTGGGCTTGAGTACGTCTGTCCGAAAGCCCAATTGGAGGGGACAACGTTTGAGAAAGTTTTTGTTATGCCGTCGGTGGTCGTGACCATGAACGACATGGATTGGCCGTTGAGGTAAGAGTTGGATTGCCAGTTTGCACCCCAGTTCCTAGACATGCTCATCCACCCTGTCTTTGAGCCCTTGATTCTCACTGATCGAATGGATCCTGCGTTTCCCACGTTGCTGATCATCACCAGCTCGAAGTAGTCCCTGCCGTTGATGGTGAATCTCACTCCACCATGCTTCTTGCAAGGTACCCTGCATTACAAATTTAGTTTGATCATCCACATTTAGATTCTCTGCAATTTTCGCTTGATGCAGCATGCAAATCGAGGTATTGTTCATTCTAACTCCATATAAGTCTCGTAGTTTTATCTTAAATATAGGCATCGCTAGGGAAAGAAGAACCACTCAAACTCCTCATCAAAAACCAATTTGGGATGCTAGCCTACATCAATATTGCTAAATGTGTATGTGTTCATAGAGTGTATGTGGGTCAAACCAATTACATTGCTAGTTTTATTGTATATGTTTTATGTAATTGATTAGTAATTACACTTCCTAAATTGTACTACGTTGTTTATTTTATTATCTTAGGTTTGACCAGAATGCTCGTACTAGACGACTAATTCCAGTCTAAGGCCGTTAATGCTTAAACGGTTTAAATGGTCAACACTACTTTTTTTTCTGTGCAAGTTAGATCAAAACGACAACAGAATGACCAAGAAATCTACAAAAACTTACTGAACATCTATTTAAACGCTTTTAAAAAAAAAAAAGTCATTTAAAACAATTTAAATCGACAAAATTACCCTTTTTCGCTCCTCATTAGGTAAAACGACAACAAAAAACTCGAAGGGAGTAAAAGGGAACGGACCTTTGGTAGAGAACGGGCACGATGCCGCCTCTATAGATGGCGATCTTTTCCCAGGCGGGCTGAGCCATGTCGAAGTGCTGGCGGGGAGGGTTGCACCACCCGCCATTGTTGCTCGGAAGATCATAGTTCGGTGGGCAGAAGTTTGTGGCAGTGACAGTCACTGACATGCCCTTCTTACACCACTTGGGGTCAGCTTTGATGTCGCATATGATCTTGTAGCATTGTCCGCACGACGCCCCGTTGTTGAACAGTGCTGTGCTCAATGCTGCAGTTCTAGTCCCATAGCCAGATGAATACAAGTTGCCGTACCCACAAGCACCCCCTGTCACAATAATTTAAATTTCAATTCTTGATCATATTATGGAATTTCGATAAATTTAGGTTACGTACCCATGGTCCCGGAAGCATCACTGCCTCCGTAGAAGGTGGCGAACGCCCGACTCCATGCGGAGGCCGTGAAGGCATTGGCATTGATCACGAAGCCGTACATTCCGACTATAAACGCCAATAACAAAACCCCAATTTTCGCCATATTTTAGTTGTTTCGAGTGGGATTTGATTGCGGAATTGATGAGTGTTGATGAAATAAAACAAGATATGGGAGGAGTATATATAGGTGGGAGAATTTAAGGTAAAGAAGAAGGTTACATGTGAGAGAGGAGAGAGTAGCTGAAATTTCAAGAATTTTAATATTTGGGCTATGAAAGAATGCACAATTATTCCCACGTTCTCTCACTACCCCACATGGATCTCCCAATAGACCAGGCGTGAATGGATCAATCAAATCAACACACCAGAATTATTCATTTCTAACATTTTTTTTAATGATAAAAGAGTTAAGATAGATTAAATTCATTACAATTATCTAGTTAATGAAATATTTTATTTTGCAAAGTATATCAGGGTATTACCCGACTTGATCATTACAACTCCATCAGCCCATTTTGGTAGAGCTTATAAATTTTTCAAAATATTTTATAAGATGTTTTGAAAAGTTTAAAAACTCTATTAAATTGTTTAGTAAATTTTTTTCTAAAGAGCTTATAAGATTTTAAAATTAAGTGTTTAGAGTTTTATAAGAACTTAGAAAAACAAGTAAGCTCAATCTATAAGATCATTTAAGTTAGGGTAAATTACGTTGACACCCCCTGAGGTTAAGCCCAATTACACAAATATTTCCTGTCTTTTGTGAAATTACAGCTACACCCCCTAAGGGGTGTTAGTGTAATATTTTTCAGGGGGTATTAGTATAAGCTTTGCCTTTGAATATGGGGTGCAGTTGTAATACAATTACAACCTGAGGGTGCATAATTGTAATTTTAACAAAAATATAGGATGTTTGTGTATTTTGGTCTAATTTCAAGGAGTATCACTATAATTTACCCTTTTAAGTTATTTAATTTTAACATTTAAAGAGAGCAAAATATCCTCATTACTTTGTTAGTATTCACTTGATTTACCCTTTCATATAGTGATCTTTTTTCTGCTCCAAGTAGAAATATTTGTTACATAGTTCTAAAGTTTAACGGTTTTGTGTGTGTTTATCATTATTACGATATAAGGAGCTTATTATGTCAAATATGCTAACATCTTATTTATACAAGCAATTTAAGAGCTTATTGCTAAAATAAGGTCCATCATCTTTTAGATTTTTAGAACATTTGATAAGATGTTTCAAATAAATTTAACCAAACCCCCTCTAAATGCATTCTCCACTAAATCAAACATTATAAGTTGGTCACCGCCAACCAATAATAACCGTACACCCATGTAAAATATCAAGTTCTACATGTTCAGCAAAATTCGAACTCACGGTGATATTCAAGTGAAATATTATTAGCTTAACCACAAAGGGCCCGTTTACATTGCCAGACAAAGGCCCGGGCTTACTAGGCCAGCCCAAATAGCCCAATCGGATAAGGAAGTAAAAAAACCATTTTACACCCTTCTTCTTCCCCCACCTCCCCCGATTTTCTTCTCTCCCGCTCCCCCTCTCGTCTTCTTCTCCTTGCCGCCACCTCCCCCCCCCCCCCACCACCACCACCACCACCACCACCACCACCGGCCTCTTCTTCTCTTTGCCCCGCCAACCAACAAGTTTTTTGTATCACAGATTTAATAACAATTTATCCTTTCATTCATTTATCTCATACACCAAAGTAAATTGGGCCTAAAAGAGTGATGCAATGACAAATTCTCACATTTTTAAATGCTTGGTTTGATGCCATGTGTATGAAGAAAAACATGGAAAGAGTTTGGATATAGGATTGAGAGCTCTAATGCATGTGGATTGGTTTGACCATAAGTGGTACGGTACGGCACCATTATTTGTCATGTGTGATGCACATGTCTTTGACATTAATTCATGAGGTGCCCTTCTTTTCTCTTTGCCTAACAAGCAATAAATGCGATATAAGTTGTCCTATAGATCAACCCCAAAACACGTTTTTCGTACAAATTTAGACCATTCTAATGTTGTTATTTTAGTATCAAGATTGAGAGGCAACGATCGATAGTCAGAGAAGGAGGCCTTGTCTCTAACCTAAGTTTAATTAGAATATAATTAAATGCCCCACAAGGGTCTTAACTTGAGGCATATACATGGATGAAAATCGGTAAAATTGCAAAATTAACCTCATAATTTAGGGTTATTTCAAACTAATTTCATACTTTATGGGATTTTTTAAATTTGAGGCAAAAATATTGCAAAAAAAACCCTAACATTAACAGACGTTAAAACTAACGGCGAACAAACGTGAAAGTCATGTGAACGTTGGTTAAAGAAATGTTTAACCGTTAATTCTAACTTTTGTTAGTGGGAGGGAGTTATTTTTTGTTTTTGTTTTGTTTTTTTGTTTTTGTTTTTTTTTTTTGACAACGTTTTGGCTTTTTTGTAATTTTTGACAAAACGTGGAATTAAATTTAAAATTTCGTAAAATATGGGGCCAAGTTTGAAACGACCCTGAACTGTAGAACTATTTTTGCCGATGAAACTCTTAAGACTTCTTGAAATACCCCACCACGGTTGAGAAATAATCTCATAAGAAAGAGGGTTAAAATATTTTTACACGAGATGTGTCAAACCAACCGTCCAATCCAACAACTCCAAACCATAGTCCTTAACCGTCAAATCCAACAACTCGAAACCATAGCCCTTAAAAGCAGGACACATAGTACAATCTGGACAAGCCCCATTGAGATCGTACCATTGATCCAAACTTATAAACAACGTTTAGCAAATACATTTTTACGATAGATCATTACTCACTTACAATTTATATTCAATTTCAATATCATTTCACTGACTTGATCATTAGAGTGTTTTTGTCAATGACGATCCCAAAACTCACTTCCAACGTGTGTTTTTGTTTCAAATTATCCCCGGCTCGATTGAGGATTAATGGAGACAAGAGCGATGCTTTGACCTCGACCACATATATACATACACATATATATAAATATATACGATTACTTGATTGACTAACGTAAGGGGGTACGTACGAATAAATATGAACAGAGAATTTCTTATTAATTTCCAAGTTGACAATGAATTCTTGAGGCGTGTAGACAAGGAAGAGATGGGACCAAACGACGCGTACGGTGCATGTACTCCCATTTGGATGATGAGCTTAGCCATGTGATGATACCAGAAATCAAGCAAAGGCCATGATCATCATTATTACCACATGATATAATCAAATAAGAACAACTGGGTTATAAGTCAATCATGATAAGGTAGCGATCACCACCATGTCTAACCGTATGGTTGACATGTAAAACGTGATTACCCCCGAGTTGGAATGATTGAGCCTATGTCAGTGAGCGGAAAAGAATAAAAAATATGAAGAATAAATTACATTGACAATTTTTTAGATTAATTTCAAATACATAAATATAAAATTATAATTACAATCTTTTTTAATTGTACTTGTAATTATAAATACACCTTCATGGAGTAAATAAATCATATCAAATAAGGCAAACAAAGTATTCTCAGAAAGGAAAGTCTAAGGTCAAATTTACCAAATCGACTCGGGATAGCAAATTACTTGAATAACCCTAATCGATTAATCACAACCATATAATAAGAGTAGGTGAGAAATAAAGCAGTACTTTATCCTTACCACCCTAAATAGCATAACTTCCTACTAGTATAAATACGACTCCTCGTTCTCTCATTCAGAGGAGAAGTGGTTTTTTGTAACAAGTTCTAATGTAAGTGTTTTGAATCGCACCCCCATAATACAAATTTAGTCGATTTTTAAGCAACATCCGCCTCTATTCAACAGCACAAGCTTACACAAACACTATTAAAAGTACATTAATGTAACACCTAAGGAGGCGTACCTATAATTTGCAAAAGTTGGGAATGTATATGTTCAAACGTAACTTCAAAGGGTGTGAATATAATTTATCCAGACATAAACACACGTGTGTGGAATCAATCTATTTAACATAAAATTCTATTTGAATCCCATCATGTACAAAATTTCTTTCGAGCCAGCAGAGTCAGAAAATGCAAAACCCAATAATGGGCTTGCGGACAAGTGCTTCCCCACTTGTCTCCGTTCTCGAGTTTTACACCGATCAAATGAGTCTGAAATTTTGCCCTTCACAAATTCCTCAAACTCTGTTTATTTTTTTCCATGAGTGAAAGTATCTGCTTCACCTGCCAAAACTAGCAAATCTAACCCGACCAACGACCTATGAAATTTTAAACTATTAAAATGTTTCACATAGCGATAAAAATGAAATAAAACAACGAATAGACTTGAGTAAATAACTAGGCTAGAGCCAGCAGAAGGCAGACATCTTCCAAGTGACAAAAGTGCATCACAACATTTTCCCCCACAGAAACCTGTTGAAACGACTAAGATGGTACAGCAATTCAATACCACACTATTGCATCCGATTGCATCAAAATCAGAAAATGCCAAACTGCAAATATGTTTTGGGGCGATGGGAAATAACCACTGCTGCTGATACTAACATAGGACAGGTTCGGTTTTGCAAAATGAAACTAGAAATGAGATGAAATCTTCACAGGATGGGAAGGGTGTAAAGGAAGGAAGTCATCTGTAGGGAGTATCAAATATCAACCAACAGAGCTTATCCAGACATACAAATAAAAGAATGTGCTGCTCAACAATCAGATTACACTTGATTAAAGCAACTAAACAACTATGGAAGCCCGAAAAGCTAAAGGTGACAAAGAAAACAAAAAGGCTCACCACGCATGCGCGGCCCATGTTAGTCTACAATGATTACAGACGACGTCCTAAAGTTAATACTAGCATCAACTGCAGAAAAAAACATAGAAATTGGGAAGATATCGATCAACCTCATAGGACAACACACTGTCCTCATAAAATAACCCCCAAATATTGAACACCTAAGCAACTCAAGCAGCAGCTTGGACCAGCCCATTAGATCTGAACCCACGACCCCTCCCACGAATCCCCCTCCCACGGCCACGACCTGCAATGGAAGAATCCACCACGTGAGGTAAATTTTGCAATAACTATATCAATGGAGTAGCAACTGTCATATGGATATATCGCAGCAAACTGCAACAAAGCAGATAAAGGACTGATGATCTTTGCAAGATAATGAATATAAATTAATTGATGTCCCCAACACCTTGTCTGCACCCAACTGAAATCAAAGGATTATCAAGTACAGAGATGCACACAGGGGGCATGCCTTCTAACCTTGAACATAATAGCATTAGATGCCTCTTTTGTCGTCTTTAATTGAGTTGCCCATCAATGTGTACATCCTAATTACCATGCCCCACACAAAATGCATGATGTTGTAATAAGGTCAGGCATGAAAGAACTACGTCTGAGTTGTAACAAAATTTTCTGACTTTTAGCTCACAAGCAAACAAGTATTTATGCCTACATCTAAGCAATCCTTACAACAAGCTGCAACGCTGAATGTCATACTATCTAAGGAAAAAATCACCACAATAAGAGAAACAGTACCTCTTGGTGCTTCTGGATTATAGCCTCCAGCATCATACTGAGCATCCACCTGAGGGCCATTATACCCTCCCCTCCCACGACCGCGGAAACTGCGACCTCTACCTCGTCCCCGACCTCTGGGATACCCGCGATTCCTCTCATAGCCTCCATCCTCGAACTCGGAAGATGCAAAACCATTCCCTACCGCAAAACAATAGGGCAAACTCTATGAATACACTAAGTACTGCTAGACAAATAAACTGAAGAGAAATGAAATTCCAAAACCCTAGCATTATGATAGCCTGTATCAAATGAAATGATCAATCAAATTCATACCAGATGGCGCTCTAGGCCTCCCCCTCCCTCTACCAAATCGACCTCTTCCTCGGGCAGGAGGTGATCCCTCTACAAAACGAAAAGATGTCAAAATATATGACTTGCAGGAGCACACAAGGCACAGGAATCAGTAAACACGACACTACCTCCCTCAAAATCAAGGTCTGTGGGCACCTTGACCTGGTCAGCTGGTATGGGAGGTTGGTACCTACAGCACATAATTGTCAATAACCCCACATTAAAATGAATCATTGGGAGTTAGAAAAGAATGATTTACAGTTCACGGACAGTGGTGATTTTCCAAAGGCCCGATAGCTTGTTGATGTCCATGATAAGAAGGGGAAAAGTCTTTTTTCTTTACCAAAAAGACAAGAAAAATCATGCCATAAAGTTGGCCATCATATTATTGCTTGAAGATTAAATAATTATAACTTACCTGATCTACACGACACTGCAAAAAGAGCAGAATATGAAAGCTTGGCAAACAGAAGAAAGCTAAAATAACTCACCCAACATTCGTCTTATCCAACTCCTTTTTTGAGAGAGTAATCGTGACCATTGAAACTTTCCTTGTGGTTTCCAGACTGTGAAAACAAACAAAGCAAGATGTCACAAGAGGCAGTCATATCACTCGATCCTGCTGGCAGCAGATATTTGTATAACTCAGATGTTTAAACAGTTTCTTCATAATTAGTTTGTCCTTACGTTTGAAGCCCTTCCTCCAGGGGCTCCCATGTGTCAGTTATGTCAGTGGATTGAATCGCAGTAATTTGGTGAAGACCAACAATCCTCCTCTGAATTACAGAAAAAATATAATATCTTGAGAACTCCTGAAAATCAACTGTTAATCAAAAAGAAAAAACAGATCACCAGGGAAAGATGAAAAACCTTGATTAACTCCACAATTGTCACAGTTTTGTTGATGGCTCTGCCCATTGCCTTAAATACTATATCATCTGATCCCTTTTCCTGCAACAAGTTGCATGGAAAATTGTTCAAGTAAAACGCTCTGACCAAGTACTTGCCCAAATAATCAAGCATTTCATCATTGCATACATAGATAATAGATAAAACTTGCAAGACGCTAAGTAGGACTCGCACAAACTCCAGATATTCAAACCATAGTGAGGTTATTCCAAGAAGATATTTCTACTCTTCCACCTGAAATTACAACTGTCTAAGTATAGTAATGGTGCAACTCTACCAAGCTACTTAAATGATAAACATTCATTTCATGACAACTTTCAAACGACCAGACACCTCAACGAAAGAAGCATGCAAACAATTGTTCATCATATCACCATGCCTGCTTGTTTTTGAAGAATATTAATAGAAATAAATATTCTTTAAGGTAAAATATTCAGTAGATTATCCAAGAAAATTAAATTTCTAGTTGATTTTGCAACACCAGAATTTGAGATTATTGGGGAAAGGTCAAATTCTTTTCAGTAGATCACGCAAATACAAGTTCAAATTCTAGTGGATTTTTGTACTGCCCCAGATCAGGAAGGAAACTGAGTATAATAATCTCTGAAACAAAATCCCACTTAGATAGCCAGAGATATGCCCCTAATAAGTGAAGTTCATATTGCAGGTCTGGTAAATGAATTCACTCACCAAGTACACACTCCAATAATGATTTCTTAAAACTACAAAGTATCACATGAGTGTTTGCTACATCACCTAATCCATAACCTTGCCAAATGAGATAAACAAACAAAAGAAATGTAAAACTATCAAATATTCAAAGACATCATAACAAGAAGTTGGCAAAACATAGAATGGCAAACCTTACTCTACAATCTACCGAAACATACAGTTGAAAACAAACTAATCAGTGCATAAATCTCATCGCAGCTGCCACAACAACCCGAGCAAACACCCCATATTTCAACCTCTAAATATAAACAACAGCAAGGTCTTAGAGCCCACACTCCACAGATGCCATACAAACACTGACCAAATTAATACGCACAACAAATCAAACTGTACAAACTCAGCTCCGCACAAATCATATTCGCAAATACATGCATACAGATACAAAATCTTCGAATGTACAAATAAATATACCTGAAGCAGACTCATAGCATAAGTTATATAGCTCCGCATCCTGCCTTGGCTTGTAATCCGGATCTCGTTCTCATCAATCGGTGTTTCCACCTTTGGCTTCTCCACCTTCTGGTACCGATCCATGCTCTACAAAACCCCCAAAAAATCCAAAAATTAACAGAAGAAAAACATCCAAAAAACAAACTGAAAAACAACAAAAATAAACATCTAATACATAAATACAAAGACACCAACCAAAAAAAAAAAAAAACTCTAGGGTTTTACTGATGGTAAGACCACCATAGATCTAGAACTGATGAATTCCTCCGAAGAAATTAGCTTAATTATATAAAAGAACTTCAGATACCTTGGTGCTGTGTGTATGTAAGAAAAGATAGGATAGTACGCTCCAGCCCTCTTCTCCGGCTTCGTTTGTTCGTTAGAGCCCTGACCGCTTAGCTGCGTGCTCCTCAGCTATTTATTTTGCCGGTCCAGGATCTGAGCCCTAGTTCCTATCCACCGGTCGAACCGGCTAGCACTTGATATTTTCCTTTTTTTCTAAAAAAATGAAATATTCGGAATTGGGATAAGACTGTGCCGGATTTGGATACCGAACTGATCCAACTAGTTGGCCACACGTTTGGACAAATTGGGTTTTAGATATTACCAAATGTAAACGTGCTATTTGGTTTGTTTGGTTCTTAGGAAGATCTGATTTTGCACTTGTGACTTGGTTGGGGTTAATAATTTCGAAATTGATTGAGGGTAATTGCTATTTTTACCCCTATCTGAAAGTGGTAAAATCAGGAGTAATGTACTGTCAAAATTGAAAAATAGTCCTTCAAATGCCTGTTGAGTGTGAAGTTCAGTCCATGATTATTATAAAATTATATATTGGTTCTATTTTCTCTACTTCAATAATGATGATTGGTTGATTACAAATCCATATTTATATGTTAATTAGTATATTTTTGTCATTTTTTTTTTTATAATGTATCATTAAAATAAAACACGTTACAATTTTAACTTGTATTGTTTAGTAATTTAGATGGACTCGTTTGCTAGGTGGGATTGAGGTGGATAGGAGGTTCGGTGTCACCTGGTCTATTATTTACTACCCAAAGGGGAGGGTCGATATTAAAACACAAGCCCGATACTAATGCTGGATTAGGTTGGATCATCTAACCCATCTCAAGGGGTGAGCTAAGTTATGCCAACCCGATCCCTTGGATCCTGTTTACTTCTTTGTATAGGATAATTAGGTGTTAGGATCAATCAAAATTAAGTGTATAATAAAAATAAAATAAAAATTGGGGATTAATTGCAGTCCGTTTATTGTTCGGGAATGCATAAGTGGGAATACATTTAAGCCATTTTTTACTTTGACTGATAAATCAAGTTGTAATGATAAAATGTCTATTTTAGCCTCCTTAATTTTTTGTTTAAAGCAAAACCACAAAATTTGTACAATTTAATCTTTTCACGTATTGTGTCGCAGCTCATTAGTTATCACACCCACAACTCTGAGATGACTTATTCAAGATGAACAGGACTTGAGCTCGGCCTCTTATTCTCGAGCTGAAATTAACAAAGTAAACAACTATTACTATGTACGATAGGAGTGCTAATTTGGCCCAATCGCGCAAAGTTAACAAAGCCCAAAAGTCTAATAGGTATTGAACTCATGCATGCCTCAAGTGGACTAGACCATACTATTAATCTCACTTGCTTGGATTGGATAGTAATCGACATTTTAGCTAATACTGGATCACGCCAACCCATCTTATCTCTAAAGGGCCAAAAAACAAGGTAAATGGCTCATTGGAACGAATTGAGTTGGATATCCAACTCAATAAACATAAATAAATATTTATTAGCATATGCATAATTTTACCTTCAAGTACAAACAAATAAATGGTGGATTATCAACCACTGCATAATCTTCATCTAAATTTAATACCAATTTATCCTAACCCCCATTTATCATTACAACAAAATAAAATTGGGTCTAGGTGAGCATCATATTTTGTTTTTCAACTGTGTTCAATATCATAGCAGCATTGTCTGGTTAATTGAGTACATCACAACAGCAATGTCACAAACTCCCCTCTTTTCCTCTTCTTAGTTCATGCTTGTCATAAAACTTTCACCGCAGATTTCTCCACAGGCAGTTACTGACGGAAAATTCTAGTTCGGTCTGACTCGGCCAAATCTAAACCAATCATATGGTCACTTGCTCTGTGACTAGTTTAGTTCGGCTAAACCTGGTCCGGGCAAGAATTTTCCATATATGTAACCACCAACACACAGCAAGTTAGCAATCAACCATAACAGGATTTTAACTGCAGTAATTTCTCGGAACATAGCTCTCTACAAAACTTCAACGATCAACAAACTCTTTATTGACTTCATAACTTGAAGCAGTATACACATTACATGAGAAAGAGAAGCAAACATTACAGAGTGCATCTACTCATGATCAGTAGACATGCCTAAACTCCACCGGCTTTTTGCCCTTTTCGCGGACCAACGGTTCTATAACTTTCCTCCATCCTTTAATGTCCAAGGCTGACCCTGCGTCCGGTAAGGGAAACCCGTTCACGAAGAAGAAAGGCGTTCCATAAACGCCTCGTAAGCAACCCAACTGCAAACATAAGAAACTCGTGAGATCAGGAGTCGCCAAAGGTAATAGATTGAAAAAAATGCTGTCTTACCTTGAAAGAAACTCTTGTCGCACGATCCGTTTTGGAGTCGGTGAAGCCAGATTTGATTGCTGCGTGGTACGTGTTTCCAAGTGACTTTGTGACGAACTTTGCTATTTGGTCCAGAACGGCTGCTCTCGACGAGTTGAATGTTGCTGTGCCATAGAAGCTTTCCTGTTCGACAATATAGTAATTAAAGTGAAAATATGTTTGTTTGTACGTTTCTCATCGAGAATATATTAAAACACAGCCTTCGTTAACTAATCCAAACATATTCTTATCTCACACGAAAACTTATACAAAATCAGTTTATCAATTAGAACATGAGGGCTGATTCAGAACACTCCTCAACACCCGAGCTCCATGAAACCATAACAATCATCTAACAAGACATTGATGATCAAAATAAAAAGACAACATCAAATGCATCAATAGACTGAAAATCACTAAGATGGCCTTCTGAAACTGGTAAGACTGCGTGATTTTCATACGAAATCGAAACTAAACGAACACACGACGAACCAGTGTAGACGGATCAAATTCAATCTCACCTGGTGCTCGAAAAACGCTTCCAACAGATCGTAGGTGGCTGAACTGTTCACCTTATTAATTATATGCAGCGCCCGCGAAGTGGCAAACGAATTGTCATGGTACCTGCAATTATTCCAAACAGACAAAATTACAAACGAATGGACTACAACAAAAGTCAAACAAACACCTTACAATCGTATGTAGATTACACCAAACCTATAATTATCAAAATCTTGTTCTCTGCAATCAGGACAAGATCAAGGGAAACCAGAAATCATGCTATCCAGATTTCAGACCAGGACAAAAATTTTCCATGATCATCAATATCTAATAATCGAGCAAGTACTAATACTGCCTTACTATAACAAACTTGGTAAATTTATAAAATTTCAATCAAAACAGACAATAAAACCTCGAATCGAGATGGACAAGTACAAGACAAGATAAACAAAGACAAGACTTACGGCAAAGGGAAAGTGTGGACGACAAGGGAAACACGAGAGCCATATTGCTGAATTGCGTTCTTGAGAGGGGGCCAAGAATCCCGGGTGTCGGGGCAAACCGGGTCAAAGAACGCCTCGATCAAAACAGCCTCTTCCTTGCCCGTTTTCTGTCCGTACCAGAACCCGTCCTGCTTCGAGGGGATTGAGGACTGACCCGAATTCGGAGAAAGCAAACACAACAACGTAAGAAACCCAATAAGATTTCTCGAGATATTCCTCTTGATGAAACCCATTTTTCTCATCTGGGCTCCTTCCAATTTTTCTTTCTTTCTTTCTACAGTATAAATCAGAGTACAGTATGTTTGTACTTATACACACAGTGAAGAATAGTGGAGAGTTGCGGCGGTGACAGTGTATGAACTGGACACGTGGCTGGAGGATCTACCGATGAATCGAAAGCAATCTCGGACATTTATTGGTGGATCGATAAAATGGTCGAAATCGAATAATGACTGCTCAGTAGAATTCGAAGTAAAGAAATGGGGATTCTGACGTACAACAGAAGGCAGGTGATAAGGTATTTTGTGCGGAATTGCGTCTAAGTGCAAATCGACAAGTTTTCAGTATGGGGAATTGGAAATGAAGAGTCGATTCAAGTTGTCAAAATCTCCACAACTTCTTACACAATTTGCAACATATCTTCAATATAATGTATTAAATTCGATTTAATCATATTAAATCATTTGTAATTATTTTTTTAATAAATAATAACACATTTTAAATAATTAATCTCGTTATTTTTAGGTTAGTTGATGTGTTCAATAATTATGATTTGCTTCCTTTAAAAAAAAAATAATTATGATTTGCTTTAACCGTTTAACCCATATGCTACATCTTTTTTTTGTTATATAAAATTTAATAGTTTATATATACGTCTTTACCCAAGTTTTATTTTAAATAGGAATAGTTATGCTTTCTTTCATGAGATTTACTATAATTACACCTACATTTAATGAGGTTTGGAAAATTACAACTATTATCTCTAGGATTTGATTCTATCGAATAAATAGGTCCATTCGTTAATTAAAATTCATCAAATTTATTTATATTAGCATCAAAAAATGAATGAAAATCTATATCTACATTCAACTGACTTATTTTAGGTTAAACATATATTTTTATGATCAAGTTATTTTTAAACATCTTCACACATTAATGCATGTGATGAGATATATATTCACCGTTATAAAAGTAGTTTAATTAAAAAAAATTATTTGACCTACAATAAGTCAGTAATAGCTCAATCGATGATAAATATCGATTTTCATTCAATTTTTTGTTAATGTCAATAAATTCGTTGAATTTTGACTAACGAAAAAACCTATTTATTTGACAGAAACAAACATCGGGAATAATAAACGTAATTTTCCAAACTACAAAAGGTATAATTATACCAAGTTTCGGCGATGTAAATATCCCTTTTTATTAATAATAAAGTGTCCGTGGGCCTTGGGATAATGCTGTCGAAAAAATGTTTATCATGGGCCTTAAAGAGTTTTCTAAATTCGTCTATATCTTCTTTCCAGATCTACCACTTCAAAGCCCAGAGAAGACATATATTGACGAATTTCATATTTTCTCTTTTGGAATAATTTTGATAGTGTTTCCAAATTCAGTCTTGATATTTATATATTTTAGGATGAATTACAATGATTTTTTCTGAAATTTTAATATAATTATGGATACCCCTTTATTTTTTCAAAAGTTATAAATACCCCCATGAAGTATGTAATCGTCTAATAAATAATTTATTTTTATCTATTTTTATGAATGAATTTACCATAATGTCCTTCTGAAAACTGAATCATTTCTTATTAATTTTTAAAAAAAATTAATTTTTTGGGGGAAGTTTCTTATGTTTTTATGAGGAGCAATGATATAATTTACCTCGGCCATTTTTTCTACAATTTTAAAAAAATAAAGGGTAAAATGGACTTTTTTTAGATTTTCGGTTAAAAAATACAAATTTCATGGAGATATTTGTAATTTTTTTTTAAAAATAAGACAATATCTGTAATTATGCCAAATATCAAGAAAAATCATTGTAATTCACTCTATATTTTTATATTACTTTGTTGATTGCAAACTTATATTGTTGTTTGAACTTTATATTAAATATTATAAGATGAAACAATCACTTTTTCTCTTAAGGAAAAGGGGGGAAGAAGCAAACTTCAATTAGCGGTGCACATTTGATCAAACTTTCAACTTTGTCCCACTAAATTGAAAATCATAGCCACTTTTCTTTTAAAAATCTACAAATTTCAATTGCCATCATACTACTACTACATTTCTTTGAGTGGTTTTGTAAAATCTCCAAAATATTGATTGTGTTTGGTTTTATTTTTAAAGTGTTTTGCTTTAGTTTTGAAAATAAAGAGAGAAAAATAAAGATAAATAAGTGTGTGTTAGAGACATGGTGTATGTTTGTATTTTTTTTTTGAGTTAATTTTAAATAGTGTAAAAAATATATTGTATATATTGTGTTGTAAATTAGGAGATAAAAAACACTGTTCATCATCAAATCATGTCTCTTATATATATTTTTATAAATGTATATATATATATAATAATATTTGTTTCTATTATATGTATTGTGGTGTATATTAGGAGACAAAAAATATTGTTTATTGTCAAATTATGTCTCTTTTATATATTTTTATAAATATAGATATGTATGGGGAATTGAGCCAAGTACTCCCAAAACACCTAGTGGAAATATTTTGGGAATAGATATGTTTGGATTCATTTTTGTCCCATCTCAGAAATAGAACAAAAATGATTCAAACACAGTGATTGATTTCACACTAATTCATACAATCATTTTTTTATTATAAAAATTGATGCCATCATTTTTGCATGGTTCATAAAATTCGAATAATCCAAAGGAGGACAGAAATGGCATTAAGCAATTTTAGCTCAAAATAGCCAAACGACAAAGAAGAAGTGTAGGAAGGCAGTTGAACGAAACAATAATACGCAAAATACGTAGGAACTTCACAAGAAAACACTTGGTGCAATAAAGAGTTATCAGCGTGATCTCAAAGCTCGAGTTGCAGGTAGAATGAGGGATGACAATTCAACTCGAATCTGATAAAATTCGCTTCAGGTTCACTCCTAATAGAGTGGGTCTGGATCAAAAATATTAAAAACTACATGGTGAGTAGTGGGTCCTAAGAATTAGGACACTGTCGGGTTCAGGCTGGGTTTGGCTCTAATGACCCGCCTCGCATATATATATATATATATATATATCTTTTATTTTATTATGACAAAATAAATAATTAATAACATATTATATCATTTAGTTTATTTATTGTTAGGTACTTGTTCAACAATTGATGAATTGAAAAATTGTCCGACGATACTTAACGATGAGGAAGAAGTGGTTACTAATGTATAATCGATATAAATTATTTGGGTTGTTTTATTATGAACAATTTTATTTGTATTTGAAAATCTTTTTTGACTTGAATTTGAGTTAGATTATTAACAATTTTATTTTTAATTGATCTATTAATTTTTAAAAAAAATTATAGAACAAATAAAAAAAATAAAATAATTGGTTCTACCGAATTAGACCCGCCCCAAGAGTTTTATGCCGGGGCGAGGCAGGGTTAAAAAATAATCAGGGTGGACAGGTCCTTGGTCCTTCCCGAAGTTGACAGAACGAGTCCACAATCCATCCAAACCTGCCACATTGCCACCCCTCGATGGGATTTGTTAAGTGACAGATGAGACACGGGGCCAAAAAAGAAAAGAATTAGAAATACTAACAATAAAATGTAACTAACTTCCCTACAAATAAGAGCATCGTACTATTAGAGTAGGGAAAGCTATCCCAACAAAATAGTTATTTCCTAGGTACTAGGAGGAAAATCAAGTTTATCATGTCTTATTATTCATAAAACATGAAACACTTACTTCGACATCAAAGTATTAATCTTTTCTTCTTACTACTTCTAGTGATTTTAAGTGATGGATGCGCCTTATGCTTTTCAGTCGAGCAAGTTAAACTTCAAATCTTCCCGTCAATACATCTACGAGGCAAAATAATAACCCTTTAATTCTTGAGTCAAATTAAGTCAAATTATTTAAGATTGTACGAAATGCTAAGACAACAACAGCCGTACTTAGAGCATGATGAAAGACGACTAATTATAAAACTTTTTTAATTATACAGTCTCACATGAATCACAAACATAAAAGTCATCAGATGATCAAGGCGACTCCCCCGCATCATCTGATGCGACTCTTTATTTTCGAATATATTTCACGCGCAACAAAAATAAACAGAAAACCTACGTGCATACCTATTGACTTTGTTATACGATAATAAGTGTGTAATAATTTGACGGTATATGTCGCCCACAAGTTTCACGAGTAGCAAACTGTGGGCTTTGTACATTCACCAGCAAAACACATGTGGATCACAAGGGGAACTGGCAAATGCTAACACGCAATTACATCGTACTAACTGTTTGATTTAGACGAAATTAATGATTGAGCTTTGACTTGAATGCCTTAGATTGTATCGAAAAAAGGTTAAATGTGACGATATGGATACAGTAGTGTAAGATATTTTTATGTTTGTGCATCTTAGATTCGCTTCTTGATCTTGTAATAATGTTTGTATTATGTCACAAATTTCAATTTTATTTACCAACTCCGATAATTATGCCATTTATGTATTGTTTGATGAAGAGAAGTTAAGGTTTGTTTGTTTTTCTTACTGACTTTCGTGGCACGTTATTTCTATGCACGTATAATGAATAATTTTTTATATTTTAAAGTATATTATAAATAAGAGTTGAGCAGCCAAGTTAATGTAAAAACTTGGGAATTTGAATAAATTAGTATCGGTTGAAGGGCATTTTTGATATTAAAAGAATTGATACAATAGTGTCAAAAGCGTCACTTTATTTCCACAACATCTCTTTTCTTCGTAATAGTGTAGATATGTGATGTTTTTATTTTTCTACTAATAGGAAAATAGACATGTTCGTTATTTTACCATATCTTCAAAAGAAGTATAGTCGAGTCAACTATTCTTAAAATACTGAGTCCAATATATTAAATCTAAAATATAATTTAAAGTGAATTAAACTTTAGAAGTATTGAAGATACTGAATTTTTACTTAAAGTATATGATGCAACATGCGATACGATTAATACCCCATGTTACGAGATATTATCCACTCTATTTCATATTAGTCTTAAGATTTTACCCTAAAAATGCGCCTCGCTAGGGAGAGGAGATCCTTGAAACTTATGAACCACTCAAACTCTTCGTCTACAATCACAGCAGAATACCTACATGCATCAGTAAATACTAAAAATAGAAACAAACGTGGGCTAAAAGTTTTGAATTTTTTTCTTTTTGGACAAAATTATGAGCATCAATCCAAATAATTTAAAACAGCATTTCCCTATATATTTTCCTCAAGCCATGTGATGGGCAAAGCAAGAAAATATCTTTGTCTAAAACAAGATACCCGTGCTTCCTGCAATCACCTTCACGAATTAAATCTATGTCAAGAATTCACAAGTTCCACGGCATAAATAAAGGAGCATCACAATACGCCAAAACAATGGGTACGGGTTTGGGTTTGGGTTTGGCTTTGGATTTGAGGTAAACTCAAACCCGTAACAAAATGGGGCTCGAGAATTTAATCATTAAACGGTTCGTGAATTTGTGATTTAGGTCGGGTTGAGAGCTTTAACATGTATAACTATTTATTATCGAACCCCAATACCCACAATCTTAGCCTTCCAAAGATGGACACATGGCTCCATTCGCACGTACCCCAGTATCATCCGTACACTGGTGAAAAACTATAAATAACTGTGACTCACTCATTTAGGTAAGTCAAATCAATTCACCGTAATACTCAGCCTCGATCTTAGACCATCTCACTAACGAAATCGTTGGAGTGTTTTATTGGGGCGATCTCTACACATATGACGCTGATTGTCCCGAAAGGCCAGATTAGATCTTTCGACCTTATCCGCTGCATTTATATAGTATTCATAATTAATAATTCAATTAGTTGTTGTAGTATCATTAGTATCCACTCCATCAAAGGTTGGGTAGGTCAGGTTGCAAGTTTGATAAAATAATTTTATAGCATTGGGTAGGTTTTATATTACATAAAGTGCAAATAACGAGAAAAAAGAGGGATATTTTTTTTAACAAAATACATATTAAAAAAATGAAAGAATTATGAGATACGCATTTCACTTTATATCCGTATGAATCATGATCATCTGGGAATGGATAATGTATATCTCTGCAAAATGCTAACAACTTGAATAAAATATAGAGGGTTAGAGGGAGTACTGTAGCCACCACCATATATGAAAAACGTATTTGTCAAATCACATAGAATAGTTGTACCACGCAATGATTAGTTCAATTCATTTTGGAATTTTTTTTTTTTGAGGTACGAGATATCAATTATTATTAATTGAAATAAATTAGTTATAATTATTCCGATCGATTATTAATATTTAATAAAAATAATTACATCGATGATCCCTTGCCCGAGTTGTGAGGTTGAGGTTTCATGACCAAGAGATCGTGGGTTCGAGTACTATGAATGTAGGGAGTTGTTTAATTTATAGGATGATTGTATTACTCCTTTGATTAGTGTTGGTAGATGTGGATTTGTTATTATACCATGGACTGAATAGATGCTGTTATTACTGTGCACTGAATATTGTAATAGCAATTGTACTTTCAAATTAATAGTTTATCGCTCATCATAAAAAAAAAAAAGAAGATAATTACAATAATTCTACTATGATCAACAATGTCAGATGGATTAAATTTATACAACACCTACTAATTGAGTAGAACAATATTCCTACGCGTTAATGAAGTTCGAACTCATGACCTCTAAAATTATGGGTTTTCAACTTCGTTAATTAGATTATGTCATTTCGAAAAACTTTTATCCGGGCTTGTTTGGTTTGAGTTTTATTTCTTTAACTTTTTAGCTTTTACATGAAAATGAGATATGTTTGGATTAGTTGATGCAAGTGTATGATATGATATGATAGCAATTGAGGTGATAATCTTTATTTTTTAGCAAATAGTATTTTTGGAGCGAAAGTAGATAAAAGAAAAAGTACCTTTTTTGAATACATTATTGAAAATTGAGATATGATTGTTTGTTTGTATACAAACAATATTAATGGATGTTTAGGATGTGAGACGAACATGACGTATGAAATATGTAATAAATATAGGTATATTTGGGAAAAATACATTTTTCTTTGTATAATTGTGGTATAGTAACACTTTTGGTCCATTTCGATTATAATTTTTACAATTATGGATAATAATTTTAAAAAAAAGATAATAATTTAATTTTTTATTGCACATACTTGACACGTGACAACTCAATTGTTTGATAGAAATTGGATTAAGTGTGTCGTTTTTCTTTTTTTTTTAATTATTATTTTTAATTGCAAAATTGAAATCAAACTAGAAAAAAAGCATCACTCCAAAATGCATTTTGCCCAGACAGATTAATAGAATAAAAACTGTGAAATACTTGGTCAAGAACATATGATTATGTACATTCTTTCAAAGTCAAAACTTATATAATTTTTTTTTAACTTTTTGTAACTTTATTCATAGATTTTATTTATTAGTTGTAAAGACATTTAATATAAATATCAAAAGTGACCTATAAGAAGTTTTTAAATACTTCTGATTAATCTTGTTTGCAATGAAGTATAATCGTAGTCAAATATTAAATTTATATAATCTATCAACCATAATTTTATTTAAAAAATATGCATGCATCTACTTGTACAACATATAAATATTTATATGTATAGATATGAAACTTCCCAAATAATTAATGTATCATCACTGCATGTTACAAAAAAGATATTGATTTTGTCCTACATTAAAAATGATGATGATTTCAAAATTAGGGATATTTATAATTACATCCCTGATATACGATCTATTTACATAAATTATCCAAATCTTTTGCATAATAACAGAAATCACATCTGACAGCTAAAAAGCAAGGGTAGTTTGTTGAATGATGTTGACGTTTTTGAGGTGTACGTATAATTTTCTAAAAAATAGGGGTAGTTTGTATAAATGATATTGAAATTTTGGTGAATGTATGTATAATTTTCAAAAGACGTGTGGTATGTGTAAATAGACTATAAATCAGAAGTATAGATATAATTATACTAAAAATTAGGGAAAATTGTAAGCAATCCCCCTGTGATATTGCAAATGTGCAAATTACCACATTATAAAAAATAAAATAGCAATTTACCTTCCTGTGTTTTTTAAAATGGAGCTATTTACCTTCCCAGATAGGGGGTAAACTGCTATTTTTTCACATAGGGGCGTAATTTGCTCATTTACAATATCATAGGGAGGTAAATTGCATTAAATCCCTAAAAATTATTATATATGAATATTATCTATCACGGTAAACAAGAATCAACGCAACAACTTAAATTTTTACCATATTTTTAGTCATTACCACAATATTTGCAATGATTTCTAGTTGTATGGCCAATGTTTTGACCTCAGTTACAGAAACGACGACCAATAATCATCATAAAATCATAATTAATTAATATTAGCTATAATTTTATATTTTCAATCATAATAACCAATAATAACAACAAAAAAAAAATATTTCTTGCATGCATTACTACTACATTCTAATCTAAATTCATTGTGTGGAAATTGGGCACGCCAAGAACCACATAAATTATAATCTTGACCCGACATAAATTCCCCACCAAAGTAAAGGAAAAAATAATTAAATAAAAAAGAAGAAAAACATAAGTCATCATTCCTTGACAAACAAAAACTCTATACAAATTGTAGAAACTACACGAAAATCCCTCTTCGATCTTCCAAACAGAGCCCACCATGATTACAACCATCCATCAATACCACACACATACACACACTGTACAGTGTATTACAGCCCACAGACACACACATTCATTAAAATCCTGCCCTAAAAGCCCTCCTCAAATTTTGCAAACTCCGCCGTGTATGGTGTATGTGTCTGCTCACTCACTCTTGTGCGCAACAACTCATCACAAAAGAGAGCATCAGTGATAAGATCAGATCACTCACTTTCTTTTCCTGATCAAGACCCATCATAGCCGTCAGGTCCACTATGCTCGTCGCACCAAATCACAACCCTAAATTTACACATTCTAGAGACTTCCTCCACCATTAATGAAGGTTATTCAAGTTCAACACTCTATTTCTTTTCTTGCCAAGAATGTATGATTAGAAAATCAAGCGGTCACGAAATCGCGGGTCCAATGATCTCACCGCACTCAGTACCCATAAAAAAATAAAAATAAAAAAATAAAATTCTATACATCAGTTTCTTCATTTTTTCCTTGAGATTCAAGAAAGGCGTCAGCTTTCCATAACTGGAAAAACAATTTCTGTTTGGCTTTGTCCATACTGCTTATAACTTAAAATAAGCTCTCCTCTCTCTCTATATATATATTGCCATCCAACTTCATTTCACACAGACAAAAAATCAAACACCTGAAGTAAATACCCTCTCTTCAATACTCACACACATTTCCAGTACCCAAACAGACCCTTAAACCCCCCCAATCCCAGTATATAAACCCACTCATTTTCCCCTGACTCCTCCCACCGTGAGCCATGGTGTACATTACACTCCAACCTGCTTAAAATTCACACTAATTCTCTCAAACTTTCTTGAATACCCATACCCAGAAAAAAAAAACCATGCTGGTGTCGGTGTTTCTCGCCCTGTTTCTGCCGTGCGCCGGCATGAGCGCAGTGTTCGTGGTGTACATCTGTCTGCTGTGCTACTCGGCGAGCAGGAGCAACGAGAGCGAGGAGTTTCGGGCGCCGGTGAAGCCCAACCAGGGGAAGGGCCTGTCGGCCTCTGATCTGGAGAAACTCCCCAAGGTTACCGGCAAAGATTTGGTGTTGGGCACCGACTGCGCGGTGTGTTTGGACGAAATTGAGAGCGAGCAAGCGGCGAGGATGGTTCCGGGGTGCAACCACGGCTTCCATCTGGAATGCGCCGATGCGTGGCTGTCCAAGAACTCCATCTGCCCTGTTTGTAGGGCCAAGATTGGGCCTGAGCTCTTTGATCCCCCTCAATCAACCAGTCCTTGCTGAAATGGAGCTCTCACAATGTTATGGGTATTCAATTTTTGTATGTAAATTTTCTTTTTCTTCTTATTTTCTGAATTTGTAGACTCTCAGAGGAGAATAGAATTCATATTCATCTTGTTATTATTATTTTTATGTAATAATAATTTTTCGGTTCTTTTATTTCTTTTTCCTTTCTTGTTTTTCATTCTCTGTAAATATCAAAAACTGATCATTATGTTAATTATAATTTAAAATCAATATTCAAATATTATAATTTAACATTTCAGTTGCATTTGGATCGGCAGATTTAAAGTTATGACTTTCATATTCTTAAAACTATTTATTTATTAAAAATCAATTCTTTTTTTTATAAAGTTATTGAAAGATCATTTTCGGCATTGTTTTTAATAAATTCAAATTCATCGATCCAAATATAATTGCAGTTTTTACAAATTATTTTCAATAAATCAATTTTTACTGCAAAAAAGTGTGAGTAGAATTAAAAGTTGGAAGACGAATTTTAGCAACATAAAAGGGAAAAAAGCTGGAAGTGGAGTGGCAAATATCATTAAACAAGAATTTGCGTGTGAATGAGTTGTAAGTACTTTAATTGCTACATAATTGTTATTTTTCAGTGTGGGGAATAACTTTAATAATTATTTGGAGTATTAGGTAACAATTTTTGAAAGGGAAGTCGTGTATAAGGGAGTAGCGTTTTTGCCAAGTAATTGCTACCTCCAATTATTTTGTTTCGGGTTTAGAGGAAATAAGTAAAATTTTCCACTTTTATAAAGTTGATTGGAATTTTCGCAATCATGGCACAAATGACATTTCAACTTCCTTTCTAATTCGCAATTACGGAACAATTATTTAAAATACCTGCCTTGTTTAATACTCACAATCAAAATGGAAATTTATAAAGACGTAATCATAATCATTTGTTGTTTTTTTAGAAGCTCTAATTATATTATTACAATAATAAATTGGGCTATTAAATAATACAACGGTTAGATACGTACATTAATATAACAAATAAATATGAAATAAATTGAATTAAACTCGTATAAAGTGAGAAACACACGTTTGGTGAGACACGAACTTATGACTTTAAATTTGTTCGTGAGATCTCAACTTTAACCAACATTATAGGAAATCATAGTCAAATTTAGTGCTGAGGTTTTGGCCGAGCTGGATTTTTTTTTTTTTTTTTTTTTTACTATGATAGAATGTGCAGATATTTAAACAAAGTTGAGGCCCCATGATTCTTAAGGTCACGGGTTCGGATTCTGCTAGCATAAGTTGTTGTTCTACTCAATAGTATGTGATTAAAATAGATTATTATAGTTGTTGGTAAATAATTATATGTAACATATTTGATATGATATAACTGATTTATTCAAAATAAAATAATAGTTCATCGTTTCACTTCAAAAACAGATATTTATGTGATTTTGCATAATTTATTATTATTTATATAATATAGTATTTATATTTTCATTAAAACAAAAGTCGCTTATTAGATTCAAATTAATTGTACTTTGGAAATTGCACTTATATTTAGAATAATAAACTGAATCAAACAGTAGCATTCAGCAAAATTGCATACTGTAAAGGGTTGAATTAAAATAACATAAAATCTGCAGAGGAAAGATCCATATGCTGAGAATATTACCTTAGCCTGTAGTAATTACCATTGGTTGTAAAAGATTACGTGAACTAAAGAATAGGGTAAATAAATATCTATACTAATTATGAAAAAAAAAACCTTCTTTTATATCTAATGTGGAAGTATTTATGGATTTTTACAAAAATTGTCCTTTGTTTCTTTGAAAATACATTTGCTAATTTCTTTTTACAAGATCAATTAATTATTTGTAGGGACAAAAAAGAAAATTCACCATCTTATTGGTAGTTCTCATACCAAATTTACAAACTATCAAATATGCCCTCTTACTATAACCACTCATGTTCTCCACCAGCTTTTTATGTTCTTTTCTTTTTCTCTACAAAAATCCAGTTAAAAGTGTAAAACATTTCTCACAAACTAATGTGTTAATATATTTTCAAGAATTTGGTCTTAATAAGAAACATTTTAATATATATTTTTTTTCCTTTTATGCAATTATATATGTATATATGCTATATATTTTCACATAGGCCATTGATTTTCGTTTTTATACGGAAAGATCAAAGACGCAAAGCACAAAAGCTAAAATATTTAATATTACTACAGATATGTTTCATATATAATTGAATTTTCCTACATATTGCAGCTTGCTTTTTTTAATTGTCAACATTTTTATCAAATAGTAAGTGAATTTACTAACTTAAATTTGTATTTATATTATCCAATTTATGAAACATGAACTCTCATTTTGAAATTAATTAGAAATTTTGGTATGAGATCAATGCACTCGGGTTGATGATATCTAATTTTCGTAAACACATTTTATTTTAAGCCAAACATATGTGGAATATTGATTTTTTTCCAAATCAAAATTGTCATATAATCATGTGTTTATAACACGTTAAAATAAATATTAATAATCTCAAGAGGCATCTAATGATATATATGTATATATCTTTATATATATATATATACTATTAAGTTCAAAAAGTGTATTTATTAGAATTTTCAAAGATAAAAAAAATGAAAATAACCATAAAATAATGTAGTTCTCATACCAAAATAATGTTGCTTCAATTTTGCCCCACTACATATCACAAAATTAAGTGTAGATTTGTAACTAAATAAAAACTGCACACACATATTGTACATTAATAAAATACCATAAGGGAAAAGGAAAAAAAAAAAAAGAAAACCAAATCGAGGTTGTACTTTTTTTATGTAATTAAATCTGTTAAAAAAGGAAAATCAAAACTCCTTCATTTTTTATCCTTGAAAATCCTAATAAATATACTTATTCAATTTAAAATTCAGTTTTATTTTTTAGGGCAAAATTTTGAAAAAAATGTAATAAAAATATGAGATAACCACCATTTATTAAAAAATAAATAAAATTTTCTTTTATAATAGTATAGATAGATTACCCTCATTCATTAAGTGTTTTTTTAAATTAATTTTATAAAGTATTTATTTAATTATTTTGCATAATATTATTTTAAATCAGCCAATTAACAAATGTGTGGTTAATGATCTACTAAACTTTAATCTAAAATAGATCAATATACAAAAATTGACCAAAATATGTAATTTAAACACACTGATTACTATACATTAATATTTTTTATTTTTTATAGTTATTCACGCATCGCGTATGTGTCGACTGCTAGTAATAAAAATTTAAACGTTGTACATGTATTGTTAAACGACTAAATTATCTAACAATTTAACCCGTTAAAGAAGAAATCATTTGATATTTAATATTTTAACACGTTCGTTCCACTATGTGCAATACCTTTTTTTTTTTAAATAGGTGACAATGAGATTTCGGATCTTTTGTTGGCCTAACTCTAATATCATGTTAAAAAATAGAATAATTATATGGGCTCCCTCCAGTTTATCATAATTATAAATTAATACCATCAAAATTAACGATTGGCTAACAAATACAACCTACAATGAGCTGTCACGAGAGCGTATTTGTTTGACAGCCATCAATTTTAGACGGTGTTTTCACTAATAAGAGGGTATTTATAAGGAATAATTATATCCTCGTTCTTGAGGTTTGGTGTATTTACACGTAAACCCCATGTGGTTTGAAAAATTACATGTGATACCCTTGAGGTTTGTCCCGTTTAACAAATTAAGAGATCCCTTCGTTACTTCAAATTTACCGAATTCGTTGATATTAAAAAAAAATTGAATGAAAATTTATATTTTCCCTCGATTGACTTATTAATGACTTATTGTAGGGCAAACAAATCTTTTATGACTAAACCCTCCTTAGAACGGTGAAGATATACCTCCTCACATGCATTACCGTATTAAAATATATAAAAGTAGTTTGGTCATAAAATTTTTTATCTGGCCTACAATAAGTCAGTATTAGGTCAACCAATGGTAAATATCAATCTTCATTCAGTTTTTTTTGCCAATATCAACAAGTTTGGTAAATTTTGACTAACAGATATATCTACTTATCAAACAGAAACAAACCTCAAGAATACTAGATGTATTTTTACAAATCACAAAAAGTTTATATATAATTACACCAAATTCCAAGAAAAAAATGTATAATTAGTTCTCTCTTATTTATAATTACGACAAATATCGAGAACACCAACAATAGTTTACCTTAAAGAAAACATATCTGGGAAGGTATTAATGGATGGCGAGTGGGAATCCATAGAATGCTGTGTGAGCTGCTTGGTTCACTGTTTCCGAGTGCTGCATGCAGATGCAGATGCGCATGCAGATGCAGTGATTAAAGCAGGGGAGCGTCGTTCCTCGTAAGACAACTGTTCGGTGAGGGCTTCTTTTGATTCCATATGTTCTTGGAACTATGCATATAACAACCTGGCCTCCACATTTCTCACTTCCCTTTTTTTTTTTTTTTTTTTTTTTTTTTTTAATAATTTAGCTGTTTTTTTTCTTTCCTATACGTACCAAAAAAGTAGAAATTTCAGTTGGGGGTATATGTCATATATTTCGATTTAATTATAATTATTATAAAAAAGAATAAAGGAATTGGTGTGGTATCATTTTACTATTAATAAAAGAATATATGTCGTATTCGTATCGAATGTCCAAATGTATTTACTCTCTATATATATAATAAAAGACATTATTTGGAATAATTAAGACTTGTGTTCGTAACTTTATATAGCACGTGTATTCTGATACGAGTAAAGTATGAATTATAGGGATAAATACAATTTACGATATGAGAAATGAGCAAAAAATTTTCATGTGAAAAAATAATTACGTATAGGGATAAGTAACCCATAGGGCATATTAGTTCATATAAATAATTTAGAAAATTTTAAATAATATATAAAAATATAATTCATAATTCAAAATAACATTTGATCAGTTCACCATAAAATTTAATGGAGATTAACATAATAGACTCATTGTTAGACGGACATTTAAACAAAAATAAAAGAGCATTTATAATTTCTCAAATAACGAGAATTTATATCAAATTTTAAGAAATACGACTGTAATTTACTTTAGAAAAAATAAATACTCCAAGCCCAAAAAGTCCATTGCATCCTAAGTGATTCTTAGGTAGCAGCATCTTATGAATAATTTTTGTTTTTTGTTCATACGAGGAATTTAGCATAGAGAAGTAAGTTCGGGTACAAAATCACTAGTTTGTCGGGCCCCGATGGACTTAGTTGCTTTCACGCAATATAGAGACCTGCTGGCTCCAAAACATGGGCTTCTTTTCTGCTTCTCAACAAACCAAAAGCGAATGAATTAAGCGACCATGTAATAAAATTGTCTTTATTCTCTCCCAAAAAGGAAGCAACTTCAACTTGCATCATCCACTCGGATTTTAAGACATATCATAACCATACAAGTCATCGTAACAATGAGGTCTTAGGTTATGGATTTGAGTCTTGTTAAATGTATGGGATCAAGCTTCATGAGTTATGGTGGTCTACAGTTTTTGTCCGTTCTTATTTATGATTTATCGTCGGCAAATCCTACCAGTAAAACCTAGAGTCAAAGATACATTGAGTCAATCTAAATTATAACTCTTTGATGTTGAAATAAAAAATAAAGGTTTGTTCAAGGATAAGACTTGCAGTAATGCGTGCACAACGTGATATATCTGACAATCGAGAGTTTGAATTTTTATAACGGGAAAAATACAAGGACCTCTCTTGTGATATAGGGAATGTTCAAAAAAACTCCTATAAAAATTAAAGTATCAATTACACTCCCTGTGTTATGAAATAAAGTTCAAAAAACCCCATGAGGCCAAAAAAGTGTATTTTGTTGATAATTTTGCCTTTTTCTTTCTCCTTATTATTATATATGTAAATTAAATTAATTAGGATTACTTTTTTTTAAAAAAAAGAAAAAATCTAGTAGCGGCGTCACCGCCACTGCAAAGGAGGGGGATGCCGTCGCCCCTGGACCAGATGTCGAGGGCGAGGGAGGCGATGTTGTCGCCCTCGACATGGCGACCGCATTGGCCTCCACCCCCCTCTGCTGGGGGAGGAAGTGGTGGTGTGGGGGGTGGGGTGTGGTTTATTGTTGATCTTTAATTATAAATTATATTAATAGGTATATTATAAGTAAGTTGGAGATATCAGAGGAGTATTTTAGTTATTGTCTCTAAAAAAAATAAGTTTAAGTTGACCAGGGGGCAGTATGAGTTATTGTTCATAATGTAGGGGTGATTTTTTATATTTAATTTTTGGGGAAAATGCAATTACCCCCTTGTGATATGCAAAATGTGCAAAAAACTCCCTGTGAAAAAAATAAATAGCAATTTACCCCCTGTATTTTAAAAAATAGAGCAAAAAAACCCCCTTTTGTTTGTTGCATTTTGAATAACACAAGGGGGTAAATTACTAATTATTTTTTCAAAGGGGAGTAATTGCTCTTTTTGGTTAACAACAGGGGGGCAAATTGCATTTAACCCTTTAATTTTTCTCATATCACAGGGGGTCAAAATGAATTTAACCCTATTTATAACCGTGGTCGACTTGAACCAGTTATATTAAGATGATGGGAACAATTGTAAGCCGTTGTTGATCTGTGGTGTATTATAAAACCAAAATATAAAGTAATGTTATCAAGTTGGGTTGGGTTGGGTCAACCCGAGTCCAATATTTTAAAACCAAACCCAACTTAGACGTTTGGACCGTCTGATCTGTGGACCAGGCCACAAAATGGCCTAGATGAAATCGAAAAACCTAAAGAGGAAAAAGACTATTTTTTTTTTATGAAAATCGTTCGATCGGTGAACCGTGTGACTCGATACTGAGTTAATTAAAACGAATGATCCACTATCAAATATAAATACAACACAAAATTCCCAATTTTTCTTCTCACATCTCATCGACACACATCTAATAAATTCTCTCCATCCTCTCCCTCTCTCACGAGTCAAAGTAGATGGCGTATGTCCCGACAGAAGGCAAGGTTTGTGATGTTTTTTAGACTTGAAAGAGTTAATTTTCTGATTCGATGAACGGTCTGAATTTAAAGACATTGTCCAAGCCAACCCTGCAAAAACTTATAAATTTAATTTCACACCCTTTTGTGTAACGAGTTGACATGGGTTTGAACTTAGCCCAGACCACAAACACGGGCCTCGAGAACATGATCTATCTTGTCTGGGTCACAGTGATGATGAGTTAACTACGTAATTGCAATAATAATCGTAGTATAGTATAGTACTAGGAATTTGAGGAGTTTTGAGGTTTGCGTGCAAGGCTTGACCCATAGAATATTTTCTCTAAAATTTCATGACATTTGTTGCTTAACCAACACATAAGCTAATAATTGATATGTTATAATCTCAACTACTTTGATGTATACATTTAAAGGATATATAACAACTTAGGTTTGGAGTAGAAATAAAAGAATTTCTTTCTTTATATAACTCTAAACAAATTGACAAATTTAAGGGTGTGAAGGAGGAGAGTTATCATTGCCCAATTTGTAGACGTCTCTTTTTCATGATTTAATTTGACTTTCTCTCAAAATATTCAAAATTTTGCAGACACACGTCGGGGAACCTTTTATTAATAGGGATATAAAAAGAATCAAATCGAGACGATTACATTATTATTTAGACTTACGTTTATTTTTTTTATATTTCAAAATTTGTGTTTGAATTCGATCTAATTGCTCTTGGATACGAGTTCGAATGAGCTTATTAAATACTTTTATCATTTTTTATTAATTTAGTTTAATCAATGAAATTATTGATCTTTTCCAACAAATAAATGTGACGTAATGTCATATGCTATCATCAATGAATCAAACTCAAAATAATTTTTATGGTAAATTACGGGTTAAAGACAATTTGTCCCCCTGTGTTATTGAAAAAGTTCAATTTACCCCCCTGTGAAAAAAATAAAGTGCAGAAAACCCCCTTATGCTTTTAGAAATGATGCAATTTACCGCCTTGACGTGATTGGTACATTTCACGCGCTATTTTTTATTATTTTCAATTTTTAATTTATAAAATTATATTTTTACTCTTATTTTAAAACCGTTAGATCTAATATCATTTTAATGAATGGTTCAGATCTCACCAATATTATTTATAAATATATCAAAATTTTAATATATTTTATATATTTTAAAAATTTCATATATGTTTCATTGTATATATATACATGTATAGAGAGAGAAAGAAACAGAGAACGAACGGGGGAGGAGGGGCTGAAACACGGCGGCTGGGCTAGTGGTTAGAAGGTGGGGGGCGGCGGTTTGACGCAAGGGGTAGGGGTTGCCGGCGCGGCAAGCAAGGGTGGGGGATGGTTTCAGAGGCGGCGATTGGGCTGAGGGAGGTTTTCAGATCTGGGGAGGGGAGGGGGCAACGGCGAATCGTTGGGGGTGGGCTTCGACCGCGGGTGGGTGTGGGGGACAAGGCGTTTCAGTCAGGGGGTGGGGCTGGAGGCTGGGGGCAGCGGCGGGCGAAGGTGGGGAGCGGGGGCAGCGGAGGCTTGCGGCCGCGGGTGGGTTGGGGGAGGAGGGGTTTCAGTCGCGGTTGGGGGTTGTGGGCGGCGTCGGGCGAAGGCGAAGGGCAGAGGTTGGGGCGACGGACGGAATCTGGGGGCGGCGGCGATGAAGGCTGGGGGAGGCGGCGGTGGTATATATAGGGTATATATTTATATATATATATGTTATATAATATATATATATATCATATTTATATATAATAAATAACAATATATATAATATGTAATATCTGGACCGTTGATCATATTTAATCTTAGCCATCCATTTAAAAAAATTTGTATTAAGCATTGGATCGATTGTAAATTAAATCTAATCGTTCAAAATTTAAAATATAAAAAATAATTATTGTTCAAAATGATAAAAATTCGCAGGAGGGGCGCGTGTAATACACCCCTAGCCCTAGGGGGGTAAATTGTATCATTTCTAAAAATATAAGGGGGTTTTTTGCACTTTATTTTTTTCACAAGGGGGTAAATTGAACTTTTTTGATATCACAGTGGGTAAATTGTATTTTACCCGGTAAATTACATTAGTACCTTTTGAGTTTATGCCAAAATACACAAACTCCTCATATTTTTTACAAAATTATAGCGATACCCTCTAAAATTATAAATGAAATTATAATTATACCCCCTATTTAAAGACAAAGTTTACACAAACATCTCCTGAAAAATATTACAGTAACACCTGTTAAGGAGTGTAGCTGTAATTTTTTAAAAAACAAAAAATATTTATATAATTTGATTTAATTTCAAAAATATTAATATAATTTATCTTAATTTTTATGACCAAATGATATAATTTATTGTTTGAACCATTATTATCAACGATTTTGGACATAAAAGTACTTTTTCTTTCTCTTTTGGTTTTCTTTGTACTAGGTTTCGTTTCCTTGCCTTAATCAAGTCCGAGACGGCAGCGTATAGGACACGCAAAAGCCACATTACACACCAGACGGGGCAAGGTCCAAAAGACAGTACAATACGTGGGGCGTTGAGGTTGGAATGATGATTACTTGTTTGGCGGGCCGCCCCGATTTAGGAACTACCTTAATTAATTCTATTTCCAGGATTCCGACCTGACAAATGGCGCTACGGATTGTGACACACTTGTCCCAATCGCTATTCTCCCTCACAGACTTCCATGTTACCCATAAAATAATAAATTTTAGGGTGAAGTATAGCGATCATCCATTAAATTTGATATAATTATAAATATTTTTTTGTTATTTGAAAAATTATAAATACTCCTTTAAAATTTGAAATTTTTAACCAAAACTTTGAAATTATTCATTTTGCCCTTGATCTTTTTTTTTTAAAAAAAAAAATTATAGAAAAATCAGCGGAGACAAATTTAGTATTGTTTCTCTGCGTGGAAACGTAACAAACCTCTCACTGCGCATTTTAATCCAAAAAATTTAGAAAATCTTAAAAACAGTTCAGTTTGTATAAAGACATTTTGGTCAGTTTATCCATAAAAATGTATGAAAATGTGTTATTTGTTATAAGGTTGTATACTAAGGGGATATTTGTAATTTTTGAAACAATGAGGGTGTATCTGAAATTATGCCAAACCTTAGGAAAGGTTGTTGTAATTTACCCTAAATTATATTGACGATGCTGAGGTTATGCTAAATTACACAACACCCTTGTATTTTGTATAATTATAGTTACACCCCCTGAAGGGTGTTAGTGTAATATTTTTTTAGGGGGTATTTGTGTAAGGTTTGCCTTTGAACAGGGATGTAGTTGTAATTACAACTATAATCTCAATGTGTATAACTGTAATTTTACAAAATATAGGAGGTATTTTTATATTTTGACCTAATCTCATGAGGTGTCGATAATTTATCTTAAAATAAATACATATGCTCCCTCAATCTAAAAACCAATTTCACTTGGCTAGCGAAATTGAGGTTCCGTGTTTTTTTTATCTTCAATTGTGCGTTAATATTTCAAAAATTTCTTTATTATGTGTCAAATAAGTAGAGTCGTGATATATGATCTGTATATTATAGGCTTTGGACTTGAGTCTCATTAATATGTAGGAATTAGTCTACTTTAATAATAATTGTTGATCTAAGGGCATGATTGGTATATAGGAATGGAATTGAGTGAGAATGGAATGAAATTAGGAATGGAATAAAAGTAGGAATGGAATGATTTTGGTATACCATTCCTATGTTTGGTATTCCAAAGGAATGAAAAGGAGAATTGAATCAAAACTTTCAAATTACTCATTTATATATTTTTTAATAATGAAACTTAAAAATTAAAATAAAAAACAACTAAGCTACGTCTCATTAATGACATAAGGAATATTATTTTTGAAATATTAAATTAATTATAAATTTATAATATATATATATATTGTTGGACGTTTTCATATATTTAAATTTTTTTAAAAAAATACTTATTATTTGGTAAATGCTTATGCTTATAGTAATATCTGGTAAAATGCCTATAAAGATGTTAATAATTTTATATTATATTTAATAAAATATTTAAGAATTTTTTTTATATTTTACATTTTTATATTTTCTAAAAACCACATATTTAAATATTTTATATTGATATTCATTTATTTTAATGTATTGAAATAATATATAATTTTGTGACTATAAATCTCGCAACTATAATTTTATTAAAAATTATTTTAGCAGTATATAAAAACAAAATCTATTCCCAAACTATTGGGAATAGCTAAAACCATGGGTGAGTGGGGGAATGCCTAATCCCATATTTATGGGAATGGGCATTCCCAAAGGAATGGCTATTGCTATTCCTAAATTATACCAAACATGTGTTTGGAATAAGATTAGGAATGTTCATTCCATTCCAAATGCATTCCCTCATACCAATCATGCCCTAATAGTTATAAATATTTACTATCGATAAATTTGTGTACATTGATTGTTGACAAGTAAAATTTATTGATGTAATTGTAATCCAAACGGTACCGCTAAATTCTATTCATTTTGCAGGATTGGGCTTATAATATTAATTAGAAATATCAATTTTGGTGTTAAAATCACCAAAATTTGCGTGGGAACAAATAGACATTTCTTATTAAAATATAGTTGTTAGGCCAAGTAGCTAGAATGACCTAATGCCACCTCCCATGTCCAGATAAATTATCCAGATTTGTTCTATAATAATCTCGACCATATCAAAATTACGTGTACTATGAATATAAGGAATTATTTAATTTATAGGACGTTTGAATTATTTTTTTTGATTGGTATTGGTAGATGTGGATATATTATTATATCGTGAACTGAACATATGTTGTTATACTGTGCCCTAATATTGTAATAGCAATTAATCACTTTAAAAACATTATTGTACTTTCATATTAATAACTCATCACTTATAAAAAAAAAAAGAAAAAGAAAAAGATAGAAGTAGATGGTAAATTAGGCTAGCTAGAGGCTGGAATAAGGATTTCATCCGACCCAATCACATATAGACTATAGTAAACAAGTTTTTTTTTTTTTTTTAATTTCTTTTGATAAAAATGATATTTATATAATTACGTTCAATAAATTAAGCAATATATTAGTTCGATCAATATATACATTATATATCAAATAAATGAAATTAAATACCCACACATCTTATGCAACGCGAATTCATGATCTCAAACTCATTTATGAAATCTCAACTTCAATCTCTTAGGTTAAGAAATCTGCGAAGATAAATTTTATTGTGTTTGAAAATCAAAAAGAAAATTGTGACAAATGAAATATTGTACCAAATACTAAAAAGAGTACAATTTTTATTCTGCCCATTGATTTTTCTCTTAAAAGTAATATTTGTAAATTTGATAAATTCAATGGTAAAATCTCCACGTAAATCTCCTTTGAATTTCAATTTAAATTTGTATAACGTTAATTCGATGACTCGCACTGTGTAGTTTCAAATTAAACATTATAACCTTGATTTTGGATTTGAAAATTTGAAAGTGGATTTGCTACTTGAATCTCCTTAAAAATTAAATTTGGATATTTATAACATTGATTTGAGGGCTCACGTCTGTAATTACGAACACACCGCTATAATTAGTTGCACACCTTTGACGAACAACTCAATCTCCACCTTGAGCGCCATAAATATTCTTAAACTCGAGTAACTTCATAAGGAGAATTCTCTTAGAACTTATTCTATAACTTCACCTTTCGTATTTATGTGTGTCAAAATGAGTTTTAGGAACCCTTTTTATATAAATAGTTGAAAGGACGAGTTATAATGATCTACTTGAATACTTCTAGGATTATCTCATTTTAATTTATTTGAAAAGGATATATATATATATATATATATTCTGATCCGATTGCCTCACATGACACACTATATCTTTAATAATTATAATTTTTAAAAAGATAGATATCAATATTTCATTCATGTGGCACAACTTTTATTGGCTTGACTACTTGTCTGCAAAACGTGATTTAAATAACCGAGACACCTCAATTTGATACTTATTGACATTTGATTCGATGATAATATATATATATATATATTAAAATATCAATTAAATTTAACAATTTATATTTGATATTAACTTATAATTTAATAACTTATATAATATTTTACACTTTACATCATTCAATTGAGTGTGAAAATTTACTTGTCTACGACATCGTTGATAGTAGACAAGTTCTTATACTACAAAATGAGTTCAGTTTATCATGAATAGATTGTGGCTACTTGAGATCTCGTTTTAGTGAGATAAATGAGAAGAAACGAGATTAATTGAAATGAAAATTTCTTAATGTATGATTAAATGCAGAATAAAAGTATAATAGTGATAGTTGATGTACTTTATAAAAGGTGTCCAGCAAAAACACTAAAAAAAAGATATTATTGATGCGTATTAAAATTCAGCAGCAGCACAAAAGTCGAGAAATTTTTACGAAAATTTCAAGATTGAGAGGGGACTATACTGCGATGAGAGGTTAACATTCCAATACTTAGGTCAGTAATATTCTTACTGATAAAATAAAATGGGAAAACTTGAAATAAGTGAGAATAATGTAAGGTGATATTGTGAAGTGTTGAAGTATGCAAAAGTGAGTTTAGATTAGTTAAAAAATAGAGAGAACCTGTGTGCAAGTAAAGTTACTTAAAAAATGATTGCACATTTTGTCATTTTATAATGGCTTGTGTGTCCATTTTGGGGAATTACATTGAGAGCCGTACGGGTTTTAAAACCTTGAGAAGTGAGCTATCTTCTCCAACAATGCACGTGAAAATCGGATAAGAATTAAAGAAGATATGATCATTTGAATTGCCAGGTCGGCCACATTTTTTGAGAAGTGGTTACCTACTAAGAAAAATTTGAATTCTGGCCGGTCCTTTAGGAATTTGGATCAGATCCTTTAATATGACATAGCCCCACGTGTTGGCCACCTGTACGTTGTGGAGTCCCTGCTATACAATAACTAGGCTTGTTGTACGAGATTTTTCTATGGGTTTGCGAGGTTTTACTAGAAAAGGGGCCTTATGTGTGAATGCCGTACTACGTTTGGCTAAATGAGCTTGGGTTGTAGGGCTATTCTGCTCAAGAGTCCACTCCTTGCTCTTGGGTTTGTAAGATTAATACTTTGGGGGCATCATCAATTATTATTGTGAATGTTCTATATATATATATATAAAATAATTAAAATATAATAATACAAATAACAATTTGTTGTGGATGTATCTAGATTTGAGTAGAAAAGATTAAAATACCCCCTAAAAGTAAATGACTTTTATAGAACGAGGATCTGCAAAGTTTCTATATGGGTTTGGTGCGACCAACCACTCGATTTTTAGCCGTTGATCGCCCGACACTTCATAGGTTAAGATTATGTCATGTGGCCCACTAAGTACATTTGACCTTATAAATACACTAAATCGACTTTATTTAGTAGTACACCATTTATTACTTTTATATCAATATTTAATATTTTCTTCCAACCTCGAACTAATTTAAACATCGAAAAACCTTCTAATCGAATTCGAAAATATTCGATCTGAATTACCTCGGGATAATTTTGATTTTCGACTCGAATCACATTTGAAAAAAAAATTCTCATAAACAAATACAATCTTGATTTTCAAATCCCCATTGGAGTAAAGTTTCCATTTCGTATCATAAAAGAAAAAGAAATACCAAAAGTGGGGTTTTTGGCACTATATGTAATGTTTGAGGCAACACCTTTTCGTGTTAGAAAATGTGACAGGTAAATTAAAGTGGAGGAATGGGAAGAAGGAGAAGAAAGAGGGGACAGGTGTCCCCTTGAGTTGTTATCCGCTGTACCAACCCCAAACATATAAACCAATTAAATTATATTTCTGTATTTTATTTAAAGGGATGAATGGACCTTCCTCCCATTCCCATGCCTACCAAAATTATACGTATTTTAACCTTTCTTTTTCAGTTATACCTCACATCATCCACCTTATACGTGGCGCAATGCTATTACTACATCTTGCCCCAATAAAATCTTTTTGTCGTAACCCCTTAAGGCCTTGTTTGGCAATTCTCTCTTCTCACTTAACCATATACGTGTTTTAGGACATGTGTCACCTTTTATTACACCCAAGCACGCTAATTTATTTGAGGTTGTAATTACATCATGTTTGCCCGAATGGGTTGAAAACGTTTAAATTCTTTCCAAACGAAAATTAGAAATGGCATTGGAAAGACTCACTTGTAGTCATTTGATGTTTAAGTAGATAGAGTATTAAAAATTGTATTTAGGCATAAAGGTTGGATATTTATAAATTTTTTATTATATGATTTCGTAGTAACTTAAGAATGATTGATTGGTAATGGTGAATTCATACATACTCATATTTAGATCATGTCAGGATTCAATCAAAATAATCTGATAAAAAGACATGGATCCTAACTTGTTCGCAGTTTGAATTAGAGTTGGAGTTGATGGGTCTTTTGGCAATGATATTTAGGGCATGTTTACTACTTTGGATGTGATTATGATGTGATAAATTAATGAATGATATTGTTTGGGATAAATGATTGTAGGCTAATATAATATTTTGTTTACTTATTATATAATATGTTTTAGGATTGTAGGTTAATAAAAACCGACTCTAGGGGAAAATTGTAATTTTTTCTACACTTGAGGATATTAAAGTAAATATAATACTTAATAGAAGGGTCATATGAACCAATGCTCTAAATTATAACTTGACCCAATTTTTGGATGAATGATATTCAAATCATGGATTTATCATTCATTATCATGGGATTTTGATTCAAATCAAGGGTTCATATTTTTTCAAGTAAATGTTTGGGAGTGATTGAACTATAAATTAAATGTAATCATGAATGATAAACATACCCTTAATTAGGAGATTAACCCCACGTCACGTCATAGGCAAAACAGAAAATACATGGCCAAACAGCGCCTAAGAAGTATACCCCAAGCTAGTCAACTAAGAGCCAAATTATGTGTGATGGATGGGCATAGGCCTTGAAAGTGGGAAGGTACGAATGCTACGTGTTGGCTGTCCAATATCGCCAGATTTCTATAGGAGAATGCATGAGAAGAACTAAGCTACTACCACAGTATCTGCACAGAGGAACACTCTACTTTGGCTGAGAGAGAGAGAGAGAGAAGAGAGAGAGAGATGAGGCAAGACGCAGCAGTGGTAAGAAAGATTGAAGTGAAGAGCGATGGAGTTGATGATGCATATGATTTGAGCAAGTATGGGTACGCTGAATGTGATGAGATGGATCGTGGGACGTCCAGATTGTTCTCTCTTTTGGCCTCTAAAGATCGTGACTTTCTCCTCTCTCCCTCTGGTGCTCAGGTAACTCTCCTCGTTTTTGCTATAAATCTTCTGTGTAAGTTTAGTTCAAAACCCACAAAAGATTCAATCTTTCTGCTTAATTATTTCTCACTATTTTACTGGAACTCGGAGCTTAGAACTCTCTCTCTCTCTTGTACGTGTGTGGTTAGTTAAATTGAAGATTGGAAAGAAACAGGAATATCTGTATGTGGGTTGTTTCTGGATTCAATTTTGAGTAATTCTAGTAGCGTTTTCTTCTTTGAATCTTAAAAATCCTGCTACAGAAAGAATCACAAGAACATTGTTGTCCTTTTCCAATTTGTTTGCAATTCTCAACATCTGGTAGAAGTTAACAGGTGACCAAACGAGCCCTTCCCTTTGGTGGGTCCGGCGGGTGAGGGAGGCGGCGGGCCGGCCGGGGATCACCCTGAAAAATCACTTTCCAATTGCAGCTGAAATTTGACTTAATTAAGGAGACTCCATACTAAAAGAAAACGTGTTTAATGTTCGCATTCGTACACAGATACACCTGTCTTGTTCAGAGTTTTTAAGGATTTGGAATCAGTTCTTGCACTGTACTGGTCTTCAACACCTTATTCTTTGTAATTGTTCATGTTTGTCTAACTGAGAAGTCGTGTTTTGCCAGGCCCAGTCTTTACTCTTCTGTCTACTTTCTCGGTTGGGTTGGTGGTGATGGAGGAGGCTAATTATAATCGGACTGGATCTTCTATTGCAAATCCTATTGTATCTTCTGTTACAGTTAATATACGCACCCATCCCATGTGTAAAAAATATTTTTCTAAAACAAAATAAATGATATGATTTTCGTACCCGTGATGTTACGAGCATACGTTAAATGTTATAGAAGATGCAATAGGATTTGCGGATCAGTAAATCCAATCCGAGTTACGACTGACTTAGATTGCTTATTTCATGCTTTCTGCGTCGCTTTACTAACTTAATCAGGTAATTAGTCATCTGATTGTAAAGCTGATATGTGTCCTGAGTTTCATGGAAGACAAGATGAAAGACATTGAAGAAACTCCATGTATAATTCAAGACTGCAGGCCAATTAATATTTTTCCGAATTTGATTATTGCACTATTCGAGCTGAAAATTTTGGAAAAATGAAAATTAGATACTGCTTTGTGCTGTTTGTTTTAGCTTTTTGGTTGATTTCCTTAGTTTTTATCCAAGTTTTAGTTGGTCTTCTACCAAACTATACGGAGTCCTGATGATTTCAAGTGCTCGTATTTGAGGCAGGTGAAAATTGCGGATCTCGAAGGCAAAATCGTTGGCATTTACTTCTCTGCTAACTGGTATCAGCCTTGCCATAAGTTCACCCCGGTACTGGCCAATGCTTATGAGCAGCTCAAGAATTCTGATCCGGGCTTTGAGATAGTTTTCGTGTCGTCTGACGAAGACGTCAATGCCTTTGACGACTACCGTTGTTTGATGCCGTGGCTTGCTGTTCCATTTTCTGATTTGGAGTCGAAAAGAGCCTTGAGTCGGAGGTTTGATGTTGAAGGCATACCTTGCTTGATTATTCTGCAACCAAACAATTATAGGGCAGATTCTATAGCTATAGATGGAGTGGATCTCATATATCGCTATGGAGTACAAGCTTATCCGTTTACCAAAGACAGAGTCGAGGAGTTGCTCGAGAAGGAGAAGGACAAGCACGAAAATCAGACTCTCCAAGATTTACTGACAAACCATGAAAGAGATTTTCTCGTCGGTCATAAAATATCAAAACAGGTAGTTAACTTGTGATGTTTTTGCTCTAAAACTGTACGTATATGTTTACGACTGATGAGCAGACGACACTATGAATATTGTTTGCTTGTTGTCTGTTTCAGGTGCCAGTATCTTCATTAATCGGGAAGACAATTGGACTTTATTTCTCAGCTCAATGGTGCTCTCCAGGAGTAAAATTTACACCCAAACTAGCCTCCATCTACCGAAAGATCAACCAAGAATCGAGTCTCAACGGCCATCAGGACTTCGAAATAGTGTTTGTGTCGAGCGACCACGACCAGAAGTCTTTTGACTCGTACTTCCAGACCATGCCGTGGCTGGCACTACCTTACGGTGATCCAAACATCAAAACTCTCACAAAATACTTCGACATACGAGGAATCCCCAGCTTTGTTATTTTAGGCCCCGATGGGAAAACTGTGACTAAACAAGGAAGAAACCTGGTGAACCTGTACCAAGAAAACGCGTATCCGTTTACAGAGGCCAGAGTAGAATTTCTGGAGAGACAAGCCGACGAAGTGGCCAAGAATCTTCCCAAGTCCGAGTTCCATGCTGGGCATCGGCACGAGCTAACATTGGTGTCCGAAGGCACGGGAGGAGGTCCCTTCATATGTTGCGACTGTGAGGAGCAAGGGTCGGGTTGGGCTTATCAGTGCATCGAGTGTGGCTATGAGGTGCATCCCAAGTGTGTGAGAGTCGTCGACATTGGCCCGTAATTGAGTGTGGGAGATAATTGAAGTCTACATCTCAAAGGGGGATTGTTCTTGTATAATATGGCAAAATTGTGTTCTTTTCTTGATGGTGCTGTTCTAATATCTTGGAAAATTCTTACCTAGATCAAGTCTGGTCGAATCTAACCAATCACATGGCAAGTTTGATATACTTGTCGTATAATTACTTTAGGTTTGATCAAATCCGGTCCGGATTAGAATTTTCCCTAATTTCATTTGGGGATCAGTATTAACTTTGTCTCACTTCCATAGTAACTTTGATGTTTTGCATCCCAGTGTGTGTTACTGCTCAGGAAAGGAAAGTGTTCCCCATCAAGAAAGTTGTTGATTGAATTTTTTGTTGTAAATTTTACTAATCTTGTGTCGCATTTGATATATACACATTACGTGTATAAATTATGTTATTTAATTATTTAAGACAAGATTTTATATAGGTGATGTGGATATATTAAATGTGATACATTATGTTATTTAATTATTTAAGACAAGATTTTATATAGGTGATGTGGATATATTAAATGTGATACACTTGCAGTACTAGTCTGCAATAGAAAATGCAGTAGAAAATTCAATAAACAGGTATCTGGAACAAAGAATGTTTTTGTCATGAACTTGTTCCTCTAATTAAGACAAATCACAAGAAATTGAAAGGTTCCAGAAATGAATTTTAAACGTGTATAAATTATATTATTTAATTATTTAAGACAAGATTTTATATACGTGATGTGGATATATACAGGGTAAAATGTTTTTTTGGTTATGTAAAATTAGGATATTATTTGTTTTGGTACCACAGCTTAGGTAGGTGGCTGTTTTAGTCCCATAAAACACGTTTTTCAGCTTTTTTGGTCCCAACAAATTATGTGCAACTTAGGTAGGTGACTATTTTATGGGACTAAAACGTGTTTTATGAGACTAAAACAGTCACCTACCTAAGTTGCACATAATTTGTTGGGACCAAAAAAGCTGAAAAACGTGTTTTATGAGACTAAAACAACAACCTACCTAAATTGTGATACCAAAACAAATAATATCCTAATTTTACATGACCAAAAAAAGCATTTTGCTCATGTGATACACTTGCAATTAATATTAATCTGCAATAGAAAATTCCATAAACAAGTATTTGGAACAAAGAATGTTCTTGTCATGAACTTGTTCCTCTAATTAAGACAAAGCACAAGAAATTGAATGTTTCCAGAAATGAATTAATGTGTAACTGATTCTTAATAATAACTAAAATGAGACAGAAATCTTGAAGCTCATCTTTGATGATGTGGAAAATGCAATTTAATTTTCAATTTCTTTTTAAAATATATTTATTCCCCTAATCATTAAATATAAAAAACAGCTATATGCAATAACATTCATCAACCATATTCAGTTGAACCACTTAATTAAAATCATTAACAATCAACTGAATTCATAATTATACAAAGTAACAAAAGGTTGTGAGATATTGCGATTGAGGCACTCGTCACAACATTATGAAAAATTAGTGACTTTTATTAGTTTTTTAAATTGCGTGAAGTAAATTATGATATCAACAACAAATAAAATAACATATATTAATGGTTAATGATATTGATGGGGACTATATAATAGAAGTACTAAAACAAGACATTTTTACCCCTCTTGAAATTCGAAAATCAATGAACAAGACTAAGCTCACGTGTTTTCTAACCAGGTCGGCCACGGCCCGACTCGACCCGACCGACCCGACAACTAGACATTGTAGCCATTGATGGCTTGCCCATCTAAGGACTCTGGAGCAGACACATGGTACGAAACCCGTACAAATGATTTCTATAAATAGGGATTATCCCCATTTGTAAGGTATGCATTTATTATACTGAAATCAAGCTCTTCGATCCAATTACCTCATTCCATATTCTGACTTAAGTTTAGAAGGGATTTAGTTGGGGATCACTCCAACAAAACTAATTGGGGGTCACCCCACTAATCACATTTATACCTCCTAGTTTATGATTTATATAACAAATCACCTCTATCTTTCATAGTTATGGAAATCATCTCTGATAGTCAAAAAATACGGATAATTTGTGTAATGTTGTCGAGGTTGTTGAGAGATATATGTGCAATTTTTCAAAAACTATGAATAATTTGTGTAAATGATATTAACATTTTTATAGGTGTGTGTAGTTTTTAAAAGACATGAATAATTTGCAAAAACAGGCCACAAATCAGATAGTGGAGATGTAAATATCCCTACATTTAATAAACTAAATAAAATGCCATAGACCAAAGCTTGAAGCAAGAACTACAATTATAAAATGTGTTTCCTTGTCTATGCTCTTTTGAGAAGGGTATCATCCCAAACAACTAAGCAAGAAGAACACGGAAGAAAATACCCAGGGGTAAAGAGACCTAAACCCCAAAGCAAAGCACCTTAAAAAGTATAACCCCTCCCCCCCCCACCCCCACCCCTCCCCTTATTTTTATTCTCTAACATTGAACTGCTTCAAACATTCCTTGTTCAACATCATATTCATATTCATATCCCACAACTCTCATTTTCCCACTCTCAAACACACATTACTCACCAACCCAAAAGAAAGAAATTAAAAAAAAAAAAAGAAAAAGAAAAGAAACTACTCTTTCTCTCTCTCTCTCTCTCTCTCTCTCTCTCTCTCTCTCTCACACACACACACACACACACACACACACACACACACAATCATACTCAAACAAATAAATTTATTTTTCCAAATGGGATTTTGCTTCTCCAAATTCAAGAGAACCAGGGACATCCCCATATCATCAGACTCCCCTCCTCGTCCCTACCACCCACCCCTCACCTCCACCATGCACTGCCACCGCCAAGACCCACCATCCCACGGCCGCCGTCGCCGCCCAGCATCGGGCCGGTCCTCCATAAGCCTTGCGTCGACATAACCACACTCTACGATCTCGACAAAGAACTCGGCAGAGGGCAGTTCGGCATCACTTACCTCTGCACAGAGAAAGCCACCGGATTGAAGTACGCGTGCAAGTCCATTTCAAGAAGAAAGCTGGTGACTGAAAAGGACATACAAGATGTAAGAAGGGAGATCATGATTCTGCAGCACTTGACCGGACAGCCTAACATCGTCGAGTTCAAAGGGGCGTACGAGGACAAGAAAAACCTCTACTTGGTTATGGAGTTGTGCTCCGGCGGCGAGCTCTTCGACCGGATTACGGCCAAGGGAAGCTATTCTGAGAAGGAGGCTGCAAGAATTGGGAGACAGATTGTGAATGTGGTTCATGTTTGTCATTTCATGGGAGTGATGCATAGAGACTTGAAGCCTGAGAATTTCTTGATGGTGAGTAGAGATGACGATTCTCCAATCAAGGCTACCGATTTTGGCCTCTCAGTTTTCATCGAGTCAGGTCAGTTTGCAAAAATTAAATACATGTTTCTTTCGACGAAATATCATTTTTCGTTACAATTAAGTACTAAAAAATTGTGGCAATCCGTAGTTTATGCAAACAAGCTCAAAATATTAAATACAATTAAAAGTTATGGATCAAAATGATTGATGGGTATATATATTGAGTGATTATTTGATTTTAGATGAAATTATTGCTTCCATGTAAAGTATTGGTTGCTGGAAAGATATGATTGTTTAATAGCAACAGTTTCCTGACAAAACTTTTGTGTTGTGCAAGTTAATTAAAACCTATACTCATAGTATATATGATGGTGCAGGCTACATGGGGTAGTGAAACTGTTTTAATTATTTCCATTTAATGGATAAATAGAAATGTTGAAGTTTAGAAAGATCCATTTTCTGTAATAAAAAATGCTATCCATCATATAATATATATTGGTCCTTTTAGTTTAATTTTTTATTTCACCTATCTTGATTTGGAAAGTATACATTAGTTTAATTCTTTTAAGAGAGGTTAATTGTAATAATGTTCTATTTTTTTCTAAATTTAGAAGATGTATATAAAGAAGAGTGGAGAGTAAATAATATGAGGGAATTCTAACATAAATCGGGTTTAATTACACTTGAACCAATTACAAGATAAATATAATACACTTATTATGTAATTTGTGCATAATTTAGAGAGAACAGTAATTCACATGACAAATATATCGCACTTAATATATAATTATTTTGATTTGACCAAACTTGATTTGAATAATAATTTTTCAAGTATGATGATGACTGGTGGGGTATTTTCCTTGTGAAAGGTAGAAAAAGAGGAGCATATGCATGGATGATTGAGGTATTAAGACATTACATAAGAAAACTTTCGTATTGACAGTAACATATATTGGTGATGATTGATAACATATTAGATTTTTTATTTTAAGTTCAGTTGTATTTTTTATTTTATTTAATTTATATAGGTCTTGTGTATAATTTTTTTTAATAAAATATATAATATAATTTTTATACTATAAATGCATATATATATATATATCATATATGAATTGAAATAAAGAGACAGCATGATTCAAAAGAAAAAATTGAGTTGAGAATGAGTTTTGCAGGATAAATATGTGGATGTCACTTTAGGATTAGGTCAAGAGGACCAGGTCAACTGGACAACGACAGGTCAACCTCATTTTTCCTTTTTACTTTGGGGGGTGGGGGGGGGGGGGGGGGGGGGTTTTGGGGCTACCCTGGCAGGTGGACCATTATACGTGATTTTTCAGTTGGATAGTAACGGATATCTAGAAGGTTAAATTTCAACGAATTTTTTTAAAATTTAATATAATTATAAATAATTTTTTATTATTTAAAAAATTATCAATAATTACTTAATCCGTAAAGATATATGAGTTAGTTTACCACGAAAAATGATTGAAAAACCTGATGAAGACTAACAAATTGCCACCTTTCAACATAATATTTAATAATCTTTGGATAAACCCAATAGGATTAAATGCATTTGTGGTCCTGTAACTTAGGTCATTTGATATTTTCGTCCTTTAATTTTTCTTAGGTAATATTTGGTCCTGCATCTTTTTAATTTTCACAATTTCAGTCCTTTTGTTCACCGGAGTTCACTTCCACCGGCGAGAAGGGTGAACTCCGGCAAAAAAAGGATTAAAATTGCAAAAATTAATTAATAAGATGCAGGATCAAAATGCTACTCTAAAAAGTCAAAAGGACAAAAATACTGACAGAAATGGGCCAATAGGAACAAAAATCCTAATTTTAAAATATCACGTGAGAGACACATATATTTTTCTGACGAGAATGGTAAACTCCACCGAAAAAGGACTAAAATCACAAAAATTAAAAAGATACAGGACCAAAATGCTACTCTAGAAAGTTAAAAGACGGAAACACCAAACAACCTAAATTACGAGACTGAAAATGCATTTAAGCCAAACCCAATATGTGAAATCAATATATATACTCTTCTGGAAATATTTGGGCAAGTTTTGATTTTGGAGAAAGCTATGATATCAATTTTGATTTAATGTTATCTAATAAGTTTGACATTTCTAGCAAAGTTGCACAAGATTTGAGCTGTGTTGCAATTTTCTTCGGACAAATATTTTCCAGGAAAAGTTTATAGAGACGTTGTCGGGAGTGCTTATTATGTGGCGCCTGAAGTACTACGAAGAAACTACGGCAAGGAGATTGATGTATGGAGTGCTGGAGTCATTTTGTACATACTTTTAAGTGGATTTCCACCCTTCTGGGCTGGTAAGTTTTTCAACACTAAATTTGACTTGATAAACTCGATAAGAGAAATACGATTTTTGTCATGATTAATTATCATAATAAAAAATAAAAAAAAGTTTGCGGATGATATTACTTAACTACGGCTGGACAATGGGTGTAAACTGCTATTTCGACAAGTCGAATCAAAACATTAATCATAGCTAAAAATCGTTACAAATGTTCTGATCAAGCTCAAATCACTTTCGTTTTTCACATTGATTTTACTTGACTATGGTGATTTACGGTAACTATTAAGCCTTAGTTGTTTATAATTCATTCTTTCGTAGTCACTCTTGCACAAACGCTGCCGGAAAGGGTCATAAACACAACAGAAACCTCTTCAGGAATAGCAAATTCTTACAAATGAGGGGTTCTTGTCAATTTTGTCATAAACTACATGTAAGAATGATGTAAGAATTGTTTGTATTTCAGAGACAGAGAAAGGGATATTTGAGGAAATCTTGAAGGGTCGTGTAGATCTTCAGACCTCTCCCTGGCCTTCTATATCAGCCGGAGCAAAGGATCTCATCAGTAAAATGTTGACAGTTGATCCAAGAAAGAGAATAACTGCTGCCGAAGCTCTTGGTCAGTATGATTTTTTTACTCAGAAGTTAAAATAAATGGATTAAAATCATCCCAAGGTGTATTTTGATTTGTCTGTTTATTACCAGAGCATCCCTGGCTGAAGGAAGATGGCGAAGCATCAGACACACCAATCGACAGTGCTGTTCTAATCAGGATGAAGCAATTCAGGGCGATGAATAAGCTGAAAAAGCTCGCTCTCAAGGTACCGAAATTATCACTGATTATTGATTTTTTTCCAGGGAAAAACGCAACGATATGAATATGGATTAATGCTTGAAAGGTTATTGCTGAAAACCTGTCTGAAGAAGAAATCAAGGGACTGAGACAAATGTTCAACAATATGGATACTGATGGAAGTGGTACTATTACATATGATGAACTCAGGACAGGGTTGTCTAAGCTGGGATCCAGGCTTAGTGAATCTGAAATAAAACAACTGATGGAAGCTGTAAGAATTTCTGCACTCTCTCAACTTACATTGTGTAAAAATTGGATTTATTGCTTGAACGGGGAACGTTCTTTTCTTATCCAGGCCGATGTTGACAAGAACGGGACCATAGACTACATTGAGTTTATTACAGCAACCATGCATCTACATAGACTGGAGAAAGAAGAGAATTTGTACAAGGCTTTTCAGTATTTTGACAAGGATAATAGCGGGTACGTATTTCTTCAACTCTCGTTATATATGAACACGTGATCTTGAACTAAGTTTGTGGGAAAACGGGGATGAACGGTTTCGCTTGTCAGGTTCATTACAAGAGATGAGCTGAGACATGCTATGCAACAATACGGCATGGGGGATGAGGCGACTATCGATGAGGTTCTTGATGATGTCGACACTGACAAAGTAAGCTAATTAAGGGGTGTTTTTGAATAATTTGAATACCATATTCGGACATGAAATGTGATAACCGATAGTTTCTGGTCCGTAGGATGGGAGGATCAATTACGATGAATTCGTGGCTATGATGAAAAAAGGAACGGTCGACTGCGTTGAACAGCTGAGGACAGACTAATAACATGTGCAATATCTCATCAGTTATGTGAGAAAAGACTCGATCGAGCATAAGTCCAAATTTTCACATGATCATGTTTGAACCCTTTTTATTTCCATCAAATAATGTTGGGAGGACGTATGAACCGATATGAAAATTGTATTTGAGTGCTAATGTAAGGTGCAAATTATGTAATGACAGTCTCTTCTTTCTGTCTTAATTATGTGAGTGCTCAGACATATCGTCTTCCATTTTCAACTGTCCATGTTAATCTCAGACATGTCGTCTTCCATTTTCAACCTTCCATGTTAATTTCAGACACGTACTTGTTCATGTTTCATCCTTAACGTGCTCGATGCCAGTAATTTTTGCTCTAGACATTACAAAAAAATATGACATTTAACCATGGTTAAGTGCCATGGTTAATACTAAATAACCGTAGCGAATAGTTATTGACCACGACCACGCAACGGTTGTCGGCCGTGGTTTTTGCGAGGGTGGCTAAAATATTTACCATAACTAAAAGCCATAGTGAATGTTTTTACCACAACTAAAAGCCGTGACAAATAAATTTTTCATGGTGGAAAAACTAGTTTTTGCATCAGTAACCAGACAACATTGTTGAGCCCGAAGTATCACAACGAGCTGTAAGTCATGATCCCAGTGCAGAGCAGATGTAATTGAATTTTCTGTTCCATATTTTTACGTGTACAAAAATTACGTCATTCATTTTATTTCAAAAAATGATTTTGTAGACGTGGTTTGAATAGAATAAAAAATATAATAAACTTTGGAGAAAATTGTGATTTCGGGGAGTCAATTTTAATCTATTGGCAATTTAATTATATAATTTTAAAATTTTCATACATTAAGAAAAAAAAAATGTCCGTCAGGAAGAATGCATGTGATGTGTATGCACCTGAACAACTTAATTGGGTGAACTTGCCTAATTATTGTTATCATCAATGTCTAAATTTTTAAAACTACAAAACAAAAGTAAGATAATAATGATAAATCATAATTCTAATTTCATAAAAATTCTTCCAAAAAAAAGGTGTAATAAAAATTCTTCCAAAAATTCTTTCATGCGAGCCCTAATTAGGGCTCGCATGCATGTTTTATTTATGTACAAGTTTAAAGGCATTTTTATCATGTAATTATACTCCATTTTCGTTTTAGTCCTTTAACTTTTTAATTTTCACGATTTTAGTTCTCCTTTCGTTGGAATTTCTTCAAAGTTGCAGGAAATGTCTAACGTGCGGCTCAAATTTCAGACATTTCCGGTGACATTGAAGAAATTCTGTCGAAAGGAGAACCAAAATCGTAATAATTAAAAAGTTACAGGACTTTTATGAAACTCTAAAAAGATAAAGGATTTAATAAAAATGGATCATAGTTACAGGATAAAGAATGACTTTAATGCTTATGTACATGATGAATAATATCTTTTACATAGAAAAATTCTAACCCGAACCTGGCTCAGCCAAAACTAAACCAATCATATTGTAAGTGCAATGCACTTGCTATGTAATTGGTATACAATTTAAAAAAAGTGATCAATCACACAGCAAGTATACCACACTTGTCTATCATTGATTTGATTGGGCCAGACCTAGTCCAACAAGAATTTTCCATTTTAAATATCATTCATTTCTTTACATGAAAGTTGAAACAACCCATAGCTCATGATTTCAATCATTCTTCTTTCAATGTATTCCCAATGTCTATCACAAACCGATACTTGACATCTCCTCTCTCGAGCCGCTCCATCGCCTTGTTCACATAATTCATCGAGATGATCTCCACGTCAGGCAACACATTGTGCTCCGCCGCAAAATCAATCATCTCCTGTGTCTCTTTCAGCCCCCCGATCATGCTCCCCGCCACCGTCCTCCGCGCCATAATTATCGAAAGCGCCGGCAGCTCAAGCGGCTTCGCCGGCGCCCCCACCATCACCATCTTCCCGTGCGGCTTCAACAAGCTTAACAACGGCTCGATTGGATGATGTGCAGAAACCGTGTCGATAATCCCATCTAAACTCCCGGCAGCCGCCTGCATTTCCTCCGGCTCGCGGCTGACCACAAATGCGTCCGCGCCGACGGTCTCGATGGCTTCCTTTTTCTTGCCGACGGAGGTGCTAATCACAGTTACCTGTGTTCCGAAGGCCTTAGCGAATTTAACAGCCACGTGACCTAGCCCGCCGAGCCCGACAACTCCGATGTGGAGGCCCGGCTTGTCGAGGCCGTAGTATCTCAACGCGCTGTACGTGGTGGTACCGGCGCAGAGTAGAGGAGCACCGACGTGAGGAGGCAAATTTTCCGGCCAGCGGATGATGAAGTGCTCGTCCGCCACCATCATGTTGGAGTAACCGCCGTAAGTCATGGTGCCATCGGTGTCAACGCTGTTGTAAGTGAGGATCTGTTGAGGAGCAACAAAGTTAATTTTCTAGATTAATTCTTGGCATATACATGTCTGAATCTTCCATGGATTTAACACAATAAATTATCAAAAAACAAAAAATTGTTTTTAATTTTTCATTTTAAACTAATATTAATTTTATATAATTTTATGATGCATGTACTTAAATTCTTTTAGATTTTAATATATTATTGAGTTTATAATGACAACAAACTATAAATGAATTCTGATAACATACAAAATAAGAAGAAAAACAGACTAATTCAATATTTTCTAAATAGAATCAAGTTGAAACATATATTAAAATAAAATTTTAAGATTCTTATATTTTTTTTTTTGAGTAAATTGATTAATTATTAATGATGTACATAAAAATGGACTAGCCCAATGAGGCCCAAACGACCAAAAAAAAAGAAAGAGATCCACAATCCCAAAAGAATACAAGGCCCAAATGCCCACTAAGGGGGCTCAATTTGTGCCCTCAAGAAGCTCAGTCCAAGTAAAGCCATCAGAAAGTCTGACAGACCCCCCATAAAATAAGTTGGCCAAAAAAAGTCCAACCGCCCCAAATATGAGAGGGTCCTGAATCAAGAAGATCTCATAGGCCCACAAAAAAGCTTAAGAACTTGAAATCCCATAGCCAAAGTCAAAGCTACTCTCACATGGCGTCCACGGACAACCTAGGTGGCATCCACATAGGATATCTGGAGGTACCCCTCACAGAATAGGATAAGGACTAGCTGCCCCCTCGGGGACACGTGACGCTTCCAAAGAAAAGTACTATAAACCCTAAGGCTTCATTTATTTTAAGGGATGAGATTAAGTCGTGATAGATTAATAATAGATAAAATGTAGGATGAGGTTAAATTATATCACTAATATTTTCATTTAGATAATCTATTTACCTAAATGTAAGTAAACAAGAGATTAGGTTGGATATCCAACCCAATCCTCACAAGTAAACAAGGCCTCAAAGTTTGGACTCCAACTAGAAGAAGACTTCTTCTCAACCACCTTCTCTAAATTCTGGGGGGGGGGGGGGGGGGGGGGCGCAGTGTTCCTCTGCCCACTAGGGACTTTCCATCGAATCTAAAGGGAATGCAGCATTATCTAACAACTTTTAGGCCATGCTCCTCCAAATCCATGATCTTTTTCAACCAACTGAATGTTGCCTATAAATAAAGACATCCTCCAACGGGAGAAGATAAGTTTTTAGCTTCCTATGGCAAATTTTTCTTTAACACTGTAATTTGAGCCTATATTCTCCAATTTTCACCTTCATATGCTACCACCTTAGCTTGAAGGAAAACTTATAATTCGTACTTAAAACTTGATTTCAACATCAATCTCTCATTTATAAATGCAAAACAAGAAATAACACTATTATTTTCACTTTATTATTTTTTTACATTTTACTTCATTATTTTGCACTCTAACTGGATCGAGCACTGTATTTTTTACTCGCATCAATTAATATCTAACAACTACAAATAATTATAAATATTAGATGTTAATTATCAATATTAAATAATTATATATAATCAGGAACTATTATAATATTTTTATTAAAATAGAGTAATATCAAACGAATTTTACCAATACGTGTCACCATACAAAAGATACTAATGCTAGATTCGTCGTACGTACCAGCTGAGGACAATAATTCTCAAGATTGTTTACACATTGATCACATTCTCTGCAGGATCCGACCAAGCACCCGACTCCCACTTTGTCTCCAACCTTGACTTTCCGGACCTTGGACCCGACCCGGGTGACCACTCCGACAATTTCATGCCCGGGCACAAGCGGGTATTTAGAGAAGCCCCAGTCGTTTTTCGCTGCGTGAAGATCCGAATGGCAAATCCCACAATACAAAACCTTGAATTGGACGTCGTGTTCCCGGGTGGTCCGTCTGGAGAACTTGAAAGGAGAGAGAACCCCAGATGGATCTCTCGCCGCCCACCCGAATACCTTCACCGGCCGGTGCTCCATTTCTTCAGAAATCGTGTTTTTCCCCATAAGTAGAAGTGATGAAAGAAGAGTTAAAATCGCTCTGTATATTTCGTGAGCGCAAGGTAGAATGAAGTCTGAGATTAGCGACATTGTTGTCTGAGGTAATGAGGAAGGATTAGTTGATATGAGATGAAAAAACGACAGAATTTATAGATTTATTGAAATTGATTCTCGTTCTACTTTGTTAAGACAACGTAGAAACAATTTGTTACGTGTGGGAGATACAAAGAACTAATTCCTGTAGTAATGACTCACTCTTGTTACCATCCGCAACACGATCCACTTTCTAAAGAAATGAATATTTCTTAGAAGGCTTGGGAACCCACTTCGATATAATCTTTACAGGGGTAAATGCAGTGATATAAAAAATAGCAAACATCCCGTTGTGAAAAAATTATTAGTAAATTACTTCATGTGATTTTAAAATAAAGTAAATCACCCCATGTGATCTTAAAATGAAGTAAATTACCCCTTGTGTTTTTCCTTGATATGGTAATTTGCTTCATTTCTCAAAACACAGGGAGTTAATTTGCTAATTATTTTTTCACAGGGACATTTTTTCTCAATTTTTATATCACAGGGGGCTAAATTGTATTTATGCCAATCTTTGTGTTGGATTTTGATTGAATTTTTTATTTTAAATTCTGTTATGATTTTTGTTTTATTTAATAAATGAAACTTGAACCAAAAACTTTTGTTGGATAAGTTTTTAAGTTCAACTAGAGTTTGATTCGATTAGGGCAAAATTAATAAAACATGCTTAAAATTATTAAACTATTTAAGCTCGATTCATATTTGATCGAGTTAAAGTCATTTGAGCTCGATTAGAGCAATAATCAAATCAAATTCTAACTCAATTTTTCAAGCTTGAAATTAATTCAAAAAAATTTAAATAATAATATGTTCAGTTCGACTCGAATCATTTACAACCCTATATCCAACCAAATCAAGATAGTGTAATATTCATTCGTTCGTCATCATTTAAAACATTTCCATATTTATATATCTACCAGAGTAAAAGAGGGCAAAAATTCTTTTAGTCCCCGATATTTGATTCGACTTCAAAATAATACTTGTCTTTTCAACTCACTTTAAATTAATCCCTTCACTGACTAATTTTTTCATATTACCCCTATGAACCTTTCTGTTTTTTACAGAAATAGTGCGTCATTTTTCATTTTTATCACAATTTGATCTCTCGTACATAAACTTAAAAAATAATAATTATTTTAATTGGAAGGATTTATCTTTGTACAATTATTAAGATGTTTGTGCTATTTAATTTTAAATTTTTGAAACTAATTAACGTTTTAAATATATGTGTTAATTGGATAGTTAAAAAATACTAAAAAAGTAGGAGAAAGTTATGAGAATTTTTTTTGGAAAAAAGAGCGAGAGAAGAAAAAAAAAAGTTGAGAAGAAAGAAAATACAAATTAATAAAATAATTTAACAATTATAAAATAGAAAAAAGTTTTGAAGATAAAAAAAAATAGTGATCTTCAATTTATATAAAAGTGTAGATAATAATTTGATTAATGACATATCAACATAATCATCGTGAATTTTATTGAACTTATTGAATTTTCTTAACAAAAGAATGTAAATAAGGAGTTTTTTTATATACCCCATCCTTCAACATTTTCACTGACATATTTGTTTTCCTATTTATGCTATAATTTTAGAAGTTTTTTGTTTAAATATTTTTCCTCTATTTTTTATCCAAACTTTTTTCCTCCAACTTATTTATTCAAATGTTTTTTATTTGAAAAATTCAATAAGTTCATTAAATTCATAATAATTATGTTACTATATCTTTAATCAAGTTATTATCTGAATAATTGACAAACGAGAAATTATTCCAACTAAAACGGTTATATTTTTCTAAGTTTAAAAATAGAAGGAGCAAATTGTAATTACAAATAAAAAGTGAATTGCAAGTAATTTTATGTAAAAAGGAAAAAAAGAAGAGTTTCATAAGGATAATATGGAAAAGTCAATTATTAGAGGAATTAATTTGAAGTGGGTGAAAAAAAAATGAACTATTTTGAATTAAAATAAAAAATAGAGGATTAAAATGAATTTTACCTGTTAAAGAAATTATAAGAATATGGTTGTCAGTGTTCTTGCAGAACCAAGTGCTGACTAATGATCAATGCAAAGAACACAATAGTTTTAAAGCATTAAACACTACCAATGAAGTCTTAGATTAAAGTTAAAATTTTACGAACAAATTTGAAATTATAGGTTCGAGTCTACCACACGTATGAATATTTATCTCACTTTATATGAGTTTATTATAATTTATTCATTGTTCTTAGTTATAGATGTATTGATTGAATCAATATTGCTCAGTTTAATAAAATATTGATATGTAATCATTAAATAATAATAATAATAATAATAATAATAATAATAATAATAATAATAATAATAAGCCCTTAGTCAGATATTTGTTAGAGAATATGCATGGGCCACGAAAATTACAACACCACCTAGAGATATTTGAAATAATATTATATACGTAAAAATATGTATGCTATTTAAATTGAGTTGAGATATAATAATTGTACGGTCTAAAAATTAGATATTACTAGAAATTGTTGCACGCAGTACCTGTGCGCATAACTTTTAGTAATGCCTTTTATTTTATTGAAACTCATAATTTATTCCTATATATTAAAATTTATCACTTCTTTACAACCTCATATACAAAACCTCTTTGATAAATTTTTTCTAATGCATTAATTATCAATACATATTTTTATTTAAATTAATTTAACAATTAAAACTTTGTATAGTATATGGTATATTGATAGTAATTATTATGTATACATGCAACACAAATACCAATTAATATGTTATCTCTATTTCAATTAACAATAAACTTAAACAAAATGAGAGTAAATTTAATTTTTGAATACATGTAATTGCATTGAATTATTTTCTAAAGGGACTTAATCGGATAGTTAATTCAATTACATGAGTTAGGAAGTTGATGGGCATTTTTGGTATTATAATAATTTAGTGTAGTGGTATAAAAACTACTACTTTGTGTCTATAAGATCCCTTCTCTTTATAATAGTACAAATATCTATACTATCTATGCTATACTATTATATCAAGGGAGGCCACCTCTTGGTGTCTCTCCCAAATTAGGTCTGTCAATTTATTGTTTAATTATTAATTTATTTAATATTTTATTACTATTTTTCTCTTTTATCAATTTATTATTTTTCTCCCACTGTTCAACTTCCCATTTTCTCTCTTATCAACTTCCTCATCCCTTTTTCTACTCTCATTTTCTTTCATTAATTTCTTTTTTTTTATATATTTTTAATATTTTAGAATCTAATTAATCTATTTTTCAAAAAATAAATATTTTATATCTATACTATATATTGGAGAGCACCTCTCTCATTTTTAATCTATTTTTTTTACATTTAATTTTTTTTCATCTAACTTTCCACACCAATTATTTTTCATCTAAATTCCCACTCTCCCATTATTTCTTTTTTTTTTTATTTATTGTCATTCATCTTTTGTCCATTTTTTTAAAAAATTTAATACTAAATTATTATTTAATATATACTTTATTAAGTAATAAAATTTTATAATAAATATTTTATTTTAAATAATATTTATAGAAGTTGCACACACATGCGCCAAACTTATTAGTAATTATTATGTTTTAAATTAATTGCTTTGATTAGACTAAATTGAGTAATTTTTTGTAACATTTGACCACCCATATCTCGTACTTAACCTAACCCAATTCTAATGGACCTGGCCTAATCCGTTTTGGACCTATGTACATAGTCTTGGTTTTGCACGCAATTCGACCTAAATTCAATTCAATCCACCCATTTAATTGCCACCTAGATAAAAAGGATAAAAGGTTATTTAATGACCTTCAGCATGGATTAAGAGAAAAAAAAGTACCATTGTCATTTAGTTTTTTTTTTTTAATTTTATATTAGGTAAAATTAAAAAAAAAATAAATTATATTGACATCCTTCGATATAGATGTAATTATGCAAACTCTTACTTTTTTTTGTAAAATTATAAATACATGTCATATTCAGTGATAAAATTTTATTCAAAATAACCCATAAGGTACATTAAACCAACATCCTTAGGGGTGTGCTTCTAGTCTTATAAAGGATAGTGGGTGCATTATAATTAAACTTAATCTCAATATAATTTATCCATTAAAAACATGGTTAAGTTTAAGAATTGACTTAATGATCAATTAGGTGTTGTTTACATGAAGTGGACTATTTAAATTGTTCAATCCAACCTAAACTCAAGTGTCAAATCCAATTTAGACAAAATGGTAAAATTATCGTCTTGTCGAAATTTTTATTTTAGAACTTCCTTTGCATTTATGCGTGTGGGGTTAAAAAGGTAAAATGCCAACTATTCTACATATAATAAGTTGAAATAAATATAAGATTATTGAGAATCCAGACATACAATCAAATTAAATAAATTACCTCCAATTAATCTTGAATCTTTTTAATCACAAATTTAATATCGATTTATCCTATCAGTCAAATAATTCATACTTAGGCCATGTTTACTGGGCCATATTGTATCAGGAGCTATTATGGTACAACCATACTATATGATGTATTGTCCTTTACAAAATAATATGATATTTTGTTTACTATGTACAAGTTATACGGGTACTTCACCTCATATTAAAACAACCGGACATTTACTATCCGCCACTACAATACAATCCGCCGGATCAATTACCAATTTGCCCTCATCACATGGCCCCATCACATCGCTCATGTCAGCACTATTAAATGCCCTCATTAATGCCAAACCACACTTCCTAAGCAAGGTATCTTGCTTGTGTGATGAGCGTTTACTAACTCGGATATGCACAATCCAAGTTAGTAAATACCTTTAACCATCAAATCTCCTCAAATGGCGCGCCCATCTACCTCTTTGTCGGGCCATTAATTGTCAATTGGCTAAAATTCCCGCGCTCCAATCAAGGCGTTTTGGTTTGCGCCTCCACCTGGTTGCTTGCTTATACTCCAGGAGTTTCGTGGACAAAGTACAAGCTCCCTCACAAATGCATGGTAGATTCCACTCGTTTTGTTTGCCTCCAAAAGTGTGTCTCCTTTTCTGATGCATTTCACTAATTAATGCGCAAGAATGTCTTGAAGTTGGGCCTATAAATACATGGGCCATCGCATTCTTTGCTCAGACATGCACCACCTGAAGAAAACTACTGCTCGTAGTTCTACTTCTGTTTTTCTCTCTCAAATCACGCGACAACAGTGAGCATGTGGCCAGACGGGTTTTACTATCAGTCCCAGATATTCTACAATAGCCGATGGACCTGTGAGATGGAGCACACCTTCGTCGACAGCTTGGTTGAGCACAGCAGGTCCGGGTTATTTCACCCAGACCAGCCAAGCATTCATGTTGTCATGTGTTCTTTGTACGACGTCAACAAGAAGTATGGAACGAAGGTGGTGTATGAGCACAAACACGTGTTGAACGCCTCCGAGAGTGATACCACCTGTTCCGTTGGGTGGTTAACACGGAGGGAGTCATTTGGAACGCACAGCTAGGGTTTGTCACCAGACTAGATCATGTCTGGCAGAGTCTATGTAAGGTATGTATGGTCTTGGGCCCTTTCTTAATGTTGTATTTCGTTTATCTATATCATCAATTGATATTTGGCTACTCTAACATGACCATATTACTACGCATGTCCCTGGACTAACTATGAAACTTCGATCACACAGCAAAACAAGCGTGCCAAGTGCTATTACAATACTTATGAGGACCTATGGGAGCAACTTTGCATACTGTTTGACCCTCGATCGAACGACCAAAATGAAGTTATTGATGCGGATTGTTTTGATCTGAACGTGGCCGCACCTCAAGAGGTTGGGTGCTCCGTCCTCCACCGCGACATGTTGAAGCAGTGGGTGGTGCACCCAATCATGAAGATGAACTAGCGCCTCATGGTCCCAATAATGAACCAGTACCTGTATGTTTGCATGCTGCACAAGCGCCTGATGCACCACAAGCTGAACCAGCACCTGATATGTACAACAATGAACCAGCACATGATGCTATGCATGCTGTACAAGCACCTCATGCTCCACTGCATGCACAAGCACATGATGGTCCACAAGCTGAACCTGTTCCAGATGATGTAGGTTCGCCTAAACAAGTGATGTACCTAAGTGACAGTTCGTCTGAATCGTCGTCAATATGGAGGGCTTTGCATGAATACTATGGTTCCGACAACGATGCGGATTTTGTTCTTCCCTCACCAGGTGTGCCACTGTGGAAGGGGGCAAAGTATTCACATCATTCCCCTGCTAGTCGGAAATCCGGCGGTTGTTCAAGCTCAATAGCGTCGAATCCAACCCCAATAAAGAAAAAGGAGTGGATGCAGGAAGTTATATCCACGTGTGGAGGTCTAGGCCGTTAGGTGTTACGGTTGTTGGGGTTCATGTGTGGTTGTGTTTTTATGCACTCTGTTGTCGTGTTTAATGTTTGTGTAATGCTTGGACGCCCAAACTTTTTGTCATAGGATGTTATGTACGTGCATGTTTTTTATGTTTTAGGAGTATGTCTGGTATGTGTTAGTAATCTGCGTCAGTTAGGTTTTATAAGTAGGTCATGGGGTATTAGCTCCAGCTTTTTTTGCAAGCACCTTTATATCGGTAATATGGATGTTTTGGTAAGTTAATTTGTGTGTTATAATCCCTGCATGCATACTCAATAACCTACTTCTGAATAATGGGTAGAATACAACTATCTTCACACATTTCATTCCTATCAAAGTAGATGTGTTAACCATTTTACACGGATTCGGTATTAATACGCAGACTTCAGCGTTAATGGCATTTTTTTAGGACTGTAAACCAAACAACAAACTTAGATATTAATACGCGATTAGCTTCACTTAAGTGGGCCTATATTATGAGATAACCATATTTTGCTAAATCATATACGTGCATGAGTGAGAAGATTACACCAACGATTAAAGCGCCTCGTGCAGGGCGAAGAGGCTCATTTATTCGAAGCCGTCGGATCATCATCATTAGGGAATCGAATCGCGTGCAAGTGAAACGTCACTATGCACGAAAAGAGGCGTCCTTCCCTCTGCGTCGCTTATAAAGCTGGACGCCCCTCTGTTCATGAATTGAGGCGTTTTTCCATTTCCCCTTTCTCTCCAGAATCCTCTTCGTTTCCCTCAAAACCCTTTACATCGTTTTGTTTATCCAGAACCCTCTCCTATACAAAACCACCGCGCAACTAGAAATGGGTAACAAACGCTGAGCACCACCACAGTCCAAGTTTTTCTACACAAAAAGGTGGACAAAAACGTCTGGACGATGCCTACATCGACTCGCTGGTACTAATTAATGGCACAACGAGGACATAGACAACTTTCTTTTGAAACCCAGGATTACGATGCGATCTTATTTGGGAGGCGCGTTGTTAACGGGATGTCCAGAATACAGTACGGATTTGATTTCTATAGGGGCATATTGGAGCTCTAGCATTTGAGGTACAAAACATTTTCCCAGATTCTGCGTAGCCCGGATTTCTACTGGAACTCACAGACGAATCGAATTCTCGCCCAACTTGATGATTGGAAGCGTCTTTGGCGGGTATACCACTTCCTGAGATTTTTTAACTAGTAAAACTTTGGTTTTTCTGTGCATTTCGATTGTTTAACTTTGTGTGTTCTCATGTCAAGGAGAACAATTTTTGCCAAAGCCTACTGGTGGCTTGGTGAGGGCCAGTGGTGGAGCCTGAGGACTATATTCAAGGAAGATAGCGTTCAAACATCCCCGACTGTGAAAAGGCCCCCCTTTGGCCTTATTGATGATGGAGGTCCCGATGATGGCTCTGAGGAAGAAGAGCCCGACTATCAGTTTTATGGGGTATAAACCATGCAAGGGAAAAGGCAAAGTGGTGGTAAAAATCGAATCCGACTAATGAAGGCTATTGGTGGTGGAGTCTGTCTGCGGGGGAATGATGTTTTTGGATGAACTGTTTTTTATGAAGGCCAGTGGTTTTTGATGAAGGCCATTGTTTGTTTTATGAACTGTTTATGATGTTTTATTGGCTTGTGTTTTGGTGGTTTAAAATCAATGTTTTGTTTAGACAGCTTCACTTAAGTTTTATGTGCTAGTATGCACATTTCCCTTACGTTTTATCTATTCCTTAGACTGTGAAGCTATATATATTTTATCAAAATGAATGTGTTAGATGGTATGCAGGTAGTTGTCAGCAATGTGCACGTTATTTGGAGTGTTGCTCAGGATCCGAAATGTGTGTGTTCATGAATTTATTTGGTTATATTCAACGTGCTTGTGGAGTCAATAAAAAAACATTGCTAAATCATAGAAATCATAAAGCTGAAGTCTGGGAGGTCCTAAGCATAGATAAATAAAATCTGAAGTTCACGAGGTCCTAGACATAGAGAAACATAGATAAACAATAATACTGGTTTACATCTTGCGATCAAATTCGTCCATTCAGCATAAGTCAGGCCCATTTCTCCCTTGAAGGTTGCGGCAGTGAGAAGAACAACTCCATGTCCTTTGGGCAGTTCACCAGACGGGTTACAAGCATGAGTTGTTCGTTCTCATCAATGTCTGTCAGTTCACGGACAGCAGCCAATACATTAGCACGGACATCTGGATCCCCAAATTCACCTTCCAACACCCTGACGAGTTTCCCCATTCGCATGTTTGAAGAATCACAGAAAGTGGAGACAATGTTAACTAACTGCGGGAGCTCTGTTAGTGGGTCCTCCATCCTACGCTTCCGTGATGAGCCATCAGTACGCTTGGTTGCACTAGACGAATTTCGGGTGAGATCAGCAGTCACATTATATGAAAAGGGGGTCTCTTCATCAATACCTGCAAAACCAGTATCTGGATTCCATTCACCAGTAGGGGCATGGCAATCATCCTCTGGATCAACAGCAGGCTGACGTATGGCGGTCTCTTCACGATGCCAATCGGTGCCCCTCTCATCGTTGGCACGGTCCTTGCCAAAGATTTCTTGCCATGCCGGAAAGTGTAGAAATGACTTATAACGCATTGTCTTTACATTGGGATCAATCTGATATCACATCCATCACAGCTGAAAAATACAGACGTCGAATGTTATAATATATAACATTTGTGGCAGTTTATTGTGGTTAATATAATGAAAACTTGGCCAGTACCTTAACATACGTGTCCCAGACGTCCTTGTCTTTTTCATCGACCGTCACCATGCATTTGGCCTCATCCGAGCCGAATCCACTTTTCGACAGCATCCCAATAAGTGATGAATATTTTCTTTTCCACACCTATATTTTTGACGTGATATGTGGCTCTGCTTTGATGTCACAATTCGGAATAGCACGTGCTAAACATGCTTCCAATTGGCTAAGATATCCATTGCGGAAGTTGTTATCACACTTCCACCCGCTAGCCACAATATTTTTCAATCCATTTATGAGGGCCTCATCCTCACGTTGAGACCATGTTAGCCTCGGTGCGCCTTTATCTTTATCTGAAGGTCGTCGGCATTGACGGCTACTCCCCTCATCATCAGGGCAGTTCATTGTGCAGCTTCCCTAATATGACTACGCCAACCAACAATAGCCTACAAAAGCATAGAAAAAGTAAGGTACGGAACAATGATGGACTATAACTTATTAAGAAAACCAATGATAAACATCGTATTAATCATATGATTAATAAAAAACATGGGAATACTGGGTAAACATAGGTAAAAAAGAATTAAAACTACGACAATCCGCCAGTATAAACAATGGAAGTATAACAGCATCACTGACGTTAAAACTTCACATTACATGGCAATTAGGGCAATGAAAACAACAATCCATAAACGCGTAATACAATCCCTTAACAGCTAAACTCAAATGGTGGAAAACATTAATGTTGCGTGCCACGTTGTTGCCATTCAATATACATTGAAGTTGCCAACTCATCTCTCCAGCAGGACCAAGCGGGTTAGGTTCTATTGTCAAAACAACATCCACGCCGTTATCACCGGCATTAACATATCGCACATCTAAAATCTCGTGCTCTAAGGGATTGTTGGGCATCTCAGAACGGATGAAATTATGCAGCAGAAAACAAGCGAGTATAATCTTATTTTGAATGTGGTGTGATAAAAAGATGGGCTCCTCAAAATTCCCCATCGGACTTTCAAAAGTCCGAAGGTTCGCTCAATTATGTTCCTGGAGGATGAGTGTCTCAAATTAAACAGTTCCTCCCGGTTTTGGGGGCTAGCCGTGCCGCGATCCTACTCGCGCAGGTGATAACGCACACCTCGGTAGGGTGTCAAGAATCCATCAGCGTTAGAGTAATCGTTATCACATAAGTAATAGTTTCCTGCAACAATATCATCATAAAAGTATGATATAACAAGTCATTGTCTTCCATAACTTAATGTGAATGACGTGCTATGCATGAAGCAAAGAAATGATTATTACCGTTGGGATTCGTAAGCCGTTCGGCATGGTCACCGCGTCTCGAAGGACACGACTGTCTGCAACACTCCCTTTTCCATCTTGTTAGAACGTAGATGAATTGCATATTTGGATTACAGACGCCTAGCACATGCACAGCTATATGCCCTTTCCTGGTTCGATACCGGCCCTTATCTTGTTCAGCCACACGCACATCAATGAAGGTTCCATCTAACGCACCAAGACATCCCTGCATCCATGACATGTTTAAATGTCGGGAAGATATATTAATAAAAATATGAGTGAGAAGCCATTGCCTTGACCTAATAAATTAGGACTTACCTTAAACCATTTCCACTGTGTATCGGTGTTGTTTTCCGTTATCGGCAGTGGACGTGCAATAAGGATGTGATGCAACATAATGACAGCGTTCAACACTAAATGGAAGTGCTTGCTTACCGTCTGCCCGGATCTTAAGAAGTCATGCTTCACAACATAATTCTTTTTGTGATGGGATATTATGCTAAGGAAGATAGCCACTTGTTCTAGGATATTAACAAACTTGGTGTCTGTTAGGCCCCTCGAGTGTTCTAGCAAATAACATAGACGCCCGAAAGTGTTACGGTCCATACGGAGATTCCTAAGACACGTAATGTCGTTGAACGCAACCAACCTACCTTGGTGTCTAACTTGCTCAGGGACTCTAGAGTTAATAGTGTACCGCCGTGCTCTAATGCATCGTTCCGAAAAAGTTATACCTTTGACAAAAGCCAGGATGTACACAAATAATGCTAGAGCAACAACAATGTCCGCCAGTATATGTTGGACGGCAATCAGAGCACAGATTCTGCGTAGTCTCGCCATCTATACAAACACATTATATGCTGATTTCATAGCATGATTTAAGCTTGATTCATTACCATCGTGTTTTATACTGGGGAAAAACATAAAAAGGGTCAATACAACGGCGAATATAAATAACAATGGGTCATAATCCGCCGAGCACATATAATGAATCATACTGCATCATAAAACATACTTAATCGACCGGAAACACTGTGTCACCAAAACGTGGTAATTTCTAGGATTTTTTTTTAGCCACAATAGATGGGTTGAAAAGCATGAACTGAAAACAGCCAAATCATGAATGGAAATTCACTGAATAAGCATATCAAAGAAAATACCCATAAACAATCCCGGGTCGGAACCCATAAACAATGGCTACTCTAAGTAAAAAAAAAATTACAGCATCACCTGCTCGCAGCTCGTCCATAGGTATGGCCCCAAACTCTTTAGCCTGCAACGAAGCACACTTCTAACATGCAAATAAGAACATTGCTAGCACATACAAGGAACAACGGCGATGGTAGAGGAAATAAACGGCAGTGCATTTGGCCTACCTTCAAGCGCAGTTCAAAGAGCCTGAGGACTTTGAAATGCGAAGCTTCGGTGGTGTGTGATTGAAGAAGGGCAGCTCAAATTGCAGGAGTAAATGCCATCTACCACTAACATGGGATTTAATTCGATCCAATAATTACAATCAAAATAGAGGACCGACATGTAATTGTAGGATCTCAGATCAGGGGCGAAATTGGTATGAAAAGTTAGTGGAGAATTTTGTGGATCCCACATATTGTTAGTATGGGACGAAAATCCAAGATCTGAATGTGGCGTTTTGTAGGCATTAGTAGCGGGCCGACTGGAACAGTAGCGGGCCGCTCGTATTAATAATAAACAGCTGATTAAGCCACATTAGCCTAGATATCCAGGCTAATATGACCTAGTAAACATGGTGTATATTAAGTTTTCATGGCAAAAATTGAAGTTTTAGTACTACTTTAAGGATTCATAGTACGGATTCCACTTATTATTAGTGCAAGCTGCATTGATCAGGATGTCGGCAGCTTGCCTTATTAAATAATGGTTTTTGTTGTACAAATTATAATATAATCCTCACATTGATGGACTGTACAAAGTGGCAACAATTAATAACTACAACACTAAAAAAAAAAAAAAAGGCTGTACAGAACATATAATTGTACTAATTAATACCTAGTCCACAACTGTCTTATGTTCTTTGGTTCCTAAAATAATTTAGAAAACACCTTTCACATGTTCCATAAGATAATAAAAAAAGCCCTCTCACATGTTAGGTCTTTCTTGGGTTGCTAAAATAACTGGAAGTAGCACGTCAAGTTTAGGTTTGTTGGCAAAGTTGAAATCTCACTGTTAAAAAGTTAGGTTCGAATTTTACTAATGTGTGAACATTGATCTATTTTAATCGTAATTATTAATTAATTATATATATTTAATATTAATAATTCATGTATGTTAATGTAAATGATTTAAATTCAAAATTATAATTGCAACCGACTCTTAAAAAAAATAAATTAGTTAGATATAATTTGTCATGTATTTCAGTTATGACTAATATTATGGAGACGTCTATTGAAATAACGGTCCATGATCGTTGCACGACTAATGAAATATGTATTATCTTTTATGATTTTTCACTTTTAACTACAAGTCTTAATCATAATAAACTTTCATACTTTGTGTTTGAAATAACTACAATCCATTTCCGCCGTTGTTGTGACATTAAAATATCATGAGAGATGATTCTCCAAAGTATTAAACTTACGGATAAATAAAAGATAATCTTGAAAATATAACTAATGTGAGCTAAAAATTGTTTGTTGAGTGTGTTCAAACTTGAGTTTTTTGGGGTTGATTTTTACAAGTCTTGAAACGGGAACCCGTAAAAAATACATTAGCACTTCGACATTCAAGACAGTAAGCAGTTGTAAGAAATTGAAATTGAATAAGATAAATGTAATGTGGAATAATAACATAGTTTGACGATGCTTAGAATATTTAGTGCTCCGTGTGTATAAGTATTGCAAAGTTGGTTTATCTTTCACTAGGGAGGAGAGGCCTATTTTTATAGCCTCAGTTCTCTGCAGATTGATGAAGTGCAGTCTCTTTGGGACTTGGGCCTATGGTTGCGGACAGTAGGCTCTAGCGTATTCTGAGGACATCTTGGGCGTGTTGACAGTTGGGGATTTTATCCCCAAGGGGATAAGCCTTCTTACCAGAATTGCTCCACTAGAATCCTAAGGGGTAGTTACAATAAACTTGCCTAGATCCTCAGATCTCATCAGCGGATACGTGGCCATCATTCCTCTGAGCCGTCTGAATAGCCCCTTGCCATTTGAGTTTGAGTGCATGTTGGCGCATAGTTAGTTGTTAAATCATTTTCTCCTTTGAGCTCAAGGATAGATATTCAGACCTATTCCAGAAGCCTTATGTTTTCTAACGGTTGTTTTTAGGGCCCTAGGCTCGAAGCCTTCCCCTTTGGCCACGTGCATTCTTGGGCCTACTTTATCTTGTTCGAGCTAGACTCCTTTTTGGATTGGGCGAATTTTTTGGATCTTCAATAAAATTATATATTTTCTTTAAAAAAATCATGGATAATGGTGCTATCTACCGATACTTCTCCAAGTTCGATGACCAAATACTCTAATAAATTTTAAAAAAATGAATAATATTATAAGCATTAATATTTAAAATTTACCAACGCCAAATTAACTGTCAAGAAATAGATATAATAAGTTAGTAATAGAAGATTAAATAATATGTTTAAGAAAAGAATTAGGCATGATTATTGATCTTTAGTTAGTTTAGTTTAGTTGTAATGTTTTATTTTATGATCAATTAGTTTAATCTTTGTTTATTTAAAAAAAAATTAGGATAATTACACCTCCACTTATAAGGTTTGTACTTTGGTGTAATTGCACGTCGATCCTATATGATTCGAAAAGTTACATCTATGATGAACGAGATTTACATCCGTCTAAAAAATAGGTTCCTTCATTAGTTAAAATTAATCAAATTTATTGGTATTAATAAAAAAACTATAAAAATTCATATTTACCATCGATTAACTTACTATTAACTTATCTCAGGTCAAATAAATCTTTTTGGACTAAACTACCATTGTAAGGATAAAGATATACTTCCTCATATGCTACGTGAGAAGATGTATGGGAGTAGTTTGTTCAGAAAAAAATTTGTTTGACCTGCAACAATTACTAATAAATCAATATATCGGGAATAAATATGAATTTTCATTCAGTTTCTGTTAATATCAATAAATTCAATGATTTTTGGCTACTAAAGATACCTATTTGTTGGATCGAAACAAACTTCAAAGGTACTAAATGGTATTTTCAAATCACATAAATTTACATATGATTACACCAAATCTCAGGATAAACATTGCAATTATCCCAAAAAAATTCTTTGTTCCCTTTGCCCCTATCTTTTAAGGCCCCAATTACTTTGTGCTGGTCATGTATTAATTATCTATATTTACTTAGACTATTTGATTGAATAATTTAATCCCACCTAAATAATTGATACGGAATCCTTGAATCAAAAATAGGTCTTCATAATGTAGGTAAATATTTTATACAATTATTTTACTTATACAATTTTCATAATGAAAGACAAATGGAACCTAAATGAATTCGCAGGAAGCATCCAGACTAGTGGTTGGAGTCAAAACGCAGCATATCATTTCATGTATATTTTTCTACGTCCCATCAAATTTATACTTTATTCGTTTCTTGTGTAGGTGCCTTTCTCCAATTCTCCCCAGCAATAGCAGAGAATTAGTTCTTGGTTTTCTTTTTCTTTTTAAATTTTAAATGAGTTTTTATTTTTATATTGAGTTTGTGTGGAAAATAAAATAATATTTGGGCTAGTATGTTAAAGAAAATGTGTTTGAATTAAGATATGTGTAACGAGTTTTTGTACGAAGAAATATGAATATAAAAATATTTTAATATTAGAATTAAATACATTTTGCACCACTAACTATACATGAAGTGCATTTATATATTCCTGTAAACTATAAAATATAATACAATGTCGACTCATGAAGCACAAAAAAAATTATGATGAGAATGTCTTTATTGTTGACATCCCCTAAATATGCCTGTTACAATCATGTTCTTAAAACACAAATTGATTTATTATAAAAAAAAATATTTAAATAAATACTAACTAAAATTTATGATTTTTATAATTAATAGAGAATTTAAGGATAATTATATTTATACTCCCTGACTTATTGGGTGATTTACACAAATCACCCCGGCCTTTTGCATAAGTAGAGAAACTACTCATGACTGCCAAAAAGCAATGGTAGTTTTTGTAATGATATTAATATTTTTGGGGGTGTATGTGTAATTTTTCAAAAAGTAGGGGATACTTTGTGCAAATGATGGATATTCTGATGACTGTATGTGTAATTATCCAAACTATAGAGACGATTTGTGTAAACAAACCATAAATTAGGGGTGTAAATATAATTATCCCTAGAATTTATATAAATTCTATAAATTTACAATTCTTAATTTTTTATATAACTGTTCAAAATATTATATTTTTTGTTGGTGATGTTATATATATTGAACTTTTTTTAAAACTAGATTATCAATACAATTTTAAAATATTACATTGAACATCTATATATATACACTTTAAAATATGCACATATATTAAAATAATATATCTATAATATTCTATAATTTTTTGAGCAATGATATGATATATTTTACTCATGCATACACGTAACTGAATAAACATTTATAAGTTATATAACACATTTTTCTATAAAATTATATGCATTATATATTTACACATACTCACATATTCTTTTTTAGCATAAATAATCTACTTTGTAAAACATACTTGTATATGTGGAGCTTGTAAATATTTTCAGTATTATATAATTTATAAAAAAGCTACCAATTTTAAATATTATTTTTTAGATAAAATTTAAAATTCACTAAAAATTGTTTTGAGAGAGAATTTTTAATAAAATATACTTTAGAGAATAAATAAAAAGCATAAGAAGTAAGTGAGAAGTGCAATTTTATTCTATCAATATCAAACTATTTTGTTACGAGTGTTTTTATTATCTTTCATACTATGATTTGGCAAGAAAATTATTGTTCTACCACTATCATCACCCTCTTTCCTTACTACATTCAATTGATTGCCTTATTAAGATTTTAATGCACAAAATTGTTGTTTAAGCAAATAGAAAAAAATATAAGCAATTTTCTTCTAATATTGCAAACGAGCAAATTATTCGAAATATAAGAACACTTTTATTAACAACACTCCAAACTTACAAGCACGCTTTTATTCAGCAAAAGCCCAAGTCCGAGAACAGTAACAGCACCAAACAAAGCCCTAAACTAGGACTAATTACACATCTCAACCAAACATCACTCACTCGGCTTTCTTCAGTGTTTTCCCGACATCAATCACGAACCGGTATTTCACATCGGCTTTCTCAAGCCGTTCCATTGCTGTGTTCACATAATCCATTGATATCATCTCCACATCAGGCAATATGTTGTGCTTCGCCGCAAAATCAATCATCTCCTGCGTCTCTTTCAGCCCGCCGACCATGCTTCCCCCCACCATCTTCCGCCCCATAATTAGCGAAAACACCGGCAGCTCAAGCGGCTTAGCCACAGCCCCCACGCTGATCAACTTCCCATGCGGCTTCAACAAGCTTAACAATGGCGCAATTGGATGATGTGCAGCAACAGTGTCGATAATCCCGTCTAAAGTCCCCGCCGCCGCCTGCAATTCCGCCTGATCCCGGCTGACCAGAAATTTGTCCGCGCCGAGTCTTTCGAGGGCTTCCTTTTTCTTACCAACGGAGGTGCTAATCACCGTCACCTTTGATCCAAAGGCCTTAATGAATTTAACAGCTACGTGGCCCAGCCCGCCAAGCCCGGCAACGCCGATGTGGAGGCCCGGTTTGTCGAGCCCGTAGTATCTCAACGGGCTGTAATTGGTGGTCCCTGCGCAGAGCAAGGGAGCTCCCTTATCCATGGGCAGACTCTCAGGCCAGCGGATAACGAAATCCTCATCGACCACAATGATGTCGGAGTAACCGCCGTAAGTGGAGGTGCCGTCCGGCAGAACGGAGCCGTAAGTCAAAACCGCCTTAGGACAGTAATTCTCGAGATTGTTGGAGCACTGATCGCACTTTCGGCAGGAGTCCACCAGAGTCCCCACCCCAACTTTATCCCCGGCCCGGAATTTCTGGACCTTCGACCCGACTTCAGTTACCACTCCGGTGATCTCGTGGCCGGGTAAGACCGGGTAAGAGGAGAAGCCAAAGTCGTTCTTGACGGCGTGAAGATCCCCATGGCAGATGCCGCAGTAGAGTACCTTGATCTGCACGTCGTGGTCGCCGGTGGGGCGTCTGGTGAAGTCGAAAGGAGAGAGAACTCCTGACGGGTCTTTGGCGGCCCACCCGAATGCCTTCACGGATCCTGCCATTTCACAAAGATGTTGTTTTTTTTCAATACTATGACAATGAACTGAAAATAACTAAGTATATGTGGCTGAGTTCTACACTTCTACTGATATATATATATAGAGAGAGAGAGCGGCTGAGGAAGATGAGTATTTGAGCAGTGATTACGACAGCGATGAGGTAAGCGAAACGCCGTCGCCGAGTTTTGCCGTACGCACGTGTGAACAATTTTAGTTACGGTTTGGAGTGAGACCAGGCCCGTAATATGAGCTGTGCCGGAAAATAGGAAACAAATAACGAGCAATTAGTGCATGACACGTGCTATACAAATTGTTGATACAATTGAAGAATTATTACCATATGACACTGAGCTATAAAAATGGTTTATACAATTGAAATATTATTATCTTGTTGATAAATTTTGTGTCTTAAACTATGTTGAATAATACATAAAATTGCTTGTCTGTGATAACATATCAATTAGGTCATAAAAAAACAAATAATTAAGTTTATATATAACAAGGTTAATAAAATGGTAATGAACAAACAAATGCTTACAAACTAAGAAATGTAATCAATATTGTACATACCTAAATTAAAATTGAGCACAATATATTTCCAAATTTAGGATAGATTAAGAATAAAAATTGAGTCAAAATTAAGTTATTATGGTCGAACAGCCCCTTTCTACAATATATATATATATATATATATAATAGATGTGTTTTATGGGAATAGACAAGGAAAACATGAATTTATTGCACTCCTTAAATAATTATATTTGAAAGTATAATCTGTTTTATAATAAAAAAGAAAGAAAAATAATCAAATAAACTTGGATTACACCAATATAATTTATTCTGCCTGTCGTAGCACTTGTTTGTTTAACCCTACACCAACCACACATTTAAATAAGGGGTTAAATTCATTTTGAATCCTGTGATTTGAAAAAATATCAAAATCTCCCTATAAAAATTTTAATATAAAAAACTACTCATATGTTACGAACAATGAATTACATCGCCCACTGGTCAACCTAAACACATATTTTTAAGAACAATGACTAAAATGCCCTCACATTTAAAATTTTATATTCATATAATATATTATATAAATTTTAATTAAAATATTTTTATTAATTATAATATATCCACAATATATAAAATTAAAATTTTATACTTTATAAAATAAAATTACTATTTAAAAAAAAAACCCACCCCCACCTTCCCTCCCCCTTCCCCCTTCCCCCACCCCGCAGAGGGGGGCGACAGCGACGGCGACGGCCGCCGTCGCCCAGATATTGGGGGCGACGCGGTCACCCTTGCTGGGTGATCTTCGTCGCCCAGTAGTGAGGAGGGCGCGGCGACGCCGCCTCGCAGCACCCTCCTCTATTGTGGCAGCTTAGCCACCTCTCTCTCTCTCTCTCTCTTTCTTTCTTTTTTTTTTTTTTAATTTTTTTGGTATTTCAAGAATATTATATTAAAAATATTAATATTATTATATATTTATCTTAAATAATATTTATGATTAATATACATTTCAATTATTTTAAAAATTGTTAAATTATATATATTATATGTGATATAAGGAGAGAGAGAGAGAGAGAGAGAGAAGGGCAAAATTGTTCAAAAAACGCACTTTTTACATGCCCAAGCACAATCAATACGCGTGCATAATAAAACCTAACTTAGGGGGGTTTTTTGAACTTTTTTTTATAACATAGGGGGTGTAAATGATACTTTAATTTTCATAGAGAATTTTTTGAACATTCCCTATATCACGGGGTCCTTGTATTTTTCCCTTTCAATAACTATAATATATTTTATCAAGTAATTAATTTGATTTTACTCAAATTCAATGTGCATTGAAATTTCCCGACCGGCCCCCATCCGCCCAATTCCGTTGGCATGCATTTTTATTTGAAAAATATGGACAATTACTACGTCATTCTATTTTCTTATCAATTAAAAAATAACGGATAAATTTCATGTAGCATTGAGTTCGATTATATACACGAAAACTTGGTTTAAGCTAGTATATAATAAGAAAAGGAATAAAGGCAGAAGAGGAAAGTTGAGAATTAGGGCACGTGAAGCATAGCTTAATGGGTTATGGCAAAAAGTTGAAATAAGCTATACATAGACAAGCTGAGTAGGTGCTACACTAGAGACTAGAGAGTCGTAGAATGTCCCTCCTATGCTGATGATCTCATCTATTAGGTAATACCAATCCTCAAATTCGTAAAATCTTCAACTTTTGGTCAACGGTGCACTGCCTGTTGGAATCGAATTCGCTACGCTTTTCCCATGTCATAATTTATACATGGTAAGTTAAACAATACTAAAAGAGAAAAATAATTGAAATTGAGTATCTAAAAAGATACTTTAATATTTGTAGTTTTATCATTAAGTTGTAAGAATTGATAAGGAGTTTTTTATATCTAATTTTTTTAGCTTAAATTAATTTAATTTAAAATAAATTAAAAGCAAAATCTACAAAAAAAAAGAATTACTATCCTCAACTTATTTTCAATTATATATTCATAAACATTTTATTTTCAGCAAGTGCAAGAGGATTTGGGCAGGTGTATTATTGTCGCAAGAAATTGACAGAAAATATAAAATTATAGATAAAGTAGTATGGGGATGGAACTTTAGGAGAAGCTAGAACCAACGAATTTATTCCATGGGGACGTGTTACTTGAAGGTTGGTTGTCGGGTATTAGTTTTTATGTGTGATGGGTCCGCTTCTTTCATCTTCTAGTTGTGTAATAAAATCAAGAAAAGAAGAAAGTAATTGATTATAAATTGGTGTTTTTAAGATGAGTTGAGTTTGACGCTCTTGATTACACATGCCGCGACTTGTGAATTTATTGATGATTTATTGTCGCAAAATATTGTCAGTTTTAGCTATTATAAAATAATGTTTCTCTAGGAAGGGGTGATTTTAGATCTTAGAGCTATAAGTCTTTCAAACTTCTCGTCTGCAATCAATGTGGAACGTTTGTCTACATCTTTAGCCACTCAAATGAAGAGCTTGGGATGAGTAATGATATCGCTCCCATAGACCGCGTCAAAAAGTATTCGTTACAGTATTTGGAGTAGGTGTGATACTATGTTTAATAATTAATGTGGGGGTGTAAAATCATTTTCTACCCGTCCACTGATTACCTACGTGTGAATTAGTTCTTTTGCTAAGGCTAATATACTAAATATAAATTTATTCAAAATATGTGGTCTCTTTCTCTTCATGCTTTTGTAGAATTGGTATTTCCACCATTTGTGGAATTTTTGCCTCCATCAATATAATAATTTACTTATTTTTAATTAATATTTATAATAATTGGTTTTTTATAAATTAATTTTAAAATAACAAATCTAATAAATTTTTGTTTAATAACTTTCACAAAATGCAAATTGTTGTATCTGAACAACCCACAAATGATTATACTCTAATTTGCTAAACGCTTTAAAATCATGTGCAAATATTTGGAAATGATTTTGGATTTAAATTGCTAACCGCCCTTCTTTCATAATTGATTTTTCAAAAGTGGTTTTAGAAATCTACGGCTAGGCCAATTTTATTTTTTTTTCAAAGTGAAAGCAATGAATATTATTAATTGAAGTAAATTAATTATAATTAGTTCTGTCGAATATTAATATCTAACATAAATACAACAATCATACCCCGATCAATAATATCACATAATTAAATCTAAACAACACCTTACTATTACAGTATACAAACAATACCTATTATATAATAGACTATCATCCTACGCATTGATAAGGTTCGAAACCATGACCTTAGGTTATGGAACTTCAGTATTAATCACTAAGCTTAGAGACCATTGGTTGCTAGGCCAAATTTACCCTTAAAGAAAACATGGAGGAATTATAGCAGGTGATGAATATCGAAATTCAATAGTACTACAACATATCGAAGAATTTTTATGTATTTTAAAAATTATCGAACAACCTGCAAAACAGATGTTAATACTTAGATTTTTAAATCAGCAAATGTTTTTTGAAACAAAATAAGATCTGATACTAAGAAAAGAGAAAGATCTAGCAAGTTTAATAGGAAAATATGTGGAAATCATGTAAGCTCCTCAAAATATCTTATGAGTTGATGAAATTGTGCACATGCACAACCAGTTTAGAGGGGGGAAAAAGAATCATTTTTCTCTTATTTTTGTGGGTTTCATCAAGCTTTGGTTTATAGCACTCATTTCCTATTCTTCAAGTTTCAAGTGAAAATAAAACAAAAAATAAAATAAAATAAAATAAAATTCAAACAATAAATTTTCTCTATAATCTTAACAAAATATTATACATATTTTATATATAATGCGATAATATAGAAATTTCTACAACAAAATTATGTACTACTCATTTTGAGATTATGGAATGGTGATGTTGATCATTACAAATAACCTAGTTCTAAAATTTGAATCTAATTGAATAACTTTGAACAATATATTAAGTTTTAATATTTGAAATTTGAAATTTTATTGACATTAACATCGTCACCAAATAGATATAGTACGATTAGATGGGATATTAAATAGTTATATGGTGCCCCCTTCCATGCAAGGCCTTGCGAAAGACAACATGGAAAATTCTAGTGCGGATTAAGTTTGATCGAACCAAATCAATCATATAGCAAGTGTGATACATTTACTATGTGATTGGTCACTTTCCCTTAATTGTACACCAATCACATGTCAAGCGTATTGCATTTGCCATATGATTGGTTTAAGTTCGGCCGAATCAAGTTTGGGCTAGAATTTCCCAGACGACAGTCACAGATTCCGGACTAAAGCGTCGCACTATAAATATTCTAATTAATCTGCCAAAAGCATCATTAGTCTGGCCTCATCATCAGCCACTTTTCTTAATAATTTGTCCAGCAACTTCTTCTTTTTCCTTACTACTTTCAAATAATTGCATTATTAATCATTATTTAGATTTTAATGCACAAAGCTATTACTTAAGCAAACTAATTAGCACTTCAATTAACCACACTCCAAAATTACAATGAAGAAACCAAAGTGTGTATGGGCACTTGGGATTGCAATTGAAATTTATGAATCCACAACACTAATTAATATCAATAATGAATCACAACACTTTTTATTTAGCAAAAGAGAAAATCCAATAACAGTAACACCACCAAACAAAGCCCAAGAATAGAAGCCAGCCGGCTTCGTCTCACTGTACGTCGCTCACCCAAGCCGAGTTCAATCACACTCACTCGGCTTTCTTCAGTGTTTTGCCAACATCAATCACGAACCTGTACTTCACATCGGCTTTCGCCAGCCGCTCCATGGCTGTGTTCACATAATCCATTGAAATCATCTCCACATCAGGCAATATGTTGTGCGTCGCCGCAAAATCAATCATTTCCTGCGTCTCTTTCATCCCGCCGATCATGCTCCCCGCCACTGTCTTCCGCCCCATAAGTAGAGGAAACACCGGCAGCTCAAGCGGCTTCTCCGGCGCCCCCACCATGATCAGCTTTCCATGCGGCTTCAACAAGCTTAACAATGGCTCGATTGGATGTTGTGCAGAAACAGTATCGATAATCCCGTCTAAAGTCCCGGCCGCCGCCTGCATTTCTGCCGGATCGCGGCTAACCAGAAATGCGTCCGCGCCGAGTCTTTCGAGGGCTTCCTTTTTCTTACCAACGGAGGTGCTAATCACCGTTACCTTTGTTCCAAAGGCCTTAGCGAACTTAACAGCTACGTGGCCCAGCCCGCCAAGCCCGACAACGCCGATGTGGAGGCCCGGTTTGTCGAGCCCGTAGTATCTCAACGGGCTGTAAGTGGTGATCCCTGCGCAGAGCAACGGAGCCCCCTTATCCAAAGGAAAATTTTCAGGCCAGCGGATAGCGAAATCCTCATCAACCACCATGATGTCGGAGTAACCGCCGTAAGTGACGGTGCCGTCAGGCAGAACGGTGTTGTAAGTCAAAACCAGTTTAGGACAGTAATTCTCGAGATCGTTGCTGCATTGATCGCAGTTTCGACAGGAGTCCACAAGACATCCCACCCCAACTTTGTCCCCGACCCGAAATTTCTGGACCTTCGACCCGACTTCAGTTACCACTCCGACGATCTCATGGCCAGGTACGACCGGGTAAGTGGAGAAGCCCCATTCGTTCTTGATGGCGTGAAGATCGGAATGGCAGATGCCGCAGTACAATACCTTGAACTGGACGTCGCGGTTGCCGGTGGGACGCCTGGAGAAATCGAAAGGGGAGAGAACTCCTGACGGGTCTCTGGCGGCCCACCCGAATGCCTTTACTGATTCTGCCATTTGAGAAAGCTGTTGTTTGTTTTCAATACTGTGACAATGAACTGAAAATAACCGAGTAAAATAGCTGCTGCTTTGGTATTGGCTATGTGGTTCGAGTACATTGAGTTCTACTGCTATATATACAGATGTAGGGAACAGAGGAGTATTTGGTAGTGGTTACGACAGCGATGAGGTAAGCAGAAATGAAACATCATGGCTGAGCTTTCTCGTACGGCGCGTGTGAACATTGAAGGTGAGTTCCAGGTTTCTAATTTCATTTGATTACGGATTCTTCGAATCATTTATGTACAAATTAGGTGTATGAAATATTTTTCCAAATAAAATAAAAATATAATCTTTGTATGTATGATGTGTATATCTACATCTATATTTATATTTATACTGATATAAAAAGAAACGATCCTCTACACTCACAAATAATGATTAATGACACCATTGTATCATTCTTTCTGAAGTCAAAAAAGTCCAGACAAGATAGCTAACTTATTTAATCTTCAAATTTTACATTAACTGATAAATCAAATTCTTTTCTTTCTTTCTTTTTTTCATGAGATGTATTGATTTATATTTTCCTTTTATTTATATAAATATATTTTAAAATACGAAAGAATATTTATTATACGTACACAGGGACGGCGTGCCACAACTCCCAGTTAATATAAAACGGAAAGACCTTTCATACTCATAAACGGCGATTATTAATGACACAATTACACTATTTTTTTATTAAGTCAAAAATACCCTTCAACCGATAAGATAACTAACTTATTTAATTAACTTCCAAATTTTACATCGATTGATAGATTGATTTTCTTTTTGTTTTTAATGTGATATATTGATTTAGAATCTACTCTTAGTTATAACAATGCATTTTAAAACACGAAAAAAATATTTATTATGCACGTAGGACGATGTACCATATCAACTAATATTAAATAGAACAAAAATACAACATGATTTTAAGATAAATATAAAAAATAAATATATCAATCAATCCGATTTGTAATCAAATCAAATTTGATCGCACCAATATAGTTTATCATGCTCGTCGCAACACTCTATCATTTATTTAACTATACACCTATAATATGGACGCACCAAATATTAATCAGTGTGGTGTCAGACATGACATTCGCATGTCCAAAAATATAAAATAAAAAAGGGCACGGTTCCAAACGTGTTCGACACGTTTTGAATACACTTAAAAAAAATTATATAGTTTTAAAAATCTTGGGTTATCTTTCTTTTCTAAAAAATAATAATTCACTTCTCTCAAACCAAATATTTTGAAATGAAATTACTAAAAATTTGAGATATGATAATGATGATTTAACCAATTTAGATGATTTGAAATTTTTCATTGAGTATGTTTTAACATAAACGAATTATGTATATTTTGAACAATGTATTTTGGTCACGAATTTAGATGTAAGGCATGTTTATTTTATATTTTATTTTGATACATCATATTGCATATTTTTATTTAATAAAAACATTATATTATATATAACCGTGTCAGTATTATGTCATATTCTTCTTTTTAAATATATATATATATATATTGTTGTGTCGTGTCCATACCATTGTGCCTATGTCCATATATCATAGTTAGCACACTAATTACACGTATATATGTTTATCAAATAATTAATATCAAAGTACTCTAATTCAATGTATATTGAAATTTCCTTAGCATATAATGCCAAGTACAGCCGATGCCGCCGCCGACCCCGTGTCCACCCAATTAAGACAGGCTGCTGCCATTGAGAAGTCTAACAAGGAAGTGCTGAGTATGCGCGAGTTGGTGTTTGTGTGCCTGGAAAAAAAAAAAAAAAAAGTTAAGTTATGATAGTAGAATACGAAAAAATTCTTACTCAAAATTCAATTTAATCGAATTAAATCAATCATAGAGTAAGTATAATCATGTGATTGGTCATTTTTTTTTAATTAACGCCAATTATTCGACAAGTATATTGTACTTATTATATAATAGATTCAAATTCGCTCAAATTCAATCTGAATCAGAACTTCCCGTAGAACAAAGAATTTATCTCTTTCTATTACACTACAAAATAAGAAAGCAATCTATGTATAATACTGGGTTTCCTTAGGAGCATCAAATTTCTAGTACCAATTATGAGAAACAGATGATTGTTAGAAGAATTGATGAAATGGGTGTGTCGTAGAATTTGCTAGTATGATCAATTGAAAAGGTTCTAATTCTTGTGCTTTTGGGGGCGCAGTCCGTGTTTTAATTCTGGATTGTGGTAAGAAATGCGAGAGGATTCGGGCAGCAAAAATAGATAGGCCAACTATTGTTTGTTGCAAGAAATTGACGACAGAAAAAATATAAAATTTTGTATTGAGTATCCGCTGGAAAGTGGGGGTTTAGGGGAATCTAGAACCATTGACGTATACGATTATCGGACTTGTTATTTGAACGTTGGTTGTCTTGTCGGGTACTAGTTCTTATGCGTGATGGGAAATAAGCTCAAACCAAGAAAATATTTTATTATACCATTGGTGTTTTTAAGTCGAGCTAAGTCTAATGTTTGAATAATTTATTATAAAATAATTAATTTTTATTTATAATACTTATTTGTAAACATTGATTTTAGAATAATTGATCAAAAAAATCTAGAATTTACCAAAACACTCGATTTTTTTACTTTCACGAAATTCACATTATTGCATTTAAAAAAAAAAAAAAAAGCTTAATGTAATTTATCCTCCTATATTGAAAAGGAGCAAATTATCCCCATGTGAAAAAAAAAAAAATAGCACAATACATGTTTGTGTTGTTCAAAATGGAACAGTTCCACCCCTCACGCGATTCCGTTTAATGCACGCATTTTTCTTAAGTTTTTTACTTTTTTTATTTTTTTAATTGTAAAATTATATTTATATCCTCATTTAATAACTGTCGGATCTATTTCAATCTAAGTTTCAAATTCAACTAACAAGATCAATGACCGAGATTTTCCTTAAAGCAAATCAACGGTGTAGATTTAAAATTGTATATTTATATATATATAACCAAAATTATATATATGTATATATATATATAGAGAGAGAGAGAGAGATACTGATGGGCGTTTGGAGGGGGGGCATGGCAAGGGGAGGGAGCAATTGGGCGACGAGGGGAACTGGGCGAAGGGAGGAGGCGGCGACGGGGCGGGGGAAGGGGAGGGGGCAGCGATGGGGCGACGGGAGCGGCGGACCTGAAGGAGTAAACTAGGTGAGGGTGGAGGGGCGGCAACGAAAATTGCACGAAGGTGGTGGAGCGACGATGCAAACTAGGCGAAGGGACATTACAAAAAAACTAGGCTCATAGCAATGAATATTTTGCAAAAGAATATTTTGTGGCAAATTTGCCACGAACTTTGCCACGCCATTGCAACGGACTTTAAATTTTTGAATTTTCGTAGCAAATTCCGTGACAAATCAACGGCAAACTTTTGCAACGGCTAATTCGCTGCAAATTTTCATTGCAAAATTTGGTTAATTTTAGAGTGACCACTTTTGTAGCAAGTCGTTGCAAAAGCCGAGGCAATTTTTTGCCATGGAATGCTTTCGTGGCAATTCAACACATTTTGCGATGGATTATTTTTCGCAGCAAAGTTTGCAATGAACTTTCAAATTAAAATTTGTGCAAAACAATTTGCAGGGGATATTGCAACGGGACAAAATCGTTGCAATTTAATAATTTCTTTTGTCATGAACTTTGCAACGATCTTTCAAATTATATTATTTATTAAATAATATTGCAACGACTTTGTCGTTGCAAAATCCATGGCAAAATATTGCCACGGACTACTTTCGTTGCATATTTGCAATACATGCATCATATCAATTTCGAGACAAATTTTATAATATATTTTAAAATTATATCCATTGCAAATATTTTGCAATGAAAATTGCAGCAAATCAATGCCATTGCAATTTAATAATTTTTTTTGCAACGACAATTGCAGCGGTATATAATGGCTTTGGAACGACCTTCAAGTTAATACATTTTTTGCCACGGAATTTGCACAATTTTAAATTCTGTGGCAAAATTCGCTGCAAATGATTAATTAAAGAACACTTCGATCATACTTCATTTTTATTTTTATATCCGTTCATCACCTCTTCTAACTACTCTTTTCTTTTACTCTAGTTTCGCATAAATGATCCAATCATTTATCTTCTCCAAGAATTAATTTAATCAAATTAAATTAATTCACCTCTTTCGAAATTAATTCCATCACTCCCCAGTGATTTGTCTGTGACTCTTTAGATTCACCCTCAGCTAGACTTGAGATTGTGTCCAATACAATAATTTTCGATTAACCAATAAATCGGGAATAGCTCGTTAACATAGGTGGTCGTGTAGCAACGATCCATGGCAGTAGAGACTAGGTGAATAATGGTGTGAACATTTAGGTTCCGAGTTCCATACGGGTACGGTCCTACTGTCGAACGTCTCTCGGCCTTAGTCTAGGGTATGGAATTGGGCGTTGGTTCCCATCCTTGACTAGACAACTATATTTCATACCCGAGATGCGTTTACTCTATCGATCGATATAGGAAATCCTTTCCTACTCAATCAATTGCTATAACGATAGATCTTTATAGTTTAAACCATCTCAGAGCGCATATGAGATATCATCGTCGTATACTGACAGGGGATAGATCTTATCTTAGAATCCACCGTCCTTGCTACATACGTCGACTGCACTAGACAAGGCTTATAATGACCATCTGACAAAATGATCATCTTTTGCCAGATCCAAGATACAGTCTTCGTATGCACGTGACTGCCATAATTCCTCAAGTCCAAGGACTGATCCCGTACTATCGGAACCGAGAATTCCAGTCATACCGACCCAAGGCTTTCATTTGACGATTCTCGCAAGTCAGTTCAGTCAGTCGACCCCCTTGTCAACTAACCCATTAAATTTGCACGAGTACCTTCGTCTGTCACCAATGAAACTCGGTACTCACCCAGTACATGCAATACTTAGTGCAAGTCTCAATAGGACACTCGATGCCCAGTCTCGAGGTCCTCGAGTTGGAACGTTTCATATCAACCCTCAGTAGTTGGTTTCATAGCCGGTAATGCACAGCCCAACTACATGGGTTATCTAATTTGTCTGCAGGCATTGTTGTGACATTGAAATACCGTTCAAAATTAGTAGAAAGCACAACAAACACAATGCCAGTGATAAATACTTACTCTATTCATCAGGATAATATGTAGGATGTAACAATATTATGAACTTATATTGTACATAGAGCATAGAAATGAAAATCAAACTACGAAAGCATAAAACCGAAATTACCTTTGTAGTTTTGTCGCTTGCACGGCTACGAGCGTTGTTCCTCTCCGGATAATTCTCACGAAGTTCAAACGTATGAACTCTCTAGAGTGGTCCACACCACACCGGAAGAGATACACATTTTTCTTGCTAGAAGAAAATGGTTCTAGAGGATTCGGTTTAAGAAACTAGAAAACACTATCGAATTAGTGTCTTTTCTTAAACTTGTTTTGTTCTTCAAAATGATTTGAGATCAAATGAAGAACAAAAGGGAATAGTAGAGAGGAGAGGGCCGAAAATAGTGAGGATAAGTGAAGTGTGTTTTTTCATCTTTTTCCTAGAAAAAGATGAAAATGAATTCTATTGCATTGATGCTTGTATATACTCATATGTATACAAAATTAATGTGATTATTGAAATGTGTCTAGGTTCATCCAAGGATATCTGGATACATCCTAATCAATCCCGCTAATTTATCAATCAAGCCTACCATCTCTTAAGGTATGATCTAATCATACCAAAAGAGAGAGGGTTGATTGGCATTGATTTGTCCCTTACCAAAAGAGACAAGTCAAACTCATCAAGGCCATGTATGACCGATTTTTACCTCTCCAAGAGTGGTAATTTTCGGTCATACCACTATGGGGAAGAAGTTCAACTTCTTCCTATTCCAAAAGTGGAATTAACACACCTCTTTGGCCAAAATTTAATGGACGGGTTCCATTATAATTCAATTACAACGTACCCAATCTTTCAACTCTCTACATTAACCGATAAATCCCATTTACCGATTAAACGAGGGCCCGATACAATATCGGCCCGTCCATCCAATGGACAATCCCTTGAGTAATCCAATTACTTATCATCCTCCGAAATTGACTCGAAGTCAATTTCTCCACGATCTCAGTGATTTGTGTGTGATCCTTTAGGTTCACCCTCAACTAGAGTTGGGCCCGTGTCCAACAGAGGCCCGTTACTAGGGGTGGTCGTTTAGCAACGGTCCATGGTACTAGAGACTAGGTGAATGTTGGTGTGAACATTTAGACATCGATTCCGCATAAGTACGGTCCTTCCGTCTACCGTCTCCCGGCCTTAGTCTAGGGTATGGAATTGGGCGTCAGGTTCCATCCTTGACTAGGCAACTATGCGTAATACTCGAGACTACGCATGTCTCATTGCATCGATACAGAAAACCATTTCATGTTCAACCAACCACTGTGGCCATAGGTTTAAGCAGCATGAACGTGTCTTCAAGTGCATAGGAGATACCTCTGTCACATACTGACAGGGGACAGGTCTTCTTCTTGGAACCCACCATCCTCGCTACACATTCTGACTGCACTGGACAAGGCTTATAATGATCATCTTACAGAATGATCACCTCTTGTCAGATCCAAGATACAACCATCCTTTGTACGTAACTACCATGGTTCCTCAAGTCTGAGGACTACTCCCGTACTATCGAAACCGAAAAAATCCTATCATACCGACCAAGCCTCCAAGGCTTCCATATAATGATCCCCGTGAGTCAGTTCAGTCGGTTCGACCCCAGTCGACCAAACCACCAAGATCGTATAGGCGTCCCACGCCTATTGTCGATGAAACACGGCACACATCCAATGAATACGACTCTTGGTGCAAGTCTCTGTAGGACTCTCGATGCCCTGTCTCGAGGTCCTCGACTTGGAACGTTTCAGACCCAACTCTTTATCAGTTGGTTTCATGACCACTTTTCAATGCGTGGCCCAACTGCATGAGTTGTTAATCGTAGTCTGTGGGCTTTGTTGTGATATATGTAAAATACCATTTCAACATATGGAAAATGAGCACAACAAAGAAGGTACCAACGGTAATGAATACTCATTTTATTCATTACATAATATTACATTACATCAAGTTGTCAAATAAATTACAAAATACGAAATCTATTGGCTTTCTAATCACCTATTCTAATAATTGTATTTATAAATATTGATAAATAGTTCACAAAACCATCAATCTAATTGGCTTTCTGATCACCTATTCTAACTAGAAGTTGGGGCACTTTGGTAAGTATCATTGTCGGAATGGTATTTAGATTGTGCTTCATTGTGAAAAAACACTTCTCCTTGGTAATCAGTTAATTGGAAGAGAATGTAATGAAGCGAAGTCAAGTTTGTGCTTAAGAAAAAAAAGAGGAGAAGAAGAAGAATGGGGAAATGGAGATAATAAAAATGAGAAAGAAGATAAATGAAGTTTTAATCTGACAAGTTACTGTTACTGTGAGAAAAGAGGTAAATTGAATCCTAATCCTATTGCGTGTAGAAGACATTAAATCATGCGCAGCGCAAATATACATTCAATATGTACAATAAATAATATAAGGATCATAAGCTGCAGATAAAATAAAATTGTTGACCTGTAATATGGTACAATCCGATATGGGCCAATAAACATAATCTACATGGATTATTAAATAGTTCTATGGTGCTCCTTTCCACGCAAGGCCTCGCGAAAGACGACAGCCAGAGATTCCGAGACTAAAGCATCACACCATAAATATTCTAATTAATCAGGCAAAAGCATCATAATTAGTCTGGCCTCATCGTCGGCCTCTTTCATTACTACTTTCAAATAATTGCATTCTCCAATGTTAAGATTATGAATTTTTTTTTATCCAAATAAAATTCGATTAAATCAAATTAATCATAATGTAATTATAATGTGCTTATTATAAAATTGATATTTTTTTTCTGTATATAAATCATATTAACCACACTCCAAAATTACAACGAAGAAACCGAAGTGTGTATGGGCACTTGGAATTGCAATTGAAATTATGAATCCACAACACTAATTAATATCAATAATGAATCACAACACTTTTTATTCAGCAAAAGAGGAAATCCAATAACAGTAACACCACCAAACAAAGTCCAACCGAGTTCAATCACACTCGCTCCGCTTTCTTCAGTGTTTTCCCAACATCAATCACGAACCGGTACTTCACGTCGGCTTTCGCCAGTCGCTCCATCGCTGTGTTCACATAATCCATGGAAACAAGCTCCACATCAGGCAGTATGTTATGCTTTGCCGCAAAATCAATCATCTCCTGCGTCTCTTTCAGCCCGCCGATCAAGCTCCCCCCCACCATCTTCCGCGTCATAATTAGGGAAAATACCGGCAACTCAAGCGGCTTCTCCGGCGCCCCCACCATGAGCATCTTTCCATGCGGCTTCAACAAGCTTAACAATGGCTCGATTGGATGTTGTGCGGAAACAGTGTCGATTATCCCATCTAAAGTCCCCGCCGCCGTCTGCATTTCCGCCGGATCACGGCTAACCAGAAATGCGTCCGCGCCGAGGCTTTCGAGGGCTTCCTTTTTCTTACCAATGGAGGTGCTAATCACCGCCACCTTTGATCCAAACGCCTTAATGAATTTAACAGCTACGTGGCCCAGCCCGCCAAGCCCTACAACGCCGATGTGGAGGCCTGGTTTGTCGAGCCCGTAGTATTTCAACGGGCTGTAAGTGGTGATCCCTGCGCAGAGCAAGGGAGCTCCCTTATCCAAAGGAAAATTTTCAGGCCAGCGGATAGCGAAATCCTCATCGACCACCATGATGTCGGAGTAACCGCCGTAAGTGACGGTGCCGTCGGGCAGAACGGTGTTGTACGTCAAAACCTGTTTGGGACAGTAATTCTCGAGATTGTTGCTGCACTGATCGCACTCTCGGCAGGAGTCCACAAGACATCCCACCCCAACTTTGTCCCCAACCCGAAAATTCTGGACCTTCGACCCAACCTCAGTTACCACTCCGACGACCTCGTGGCCGGGTACCACCGGGTAAGTGGAGAGGCCCCATTCGTTCTTGATGGCGTGAAGATCGGAATGGCAGATGCCGCAGTACAATACCTTGAGCTGGACGTCGCGGTCGCCGGTGGGGCGCCTGGAGAAATCGAAAGGAGAGAGAACTCCGGACGGGTCTCTGGCAGCCCACCCGAATGCCTTTACTGATTCTGCCATTTGAGAAAGCACTGTGACAATGAACTGAAAATAACCGACTAAAATAGCTGCTGCTTTGGTATTGGCTATGTTGTTTGAGTACTTTGAGTTCTATTGCTATATATATATATATATATATATAGATGTAAGGAACAAAGAGTCTTTGGTCGTTATTACGACAGCGATGAGGTAAGCACGTGGGAAACACATCATAGCTGAGCTTGCACGTGTGAACAATTGAAGTGAGACCACCAGGCCCGACATATGAGCCCTTGTTTGGTTTCATTTCCCCCTGTTTTTGAGACATTGAGAAAACAAAACCAAACATAATATTACTCAAAACACCTTTATTAGATGTTTTGGCGCGTTCTCCAATATTTACATACATTCACCTACAAATAAACAATTATTATTATATATATATAGATTTATAAAAATATATAAAAGAAATATGATTTGACAATGAATAGTATGATATTTTCAGTATCAAAGAGTAAGTTAAAATTATAATCAAATCAAATTTGATACACCAATATAATTTATTATGCTTGTCAAAACACTTGATATTTATTTAACTATACACCTATAATATTCAAACACTTCAAAAAATTATTTGGTGCGATGTCGGATACGAACACTTTTCAGACGCGGCATTTGTATGTCTGAAAATATAAAAAAGAATAGAAAGAAAATACTGTGGCGTGTCCGATATGTTTAGAGTTTTTATTATAATTTTAAAAAAATTTGGGCTCTCCTTAGAAAAAATAGTTTTGAGTTAAATTAAACAAAATCAATTAATTTCTTTTAAATTAAATATTTTGGAATGAAATTATTAAAAATTCAAAAGATGGTAATGATGATTTAATTAATTTAGATGATTAAAAAATTTCATTGCGTACTTTTCGAAATAAACTGATTATGTGCATTGTTTAACCATGTATTTAGGTTAAAACTTAAACATGCTTATTTTATGTTTTATCTTGATATTTTTTATATTGCATGTTTTAATTTAATGAAAATTTAAAATATATAATACAAAATATGCATATAGTCATATCAGTATCGTGTCATGTTTGAATTTTTAAAAAAAAATCGTGTCGCTAAAGTGATGTCGTGTCGTGTCCATATCATCTTGTCGTGTGTGTATTCATGCATCATAGTTATACAATATACACTAATCACATATGTATCGTAGCTAAACAGTAATTAGGCGTATAATACGTTCGAATTCAATGTATATTGAAACCTCCCTCGCATGTGATCAAGTACAGCCAATGCCATCACGGACCTCGTCTCCGCCCAATTCAGGCAATTCTTTAATTAAAAAAGTCTAAAAAGGGGTGCTGACTGTGCGTGTGCGATGGAAGCTCAGGATTGGATCTTAGATTACAATTGCAGTAGACATAGTTATTTTGATAATATTTATTGATTAAATATAAATATTTCATATTGATAATTAATATATTGCTTGTAGAGATGTTTGTATTTGATATTATGATATTTCTGTAATTGACTTACTCAAAAAAAAAAAAAAAGATCTTGTTAAGTTTAATGTTTGAATAATTAATTATAAAAGAATTAATTTTTATTTAATTATTTTTTAAATTAGTTTTGTAAAGAATAATTTTAGAGTTGTAGTTAATAAAAACTTCAACTTTTCTGAACAACCCAACAATGAATTATATTAAGTTGTTAGCCGCTTCTAAAATAACAATTGTAAAAATATATAAGTTATAAACTTCACACCTTGCTCCTGAGCTAGCAGAATTAGGCCTATTGAACTATTCAGTGAGTGTCCACTTTCTTAAATTTGGATTTAAAAAAAAAATATATATTTGAAGGGTATCAGAAATAGTAGCAAGTATCATAAAAGATGAGTCTCTAAATTACAAACTGATGAAACTAGAAGGGGTTGATTTGAAAATTGATACTCTCCCTTTATCCTAAATGTTGATGATTTTGACCATAACAAATCATTCAGTTCTAAAATTTGAATCTAACTGAAATTAGACCAAATTTTAATATTAAGACTTTTATTAATCTTAAAATTGTCATAAAATAGATTCATATAATACTTTCGGTGGAATGTTAAATAGATTAATTATGGCAATGTGGGAAACCAACTGAACTAATTTTGATTTGGGTTTCGAGTTTAAGACTTTCTAAATTGAATTCAAAATATGGGTTGGACTTAATTAAATCCTAAGAAATTATGGTGTGCTAAATGATGAGGGAACGTTGCCTCCGGATTATCGTTTGGAGGTTTTTTTTTTTTTTTTTTTTTTTTTATAAAATGAAAGTGATGAAATATTATTAAATATTGAAATAAATCTGTTATAATTTATTTTATTGAGTATCAATATTTGAATAAAGACAATTACAACAACTATATCCTGATCAACAGTCTAAACAATTACACTAACATCCAAACAATACCTACTGATTACAGTAGAAGGACCTTCACCTACTATACAGTAGAAAAACAACCCACGTATTCGATGATACCACATAAATTTTGCCAACCGAGCTAGGCGTCATTGGCACCTACTTGAATGAAAATTTCTTTGATTTTTTTTTATTTAATTGGAAGCGATGAATATTTTTAATGAAAAGTAAAGTGATTACATTTAATTTTGTTGGCTATCAATGTCGAATAAAGACAATTACAAACAATCAAATTAATAATATCACATAAACTAACACTTAGCTATTACAACAACAAATCATACCTACTATACAATAGAAATAACATCAACCCACGCAGGGATTCGAACCCATAACCTCTAGGATCATGGGGTCTCAGATTCACCAACTAAATTAGGCCTACTCGACATAAAAATTTCTTTGGTTGGTTTCAAACTTTATTTTATTTGTTTCACCGTTCAATTGACAGATTTCTGCTATCCCCAATTTCCATGTTTTGACTACCTTCAATTTTCATGTTCCCACTATTTACAATAAAAAGAAATTAAATTTTATTTTTTCTCTTTTATTATTCCTGATTTTTTAATATTTATTTTTATCTTAAATTATCTTTTTTCTCTCTGTTATATTTAAAACAATTATGTTCATTTTCCCTTTGTTGGAAAAGCAACCAAATTACATACAATCAAAAAAAAGAATTAAAATATTTTTGTAGACACATTGAATGCTGTGAATTAAAAAACTTCTGTTTTCCATTCGATATTAAATTTAAAAAGTAAAGTAATGCAAGGAAACGAACCCAGTGCGATAATACAAAAACCCAACACTTTGGGCCGAAACAAAAGGCCCAAAAGGAGAAGGTGGAAATTGGGAAATCAGACAAGTAAAATAATGTATTATTTAGTAAGTATACAACATTAACGCAAAAGTGGAGATGCGGGGTATCGATCTCCGTACCTCTCGCATGCTAAGCGAGCGCTCTACCATCTGAGCTACATCCCCTGAACATACATTTCTTCTTATATTGGTAAACTCATTATTTTACTTTAATGATATTGTAATTTGAAACTTTGTGTGATTAATTAATTTTTAATAATCTTTCCTTTATGTGGTAGAAATTAACACTACCAAAATTCAATTATCATGCATCCTTTTTCTTCAAAAACATTTCGTGTACTTCAAATTTATGAATTCCTTCTCAAAATAAAGATATGCATATATTATTAGAATATTTGACCAAATAAAATTAGAGCATGACGTGAATGCGACCTTAATTGTAGTTCGCAAAAACTTTGTAAAAGCAAATAGTTTGAAGATCTTAGGACGTGGTATAATTTTGTTGATTGGGTTTTGTCATTTATTTAAAAAAAATAAATCAATGCATTTATATTTATATTTTATTTATTAAATTAGAACACTTTTTTGATGTCTCATTTTTTTGTCTGTCATTTTATTTTATTATTTTTTAATTTCATTTCACCAAATAATTTACTTTCTAATATTTTTTCTTAACTTTTTAACTTTGTCATCCTCTCAACTTCAACATACTTTAACTTCTTAAATTCATAATTTCCTTTCCTCCCTCATTTTTTCTTTTTCTTTAATATTTGAATTTTCACAATTAATTTTTAAATTTACACAAACTAATCACTAATAATAGATGACAGCACTTTATTCAGCAATAGAGGAAACCAGAGAACACTAACAGCACCAAACAAAGACGCAAAATAGAACTAAGCCGGCTCCGTCCCATGTCACTCACCCAAGCCGAGCTCAACAACACTCACTCGCCTTTCTTCAGTGTTCTCCCAACATCAATCACGAACCGGTACTTCACATCGGCTTTCTCAAGCCGCTCCATCGCTGTGTTCACATAATCCATTGATATCATCTCCACATCCGGCAATATGTTATGCTTCGCCGCAAAATCAATCATCTCCTGCGTCTCTTTCAGCCCGCCGACCATGCTCCCCGCCACCGTCCTCCGCGCCATAATTAGCGAAAACACCGGCAGCTCAAGCGGCTTCTTCGGCACCCCTAATATGATCAGCTTCCCGTGCGGCTTCAACAAGCTTAACAATGGCTCGATTGGATGATGTGCAGAAACAGTGTCGATTATCCCGTCTAAACTCCCAGCCGCCGCCTGCATTTCCGCCGGATAGCTGCTAACCACAAATGCGTCCGCGCTGAGGCTTTCGAGCGCTTCCTTCTTCTTACCAACCGAGGTGCTAATCACCGTTACCTTTGACCCAAAGGCCTTGATGAACTTAACAGCCACATGGCCCAGCCCGCCAAGTCCGACAACGCCGATGTGGAGGCCCGGTTCGTCGAGCCCGTAGTATCTCAACGAGCTGTAAATGGTGATCCCTGCGCAGAGCAACGGAGCACCCTTATCCATAGGCAAATTTTCCGACCAGCGGATAACGAAATCCTCGTCGGCCACCATGATGTCGGAGTAACCGCCGTAAGTGGTGGTGCCGTCGGGAAGAACAGTGTTGTAAACGGAAACCGGTTTGGGGCAGTAGTTCTCGAGATTGTTGGCGCACTGATCACATTTTCGGCAGGAGTCCACAAGACATCCCACCCCAACTTTGTCCCCCACCCGAAATTTCTGGACCTTCGACCCGACCTCAGTTACCACTCCGACGACCTCGTGGCCGGGAACCATCGGGTAGGTGGAGAAGCCCCAGTCGTTCTTAACGGCGTGAAGATCGGAATGGCAGATGCCGCAGTACAATACCTTGAACTGGACGTCGCGGTCTCCGGTGGGGCGCCTGGAGAAGTCGAAAGGAGAAAGAAGTCCCGACGGGTCTCCGGCGGCCCACCCGAACGCCTTCACCGATCCTGCCATTTTCACGAAGCTGTGTGTCTGTTTTCAAGGAGAGTACAATAAAAAGGCATATGATATGTTCAAGTGTTTATATAAATTATAATAACTCAATTAATACATCACATAAAATAATATTTTTTGTCGTTTTTGTTGAATAACATATAGAATACATCTGATCATACGTATAAGAAAAGCTAAATGAGACAAGCTCGTTGACCCAAACTTAAATATATGTGCAAAATAAATTATGTATTATATTGAAAATTAAAAAATATAATACTAAAATGAGATAATTACATTCCCATTTTTTAAGATTTGGTGTAATTATACGTAGATTTTTTATGATTTAAAAAATTATATCTATTACCCCTGAGATTTGCTTATGTCTAACAAATGGGTTTCTCATTATTCAAAATTCACCGAATTTATTAATATTAGCAAAAATATAAAAAAAAATTTAAATACGATATTTGTCATCGATTAATTTATTACTGACTTATTATAGGTCAAACGAATCTTTTTATAACCAAACTACCCTTATATATCGTCACAGGTTAATGAATGAGATGAGGTATATCTTCACCGTTATAAGGGTAGTTTAGTCCTAAAATATTTATTTGGTCTGTATCAAGTCATTAATAAGTCAATCGAGGGTAAATATTGATTTTTATTCAGTTTTTTTTTAATAATATAAAAAATTTGATGAATATTAACTAACGAATGTACTTATTTGTTAGACATAAACAAACCTCAAGCGTACTAGATGTAACTTTTTAAACCATAAGAAGTGTATATATAATTACATTAAATCTCAGAAAAAAAAATGTAATTGTCCCTAATTAAAAAGTAAATTTATACATAATGGAGCACAAAAACTAAGGCTTATTTATTTATTTAATATTAAGAAAATAAAAAATAACAAAAATAAAAATATTATAATATATATAACACAATTGGTAAAAGTCGAACTCTCTGAGTTCGACTTTTACCTAAATTTATTTATTTTTTTTTTAATTTCTGAAGTCGAACTTTGAGAGTTCGACTTCAAGTCGAACTCTCAAAGTTCGACTTCTACTTTACTTTTTTTTTTAAATTATTATTATTATTATTATTATTATTATTTTTGCGTATATTCAATTTTCTTAATTTTATTATTATTATTATTATTATTTAATCTGCATATAAGTTAAAATAAATATACCACAAAAAATATTTATTAACACAAAAAATATAATTACAGTAAAAAAATTATATTTAAATCAAAGAATAAAGTTTTAAAAATCATTTATAATAATTACAATTCTTAAAATTATTGTTGTCTTCTACGACCCCTCACCGACCCATCAGTTTGTCTTGAATGGCCCTCCCTTTGTTGGTATTGTTGTCTATCTCGCGTTTGTGGCCAATCCATCTCGTTAGGAATACGTGTGGTTTGGATTCTACCACGATGAATGATGCCACGTAAAGTAGTGTCATGGACCAACTCAAATTGTGGAACATCCCAATAATCTTCCGCCATCAAAGGATGAAAAGACTTAGAATATGTTCTCCTGTAAGCCATTATATCATAATAGTCCTTCACCATTGATGGGGCACTAATTCTATATGCAGCGCATACCTTTTGAGCATGCGAGCACGGGATGCCGAATTGACTCCATTTGCCACATGAACATTCTTGTGTGGCAATTTTGACGACGTGAGTGTTGAATCCATGTCCAGTCTGACGTTTTGTCACAACGGAGGCAGACTGTTGGTGCTGGTTGTATCTCGTCACAGCATGTTCAACACTTTTTTCGAACCAACGTTGGAATAATTTGTTTGCAAAGTCCGTCCATAGTTGGTTGTTGCTTAACATGACACCACTTTTGGCCATCCTCTCACGAAAATAGTGGACTGAACGAGCAAATGTTATTTCCACTATTGCAGTCACAGGCAATCGACGAGCCCCTTTCAGAACTCCATTGATGCACTCTGACATGTTGGTTGTGAGAATTTCGCACCGCCATCCGCCATCGTGAGAAGCTGTCCATTTTTCCTTCTCAATATTCTCTAAGTACACAAACGCTTCTAATTTGTGAGCCTTTATCTCGTTCATTGTTCGATTGAACTTGCTGATTTGATATTCAGAACCAGCTCTCCAACAAAGGTCCTTCAGTTCGACATTCTTGTGACGACTGTTGAAATTAGAACATACGTGCCGCAAGCAATATCTGTGCACTCCCTGTGGTGGCACAAAATCTGAAATTTTTTTCACTGCTCTGATGAGACCCGCATTACGGTCAGAAATAAGACACATCCCAGACCGTCCTCTTATAATATGTTTGCTCAACATTTGAAGAAACCAAGTCCAAGATGCTTCGATCGCACGCGGTTCCCGCGCACGTAATTTTATTGAGTGCAATGCGGAAATTATTAATACTCTTAAATTGATCAGAAATTTCAATACATATCAATAATAATCTGACAAAAACAATTTCAATAAAATTGACGTTCTTACATAAATGTCCATTTGATATGAAAGACCGTAGAGTTCTATTAGTTAAAGTGAAAAAGTTTCATAAATTAAATCCTTATTTTCACGAACCGAACCATTTTGTAGTTGTATTTGCTTCCCATTGGATTCACCTTTCACCTATATAAATTGAAAAAAAAAATAAAAATACAATACATAGTAATATTCTATAAATATGAAAAATTATTGAATTATACCTTGAGTTATGAGTGAGAGAAGATTGTAGCTTTGCAAAAATTTTCTTAAACACCACATTCTTTGTGTACACACCCTCATGGCCAATCACGGAACCTTTTCTAACCAAAACTTTAGTTGTTCTTTCAGAAACACCGCGCGAAAGAGCTACATATAATTGGCCATGACTAAAGAAATGACTTCGAAGATAAATTCCCACATTTTGAATGGTTTGACCTTGAGATATGTTGATTGTCAATGCAAAACTTAAACGAACAGGGAACTGTCTTCTTGTCACTTAAAAGTATGTGGAAACCCATTATACTTCCATTCATGTATTTTCTCTTTTTAATTTATTCATCTATGTTGATTAAATATTAAAAGTAAAAAAATACTAAGCACCCCTATGATTATTTTCTCTATTCAGATTGTTGATTTTTTGGTAAAATAAAATAAGAAAAGAAATTCTCTATTGATATATGTCAGATTTTGTGCCATAACAAATTACGGCAAGTTGACCATGCTAATTGAATTTTCTCTTCTACTTGGTTTAAGATTGATATGACACTTTTTTTTCTTTTTTTTTATGGTCGATTTAATAAGAATGGCCTTGCTGTAGTATGATTATATTTTTTTCAATTGCAATCATAATATTAGTTGCTTAAAATTGATAAAAAGATTAGATTGTTTGCTTTTTAACAATAGTAATATTTAGTATTCATTATAGCATGTCCTATTAGTAATTCCAACAAATATACCCTATCCCTATTCTATCAATGAAATAAAACATGATTTAAAAAAATTAAAAAGAATATGATTTTAAATATGAAAAGTAAAAGAATACTAAACACCCCCTAAAATTATTTTATCTAATGAAATTCTTGATGAAATGTTTTTGAATCTAAAATACGTGAAATGAACCCAATACGCGCATACAATGATATAAATGCAAAAATAAAGAAATAGAGAGACTTATTAATGTGAATGAAAGGAAAAGCAAACAATGAATGTGGCGCATAAAATCAGTCTAAGAATACATGAAATATTGATAAGAGGGAAAAGACAAAGAAATAAATTGAAATGTACACAGAACATATGCTCAAGTTCCACAACCATTGCTTTCATCATAGATAGATGAGAACCTCATTCGAAATATTGCTAGAGATGCATGAACAGACAAAGAAAAAGAAAACACTTACCCTTGACTTGAGCACGTGGTTGAAGCTATTTACTTCTTGGGAAAATTATATAATTGTGATAAATGAAATTCCTGAGAAAACACAACCAAATTGTAAAGTTATAGATATTTTTACAACCGGTAATTATTCAGTGATACATCAATAACTACGCCCACAAAAAAATAATTTGGTACAGAAAAGCACAAAAATCTTGCATGCGCTTCTTTCGTCAGTGCTAATGGCTGCCACTTTATTATGTGAGTCGCTATCATTAATGGTTGCAATAAAAAACTGCAAAGCAGAAACAAAATTAATCTGGGAAACCAAATATGTACTGCGCCTCATGTATGCATCCATCACATTCACAGTTCACAATTCACAATTTACAATTCACAATTCATAATTCACATTCACATTCATGCACTATGATGATAATAAAGAGACTGATTTCTAAAAGGTACGTACATATACCATCCATCACTTCTGCAACAAATAATCAGCAATAATCAAACAAAATTAACAATTACGTTACTCATCAATAAAAAATTAAATTTGCTCGCACAACTCCATCTTTAAGATGAGCTACTATAATTCTTCCAAAACTGTACTTTTACGTACAAAGCTATCAACAAATTTTAAAATTCAAACTAAACCAATAAATTATCATTAAACTCAGTAATTCTACGAAACATACAGCATATATTCTCTTGGTTTTCTTAATCACGGTACTGAAACTGTCAATTTACCGTTGGGGCTTTTCCTCGAACACCTTCATCAACTTAATCAAAGAAGACCCATTCCAATTAATATAGTTCCATGGTAAAAAATCGAAACTTACAGAAAACTCAGTAATCCTACGAAACATACCGCACACATTCACTCGATTTTCTCAATCACGGTGCTGAAACGATCAATTTACCATTGAGGCTTTTCCTCAAACAGGTGACCTTCATCAACTTAATCAAAGAAGAACCATTCCAATTAATATGTTTCCATGGTAAAAAAATCAAAACTTATAGAAAACTCAATAATCTGACTAAACATACCGCATACATTCACTCAATTTTCTCAATCACGGTGCTAAAATGGTCAATTTACCATTGAGGCTTTTCCTCGAACAGGTGACCTTCGTCAAAAAAGACCCATTCCAATTAATGTATATCCATGGTAAAAATCAAAGAATACATAAAATAAATAAAAAGTATTGTGGAAATTACTCTTTGCCAGCTTGAACCACCACGTGTACTACTCTGAGTTTCCTCCTCCGGTGCCGAACTCTCCTCCTCTTTCCGAGCAAAGGTGAAGGACTGACAACGATGGATAGAGAAAAAAAAAATCGTCAAAGCCAAGTGCAAGTGGAATTGAAAATTTCATCCATTATTAAGATATTTAAAGTGAAGAAGTTTGTGTTGATGAGGGAACTTGAAGTCAGTTTCAACAAATACTCAAATAGTTTGTGTGGGTTTGGGAACTTAGTTTGTAAATTGAAGGAATATACCGTGAGAAAACCTTATCTGACATGGAGGAACGTGGTGTTTGTGGTAACTGTCTTGCTCTTTCAAAAATACACAGGCATAGGGACATTTTTGGAAATTTGTAAATTTGGTGTCATGGTGTAAGAAACTGATGTTTGTGAGTGAAAATAGGGTTTTTTTTATATATTAGTATAGATATGTGGCACACTCAAATGTGTGTGCACAATTAATTTAAATTTTTAAAAAATAAATGAATTAGATTAAAAAATATTAAAAATATAAAAAATTGAGAAAATAATGAAAGAAAATGAGAGAAGAAAAAGTAATGTGGAAGTTGATAAGAGAGAAAATGGGAAGTTGAGAAGAGAGAGAAAAATAAGAAGTTGAGAAAAAGAGAAAAAAATTATAAAATATTAAAAAAATAAAAAAATGGCAGACCAAATTTGGAAGAGACACCAAAGAGGTGCTCTCCCTTAATATAATAGTATAGATGTATAGATTAACGATTAAAGTACGCTCATATAGTTCAATTTTCTAAAATTATGTTATAATGGTTTAATAAAATGAATAATTGCCCAAAATTGATAGATTTTAAATGTGTGTAATTAAAAATTTATTGCAAAGTGATCGATTAAGGAGATGATTATTTTGTAGAAGGCATTTTAGTCTATATATTGCTAATTAAGATGGTTACTACAAGGTCTCCCCTTAACAAATAATATATATAGTTAGATAGTATAAATCAATTAATTTTTCTTTTTAAATAATTAGCGATGAGATTTCATTAAAAAATAAACCAAGACCAACAAAACAAAGTCACCACAGTTGAGCCCACAAATAATTAGTTGTAATCTAAAAAGTATAAATCAAATAGTTGTAATCTAAACTTATTTCAATGTATTTCTTGGCCTCCCTTTTCATTTTTGATATGTCTGATTATGTAACGTGGCCCAAACCATCTTAAAGGCCCATGAAAACGGGCCCTCATAGCAACATAGGCTAAAGTCTGGCCCACGATGGAAATGACTACAGATGGAAGGTTTGTTTTATGGGCTTGAAGGGCCGTCCAGCCCAAGTACCTTAAAGGAGCATCAATAGCAACTGTGGATTGCCAGACACGTGGGAAGATCAAGTGAGCCACATTTGTACCCATACAATTGGATAACTACTATAAATACACCATTCACTTCGGAGTACTAATGTCAGAATCGGTCCAAACTGTGACGTTATGGTTTCAATTTGTTCAATTGGATCTAATTCAGGGCATTCGACCTAAAAATGTACGATAAAGCGGTTTTAAAGAAATTTTAAAACGGCAAAATGTGGTGTTTCTGTTATTATGCTTTCAATTGCGTGCGGGGTTGGAGAGACGGAAACACTTTGTCAAGGCCTATTTGTAGAGCAGCCCCAGTTTATTTTTTCCTAGGAAAAATTAGGTACATCCAAAACATTAGATTATTCATTACTCAATATTAGATAAAATCATGTGCTATGCACGATTTAGATATTAAATTATCGTTTTAAGTCAAAAAATTAAATTCATTGACATATTTATATAAACTAACATATTCAGTCAATTTAGAATTAATAGTTATATATATGTGTTGAAAATAATTTTATGATCATATACGTAACACGCACACCTCAAAAAGAGAGCAAAAAATGAAAGATATTAATTATTTTCTTAAGTGAAAATTGAACTATTATTATTCATCAAGTAATCAAGTAGAAAAGAGTTGTGCCTATTTAATTGAATATTTTTAAGGAACTGAAAAGAAAATGCCGATGAGGCCTAGCTCAATTGGCGAAGCTGAGGCCCCATGATCCTAGAAATCATGGGTTCGAATTCCCTGCGTGAGAATAGCAAGATGTTAGTTTCTGTGATATTATCGATATATTGTTGAGTGGATTATAGTAACTAAAGATAAATATTTCAATAGAAAAATCATTAATCCAACATAAGCAATCAATGGAACATGAAGAAAAATAATTAAAAAATAGATATTCAAAAAAGTTGAAAAAAAAATACCCAGGTATTAATAATTATAAGAGCAAATACAGAAATTGTAAAACATAAAATTTTTAAAAGGTAAAGAATAACAATACATAGTGTAGATGAGTATCCTAACTTCGAAGGTAGAATGTGGTATAAATAGAAGAGTTTTAAAATATAAATTTGTTTAGATAAATATAAAATAATTAAAAAATTCAAAATTATTAAAAGTTAATATTTTATCAAAATTAACTTAATTGCGATCAAAGATCATTATAAAGTATACAGATAGATAGATTAGTACACAAAACTATGACTTAAGAACCATTATTCCTATTAGTGAGACTCAAACTTACCAGGAAGAAGATAAAGCATATATGGTAACAAATGATTTGAAATTTGGAATTGATTTTAAAACTGTAATATTACTAATAAATGTCTGCAGATCCAAAAAACGGAAATCCAGCAACTATAATTGCACCAAATTCAGGAAATAGTAACTGCACCAAACGAATAGAATATCTCAACCCCGAGTTCCTCTCTTTCCCGACCACACATCCTTCATTCTCCAAACAAGCCGGCCGGCTTTCAATCACTCACCCGGCTTTCTTCAGTGTTTGCCCAATATCAATCACGAACCGGTACTTCACGTCGGCTTTCGCCAGCCGCTCCATTGCTGTGTTCACATGATCCATTGAAATCATCTCCACATCCGGCAATATGTTATGCTTCGCCGCGAAATCAATCATCTCCTGCGTCTCTTTCATCCCGCCGATCATGCTCCCCGCCACAGTCTTCCGCGACATAATGATGGAAAACGCCGGCAGCTCAAGCGGCTTCTCCGGCGCACCCACCATGATCATCTTCCCATGCGGCTTCAACAATCTTAACAATGGCTCGATTGGATGTTGTGCAGAAACAGTGTTGATAATCCCGTCTAAAGTCCCGGCCGCCGCCTCCATTTCTTTCTGCTCGCGGCTGACCAAAAATACGTCGGCGCCGAGGTGTTCGAGGGCTTCCTTTTTCTTACCAACGGAGGTGCTAATCACCGTTACCTTTGTTCCAAAGGCCTTAGAGAATTTAACAGCTACGTGGCCCAGCCCGCCGAGCCCTACAACGCCGATGTGGAGGCCCGGTTTGTCGAGCCCGTAGTATCTCAACGGGCTGTAAGTGGTGATTCCTGCGCAGAGCAAGGGAGCTCCCTTATCCAGAGGGAAATTCTCGGGCCAGCGGATAGCGAAATCCTCGTCGACCACCATGATGTCGGAGTAACCGCCGTAAGTGGTTGTGCCGTCAGGCAGAACGGTGTTGTAAGTGAAAATCGGTTGGGGGCAGTAATTCTCGAGATTGTTGGCGCACTGATCGCATTTTCGGCAAGAGTTCACCAAACATCCGACGCCGACTTTGTCCCCGACGCGAAATTTCTGGACCTTGGACCCGACTTCAGTTACCACTCCGACGATCTCGTGGCCAGGTACTATGGGGTACTTGGTGAAACCCCATTCATTCTTGATGCCGTGAAGATCCGAATGGCAGATGCCGCAGTACAGTACTTTGAATTGGACGTCGCGGTCGGTGGTGGGGCGTCTGGAGAAATCGAAAGGAGAGAGAACGCCGGACGGATCTCTGGCGGCCCACCCGAATGCTTTCACTGATTCTGCCATCTGAGAAAGTTGTTATTTGTTCTTCAGTATGTGTAATTGTGTATGTGGACACGCCATGAGTGGTGTATATATAGATGATGAGGAGTGTGAGTGTGAGTGGTGGTGGATACGCCATGGATGAGGTAAGGGGAATGTGAAACGTCATGACTCACTAGTGAGCTGTTGAATTACGGCACGTGTGAACTATTTTCAGTTACGATTCAATATATTATTGACATAACAAAAAAATTAATATAATATGATAAATAATTATTCTATATGAGTGAAAAATAAGAATTTTCTATTATATTAATATAAATATATAAATTTGTCATAAGACAAAAAATTTCTTAAAATTAGTAGTCGTTTAATAAATAATTTTTATAATAGACTATTATGAGAAAATCTATATATAATAAAACAGAATCATTGAGACTATCCACCTAAGCGCCACGTATGCGCACGTGTGGATAGCCTCAATGAGTTCTATTCTGCAAATGTAATTTAACAATTTTTTAGATAAAAAAGAAAAAAATATTAGTATTTATCCAAAAGAATCTAATTAATATTATATGTTTATATAACTTTATTAAGTACATAAAAACATGTTTATCCAATATATATGTATTTATCTTATAGATAACATTCAATAGTTTATCCACAAAAGAATTGTATTTTTTAAAAAATAATTAAATAGAACTATATATAATATTCTTTTAAATATAAAAATAAGTAAATAATTAATATATAAAAATTAAGTTAATACATATAAAAATACGAAAGTATATTGAACACAAAAATGAATTTGGATTATTTTACTAACTATTTACCTAAAAAAAATGAGTGAATCTTTTGGATAAACAAATAATGGTACACATATCTAAATTTAAATATAAGATAAATGACCATTTTTTAAGTTCCAAAAAAACTAATTAAGTAAAAATTATAAATAATTCAAAATTTAGAAATAAAATAATTAGTGAATATTACAAATATAAGACTATTTTTTAATATTAAAATAAATTTTAGATTAATTGTATCCCTGACTAATGTATCTTTTGGATACATTCAATTCATTTATCAACACTAAATAAAAATAAAATATTTTCTTACATGGCAAAATAAAATTCAAAGAGACACCGGAGAACTATGGTTTATAAAAGCTAAAAAAATAAAAAAAAAATTACAAATAAAGTAAATTTTTATATGTAAAAAAATTAAAATTTAATATGATAATAATCACAAATAAAAAAAATATATTGAAAGATGTAAAAATAAGTTTGAATTTTAGATTGTATTCCTAAGCAATTTACCTGAACAAATTTGTAAATCTTTATAAAATCAAATAATCTAACATTTATCTAATTTAAATAAAAATAAAATATATTTGCTTACAAGGTAAAATAAAATTCAAAGAGACACAAAATTGTTTTAAAAAGTAAATAAAATAAAAATATAAATAAATTTAATTTTATAATGTGACAATGACTAATGATATAAAAATTAAAATGTAATATGATAATAATAAAAAAAACCAATAGATATAAAAATAAATTTGAAGAATGTTACTTATTCATTTATTTAAAAAGATTATAATTTTTTTGGATAAAGACAAATTATTATACACTTATCCGATATGTTTATTAGTTATATTTTATCAATATCTATATATAATAAAATAGAATCAATATCTATATATAATAAAATAGAATCATTGAAACTATCCACCTAAGCATCATATATACGCAGATGTGGACAACCTCAACGAGCTCCATCCTGCCAAATAAAAATTTACAAATTTTTAGATAAAAAGAAAAAATATATTTATACTTATCCATAAGAATCTATTCAATATTATTTATTTATCTATTTTTTAAAGTATATAAAAACATGTTTGTTCAAATATATATATATATATATTATTGGATATAATGAACAATAATTGATATTTATATTAATGATATTTTGAATCAAATGAACTTTTATTTATTGGATAAATATATATATAATATGAAATATTGTCTGAATTGATTATTCGTCAACATTATTAATTTATTTTAATTTATACAATCTCTACTTTTAATTATTTTTTCCTGAATGTCTAACATTATTAATTTATTTTGTTAGTTATGCACTAAAGAAATGCATTAATTAAAAAATTGTTAATCAAGGATTTGTTATGACATTTCAAAAATCACGAATTCCTCCTATTTTTCCTCTTCTCTTAATCATTTTAATTTTGAATTATTTATTAAATATTAATTTTGTTTTAAATTTGAAATTATTTGTATTATTTATTTATTTATTATTAAAGCACATGTATGCTCTATGGTAGCCTTTTTGAATTTTTTTTACCACTTAATGAAATAAAATATTTTTTATTAAGGTAAGTATTTACCTTATTTATTTTTATTTTGAAGCACATATTCTTTATTCATTTTAAAGCACAAATTCATTGTTTACCTTTATCCAAAAAAAAAAAAAAGTCATTTATCATTTAAGGTAATTAGTTGGTAAAAAATTTAACTTCATTTTTATATCCAATACACGTTTGTATTTTTATACTTATTAATTACTTTAACTTTAAGTTTTAAATTCTTTATTGTTTATTTACTTTTTATATTTCAAATTTTAAGTTATTTATAGACTTATTTCTTTATTTTATTGAAAATACAAGTTTCCCGTGCCTTGGTACGGGGTACTAACTAGTATTTATTATAATTTTTAAAACAAGAAAATAATATGATAATTATGGAAAATATTGATACCTAATGGTAGTTTGCCCTTTTTCTCTTTCTCTCTCCAACTTGGTTTGCTTTTATCCCAAACTTCTTTGTGTTCTCACTACCCTTTTCTTTTTCTTTTCTTTTTTTTTTTTTTATCTATTTTAAACATAATATTAAAATTATTTCATTCACATATTTGAATGTACTACGTATACTTGTTTAGAATTTATGAGCACCTTATTTGATATCTTTGGTTTTTTAAATTACTTATTTATTAACTTTCTTTGTTTATTTATGTAGGCGAGCAAAATTTATTGTCAATTATTTATTGACATGTGCTATATATTTTTCCATCAATTTTATATTTTATAAAATGAAATATTTATTGATGGATAAAATATATATTGTCATGTATAGAATTGAAGTATTTAAGACAATCAGAATCTTGCCTTGCCAATAAAGGAAGCAAATACCACTGATTTGGTAAGTCTAAATCACATCTCGTGATTAGGAAAATAAATGTCAAACAAATCATGAAGGGCCAATCAAATCGCGCCACGTCACCAAGTAAATATTGAAAAGTCTTCTACCCTACAACTATAAATAGGGGTTCTCTACACAATTGAAGACAGGCAACACAACAATTGAAAGCACAAGCAAGAGAGCATTCAAGAAACTTCAAAATCCTCTCAAGCACAAGTCAAGGAGAATCCACGACGTGCAAGCAAAATTCAAGGCGTTCGTCACTGAAATCATCCAAATCCGACGTTTAATTCGAGAGCAAGTCAAAGGACCCACGGATTAACGTTATCAAAGCACAAATCCACCTTGGCGGAAGATCAAAACTTCAATTCTACCAAGAAACACAAAGAATTCAAGTCAAGTCTTCCAAAATTATAGCATTTTATTCGGGAATAAGTCAACAGACCCCCCAATTAACGTTATTGAAGACCTAAGTTAACGTCGAAAAAGATCAAAGCGTCAAGTTCCTTCTTTGAAGTTGCCGAAATTGAAGATCGTGAAGAATCAGAGGTTTAAATTAGAGATTTCGCACCCACAAGATATCTGATTAAATTCAAAAATTATTTGTAATATTTTTCTTGTTTCAATAAATTTAGAAACACGAAATTTGCGTTACAAATTTCTGGCACGCCCAGTGGGACCATCTCTACCTCTCATCTCTTCGCCAAAGTTTTGAAAGTTTCGCAATGGCCGCCAACAAGATTCCGGCGCTCAAAGTTGCTGCTTCAAGTTCAAATGACAGTATCGGAGTCATCACCAAAAGTATGTCGAAAAAGTTGCAAACATACCCTAAGATGATTTTCCATGAAGTTGAGAAAAACTTACTCCATCTCAACAAGACTAATGAAGATGACAAAGACCTGAAGGATGACTCATCTTCCTTTACTCCCCGCTCGACATCAAGCGTTGCTCCCGTCATGGTGACAAATACGACAACTTTGGAGGAACAAATTGCAAGCTTGACGAGAGCCATAGAGAGTCTAGCAAAGCATGTTCAGCAGCAAGACTCTCAAATCAATAAATTAATGAACAAGATAGATAATACTGACACCAGTTATGTGGCCGAAAAACAAGTTGAGGGCCATGATAAAGCTGAAACATTCCAAAAGCAACAAACCAACGAAAGGGAGAAGTCATCAACAAAAGAGTTGCAAGTCTCCTCATATGGGTTGATTCCTGTTGACCAATTGAAATAGTTCATCATGGGGACTATTAAAGACAAACTCGATGGAGTATCTAAATCGTCTATGACTTATACGAAGCCATATACACAAAGAATTGATAATCTGAAGATACCAGTTGGGTATCAACCTCCCAAGTTTCAACAGTTTGATGGCAAGGGCAATCCAAAACAACATGTGGCTCACTTCATCGAAACATGCAACAATGCGGGGACTTACAGAGAATCTCGTGAAACAATTTGTCCGATCTTTGAAAGGGAATGCATTTGACTAGTACACTGACTTGGAAGCCAACTCAATTGATAGTTGGGGGCAATTGGAACAAGAGTTCCTCAACCGCTTTTACAGCACCAGAAGAACAGTCAGCATGATCGAGCTCACAAACTCGTACCAATGGAAGAAGAAGCCGTCATTGATTATATCAATCACTGGAGAAATTTGAGCCTCAGTTGCAAAGATACTTTGTCTAAAACTTCTGCAATTGAGATATGCATCCAAGGAATGCATTGGAGACTTGCTACATACTTCAAGGAATCAAACCAAAAACTTTTGGAGAATTAGCCACCCGTGCACATGCCATTGAGATAAGCATGACTATTGACGAACAAGAATACTTGAGCGTCGACACTGATGAAGATTGACAAGAAGAAGATGTCACATCATACTGAAAACCTTAATTGCGCTCCTTGATAAGAGCCTAAACTGTCAATTACGCTCCTCGATAAGAGCCTAAACTGTCAATTACGTTCCTTGATAAAAGCCTAAACTGTCATAATGCTCCTAGATATGAGGTTAAACTATCAAAACTCTCAACTGAAATTCCTTCAAGCACTCCTTGATTTGAGTATAAACTATCTACCATATTCAAATTCAAGTGAAGACTCCTTGATACGAGTATAAACTATCTACCATTTTCAAATTCAAATGAAGACTCCTTGATATGAGTATAAACTATCTACAAATTCAAAACTCTTTGCCACGAGTATAAACTGTCTGTAAATTCAAATAAAGACTCCTTGATGCGAGTATAAACTATCTACCATATTCAAATTCAAATGAAAACTCCTTGATATGAGTATAAACTGTCCACAAATTCAAGACTCCTTGATACGAGTATAAACTATCTACCATACTCAAATTCAAATGAAGACTCCTTGATACGAGTATAAACTATCTATCAAATTCAAAAAGGTCAAATGAAGGCTCCTTGATATGAGTATAAACTATCTACAAAATCAAAATTGAAGGCTCCTTGATACGAGTCTAAACTATCTACATATTTTTATGATTGAACTACGTTATGACTTGATCCTCTCAACTGGTACGTAGGTAGCTTGGAATTTATTTTTCAAGTTCAGTCGTATGTCAAAAAAAAAAAAAAAAGAAGAAGAAGAAAGTGGAGGAAATAAAATCTCATGCGAAGAAACAATTTCGAGACATGTTCACTGTTTCGCTTTGTTGCAATTTGTGAACAAGTCTCGAGGGGGCATATGTAGGCGAACAAAATTGATTGTCAATTATTTATTGACATGTGCTTTATATTTTTCCATCAATTTTATATTTTATAAAATGAAATATTTATTGATGGATAAATTATATATTGCCATGTATGGAATTGAAGTATTTAAGGCAATTTGAATCTTGCCTTGCCAATAAAGGAAGCAAATACCACTGATTTGGTAAGTCTAAATCACATCTTGTGATTAGGGAAATAAATGTCAAACAAATCATGAACGGTCAATCAAATCGCGCCACGTCACCAAGTAAATATGGAAAAGTCTTTTACCCTACAACTATAAATAGGGGTTCTCTACACAATTGAAGACAGACAACACAACAATTGAAAGCACAAACAAGAAAGCATTCAAGAAGCTTCAAAATCCTTTCAAGCACAAGTCAAGGAGAATCCACGGCATTCAAGCAAAATTCAAGGCATTCGTCACGAAAATCATCCAAATCCGACGTTTAATTCGAGAGCAAGTCAAAGGACCCGTGGATTAACGTTATCAAAGCACAAATCACCTTGGCGGAAGATCAAAATTTCAATTCCACCAAGAAACACAAAGAATTCAAGTCAAGTCTTTCAAAATTATAGCGTTTAATTCGGGAATAAGTCAACAGACCCCCCAATTAACGTTATTGAAAACCTAAGTCAACGTCGAAGAAGATCAAAGTGTCAAGTTTCTTCTTTGAAGTTGCCGAAATTGAAGATCGTGAAGAATCAGAGGTTTAAATTAGAGATTTCGCACCCACAAGATATTTGATTAAATTCAAAAATCATTTGTAATATTTTTCTTGTTTCAATAAATTCAAAAACACGAAATTTGCATTACAAATTTCTTCCCAACTCAATTTTTTAACTAGGACACGCTCAAATGAGTATTGAAAATTAATTATAACATTTAAAATATTTTTAAAAATATGTATGTTTCTTGTAAATAAAAATATTAAAAAAGTAAAAGTAAGTTATGGAAAATTATAGGAAAAAAAAGATGTGGAAACTGAAAAGGGAGAAAATAGGAAATTGGAAAAAGAGAAAAAAAAATAATAATAAATCAAAAATACGGGCGGCTCTTCAGTTAAATAAAGAAATCGATTCTTTTCCCAACTCCTACATTATTGATTTTCTCTCCCCCAATTGGTGATGCTCTCAAATACGCTGTCTCCCATTTATACAAATATTTTTTCTCCTCTCCTTTTATATAGCACGTAATCTATTTTTTTGCATTAACATTTTCCTTATTCGTAAAAAATAAATTTAAACAATAAAAGTTTTTCTGAAAATAATTAATTATTTTTTATTTTTGAATATTTATTCACACACTTAGAGCGTGCCAACCACATGCTCAGACTCTATTTTTATTAACCACGACAAACCAATCTATTTATAGTCCTAGGGTCCCTGTTTGTTTGTGTTTTTATTTTTAATTTTCAGTGAAATATATATAATTTTAAATTTTGTATACATTTTCATGCGAAATGATAAATATGTTTGCATTAGATAACAAAATTGTATTTTATATTAAATTATGATATCAAATCAAGATATTTTTAATAAGAATACGTATAAATAAATATATTTTCACTTCAATACTATTTTAAAAACTGAAAACTAGAAATGAAAATACAAACAAATAGGTAAGCATATGGATGACAAGTTGAAAAGCAGATCATTGTTAGACTTGTATTCACAAGTCACTTAAGACACCTTTACTTCTTGGGTATGGAAAATATGGATTGACTAAAATATGATTAAAAATGTGATAAGAGCAAGTGAGATGTTTAGTATTTTGTTTACTTGAATATTGAGAAATAAGATTAAATCATTATTCATCTTGACTTTTGTGTATGTGAATTGTATTTTTTCATGTGTTGTTATATCACTAAAAATTTTCTGCATGTGTTGTCACATCATGACCAATATTTTGGATGTAATAAAATCAAAACCGAAGGGCAAAGTGAGTATAAAAAGAAAAAAGATGAGGACATAAAGGAAACGGAAAATTAATCAGAAGTGAGCCATGGGTGATAAAATAATTTGAGGGTGGAAAAGTGGATTTTAATCCTGTAATTATCACCCCAACATACAGGCCTCCTTCACTAATCACGGGCTAAGCTAAAAAAAAGTAAATATATTACTAGCAAGGATTAGCCATGATATCATGGCTAATTCTTGCAAGTAAAGGAGGCCTTGGTATATTCAAAAGCACCCCAAAAATTTTGAGGCCACCAAGTCATACAAACAGGTCAAGAATCAAATATTACGCTGTGACTTTTTGCACCTAAATCAAAATTATAACAATTAGACAAAAATCGTAGACCTATCTAATCCACAACTGAGATTTTGGTTGTCCTGAATGCAGGATCAGAAATGGAATGGTCGGCGATATATTAAAGCTGTTGGTGAACCAAGTCTTAAGCACGATCTGAACAACGGAGTAAAATTATAGGGCGCTTTAAACCGAAAGGATGGTTTATCTTCCATCTCTTTGAAGTACCAGCACCAGGGAGTGGAATTCTTTGTAGTCAACTGTGGTAGATCAAAAACCACGTTGATCGCGATACACTTCATGAGTTCATTCCTGCAATTTGGAGAAAATATTCGTGGGATACAACCTTCTTAAGCAAACATCAGAATGTCGTAAACTTAGCAGAAAATCTCCAGCTATCAAGAAGTAATAACATTGATGTCTTACCACATTTAACGTTTCCATCCAGGAACTGCTGGTTAAGTATTGCTCATAGATTTAACAATTCATACTTCCTTAAATTACACTAGCAAATTTATATATATGTCCTCAATTAGAAGAAAGGAAAAAATCCAAATACTAGGTGAATTTCGATTGTGTATATATGAAATGTACAAGTATAACGAGGCAGATGCGTTCACAAGTATAACGAGGCAGATGCGTTCACAGCCTCCAATGATAAACTTAAAGCAAATTCCTACATCTCTTGTTTTAAGTGCATGGTAAGGCCTGGTAACTAGCAACAGAAGTTTGTAGTGAATATTTCTACGAAATGTAAAGAAAGATAAGTGTGAATATATATCTAACCTTCGATCTTCACCAGCTTCAATCAGCATGGTCACGGAAGCGTATGATTTTGCTAATGAAGGGCTTCTCCTTTTTGTAGCTGATGAGAAAAATAAAATACTAGAAATGTTAAAACTAGCAGTAACAGTTTTAAGTCTACAATGACAAATATGAGATGATGAGGTGCTATGACAAAAACAGAAGCAGCTTGAGCAAGGAAACACGTTATATGGTGAAAAAGTGCATAAAAAAGGACTTACATTACAAAAGCCGCTACGCTAAAACATGCCAAGCCAAAGGAGAAGTGAATGGTAAAGGTGGCCCAGAAGTTATCTCGGTTCATATATGTTCTCTCAAGGATGAAAGTGGCTACACCGGAAACTAGTAGAAATTCATAGCCTGCTGGCAAGCAACCTCCAAAGGAAAAGGAGGAAGAATCCTGAGAAAACGACAAGTAATCCATCAAAAGTCCAAGTTAAAAATACACACATGAGATAACATTGTCATATATACAGAGGTCAAGCTGAAATATTACGGCTATACCTTGAAATATTTTCTGATGAAAACTGCTGAATAAAATATCCTGAAGATCATGTCTTTATACAGTGAAGGAAGCAAAGACACAGCAATTGTCAAGCAATTATTAACGTTTTTGGCAGTGGTATTACGATATCACCAGTATTGCATCAACAAGAAATAAATGTATGGCAACATTAAGATAATTATAACAAAAAACTCAAGGTATCCACCCAGCCATCCACAAGTAGACCTTTGTATGACTAGAGATGCCACTTACATGATTCTTACTACTGCACACTGAGTGACTAACGAAAGCGCCCGCAAAACAGGAGTCCTTACTTTCGGGACCAATGAAGGAAAATAAACAATAACTAATAGACTTAAAATAAAATGCCAATCCCAAACCCAAAGACCCTCCAACTCTGGTTCTTCAATATTTACAGGATGAAGCAGATCGATAACTGTCATCTCTCTGGCATAGAGTTCACATAAAACACAAGTTACAGCTGAAATTCTAACTCAAGTAAAGTTGAACACAGTAATTACTTGTTACAATTTCTCGGAACTCCAAGATGTCAGCTAAAGTTTGATACGTGCTTATTCTCGTTACTCCAACCAGTTAAACCCAATAAACTAGTTGCTAAATATCACATTTTGATACTATTTGGAAAGTAAATAGCCTCGGCAGCTGACAGCTCATAGCAAGATCTGCAGAAACTCAAAGATTCAAAGGCATAATACACCGGGCTTCAGAACAGCATCAGTAATCATATAGTTATATCACCAACACATTCCACAGCAACTCAGCATCATAAGTTTTTAAATGGCAGCAAACAGGACAGACAAGACTTACCATGGGAAGAATTAATCAGAAAAGTTACAGGAATTGTGAAGGATACTCAAAGAATTTGCTAATATTAATCCAATTGCGCCTGCTGATCTTATAAGTAAGACATTTAAGACCAGGTAAATCAATGAGAAGACAAGTAATGAGTCATTAGACCGTTTAAGTTGATCCTCTGTTGCAACTGCATGCAAAAATGCTTCGGACGTCCCTAATAAATAAACAAAGAAAATAACTTTAATTCCATAATACCAACTCCTCCGTTGATGCAAGATTTTGATTCATCAAACTCATATCAGAATCGTAGTAATCCTTCAATATTAAGAGTTCACAGATGTTATTATTTCAACTAACTGCTAAACCAATTTTAGCTTGTGGCGAGTATAATCTAAAGAGATGCAATAAAGTCAGGAGGACCATTATAATGGTAAAAATATGCGAAGTACAACTCAGTGATAAGGACCACAAAATAATGTAACAGCATGATATGTATACCCACTTACCATTCATGGCCAAAACTATCACGTAAAGGCAATAATACTGGAGTGCTGTTGAAGCTTCTCCATCACTCCATTTTCTACCATACAACAGTCTGATGAGGGAATACGAATAGCTTGGACCAAATGCAATGACCACCAGACCTAACCAAACAAAAGAGCTACTGAGTTTTACACAAGAATAAAAGCTGCATTGTCAGAGAATCACACCATCTTGGCACACATATAAGGTTATGATACAAACTTGAGAGTTGAGACATCAAAATTTCCAAACCCCTTGCTACAATGCATTATGTTTTTCCAGCAGGAAGACTTGGAAAAATGTGAATTTACAGTTCTGTAACACATCATTGTTTTTGTCAGTTAAAACTATTATCATCTTCAAACATGAATCAATCTAATCAAACAAGGCATTGTCCGTCGCAATTTCTATAGTTTTTAATTATATTTTTTATAGAACAACACATTAACCATAATTTCTACAATGCAACAATTTGGCAGTAGGTACATAAAGCTTCGAGGTGCACTTTGCTACATGAAGGATGATGATGTAGAGCCAAGCTATGAAATGCGATTTATTTGTAACCACTGAATCAGTTGTGAAGAGAAGAAGAGAAGGTTAAGTCATCAGGTCTTCCCTCCTATATCTGGTTCTAATTCAAGAATATTCAGAAGATAAAGAGAATACATCTGTTTTACTCCCTGCCCCATAGAGTAGGCATACCAAAGTTGAAGGAGATTGAGTTAGAATTGAAAGACTCAGCGATGTCAGCTTTTCTCAAAGTTGGATATACTACACTGCTAGCAGGCAACTTGCCCTTTGAAGACTGTATCAGAAGTGATGCTGATGGATCAGGGATTCAAACTCAGATCAATTGTGAGAAAACTTACAACTGATGCCAAAGCAGCTAGAGCTTTTAAAATGCATTATGGCTGAGCAGCTAATCTTCTAAACAAAGAGGATCTCATTTTCTTCTGCACTTTTAACATCTCAAGTATACCAGTCACCATATGAAATTAATCAGCTTTCAGCTTAACATGCTACAAGTGGATGCAGTTTCAATGTTGTTAAGATAACAATCAACTTATAAGGAATATTGCTTGCAACACCACACTGAATGAACAAGAAAAGATTTTTCCAAACAAACTGTGGTACAGTAGATACCTATTAGCAAAACAAGCTTCAGTGCATCTGTCAGACGCCTTCCCAGGTTCTTTTTTTTCTCTTGGTACTCTCCTGTATGCACATAAAAGTCACAACCCTAAATTCACTTGTGAGAAATGCATGAAAATAATCTGTGATATAAGATGCATGCAGTTAGGTATTATTAAAAGACTCGGAATTTCCACGGGAACTACTTAAACCAATCAACCATCAGAATTTCTGATAATGCAATTTCCAGTGAAAGTTATAGTCAGTTCAAAATGAGATAATAGAGAAATATATCAGCATCTGTTCTTATGGTGGGATGGCAACAGTTCATAAACAAACAGGTTTAAGCTCTAATATCATCTGTAAGAGGGTAGGAAAAGCTATTCTTCTTCAGATTTAGATGTACACTGAAATGCAAAACTCAAGGAGAAAACTTTCTGTAAATGGGTAAAGGCCTTAAGCACTGAACTTTTTCACTCAGGAAAATGCTTCAACATTTATAGAATATAGATAGTTTCAAAGTTTTTGCTGAGTGATAGTGAAAAAGCAGGGCAGGCCTACATTATGTAGTAAAAGGGGATTCAGCAATATATCAGGAATGATGCCCACCCTCCATGTCTCATCATATATTTCAGCATCTCCACATACAAAGAATGGCCACTGAGAAATAAATCTTAATAATTACACAAACAAGTCATTCAACAGTGATTGCAACATATCGCGATGAAAATATTCATTTCTATATAAGAAAGTTACAGAAAAGAAGAGATATAAACCTGATGCAGACCTTGCAAATGTAACATAGGAACTTTCCTCAAATGGAAGAAAAACCAGCCTCACCACTAAGCTACCTGAGAGATCAACCTGAAAATTCTCAATTACCAACTAAATGGTGGTAAGGAGATCGTAAAAAGGCTCAAAATTGCATGCTTGATCCATATCAAGCAATAGCATCCATCCGGACAAAACATGCTAACTTGCAGAAATAAATCTGATTGCATGGCAAAAAGATCATGATCAACTTGCCTAGTTTCTCTACAAGTCCGTATACTGCTTGGTTATATGGCGTATCCAACCATACTAGGACCATCTTTTCCCCTTCCTGAAGAATCAACTTCCGAAAGGATTGAAGAGTAAAAATCATACACATGTTAGCAAGAGCTCGGTCATAGCCCATTGTATTTCCTTCCCTGCAATAAAATTTATCAGTTAAAAGTGAAAACGGGAAAGCAGTGACCTGATTTGCTTTTGAAAAACCTTTGAGTCTAATCGGAAAATGAATGTCACCCCATTATAAGGAAACAATTGGAGAAGCAGCTGTTACATTAAACTACCATGAACATTGTAGATATCATCAGAAAAGATAATAAAATATGCATATGGGATGAAAGAAATATTCCATTGATTAAATTACTCCATTTTACAGTTCTTGATTAGCTACTGTATACTAAAAGCTAACAAGAACAGTAAGAGCACTGAATTACAGAAACTATGGGACAAACATAAGAACAAGTTCAAATAAATTATAGTGGTACAGATCACCATTCATATTAGAAGTTGGCAAGTATTATCCTGATGGACACCTTTTCGGAATAAAATCTTGTACAAGAAAAAAATACATAAAAAGGAAAAGAGAATCTCAGAAGACTTCTTTGACTTGTGTATGAATTATACTACACCTTCACTAATCAATAGCTTCGTACTTAACAAATACGGAGACCCAATATTCGGATGGATTACGTGGAACAAAGGAACATACTGACAAACCATGGTGAAGATTTGCCGGGCAACAATTCAAGAAAATGTTTTCAGGAAATATAATTCAACAACTCATCCTTCAAGAATAACTTCAGATATTTTCTTCCAACATAGAATGTTTGTTGTGAAATATATGTGCAGCTAAAGACACGTATGGGCCTAAAAGGAAATTAATACCTGAATGGAAAAAGAACTGAAGTTTTATATACTTGAAATAGAAGAAAGTAGGTCCAATAACCTAAGAAAATAGATGCTCCATATGCAACCTGTGACAGGGCAAATACAATTGCTTTCTCCTGCAATTCAAACAACAGTTAATTAAGTCACTAGTCGCAGTTAAGCAGAATTGCAGACCATACACAAACAGATAAAATACAAGGACAGCAACATATGGATCAAGATACCAGGTACAGGGACAAGAAAAGAGCTGAAAAACTATGAAGAGAGGCTATCTCGCCAGCATACGAAAAAGATGACAAGATAGGTATTGATGACACAGTTTGGACATGTTTATACTTTCAAATCAAACAATTAAAAGATGAAGGAAACAGATACTGGAATGTTTCTTGGAAGGAGAAATAAAATCAGTCTCAGGGCAAATAAAGATTCATTTGAACCTTCAGAAGATTAACAATTCCAGATGACTACAATTTTGAATTTTCTGCCCTATTAATTAAGTTTCCATGTTCTCCAAACCAAAACTATAAAACACAAACACATATCGACATACCTACACCAATACAACAATAAATGTATCAACTTACTAAAACACAGTACTTTAAGCAACTTTGAGTTTCCATTCTTATCAATGTCAACATGCTTGCAACGATATGTCCAAGCTAAGTCAGTTTTGCTTGCTCAATAATGAATTATAATATAAATAACTGTAAACCCTCTTTAAGTAAATGATATAATTTAGTCAAATTCGCTTTGCTACTCCAAAGTATGAAAATGAATATCTAGCATTCTTATATACCATGCCAGGTTGCTTCAGGATGAGGATATATGTTACTATACAGCGTGAAAGAGTGGCTACAGTTTCAGCAACCAGCCGCAATCTGAGAAGAACCAAATTCTGGGACAATATATAAAATGGTTCTGCCAGTAGCTCAAGTACACAAGCAAAACCTGCATATGCATGAAGAAATTAAATCAGAAGTCTTAAGAAGAGAGAGAGAGTCGTTTATGAAAGAACTCTTTAATCATATGCCCATTAATCATACTGTTTCCCAATCATAATAAATGATCAAAGAAACATCACTGGTGCTCAAAAACTTCAGCAACTATGTTATATTTCATTGACTCAATTGAAGATAAACTACATTAAGAACTGGAGTAATACATGCCAAACCTAAAGTCACAGACCCACTCCCCACGGTTAATCAATAAACAAAGAAGGACCTTAGATTTATAATAACACGATCAATGTAATGACAGCACCAACCAATGATGTAGACAATAAGAAACAACCAAAACAGCAATAATATTTGATCCAGGCACCAAGTACTTGAAGTTGCAATTTAGCACCATTATATATTTTAAGCATTCAAGCATTTATATATTAAAATTTAATACCTTCTCTTTTGAGAACCTAATTCTCACTTATGTCCAACCCCAACCACCCACATCCCTAAAGTCCTGGTTTATTCAGGTTAGATTTGTTAAGCATGCGATTGTGGAGTTTTCTTACCATTAATCAAGATAGCTTGTGCATATGGACTAGAATAACTTAGGCCTTGCCACCAGAATACGAATAGACATGCTGAAATTGTGACTAGTATTCCTAAAGGGAAAGTCATCCAGGCTACTTTCAAAAGCTTAGCTGCATTTGGTCCTGTTGCTGAAGCACCACCACTGCAAGACACAGCTAATTTTTTAGATTATATTCAGAAAACTGAACAAGACTACAGTTCATGTATATGCTTGCATTTTCATTACTTCCATCACAAAATTATAATTGAAGACACTGCAGCACTTGGCAGACATAAGCATTTAGACAACTGGGAGAAGGAGCGAACAAACATGATATGGACTTTAACAGGCACATTTTACACATTATCCTATGAGAATAGGAAAGCACACCTGCCCTTGATTGTTGATAAACAAACCAAAAAGGTCAACTTTTTAGCACCTCGAAAGCAAAAGAAAATTAACTATAGATATCTGCTTTATGTCGTCTATATGATAGAAACATTTGCTATATGTGAAGTACTGATACAGAACCTTCATGCCACTACGGCAATGTTTCACAAAGATAGTTCATGTGAAGTTATAACTACTTAAAAGGGAGCAATTAAATCTAAAGTAGTGCAGGCAATCAAGTGCCAGACAGAAGTCTAGCTGCATGAACCGAATATACAAATTGAATGCAATAATTTGTGAAGTAATAGCATTCGAAGGTACCATTTGATATCTGCCCTCATGCATGCTCGCCGGAATCCCTCTCTACTGAGAAACAATACACAGGTAACAAACAGATGGAATTGTACAGCATAAAGCTGCATTATTGGAGAAATACAAAGCGTTAGATAGCACTTGGAAAGAAACAAACAAACAAAGGATAGTCAACAGGACTAGATAAGTTATAATGTCGAAGCACTTTTACGCACATGTAATTCTCTTGATTACATGATGGAAATTAGAAGAAGAAAAATAAATTGAATCATAGAAAAATAAGAACTCAGTAGCACTTAAGTCCTACATATGCCAAATCGCTAAATGGTGAACAACAGAACACTTTGCATAGACATGCTTCTGATATCTTTCAAGACACCCATGTTAAATATTCAAGTGCCAAACCCATGTCCGACCTATCTCAAACAATGTGCAACGGCCATACCTGGAACAATGCTTCGAATATTGTAGCATCATCATTACCAGTAAACCCACAAAATCCGAAATTTTGTTTTATTTCTTAATTGCTAAGATAGTACCTAAATAAGAATTAATCCTGTCCGAATAGGACCCAAAGTCGAGTCTTTGCAGCTAGAATCCAGTGAAAAACAGTTCAAATACTAAAAATCATTTCTACATTTCAATTCTTATAAGTGATGTTTTTCCTCAATATACTTCCATCATTTCTACTGCTAAAGTCAAAATTTCTCCTCTACAAGGGGAAAAAGAAAAACAAACAAATAACGAACTCTCTGAAATGAAATTACCGCATAATCTTCTTCAGAGAGGTGTCTGACAATCCAGGAATTGAATATGAACGGAATTCCCCTTGCCAGAAACTGCGTAGCTATACATACACATCACCACAAATAAATAGCCTATCACAAAGTAACAACTTTTGAATTCAATGAGATGAATACTGATTAACGAAGCTGAAATTAACAAACCTAACAAGTACTTAAAAGTGCGCGGCAGATCCGCGGCTGCGCCTCCATCCACCGGCTGCGAGTTTGACATCTCCGAGACCAATTTTTGTTTTTTTTTTAACTGGTTTTACTGTTTGGTTCTTGAACAATATTTCTACTACTACAGCTCCGAGCTAGCCAAAACGGACCGGGACAAGAAAGGTGGACTTTCGGGTTGGGGTGGATGGGTAGTTGGGCTTGAGACGGACCGGAAGAGTAATACTTGGATACCTTTTAATTGTCGGGGATAATTACACCACTTCGGGTATCTTTGGCGTAATTACACGCAAACTTCTTATAATTTAAAGAATTATATTTATTATCCTGAGATTTGTGTCCGTTTAACAAGTAGGTCCCATCGAATTTGTTGATATTAATAAAAAAATCTAAATGGAAATCGAGATTTATCCTTAATTGACTTATTACTAACTTATTGCAGGCCAAATAAATCTTTTATGATTAAAATACCCTTATAACGGTAAAGATTTACCACCTCACATGCATTAACGTGTGAAAATATATAAGGGTAGTTTGGTCATAAAAAATATTTGTTTGACCTACAATAAGTCAGTAATAAGTTAATTGATAGTAAATATTGATTTTTATTCTTTTTTTTGTTTTTTGCTATATCCACAAATTTAGTGAATTTTGACTAATGAAGACACCTATTTGTTAGACAAATGCAAATCTCAAGGATACTAGATGTAATTTCCCAAAACATAGGGGGCCTACGTGTAATTATACCAAATCTCAGAAGATGGTGTATAAATAGCCTTAATTTTAATTCCCCCGTCAGCAATCCGAATATAGCGATAATTTTGTATTTAAAAAATAATAATTTTGTAAATAATTGAATAATTTGAAAAATACTATAAAAATCTTCACTTGCAAATTTTGGTAAACCTAATAATAACCCTCACTAAAATTCTTCTATATGTGATATGTACATGATGGTGCAGGAATTTAATCAAAGGATCAAGAGGTAATTTCCCGGAAGTGTAATACGAAAATTATCGAATTACCCCTGGCGGCGGTTACATCCACTAAGATAGTTGGAGTAGTGGGCGGTTGGGGGCAGTATGGTCTTTACGCTTTCTAGTATATATACAGTTTTAGATTAATTATAATGGGGGTTAATTTCTGGGGAGGAGAGAAAAAGACGTGAGATGAAGAAGAATGGGGCATGACAGATTGATTTGGTGGAGAATTGCTTGTATTATATGAGTAGTTTTTACAGCAGAATTCTAGATGGATGGTAGAATATTTTGTACCATCAGTATATATATATAAACAGAAACATAGAGAATATCAAAATAAGTGTCATTCATATGCATATTTGGATAGTCTATTTGAATTTTATTTTGCCACGTAATAAAATTATTATTATTTATTTAAATTTAGATAAGTGTATGATTGTTTATCTTTGTGCAAAAGAATCACAAGATTTTCTTGGATAAATTAGTTACTAAAATAATTTAAATCCTATTTTTCATCTAATAATACTTGAAAAGGTATTTCTCCACCCCTAAGAGCCTCTTGTCGCCGAAGCAATTCAAGTTGGTTCATCGTACAATTTTATTTACTGATGGATTGAACTTTCATGGTTACTCACAATATCCCAAAAATGCCTACAAATCAAGGTGTTGTTAGAATCAGCAAAAGAAATAATCGATAAGTCCCCTGCATCAATTGGGTTGCAAACTTTCTCCCAAGCTATCGACACGCCGAGCATATATGGCTATAGAAAGATTCGTAGCACCCTCTAGGCATTATGTAGCATAGACATGACCCATGCGGTCCTTTAGTGTCGAGCTTGGACGAATCTTTCAAATTCTCGGTTGTTATTGAAAATGAGTTCTGGAATTGGCCCTATAGGCTGCCTCGCTTCAAGAAATTCAAGAGGACCTTCACAGCATTCAAAAGATTCACGAATGGAGTTACATGGCAATGTTCTTCAGGGAAGTACTCAGCTGTAGCTACTTTGCAATTGTTCATGCCGAGACCACAACTAGTGCTCTGGGCTTCACTCATGCGGGGACCATTACGAATTCCACAGAATACCTTCATCTTGCGGCTGGCTATTCAAGAACGACTCCCTACCTTGGACAAGACATGGACGACAGTCTGACTCTTTCTGTGCATGGAACATGTGGAATTGCATGAGCATATGTTTTTTGAATGCCCATTTGCAAATGATTGTGTTCGGAGGGACTACTTGGTGGAATTGGCTAGCATAGCTTGGTACATGGTGTACAATGGGCAGCTAAGAAGTGAAGAGAACGACAATTGATTAATGGGGTGAATCGTGCATTGTTTGCGTCATTGGTATCCCATGTTTGGTAGGAGATGAATCTAAGAATTTTCACGGCAAGGGAACTGAACGACATAGCTACATTGGTTATAGAACAAATACATCCAGAATTATTAGGACATTATAGGCTTGACATGATCTATAATCTTGCTATCCAATATGTATTGTTAAATTATTCTATTTCAATAAAATTTACCTTATAAAAAAATATTTCTTATTTTTTTTATTTAAATTTAGATGAGTATACTGTTGAATATCTTTATCCAAACAATTTACTTGTTTTTCTAAATAAATTTAATTAGTAAAATAATTAAAATTTATTTTTACTTTCCATATACTTTTGTGTTTCATATACTTATTAATTAATTAAATAATTTTAAATTTTAAATAATTTATATATATATATATATATTTTAGAAATAAAAACTTTCGTGGATTGGCACGGGCTACTATGTGTGCTATAATTCTAAAATTTTGAAGATTCCTACTTGAGATTAGTATCATAGTATGTAAAAGAGTTCATATATCCGTTTAGAGGAAGACCCGCCCAAATTATACCGACCCGCATAGCAGGATACGGGTTATCACCTAACCGGATTTGGACTATTTTCGTCCTCCCCATATAAAAAGCGCACATGTTTTGTTGTTCAGAAGAACCATGAAAATGTTGTCACTTCATTCCTTGTATTTGAACTCAGCTAAACCCCTTTCCATAAACCCTAGAAATTCCTCGCTGCGAAAAATCATAAGCACGGCCTATGCTTATTCTAATTCTTCTGCGGCAGCTTATTCCGAGTCCGATGACTTCCAGGGCCCATTTCCTGGCAGGACGAACAATTATTCCGGCGTCAAAATTGAGGAAAGAGTGGAATTGGATTCTGGGAAGCTGAGACTCGATTCATGGATTTCTTCTCGCATCAACGGCATCAGTAGAGCTAGAGTTCAGTCCAGCATACGTACAGGATTGGTGTCTGTCAATGGGCACGTCATTAATAAGGTTGCTGACTTATTTTTCCTCTTGGTTTGTTCTTCGAGTTGAGAGTTGTCATTGTGAAGCAGGGATATTCGTTTCGGGAGTATGAGTTTTCTTGGCTTTCAATGTTTGTAACGGAAAATGTTTCTTGTTAAATTTAATGTATGTATCTGTGGTTTGTTACTGATAGTTGATTATGATATATCAAAGGTTTCTCACGTGGTGAGAGATGGGGACGTCGTGAATTGCACCATAGCAGAGTTGCAGCCTTTGAGGGCTGAAGCGGAGGATATTCCATTGGATATAGTGTATGAAGATGATCACGTGCTTGTTGTCAACAAGCCTGCTCACATGGTGAGCTGCCGAAATCCTGTTTAGCTGTTTCTTCTGTTTGTGGTTTTAATTTCCTTTCCCAGAAAGATGAAAAATTGAGATGAATTTAGAACTCAAATATGTGTTTCTTGAAACCGATATTTTGTTGAAAGTATTTTGATGGTCAAAAGAGCTCTTAGAGATTATCTATTTTCTTTCTACTTTTGATGGTTAAAAGAGCTCTTAGAGATTACCTATTTATTGCAAGAAATAAAGTTAGAAAGCTCTTGGACTTTAACATATTGCAATTGAATCATGCTAATGTTGTCTGCTTAGCTAATATTTGTTTGGTGTCGTCTTCTGATGAAATTTTTGTATGGGGTAGTGCATGGTAAACTGAAGATACCAAAAACCAATAAAGAAATTTTCATCTCCTTCTCTTGTCTTAAATATCCTTTAAACGGTAGTAAGATTACATTCTGACCCTTTCAAATAGTTTGCTTGCAATCAAATACAGGCAAATAAATCCTGTTTGTTTCAGTTTTAACATGAAATTTCTCTGTAAGGCAGGTTGTTCATCCAGCACCAGGCAATGCATCTGGAACACTTGTTAATGGAATTCTTCGCCACTGTAGACTCTCCACTGTATGTTTGAATCCAGAAGCACTGCCTGAGATTGTTGATGATTCAGAAGATGAGGTTGGTGCCTTTTCTGTAGATCAAGGTCAAAATGTAGGTATTGGTTCTGGCCTCTACGAGTCATCTGTACGCCCTGGAATTGTGCACAGACTAGACAAAGGGACCAGTGGATTGCTTGTAGTTGCTAAGGTAACTACCTCTTTGAGTTTCTGAAAACAATTAATTTTGAGTTTTCGCCAATCCTCGTATTTCTAGGGAATTTGAGTTATAAGCAATATCTATTTCTGCTTCTTGTTACCCTTCTCTTTGCAGGATGAGCATTCTCATAGCTATCTAGCTGAACAGTTCAAGGAGCGCACTATAAAGAGAGTATACGTCAGTCTTACATGTGGAGTGCCGTCACCAGCCTCTGGGCGCATTGATGTCCCAATAGGCCGTGATGCAAACAACAGGATTCGTATGATTGCTATTCCTGGATCTGCTACCCGTGGAAAGGCCCGCCACGCTGTCAGTAGGTGATATTTGATCCTCCATCCGTTCTCTTTGTTCCTTCAGATGCGCCTTTAAATTGTCAAATCGTCTGCTCACTATATGCTTATTTTAACTTGACAAACTGGGTATTGTTTTGATATGATTTTGTTTGCAGCAGGAATATGTCTTCTAGTGTAAATAATAAAGCTTCTTATCACAGTAACTCTCTTTCAATATCAGATTCCAGTGACTCCTACAAACCATTTTCTGGCATGAAAAATGAGGAAACCATGGAATTGAGTGCCAAAAGTTTGAGACTTGATTGTCGTATTTTTCCTAGCATCAATTGGATTAATGGAGATAGTGCCCGATCCAGCATTTATCGGGACCCATTGCATCTACTACGCAGAACTACTACAACATCTCTTTCTCAAGTACAGCAGATCCATGCCCAACTCCTCAGGACAGGTCTTTATGACCTCCCTCATTATAGAACCAAGCTCCTCTCGACCTATGCCAACCACTGCCGCTTTTCTGATGCTAAAAACATTCTCCAGTCCCTCTTGAAACCCGACCTCCTCTCTTTCACTACCCTCATTAATGCTTTCTCCAAATTTAACGAATTTAAGAACATTCTTAGTTTATTTTCTGAATTGCTCGGATATGGTCTTTACCCTGATGCCCATGTTTTGCCGAGTATTATCAAGGCTTGTACTGGCCTATTGGCTGTTAAAATTGGTAAGCAAGTTCATGGGTTTTCTATAGCATCTGGGCTCTCCTTGGATCCTTTTGTGGAGTCATCTTTGGTCCATTTTTATGTGAAATGTGATGAATTAGCTGGTGCTCACAAGTTGTTTAACAACATGGTTGAAAAAGATGTTGTTTCTTGGAGCGCATTGGCTGCTGGATATGCAAGGAAAGGGGATGTGTTCAATGCAAAAAAGGTTTTTAATGAGGTTAAAGGTCTTGGGTTGAAACCAAATACTGTGTCATGGAACGGTATGATTGCAGGGTTCAATCAAAGTGGGTGCTTTCTGGACGCAGTTTTCATGTTCCAGCAGATGCATGCACATGGTTTTACATCTGATGGAACTAGCATCTCTAGTGTCCTTCCTGCAATAGGTGACTTGGGGTATTTAAATTCAGGCACCCAAGTACATGGATATGTCATCAAGAGTGGTTTTCTTGTTGATAAGTGTATTGTGAGTGCACTAATTGATATGTATGGCAAGTGTGGTTGTGCCTTAGAAATGTCAAAAGTGTTTGAAGATACGGGTCTAGTGGATGTTGGGGCTTGCAATGCCTTGATAGCAGGGCTTGCTCGACATGGTCTGGTTGACAAGGCACTGAGGGTGTTTAAAGAACTCCAGGACCAAGGGATGGAATTGAATGTTGTTTCATGGACTTCAGTCATAGCTTGTTGCTCACAGCACGGCAAGGATATTGAGGCATTGGAGCTTTTCAGAGAAATGCAGGCGGCTGGTGTGAAACCAAACGCTGTGACCATCCCTTGCTTGCTTCCAGCTTGTGGCAATATTGCAGCACTTACACATGGAAAGGCTGCACACTGCTTCTCTCTCAAAAGTGGCATTTCAGATGATGTTTATGTCGGCAGTGCACTGATAGATATGTATGCCAATTGTGGAAAGATCCAAGTAGCTCGATGCTGTTTTGACAGGATGACTGCTCGTAATTTGGTGTGCTGGAACGCAATGTTGGGGGCATATGCAATGCATGGAAAGGCAAGTGATGCTATTGATATTTTTCACTTGATGCAGAGGAGCGGGGAGAAACCTGACTCTGTTAGTTTCACCAGCCTCTTATCTGCATGTAGCCAAAGTGGCCTTACAGAAGAAGGGCAACGTTACTTTGAAAGCATGTCCAAGGATCACGGTATTGAAGCTAGAATAGAGCATTATGCTTGTATTGTCAGCCTGCTTGGTCGTGCAGGGAAGCTCGAAGAAGCTTATTCCATGATCCAGAAAATGCCATTTTTGCCTGATGCTTGTGTCTGGGGTGCATTGTTAAGTTCTTGTAGACTTCACCATAATATGAGCTTGGGTGAAATTGCTGCTGGTAAATTGTTTGAACTAGAACCAATGAATCCTGGAAACTACATTCTGCTGTCGAATATTTATGCTTCCAAAGGAAAATGGAAAGAAGTGGATAAAGTTAGAGATACCATGAGAGACAAGGGACTGAGGAAGAATCCTGGCTGCAGTTGGATTGAGGTAAAAAACAAAGTTCACATGCTTTTGGCAGGTGATAAATCACTTCCTCAGATGGATAAAATTCAGGAGAAGTTAGATAAATTGAGCGTGGAAATGAAGAAAGCAGGTTACTTGCCAAATATTGATAATGTGTTACAAGATGTGGAGGAACAAGAGAAGGAGCAGATATTGTGTGGGCACAGTGAGAAGTTGGCTGTAGTTTTTGGAATTCTGAATACTAGTCAAGGGACTCCTCTGAGAGTCACGAAGAACCTAAGAATTTGTGGAGATTGCCATGTTTTTATAAAATTTATATCTAAATTTGAGGGCAGAGAAATTTTTGTTAGAGACACAAATCGTTATCACCATTTCAAAGATGGTGAGTGTTCATGTGGGGATTATTGGTGATTGAGTTCTAGGTAGAAGAACCTCCAGCATGTTGGATTTTCAGTTGAATTTATGAGTGGAAACAGAGGCATCAAGGAAGTTTCATTTTTCTAGGACTTTTGGCCTTGGACTTGCAAGAATCTAATCTGAGAACCCTTGTGATGCCAGCTGGTGAGTTCTATTGACCTTGCTATTCACGTTGTCTTTGAGCCTCCCTGAATTTGTTATTTCGCTTACCGCAATTTCAGTTGTCCATTAATGCTATTTTCTTCTTAGGCTTTTGGTTGGAACGTTTTTGTCAGTAGTGTATTCAATTTGATGCATGTAAGATAGGTGTCGTATCCAAAGGTGCCATTCTCGATTCATACCTTTTATCTGAAAGAGTTCTCTGCTGTCAAAAAAGTTGTGGAAAGAGCAAAGTATCTCAATGAACAATGTAAATGTGAATAAATGATATTTATGTCATCGGCTTGAAGCAGACGACGGCATGTAAGATTGTGGACTCATTGACTTAGATATTTTTACCAACTCTATGCATTGAGACTCTTTCGTTGGCTACTTCTTCTTAATTTTGTATGTTCAATATTGAAAGCTTTCTTTGGTAGTTTAACAAAATAGAGATGCTTGGCCTTAAGTATTGTCTGAAGTTGGATTTCAGACTTTTGACTGCTGCATGATCTTTCCTTAGTGTCTGGAGCAATTCAGGATGCCTAGTTTCCGACAAGCTGCAACAGGAATAGCTTTGTAACCTCCGTGGTCTGATCCATACTCAAAGACGCTGAAAAGCTATACTTTCAAGGGTAGGAGTCAAACAGGCGCTTTGGTGGTATTGCTGCCTCAGATTGAGTCCTGTTACATATCTATGGGTAGTTTTGAAGCTTGGAAATGCATGGTTGATAGATTGTTGTAGGGAGAAAAGACAGACAGAGAGAGAACTTCTAACGCAGGAAGGGTGCAGTTAATCATGTGTTTCTGGATTATTCACGTGTACCAATGAAATCTATTCATATTTTTTGCATATACTTCCAAGGATGTTAAAGGGTTTATGGGATCTTTCTTCAGAATGCTGGAGGATGAATTGCTAAGGTGCAATGGTAAAATAGCGAACAGCATGCTTATATGTAGAGACTGTTTGATACTTCTTAAACTTGCTTACTTTCTAGAGCAGATGTATGCAGTACATTTGTAAGAAAAGAGACGTCTCTTGGATTAAGTGGGTACACGTTCATTCTGAAAGGCCTAAAGGGTAGTATTTCTGGGGTCCCAGTATATTTATCTGAGTCACCTGCCACTCAAGGAAGTTACTAATGCTCAATTGCCATGGGTTGATGGGATGGCTTTTAAACTTCTTTGGGCATGGCAATTAGAATATTCGTAAATATTCTATTTGCATGTACCATCGAGACAGAATTGCATTTGGATTAGGAATTTGTTGTGAAAATGTTGGAAGACTTGAGGATACCATTATGATGTTGCCCTTGAATTCGTGTAACAGACACTTCAGTGAAAATAGAGATGGGATTTTACTCCCCAAATTGGTGGAGCCAATGCACCCTCTCATGGATGGTTAAAGATAGGCAAACTCACATGATGCACTGGGGTTGAGTTCTTTTCAGCAGAATGGAATTGATGAAAATGGAATAGTGTATCTTGAGGTTATGAGCTCCAGAGAGAAAAGAAGTCTTCATGTAAAGGAATTTACTTGATTTTAGAATCCTTTCCAAAATCTCCACCCCCCCATCAAATATGAAATTTTTTGGTTGCAGATCTGCAGTACTTTTGACTCAAGCCTCGAGCATGTCAATCCTGACTAGGCTCTAGAAACTTTCCGAAAATCTAATTGCATCTTGTGGCACTTTTCTCTGGATTTGCTTTATGTGGATTCTGCTTGGTTTTTATAGAAACCGTTATTTTGGTTTATTGTCTTTTTCAACATTGTATTGTGGATGCCTATCTATTTCTGTGGAATTGCTTGTGTTTATCGACTTTTTACTGCACAGAAATGTGCATTCAAAAATGCACAGGCTAAATTAAACATCTATTGTACTTTGTTCAGGTACAAAGTAATTGAGATACTTGCTGGTGGTGGTTGCGCATTGGTGGAATGGAGGTTAGAAACTGGGCGTACTCATCAGGTCTCATTTTTTCTGTTCATGTTTAGCACCTTATTTGTTCAACATGGGTATAGATGTCTATCTTAGGACTTAAGATGGCTGACATCTGTGCATTATATCAACTACTGTGCTCTAAACTATATAAGCATTAAAGCCTGGAGTCTACATGTTGACCATAGGCCATTTGTGTCTGTTGGGCATCTTGTTTGATTGAAGAGGGGAAAAGAGAGTGTTTCTGCTTCTTGGATCTGGATGTCAATGTGTTGATACATCTCAACATATAAGAATTTTATTTCTTTTTTCCCTTTTCGATTATTCCTTTTGAAAAGTTATGGCTGCATGTGAATACTTGTTCAACCGGCTTTAGGTGTAGATGGAAATTGCAAGCTGCGGCTGCAGCAGGATGTCTAAGTCTTGTTCTTTATTGCCTGATTGTCAGCAAGAATTCCGCTTGGTTTTAACCTATAAAAAATTGCAATGTTAATATGGTTTCTACAATAAGTATTATGAGGAGGACTGTTTTCTGAATCAGATCCGAGCCCATGCAAAATATATTGGTGTTCCGCTCCTGGGAGATGATGTGTATGGAGGAACTAAGAGCATGGCCCTCTCACTGCTTCAGTCAAAGAACCCACCTAGCTCTCACACGCAACTTCTGCAACTGATTGCTAGATTAGACAGACCTTGTCTTCATGCTTTTAGTCTTGGGTAAGGTTACTATGTCGGCTATCTTCTGTTCATTATGAAAATATATTTACAGTGTGATATGAGTTTATTGTCTTTGGTTTTAGTTTTAGGCACCCAAGCACTGGGGAGGATCTACGCTTTTCTCAGATGCCACCTGCTGATTTTGCTGAGATTTTGGACCGACTCCGCTACATTGGCACCGAAAAGGTAACTTCTTCAATTCAGTATCAATTTTAACAGTACAGAGCATGTGACGAGCTTGAAGCCGAACTCTATCGAGGATAATGTTTCTATCCAATATGCTAGCAAGATTGACTCCCATTCTTATAGCAAATATTTGCTTCATTATGATTTTCATCCTGTAGCATTCATGTGACTCTATATTTATGTTTGAATCAACATGACCCTTTTATCCATGAATTTCCAGGTAACTTAGCTGGTTGGCCATTCAGAATTGTGGTCTAAGCTCTTGGCGGGTGTGAAGAAAAATGAGGGCTCTTTTCAGACTCAGAGTCTCAAGCCTGTTTGCAATTATGGATCTCATCGAGCAATGACCTATGTAAATAGGGAAAGATCTATCATGCATATCAGCCTCAGCCACCCTGTGGTCCTAATTCGGACACTAAGATTATGTGCATGGTTGCACCGTGCACACATTCTTTGTACTAGACAAACTTAAATCAGGGCTATATAATGATTTTGATTGAGAAAATAATGGAATACAATAGTAATACAACTCAGAGACCTGAGGCCTTAATGATCTACAAAAGAATGTATATGAAGTTTCTATTGACAATGTATGCTACACAGTCACCAGTTCATCGCTCCTCTGTGGTCGACCTAAGCTAAAGTAAGATCAGATCTGATGAAGCCGGGTGTGGAGCCAAGTTAAACTGTTATGTTTACAAGTGAAACACCCACTTCTAGTTAGAAACATGTAAGTTCCAATCTAAAATTTAAAGCAGCTGAACAGGTGTAGAGGCAGTTGCATAATTGTTTGAGGAAGTATCCCTCCATATCTTCGCATCCTGCAAGAGTTTTTTGTATTTTTTTCCAACAATCAGTTGCAGTGGCATAACTTGCATATGCAATTAACCTCAATTGCAACACCCCATATATCGCTTCAAGCAATTATCAGAAAATAGGCAAAAGGAACCAGGCATGCTGTTACTTTCAGGTATGAAACCAGTGAAGTTGAAGAATTAAGTGTGGCTTCAAATTGTGGTAAAGTTCAACGATTTGGAAATTGATGAAAATAATTGCCGCGCAAAGAAAGAAACGCACAAAAAATTGAGACTGCTTGACAGATCATCATTCTACCTTAGAGACATGCCTAAACTTTGTATTCACCAACATGCATCCATTTCGTAGAGGACCACTTATTCCCTATGATAACAGGGCAACTTCCTGGAAACAAATTGTGCAACATAATAATTAGTGTCAAACAAAGTCGAATGACTAAAAAGGCATCCAAACATGAGAAAAACACTTATTACATACTTCCTCTAAGATAATTCAGCATAAGAAGACAATTTTTTTTTTTAATATTTTACACAACATCAACTACAAAGCAAATACTCATAAAACTAGTTCCCATTCTCTTTGTTAAATCTGGAATCGGGTGAGTGTAGATAGTGGGATCAGGTGACCAAGTTGAGGGTTAAACAAATGAAACTCACCATGCAAGCTTGACGGGTCTAGAGTGGCATCAGGGTGCATGCTCCAGAAAAGCAGTGCATCTCCCATTTTTGGTTTTAAGGAAAGCCCTCTTTTAGCACATTCTGACCTCTCATTCCACCCAGGCAGAGAGCTATAATTTCCCTTGGCAGCAGGAAAAACCGTCTCACCACCTTCTTCAACATCTGACCTGCATCAGTGGCAGACGATCCAAAGAATTTAGAAAGAAAGTCCTCTTGACTAGCCTTATTTAAAGATAACAATCATGTACCCTGGAAGCATGATAAATGGGAAAGGACTTACAAATACATAAGAACAGTAGCTACACGTTGACCCCCATTTCTAGTGTTGAATTCATCAAGAAAATAGTCATAATGAGGCTCATATTTCTGCCCCACTTCATAGTGAAGAACTTGCAAACCCTCTCCATGCTCTGTAAATAAACTCTAACCTCAGACAGCTATTTCAATTGGATGAACATTAGCAAGCAGAATGTCACAACTATGTTATCATGAGACAAGAAACATTCGGTGACATCGCTTTCGTAGATATAGTAAGAGAAGAGACAACTGAAGAGCAAAAAATGCAGAAAATCTTGTAAAAAAGAAAAAGAGGCGATAACTTTTCATAATCTTATATTAGCTTGATATTATTTATGCAAAATCAACCACGAATCAATGTACCGTCAAATAAAATAACTAAATCGCGTAGATTTTCTTCTCAGTACACGAAAACACATGTCTCACAAATCAAGTTTGTACCATCAATTTAATATATTCTCCTAACACTGTTTTAAATATTCTTTGTCTACTTTTACCTTACAATGCCAGAACATTTTTAAAAAGCCAGATAACATTGAATATTGTTAGAACAGGTACAAAGATTTGTTGGCTGAACATCAAGCATTACTAAAGTCTTGCATCTTATAATCATACAGTTCAATGTTCTTCCAATTTGAATGTCATTTCCGATATTCCCTTAGACATGGTATGAGATGATATTATAACGAAAATGCTGCTCCGAAGTTTAAATTTCATGAAATTTGGGATCGATATTCATACAGTTATTCAAGGATCAGTTAAAAAATAACAGATATAGAACATGGAATATAGATTCCTATCCGTGTATTTCAACTCCCGTACCTACAGGTATAAATGTGAAATCAGCTATTCTTTTTTCAATATCTCTGATGACTTTATCTCGTCCTCTCCTCAAGAACATTCCAGAACTTGTCCGCACCCTGGAAGATGATATGGTTGCTTTTATATGCCAAAATAAGTAAACGATAAACAGGAGAACAAAGTTCAAGATTAACCTTGTCTATTCACAAACCATACAAAGCAAACACGAGTACTGGAGAAAACTCAAAGGAAACACACCTGCTATCTTTACTCTTGCCAGTTTTGCTATCAACAACAGTCGACTTTGTCATGTGAGGTTTGGCAAGATTTATCATATACTCACATTCTTCCTTCGACTGTCAGTAACGATATGTAGTCAGTTAAAGATTTATGTCAAAGAAGCCCTATTTAATCTGCAAGTAGAATCAGAATGGGTTCTTGAATTTATTTCATTTGAACAAGTCTAATTCAAATTGAACAAAATTAATTTGACCCCGGGACCCATTCTCCATTTGATGTTGATCAAATTTTAATATGTCCAATCTAATCAAGGTTAAACTTTAATATGCGATCTCAATCCAGTTCAAACAAGAAACGTTTGGATTCAAAAGTACAGTTATTGCCAGGGGCTAATTCTGCATAAAACAAGCATAACACTGGTGTAAGATATGTTTTAACTATTCCTGCAGGAGCAAACCCCTGAAGGATTCTTCTTCCCATGAGAGGTATCAGTTCCGCTTAACAAAGAAGAAGATCATAGCTGAAGACTTCTAGTTTTAGAGTTTTCTGCTTCAAATGGAAAATAATAATTTAATAATAATCATTTCAAAACAGAAAATCTAAATTAATCTAGTGATATCTTATAATTTTATATGTATCGTTTCAGCACAACATAGATTTATTGAAGTCACACACAATCGACAACCTAACAGGCAGAAAGAACTCTTTCAGTTTCGACTCTTGTCAGCATTTTGCATCATAGCAAAATTCATCATGGTAATTCAATAAAAGCAATAAATTCATCATAAACAAATAAAACATACGATACATGTCTAAAAAGAACTTATTTCAATCAAATAATCAGGCGGAAAAATAGAAAACAAAAAAACAGCACCGGATAAAACAACTGAAACAAATATGAAAACGCACCAAAAAATTATGATAGAGGAAAGCTCTAGGCTCCCAAGAAAGAATCTCTGTCCATTGATCGCCTCTCTTCCCCAATCCTTCTCCTTCACTTTTACTGCCATCACTAAAACAGGGGAAAAAAGAACCATTACAACAAACATACTAACACCTTAGTTAAAAAAAAAAAAGAAATAAAAAAATCAAAAGGACAAACTTACACGTCTAATCTCATGCGCTTCAATTTGATGCGACTGGCGATCGGCGATGAATCCTCGTCGGAGCCAATGGGGAGAGAGAGGATGCCGAGTCCGAGAAGCATCAACAGCACTATCGTCAGCATTAACAGCATTGACAGCACCAAAACTACCGAAGAGGATCTCTTCCCTTGATGCCGATTGCTCCTCCACTTCGCCATTACCAAACAAAGAAAGCGAAAAACCCTAGGGCAGAGATTTAGAGGAAATTCGTAAATCTTTCAGTGTTTGAAGAATTGGACTGCTGGACCGGACTGAAGCTTGAGGTCGGTGAATTTGTGCATGCAATTCAATGGTGGGGGAGGAGGAAGAAGAAGTTGAAACGGAAGGATTGAAAAGACGGAAGTCCACTGCCTTCTTCGGCTATTTCCGCGTGTTTCAAGTGTTGCGTGGGGGGTCAGTGAGGGGTACTATTGTCAATTCATAGTGATAGCTTCTTTCCTTTTAAGTTGGCTTACTTTTCTCTTCTGGCAGCCGTACAGCGTTTTACTTTGTACTGTGGGCCGCCGCAGCACCAAGTTTTCTGCTACCATTTAAAAATATATATATTAATACAATGATTTCTATTTAGGAAAAATTGCATAATACCCCCTGTTTTATTGGAAAATTACTAAAAATTCATTTATGTTAATTAAATAGTAAAAAAAGACCCCCTATAATTATAAACCCTGCAAAAAAAAAATATATATATATTTTCATTAAAAAAACAGATAGTAGCCTACAAGTGTGAGTGGGATATGATTTTGACTTATTTTCTACCTTTTGACCATGTTGAATGAACAATATTACTCCTATCTTATACAATTATATATTCTCTTTATTTTTTTATTATTTCTTTACCTTTTTCATATTTTACTAAACAAACATATGATAAATACTAAATAATTAATATTTATATGAAAAAATATTATTACATCAAATTAAATTATTACATATAAAAAATATGATATTTTTAGGGATTTTAATATTTTTATAATTTAAAATCAAAATACATGATTATATTTTAAATATTATTAATTAATTTAATTTTATGTTGAATATATTTTAAAATTATATTATTAATATAAAATACAGTAAATAAATTCTAATATTTCAATATAATTATATTTTAACATAAACATACATAATTAAGTAATTCATTATTTTAAATTTATAAAATTAATAAATACAACAAATAAAAAAAAAAAAACTAAAACAATCGTCTTCCCAAAGTACACCCCTCCCCCGCGACCGGCCACGCTTGCGCCACCACCCCTATCGTCTCTGCTTCCCCATTGCCCCTCCCCCCCCCCCCCCACCCCCACCCCCAATCGCGACCACTTGCCGCCCACAAGCTAACGATCGGTGGAGCGAGGTGACGATCCTCCATCGGCCTATATATACATATATATTATAATTATATGTATATATATATTATATTTTTAAAATAAAATATTTTTATTTTATATATAAATATAAAATATATTTTAAATTTGGACTGTTCATTTTAACTATTGAAATCAATGGCTACTAAAATTTGATCAGTTCCAACGGTTATTGTAATAATGATAATAATTTATATAATATAAGGGTATAATGGGAAATTGTTAAAAAAAATTAAAGACGTTAAGCAGGTCTAACGGCAAGGGGAAAGTGTGCAAAATTTCCAAAATTATAGAGTTTTTTTGTCTATATTTTTAACACAAGGAGTTTTTATCTGAATTTCTATAACACAGGGAGTTTTATGCAATTTACCCTTATATTTATACAAAATAGTTCACATTTTGTTTTTAATTACACTGTATTATTATATTTATCTTCTATTTGTATTTATATTCATCCCTTGCTCCGTCTTTAGTCGTATATTGATTTTTATTTTTAAATTTGTGTCGTATCTATTAAATTATGTGAGTGCAAGTATTGCGTGTCACGTTCTCTAAGCAAGTTATAAATTTATGCTTTGTTTGGTTATTTTTCTTTTTTAATTTTCAATTTTTTAAATAATAATAAAAATAAAAAAATAACTTTATTTATATGTATTCTTGTTGGAAATAATTTACTATCTTCTCATGTCAATCATTAATCTTTTACATATTTACATGCATATAAAAAAATTTCAACCGTTAATTCTAATAAAATAAAAAAATATTTTTTTTATAATGATTTGATATAATATTACTAACAATTAAAATTATTAAAAGTATAACCATCAGTTCTATTTAAATGAAAAATACATTCAATTTGACCACACTAACTACAAAACATAAAATTCTCATTTTAATCAAATAAAAAAAATTGATTTGACACCATTAACAACAAAAAACAAAAAACACGATTTCATCCCTGAACCAAATATATTCTCATTTCCACACAAAATCTGTACAAATGTGAAAATAACATTTCCCACAAAATTTAAAAATGAAAACAAAAGTAAATATACTTTGACAATTAATAAATTATTAAAAAGCTTCCTCTTTCTTGCTAGACGTTTTTACAAAATAAAATCATAAAACTAAAATTCCAGAATAATACCTCACATCACAGAACCATCACATTACCTAAGATCAAAACATTCCTCCCAAAAACTATTACAAGAATCTCATGGGCTTGAGAGAGCTCAGTTTCTACTCAGAATTGGGCTTGCAAAAGCCGCAGGATTTGTGTAACTATTGCACAAGATGAAGCTCTAGCGTGCTACAGAAACAAGAACGAATTAAGATGCAACAAAGACTGGGACTTTCAACACAGAAATGTTTCAGTCACATTTAACAAACACAACATGTGGAACTTCAAGTAATATTACAACCATTAAGTGATTGTTAGAACCCAATAAACTACCGAGTATTAGTGTCACCGTGGCGTCGCTTGGAACTTTACACGCAACTAACAGCGGCGTTCTTCTAGTATTGGCAAATTAGTAGTGGCCAGCTCTTTGATGTGACTGTCTAGCTTCAGAGGAGATGAGAACCATTGGCGCCACAGGCTTTTGAATTCATGTAGAAATGGTTCGTCGCCCCTGCCTCCAACTTTTTTCACTAGGATGATCAACATGATACAAAAATCATATGCATAACAAGCTAGAAATGAGAAATTGGAGAAGTAAGCAAGAGTAAAACATGCAGCATCATATGCAATGCAACCATCTCGTAGATAATGTATCGTGCAACTAGTATGCACTGCAAATAGCATTTTTAGCATCATCATGAGCTTATCGTAAGTCCGGATACTAATCCACACAATTTCAAGTCAGTAGACAAATACCTACTTTATCAAATCTCCCAACATTGAAATGATCTTAAAGGATAACTAGTTTCTCCTTTCTCCAACATCAATATGTATGATTGTAAACGATATAACGTCTAAACTCACAATTTTTGTCTTTGTAACTGCCACATTGATCATGCTACCCACTACTGGTTCCCTGAGTCAATCTTCCGCCTAAGTATTACTCAGAGACACTTCTTTTTTCGAAAAGAAGAGTGGACAAACATAGTAGTTTCAAATTTTAAGGTTCACTTACCACCTGTTCAAAGCATTACCACTAACTCCAGTTACAGCCATTAGGAACCAGTCACTTTTCATCTCATTTTGTTGCAAGTTTTCATTCAGACAACAGAAGCATTAGGACAGCTGGGAAAAAAAGCGAACAAAACCAAGTATCGATTATAGATGGCTACAAATGGACATGCCTACTTCACAACAGAGCTATAATGCTGATAACAAGATAAGATCACCTCCGAATAAGTGGCCCAGCACCCCTACCAGGTGGAGCTCCACGACCAACAGCCTGAGCTCTGGCTCACATTGCAACAGTGCGTCCACGTCCTACTCTAAGTGATGAACCCTTGACCTTAAGCCTAGCTTCCAAGCGCTTAAACATGGGAGCATTTTTAAGCATATCTGGAATTACCAGGAACCTGACTTTGCTGCCTCTAACAAAAACATGCTCGAGTTGTGAGGCCTTACCATCCTTAGCAGTATAATTGATGTTTACTAACTAGCAATTCCAGCTATTCACGCACTCGACCATACTTCTGTGATACAGTTTCCCGCTCTTCAGCTCTCTACTTCAATGAATATCTTCCTTTCCCCATAAAGGTTCATTCTGGCATTAGCCTCTAGGTTTCACATTTATATACTACAAAGATTTTTATTGTTCTACTTCTACATCAATATATCTGTTTCTGATAGCACTCCTAGCTACTGCCCTGAAAATGCACGGGCAATCAGAACATCGTAACCCTGAAGACCAATTAAAGTATTCAACAACTCTTGCGGCCGATTTTAACACCCCAAGACACAAGGAAAAAATCACATAACCTGATAACCAAGTTTCGCATCAATCTACACCATACATAAAATGGTTATTCATAGAGCCGTCCACATAAGAATATGAACAATTGAGCAAATTTCCAGAAGTTAGCATGTTTAAGATAAGACATTGCAAAGGGAACTGAAAAGAGAATTGCATTTAAATTTTCAGACACCATTCAATAAAACGGAAAAGTTAGATCTTGTGGAATTACCTCACCCAAAAAAAAAAAAAAACAATTAACCAATTTTGTGCTCGAAGCTTTAGAATTAAATCCCCACAATCAGAATTCACAAACATCTACCATATACAAATCAAACAATAGTATTTCAAATTCAAAAATCCATAACTTCAGCCTTTCTACCACATGCTATGCCAAAAATGGAAAACGAACTGGAAACAATTACCGAAAAATCATCGCCGAATGGAATCATTTCTTTCCTTCTCAATCTGCTGTTTCTGCTTCTCCACAAGCTTATCAAGCGCTGCCTGCACCGCCTCCCTCCCTCCGATGAGCAACCGGGTTATGACTTCCGGGTCTTTCTCGAACCGGGATTCCTCAAATTCCTTCCGCGCATTTTCCCTCAAAACGTCACGCCACAGGATACCTCGAGAATCCGGCCACACGAAGAATCGGGTTGCCCGGATGATGTCCCGATACAGGCTCAACGCCTCACGCCGTGTGCTGGTGAGCCGTTGCCGAGTGAGAAATTCGTTTTCGTCGTCATCGAGGTGCTTTTTGTCGTTCTTGACTAAGTGTCTGTCCAGGAGCTCATCAATAGTATCCGGGCCATTGTGCAACAAACGGCACCGAAGATGGGAGAGGGATCTGGCAACCCAGAGGCGGCGCACGGCGGCACCGATTGCCGGATTCTGCAGTTTGGAGGTCATTTTCTTTATATTTAATTTTCTTCACCTCACCTTGTTATTCTCTTATTTGAAATTTCTTTGGTTCAGTTTCATTTCTCTCTGAAAAAGTTTTGGGTTGGGCTGTTCTGAATATGGACAATGATAATATTGGATTGGGCCTTGTAGCCCATTTATGTGGGCCCAATCTAATATCCTAAGCCCTAAAGCCCATTATTCAATGGGTTTTGATGCTAAAGCTTCTGTAAACTGAGGGTGGATTTTTGTTCTTCCTTCTCCAGAGTCTGTAAGAAGCAGAAGCAGCCTCCAATGGCGCTTGCCCGCTCAAACCGACGCTTAAATTATCACCTACGTTTTCTTGCACCTCTCTGCAGAAACCACCTGAATCCCTACTCTTCATCCTCCGCCGCGATCGACCATCAACTTGACGTTGTTACAGGAGAGGAAGGCGACGACAGACCCTCACTCTCCGCCGCTGAGCTTTCCCAGGCGGAAACACTCGTCGCTGATGAATTTTATTCGTTAATTAAAGACCACCACCGCAAGAACCCCAACCTCCTCTTAAACCCTAAAGACCCGTTAAGCCCTAATGTGACCTTTCCATCTCTGTCTTTTGAGTTCTCGAATGTATCCGCCGCTCATCCTCCATCCCCTGCGGTCGTCCGCCACGTGATAGAAAAATGCGCCGCCCCCCGCCACGGTATTCCGTTCCCGCAAACCCTCGCCTTCTTCAACTGGGCCATGTCAACGTTGGGGCCTTCTTTATCTCTGGAGCTGTTCAATGAAATGATCGATCTTTCTGGAAAGGTACGCCAATTCGATGTCGCCTGGCATTTAATTGATTCAATGAGAACGCACAATATGGAGATTCCTTTGGAGACATTTTCAATTCTGATTCGGCGTTATATTCGGGCTGGGATGGCTGCGGAAGCGGTACACACTTTTAATAGGATGCAGGATTACGGATGCGAACCTGATAGGAAGGCTTTTTCCATAGTCATTGGTATGTTGTGTCGGAAACGACGTGCAACTGAAGCTCAAGCGTTTTTTGATAGCTTGAAGGATAAGTTCGAGCTTGATGTTGTGGTGTATACGAGCTTAGTGCATGGCTGGTGCCGGGCAAGTAACATTGACGAGGCAGAGAGGGTTTTTGGGGAAATGAAGATGGCTGGAATCACACCGACTGTGTATACTTATACTATTGTGATCGATGCATTGTGTAGATGTGGGCAAATTACTCGTGCCCACGATGTGTTCGCCGAAATGCTTGATGTGGGGTGTGAGCCAAATGCAGTTACTTTCAATAATTTGATGCGGGTTCATGTTAAGGCAGGGAGAACTGAGAAGGTGCTACAAGTATATAATCAAATGAAGAAACTTTCTTGCGAGCCAGATGTGATTACGTATAACTTTTTGATTGATGCTCATTGTAAGGACAAGAATCGGGATGATGCAATTAAAGTGCTTAATTCTATGATTAAGAAAGGGTGTGAACCGAATGCATCAACTTTCAACCCGATCTTTAGATGCATAGCTCAAGACCAGGATGTCAATGCTGCTCATAGGTTGTTTGTCAAGATGAAGGATGTGAAATGTAAGCCTAACACGGTGACATATAATATATTGATGCAGATGTTTGCTGAATCGAGGTCTACTGATATGGTGATCAAGCTCTGGAAGGAAATGGATGAAAATGAAGTAGAGCCTAATGTGAATACTTTCAAGATTCTTATTTCAATGTACTGCTCGATGGGGCACTGGAACAACGCTTACAAATATTTCAGAGAGATGATTGAGGAGAAGTGTTTGAGACCTAGCCCAAAGGTGTATGAAATGGTTATGCAGCAGCTGAGAAAAGCAGGTCAGCTAAAGAAGCACGAGGAATTAATGGAGAAGATGGTCGACAGGGGATTTTTAACTCGCCCACTGTAGGAGCAAACTGCACCAATCCTCTACTAGCTTAGCAGCATATTATCACATTCAAGATCAAACCATTCTATTTTGGATCGTGCTGTCTGCAGCAAAACCACTGAATCAAGCTACAAGTTGTAATATTGTCTGTGCATCAGAGACATGCCATACTGAGCTCCACTGTTGCAATATTAGAAATTTAGAATGTAGTATGAAAAAGAATTGATTTCATGATGTCTGGAAATTACACATGCACAAGTAGTATATTTTGATGAAGCATTACTAAGCTTGTGCCTTTAATATGCCAAATTATGCTTGCAGTTGAGGTTTAGCTTGGATTTCAGTGTCAGGCCATATGTTTGGTTCAACACATACACTTAGAAGTTCAAATTCATCCGAAGAAGAAATTCTTCTGATTTTGCCGCATCAATCTTGATGTATAACTACGTTTGAGATACAAGAAAATATGTCTGTCTACGAGCATGAAGTAATGAATATATAACTACATTTGAGATACAAGAAAATATGTCTATCTACGAAGTCATTTAAGTATGTGCTGTTCCAGGATTGAAAAACGCTGCGCTAATGATCGAAGCTCTTGAACCTTTGGTTCTTCAAAAGTGCACCAGGATTGGTGTACCGTGCCTTTGAAGAATATCAATCAAGCTGAGCCAACTTAAAGAACAGATATCTCGCATCTTGAGTGCGCCAGGGGAAAAGATAGCAGGTATGATGAAGACCAGGAACCACTCAGAATAAGATAAATATCCATTCTTTAGGACAGATTGAAAAGGGATGAATAGCTGTTGAGAGCTCAGAGTAACCCTATTACAGCCAGTTAAAACATTTCATATAAGAAAAGGGTTCTTATACAATACACGAACCGACTGCAAGGCCTTATTCTTCTGGTCAGGGTCAACTGTTTGGCTAATTCTACACTTGAAACAAACCTTGCAGAAAGAATTCCAATGTACATTAGGCACTGGACATATTGAAACAAACAGACCAAATATATCAGGTATCAACGTCCTTGCATATCAAGTGTCTCATCCAACCGCTTTAATCTCTCCAGTCCATCGCTGATCAAGAATCTAATCCTCTGTTTGTCTTTGCAAGCCCTGTTGTTTTCGATATCTTGTCTAATCATCTGTCTCAGTTCATCTGAAAGACAACATTTTAATGTAATAAGAAACAGTACATATATATCATACCAACATAAGGATAGTTCACACACAAGATCTGCTTTGGGAGGTATACCAAAATACAGATGATAAGAGAGGCATGACAAATATGATCAAATCCAGAATCAGCTAGAAGAATTAAAAAGGAAAAGTGACCAAGACGACAAGAATGGATTTTAACTATATCCAGCCAAATATCTCTCCAATTTTCTGAAAAATACATGGAAAAGCATCAATTTGTGGCAAATGCTAGTTTGCAACACTTCTTGCTTACTGTATAAAAATAACCTCCTACAATAACATTATCTTCACAAATTTTTCCATAGAGCATGAGAGATTAAAGCAAGTATCATACCAAGCCCCCCCAACCCCAACTGCAAGTTCAAGTATCAAAAGACCAAATCCTCAGACTGAAGATCTAATTTTCAAAAGTTTCCATAAATTGGAAGGGTTTTTGTATCTCTCACAAATGCTACAGGACATTCTTGCAGCTTTAATTTATTCAATACTCATATAACTGTAATGCAGGAAGCTCATAGTGTAAAATTGGTAACCAAACCCTTGATGCAACACTATGAATCCAAGTACACGATTAAATCGGAGCACTATTTTCACCAAGTCACCATGTTCGTTCTTCCACAAATATCAGAATCCTACTTCAAGGCACAAATTCGTACGAGCAAGCATTTTGAGGTAAGAGGACAACACCTTACCTTTAGAATCACTGGGGGCTCTCTTTGAAATCCTGAGAGCTTGTCTGTAGAGCTTCAGAACCCTAGCTCGGAGAAGGAAATCCTGCAAATCCAACGCCACAACCATCACTTGTTTTCCACACCTGCCGGCTCACCTATATCCGTCGGCCGGCAAACCGTGTAGCTCACAATTTAGCTACAAATGCTTCTCCCAATTCACAAGGACAACTTCTTCCTCCGCGCTGTATTCTTGAACAGCAATTGCTGTTGATCTGATGCTTCCGAAAGTCCAATGAAAGCTTTAATGGATTCACAGTCCACAAAGAAGACAAGAACAGTACAATTTCTGAGCCCACTGGGCTCTAAAAACACGAATAAACATGGCAGCTCCCAAGGGCTTCCGCCCTTTGATTATGGGTCGGTTTATAATCCAATGACCATCATTAGGATAAGGGATGAAAAATAAATATTAGTAATTTTGACAGACCCTATGTATGTGCAAATTTTATATTAATAATTTTTTATTATTTGATAAAATATATGCAAAATAATAAATAATATTAAATTTATAATAAAATTGTGATAAAAAGAATGAATGAAAAAAAAAAAAAACCTATAAAAAATTAATAGGGGAGCGAAAAGTTAAATAAAAAATATAAAAAAATGAGAGAGATATCAAAGAGGTGCTCTCCCTTATTATATAGTATAGATTACTAAATACTCCATTAGACTGCCATTACCAAAATTTTATCGAATACAAATTTTTCATTTGATAAGCTTTCAGAGGTATGGAGAAGCTCAAATTACTTGAGTCAACTTGTTTGATTCAATTAAAACACATTTGAGCTCAATAAAAATGTAATGATTATAGTTAATGCCATGTGCGAAAATTGTTATGTTAGCTATTAAAAGATTCACGACAATTGCATATCTAATAAAAAAAACTGTTTCACGATATGAAATGAGGTGACAAGAATATCACAAACAAGTAGAACCTAATTTTCGACTTAACTTGATTTCATTACGTCCCTAATTAGAATCAATATTATTATAAAAGAGAATTTTTTATCATACCAAGTTTTTAACACTAAAATTTACCCTTTAATTCATTTTTCTGAAAAAATAAAAACAAAAATGGTTATAATAATAATTTCAATATTCTTAGTAACCCCACAATTGCAATTTATTTTCTCTCTCATCTCACTGAACGTCTCTTTCTTCTTACGGACTTCTTTCTTTCTACTCTCCTCACACCATGTTTATTTCTTTTCACAATTTTTTTCTTCATTTCATACCACGATCTTTTTTATATACTCATGGAAACCTCGTCCTGGCAATACTTAGTTCTAATAAATGGTTCAAGCAGGGGCAAAGCTAAGCCCTGTCGAGCCCCGGCGGCCGACAGGGCTTAGCTTCAATTATCATAAAGTATGTCATGTTGAGAAATTAATTGTGGTAAATGAATAGCCCAATTTTAATGTTTTCTTTATGACTTTCTAAATATAATATGAAAAATAGTTCTTAATTCCTACTATATAAATAATTTCGAATAATGTTAATGTAACCACAATTACTAGTACTGAGAACTTTGTAGCCCTTTCATTTGTCATAGTAATAGTTGTAAAAACTAGTTGTATTTGATGAAATTTTGTTCCCCAGTTGCATAATTATTTGTAAAGTATTAGATTGTAATAATATTAATTTAGAATAATTGATTTAGAAGAAGTGATTTTAACATTTAAGTTCATAATTTCATAACTAATTATACACATGCAGTTTTCACTAAATTCCAAAATTAACCTTATTTTAAGGTAAATGAAGGATTAAAAAGTTATTCATTAGGCATAAAGAGTAATTAGATATAATTGCAATGAGATTAAAAGCTACAAATTATAATTTTTTTTTTTAATTTATCACAATGTGATTTTGGTTAAATTTAATTTCAAAAGTCATTATTGAAAATTTTTGGTCAAACGACACAAGAAAATGTATTTATACCCGAAATGTAGGTTTGACTTGCTTAATCAAGGGGCCAAACGGACACTTTATATCACTATATTTAGTTTGTAATGGGTTATGTACTAACTTAAATTTTTTTGTTTAATTTAATATTTTTATTTAAATTAAGTGATTAAATTTTGATAGGGCTAAGCCAACTTTCTGGCTTCGCCACTAGGTTCAAGTACAACATGGTCGACTCAACTGCCTCATTAATTAATCCTTATCACTTAGCAGTGGCAATGGTGTGTCGATGATACTAGGAAATGGTCCTAATTTCTTCTCCTTCATTTTCATGCACATCACCTCAGCCGGCAAATTCAATACTACATTTTAATATGGGTTCCCCCACCTTAAAATGCTTGGTTTTCTCCTTCACTACGTCACAAATTGTCCCAACTTGTGTACGTATGTGTGTTGACCTTTACTACCAGCAAGTTAACGTTGAGACACTTTTAGTGACTAATTCAAAGAATCATAGACCAGCCCGCCACAAACATTGTGTGCCTCGTGTAGTCAAAATGCTGATTAGGTCTAATTTAGTTGATGAAATTGTGGTTCAGTGATTAGAAAATTATGAGTTCGAATCGAAGTAGGTATTAATTTATTTTAAATAATAGTTGTTGGTTAATTATGCATATCAGAAATGACAACGGGGTGAGTCCGTTAAGAAAATTCTGGACTTGGAGTTAGACCCGGGACATGTCGGGTTGAACCCGACTATTATTTTTAAGATATTAAAAAAAAAACTACTTTTAGAAAAATGATACTACCATAACGTTATAATATGAGACAATAGTATTATTGAAAGGATAATATTTTTTTTTTTTGGAAATATATGTGCATATTTAGGGCATTGAGATACTAAAAAATTTAAAACATGGGTTATTTATATAAAAATTAAAATATTTATAAACTATTTAGGGTAAAATGCTTTTTTGGTCCCGTAAGATTATGACATTATTTATTTTGGTACCACAACTTAGGTAGCTGGTTGTTTTAGTCCCATAAAACACGTTTTCCAGTTTTTTTGATCCAAAAAAATTATGTGCAACTTAGGTAGGTGGCTGTTTTAGTTCAATAAAATACGTTTTTCAGTTTTTTCTGGTCCCAAGGTGGCTGTTTTAGTCCATAAAATACGTTTTTCAATTTTTTTGGTCCCAAAATATCATGTGTTGGGACAAAAAAAAACTAAAAAACGTGTTTTATGGGACTAAAACAACCACCTACCTAAATTGTGGTACCAAAATAAATAATGCCCGGTCTTACGGGACCCAAAAAGCATTTTTCCCAAACTATTTATATCATTACTTTAATTTATAAAACATGAATTTTGTGTGTGCTAGTAATAATGCTACATATACATATAAATAAATCTACATGACACCAGTACTTTAATAGTAGTTGTTGATCTATTGTAATAGTGGTTATTGTTTAGTTATATATAAATTTGATATTATTAATTGATATATATATATATTAATCTATACTATATATTAAGAAAAAATACTTTTTTGGTGTCTCACCCATTTTGATTTGATTTTTTTTGTTATTTATTTATTTTTTTTTCTAACTTCCCACTGCCCCATTATTTTTTTATTATCAAAAGTCCCACTCTTCAATTATTTATTTTTTTTTAATTTTCATTCATCTTTTCTATCATTTTTTTTATAAATATAATATTAACTTATTATTTTGTATATACTTTATTAAATATAAAGTTTTATAAATATTTTATTTAAATAGTATTTATAAAAGTTGTACATATATAAAATATGCGAAAATTACTAATTATTATAATTGAAATTCATAATATAAGTATAATCGATTCACTAAAAAAACAAGAAAAAAGAAAGAGGAAAAACTAAGTCAAAACATATGCACTTTAGTCTTTGCTTTGATTTTTAATTTGGTGTCGCAAGGGATCAATAGCTAGAGTCAATTTGAATCGGCTAAGGACAAATAAAAATAAATGAAACCTTAATTATTACACCCTTAAAATGCATGCAGAATTGGACATGGTAGCTGCAGCCAAACATATCGTTCTCAAGATTAGCATCATGAGGAAAAAAACAAGTGCTTCTGCTGCCTGACGACGTACCTTATCTTTGATTATTAGCTCAGACGAAAAACGAAGGTACACTAAGAAAATCATACTAGCCAGTCACTCTTATATATAATTTAGGGTAAATTATATCTACCTCTATTGAGATTTGACATAATTATAAATGTCTCTTTATTGTTTGAAAAATTATGAATACCCCCTTGAAGTTTTTTAATTTTCAATCAAAAGCCCAAAATTGACTATTTTGCCCTTAATTTTTTTGTTAAATTATAAAAAAATCAGTCAAGGTAAATTGCATGATGAACTTCTCTGTGTAAAAAACTTAAGAATCTCTCCCTGGGCATTGTAGTCCAAAAAAATTCAAAGAATTTTAAAAATTAAATAAAATGCATAAGGACATTTTGATTAGTTCACCTACAAAAATGGATGAAAATGGGTTTTTTGTTAGACGGTTACAAACCTCAGGGGGTACTTGTGATTTTTAAAACAATGAGTAAGTATTTGTAATTATGTCAAACCTCAGGGGAGGTAGTTGTAATTTACCCTATAATTTATTGCACATGTTCATATTTTCCTTTTAAAAGTGAAAGCGATGAATATTATAAATTGAAGTAAATCGATTATAACGAGTTCTCTCAAATATCAATATATATCTAACAGTGATAATTATAACAATTATTTCCTAATCAACAATATTACATACATTAAATTTAAACAATACTTACTATTATAGTATACAAACAATACCTACTATAAAGTAGACTATCATTCCATGCATTAATGGGCTTCGAACCCATAATTTCTAATATGGTAGGATCGCAACTTTAATCACTAGACTAAGAGATCATTGGTATTGCACATCTTCATGTTGGGAGTGTTTGTTTATTCATTTTATTTTGTTTTTGTAACTATATAAATGTCGTTCCTATGTAAAAATACGTTTCAAAACTTTGATAAATATGTGAATTAGCTGCAAACTATAGCAAATTGCATGTGTAATATTAAGGGAAAATTGCAATTTAGGAAGCATCGTGAGTGACAATTTTTGTTCTCTATGAATTCATTTTTTGCAAATTAAAAACTTTTGCACATTAAGATTAATATTAGCCGAAAAAGTGCACGTTTTTTGAAAATCCCGACCATATTTATTCTTAATGTACAAAAATTTTAAAATTATATACAAAATTATCAAATTGAATTCGTACAAGTCAAAAATTGTCAATTTTATTTTTATAGGACTAAAATTATAAATTTTTCGTAATATTAATTGTCAAAGTAAATTGGTTTAAGTAATTTATTGGTCCTTTTAAGATTAAATAAATACTGTATAAGTTTTATATTTTTTTCCTTCGTTACTTTCAAACAATTTAGGACCCCAAGTATTAGTATTTGTGCGTACTTTTCCTACTAAATATAATCAATTGTATAACTGAGGATCAACTCAAAATTTAGTTTCTTGGTATTAATCAAAATGTTGATTAGTAGTTGTAATACATCTTACACTAAAAGTCTAATTAATTTGTAATTTCGGAGTAATTTCAACAGTCAAAGTACACGTGATAAAATTATATCACAGCATTTTATCAGCTTTAACTTTTTTTGAAAATATACACATGAATATTTCTAAATCAACCAATATACTATTACAAGATTTAATACGCAACACTTTAATAGTTTTAAATCGACCAACAACTTCAAAACAAATAAGAAAATAAGATACTACTATTAGAAGTAAGGGTAAATTACAGCTATCTACCCTAAGTTTTGGTATAATTACAAATACCACCTCTTTGTTTGACAAATTACAAGTACCTCCCTCAAATAAAAAATAATTATGAAACTTTAGACGGAGATGTGAAAAGTACTATTTTACCTTTACTAGATTTTTTAGTTAAAAAAAATATTTGAAAAAATATAAAGAAAATTGAGTGTGGATAAAATAAATTATCCATGAAAATATTAGTCCATAAAACTACTTTAAATTTTTTTAAAAAATCTATAAAATTATAACTTATAATCGAAAAGGCATTTTAGGTAGTTCACCACAAAAATTATGAAAACCTAATGGAATGAGCTCGTTGTTAGACAGACGTTAAAGTCAAGAGGGTATTTATAATTACTTTTGAAACAATGAGGAGGTATTTGTACTTATACCAAATCTCAAAAAAGTTGGTTGTAATTCCTAAAAATAAACTAAATACCTATATTTATAAGACTCGAACCTATAATTTATTAATTTTTAGATCTCAATTTCACCAATCAAACAAGGAATGATTGATAATTTTATGATGGTCATCAAAAAGCCATAATTGTACCAATTTTTGTGTCATATATTCATCTATACCAATCGGTCCACGTATTAACAACAAATCCAATGCCAATTGACCTCGTTTTCTATTACCATAATATAAATTATAGCCACAATCATCAAAAGATCAAACAAAACATAAAATAATCAGTAAACGACAAAAGCCCAAATTTCTTTATGATTTCCAAACTTATATGATCACGATTACCTATGGTTTTCGATTTAATTAAATGATATTAATTTGCGGCCGTTGATTCAGCCCGGAGAATTGGACCTTTGAATCAAGATTTAATTGGTACTAACAACCAAGCAACTCAAGCTGTATTAATATTTAATACCAAGAAAGTGCTACTTGTTTTGCATAGTCGTGTTTTCTCATTTGACCATTACTCAAAAACTGTACCTATTTTTCTTGAAAAAGTCAATTTTAGCAAACCTAGTTTGATCCTTTCCCGTGTTCTCTATATCTCCTTCAAACCCTTATTCTTCTCACACACATACACGTGTATGTGTGTGTTTTTGGTCATTTTCTATATATATATATAAAGACTGGTACTGATAACTATTTCAAAAGCTGAGCAGTCTAAGATTTCCATCAATGGAGAAGGCAGCGGCTAAGTCGAAGAACAAGATTTTGAGGTTTCTCCCAAAGGCAGCTCAAGCAGCAGTTTCATTCCAAAACCCTCCTTTCAGTCCGGGCCGAGATAAGCGGCCCGATGTGAACTCGCACAAGGTTAAAACCCATCTGAGCAGGGGGTTTTCCGGCCCGATTGTGTCCATGATTCCGGCGGAAGCCCGAGGGAAGTCGAAGAATTTCGAGAACCAAGAGCCCACGTCGCCGAAGGTGTCATGCATGGGCCAAATCAAGCACAGGAACAAGATAAGCGCGAAGAAGCACGCTTCTTTGCCTAAAGAATTCAAGCACGCTTCTTTTGCAAAACCCGAGAAGATTAGGGAAACCAAGCCAGTGCCGGAGCTGAAGAAGAAGCCGTCGGGAATTAAGAAGATTTTTGGTGCTGGGAGGAAATCCGTCGACGCTTCCGCGGATCACGGCAAGCCGCCGCTTCCCGACAGGGCGCCGAGCCTGAGCCAGATGAGGAGATTCGCCAGCAGCCGTGATACGTTGGTTAATTTTGATTGGACAGCTGCGCAAATTGCACCGGAGGAGGACCGCGATTACTTCTCCGATGGAGATAGGGGGTATAGTGACGGGGAAGATGACGTACTAATCCCTTTTTCGGCGCCGATACAGATGGCTGGAGCCGGACGCGGTTTGGCTTTGGAGCCGAAGAAGGAGATTAATTTGTGGAAGAGGAGGACCATGGCTCAGCCTACCCCCCTCCAATTAAACATGGCTAGAGCACAATAAAAAATAAAAGAAAAAAGAAAAAAAATTCTTTTTCCTTTTTTTTTTTTTTTTTTTTTTTTTTTTTGTAAGTTTGATTTGTGATGAAGAACTTGGACGACAAAGGTGTCCATGTAAAGGAAATAGATTAAAGTATGTAATTTGTTAATTAATTGTTGGGATTCAAATTGAGAAAAGCAAGATTTTGTTCTTAATTGTGCTCTACATATGAAATGAAATAATTACAATAAATTATGTTGGTATGATTTAATTGGATGGGAAGGATTTGAGATTGAGATAATAATTTTGAAAAGAAATTTAAATAAATTGATATTTTAATTTAAATTTATTATAATATTTTTTTATAGATGTACATTCATTACGCATTTAATACATTCAAATTAAAAAGGTGATTCAATAATTAATAATTCAAATTAAGGAATAAAATTAAAATGAGAAAGGTGATTCAATAATCAATAATTCAAATTAAGGAATATATTCAAATGAAAAACTACTATAATCAAAAGTAGATATATACTCCACATTTTATGGATTGATGAATATATATATGTATATATTGTGCGTGCGTGTGCATGCAAACTTATTTACGGTCTCATTTTTCCCCCTGATAATTAGGTATGAAAGTAGACATATATGTTTCATATTTATAAGATTCGAACTCATAATTTTTTAATTATGAGATCTCATCTTACCGGCCAATCAAACGAGCAATTATCATAATAATTAATACTCATGAAATACATCAAAACTGGAGGTGAAAATGTTGAAATACGATTGCAATATGATATAGTTTAAACAAGGCTCAACGAATTAATTTGTTTATGTGAATAGAAAATTCTTAAGTTTAAATTATTCATGAAGTTATTATTCATATATATACAAGCTGAACATTCCTTAATTCAGAGACCCTAATCATATTCTTGAGTTGTTTTCCGTGCTATATATTAGCATTGTCAATGGCTTGAATTTTTTGTCATTAATTAATATTCTGTTTTTTTGTGTGTTGTAGCGATGTGTGAAAGATATGAATTTGCACGGTTTTTACAATCTCTTCTTTGTTCTGCACTCTGCATTGTGTTTTCAACTCATTTATTATCGTCTAAGTTTATTATTGTAAGTTTATTACTCAAATTATTATTTAAATTGTCTTAACTATTTCTTTTTGTGGTTATAAATTTTTGCTTGATTTAATTTATCATTTATTTATTTCATAAGTCAACTATAAATTTAAGTAATTATTCGAAGAACATCTTAATTTCATTAAAAAAATTAAAATAAAATAAAACATGCACAATTAAGGCTGGTCTGCTTCAATCGGGCTGGTCCATAGATTGAGACTGAGTTTAAAAATAAACTCAATTGCGGCCCAGAACCGACCATGAACAGTATTGAATCGATCCTGAGCCGAGCCTTTTCAAACTAATCCATATGAGTCCTGGATCAACCTGGTCCACTCTACACCTTGAGTTGGTCAGATGGATAAAAGTGGGATATGGGACTGTTTGTAGTATAGAATTATTATTGTATGGTACCGTTCACGCCTTTTTTATGTGTTAAGCTGAATTTATTAGAATTGAAAATAATAAAAATAGCATTAAGTTAGGAAAACAGTGGTGAATGCAGATCATTTGCAATCAATCGATCAATAGATCGGAAAAAATACATATGAATGAGAATATAGCTAATTCAAAAACTAAATATGAAAATATGTATATGGCTCAATGAAATATTTTGAATATTTATCTAGGAACAAAAATATCTTTTCGAACAATATTTTCTGTTACCTGTTTAATTATTCACTTTTGGCGACAAAACATGACAACATAGCATTTGGCTCCGTAGGGCAATATTATCCACATATTTTTACTTAGAGGGGTTCAATGTGATTATACGTGTTAGGGGATGTTTGGTTGGGAGAAAAAGTGAAAGTAAAAAAGGATGTATAAGAAAAAATGTAGTGTTTGGTTTGGGGAAAAAGATGGAGGGAAAGTAAAACTGGATGTATATGAAACTTCTCCGGAGTCCAATTTTATTTCCGTTTGAAATTGGGCGGAAAAGTGGAAGTATAAGGACAAAAAGACAAAAAATTACATATTTTATTTTTATTTATTCTATTGCCCATATTTGAGGGTGTTGGTAATAATTTTTATTTTATTTGAACTAAATAATTTAAAATAAATTAACAATATTCGTTTTAATGAATACTTTTATTAATAAAAAATATTATTGTTCTTGTTTGATAAATATTTTTATTGATAAGATTTTTAAATCTTTGTTAATACTAAAATTATATTTGTATAAAAGTAACTTGTTTATTTTCTAATACAGAATGAAGAGAAATGATTAAACATTAAAATTACAAAAATTATTCTTTTCTTGTCAATCTATTTTTTCTCGTATCAAACAAGGGGATGTATTTGAGATTTACTCCCCGTTCAATCATACCAAATAACTTGAAGAAAAACTATTATTTTTTCCCTATCCTTCCCCTTCCCCTCCCCCTCCCCCTTTCTCATCCCTTTCTTCTCATTCCCCTCCCCCTTTCATTTCCCATTTCTTCTCATTTGAACCAAACGAATTCTTATTTAAGGGGGTAAATACTCTATACCTCAAAAATAATTGAGAGGGTTAAAATATATTTAACCCAATATATATTTAATTTATCTATTTTTCAAAAAATATTTTGAATAATTAAAAAATAATAGCATTTGCCTATTAAAATTTCAAATGATTTAATATTAGATCGTATTTAGTTAACAAAACACAGAGACATGATGATTTATCACAAGCTCTTAGGTAAGATAATCATAAAGTTGTATTTAGGATAAGGATCAAGCTGTACTCCTAGAGACATAAATCTCTCAAAAGGTCAACAACAATTTGAGTCTTCTTCACCTACGTACCCTCCAACCATATCTTCTCGACGCACCTTTGAATCTACATCCGTGAAAAAGAATTTAGGGTTTATTTTGAATTCAGAGATCGTAACCACATTTATTTAAGAGTAAATTACATCTACTTCTCTTAAAATTTGACATAATTATAAATATCTCTCGTTGTTTGAAAAATTATAAATATCCCTTTAAAGTTTGTAATTTTTAACCAAATGCCTGAAATTGACCATTTTGCCCTTAATTTTTTTATTTATCAAAATTATAGAAAAATTGGCCAAGGCAAATTGCATTATTGCTCATCTGTGTAAAAAACTTAAGAAATATTTCCCTGCACATTGTAGTCCAAATTTTTTTTAAGAATTAAATAAAAATAATTCAGTGCATAAGGGCATTTTGATCAGTTCACCCATAAAAATTGATGGAAATGAGTTATTTGTTAGATGATCACAAACTTCAGGGAAGTATTTGTAATTTTTCAAATAATGAGGGGATATTTGTAATTATGCCAAATCTAGAAGATGATGTAATTTACCCTTTATTTAAATTAATAAATCTCATTTGATTCAAGAAAACTTTTCATCGCAAACTTCCTCAGGGCTCTTCTTTCCCCATCTTCTTTATTTCATATTCTTTGATGCCTTCATCAATGGCCTTGCGAAGCATATAGCCACCGGCAACAACAAAAAGCTTCCAGTTGTGCTCGCCAAACTGATCATGATGTTGAGACAGTTGGTCTACAGACACCAGCCATTAACGCTGCCGCGAAGGCATCAAAAACACTAAAATTTTGCATTATTATGATAGTATTAGAAAGACAGATGAGGTGCATGCCTAATCAATACCAAAACAAAGAGTTAATGCCTGTTGGTGGTAGTGTCATGTGTTTAAAGTAAGAGAATGAATACAAAAACAAAAATGGTGTGAAGAAACCATCTCAATACCCTACAAACCCTTATCACCCATATATCCAAGAACAAATAATGCAATAGGGCAGTATGGAACCCAGGAATCATGCATTGAAGGGCAAGCGCATAGTCGTTGTTTTGGGATCTTCTCCGAAAATTTTGCCGACTAACTCTAGGAAGTTGTCATGAATGGGGCTGTTGATGAACAGCGATCCTGCAATGGCGCCGACGCTAAGAAAAACAAGAAACCTTCAACGCCGTGCACCTTGAATTCTTTCTTGTCACGGAAACTATAGGCCAAAAACAAGAATCGCATGCTGATGAGAATGAAGTTGAGCACAGATCTTAGAGGCTCAAGAACGACTAGCAAGATCATCTTTTGCGGTTTTTTGATCATGAGGATCAAGAAAAAAGAACGATTGTTTTGTTGACGATGTTTTGTGTTGGAAAATGGTGAATGATAAATTAAATAATAAATCGTAACAAGTTGGATGATCATGAGCCCGTAGTCATCCCATATATTTATTACATAAAGATATAACAAAAAATATATATGCAAATAATATCATGTATATATATTAGTATCCAATAAAACAAAAGAATTTAATTCCTTATGTTAAATCACGTGATGTTTTCCATGAAATGAAATTGAATTTAATTCATGGGCACTTGATTCATAGTGTCAAATTAACTAGGACTTTCCAAGAAATTGTCATAATCATATTAGGAGAATATGTTGAATTTTCCTAATGAAATTGAAAGTGAAAATCCAATTTTCTTTCTCAATTTATATCCATATATAAATTAAGAAAATAATATATATAATTATTATTATCCTCAAATAAAAACAGAGTTGAGAATATACAAAAATCGCTATTAAATCCGGCCATGTAGGCAGAAAAATCCGATCATGTAGGCGGAAGATAAATCCGACCATGTAGACGGAAGGTGAAACACAATAGAATCAAATTTCAACAATTGAAATATGCCCAAGAATTAAATTCAACAAATCAAGAGATTAACACATAAAATTAAATCATTAAGCAATTTAATCCGATTAAATCACATCAAATCAAAATAAATTCAATTGACTTGCATGACCGGGCTCTGATACCACTGTTAGTTTCGTATAAGCTCCGAGCCGTTAAATGTAGCGGAAATTAAATTTTTAATTAAAAATAATATTATAATTAGCGATCAAATCGCCTGTCTCGTTGCTATTACAACGTGGATCTCATGCATAAAAGGATGTCAATTGAATGGTTAAGAGAAACCAACCTTTCTTGCTCTCCGGTTGATGTTGGTCACTTGAACTTTCTCAAAAACGACCTTACTTTAAAATTGGTGGAACGTTAAAATGGAAGCGCTTTTAATTGTTGTTCACGGTAGGAACACAAGTGTCTTCCCTCCAAAGCTAGTCCACACCACCTATGATGGAATCACCCTCAAACCTATGCTAGTAGGTATTGAAGGATTAAGGTAGATCAACTATTGATCTATGGAGAAATCAAGGGAATTCTTCTCTTTTGGAGATGAGTAATGAACACAAGACCAATGCTAAAGTGAAAGCTAGACTTTCTAGCTTTGAAGGAGAGAAAGTCTAAGAGCTAGAGAGCAAAAGGAAAGCAAGAGTTTTTGTATCTTTGTATGTAGAAAAATGGTATATTAATTTCTTGCTTTGTACCCCTTTTTATAGGCATTCATTTGCACTAGATACAATGAATGTAGACAAGCCTTTTTGTCTTGCTTTTAGATAACACTTGTCTTCTTCATAGACAAGTTCTAGTATGACTCATCTTTTCTCCTTTTACACTTGTCTTCCTTATAGACAAGCTTTAGCATGACTCATATTTTCTTCTTTTACACTTGTCTTCTTTATAGACAAGCTTTAGCATGACTCATATTTTCTTCTTCATCTAAAGATGAAAATAAGTCATGTCTATGTTCAATGAATTTTGTCTTGTGGGCTTGTGGTCTTGGGCTAAGGTCTTGGGATTTATCTTAATTCTCAATTCTTTATATACAAGCTCTAGCATGACTCATCTTTTCTCCTTTTACACTTGTCTTCCTTGTAGACAAGCTTTAGCATGACTCATATTTTCTTCTTTTACACTTGTCTTCTTTATAGACAAGCTTTAGCATGACTCATATTTTCTTCTTCATCTAAAGATGAAAATAAGTCATGTCTATGTTCAATGAATCTTGTCTTGTGGGCTTGTGGGCTTGGGCTAAGGTCTTGGGATTTATCTTAATTCTCAATTGGACTAAGTCCAATTTTAATTAATTTCCCAACTAATTATTGAGCCCATGATATTTAATTCTTTAATTAAATATAAGCCAAAATCAATTAATCTAATTAATTGATTTTCAAGCTCAAATAGATTAATCTTAATTAATCTATCAGAAGTCTTACTTAATCAAATTAATGCTTGTGAATTTAGACTCCAAATTAAATAATCATATTATTTAATATTCCCATGAAATGATTTCATAAATCATTTCAATCAATTAATTTAAGGATTTATTCTCCATAATTAATTCTATAAATTAATTTCAATAATTCCATCATGGATTTGTGTGTGCCCCTTTAGGTTCACTACTCAGTTAGACTTGGGCTTATATCATATATACAATTCAATTCGCAACTTACTTGCGTTAGATTAATTAGATCCTATCATAATTAATCACTCTCAATTAACTCCTTAATTGGAGGGTACCCGTCACCATGGGTGGCCATCTAGCAATGGTCCATGGCACTAGAGAATTGGTGAATTATTGCGTGAACCTGTGAGCTACGCGTACCATGCAGATATGGTCCCTCCGTTACTAACCTCCCGATCAAAGTCTAGGGCATGGAATTAGTTACCGGTTCCCATTATCGACTTTGATCTCTATGTATCAACTCTTCAAGTTATGCTTCCAATTTATCAATATAGGAAAAACTCTTTCTCCTATTTGATCAACAACCATGGCCATGGGCTTCCAGGAACGCATAATGTAGAGAACATAGGAGGTTCGTTATCATCTCATGATAAGTAGCAGATCCTATCTTGGAACTCACCAACCTCCATGCATGCTTCAACTATGTTTGAAACATGACCGTATAGTGATCCAGGATGAAACCTGAGACCACCTTGGACATGATCAAGTCATAGCCGTCCTATGCACAAGGTTACTGTGGAACCTCAAGTCTAAGGACTAGTTAGTGCACTATCGTAGTCTAGGAGTTCTAGTCATACCGATTATGCCATATAGGGCTTTCATATGACAACTCCTGCGAGTCAATTCAGTGAACTTGATAACTCTTTATCAAGCACCCACTAAAGTGCGCAGACGTCATATGTCTCTATCTATGAAACTCGAAATTCATCATATGAACGCATCACTTAGTCAAGGTTTTTAAGGAATGGTCGATGTCCTGTCTCGACCGATTCATCGACTTGGAATATTTTAGATCAAACCATAGAGGTTAGTTTCATGGTCGCCATCATATGCGCGAGCCAACCCGTAGCATAATTGATCTAAAGGCTTCAACCAAATGCTCACATAAATATAATGTTAAAAGCATATGATGAAGATGACCAAAGAACATTTCTTAAATTAACATATTATTGAAAAAGATCGTATAGAATAGTTTACAAAGAGCCAATAAATTGGCTTGACGGTCACCTATTCTAACATATCTCATCCTCACTGATACCACATAGCACACAGCTCGTGTGTATCCCATCCTCACTGATATCACACAGCACACAGCTCGTGTGTATCCCATCATCTCCATTGATCAATGACAACACACAGCTCGTCATTGATCGTATCATTCTAAGCCATTGAGTATGCTCTCCAGTTAGGTAAGCCATCGTTTCATTTAATAATCATTCACTCGTCAATACCATTGCTATTTGATTTCATATCACAATCAATTATACAACCCCGCAATCATTCGGCCAACATCCGTGCAACACAATCACACTTTAGCACATAATAGCAATTCCACATATATAAAGATAATCTTAATCATAATCGACATCCATGATCGAGTATATAAACAATCCATATTTATATCCATATAAATATATCTATATACATCCAACATCAACATAAATACTCACATAAGCATATAAGTATTTATATATATAAATCCAACAAATAATATTTATATTCATATAAATATATATATATATATATATATATAAACCAATTAGCTATACTTACCTTAACTCTCAAAATGGTTGTCAACACGAAGGGCTGCTCAACCTCCAACTCTATCATCACATCCTATAGTAAATTATAATTTATACGATCAATACCTCATAAATATCGTAAATTCTAATTAAGATATTATATAATATTCGCATCGTTCTATTTATATAGAAATTCAACCTCCCCTTCCATTTTATTTTAAATAACTTATCGTTCTACGCTTCTCAAGTATACTTTTAATTTATCAACAAACTCATACAATTCCATTTTATAAAACCCTTATATCATTATAACTACCGGCGTCAATAATATTTCTAACTTAAATTATTATAAAAATCTTATATTTTCTTAAATAATATTTCAATAATATTTCTATTAATATTTTCTATCAATTCCTCATTATTATATAATATGATTAAACACCAATATATATATATAATTAAGTATTTAGTCAATACACCCGATGAAATTGAATGCATTAATTATACTAGTGATTAAATCTAGCAAATCTAGTAATTTAGTTACCCAATTATAGCAATTTTAAATCAAATGTGATATTTAATACAATACTAGTTTAACTCGTCAAACTCATAATTTTTTTTCGATTAAATAGTAAATCGGTCAATATAAACTACATTTAGTAAATGGACTAATTATATAATATAATTATATAAATTAATAAAAATTAAAAACCAAAAATTCCATACCTGATTCTTTTCGTTTTCCTGGAGAGAACTTCAGATTGCAAAATGTTGAACAAATTTGGTGGGATTGCAAATTCTTTCCCTTGGTGTGTTTGACACACACACACACATATATATATATATATATATATTTATTATAAAAATGATGAGGTGGTGGTGGGGTGACTCCCACCCCACTTTCTCTCTCTCTCTCTCTCTATATATATATATATATATTATCATTATTATTATTCCAACAATGAAAAAGAATTTAATTACTCAAAAACAGTAATAAAAAAATTCATCACTACTGTTGAATAGGGAATCAATCCATTAGGTGAAAAAGAATATATTCACCCGAAATCTAAATCCCCGATAAAATTCAATTATTAGAACTATGTTGAAGCATTCAACAAACTTTTCTCTATGAAAATTATAAGAGAAAACACATGTGGGTTTTCAAAATTTATCCGTTAGTTTTTCAACAAGAAGTACCAAATTGGGTATTTCGATGGTGGTTAAATTATGGTCCTCCAATTTCTATACTGAATAGGAATAGAGTAAGTTTGGGAACCTTTTACGCTCCGTTAAATTAATAAGTATGGATTCAATCGTAAAACACCACCTAAAGGCCCAAATAACGCCATACTCGGCAAAATCGGGCAGCAGTGGCAATACAGACTTCATTCATACTCATAATTTAAGGGAACGACCCAAAGAGTCTCCTTTCCATATTCATTCATTTTCCCCGTATATTTATCATTAACTTAAAATACTCTTTTTTTTTTTAGAACCTTGCCATCTTCGTTGTCATGGATAATTCAGCATTATAGAGTTAGCCTTTCATTAGGCTAAGAGCAAAATTAAAAGGAATATAAATACGATAAGTAAATACAATAATTTAAAGTAAAGAATTTACAGAAGTGTAAACCCGTGCACAGAACTAAGGTTTTATTTTGTGAGGGAGGAGGGTTGGAGTTATTTCCAGGCATGCTTCATGTTTGACACGTGTTGCTGCATGTGTGACACGTGTTGCTGCATGTATGACACGTGTTCGTGTCTTTGACTCGGGCAAAATTTTCCGACTTTGTCTTCTTCCGGCATTTATGTGCTGTCTGCTTTTATTTCTTCATTATTTTGGAGAAATTGCTTTCTTCCCATTCTGCTTCGAATCTCTTGTGGTAGTCTATTCTTTGTTCTTCCGAAGTTTCAGAAGTCCCAACTTTTGATTTTGCTTTCAAAGCAGTCCTAATTCCCTGAAATAATTGATCAAGAATAATTTCGTGATTGGGTTCTTCAAATGGGTCTTGTGATTCTCCTGCTAAACAAGAATACTTATTTTCTTCATCTTTAGAAGAGGTCTCCATTAGGGACTACGCTCCTGTTAGATTTCGCTTGAGGCCTTTCTGGACCTGATTGAACATAAGCTTTAAAATCCCAAAAGCTTATATATGTAATAATAAAAAATGTATCCCTATGAGTTTTCTATTAATTAAGGATTTAACAAATGATATAATCCTAGGTACACCCTTCCTAAAAAAGATATTTCCTATAAAGGATTCTCCTCCAATCCAGTTAAATTTTTCAATGTCTATGTTCATTTAAATATTCTCTTGATAAGAAATCAGGGAGACTATTAGTCTTTCCTTTAATGTGTTCTATTGTAAAATTAAATGGGGCTAAATGTGTTTGCCACCTGGCAAACATTTGTTTAGAAACATCATGCTTAAAGTCTTTATTAAACATAAACTTAGCAGCAGAACAATCCGTTCTGATAATAAATTCTTGGTTTAATAAGTCATCTTGGAATTTTAAAACACATTTAACGGTAGCAAGAACTTCTTTAACTACTGTAGCATAATTCAACTAGGCTGCAGGAGAATTTTTTATAGGAGTAAGTACCTCATCTAAAATCCCATATTATTGGGTTGAAGATAAAATTGAACGAGACAATTATTGGATGAATGGGTTAAAATGGCCTGTATATAAATTTGAATTTTGGGATGAGCCAATTGAATATAGAGCATGACTCAAAAGAATTCAAAGAATAATAAGAAAAAAGATTGAGGAAACAAAAAAGATTATTTCCGAAATTTTTGTTCAACATCCAAATGAAGACATGTCTTATCATTACCGCATAAAAAATATTTGGGTAGCAAATTTGTTATATCACCAAAAAATTGCAGGATATTATGCCGGTTAAATGAATAATCCTTTTATTGCAGGAATGCTTCCTCAAAGAGGGAGAGGCAGAAACTCCTCGAATCAGAGAAGAGGTAGATTTAGACCAGGTGAAATTATATGCCAAGGTAACAGATCACTAATTAAAGAGAACATCTCCGTAATTGGAAAATATAATAAGGTCTCTGAAGAAGAGAATGAGCTCTTCCAGCAATTCTTTTTGAATTTCTTTTCTAACTAGGGATCCCGGACTAAAATCTATTATTTTAGAATAATCCACAAATGGGATCTCTGTTTCAAAATCAATTAAATCCAGGCTATTCATTTATAAATAGAATTTTGTTTCTGAAGTTAATTCTTCATTTAATCTTGGATCCTTATATACTCCTTTAGCAATATTATTAGACTGAATGCTTATTTCTTCAACTTTATTTTCCCTTAAATCTTGTTGGCTATTTTTCTCTTTAAGTCGGGAAGTGGATGCTCTGGATGGAGTCATAATCTCAACTGGTGAAAAATATGACACTGTAGAATACCTTGAAGAATTACTTCTTAAACATTTCGGTTGATTATTAATGAAGTCCATTCTAATATTTCCTTCTGGGTTTTGAATAATGCTAGCATAATTACTTTCTACATGACTCAAAATTGGAACTTCTTTCTCAACTATCCAACTTTCTGGAAACTCTATTTCGCTCCATTTTATTTGCCTCCTAGTATTAATTCTAGAACTATGTAAATTTATTTCAAAAAGTATAGTTTGTTCTAAAGACTTATTGTCTTGTATCCTGCAGTTAAGGTTAAAGGTATGGAGTAGTTTATAATATATCCTATAACATACACATATTAATTCAGATCCGAGTATATAATTATATCCATGAGTCTTAACATTTAATGTTAAAGCATCCAATATATTGGCATCCGACAAGGATAATTGTAAATTTGGATAAACATTAAAAAACTGGGTCATGAGCTAGACTGGACTGTATTATCCCAATCAAAGTTTTTTTCAATCTAAATTCCTAGCATCTCTAAGGGCAGCTAAAAAGCTTTCAGGTAAACCTTCTAATGTTAAAGGTTTAAAGGCAATTTGTACTAGTCCTATATGTAAAAAAATATATTCATCTTGATAATGCCCTATATCCATTGCATCTAAAATTTTATTACTCTTTCTTCATTATCAAGGGTTACTGATTCTTCACTAGTCTTCACAATTTGTTTAGTCTTCCAAAAATCAAATCGGCCGAAATTATAAATTAATCTAGGATTTACCTTGGGAATTGTCCATTTATTTAATTGATTCAAATTCTTAGGAATTTCATATTCTTCCTTTTTGGAATTTTTAACAGTATTTATATTTGAAACAAATAAATATTGCATATTAAGCAATATATGAAACAAGTACTGTTGAATTATCTAATAAAACCCCAACAACATGGCTCTGATACCATAGGAGCCATTCAATGAATTTATTATCAGAGAGGAGGTAGATTTAGACCAGGTGAAATTATACGCCAAGGTAACATATCACTAATTAAAGAGAACACCTCCGGAATTGGAAAATATAATAAGGTCTCTGAAAAAGAGAATGAGCTCTTCCAGCAATTCCTCATATTTAAAAAGAAGCAGAAAAGAATCACTGCCGAAGAAGTATCATCTTCTTCAGTATCTTATGCTAAAATACTTGAAGAAGAAGGTGAACTAGCAAACTATAAATTTAGTGAACATCAGGAAGTAATCGAACTCCTGGAAAATGATGATTTAAGATGGGAGAAAGATCCATGGTATCTAATGGAAAGATATCTAGATGTAACAACATTCACAACAGGTTCATATAAACCGAGAGCTCATTATGAGTGCATCCTGAAGGTAATGCAAAGTGTTGAAATTACTCACACTTATTCCAACAATGGAAAAGAATTTAATTACTCAAAAGCAGTAATAAAAAAATTCATCACTGCTGTTGAATGGGGAATCAACCATTAGATGAAAAAGACTATATTCACCCGGAATCTAAATTCCGGATAAAACTCAATTATTAGGACTATGTTGAAGCATTCAACAAAACTTTTCTCTATGAAAATTATAAGAGAAAACACATGTGGTTTTTCAAAATTTGTCCATTAGTTTTTCAACAAGAAGTACCAAATCGGGTATTTCAATGGTGGTTAAATGGTCCTCCAATTTCTATACTCCCTGAAATTTTTCAGGGTTATTATACGGAATGGATCAATTGTTCGCCAAAAATTATCCAGGCGGAAAAATCACAAAAATGGATCGAAGGAATGGCCTCAATTTTCTTTTTTATGGAATTCTCATTTCCATGGATATGGAAATGACTACCTGAAGTAGGAATGACCCTACAAAAAATTCCCTATATTAAAAGAAAATCTTGTTCTAAATTTTGGAGCAAATTAATGCTCATCAACCCAGAAACAAAAAAATATTTTTGTCAAGAAGCACTCGATGAAATGGAGGAAAAGTTTCAAGAATATAAGGCACTTCTGGAGAAGAAAGAAAATCAGAATTCTAGCCCCTGCGAGCAAATATCACAAAGAATCAGAAGCAAAAGAAGTATCATCTCTAAAGAGCAAATGATTTAGGAATATCTCAATCAGGTCTAGAAAGACCTCAAACGAAATCTAACAAGAGCGGAATACCCAATGGAGACCTCTTCTAAAGATGAAGAAAATAAGTATTCTTGTTTAGCAGGAGAATCACAAGACCCATTTGAAGAACCCAATCACGAAATTATTCTTGATCAATTATTTCAGGGAATCAGGACTGCGCAAAATCAAAAGTTAGGACTTCTGAATCTTCGGAAGAACAAAGAATAGACTACCACAAGAGATCCGAAGCAGAATCGGATGAAAGCAATTTCTCCAAAATAATGAAGAAATGAAAGCAGACAGCACATAAATGCCAGAAGAAGACAAAATCGAAAAATTTTGACCCGAGTCAAAGATACGAACACGTGTCATACATGCAGCAACACGTATCACACATGCAGCAACACGTGTCATACATGAAGCATGCCTAGAAATAACTCCAACCATTTGTCTCCAATGCAGAGGACATCTGTCAATTACGGATGGATTTGAAATAATACTTTCAAATCCGACCTTTCCTATAAATACACCCTCTTGGCTCATTAGGAGGAGGCTAGAAAATACTCTTGTACATGTATATCCTCTTTTCCTCCCTCACGAAATAAAACATTAGTTTTGTGCACGGGTTTACACTTCTGTAAGTTCTTTACTTTAAATTATTGTATTTACTTATCGTATTTATATTCCTTTTAATTTTGCTCTTAGCCTAATGAAAGGCTAAAATCTATACTGTTAAATTATCCATGACAACGAAGATGGCAAGGTTGTAAAAAAAAAAAAGAGTATTTTTAGTTAATGATAAATATATGGGCAAAATGAATGAATATGGAAAGAAGACTCTTTGGGTCGTTCCCTTAAATTATGAGTATGAATGAAGTCTGTGTTGCCCCTACTGCCCAGTTTTGCCGAGTATGGCGTTGTTTGGGCCTTTAGGTGGTGTTTTACGACTGAATCCATACTTATTAATTTAACGGAGCATGAAAGGTTCCCAAACTTACTCTATTCCTATTCATTTAAATTCTCTTTATATATGTCACAATTTAAGATACTCCTTTATTTTGATCGCCTTTCGCCTACATGGTCGGATTTACATTACGCCTACATGGTCGGATTTATGACGATTTTTGTATATTTTTTGCTATCTCTCGCCTTCCGCCTACATGGTCGGATTTACATTCCGCCTACATGGTCAAATTTCAAGACGAGATTTTGTATATTCCCGATCCCTCCATGGCATTTTGCCATGTCTCCTATGGTATGATACCATAGGAGCCATATTTTTTCAAAGTATTTGGTTGGTATTAACTCTTCTTTTATACAATTAATGTCCGCCCCACAATCTACTAGAGCAGTAAATGTTTTTTAAAATTATTACTTATTAATAAGTCAATCTTTACATTCCATTTTTGACTAGTCACTACCTCTAATGTGGATAGGAAATTATCCTCAATTTTTTCTTTGCTTTGTGCCATTAATTTATAAAATTCATCATTTGTCTCTATTATTTTCTTCCAATTAGGATTTGTGAGTGTTAGACATGGTAATGATTTAATCTTTTGTTTTATTAGTCTAACTGCTTTAGTGTGGTCCTCTGTCCATTCCGATGGATTTTTCTTAAGCTTATCATATAATAAGGCCGTATCTTGTGCAAGATTTTTGTAATATGGAGCTATATAGTTCAGGCTTCCCAGAAATCTCTGTAATTGAGGTCGATCCTATATCCATTGTAGCTAAAAGTTTTATTACTCTTTCTTCATTATCAAGGGCTATTGATTCTTCACTAATCTCCACAATTTGTTTAGTCTTCCAAAAATCAAATCGGCGGAAATTATAAATTAATCTTGGATTTACCTTGGGAATTGTCCATTTATTTTATTGATTCAAATTCTTAGGAATTTCATATTCTTCCTTTTTGGAATTTTTAACAGTATTTATATCTGAAACAGATAAATATTGCATATTTCTCAATATATGAAACAAGTAATGTGTCACTAAATTTATAGTTTGCTAGTTCATCTTCTTCTTCAAGTATTTTAGAATAAGATACTGAAGAAGATGATACTTCTTCGGCAGCGATTTTTTCTGCTCCTTTTTAAATATGAGGAATTGCTGGAAGAGCTCATTCTCTTCTTCAGAGACCTTATTATATTTTCCAATTCCGGAGATATTCTCTTTAATTAGTGATCTGTTACCTTGGCGTATAATTTCGCCTGGTCTAAATCTGCCTCATCTCTGATTCGAGGAGTTTCTGCCTCTTCCTCTTTGAGGAAGCATTCTTGCAATAAAAGGATTATTCATTTAACTGGCATAATATCCTGCAATTTTTTGGTGATATAACAAATTTGCTACCTAAATATTTTTTATGCGGTAATGATAAGACATGTCTGCATCTGGATGTTGAACAAGAATTTTGGAAATAATCTTTTTTGTTTCCTCAATCTTTTTTCTTATTATTCTTTGAATTCTTTTGAGTCGTGCTCTATATTCAATTGGCTCATCCCAAAATTCAAATTTATATACAGGTCATTTCATCCAATAATTCTCTCCTTCAATTCTATCTTCAACCCAATAATCTGGGATTTTAGAGGATGTACTTACTCCTATAAAGAATTCTCCTCCAATCCAGTTAAATTTTTCAATGTCTATGTTCATTTAAATATTCTCTTGATAAGAAATCAGGGAGACTATTAGTCTTTCCTTTAATGTGTTCTATTGTAAAATTAAATGGGGCTAAATGTGCTTGCCACCTGGCAAACATTTGTTTAGAAACATCATATTTAAAGTCTTTATTAAACATAAACTTAGCAGCAGAACAATCCGTTCTAATAATAAATTCTTGGTTTAATAAATCATCTTGGAATTTTAAAACACATTTAAAGATAGCATGAACTTCTTTAGCCACTGTAGCATAATTCAACTGGGCTGCTTTCCATTTTTCGGAATGGAATCTAACTAAATATTCTTGCTTATTATTATCAATTTGCTTCAATATTCCTCCAAATCCTATTTCAGAAGATTATTTTCTTCCAATTAGGATTTGCGAGTGTTAGACATGGTAATGAATTAACCTTTTGTTTTATTAGCCTAACTGCTTTAGTGTGATCCTCTGTCCATTCTGATGGATTTTTCTTAAGCCTATCATATAATAAGGCCGTATCTTGTGCAAGATTTTTGTAATGTGGAGCTATATAGTTCAGGCTTCCCAGAAATCTCTGTAATTGAGTTCTATCAATAATTTTATCAGGAAACTTATCTGCAAACTCTATGCATCTGTTAATGGAAATTATTTCTCCTTTTTCAATATTGTGGCCTACAAACCTTATCTTAGTTTGGAAAATATTCATTTTTGTTTTAGATATTACTAATCCATTTTGGATAACTAATGTTTTAAACATCTCTAAATGCTTAAAGTGCTCTTCAAATATCTTTTTTAGGAAGGGTGTACCTAGGATTATATCATTTGTTAAATCCTTAATTAATAAAAAACTCATAGGGATACATTTTTTATTATTACATATATAAGCTTTTGGGATTTTAAAGCTTATATTCAATTTTTGCCCATTGGCAGAGGATAATAAATGAGTTGTTTTTTCAAAGTATTTGGTTGGTATTAACCCTTCTTTTATACAATTAATGTCTGCCCCACTATCTACTAGAGCAGTAAATATTTTTTTAAAATTATTACTTATGAATAAGTCACTCTTTACATTCCATTTTTTACTAGTCACTACCTCTAATGTGGATAGAAAATTATCCTCAGTTTTTTCTTCTAATTCCTCAGATTCGGATGATTCTTTTTCTTCAGAAAATATTGTATTTATTATATTTTCTTTTTCTTGGTCTTCTAATTTTTATAATATATATTATTATTATTATACATATATATATATATTACATAATTAATATGATTCGCTCCCAAATATTATAATGAGTTCCAATTTACTCCATTCAAGTTTTATCATATTCCAATAATAACCCTATAATTTATTTATAATTAAATCAAATTTTTTTAATAATTACTAATTAATCTCTCAATTATTTATAAACTTCTACGAACGTCACATTTCATTTATTCAGTTTCTATGACAGCCATATGACATGGACTCAGATAACATTATAGCCCACGAGATGAGTTTAACCCCCAGTTGTGCACCTCAGCATGTCCTATGATCTTTTATGGCCATTGTGGAAATGCATCATCCCGAACAGGTACTTCGCTAATTCGGAGTGCGGCAAGACATTCCATAACTTCCAGACGACCGGGACATAAGCCTGCATAACATCTCCCGTAAAGCATGTGGGGGCACAGATTGTAAGACACAACACGTACTATACGTTGGTAGATGGAAGAGACGACATGATACGATTTTGCGTCGACCAATCATTTCCAACTGAAGAGATACAAAACGTGGCTACTAGGATTGGTACGGTGGAATAATGCGTCGATTCGTCTCATCATCTACTGATAGGTGTGTGGAAAGTGGGTACCAACCGGGAGATGCACCCTCTAGACAATGTGTGGTATGTTGAATAAAATATACTTCATGTTAGACACATTTTCTTTTACATTTAAATTCACTATTTTCTACCTACTTCAGGCCATGCCGAAGGGTTAAGCTAATTGGTTGAGCAACTCAAGGTCGGATTAGATTATGTTTATGCCATGTTTAATTCTCTTTTGACAGAGAATATGACCGAGCAAACTATAGCGTCACACGAGAATGTTCCGACCACATCCCACAAACAAAGGAGAAATCGTAGCATAATGTCTACTAATTCAGTTGAAGGTGATAATATTGTTGGAGTAGAGTCATCTACAATGCACACACCTCAACATTTATATCAAGATTGGTACGTGCCTCAACTGCCACTACCAAGTGATTGGTTTGAATCAGCTCCATACATGCCAAACCAACCACAGGCTTATTATGGATAGGTTGATCTTGACCTTAGCCTTGGCATCAACCAAACATATGCACCAAAATATAACATTTCACCAATTCCATTTCTATCATTTAGTGCATATTGTAATTATGTGGAGTCAAGTTCAACAAAATTATCAAGTCGGTTGCATATTAATGCCAGTAATAATTATAATGAACAAAATGAGCCGACACAGAATGTGGGTGAGAAAATAAGAAGACGTCAGCACCAACGGCATTGGCGTACTTGTGGGATGGACAATCATTTTTAGCAATTGTAATTATTATATTTTTATTGTGTAAATTTTAAATTTATTAAGAAATATAATTAGTTAAATTTATAATTTTAATTATTAAATTTTTAAAGATAAAAATTAAATTATTAAAATTAAAAAAAATAAAAATACTGAGAGTTAAAATTTCGTCGTCACATAAATATTAAAAATAAAATAAAATTGACATGCCGAACTCATGGAATTTAACTTGCACTAAATGTGTCATTAGTTTTATTATTTTGCATTATTTTATTAAATAAGCCATTGGACGTCTCGCGGCTATATCATCACTTCTATTAGCTCAATCTCATTCATTTCTTCGTTCTTGGTTGGTTCGGGTTTAATAAAGAGATTGTGAATTTACCCAGTAATTAGTATATGTCCACGATCTTCTTTTCGGATTTATTTTGGTCCAAAAAGTTTTTAATGGTAGTTCAATTCCACACTTACAATACAATTTTTCCACATAAATGTTCTCATTAGACGAACCCACACTCGTATTTGAGTAAGATTGAAACTGATTTATCCTCATCCCTTTCATTTTTTGCCAAAAATATTCTCAATTTTACTATTTCAACTCTAGTTTTTGTGGTGTATTAAATGGTAGTCAAACATGTCCTTAAATAGGCTTGGAACTGCCAATTTTCCCTCCAAACTGAATTTGACCGTTAATTCTGACGGTCAACTAACGGCTGGTACTCAACTCGATGAAAAAAAAGGAACATTAAGTATCAACATTGATGACATGAAAACAAGGGATACCAAAGGTAAAATAAAGCCATACTTTGGGTACCAAAAGTGAAATTATCCCTACCATCAAACAAGTGATCAATTATACATGTTAGTAAGAGGTTAAGTATTTCTTGAACATTCTGTTCGGACTAATAAAATTTAAAATGAAATTTTAATAATAAATTATTTGAATTTATTTAGATAATTTTAAATTATAAAATATTTTAATACTATCCAAATTATTCTATTCTATTGTAAAAAATTAGAGTAAAAATTCTTCTTTTTTTTTAACAGAATACAGTAAAAATTCTTTGGGGAAAATTAGTTTTTGGGTAAATTACATCTACCTCCCCTAAAGTTTGACATAATTACAAATACTCTCTCGTTGTTTGAGAAATTACAAATACCCCCTGAGGTTTGTAACCATCTAACAAATAACTCATTTTCATCTATTTTTATGAGTAAACTGACCAAAATGCCCTTATGCACTGAATTATTTTTTATTTAATTCTTAAAATTTTTGGACTACAATGCATAGGGAGAGGTTTCTTAAGTTTTTTAGACAGATGAGGAATAATGCAATTAACCTCGGATGATTTTTCTACAATTCTAATAAAAAATTTAAGAGCAAAATGGTCAATTTCAGGCCTTTGGTTAAAAAATTACAAACCTCAGGGGGTATTTGCAATTTTTCAAATAACGAGGAGGTATTTGTAATTATGTCAAACCTCATGGGAGGTAGATGTAATTTACCCTTATTTTTCTAGTCCACAAAGTATCCCCAATATTAATTTTAATCCGGTAACTATGCTCATTTTTTTTAAGTCCAGTAACTTGCAAAGCTGATGAGATTTAATATGAATTAGGGTTTTTTATTCAATTTTCCGGTAATATTTTAAAAGCTACCCGGAAAACGCCCACATAGCAAGTAGTTGGCTAATTTCCGGCAACTTATACACGTGTACAACCACGTGTAATGACACATGACCATTAATACTGACTAAACATTATTTAAAATACCATAATTCCAAAATATATATAATATTAATTGATTATAAAAACTTTACTTTATTAATTAATTTGAATAATTATTTAGTTAAATGTATTTCATTAATTAATTTTTTCTTAATTTTTTTAATGACTTTTAATTAAAATATTTTTTTCCTGCAGGGACGATGACAACGATGCTGCCCACGTAGAGGAGGGCACGGTGCCGTGCCCTCCTCACCTCTGGGCGACGACAGTGCTCCCACAGAGCATGGCATGGTGCCGTGCCCTCATCACCTCTAGGCGACGCCGTCGTCCAAATCTGTTATGTTCTGGGCGACGACAGTGCCCCCACAGAGCAGGGCACGGTGCCGTACCCTCATCATCTCTGGGCGACACCGTCGTCCAAATCTGTTATGGTCTGGGCGACGACACCCTCAACGTCGGCGCCTCCTTATGCGAGGGGGCCAGGGGGTGGGGAGGAGGGTAGGCGGCGGGGGTTTGAGGCGGGGGCGGGTGGGGGAGGGTGAAGGGTTAATTTTTTTAAATAATAATTTTATTTTTGTAAATTATAATTATATATATAATAATTCAAGTTAAAATCTACTTCATTTTAATTGGCCACATAAGCTTAAAATTTCTCAAAATATGCCAAGTTGACATGCCATGTAATACTTCTGGCCAATAAAGTAAAAATCGACCACCAAAGGACTTTTTTAATTAATTTGTAAGTTACTGGACTTAGAATAAAATGAACATAGTTACTAGACTAAACTTAATATTGTACATATTTCGTACTAAAAAGATAATTTTTCCAAGTTCTTTGAATGGTTTAAAATAATTTTTTAAATGCAATAATAATTCACAAGAAAAAAAATTATACATTTAAGATGTAAATTACTTAGGCGGAGGGGGATGGGACACTAGTGTGATGGAGTTGCAGCAAGGTCAGGGGAGAAAATTGAAAACGGAAGAGAAATACGGGATTATTTTTTCACATGTTTATTAATCTTTTTTTTATTTTATCTCCACAAAATAAAACAAAACAGTGCAAAATAAAACAAAGATAATGAGGATGTTTCAAACAGTAAAAAATGGCCAAAAATAAGGGTAAATAATTTATATAAAATAAACTTTTTCTAAAACCAACATTAGAAATGCCGATTTTTAAAAAGGTAATGTTGATAAATATATATATATATATATGATATATATATATATGTATACTGAGATATATAGGAAGAAAGGGTTGAAGATAATTAGAAATGGTAAAAGAACACTACGAGAAAAAAACTTAATATCAACGAAATAATTTGTTGCTGAAATCAGCGTCGAGCTAATTAGCAAGTAAACTTTTCATTGCTAATCTACACTATTTAATATATATTTTAAACAATTCGTTACTAAATTTCTTAGTAAATAAATTTTCATTGTTAAATTTATCGGCAAGTAAATTTCTTGTATTAAATAATATAGATTAGCAACGAGAATTTTACTTGTTAATTAGTTCGACGTTGATTTTTTTCGTTGCTATTAAGTGATTTTCTTGTAGTGGAAAGGGTAAAATTATTTTTTAATGTAAAAAAAATTAAAATTGGTGTGGTTTGTAAAGTATTTTGAATTTGAGCGGAGACGCAATTTCATGTAATTTAGTTTTTTAAAAAAAAATGAAATCAATAAAGACGGGATCATAGATTCCGTCTTTCAAATGAAATCAATAAAGATGGGATCTACGACCCCGTCTTCATTGAAAGCTTTTCCATAAATATGGGATTTTGGATCCCGCCTTCTAAAAAGCTTCAGTGGAGTCATCCCGTCTCCCGAGAAAGTTTTACGGGGTCCTCTTGGACCCCATGCCCTGAATTATTAGCCTGCATGCTTCACATTGTGAAGCACACTTGCCTCCTTGCAACATTTTCCTTTCTATAAAAGAGGGTGAAGTTTGCATTGTTCTTTACTTCACCCCCAACAATTCTCATTTATATACTTTTACATTGTATTTTTAGTGTATTTTTTTATAATTATATTATAACGAATTTTGGTCAACGTGATAGAAGTGTATTGTACGATCAAAGAAATCATCGTTCCGAAGATGTGTCAGAAAATGAGGACACACATTTAATAATACGCCGTGGCGATATTACTTTTTTTCTTAATCTTCAACTAATCCCACGTCATCCTCGAGTACTACAAGCACTGTATAACATGGGCTTTTTGGGAGTTTTTCAGTGTGGTCATATTGAAACTAGCGGGTGGTCAACACCTGTGATGATGACAATCCCTGGGAGGAAGTATTGCAAGAGGCACGTGTATGTGCTTTGGGCATTCTTGGTGGGTTGTTGTGTCCCGATGCCACTAGCAACTGTGTCCCTATTGTATTTACAATACATACAGGACATTGAAGGTGGTCCCGCTAACTGGGGTAGCGTGGTGTTGGGATATATGTACAGGGAGTTTTGTACGGCATCGCAGAGCGGTAAAATAAATATAGGTGGGGCTATATAATTGTTACAAATATGGGCATGATCTCGTATTACAATCATAGTACCGATTCGGTCCAATGTGTTAGAGATATGTCTAACCATCATTGATGACGAAAATATTCTACCTCCCCCACCATATGCCGCAAGGTATACATAATTCATTTATACATTTAATTGTAAAATATCTCACTTATTTTTTATTTTCAATTTCATGTGGTATTTATTGTTTCTTTTAGGTGGTCTCGTCATATATCGCGAACCATACCGCACATAATGCGTTTCGTATTATCAGGGCTACATTTGACAGGATGCAAGAAAATGAGGTAAATGGGTCATTACATACAATGCCATTCTTTAACATAGATTACAGTATTTAATGAAATAATTTAATGATGCAGTTTGTTTGGAACCCGTATGATGTGAATGATCTGGGTGTCAGTTCATTGCCCCTATATGCCAGTCGCGTGCCATGGAACATAAGATGCTCGTTGATTCATTATTCAATTGTCAAGGTGCATCACGTAGAACAGATTATCCGCCAGTTTGAAATGGTTCTAGACATTCCCCCGAATCCATTAGAAAGTGAAAGACGATTACATTCCATCGATGGACGGGATTGTCAAGATGCGGATTGGGGTTCGTTCCTTCGAGACTATATTGCACAGTGGAACGACGTGCAATCAATGCTGGTAGTGAGACGCGATATCGCGTATGGTTGTGAAACAGTGCCAGATTATACGAACTGGTATCACCAAATTACCAGGGTCCAAATATCTCACAAGACAGTTCCATCCGGATATCATCCAGCGAATCCAAGTTATGATTTACCACATATTCTCAGTCACTTGGATTCGCTGGACGATATCCGAATAGAACTGCCGTGTGAGATACTTGGACCCTGATAATTTGGTGATACTAGTTCATATAATTTAGCACTGTCCCACGGCCATACGCAATATCGGGTCTCACCACCAGCATTGATTGCACGTCGTTCCACCGTGCAATATAGTCTCGATGGAACGAAACCCAATCTGCATCTTGACGATCCCGTCTATTGATAGAATGTAATCGTCTTTCACTTTATAATGAATTTGGGAGAATGTCTTGAACCATTTCAAATTGGCGGATATCCCGTTCTACGTGATGCACCTCGACAATTGCATAATGAATCAACGGGCTTCTTATGTTCCATGGCATGCGACTGGTATATAGGGGCAATGAACTGACACCCGGATCATTCCCATCATACGGGCTTCAAATAAACTGCATCATTAAATTATTTCATTAAATACGATAATCTATGTTAAAGAAGAAAATTGTATATAATGACCCACTTACCTTATTTTCTTGCATCCAGTCAAATGTAGCCCTGATAATACGCAACGCATTATGTGCAATATGCGTCCGGATATATGACGAAACCATCTAAAAGAAATAAACAAATACCACATGAAATTGAAAATAAAAAATCAGTGAGATATTTTACGATTAAATGTATAAATGAATTATCTATACCTTGCGGCATATTGCGGGGGATGTAGAATATTTTCGTCATCAATGATGGTTCGACATATCTCTAACACATTATTGGACCGAATCGGTGCTATGGTTGTAATACGGAACCATGCCCATATTTGTAACAATTATAGCCTCACCTATATTTAATTTACCGCACTGTGGTGCCGTACAAAACTCCTTGTACATATATCCCAACACCGCGCTACCCTAATTAGCGGGACCACCTTCAATGTCCTGCATGTGTTGTAAATACAATAGGGACATACAATTGCCGGTGGCATCGGGACACAACAACCCACCAAGAATGCACAAAGCACATACACGTGCCTATTGCAATACTTCCTCCCAGGGGTTGTCATCGTCACACGTGTTGACCACCAACCAGGCATGTAAGACGGGTAGTCGGATCCGGGAGCCCTTAAATGCATTCTCCTAGGAACAAACCCCAACAAGTCATAGCAATATTCCTGGCATTATGGAATTGTGCGCCGCATATCTACTCCCGTGATAGGATTACCACCCACCGGAAGGTGCCAGATAACGGCGATGTCCTGCAGTGTAACAGTGGCCTCCCCTACCGACAAATGAAAAATATGAGTTTCGGGGCGCCATCTCTCCACTAATGCGGTAATGAGGTGTTGGTCAATTTCAATATGACCACACGAAAAACTCCAAATAAAACCCATGTTATACAGTGCTTGTAGAACTCAAGGATGACGTCGGATTAGTTGAAGATTTTGAAAAAAGTAATATCGTCACACTGTATTATTAAATGTGTGTCCTCATTTCTGGACACATATTCGAAACGATGATTTTTTTTATCATACAATACACTGCTATCACGTGAATCAAAATTCGCCATAATATAATTATAAAAAAGTATACTAAAAAGACAATGTAAAAATATATAAATGAGAATTGTTGGGGGTGGAGCAAAGAAGAATGCAAACTTCACCCCTTTTATAGAGAAAAATGTTACAAGGAGTCAAGCATGCTTCAAAAATGTGAACCATGCAGGCCAATAATTCATGGCACAGGGTCCAAGAGGACCCCGTGAAGCTTTCTGGGGAGACGGGATGACACATCCCCTCTCCACTGAAGCTTTTCAAAAGGGGGGATCTAAAATCCCGTTTTCACTGAAAAGCTTTCAGTGAAGATGGGATTATAGATCCCATCTTTATTGATTTCATTTGAAGACGGGATCATAGGTCCCGTCTTTATTGACTTTATTTTTTTAAAAAATTAAAATTACATGGAGACGGGATTTCACAAATCACACCAATTTCATTTTTTTTACATTTAAAAAATAATTTTACCATATGCAACAACGTCTCCTGCCATCAACCACCACAACAGCTTATGTATTTAAAATATATTTGTAACGTACAATCAACTCTACGGAAGCTAAGTTCTTCAAATAAAATCGATTTCAGTTCAAAAAATTTAGTATTATGACATATTTTCACAAGTCGGGCAGCAGGAGGATCATAACACACACAATCATATGACTCAATTCGTTAACCTCCATAAAATACAACAATATCAATATTATTTTACTTTGTCATATCTTCAAAAATATATATATATAAAATCGTCACTACAAAAAACGAGAAAAAAAAAGAAAAAGCTTATATAACGTAAAATCTTTAAGAAAAACAACTTACTATAATCTCAATCGGTAATTTTTCCGACTAATTTCCGTCTACCCCCAATCCCTTCTTCACTAAAATCGAAAACTTCCCCTTCTCCGATTGAACTTTGTTGTGTTTTGTTTTTTGTGGAATAAAAGAGTGCTGCCAACTTATAAATATAAAAAGGAAAGGGGGGCATGCGTCTCATCTTCACATAAAAGTTGGCCATGCCAGCTCTCACGTGATTCTTAGAGAGACGGAGTTCCAAATCCTGTCTCTCTAGGAATTTGTCATGCGGCCGCACCTGACATATTCTTGAAGAAACCCCGTCTTCTAAGAACATGTCAGACGGGGTTGTGAACCCCCCCCCCCCCCCCCTCCTACCCTTTTTTGAACTTTATATAAAAATAGGGTTAGAGATCCCGTATCTAGTCTCGTCTTTGTTCATTTTAAAAATTGGTGTCAAACGACACTAATTACAATTTTTTTTTATATTTAAAAAATAATTTTGTCGAAAGAAAGGGCAAGTTTTAAAGGGAAATATTGAGTACTCTTGTTTGTTGGTGTATGTTGCTGCTGAAGTCTCATTGGCCAAAATGGGAATCTGCAGGCCTGACTGTGGTGTATTGTATAAAGCTGTGCAAAAATCACAAAGCAAAATCTTTAAGGATGTGGGGAGAAATAAAATACAAAGACTTGATATTTAGCACATAGTTTCAGAAATCAGACACGCCCTTTACTTCTGCCTATTTGACTTACATTTCAACCCTTATCCTAATTAGAATTTGGCAATTCATATTTTTAATCTAATATTAATTTAATAAATATATTGCATGCATTATAATACGTAAGCTATTAAGTTCATATTTATTTTATATTACGACAATATTAGAGAGAGGGGTGAGATACTAACCCTCGATCACTAGTTCCGCGCTTTCGTGTATAAAGATACGAAAATGATGACCGTAAAAATAAAAGCGGTGTCTACCGTGAGAATACAAAATCATACTTTTCGAAAGGTCGAAGGCAAAACCGAGAAGCATGCAAAGCAACCTGTTCTTGGGCTATCAACTCACTTCCAGTGTCCAGTTGCGGCGGCGGTTGGGGTTGCGGTTGCGGTTGCGGAAGGGAAGGCGGCGGTTTGAAGATTGCCTCCTACTCTTGGCTTTTTCCCCCCAAAGAAAAGAAATCAAGAATTCCAAAAGCTTGAAAAGCACTTAAAAAGATAAGCTCAAAGCTCATAAATTTACCAGCAGAAGTTACCCAGAGAACTTTATTGCTCAAACTAGAGATATATATGAAGAAAGGGTGTGAAGATAAATAGAAATGGTGACAGAAAGCTGCAGACCAACAACCAATGAGAATTTTGGGTGAAATTGAAAATACCTTCATGTTCTAAGAATTAATTGAGTTAAAATTACACTATTTTGATCAAATGACCCGTGATAAATTTATAATGTATGCCCCATTTACTTTGAGTTATTAGCCTAAATAAGAAAATTAGTATATGATAATATGTTGTTTACTTTCATGTATGGGGGTCCTATACAAGTTCAGAGTTCGATACTAATCACTGTTACACTTATATAACTTATACGACCACCTTATAGGCTCGATACCAATATTTTATACAACAATTAATGCTGGTGGTATAAGTCATATTTGCCCTCTAATAGGACAAAGAAGTAGTTCACCTACCACTCAATCACCAACACACTTTCATCCTCATTTCTTCATTCTTGCACCTAGACAAAACGAGAAGAGAACCAAAGAACAAGGTGAGTTCTTCATCTTCTCTCATTCTTCTTCTTGAACTCCATTTTGTATTCTAGAGTTTATATATATAAGAACATAGCTTCCATCGATTATTATGCTTCAATGTGAAAACCGATTAATGTTCTTTTTATTATTATTTTTCGTCTTGGTGGGTTTTACTAACAAAATTTTATGACGAAATCCGAAAAATTCAAAACCAAAATCAAACATTATTTTCCCAACCTCAACCACAAATCAGAACCTTAGAAACAAAAAAATAAATCATGAATTACGAAAATGAAATGAATTACAGAAATTATATGAAAAATAAATGTTCTTATATGAAAAATTGAATGTTCTTACAAAAATTAATTTACAGAATTACAGAAATTATTGAAAATCACAACCATTTCATAAGAACTAAAAAATATTTCAACAAAATGGAATGTACTTACCGGACACTGGAGGAGGTGACATTACTTGAACTAAATTGAATTACTTCAACCAACGGTGGAGGAGCATAAGAACAAACAAAATACCTACTTTGAACATGGGTCTTCTTGCAATGGGGGTAGGTGAAATGATTGTCTCTACTATTTAATTATTGAAGGGCAAATGGGTAATTTTTCCAAACAAAACAAATAAATACAACAATGTAAATACTACAAAGATTTTATCAGAATTTTTTTACTACGCATAAGTAAAACACATTACAATTAATACAGGGCTTTTTTTATCATTCATTTAATTCAAGATAATCTTATCACTTATATAATTCAATCTCTCAAAGTAACGTGGGCTATATATAATAAAACAGAATCATTGAAACTATCCACCTAAGCATACGTATGCGTAGACGTGACAGCCTCAATGAGCTCTATTTTGCCAAATGAAATATAACATATTTTTCAGATTACTATTAAAAAATATTAGTAGTCATCCAAAAGAGATCTAATTGATTATCTGATAACTGTTTTTGATAAAAAAAAAAATATATTGGATTTATCAAAAGAATCTATCAATATTATTTTTTGATATTTTTTTTTAAAGTATATAACGACATGTATATTCAATATCTTATTTTGATAGATATTATATAAAATCAAGAAAAATAAATTTAAATGTATTTCTAAAAGTTCAATTTCGAGACTATAACTATATTTACAGTATTTATTAAAAAATAAATCAAATTTATTTCTAGAAATTCAAATATCATTAGACTACAAAATATATTTAATGTATTTTTAATTTTATATCTATAAATCAATTTAATCTAAGTTAAATATATTTAGTATAAAAATCGTTAAAATGTGATAAATACACTAATAATTTATATATATATGTATATATGTACTAGGAGAGTGTCAATTGGAAGATTGAATAAGTCAAAGATACCAGCTACGAATATTCATGTTTACACACGAGGAAGATGTAATATTTTGACATTTAAAAGAGTTATGTAAAAGATAGGTCATTCAGTGAAATCATCGATGAAAAATCTGGACATTAAAAAAGTTTCTTCAATAAGTAGACTCAATTAAGTAGTTCATATCAAGGTATTGACGCTCATAGAAGATCAAATGTATAAAATGAATTGCGGCTATACTCCACCAACAATACCATAACATAACAATTTATAATCAAGCAATGTAAAAAATATAAAAAAATCTATGATTGTATGGATATTTTTTAAATAATTAATAATAACTCATTCAATTCAAGAAAACTTATATTTTATATTAAATTCTTATTAAGATTATATAAATACAGAGGTAGATGTTTTTTGTCAATTCCTTTTTAAGTATATATTTTTTGAAATATTTATTATTATAGCCACGATTTTAAATTGAAAATAATTCCCGTGCCTCGACACGGGTTTTGTACTAATTTATTTTATATTTCAAGACTCTTTATTCAAGTCAAATGTTACGAGAATCTATTGATTATACATCCAAAGAAGAATCTCGTTGAGGTACCAGAAATAATATAATATTGAAATTTTATTGATAGAAAGTGCAATTTTCCACAAAATTATACTAATATTATAAATTGCACAATTATACTAGATATTAATAAATTTATTAGGTTCTCCTCTCTTTTCTTTTCTTTCTGTAATATACAGTGGTAGACATTTATTGATGCATTAAACTAGCACAGAAGAAAAAACTGTAGGCATGCGAGGCCCTTTATTACGGTGCATGTGAGCGGCTGAAGCAAGGCCATTGATGGCATCGCTGACCATCCGCTGACCATCAATGGTCTTGTCTTCTTGTGGGTCAGCCAGGCCATTACTTGTCAGCTGACACGCTGAGCGAGCCCAGTATACGGTACATTGTTAATACTATTTCCTCTCTCTCTCTCTATATATATAAATGTATATATATGTAATTAGATATAAGATCCATAGCTTTTTCTCTCGAAATTTAGTCTAATTACAACCACTAAATAAAAATAAAATTATTATTACTTATCATCTTATCAATTATGAATTAAAATCGTAGTAAATAATTATTAATCATAATTAAATAAAAATACGATGTAAAAATTTAATTTATCCACCATAAAATTTATTTTTATGAGCAATGTCAAATGTTTTGCTATAAATTTTAGTCATGACAATGTAATAGTCACACTCGCAAGAACCACGGCCAACAACAGTTGCGAAGACCTTTGTCATTAATTTTTTACTAGCGGTTTATTTATTTTTTAACCATAGCATTAGTCATGGTTAAATATTATATTTCATCTGGTGCATGTAGACCCCTGTAGTATGAAAATTTATATCTAGGACCCTGAAGTTTGGTTCCATCTAATAAATAAATTATCCTATTAGTCAAAATCCACTAAATTTGTTGATGTTAACAAAAAAATTAATGAAAATTGATACTTAACATCGATTGGCTTATTACAGTACAAATAAATAATTTTTAATTACCTACCCTTATAAGGTAAAGGATATATATCTGTCTTCAGATGTATTAATATGTGAAGATGTATAAGGGTAGGTTGGTCATGAATAGTTGTTTAGCCTACAATTAGAGATTTATAGGTTTTTCTTTAATTCAAGATGATAATTACAAAGTGATATGACACTAAACAATGCAATTATTAAAATCATTTGTGAAATTGTAATTAACGGTTGAAGCTGAGTCCTATGACCTTGAGAGGTTTGGGATGTTGGTTCAAGTCCTAGGCCTGTGTGGGATGTTGTTCTAGTGGCTGGCATAATAGTTGTTGTCTTTCTCAGTAGTAAGAGTGTTATTTAGATATAATTTATTCTAATATTATTGATCAAAGATATGATTGTTGTAAATTATTTTTGTTAGATATTGATATTCAATTTATGGATGGTTATAATCGATTATTTCATAATAACTCTAGGAATAGTTAATCGCTTTAAAAAAAAAGAAAGAAAGAAAGAATTTAATTACGGTGATAAAAGTGTTTTGACAACTTTTATTTAAAATCAATTCTATATTTATCAATCTTTATTTTGTGGAAACGTTTGGCAACTCAAAGTTAGATATCAGTTAATATTGTTCAAACACAATAATCTGCCTTTGTAAAAACTAAAATTTGTAGCTTTTGCTAACAGCATAAATTTTACCGAATCAAGTTAATTTTTACAAAGTCAATTGTTGTAAGAAATCGAACTAAATATATATATATATATATATTTAATTATTTGAGGAAATCAATTACAATCAACTCATTCAATGTGATAAACCTCCTCTTATTTATTAATGTATGAATATATAAGGATATTTTAGTCATAAAATGATTTATTTGATTTGTAATAAGTCAATTAATTAAAAATGAATTTTCATTCAATTTTTTTGTTAATATTGATAAATTTTGTGAATTTTGACTAATGAATTGATTTATTTATTAGACAAAGCAAACCTCAAGGTATTAATTAGATGTAATTGTTTAAACCACATGAAATTTATGTGTATTATATTAAATTTTAAGGGATGACAGAGTAATTATCCCTATTGTTTAAGAAACAAACTAAATAATGTATATGAAGCAATAGGATAAATACTAAGATTGGTAAATCAGGAAAAGGATTAAAGCTTTGGCTCTCGTATTTTTATTTATTTTTTAATATTCTTAATTTTATAGTGCATCAATATTTTGTGTATCGTGCTTTTAATATCAAACTCGATACCTGCGTAGATTCCTTTAAAAACTAATTATTTTGAAAGTTGTTCATACCTTCTTCTACATCATGTATACAAATTATTATTATTTTTTGAAAAATTATATATATACCTTTCTAATAAAATGTTAATATCACATCACAAATAAAGTACTCTATTTTTTTTGGCTGCTAATAATGGTTTATGTAATATAAAAAAAAGATTTATATAATAAAATATAGATTAAGGAGGTGTAAATATAATTATTCTCCTTTTTTATAAAGAGTAAGGAATGCTTGTGCAATTAGGAGTAATTTCATGGGGTGTCGAATGTACTGTGCCCTTAAACTAATGATTAAAATAACTTATCTATTAGGGCTAATTACACTTAGACCCCATCTGAAATATGAAATTATACTTTTCTCTAAAAAAATTTTAAAATTACATTTACACCCCTTTCAAAAATTCAACGTTCACACTTGATCCTCTTTTGTTAGGATTTTGACGAAATAAAAAAAATACATAATTTTTTATTTTTACCGCTCATTTAACATTCTCATATAATAATTTTGTACTTATAGAAAAAAAAATATAATAATATTAACTTCACTCTTTCTATCTATACATTACATTTATCACATTATAAGTACAAAATATACATAAGAATTTTAAATGAGAGGCAGAATTGAAAAATTTATGTAAATCTTTTTTGCAAATAAATATTTTTGTCCAAAACTCTAAATGATGTAGGTTAAGGTGTAAATGGAACATTTTTAGATGGAATTTAAGTGTAATTTTAAATTTTTTTGGGGAGAAAATACAATTTTACATTTTCAGAAAGGGTAGCAATTAGACCCTATTTATTTAAGGTTGATAAGGGCTTATCAATGCAAATGTTGGCCCCAAACCACTTTAAAGGCCCATTGCATACGGGACCTCGTAGCAACAAAGGCTGAACTCAGGCCCACATAGAAAATGGCTCCAGATGCAAGGCCCAGCCCAAGTACATCAAAAGGAGCACTCAATAGAAACCGTGGATCGTCGTACACGTCGCAACTCGCAAGACTCATAAGCCACAGTTGTACCCGTATAATTGGGTTATCTATACTTTATCTATACTATTATAAAGAGAAAGAGTCCTACAGACACAAAGTGGTAGTTTTTATACTACTCCACAAATTATTATACTACAAAAAACACCCTTTCAACTCTCAATTTATGTAATAGAACTAACTATCCAATAAGTTTAGTTAGAAAATTAATTCAATGGAATTATATGTACCCAAAAATTAAATTTACTCTCATTTCATTTAAGTTTTTTGTTAATTAGAATAGAAATAACATATTAGTACTTATGTTGCATGTATATATAATCATCGTTATTAATACAACCATTATATTGTACAAATTTAAAATTTGAGTAAAATATATATTGATAATTAATGCATTAGAAAAATTTATCAGACATTTTTCGAATATGAAGTTGTAAAGCAATGAAAAATTTTAATATATAGGAACAAATTATGAGTCAAAAAATAAAAACATTACTAAAAAATATGCATGTGAGTACTGCGTGCCATAAAAGTATTACTAAAAATTATGCGCGCAGGTACTGCGTGCCACAGTTGCTAGTTATTATTGAAAATCACTTTTTTGGTGTCTCAAATTTTTGGTTTGCCATTTTTTTTATTTTTTAGATTATTTATAATTTTTTTTCTTTTCTCAACCTCCAAATCTCTCTCTCACTCTCTCTCTCCCACTCTTCTCTTAATAACTTCCCATGACTTTTATCTTTTTACTATTTTTTATTTATTTAACTAACATAATTATTTTAAAAAATTTACAATTATAGTATTATATTTTAAATTAATTGCACACACATTTGGGTGTGCCATATACACTAATTATTATAAATACTCTTCTCTCAGTTATATTTAGGTATGAAAATTGAATACTTATTATTCGAATCAGGTGGCCGAACCAAACTAATCACAAGCAAATGTGATACATTTTTTATGTAATTGATCACGTTCCGTGAACTATATATCAATCATACAACAAGTGTATTGCATTGATCATATAATCGATTTAGGTCCGATCAAATTCAATTTAGATAAAAAAAATTCATTAAAATTATCTAAAACATTATTTACTTATCGTTTTATATTCGGCCCTTAGACTATGACCTCTCAGCTGATTTGATCATCGAAGAGATGCCCAACTCAACACACTGACATTATATTTTTAAATTGTTCAATTAAATTATACTTAGGACGTGATTGTACAATACGATGTCAACATACAATCAAGATCAATAAAAAAATTAAATAATTCATATTTCATAAACAGCAATCAATGAAATAACTTTTTGTCTTGCTACCGAGAAGAGAATAGGTTTGCGGATTGTCTTGTTCGATCTTCATCAACGATTAGATATGGAATGCAAATTCTTTTGGAACCACTAGATTTCTTACGAGATTTGGTAGAATCGGACAAGGATTTTTCATGTACTCGTCTGACGACAAAATCTTGTATCTTGTCGTTTGATTTGCTATAAATAAAATAACTTCTTGATTTTGTTAAAAAAAAATCAATGAAAGGTGCCACTCAAAATTAATCTCCAACCATCAAACATTAATTCTAATACAAAAACCACTACAATAATAATTTCTTATACATATGGGTCGAGTAGTGATCCACAGCTTCCCAATTTCTAATTTATATCCGTTTTAATAAGTGACCCGAACACCCTGGTATCTCAGTATCTCCCCGATAAGCTCCCCTTTACCCGACCCGACATACCGTCCCCGGATTCTCCCGTCTCTGATGAACAAAAAACGTCGGCACCTCTATCACATTCATATCCCGCAAGAACTATTCCATGCAGCTGTCATTTTCGTCGCCGTTCATAGACCCGGGCAAAAAACCACCGTATCCTCCATGGACCGGCGACAGCTTTGATCACCGTCGGGTAGACCTTAACGCACGGCCCGCAGTGCTTCAGCCCGACGTCCAAAACGATCAATTTGTGATCGGCTTTGTGGTCTGCGATCAGCTTCTCGACGTCTTCTCTACAGTGCACCTGCACCACCGCGGAGTGGCTGTCTCCGTAGTAGTACACAAAACGTCGCCGACGAGCTTGATCGGGGCCGATGGCTTCCTCCTCGTGGATCTTCTCCATGCATTTCTTTGTAAAAGGTGAAGTGCGGCACCTGCTCGATTTTCTCACGGGCGCAGAGTTTGGCGAGTTTCCCTAGCACCCCGACTCATCGCCCATGACGAGTAAGAAGTCGACGTCGCTGCAGTTGCGGCTGAGATCTACCATGAACGGGTATATTTTGCTGCTGTCCTCGCTGTCGCTGGCGGCGAACTCGACCACCACGAGGCGGTTTTTGGCCGCCCGGAGGGCGTCGTCGAATTCTTGTGTGTTGTGTACTCTTTGCACTCTTTCCTTTTTCTTCACTTTCTCAACGCCGGAAGCGGCGGTGGCTTTTGGGACGAAAATCGGGCGGTTTGTCTCCAAATTGAAGAAATTCTGTCTGGGTTTGGATGATGTTGGGAGGAGATTGGAAGAAAATTGAGGGGAAAGAGGGCTGATTTTGGTAACTGGGGCGAGATATGGGGGTTGTTTGAGTAAGAAATTTGTGATTGCAGCCATGGAGGAAGTGGGAGAATGTGCAGAAAATTGGTGAGGGTGGGGTGGGGTGGGGTGGGGTGGGGTGAATCTGAACAGGGAGAATGATGCAGGGGTATTATGAGGGTTGGAAGATCTAGTTAGATGATTTTATCCACTGGTTGTGGTTGGGCAGATTATGTTATCCCACAAATTTTCAGATATTCTCCTGCCGTATCTAGATTATTTCTTGGTAAATTGCGATAAATTCTTTTCATCTTTCATATAATTATAAATACATTTTGTTATTTAAAAATTATTATATAATGACCTTTTTATTTTAACAGCCGTCTAATAAATAATTCAGTTTGTTAATTTCTATTAAGTTCTCATCTATTTTTGTGATGAATTAATCAAAATATCATTATGAATCATGAATTATAATTTAATTTATTTTTCAAATTTTTTGAAACTTTTTCATGGACTTAGTGGATTTCCTTTTTACAATTTTATATTTTTTAAATCCAACTCACCCAATATTTTACATTTTTTAAAATAAGAAAAAGATATTGTAAGGAAAAGTTAACAAATTCTAGTCATCCAGTCAAGTATTGTATAATTTCATCAAATATCAAGAGATATTTGGTATTTTTCAAACAACAAGAAGTATTTATAATTATGTTAAATTTTACGAGACTTTATTTTAATTTACCTTTATTTTTTTATTGTACTTATGAATTTTGAAATATCTACCACTATTACTATGTTGCAAAGATGAATGAATAAGGAAAAAAATAATGGTATCTAATTCAGTAAATATTGTTGTATGACTTAAAGAAATTTAGTACGATAGTCTATATTGTTATTGCACTTATTATGTTGATCGGCATTTTAAATTATATACTAATCACTAGTAAATGAATAATATTTTTATTTGATCAGATTTGGTTTGAGTTAAAAATTTCAGCATTCATAATATTTCTATGCATGCATTTATACATTTAGCAATTTCAAAAAATTGCAAACAAAAGAGACCTCACAATAAAAAATTAGGCAACAGATAGATGTATTTAGTAATAGATTATGATTCGGGTAGATTCTCCTTTGTTCACCCAAATGTTATATGGTCCTTGAGAAGAGAGAAACACGTTAGGCTAATCGAGATGATTTCCGGCGAAAACTCTCCGGTGCTTAAGTCAACCTAAGATCGAGATAATAATATATGATCTCAATTAGTAAATGAGGTAGAAAGTAATGAATGAGTGTTACCATAAATGAGGCATGAAGGGTGTATTTATAGGCCAAATGTGCCTACTTGACTGATCCACGTGGCATTATCTCAATACATGAGCTATCCCAAAATCCATGGTTTAGATTCTGGGTCCATGAAGCGGGTCGCTGGTCCGAGTTAGACCCGACCCGACCCGACTGCGCGGATTCTGAGCGTAATATGTAATTTTAGTCATTTTTCAGCACTATTTTTATTTTTTCTAGGAAAATGGGGTACACTCCTATCAGATTATAAATTATCGGAGTCATCAATTGTTTGGTTACATTGACAAGGAGAGGTCCTACATTCAAATCATCCAAGCTAATAAGACATTAGGATATTTTCTTAGTTTTTAGGTCGGCTCTTAACGTGTACACGTTCTTACATCTCAAAGTGCCCTACGAAACAGCGATTTTTATTAATTTGTGGCCAAGACGAAAACTTCAAAAACCAATCAATACGACACCACCTAAAGACGTAATGTCAAACTTCATTTTCATAATTTTGACTGTAATGGAATTTGGACTACTAAATTTGTTTTGTTTTTATTTATTTATTATAAAAGGGATATGTAATATACTTCTGAGAATCATATTTCAAAAAATCCAGGATGGGCCGACCAGAGCTTCAGAATATCTTCTTGTTATAATACCAATTATTACGATTTTTGCTGTACTTTGCATTTTTTTTTTTAATTTTCAAATCAATCAAAGTGGAATGTTTTGGTTGTGTGTATACGCATCCAAAATTGATTTAATACTGGATAAAATTATGATTTGACACCCCAATTTTAAAGGAAATAAATAAAAAATTCAAAAAATATTTAAAAAAAAATGAAAAAAGCTTCTTCTTCACCAACCATTGCCACCCACCCCACCGTCTTCGCCGCCAATCAGCCATTGCTGTCACCTTCTGCTATTATGCTCCACCACAATTTTTCACCAAGAAAATGAGAGAAAAATCAGTAAGCAAAGCTCAAAAATATAAAATGAGACTTCTCTAGGAATCTAATTTTTATTCGGAAAAAAAGATTGTATAGCAACTTTAAAGAAGATCTCTAGAAAAAAATAATTTCGTGCGCGAAGCAGAGTACTATTAGCAATGAAAAAAATGCAAGCAGTCCCCCTTGATATTGCAAATGTGTGAATTACATATTTCTATGAAAAAAAAATAGCAATTGAACTCCCTGTATTTTTTTAAATGAATCTATTTATTTTCTCGTGTTTTTTAAAATGGAGTAATTTACCTATGTAGACAGGAAGGCAGATTGCTCTATTTTAAAAAACACAAGAAGGTAAATTACTATTTTTCTTTTTATAAGGAAGTAATTTGCTTATTTACAATATCATATGTAAGTAAATTGCATTAAATCCTTTTAGGAATTAACGAAATTTTTTTTATTGTGTAAAAAAATTCTTAACAACGAAAGTTTTTCATCAAAAAATGAATATTCAAGCGCGAAATGTTTCATTGCCTAAAATCTTGTATTTTCCAACAATGTGTATATATATATATATGTTATCATTGCAAATCATCATAAATAATATCTTAACATTTAGATATTTTTTAAAAAATTATAAACATCATCTACGAATATAAATATCTTTGGGTACCAACATTTTTTGTTACTTATACATTCATTTTTTACTTCGTTTTAGAAAATAAATTTCTCGCTGCAGCGACCATCTATTAATTCAAAATAATTAGTCATAATTTGACAATATACATATATATATATATATTAACAAACCAATTCTATTTTCATTTTCAAGGAATTTTTTTAAGATTTTTTTATTTATTTTTAATATATAAAAGCACGATCAAATAATAAACGATGCACTTGGCACGTAATACATGAGCCATAACCATGACAAAATCCAAAAAACAACAAAAATGAAGGTAGATAGAGCACTGAAAGAATTAATAGACACATAAAATTAAATAATTATCCCAACCAAAAACAAAAAACCCTCATGATATATCATATCATCCCTTTTTATCTGTACCACAACCTCAAAACTACACTAAAAATTCGCCATTACAAATCATATAATTTTCATGATCAAGTAAAGAACCCTAAATCCATGCCGGCGCATAAATACTCAATATCCCCTGACAAGAGCAGCGATGCTACCGACGTGATGTCGTCGTGCTGGGGCCGTTTCATGCTGGTGCTGTCGAGGAAGAGAAAGAACAGAAGGGCTCAACAGTCTGGCGGGGCTTTCAGGTACAGTCCATTGAGCTACGCTCAGAACTTCGATCAAGGCCATGAATGGGAAGATGACGACCAAGATTCCTTCTTTCGAGGGTTTTCGTCCAGGTATGCTGCGCCTGTTTCTTCATCGTCCGCCTCCAATCAATCATGATCAACACGGAATTAGGATCATATGTACGTACACTTCTTTTAAACTTAATTTGACTTATGTAGTCTTTTATAGATGATTTATACTGTACTTTCATTGCGGTAGTTGTTGGTTAGTTATAAATATTTGACACTAATTATTATAATTGTTAATGATTGAGATTTATAGTGTTATTGTAATTGATCCGCTCAATCAAAATGTTGTCATTCATTATGAGTGTCAGTCTTTCTTTCTTGCCCCGAATCAATAATTTTGGAGCTAAGATGTGAGTTTATGGGCAAAATTACACTTTTGGTCCCATAGGATTGAGGGGTCAATACTTTTGGTGCCGTGCTTCCTGAAATGATCAATTTAGTCCCAAAATTGGGAATTTTCGACACTTTTGGTTTCACGCTTCCTGAAATGACCAATTTAGTCACAAAATTAAAAATTTTCGACACATTTGGTCCCATTAACGGAGAGACATTTGCCGTTAATATTTTTTACAGAAATCGTTTAATGGGACCAAATATGTCGAAAATTTCCAATTTTGAGACTAAATTGGTCATTTCAGGAAATACGGGACCAGAAGTGTCGAAAATTTCTAATTTTGGGACTGAATCGATCATTTCAGAAAGTACGGGACTAAAAGTGTAATTTTACCGTGTTTATGGTAGTGAATGGTGATTCTTATATTTATTCTTGTCTACGGAGAATTTCGTATTAAAATTTAAATGCGGAAGGTGGTACGATGTAGATGGATTTGATGAGGTTGTTCGTGGGTTTGAGTTGAATGGATGTGACTATATAGTTTATTTCTCGTGGTAGTGTCTTTTTCTTTGTTTACTCAAATATGTTTGTTGATTTAAAATTAATGTATTGAATCAATTAGTTTCTTTTTTTTTGTTTAATTTGAATATGTTTGTTGATATAGAAATATCAATGTATTGAATTAATATTTGAGCTTGAATGTATGAATGATGTAATAATTAATGAACCAAATCTTATATTTTTGGGATAATTATGCTCCCTTCCCCTAAGATTTAGTGTAATTATGCATAGACCTCATGTGATTTGGAAAATTCCGTACATCTAATACCCGAGATTTGCTTCCTTCTAATAAAAAGTTTTCATATTAGTCAAAATTCACTGAATTTGTTGATATTAACAAAAAAATCAGATAAAAATTTATATTTACCCTGATTGACTTATTACTGAGTTATTGCAAGTCAAATAATTTTATTTTATTTTTATCAAATTATCCTTATACATCTTTACACATTAATGCATGTGATGAGGTATATCCTTATACTTATTATTATTACTACTTTTTGTTAATACGAATAAATCCAGTGAATTTTGACTAACGGATGGATCTATTTGTTAGACAGAAGCGAACCTTAAGAGTATTAGATTTAATTTTTTAAACCACATGAAATTTACGTGTACTTACACCAAACTTCAATGGGGAGAGAGTGTAATTATCCCTATATATATATATATATTTTATTCTCAACTTCTAGAAGGGGTGATAATTAAATTCGAAAACAAATAAACAAAAAAAAAAAAAAAAATTAGGGCAAAGTGTGTCAATTGGCTACCAATGGCCTCCAATAATGCAATCCCAAAGGGTAATAGAAACCTAGCCCCAGCAATTGGGAAATTTTGGGCCTAGATTATAAAATATATATATATATATATATATTGAAGTGAAAGCGATTAAATATTATTACATATTTAAATAAATCTGTTACAATCCGTGCTATTAACTATCAATATCTAAATAAAGACAATTACAACAACTATATTCAAACAACACCTATTGATTAGGTATAAAAACTTTGACCTATTATACAGTAGAATAACATTTTATACATTCGATTGGGTTCGAACCCATGATCTCAAGGTCATGAGGCCTCAGCTTCGCCAACTGAACTAGGCGTCATTGGCCATAAAATATCTATTTCAAGACATAAAATAGTGAAAGTTCTCTCAATTGTACCATCTATTTTAGAAAATATAGTTTAGCACTAGCATACTCGAAAATTAACCTGTTATCTTCAATTATTGTAGGTTGCATTTGGATTGAATAATATAAAATTATGAATTTTAATTTTTTAATAATAGATTTTTTTTATATATTTTGATAAATACAGATTAATTTTAATTTTATTTGTTTAAATAAATTCATTTAAAATCCTTTCTTTAAATTCAAATCCATCAATTCAAATACACTGGAAGTGAATTTCAAATTTATTCATCTCAGACCCCTATCCTTGAATTCAAGGATTTTTCTCCAGATGCAACATAAAGTAAATTTGTCTACTCAATTAGCAATAACCTAATCAATCTGAATTATATAAGCATTAACGAAGGGAATACATTAATACTAAGGTCCCGTTTGATTCGCATGATTAGGTATGATAAGATTGCTTATCATGCATGATCATGCATTTGGTTCACAATATTAAAGTTCAATATTAATATCGAACCCAGTTTTAGCAGTCTTAATTGGTAGGATAGTGTATCCCACCTAAGAGGTGGGATATACCATCCCATCGGTTAGTATAAGGTAGGATTAAAAAATTTCTTCGTTATATGTCCTTGTAAAATATGTGCATGATTAAAAGAATATAATTTAAATTATAATAATTTAATAATAAAACATAATAAAAAGATTACTTCATTTTTTTGGGACTTTTAGAAATATTTAAATTTTGATTAGTTATCAAAATTTAAAAAATAGTTTTTTGGCCATTTTTTATAATAGTTTTTTAAAAAATTAAACATCCATTCTCTCTCTTTTTTTTTTTTACTTTTTTTATTATTTAATGTTTATTTTGCACTCTGCTTCTTAAAGTAGGATTAAAATATTTCTTTCTTAGATGTCCTTACTTGTCAAATGCATGCATGCTTAAAAGAATGTATTTTATTTCTTTTGAGATTTTTGAAAATAGATGTCCTTACTTGTCAAATATTACTTCATTTCTTTTGAGATTTTTGAAAATAAAAATGAATTTTGATTAGTTATTAACTTTCAAAAGTAAAGTTTAGCCATACTTTTATAATATTTTGTTAAAAACATAAACGTTGGTCCTTCTTTTTTATTGAATGTCTATTTTAGACTTCTGCTTCATATGAATACAGAAATAATAACAAAATATTTCACAAGAATTATTATTTTAAAAATTGTATTTCAATAAATATTAAAAAGTTTTTATATTTTGTAATAATTCACAAGCTATAATGTTCAAATACAAATAACTTAAAAAGTGATACCCTTAAAGGTCCTTTTACTTTTAATCATGCTTTGTAATCCCTTCAACCAAACACTATATCATATTATCACATGAAACATCACAATATAAACATCAAACCAAACACTGTATAATGTATCATGAGATTAACTATCATTGCATTTTCTATCCCACCCAATCCTATCACACGAACCAAACAACGTCTAGACAAAAAAGAAACCATCGCTCATCTCTTAGCTTAGTAAGTATTGTTTGTATATTGCAATAGTAAGATGTTGTTTAAATTTAATCTATGTAATATTGTTGATCATGGTATGATTGTTGTAATTGTTTCTATCAGATATTGATATTCGACAAGACTAATTGTAGTCGATTTAATTCAATTAATAATAATTATCTCTTCCACTTAAAAAAAATGAAAAATAAACCATTCTACAAATAATATATGTAGGATAGTCAGAGACTGACAGTATTTGCATGCTTTGGACAAAAGGCAATTAGGATGTAACTTAAAACTCAGACAAAGAAACAGTGGGAAATGGCGGGAGATGTTCGTTTCTCTCTGTGACATTACTTTTTTCCTTTCATCATTTTCTTTGAAATTGGATCTCACTTCTTTCTTCCGCTTCTTTTTCTGTTTTTTTCTTCTTTTTTTACTATTGACAATTGTTATATATTTAGGGTTCAATGTAATTTACCTTCACGTGATATTACAAATTAGTAAATTACTTCATATGAAAAAAAAAATAGTAATTTAATTCCCTGTGTTCTTTAAAATTGAACAATTTACCCCCCTTTCTAGGGAGGTAAATTGCTCCATTTCAAAAAACACGAGGAGGTAAATCGATTTATTTTAAAAAACACAAGAAGGTAAATTACTATTTTATTTTTTATATGGGATAATTTGCACATTTGTAATATCACGTGGGAGTTTCTTGCATTTTTACCATATATTTACGACTTAGGTCGGTAATGAAAGATCGAATTAAGAATTTGTGGAAATTTTAGGGAAAATCTTTCGATATTTAGTAAGTAAGATAATTAATTTCAATAGTTTGACAAAAATTATAAAAAAGTGATCATAACTGTCATATAACTCATAAATATATAGACATGAAGTGTTTATATTAGTTCAACATGTAAATACTTAAAAGTACTCGAGAGACAAAATAATTTCATGATAATTTGTGGTAATAACCCAAATCAAAAGCAAGAGTAATTAAATAATCACGCTTTTCCGTTCTTGATCTTGTAGGCCAACAATTTCGAACTCTTTAACTTTTACCAAAGTTGTAAGCATCAATTTAATTCCACAATTATTTTATACTATAATGTTTCTAATGTTTTATTTATTCTGGCTAACCAATCATTTCTCCCTCCCAAGTACTAGAAAAAGTGTAAAGAAGTCCGCCCATATCAACAACCTAAGTACAGAACAATTATTCCAACCAAATGGATCAAATGAAACGGTTACAAATCATTATAATTCCCCACACCAAAAAGCCCATCCATTGAGGTTCCATTACCTCTAAGGTCATGGGTTCGAACCCCATCAATACGTGGGATGATAGTCGACTGTATAGTAGGTCTATTTGTATACTATAATAATAAGAAATTGTTGAGATTTAATCTGTGTGATATTGTTGATCAATGTATAATTATTGTAATTGCCTCATTTAATTATTGATAGTCGACAGAGTTGATTGTAATCGATTTAGTTCAATTAATAATATTTATCGTTTTCACTTCAAAAAAGCCCATCTATTGCACTACACTAAAAAATAATAATAGAAAATTAGGTACAAAAAATATTTCGTGGAACGTTTGATATTCACTAATTATATATATTGACAAGAATTTTTACTACCATAATAATAAATTTCAAAGTTTTAATAATTATAATTATTTTATAAAAAAATGTAATTAGAAAGAATTAGTGACAAAAGATTATGCAGTTGTGAGACATGTATAGCTGTGACAACTTAGTAATAATAATCACTTATTGTCATTTTATTTTCTATTGTCACTAATTATCTACACATAATGACAACTTTGTATATAATTCTTGTCACTAAATTATATAGTGACAAAGTCAAAATTATTATCACCCAATATATATTTTATGATAATTTTAAAATTATTATTTGATATCTTGTTAACGATATTATATATTTTCATAGTGTTAACTAGTCGTAGTGGTATGTAACATGTGCAGTTTTATTAATTAGGGTATGAGGCTGCCATGATGAGCACACATTAGCTAGCAAGTGTTGGTGAAGCTTATACGCATCAAAGCGTAAATGATTGTTGTACGTACACTTGCCCACTAAACAATCCCTCCTTTTCCTTCCCCGTTATGCCTTTCATCAACTTACAAGCTACGCATCATTTCGACTTCGCACTTTGTTTACTCTTTGACTCTTGTGTTCACCGCCCCTCCTCCCTCTCACCAATTCTTTTTCACTTATATTGTAAATTTTATAAACAAAAAAATTATGAAAAGAGACATAAGATTTACATGGTATGAAAAATTCTCATATTCATAATTGCTCAAGATCAGTTCCAATTAGGATAGTTTCGTGTGAATTACAATGAAAGATTAAGCTCATTCATCGATTACGGCAAATTCTACACTTTTAATCTTCTGCTTTATGAAATTTTGAAAATGGTCCAAAATTGTTAAAAATTGACACATCTAGTCCGCTGTTTTACACGATTTTCAAAATAGTTTCGAATTTGAGAAAACTTGACACATTTGGTCCCATGTCTAAGTCTTCGTAAAAAAAAAAGAAATGGATAGCAAGAACATATGTAATTCACGTGTCCTTTATCTTGATTGCTGGCACAATTGATGGACACACTCATTATACATGTATTTGCCGTCTATTTTGCTGTCTAGCTTGAAATTATTTTAAAAATAACGTAAAGTCATAACTAAAAGTGTTAAACTCCTATTCAATGGGACTAAAAGTGTAATTTTATTCAGTAATTACTTATATTCATTGGATTTACGATTATTGAATTTAAATGTAACGTTGAAACAGATTCCACGCTCCAACCCTATGCGTATGTACAGTAGTGAGTCATAAGTAAAGCAGAAGCACACCCAACCTTGAACTTTTTCCTTGCTGATAAAACTAGCACTTGGGATTGGTCGCTTTTCTCCTAAAACATTTGAAACAATCAAATTCTGATTTTCCATTTAATGCTTTTTTGCTTTAACTTTTTCTCTGTGAGGAAGCCTCCTTCCCCTGCACACAACACTTTTCAATAGTAAATTTGGAGTGCCCATACTATAAAACTTGTGCTTTCAACCAAACTTCTCTACTCAGTTTTTGCTTTAAGACTCAGAGCAACAGAGAGAACAGACCTCTTCTTCACTCTGCCGTCCTCTCTCTCTCTCTCTCTCTCTCACGCACACACACAATGGAGAAAGCGGTTGTTGGGCTGAGCCACCTGTTCATGACTGTGTTCCTCTACTGCTTCGCCAACTTCATGGTGGTTCCGGCAATCACCGACGTCACCATGGCGGCGCTCTGTCCCGGAAAAGATGAATGCTCCTTGGCAATATATCTCACCGGAGCTCAACAAGCGGTACGTACCTACACCATACACTTAATTAATCACTCAACTTATGGTAAAAAATTATCTCTTATGCACATTAATTATTATTAAACAGTATCTTATTTATAATTAAGTGTGCATTTATTTTCATTTAATTACAACATCAAAATTATCAATTCCGGTTGCCAGTCATATTTTCAATGTGACGCTAACATGTCCTTTTCTAGTAACTACATTGTCATATTTGAGAAAAGAGAGATTTTAGTGCATTATTATAATTAAAAAGTAGCTGATCAGTTTCCTTTTTTTCACTTTTGTTTTTTTTACCATTTCCATACATTGCTTCATCACCCGGCAACTAGTTAATCACTCTATTTCTTCTTCAATAATTCAATTAATTCTTCTTCAATTAGCCTAATTATCTTCTATAGTAAAATTTTATTAAATAAAATACATTAATGAATATATTTTTTTAATATTGTGCATGTTATTTACATCATAAGTACAGCATTATCAGTAATATTATTTTTTAATTTATTTGAATTGAAAAATATACATGCGTGCTATTAATAAACTTTTATATACGTACATATGTGCATCTAATAATCATAGGGTAGCTTATTAAGTGAATTAAATAAGTTAGAGTTTAATTGGATGGTATTTGCCCTTTTCTTGATTTAATTTAATGTAACTTGAAATTAAATAAAAAAACTTTTATATACATATGAATTAAATAATAGGCTAAATTACAGCTCCCTCCCCTAAGGTTTGACATAATTACAAATACCCCATGAGGTTTGTAACCGTTTAACAAATAACCCATTTTCATCTATTTTTATGAGTAAACTGACCAAAATGCCCTTATGCAAACTGAATTATTCTTAAAAAATTTTGAATTTTTTTGGACTACAATGCGCAGAGAGAGATTTCTTAAGTTTTTTTACATAGATGAGCAATAATGCAATTTGCCTCGGTTGATTTTTCTACAATTTTAACTAAAAATTCAAGGGCAAAATGGTCAATTTCATACATTTGGTTAAAAATTACAAACTTCAGGGGGGTATTTGTAATTTTTCAAACAACGAGGAGGTATTTGTAATTATGTCAAATTTCAGGGGAGGTGACTATAGTTTATCTTAAATAATATGAAATATATATAGTCATTTCAAATTAAATTAAATCATAGAATTAGAGTTTGGTTGTTATTAATGTGCCCTTTTCTTAATTAGCCATATATTTATTTTTATTTCCCCATTTAATTAATAAGGGAAAATTGATACATCCCCACCCAAAAATGTCCTGGACGGCTAGCTAATTTAGCAACGTTTCTAGTTTTTTGCACGCATGCCTAGTTTCTGTCAACATACAAAATTAGGTAACTAAAAGGGTAGTAATTTAAAAAAAAAATTATTCAAAAGATTTTTAGTACCTAATTTAAAAGATTTTTATTCAATTTGGGAGACAATAATTACAATGACGTATGGGCATTATTATGGAATTCCAAACAATTAAAGAATGTATATAGATTTGTGTTATTGTTCCCACAATAGAATTCAATTTCAAAATGGAAAAAGAAAAGGAAATTTAGTGAAAGAAACAACATGCATGGTTTGAGGTGTTGGGATTTGAATCGGATTTAGATTTTCTATTGCAAAGTCTATTTCATATTATTTTTATTTTATTTAATATATATATATATATGTTACACGTGTATAAAGATAATATAACATATTTTATTTTGGGATAGATTTTATACAAATAACATATATATGTTAAATAGAGTAGAAAATGAAACAAACTTTACAATAAAAAATCCGATCGAATTTTACATGATACCATATACATATGTTAATGTCTTAAACAGAAACGAAACCTCACTTGTCATCCAAGACATACAAAAATCAGTGGAACTCCACGTTATTTACTTTCTGTCCACTCTAACTCTTGCCTATTTTATACTATAGAGTAGTATGTGTATATTAATTTTTTATTTACTTTGAAATTATTTTTTATAAATTTAGAAATATTGTTGTACTGCATACCTAATATTGTTATAATATATTGGTTTCCTTATAAATATCATTGTATTTAAGAAAAACAAACAAACTTTGTTATGTGTATCTACCTGTAGAGCAACATGAATAAAAACGTGCCCCAATTCAAGTTTCCTATCATTGCTTGCGAGGAAATTAATGATTCCCGATATTATGTCTTAAACATCCACCTAAAAAAAAAAGAGCAGATTGGATTTTCTGTGTCAAATAATAGTACATCTTCTATTCCGCGTAATATATATATATATGTCATCTGTACAAAAAATTATGTCAGTTATTTTATTTTTAAGAAAAAGATTTTATACACGTAATGAATATATGCTAGATGAAATAGAAGATATAATATGATTTGATATTTTTTTTAAAAAAAATCTTTAAGGTACCTTGTGGAAGACAAGTAGTACCTCGGAATCATCGTAGACACTCTTCTCTGTTCCTGTTTCTTAATTTCTTTTTGAGACATCCAACGTTGGTGATTGATTGGTGGGTGTATTTGGGGTCAAATTGTAATTATGAGATGTTTGGGGGTGTTGGTGCAGATAATTGGGTTGGGTTCACTCGTGGTTATGCCTTTGGTTGGGAATCTCTCCGACACTTATGGAAGAAAAGTGATGCTCACACTCCCCATGACTCTTTCCATCTTTCCACTTGGTAATTTTTCTGCCTTTCCTTTCTAATTATCATTCTATTTATTAATACCACTTTTACTAAATTATGTCTATGTTTTTTTTTTCTTATTTTCATTAATATTAAGGGTCTTATTAAAATTTTCTTTTATTGAAATCGAATTCAATCACACCTAATTAAGTTATATAACAAACATGCTATCGTTAAAGGAGAGTGGCCAAGTACATTACCGTTGCAACAATTCTTACCAAATGATATATTGAATGTGAGTTTGTGATCAACCTGATTCGAACAATAATTTTTCTGTAAAATAGTACATATTTAGTTGAAAATTAATTTATACAATAGAGGCGCATAATAATTAGTTTGAAAATTTGAAAAAATCTTGAATGATGTACAAAAGTCCACACACATAGTAGAGAATCCACAGAACATGAGACACTAAGAAAAATAAAGGAATGAATCTTAAAAATCTGTCTGTTTTCTTTTGAAGGAATATTAATTGTACAGGAAAAGGGAAAGGCAAAAAACAAAAACTATGGAAAAAGTAAAAGTATATTCAGAAAAAGAAGAGAGAATAAAGCAGAAAAAAGAGGGAGAGGAAAAGGGCAAAAAATACGTATAATACTGCTGCAGTATCAGGAAAATTCTTATTTAAATTAGGTCTAACCGAATTAATCCGATCACACACTTACCATGTGAATCAGTCACTTATTTAAATTGTACATTAATCACACTACAAGTATATTTAATTTTTATATAATTAATTCAAATTTGACCGAACCTGATTTGGATTAGAATTTCTTCCGTACGAGCTATCAGAGTGATAATGTGAAGAACAATTGTGGGCCATCATCTGGGCCTCAAATTTAGTTACAGTTTATAAGGCCCAAGAGACTGAAGGCCGAGCCCAAAAAATATGTTCATCTAGAGATGAATACATATTCTTATGTTGCACTTGATGAATAAAATAACAAATTATCTACTTGTGTTTTTTAAAATGAATCAATTTACCTCCCCATGTTCTTTAAAATGGAGGAGGTAAATTGTTAATTTTTTTTTTCATAGGGGGATAATTTGCTCATTTTCAATATCATAAGAAGGTAAATTGCAGTAAACCCAATTTGAATTTGACTAACGATTTGGAGAAACAATTTCAAACGAATAAATTTGAAAAGAATCTGAAATTCATTAATATTCAAACAAACATTATTCAAAAAGAACTGAAATATTTGAAATTCTTTAAATTTAGAATTATCCAAACAAATCCAACGGAGTTGTTATTAAGGATTTGAATCTGTTAATGCGATTTATGAAGTTAGATCTTGATGTTATGACTTTTTTATGGATACAGTAATACTGGCTTGCAGCAGGACAAAATATTACTTCTATGGTTACTATGTGCTCAAAACTCTGATTGCCATGGTCAGTGAAGGAAGTGTTCAGTTTCTTGCTCTTGCATATGTGGTAATGATTCCCTCTTCATAGATGTTGCAATTCAGCAAGACAAGATTGTTCTATGAAACTTGTCATAACAGAGTAGCTAACAGTGTGAGTTTCACTTGGTTTTTGCAGGCAGATAATGTTCCTGAGAGCAGAAGGGCTGCAGTGTTTGGAATCATGTCCGGCTTTTCTTCTTCGGCATTCGTCTTTGGGAACTTCTCGACTCGGTTTCTCTCTACATCCGCCACGTTTCAAGTATGCTCTTACTCCCTCGTCCTTCGTTTGATGTGTAAAACAAGGCTAATAGTTAGTTTCATAGTTATTGATATGAAAATGAGTTCTTGGAAAGTACTTTGATTGTGTTTCTGTCTGGTTTTGATGTGTAGGTTGCGGCTGCAATGTCGGTTATTGCACTGTTGTACATGAGGGTGTTTCTTGCAGAGTCGGGGAAAAGCAGTAGCACGTGTGCAACTGCGGAGAGTAGAGAAACTGATTGTCTTCTGCAGAAAGCTCCCTCGAAGAAATGGAAGCTTTTCAAGACTCTGCCTTCGGTGGATGACACTATTTGCTTGTTGAGGACTAGGTCAGCTACAATAACTCATTCTCTACTCATTATGAAGATTGAATCTTGTTGATAACCAACACGTAAACGAAAAGGCCAAGAAGCTAACTAATGAGAAGTTCTTGAATTTCCTTATCATGTAATGGGCAATGAGTAAATGACATTTTTTATGCGTTTCGTATGTTTGTTGGACGTCTGCAGCCCCACGTTCTCGAAAGCAGCTGTGGTTGCATTCTTCATTAACGTTGCAGACGTTGGCCTCTACGCTTCTTTGATGGTATGCTAATCTGTTTCTTTTCACAACAGCTTGCACAATTTGTCTTAGTTTGACATTAGGCAAGTGTCGACGTTGAGCTATGATGTCTATGCACTGACGGCTAATGTGAAACCACCGTGCAGTATTACTTGAAGGCTCAGTTTCACTTTAACAAAGACCAATTCGCTGATCTGATGATCATTGCCGGAATTGCAGGATCAGTATCACAGGTAGTTTTGCTATTCATCAGCATATGCTGTTTGTTATTTCTTCATATTTTCTTATAGTATTTCATTATGTGTGATGAACTCTGGTTCTGAAATCTGTCAGCTGATCCTCATGCCCATATTAACCCCTCTCATGGGTGAAGAGAAGATGCTATCCATAGGGCTGTTTTTCAGCTGTGCTCATGTAAGTTCCCTCATGATCAAAACTCTGAAATCGTACACGACTATCTCTGAAAGTGACATCGAACCAAAAAACGAGCTTTAACTAACTTCGTTTTCCTGAGTGCAGATGATACTTTACAGCATTGCTTGGGCACCTTGGGTACGTTCTCGACCTATCACCTGAATTCTATGTTAGAATTTTGTTTATTGGCAACGTGCTGATATATTTGGAGTTTTGCAGGTTCCTTATGCTGCTGCAATGATATCGGTTGTGGCTACTTTTGCGCTGCCATGTGTAAGACTTTCGTGTATTCCGACAAATATCTTGATCAGTATTTTGAAGTCTTAGTACATGTTCCTGAACTTCTCCTTCAACTTACAGTTAAGAAGCATCGCGTCCAAACAGACCGGTCCAAGTGAACAGGTGACTGTTATTACCTGAATTACTCAAACTCTTTGAGTTAAATTGCATTCAAGTATCCATGGCGCAAGAACTTCTCCTTAACTATGCAAAAATAGTAATACTTCTCCCCGTCTGATGCTAACAGGGAAAGGCTCAAGGGTGCATCACCGGCATATGTTCCTTTGCCAACATCGTCTCCCCTCTCGCTTTCAGCCCTTTAACAGGTAAGCAAAACAACCTTGTACCAGCTTTAAATACATCCAAAAACAAGACAAAAATACTCAATCTATTCTGACAGAAAAATCCCTTTTTCTTTCTTAGCTTTGTTTCTATCAGATAATGCACCATTTCACTTCCCTGGATTCAGCATTATGTGCTCTGGTTTAGTTGCCGTAAGTGCCTCACCTGAAGAGTAATCCGAATACATTGAAATCAGCTTCTTTTCTCTAATAAGTTTCTTGTTTCATATACAGATGATAGCATTCGTACAAAGCATCATGATAAAGCCTCCCCCCTCTCCTGCCAAAAACTGCAGCAATATCTGCAGTTCCAGCACCGCAGAGCCCCTAGTTTAAACTGCAGTGTGTGTAAGTCCTTCGATTCACAACCACAATGTATCACACAGCGACTGCTAGAAATTTAAACGTCGGGTACACAAGGCTAAATTTTATGAAGGCCTGTTGAAGATTGCCTAGTAAAGATCTACAGCTTGAAATGGTAATATACGAGTAGTAATCCTGTGTTTATATTAATATATAGCCTATAGGTAAAATTTTGTGCTTGTTTTATCCGTTTCGGGTCAATCTTTCGACTGTTTTCAGTAAGTGTAAAGCAGTGATTATTGTAGAAAGATAGAGATGAAAACAGGAACTGAAAATCCCTTTTAACAGGAAATTTTAGCAGTTGTAATCTCTTTTCTTCTCCATTTGTTAATGTTGTAAAGTTATTTATAGATATCCAAATTTGAATTCTGATGAACAAACAACACTGCTCAAGATTTCATAATTATCTGTTTCCATAACTATTCAATACCCCTAAAAATTGCAAGAACAACCCCATCACATGCATGGGACTTCCCCAGCTGTTTAGATTCAACGAGATGGAAACAACGTTGTTCCTTATACAGAGAAGGCAACCGAGCTGCAGATTAACTCGCTAAACATGTTGCATATCTTCATCGTCAAATTTTGTGTATGGATCCACGTACAAGATCTAACAACTATCCCTTTCCTCTTTCACATTCTTTTCCGAAACAAATGAGGGCCGGTTGTCTATTAAGATGGAAAATTGACATTCCAACTGTCGGAAGTCTGACTTCAATTGAACTCACATAATTCCAATGATTTACATATGCGTTTTATCAACTGATCAAGAGAAAACCAAACTGTTTCCTCAAACATATCATATGATATATGTAGATGAAAATTTTATATATTTTGTCGAATCACGTGGACCATGTCCGAACAACCAAGAACTGTCCTCGTAAATAGCTAGGGGCTCACTTTTTGCTTTGCAAGATTCTTATTTCCTGGTCGGGTCTTTTCTTGTATTCTACTTGTTTTCTGTTTGATTCAAGTACAAAAACCGGTTTCCAACAACCCTTAGATTCAGGAATGTAAACTAACGGTCCACAGCTACTCCAATTCTTGTTCCCACACGTGTATGAGGACGTACTCGTAGCTTCAGACCAGTCTCCTACGTTGAGGATTCACATAATAATACCAGTACTGTTCCCGTTAGCCACCTCCCTCCTCCACCAGGCTACGGCGGAGACACCAGATAATCACTGATCTCCGCCACAGCCCTGCACACATTTTCGTTCCAAGAAATGGCCGAAGTAGCTCTGAACAACAATATAGTATACCTTCATGGAGACCTCGACCTTAAAATTATCGAAGCTCGATCCTTGCCGAACATGGACTTGGTATCCGAACGCTTCCGCCGCTTATGCACAGTATTCGACGTCTGCCGAAAGCCCTTTGGGCCCCATCACCGCGGCCATCACAAACACCATCACACCATCATCACCAGCGATCCCTATGTCATCGTTTGCCTCGCCGGCGCCCGAGTTGCTCGTACCCGAATTATAAACAATTCCCAGAATCCGGTTTGGAATGAAAATTTCAAGATCCCCTTAGCCCACCCCGTTTCGCAGGTAATTCATTCGCATCGTCGTAATGAATAACTGAACCTGGCAATAATGTATATATCTTGTTGCATGCAACGTGATCAAAATTCTTCATTCTTGAGCTCTCTATCAAATTCACATGCAAAAGCATTGCATTTCAGATCTTAAACGGTCAACAAAAAATTGCACTGCAGGTTGAGTTCGAGGTGAAAGACAACGACATGTTCGGGGCGGACCTCATCGGCGTGGCGTCCGTGGCGGCGAAGAGAATCGCCGCCGGCGAGACGATCGACGAGTGGATCCCCGTGATTGGTCCGAACGGAAGACCCCATAAACCCGACTCCGCTCTCCGGCTGCGAATATCATTCACTCCTTGCTGCGCAAATCCCATGTACCAGAAAGGCATTTCGGAGAACTACGCGTTGAAAGAGAGTTACTTCCCGTTGCGGCACGGGAGCAAAGTCACGCTTTATCAAGACGCGCATGTGGACGACGAGATGCTGCCTGAAATCAGGTTGGACGAGAAAAGACATTACGAGCACGAGAAGTGTTGGGAGGACATATGCCACGCGATATTGGAGGCGCACCACATGGTGTACATCGTGGGGTGGTCGATTTACCACAAGGTGAAGCTGGTGAGAGAGCCCACTAAGCCGTTGCCCCTCGGCGGGGACTTGACTCTGGGAGAGTTGCTCAAGTACAAGTCTCAAGAAGGGGTCAGAGTGCTGTTGTTGGTTTGGGATGACAAGACTTCCCACAGCAAGTTCTTCATTAACACGGTAAGAATTTTGGTTGCAGATTGTTTGATTGATGATCTTTACATGTTTTGTCTTTTGATGAGAAGGTGTGATGATTTTGACATTGTTTTGTCTGGCATTTTGATTTCTGATTCGTTGAGTGTATGTGAGGAAGACTGGAAGCAAGAATGTCAGAGTTAATTTGTTTTCTTTTTGCTATACTTTTATGTTCTTGGTAACTCCTGAGATCACATTCTTATGTTTCATGAAAGGGTGATCAGTAAAAAATTTTCATGGTCCATGTAAAATTGTACTTGATCAGCATGTTTGTTTTATATGCATTTTGTGCTGTGCTGAGATCTTAACTTTGTGATTTCCATTTGAGGAATTAAAGAGCAATGGTCTTCCTAATTCAAGCCCGAATGCATCGAAACATTGACAGAAGCAGCAATAGTTCAAGATTAATGATGAACTAATAGTTTAGGTTCAGAAGTACTGGTTCTGTTAATGTATATATACATATGCATATGATGATCGTTTTTCGTGCAGACGGGAGTTATGGATACTCACGACGAGGAAACTCGGAAGTACTTCAAGCACTCCTCTGTCACATGTGTGCTGGCGCCTCGTTACGCAAGCAGTAAGCTTAGCATTTTCAAGCAACAGGCACGTACTGTTTCTATAATCAATTCTATTTTTTAGCAGTAGTTGAGAGTTTTTAATTCTCAGTAAAATTTCAGGATATAGTTCTAGTTCAATTCGATTAAACGAACTATTATTTATTTGGCCGTGTTCTATTCAGGTTGTTGGAACTATTTATACTCACCATCAGAAATGTGTGATTGTGGACACACAAGGCCCTGGCAATAACCGGAAGATTACTTCGTTTCTTGGTGGTCTTGATCTCTGCGACGGACGCTATGATACGCCTGAACATCGATTATTTCGTGATCTTAATACTGTCTTCAAGGATGATTATCATAATCCAACATATGCTGTAAGCATTGAAATCTCTCACTGCCCTTGGAGTTCTTCATAAATTGCTATGCTTTCAATTCTCTAGAGTAATGGATTTTGATTCGTATTTTCTTACAGCCAGGAACTAAGGCCCCAAGACAACCATGGCATGATTTACACTGCAAAATTGAGGGCCCTGCTGCTTATGATGTCCTAACAAACTTCGAGCAACGGTGGAGAAAGGCCACTAAGTGGTCGGAACTTGGTCAGAGGTTTAAGAGAATATCACACTGGCATGATGATGCTCTCCTGAAGATCGAGCGCATTTCTTGGATAATTAGTCCTTCTGATACTATTCCAGAAGACCATCCCTCATTATGGGTTTCCGAGGAAGATGATCCTGAGAACTGGCATGTTCAGGTTAAGAATCATGTCCTCATAAAGATTCTTCTGTTTTGTTCTTAATTTTAACTACAAGACTAAAACTTGATCATCGCCACACGACAGGTTTTCCGCTCTATAGATTCAGGATCACTGAAAGGATTTCCAAAAACTGCCCATGAAGCTGAGCAGCAAGTAATCCTCAAACTCAATTGTTATTTTCCTGAACTCCAATGTTTGTGCAGCTGTCTAGTTTACAGTTTCTTTGAGCTTTAGCTTCTTACTTTCTTGATAAACTGCTAACGAGTTTTTTTGAAACATCTGATCTATTGCAGAATCTTGTCTGTGCGAAAATTTGGTGATAGATAGAAGTATTCAAATGGCATATATCCAGGCAATTAGATCTGCTCAGAACTTTATATACATCGAGAATCAGTACTTCCTCGGCTCGTCTTATGCTTGGCCGTCCTATAAAAACGCAGGTAGGCTGCAGCAGCTACCTTGAATATTACCTTAAGACAATTCTCAGCTTAGCATTTAGTTAATTATGTCTGAATTTGTGTTTGTCTTAGGTGCTGACAATTTAATCCCAATGGAACTGGCACTAAAAATTGCCAGTAAAATAAGAGCAAAGGAGAGATTCTCTGTTTATGTTGTTATCCCAATGTGGCCGGAGGGTGCTCCCAATTCTGCTTCTGTACAAGAAATCCTCTATTGGCAGGTAATGCAGTAGACCAGATTATCATATCGGATTTTCTGTTGCAAATCATATTTCATCTTCTACTCTATTCAACATACACACGTCTACAAAATCTTGCTCTTGCAGGGGCAGACCATGCAAATGATGTATGAAATCATCGCTCGAGAAATCAAGGCTGCTCAGCTGGAGAACGCGCACCCGACTGACTATTTGAACTTTTACTGTCTGGGCAACAGAGAGCCGCATGTAGAAGAACCAAAGGGAAGTGGACAGTCCTCATCAAGTGGAAGCTATGTAATTACTTCTCACTTTGCTTCAGTTACATTCTGAGTTTTTTCCACCCAGAGAATTTAACTTTGGAATACACATTGCATAACTCTTGGCAGGTATCAGCTTCACAGAAAGCAGGACGGTTTATGATTTATGTACACGCGAAGGGAATGGTAGTGGACGACGAGTATGTGATACTGGGCTCTGCCAATATTAACCAACGCTCGATGGCTGGTTCAAGAGACACTGAGATTGCCATGGGTGCTTATCAGCCCCATCACACCTGGACTAAAAGGAACGCCCGCCCGCATGGCCAGGTACACGGGTACAGAATGTCGTTATGGGCAGAGCATTGGGGAAGGATCGATCAACGCTTCAAGGCTCCTGAAGGTTTGGATTGTGTGAATTACGTGAATCGTGTTGCAGCAGATAACTGGTTGAGATACATAGCCGATCATTTCACTCCATTACAAGGTCATATTCTGAAATATCCACTCCAGGTAGATGCTAATGGGAAGGTAAGACCCCTGGCTGGATACGAAACGTTCCCAGACGTTGGTGGTAAGGTGCTCGGCGCTCCCACCAATCTGCCTGATGCTTTAACTACATAAGACTTTTAACTCGATATCGTGCCTGTAGTTCTGTAGAGATCTTTATACTCCGACGAAGTTGGGAAATAGAGCGACTATAATTTACAGCACAAGTGAGAAAATCTACTTAAAGTAGTAATACTTGTATGTTATTGCCATGTAACTTCAGGTGGTATTACCAATTTTATTGTCTAATTCTGACAAAATCAATAAACCTTCTCTTTTGAGGCTATCTCATGCTGTTTGATCATCAAAGTTTGAGGGCCTTTTAGAAGGATAACAGAATACCAGATCAAGATTCAAACTAAATTATCTGTATATATATATATATATATATTACTTGTAATATGGATGGAGCAATACAAAAATGATATGATCAGCACTCAGAGTACAATGTGATTGATAGAGGAAAATTCCAAACTATTTCACAGTTACTTTTCCAACCATGCCAGCTCCTTGGTGAGGAGCACAGTAGAAACTGTATGTCCCTTTCTCTGTCAAAGTCACTGCATATGTTTCCCCTTTTGCATTAAGAAGGTCTTCTTCAGACATTGAGATCTTGGATGCATCAACTCCAGCTGGGATTTCATCCTCGTCGAACACCACGTTGTGTGGGAATCCGGCATTGTTTTTGAAGACGATTTTCTCCCCCGACGCCACTTCAAAGTTTTGGGGGATGAAAGCCAGGGAGCCATCATCACCACCTAGAGTGATCTCAATGGCCAATGCATTGCTGGCCAGCATTGCAGAGGCGGCAGTGGCGACAACCGCCACGCCAAGGTCCTTCATTGAGGCCTTCACCGCCAGCTTGGGAGCAGCCGGGGTGGCATCAACCCTCGCCGTGGCGGGCTTGGAGGTCGTGGCACCGGCCTTAAGGCCAGTGAATGATGGAATGGTGACAGCAGCAGAGGTAACAGTGGCCATCCTTAACTTTATGAGACTTAAGAGTTTAGTTGCAGATCAAGAAAGGAGGAGGAGAGGATGTTGGCTTTATATATGGGAGAGGAGAGGGGTGATTGAGTGTGTGTGGTGTGTGTGTGTGGAGGGGTCATTGTTGATGAGATGATGCATGGATGGAATCAATGTCATTATCTTGGTTGGTCTGAGGTGGGATTGTATGTTTATGTTGTGAGGTGGAAATTGGGTAAGTGTTAAAGACAAGAGTATTAGTGGAAGAGGATAAGTTTTGGAGGTGAAAAAAATCAGGGAAGAGGCACTAGATTTTGCATAGTGGGCTATATCTCTTCCACAGAAGAACTGCTCCAAATTTGGACAAAACCATTACATTTTGTCTCCATCTTAATGTTTTAAAGTTCAAATCAGGGTACATGACCACCAAAAATAGATAATATAGGTCAGAAACTATTATTACCTCAGAAAAGCAGGAAAGAATTGAGTGCTGGAAGAAAGAAAACTGAAGAGGCGAAATGGGAAAAATTTAGTTAGAGAAGATTTATTAATTCGGTAATAAGTTAATCGATGGTAAATATTTATTTTTATTCAGTTTTTTTGTTAATATCAACAAATTGGGTGAATTTTAATTAATTGGGGACCCATTTGTTAGACGAAAGCAAACCTCAGGAGTATTAGATGTAATTTTCCAAATTACAGGTGTCTGCGTGTAATTGTACCGAACCTCAGGAAAAGGGGGTGTAATTATCCCTAAATACAAATATGAGCAACAATAAACGAGGTGCAATGGTGACAAGGGTATTCCTGGATACTCCCAAACTCAGATTATTGGAAGAATTTGACTGAGTACCGGTCCTCAGTAATAGTTCTCATTGTTCAAAATTGAATGTATTCTTCACATGATCACTTAGTAATTAGTACATGGCCTGCAAGTGATTGGCTTCTAGTCTATAGTTCTTGTAATAAAGTTCAAAACTAAGCTTTAGGTATTTCTTTGAATATGTGAAAACGTCGTTAAAAAACATTCAACAAAAAACTGACTTAGAACATAGAGGATTTAAGATGGGCTCTAATAATTCAGGTCTCTATACAATGGTTAAAGATTACTCTCTTTTCGATAAACTTACATTTCATCCATGAAGTGGATCAGGAAAAGGCTCCACTAGGGAGATCCCACACTGGGAATAAGTAGGTTAATCATGTCTCAAAAACACTGGAATTCATTTCCGTCATCTATCGAACATTAATGAAGTTGATCAAGTTTATAAGTCCCAGTCGAAGTTTCCAAACAGAGAATTCGTTCTAGAACTAAAACTGGTGGTATTAGGACGTATACTGCACAAGCCTCAATGTTCAATTGAGTTCAAAATCTGTTTATTCTTTTCCCCAATGACCAATTTTTAGGCATCAGCTCCATGCGAAGAAGACCAATGGTTGAGCTAAAACTCAAGACACCAGAGCAAACAACAGTTTTCGAGCTCCATAAACCCTTTGGCAAGATGCTTTTACAGCTTCCAACCATGTGTACAACATAAGTATCCCTAACCAATTATACAATAACACTAAAAAATATGTAAGAGGTAAAATTAAAATTTCAAGGAAATGATACCTAAAAGAAGATTATTTGCATATCCATTTCTGAATTTAACATATACCCAACAAGGAAAAAGAAGATTTCCCTATAAACCTTAAGAATTATTGATCCAAAGATTAAAAAACAGTTGCTCCTAACTACCACCAATTTGGTACATCTGGAAGATAATTAGAGTATTGATCTTGAAAGAACAAAGGAAAAAAGTTCATTTTCCTATCAAACAATCTAATGTGCCTAAACAAATTCCACTAATTATGTAACAAATCCAAATCTATCCACCATCCCTCGATCTATTCCTCTATCAACATGCATAAGATGGGTAGCAATTGGGTCCTCCAGAAAATGGAAAAAAAAAAAAAAAAAAAAAAGGAAAGAAAGAAGTTAAATATGAAGACACATCTAAACCACTATGCATTTCCAGAAAGAGTATATAGTGAATAAGAAGCGTTTTCCGAGCAACAAACTGCAACGGAAAACTGAACAATAGGTCTAATCTGAATAGCGTGCATAAGACAGCAAGGGAACACTACGGAGGAAGCAAATTTAGTAATGCAATCAACTAAAGAATTGTCTTTTCATTCAATTGGGGGAAATAGAAAACCAAAAGAATGTATTTCTCTCTATTTTAGTTACTTCCCTTCTCTCAGCCACCCTTAAACTATATACATAACAAGATGCAGAATACTTATAACACAACTGTAATGTGTAAATGCATTCACAATAAAGACATAAGAGATGTCAGTTCTCTTCCCACATAACATATGTCAACACCATCTTTATCCTACCTCTCTCTTCTTGATAAACCTTTGACCAGAAAAATGTAAAAGAAGATTAAACCAGAGCCATTTCCATTGGCTAACCTAAAAGAAGGAATATCATCGCTTGTGAAATTCAGTTTAATTTCACTAACAAGGAACTTGAGAAAGGGTTTTCTACAAAGGAACATACAAATTCACCAGTACAGGCCAGTAGTGATTCGTAATGAGTCCTTGATCACAAATATGCCATCATATCAATAAATGTACAAATTTGTTTAGAACAGAGCTCTATACCATCTTGCACTGATACTACTTATTCAGCCATTAGAACAGTAGCATCCCTATTTACAAGCACAATAAAGTACATTCCCCCTATAAGACCAATAGAATGTACATAAATATGAGAATCAATACCACGAAATGCACTCACAGCATCTATCACCGTTCATAACAGCGGAAAAATGTCATCATTCTTGTCCTCACCCAAATCCAAATACTTGAAGCTCACATCATTATTTGGGTTTGGGTTGAAACTCGGATCCACGTAGCACTTCATCTCATGGAACAGATTCAAATTGTCCACCAGCTTATGGAAAACATTGCACCCGCAACACTTAAAAAGCAAAAGCAAAATATTTCAATCAATATGGCTTAGAATGAAATATGTATATAACGTAAAATCTAGCGAATTCATTAATTGGAAGCACATATTGTCATCTCAAACATAATCTTGTATCAACTTTGTTGAAATAACATGATTTCAGTGACCTCTCTATCCAAGCTATACCCGAAACCAATTGCCACAAAGAATCAGGACAAAGCAAAACAATACTCAACCCCAAAATTTGTCAATAAATTATTGCATACACACATATGATACCTGAACAAATACAGTGCCATCGGTATAGGCATGTGGATTGATGGCGCGAGTCGTGCGCTGCCCGCAAACGTTACATGTGAACGCCACGCGCATCCGTCGCCGTGGTGATTTGGTGAAGAGCGACCAGGGGAAAGTGGACACCTGCTCCATACCAGAATCAGAGTCAGAACCAGCGGGCACGGATGGGCCTTCCATACCTGATCCGGTTGTCCATCCCCTCACGTTAGCCGCACTCAGTACCAGCCCCATCGCAGCATCCTGCAACAGAAATAAAAGGCAAAAAATATCATTCAATCATCAAAAAATAAGAATTCCTATTAGAAAGAAAAAAGCAAATAAAAATTCGCACCTTGGAGAGAGTTTGATGTCTGAGCACGGGTACGAGGGCAGCGTCACTCGATTCAGACTTGAGATCATTTCCGCGATCATTGTTGCTGTTATGATCATCTGCGAAGCAAGTGAAGAAAAGAGAGATTAGGAACTCAAACGATCAAAAACAGAGAAACCCAAAAGGAGAACTCACTTTTCGGGGAAGTGGAGAACCGGAGGAACCGCCGGGAAGAAGAAGCGTCTTTGGATTTCATGGGGGAGAAAATCGGCAGAGAAACAGCTCCGGTGGTGGTCGTTAGGGTTTCCATTTCCGATTATTTTTATGCGTATCTATATGTATGTATATGCGGCTTCAGTGATTTCCCCTTTCCTGTTTCTGAGAATATCAGCTACGACGAAAAAGAGATTCAGAAGAAAATGGAGTGTATTTATTATATATTGGGAATTTAATAACCAGAGAATCTGATGGTGTGTTAGATTTTTGTTCATAGTTGGAATAAATTATTCCAGAACAGGCTAATGGGCTGGGCTACCTTGAAGCCCACGTATATAGCCCAACTCTTAAGCTATTATGGGCCAGAATAGAGTATTCCTTTCAGCTTAACGCCTGTTGTCTCGTGGGCTACTCCATTTTGGGCCTAATCCATTATTACTAGAAGACCTATATTCGCCTACCATTTTATACATAATAATTTCAGGGTAAATTATACTTTTGGGTTAAAATCGATTTTGGTTCATAAATTTTCTAAGATGCGATTTTGGTCCTTAATCTTTACAAGTTATCATGATTTTGGTTCAGTTAAAAATGAGGAACCAGATGAACCAAAACTATAATAGTTCATAAAAATTAAGGACAAAAATCATGCCTGGAAAAGTTTAAGAACCCAAATTATAACACTTTATAGAAATTACGGGCCAAAATCATGCCTCAAAAAAATTTGAAGACCAAAATCGATTTTGACCCAAAATATAAGAACCAAAAATATAATTTACCCATAAGTTCATATTAGTTGTATAACACCCCCCTACAGCATTATGCATTACTATCACTAATTATAATACATCCTCTATAATTCAACCCGTTTTACAAGAAATTCGTATTAAATCGCCAGGTACAAATTCAAATAAAAATCTAATATCTCAGTAATTATGTAGCTAAAGATTTCAACCCAAGATATCACTGCTGACCCACCTAATAAGACTGGCATCACCGCTTATGATCCAATTCGACTAGTCACCGTGACTTATATCCTGAAAAATATTGACAAGGGATGAGCTGCCTACTCAATAAGTATGGCTAATCAACCTATATACATGCATACACACATGCCATACCATAAACCAACGGATATTCAATATATATATATATATATATATATAATCATAACAAAGCTATAAAGTAGTCAATACCACAATCATGCATCAATCCACAACGCAATATCTGAACTTAGTTTAATATTCTTAGGGCCCTGCTTACTCTATTTTGGAATACATCAGTCAATGGTTTGCCGGCTATCATCATCTCAATCAATGTCATGTCAATATACAGCACAGGATACCCGTCGAATGTGATACCCCCACACTATCTCAGTGTGTAGCAATATCAGCACAGGACATCACAACAAACATGGCATCCCCACACCACCCCAGTGTGTAGCTATCAGCACAGGATATCCCCCGCTACCCGGAATACCCCGGTACCCTACGCGCCATGGTACCTAGCTTATATTCATTTTTCTCATATCACATCATCAATCACATCATCATCGACACATCATCACAAACCATTGACTATGTTCCCCAACTAGGTAAGTCATATGTTCTCTTAATTTAACGATATACTCATAATTGACTTCTTCATTCAACTTCATACAACAATAGCATATAATATAAGACAATCATCTGTCAATCTTTATAATACGTAAATAGTCACAAATAAACACATAACGACAACTTCACAAAATAACCACGTAATTCAATTAAGCATTTATAAATACCAGCTAGGTTTATAACAAACAAGTATAATCATATATACTTATATAGGTTCAATTAACTATACTTACCTCAAATCCCTAAACGATTACATTAGTAAAAGGAGCTGATCATTCCTCTACTTTATCCTCGTGTCCTATAATAGGTTATAATATGTATAATCAATGTATATTGAAAATAACATAAATTACGAATGAAATTTCTAAATATATGCATATATTTTATATCAATCTTTTAATATTTCATTTATATTGAAATTCAAACTTTCATTCCTTTTTCGTTCAAATATTAGACACTATCAACTTCCCCCGTATATATCTAAGTCGTCAATTAACTGATAAGACCTTATTTCATCAAACCTCTCATATTTTTATAGCTATTGTTCTCTATAACATTCCCAAATAAAATTATTACAAAAATCTCGTATTCCTTTATAATAATTACCATATTTCTCAGATATAATTTTCTAATATTTCTCAAATAATATTTTCTAATACCCCTATCTATTTTTCTATCAATTTCTCAAATATAACTTTCAACCCGATTAAATCGAGCAAATCAATTATAGAAATAACTAAATCTAAGAAATTAAGTAGTTTAATTTACTAACTATAAGACCCCTAATTCAATTGAGACATCTAGCTGATCACTAATTTACAAATACTCAAACTCATAAAATACTCCGATTAAATATTAAATCGAATGATATAAATTATATTTAACAAATTCACTAATCAGATAATATTAATGTACTAATTAATTATATAATTTGTTAATCTATAAAATTAAGCAACCTCATACTTAAGGAAAAATATATCCAAACAAAAACTTAAAAACTATCAAGCGTAATTTTTAAAAGAATTCTAAAGTGATTAAATGCTAATTAATTAAGTTAATAATTATTATTTACTAAACTAATAATTAACCCAACAATATCAATTGGCAAAGAGAAGAAAAACTGAAGGAAAATGGATTTACCTCTGTCGACGACTTCTTGTTATTAAATCAAGTGTAATTGACTACTAACATAGATGTGGGTATATATATAGATGTATGTGTGTGTGTGTGTCTAATTATAGTAAATGGTAGGTGTGTCATTCTCACATAAGAGAAGGGAGCCACGTTGCTGAAATCTCATCACCAAACTTTTTTTTTTTTACTTTTTTTTTAACTTTCGTAAATTACAGCTTGACCCATGATTTTCTCCAATTATATAATTTAACCCCAAATATTTTATAAAGTTTCAATTTAGTCCCTATAAGATTTTAATACATTAAAATTTCAACTTATAATTTATTTATCACAAAATTTATATTTTCTTAATGATTACCAATTAGTCCTTCAATTATGTACAAAAGACCCGTGGATGTTACAAGTTGTGTTGGGCACACTATATAATTTATAAATGACATTGATGTATATATTGAACGATATGTATAAATAAAAAAGAAAAGTCCCAACCGTTGAAGATCATCTATGGCAAATCTGTTGAAAATAAGCTTTAAAATTTTTTAAATTGTCAAATTATTTCTTAACATATTATTTCAACTTAATGTGCCAATTTAATTTGATGGCCCCATTATTACATTGATTTAATTGTGATTTTATGAGGTTTAACAAGTATTTGACCGTTATGTTTTATATATTTATGTGGCCTATTTATAATTGGGTTTATTATAATATTATGAGTTTTTATGAGGTCATTTAATTTTCTTATAACGGTCAAATCGTTTCAACTATTTAAAGGGCCAATTAGCCTTCTTCATTTGGCACATTGAGAAATTGTTCTTTTATATAGTTTATATGAGTTTGACAAACATATTCTATACCCCACAAGTATAACTAAGTTTTGGCAACGTGACTGTGGACTGGTTCCTCGTCTCCTCGTGATTGTGCACATGGGATGAGACACTGCTGAGAGCTAATGGGGTTTTATCCTGGAGTCATGGTCAGCCGTTAACACCTGCACGTAGGGAGGCAATCATGGCTTTAGGACAACGACAAGTGTCGTGACTCTCCATCGGTGCAACTTTTCTAATTTCTCAAGTTTTATTTAATTTATTTTCTTACTATATATTATTATGATAAATTATTATATTAATTTGATATGTACAATTATTTTAGAGACATGATTTTAAACACAAATCACACAATTTCCACAACAAAATCACTATACAATGATGGAAATTCACCCAATCAATTACATCGTAAGTGTGATATATTTGTTACATGATTGATTATTGTTTTTAAATTATACATAAATTCTGGTTTAACCAGACCAAATTCAAACTAAAATTTTCAACTAGATATGGTAGATTTGGAGCGAAGGACTTTATTGTCAAATAGAAATCACGAGCACAAAGCTTAAGATAGGATCATTAATTTTTTCAAAATGATTCTTACATATGATATAATACAAAATTGCAAATTGTAAGAAGTAATTGAATTACATCAGGTCACCAAAATTATTGAACTCTCAACTTAAAATACATTAAGGAACTGGTATTAACATATCTAACCAACTAGGGTTGCAGGTAATTACTCAAATAGGTCCAAATGGAAACTGTATGAACTTAGAAGCCAGAGCTCCAGTGTATCGCCCATATCCCGAAAATTAGCCAATCACCGTGCTCTAGCTTTGGGAGCTGGTGGGTCCGAAGATTGTCGACTTGTACGTCCTCCCCCCACGACACGTAGGATTTTCCGGTGTCAGTTTTAACTTCACTTCTTCAAATAATAGGAAGTTCATCAACCCGGAAATCCCGTCATTCATCCAGTACTCTCGGACCTCACCTATCACGCGTTTCCCGATCATGTGGGTAGCCGACGCGAATGCTAACTCTGCGAAGAACCGACCCGGTTCGGCCATGACGATCAGCTCTGGTTCATCCGCAAAGTATTCTGCTACAACAGACTTTATGATGCCGACGGCGGCTTCAAATAACTGCCTCTGCCCATGAAATGGTCATCAATATTCACTAATCACATGGTATATGTATTATATTTATTTTGTGATTGATTTTGTTCGACTAAATTGGTTCAAAGTAAAAATGTTTGACTTTATAAGTTATATAAACTCCTCTTATCAACATGGGATACTTGTCTATATCACTCTTTAGGCCATGTTTACAGTCTTGTATTAGATTAGATTAATCACTATATTGTAACGATTTAAGAATATATTTTCCAAAAATGAGGTTAAGAAGAAGAAGTAGAGAAGAGATAGAAGAAGAATGAGGGAGAGAAAAGAGAGAAGATAGCTGGGAACTTGATAATTTTCATTGATTCTGCCAAAAGTTACAGCCTGCACTTTTAAACCTTAAAATTCATAGAAATCAAAATACAAAATGTGTCTGAAAACATTAAATGAGGTGTGCTCAGCCCCTTAGCTCTCCATTGTGCTGCTGCCAACAAAGAGGTTCGAACCCAACCTTTTAATGCAGTGAACCGCTGATTTTCGGCTTATTTATATTTTTATTATAAAAAAAAAATTACATATTTACTGCAAAAGCGGTAAATGTTGCAAAAATATAGTGGGTCGCCAGCCCAGCTGGCGACCCACTATTAAATTTTTTTTTTTTTGGCTGGGTCACCAGCCCAGCCGGCGACCCTTTTTATTTTTTTGTTTTAAAATCATTTTTTATTATATTTAATTGTTAATATATTTAATAAAATTTATTAATTAAATCTTATTTTATTATTATTTCAAGCTAATTATGATTAATTTATTCCAATAGGATAATGCTATTACAATTTTAAAATTAAATATAAATAAATAATAAACTTAAAATTTTACATTAAAAAAATATAATTACAAAAATTAATAATGTCCGTCTGTACCACAATTACGTCTTTGTCGTTGTCGCCTAGGTCGTCGTATTTCCGGACTTGTTGGTTCATTCTGCTCTTGATCATCAATATCAGCATGAATTTGAAAATGACTAGATGATGTTGTAGAGCTCGACCCTATTGGATCACGATATGCACTCCATGATGAAAATTGGATGGGTGAAACATTACGTACTGGTGCATATGTTTGATTCATGCCAAGGCCAAGGTCAAGTTCAATATTTGTATAATGACCTTCAGTATGTACTGGCATGTAAGGAGTCGATTGAAACCAATCATCTTGTTGAGGCGGTTCAGGCACGTAGCAATCTTCAGTAAAAAATTGAGAGGTATGCACAGTAGATGGTCCAGCTATGTCAACCTCAGGTGTATCTCTTTCTACTGTGCGAGTTGATATCCTGCTACAACTTCGCATTTGTATGTGGGATGTGGACGGAACATCATCTTGTGGCAATGGATTTTGAGGTGCGATACCTTGTCCCATTCGTTGATTTGTTGCAATTTGAACAACATTTCGATATATGTCCAAATGCGTTGTCATTGCTTGACGATATGCCTCTAGTTGATCGGGTGTAGTTTCGCAACTTATTCGAAGAGTTTCCATTTGGTCAAGCTAAAGTGAACCGAATATATCATAAGTGTGCAATTTTGAACGTGTGAAAATATAAAAATATGATTACAAATAAGTATGTTTACAAGATAACGTACCACCATTTGCCACGATGTTGCATGTCCAGGTTGGTACCCACTTCCAACACGCATTTGAGCAGATGATGATATGAAAAAGCGGGAATCCCGCTTCAGCATGCAGCTGCTGCTGTGCAGCAGCAGCATGCAGCAGTCGCAAAGTCATAAGTGTAGATGGAACCCATTTATATACGAAGTACAAGCATAAAATGTTGATTGCAGCTGCGATGGATGCGAATCAACAGGTATTGCCCCTTGCATTTGCCATTGTTGATGAAGAATCATATCTATCTTGGAAATGGTTTCTTCAGATGCTGAGTAGACACATCATTAGAGGCGTGTCGGGAATGTGTCTTATATCTGATCGCAATGTTGGCCTCTTATCCGCAATAAAAGATATTCCTGACTTTGTTCCTCCTCGCGGTGTGCATAGATATTGCTTAAGGCACGTGTGTTCAAACTTCAACAATCAGTTTAAGAACGTGCAATTGAAGGATCTTTGTTGGCGAGCTGGCTCAGAATATCGAATTAGAAAATTCAATCGCACCATGGAAGAGGTTAAGAGTATAAAACTAGAAGCACACCACTGGCTAGAGCAAATTGAAAAAGAAAAGTGGACAGCTTCTCATGATGGTGGATGGAGATGCGGTATTCTGACCACCAACATGTCGGAATGCATCAATGGGGTTTTAAAAGGGGCACGGCCCCTTCCTGTAACTGCAATTGTTGAAATGACTTTTAATCGCTCAGTCCATTATTTTCGTGAGAGGATGGCTAAGAGTACTACAATGATAAACAACAATCAACCGTGGACGGACTATGCATATAAAATGTTCCAACGGTGGTCCGCCAGATCCGTCGAGCATGTGGTCATGACATTCGATCAAATCCAACAGACTGCCTCTGTGGTTACGAGACATTATTATGGACAGCGGTGTAGCACTCACGTTATGAAAATTGCAACTCAAGAGTGTTCATGTGGCAAATGGAATCAATTTGGAATACCATGCTCTCATGCTCAAAAGGTATGCGCTGCATATAGGCTTAACGTTGCATCAATGGTTAAGCAATATTATGCTTTAATGTCTTACCGAATGACATATTCTGAATCTTTTCAACCTATAATGGCGGAAGACTATTGGGATATTCCCAATTTTCAATTGGTCCACGACGATACTCTTCGTACATCAATTCGTCCGGGTCGACGCCAAAGTAGCCGAATACCTAATGAAATGGATTGGGCACAAGCTCGTGCACGACAACAAATTCGCAGTCAATCCCGACGAAACCAAGGTCCTTCAAGCCAAAGTAACGTCCAAAGGCAGGGTCGTAGACGACAAAATAATGTACCAAATACTTAAATACACATTTTTATGTAATTTTTTAGTGTATTATTTTTAATTCTAAATTTTTATAATCATAATTCTTTAAATTATCATAGTGTCAATTATTTTTTTTAATGAATAATCATAATTAGCTTGAAATAATAATAAAATAAGATTTAATTAATAAATTTTATTAAATATATTAACAATTAAATATAATAAAAAAACGATTTTAAAACAAAAAAAGGGTCGCCGGCGTGAGTAATTTTTTTTTATAATAAAAATATAAATAAGCCGCTGACTTTCTTCCTCCAGCTGACGCGTGTCTGTTGGTCGGCCCCAATTCCTCCATCGAAAATGCCACCGTACTGCAAGGTTAATTAATTAGGGATTCAGCCCTAATTTCCTTCAAAACGACGCCCTCTGCAGAGCCTTTTTCCCCAATCTCTTGAATTACATCTTTTACTTTGATCTGACGATCGCCTTCTTTCCTTTCTATCGAACGGTCCTCCTTTAAAAGCGTGCTTCCAGCCAAAAGCGTGACATATATTTAGATTATAATGTTGTTTACGACGCACTAACTAGGCGACCTGCTATTAATGCTCACGGCCCGATACTGGGGCCAACTACGTGCCGATTACAATCTACTCCAAGGGGGTGATATTGTAATATGTGGGTCCCATTGTTCATCCTACTAAATTTCATTTCCTCTGTTGTCTCCTTTAAATGATATGAATTTGACCTATTCGCCCATGAAAGTCTCATAAATCCCAACCCTCCCACTAACATGAAATACACTTGCTGACATGATTTGGACCAATATCAGGGCGAGCTCCTCCATCTCTCCCCTCCATTATCGTCGTCCTCCCAATGCAAGTTTGAGTTCTGTCATAAGTTCATTGCTTGGTACCGTCATGAATCATGTTTTCCTCCACCATTGTTCAAAGTCGTGGTATCGACGATAATATCGGTGAGTATTGTTTCATATCGATCGCGGTGTATCGAGACATTATCGGATGATACGAAATAAATATATTATACAATGCTTAAAAAATTCCATAAATATAATAAAATTATAAAAAAAAGAAATACCACACATTACCATATAATATTACAAACAAAATTTTTTATCATATTAAACATCGATAAAAAATCATTAAAATGCTTAGGATAAACTTGCATCATGTCACTAAATTAGTTTGATGACCCATTTTGTTTAAGGGGAGCTATCAGTAATTCACAGTTACAATGTTTAATTTAATCCAAAAACTTGTTATACTTTTTTATTATTTGATCAACTTATTTTGTTCTTGAATTCTATTTTTTTACTGTCAAGAAATGACAACTTCAACCCCGAAGCTAGAAGTACGTACACATAACTGACACTAAAGCTTTTCTTTTTGTTTTTCTTCAGTAAAACCAACAACTTGGACCACTTTGTCACGATCTCGCTTTAAATGATAAAATATCATCATACACTTTTATTCACCTATTATTGCTTCAATGACAAAACAGTTAAAGACTTGCAAATACAAGTTGCATGAAGTTTCTCACAACCTCTGGTTGCAATCTTTAAACTAATAGAATCAAGAACTTGCAAATCAGCATGATTCTCATCGATAGCTTTGTTTCCATCTTCCCTTTGTAACCACCATTAATAATGAAAGTACCCCTAAAAGCATTGTAACCACCATTAATAATGAATGTGCTTCAGACTCATAATTATCGGATATTATCAGATACATGCGATATGATCATTGTATAGCCGGATAATATCGGATGCTATCGAATATTATTAGCGACACCAAAACATCACGGATGATATAGGGTATTCAGGGTTATTATCGGATCGACACCGATCGATCCGAATATGTATCGGGCCAATACAGAATGGAAGCAATTCCGGTAAAAACACTACAAATTAACGCCACTTTTGCATGCCTATAATGATGGCAAAGTAAACAAGTACTTCCCCTTCACTGTGTGACCTAACATAGCAGTTAGTATGAATTATACTACACACCATATAATTTTCTTTTGAGAGGTAAACATGGCTTTAATATATAACCATTATATTATAATGATTATCTTTTTATTAAAAGAGATCTTTTATAAAAGAGATCTAAATATTATAGCAAAATTCTTGCTCAAATTAGATTTGGTCGAATCATATCAATTAAGGGCATCTTTACTTGCAATGAAAAACCATGATTAAATGGCTAATCCTGCCTTATAACCTGTTTACTCTTTTTTTTTCATGGCCCGAGCACAATCTTGAAAGCCCGTGAGTTTTTTATGATTATTGGCTGATTGAAATCCCCCCCCCCCCCCCCCAAATTAACTAATTCGAGTTGGCCACATGTCTGGACAATTTTTACATATTCAACTTTGGACTCAACTTTAATAAATATATACTTATTTTGCCCATATAAATCTCATTATTTACAAAGGCCACCCACCCATTGATTAGACAAGATGGGGTGTAGGAGTGTTTTACACTCAACATGTCATTTCATTGTTTTTTAATACAAGGGTATAATCATAATTTCACACAAATTGCACTATTTGCCTACACTAGAGTCAAAGGTAATCATTATTTAATCTCAAATGCAAAAAAACAAGTAAATAACCTACTAATCAATCCTACAGCCTCTAATCTGAACTTTAATCATAGTTTTGTCAATCCTTGCCTAACCCATACTCAAGAAGTAAAGATGTCTCAAGTGTAATACATTTGTCTTGTGATTGGTCACTTTTCTTGAACTGTACATCAATTATATGACAAGTGTACTAAACTTACCATATAATTTGGTTCAAATTTAATTAAATTCGATCTAAATTAAAATTTATGTTCGTTCATCTTTCATCATATGCATGTATATACATACTTTTGAAGACAGGAATCAAAAGACCAGTCTTACATCGTACTGAATACAAATGACAAAATATAAGACGTAAAAGAATATGAAAAATTCACCAAATTTCTTGAACTCACCTTAAAATCGCTTAACCATGATTCATAATCGTGAGAGGGCTAACTAGGGTTGGAGTAACTCAAGTAGGTCAAACTGGAACCAGTGCTGAACCCATTGAAATTAGACGCCAGAGCCCTAGTGTACGAACCCATGTTCGGGAAAATCAGCCAATCAGTGAGCTCCAGCTCTGGGAGCTGGTGCTCCGCCTCCGTAAACACTACATCACAGGCATCACACGTGGGCCCAAACAGTGTCGACATGTACGTTCTCTCTCCCCGACACGTCGGATTTTCCGGCCTCGATGTGCATGCAAACGGCGTCGGTTTTAACAGCACATATTCAAACAATAAGAAGTTCATCGACCCATAAATCCCGTCATTTATCCAGTACTCTCGGACCCCACCCCTCACGCGCTTCCCGATAATGTTGGTAGCCAACGTGAATACTGACTCGGCAAAGAACCGCCCCGGCTCGGCCATGACGGTCAGCCCCGGTTCAGTCCCAAAGTATTCTGTTACAGCAGCTTTTATAGTTTCTGCCGCGGCTTCAAATAACTGCCCCCCGGACGTGAAGCCGCCGCCAAGATTGAGCACCCGCATTTTAGGCAAGCCAATATGAGCCGCCGTATCGAACACTTTTCTGGCAGCTTCTATAGCGGTTCTGTATGCGTCTGCACGTCTCGCGCCGCTGCCAATGTGGAAAGAAACCCCGACAACTCGGAGCTGCGCTGCTTGAGCTGCTCGGAGCAAGGGCTCGACTTCCTCCGGCAGAGCACCGTATTTTTTACCCAACGGGAATGAAGAATCTCCATCATCCGGAGCTTTGATCCGAATGAGCAACTCGCAATTCGGGTGATGCTTTCGGATCTTCAGAACTTCGAACTCCGAATCAAATGTCGTGAGATTGACGCCGACTTCGGCTGCGTATTCAATGTGCGAAACCGGTTTGCAAGGGTTGGCGAAGACGACACAGTTCGGAGATACACCAAGCGACAAAACGGCTTCAATCTCAGCGCGGCTTGCGCAGTCGAAGCTGGAGCCATGTGCGGCCATTGCGCTGAGGAATGGAGCATCAGGGTTGCATTTGACGGCGTAGAAGGGTCGGACATTGGGGAGGTTGCGAGTCCATCTTTCCATTAAGGACGCGACGACACCCAAGTCCAGCACGTAAAAGGGCTCTTTGTTCTCTTGTTTGCTGACTATGACGGATTGTATGAAATCAAGAAGGTTACTGTTCTGAAGTGGAGTACTATTGTTTTTGGCCGTTGATGGCGGCTGAGATGCGGCTGAGAGGAGGGGCATGAGGGTGGATTTCTTGCCGTTGGTGGACTGGCAAGCCATTGATAAGGTTTAATACGGCGGCGTTTTGATTGAAGGATAGAATTTGAGAGTTCGTGGGGGTTTTGGTAGTCCCAAATGACGATTGTTTATAAGATCTAGGAGGGAAATCCTCGTCCATACCGAATCAATCCTACAATAAGTAGTAATTTTTTATTGCAGTGGAATTTTTTGTCTTAATATTGACTAATATTTTTTTATACTTTTAGAAAATAATTATTATTATTAGCTACACCTGGAAATTTAATTCAACATATAATATTAATTCACTACTTAATGTTGCAATAAGGGCTAAAAAAATTTTTTAAAAAAAAGAAGAGAATACTATGTTGGCCATGGACTAAAATTGTGAAAAATAACTATTATTAGTTAAAATTAAAAATCAACGTAAAGATTTAACTTATCCACCATGAAAACTATTTTCGCCATCGTTGCATGGCCGTTGTCATTAATTTTTTTACTACGACTATTTATTTTTAACCATGACAATTACTCGTAGTTAAATATTATATTTACGTAGTGCTTTTTATATTAATTTATTTTATTAATATTTTTTTATTCACATATATTTAAAGTCAATTTATTTTATTAAATATAATAAAATTTTAATTATGTATATATCTAGTGTTCTTAGATCGCTTGTACGGTGATGGTATAATTGATGAGAAATTTTATGTTAGATGTGAGTCAAACTAGGAAATTATATAATCAAATTTGAGAAAAACACTCTGCCGACACTTATTATTATATACGGATGCATGATTGATGCATCTATTCACATGCAATATTAAATTCACATGTGGGGATGTAAAAATGACCCAACCTCAACGGAAGGTCGAGGCTCGGGCCATTGCGATTATTCATTGTGATTTCGTACGAGTTTTATGATTTTATCTTTTTTTTTTAAATAAATATTATGATTTTATCCTAAAAAAATAATTTTGGTAGGAAAACAAGATTTTGATATTTATAATCCGTTTAACCTAATCGTCTGCGATCAATGTGAAATAAAGTTCAATAGTTGGTCTATGTTTGCAAATTTACTGGAACAGTCTTCTCCTCCAAGTGGTGCCCGTTGGCAATTTTTGTGGAGTGTTCGATTGCTGGGTAGGATCAAACACTTCTGTTGGCGGCTTTGACAGAATGCACTTCCCCTCCGTTCATTTCTCCGTCTACGACACATGGATATTGAAGAGGCTTAGATCTTGTCGCAGAATGAGCTGAACATCTGTTTATGAGGTGTGATTTCGCCAGGCAGTGTTGGGCATTGTTAGGCGTCCCGTGGAGGGTTATTTCTGTTTGGGAAGGTTCAGTGGAGCAGTGGTTGCGGCATCTTTGGTCGAAGTGTTCTGTGGAGCAGTTGCAGTTGTCAATGACTTTAATCTGGGCCATTTGGGGTGCTCGGAATAAATTGTGTTTGAAGCTGTTAGAGGATCTCCTGCGGCGACAGTGCACTTTGTACAGGCTTATCTGCATATCTTTTGCAATTCTCAGAAAAAGGCATAGTAAGCAAGGGTGGTTTTCTTTACTGTCTTCTGATAGTGCAGTAGTGGGTGCATCTTTAGTTTCTAGTGGTTCCCTGGATGTAGTTTCGTATTTTTTGCCATTTTATGAAATCGTATTTTCTAGTCAAAAAAAAAAAAAAAATCTTCCACTAGGATTATGATCTTTGTGGTACAAATTAAAAGGGAAAAATTGCAATTTTCATTCACTAATACAGGGGCGATGGCATTGTAAATCAGGATTTTAACAAAATAGCAATTCAGGACACTAATTTTTAAAAAATGGCAATTTCAGTCCAATTTACTCTAATGTCACCGGAAATGCTCATATGTCCAGCACGTGACAAATAAAAATTGGGGATTTTGTCCACTCCGATCACAATTGCTTACGTGGCAATTCAAAATCCGGCCAAGATGACATGGCAGGAGTGATGTGTCAAAAGTCGGTCAAGAAATAGCAATTAAGGACACTAATTTTTTAAAAGGGGCAATTTTAGTCCAATTTCACTCCAGCCAATAATTTTAAAAAAATTCCAAAAATTCTTGGGCAAAATGGAAAAATCTCCTTGTGTTTTTTCAAAGTTGCAAAAAACCCCCTGAGATAAGAAAATAGGTCAAAATGCTCCTTTATATATATAATTCAACAAAAAACTTCCATTCTGTCAATTTTAAAGGAGAGTGTGATTCACTCTTCCACCTACGAGCGTTAAAACTTCTTTTAATTTTTCATCCAGTTTTGGCATACAAAAATGTCCAAATTGACTTTGTTTTTAATATAAATAACACCAATGCTATTTAACTTCAACAATTGCAATTTGTCTTTAAATAAATAAAAATAAAGTATAATATTAAAACTTTTATTATATTTTTTTAAAAAACAAAATAGGTTTTATTACTATTTATTTATAATAATTATATATTATTATTTAATAGTATTATTTAGTTACCAAATATTGTAATACACTATTATTTTAGTAAATTAGTAAATAGATTTATTTATAAATTATAAATACTTGATATTAAATAAAACTTTTAAATAAATTTTAATAGTTTGAATTATATATATATAGGCGACGATAGTCGCCACCGTGGCATTAGGACAAGGACGAATATGCAATATTTTACAAATTAAACACTCCGACAAGGACGAATATGCAATATTTTACAAATTAAACACAATGGAGTGTATAGCATATTTTCTTATCATAAGGCTATTTTTTGCAACTTTGTGCAAAGACAGGGTTTATTTCTTTTTTTTTATTTTTTTTTGTATTTTATCCAAAATTCTTGGCTGGAGTGAATTGGACTGAAATTGTCATTTTTTAAAAATTAATGTTCTTAATTGCTATTTCTTGGCCAGTTGAACATCACTCCTGCCATGTCATCTTGGTCGGATTTTGAATTGCCACGTTAGCAATTATGGCCGGAGTAGACAAAACCCCAATTTTTATTTGTCACGTGATGGACATGTGAATATTTTTAGCGAAATTAGGGTAAATTGGACTGAAATTACCATTTTTAAAAAAACTAGTGTCCTTAATTGCTATTTTATTAAAAGCTTGATTTACAACGCCACAACCCTATATTAGTAGACAAAAATTGCAATTCTCCCAATTAGAAATCGGATGTTTGCTGCAGTTTTGGTGGTACGTTCAGCCTCAAATATTAGCATATGAAAAAAAAAAATGTAATGGATTGACAATGATGGTTGAGGGAGAGCTCACATGCTGAAGCAAAGAGTTAAATACTTATTTTATTTTATGCATATGAAAACTCACCCTTATTGGATTTATTTCAGGTGTTGTCCACATTTGCTCTCTAGAAAGAGGTTCATACCACTTGCTACATAACTTTCATATTCTCCTTATTGATATTATGCTGCCACGCGTGCTTCATTTTTGTGGAAAATGTATTTTTAAATTTGTATGAATTTTTCGTATAAAATGAAAATATATTTTATTTAATTAATGAGATTGTATTTTACATTGAATCGTGGTATTGAATCAATATATATGTTCTAAGGATAATCCCATGAAATTCATGTGAAGTCAAAACAAAATGAAGGATACATGGCATCATCCCTGAATGTCTCATAGGTCGAAAGCTAAGCGCAAGAAAGGTCCACAAAAGCCCTCCTTAAGAAAGGAAGGATCTGCAACCAAATTCGCTCCGGAACCCGATTAACCTAGACCAATGTTTTTAAAATTGGACCGGGGATTGAACCGGTCAAGTTACTGGGTTACTGGGTTACTGGGTCACTGGTCCGACCGATCGGACCGGATTAAAAAAACCGGTTGACCCGGACTTTATTATATACATATATATAGCATATCAATATATTATATATCATAGATTAAATAAATATAATTTATAACAATACTTTTATAAAATGGTACAATTTATTAATGAATACAATCTATAATAATTTACTATTAAAAAACCAACAAACTTATTGGATGAAGCAAATTAAATTAAAATTCAAACTAACAAATATTTAAAATTGAAAACCTCCCAAATACATTATATATAATTGATTAAATAATACAATTTATAATAATATTGTAACAACCATTGCCTTCATATAAATAAAAGTTCTATTGACTATTAGAAGTGTTCGTTATCCCATATTGAAAAAATATAAATCAAATGTAATTTAAATATTTTCTTATTATCCCACATTGGAAAAGTATAACTTAAGATTGAACACTTTCTTATCTATCCCATATTTGAAAAACATAAGGAAGCTTAAGCCATTTATACTATAAATATGCTCGTTGTACAATTGGAATAGTGTAAACCAAGATTGAACAATTTTCTCATTTGTCCCATATTGGAAAAATATAGGAAGCTTAAATTACTTACACTATAAGTGTGCTCATTATCCCACATTAGAAAATTATAAATCAGAACTGAATATTTTCTCATTTGTCCCACATTGAAAAAATACAAGAAAAATTTAGCTATTTACACTATAAATATGTTCATTGTCCCAAATTGAAAAGATATAAACAAAGATTGAACACCTACTCATTTGTCCCACATCGAAAAAACATAAAAAAGTTTAAACTATTTACACTATAAATATGCTCATCTTCCCACATTGAAAAAGTATAAATAAAGATTGAACACTTCCTCATTTGTCCCACATCGGAAAAACGTAAAGAAGTTTAAACTATTTACACTATAAATATGTTCATAGTTGCTTTGAATCATCATTCATGAAGCAATTGCCTGTTTATTTTCTTTGGCATTTGTTTTCTCTTTGTATGTTTCACTATTTTATTTTTTAGTGGAATAATATTATTAGTTTTAATTTTTTTTAAAAATTAAAATTGGGTCAACCGGATCTTGGGTGAACCGGTTTTGACTGGCTTTGACCGATTCACACCAGTTTGTTTGACACCGATTTTATACCGGTGACCCGGACCGGACCCTTGGCCGGTTCCCGGTTGGAACGGTCGAACCGGCCGATCCGATCCGGGTTTAATAACATTGACCTAGACCTTTAAATAAAGGATACATGGCATCATTCCTGGATGTCTCATAGGTCGAAAGCTATAAATTCCACGAACTGAATATTCAATTATCTTAATGCTTTATTGTTATTGTTTAGCCTCGATCACTGGACCTCACGACCATTCCTAACTTGACTGTAAGTGTTTTTGCTAGAGACGATCCCAACAGCTCTGATGTTTGTTATTGATCCCAATACAGTTGAAATGTACTTCTCTCCACAACAATAGGATTTCACGTGCCTGCAAACGGCGTCGCATATATATTCCCATAATCATAAACTATGCAGTTTATTTACTCATAAATCCCGTCATTCATTGAGTACTCCGAGAGATGCACCAAGCCGCAAAATGGCTTCAATGTCCGCTTGGCTTGTGCAGTAAAAGCTCGAGCCATGAGGGACCATTGTGCAGAAGTTATATTTGACGGTGTAGAACGATCGGACGATCAGGAGATTGCAAGTACTCAAGGACGCGACCACAACTAAGTACAACATGTAGAGCGCGTATGTGCGTGCTGTCTTTTTTGTTGAGTATGATGAATTGTTAATTAAATAAATCATAATTAATTATAAATTCAAATAAAGTGAGATAAATATATGCGCGTTTGGTAAATCTCGCAAAACAATATTAAAGACTAGAAACTTGGGAGGTTTGCGTGGATTTTGAAGGAAATTTCCCTAGGATAAATCCATTATTGTTCATGGCCAATCCTGGACCAATAATGGCCGATCCTGGACCTTATTGGTTCATTTTTAACTCAGGCACAGTTCATGCATCGACCCGGTTGGGGTGCGAACCAAGTCCGTGTGTGCCTGTTTTATTTATTCTTTTTACTAAACTAGAAAGCATGACGTGCGATGCACGTGTACAAATATATTTTTAGAAGTAATTATATTATTTATGTTAAGTTCATGATATTATTTATATTTTTTTCGTTTGAAACATTAGTATTATCCAATTATATTTTCAAACAAATTGCTAATAATTATTTAAATTGATAAGGAAGCTATTCAATTCTATTATTTGTAATTCACTTTCTAAATTTAATTGGTAATATTGAATAAGAAGATATTCCCCAAAATTGAAATTTTGTTTTCGTATATTCACTAATGATTATTTCGTTATTATGTATCAAACCAATTAATATGAAAATAGAAAATAATGATATTCAAAAAATTAATATTAAAATAAAAATAATTAGTCAAAGCTCCTTATCTTGGATAGAAGAAATTCTAATTTAATATAAATTGATCAATTTTATTTGTAGGTTTTATTATACCTATTTTCTGTTGTTTAATTTTTTGTTACACTTTGTATGTGTGTGTTGTATATTCTCTTTTTCTACTATATTTGAATGTCATTTATTTTTAATTTATTGACACTATTACAAACTAATTATTTATTGACTATTGTTATAAAACTATAATCAAATTGGATCATAGTACCAATATTTGTAGTGTAAGATCCTATAATGTATGTTAATTATATTTCAGTGTCAAATTTTTTATATTGTCAAAGCATTATTTACATGCATTATTAGCTTCTAAATTTTAAAATATTGTTGTATAAAATTTTATTTTTCACCTTTATAAAAGAAAAACAATAGATGTAAAAGTAAAACAACAGGATTTCTAATACTAAAAAAATCAAGAGATTCACTCAATAGTTGAATTTTCATAAGCAATTTCAATTTAATAATATTCAATTCATATATCAATTTTTATTCTCTTCACTGCTCATGCTTTTTATACTTTTAAGTTATTTTTATAAATTTATTACTTGAAAGGTATATTAACCTCATTGGATTTATTTATCATCTTTTTTCTAATATCTACATATATAATAAATTCAGTTTTTATTTATTATTTTATTATACTAAGTTTATTCTCAAAATTTATTAATTTTCTTAACATAAAAATGTAATTGTACTATTATGTTAGTATATAATTATTTTAAAATTTTATACTTTAATTTGTTATTATGTTAATGTTACTCACCATTTGACTTTTTTTATTTTTATAAGGGGAAATAGCATTTTTCAATCCGTAACTTAGGTCCTTTCTATTTTAATTTGATCCATTGATTTTGGGATTCTCACTTTCGGTTCCGTAAATATTAAAAAGTAGTAATTTGGTTTCATAATACCTTTCCCTCTGGATATTCAAAAGAAAATATCATGAGGGTGTTATGTGTATAATAATACAAGGGGACCAAATGTTACAATTTTTATGCACCTTTTAAAGTATAAAAATAGTTATATATGTCTCGTTAGGACCACAATTATGTTAGTTAATTTAATACTCAATAAGATAAGGTTTTAAATTAAATTATTTTTTATATTACTATTTATACTCTTCTTCAATGTCAATGTCTTGGGGGTAAAGGGGGATATGGTGTTTTTAGCCTATTAATATTGAAATAAAATCAATTAGTTGTCTCTTTTTGTAAATTTTCAATAGCACTTCTAATTTAATTAAATTAATAATTTTTAAATTTCAATACTTATTCGTTATTCCAAGAAGAAATTCCATTTTAATAAAATTGATCAATCTTTATTCGTAGGTTTTATTGTATCTCTTTGCTAGTTTGGTTTTGCTATATTATGTTGTGTATGTAATATATTTTCTTTTACTATATTTTGAATGTCTTTGATTTTTAATTTTTTTATACTGAATGATTACAAACTAATTATTTATTGACTATTATTATAAAATTATCATTTAATTGGAAAATATTACCAATATTTGTATCGTAAAATTCTAATGTTAATTATATTTCAGTATCAACTAATAAATATTGTCAAATATTATTTACATGCTTTGTTACCTTCTAAATTTTGAAATATTATTGTATACAATTTTATTTTTTGCCTTTATATTGCAATTTTTAATTCTATATGTTTTTAGTTTAACTTCTTAATCTTATTTTCATATACACCGATTGGTATAATCTATTTCTTATTTAATAATATATTATGGTACAACTTAATTTTTTATGCCACATTTGTTGTTGTAATACTTTTATTCTATTAATTAATATAAAAAATAGATGTAAAAGTAAAGCATTCAAAATTATCTAATATTAAAAACTCAAGTGCTAAGAGATTCACTCAATAGTTGATTTTTCACAAACAATTTCAATTTAATAATACATATCCATATATCAATTTTAATTTGTAATTAAATTTTGATATTTATTCATTATATATATTTAAGTTTAGATTAATATTTGATACATTATTCATGTGTAGTTTATTTTAAATTTTAATGTGTCATTGTAAATTAAAATTTTCTTAATATAATTAAGATTTATTCAATCAAAGTAATTGTGTTGAAATATTATTTGGCATATTAATTTTTTTTTAATTGAATATGTTATTCATTCTCTAAGTAGTTTAGAGCAATTAACACTCTTAAATATTTTTCTTATAGAATTTTATTTTTTCTATAACTAATTTTATAATATAATTTTATGTGAATGTTATTAAAATTTAATGCGTGACATGTCTGTGTAATGGGGCTCGTTCATGATTCACGATTAGAAGCAGGTTATTAAAGTTTTGTGTAATTGAATTCATTCATGATTCACGATTTAGATTTTTTATCCTAAATTTATATGGAGGAGGTTTAGAATATTTAGAATTCTAAATTGTTAAAAATTCCAGAATCTGTAATATAATAACTAATAATATTTAAATAAGGGTATATTTGTCTTTTCACAATGGGAACAAACAACTTGAGTATTCACACATTTATATAGAGTATAGATTAAGGTGCTCTTTGAGCAATTATTTAAATTTATGGTTGTCTTATGAATTAAATAAATCACACAAAAACTTATAACTAAAAAAAATAATAGCATGACTATATAATGAACTTAAACAATAATTTTACTAACAAGCTTATAATACTTAAATAATAACAAATTGAAAAAGACTTAGAATCAATATTGAAAAATTAAACGAAGAGTATTAATGAATTAATAAACTAAAATTAAGCAATAGAACAATAAAGATAAAAAGTTTTAGAGTTCCAAACGTATAAAAGAACCTATTGGTATAGTCAACTTAGAACTTAGAAGAATAAAATAATAATTATATGTCATGCATTATTAAAAAAAATGGGCCAACAACCTCATCCAGGCCGTGGTTCTGAGCCACTGGGTTGGGCCGATCACAGGTACTAATTCCTTTGATCAGTCCAGGATCAATCCCGTCCCAAGCAGGCTTGAACTAAACCAATCCAATTTTTTATTGAGTTAATTTGGTGGTGTTTGTGTTTTTATTTTCAGTTTTCACTTTTTGAAATAGTAATTAAAATGAAAATATATATTTTTTATACATATTCTCATTAAAAATATATTAACTTGACATCATGGTTCAATATAAATCACAAATTCACTAACAAATTCAAATATATTCTTATGTCATACAAAAATCTATACAAAATTAAAATTTAGGCTAAAATGCATAAAACCCCCCTGTGTTTTGAAAAAATCAGTGAAAAACTCCCATCTGTTATGAAAATAGACAAAAAATCCCCCTGTGTTTTGTAAAATTAAGGTCAATCACCCATCTCCATTAAAAGACCCTAACGACATTATCTTTTTGATTAAAATGACCGTTATGCCTTACTTATTATATATTATTTCTTATTTTAATGATTGTTGGATCTTTATTGATTACACTAGATCTGTTAGATCTAATCAATTAATTTTGACCGTCAGATCTTAAATTTATAAAAAAAAATCAATGATTTAGATTTAGTTATTTTTTAAATATATTATAAAAAATAAAATTATTATTTTACTTTTATTAAATAAAATTACTTCTCTCCCACCACACCTCCACCCCGCACCAACCGATCAACCCCCAGCCGCCCCCCTCCCCACCCCCAAATCCCACCCGCCGCCTATTGGCGAAGCAGGCGTCGCCGACACCGTCACCCAATTTCAGGGGCGACACACCGTCGCCCAGATTTGTGCTGGGCGACGTCGGTTGCCCAATTTTTGGGCGAGGGCAGCGACCGCCGCCGCCCATTTTTTATTTTTGATTTTTTTTAGTTTTAAATTCAAAATAACTAAAAATAAAAATTAATTATATCTAAAAAGACAATAAATTTAAATAAATTAAAAATAAAAAAACAAACCTTCTAAATATTTATAAATATAAAACAATTAAAGAACAATATTAAATTTCAATTCAATACATATACAATTAATTTAAATTCAAAGATTATTTATTGTAAACAAAGATAATATATGTAAATATTTTAACTAAATAGTAATTTGAAAATTAGTTATTAATATATAATTTTTTTACAAATATTAACATTATATTCATTAAGATATTTAAATTTGAAAAATAAATTTTCTATATTAATATATGTACTATAATTTTAATTTAATATTTCTATTTAGATTATGAAACTTAAAAAAATCATATATTTTTTTGTATTTTTAGATAAATGGTTTTTTTTTTTTAAAAAATAATTTTTTAGATGAATGAAAATGCAAAAAAAAAAAAAATCACTCAAAATATGTCAAAAATGCCCTAATTAAATATATACACTCATGGGGGTATTTTAGTAAAAACCGCACAAAATTTAGGTCAAAATCAATCAAAAAAACACCCCAAATCGCATGGCCAGCGCATGTAGTGCACATTCCGTTAATTACTAACGAAAAGGGTATTTTTTGCTGAATTTAACAAAATACGAGGGGGTGTTTTGCCTATTTCCAAACCACAGGGAATTTTTAACTTTTTCAACAAATCACAAGGAGTAAATGAGAGTTTAGCCTAAAATTTATTATTTTTCACTGGAAAATAAAAATTAAAAATTGAAAATGAAAGTACAAACAAATAGGGCTTATTTAATAAATTAATATAAAATTAAATAAAAATAATAAAAATAATATTAAATTAAATAGTATAATAATTTTAGTTCAAGTCGAACTCCTTAAGTTCGACTTCAAAATAAAACAGAATATTTTATTATGAAGTCGAACTTAAGTAGCTCGACTTCAGCTTTTTAGGGGTGGGGGGAGGGAGATGTTAGCCTATGGCCCTACCTGTTGGGGAGAGAGAGAGAGAGAGAGAGAGAGAGAGAGAGAGAGAGAGAGAGAGAGAGAGAGAGAGAGAGAGGAATATCAGCTTTTTATGGAGTGGGTATGGGGGCAGGGGTGGCTGCAGGAGGGGGGGGGGGGGGGGCGTGATTATATTTTAAAAATTGTGGTGGATAATTTGTATTAAAAAATTGATATAATATATGGAGGGTAGTAGATATATGTATTTATTATTTATCATTTTTATTCTTTTATTATAAATTGATACTATATTTTATATTTATATATATTATTAATACTAATCGTCGTGGCACGTTGTTCCTGCATGTATATAATAAATAATTTTTTATATTTTAAAATATATTATAAATAAGAGTAAAATATATAAACTAATACATCACATTAAAAAAAGGAAGACAAGAAAGAAAAAACTAATTTATCAATTAATATAAAATTTGGAAAGTTGAATAAAGAAGTTATCATCTCAGTTGAGGGTTATTTTTGGTTGAATAGAAAAAAAAAAAATCAATTCGCTTCTCTCAAGCTACTTTGGGATGAAAGTACTAAAATTCGTGAAATGGTGATGATGATTTAACTAATTTGGAGGTAAGACATGCTCATTTTATGTTTTATCTTGATATTTTTTCATATTACATATTTTAATTTCATGATAAAATAAAAATATATATTATAAAAAATATATTATTTACAGTCATATCTGTGCTATGTTGTGCCCTAATATTTTAAAATATTTTGTGTCATGTTATGTTCATGGCCATTCATGTTAGGTGCATATTATCTATCATAAATTGATGTTACATCACGTATTACAATTTATACATATAAATATACATAAAATTAGCCCATAAAATCCATTTAATTTTTATATTTAAAAAAATATTAATAATGTATACAAATATAAAATATATATTGATAATCCATTGAATGCATATATGATATTAATTTAATAATACAAATTGTACACTAATAGTGAACCCCCCCCCCCGCCCCCACCCCATTCAATTTCCTCTCTGTCTCCCTCCCTTTCCGGCAGGTAGGCTGGCATCCCACCCCCATCCCCTAAAAAGTTAAAATCTCTTTAAGTTCGACTTCATAATAAAAATTCTGAAATCAAACTTAAGAAGTTCGACTTGAACTAAAATTATTATACTAATTAATTTAATATTATTTTTATTAATTTTATATTAATTTATTAAATAAGCCAAACAAATAGGGGCAAGAGGAGAAAAATGAAAAAATAATTACCTATATATCATGTGTTCTGCACATCATAATTAAGATTATGAAAATTGAAAGGGTAAATTATAACCACCTCCTATAATATTTGACATAATTATAAATATTCTTTCGTTATTTGAAAAATTATAAATATCCCCCTCAAATTAAAAATAATTATGTAGTCCCTAAATGGAGGTGTGAGAATTACTATTTTACCCTTACTGAATTTTTTATTTTATTAAAATAACATTTGAAAAAATATAAAAATAATTTGAGGGTGGGTAAGATAAATAATTGATAAATAATCTTAATTCATAAAAATATGTTAAATTCTACAAAAATATATAAAATTATAACTTATAATCCAAAAGGGTATTTTGGGTTATTCATTACCAAAATTAGATGGAAACCTAACGGAATGGACTCGTTGTTAGTTGGGCATTAAAATCAGGGGTATTTATAATTATTTAAATAATGAGAAGGTATTTATAATTATGTCAAACATAAGAGGTGGTCATAATTTATCCAAATTAAAATTTAAAAATGTAATTACCAAACAAGGGGTTAAAAAATGCTAAAATTGGGCCTGGCGGCCCGCTTTTCTTTTATTGGCTTAGTTTCTTCTATGAGATTTGAGCTTTTATCAGGCACGATGACAGAATGATAGGGCCTGTTACCTTGGAATTGGGACATTTGTTGTGTTTGGACGGAAAGATTTTGACAATCTTAGGGTGTGATTGTCTGTAATTTTATCTCATTTTATTTTATCTCACTGAGAAAGAACGAGATTTTATGGGTCTGGTAGAAAAGTATTTTTTTTAGTATATGATTGGACGTCAGATAAAAATATAATGAAGATAATTGATATAATACATAATAATATTAAATGAGAAAGACAATGTAGTAACTATAATTACACAAGCAAGCACAAATAAGCATTTTAAACTCACAATAATAAATTGAGAATGCAATTTTCGGTCCAGTAGGGGTTTTGATCCGGATCACTATCTGTGATCTCTTGTAAGTACCCTGTTAAGCAGTATTGGATGCTACCCAGATTTGGGGTGTTCCTGAAAAGAAGAAAGTACGTCAAACTAGTTGGGATCGTCCTCGACAAAGACCCTCGATGCTTAAGTCAGTATAGGTTGAGATGACAATATGGCAATCCAATGTAATAATTGAGGTCGAATATAATTTGAATAACTTACCATAAATGTTGTAGGGTAAGTGTATTAATAAGATCAAATGTATGTACTTGTCTGGTTCACGTGGCGTCATCTCAAGGCTTAAGTTGTCCCATAATCAAGGGCTTGGATCTTGGATATTCAGCATCGGGTACGGTTCGAGTTGTCAATTCGAGTCAAGTCACGCAGCTCGACCCGACAGGGCTATGCACGGATCTTGAAACCTTTTGGTGATTTTGGCCCTTTCTCAGGATTAGTTAGGTCTTTTCCGGTTGTGTAGGTTCCATTGCCATCAGGTTTCGGATTTGAATTCGCAATTGGGGATTATAATTAAAAAAAAATTGTACATTTGGTCTAGATATTTGAAAACAATTTAATCCGTCGGAAGTTAGTACATGCTTTGTACCTGAATCCTTTTATTTGAAATTTTTTTGACCAAATTTGCCGAGGTGGCATTTTGCCTCCTAATTATGTTCAACATTGTACATTGACGCCACATTTATTCATTTATGTAATAAACATCAAGTATATACTTTAAAATGCACTTTGCACACATCTGGTTCATGTTTCTTAACGGAATACGTGATTAAACTCTGTAACAACATAGACTTTTTCAACTAATATTTTTTGTTTTTATTATTAAGTTGGCATTATAAATAGATATTCCCACTATTATAATTTAGGAAATCATTATTCCGGCAATAACCCAACTAGGAATTAGGCCCAATAAAGACCAACTCCAAAAGAGTTTTATTTTATGTAATAATATTCTAAATGAAATTACCTCTATTAATCCATTCCGTTATTGCTTTTTAGGTTTTTTATAGGTGTGGAACCACTTAAAATAAATATTTATCAACCTATATATTACTGAAAATAAATTGAAATAATGCTTTTGATTTACAATTTATGCTTTTAAATAGTTTAAATTAAGCTAATTTAAAATAACAAGCAAGCCCCTACCAAAATCTGCAACTTACTACTGATAAAATTGTTAACATTAAGTTGTTTTGCCAATACTCCAACTTCAATTGTTTTTCTTTTTCATTTTCACTTTATTTTCAAACAGTACTCTCAACTTTTATTATTTATTAACTTATAACATTCTCTACAATTTATTTTCACCATGCACGCATTAAAGCAAATGTTATTGCAAATACTCCCGTGCCCCCTCCATAAAAGCAAAATGCCAATTATAGGCAACAATCCGCATTATCCATTCTCCGGTCGGGTGCAAACTGACTCCATGACCCGACATCTAATCCATCAATATAAATAACCCCAAAGTCCAAGATCATGCCACGTGGTCTAAACAAGTAAGTACATTTGACTCTATAAATACATTCAACCACTTCATTTATTGGTACGTCATTTACTACTTTCACACCAGCATTTAATACTTCCATCCCGGCTCCACAAAGCGATCCTATAGATCTAGTCTTTTCTCAAATTCCCCAAACTTTCTATCTGAACTGTCCATTGGAGCGGACTCGATCCCCTATTCGAATTATCCGTGGATAAGACTCGATCTCCCATCCGAATCACCCTTGGACAACACAGATACATAGATCTGGCCAAGGAGGAAGATAAAGATGTCAAACAGGCAGATGTTTTGCCTATAGCTAGCAAAGCAACTTCAATAGTAAGGAAAAGACAAAACAAACAAAACTAGCTAGAGCCTAGATTATTACATGATCAGATTGCATGCAATAGAAATAAATACACTGTCCAAAAAATCAGAAAGAGGAAAAGAGGAGAGAGTGTAGCGTTATGGGGGGGGCGATTCCTTTGTATTCATTGCAATTTGGAGTGAGAGAAATAGAGAATATTATGTGTCTTTATGGGTCATCTGCTCCCATTAATGTCCCTCCACCCTCCCTCCCTCCTCTTTTTTCTAGGGTTTGTTTGCTACTCCTACCATTTTAAATGCACTCTCTTCTCTTCTTCTCCTTTAAAACTCCATCAAACTAACACCAATTTCTCACATTCCACACTTGTCTTAGTCTATTATCTCCCTAGCTACCTTCACACAATCCATCTTCTTCTTTATTTCTCAAAGAGTGAAGGAAAATTACACGAAAAATCCCGGTCCTAGGGTTTTTCGTCCCTTCGTCTTATTGCTCCTCGTTTGAGGGAAAATTGAACGTTGAAATAGTTCTATGATGTTGGCTCGGCTCACTCAGACGTAAATTAAAAGTTCATAAGCTCGACTCATGCCAAAAGGCGATAAACGTTAGAGTTAATTTGCGTTTCTGATTGAGCCGTGCCAATATCTTAGCGCTTTTTTCATGTGGTTTTTGCTATCTAAGGAGTGGAACAGCGACAATTTTCCAGTCCTAAGGTTTGATTATGTTTAGGAATTTCAAGTTGAATTAATAATTATAATTAGGTATAAGTATATATATATTTTCCCAACCCCTTACTCCAAGAATATATAGCTAGCTATTCCTCTAATTTTGGTATCTTTTCTTATGTGAATTTCAGCAGATCTTGATTGTTTGTATGGATTTTTAACTTCATGAGTATATACGTACGATTGATTCTTGTATATATACGTAGAATCTACGATGGGATTTCATTAACATACGCTGTTTAATCTTAAAAACTTGCTCCCAGTTTGCTGAATAACTAGATCTTGAAGTTTGGACTTGCTATGTTTTCGGACAAAAACGAGAACATAGTGACATTGATCTTTGTTTGAATGATGCAATTGATCGTTTTCAGATCTTGTGTTCGGAAAATTCTAACTCGGACCAGGTTTGGCCGAATCAAACCAATCACATAGCAAGTGTGATTGGTCACTTTTCTTGAACTGTAAACCAATCACATAGCAAGTGTATTGCACTTACCATATAATAATTGGTTTAGGTACGGCCGAACCAAGTCTGGACTAAAATTTCTCCTTGTGTTCACATTCTCCAACGGATTTATACTCATATTCTGATTAGTAAATCTGACAAGAGTAGTTTGTGTAAAAAAAAATTCAAGATTGGAAGATATTGTTGCAAATATGAATCATAGTGCCTCTTGACCTAAAGTTTGATCTGTAAATTTGAAGAAATCGACACATTAATTATAACAGTTATAAAATACAACTTAATTTTTCCATTTGATAATAATTTAAAATTGATTTTTGTATTAGTTTACCATATATATGATATACGTGTTCATTAATTGTGTTAGACTATCATTTTCGACATTATTGTCAATCAACGTCCATGTAATTCATTAATTTCCCTTGCTACTTAGGTACTTTTTCTTTTTTTCTTCGATATCGATGTCCCATATATGAAATTATTCAAGAACTATATATATCATAATTTAATATAATTTCACAATTGAAAATAACTAGGATGAGTAATTGAACGTTTGTGCTATACATGTACTGAAGTTTGTTTAATTGGAATGGAGTTGAATTTTAAGGAAAAAATTAGAAGGCGAAAATATGTGTAGGGTTTCTTTTATATACACGTACTGCATTTAGGAGATCTTAGACCAGCCAATTTTACGAGATCTCCACCGTTCATAATGTAGAGGCTAATAATGAATGATGGAGAGATGTCCAAGATCGATCGGTCGTGACAACTTAGAAATTGAGCATTAATCTAAAATGCGCCCAAATATATATTAATTCTCATATACACATGTATAGTAATCTTACCTTAACTTTTATTTTATTTTTTTCCTTTTTCACATGGGGTAAAAATATACCAAATGATAATACGGAAAGACGTTGCTTTTTGGATGTAAAGTTACCGGTTCACCCTCCATAGCCACATGTAAAAAAAGGGGGAGATCAGGGGGACGTATGTACCAAATCGTGATTTTGCACTCCAAACATAAACCCTAAATAATGAAAAGAACATATATATATATATATATGTATTGATGCATATATGTTACTGATAGTCCACTTTTATGAAAAATTCTTACCCAATTCAGGTTTGGACGAACCAAATCAATTAGGTACAAGTGTAATGCATTTGTCATGTCATTGGTCACTTTCGTTAAACTATACACCAGTCACGCGATAAGTGTATTGCACATATCATATAATTGGTTCAGCTCCGCAAGCTAAACCCGATCTGAGTTAGAATTTCCTTATTTTTACTTATGGGATAATTACACTCCCCTCCCGAAGTTTGGTGTAATTATACGTAGACTCCCGTGATTTGAGAAATTACACCTAGTACCCTTATTTTTATTTTCATCCAATAAATAGATCCTGTAATTGATAAAATTGAAAAAAATTGCTGACATAAGCAAAAAAGTTGAATGAAAATCCACTTTTGCCCTTGATTGATTTATTGTAGGTCAAATAAATATTTTTTTGACCAAAATATCCTTATACATTTCACACATTTATAACTATGAGTTTATACTTATATATAATTAAATTAAAATATAAGAGTAAACAGTGTAATATATTTAATAAATTGCTACTTTTACCATTAAAGTATTATTATATCATAATTATTAATTAATAAATAAATTAGATGGATAAAAATAAATTTAGCTCTTAACATATATATATACTATATATATATATTATGCAATTTAACTAAATAGTCTAGAAGACATATTATGATAACTCAATACCACACTGTGATAAAATAAATATAGTATTTACATCCCTTATGATATTTTAATAATAGCAAAAGATATTTCTTGTAGTTTTGTCTTTTTAGTCTAAGACGCCTGTTCATTTTAATTCATTTTTATATATATTGGGCAATTTTGTATTTTTAGTTTTTCAATTTTCATGTTTCTTTTTAATTTTTTTAATAAATTATTATGAGTACAAAGGTAAATTGATTACTTTTGTTAGAGAGTTAGGAATACTAAGTGTAATTTTTCAAATTACAGAAGATTTACGTGTAATTACACGAAAACTGAAGGTGGGGATGTAATTATCCTTTTTAGTTATTGAACTAGTGCTTTGTTTCCCATTTGAGGTTTTGAGGGTGGGAGGGAGGGAGTTGGTTGAGGGGAGTAAATGAGATGAGAGAGAAGTGGGATTGTTGCCTCTATCAATAAATACCAACACCAAACTTAGACTGCCATGCCGCAATAAATAACAAAGAATCTCTGCAAATATTGTTTGCCAAGTTCAACAGATGTGGCCCATGTGGGGGTCTGCTTTAAATTTGTTGCCGTCAGACAAAGATTCCAACATTGAATACGTCTACTATGCTCTTCAGTCTTCCCCCATTTACTACCGCTCCACCGCTCCTACATTTATTATTTTTGTGCCTCAACATACAAAATATAAATTCATTCTTCAATTTTTCAAAATATAAAAATAATATTGGGGTAATTTTAATGGGTTTCTTTTATTTGTAAATTGAACAAAACCAACAATCATTATTTTGAGAAAAGGAAAAAGAAGAAAGTGAAAAACAGACACGTCGACTCCACTGGGGATCGAACCCAGAATCTCTGGTTCCGTAGACCAGCGCCTTATCCATTGGGCCATGGAGTCCTTTTGATCTGTGACCTTTCCAAGAAACTTAATACATTTTGTTTTTCTATGTTTTATTAGATAACAAAAAGTTATATAATAGTGAATAAAAAGTTAATACTTATTATTACTTAATATTTTAACATTTAATATTATCTTTTCACAGTATTTCAAGTTTAATTGGTCAATAAAATAATGATCCAATATTTTTCATACTAATAAAGTAATACTATTCAAATATATAAAGAAGTAACTTTTTTAAGATTTACTATCCTAAATATAATTTAGTATTCAAATATATAATCTTTTTTCAATTGGAAGCAATGAATTTTATTAATTGAAGTAAATTAATTACAATCGTTAAAGATGAATGTTAATAGGTTGTTTTTTTTTTTTTTTTTTTTTTTGTTGAATGAGGGATCAAAGTTGGTTTTCCAATTCCCAAAACTTAAATCTATGACCTATCTTTTATACAAATAAGATACCATCGATCGTTGAGCCACTTGATCGTTCCTATGATCAATCTTAATATGTATTTAAAATAGAAGGTAAATTACAATCACTTTCCTTGAAATGTGGTATAATTAAAGTCATCCTCGTTGTTTGGAAACTTACAAATACCTCCCTTATGTTAACATTCTTTTAACAACAAGTTCATTCTGTTTGACTCCGTTACGGTTACATTTAATTTCTATGGTGAACTAGTTCAAATGTCCTTTAGGATTATAAATTATATTTTATATATTTTTTAAATTTTTTTGAAATATTTTATGGACTAATAGGTCCTATGAAAATTTACTTTACCCACCCTCATATTTATATTTTTTACATTTTTTTATATATTATTTTTTTTAAAATTCAGTAAGGTAAAGTAGTAATCTCCACTTTACGGTCTAAGGCTACATAAATCTTTTTATGACCAAAGTATCTTTATACATTTTCACATGATAATGCATGTGAAGAGGTATATCTTCACTCTTATAAGCGTAGTTTAGTTAGAAAAGATTTATTTGACCTATAATAAGTTAATCGAGGGTAAATAATAATTTTCATTCAATTTTTTGTTAATATTAACAAACTACATGAGGTCTATGTATAATTATATTAATTTTAAGAAAAAATAATATAAATATTTAAGAAGATGTTTATAATTTTATAAATAACGGAGAGTATTTATAATTATCCCAAAATTTAGATAAGATAATTGAATTTTTTCCCCAAAACAGATTAGTAGGAGTTATTAGGGTTTACATTTAGAAAGCATTAGAGGCTTATGATGTGAAGTCAAATCAAATGAAGGGCAGGGGTCTCCCTCATTTGCTGGAAAAGTTAAAAAATCTAACTCTATTAGTACGTTGAATTGAGACATTCTCACAAACAGCTTGTCGCCGTCTCGTCTCCGGTCTCCTCATAGGTTCAAACGAGGGAAAAATTACAACAACCTCATGTGGTATTAGTAATATTTTTTAAAAAATTATAAAAGATAAAATATTAATTATACTCCTTATGATATGAAAAAAAAAATTAGAAAATTTCATGAGGTCTGGATTGATGATACATGCGCGTTGACTGCGAAACTGAGTCTGAAAAGTTTTTTTTTTTTTTTTTTTTACAATTCTGCCTTTCTTTCCTTCATTTTAAAGATTGCACTACTACTCTCAACCCTAACCATTTTCCCCCTTTATTGCACAGCCTAATCTATAATTTTTTTTGTTCAAAATTAGTCATGTCCGCACAATCAAGTCGACAGGAAAAAAAATTTGAGGTTGCAAGAAAGTGCTCGATTTGAGTCACCATTTTGTGGATGCAATGCAAAAATAGAAATTAGAGTTGTGGAATTTGTGGTTTTTATTCTGTTAATGAAGTGAAATTTAAGGGTTATTGTAATTGTATTACAATTTTCCAAAATTTGCAGCTTATTTTTATTTTCAGACGATAACATAAGATTAAAATGCTGAAATGTAATGTTTTGGCAATTGAAATATCCAAAAATTCGAAATATTGTAAAAAAAACACTGAAAATGTGCAAAAAAGAAAACGTCTAATTTCATTGAGCACTTTGAAAGCCACAAACCCTTCCAAAACTCTGGAAATGTACATTCTAAGCCAAACCTACAACTTGAAAATATACATTCTAAGCCAAAACTACAAATATGGAGATATACATTCTAAGCCAAAACACTGAATATTTTAAACAACCAGCTCCATTTTAAAATAGCCAAAAATGTACGTGAAACAACATCCAAACATACTCAAATTGTTAACCGACAAAATGACAACACCAATTCCCACAGTTTCATACTCTCCATAACCTTTTCTTGGGCCTCTCCTTGATTTTTTTCAAAGCTTGTGAAATTGACGGCGTTTTATTTCTGTTTGTATTTTTAGGTTCTCTTGGTCTTACTACAACAGTGTCTTCCATCAAAGCAGCATTTTCGGGTCTTTGATAGCCAATTCTTGTTGTTAACAATAATAATAATAATAATAATAAAAAAATAAAAAAAAAATAAAAGAAGTAGAAGCCAAACTTCAACTTACCAACTAAACATTATATCAAATTCACAATCTTAAACAGGCGTTCAATTAGTTAATTTCCTATTTGGACAAGAAAAGATTCAATCTTTGAGCACAAATGGCCCACGCTCACATACGACAAAACTAGAACAAGAAATCAGAATGAACCTTTGATACGAATAAAACAGCATGCTCCAAGAAATAGACCATCTCTCCCATAATCTATGCATTCCCATGCTAAACACATCATTCAGACAAAACCCATGTTCAAAACCAGTTTGCTTAAATGACAACAAGAATCATAATCAATGAAGATATAGTAAAAGGGTGTGCAGTTACATTATCATAGACAGGAAAGCTCCCGCCGCTCAGCTGCGCCGTCATGGGTTGCGGCCTCTGATTCTGGTCGACTTTGATGTGTAGCCGGTCTTTACTAAAGTCCCAAGATTTTACATTTGAAATAGAAAAAAAAAAATCCAACAAACAAAAGCAATTTATGATTCGATTGTCATTTATGCTTTTTAACCGAAAGTTGTTAGGATACAACTCTCTTGTAAGTTTTTCATTTACACTGTCAATTTGTTCCATTGTATTTGTTTTGCGAATTTAGTTTTTAAAAATATTGTTAAAATCTGATTGTGTTTTTTAAACTATACTATGATTGCTCGAAAATATTTTCCAAAAAATCCGGGTCTAACACCGTACATAATAAGTTTGATTGATTTTCTAACATCTGATTGTCTGACAAATAAGTTTGATTGTCAAACAAATACGTGTAGAATATCAGTGCGTTATAGATTAGCAATATCTGAACCGCTTGATTGATATCAATTTTCATCCAAAATGCGACTAAGAATCTTGCACCGCACCGGATGCCAGTCCCATACACAGCAGCGAATCAAAAGCAATGAGGTCAACATGGTCCCACCCCCCTCGAGACTAGCACCTCTAACCACAAATTATTGTCTAGTACTGCGCTCACTGTAGTTTGATACGCCATTTAAAAATACATCGATATTTCTAAAGCAAACAACAAATTATTATTACATCCACTACAATACAACAATATTTTTAAATCAAACAAAACATTAATATATACATACTATTATAAAAATACTAAATACCCAAATATTTACATCCGTATTATATGATTTGGTGTTGAGGGTACGATTGCATACTATGTTATACAAGATTAAAACATTTCAACATATTGCGGAATGTAGTACGTACAATATTATTATACAATGAAGCAATTTATGATTTTTTGCTAATTATATTAAGTTAGAAACGGAAATAAAATCATGACGAATCTATCTTCATAAATTTAGGATTAAAATATAAATAATTCAACTAATAAATTATAAAGAAAATGGACCCAAATAATCTTTGATGACATGCATAAATTATGAGCATATTTTCAAGATTTTAATTAATTTTTTTTATTCAATCATAGACTCTTGAGAGGCAAAATCTTACAAAAGATCTTTTGACTTAGTTTAGTTTTCTAACGGGATAGCATGATAAGTATTGTTTACTTATTAATTAAACTAGCTAATAAGTGAAGTAGGAATGAATAACAATTTTTATTTTTTTTTTTTAAATTGGAAGCGATGAATTTTTATTAATTGAAATAAAGCAATTACAATCAGTCCTATCAATATTAATATTAGACAGAGACAAATACAATAATCATATCGACAATATCACAAAAATTAACATCTTGCTATTACAGCAACAAATAAACCTACTATACAGTATAAACAAATCATCCCACGCTGGACCACGCTGGAATTGAGATTCTATGATTATGGATTTATTTTTTTTGAATTAATGTGTAGGTTTTTGATTTTACAGATGCATATGTTTTTAATCTACTTTACTACTAACTTCATATAAACCTACTCTAATAACAATTGTGATTAATTATAGCTCATAAAAAATATTGATAATTAATATATCATCAATGATGTCTTAATTCAGTAGTTAAGGACGGAACTCATAAATAAGTTTGAGGATATGAGTTCGATTTTATGTGAAAATTTGTTTAACTTAATGTGAGTTTATTGCAATTTATTTTATAATTCTTAGTCGTATTGATATATTGATTGAGTTAATGCATTGTTCAATTTTCCAGTTTATTGAAACATTTATGTAACAGATAATTACAATTCTCATTCCCTGATGTTTGGTGTAATTATATATAAAACCCCCATGATTTGAAAAATTACATTTAGTACCCCTGAAATTTGCTTACATCTAACAAATAGGTCCACCAGTTAAGTCAAAATTCACCAAATTCATTGATATTAACAAAAAAAATTGCATGAAGATCAATTCTTACTTTCACTTGACTTATTATTATCTTATCTTCACCGGCCGTTATAAGGGTAGTTTAATCAGAAAAAATTGTTTGACTTGCAATAAATCAGTAATAAGCCAATCAATAGTAAATATCAATTTTCATTCAATTTTTTTTATGCTAATATCAACAAATTCGGTGAATTTTGACTAATGAAGAGACCTATTTGTTACACAAAAGCATAGTTCAGAGTACTAGATGTAAATTTCAAACCACAGGAGTCTACGTATAATTGTATCAAAACTCAGGAAAAGGAGTGTAATTATCCCATAATGTAATTATGTAATTATCACTTGATATAATTGAAATTTGATGATTTCTTAATCTAAAAAAAATGATGAAATAATCCAAATCCAAATTCTTATGCAATCCAAAGGTTTTAAGAATAGAGAAATCATTGTCAACAAAGGGCAAGTGAGGTAATTAAGCACCAGAATCCCCCCACCCAGCCCAATTGCATATTCTAAAATCGCATTTTAAAAAGAAAAGAAGACGGCGATGGATCAAGCTCAGTTGTAGTGGAAAATGAGAGAAGCCAACAACATTACTGGATAAACTCGAAGGGAAGGTCGCATCATCCAATTTCTCTACACCATCAAACATTAATTTAATCGGAAGATTCAATGTTTGAAATGGATATAATGGAAAAATATCAACTGTAGGGTAAACAGACAAGGAAGGGGTGATACAAGCAAAGGTGACAGCCTCGTTTGAATCCACGTCGACACTCATTACAATATTGGTGTCTTTTTCGTTTTTTTCTTTTTTTCTTTTTTTCTTTTTGTTTTGTTAATTTTTAGCTTGATTTCATGCAAAGTGTAAGTGCCCACAAGGAATATGCACGGAAATTTACATATACGATACATACATAGATTCTTGCATCACGCCCCACCAACTCTTCTTTTTCTTTCTTTTTTCTTTTGTCACTCTCGCCTTTGATTACATTTAGTGTGTGTGTGAATGATGGGAATCTGAATCAAACTGCATATTCCTTGAAATTTTCCGTCTTTATTTGGTGGGCTTGAAGTGAATAACTGTTTATTTTTATGGGAGATAGCGAGGGCTGCAGCAGCCGGCAATCTGAGTGGTCACCGCTTCAGAGCCGAAAAAGAAGGCAGAAAGTTGAAGTTTTTCATGAAGTGTTGCAGAGGTTGAAAGAATTGGATGTTGAGGAGGCTGCTGAACCGGGGTTTGAAGATGAGTTGTGGGCTCATTTTACCATGCTTCCTCTTCGGTAAATTTTGGTCCTTTTTCACTCTTTTTTGGAATTAATTATCTGGGACAATGTTTTTCTTCTTTGTCTTTTTGATTGATTTGAGTTGGTAAAAAAAGAAGGGTGTCGGTTGAGAATTTGGTAGTTGAAAGGCCAAGAATTGGAAGGGGGGGGGGGGGGGGGGCGGTGAAGGAAGTTAGTTTTCATGAGTAATTTTGCTCGGAGATGAATTCTACAGTTTCTTGGTGTGATCGTTAATTTGATTATGTAATAAAAGTATACTTTTACTGCCGTGAGTTTTGTGATATGTTTTGGTGGGATCAATGATAGCATGCTACTTAGAGGCTGCAAGTTAAGGAGGGAGACATCTTTCAGAAAGAAATAGAAATGGTTGAATGAATTCTTTAAGTTTCGTTTTACTAGGGATGAAATGTTACTCTTTTAAGTTTTATCACTTCATGTATCCTTATTTGATGAATTTCAGCACACCAAGAATGCAAGATTGTGTTAAAAACGATTGGAACGTCACTGGTTATCTGCTATTGTAGTTATGCTTTGGATGTTAATACTGAACGGGCAGAGGATGTCCTGACGCACAAGAAATTGTTGAACATGGCACGTGATCCTCTCACCAGACCAGCCGTTGACGTCCGCCTTGTGCAGGTATATCCTAGAATCGATGATCATGATTCGCTGGGACAACTTCTCTTGATTGGGCTGTGCTGACACTGATGAAGAAACAAAATTAGTAGAACAATTTTAAAATCTTGTTCTTTTTTGATATTATATCACGATAATGATTGAGTCCCCTAAATAGGAAATGTATTATTTGGCGTTTTCCAGCGACATTTATGCCGCGACAAACTCTTTGTGCATGTCTGGATAAGTTTCTTTTGATGCATGCTATACATCAGTCTTAAATAGTTTGCTCTTAATTAATTAATTTTTTAGTTGCCGTTTTCTGGGGCCCTGCAGCTTCAAGTTGACAATGGAGTGTTCATAGTTTCTCTCTCATGCAGGTTCGTGTCACCTCTGATGGAAATTTTGACAATTCTGATCGTTCAAGCTTCAGAGGAGGGAATGCTCTCCATCAAGACACGTATGAGGGGCTTAATTACATTAAATATGTATTCGAATGTCAATTTTTCTGTGAGAAAATAAATATGAGCTTATCTTAGTGAACTTTTATTTTAGCCTCCTTACTTGTTTTGATTTCCAGCCTTCACCCACCACCTGCATTTGGCCTGTCGTCGAATTTTGAACTTGTCTTTGAAGGAAATAAATCTGATGCTCAAGATGGGAATAGCTCTCTCAGTAGGAAATCACACTTTTTGGGGTAATATTCTGAAAGGTTTGAGCTAGTTTGAGCTTTCTTTTGTTTGTTGTTAGTCTGTTAATTTGGGGCTTTCTCTAAGTAGAATGAGTATAGGGTGGATTATCAGTTCATCTGTTTGTCGCTTCTGAAATTTTCAGGCCACTGCATGAAATAACAATTTCAACAAAAGACAAGCCCAAGCTCCTTAGTGGGGTAATGCCTCTTTATTGTGAAGTTGTTAATATGTTAAATGCTTCTTCAATCTCTGTTTCCAGTATGTAATTCTCCAGCATGAAAAAGTGAGCTGATGACATAATCTTGTCTATCGATTTGCTCATAAATGCATACTTAGTTCCAGTGAACTCATTGACCGATTTACTTATTGACAGGTCTATCTTAATATTACGTATAACTGGCCAAATTATCGTCCTTTGTGGAACTTTCATGCAATGGTGGTTTATGCGATGAAGATAAACCATATTTCGACTCTCGTTTCTTCCTTATCACTGGAAAAAACCATTTGGCACTAGTGTTTTATGCATTGAATTCATAACATCTTGTCGCTAGCTCTTCTGTTCTTTACTCTTCTTTTCTGTGTTAGAGCTTTAGTATGTCGGAAGATGGTGGAGCTATCCAAATCAGTTCTTTTTCATGCCATATGAGCTATAAATGGTTTCTCTTATAATAAGTGAGGTCCTTCTATTGAATTTCAGTTGACGCTCCTGATGTCTGAGATTGGGTTGAACATTCAAGAAGCTCATGCTTTTTGCACAATTGATGGTTATTCGTTGGATGTCTTCGTCGTCGATAGTTGGGAAAAGGTAGGCTCTGTTTTCTTTTAATAGGAAATCTGCATTATGTCAATCTCTCATGATGAAACGCACACGTTTAGCCAAAGAGTCCTCCACCATACATGAAATTGCAATTTATTAAGGTAGCGCATGTAACACAGATGATCGGGTCTTTCTACTTTTCATCTACCTCATTGGGTTGCCAGTTTCTTATTGGCTTATTTTTTGTCTTCAGAACCATATTGTATATCATAATTCTCGAGTTTTCAACCCATAAGCATGTATTGTTACAGTCTCGTGAATTTATTTTACTCCTCCAGTTTGTTATAAATGGTTGATTTGCCTTCTTATTGCAAATTCTTAGGGAATCGACCATCTCAGAGATACGCTGGTAAAGGAAATCTCGAACATTGAGGTACAAGAAGACATAAACTGATAAACATGTTTAGAGATCACAGTCTCAAGTTTGTTTGAACCTTGTATTCTGAAATTTGCTGCAGAAGCAGTCAGTTATTAAGCAAGAGCAGGTATCTCCCGTTGGAGGGCAACAACTGAGTGGTTTTAGATTGCCACCAAACCATGTGGAAATTCCGTTTGACGGAAATGATGTGTGGGAAATTGATGCCAATTTGCTGACCTTTCAATACAAGATTGCTGCAGGGTCAAATGGAGACTTGTGAGCTTTGTTCACTCTAGTTCTGCCCTTGTTTTTCTTCTCGCTCTAGTTAATTAATGATTTTTACTATCAGTTAATCAAGTCGAACATACTCTTTGTACAAATAAACACAGGTACAGAGGTTTGTTTCGCAGTCAAGATGTGGCCATCAAAATTTTCAAGACTGAGTGCCTTAACGGAGACCTGCAGCGGGAGTTTGCCCAAGAAGTCTACATCTTGAGGTTAAAATTCTAACTCGTGCTTGCTCGTGTTTTTCTTCATTGAACTTGTATAAGTCAAATTTAGAGTTGATCATCAAACTTGCCGCTATTCAGGAAAGTTCGGCACAAAAATGTTGTACAATTTATTGGTGCATGTACAAGACCACCTCTCTTATGCATCGTTACTGGTAATGTGGTTTAGTTTTCTAATGCATTTTGTTCCAATAACCATGTCGTCCCTCTGTGGTTTATGGAGCTTGCATTTGTTCGTTATTTTAACATGTATTCTCTTTTCAGAATTCATGTCCGGTGGAAGTGTGTATGATTTCCTGCATAAACAGAAGGGCTTTTTCAAGCTTCCGGCGATATTGAAGGTTGCTATTGATGTTTCTAAGGGCATGAGCTACTTGCATCAGAATAATATAATTCACAGGGACCTCAAGGCTGCCAACCTTTTGATGGATGAGAATGAAGTAAGAAATGATGAGATTCCTAAACTGATTTATTTGTACTTACACGTACAAATGCCTAGGACCAAACATGCGATGGCATTATTATCTAGTGTTATAACAATTAATGTTTTAAAAGCTTCGGCTGTTAGGGATTTACTTCTCTTTTTTATGAAAGGATAGCTTGTATTCAGTTCCCTTCGCATCAAGTCCTAAGAAATTATCCCATTCAGGTGGTTAAAATTGCTGATTTTGGTGTTGCTCGAGTGCAACTTCAGTCAGGAGTTATGACAGCAGAAACCGGAACGTATCGCTGGATGGCTCCAGAGGTGTGTTTATCTTTTCATCTTATACTACATATGACCAACATAACATATGAAACTCATTCGCCTGTCATGTTGATTCGAGCCTGTACTTCTCACGATTTTTTTTTTCTGAACCATGCATTCTTGGAGACGGTTACCAGAACTTCTCTAACTTGGGCATATTCATATGATCGAAGGTTATTGAGCACAAACCGTACAACCATAAAGCTGATGTATTTAGCTTTGGGATTGTGCTATGGGAGCTTCTGACTGGCAAGGTTGTATTATGTAGTAACGTATCTGCATTACTTCTAACTTTCACCATTCTTTACGAATCCCTTCTTTTTAGATTAAGCTGATTCTTTATCTCGTTTTCTAGACATATTTCACGAAAACGAACAATTTGTTTATTCCATGTACATTATGATTTTCTATAAGTTTTCACTCGAACTTCGACAGGCCAAATACTCACTTCATTTTTTTCCAATTACCAGCTTCCATATGTCAACTTGACACCGTTGCAGGCAGCAGTCGGCGTTGTCCAGAAGGTACATATCCATTTAAAGATGGGATTCTTCAGTACTTATTTGTTCTAATATCTTGAATCTCAATTCGATTTCTTTCTTTCTTCTCTCGCTGCCCTTTTTTTCTGTTTTTTTTGAGAGGGTGGGCTGGAGCGGTCTCTTGGCGATTAGTTGTCTTGCATGCCTAATCAAGTTACATATTACTCGAAATTTGGAATTTGCAGAGGAAGAATCCTGGACGTCATATGTTTAAGAATGCATCTAAACGCTGCAGAATTATGTAGTCATCGTATCTAACAAGTAACAAAAATACGGAAGGCCAACGAAACTACCTTTTTTTTGTTTTCAAATGTCCGTTTGGTAGAGGAATTCAGTGATAATTGCCGGTTTCTCTTCAATATGAACTACAGGGTTTACGACCAGCAATACCGAGAAACGCTCATCCGTTGCTAGTGGAACTGCTCGAAAGGTGTTGGCAGCAAGATCCATCGTTAAGGCCTGAATTTTCTGAAATTCTAGACATCCTGCAATACATGGCCAACAAGGTACGTCCCATTCATTTTTCCCATCTAAACGTCGCTTTTTTGTTTGAATTTATTCTCTCAAACAGATGTTCGAAGAAGAGAGGGTTACCAAACGGCCAAATCTTGGAGACCCGTGTCAGCTCGCGGACGAATGGCTGCTGAAGAGGCAAGAAAACGAAAACGCTGCGTGATCTGTTTCTCTGTGCATGATTCCATCCCGCCGGCTACGTAGTCTTGCTTGGACGAAACGAAAGGAGGTCGGAGTTCACTCCAGAGGTAAGCTTTTGACAGAGTTCAGTTCAAAACCTGTTTGTTTAAGGACAGACAAGATTGTACAGTTTCTCTAGGCTCTGTTGGACAGTCAGGATGAAGGATCAATCTGTTTTTGTCTGATAAAAATAAATTGGTATAGTTATAACTGAGATGTGAATGGACGTGTATATATATGTATATGATTATTATTCTCCTATAGATTATGAAGCAGCTCATTGATCTATGATGTAATAAGAAATAGAGTGGCCCAAGAAAGCTTGTGATTTCTTTAGCACGCAATGTGACATTATTGAGCCTATTTTCGTACTGGATTTTCTATTTCAAATTCTGTTGCATATATTTTATTTTATTCAATGGATATGCCGCGTACAAGATCTTTTCTCATTAGATAAAATATAGGATTAATTATATTAAGACTCCCTCTGAGAATGTAAAATTATATTTTTTCCTAAAATTTTTTTTTTGAAATTACACTTGCACCTCATTGGGATCTTTCCATTTATAATTGTATCACTTTTGTTAGAATTTGGATGGAAAGTACCGATGTAAACAAAAAACTTATATAAATTTTCTGTTTTATTCATCATTTTACATTTTTTATAATTTATTATAAAGATGTCCTATTAAGTTTATACTTAGAAGGAGTAAATATAATGTACATGAAGTCTAAAAGGGTTTAACTGTAATAAAATATTATTCTTGAATTATTGCCGTTGAATAAAAAATATTTGTTGATGAATGAAAAAATTAGCCATATAGTCAATAATTTATACAAAATGCTGAATGAGGCGTAAAATTTGAAATTTATGTATTTTTTTTTTTTTTTTTGTTAAGGTCATTATCTTTCGATCAAGTCCCAATAGAGGGATACTGTTGTAAATGGGGAATCTTCGGAAGGGGTGCAAATGCAATTCCCAATTTTTTTCCGGAGAAACTACAATTTTACATTTTTAGAGAAGGTTTAAGTGTAATTAATCCTAAAATGGCCCGAAATCGCATTTTTAGGTGCAAGACTGAGACAAACCAACTTAAAAGGTCTAGCCTAGGGTCGGCCCACTACCGTTCATAACCAGTCATGACATGGGCTCCAATTGGGTCCATGTTGAACCTAGGCCCAGTCCATGGACCGACCTGGTTGAGCTCAGTCAGGGGTAGATATGTTTGTTTGATTTTTAGTATGCAATTGAGGTGTTTTTTGGAACAATTACTTAAATTTATGATTATCTTATAAAATAATTAAATAACAACTTAAATCACACCAAAAATAATTACTAGAAAAAAATTGTTATGACTATATACTAAACTTAAATAATACCCTTACCAACAAACTTGTAATAATAAACATAGATAATAACAAATTCAAAAAGCTTTGAAAAATATAAACAAAAAAGAAACGAATTAATGTACTAAAAATTTAGAGTAGAACAATAAAAAAAAATTGAGTCTCAAAGTATAAAAAAAAACTACTAAAATAATCAATTCATTTTGGGCTAGCTAGCCCAGCCTGGCCTGTATCCTGACACAAGGAGTTATCTACTCATATAATAAGAAAGTACATTTCTATCTCACAAACATCAATTGTGATACCATTACACCAATTTTTGTTTTGTCTTAATAATACTTTTAAATTGTTTTTTTTTTTAGATGATGTATTAATATATATCTATATATATTATTCTTATTACAATATATTTTAATGTATAAAATTATTTATCATAATACACATAAAACTAACGTGTTATAATGGTTTAGTACTAAATAAAATAAAAGATGCAATATGATATTAAATAAAAAATTGGTAACATGCTTTTTGGGTTGGTTGAGATAAGTAGCATGTCCAGGTTAAGTGCAATCTGGAACCGTCCAGGTGCTTAAAAGCAAAAAATGTTAGAAAGAATCCCCTGTGTCCGAACCAGCCTAGCCCCGCAGAATACCTACGTATTATCAAAAAATATATACATATCCAATACAGATAAATAAACTCATCAACTTAGGCCATAAATTGTAGAAACCATACAAATAATTAAAATAATGCGTGGTTCAGATCATCAGTAATAATATAGTAAAATAAATCAAACATGTTGGCAGTACGAACTGAACGAGAATTAGATTAGTGTAATGAATAACTCGATTCGTACTGCATTAATTAAGCGAAATAAAACAAATTTGAGATGATTTTATTGCATGTTCGCTACAATAATTTAGACTAATTATGGAGATTTATTGAATTATTATGTTATTCGAATATCTTTAGATAAATTAATTGAATTCATTATTAGATTTTCCCAGATCCGGAAATTATGTCACACATTTTGATTCAAAATGGATTTTTACACCTAGATCTAGAATAAATAGAAGTTTTAAATATGTCTACAATTATATTATTGGAAATTAAAGCAGAGATTTTTTTATAATATACGATTTATTACATCATTCGATACATTTAAATTTTAAAATTGATTCACATTAATAATTAACGAATGTATTCAAACGAAATAAAGAAATAACAAACTACAATTAAAATAGACGTACACTTATATTCATGAGATTCAAACTTACAGCCTTTTTATGATTAAACTTCAACCTACCAATCAAATAGGGCCTTAAAAGAAAAAAATTAATTGGCCATATTGCTGACTAATTAGTGCTTTATTTTTTTTTTTTAAAGAACTAATCTTAAAAACAAAATCATATTTTGAAACGACTCAAAATTCAATAAAACTATAAATTTGAATAATAGTAATGATGGGGATAATTACATGCCCTTTTTTTTAAAGATTGGTAAAATTACACGTAAATCCCATATAGTTTTAGAAAATTATATTTAGTACCATTAAAGTTTGTTTTTATCTAAAAAATAGGTTATTCTGTTTGACAAAACTTACCGAATTTGTTGATATTGACAAAAAAAATTGAATAAAAATCAATATTTGTCGTTGATTGACTTATTAATGACTTATTGACGGTCAAACAAATCTTTTATGACTAAACTACCCTTATAACAATAAATATATACCTCCTTACATGCATTAATCAGTGAAATATACAACGGTAGTTTGGTCATAAAAAATTTTGTTTGATCTCAATAAGTCAGTAATAAGTTAATTGATGGTAAATATCACATTCACTTCAAATTCTTTGCTAATATTAAGAGATTGGGTAAATTTTAACTAACAGATGGACTTATTCGTTAGATTTAAGTAAATCTTAAAGATACTAGATACAATTCTTCTCAAACTACATAATATTTACGTATAATTACATCAAATCTTATAAAAAAAAAAAAAAGTGTAATTCTCCCATAATACTAATATCATAATTGAGAAATTATAATCAGTAAATATCACCAGTAGGACACCTAAATCGCGACAAAGGTAGTTAAAAAATATTAAGTGGAGTATAAACAAACAAGTACAAAATCAAGTGAGCTGTCCCAAATTTGCGTCAGGGCCGCCGTGCTTGACGGTGGTTTCCTTTCGGAGTGCCGCCGTAATCCGCCGCGCCGTCCGCCAATAGTAATCGAAGTCAAACCACAAAACACAGCTGGGACTTCTGTCTGAATTAAAAAAACGCGGAAGCGCGGAAACGCCGGTCCACCGAAAGAGTAAAGGAACGACACGTAGACCCCAGAGTCGTTTTTAATTCGGTACGGTGCGTTTTGAGCATATCACAACATCGTCTGATGTGACGTGGGGTATATTAGTCTCCATCTCACTAACTTCCATTGATATTAATTAAAATGGAGTTTGAGATGACAACTCGAGGCTTGCGGTCCATGATTTATTTAATTTATTAACAATCAATTCATCGATTTGATTTTCTTGTTTCTTTAAGATTGGTCCAATGAGCTGAATACACACGACTCCTGACCCTCAACAACTCAAAGAAATAGTGGTGTGATTCCAGTCGTCTACAAGATTTTTGTACGAGAAATCTTGTATTCAAATTTTAAATACGTAAATGAAAATTTTGTTGAGTATATAAATTTATTTGAAATAGACTAATCATATAACATTTAACAAGTTTAATACAATTTATTGTTCTCTAAGAACCCTTCTCTTTTAAAAACGAAAAAACCCAAGTCATTTAGGGACTTTTTACTCTTTTTTTTTTTTTCTCCACAAGCTGTTTCTTTATTTGTATAGAGCTTATTTTAGACGTTTTGAATTTCATAAAGAAGTAAAATTGTACTGAACGAACAAATTAAACCCCTCGTCTAATTTTTTTTTTAAAAAAAATCACATAAATACTTGAATTTACAGTATATGAATAATTGACAATATTTCGTTACAATAAAATCAACGAGTAAAACCACAAATAGTTGTAACTTTACAAAACTCCAATCATATTACTCATACTTTGAATCCTTATAAATTACAAAATCTCAATTAAGGGTTTAATCATGCTACATTTCCATAAAAGCAAAAAACAAAAAGAAAGAAGATTTTATACCTCTCAAATGTGTATTTACAATTAAGGCAGTAAGTGTCGAAAAAAAGTATAAATCGTGTTTAATGAATGCACCCACAATTTTACTTATGGTATGTATCCTTCTAACAATTCAGCAAAATATTACAAAACCTAGGTATCCTATAATTAAGGAAACAAGAAATCGCCACGCAACAACTCGCCCCCAAGATCCAAATCATATTGCTAACGAGATATTACTCAATTGATAAATTTGATACTTCATAACAAAAAAATATAAATTCAAATTTCACGAATATCTATTTTTATAATAATTTATTGTTTCTTATCTGATTTGAATAGGATTTAGTGCAATTTACCATCCTTTGATATTGCAAATGAACAAATTATTTCCATATGAAAAAAAAATTTAACAATCTACCTCTCCATGTTTTTAAAAATAGAGCAATTTATCTCTTTAGACAGAGAGATAAATTACTTCATTTTAAAAAATATAATGAGATAAATTAATTTATTTTAAAAAATATAAAAAATTAGATTAATATTTTATTTTTTATAAAAAAATAATTTGCGAATTTCTAACACGACAGGGTGGCTTGCATTTTCCCCGATTTGAATATGAACAACGTATTATAACAAAAGAAATTCAAATCTTATTATTACAAGTGATGGTAAAAAATCCCATGAACGCGTAGTCTGCCCGGAATTTTACAGCGTCGCGCCATCTGTAAGGCTGGGACTGCGAGTTCCATCATTTCAAGAAACTCTTCTTTACCTCCACCTTTGGTTGTCTGTCAGTGGTAACAGCTCATCGCCCTCTCGCCATTATTATATTTTCGCGAACGAATTAATTAAAGAATTCGCTTTTGAACCATCGCGAGTCTTGATAATTACCAGCCCTTTTTATAAGAATTGGAGTTGTTCACTTCCTCACATGGAAACTCTCCGTAAATCCTTCAAATCTTCACCACCTAAGCAAGAAGAGGAGCGCCAGATTCTATTGACAGAAAAGCCACCCTCTTCCGCCGCCGCTGCCGCTGCTGCTGCGACCATGGCGTCGTCTTCCTCCGCCACCTCGTCGCCTGCTAAAGAGGCTGTGACCAGAATCAACGGCCGGGATTCACCAAATACGAATGTTGGGGGCAGTAATAACAATGAGGGCGGGGCTAACAGAATGTGGAGGGACTCGAGCTACGATTTCTCTAACGACGCAGTAATGAGAGCCGCCGCTAGCTCCAAGGACTTCGATTTCGTGACGGAATCTCCGATGTCCCATCAATCTCCGTTGTCTAGAATACCGGAGAGCCCGAGTACTTACAACTACGGGCAACTGACGCCGAGGGACGTCCGTGTTTCGTTTCACGAGAATGTCGAGCCGGCTGCCAGTCGCCGGTCCGGTGAACCGGAGGAGGTGGTTGTTTGCAGCTCGAATAATTCGTTCCGGCGGAAATCTAGTTTGATGAGAACTAAAACGAAGTCGAGGTTACTCGACCCGCCGGAGGAAAATATTCACAAATCTCAGACTCAGAGAACGGTTAAATCACAGGTTTTAGGAAAAGGGACGAGCGAAATCGACGAGGATGACCCGTTTCTCGAAGAGGATTTGCCGGAGGATTACAAGAAAATGAAGTTTAGCATTCCTTCGATTCTACAGTTGCTGAGCTTAATTTTAATCGTTGCCGCTTTAGTTTGTAGTTTAACTATTAATGAGTTTAGGAAGAGAACTGTGTTTCAATTGGAACTCTGGAAATGGGAACTGATGGTTTTGGTTTTGATTTCTGGAAGATTGGTTTCTGGATGGGGGGTTAGGATTGTGGTGTTCTTCATTGAGAGGAATTTTCTTCTGCGGAAACGGGTTCTGTACTTCGTGTACGGCCTGAGGAACGCCGTTCAGAATTGCGTCTGGTTGGCGCTGGTTTTGATTGCTTGGCAGTGCATTTTCGACAAGAAGGTCGAGAGGGTGACGAATGGGAAGATTTTGCCGTATGTGACTAAGATTTGGGTGTGTCTCTTGGTGGGAACGTTGATTTGGCTATTGAAAACGTTGCTTGTTAAGGTCTTGGCGTCGTCGTTCCACGTGAGTACGTTTTTCGATCGGATTCAGGAGTCTTTGTTCAATCAATATGTGATTGAGACGCTTTCCGGGCCACCCTTGGTTGAGATTCGTCGGGAGCAGGAGGAGGAGGAGAGGGTGATGGTTGAGGTTGAGAAGCTTCAGAAGGCCGGGGCGACTATTCCGGCTGATCTCAAGGCCAGTATGTTTGCAAGGAGTGGAAGAATTATGGCTACTCCAAGGAAGAGTACGGTGTCAACGGGTGGTAAAAGTCCCATGTTCTCTAAAGTGATGTCGAAGAAGGAAGAGGAGAATGGTATTACTATTGATCATCTGCATAGGCTGAATCAGAAGAATATATCAGCTTGGAATATGAAGAGGTTGATGAACATTGTTAGGAAAGGGGTGCTCTCGACTCTAGACGAGAAGATACAGGGCTCGGCTGGTGAAGACGAGGCGATGGTGCAGATTACAAGTGAAAACCAGGCTAAAGCTGCTGCCAAGAAGATATTCAACAATGTGGCCAAGCCAGGATCTAAGTGAGTTCCTCTCCTATTAATTTCGCTTGTGCATTTCGTTTCAGCTGATTGTGTTATAAGTGCTATTTGAATATGGCGCAGCCTGAAGAAGCCCACACCAGTGTAGGAGATCATTTGTTAGAACTGAAATTAGAGCAATTATGTGAATGTACTCATGCGATGGCTTGCTTCCTATGATCAGATATATTTACCAAGGGGATTTAATGCGTTTTATGCGGGAGGACGAGGTTTTAAAGACTATGCGTCTCTTTGAAGATGGAAGCGAGCAAAAAGGCATCAGCAAGCGAGCTCTTAAAAATTGGGTGGTCAGTGAACTTATCTCATCTTTTTCCCTGTTTTGTTGGTCGACCTCTTGAATGCGAGCTTTATTGTTTCTTCTTACGTAGAAATACATTCTAGTACTGTCTTACTTTAGGACAAAGACTTCCTATAGTTTTCATTAGATGTGCCTCAATAACTCAATTATGTTTAGATTTAAAAACGTGTCTGGTTGATTTACGGATTATCATCATGAACCCAAGTTTATCATGAAGTATATTTGGTGAAATGCATGTCGTAATCTAGTTAACAGATAAGTTCAGTATCAACCAAGTATACTCTTTGTCGATCCAACTCTTAGACGGAAAATGTTGCATTGCAATTTCGAGTTTAAGCTTCTCTTGTACATATGTGCTTCTTTAGTACGAATTATTTTATGACAAAAGACATTGAACGTAGTTTGAATCTCTTCAGGTCAATGCATTTAGAGAACGGAGAGCGCTTGCTTTGTCTCTAAACGACACAAAAACTGCCGTTAACAAACTGCACCAGATGCTGAATGCATTGGTGGGAGTTCTCATTATTGTCATCTGGCTTCTTATACTGAAAGTTGCAACTACACACTTCTTTATTTTCCTAAGCTCCCAGCTTCTTCTAGTGGTCTTCATGTTTGGAAACACATGCAAGACAACATTTGAGGCGATCATCTTTTTATTTGTGATGCACCCGTTTGATGTGGGTGATCGTGTCGAAGTTGATGGAGTCCAAGTAAGTTTCTTGCATGCGAAAAGTCGTCTCATCTATTAGGATTTGCATCTATAATACTCATTTTAATCGTTTTAATTTCAGATGGTGGTTGAAGAAATGAATATACTGACAACAGTTTTTCTGAAGTTCGACAACCACAAGATATACTACCCAAACAGCGTCCTATCCACAAAGCCGATTCACAATTATTACCGTAGCCCAGATATGGGAGACGCAATTGAATTCTGTGTCCATATTTCAACGCCCTTCGAGAAGATTGCTACAATGAAGGAGAGGATCACAAAGTATGCATTCTTATCCTCTTCCCCATATACTTGTTTAGCAATTTGTATCTTTTACCGCAAGAAGCAAATGGCCACCTGCATCTGCATCTTCACATGACAATACTTAAAAACATCGTTTCTCTTTAGGATCAACTCGTGTGATTTTGCATGTTTCTTTACATCACAAACTCGTCCTCAACGTTATGTTGTGGTTGGCGCATTTGCAGGTATGTCGACAACCGGAGCGACCACTGGTACCCCGCACCAGCAATAGTCATGAGAGACGTAGAGGACATGAACAGGTTGAAGTTTTCAGTCTGGCTCTCGCACAGGATGAATCATCAAGACATGGGTGAGAGATGGGCGAGGAGAGCGCTTCTGGTTGAGGAGATGGTTAAAATTTTCAGGGAGCTCGATATCGAATATCGCCTGCTGCCGCTCGACGTTAACGTACGCAATATGCCGCCTATTAGTTCAAGTAGGCTGCCATCTAACTGGACTGCTTGTGCTGCTTGAATTACTTGAACTACATGGAGGATAGGATGCTATACTTGAATAAAGCAGTGATTTTGTGATACAGAGATGACATGTTAGATGTCTACTTAGCCAAATTGTTTGTATTGTATTGTATAGTTTCTTCCTTGCATGAACTATGTTTATATTTGCATATTTGTCTTAAGTTCATTGGCTTTCTTAATACTCAATCAAGAAATGCAAAAATAGATAAGGTAAATGATTAAGATCAAGAAATGGGAAAATATGTACACTAGAAATGCATAAAATAAATCTATTTTCATATTTTAAAAAGGGTTAACTAAACCTTCTTTAAAAATATAAAATTACACTTCCTCAAAAAATTCTGATCTTGGCAAAAAGTTACATAAATAAACATTAAAATCAAGGGAAGTAGTAGTTGTTGCGTGGACCCGGTTTAGCCTCGTTAAAGCAATGGATAAAGTGCGGACAGATGTGTGTCCAAATTCTCAATGGTCGACAGTTGAACACGGTGGCAGAAGCTCAAGAACGTAACGAACAAGAAATAGCTTAAGAAACAGAAGACACTCAGACAACATTAACCCCACCAAACTATCAAGCTCTTCCAATGGCTGCCGCCGTGAAGGTGTACGGCCCTGCATTCTCCACCGCCGTGTCACGGGTGCTCGCCTGCCTCCTTGAGAAAGATGTTGCATTTCAACTCCTTCCCGTCAACATGGCCAAAGCCGAACACAAGAAGCCTGATTATCTCAAGATTCAGGTAATTTTTCATTTATATGCTCCGGCTCTTTGTTTTCTTAACTTTTGAACAGGAGATCTGTAAAGGTTCTTTCTTTGTCGTTCAAGCTACTAGTTTTGGACGATACATTGTTGTTGTTTTCTTGACGGTGATTGTGTTTTTTGAGGCAGCCATTTGGACAAGTACCAGCGTTTCAAGATGACAGCATTACTCTCTTTGGTAATCTTTCCAACTTCTGCATTTGAATTTTCTTTTTCTTACATAGTTAAATTACCATCTTTTGTTGAAACAGTCAATTGTTAGTGTACTTTTTGGGGTTAGACCTCTGCAGTAGAAATTGTTAGGTTCATTGGAATTTGTACTGTGGTGAACTGGTGATTCAACTTCTGATCTTAAGCCTTCAATTTCTAACCACCAAACGCTGCAGTAGGTTTCAACTTTCAAGTATTCTGCTTGTTATTTACTGTACTGCTGACTTAATTTAAAGAATAATTACATTTACACTCCCAAACTTATGGTATCTTTAAACAAACCACTCGTCTTTTGGATAACATGCTAGAATGAATGTCGAAAATGATCTTGTTTTCTCCTATGTATGGTTCTTGAGATGGGGTTTTCACTTTGCTGTCCCTTATGTCTTAAAACCCAGAATCCAGAGCCATATCCAGATACATCTGTGACAAATATGCAAACCAAGGAAACAAAGGACTGTTTGGAACGAACCCTTTGGAGAAAGCATCGATCGATCAATGGTTAGAGGCCGAAGGACAAAGCTTCAATCCACCGAGCTCGGTTCTTGTGTTTCAACTAGCTTTTGCACCGAGAATGAAGCTAAAGCAGGACGAGAACTTGATCAAGCAGAACGAGGCGAAGCTTGCCAAAGTGCTCGATGTGTATGAGAAGAGGCTGGGAGAGAGTAGGTACTTGGCCGGTGATGAGTTCACGTTGGCCGATCTTTCTCACCTGCCCAACGGGCAGTACTTGGTGAGTGCAACCGACAGAGGAGAGCTGTTCCTGTCGAGGAAGAATGTGGAGAGATGGTGGGGTGAGATTTCAAGCCGAGAGTCGTGGAAGAAGGTTGTTGAGATGCAGAAGTCACCCCCTCCAAGGGCTTGAGAGTTCTTGTTTGTTCTTTCTTGATGTTGTTGTAGCTTGTTTTGTTAGCTGGAGTGCTGAATGTTTGTGTTTGAATTGAGGTGTTGTGTCTTTTTTGAAGATTCAAAGGTTTGTGAGAAGTTACATTAGACAATGAGTGATTCCTTATGCTACATTTGGATTGATGAATTTAAATTTAAGAAATAAACTGAAGAAAAGATTTCAAATCGCTTGTTCGAAAAGAACTTCAAATTCATCAAAATTTAATAGAATTTGGTTCAAGATTGAGATGAAAGGATTTGAGATCCTTTAAATTTAGGGTAAATTACATCTATTTTCTCTAAGGTTTGGTATAATTACAAATACTCCCTCGTTGTTTGAAAAAATACAAATACCCCCCTGAGGTTTGTAATTTTCAACCAAAAACCTAAATTGACCATTTTGCCATTGATTTTTTAGTTAAATTGCAGAAAAATCAGCCGAGGCAGATTGCATTATTACCTCCTCTGTGTAAAAAACTTCAAGAACCTCTTTCTGTGCATTGTAGTCCAAAAAAATTCAAAAAATTTTAAAAATTAAATAAAATGCATAAGGGCATTTTAGTCAGTTCACCCATAAAAATGGATGAAAATGGGTTATTTGTTAGACGGCTACAAACCTCAGGGGGTATTTATAATTTTTCAAACAACGAGAGAGTATTTGTAATTATGCCAAATCTCAGGAGAGGTAGATGTAATTTACCCTTAAATTTAATAAGCCATACAACATCATGGAAATTTGACCACACAGCCAGGCTGGCTTGTTTTCATCTTTATTTCTAATTTGGAATAATTACGTTTACACTCCTTATATATAATATGTTTATACAAATTATTCTTATCTTTTGCATAATTATAAAAACCATCCTTGCAATCAAGAAGTAGGGGTAGTTTGTACGATGATGTTGATGTTTTTTTGAAGGTGTGTGTGTAATTTTTCAAAAGGCATGATTGGTTTGTGTAAAAATGATGTTAATTTTTTTTTGTGGGTGTACGTATAATTATCCAAAAAGTAGGGATGATTGGGTAACAAATTATAGTTCAAGGGGTATAAATAATATAATTATCCCTTTTTCATATTTATCTAATTCAAAGTGTGAAAAGATATTTGTTTTATTATGTTTTTAACTAAAACTAAATTCATCATCTTGTCACTTAAATCGTTACTCTTTCTATATATATATATACACTAGTGTAAAACCCGTGCATAGCACGGTTATATATTTTTTCTTTTTTTTTTTAAATAGAATAAGTTTTTGTAATACATTTCACTATAAATGAATTTTTTGCGTCAAAATAAATTTTCATTTCTAAATATGGGTAAGACATAGTAGTTTTGATTTTGTTAATTTATTTTGATTGTTATTTGGAATGATATCTTTCGACACGTACAATATATATATATATATATATCGACTTACCTAAATTTGTGTTTATATGAGGATTACTTTCAATAATTATGACATTCTATTAAATATGTAGATCATCTTTTATATCCAATCCTACATAAAAATATAAAAAGTAAGAACTTAACTCTATTAATGTACATAAGGCTAAAATGATCTTACTTATTTAAAAATAAATAAAATATTAAGCAAGAATAGAAAATTACCTGTAATGAGTTATAAGAAAGAAAGCTAAAAGAAAAAAAGAAAGATAGGTGATAAAAAGAAATTTCAATTTAAAATAATTTCAAAATCTCAATATCATTTCATCAATTTGAAGAAAAGAAGATAAGGAGTAAATGGTCATGTATAACAAAGTAAATAAGAACAAATAAAAATAGAATATCTAAGTTCAATTAAAACAAAATTATAGCAACATTATTATCGGCCATGAAAGAATATAAAATTCTTTCATCGATGCATAAAAATCTTAATAGATTAAAATTGAATGTGCAAACAAATGAATGAATTGCTGTTGGAAAATGGTGAATGTCAAATTAAAGGATAAATCGTGACAAGTGATTGGTTACGATGTGTGACACATAACGAGCTCGTGATAGTTTGTGACAGCTCGTGACACGTAGATGATGGTTGATGGGCCCCAATCATCATCCGGTCGTGTCTGATCATCCTAATGGGTGTATCCTTTGGTTGAAATGATATGTCTATTGGGTGAAACCCTTTGGATGAAATGATGTGTCCATTTGAGTTAAATGGTATGTCCTTTGGATGAAAGGATGCATCCATTTGAGTTAAATGGTATGTCCTTTGGGTGAAATGATGCATCCATTCGGTTGAAAAGTCATAACCTTTCAAAGGCATCTTTTCTGATTGGACATATCCATTCGAAACACATTTCCAACTCCTATAAATAGATCTCCCATTTTCATTTCATGGCATTAAAAAGCATTCAACTATTTATAGCATTCTTAAGCATACAAAGCATTTTAGAGTTTAGCAAGAGAGTTTCAAGATATCGTTTGGTTCGCCGTTTCTCAAAGTTTGCAGTGCTGCTACTTTGAGATATAAAGTCGTTGTATCTTGGGAGACAAATTGCCAATTCCGTGAGCACCAGAGCGGGGCAATAATTGTCTTAAAGATAAAGAGTCTAACTCTTGCCTTGACTTTGTAATACACAATTTCCCGCACTATCCATCTCATTCAATTATTTACAATTGCAAAATAATATATCAACAATTAAAAAAACAAATATTTAGCATGGCAAGAGAAAAGAAAACACGTTAAAAGAAAAGCTATAATAATGAAAAAGATAAAGCATGCAAAGCTTAAAATACAAAATAGATTGAACTATATAAGTCATAACTGCTATGCCTTAATAATAAAGAAAAAAATGGACCATATTGATATGGTATAGATTGATAGCAATTTGCAAATCATATTATTCTCTATTCAATTTTTGAGATTCTTGGGAGCAATATAACATGTGAAATATAAATAGAGAATAGTATGGGTTATAATGATCTTTCGAAAGATAAAATATGAAACTTTATTTTCATGAAAACTCAGGTTAATTATTTTATAGCTAATCTTCTGAAGTGAACTAAGAAGTTAAATGCAATAACTTACTAATATGTAGGTTATATACTTTTTCTTTTAAAGAAATGTGAATCGCAAAATAACATTTTCTTGTTTATCAAATGAATGAGCTTAATTCAACTTAAAAATTGATAAATTACCACCATCCCCTTATCATGTTATTTAAGCAAAAAAATAATTATTGAATAATTAAAAAAAATACAAAAGGCAAAACCAACAGAAAGTATTGTATATCTTTTAAGCTTTTAAGTAAAACCACAAAATAAAAAATAAAAATAATACTAAAGATAACTTAAGAAATTCAATTAACCTCTCTATTTATTATTACTTTAACATGCCTAAAAAAAATTTAAATTAAAATATACAAAAGAAGAAAACAAAATTCAAACAACAGTCTGTGGAGTTTTTTCAGAAAAAGAGCTCGAATTACATACACGTGAAAATATAAATATATGATCATAGATTTAGTGGTAACATATTTAGATAGTTTGAGAAACTAACTACATAAAAATTAAAATCTGGTGGTTTTTTACATCTTGTAAAACGCCATTAGTGGACTCAAACTTTAAAATCTGAAAATGAACAAAAATTAACTATAAAAATAAAATTTAATGGATGAAACTGTAATATATTAAAAAAAAGAAATCTTAAAAAGAATAACAAAATTAAACTATAAACAAAAAATTTAATAGATGAAACTATAATGTATATAAAAAAAATTGGTGGATAAAAAAGATACAAAAAGATAAATACTTAAATAGAAAATAAACACTAAATGCCAGACTAAGTAGAATTATACAAATAATATTAAACGGAATATGTACCTATTAACACAAAATAAATATGTTACTAAAAACAAAAATAAATAAAATTTGAAAAAGAACAACAAAATTAAACTATAAAATATAAAATTAATGGATGAAAATAATATATATATATATATATATATATATAAACTAGTGGATAAAAAGATACAAAGTGATAAATATTTAAAGAAAAAGAAAAACTGTATGCCGGATTAAGTAGAATCATACGAATAAATATTAAACAAAATATGTAACTTTAACCCTAAATAAATGTGGGTCCTCCTTGTTGAAAAACAAAAATAAACAAATGAAATAAAATTTGAAAAAGAATAACAAAATAAAATTTAATGAATGATATTGTTATATATAAAAAATCTGGTGTATAAAAAAATCAAAGGAGTAAATACTTAAAGAAGAAATAAATATTAAAATTTAATAAATGAACATAATAAAATACACTCAAATTTATGAATTAACTTGTGTGTGCCCCCAAGTGAAGAAGTTGTTAGAACTCATACAATAAGAAAACCCTTGCCCATAGTGGGGGGTGGGGGGGGGGGGGAATGTATATATAATATATCACATAATTAATGAACTCAATAAATAAAATAATTTATTGACAATTAGAAAACCAACAAAGTACAAATGCTTACTAAACAGAAGTATATGCAAAATTCAACCTCTAGATCTGTCAAAAAACTATCAATAAAATAATCAAACTAATCATGAGAGTGAATATAAATAAATAAAAAAAGATAATAATTAACATAAATAATGTATTTCATGAATTCATTAAAACATAAAAAGCAACACATACCATGGATTTTTTTTTCCTTATTTTATGAGTTTTTCCAATTTTCACTAGCGAGTAATTAATAGTTAGAGAGTTTGCTTTCAATCGTTATCAAATACTCAGTAAATGGTGCAAAAATGTATGAACTAATTATAATTTATAAATATTATGAATATAGTAATATTATATGATATTATATATAAAGAAAAGAGAGAAACTCAATATTCCACCCCCATCCTCACTCTTGAACCAAAAAAGATTAGAAAAGATTATATGAATCAGAAAATAGAAAAAATAAAATAAAATAAAATGACAAAGTATAATAAAAAGTTAGAAACAAATTATATTCAAAAAGTAATTAATTTAACATAACAAAGAAAATCAGGAACATAATCACTATGTGACTGTATAATCATAAAATGAAAAAAAGTTCAACCGCATGAAGGTTCATAATTAAAAAGTATAACATACAAATAAATAATTAAAAAGAAAAGAACCGTCAACAAAACTAAGAATTTAACAAATGTTTACCCTGCATTTTGGCAAAAGCCTAAATACAATATAGCTCTATAATAAGACGATAGTCATGCTCCATAGTAATTTTTGGAGGACAAAATATGAACTTCTATTCACATGAATTTTCTAATTTATAGCTCATATATTTCAGAGTAAATTACGGACCTTATATAAATAGGTGAACTACTACTAATGTTAATCAACCTTTTCTTTCTTTACTTTCATCGAATCACCAAATAAGATATTTTCATTTCTCAAAAGGATAATCATAATTCAATTTGATTACAAATAATAAGCAATTTATGATTTAATATGTTTCTATTGAAATGCATGATTTAAAAATTTAAGTATAAATATAATACAGAATACCTGAAAAGTTGGAGAGGGAGACAAGGACTACAAAATATAAATAAATATGTAAATAATAAAATTCAGAAATTATTTGCTAAAAAAAAAAAAAAAATCCATGTAAGACCATCACAAGGTCTAATCAAGAGAGAAGAAAAAAAAAACGAAAAATGCAAACTCAACAACATATATTATGATAAGATTACAAAAACCTCAAACTAAAATTGAGAGTGTATAAAGTTCGTTAGAAAGTGAAGTGACGTACTTTGATAAATAAGAGGTAAAAAGAAAAATTAAACAAAAACTGTAGATATATAAAGAAATGATAAATAGGATTTATAATTTGACTGAATACATACCTTCAAAAGATGAACACCATCAAATGAACTATTTTTTAAAGTTTGACAAATATTTGGCAATGTTCCGGCGATCATTCTTTATAAAAAATTCCCGTGGAACTTTCAATGCATGTAATCAAAAATAAATTTTTAATAATAATTAAAGAATTAATTAATTTATAGTTAAAGAATGAAATAAAAGTTGTAAGCCGCAAAACGAATACAAATCGGGAAGAAGAAAATATTACCTGGTTAAATAGCTTGAGAACGTAAAAATATACACACATGGCCCATTGGCCAAAGAAAAACTGATTAAGGCTAATGTTAAGGCCAAAGAAAAAAATATTTCCAAAACCACTGACGAAAATTTTGAAAAGTCTAATATTAAGGCTAAGTGGTTCAATGGATAAATAATTCAATAAATATCTATGCTTTGAAATTTTTGTCTAATATTTAGGCTTAAATGTAGGGATATCTACATTCAATATTAATTATTTAAGATAAATACAAATTAAATTAGTTTTATAATATTGGAGATAGAATTTTGAAGAAATACAGATAAATATATTTAATATATTTAAATACAAATAAAAATACTATAATCTTGAAGATAAAATTTCTAGATAAACACAAATAAAATATTTAATATTTTTAAAATAGATGACTTTTTATAACCAATAAGATTTTTTATTGACAATTAAAAAAATTCAGTTATAATTTTGGAGATAAGATTTTAGATAAATACAAAGTAAATATTTGATATATATAGAATAGATTATATTTCTAACCAATAAAATATTTTCTTGACGATTAAAAAATTCAAAATTATCATAAATATGTATTCAGTCAAAATTAGTTTGATTTTGATCAACCATCGTTTTTGCTATATATATATATATAGATGTATTTTTCATCATTAATTTAATAAAAGAACATTATTTCGGTTTTAATAATGTTTACACATAAAATTACTAACAACTCCAAGTCATCCTACTTCATTTTGCAATCAAATACAAACAATTAACAATAGTCCTACCATTAATATCCCTTCTCAAATTTTGAATAATTTATTTAGGCTAATTATAGATAAATATTTTTATTTTCAAAAAATAAATTAGATTAGGACATTATGAAACTAGATTCAATTATTCAAATAAAAGAAGAAAAAAATATAAATATTTTTAGTTTCAAAAAATAAATTAGATTAAGATATTATGAAACTAGATTCAATTATTCAAAACAAAAAGAAGAAAAAATACAAATACTTTTATTTTCAAAAAAATATAAATTAGATTAAGAAATTATGAAACTAGATTCAATTATTCAGAAAAAAGAAGAAAAAAATAAAAATACTTTTATTTTCAAAAAATAAATTAGATTAAGAAATTATGAAACTAGATTCAATTATTCAAAAAAAAAAAAGAAGAAAAAACTATTTGCTTTTTTTTTTCCCCCCTTTATTAGACCGGGCACTAACGCTTATAAAATCGCTTCTAGGGTTTTTGACAACTTCCCAACGACATCGTCTGACCTACATAAAACCCTAATACACCTTCTCTCTCCCTCTTCTCTTCTGTTCCCAGAGGGATTGCGTTTCTCCCTCTTTCTCAATTGCAGGTGCGTGTCTTTGCTACGCCGCCTTCTGCATTGATGATATTCTTTTCTAGAATTTCCACTGTTTTGCTTTAGCTTGATTTGATTTGGGTCCGTTTGTTTTGTATTTTTGGATTCTCTTCTTTTTGCTGTGAAAAGAATTGATTTTTTCTTCACTGATGTTGCAATCGATTTCAACTATTCTTACACTCCGTTTGTTTGCCCTGTTTTGATTTCTAGGTTATAGTTAAATTTCGAGTTCTCCTATTCTGGTTAAATCTTTATATATACCAGTTCGCAGAATTTTTGGTTTATATAGGTGTAATGATATTTACTGGTTTTTGGAGTTTTATCTTTAATTTGGAAATCATTTGTGTAAATTTGTGAGCAGGGTTCTTCTTAGCACAAGACAAAGATGAGGTTGGAGAAGTGCTGGTTCTGTTCTTCTACTATATATCCTGGCCATGGGATTCAATTTGTTCGTAATGACGCAAAGGTGAACTTTTACTGATAGTCCTTTTGCTGCGAATGATCATTTTTTGTAGAAAGTTATTGCTTGTTGCGACTATGATTCTTTTGAGTATATGAAGTCAACTGGTGATTTGTTACATAAAGGATCATCTATTTGATGTTATGTAAATGAGGAGGTTAGGAGTCACTGTATCGATAAAGGCTTATTGTTTGTTGTTATGTGTGGCATATAACAAGAAACTAGAAGTTAATACCCATCTGTTAAATTAAACTTTGAGCAGGAATTATAATATTGGGTAGTTTAGTTTGACTTGATGGCATTAAGATATGCTGACCTTTTGTCAGGCAGAGAGGCGGAGTCCTGCTTTCTATCAAGTTTCCCTTTTCATGGACGCCCAATTAGATTCAGTCATGCTTTTAACAAAATGTTGATGCCTTGTGGGACCTCTCCAATTAGTATCTTGGGTTGAGAATTCTGATATTTCGACCGAGGAATAATTGGAGGCATGGTGATTACCTGTTTAGTTTATTTCATTTATCATTTTGTCAATGTTTTTTCCTGATATTGATTTGGATCAGATTTAAATAACTTTTGATGGGGTTGAGTGTTTAAGCACAAAGCATTGCCCTTTTAGATTATTGAATCAATGTATGTTATGATTCTTGTTTGTAGTTTTAAATGCATTAAATCTATTAAGTTTCATTTCCAGATCTTTAGATTTTGCCGATCTAAATGCCACAAAAACTTCAAGATGAAGAGAAATCCTCGTAAAGTAAAATGGACTAAGGCTTACAGACGGTTGCATGGGAAGGACATGACACAGGTAAACATTATAGTAGCTCTATTTTGATATTTTCTTTTCTTCTCGCCAATGCCAGCTGCTGCAATCTAATGTTTGTTCTGGTTTTTTGTTTGAACTTCTGTTGTTGTCCATTAAAATTTAAAGGATGCCACATTTGAGTTTGAAAGGAAGCGGAATAGGCCTGAGAGATATGACAGGAATGTGACAGAGAACACTCTTAGGGCTATTAAGAAGATCGATAAAGTCAGAGTTGATAGGGAGGCCAGACACCATGCAAAGAGGTTCTTCTTCCTTTCTGGTTCATCACAGTTCATAGTGCTCTGTAAACTTCTTTTAACAATCTATTTGCCTGTGCTGTGTATGTGGACAGAATGAAGGGAAAGAAGGCACAATTGCAGAGAGAGGCTGCAAAGGAACTGGAGCAGAGCATTCACATGGTCAAAGCTCCTGCTGCTCTTCAACAAGAGCCCTCACTCACATTGCCAAAGCTCAAGGTCAAGGCTCCCCAACAGCAAACAGAGGACAACCGCATGGAGGAGTAATTGGATTACTTTGGCATACGGTTTCATCACTTTTTTCTTGTTTAGAATTCAATGACGAGTAATATATTCATGAATGGTTGATTATTGTTTGGTTTGGATCATTAGAAAAGGGTCGACATTTTCACAACTAATGATGTATGGTCTCCGTAATATTAGTTGTGTTATTGCAACTCGGTCTTGATATTGTATCTCATTCTCCTATAACTGCTGCCAAAATATTGTCCACATGGTCATCCTATAACTCGTGATCCTCGTGCTTTTTACTGATAATTAACTCATTATTGTTTCTTGAATCAGTCCCCTGCATCAGAAATTAAATGGGTGAAACATCTGGAAAGTCGTTTTGTCGTTGACTAGTAGTTTCCTGTCTTGTGATTGATTATGTTAAGAGAGACGAGTTCTAAATTTTGATCTGGTCGAACCAACACGAGACTGACAGTGTCTCTGCGATGGCTTGACAATGTCTTGAGTTTAAGTTTTGGAATGACCGAAACTAACATGAGACCAGAAGTGTGTCAACAATAGCTTGAGCATTGAGGAATTCCTAGTTATGAATGTGCAGTGCTTTCAAAAAAGCAGTGTATAACGAGTCTTCGGAAGAATAATTATTCTGCATTGTTCTTTTCCTCAAGTTTATTTCAATTTTTAGAAGCTAGAATTTCTTGCAGTTGTACAAAATGTTAATTATATATAACATGTATTGATACAAAAAATGTAAAATAGGAATGGTTATGTGTGTCGTATAGAGTTCCTATAGCTAATTTATCGTCCGAAAAAACAAACGAAAATCACAACATACATGTCAAGACACATGTTTAACTCCATAATGGTTTTAATGTTTAGTCCCACTAAATATCTTGGAAGTATTCGAAGGTTCAACTTTTACCACTCAATTACAACAGTTGATGGTACAAAATATTAAGGGCAAATTACAGTCATCTTCCCTAAAGTTTGGTATAAAGTTTGGTATAATTATAGAAAGTTCTTATTATTTGAAAAATTACAAATATTCCTCTAAGATTTATAATTTTTAACCAAAAGCTTAAAATGGACCATTTTATTCTTGAATTTTTTTTTTTATTAAAATTGTAGTAAAATCAACTGAGGCAAATTGTATTATTACTCCCCGTGTAAAAATTTTAAGAAACCTTTACCTGTGCATTGTAATCTAAATTTTTTTAAGAATTAAATAAAAATAATTTAGTGCATAAGGGCATTTTGATCAGTTCATCCATAATGAAAATGGGTTATTTGTTAAACGATTATAAAACTCAATGAGCATTTATAATTTTTTAAACAACGAGAGTATTTGTAATTTTGTCAAACCTCATGAGAGGTAGCAGTAATTTACCCAAATATTAATCATATAACATGTAATCATGTAGGCTAATATTCCTCAGATTTCAGCGAATGCGCTTCCATTTAAATACGGGAAAAAAATATAAATAAATTGGATATAAGGAAGGAAGGTCTACGCGGCTGGTAAATTTTGGGATCACATAGGAGTACGAAATCGAATTTCTTTCTTTGTGAAGAGAGATGGATGCATTGACAGACGTTAAGCAGGCGGAGGAGGCTGGTACCAGCACTACCGCCGCCATAGGCACCGCACCGGAGTACAGTAGCAGCAGCGTAAAGAAGGCTAGACTGCAATCAACACTGGCGGCACTTCTCAGTGACCCAATTCTCTCCGACGTTCCGAAGAAACCGTCGCTGTCCGACGTGGACACTCTCATCAACTTGGAGCTCGGCAGCGCCATGCGCATCACCGTCCTTAAATTGGACGGTACATCCCTCGGTACTTCAAAATTTTCTCTGCTTGGCATTTTCACAAACACTTTTGTCGTAATTATGTGAAATGTAACAATAGGATGTTGCTGATTTCTGTTTTTCATTTTTGGATGAGAAGAGGTGGCACTGATGAATTCTGCAACAGTGAAGGACTTGAAATTAGCAATTAAGAAGAAAGTGAATGATACGGAGGAGTCACGGATGGGCCATCGTCACATTTCTTGGTATGTTCCACATATGCATTCATTGCAAAGGAGACGTGTTCTTGAAATTCAATTGCTGAGAACTATTGTAGAATGTTGCGGCTAATGTTGTTATCACATTCAAACTGTCTTTCCTAGATGAGGTACCAAGTGTTGTTCTCTGACGGCATATGAGTTGCCTATGATTTGCAGGAATCATGTGTGGGCAAACTTTTGTCTTTCATACCTCAATGAGAAGCTACTTGATGACAGTGCTGCACTTCAGGATTATGGAGTGCGGAACAATTCTCAGGTAGTTCAGTTCTAGCTGTCGGATTTCACCTTCGTATGAAAAGCCTATTGGTTGCAAATAATTTTTGACATATGACATTTGAATAGGTTCTGCTTGCATGATAGATTAATTCTACTGAAGTTAAAACCTTCTATGGCTTGGTGATATCTGACTTGTGCTGTGATATAATCTACTTTTTCAACCACCAGTGATGACAAAAGTTGATTCCTTTATAATTCAATTCATGGATGATATAGCAGTAATATGCCTCAACATTGATAGGCTAGTTTGTCTACAAGCACTCCCCAAATTGTGGTGATTAGTAAAGTATAACAAGTTCACTGAACTGCTCGTCTTCTTTGTCTAGAATTTGATCCCATATTACTTGTCTAGAACATTGTTTTTTTCTGGGATTTCTGAAGATTGTGAGTGTTGGGCATGTGAAAATTTTCATCAACTACAGGTGCAATTCGTTCCCTATGTTGTTTCAAGAGCTTCTCGAAAGCATTCGAGGAGGAGAAAGCACCGGTTCTTTCATGGTCTAAACAGAAAAGCTTGAGCAAGAAATCCCGCGCACCTCAAATCTGGTAACTGATTGTGATTACTAATAGATGTAGCCGATTAACCACCTTCTCTAAACTTTTGCTTCTCTTATGCTTTTTCGAGAAGTAAAAGTCAACGAAATCGGAACGTAGACCTGGACTAGTTCTAGCTTTCCAGTTTCGTTGCTGCACTTCTGTAGAATAGTTTTTTCTGTCTTCTGCAAATTGGAAAACAAGTGCCACTTTATCTAGGAAATGCAGATTATGTACTAAGTTTTCCCACAGTTCTTTAATTTGGGAAAAATGATTGGCTGAATTTCTTTAAATTTATGCCCCCTTTTTTCTCCTCTCTCTAACATCTATAAATCTATCTACCTCCGTGCACGAGCACACACAAGCATGTGTGCGTTTCTATATGTTTGTGCTTGGTTTTGTTGAACGATGTAACGATCAGCATAAATTTAATACCCCACACTTTTTTTCTCATGTATTTATCCTAATACTTATCATGCTGATGTGTTCTTCGCGATGTCAAATGTCATTTTCGCATCTATTGGCAATATACTGCACTTTACTACTGAAGCTCGGCTTCTAAGGTAAGCTCTGTGCAATGTACTGGAAATAAACCTAGCAAATTAGCTCACTCCACCGATGGAAGTAAGGAACAAGGCCTCTGTAAACCAAAATATTACTGGAGTAACTGCATTAGGAGGGTAAAAAGGGAGAAACAAAGAGAAAAAGCCTATTTGAGGAGAGAATGCAGAAGCTTCTCAGTTGTAGGCATAAATTCTATTGAAGTTTGAATGAAAATCCTCTTGAATTTGCTATTCCCTGCGCATAATCATGCTGGAGTTCAACACCTTCAGTCTCTCCTTGTACTCTTTCATTTCTTTCTGGTACCTTTCCTTATCCTTCAACCCATAGCTCTGATAAACCTGCAAATATCCAACAACTTAGGGAATTCAAAACCTTCAAGAAACTGATCAGACAAGAATGATTCTTTCTATATAATTACCTCCCTTTCTTGAGGGGGCAGATTATTCCAGGACTCCCCTATCATTTTTGTGAACTCCCTCTCCCTATTCGGGTATAGAGACTTGAGCGTTGAATGCTTTTCTGCAAAAAAGAAGTTGTATCCACTCCGGTTGGGCTTGGGGCGGCCCGGATCGCCCGCCCTTCTTCTTCTAGCCCGACGACCCTGTTTATGAAGCTGTGGGGTGTAAGGTATGATCGCATTGCATGGTTGATGGGTCGAAGCAGAAACAGCAGGATAGCCCGCTGGATGGTAGAGCACACCGTTCAGTGTCTCGTTCCCCAATCTGACCGAGACCAAGTAACCACAGTCGAATTTGGCATCGATGGTTCCTATAGCTTGGAAAGAATGGCCTATAGGAAATACAAATCATGTACTATGATCGATCATGTGTAGTTTTATTGCAACAGAGTAAATATCATGGGTTCAGATCTTTTAGGCAAAATTATATTTTTTATCCTATAATTATAAATCGTTAATACTTTTGGTCCAATAACTTAATTTATTTACATATTATTTTTTTTTTTTTTATGAATTTAATCTTGAACAAGAATAGATTTGTGGACCTCCTCAACCTGTGGTACCATGATTTACATCCACATCAAAATTACGTAGAAAATAAAGAACATTGCAATCTAGTAAGCCAAAAAATTGCCAAAATGCCACTACCCAACATGGGAGTAGAACAATAACGTTTGTGGCAGAGAAATTAAATGGTGTGTGGTTCCTATTCCATAATTTATTATCATCAACTTAGCACTTCAATTAATGTTCTCCTCTGCATAACATATATGGTTGAAGGTCCAACATTTTCCACTCCGGACAATATCCTTCTACTATTCTTTCCTTGGACAAATTATCCCATTGCAACTAGGCCCTTGTCCTATTTTTGGGTCCACAAGAAAACACCCATCCTATGTATATATGTATGAATGCAAATATTCATATACATATCCGTATGCTTTCATCACTTTTTTCTTAGGAAAATCAAAATCATGCAGAATGGATACGAAAATATGCAAAACAAGTATTTGAAAAAATTCTTGTCCAAATCAGGTTTGATCGAACCAAATCAATTACAGAACAAGTGTTATACATTTGTCACGTGACTGAATATTTTTCCTGAACTGTACACAAATCACCTTGCAGTATATTGCACTTGTCATATAATTGATTCAGGTGCAAGCCTGGCTAGAATTGAGAGAGAGAGAGAGAGAGAGAGTTATGGACCTGAATGATTAAGCAAGGAAGGTTGGAGCCTGAAGAAGTAAACGAGCTCGTAGGGATGGAGGAGAGTGAAGTAGTGCTTCCTTAACGCGTACGAAGCGCTGGTTGTTGTCGGAGAGAAATCAAACACTGAACTGATTTCTCTCCATTTTTTCTCATTTACCACCTTTTTATTTTATCATTAAAGAAAAAAGAAAAAGATAACAAATAAATAGCTAGAATCTAGAATATATATATATATATATATATGTTGAGATATTTAAATGATGAAACCTTATCGTAGCCGCCCCTTCTGGTGACCTCCACATAGAGTACATGCAGATTGAGTTCCTTCCCTCCAATCACAGGAACCCTTCACGCAAAACACAGATTATATATGTCAAAAATATTCAAGAAAAGAAAATGGTAGAAATATACACAGAAACAGCATTCTTGAGAGACAATAGAAACAGAAGAGAAAAGGGACCAAATGAAAATGTTGTTCGAATGCTTACAAATATAATAACATGATTTTTTTACCAAAAAATGAGGAATAATACATATATATCATAGTTTATAAACGTACAGAAATTTAGAGCCCAGAGAAAAGTGAAAGCTTCTGAGTGTGTTGATGAAGAGAGTGCGATCCTTGACCACGTCTTCATGGGAGGCCAGTGGAACAGGATACCCCCTCCCGTTAACTCCATTGACGCCGGGAATCACTTTCTCTGGCCACATGAACTCAACTCCGGCTGCCAAATACTCTCCGGAAAACCAAGAAAGTACAAAAAAATGTTGCCGGAGACTGACAAACAAGAGGGAGAGAAGAAGAGAAAGTAGTTGGCGGGCAAAGACGAGTAAATGGAGGAGAGAGAGAGAGAGAGAGAGGGTTAAAGTGAGAAATGACAAAAGAATAGTTTGGTGTTAAAAACTCAAAAAGCTACAGATGAAGCCAAAGATAAGCTCGTAATTAAGGGAGGAGGGCATAAGAATCTGACCAAGGCTGAGATGGTGAGCTTAAGGTCATGAGATTTCAGACGCGTGTGCTTCCGCTCTCAGGCACCATTTATACACCCACCCCACCCCTCTTGCCTCTTTCTTACCAACCCAAAATTAATCCTCTTCAAATCTCTATGCTTCTCCTTCTCTCTCTCTACTTTCTCTATCAATGCCTCATCTTCATTAATTATCAATTTTGATCATTGCCCAAGTCTTTGTTTCTTGATCTTTGTTTTAGATGTGGGGTGAAGCGTACTTGAAAGGCTGACAGACAGAAATGTGATTGGAGGGGGGAAGAGGGAGCTGCCCGGGAATAGCTGTGTCTGCGTGGATTCTTTTTCTAGTACAAAGAAAGTGAACCAATTGCACTAGTAATACATATGTTCTGACCTCCTCATCTCACGATCTAATTCAAACCTGGTTCGATTAAACTTGAACAAATTATATAATAGTGTAATACATTTATCGTGTGATTGGTATAATGTTCAGGAAAAATAACCAATCACATGAAAAGTCTATCACACTTGCTCTATAATTAATTTAATTCGACCAAACCTGGTTCGAGCAACAATTTTCCCTTTTACAATACCTACTTCAAATTTACGTACCAAACATTACATTATTCAAGAAACTGTAATTTTAAGCTAACCACTGCTTATATTAATATTTAAATTTTAAATCAACTGATTAATAGTGAACATCGAATAAAAAATTTAATTTTTTTTAAAAACGATAAGATATTTATTATTATCTTAAATTTTGAGAGAGATATTGAGTGACGCGTGCAATAAATTTGGGCTTAAGTGAAAATATTAATGGGAGATCCTAGATAAAGATGTATTTTCCAGGCCATTGGGCAGAACATTGGCCCAATCTATTACTTGTATCTTAATGTTAAAGGAATTTCAACATCAACTAATTTTCTGAAACATTTATTTATGGGCTTCTCCAATGAAATATTAGCCTGATTCATCGTCCTTGTCTGAAGAATATTGCCTTTAATCGTTTATGGGTGTGGTAGTTCAAGACAAATGGATTACGACTTCTCCTAAAATAGGCCAAAAGTGACCCAACAAAATTATGTCATCATTTAACGTGACTGTCCAATTGCAATGCATCCACCAATATTAGTGAAGCACATCACCTTGATGTTATATGTCTAAGTGACACACACAAAAAATTACACTTCTTGCACTACAACAAGTATAACATTTAATTATAATTAATTTTTATAATTAAAAATAAATAATTGTAGTAAATAATTATTGATCGTGGACATAGGACCAAGGGTTGAAACTTGAACTAACACGTGTTAGAAAGCGCGGATGAGACTCTAGATGCACAGTGGGTTGAATTGGATTGGACCAATCGAGAATCAAAATTGGCCTAATAGAAAAAGTGGGGCATTCTTGCCCAAGCCTGATTGGGACTGAACTGGTTGTGGGGGCTCGTCAGCTCAATTGGGCCAATTTTTTATTTTAATAATGTATTGCATTTAATATTTATTTTATTCTTCTAAGTGAACTATGCTAGTAGATTTTAAAATTTTTTGAACTCTAAAACTTTTATCTTTATTGTTTTATTTCTGAATTTTTAGTACAATAATTCATCAATATTATTTATTTATTCCTTTCTAAAGTTTATTTTAAGTATTTTTTGGACATGTTATTATCTAAATTTATTATGTAAGTTTGTTGATCAAATTATTACTATTTTTCAGTTATAATTTTTTTATTTGATTTCATTATTATTTATCTATTTTATAAGATAATCATAAATTAAGTAATTGGGAATACATCAATTTCATAAAAAAAAGATACAGAAAATAGGCCCAACCAGACTTGGTCCGGGCTAGGGGTGTAAATGGGTAGGGTAAAACTCTACCCGGACCCATAGATCAATTTAAATACCCAGACTCATATTCAATGAATATAATTAGACCCAGACTCAGGCCCATTAAAAATATATAGATTGGGTCTAGGTAGGGTCTCTACCATCAAGACACATGGGTCTATGTACCCAATTTCGACCCAAAAAAATATTTCTAATTTTTTTCAATTTAATTGAATTATTATTTATCAATCTATCAAAATTCACGTAAACAAATCTAGAAAGCTTAAGACATCTTAAAAATATTTATCATGTAATTCTAACTATGTATATTTTTTTAATAATAAATAATTAAATAATTAGTTATATAAATATATTAATTATGCTAGGTATATTTTTCAACATCTTGATGGAAAATTATGCTTGATTGAATTAATAAAATCAAAGCTCAAAACTTTATAATATTAATTTATTGCTATTAAATATGTAAATTTAATATTTTCATTATATTATTATTTTTATAATAAATGATAAACTCTTTAAAAACCCTCTATCGAAAGAGAGTTTTTTGTGAATTGATTTTAGTATTGTTGAATTTATTGATAAATTCTATGTAAAATAGGAAAATTAAAAAATTAAAAATGTATTGATAAATTTAATGTATATAGTAAACGATATGGTAAATTTTTACTAAATCAGATTTTATATTTTTTTTATAATTATTTATTATAATCTTCAAATATAAATAATTAATCTATTTCTTCTTACTTTGGTTATTTTGATCTAAGTAAAATTGTGTTGAATATAAATCTAATATACTTTATCGTTTTTGCTTTAATCTAAAATTTATTTAGTCTTTTTTAATCATCTTGTCTTAAATAAACTATCAAATATTATTCAACAATATTAAAAAGAAAGAAAAAAAAAGGAGAAAAAATTTATCGGGTCTAGATCCTACCCGGACCCAAAATATTGGATCCAAAACAATGGCATTGGGTCTAGAAACTCATTGTGTCTTGAGGAAGTTGGGTAGGATATGAGTATTATTTAATAATATGGGTTTTTATTGAATATGAGTTTGAATAGGGTAACCCTACCATTGACAGCCCTAGTCCGAGCCCCGATTAGCCTCAATCAGATCGGTTCATGGACCGAATTCAGGCCTAAATTACAGGGCTCGGATCAAAATTCATCTACCGACGTAAACGAAAACAGGCCTCTCAATTAACAAGATTTGAAGTGGAAAAGTTGGCGGACTACTGGACTTAGAGACTGGTCTCCTCAAAGCCCAATTCTCAACGGACTAAAACCATACTAGCAATCTAAAATTCAAAGTACCAATGATCATTGATTGGATCGACATCACTTTTTTCTTTTATATATAAAAGCTAATTTTCGTTCTTTACCACGATCAACGACTCCTAATATTTGTTTCCATCTTACGAATAAATTAATTTATTAGTTAAAATTCACAAAATTTGATGATATCAACAAAACGAATATGAATGAAAAATCATATTTACTCCCGATTGACTTACTTATTACTTATTTATTACTTCTGACCAAACTATCCTTATGCAGCTCATATGCTAATGCGAAGTACATTTTCATCCTTAAAAATGATGAAGTTTGTAAATTAATCGGATATAAATATAAATTTTCATTCAACCTTTCTATTGATATCAGTAAATTTTATAAATTAAACGAAAAGATGGATCTATCTGTTTATGAAACAAAAATTAGGGATATATAATCCAAAATAGAACCAACAATCAAATTTGATCGACCAAAATTCAAATCGAACAATTCAAATAAACGACACACAAATATTCTCGATTTATTGAAATATTAATGTAATATTTTGGGACGCCTCAACACATCAGAGTCATTTATAAAAAATGGCCTTCATGCAAGGTATACCTAAAACAAATATTTGAAAACGTGACACAAAATTGATTGCAGGTTGAGCCCATGGTTTTCAGGCAGTAGCCGTTGATTTAGTATTATGTCTGGACATGAGATGCAGCAGGCAGGGACTGTGGAGCTTTTAGAGTTTTCTGACAAGTTGCCCAACCAGCCAACGCTCCAAAATTGTTGTTCTCTTCTTTTCTTTATTTTTTTATTTAAAAAAAAATAATTCGATAATTTTAAAATCAATCAATGTACTATTATTACGATATTCAGTACTCAACATATTAATATTTCTAAATCAACTAGTAATTCAAAGTAAATAACAAAAACAACATACTGTTGTTAAAAATAGATTAAATGTATATATTCGTAGAACTCAACTCACAACTTTTTAATTGTGAGATTTCAACCTCATAATTTAAGCAAGAGTCATTGATTTTTCCCTTCTTTCTTATGCAGTCCAACAATTCAACTCATCATGCATATGTGATTATGGTATACATAACATTTTGACAGGTCTTGTCACGCTCATTTTTTATATTTTTATTTCGCTAGATTATCTATTTTTTGTTCAGGCTAAGTTTAGAGCACGACAGGCAATAAAGCCTTGTTCAAGTAATAAGATTGAGCACTCACATTAAAGGATTGCATGTTAGAATTTCATCAATGTATATGTATACTTTTATGGTAATTTCTTTTTTCTCTCTTTCATGAATTGTATTATTTTATTTGAAATTATCGATGTAATCATTGTAGAAATGACTATCAAAATCTTTGAATTAGTCTATCCAAATAAGAAGAGTCCAATATTTGACTTGGCCATTGTGTTTCAAAGGATACAAATTGTTATTCTAATATTTCTCAACCAACCTAGCTTATTTCTCTATAAATAGTCCGATGGCCTTCATTTATAAAAAACACACAAGCTTTTCTTCTCTATTTTCCTTCTTTTTCATTTCTAATTTTCTGAGTGTACAGTCCGTAGTTTCAAACTCTCTACCACGAGTGCATATATTAGGGAGTATAACTGTGTCAACTTTGGGGAGCGATCGGTTCAACTATTGTACTGAGGTAGTACCGAAATTTCGCTTTCAAAACAGTGACTTTTACCATGACACATTGTGATTTTTCCAACAATCATTACACTTTTAAATCTAAACGAATAATATAATGAATCATATTCTAAATAATAATAATAGAAAAAAATATCGAGCATGGCCACATTGCAGTCATTATCATGCAAAACAAAAGGAAAATAAATACCAACACGTCTTGTGGAATTTGAAGAATCAATTTTAAACAAGTTTTATAGACGGGGACATTTCTCGAGTTTAAATAAATAATATTTGAACATCTATCTTAATTAGTTAAATTGAGGTTGTCGATTTGTTATTTTGTCAAAACGAGTTTCAATGTGCTTAGAATATAATTGTTGAGTCGAGGAAGTCTAACTTAGTTGGCGAAGTTGAGGCCCCATGATCCTAGAGGTCACGAGGTCGAACTTCTACGTGGGTTGTTATTTTTATTATATAGTAGGTATGATTTGCTACTGTAATAGCTAGTTTATGTGATATTATAGATTTGATTGTTTGTAGTTGTCTCTATTCGATATTGATAGCCGACATGATTGAATGTAATCACTTTACTTTTCATTAATAAAATTTATCGCTTTCAATTTAAAATATATATATATATAAATATATATATAATTGTTGAGAGGATCTTTTTAGGAACATCCTAATTCATAATGTCCGATTTGCTTGTTTTGATTTCTGATGATAGATGCACTAATAACTACTATAATTTTTGGTTCACATGGTACTTTAATAGGTCCAAAAATAATGTCTAATCCGTCATGCGATCAATCGATATTATGATTATTGTTTGTAGTCATAATATTATAGTATCAAATTATATCTGCAATAATTACTAACGTGAAATTCCACACTGCTTTCTAGTTTTTATGAAAATACCTTTCATTATAGGGCTGAAAAATTAATTAAATTATTCAACATTTGATTTGAGATTGTTCGATAAAAACTTGTTTGAGCTCGGTTCATTAATTTAACAAACCAAACTTGAACTTAATTTTTCGTTTGATAATTTTGCAAACTTAGTTTGAACTCGATTCAATTACAAAAAATATTTGAAAACATCTAATTACTCGAACTCGATTCACGTCCAATTTAATTAAAACTCGATTTGATTATTAGTCAAATCAAGCTCAAACATAACTTTTCAAATTTAATAGTAATTCAAATAAACTCGAATAATAATGTATTTCGATCGATTCAACTTGTTTACAACCATATACAATACAAAGAGCCAAGTATTTTAGGGTCCAGAAAGTTGAGCTTAGAATCGAGTTAAGTGACCCGACCCGGCGATGCTATATTGAATCAAGCAATCTTATTTTCAAGGAATCAACGATTATTTGATAAACTCATCACTCTAATGCGACAAGTCCAAATAGCCACAAATTATAAATACCCTTTCCAACCCAAATGTGAGATCACTGACCTGCATATATTACATTAAAATTTATCTCAAATTAATTTTTTCACTTATATAAGAGTTGTAATTTGGGTCTACCTAGTGTATCCCTAATCGTGCTTTGTAAATGCATGACTAAGGATAAAAATCGAACTAAATACATGACTTGAAGTGCGGATAAAATTTTGAAACTCTATCAAGATCGACCAGATTGTAAATACAAAGTTAAATTTATTATATTATCATAATAATGAAATATATTGTATCTTATCCAACAAAAGTAAAATAAGGAAAAAAAAAAAAAAACACTTCAATTTTAGTGTATATGAGGCGACACAGTCAAAGTGACCGCGGCATCCTTCGTCATATATCAAATGACATCACCATCCCTGTCCACCCGTGCTATTAATTGCTTTCCTTTTCCTGGATAAATTACATTTTTTATCCCTATATTTTGGATAATAATCGAACCAAATACATGACCTGAAGTGCGGGCAAAACTTTAAAAACTCTATCAAAATCGATCAGATTGTAACTCAGATCAATCACTATTTCAATTTGTTATCTTGCAAATACAAAGTTAAATTTATTATATTTTCATAATAATGAAATATATCGTATCTTATCCAACAAAAGTAAAATAAGAAAAAATACTCCAATTTTAGTGTATATGAGGCACGCAGTCAAAGTGACCGCGTGTCACGGGCGGACTCTTTTGTCGCAGCGGAATATCTCTTTTTCGCCCGTGATGCCTCTCAGGTTGCACTCAACCTTCGCCTATCGGAAATGCCCATGTTCGCTGAGGGTCACGGCCCGCACGCATTGCGTGTCTTCATGTCCGGCCCCAACTAGCTAGCTTGCCATCATGTATCTCGCCCACAATCTCGGGTCCTTTCGATACATCTAGCAATGGATCGGAGCATCCTTGCTCCTTCTCGGCACTATGGGCCATTCTTGCCCACAACGCCCATCGCATATGCTCAACGTTCACTCGGTACATCATTGGCGCATGTCTTCACCATGTCCGTCTCGTATGCCTTGCCCGAGTAGGACAACATCACAAGTCTGTGGTCCAATCCTAATGCCCACATCTTGCATCATTCCTGCACGGCATGCCCAACATGCCTTCTTGCCTTTCGGCGTGGCCTCACACTTTGCCCATAATGCGACGTCGCCCCACGACCGCATATCTTAGCCAACAGACCCCCATGCATGGCTAGAATCCAATAGCGCATGTCACGAGTTAGCTCACTAGGTCTTAGAGTGCTTGCCTCGATTGCTCATTCGGCCTAGAGGTGTTGCCCCTGATTATCCGCAGCCCGCGGGGCAACCTTGCGCATAGCATAGAACCTCTTGACCCTTTTCTTGCCCAACGTAGGCCATCCTGGCCCTACGCCGCCCGTCCGGTTCCCATCGCGTCCGGGGACCTTAGCCCTCCCTTCGAGGTGCCTAAAGCCGGCCCTTGGAGGCCCCAACATGCCCCCAAGGGTTGCTCATTTAGTGCCTTGCTGCACGGGGGAGGCTGGCTGGAGCTCACCACTGCATGCCCCCCTTATAATAGGCTTAAAAAGAATTTCCCTTATTCCAGTAGCAGACATTAAAGTGGTCGAGGAGCGCACCTTTTTGTTATCTCCCTCGTCCGACGTCCAAATCACGTGCCGCTTGAACTGTTGCGTAGCCTACGACGTCTACATCCCAAATCCACAGTTTCAGCCCCATCCGATCATCCATCTTCGAGGAATTGTCCTCGCAATATTCTAAAACAGCCTTCTCGCCACTACACTGGCAGGCTCCAAACATCGTCGTCGTTTTCCTACTCAATCGGAACCTTCTAACTCTGAAACTTGGTGGAGATGTTCCCAACACTCCATGGAACACACCAGTGAAACAGTTTTGCAAATCTCGAAAGATAAGGCACTCTGCTTCCCACGTCAATCTTCTGCTCGCGCGCAGGATGGCGCCCGGTAGTCGCCTTTATATCTCCATGCCCAAACGTTCATGAAACGACTTCATACTTGGCGGATAGCATCCTCACACATCAAGGAAGTTCTCATACGAATAGTATTGCAATCTCCAATCGATAAGAGTCTCTGTTCACTTATCGTTTGTGCACCTGCGTGCTGGCCGGCATCCCCTTGCCGTCCGCACGTCCTCCGCAAGTTACTGCCGACCGTCTTGGCTAAGGGGCGGCAGGTGACCCCACGACACCCTTTGTCATATATCAAATGACATCACTATCACTGTCCACTCGTGCTATTAATTGCTTTCCTCTTTCCAGATAAATTACATTTTTTATCCCTATATTTTGGATAAAAATCGATTTTGATCTTTAAATTCTTTTAGGGATGCTTTTAGTTCTTAATTTTCATAAATTATTACTATTTGGATTTAAATTTTTTGAGATACGATTTTGATTCGTAATCTTTATAAATTACTACGATTTTAGTCCATTTGATTCATTCCTTCTTAAAATTTTTAAATCCAATTTTCTTGGATCAAAATTTTAATAATTTATAAAAATTACAGACTAAATTCGCCTTAAAAAGTTTCGGGAACAAAATTAATTTTGATCCAGAGTATAGAAATAAAAAAAAATGTAATTTACCCTCTTTTCTTGATTACAAAATATTTGGGCCCACGTTTTATCGTTGAGGTGAGGCCCACCAACTTCATCTCTAGATAGACCTTCGACGGCGTGGCCCAATTACGTGTGCGGTAGTTACAAACTTGGGGCCCACTTTTGAAATTTGAAAGCTTGTACTAAAAAATTTGAGGCTACAGGCAATAACTAAGAGATAATGGGGAGAAAGCCGAATGGGAAAAGAAAGTGAAATAGAGCGGAAAAAGAGGGGAAAAAGAGTGATGACGTACTCAATACAATAATATGAAGATAAACTATGTTTAGTAGTTGCGAATTATTAAAATTTCCAAGTAATATTATAAATTTTTTTTAGGTAAATGTAAATTTTAATTTCCAAGTAATATTATAATTTTTTTTTAGGTAAATATAAATTGCATTAAAATAAATAAAAGGGCTACAAATAGAACTAGGCGATGGGCCAAGAGTCCAAAACAGAAGCAAATATAGGAACTAAACGACCCAACATGCAAGTCGGGAGTAACAAAGTGAAGGCAATACAGGCTTAAAGAACAAATAATGTGAATACCCGACGAGATCAAGTCACACCAGATAGGAGCTTGGAGGAGGATGAATCCTGGGGGTTGTGCAATTCAGGGTGCTCCTCATTGTCCGAAGCACAGAATTTGTCACTGAAATGAGTTGTGAACAGCAATCGCCTTGCCCATATCAGGTCGGGAGGAAAGACGATCAAAATCGAGATCCTTGCAAAGGCTAGGGACTGACCGTGGGATGTCGCTAGTCCGAGGAGAGGATAAAGGGTGAAAAGCAGGTTTCCGGCCCAGAAAATATTCAATGGCAGTTGATTCCCAGCGATGAGAACCATCCTTAACCATGGTAAAAAACGGTTGCACAATAATCTCACCATTTTGTTTATCCAGAGCAATGAAACGGAGTGACTTTCGAGTAGAATTTTCAAATGCAACTACAAATTTATCATTAATTGATACAAATCTTGGTATAAGAGTCAAAATTGTAGTTGGAGTTTTACCTTTTCATCATTCGAAGTAGGTTAGCACGATGATAATGTGGATAATGCCCTTCAAGTGGCAAAAGATTTGAACACGTCACAAATCAAATAAGAGTTTTTTTCTTCATTTTTTTTTTATACAATCCCCTATTGAAGATATTATAATCATGTTGTACCTCATTTAATATGTAACTACTGTGTAGTACAATTTCTGGCCCTGATTAATTATTCTTGAGGTGATGGTTGTTTATTGATTAAGGACAAATAAGTATTTTCATAATCATATCATGGAAGGTAGTTAGACCAAGTGGTAACAAAATGTTCGAAATTTATTGGAGATATAACATTGAGGAGGGCTTCTCTTCGTGTGAACTCGATCCGAGAGATCAAACTCTTATATGTTTGGTATTTTTATACCAAATAAAAAAAAACAAAAAATAATGATAAAATCGTAGAATTTTTGTTCGATGTATTTGTTTGTGAAATACCCATATTGCCCTTGGGCATATTATCCATTGACCATGGGGATAAGGTTAATGTCTCTTTCGAGGGAGGGAGAGAAAGGGGCGTTCTCCGCCGCATGCGTCGGATAATAATAATATCCATCACCTCTTTGAATAAACAAAAAATATTATAAGTTCCTTTCAATGAGATAATAATAATAATAAGTGATGCATTTAGTGGAGAGGTCTTTGGTGACTTGAAATTGATTGCTTTGACGTCTTCAATAATGTCATACTTCTAATTTTAATACAACATATCATACCTCTACAAAAGAAAGTTTATATTAAGATTTTATTTTTATTCAATGCATAAATAAATAACATAATTAGTGTTTCATATTAAATATCCGATATTATAATTCCTGGCAGGGGTATTACAAATTACCTATTAAATCAACCCTCGTCTTAGAAAAAATAAAAATACGCACACAATATTTGGAAATAGCATGTCCTGTGCATACAAGTTACTTGGAATGGTCTAATTTTTATATTTCCCCATTTTTTCACTTTCATTATTATTATTATTTTCATTATATAGGTATATATCTTTTAATCATGTACATTATAAAATAACACTAAACATTTTTAATAACGCATTAAAATGACATTACTAATACCCCAAAATCAATAAATATTACAACTTACAATTATCAATCGTCTTTCATTAAAAAAATTGAACACTATTAACAATAAAAAAATATTAGATCATGAATTAGTCAACACAGATTCCTTCATTTAAGTGTTTTTAAATAATATTACGATAGATTTCAAATTTATGTAATATAGAGTACGGATAATTACATTTCCCTCTCATAAGATTTGGTGTAATTACACGTAAGTTCCTTATTTTTGAAAAAATTATATTTAGTACCTCTGAGGTTTGCTTCTGTCTAATAAATAGGTCCATTCGTTAATTAAAATTCTTCGAATTTATTAATATTAACAAAAAAACTGAATGAAAATCAATATTTACCATCGATTGACTTATTAATGAGTTAATGCATGTCAAATAAATTTTTTACGACTAAATTACCCTTATAACGGTGAAGATAACCTTCTCTGATGCATTAACGTGTGACGATATTTAAGGGTAGTTTAATTATAAAAAAGTTCGTTTGACCTACAATAAGTTAATCGATGACAAATATCACCTTTAATTTATTTTTATTTTTTTGCTAATATCAACAAATTCGATGAATTTTGAATAGAAGCAAACTTTAGGAGTACTAAATATAATTTTTCAAACCACAAGAAATTTACATATATTTACACCAAATCTCATAGGAAGAAAGTGAAATTATCCCTATAGAGTAATTTGAAATTATTTGTCAAAATCCTCGTCCAAATCTAAATCTAAATCCATCCGTTCAAATCGTTATCCCAAAACCAAATCTAGGGTGGCAGAGATGAGGGAGGGAATCAAAATGCTGGTTGTGCCAAGTAGGACCAAAAGAGCTTATCCGTGAGACGTGGCATTAACTGCGCCTACTTAACCTCTGCTTCTTCTTCACTTTGTTTCTTTCTCCAATTATAAAACAGGAGATTCCCAGAATATACTCTCTTGCTACCCCCCCCCCCCCCCCCGGGTTGTCATGATATAAAATAATACAACATATACATACATTATTATTGATAATTGTTATATACACTTAGGAAAATTTTTATTTTAATATCCAATATTTAATTTTATTTTTAAGATGGTCCACATCGTTTCAACTGACTTCAAATTGTGATTGGAAATAAAAAGTGATGGACTATAATATTTTTTTATAAAAAAGAAAAAATTTATAAGAATACTATGAAAAAATATTTTGAAGTTGAACTTAAGTACAGGATAAAAATGAATTTTACCCATATATGTATTTAAGGGTACTAGGAAACAAACAAACCCTATTAATTCTAATTCTAATTCTAATATGGTTTTAGTTCCCAACGCTCCTCAAGAATCGTATCTTCCCCCTCACTTTTTCTTTAACATTATCCGCTCATCCTCTCCTTTATAAACACCCCCACAATCCACTCATCATTCAATCCCAATCTCAATCCCCATTCAAACTTTCTTCCGCCATGGCTTCTAATCTACTCTCTCAGTCCGAACAACAAAGGCTCATCAAGAAGCTCGAGATCTGCAAGATTCAGGGCAGGGACAAGCGCGGTCGCCCTGTTCTGCGCATCATCGGCAAACTCTTCCCTGGTAATTATTTTAATTTGTTTCATTTTAATCTTCTCTTGGATTGGACCAGGGGTTTATCGTGATTTTTCTTATGTGTAGCGAGGCTTGTGAGTGTTGATACACTGAACAAGTACTTGGAGGATGAGATCTTTCCCGGTTTGGAAGGACGGCCATTTTCCGTGGTGTACGTCCACACAGGGGTCAATAGAGGTGAAAACTTCCCTGGAATCTCCGGTTTGAAATCTATCTACGACGCCGTTCCGGCTCAGGTTAGGGACAATTTGGAGACATTGTATTTCCTGCACCCCGGCATTCAGTCCCGCCTGTTCCTCGCTACCTTCGGCCGTCTCCTCTTCGCCGGCGGCGGGTAAGTGAAAATTCCACCGCCGTTAATCAGATTTGTTTGGTATTGATGAAAGTAGTGAGTCAATAGATTTCTTATTGAATTGGAAACAACAGGTTGTATGGGAAGGTGAAATACGTAAACAGATTGGAGTTCTTGTGGGACAACGTGAGGAGGAAGGGAATAGATATGCCGGAGTTTGTGTACGAGTTTGAGGAAGAGATGGAGTTCCGTCCGACCATGGATTATGGGCTAGAGAGCGACCATCCAAGAACAATATATACTGTTGAGCCTACTGTTTCTACCTACTCCATGAGGTGTATTGCCTAGGATATGAATTGGGCCTTTGATGGGCTGGGCTGGGCTTCTTAGGCCCGCTTCTATCATGTTCCTTTTTACTTAGTGTGAAAAATATGTACAATGAGAGCACTTGTAAATTTTGAAAAAACAAAAAAGGAAGGATAGATAGATAGATAGATAGATGGATAGATGATAGAGTTTTGGTGCTTGTGATGATTTCCTAATTCTCTGGCAGTTTTCAATATCAAGCGAATTTTAACGATTGTCAGTGTCTTAATGTGTTGTACTATGTTTCTAAATTAGCCATCAATTCCTTGGCCTCCAGTTAGGATCAGGAAGGTGCTGATATTCAATCCATGTAATTTTTTGTTTTGTTGTGTGTAAATATAAAGTGTAACTTTAATTGCAATTAAACCTTAACAGGTGTAGTTGTAAATTAAACAAAAAAATAAAAAATATTTGTATATTTTGATCGAATATCAGGTCTCAATTAATTTATCCTAATTCTAAACCAACAAAACTTGGCTACATGTGGAATAAGTAGATATTTCACATGCCGCAGTCAGCATATTGGTGCATACTGCACAGTCTTCATCTCTTTCAACTTATAGGAGCAAAACTTAGATAATGATAGGATAATACAATATAGTAGGTTTAAGTTGAATTTCCTGAGGCGACATTCTTGACATAATGCTCTAACAGGTTCATAAATGCTCCATGCTTTCTCCAAGGAGAAAGACGGGCAGTGATTTCTAAGGTGAACATTGAACAACATTGGATATCCACATGGTTGGATTCTGGTGTGTGATTATTCCGAGACCAGAGTGTGTACAGCTGCTAAGAATTCCAGTGTATAAACTGACTGCCAATCTGAAACTTGAGTACCTACCTGATAGGTATAGCACTCAAATTGAATTTGCAACGAGAAACATGAAGCAAACGACATCGATAAACAGAAACAGCTACAAGAAATTTGAGAGCAGAATAGGAGTTGCATTCATAGATTATCATAATGACTGTTTCATCAAAGCTAGAGAAGTTAAAATTCCAGAGTTGCCAAGAATTTCTAACATCTTGGAATACTCTGAGATTTGCATCAATTTGACTTCAGTATCTAAGTTCGAGTAGTTATTATAAGCTTACATTGTTTCAGTATTTACACATACTCCATTCAAGTTGCCAGTCTCTGTACCACCCCAAGGACTGAAGGAATCACCCTCAACATGATCTGTTTTCCTGAGCAACAAATGCAAGAATCGTATGCTTCAGAAAATATTAAAAGAATGCAAGTAAATCGAAAAATTAGAGCATTTGCAGATAGTGAACCTAGAAACAGATTTTGTTGCATGGTAAAGTTAGCAAGGGAGCACATTTCTGATGAGAAGAATTCCTAACCGTACCATCAACATATGATAAAATTCACAATGTAGCAGATATCTAGCTTCATCTTATTTAATTTTATTTCAAAACCCAACTATGATGACACCAAATGCAAATTGTATCAAAAGAATGTCTTCGGTAAAAAGAAAGAAATGCATGGCGCCTTTATGATCCTTAAAAATAGTACATCTCAAAGGTAGCAACTATGACAGTCAATAAAGCAGGAGTGTAAACAGATAGGAAGCTTAATAGCACAAAGTCTAGTTGCGCTGTTGACATATTATGCCACATGAGGGTTAACTCTGAGTTTTTCCTTGCCCAAACTTTTGTTAGGAACTGATCATATTGATACTCCATCATTTAAACTAAATCATGTAAGAAGTTTTAACAAGCAACTTTTCACTGTAGGGATTTCTACAAGCTGAAATCGAGAAAACAATTAATTTTGAGCGTAAAACGTTGAATTTGATGGAAAAGGTGGATCATCAATGACTTCCTGGGAGAATAGCTAGGCTTAGGATGAAGGTAACAATTTTCAATTTTCAAAGCCACAGCCACCGAATACAAAATGAAGAACAGCTGCTAAGAAATAGAATAGCCAAAGCCATCCAAAAGCATAATGAAATTAATAATCTTGTTCCGCACTTTACAGGTTCAGAGTGGATTAATAAGTCTTGCCTCCAATTGGACCATAGCAGAGCAGTGCATCTGTAACAGATAAGCCACCATTTTACCCTATTTTGCAACATAAAACCAATCAATTAAATTGTTTCTCACTCCCTCCTGGAGTGTCCCTGCTATTCCCTATTTGCATGCTGCAATAAGTAAAGCATATATAGTTTTACATTCAAGCTCTAAACACACGGATTTGATTTTCCCTGTTTATGCAATTGCTTCTTTGAAATAGCAGTTTTCTACAAAAAAGTGCATGATGAAATGAATTTCAAAATATAGTTCGCATATTGTCAGCACACATTTATCACAAGATTCACAACAGCTAATTTCACTGGAAACGAAGATTCAATTAATTACATATCAATGAATTGAAAACTCATAAGATCAAGGAACAAATTCAGCTTACATGTTTAGCATAAACTTGGAGTGATCCAAATTGGCCAATGCAAATTCCGCGGATAACAGGGAAATGATTCAATACTCCCATCCTCCAAATTATAAACACCAATGTCATGATCCCCAGCAATACTATCATAATTTGTCCCGGAATAGTCTTCCGTAAAATAAATCCTATTCCCTTTACACCCTGGATAATCACTTGCCAGCAGCGCCAACGACGAATTCTCCCCCAAAAACAACACTTTATCGTCTAAATTTGCCATGCTCTCCCATTTCTGGGCATTCCAATCAAACCTATACACACAAAACTTCACCGTCTTGCACACTTCTAAGTAATGCTCAATATCAATCTCAAAATCCAAATACCTTGATACCAACAACAAATCACCCATTGCATCCACCAAATACTGCATATCTCCATCAATTTGTTGCCCCACGTTGATATACTTCACAATCGGCATGTCGCCATAGTTGACATCACAAATTGCAATCGACCCAAATTTATCAACAGCATAAAATGCATCACCAAAATAAATAACATCCTCACCATATGACCGTGCTTCATCTATAATTTTCCACGAGTCATGGCCATTTTTACAGTAAGCGAGATTTTCATGTCGATTAAGAATTGCGAAAGCGAAAAAGTTGGATTCATCGTAAGGACTACCAGAGAGAATCACCTTTTTAATAAAGGAATCGCGCATTTCCTTCAAATTGCAATAATAGTAATCATTTTCCGGAGATCGGATAGTGTATTCCCTTCCTATACTGTAAAAGTCGAATTTCGTCACATTCGGGAATGATGACAGGGGTGGAAGTGTAATTTTGTCTCGGGTGAGGGGGTTGATGAGGAAAATGGAAGGGGACTCGTCGATTAGAATCAGCCAGCCGCGGGACGACCCCGCGCGCCGGCGGCTGTGGGAGGCTTCGGGAAGTATGAGGCGGTGAAGATTGCCGGTCAGGGGATTGAAGAAGCCGCGTCGGTTGGAGGAGCGGCTTAAGGGGAGCATGAGCCATGGAAATTCGCGAGGGAGTTGGCGCTGGGCTATGGGAGCGGCGACACGCCAGTTCTGACAGACGGCGCGGAAGCGGATGTAATCGGCGAGGGTTTGGAGGTTAGTAGCGATGGTCTGGAGGAGTTCCGGCGGAAGGTCCGCCCAGTCAACGGAATTGGACGTGGGCTGTGAGATGTGTGATTGGTGGTGGGAAGTGTTCGGAGTGGGGCCCATCGCCGACTGTATGCGTGAACCAAATAAGAGCGTTCAAGAATTTGTATATATATATATATAGTTTTCATAAACCACAAAACTCGACCGACCTTGATTAAATTCATTTGATATTTACACTATTTTGCCCAACTACCTTCTCAATATGCCAAAATTACAAAATTATCAAACTTCCCCTACTTCTTCTCACCAAAAATTATTCAATTCATTTATTTGGAATTTGAATACTAACAAATATTAATTAAATCATAGTTCACAATTACGACAGCTCCCCTTCCATGTGAAAAATTACATATATTCTTAAACTTAATAATTATAAATATTTCACGACAATTCATGTATGGTATTTGTTAAATAATCATTAATTTTATAAATATATTTATAATTTTTCAAATATTGGAAGATATTTGTAGTTACTACAAACGACAAACTTTTGTGATTTACCCTTCCTAGAAAAAAGAAATAAGATTGTTGTGTCTTAGATTTCGACACAACAACATAATACGTGGGATTGAAATTACATGAAAATTCTTAAGATAGAGAACATAGGTTTAAACTATGAAATGGCAAGCGTCTCAAAAGTCATCGCAAAGTGGTAAAAATACAGAGATCTAAACATCACATGACAAGCATCTCTAAAGCATTGCAAAAGGGTAAATGGGATGCAAAGTGTCTACAAGTTAACTCACTCATCCATGTCCGCGATTTCATTCTGTTTATCGGAGCTTGGACAATTGTCTACAACCTCATTTTCGTGCACGTTGGAAGTCGGAGCATTATCGGCAGCACGTAAATCAGGATAGTTGCGATAGTTCAGTGAATGCAACCAGAGTGCCACAACTCCATCCTTGTGCTCTGTCGATGCAATGTGAGGGTAAATGTACTTCATTTTGAACTCCTCAGCTTCATCTGCATAAGCTTTCATTGATAGCTCTTCGTGGGTGTCTTTCCATTTCTGATTATACGATGAGAAGAAGCACTCGTCTAGATATAGTCCAACCTCAGGGGCCATTGGGACGTTAATGTTTACCGTCCTGAAATCAAGAACGGTTATCAGTAATGGGAATATCTCAACACTAAAATTTGACATTTGTACAATCTAATACTTACTGCTGAAAAGCTGTTTCGATCAACGACTCGGGCGTGCAGTTCCTCATGATTGCAACAGCAAGACCAATCATTTTACGGATTTGATGGAGCATGAAGCTCTGCCCTACAACCTCACACTTGACAAAGTCGATCCCATCAACACTAACAATGGTATTTGCAGTAAACGACAGGATGTATCGCTTAGCAGCAGGGTCCTCGGCTTTTGTTCTCGTAGTGAAATTATGAAAGTTATGAGTTCCTTCGTAATACTTGAGTATTCTGTTGAATCTTTCCTTCTCCGCCTCCCCATAACAGAACTCACTCTTCTTTTCTGATGTTTCATGACCATTAGCATTTTTTTCACATTCCTTCATTTTCTCAATATCCTCCGGCCTAGTTTCCGGTTTGTTCCCAGTTTCACCACTTGCATCGACACCATCAACATCATCATTCCTGTTTTCTGAAGAAGTTACCACAATCTTCGTTTCTACTAAACCGGTTTCATTGTTAGACAGAATGGCTGAATCCACTGAAACAGCACTATCCTCTGTTTTCACATTTTGGGCAGCTCCAGTTTTCCCTGCATCAGTGTTTGAATTATTTTCAGAATCATTATTCCCGGTTTCATTGTTCTGGGAAGAATTCGCTGCGACCTTCTCTTCGCCTAAAGCACTGTTCGACGAAATGCCTGAACCAACCTCAACAGCTTCAGCTACAGTTTTGTTCTCAGCGTAACGCTTGCCCATCACACCAAAAACCTTCCTTCCTCTTTCTGAACATTCCAAACACTTAACAAGCTCATTCCCAGACCCCAAGCTAGCCATAACACTCTCCCTATCACGATGACATGATGGATCAAGCGCAAAAACTGGGATCAAATAAACATACCTCCGCCGATCGCAGAACTTCTTCGCATTGAACGACGGCGTCGCCCGCTTGAATCCAAATATCCGAATTTGGGGCGACAAATGAGAGTTCAATCGCTCAACAAAACCTGGCGGATCGACGTAAAACCGGCCCGACACCACTTGGCCAACGGCACTGACACCCTTATCCGTCCGAGCGGATCGGGCCCAGTCGAACCGCTTGGGTATACCCCTGTCCGCTTCGGGAACCGCTCCGGAGAAGTAAAGGGCTTCCTCTAGGTCGCCCTCGATGGTTTTGGCGCCCGGATTTTTCTGCATTCCCTGGTAACCGACACCGCAATAGGCGAAGAATATCGCGATTTTGCGGCGCTTGTATCTGGGCTTTCTGGGAAGTGATGTATCATTTTCGGGATTTCCTTCGTCGTCGGAGGTGGTGGTGGTGGACATCTTCTGCCTTTTGGAGTTTGGTTCTTCTTGCGGTAGAGATGACGAATTTTCCTCAGCCATGTTTATGAGGGGGACGGACTGTCGAGGAAATGAAAAAGTTGTGCGCTTATTATTCTATCCCCTCGTAAAACCCTAGAATCAGATTGTTTACGGCTAGCGCTTTAGGTGATTGTACGTTGTGCAATGCTGATTTGTTTTCCTATCTCATTCTCATTTTAGCCCCACGGATGAGAGGGAAAGGAGGGAAAAAGAAAATCAAAGGACTATTATTATGCCATTATTAAAGGAAATGAGTTAAAATGGGTGGGTTGGGCTTTAATGGTCCAATTAGAATCCAATACCAAGGGGAGTAATTATTTTGTTCTAATTATGACAACCCAAGAGCCCAAATTCACATCAAACCACTTTGTCGTTGAGATAATCCTTGGAGTTCTTATTATTTTTCATAAAATTTATTATTATTTTTAATGGGTAATGGATTCTTATTATTTTTCATAAAATTTAGGATATTTTAGTGAAGTTCCATAAAAAAAATTGGGACAAACATCAATCTATTGTAAATATTGTAAGTACATATTATTATTATTATTATTATTATGTATGAATGCATATACTTCTTGGTATTTTTAAGGTTCTGGGACTTATACATTATATCTGAAGATTTTGTGTCATTCCATAATTGCTTGTAAGCTTTTACCAAAGATCCTTAAATCTTATATGTGATATTATTCTTGTATATTCAATAATGAGATATGAATAATCATATTTTATACATTTCATTGTCCCCTGAAGTGGACATATATAAATAATGGATTTATCATAATCGATATTGCCTCCAAAAGTAGGCATATACTTTTCGATTTTATCCCCAGGAGTGGATGTGTTCTATAAATTTCTATTGCTGCTTGAAGTAAATAATGAGTTAAATTATTTCCAGCAGTAGGTGAAATATTTTATACTATCATCCCCGAAGCGTTGATAAAATATGTCTATTGATTTTCTCACCTGAAGTGATTTGAGATAATGGCTTAATTTAAGAAGCCTGAAGCTTCTTTATTTATTTATTTAAAGGTGTTCATTTCTTTGATTTCATGACATATACATGTTGTGACCCCTTTTTTTTCGCTAACTTGAGGTTAATTTTGATTATTATACTTCACCAACATAGATATCCTTCATATGACTATATAAATGAATTTAAATATTTTGTTAGCATTATTATAATGGTTGACAAAAATAAATTTGTCATGAATCCCATTTAATTGTTATGTGTAATATTACAGTATTAATGTTTAATATATTTAATATCATGTGTGCATAGTGCAAATCAATTACATGGCAATTTATTTGATTCTAATTTTTAGTAATTTTTATGTCACTTTTAGTTCATACCTATGTGTAATACATTTGATTCCGCTTATGTGTATATGGTGAATATTATGCTAAAAGTTTATATTAACTTGTTGTAATATGGTCAATCTTATAAAATTGAATTTCAATGCTCTTGACGTTTTTGGAATAAACTATCTATCATGGGTCCTTTACGCCGAACTGCATTTGGCGAATAATAATTTGGGAGAAACGATAAAGGAATATTGATCACTTGATTGGTGATGAAAGTATTCAGAAATAAATTTCTTATTTCTTGTTTAGTATTATGAATTTTGTATCTTGCATGTTTCATTCGATGATGAAAAACTTATTTATATCATTGTTTCTCGTTAATAGCATATTCTAATGTGGATTTGATACATTGTCATGTTTTAGTCAAGAATGAGTGTCCGGTTGGTTAGCACTAACATTAATGATTAAGATATGTATCTTGCTGATTGTGCTACAACGCACACAATATTTAAAGATTAGAAGTACTTGTCTTATTTAGTAATGCAAGAAGCCAATGTTAGTACTATATCCGGTAGTGCATAATTTATTGAGGGCTCCGGAAGAGCTAATATATTGTTATCCGGTGGAACACAATTTTGTATTGATGATGCACTTTATTCCACCAAGTCTCAAAGAAGCCTTCTAAGCTTTAAGAATATCCGTCGAAATGGATATCATATTGAGACAACAAATCAAGAGATATTGAGTATCACTATATCACAAGTGTGATCTCGGGGAAGAAATGCATATATAAGAATTACCGGCATTTTTTTCTGGTTTGTACTACACATATATTAGTACAATTGAAATTCATGCTATCGTAAACCAAAAGTTTACGAATTATAATAAGTTTGTTGTTTGGCATGACCGGTTGGGCCATCCCGGATCAATTCTGATGCGAAAAAATAATTGAAGAGCCAGCAGATTCTTCAATCCAGTAATTTCTCATATGCTGCTTGTTCTCAAGAAAAGTTAATTATTCGACCATCACAAGCAAAATAGAGAATGAATCTCTCACATTTCTGGAATGTATACAAGGCGATATTTGTTGACCAATCCACCCGCCATGTGGACCATTTTGATATTTCATGATTTTAATTGATACATGAATTAGATGGTTACATGTGTCTGTTATTATCTTGCAACCTGGAGTTTGCGAGATTGCTTGCTCAATTAATTTGATTACGAGTACATTTTCCTAATTATCCAATTAAGAAAATACGCCTTGATAATCCTGGAGAATTCACTTCTCAGACTTTCCATGACTATATATGTCTATTGGAATTGATGTTGAACATCCTGTGACACATGTTCATACATAGAATGGTCTTGTAGAATCATTCATTAAACGTCTGCAATTAATTGCAAGACCATTGCTTGTGAGATCAAAACTTCTCATTTCTTGTTGGGGACATGCTATTTTGCATGCAGCAACACTAATTCGCATAATGCCAACATGTTATCACAAATCCTCTCCCCAACAATTGATTTTTGGTCAGGAACCTAATACTTCCCATCTAATAGTTTTTGGTGCGCGGTATATGTTCCGATTGCTCCACCACAGCGCACTAAGATGGCTCCTCAACGAAGGTTGGGAATTTATGTTAGATTTGAGTCTCTTTCCATAGTAATGTATCTTGAACCATTGACATGATACTTATTTACGGCTCGATTCGCCAATTGATATTTTGATGAATCAGTTTTCCCAACATTAGAGGGAGAGAGTAAGCAGCTGGAAAATGAAATTACTGACCCAAAATGAGTAACTAAATCTCATGTTCAAGCTGCTAATGCTCCGATAAAATTTGATGTCCCTGTTGGACAAGTTAATGCTGCAAATGAGCCTATAACATGCCTGAAGCGAGGTAGGTCTATCAGTTCCAAAGATAAAAATCATCGAAAAAGAAAAGGAGCTATGAATCAAGATGGCCAAATCGAGGATATAACTCCCGAAGTGTTTCAGGCATAATTAATACGTCAGTTCCAGAAGAACTCAGGTACCTGAAATTCATGAAAATGAAGAGATCTCTATAAATTATGTCCTGAATGGAATATGTTGGACCCGAAACGAAGTCATCGTCGATGATATTTTTGCATATAATGTAGCATTGCAATAAATGATAATGAAGATCATGAACCAAAGTCTGTTCAGGAATGCAGACAAAGAAATGATTGGCCAAAATGAAAAGATACAATTGAGGCTGAATTAAACTCGCTTGTACAGCGAAAGATTTTTTGACATGTAGTCATACACCTGAAGATGTATAACCAATGGGATACAAAGGGATATTTGTGCGAAAACGAAATGAGTAAGGTGAAATTGTTAGACACAAAACAAGACTTGTTGCTCAAGGATTTTCGCAAAGACCCAGTATTGACTATGGAGAGACTTACTCTCCTATGGTGGATGCAGCTACTTTTCGGTACTTAATTAGTCTGGCAGTAAAACAAGGACCCAATTTGTGTCTACTAGATGTCGTTACAGCCTATCTATATAGCTCACTTGATAATGACATCTATATGAAGCTCCCTGAAGGATTTCATTTGCCCGAAGCATACAATTCAAGTTCTCGAGAACATTATTCTATTAAATTAAATAAATCCCTTTATGGGTTGACTCATTCAGGACGTATGTGGTACAATCGTCTTAGTGAGTATTTTGTAATAATCAAATAAGTCCATATTTATTCATAAAGAGGACAAAGTTGGGATTTATAATCATAGTTGTGTATGTTGATGATTTGAATATCACTGGATTTCTTGAAAAGATTCAACATGCAGTTGATTGCTTAAAAAGTGAGTTTGAAATGAAAGATTTGGGTACTACAAAATATTGTCTCGGCCTACAGTTCGAACATACGAAAGGTGGAATTTTCATTCATCAATCAAACTATACAGAAAAGGCCCTTAAGCGTTTTCATATTAACAACGCTCATCCATTAAGTACACCTATGGTAGTTCGATCACTTGACGTTAAAAAGGATCTTTTCTGTCCTCGAGCAGATAATGATGAGATTTTGGGTCCAGAAGTACCTTATCTCAGTGCAGTTGGTGCATTGATGTATCTTGCTAATAATACCCGACCAGATATAGCTTTTTAGTTAATCTACTAGCAAGATATAGTTCAACACCAACAAAGAGACATTGGAATAGTGTCAAACACATTATGCGCTACTTGCGTGGAACAAGTGATACGGGACTATATTTTGAACGGCATAATGATACCAAAGCAATCAATTTAGTTGGTTATTCGGATGCGGGATATTTATCTGATCTGCATAAAGCCATATCTCAATCTAGATATTTATTCATGTATGGCGGAACGACTATTTCATGGAGTTCAACCAAACAAACTTTGGTAGCCACCTCGTCAAATCGTGCAGAGTTAATTGCACTATATGAGGCTGGGCGTGAATGTATATGTCTTAGGCCACTGATACATTATGTTCATAAATCATGTGGACTAGAATCAATTGAGAAACGTCCCACAATAATATATGAATATAATGCGGCTTGTATCGCTCAAATCAAGGAAGGATATATTAAAGGTGACAGAACCAAGCACATATCACCAAAATTTTTCTCCCCTCATGAGCTTCAAGTGAAAGGCAAAGTTGATGTTAAACAGATTTCATGAAGTCAGAACTTAGCAGATTTATTTACGAAGTCATTACCAACAAAAGTATTCAAACAACTCGTACATAATATTGGCATACGCCATTTGAAAGATATTTGCCCGAATTGAGGGGGAGATTATACAACTGTACTCTTTTCCTTAGCCTTGGTTTTTGTTCCATTGGGTTTTTCCAGGCAAGGTTTTTAACGAGACATGATGTATATAATAAGATGTGTGCATTCAAGGGGGAGTATTGTAAATATTGTAAGTACATATTATTATTATGTATAAATGCACACACCCCTTGGTATTTTTCCCCATAATATCTCTAACCTTTTTTAATCACCCATTATATTTGTAATTATATTTATTTAATATTTTTAGTTTGTAACAATATTTTGGTGGCCTATAAATACCACCATGTAATTCATTTGTAGATGAGCTCTGGGAAATATAAGATTAGAAGTTTTGGAGAGAATTTTATTATTGTCTTTCTTATATACTAGACACACAGCACACTTAATGCGTGTGCAAAATTATTTAAAAAAACTTATAAATTATTAATAGTTTTATTCGTTAGTTAGTTAGCGATCATGGGATAGTGGGCTAAGGAAGTTTAAAAGGTATTTTAGTAAATTTATTAAAAAGTATTAAAATTACTATTATGGGCAATTTTTTTAAAGAAATAAAACAAATGGAAGGGTAAAATGGGGTATTCTAAAGTTGGTACGTCAAATGGGTTTTCTTTTATAATAGTATAGATAATTAGGAGTAAAAGACCAATAAACTTAGAATTTTTCTAAGTTTATAACACAATCGGAATTTTTCATCAAGATCAGTAGGATGGACAGGATAAATAATTCCACCAGTAAAGATGGGATTGTTATCAAAGGCTAATACATCCCAAGTCTGAATTATAAACCATAATTTTGGACTCGAAATTTTGGAAGTAAAACTAAATCGGATTGGACCGGATATCCACCTTAATAAATGAGGCATTAAAGCAAACATGCACTCACCATATTTTGTAGGGAGGGACCGGTGTTGAAGGCTTTCACCCCTTTAATCAAGGATATTCAGCAGCTTTCAACTGAATTGGAAGTTGTTCAATTGTGTTTTTGCTATAGAGAGGGTAATCCAATAGCTTATCTTTTGGCACGTACATCAACTATTTCTAAAGTACCCATGCAGATTTTTTTACATATGCCATCTTTTGTTGAACAGTTGTTAGTTTGTGATTTTTCTTTTGTTTGTACAACAGTACAAAGACCACGTCCTCCCCTTATGTAATGACATTAAATCTGTAGTAATATATATATACATACATATGTTTTCTGTTTAAAAAAAAAAAACATGCGCTCACCGTATTCATATTACACCCAACATAACTGATACTGTGGGTTTTGGGTTGGGTCAAACATCCAATGACCCTAATATATAGCAGTAAGACTTTGAGTAACAAACGAACACGACTCCGATGCATTTGCGTAAAGTTTAATTAATTGAATTTACATACATTTATTTGATGAGTAGACCCAAGAAAACGTGTTTGTCTATGAACGACAATAGTTCCGCAAAGCAAAGGTATCCAATTTCGACGCTTTCTGGATTGATAATGATAATGATGATAAAAAATGAGGAATTATTTTACATTTACCCAGGTGGAGGCAGGCACTTCCGCCTTCCGCGCGCTTTCCAATTGAACGGTTGAAAATGGAAGGAATATGAACAAAATTCCCTCTCAAAATTATCAACAAATCGAATGTCAAAAGGCAAAGCCCTTTTACGCAAACCCCCCGAATCTCTTCCCCATTTCGCTCGGAGTCGCGATCCGTCGCCTCATTGAATTCGATTCCTTGGTTTATCGATCCAGAGATTCCTGCTTTTGTGATTCCCCTTCCTTCCACGGTTGGAAATTAATTGTTCCAACGTTGGAGTTCCATCACTTTTTACCTTTTTCGAACTATATATAGGATGAGATCAACAAGTCTAATTCTCGCTGCGATCGTTTAATTGAAGAGCTTGAGGTGCGTTTTCTCGTTTCTGCAATTTGCATTTGATAGATGGTGATTTTTCACGTTCATTTTCGGGAGTTCTGTTTTGCGTTCTGATTATTATGCTCTCGTGTTGCTCTGGCGTTCATGTGGCTTTGACGTTCACTGTAAAAAAAGAAGTTCATGTTAGCTTCGGTATCAGCTTCAAATATTTGCTGAACTTTCCGAGAAATTGGGTTTAATGTAGTCTATGGCATGAAGGAGTAACTTCTTGAAGTTGAAGAAGTAGAGATAGTTTCTTCAATTTTGAAGATTAGTTGCGATGAACTTAATTTCATTAGCGATTCTGTGAAACTGGTAAAAACACTGTTTGTAATTATATGTATTTCTGTTTTGTGAATGTGAGTGTTGAAATTATGGCAATTTGCATTTGAGTGATGAACGAGTGAAAATCTGCTAGCTACTGTCTGAAGATGTTAAATTGAAGACAATGAAGAAGACAGAGAACAAATTTAAACTGAAGTTATATGGAGCTGAATAAGTAATTATGCATTATTGATTATACATCAAAAAAAGGAAAGGAACTTCTTTCTAAATATATTCTATAAATTCTGCATTTAGTATTTACATATTTTTAAACATATTTTATAAAATCTGCATTTGGTTATTTTATATGCATATATACAATGCCTGGTGCATATGAATTGTTAATCAGATACTCTAGACTACTTGGAGTTAACTCTGTCATTGCGATCTTGCTCCTGATGGAGTGGAATTGGTCCCTTGGAGTTTAAATTTCAGAATGATCACTTCACCCTGCACAGATGTTTTGCATATTCTAATTTCATCTCTCGTGATTTATAATTCTCGTACTTGATTTCTTGTTGTATAGTTCCTCCATTAGATGAACTGACTTTGAATACCAAATGTTGGTGAATGCAGGTCCTCATTTGATCCGCAGCCGATGTTTCGCGAGTTTTGGCTATAAAAGATGGGTTACATGAGCAATGTAGGCATAACATGTCTATTTAGTATTTGTTGGTTTAGTGTTCTGTTGAGTATTGGTGCTCTAAGTATATGCATGAAATATACACTTGCTAATGCAGTTAGCTATAATGAAGTATTCTTTATGTGCAGTGGCATAAAATTACTCCCTCACATCACCTCTTCTCTAATGCAGGAATTTGGCCAAAATAATCAGCAGAATGATCCTGGTATGCCTTTCCATTAAATTTGAATATCTATGCACCTTTTATGATAACTGGATATCTCTCTTTTCTCTTTATTTTGAATCACTTCGGACTTTGACAGCCTATATTTCTTAAAATTGAACAGCCTGGTTAGAAACTATCTTGGTCAGTTTGGTCTCACAATATAACCTGATAAAACCTGACAAGTCTGGAGAAGTTGTTTATTCTACTCTTTCTTACTTGATTCTATGTAATCCCTCAGTTGACTAGTCCAACACCGCCATTCCAATTCCTCTGGTTGGCTGATCAAATGCGTCTAACTTCTTTAAAATATTCAGTTCCACATTCAGAAGGCTTTTACATGCCTGTTTCTAGAGGATTAATTTGCTTGCATTTTCTATATAGTTGTACTTGTGATACACTTTCATCAGAAACATGGTATATATTCGTACCTCAGATCGTTATTGATGATCATGATGATCTTAGAAAGTTCTCTACTAGTTGTCTGAAACTGTTTTGAATTTTGAGATTTAATTTTTAGCTTTAGTTAGCATCTAAATATCCTTTACATTTATGAATAAAATAACTGCCGACTTAACATGCTTTTATCTGTGCTCAGTTGCAGCAATACGCGATGGGAAAGATGTTCTATTGCAGGTGACTCGATAATGTTATCATTCCTATTTTTAAGTCTTAGGAAAAGATCCACTCGTGCAATAAACATACTTCAAGTCCCAAATTTTTATTGTATTGGTGCTCTTGACCAGTCAAGTAGACTGCTTTTCAAATGAGATAGTGAAGTTACTTTATGCAAATATTTGGATAGTTTTAAACAACATTGCAAATATTAAGGTTGAAAGTATAACTTCAATTTGTCAATGAATTAATATGAAAATATATTCACAAGATGAATCTGTTTGATTCATATTTTGATCATTAATTTGTATATTTAGTAAACAGAAAGATAGCTTTCGGACAGAGGCGTATTATTTAATCAGATAAACTATATGGTTATAAGTTGCTTTACAGGCCTTCAATTGGGAGTCCCATAAGCATGATTGGTGGAGGACCTTAGAGAGAAAGGTTCCTGATATTGCAAAATCTGGTTTTACCTCAGCTTGGTTGCCCCCACCGTCACAATCATTTGCACCAGAAGGTTGAGTAATAAGTAAATTGATGATTGCATTTTGTTCTATTCACATCAGAATGTTGTCTGATTCATTATTTCTTCTGTTCACTATACCGATTAATTCTCTCAACTGGCAGGTTATCTTCCACAAAACCTTTACTCCCTTAACTCCTCATACGGTTCTGAGCATCAATTAAAAGCTTTACTCAACAAGATGAAAATCTACAAAGTTAGACCGATGGCTGACATAGTCATAAATCATCGAGTTGGGACCACCCAAGGGCATGGTGGAATGTACAACCGTTATGATGGAATTCCATTAGCATGGGATGAATGCGCCGTTACATCCTGTACTGGGGGCAAGGTAATGACATTGCAGTACTAAAAGATTTATAAGATAAAAATCATTCTTCTTTATGGTTGACCTTTTGCATGTGGTATCTGAAATTGCTACAGCCTGACGTTTTTAGGGACTTTCATATCTATTACCGAACTGTTATGCTGTTGGCCATACATGATTTTGGTTTGCAGGAATGTTTAAACAACTGAAGAAGAACTAATTAGCTAAGACCCTCGATCAGTTAGTTTGATGAAATACTCAAGGGATCATTAACTAATATCTAAGTGTAAAATTGCATGTTTAACTGAAACCGTAATTCATTCTTAAATAATAGAAGTTAGTAATATGATATTTGTTTGATAGCTTTGCGTTCTATTTCAGTAGCATATTTACATTCCTCTATTTTATTAACCATTTAGGGCAACAAAAGTACTGGAGACAATTTTAATGGGGTCCCAAACATTGATCATACACAACAGTTCGTAAGGAAAGACATTACCAATTGGCTCCGATGGTTACGCAATACTATTGGTTTCCAGGATTTTCGCTTTGATTTTGCTAGAGGGTATGCTCTATATTCAAATTCTTAAGATTGCACCTTCCATACTGGTACATTCATTACTTCCATTTGTAACTAATCCAATATTTCATCTACCTATTTAGTTATTCTCCAAAATATGTGAAAGAATATATCGAGGCTGCAAAGCCGATATTTTCTGTTGGGGAATATTGGGATTCTTGCAACTACAGAGGCAGCTACTTGGAGTATAACCAAGGTACAAGTTTTCTGCATAAGGATACAATATTTGTGGCTGATGCATGAAACAATTGACCAAGTTCCAGTCTTAACATGGCTTTCTTCTTTGATAATTTCAATGGCCTACTCAAGAACTTTTGTCCTAAATTCGTTTGCAGATAGTCACAGACAAAGGATTATCAACTGGATTGATGGCACAGGACAACTATCAGCTGCATTTGACTTCACAACAAAGGGGATTCTGCAGGTAAGAACAAGTTATTCACGAAGATTGCTTGGTTGTGGGCTTTACAGAACTTAAAGAAATTTTAACAACTCGATACTTGTCTTCTGTTGAAAAATCTGAGCCTTTTTGTTTCCTTCCTATTGGTTTCCTAAATTATGATTTAAACTCTTGCCATTATGTAAATCCCCACTCGATCAGTTCCTTGGAGTTCTTTACCTTTCTTTATGTGTTACTATATTGCCTATAGGAAGCTGTTAAAGGAGAGCTTTGGCGTTTGCATGATCCTCAAGGGAAGCCACCAGGTGTCATGGGGTGGTGGCCTTCAAGGGCTGTGACATTTCTTGATAACCATGACACTGGGTCAACTCAGGTACTAATAGTTGTTCCTTTAGTATTTATATAATTACATATAACAGTGAGAGCACTGTAGAAAGAATTTTATTGGGTTGTCATGTAAAATTGCAGCGTGATGCCTGAAAAGTTTTGCTGCCATTTTCCCTTCACTGTAGCAGTGGATCAGGCTAAAGAGGCACCATCATTTTTCTTTTAAATGATATGGACAGTCCAGGCTATACCACTGAGACAAGCATAAAACTTATACTGCTATGAACATGATAAATATGCTTACTTGCACTAGCGATATTGCTTAATTGGCATGATTGGACAATCTCTCAGCAAAGAGAATGTTGTGGACCTTGTGGTTCAAGTTCATTACTCATTGACTATCTTTTTTTATTTGGCAGGCTCATTGGCCTTTTCCGTCAAATCATATCATGGAGGTAACATTCATGAACTTCTCTTGATTAGAGCATTTAATAATGTTGTGTTCTTTAGACATCTTTTACCAAAATGTCATGCTATCTTTGGCTTTAATGAAGCGGACAAAGTATGGCGTTATAAAGGCTAATCTAATTAATAACGGATGCAAAAGCAATATTCTCGAAGGAAAATCTTTGTAGGTCACCAGATTTGTATATAAACTCCTCCTTTTCAACAAATTTTGACATTAAGTAATCCAATTAACTTGAGGAGACATGTACTCATGATATATCTCTCAAATTTTAGTATCAACAGAAACGCACCAGCATATATGTCTATGTTATATAAATCCTATAAGTTTGCTGACTTTCCTTTCTGCTGGAGCTATATTATGTATTAATACAGTATTTTTACAGGGCTACGCCTACATACTCACACATCCAGGGATACCTGCAGTATTCTATGACCATTTCTATGACTGGGGTAGTTCAATCCACGACCAAATTGTGAAGCTGGTATGCTATCTAATATTGTTATCCATAAATAGCTACTTTGAGCATATGTTAAGCTTATATGTATCATTTTGCAGATCGATATTAGGAGGCTTCAAGGTATAAACAGTCGATCATCAATCAAGATCCTTGAAGCACAGCCAAATCTCTATGCTGCAAATATTGGGGACAAATTAATGATGAAGATTGGAGATGGTTCTTGGTGCCCCGCTGGAACGGAATGGACACTGGCGACGAGCGGGCACAGGTACGCTGTCTGGAAGAAGTAGCGATCAAGGGCTTATTTTGGGACTATGCAATAAGCTCTAGGAATGGGAATTAAGAGATATATATACTTTTGATTTTAGTGCCCTTATCCTCCTAATTTATGTTCACAATAGTGGTGTGTAAATAAGGTCTCCAATGGCCATAGAAGATTGAAGCTACGCTACAATTATGGTAAAGAATGTGGTAGAAACATATATATATGGAGGTGTAGGCCTCCTACATTATATATAGTAACGGGTTAATATTGCATGAAGAAATATACTATTTCAGTGTTTATTGTTGGTTCCATATATACCATATTCCTTTTTGTCCAATTATACATAGTTGTTGCACTGAGTTTTGAGTGACATCACATTATCCACAACAGAAATTGCAAGCTGACTATGAACTCAGTAATGTATACAGGACACCCCCACCCCCCACCCCGGAGGGCCAGAGAGAGAGAGAGAGAGTGTAGTCACATGGGGTGGGGGAGGAAAGAGAAGGGGGGCAAAGGCAAAGGCAAATTGGGGGGTTCACCATCATAGCCATCGTCATCGGGCTCATGATTCATGTCTTGAAAAATCAACAATGAATACACCACTCCCACTCCCCCCACCCCACCTCAATACTTAATTCCCCTCTCTCTCTCTCTCTCTCTCTCAACCAAACATTCAAAAGTTTCAAATCTATACCATCATTATCCATCTTCTCTCTCACGTGACACACCACACACTGTTTGTAGAGGTTCATTATTCTCTCTCTCTTTCTCTATGTGCATTTGAATTATGTATTATATGCATAGTTGGATGGTGGTTTAATTGGTATGTTGTAGGGGTATAGATAGTATAGTATAGGTCAACCGCTGTGACACATGGAGTTCACAAGTTAATCACCCTACACTGGACTAGGATACTAATCCTACTTTACTATAAATTTTTAGGGGATATTCACATGCATCATGCATGCATGCATGTGAGGATTAGTATATTTAATGGAGAACATGCATGCATGCATGGATTATCTACATATATATGTACATGTAAGTGCAACAATAGATATGATATATATGCATACATATATACTTATTATTCTTTAATTTCTTCATCGATTCATTTAATTTGCATGGCGCGATCAGGCAAGACACACAAACTATATATAAACAGTGAAAAGAATGGACTAAGTGTTGTAAGTAAATGCAACTGGAGACTACTTCTACTGTTTCTATAAAAGATAGTGTTAATGTGATGTAATTATCACGATTTAGTGTTTTGACAAATAATCCCTTTTTTTTTTTTTTCATGAACTTTACCTATCAGTATGAAAAGACCCTTCGTTGGAAAAAAAGTTCCAATTTTGCTTTAGCAAATTCCCAAGTAAACCTTTCACCTACCCCCAGCACAAAAAGGAATAGGATAATCACACTACCTTCCCGAAATTTGGTGCAGTCACATACAGATTTTTTATAATTTGAGAAATTATATCTAGTATTCTAAAGTTTGTTTTCGTCTAACAAATAAATCCAACCACAGTAAAAATTTGCTTAAATTCATTATTAATCTCGTAATTTAAATCATTTGGCGTTTTCATCCTTTAACGTACTAAATGAACATTTTGATTTTGCATTCTTTTAATTTTCGCGATAGCAGTTCTTTTTTTTGTCGGATTTCACCCTTCTCAAAAATGCATGTGCATCTCACGTGACCTTTAAAACTGGGGCTATTGTTACTAAGAGATGAATCTATTTGTTAGACAAAAATCAACCTCAGGATACTAGATGTGATTTCTCAAATAACAGGAGAGTCGACATGTAGTTACACAAAATCTAAGGGGAGAACAGTTTAATTACCCCAAAAAAGAATATATATATATATATATATGTGTGTGTATAATATATATTAAAAAAATAGCAAAAATGGCTAATTCATTTTCCCCTCCAACTGGGTAAATTAAATATGGAAGAGAAGGGTAATGCAGTTCTTGAGTGCTGTAGTGGAATTTTGTAATTCCAAGTGCCAAAAGTATATATAGGCTAATATAATTATAAGAATAAATGTTCCTTTTAAGGCAAAACGTGAGAGCATCTACCATCACCCCAATACCTAACAATCATGAAAAAGCCACCAACTTAATAAAGTAATTAACCATAATTAATTATATTGTTTCGTTCTGCCCATAATTATTAATTAATGCATCGAAAAAGTGTATGAAGCATATGAATAATTATAGTATGTAATTAAGTCTTCCATGTTGTAATAAATATTTGACTTATAGTTATAGCTACCCTCCCTACATATGATGGTCAAAATTCAGCATGCCGTAGCTCATATCATTAACAATTAAAACTCATGCAAAGACTGATCATATCATATATACTTACAATAATCATTAGAACAAACCCAATCTTCTGCGTGCTGTCTCCATTTTAATATCCCAACATGTTCTTTATTTATATATAACTTTAATTAAGAATGAAATAATAGTTAAATATTACTAATTTTCCCTTTTTGGGGGGAAAAAAAAGAATACTTGTATAGGTTAGGGGTACAATCATAAGTTAATTTACGACACTTTACAGGAGCTTTATATTTATACTATATATTATTGGAGAGGGTCCTTTTGGTATTCAAATTAATTTTTGTCTGTCATTTTTTTGAAAATTTTAAATTAATTAATTATTTTTAACTTCCTCACTCATCATGCCACAACTACCTCCTAGTAGTTTTTCCTCATGCATTTTGTTTTACTAGAAATTGTGGCACGCAGTAACTGCGCGCATTATTTTTAGTTATATTTCTATTTTGTTGAAGCTCATAATTTATTCTTATATCTTAAAGTTTATCATTGTCTTACAATCTCACATATTCTGATATTTTTTTTCAATGCATTGTCAATACAATATTTAACTCAAATTAAATTAAAAAGTAAAAATTTTGTAGAATATTTGTTATATTGATAATGATGATTATATATACATGTAACACAAATACCAATATGTTATTTCTATTTCAATTAACAAATTAATAATTTAAACAAAATGGGAGTAAATTCAATTTTTGAGAACATGTAATTGCATGGAATTAATATTCTAAAGGAACTTATTAAATAGTTAATTCAATTACATAAGTTGGGAAGTTGAAGGGCATGGTTGGTATTATAATAATTTAGTGTAGTGGTATAAAAACTACTACGTTGTAACTATAAGACCCATTTTCTTTATACTATTATAGATATATATTATCTTATTTTATTATATATATTTTTAGATAATTTTTAACTCTACAAAAATAAATAATATAATTTATAAAATATTTTAGTTTTAATATTTAAAAAATATGCACATACATGGAATGTGCCACGCTTACTAGTAATTGATTAATGAATAATCTTTTACTGCAATTCACAAAACTATAGTATTAAGAAACTGAGTGCAGTAATCGTATACATCGGAGAATTTGTAATCGTGTAAATCATGTATTTTATAATTGTTATTTATTTATACTTCTGCATATATTTATAGTTCGAGAAACTATTTCGTGGATTCCGTTCATTCTTTAGAGGGTTAAATGCAATTTATTTTTCTGTATTATTTGTAAAGTGCAAAACAAATCCTATGAAAAAACAACATGCATTTCAAAAATGATGCAATTCACCCCTCAATAGGAACGGCGCATTTCACGAGCCATCTTTAATTTTGTTTAATTTTTATTTATAAAATAATATTTTTATCCTTATTTTAAAATCATTAAATTTAATATCATTTAAATGAATGGTTTAGATTTTACCAACATTATTTATAAACTTATAAATATATACTAAAATTATAATATATTTATATATACATTTATATATTTTTATTTAGATAGATTAATATAAATCATTAGATCTATAATAAATAAGATCTGCCATCCAAAATTTACGATAAAAGAATATTTTATTGTTGAAAGGAGGGTGTGTATTACACCGCCAGCCCCAAGGAGGTTTTTTCTACTCTTTTTTTGAAATCACAGGGAAATTTTTTGCACATTATTTTTTTACAAGAATTTTTTTTTTTTTTTTTGCACTTTTCAAATAACCCGTTGAGGTAAATTACATTTATTTAACCCTTCTTTTAGATGATGAGGATGGACGACATAGTCCACATGATTTGATGCTACAAAATAAGGCTGCAAAACCACCAACCCAAAAACAGTGCTACTTCAAGAACATTTCTTACCTAATTGTCTCTATCAATTATAACTTAATTATGTTTTTCAATATTCAATAATTTCTCTGCCCATTTAATTATTCGCTTGTGTTTAAAAAAAAAAGACAAAAGAAAAAAAATCTAATGACTACTATTTGTGCATGAAACTCTGCAGCCTATTTTTCTCTAAAGCTACTTCATTAATTTAAAAAAAATTTATAATTTTAGTCCTATAACTGAAGGATATAGTAATTTTCATCTTGTTAGAATCCGTTTATACAATTAGGCCCTGTAATTAAAAAAAAAAAAACCACATTAAAGATAAAATTTATCAAAAAAAAAATTCGAAAAATTTCATGAACCAAATAAATTAGGGATTCCGGCCAAAATACTAAAGTTATGATTCAATCATAGTTGTGGCCGGAAAACTCATCAGCAATGTATAGCGACGGGTCTGTAATTTCAGAAAGTTAGAATTAATGAGTATGCATGTAATAATTAATTGAAGCTGGGGTGGGGGGCCATGCATGAAAGCTACGTTAGTCCACAATTAATATCAATCACTGTCTTAATATTTATTACCATGTGAGCTTAATTGGTTTGAGTTTTTCATGTGCAGCAATTCGTACTAGGAAATCACTATATATACACCCCAGTAATTGATATTTGACTTTATAAGTTAGAAAAAAAATTAAATGAATTTCCTCTGCAGTACTCTTTTACATTTAATGTGATAGAATGACCTTCTTCAAGTTAAATTACTGAATTCTTAAATAATTTACATTTGATCATGATATACAAAATTGGATTTTTTTCCTACACTATGAATCACCATAGTTTAAAATCATGACAGATCAATATTATCTACTATATTAGTCAACATTTGTCATGGTTTTATCTATAGCAACTAGAAGAAATATAATATTTAACAATGGCTAATTATTATGGTTAAAAATAAATAATTATAGTAAAAAGTAAATGACCACGACTGTTGGTTGTTTGTGAGTGTGACTAATACAATATTTGGCATGACTATTTGACATGGTAAAAATAGTTTTCATGGTGGATAAATTAAGTTTTTGCGTTGATTTTATTTTAATTGTGGTTCATAATAGTTATTTACCACGATTTTTTAGCCCTTAGCCAATATTAAAATCATTGGCAATAGTAAATTTTTTTTTCTAGTGAGTCAAAATATTTATCATACTTTTAGTTGTACGTAGCTAATGTTTTGACCTCGCTTGCAGAAACAACGGTTAATGGTCATTGAATAACCATAGTTAACTAGTATTCACCATAATTTGGTATTTTAATCATTATAATTAATCATAATAAAAGACATATATTTCATCTAGTGTTACCTTCTTGAAAAATAGAGAAAAATGCAAATTTAACTTGGAAAAAAGAAAAGAAAAATTAGAACTTGACTATGTTTTTCATTCTTAATTCCTTTTTTTCATAAGGAGAATCAAAGTTGGGTCTTTTAACTCTCACTTGCCATTCGAACCTGTGACCTATCTTTCATTGGAACAACATAAATTTGACTATTTTTTACATATTCTTTGATTTTGGTTCTTATATAATTTGAATAAAATAAAAATTAAATTACTGCAACTTCAATATGACTTGTAATTATAAGGTGGTGTTTGCCAAATTATTATTGACTTATATAGTGAAAGATGACCTAATTTAGAAAATCAATGAATCCTAGTGTGCAAGGTGTTGTATGTTTGATCAAGTTGAACAATACGTTTCGACCAATTTTCACAAAATATATGACGATTAGATTTTTTCAATTGGGAAAACCACTACGAATTTAATTTAACAGACCTTTTCATTTACCCAAATAGAAAAAGTTTTGTATGTTGAATTTTGTGAATTATTCGAGGAATAATTATATTTACACTTTTAATTGACCTATGGTCTGTTTATAAAGACCACTCTTGCCTTTTGCATAATTACAGAAACCACCATCAACTGCAAAAAATAGAGATAGTTTGTGTAACAATGTTGATGTTTTTGGGGGTGTATGTATAATTTTTCAAAAGGAAATAATCGTTTGTGTAAATAATGTTGACATACATTTTTTGTGGGTGGGTGTATATATACTTATTCCAAAAAAAGTAAGATATTATGGTCTTATTTTATTTAATGGGGTAATTTTTTTTTAATAAATCAATTACAATAATCCATATCAAATATCTAATCTGACAAATTGCTGACAACTAATAACAATCACATGTTATTCATCAATATCATATAATTATACGTAATCAATAATTACTATTAAAATAGAACGTATCACACCTACTATCAAAATAGAATAACATCTCACATATTGATAGAGTTCAACTCATAACATTTGAGCTAAACCTCGTTAGTAATTAATGGGTATTGATGGGAAGCAGGTCTCCAGCAATAAATATGAGTGGGCTACTACAAGAGTAGATTTTCAAACAAAAATACTACCCCCCACCCCACCCCACCCCACCCACCCCCCACCCACTGAATTAAGTTGAAGAGTAGGGAAATAGGAACAGAAGAGTGGTATTAATAGTAATACCGGAAACAGAAAGAGAGGAGAAAAAAAAAAAGAGTGGGAAGGTGGCAGAGAGTTGTGTGTGGGCGTGATGAGTGCGACATATCACTCGACAATTTGGGTGGAATTTGGAATTTTTATATTTTTTAGGGTTCTTGGAAAAGGGAATCAAAATGCGACAACACTCGTAAACACACACATACTCTGCATGGAAACCAATTATTATTATCCTCAACTCACACCCACCGTTTCTTTTTTTCAAATTTTAATAATTACCTTATATAGAGATTAATTTTATTTTTTTTTGGCTCTTTATTCATATGGGTCAAAGTCAAAACAAGATCATTGTAATAAATAAAAGGGTAATGCTAATTTCTCTTGACCACTTTTTTTTTTTGGGAGGGGGGGGGGGGGGACAAAAATTTGATATTTAATTTTCAACTATAACATTTATGAATATAAGGTAAAATGAAAGTGAAGTTTCTAATTATCATGATTTAAAATTTTCATGCATTTTCATTGAAATTATGGAAATATTTCTCTTTTCAATATTATGGAAATAAAAATATATGGTAGTTTCAAAATTATCTAGTTTTCGTCATTTTTCTTAATTTTCCTTCGAAATCTTTGAGTTTCCTAAGAAACTTTTTATTTTTCTTAATTTTTCAGCGAAACGTTTATTTCATACTTTTAGCTACAAATATATAAATTCTTGTGTTATACATAAGTATTTCATTTAATGATAACAAATTTAGTATTAAGCTAAATTAGTAATGTTATACGTATAAGTATCAATGTAATATAAATATTTTATAACACATAGTTAAACATAAATATTATATTATTATTTAGTTTCAATAACAACTACATCAATTAATAACTCCAAATACATAATTATACTACATAAAAACAATATTAATTGGTTAAATGAAACAAAATTAAACTACATATATTTGAATTAAAAAAAAGAAAGGTAATATTTTAATTTTTTTCTATAACTATTATGTATGTTTCTTTAATTTTACAATTTTTTATAGCATTTCCGAAATATTTTCGAAAAGTTTCTAATATTTATAAACTCGAAACATTTGTTGGAAACGAAACTTTAATCCATGATAATTATTACAAAACTTAACATACGAATTCGATCAAAATTAAATCCATTTAACTAAGTAGTTGGAACTCTCGATTCAAGATGACACTGTTGAACCACCTCATAAGATCGACAAAGAGTTATTGGGATCTATCTCCTCAATCTCACAACAATTTAGTTAGTCAAAACGAGTCATTCGATCCTATACTTTATCTTCGCATCCAATATCAATAAATCGTGAGGCTCTAAATTTTAAAATTTTGAAGAATATTAAAAAAAGAATAAAAGGACAATTTTTGTGTACCTAGGATGCCACCTTTTAAAGTTTGGTCTTTGGTGGTAGAACTTATTGTAATGGTCCATCACACGCTCTCTTAGTGCAACTTTGGTGCCCAAAAAGTAGGGAGCTTTGGCTCCTACACTCGTTGCAAAATTATAAAAATATAGTTCTATATTAATTTCAAAAAATAAAAAAGAAAGAACGCTATCGAATTTAGTATTTTGATTAGAGTGATAGATCATATTATATGCCAAAAGACTCCATCAAATATAATTTGGTATGATAGTTAATTTCAATTCCATTACATATTAATCCGTACATACTTCATATTTTCCATAATTTTAAGCAATCATTTGATTCAAATATTAGTAATTACTAGATTTGATGTGAAATTCACCATTTTGTTTGTCATGACGACCACTTTACTGTAAACAAATCAAATATTTATATCTGGCGAATTTCTTGAAATTCACATACTCCCTAAATCAAGGGAGGAACTTCTAATAATATAGATACGTGATGTTGTGTGATTATCATTATTATTATTATTATTATTATTATTATTATTATTATTATTTTTATTTTTTATTTTTTATGAAGCGTGATTAATTAATTAGTACATTTGGACATGCACATACTATAAATAATCGTATAATACTGTCTAATTACTACTAGGTAATTGATATTTCTGTATTTTGTACACTTGAAATGAAATTAATGTAAAAATTAATTAAGGATAGGTACGTAGAGGGAATAACTAATAATGACTGTCTAAGTCTAACCTAGCTACCATCAACAACTGTCGAGATATGACAAGCTACGACATGGGGTTTCTTCAATGGATTTTACAACTCAACGGTTTGTCAGCAGCAGATGGATTAATTACTTGACCAAAAAAATTTATTGGAAACAAATTTTATTAAACTAAATTAATTATAGAATAATATTATATTTATTATATGATTGGTCATTTTTTTTAATTGTACACTAACTAAATAATTTGAATCCAACTCAATTTAATTTGGATTAGAGTTTTCCGTAGTTAATGATATATTTGCCTCCACTTCCAATAGTATTTTTTGCTTCCATATTACTTTTTTCTTGTTAATACTGTTTGTTTCTGTCAGCATTTTCAAGCTGCATCCTCTTTAATTATACATTGTTCCAAGAAGAAATTATCATTACAAGGAAAAAAATACGAGAATTAGCTGATTATTTCCTAATTGTTTCGCGTATAATCAATGTAATTATATTACATGGTCTTGAAAAATATTGCAACCAATTTGGCTTATATATGCATGTAGGAAATTATGACCTTCAATTCAATTATATTTAAAAAAAAATTGAGGTGCGTATAGATGTACGTGACTAAATCTCACTATTTTTTGACGATATAAATTACTACAGTGAAAAAATCATGATAAATTAATACTAGTTATTGACCAAAATCAAATAAAATCGATATAAAATATTAAGTTTTGATATGATTAATTAATATTTGTCATGGTTTTATTGATGGTTAAAATATTTACAATAGTTTTTAGGTACAGTTAATATATTAGTCTCATTTTTTAAAACAACGGATAATAGTTGTTGTGCAGCGGTGAGTAATTGGTATTCGTCATAATTTTTTACTTTTAATCATAATAATTAACTATAATGAAAGTTACATTTTTTCCGGCAGGTGTTTTCATAATCATGCTTTGATCAATCATAATACAATAAGAAAAATCTCTCATGGTCCTAAAATTTACATTTTCAAAATTAAATCTTGATTTCAAATAAAAGTTCAGCATAATACCTTGAAATATAGACCCGGGGCAAAATATTTTTTTAATCTCGTTAAATAGGGTCAGACTCGTTTTTGATACCATTATTTATCCAAGTGTAGGTTTGGTCCCATTAAACACAAATTCAGGCTTATTTGGTCCCAAAAAGTCATTTGTCATGTTTTGCACATGACTTATTGGGACCAAATAAACCTGAATTTGGGCTTATCTGATCCCAATAATTCTGAAATTTCTAACGGACATAAACGGAGTCAATAAGTCATGTGCTCTGCACATGACTTATTGGGACCAAATAAGCCTGAATTTAAATTTAATGGGACCAAAGCCTATACTTTAATAAATAATGATACCAAAAACGAGTCTGACCTTATTTAACGGGACTAAAAAAATATTTTGCCATATGAACCCAAAATATCAATTAAAATGAAATAGGAAAGAAAAGAAATAAAGGCAATTATAAGTCGCATCTGAATTTGTCATTTTTGGTGAGGAAGCATGCAACTAGCAAAGGTTTCTCATAGTAATATAAAGCCCCAAATCCGAAAGCCTTTAGAGCAGCTTTCCCCAGTTTTTATGCGTCAAAGGTGGTCTGTGTGTGAGTGAGATGGGGCGAATTTGTCATTGTCAATTTATTTCTTTTTCTATATTCAATATACACACGTTATGATATAAAAAAATTTCAAAATAAAATTAAAAGTGTAATCTCATACAAATGGTTTGTATACGTTGAATTTAGAACATTATAAGAAACTAGTTTAATAGAAACGAAAAAGAATTAACATTAAGATAATTAGCAGGTAAAAATTTCATTCTAATTTACATTATTTAATATAAGAAATTTGTCGATGAAGCCTAGCTTAGTTGGCGGAGCTGAGACCTCATGATCCTAGAGGTCACGGGTTCCAACCTCTACATGAGTTGATGTTGTTTCTACTGTATAGTATGTATTTATTTGTTGCTATAATAACTGTGTTAGTTTATGTGATTGATGTATGTAATAGTAATTATAATTTACTTACAAAGGTATAGGAGTAATTTTCCTATGTAGACCACATGGTAAATATGCACTCTATCTCACTATAAAATAATAAAATCACTATAAATACAAGATATATTATTTTGTAATGACAAGTTTACTATTCATTGATTTGACAATACACACATACAAAAATTCTCTCACTAGACTTGGGAAGTATTATTGTGCCGAGGTGATTTTCCCGCTCACTCCTTCACTAGAAACCAGTTCCACATCAGTGATATTGTTGATATGATTGATAATAATTGTCTCTATTCGATATTGATAGCCGATAAGACTATATAATCACTTTACTTTAAATTAATAAAATTCATCGTTTTCAATTTAAAGAAATTTACTTACTAATAAATTTAGCAACGAATATTTACTTGTTAATAAATTTAGTAATAAATTGTTTCGAATTTACATTAAATAGTATAGAGTAACAACAAAAAATTTTATTTGTTAATTAATTCAATAAATTTTTTATAACTGTTATACTAACTTTTTATATTTACAGAAGATGAAATAGAATTTGGCATCAAAATTTTAATTCTACCAATTTGTGTTGGTCATCAGAAACGAGGGGGGCTGGGGGTGGAGGAAAAAGGCAAGAAAAGACTGTTTCTTTTGGTGGATTTGATGATACGATTCCAGGGTTTTTAAGTTTCACAACAAACGAGGTTTATTTGGGGGCCAAATTAATACATATATATATATATATCAATGACTTGTGATGTTTCTCCTCTCTTCCTGTCTGAATCTAAACATATGGCCGCCGGCCCTCCTATTCTGTAAATCAACCATCCAATCAAATTTAATTACTGTGTGTTCTAATTATTACCACCACACCACAGCTATTAATTATTTACTCTTTTTTTTTTTTTCCTATCTCATCACTTATTTACTGCACCTCACATCTTAAATACCAGCCCCAACTGCCCCTCTTTTCCATCTCTCATTTATGCTTTCTTTGCAGCCCACCACTGGCTGCTCCACCTCCCAGTGCGTGTTCGTGTGTGTTCATTACCATCAGAAGAACAGTACAGGGTTTAAGGATGGAGATCAGTTGGGTGTTGGAATATTCATGGTGGGTTTATCAAAGGGCTTCTTACAGAGTTTATTGGCATTCTGTCCACCTCCTCCTCCTGTTCGGAATTGAAATTTCTTGCAACAAACGACGACAAGAATTCATTTAAAGGAGGTGGGCATACTGCCAACTGAGCTCTGTTGGCTTCTCTTTGCAAAACCCTCGTGAAATTTTCTTTAATTTCCTGTTATCTTCAGGCCCTTCTTCTCAAGGTAAAGAAACCCTTCTCCATGATCATCTTTTTTTTTTTTTTTTTCTGATTTTTCTGTCTTTTTTTTGTTTAATTTGTTCATTGCATGAATCCTAGATTTGGGCAAAGCCCTTCTGCTTATATGTAAGAACAATATCTTACATAGTACTGATTTGAAGTTGAAGAAGCATATATATGATACAGATTCAAGATTCATTCATCCTGATAACTGAAACCCTAATAATTGAAGTTCGATTCATCAACTGTTTAAAGAGACCTCTCTGGCTCTCCCCTTTCTTTTAACTTGCCTGGATCAAGACAGGCTTTACTCTGAGAGCTGTTCGTAGGTTAATTAGAGGGATCGATGGGATTTCTTTGATAAGGGTACTGATCATCACTACTACGTACGGTCAGACAGAAAAGGAGAGAAACGAGGCTGTCTCCATTGTTTTTCAGCCAAGAAAAGAAAACCCCAGAATAGTTCGTGGGGACGGACAATCGATTCATACAACCTTATAATCGATTTGTGTGTTGTACAAGAAAAAGATGTCCTTAATTTTCTCTTCTTTTCTTTTGTAGCTAACTGAACTCAGACAAGCCTGTAATCCAGGTAATCCCTTTTCTTATTTACGGGTCCATGCAATTCTATGATCAAGATCATACAAACACTCACTGTGTGTGTGTGTGTGTGGTAAAAAAACACACAGTAGAGAGATGGGGGGAATGTGTGTTGGTGGTGGTAGGGCAGGAAGGAATATAATTAGGGCAGCTGAGAAAATGCTTTTGAATGCAGAGAGAGGCCTCTGGTATTCGTATATACGTAGGCTCATCATTGAAATTCTGACAATCGCCATTAAATTATGGGAAGGACACGAGGTCGTATACCAGTACACAGTACTCTACTGTATATAAATATATATAGCTGCCCATGACCTGCCCTATTTTTCTTCTTTTTGTTTCTAAGAGATTTACTGACACTGAAATCATCATTATCCCAACTCTCTTTTACAATAAAAATACCAACTCATAATCAACTGTGTGCTGTTCTTGGATTTAAAGTTGTATGCATAGACCTGAACAAGATATATATCACCCTGACCATTGCACGTTCGGACTAGGGTTCTACGGATATTGTTTTGATTTCACCTATTTATAGAGGTGAGGTGAGGCCGAGTCATGATATTTTATGTTCATATTTTTCAATTATTCTCAGTTATTGTAACAATATGAGTTTATTGATTAAATTTCAATCATAAATTTTTAATATTTAAATCAGTAAATGTTGATACGAGAATATAGTTTAATTTATTAAAATTGGTGTGAATTACTCACTTGACATATGTGGTTGAAGGCTGGTTTAATCACATTAATGTGACTTAACCCACTCATAGTTGTGTGTATACTAGAAAAATTTTAATATTTAATCATGACTATTAATCAGTCATGATTATAAATAAATAAACATAGAAAATGATTATTCACTACAGTTCATGGGCGTTGGTTAAAACATTTGTCATAATTATTATGATTTATAGTCATGACAAAAATAATTTTTATGGTAGATAATTTAGATTTATGCAATGGTTTTGTTTAATCATGGTAAATAATTATTATTTATCATAATTTTAATTCATAACATATAAAATTGTAGTCAATAATAAATTTTCTTCTAGTGATAATAAAAACTCGATAGTCAACTACGCAATGGGGGATTCCATATCAAATATTAATTATATCTTTGTATTTAATATCTTGATAATAAATAACGCGGATTTTAGTGTATTTGAAGATTGGAAGTAAGTAGATGCTTGTAAATAGTATTTGATGACAATGAATGATTATTTCTTGGTATCTAATGAATTCAAAACATAGATATAATAAGAAATGATACGTGTAAAACAAGAAATTAAAGTAAAGTAGTATATATGTATGTATGAGATTGGCAAAGAAAGTAAAAAAGGTTGGAAATGAGGGAGTTGAAGATGGGAATGATTAGGGTCGTAGAAGTTAGAAGGAAGGATGTGAGTCAAATCATGAAATGTGCTATTCTCTATGCAACACACACAACAAAAAGCTTTCATACATACTAATTATATTTAACCCACGCTGAAAAAACCTGATCATCCCATCAACTTGACACCATTATAGAATGTTTATTCGGGTTTTTATTTTTAGTTTTTGAAATAGTAATTAAAATGAAATATATTTATTTATATTATATTTTAATTAAAAATATATTAATTTAACAAAGTTTGAATAAAATATAATTTTATTAATTAATTTAAATATAATTTTTTAATATGAAAATTTATATAAAATTAAAAATACATAGTTTTTACTGAAAATTAAAATAAAAAATATGAACGATCACACTAGTCTCTCAAAATCCACCCACCCTAATTTTCCTATGCTTTAATACTTATGGGCTTTAGCCCAGCAAAACATGTCTCTTGGGCCAATTCAATTTTATAGGCTGTAAGCCTGTTAAATGGAGCCCATTTCCAGTGTTCCCCCTGTAGGGTGTGCACAGGCCCTCAACTGGCAGTAGAGAATTTATGGTCGCTGTGCATGTGCAGGTGCGGATGCGGGTACAGCTACTTGATGAAAACTAACCTTAATATATATATATATATATATATATATATATAGATAATATATCAATCATTATGTATTGATTAATTAAGCAAAAATATGAAAAGAATAAAAACAAACTTAAAGTACATACATGTAAAAAAACTAACAAAATCAACATATGTAAACAAAACAGTTGGATAAATAATATTGAAGAAGAGGAATGAAAAAAGAACACATTTGCATACATAATCATGTGAGCGAGAACTGCTCAGTCAAAGAAGAAGATCAGACTTGGATCAAAGATTGAAGGTGATGTGTTAGACTGGGTGTGAGGAATAGGGACTTGCAAAAAATACGTTAGTATTCCGATGCTCAAGTTAATAATTTGATAAAAAGTAAAGGAATTGAGAATACAATAAGCGTCAGTATAAAATCGGGGTAAACGTAGCATGAAATAATTGTGTAGTGTGCTTGAGAAGAAACAAAATGTTGTTACCCATTGTGAAGGGAATTATAGTATTTATAGTTGTGAAAGACTTCTCGGGCCGAGAAGTCTAGTGTGCTTAGGACTCTTAGAGGTCACCAGGGTGAGGACTCCTTGTTCCTCGGACGTGGATAAGTCCTCCTAGCGCATTTTTTGAATGGAGGTTATCCCACCTAGTTGGCAGCTGACGTGGACTTTCCAAAGCGGATGGCACCCAAGTGTCCTCGGGCCTGGTTCTTCCTCTCATGAAATTGGGTCTGGGCCGATCATTCTCGGCCAGGGTCGGGTGAGGCAACACTTCGTTCGTCATGGGCTTCGCCAGGCGGAGGGCCCAAAGCCTGGGCCAGAGGTAGCCTCAGTGTCTTTTAGTCTTCCTTTGTTGTGCCAGAGATGGGCCTGCCTAATTCCTCCATATCACATAATATTGAAAAAGATGGAAGAAGAAAAAAGGGAGACAATACATTACCTTTTAAGATATTGGAATGAGTAAAATTTGTTTTTAGTCAAACAGAATTAACAATCAGTGCCTCTATATATATACTTTTTTTTTTTGAAAAAAAAAACCAAAACAGATTGGAGAAGCTTGGAGAAAAGAAAATTGGAGTAGATGAAGAAGAAATGAAAGAAAAACCCTTAAAAGTGACTTATTAATGTCCCACGTTGAAAAAATTTAGAAACTTAAGAACTTTAATTATAAATAAGAAAAAGTTTAAGCCAAATTTATAATCCCACATTGAAAAAGTATAAAACAAGTTTGAATACTTCAGCTTAAGCCAAGCTTGTTGTCCCATATTGAAAAATCATTAGTCAAGTTTAAGTACTTGAGAATATAAATATGAAAAAGTTTAAAGCCCAAAATACATTTACGTTTTGATATATTTTTTATTTTTTTTAAAGTAAGATCAAAATCGCTTTAGACTGGGTCAGCGAGTTTGACCGATTTTGTTGAGTTTTGACGATTCACACCTATTTCGACCTTATCGATTTTGAGTTTATGAATTGGCCAAAGACATGTCTGATTCACAATTGAACAAGTCGGTCCAATCCTATTTTCAAAACATGGACCGAATCATGAATATTCAACTTGCTAATATTTGATATACTTGTTTGATTATAATTGCAATTCAGCACTTCGCTCTTTCTATTGCTGACTTCAACCAAGAGGTAAAATTCGTTACTTTACATGGGTTACATCAGATTAAAAATAACTTAATTTTTGATATACTGATGCAATTACAGTAATCAAGTAGAGTATATTATACCAAGTTTTTATATCTAGTCTAAAATCATGAGCATAAATAGAATAACGAAATTAGAGGAAAATTACTTGGATGCTTTGTTTGTTTTCATTTTCTCTATCTAGAATATTGTAAAAAATATTATGAATGTTTGTCTCACTATAAAAAATAAATAATATATATAAATTGTCACCTATATCGTAAACGGATTATGGTTTATAAATTATAGCAATTCAATAAAATCTACCACAGTCAGACAAAATCAATACAAAAAATTAAATTTAAACCACAGTTAATATACGTTTGGCATGATGCTTACTATAGCCTGAGCATTTGCTATGGATTTTAATTGTGGGTTATATTTTTATTTTACTTACAGAAATGACGGCCAGTGATTGTTGCGCCGCTATAGTTAATTAATATTGTCAATTTTTTTTACTTTTAACTTTAATAATCGACCAACCAAAATAATAATTTTGTTGGTGTCTATATCTTTACATAATACAACATCCCGAGTATTTTAAATTATTTATTTATTTTACGCTAATATAGAGTACAAAAACACGTTGATATTTAATATATGCTCACAAATGCATATTAATTATTACATATTTCTATATTTCTCTCTTTATTTATTAAAAAAATTGAAAAAGCTGGAAGAGTCCCCGTCCCCTGAAATCCGCCAACGCGATCCAATTCAAATTCCAGTAAAGAATGTTGTCATGCACGCGCCACGTGCACACTAACCGCTCATCACCCCTCTTCAATCCCTTTACGCGCCGCCTGATATTTTTCCGCTCTCTGACGTTTCTTACCTGCTCTTCTTCGCTTCCGTCGCCAAAAAGTTTCTCCTCTCGCTTGCTGTCGCGGCCTTTGTCCACAACTCCAAGAATGGGATCGTTCTCCGCCTTTGACGGGCTTCTGCAGTACCCCGTCGCTCGTCGGGACGAGTCTGTTGTTGATACTTATCATGGTGTTAAGGTTCCCGACCCTTATCGATGGTAATAGTTTGGTATGGTTGAAATTCTTGTACTCAATCCGCGTTTTAGCTTTTGGCAGTAGAGAATTGGAAGAATTGGAAAAAGAATTAAGAGATCACTTGAATTGATGAGGTGTTTCGTAGTTTAGAAGTTTGATTTCTATGACTTTGGATTGAATGGACTTCGATTCGGATACTCTTTAAACCTAATTTGACGCTGTTTTGTTGATTTGGTATTGTTTGAAATTCTTAATGTTTTTTGTAGCAAATGCTTGTATTATGAATTTGAAATAATGTGGTTAGGCTTGAGGACCCTGATTCAGCGGAGACAAAAGAGTTTGTGGAGAAGCAGATGAAATTGACGGATTCTGTGCTTAAGACCTGTGAAACAAGGGAAAAGCTTCGCGAAAGGCTTACCAAATTATATGACTTTCCCAAGTACACTGCTCCATTTAGGCAAGGTGACAAGTACTTTTACTTCCATAACACCGGCCTACAACCACAAACCGTCCTATATGTTCAGGTTTTTTGTCAAGGTTTTATCTATTTCTTTTTTACCTTTTAAAGCCCACCGTATATCATGTGAATTTTGAAATTTTTGTCTTTTTGGTGGTTGCAGGATAGTTTGGATGGGAAACCTGAGGTTTTGCTTGATCCCAACACCTTAAGTGATGATGGGACTGTAGCACTGAGTGAATATGCGGTTAGTGAGGATGCAAAGTACTTGGCCTATGGCACTAGTTCAAGTGGAAGTGACTGGGTTACCATTAAAGTTTTGCGGATTGCTGATAAGAGCACCGAGCCAGATACCATTTCATGGGTAAAGTTGATAAAATTGTCATGATATTAGCAATGTATTCTTTCTGAAAAATAAATCTGGGACAGAGCTGTTCTTCCTATATTATATTAGATCTGTAAGTTCCAGACCTTTTGTTAATTACCCTGATGTATATTTTCTCAGGTTAAGTTTTCAAGTATTAGTTGGACACATGATAGCAAGGGTTTTTTCTACAGCCGTTATCCAGCTCCTAAGTAAGTAATAATTTCATATGAAAAATGTGCCTAACTTTCGTCCATTTGCTTCTATGTAGAGTAATTAGTTTTCAGATGAAAGATCACTGTGTTTGTCGTTGAACCTTGATCTATTAATATTTATATTTTTGGAGCAACTGCTTTGTTGCAAACTTGGCCTGCCAAGTATTTATACTATTAACAGTGGGTTCTTGTGATCTTAAACATGTTGGATGGTTTGTTTTAAAGGGTAGGGGAGAAGTTGGATGCTGGCACTGAGACTCATGCCAATCTAAACCATGAAGTTTATTATCATTTTTTGGGTACTGACCAGTCTGAAGATATCTTATGTTGGAGCGATCCAGAAAATCCTAAACATACCCTTTCTGCTTCAGTCACAGAGGACGGGAAGGTACTAAAAACTCTGAGTTCACATTTTTCGAGAGGTCTGCAAGTTGGTTTATTGCTCTTCTTGTTTGAATTTGTTGAAACTTTGTCATGTGGTTGATGATGCCATGATGAGTAAAAATAGACACAAAAAATATGGTCTGCTTAAAAGTGCAATTGGAAATTACTTCATGAAAAGAGAAAGGAAGTAATAAAGGTATATTATAACTTCTAAATAGTGGCATTGCCTTATAAAATTTTAGCCCTTGACAGAATTATGGTTTAATTAAGATCATTTATGACATATCCGTGATCTTATGCTATAGCACAGAAAGGGTAATGCAAATTGCTCTCCTCAAACTTATCATTTTGTGTGATAAAGAAACATCTGGACTATTAAGCAATACATGCCAAAGCCAAGTCAAGTCTTATCTTGGATGATGTTCCAGGGTAGAAACTTTTGGCTGGTATAAACGGAAGTAAGATTACTGCACCAATATTACCCTGAATAAAGTTTGTTCCTCCAGTAACCTTGATGTGTAGTTGCAAGAAAAGAGGCTTTACTTGTTTTACAATATTTAATAAATATTTTTGTTAAGCACATCGATGGTCTTATTTTGAGTGAGCAGCCTTAGCTTGAAGCTGGCAATATTTGACGTACTGTCCAATTAACTGGTCCTTTATTTTTCTGGAACTTGCAGTATGTTCTTCTGTATATTGGAGAAAATTGTGATCCTGTGAACAAGGTTTATTACTGTGACCTGTCATCGCTTCCCAAAGGACTTGAAGGTTATAAGGGGAAAAAGGAATTGCTTCCTTTTGTCAAGCTTATTGATAATTTTGACGCCTCCTATCACTATGTTGCTAATGGTGACACAATTTTCACCTTCCTCACAAATAAGGATGCTCCAAGAAACAAGCTAGTCCGAGTTGATCTGAAAGAGCCTAGTTCGTGGACTGAAGTACTTCAAGAAGATAAAAAAGATGTGCTTGAATCTGCTACAGCCGTAAATGGCAACCAAATCATAGTGAATTATTTGAGTGATGTGAAAAATGTTCTGCAAATAAGGGATCTAAAAACAGGTTCCCTTTTGCACCGTTTACCACTCGAAATTGGGGCAGTATCTGAGATTTCTTCTCGACGCAAAGACAGCATAATCTTTGTTGGCTTTACAAGCTTCCTTATCCCAGGCATTATATATATGTGCAACTTACAAGGTGAGGTCCCCGATATGAGAATATTCCGAGAGATAGTTGTCCCGGGGTTTGACAGGAGTGAATTTGAAGCCAGTCAGGTAAATACTAGCTTAACAAAAATTCAGAGTCAAGAAGTGGGATGCATAATATGGAATTTTCTCCTTTCTAATGTTCTGTTAGGCCCATGTTCCTACTTTGGAGAGAAATAGTTTTTCGCCTCCCATTTTCTTTCTACATCATGATGTTATCATATTCTGCAGTCTGTACCTCTTGGTTTAGCCAACTGCGATATACCTTTCCATTTCAGTCATGGTACTAGTGTTAAACCATTGTTGGGATGAGTAGCGAGCTTTTACTTCTGGGTGTAAATTATTGATGTCCCTAATTCCCATGGATGAGAACTGCAGTGCTAAAGTAATCATTCAACGCTTCCATATGATGTCATTACGCTTTCTGTGAAGCTGTTTTTGTGTATGAACAATGAAAAACTGACTCCTGTTGCAGGTTTCGGTGGGTATTCATTGGAAGAACTTGATTCCAGCATTGTTTTCTTTATTATCCTTTTGCTTTCTATGGTCGGTCCTTGATTGGAATATTCCTTGTTCAGGTTTTTGTGTCCAGTAAAGATGGCACTAAAATTCCAATGTTTATAGTGGCCAGAAAGAGGCTTTCCCTAGATGGGTCTCATCCTTGTTTACTTTATGGATATGGTGGATTTAATATCAGTATTACACCATATTTTACTGCTAGCCGCATTTTGATCGCAAAGCATTTAGATGGTGTCTTTTGCATTGCAAACATACGCGGAGGAGGAGAGTATGGGGAAGAATGGCATAAAGCTGGTGCGCTTGCAAAGAAGCAGAATTGCTTTGATGACTTCATATCAGCTGCTGAGTATCTTGTCTCTGCTGGTTACACCCAGCCGAAGAAGTTGTGCATTGAAGGTGGAAGCAATGGGGGGCTCCTTGTTGGGGCTTGTATTAATCAAGTAGCACTTCCTCTCATCCTTTTCGTACTTTTATCTGCATACTTTTTTAACCGAGTTTTTTCATCTAAAAACTTTGGGGATTTTATGATTGCAGAGGCCTGATCTTTTTGGCTGTGCTCTTGCTCATGTTGGTGTTATGGACATGCTAAGGTTCCACAAGTTTACCATTGGTGAGGGGAAATTCTCCAAAAGACGACTCTTTTATTACACATTTTTACATGTTTTTGGAATTTTTAATTTGTCTCCCTCCACACCAGGCCATGCATGGACCTCAGACTATGGCTGTTCAGATAAGGAGGAAGAGTTCCATTGGCTAATCAAGTGAGCACTATCCTTTCTTGAGAATAATCTCTGTCGGCTTTCCAAACTAGATTATACAATTGACTTGCTATCAGTTTTGATTCACTTTTTCTTATTTTACAACTCCTCTATGTAGTGTGTCTTTTGATTAATAATATTCGACAACAACTATTAAGTCTCTTCACTTGTTGGAGTGCATCTGAGTGATCTAATTTTCTCTTGTTTGGCCTTCTCCTTTATTTAGGTACTCTCCCCTGCATAACGTTAGGAGACCTTGGGATAAGCCTTCTGATAAGGCCACTCAGTATCCATCCACCATGTTGTTGACAGCAGACCATGATGATCGTGTTGTCCCTCTGCACTCACTGAAGTTATTGGCGGTATGTATTTTATCGATTGAAGTTGTTCCCTTTATTCTGTTTCCATTATCAACAACCTTTTGGTAAGAGGAAGGTGTTGGGGGTCGTAAATTATGAACTCTCTCCTGATTTTTGTTTGTCTTAGCAAAGATTGAGTGTGTCAGGGATAGGCTTGTGAATTTTACACCGCCTTTCTTTCACCTGTTACCATTCTGCATGTTGGTTTACTGCTCTAAAATGTTGCTTGTAGACCATGCAACACGTTCTATGCACAAGCGTGGAGAAAAGTCCTCAAACAAACCCAATCATTGGGCGCATAGAACAGAAGGCCGGACATGGAGCTGGAATGCCAACACAGAAAATAGTAAGTACATCAACCCATTCACATCGCTCCTCCTCTCAAGTTTCTCTCAACGACTGAATAAACCTGGACAAACTGTGTTTCAGATTGATGAAGCTGCAGATAGATATGCCTTCATGGCTAAGGTGGTCGATGCATCCTGGATCGACTAGACCTAATCCCATTTCAGGGGAATAGATGTCTACAAAATCTGGTTTACGGGATCTATCTGCTTGATACAAAATCTGGTTTACGGGTACAACGATCATCTCTCTGGTAAATTTTCCAGATAAGTGAAAGATGCTTCTTCATTCTTCTGCTCTGCCTGGGGATAAAGAATGTATACCATGGAAGACATATTTTCTCCTATTTGTTTTAAAAGTTAGCAATTTAATTTGATACCAGATTAGTGTATCGGATTTTAAGCTTTACTTGAGTTCATTAGAGTCTGTTCGTCCCACCTAATTGCTACTCCAAGGTGGAGTTGGTTTTCTGAAAATCTTACCAAGTAATCACCTCAATATTGCTTGTTACATTGCGCTTTGCTTTAGTTTAAATTATGCATGTACAAGATTTTTCACATTAAATAATGAAAATGCTTTAGATGATAAATTAATGTTATACGAAAATCATCATGTACGTGCAATGAATCTTTCTTGAATCGACCTAAGATATGTATCTTTTTCATATTATGTAAGTTGGTTTTAAAAGTATTAATTAAATTGATGAATTATATCACGTCAGTACGCTATCGGTGTTACAATTGACATGACATATCCATTTAATAATTTTATATTTTTCTCCACATAAAATATGGTATTGCTAATTTCACAAGTTTAAGATTGAAAGTTATATGGGAGGTTAAAAATTCAACGGGGTGAGGTACCCTGTTTGTTTGTGATTTTATTCGAACGAGAATATGATTGAATTAGTTAATTAAATTGTGTTTTATATTGATTTGTAATATCAAACTACATTTTCACCAAAAAAAAAAAAGTATAAATAAAAATGTTTTCATTTCCATTACAGTTTAAAAAAAACGAAAACACAAACAAACCACAGGCCCTAACATTTTCCATAGGACACCCAAAATCATGAACATGATTATGAGCCTTCTACTTTATTGTAAATACCAGTTTTCGGGAAAGAAAATAAGATGTGAAAACATAAAGGATCAACAAGAAAAAATTGAACTGTAGTACAAATTCATAAATTTGATACCATCACCCACAACACATAGAAATTTTAAAAAATGTGACCCAAAGAGTAGCAAAGGCAAGAACAAATATAAGGTTAACACGTGTATTGATTGATCTTTCTTTCCTTTCTGGTGAACTGTTTTGACCAAAAAGCTCCAAGAAGAACATAGCCACCATACGTCCCATTATCAATGTCTAAAAGTCTAACCACAATCCGCCGTGGTGGGTCAGTACATTACCAAGCATGCTTTATCATTTGATCACCAACATAATGATCACATTCACAACTTTATCTTCTTACTTAAACTCAAGTTATTGGTTCAATTCATACATCAAATTGAGCTTTTTATACCATCTATCATACGACTGAATTTTCTATTACAAATTATGCTGTATTTTTTATTCAATAAACACTTGGAACGAATTATACGTACATAATTCACAGATCCAAGAATCGAACAATATTAACTTTATCTAAGTCACAATCTTGATACATTACGAAGAACATAACCCCGGTTCGTCTAGTATTAGGACGACCCGGTCGGAATGCTCTGCTCGTTTCTGAAGAAATTACTAGGATCAACCTTGCTCTTCACCTCAACCAGCCTTTTGAAATTGTTCTTGAAATATTTCGTGCCCCAAACGTTTGCTTCTTCGTAGCTCGTGTTGTTGCCTTCATTGTTCACTCCCAAATCCAAGTCCCTGTAGTTCAAATATGCAGCTCTGGGATTCTTGGAAACAAAGGGAGTCACATACTCATACAGCCTTCTGATCCAATTTATGTACCTTTCTGCCTCATGGTTACGTTCTTCGTCCCAATAAACCAAGTGCTGGATTTCATATATGTTCCCTGCTCTATGAGGAAATGGGATTTCAGATTCAGGAATTTCACTCATTCTCCCACCGTATGGTGCAAAAATCAGCTGAGCATCAGCTGCATCATCTTCATCAAAGAATTTCCACAGCCCTTCCAGGCCATGTTTGGGGATGGGGACCTGGACAAAATCTGATTTTGCCTTGTAATAAGTCCTGGGATTAGGATTCCTGTTTGTTAAATCATCGACAGTCGACCCGTATGGAAGATCAGAGAAGTAGAGGACTGCCTCAATCCACCTCTTCTCCATGCAGTCTTCCTTAACCAATCCCAGCTCAGGGAAACTCTCATGCATCAATGGAAGCAACCTGTCGATCTTTCCAAGATAAATTGAGTTAAATGCAGCCTGGATCGTGGTTTTCCCGTTATGATCACTAGAATTAACACGGGTTATGAGGATTCTAACGAACAAATCACGATCAAACTTGTCAGCAACGTACTGCCAACGATGAACCAAGCCCGTTGCGTTTTGCTCCAATGTCCTATTCACAGTGAAAACAGTGACAATATCAGGGACTTGGACCAATCTAATCTTCCAGGCCGTGACCACTCCAAAACTGGCTGCCCCTCCACCCCTTATAGCCCAAAAAAAATCCTCCCCCATCGATTTCCTGTCAAGAATCTCGCCGTTTGCATTGATGATTCTTGCATCAAGTACATTATCAGCCGCCAGGCCGTATTTTCTCAGCAATGTACCATACCCTCCTCCACTAAAGTGCCCGCCAACCCCGACAGTGGGACAAAGTCCATTAGGATATGCAAGATTTCCAGTCCTCTTTGCAATCTGATAAGAAAGATTGCCTAAAAGCGCACCCCCCTCAACCCATGCAACTCTTTTCTCAGCATCGATCTTGATTGAGCTGAGATACCTCAAATCAATTATAACAAACGGGACGTTGGAGGAATAAGACAGGCCCTCATAGTCATGACCTCCACACCGAACCCGGACTTGCAGACCACTGGCCTTGGAGCATAAAACCACGGCCTGAATTTGAGACTCGGTGAAAGGAGTTATAATGAACACAGGCCTTGGCATCGAAGGCGAAATGAAACGTATGTTTTGTATGGAGAAGAGGAGATTTGATAAGTAGGAGGAGTTGTTCTTGGTGTAAATGACTTGAGAGATGGATTCTGAGTTATGGGACTGAACGCATTTGAGAAATTTATGAGGGGATTGGTGCTGTTGAGCTAGAACAATGCATGTCAACGATGAGAAAACAAGGCAGGTGCTCAAAAGTAGTGATGGCATGTAAACTATTGTCGGAGTCTTCATTGTTCTTGCAAGAGTTAGCAAGTTTTGGTGCAAGAGAGAGCTGCTTGTGGTTGGATTCTTTATAGTGCAACAAGTGTTTGAGAAAGAGATTTCAGTATGGAGATAATGTCGTGTACTTCAAGATAAATGGAGGAAATTTAATGGCTAAAGTGTATCACATATTTGTTGTATGTAATGGTTTGACATTAATTTATCGGTCAATTACAATAACTTTTTTTTAGATTTGACATAATTATGGATATTTTTTCGTAGTTTTAAAAATTACAAATATTCCGTTAAAATTTGTAATCGTCTAACAAATAACTCATTTCCATCCATTTCTATGGGTAAACTGACCAAAATACCCTTATGCAAATTGAATTATTTTTTAAAATTTTTCTAAATATTTTTGGACAAAAATATGCAAGGAGAGGTTTTTTATGTTTTTTACATAGAAGAACAATAACATAATTTACCTCGGCTAATTTTTGTATAATTTTTTTTAAAAAAAAATCAAGGCAAAATGGACAATTTCAAACCATTGGTTAAAAATTACAAACCTCAGGGGATATTTTTAATTTTTAAAACAACAAGGGAATATTTATAATTATGCCAAATCTCAGAGGAGGTCGTCGTAATTCATGCTTAATTTCTCCTTGGCTCGTGGTGGCGTGGGAAGAAGTGAACTCCAAAAGTACTACTAATGGAGTTCAAATATCAGATCTCACCAATTGTTGTTACAGAAAATTCTTACCTATAATTAGGTTTTATCGAACTAAATCAATCACAAAGCAAATGTAATATACTTGTTGGTAATTGGTCACTTTCCCTAAATTGTATATCAGTCACACACCAAATGTACTGCACTTGTCATATAATTGGTTCAGGTCCGATTAGAACTGGATTAGAATTTCCTCTTTTTCTTACATTGTTCTTTCGCCTTAAATACATTTTGGTCCCATAACTTGGGCCACTATGCGTTTCCGTCTTTTAAGTATTTTGGTTCTATATCTTTTTAATTTTTGTGATTTCAATCATTTTTTTTTCTGCTAAAGTTTACCTTTATCACTGAAAAAATGAATATGCATATCACCAAACTTTTTAAAATTGGGGCTAAATCTTTTAGCACGAGTTCACCCTTATTGTTAGTGGGGGTAAACTCTGGCAAAATGAATAATTAAAATTGCCAAAATTTAAAAGATGTAGAACTAAAATATCATTTTAAAAAGTTTTAGAACAAAAACACTAAATAACCTAAATTACGAACCATAGATACATTTTTTTGGTCCGCTAAGTTTACCCAATATAAGATTTAGTCCTATAATTATGCCCTTTATTTATTTAGTCCAATAAGTTATAAAATTAATGACATTTAGTCCAATTTAGGGTTTTTAATAAATTTTCCGGCATGTATTGCCGGAATTTGCCACGTGTGCACCGGAATTTCCAACTAGGCGAGGAATTGATGATGTGGTGTTGACGTGGCACACACATGAGTGATTAAAATTTTTTGTTGCTCATGGGATTTGAACTTGGGTCTCTCAAAACAATAAATGCTTCTTTTACCACTTGGGCAACAACCAATACATATACTATGTGCTCAATCATCTTCTATAACCTAGATATCTGGAAATACTTTAATATAAAATTGATATTAATATTACTAAAAATTAAAAAAAATAAACCTAAAAATACTGATATTGAATAATATAGTTTATTTTGTTATTCAAAAAAAAATATAATTAGTATTGATATTTATCTTAATAGTGGAATATTAACAAGAAATATATATATATATTAAAAAGAAATTGCATATTTATTTTTATATGCTAATTTATATATATTTTACAAACTAGCTTATATATAATATTTAAAATATTATTATATTAAAATTAATATATAAACAGTTTTAAGTGTATAAATCATAACATATTTATTAATTTAATAAGAATTTATAAATTTCTTAGAAATATATAATATATTATAATAAATTTTAAAAATAAGAAATAATTATGTAAAATTATATAATTTAGCATATGAAAATTAATATATAATATATATAATATCAATACTAATTATAATTTTATTGAATAAAAAAATAAAGTATAGCATTACATATCGATATTTTTAGGTTTAATTTTTTTTAAATCTTTTAGTAATATTAATATCAATTTTATATTAAAGTATTCCCAGATATATAGGTTATATAAGATGGTTGAGCAAATAATATATATATTGGTTGTTGCCCTAGTGGTAAAAGAAGTATTTATTCTTTTTGAAAGACCCAAGTTCAAATCCCATCAGCAACAAAAAATTTTAATCACTCATGTGTGTGCCACGTTACCACCACATCATCAATTCCTCGCCCAATTGAAAATTCCGGTGCACACGTGGCAAATTCCGGCAATACATGCCGAAAAATTTATTAAAAACCCTAAATCGGACTAAATGTCATCAATTTTGTAACTTACTGGACTAAATAAACAAAGGGTATAGTTACAAGACTAAATCTAATATTAGGTAAACATAGCGAACCAAAAAAATAATTTTCCCAAACACTAAATAACCTAAATTACGAACCATAGATACATTTAATCCTTGTTCTTTCCAAGTATGTACAGACAAGCTCGTAGGGATGGTCTTACAGGGCACGTAATTACGACTCTTATTATAGGATAATCATGTAGCTAATGCTCATGACTCTGTATTACCCCTTAGGATTAGTTTACATGACACATAACTACTACTCTTATTACAATGTATTTACACTAATTGATGTCATAATTTGAATATCTATAAAAATATATATATAAAACTTCATACATGTAGGTAATAATTGGAATACATATATGTAGCAATAATTAAGGTTCTTTTGTAATATTCGTGGACGAAAATTGAGAACGTGAAACGCGTGATTGGGTATGTATATATATCCGGGAGTCGGTAATGAAAAATGGTCTCAAGAAACGACACCAAACATTTTGTCAATAGTAATGGGAACTGACAACGAAATCCTATAGCATTATATCTTCCGGTCCACTCGCAACAATAGCCACAATCATTAAAAAAATTTACTTATAATTATATCAAATTTCAAGAGATGATAGTATAATTATCCTAAACAACAAATATGCACCACATTACATTACGTGAGTAATAATAGCTAAAAATTGTATTATTCTTTGCTGTCAATGGTAAAAGATTATTCACAAGATTTGATCTGATTATAGAAATTATTTTTAAATTTGAACTTAAGTTATATATAAATATCACGTGTTTGCAGAAAAGTTGAATAAAGGTGAAAGTGAAGGAACAAGTTTGCAGCAGAGTGTGTTGTGGACCTGAAGAAGATGGATGTTTCAATCTTTCACTCTCAATCTTCTGTACATTGCTTCCCACCTCACAACTCTCTCATTCCACCATTTCAGAAAAGCGTTTTCGGCCGGTTGCTCCGGCCCCGCCCGCCCACAGGCGACGAAAGGGTTGTCGTTTTCCATTCGGATACTATCTGCTGAACAAGCTGTTTGTTCTCCTTCACTAGATATTTTTGATCAGAGGAAACTGTCTGATTTCATTGCCTTAATATCGAGAATGTGTTTTACTACATAATGGGATTGTATCATAAAAGCCAACAGCAAGGTTAGAAAACTGACTTGAATATCATCACTTCTTTCATGTAATAAAATGGAACCTAAAGTGAGGGCGTCACAGGTATACTTTCGCTTGAAAACCAGTTTGAGAGACGCCTCATTTACGCCTGGAAGCAATCCATCTTCACATCTGTCACGTCGAGTTGCAGTATCTCTGCTCTGCATTTCAGAATTGAACCAATGCTGAAAATGTACAACAGAATAAAGGTCAGTCAAGAAGATGCTGCAAGAGAGAGAGAGCGCTATATTGTAAATGTTTGCTATACGTAATAAAATTAATCTGCTTCATCCCTATAATGCGTCAAGCTGTTCGACCAGAGTAGTGAAGATCTCAAGTCTAAAAGAATATTTTCAGGCAGCATCTAATCTTAAGATAAACATAAGTTCTTTATGGTATCCTTTTCATCTAAGGGATCCAATGACACCAGAAAGCCAGTGATCAGGCAGAATTGGAACAACAATTGTACCATCCTGATCCGTGCGATATCCACAAGCATGAATCTCAGTGAAAGAAAAATCAATGTTGTTCCAAGGTGATTGAAGTTCATACCTAGGATGCGTGCGCCCAAGATCCCCATGAACAAACTCCTTGATGTATGTTCCAGCCTGGTTAAGATACAGTCGTCAGCATCAACGGTCAGCATAAAATTCAAGAAAATATAGAATTCATGTAAGTTTTTGTGTGGCTTTCAATCTAATCACAGAAAATGAAAGCTGAGGAAGAATTAAGTTTATCCTACCAGCAATCCCACTCTAAGACCCCATTGATTCGCATAGATAACAATAAAGTATTGCGTTGCAGGTAATAGTTAATCATCCACTTTGTTGACATCAAATACAATGTTAATCTTTTATCTAAATGAACGAATTTTTTCGACACGAATAAAGATGTTTTACCTGTGTGCACAAATGCAAAAGGAAATATTGAGAACTTCCAGCTATTCTCTCTATTCTCATCCTGAAATATCACACATAAACCGATAAAAATGGCTTCAAAACAGCACAAGATAGTCTCGTTAATCATTTCGGAATTTCTGTACCAATGTATAGTTTTTTCACGCTCTAATGGGCTTCGACGATGGAGAACCCTTATTGGAGTTTTCTGCAGAATTTGCTAAACAAGAAAATGGAATTCGTTGTAAGGGGCTGTGTTTCATAATGTTCCAAAGGAGTGATTGCATAAACGTATATATATCCAAAAACTACTTTACATAAAGAAAGTTGCTGAAAATAAAAATGTGCTAGGTATATATATATCATTCAGGACGACAGAGACGGTGATACAAGCAATAGGCTCAGAGAGAGAGAGAGAGAGAGAGAGTGAATAAAGCAAAAACTACCATGTCCTTGAGCGATGCTAATGTCTGCACATCATCATCAATTAGAGGGCGAGGAATCCACACAAGTGCAGAATACTGTTTCTGCGTAAGAAGTATTGAATCATCATGTACGTTTGCAATCTTACAGAGATGTAACCTAACTAATAAGATAGCAGTTGACTACAAAATGAAGCAATTTACCTGCTTTTCTGCTTCTCCTTCACGCATCAGCTCCCAACCCTGATTACCTAAAACCTTAAGATTCTTTACCTTCACCTGCCCATACAAATTTATTGTGTATTCGATCACAAATCAAAATCTGAAGGTAAATAAATGCAACAAATTAATGAAATTAATAGTACTCACAAATTTGCTTTCTAGGCTATTTATTTTGTTTTCCATATCTTTTATTAACACATCAGAAGGGACTTGGCGTGCATTTTGGATCTCAACCAGAAAAGGCCGCCCTGTACCCAACATCCGAACCTAGCAGGGAGAGAGGGAGTCAAAACTGAATGGTATTTGAAATGTTTCAGAAATAACTAAGTCTGAAAGCTTCTATACATCAATATCTTCTCTGCCGGCAGCGTGAAACTTATAAGTGTCACCCTGGCACATGGGAAGGATGTTGCCACCGACTATTTCCTGCAAAGGCAAAGCATGAAAACTCGTGAACAATGCTTTTTCATCATTTCATATCATTACTCTGAAAAATGAAGAATCATGGAGAAGTCCATTTACCTCAACAGATGCTTCACCCATTCGCTCATCATCTATAATCCAGCGTGTCTGACTGACATTTCTAGAGTACTGCATTAGAAAGAGCAACAACATGATTGTTTTCCCATTTTAACTTATTATCCACTGACAAAACAAACAAGTTGGTTGGCCTCCTAACTAGGTATGGGATGAAAGAGATGGGTTGCAGGAAAGACGAGACGAAACCCTTAAAAGTGAATCCCTTAGATAGAATTTTAGGGTCAACTCATGTAAATATCCATAATGTTAAATTATTCACGGTTATGAATGAAATTCAAAGTGCAAAAGGATCAAACAACTGTTTGTCAAGTCTAGACAAATAGAACACATGATCAGTGACATACTGACATTATTCAAGAAACATTATGTAGCAAAGTTATAGCACCTTAAGATATCTCCCACCAACATATACGGAAGTTCTGTAGCATTGAAAGTTCAAGGAGCAGCACTGGTTGACCTAAAAACAAACAAAGTTCCATATCTAGTAACCAAGCATCAACCATTCAAGCTTAGAAGATTGTTACAGTAGATATAATTATGCTGTGAGGCTCCTTATAGTTCCTTATTTTAAAGGAGACTGACAAGGATGAAATGCATGGCAAGGACATAAAGAGCCAGATGAACAATTAATTAAAAACAATACCTTCTCTAGAGGGAATTTTAAGAAACCAACCCTACCATCTTCCAAGTCAGTTGAAGAATTTCTAGTGAGATCATGTCCTTCAACTCTATGAAAGCCACCATCTTTCTTGAAGTTATCACTGTCATCTGTTCCATTGACATTTTAGAAGGAGTGAAATGTGCAGAATGTAGAACAATGAACCGCAATATTCCTCACATATCTGTCCTCACTGTCTCTTGACTGTTATAACCAAAGAGCCAATACGATCTGTTGTCTATTGGAAGGAATTTTAGCTCTCTCTTGAATGCAATTATGAATTCTATCAAAATGCTAGTTCGATTATTCTGAATGTCTACGCGGTTAGACAACTGACTCATTCTGTGTTTAGATGAATATAAGCATAGAGGCCCCTCCTCAAGCATCATCAGTTCACACTTTCTGAGCAGCATAAGGTTGCACGAATTAAGCATGACAGGACAAAAGCGTAATAGTATATGCCTCAGATGTCGCTCACTACAGTACAAACTTTTCAAGAGAGATCAACCATAATCACATCTTTCCAAATATTAAGGGACACTTGGCCATACAGTACGATAAAGGTAGCAGTACATGAAAATGGAGCGACTCTTGGTTAGACAATACCACTAAGGTAGCAATATATAAAAAATATTTTTAAACAAGTATGGTATATTACTAAGATTTAGAATGCCAGACTTCTACAGACTCCGTCACTCTAGTATCTATTGCTTATGCCTCAAATTCAAACTGACTGAATATTTCTTACCTGTTTTCCTTCTCTTACAGAATCCATTTTTCTCCCTTAAGTGCTGGTTCCTTGTTGATGCATCAGAAAGTGTGTATGTCAAGCGAACTCGGAAAGAACTTACATTGGATTTTACACCCTACAAAATGTCAAATTTGAAAAGACTAAGCCCTCTACAGTTGTAGCTTTATCCAGGAACAAAAAAACAGAAAAATAAAAAAAACAAAAAAGAAAGAGACAATCAGCATCTCTGCTCTGCAATATTTACAATGCAGGCATCAGTTTCCATCTCTTTTCCTCATAGAATGTTCAGCGCAATTATGAAGTTCAAGTTATGCCAATTCATGCTTCAGTTTAAAGGAATTCAGCAATTTTTACAAAATCAACCTGTGATGATTGAAATGGAGTAACAGTTTACCAACAATGTCTCCAAAGGATTTGTGACAGACAACTTCAGGAAATCTTTTGTGGCAAAGCCTTCAGGTGGAAACTTTTCCAGGAACCAAGATTCAGAACTATACTTCTCTTTTATATACAACCTGAATGAACGAAATGACCAAATATCTGAAATCACTCGCAGGTAGTGCTTATGTATCAATGAATGGGTACAAAAACCTAAAGAATGAGGCAAAATTACAAGTACAACAAACACATAAAGCTAGCAGGGATTTTCAGCTAGCCCTGGAGTTCATAATCAATTCAAATTCAAGGATCTGCAAAGTAATCACTAACCAAACTGCTTGTTCTTTTTCAACAACATCTTGGGGTAGCGAGACTTGAAGTGAGAAGCTGTCAATCTGATGGCCCTCTTGCTTTACAACTTCTTCCATTGCTCCAGCAAAATCACCGGCAGAATCCTTTTTCACCAACGTTCCATTATCATCATTATATAGAAACTGCAATATGCCTAGACAGACACTACAAACTTTAATCTCCTCCTTGACCTCTCGCAAGGATTCTAAATCACTCAAATCTTTAGTTTCTCTAGGACTACTACTAACGCCATCTCCTTCATATTCTGTTACTTCACGAAGAATTGTACTAAGAATTGGTGTCACCAGGGAAGGACGAGAACAAATTTGCTCATGAAGAGAAAATAGTCGAAATATACATCGCGCACAAACCTGTATGGTAATGAGAGCTCTATTACATAAACATCAAGAAATAGCATTTAAGTGGTTTAAAACATAAAATTGGACTCTGCACTTAGCATTAAAAGTTGGTTCGGATCCATCAAACCGGAATCAAAATACAGGGATTTGTGAAAAATCTACTGTCTTTCAACAGATATATTTTAATCCAACTCTAAGATTTCAAATCTTTAGTGCCAAGGCCATGAAAGGCAGCTATGAACACACCAAGGGAGAAGTTATAACTTGATTAATTGAAAAAGAGAAACTTACACTCCAAACAATCAGTTAATGACTTCTGCAATATACGAAAAGCTCTAAACTTTGCATAAAGATTGAACAGAAACAACGAATAGCACTCTTTCAGTAAGATACACTTGTAAGTTGTAAGAAAATAAATAATTTCCGTTCTTCTGATTTTACATAGCAGAGTAAACATTATTAGAACTAAATAGAACTTAACAAGAAACGAAAGATTGATTTTAAGAACAGAACTAACGCCGTTAGACAGCAAGTCCTTGAGGGGTTGAGTCGGCAGCGCACGGACAGAGTCACGAAGGAGCTTCAGGTCATCGTTCTCGGCTTTAATGGAGGAATTAACGCGCTCCTCTTCATTGTTGCCGTCAGCGGTCGCACCGGCGGTGGCCATTCCCGAAATCCCCTCCGTTCACTTCGCCAAGAACGGCTGTTTTCGTGGAGTATCACAAGCTCACAGTACAGAGGATTCTCAAGAATGAAACCGAAGAACAGAAGCACGCTTTTAGGAGAAGGCGTGATAATGGGCCGGGTAGTTCTCAGTAAAGCCGTGTTTGACGCTATGAGTTAGATTTTATTTATTCAGTCTTTATTCTTTTATCTTTTAAAATGAAAAAAGAGCCATCTTTTCGGGATGAATCATGATTTCTAAGTGAGCGCTTAGCAGTATAATCAGTTCTGGTGAAAGGTTCTGTTCTGGCTTATGATCAAAACAAATATCAAGTGGCATTTTTGGCAAGAATTCAGAATTTGGTCGACCAATCATCGAAGTTACTGTAGATTTTCTTCAGACCATCAACATGAGAATCTCATTTCCTTGTTACAATCATGTAAGCAAACCTCTCAAACTGCTCAGATTCATGGGATGATGTTGAAGACTGGTCTTGACAATATTCCATTCCCACTGAGCAAACTTCTTGCACAAGTTTGTATGCAAGATATCCGGTATGCAGCCGATGTTTTCGAACAGATAAAAAGCCCGAATCTTTACATGTTCAATACCATGCTCAGAGGGTATTCCGTCAGCAATGATCCCCAAAAAGGTCCTGCTCTGTTCAATTGCATGAGAGCCCAAAACCACAGACAAGAGTTCCTGCTTGATCAGTTCACTTTTGTTTCGGTTCTGAAATCGTGTTCTCGTTCATTGGAGGTCTGGACTGGGCTTGGGGTTCATACGGTTGTTCTCAAATCTGGGTTTGATTTGTTTTTGAATGTCAAGAATGCTCTTTTGCACTTTTATTGTGTTTGTGGTAGAATTCCTGAGGCCCACCAGCTGTTTGATGAATTGGGTGCAATGAGAGACTTGGTTTCGTGGAACACGTTAATGGGGGGCTATCTTTGCGCATCTCAATATGATTTGGTTGTGAATTTGTTCAAAAAATTACATAGGGATGGTTCTGCCATCAGTTTGACTACCGCACTTGGTGTTTTGTCAGCTGTAGGGGAACTAAGAGATGTTTCCTTAGGAGAATGTCTACATATGTTTTGCCTCAAGGTTGGACTTTTGTCTAATCTAAATATAGTTACTGCTTTGATTTCCATGTACGGGAAACACTGCTGCATTTACTCTGCTCGTCGAATCTTTGATGAAATTGATGTTAAAAAAGATGTCGTATTGTGGAACTGTTTAATTGATGTGTATGCTAAAACGGGTTTTCTTGAAGAAGCTTTGGAATTGCTAATATTGATGAAGCATGATGGCCTACATCCTAATTCATCTACCTTGGCAGGATTGCTTTCTGCTTGCTCTGCCTCTGGGGCTCTGGCTATAGGCCGATACGTGCATGATTATGTCGAGGAGCAGCAGCTGGTGTTGGATGTAGTTCTTGGCACAGCGATCATAGATATGTATGCTAAAAGTGGGTTGCTTGAGAAAGCAGTCAGTGTTTTCGATAGAATGGAGTGCAAAGACGTCAGGTCTTGGACGGCCATGATTTCGGGTTATGGGCTACATGGGCAAGCCAATCAGGCCGTAACGCTCTTTCATAGAATGGAGGAGGAGGGATTTGCACCTAATGAAGTGACCTTTTTGGCGGTGCTAAATTCTTGTAGCCATGGAGGTTTAGTGGCGGAGGGGACAAGCTGTTTCAGGAGAATGGTGGAAGTGTATAAATTGATGCCAAGGATTGAGCATTATGGATGTCTGATCGATCTCTTAGGCCGTGCTGGCTTGCTGGAAGAAGCATATGGGCTAATCAAGGGCTTGCCACTTGAGAGGGACAGCACTTCTTGGCGTGCTTTGCTTGGGGCTTGTAGAGTCTATGGTAATGTCGATCTGGCAGAGCGTGTGAAACAAGAATTAGAACAAATCCATGAAGAACATCCAGCTGATTGGCTTGCTCTTACCAGTACTTATGCTGTAGCTGGGATGGTGCCACATCATACTTGTCCATTGGAGACGGCAAAGCAGTTGATGAAAGAAGCGGATTATGTCCAATGTGCTAAGAAGGAAGCTGGACGCAGTACAATTGAGAGTTTAAACAACATGAACGATGATCTTCTTTCCCCACTACTTCTGTAGCTTTGTTGGCTTGTTGCTTTTCTTGCTAACTCAACTGAAATGCTGAAGAAAGGCATCTTACTGACTTACATTGCCGTTTACTTTAGAGGAGTGTTGTGTTTTTCCTTCCCCGTCAGTCATAATGGAACATATATCCTAAGCTCAGATATCAGCATGTCATCTTATGCCTAACTTAGTTTATTAAGGTTGCTGCTTGATATCAAAGGCACCGCTAACAACTGTTCAACAGTAAAGAAACCGAAATCCTGGAAACCCATCATGGTTATGAGGGCAAAGAAAAAGAGAAAAAATAGCTCTCTGTCATATATAATTGTAAGTTACTCTATTTTGCTCCCAACTTTAGCACCTTCTTCCCAGCCAAAATAATGTTGTGCCCCTGCTAAAATCTTACACTCAGTACTTCATTAATCTAGAATGCCATAATAGCATTTCCTTTCCTTCTACCCTCAACTCATTGGTAAGCCGGAGATAATCTCTAATTGCATACACTATTAATCGTTGACATAGAAAAACTGTCTTTCGTTCATATTACATATGCATGTTAAGGTTAAGATTTCATGGCAACAACGTGGAAGGCCCATGCTTTATTAAACAAAACAAATCAATAGTTCTACAATACATGAAAGGAGCGAATTACCAGGATATCAGTTCTACTTGTTAAAAGAACGAGTGGAGAATTCGTATAGAGATACACCATTTAACTTTTATTTCATCATGTATAAGATAGAAGCCCATAATCCACAAGCAGCTATTTTGCAACATTTAATATCACAGAGATGAGCTCAAGCGATCAAGAGTAACAACACCAGAAAGCACAGCCCTGTTTCGTTCTTTGACCTTCACCTGATACAGTACCCTGCAATTTCACCCTCTTGTAAGCTCTAGTAGTATAATAAACAATCTCTATATATTTAGAAAGCACAGGTTAACCGAACCTACCTCAAGCCTTCAAGCCACATTTCTGTTATTAAGGTTTCACCTGGATAGACATGCAATAGAAATCTCCCAGATATGTTCTTGATCATCTTTTGTTCTCCACGACAAATACTTTTGATGATAGCTCTGACTGCAAAGCCAAGTGTGCAAAGCCCATGCAATATTGGACGAGAAAATCTACACAAAAAAGATTAGGAAAAGTTGAAAATAATAGGAAAAACAGGGAGAGTGATATATGAAATCACCTATCAAGTAGACAGAAAGATCAAACAAATACTAGACATTCAAAGTTTAATATCACAAATGACCACATGGGTATATTCTTATACATTTGCCATTCAAATGGTTAAAATCATAGAGGTGCTGAACAGTGCCCTGGATTCACACTCAAGCTCAGAATATGCTGTACTCCTTAAACATGGAAAGAAGAAGAGAGAGTTGAGAGGTTATGAAATTTTTTAAGTTTAAAAGAATAATCTACCCAGCAATTTCAGCTACCATAGGATCTGAGTGCAACGGATTGTAATCGCCAGAAAGCCTGTAAAGCAGTGCCTGCATCATGGTATTGCAAAATTTTACTGAAAACTTCACATGCTACCAAAGAATCAGTTCAAAGTGACTAAAGAGATTATCATATTAGGTACAGATTTGACTAAGGTATCTAATCATATGAAGGTCAAGAATCAACAATGTTAAATTTTGGAGTTTACAAAATCTATTTTTAGATGCAATTACCAAGGATTAAAAAGTTCAAAATTTCAAGATTCCTCATTCATCAGATTTGAGAATTAGCATACAGATGTCCTCAATTTTACTTTATGAAAAACCGAAGAAGAATGAGGAAGAGAAAAAATTGTTATATTTCTTTTAATTTCTTTTTCAATTGAAATTAAAATATGTACAAAGCAAACAGATGTCCATGTGATAAATATACCATCAATTTGAGCAGCTGACCACGAAGAGTATCATATTCTCAAAAGTTATGGAGATATACTTTGACAGCAGATCTTCGGCGTCTAAATCGATGGTCAATCAGAAGGTAAGAAAAATTGTCTTTGATGGATTTAGGATATTTGAGAGGACTGTTCAAGTGGTACAGTTTTAAGATATAGGTCACAACTTGAGATTAATCCTTTCTTGCCACATTGCATATTGACGATGTAGAGAAATTGATGGTTACAATATAAAAGGGATTAATCTAAGTTACAGACGAAGAGGTTTAAGTAACAAAAATGACGTTCTCAAAATTAGGTCTGTGTCTAATCTGTCTATCAAAACTCATTTTCCTAAACCTCGCACTTACTGCCCAATCTTTCCTAATCCTATTCAGTTACATACAAAAGAACATTATGTCATTTCCAGTAATATAAAGGCATCCATTCATCATGGTCTTTATGAGCATTATGCAGTGATTCTCATCATGTGTGAAACTTAAAACAGCAGAACGGATATGGGTATGAACGTATTCTTCACTGCTAAGATATCTGTAAGCATCTTAATTAGCAGTCGTATTAATTGTACTTCTCTAGTGAAAAGAACTGAATGTGTGAAAAATAAGAATTCACATGCCTGCGATGGTTGTGTACAATCTTCAAATACAGCAAATGGCTGACTTTGCGGAATTTTATAAGCAAATGTCTGATTTGAAGGATACTTGGTAAAGGAGTAAGGCTGGGATGATTTCGAGAAGCCACCAGCACCCCTCAAATAAACAGTCATTCTGTGAAGCAATACGAAGATTATTAACTTAAGGAATACAAAAGGAGAAAAAGGTAAAAAGAGAAGGTAACAGCCTATAACAGATCTTACAGTCGCAAGAATGAAATCTTACCGGTTCATGAACAGCAGTACACCTGACTCCTTTTCATAACTTAAAATCTCAACCTCGAGAACTGCGGCCTTACCTGAAAGGTAACCAGACATACATTTCTGTTTATGCAACATTTTTCCATGCCCCAAAGTCTGAATCTCAAGCAACGAAGAAGCTTACAATTACCTAAGATTTTAACCACAGAAGAGGCTACATAGACCAAGATATTTTGTCAAACTTAATAGATAAGATATCCTACTTTTAATTTATATCCCATCCTAAAAGTATGTTTCTATTATTGCACGTAGGTCAGGTTTGAATGACTGCTACTCTCCTTGTTACTCACAAGACACCCCTATGACATACTCAGTAATCTCCAATTGAGGATCAAGAGGAAAATTAGAAACTGACCTTTATCATGCAACCCAGAAACAGTTGCTTTATTTAGTATCTGCATCAACCAAGTTTAAATAAAAACCAATCATATGAATGAAGCAGATAAACTGAGAATAAATGGAGGATTAGAGAACAATCTAAGACTAAGTGATTAGGAACCTTACACAACCATGAGAAGGAAGGGGTTTGTACATCTCGATATATTGTTGTCCATGCAATAGAAGGCGTGGATCAAAGCTGGAGAATAATTATGCTGGAAAATTATTAGCCAGTAAACTAGTCAACCAAGATCAGTTCACCAAATAGTATATATCACATGCAACACATGCAAATGAGAAAAGCAACAGAATTACTTACTCCAAACCCGGTATCTTTGCTATCTCGTACTGAAGTCCCACAGTGTGTAAAGCAGCAAATGTCGGCAAGACCTACAGAATCATCACAATAGTAAACTTATAATCATTAAAAAATGTCAACTCAGCATTTTCTAGCGATGGTCATGAACTTTTAGAAGAGAACAACTAAATTTGTTCTTCCAGATGAAGAGAGTGAGAGGGAACTATTAAACAAAATCCTAATTCTTTTAACAGCAGCGCCAAGCCAAGTTCAAATTCAACCTCAAAGATGAGTCCACTAATATCCGCCATCTCCCTATCTTTCAAAACACACCCATTTATCATCAATATATGTTCGCTAAATTACTGAATAGCGAAAAACCTTCAGATTCAACTACTCCACCACACATCCTATTTTATAATGAAACATCCATATATCCACATCCCAATTCTCTAAACTTCAAAGATAAAAAAAAACAAAACCATTAAAAACATAAGCAAACTTGAATTCTGAAACTATGGTAAACCTCAGGTTAAATCAAGGATCGCTGCTCAACAATCCCAAGTAAAATAGTGTAATATCTTTGAATACCTCGATAGATTGTTGTCCATCTGGATGATAAACATACTTCAGCTCCTTATTATCCACGGCATCTTTGGAACAAGCTCCAATACCTAGCGCATATAGTGCAGCATCCCTGTTCACCAAGCAATACACGCGTTTTCTACTTCCTCTATGATCTTAAAGCGTATTGATAACAAATAACAAATAACAAAATCATAAGATCCCATTTGTAACATAACAAAAAAATGAAGTTGTCTAACCTTTCAGTATAGCTAAACGTCGACTGATACGCGTAATTTGACCACATAAAAAGAGGGAAAAACATCAAATTCTAAAAGGTGTGAATCAGGAGGAAAATTCAGAGTGGGGAAGGAAAAAAAGAGTAGAGAAAGGTGTGGAAAGATTATTACCTGGGGGAACTTGTGGGAGATGATACGTTGAGGATCAAACTCTGATTTTCCAGCCATGGATGAATGCAGAGAAGTCGAGAGAGGGAGTAGTAGATCTTGGAAAAATGAAATCGGGTAGTTATGGGCGGGAACGAATATCAACGTCTGGAGATGTTGATGTTAACACTTGAAGGTCAACTCCTTTCCATTTCTTTTCTACTTCTTTTTTTCTTTTTTTTTTCAATTTTGATATTTTATATTATCTATCTTTTGATTCGATTTAATTTTTGAAGCGCTTGTATTGGAATTTGGAATGCCTGATTAGTAGGTATGGGGACTTGAAAGTTCAAATTTTAAATAAATTTGTTTTTGCAGTATGTAATTTTCATGAGCATAATAATAATAATAAAAAAAAAACTATGGTGTTATGAAGAAAAAAAATTGTGGAAAGAAATAAATATTGTGTGAAAAGGACAAAAAAAAAAGGAAGTATGAGATAAAAGAAATATGTGACTGTGGGTTATTAAAAAATATATATATATATTATTTTAATCAATTTTATTATAGAAATAAATTAAATTAAAGAGTAAATTTAAATATTCAACCATTAGTACCATGATAGGTTCCCTTCTAATAATATAAATAATTATATCATATTATTTGCACTCTCCATCTATATATTTTTAATTTTTATTGGATAAGGTGGATAATTTGTCTTACTAGTAAGTGGAACACATGGTGAAAATGAGGGGTTGATTAAAAAAAATTAGCCAAATTGTGGTGAGAGTCTAAATCTGAAAATCTGATTAGGATGAGCTGTGTGTAAGATCGGATTGGACAATTATGATTATTTCCTTCTACTCTTCAGTCTTGACTCATTGGTAAGCCGGAGATAATCTCCAATTGCTACATTACTAACCGTTGAAAAAATCCGCCTTTCTTTTGTAATATTAAATGAAACAAATAAATAATTTTACAATGGGAAAAAGGCAATTTACTCACATGTGATAAGAGAAATGTGCAAAAAAAAAAATTTGTGAAAAAAAAAATTATTTTATCACCTTTCAATTTTGAAATGTATCAAAGTATCCCCTATGACCAGCAATGTACTACATGCGCCCCTATTGCATTTGGGTATGATTTTTAACCAATAAAAAATATTATTATATATTTAATATTATATACTGATGGTGAATAATTCGGAAGGAACGTAGTCTACACACGTTTGCACCAAATCAATGCAAGAAACTAGAAAAAAGTAATAAAATGTGTGAAGTTGCTATATTATCCATAGAAAAGAAGATGAGTTTACAATGAATTCACCCCCTATTTATAGTAAATTTTTGGGGGTGAAATTACAACGTTGCCCTTTGATCCTACGGTCTAAAATTGATCTGCTGAGGGTATTTTTGTCGTTTTGCCAGCCCACTTCTTTCTTAACTTCCCTTCTCTCAACTTCCCTCAACTTCTCTTCTAACCTCCTTCAACTTCTAATTGGGGCCTTGGCGCAATTAATAATAAGTTTGAGGGTCTTTTTGCAAACTTGATTTTTTCTCCACATCATATACTAAATATATTAATATATATATATATATATATATATATATTCATCTTTTTTCTCCGTCGAATTGCCTTCGCCCTTCACCTCGCACCCCGTCGCTCCCATTTCCCTCCCCTAGCGTCGCCATCCTCCTCGTTCCCCTCCCTCCCCCGCCCCCTTTCCCTCCTCGTCACCACCCTTAGTCCCCTTCAGTGCAACCATCGCCGCCTCATCCTCCTTTGCTCCCTCCCCTACCACGCCTAGATCCGCTCCCCTCCCCAACCCGACACCCCCCCCCCCTCCTTCTCTCTCTTATATATATATATATATATATATATATATGTGTGTGTGTGTGTGTTGTGTACAAGAGATATGGGTAAGTGTATGTAAGTATCTAGTAAAAACTAAAAATATTCTACCTACTCTCAATGCTCCACTAAATCCCAAACTATATGTGCAATGCCTGCAAAACAAGACCGCATGAGGGCCAAGCTGGAAGGGGCTCCGAAGTAGGAACTCCAACACTCAAGTCAGTCTGTATTCAAGGTCTTTGTAACAGAAAGAACAATAGTTGGGGTGACAAAAGTTTTACCTAATTGTAGAATGCCTATATTTATAAATGGTGGTAGATTGTACGATTTTACGTGCATCCTATATCAATAACGTGATCGCCGGTGTGCAATAGGCCGTACATATCCGTAGTAACAGTGATAGGTATTATCCTGGCGGACAAAAATTGCGCCACTGCCAAAAGTGGCCAGTACAGTGACAGTGTAGGACGGTTGTCCTTCTCGCTAAGTATGAAGGTCTCGAAGATACCTCACGACTTAATTATCGTCAATGTTCCCATTGTGGCCAAACGTTGAGACACCCGCACTGGAGGTCTACCTAGATCCGTTTCCAATGAGGTCTCCCAGCCGAGGACTTTCCGTAAGCTTGAAGGTCTCTAATGCGTACCATAAATATCCCCAGATCAATATCGATATATTTTATATTTCAACTTATTATAAGTGCATAGATATACATATTAAAATTTAATTATATAAAACATGTATAATTTTAATTATATATTTATTTAAATCTAAATCGTTGATTTTCGAAGTAGATAAAATCTACAAAGTTGATCTATTAGTTAAAAATTTGGACGTTAAATCGAAATCAAAATTAGATGGCTTTTAGATAAGGACATAAATACCATTTTAAATTTTAAATTAAAAAAAAAATGAACTGACATTCACCAACCGCGCTAGGGGTATTTTTGCTTCATTTATGAAAAGAAAGGGGATAAATTGCTGGGTTTCTTTCCAATGGGGGGGGGGGGGTTTGCTCATTTCCCTTGTCACGGACAGATAAATTGCATTTAACCCATTTTACAAAACATGAAAGGAGTCAATTAACAGTATATATGTTTCACTTGTTAAAAGAACAAGTGGAGAATTCGTATAAAGATGGAACTTTTAACTTCTACCTCATCATGTATAAGACAGAAGCCCATAATCCAAGCAAGGCTATTTTGCAACACGTAATATCACAGAGATGAGCTCAAGCGATCAAGAGTAACAACACCAGAAAGCACAGCCCTGTTTCGTTCTTTGACCTTCACCTGATACAGTACCCTGCAATTCCACTCTCTTGTAAGCTCTAGTAGTATAATAAACAGTCTAATATATTTAGAAACCAAGGGTTAACCAAAAATACCGTAGGCCTTCAAGCCACATTTCCGTTATTAAGGTTTCACCCGGATAGACATGCAATAGAAATCTCCCAGATATGTTCTTGATCATCTTTTGTTCTCCACGACAAATACTTTTGATGATAGCTCTGACTGCAAAGCCAAGTGTGCAAAGTCCATGCAATATTGGACGAGAAAATCTACACAAGAAAGATTAGGAATAGTTGAAAATAATTGGAAAAACAGGAAGAGTGATATATGAAACAAATACTTGACCTATCAAGTAGACAGTAAGATGAAACAAATACTTGACCTATCAAATCACCTATCAAGTAGACAGTAAGATGAAAGAAATACTTGACATTCAAAGTTTTATATCACAAATGACCACATGGGGATATTCTTATACATTTGGCATTCAATATATGGTTAAAATCATAAACATACTGAACAGTGCCCTGGATTCACACTCGAGCTCAGAATATGCTGTACTCCGTAAACATGGAAAAAAGAAGAGAGAATTGAGATGTTATGAAATTTTTTAAGTTTAAAGAATAAAGTACCCAGCAACTTCTGCTACCATGGGATCTGAGTGCAATGGATTGTAATCGCCAGAAAGCCTGTAAAGCAGTGCCTGCCATCATGGTATTGCAAAATTTTAATGAAAACTTCACATGCTACCAAAGAAGCAGTTCGAAGTGACTAAAGAGATTATCATATCAGGTACAGATTTTACTAAGGTATATAATCATATGAAGGTCAAGAATCAACAATGTTATATTGCGGAGTTTACAAAATTTATTTTTAGATGCAATTACCAAGGATTAAAAAAGTCAAAATCACAAGATTCCTCATGCATCAGATTTCCTCAATTTTACTTTATGTAAAATCTAAGAAGAATGAGGAAGAGAAAAAATTGTTATATTTCTTTTAAATTGAAAGTAAAATCAGTAGAAAGCGAAGAGATGTCCATGTGATAAATATACATCAATTTGAGCAGTCGGCCATGAAGAGTATCATATTCTAAAAAATTATGGAATATAATTTGACTGCAGATCTTCAGTGTCTAAATCCATGGTCAATCAGAAGGTAACAAAAATCGTCGTTGATGGATTTAGGAAATTTGAGAGGAATGTTCAAGTGGTACAGTTTTAAGATATAGGTCACAACTTGAGACTGATCCTGTCTTACCAAATTGCATCTTGACTAAGTAGGGAACTTGATGACCACAATATAAAAGCGATGAATGTAAGAAACAGATGAAGAGGTTTAAGTAACAAAAATGACGTTCTCAAAATTAAGTCTGTCTAATCTTTCTATCAAAACTGATTTTCCTAAACTTCGCACTTTAATGCCCTATCTTTCCTAATCACACTCAGTTACATACAAAAGAACATTATGTCATTTCCAGTAATAATAAAGGCATCCAGTCGTCGTGGTCTTTATGAGCATCATTCAGTGATTCTCATCATGTGTGAAACTTAAAACAGCAGAACCAATATGGTTATGAAGGTATTCCTCACTGCTAAGCTATCTGTAAACATCTTCATTAGCTGTCGTATTAATTGTACTTCTCAACGCTGTGCTTATACTCTAACGATGAGAACTGAATGTGTAAAAATAAGAATTCACATGCCTGCGATGGTTGTGTACAATCTTCAAATACAGCAAATGGTTGACTTTGGGGAATTTTATAAGCCAATGTCTGATTTGAAGGATACTTGGAAAAGGAGTAAGGCTGGGATGATCTCGAGAAGCCACCAGCACCCCTCAAATAAACAGCCATTCTGTAAGCAATATGAAAAATTATCAACTTAAGGAATGCAGAAGGAGAAAAAGGTAAAAAGAGAGGTAGCAGCCTATAACAGATCTTACAGTCACATGAATGAAACTTACCGATTCATGCACAGCAGTACACCTGACTCCTTTTCATAACTTAAAATTTCAATCTCGAGAACTGCTGCCTTACCTGAAAGGTAACCAGACGTACATTTCTGTTTAGGAGACATTCTTCCATGCCCCAAAGTCTGAATCTCAAGCAATGAAGAAGCTTACAATAACCTAAGATTTTAACCACAGAAGAGGCTAGATAGACCAAGATATTTTGTCAAACTTAATAGATAAGATATCCTACTTCTAATTTACATCCCATCCTAGATAACATAATATTAGCTTTGGAAAGAGGATCAAACAAGGAAAGTATGTTTGTATTATTGCAGGTAGGTCAGGTTTGAATAACTGCTACTCTCCGTGTTACTCACAAGACACCCCTATGACTTACTTAGTACTAGTGCTCCAATTGAAGATTAAGAGGAATATTAGAAGCTGACCTTTATCATGCAACCCAGCAACAGTTGCTTTATTTAGTAGCTGCACCAACCAAGTTTACATAAAAACTAATAATCTGAATGAAGCAGAAAAATGGAAAAATAAATGGAGGGTTAGAGAACAATCTAAGACTAAGTGATTAAGAACCTTACACAACCATTCGAAGGAAGGGGTTTGTACATCTCTATATATTGTTGTCCATGCAATAGAAGGCGTGGATCGAAGCTAGAGCAAAATTATGCCAGAAAATTATTAGCCACTACACTAGCCAACCAAGATCAATTCACCAAATAGTATATATCACATCCAACACATGCAAATGAGAAAAGCAACAGAATTACTTACTCCAAACCCGGTATCTTTGCTATCTCTGACTGAAGTCCCCCGGAAAATAAAGAAGCAAATGTGGGCAAGACCTATGGAATCATCACAATAGTAAACTTATGATCATCAAAAAAGTAAACTTGTCATTCTCTAGTGATAGACACGACGTACACAAATTTTTAGGAGAGAACAACTAAATTTGTTCTTCTAGATGAAGAGAGTGAGAGGGAACGATGAAACAAAATCCTAACCGTAGCAGCAGTGCCAAGCCAAGATCAAATTCAACCTCAAAGACACGTCCACTTATTCCCGCCATTACCCTATCTTTCAAAGACACCCATTTATCATCAATATATGTTCGCTAAATTACTGAATAGGGAAAAACCTTCAGATTCAACTACTCCAACACACATCCTATTTAATAATACAAACATGCATATATCTGAATCCCAATTCCCTAAACTTCAAAGATGAACAAAACCATTAAAAACCTAAGCAAATTGAATTCTGAAACTATGGTAAACCTCAGGTTAAATCAAAGATCGCTGCTCAAGAAATCCCAAGTAAAATAGTCTAATGTCTTTGAATACCTCGATAGATTGTTGTCCATCTGGATGATAAACATACTTCAGCTCCTTATTATCCACGGCATCTTTGGAACAAGCTCCAATACCTAGCGCATATAGTGCAGCATCCCTGTTTATCAAGCAATACACTCGTTTCTACTTCCTCTATGATCTTGAATAGTATTGACAACAAATAATAAAATCATAAGATCCCATTGGTAACATAACAAAAAATTGAAGTTTTCTAACCTTTCAGTATAGCAATACGTCAACTGATACGTGAAATTTGACCACATAAAAAAGAGGGCGGAAAAATATCAAATTCAAGGGTAAAAGGTGTGAATCAGGAAGAAAATTCAGAGTGGGGAAGAAAAAAGAGTAGAGAAAGGTGTGGAAAGATTATTACCTCGGGGAATTTGTGAGAGATGATGAGTTGAGGATCAAACTCTGATTTTGCAGCCATGGATGTATGCAGGAGGAGAAGTCGAGAGAGGGAGTAGTAGAATTTGGAAAATGAAATGAAGTGGTATGGGCTAAGGGGTAGTTGTGGGCGAGGAACAAATATCAACGTCTGGAGATGTTGATGTTAACTCAACAGTTGAACGTCAGCTCCTATCCATTTCTTCTTCTTTTTTTTCTTTTTTTATTATTATTATCTATCTGTTTCTTCGTCTTCTTTCTTTTTTTTTTTTTTTTTTCAATTTTGATATTTTCTATTAGGACAAAATGCAATTTATCCTCATATGATATACGAAAATAAGAATTTACCCCTCTTATAAAAAATAAATTCTCAATTTACCCTCTTATATTTAAAAAGAATGAGTAAAATATCTCCCTCACACGAGGAGTGAGATACACGCGTCTATTTCTTTTTTTTAAAAAAATATTTATATCTTTATTTTATGATTTTTGAATTTTATTTAACACAAATCGACGATTCAGATTCAATTACATATATAATTTATATAACAAAATCAAAATATAATTTTTAAAAATATATGTACATATATACAATATTATATATATGTGTATATATTTATGATTAAATATATATAATACTAATCGTCGTGGCACGTCGTTCATGTGTACATATAATAAATAATTTACATGCTTTAAAATATATTATTAATAAGAGTAAAATATATAACTAAAACATCACATTAAAAGAAATAAAAAAATATAATTTATCAATTAATATAAAATTTGAAAAGTTGAATAAAATAATTATCTTTATCAATTGAAGATTATTTTTGTTATTAAAAAAAATCAGTGGGTTGGTATCATTAATCGCTATTTGTGCGTAAAAAAGAGGTTTCTTTTTTATAATAGTATAGATAGATGAATACATAAGGATATTTTTGATAATTTTAAAATTTAATGTTGCGGGATAAGTCACCTCAATTTATTAGTGAAAATAAAATTTGCTTTATATAATAGTATAGATATATATACGTATCACCTACACTAACCGGCCAACGCCATCGTCGCCCCTCCCCTTCCCCAGCTGCATCACTCTTTTCTAAAATCAGTCTCTCCTTTTCCCTCCCCCATCGGCACCGCCCCCTCCCCCTTCCTAGATCGACGCCGCCCTCCACCCCCCTCCCTCCACCAATCTTTTTTATTTTTATTTTCATATTTTATTATTATATATATATTTTTTTATATATTTATTTACTACAAAATAAATTTTTTATATTTTATAAATTTATTTTTATAACTTGTACAAATTTGAGTCTTGATTTAATTCAAATTGATGTAAGTCATTGATTGTATACATCAATGTGTATCATTGATCTAACAAGCAATAACTATGACCATTGATTTATTTATTAAATCTCAACTGTTGATACACATAAAATAAGATCTAACAAATTATATATAGGGACATAAAAGTCATTTGTAGCTAAAATTGAAGCAAAATCGCACGGATGAAAGACACCCCATGATGTAAGAGAATATTTTGCTTCTTTTTTTAAAACACACGAGCATAAATTGAATTTTTTTTTTACACAATGAAATAAATTGCTATTTGCATATAAGACAGGAGGGCTGGATGCACTTGGCCGTTTTCTATTATCTATCTTTTTCATTTGATTTGATTTGATTTGTTAAACGCTTGGATTGGAATTTGGAAGGCTTGATAATTAGTAGGTACGGAGACTTGAAAGTTTAAAATCGAGCATATTTGAAAAGAATTTTGATTTGAAACAAAGATAACAAAAGATTGGAAAAGAACAAAGGTAGTGTGACGAGGGAAAAATAAGAAGAGAAACGTGGTATGTAAGAGGTTTGTAAGAAGAAAGAGAGTGAGGCCTGAGAGAGAAAAAAGAAATTCGAGAAGGAAATTAAAAGAAAATTTTTTGTATTGATGCATAGTAAATATTATGTGCACTCTCCATCTATAAATTTGTAAACTTTTATTGGATAAGGTGCACGTAGGTGGAACACTGAGTGAGACGAGGGACTAATGAAAAAGATTTAGCTAAAATTGTGGTGAAACTCTAAATCTGAAAATCTCATTAAGCTGAGTTGTGTGTAAGATGATGAGATTGGATAATTATAGTTATCTCAAAATTCTAAACTTGAACGTCCACAAGGAATGCTCTTTCGACCATTTAATTGAAATTTTGTGTTTGAATGAGAATCCCTACACAGCGTAAACCATGTTCTCTGAGAAATAGGGGAGATTTGAGCCATGCTCATAAATCTCAACGCAACGAATATGTTACACCAACACTGCAAGACTACTAGCTAGCAAAAACACAAGGATAAATTTGCTTGCTAAATGGAAATAGATTAACGACAACTTTCACAGCAAATAAACGCTACCAGTCGCTAGACTTTCATAGTTTCATGTCAAAATTCTCGGCAAAGAGGGATAAACAAATACAAACACTTTGGACCACCGGTGTAACACGTAAGTGAAACCACAATGCAAAACTCTTGTCTGGAGAAAATGTGCTAATAAATTTCAGGCAAAACTGACATGCCAATATGCAGTGACTTCGAAATGAATTTGATCTCACCAGCATGGTGGTCCGCATCCCCTCTCCTCTCCATAGATATTTCAGAAGACCTACTTGAGTAGAAACAGATTTAACAAATCTTGGTTCCAATCATGAATCATGCCTTCACATTCTGTCTTCTCTCCTTCGTGGAGCGCAAGTGATGATTTCATCAACCCTCAGAATCATCTCAGCTGCTTCAGTTGCTGAGAGCAATACCCCTTGCTTCACTTTGAATGCCTCAGATATTCCTAGCTCTGCCATATCTCCAACCTGCAGGAAAAATTAATGCAAATCACCGGTTAAAGATCATGCAATAGGCCAGTAGTACCTCTTGAGACCAATTTTCCTCATCAATGAAATCTAGGATAAGAAATCCATATGTAATCCGCTATAATTGCGTAAATCATAAAACGATGAATACGAGCATTTTTGAACTGGAATCAAGAGGCAGACTGTAGCATGCTATGTGACGGATCACCAATTATTACTGATTGAAATTTCTAGACAAGGCTTCATGTAACTTGTCATTATGAAGTTTGAAATTCTTTTGGTTATGACATTTTATTGTGGAGCTATGAGGTCAACTCACCAATACTCGCAGATTGTGAGATCAACAACTGGGTCCAGCATTAGATAAAAACAAGAAAATACAAAGTTTGTCAATTAACCAAGGTGATGGTTGCACTATGGTACATAGAGAAGGCCTTGGTATAAAACTACTTAGAAATATCATTAATAGCAAACAACAAAAGCCACCTGTGCATTACTAACATGAAATCATATAGGTGTATCCTTGTGAATGCTTGTGATACGTATGTGCATCAGTCACCTGATTACTACCATGGGTGCATGTATCCATAATAGAGACACAAACTGCCAAGGAAACAACACAAGAATCAAGCAAGTTTATTTCCACAGTTAGAGCTACTCACAGATCCAGATATGACATCAATCCCAGCGTTGCTTCCCTCCTTATGGTGCTCTGCGCGAAGTTGAGCAACCAATTCAGCACTGTCCAAACCGGCATTGTCTGCAATGATAGTTGGAATAGCTACAAGTGACCGAGAAAATGCTTCAATGGCATGAGACCTTTTCCCTGGAGTCTTCCTGGCAAGTTCATCAACTGCCTTTGCCATCACCATCTCAGGCCACCCACCTCCAAGTAAAACCCTGCTGTCATTTACTGTCTGTGATAGCACACACAAGGCATCATGCAGAGATCTTTCAGCTTCATCCAGCATATGAGGGCTGCAAATGGAACAGGAGATATTAACACATAATACAGTAATTGCAATAATTTACCGAAATAGTAAAATAAACTATTGCAGATTTAAGGTACCTTGCACCTCGCAGTACAATGGTACATGCCTGACCCAGTTCAACCCCGGAAAAGTGGATCAACTTGTCCTCACCAATCATAATTTCTTCAATGAGTTTGCAGTGCCCAAGCTTAACAGACTCCGGATTGTCAAATGTTGATGCTATCTCACCGCCAGTAACAAGAGCCAGTCGCTCAATACCATCAAAATCAGCATGCTCTATTGCAAGCACTCCAGCATCAGCAAATAGTTCTTCTGGGAAATTGTAAATCAACTGCCGGTTAACAAAGCAGTTTATCCCGTGATTGATAATCTTTTGCACCTTTTCCCTCATCTTTTCCTTTTCAGCTACTTCAATCTCAGCAACCTTAGCCATAGAATCAACACGAACGCGTGCCCCATAAATTTTTACTTTATCTGTATCCATTGCAGTATTTGCCACCAGAATTTTCGCATTCTCAATTCGCTTTGGTTGGCCAACACCAATCTTTTTGTCTAAAATGAAACTGAATTCAAAAGAATGCCAAATTTCAAAAGAAATAATTAATTCATTGAGAAAAGTGAAGAAGCTGCCAATCAAACACAACTAATATAGAATAACATTGCTACTGAAATTATATAGAAGAGCTTAAGTACTAAGACTATTCGGCTGGCTCACCCCTCATCTAAAAATGAATCTTTCAGTGAACCTCCAGGCTTCTTTATGATCTGAATGGACTCCAAATTTGTACTCCCCTGTCATTTCCAATCAATTAACTAGATCAGCCAAAACATTTTAACAAGGAAACTGAAGAAACAATTTAAAACCAAAGTAACCACAACAGTTGAACTTCAAGATATCACAGTAAAGATGATGGCTAATAACAGAGACATGTGTCTCCACTATATTTGACATGTTAAAGCTGATATGGATCTGCCAATGCAAAGACAGACTAGTTTGTCACAGACTCACAGACTAAACATATAAACAATTGCTAAAACAGAGACGAGCCCACTTCTAAAATTCAATCGGACGCAAACAAACCAAAAAGCAGAGCTTTAAGATTTATTGGAATTAGCTATTTAAGGGAAAAGGATAATTAAGAAATGAAACGGAAAAAAATCCAGGTGCTTCACTGCATGTTTATCACCATTATCTACTGGATTTGTACAAAATAAATAACTAGTAGGAAAACACAATTTAAGAACACACAAGATGTTCCAAATCCATTGAAGCAACATTATCCTTGTGGTGGTTCATAATTATCGATGAAGAAACCTAACAACATTACAATTTTGAGGGGGTATATACAGCTAAATTTCATATATCAGCAATTCTAATGGCCTAGGAGGGTGAAAATTGAAAGGAATGGGGCAATTATCCAAACCTAAACCCCCAAACTCTGAACATACAAGCTCAGCCACCAAGTCCACAAAGATCATACCTTTAGCCTCATAACTGCATCAACAGCTAGTCCCGCAAAATGTTCTTTGTCCTGAGAGAGAATTTTGGAGCTCAATGTGGTCATTGCAATCTTCATCAAGTCTGACTTGAATTTCTCTGAGAACAATAACATCACAATTAAACCCAAGAAATGTGGACTCTATCTTATTCTTGTGATGAAGCATTACACATTCGAACTCACTGTTTCATTTTATGTAGAGAAAAACTCTTTTAGAATGGTAAACCAGTAAAATTTTGCAACCATCAACATATTATTTTTACTAGGTAAACCAGTTAAACTTTGCAACTATCATCATATTATTTTTTTCAAGCCCAAAATGTTTGAATTTTAGTTCCATGTCATATCAGGGAAAATTACAGGTGATAAGCTGATAATGAAAATTGCTGGATAGACAATTTATTTAGTAGGTTAATGGTGCGAGAAAAAGTATAATGGAGCTTCCAGATAATAAAGAAAAACAGTGAAATCCATATGAAAGAGGTCCTGCATGCAAAGCGACAAGCAGAAACAGTAATCACCTGCATCCAGTTTATTATCCACGACCTTCTCCAGCAAAGCATTTCTAGCACATTCAGCTGCCATACGATACCCTGATGAATATGTAAGAAATATACGAATTATTAGAAAAGGTTATTACCCAAGAGAGCTACTTTCATAGTTCATACATTCAATCCAAGAAGGGAATCATATTGGCATTGGCTAAATTGATATACCTGCATCTAGACAATAACATACTAAATGACATGTCAGAATAATTGGCCCCAATTATGACAAGGACTCATCCAGGTTCAGGAGAAAGACATCTAATGTACCAAGCAAAAAAAGTGCGATAGTGAAGCAGTTAATTCAGAAAAAGAAGACAGACCTGAAATAATAGTCATTGGATGAATTTTGGCATTCACCAGCTTCTCTGCCTCCCTCAGAAGCTCCCCAGCTAAAACAACAACTGAAGTTGTACCATCACCAACTTCGTCATCCTGGACTTTTGAGATGTCTGAAAATGAACTCAAGGCTTGCCAAAGCTTAAAACATGACGAATTTTTTGTTTAATTCGCATCCCTAACAATTTAAATTTTGGAGAAAAAATTGATTCTTGAGGCATATTGTCCCATCTTATCCAGAACTAACAGAATTCTACTCATAAATTCTAGAGATCTAGTTGCATATCATTTAGGCCTTCCATATGAAGTACGCTTGTAGCCTGTAAAGATGGAATCTCTATGAGCATTAGAATCTTTACATTCTACAGAATTTAACAACTCAAGCATCCAATCCATCATTATGTCATAGCATAGCACCTAGAGAAAATAAGACCACGCGAAGGAAAACCTCTGCCAACATACATTAAAAGCATACTCCCACCGAGAGTAATACAAAGTAACAAAAAGATAACTTGGCATCAAGGATACCAACAAGGACTTTTGCCGCAGGGTTGTCAATGTGCAGGGACTTTAAGATGGTTGCCCCATCATTTGTGACAGTGACACTGTGTCCTCTGCCAGTAGATTGCAAAATCTTATCCTACAAGCACAATTGATACAATAATATAAGTATGAAAGCGTTTTTAGAAAGATTCTGCGCGAGTTGCAACAAGATATAGATAACATGCTCTTTTACCATCCCCTTAGGTCCCAAGGTTGTCTTAACCAAGTCGGCAATTGCCATTGCTCCAATAAAGGAGGCCTAATATAGATAGAAAAAACCCAGTTGTCAGTACAGAAACAAGGAGATCAACTGAAACTTACATCTGAGATAACCACACTCATTTACTGTAGGTTGTACAGGACTCACCATTCTGGCACGCTCACCCTTTTCTTCAGTAGCCTCATCTTTAAAAAGTTTTTCAACCTAGAAACTCAAAGACAGATCAGTATCCAGGAAATTGATAGATTAGCAATTAACAAAGAAGTAAGCTGACTAAGAAGTGCAATTAGTATTTGACATACCGCCATAGGAGCAGAAGTTGAGAATGAAGATGGACAAACACAAGCTCAACGTAAATAATTCTCTGGAGAAAATAAAAAACCAATTATTCATTCATCACAACCCCATAAAATTAGAATTAAATAAAACTCATGTTACAGCTCAAAATCTTCATCAATATTCAGATACTTGCATAACTACATATTTTCTTTCCTCCATTGGCATATTTAACCTATCTAAAACTCCTTCAAAATGCAAGCCTGCTTTCTAGCAATCCCATTGCAACTAAAATCGGATAAGAATCATCCATTTTCTAATTAAACCCTAGAATCACTACTTCAACTAGCTATACATTACGCATCGCCGCCTACTCTAAACCCTACAACAAAAACGAGCATTGAAAGAAAAACAGATAATGCGCTACAAGTCAGTTAAAAAACCAACACTTAACAAATCCAGAAACCCTAACGAGCACTATAACCAGGCAATCAAAGAAAAGTAAAGAACCACATTTTCAAAGACACCAACAAAAAAAATCTAGCAGTAAAATGAACATCATAATCTGAGGAAAAGTAATTAATCCAAAACCAAATTATGTTTGAGATCGAAGTGAACCTTGTAGTAGCAAATGAGTGCAGGAGGGTTTACAAGACTGCGATCCCGCCGAAAGAAGACCCGACACTGTACAAGTTGGGGGTTTTGTAGTTGTAGAAGGGCTTTGTTCTCTGGAAGTCCTAGTCATCTTAATCAACGGCTGGATTTTGTGAAACAAAATGCTAACGGTTGGATTCAATATCTCTATTTCTTTTATGAAAGAATCATATTATTTTACTAGCAAGCGTGGCATTTTTCATGTATATGCAAACTTTTTAAACATTTATTTTGAACAAATATTTATACAATTTGTATTATTAAATTTATATAGAGTAAAAAATATATATAAAAAAATAATAATTAATATAAATTTTTAATTATAAAAAATTATATACAAATATAATGCATAATGTTCGAAAAATTAAACAAAATGTATAAGAAAAAAAACCTACTTATGGCCGTGATACTAAAGATAGCTATGAAAGATTATCATAAATGGAGAAGTTAAGAAACAGTTAAATTAATCTAAAATAATAACACATCATAATTGGGGAGGACATCAAAATAATGTATCCTTAATAATAAAATATAGATATACTATAATTTTTTATATTAATTACTTTTTTTTCTAAAGAAAATCAAAGTTGGTTCCACGCGCTCACTTTCTTTACGATTGAGATAATTACAAACAACCTATGAAAGTAGTTTTTTGTTTTTTTTTTTACTCTACACGCGCCCACTTTCAATAAATATTTGTTATAAATCATGATAACTATGAAAATGATCAGATCTTATTATTCTAAATCAACCCACAATTTTCAAAATGTGGTTTTACATAGTTCCAAATATTTGCAGGGAAATTTCTACTTTCTAATAATTTTTTAATTTATTATTCTCTAGCTAATAGATGTTTGGTAAGAAATTTTTTAAGTGCATTTATTAGTTTATATTTTATATACAAATTGAAATGAGAACAAAAATCTATTCCGTACTGATGAATATTACTTTTGTTAGTATATTAAGGGCATGTTTGGTTCGTGTGATTAAGCATCATAAAATTACTTATCATGTCTAATTACACATTTGATTAGTATAATTAGAGCTCGATTTTAGTGTCGGGTTCGATCATATTTATCAGGATCTATGGGATAATGGATCCCACCTATTAGGTGGGATACACAATCTAACAAATTATTATAAATCAGTATTAATTTTTTTTCCTCATTTACCCTTCCTCCCTCCCTCTCCCCCTCCCCCCATTTAAATACACGTGAAAATTAAAAAGACTTTTGATGCATGATTAAAAAAAATTATAAGAATATTATTTCTTTCTTTTTGGACTTTTGAAAAATATTTGAGTTTTAATTAATTACTAAATTGAATGTGTATTTTAAACTTCTACTTCATATAAATATATATTAAAAAAAAGACATTCCACAAATTAATTTTAGTTTAAGCAATTGTATTTCAATAAATAATTTAGAGGGTTTTTTTTTATTTTTTTGTAATCATTCACAAGCTACAATATAAAATGTAAATAACTTAAAGATGATACCCATAATAGTCTTTTTTATATTTAATCATACTTTATAATCACTTCAATCAAACACCATATTATATTATCACATGAGATATTCGACATACAATACCTCAAACCAAACAACATATAGTGTAAGATAAGATTAATTATCATTCGATCTTCCATCATGCCTAGTCTTATTACACGAACCAAACGAGTCCTAAAGGTTAAGGGGAAGTTTAATCTCCCAATCATTCAAGTCTCATAAAGAGAAGCCCTCCCAAATTATCTCTCCCAAAGGTTACGAACCTTTTGTGTCGAGAAATTAATGCTATAGAACATAAGAATAAATGACATAAAGATTTAACGAGGTTCGACAATATGCCTAATACTTTATCGGTAAGCTGCTTACCACCTTTGGTAATTATTTATTATTAAACACTATAATTGTATAATATAACTGCGAAATCCAAGGTTGAGTATAACATAAACTACAAATCAAAGTTTAAAACACATGAATCTAGCCAGAAAAACCACTTGATTTATTATACTATAATTGTGTAGAAACTGATACAAATATGAAACAAGATACAACAACCATTTGAAACCGAAAGAATGTGACCTCGAGCTAAGGTCAATAACTTAACTTCAACACTTAAAACAAGTACTGCAACTGCATGTTCCTAAATCTGCAAAGGTGCTGATTTAGCACCCTTCCAAGAATTGAAATTAATTGTCTAAGGAAACAACTCTAATCTTACTGTCTATGCCCAAGCTTTTAGTTCAAACTCTAACCTCCACTTCCTCAAGGCTCAGAAAATTTTCTTGCTGGCTAACCGTGGTACGCCGTACGCCTTATTAGGCCGCTTAAAGGGGCCGTGTGTGTCTGCCCTTTGCCCTGCCGCAGAGGAGTGCATTCTTGGGGATCGGATACTCGTCTCTCAATGAGGTGGATGTCGTGTAAACTCTTAGATAAAATTGTTGTCCGAGGTATTGTCGGGCCCAGAACTCTGATCTCAATTGCCACATGCCCACGTTGTCAAGTGCAATATAAATGGCTGTCCATGACTTGGGATACACCTGCAAAATAGGAGAGGCTCTTGAGTCATTTTCTTCTATGTCTTTGTGGCTGCTAAAGTTCGTGATGCATGTATCAAAATAAACGGCTAAACGCATTTCGTTTATACCTGGACCGTGCAACGGGAGACTGCATCACGAAGATTATACTGGTTCCTACTAGCTGAAGTCCATTGCCCTCCATCCATTCTGATTCAGATCGATGATCATCAGTATGTAACAAGAAAGATAATGAGAAGATATGGTATTATTATTGCTACTGATAAGTTGTCTTTATATAAGTGCTCACCCTACTACCCAGAAGGAGTAGCCGTTGAGGTGATAGCTCTGCACGATATCTTCAGAGTTTTCGAAAACAATTTCGATGAATGTTCTGTAGTCGGTCCCCATCACTGATGTATCGAGGTATATTCCTTGACCATTAGGAGCATCAGGGATGCTCCCGACACGGAAAACTCCACTTATTTGGAAAAAGTCGGCAAGCTTTAAAGGCGTGTCAGCCGGAACAAAAGACACACTGTTGATTGCATATCTCTGCTTGCCGTTCACCTGGCCTGCAGAGCTTGCAAGCCTAATAGTTCTTGATGTGTTTATCATGCCGTAGTGGTATGAACCTTGAGGATTAGGTCTTGGTCCACTTGCTGTAAGGTTAGTCCTGAAATAGAAAGTTAACTAAATTAGTCTACAAGGGTTAAACTAAGGCTACACATGGCACAAATCTAAGACGGGCTCAAGCTAACGTACCTGATAGAACGAGCCTGGTTTAGGGACCAATCGATCTGAGTGGTTGGGCCACCGGGTAGTGGACCAGAAGCAGGACGATTTGAGTTGGCGTAACGGAGATAACCCGTGGTGGTGAGGACCTGAGAGGTGAAACGGGACGAGACTACAATGTAGTAGTCCTGAGGTTGCTGATCTGCTGTTATAAGAACGGACATGCATTGTCCGAGGTGAATATCAAGGGACGAGTAGCTGACTTGCAACGTGTGCGTTCCTTCCACTTCAACAACCTTCATCTTGTGCCCTTGGATACGGAAGTTGAGCGAGTTCTGCAATCCGACGTTGCATATCCTAAGCCGGTATGTCTTTCCTGTTACGAATGACAACGATTGTTATGCTTTCCGACTCTCAAGTCAGTGACGAACCATTAGCATATTGCACCATTTGTGACATGAAATACCTTGTTGCACGGTGAAAGATGTAACATTGGGGCCACGGCCGTTGATGAGAATTCCGTCAGGAAAAGGCAACTTATGGCCCCTGTCAAGAATCTTCCTCAATGCCTGTGTAAGAAAACATCAAATTGCACATTAGCAAATACCATTCTTCGTCGTTCGACTATTGTCAATCAGATCATATCAATTATTCTGTTATTATTTTAAAATTATAAAATTCGTTAAGCAAACGTTGAACTGAATTGACTAGGAAACAGTCAATACGTGGGCCCGACATGAACAATGGATCAGGAATCATCCAGCTGTGGGTGGCCCAGGCCCATAAAAGGAGAAAGCAATAGTCTAATCAACATGGCAGTACTCATGATGGGCCCACTAAGTTACCGACACTAGATCTAGTTAAGCCCACAACCTAATACCACTAATCAGCTGCACCTCACATGATAGCATCTGACCAATGAATTAACAGCAATGTCCACATGTGCACGCCAGACCAAACACTGCTCTGTATTCTTAGAAACCATAAAACCTTTTATAAAAATTGCCTTCATAATTTAAATTTTGATGGTTTATTCAAGAAATATAACTCTAAATCAATTTTTAATACTTCATCTTCATTTGATATTTCAATATAACCAAAAATAAGATATAAAATGGGATAAAAAGGAGACTTACAGTTTGATTAGACTTGTACCAATCTCCAATTAAGACGGTGTAATCATCGGCAGGAGGATCGAAGGGCACAGGGATTAAGGGTCTGCTTAAGATCTTAATGCCTCCAAAACCACCGGCGGCCTTGTGGAAAGCCAAGGATGGGAAGTAGAAGAAGCTCCCAATTTGATCCTTCATTTGAAGAATGTATGTGAAGTTCTGGCCTGGAGGAATTGGGCATGTTGTCCCATACACTCCGTCTTCGTATGAATTTCTCCTATTTTGGACTCCACTCCTGTATTTTTTTGGCGTCTCAACATGAGCATCATGAATTGATGAAAATTAATTTTTTAATTAAATTATTATAATGTAAAAATGTACCAGGATATACTTAAATGAAACAAATGCACATATATTTGATGAGACTCAAGCATATGAACGTGCAATTAGCCCTTAAACTATGTCAAATATACCAAGAGCCTAATATTAAATCCCCGTGCTAAACATTCCAAATTATTTGAGGAAATAGGTTTGGTTTTCACAAACTACGAGGGATACACATGGAGATTCTCAAGGGACATAAGATAACTGGTAATAAAGGAGGCGAAAGCGAGACAACATGAACATGGCATTCTGCTTTATGCCTCACACGCAACCACCTTTCTCTATAAATAGCAAAACTCGATCTAATTTCCATACTGACAAATCCAAATCGGTGCGGCCTCACCCAAATGTATTATGTTTCCCTTACTGTAAATTAAAACTGCTTCCACTTAAATTTGGCATAATTAAAAACACATCTTATTTTTAAAGATTACAAATACTCTCTTTAAATAAAAACAATTATATAGCCCTTAAACAAAAATATGAAAAGTATTAATTTATTCTTAAATTTATATTTTTACGGAAAAAAACTTAAAAAAATATAAAAGAAATCTAAGAGTTGATAAAGTAAATAATCCATAAAAAATATTAGTACATAGAAATATTTTATAACATTCTAAAAAATATATAAAATTATAATTTATAATTCAAAAAGGTATTTTTGAATAGTTCACCATAAAAATTGAATCGAAACCTAATAAAATTAGTTCGTTGTTAAATGAACATTAAAGTCAAGGGAGCATTTGTAATTTTTTAAATAACAAAAAATTATATGTAATTATGTAAAGTGGTTGGATTTTCTCTATATAAATAGCATTTATGGTAATTAATGGAATTTTAAATAATTTCGACAAGTGAAAATGACATCTTTTTCCAAAGATGGCTAGTCTGTCAGCAACAATTCTTTAATCCAAAATAATTTTAAATTATTAGAAATTAATAATTGTTCCAATAATAATTACCTAAGTTATTTTGTACCTCACTAGACAAGTGGACTTAGATTACGGGTTAGGGAAGCAAACCCTAGTTAGATCCCCCAAGTGGTGTAAAGCTGTGCAGCAGAACAACAGTCTAACAAGAAAAGTGGCTACTTCTCGACAAACTTACGACCTAACAACCCATGTGCCTAAGTTGGTCCAAACATTCCTCAAATTCATATGAAATAATAATAAATAAAAAAAAATTGAATGAAATTGACTTTGATTAGCACATGACCCATGATCTCAAAATAATAAATCCCTTATAAAAATATTTATATTATCTTTATATAAACACAGTCTTTATACAAGCAATTGAACTTCGAGACTATAGTTATTTTATTAAAAGTAATTCGTCCTTACCAAATATTGTCACGAAATCACATTACTTATCGGAGTTTGAAGCCATATAGATATAATTGGGGTAGTTTTAATATTCTTAGTCACATGTGAGTGTTAATGACATCAGATCTATGTAGATCCATTGTAAAAATTAAGATCGCCGCGCGAGTTCAGACGCAATTCTTTCTGACAAAACTATTTAACCAAATAATGAAAAAAAAAAAGATCTATTATGGCAAGTGAAAATTTCTTGTGGACCGATCCATCCCACAAATAAATTGGCAGTAACTGGCATCAATTTGGACTTAGATAATGTGTATTTTCTTTGTAGTAAAAGACTATGATGTCCATCGCGTAATGTGATGAAGAGGAAGTGTGAATAGAGAGAAACCAAGGGCAGCATTGTCATTTTTCAGTCACGTAAACATTGATCTACCTTTTACTAATTAATTCCCATGTGTTTCCCAGAGCAGAAATACTGTACATTACTTTAAAAACTAAAAAAGAAGAAAGAAAAGGAAAACAGGACAGTGTGTGATTGAGTGTGTAGAGGGAGGAATATTAGCGTGTTGGTGGTTCATACCAGTGGATGAGGAACGGCTCATCTAAGCTGTTGAACACATTGACGATGATATTATCATTGGTGACTGAGTAGATATCAGGCCCTGGGAACTGTCCGTTTATCAAAATCCCCTGTACACCAATACACCAAATCATTACAAACAATCAAACCCAACACTGTGTGTGTGTGTGTTTATATGAAGAAGAAGAAGAAGAAAACAAAGCAGAAGCAAAACCTGTTGCGGAACGCCGAGAGGATAAATGGTACCGTAAGTGACATTCCATGTGTAGAATCTGTAGGGACTCTCCGCGGCGGCGACGGCGAGGCACGCGAACACAACCGCCAGCTTCAGCAGCGGCGCCATTTGTGATGAATGCGTTTGATTGTTTTCCTGTGTGTTTGAGAAATCTGGGTGGGGGTATGAATGGAGGTGGTTGGGGACGGTGGTGTGGAGGAAAGTGAATGATGGGGCGGCTCATATTTAAAGTGCGCTGCTGCAGACTCTAACGCGCTAAAAAAGTCAATTGGGGGAGAGAGGCTTTTTCCTTCTCTTTCTGGCTGTAAAATTACACACGGAGAGAGAGGGAAAAAATTTCAAGGGAATTGGGAAAAAGGTCAAAAAGATGAAATTTAAATTTGTATTACAGTGGTGAAAATCAGATTACAGTGATTGGATTTTTACCTTAAGTGGAGAGATCAGAGATGTGTCCAAGAACAAAAAGGAAAAGGGAAAAGGGGGTGGAGAGGTGTCGGTGGTGGGGCCAATGGTCTCCCACATGCCTTGTTTGTTTTCTACGTTTGTTTGGGGGAATATTTGGATTAGAGTTTGTTTTTATTAATTATTATTAGTATTTTTTAAATAACTAATATGATTAGGTTTTTTTTTGAACTAACAATAAATAAATTATAATAATTTATTTTTAATTGTGACAAATACTAACATACTATGATCTCAAATTCGTTCATACAATTTCAACTTTAACCGTTAAAGTACAATATTATGGGTATTAATTATTAATTCTTGTCTAGATCAAATGTGGTTGGTATATAATTGGTCATTTTTTTTTTAACAATACAATAATCACATAACAAGTGTATTGTATTTGTCATCTGATTGGTTCAAATTTTACCATACTAAATTGGGTTAAAATTTTCCTTATTATTAGTGGAGAAATAAGAGTGGATGTGTTGGCGTCAGCCACGGACTCTGCATGTGCTTTCTTAAGTGCTCCCACCGCCTACCCCTCTCTCAACTCTTTCATGTCCTTTCCACTTTCTCACAGACCCCCCACCCCCACCCCATGTATTCTAACTATTGATTTGAGGTCAAATACAAAATTAATATTTTAAGATCAATCCTTTAATTGAATTAAGGATAAAATACACTTTGCCCCCTTTGCCCCCTAATTATTCTTGATGTAATATTTACCCCTTAACCTATTAAAGTAACATTTATTCCCTTTATTGGACTAAATTACCCTTCATGTCTTGAATAATTATATATTATTTTAAATATATTTTGGTATTTTTGCACATTAAATTATTACCAAATTATTTTCTAACCAACTTTTATTTTTTAATAAGTGAATAAGTTAAATTAAAAATGGTATTATAAGTAAATATATATATATATATATTAGATACACAATAATCTAATATCCCAACAAAAAAAAAATATTTCACATGGAAGTTTTTTTATATATGTATTGCACTCACTCATTATTTAACTTAAAGTTTTTTTTTGTGTATTTATTTTACAATTTGAACTATTTTACAGATTCAAAAGTAAGTAATGAATGAGTACAATATACACAAAAAAAAAACATTCATGTAAAAGATTTTATTAATTTGATATTAAAATAAGTTATTAACTATTTAATTTGTTAGATAAGAATGAAAAATTACATATTCATTTTTTAATATACATATATATTTTTTAAAAATATATGGCAAAATATACTTATTAATCTTCTTTTTTTTAAGAAGTGTTCAAATTTTGATTAAACATATATATTGTCAATTTCTTTTCAAAATATATATGAGTTGGGATACTATATTTGTTGTGTATCTATTAAATATATTAATTTATTATACCACTTCAAATTTAAATTCTTCACTTATTAAAAATTCTGTTTAGTTATAATATAATTTGATGGTGATTTAATATGCAATCTACTAAAATATATAATTATTCAAGGCATAAGGGACAATTTTATCCAATCAGGGGTTAAGTGTTACATTTGATAGTTTAAAGGAGTAAATGTTACATCAAAGTTAATTCAGGGGGACAAAGTATATTTAACCCTTGAATTAATGTGGTCCCATATCGCAATCCAAGTCATATTAAAAAAAAAAAAAAAAAGATTAGAAAACATTGAACAGATACGATTGATCAATAACTTTTTGATACTTAAGGTAAAAAATCGCTATGAAGATAAAAGCTGATTTGTGTATTTATAAGAGTAATTCTCTTGAATCAATCATATCGAAAATATATAAGACATAAAATTTTATCTAAGATTGGTCACACAGTTTAAATAAATGGTGATGTCAGACAGCTAATCTAAGTAAAAATTCATAATTTTTTGTAAAGTGTTTAATGATTTCTGAAATGGTTTATGATTATTCCGTTCATACAAGGGTGGACCTCATATCACATGCATATATGCATATATAATTCTTGATCAAATCAGGTTGACTTGTTTGCATAATAAATCTAATTCTTAATATTAAAGTAGTCTATCACAATATATATGCATGTACTAAGTTAATATACCCTTATAAGAGTCACCTATTTTTAGATCCAAAAAATTTGACTATCTTCTGTTTAATGAGGAAAAAATATATATATTATCCTTGCATGTGGGTGTTGAGGTTGGGAATAATAGTGCATGAAACTAAAATGGTAAATTAAAACTAAGCTCCTTAACATTATGCTTAATTATGCAAATACTTTTTATTCTTTGCAATTTATAAGTACACCCTCTGACATTGTAGTTATAAATTGCAAGCATACTTTCTATTCAAGTACAAAATTTATAAGTATTGATCCGGGTCGACATTCTTGGCGACTTGGTGATGATTGGAGTACAGGCTCAAATGAGTATCTCGATTTGGATGAATCCGATGCTTAAGTTAGTTTTAAACTCTAGGTTATAAGGGTCAAAGAGGCAAACTGATAATAATAAATGCATACTTGTCAAAATGACTCTTCATGTATTTATAAAGACTTATATGTCAAAGACTATAGGAGCCATGTGTTCACGAAATAGCTATATGATGAGTTTTGGATAGACGGTTGATAATTCGGATCGTTGGATCAGACGGGCTGGATTGCTAAAAAAGATGCAGACCCATGAAATAAGTTGCATCGTTAATTGTAATTTTACAAAAAAATAAATTGTGTTTGTATAATTAAACCTAACTTTAAAGGATATCGAATTAGCGTATCGAAATTAAAAATATTGGCCCTCTAATTCCCTTCACGTGTGCACATGAAAGGGGTTATTTAACTTTTGGATCTTGCTTTTGGTGATGGATGGAAATTGGAAAGGGAGGTGTGAGTGACTAGTGACTACTGCAAATACACAATAAATTACTGAGGTGAAAACAGTTTTATAATTTGTATTTAATTGCACTAGTTGAAGAATATTTATTGCAGAGAAGTGGGTGATTGTAGCTTTTTCTGGGATGCATTCAATACTAGTTTTGACCTTTCAAGAGGCTTTTTAGTAGTAATAGTAATACTCAATAGTATATATCTCTGGTAAGATTAAGGTCAATGGGCTACCAAGTAGCTTATAGCTAGATCAGAGTGATAGGTGTCAGTTTTGTAGATCCAAGGAACACCTCATTTTCAACTATACAATTGAGGCACCTTAATTCACTGCAACCCCCAAAAATGAAAATGGAAAATAGGCATTTTTTAAAGTTGAAACCTAACATACCATTTTTTTTTTGGTTAAACATTTTAGATTGCTTCTTATAAGTCAAAAACAAGAAATTTCCAATTGTAACTGCTTAACTCAGTGTCATGAGCCCCAATTCATAAATTTATTGGAGGGTTCTGACTCAAAACTGGTTATTTTAATCATTATAAAAGTAAAAAGTAAAAATTGAAGAAGAGTATCTAGTAAAGTTTGAATTGCTATTATTATATGATTGAATAGCAAGGTGGATGATGTGCGCTTGCCCGACTCACTTGTAAAATTATTTGACCCACTTTAAGAAATGCAGAAATGACCTTGCATTTTAAGATTTTTTTTTTTTTTTTTTAAGGACTGCTCGAATTGGGTTAGCTCAATACACGTCATCTCATATTCTGGCCGTTTGATGCACCATCGTTTAACGACCTACAGTTGTTCACGTCATCTTAATGTGACTGATTCATAAGAATCAAGCCTATAAATATCCTAACCCTTGTTGCTAAGTATGTTAATGTTGTGTTATTCACATATCGATGTTGATTAATTTAAAAATCAGAGAGTTATGATTGACTCATATCCAATGTATCCCTGGTCTAAATTATAGTAGCAAACTCTAAGGATGATAGATGATAAGTACATGATTAAGGCCAAAGACAAGCTTGACTAGGAGAAGCTGGATTTCGCACTCAAATCAGTTGCAATACATCCTTAGTAGAAGACATTAAGAATAGTAAAGTAGTGGGAGTGGAAGTGGAAGTGGAAGTGGAAGTGGGGCATGTAAATGTAATAGCAATACTTGAAATTGTGAAGATTAGGCAATGAAATGAGGGAATTGTATGGATGAGTTGTCCTCTCCACCACCACCCAATTCTATTTTATTTTTTGCAATATTATTGAAATGCATGTGCCCGCCGTGATTGCTGTTGCCCCTATTTTTATTATATCTACATTCAATACGCAGTACGACTTTCTTACTTTACATTTAACTTGTCTTACTCTTCTTCTGGTTTTAAAATTTATTATTATTATTGTTATTCTTACACATTTTTAAAATAAAATTACTGTACCTCCCACTAAAGGTTAATCCTTCTCGCACATTAGTTCCCGCCTAAAGTCCTGAATTTTCAACTTCTGATTTTAGAATTAGTATTACAAATGCGTAGTCAGTTTCAACTGGATATACAGTTTATATATATGAAATCATTGACATAAAATCGGTAATTTAAGTGAAATAGTATTTTATTTTTATTTCCAAAACTAAGGGCTAGTTCGGTACGATGCCAAAAAAAGAAGGAAAAAAAAAAAGAATGAGAGATCTTTTTTACTTTAGGATATAGAGAGTATAATGTGAATGATTCAATTCTCGTCTAAGTTTTACATTAAGTCAGAAATATTGGGATAGAGGGTCATAATGCAAAAAGAATAATTACATTAACACTTTTTAATTTATAATTTATTTACACAAATTACCTATATTCTTTGAATAATTATATATAAATATATATACACATTACCCGTATATCCTAAAAACATCAACATTATTACACAAATTACCTCTGTCTTTTTGCTATCAGATGTAATTTATATAATTAAAAAAAATTCAAAAATAATTTATATAAACAAACTATAAATTAAGAATATATAATTACCCATCATTCAAATTCAAAAGATGGAGCTGGCAATCCGAGTATTTGGAGACAGCCCAACACGGAAGTTGTTATTAAAGCCAACAAGAAAAGAATAGCGCATGATTTGGTAGGGCAATAGAACCAATATTCAATTTGGGGGTTTATTATTACTATTATTATTAGTAGGACCCAAATAAATCGCAATCAGTGGGCATCTCACCTCACACCATATACATAACCAAGCCTAGAAGCTGACACAAGAAGCTTCAACACTTTCTTAACCAATCATTACACATTACTACACAACCTATGTTTATTGCCTTATCAATTTATTTCTGACAATGCACCCTCAACTTTAGAGCTTGAAATAGGATCGGATTTATTTGCAGAATATGTAGAATAATTAGTTTAGATATCACACTTGTCAATACGTTCAATCAAATACCGGATAACACATGATGGAATTACTTATCATGTGTTATCATAGTATCATTCCCACAATCTCATCACTTTTAACCAACGACACCTAAAAGAAAATTTTAACTGAGCATTCTTAATGTGGAAGCATCCACATTTAGAGGCTGAAACTTTCAGCAAAAGCATTGAACTCGCATTACGCTTCCATAGCTTTCTCGCTACTAAAGAATAGTCATATAGAGAAACAGAGCACCAAATTTTCAGCTGCTTTCACACTTTCATTGACTATGATTTGTGGAGTCCTGGAAACATCCTCGTCCTCATGTTTTCCTTTATGCACTCTCTCTGCGAGGACTAAGCACCAGGGACTCCTGCCACAGTAAAGGTACATCACGACATTCTTCTGTCAGCATCGGTGTTCTCTATACACACGCAGACGTACACACAGGTGTATTTATATGCCTATATACATACATATCTAGGGTATAACAGCCACATTTTGTCTCGGCCAGACGCCATTATTTTCCATGGAAGTGGCTGCAGTAATCCATGTTAAGAACGTAATAAATAACTATCACATAAAGCTACCCATATCCTACTAATAACAAAAGTAACTCTTACAAAGACATAAACATCCCACCTTAATAGTTAATTGCACGTGTATTATCTAGGTTCAAACCATAGACTTGTCACATTCAAGCTGATTGAGCAGTCATTTCAAACATGACTATCGATGATATACGGACAAAGTCAGCAAATAACAGCAAGTTACTAATATGTAAACATCATTCCCATTTACGATCATGCAATTGCATCCCCGTTTATTTGCTTCGGATCTCTCATCCTGTCACAAGGGGGCAAATTTACTCGGTTGTATCTTCTTGACTTGCAAAGTTCTTGCAACTTCATATCAAAACTACAACATACTAGCAGTTCAAAACAATACAGAAGTTCAGATAAAAATCTTCAGATTTATAGAGCAAGATCAGAGTATCAAGAATAGCCCAAGGGAGGAAAAAGCAGGGAACATCAAATGGTGAAAAACGCCCGCTGGGAACTAGATAGAGTTCATAAGGGACAAATGTGGTACAATGGAAAAGATTTCCTTCTGATGAACAGCATTGCCTCAACATCTCAAATCTGAACGAAAAACCAGGCTCAGTGTCATAGCAAGCACAAGGTATATGCCATGCATCCAGAAAGAGCATTTTAAACCAAAAATGTAAGAACATAACAATGACTGCCGTTCATGATTTCAGCTTGTTTTCAAGAAGAGAAGAGAAGAGAAATTTTCAGAATCAACTTGAAAATGCAAATCCTTTTACTCAAATAGCAAGTTAATGATCATCACTTCATCTTGGAAGCTGATAATCCAAAACAAAGCATTAAGCTAGTACCTTCATTTAATCCATGAGATACATCGTGCATATAGGGCCAGCCTACCTTTGAAAACTTGCCTCGATGTGATCCGCAAAATCACAGACAGAAAAATGAGAGTAAATTAGACCTAAACTCAATTACCATGACATAAGAGGCTGTTCACAGAGTCTACCAAAAAGGCTGGCCTCGAGAAAATCATCATCTTGGCATCCAATTGATACTCGGTTTCTTTTTCAGCATAGAATTTATCTATTTTGGTAATTCTAGATGAAGTTCTTACATTTCCATTTTGCTCTGCTTTTCATCGAGGTTTCTGTTTGCCTCCAATTTAAAGGAACAGCGAATGTTGCATGCTTTAGTTGTTAAATGTTTGTCGTAATGAGATCATATTATAAGATTAAATATATTTTGTGACATATAGTAAAGATGAAAAGAACTCCTAATTTCATGTTATATACCAATACTAGATGAAAAATCACGAAATGCACCAAATATAGCAGTTAACAAATGCCTAATTTCACCAATTCGACATGCACATTCACATCAGCTTCATATTCCTCATAACCTCATGTCCACAGAGTATCTGAGACTATGACAAAACATGAAATCATCAAATAAAATCTCAGTCAAATTGAGAAACAACACATTTCTCGAACTACCATGTTCTATTATTCAGAATTCTTCCTAAAACCCTAATTTTTTTCCTTGATTAAGTTCTAAAGCGTTCGCCAAGCCGAAAGTACAACTCAGAAGAAACCTCCTAAAGATCAAGCTACTCACTTGAGAATCGAAAACGATTGTCATCCAATATCCACTCAATTGCTTTCGTCTCCGAAGAGGAGGCGAAGCCTAGCGGCGAAAGCTCCAGTGGGCTCGAGAGCGGCTTCGGCTAGGAGGCCTTGCTTGATGCGATTCATGCGAAAAGTGAGGCTATCCTTCTCTTCTTTCAATGCGGCGGTGTCCTCGACGAGGTCGTGAATGCGATACTTCTGGCCCAGAGATCGGCAGCTCAGCAGTAGTATCCCTGTCATCGCGAAGAACTGTATGAAGCTATGTTTTCTTTTCAACGCATTCGCGACGAAACCGAGAGACTTGTTGTGGCCTCTAGGGTTTCGGACCCCGCCTGCGGTGGAGGACGGCGCTGCCGATGCCATGTCTGTGCTAAGACTAGGAATTGCTGATCGCTTGCTCGTTTTCGTATTGTTTTAAGCTACAGTAACTTTGACAACCGCATTTCAACAGGGGCCAATTGTCGTTTTGCACCCCCAAACTATACCAATTTTGTATTTCGCAACTTCAAATTATAAAAATAACACTTTGCACCCTCCACTTCTATTTTCATCAGCAATAAGGTAAATCTTGCCACAGTAAAATCTTCACATACTGAGATTAAAGGGTAAATTTATCTATTCAAAAATCCGCCCTAAAAATTCACATCGATTTTTGTCGTCCTAAAACTTGAATATGAAATTATAGGTTTATTTTTCTTGCGCTTTTTATTTAATTTTTTTTATAACATCAACATTATTCTTATTTTATTTTTCAAATATTTCTAATCAATTCATTCGCAAAACAACTTCATGGATGCTGAAATCCTACAACTTATTGATACCTTATTATTAAAGGAGAGCATCCTTTTGTTATCTCCCAATTTTGCTTAAAGGGAGGTAATTTGTTTATTACAATATCTCAAGAGGATTGCTTGTATTTTTTTCCATTTTTTATTTTTTGATATTTTATTAAATTTTCTCTCTCTCTCTCTCTCTCTCTCTCAGCGTTTTTCTCTTTCTCCTCAACTTTCAGATCTCTTTTTATTTTCTCATTTTTTAAATATTTTCTCAATGTTTTTAGAATTTTAATCATGTAACAATCCAATTAATATATTTTTAAAATAATAATCATTTTTATTAAATTATAAATTAATCATGGACACACATTTAAATGTGTCACATATGTAATAGAAGATAGTGATTCTAGTATCTTATTGCCTTTAGATTTGTCATTTTTAGATTTTATTTTTTCACTTTCTATATTCAAGTAACGACTTCCCCTACTTATTATCTCATTCATCCGTATTTTTCTTTTCTTTATAGATTTTATTTCATCCATTTATTTTCTCTATTTTATTTACTCAATTGCTAATGAATTACTAGTTTAATAAAAATTATTATTGTATTTGTACAAGCATCAAGTGCATTTCCAACTAGTTATTTTTTAAAATGCAAATAATACCCGAAAATCATAAAATTTCAGAAAATAAATATTCCTAAAAAAAATGTTGAAATACGTAAAAGGGCAGATTTATGGTTCTTCTGTGTATGACTAATATTTCCAAGAGGAAAATTTATGGTGTTTCAGATATAACAGTTTACACCCTCCTCCATTATTATTTATTGTAACACGTTAACAAATTTACCAACTCCATTTATAAGTGTTATGTCAAACCTTTATCACCTTTAAGATCGTCAGTGAAAAGAATCTTTATATGCTAGCAGGTTTGAGTTCTACTTCCAGAATGCAGTTTGCCGAAAGAAAACTTTGCAAAGTAATCAAGAGACTTCGTGTGAAATTGCTCTAGGACATGCTAGCAGAGGGTGCATGCTGCCAACTGATATACAAATTGCTATTTTCACTATTTAAGTTGCAAAGTGCAAAACCACGATTATTCCAAGGCACAAACTGCCAATTACCCTAAAAAAGAACTACGGCAGCATCAAAAGAGACAGAAGAAACAATTAAGGGCCCGTTTTTTTCCAAAATTTTATATATATATCAGATCTCATATTTATATTTTTGTAAAACAAAAAAAGATGTAAAATTATGTATTCTATATGTTGACATAAATAAGATAAATGAAGGTACAAATGAACAAAATCCTTTCTTTCTACATGAGAAAAGATAAGATTATATGTATACTATCCACAATATCAGTGGTAATGGCATGACCTCCACAATTATGTTTAGATTTCTTCCTTACCTCTTTTCACCGTTTCACAGGAATACAACATCGTCCGCACCCTTCTTGCAATCAGACGCTGATCCTATTCTTGGATGGTTGGGCAGCATCCGGTATCATGTAAGGTAAAGAATTTACATATTAAAGAAAGGTATATCTAGTTACACTGATCAATCATAGAATGAAAAACCTCTGTCAACGCAGCAACTCACTAAAATATTTCAACTGTCAATACCATAATACTGCTAATCACTCGCACTGATAGTTATGAGCAAGGAAAAATATAGGTTGGCATAGAATAGAATACAGGAGTCCGTGACAAATATATCATTTGCACAAAATACAGTGAGAAACAAACATCCCAAATACGAAACTAGCAAATGCAGTCTCAATGTCGATGCCTCAACTCATAACTGAAGCAATAGCATCTCAAGAGTCGAGAACACCATATATCCACCCTAATAAATGGCTCTTATGAGCCTCACTAGTTCCATATTGACCACAAGTCAATTACTTAAAAGCCGAGCAGAGGATACAAATTGGAAAAAAGTAGACTAATGCCCGGATATTCAGCAAGAACTTAGATGCCTGCGCCAGAAAATTTTGAGCTTATATCCATGTATGAAGTAAAAGTACCATGTCACTATCATCACGATTTGATCAGGACAACATAATGGCTTAAGGTTTAACATTTTCTACATATCCTGTGAGGTGGAAACAGTAATGACGGCAAGGATGATACCCACAGAGGGTTGTAATTACCAACTACCAGACCGCTTTAAGTAAACCAAAACATCTCAAGGCCAAGCAAACTCAAAGAACCGTTCTACGATCCCATTTCATCCTGAAGTCTCTGGAGTATATCATGATGGAGCATTTCCATGAACTCCTGTGAATCACCAAGAGAATCACTAGTAAACATGAATTCACTTTTTGCAACTAGTCATGAGTAAAAAATTGTGAACTAGTGCATACCTGTGCAAGCTCACTATGACTGCATAGTTCATTTACAACACTTTCTCCTGCACTGCCACCACTAGAGAGGTTTAGAGCCATATCAACTAGAGAATGAAAAATCTCCTCAGATGAACGTGGGTTCTCAAGCCTCTGAACTACTTGTCGAAGATCCGTCCCCTGCAAGAGAAAAATCACAAAAATTGCTTTATTAAACAAAAACTTTGAACATTAAAGTGAAAGTTAGATTTTCCACCTGAAAGGAGAAAAATTGTTTGTTTTCCCAAGTTAGAAACATGAACAACAAAAGCACTCAGGCACCTACTTAGGACAAACTAATGTTTAGCACATCTATAAAAGAAACAGGTAATATAACAAAAGGCAATTGACAAACTTAGGCAACACAATCAACAAGATGTGAAATTCTATGAAATTCAAAGTAAATTAACAGCCTATATTGACTTTTCAAAGCTATAATAAATCACAAGGCATGCTAAGAGTTCCAGATACGAGGCTTTGACAAATTAAAATTAAGCTGTCAGGTTCCAGTTTAGAATAATCAATGTTCTCAAGGTTCAAACCATGTGAGTCTTATAAGAAAGAATTCAGGGATCAAACTATACTAAACAAGAAAGGGTTCTTTCTCGCACAAGCTTATCCCTACTATTATTGCTGAGATGAGAAAGTCATAATTCATTATTGAAGTTAAACAAATCATACATTTTTAGGGCACTGGCATCCTGCACGACAGTAAAGTTTATAAGCACAGGCCTCAAGCATGGGTGACTTGTGCTCACATCATAAGTCTAACGCAAAAAATTTCAGGACGAACCTGAGCATCATTACTAACAGCTGCTCTTTCTCTTCTTGACCTACTATCTGGAAGCACAGGCCCCGAGGGAGGAGTCAGCTGAGACCCAGAGGAAACACCTACCAGAGCTTGAGAAACGATAGGCATCATTTGTTGCATCATCGTTGATAGATCAATGCCACCTCCTGGGCCTCTATCCAGACCTGAAAACATGCTTCCGAGGTCGTGGCTGTCAATCTGCTGAGCAATCTGATTCACTGTATTCCTCATTGCGGGATTTTGAGTAAATTGTTGCAACATGTTTCTCAGCATATCTGGGGTACCAACACCAGTTTGTTGTGACACTCCAGACAATAGACCATCTAGGGCAGGACTGTGCAGAATCTGAGACATTGCATCTGCTACATCACTTTGGCCATCCGCATTTTGGCTTGCTGTTGGCACACTCCGTCCTCCTCCCCTGCCAATGTCCGATGATTGCCTCGAGGGCACAGGATTCCTATTTCCCCTAGTTGGGAGTGATGCAAGAGACTGCAGAACATGCTGTCCAACTGCCCTTGATTGCTGGTCCTGACTACTAGCACTTGCACTATCCATGTCCTTGGTTTGTGCTTTCTGCTGCCTACCTCGCCTCTACCACACATTTATCCACAGGCGCTGTTAAGAAACTATTAAAGGGAAGCAGACAAGGACAAGATACGAACAGTAGATAATGCAATAAATGTTCTCATCATACAAGAACACAGAACTATATACGGGAGATATTGAAAACTATAAACTGGTGCAGGATTAACCTAATCTCCCAATTCACCACCGGTGATGGGCACTCAAGCACACAATTCAAGCCAGCATTATCTGGGCAAGAGAGGTGCCTGTTGGCCAATCCACAAATCTCCTAATACTACACCAGTTTAGGTTGTTAGTCCTAAATGTCAAGAAAACTGGTGCTTGTGAGGTCGGGTTATGAAGCAAGTGGATATGACAAGATTGGTAGGTGAATAATGATGAAACAGAAGAATGGAATGAAGCAATTGTACAAGAAAAATAGGGAGGATGATAGTTGCAGAAATTTCAGTTTGGGTTTTGCAGCTTATCATTTTTATTTTCTTTCCTTTGGGCAAAGAAATAGATTTTGCCTTGAGCTGCCTAAAAGATAACTAAACAAATGTAGGTGGTGCTATTCGTTTCACCACAGATGGAGCATTTTTCCTGTGGAAAGGGTAGCCATATACTATCAGTTATATTTTTGATTGGATGGAACATACTTAATATCATAACTTTTCACAAAATGAGAATATTGAATATTAACAAACTGCTGTATTTATTTCTATGAAAGATCCAAGGCGTGGATACTCGTAAAAGAAACATGTTACCACTCTCCCCTCGACTTAGAATCAATTTCAGAAAAGAATTAACAAAAGAACCAATTGAAATTAGAAAGAGGGCATAACCAAACTCAAAAAGATTATCAATATTAATTTCGTATGCCGATATAAAAAATATTAATAAAACTATCACAAAACTTATCCACATTTCTCAACCAATCAAGAAATGCAAAAATTCCTATTTTAGAACTTAACTACAAATAAGCGAAATGCAGCTGAAATGTGAGTGACCAAGAAAGACCACTTCAAGACAGCAAACAAAGCAACTTCTTACCTTAGGCTGAAGGCCTCCCAGTCCCAATCCAAGAGGGATGCCTGAAGAACTATCAGCATTATCATTATCATTACTCCGATCAGATGCAGTTGGCCTCTTATCAGAGCCTCCCTCAGAACTTGTAGTAGGTCCACTAATTGAGCCCACACCAACTTCCTTCCCCTTAATATCTGTTTGGTTGCATACAGTTTGTGCCTGACAGTTCACATATAGTGAGTACAAATGCTAGTTGGACCACAAACAATCAAATTCAATGGCTCCATTTTTAACCTTCTGATCATCCATCATGGTGACATGAGGTGAAGTATGGCTGGTCGCAGAAATCCCCTGTCTGCTTGTATCTTCTCCAGAACCAACAAGTTGATCTTGATTGGCTGAACCCTCTGTTTGGCCTTCACAAATACAGATGTACATTAGCATATAATACGCTCTACATAACAAAGCAGATTTTGGTATGCGTGCCTGATGATGCTGGATTGTTCTGCATGTTAGATAATAGAGTTCTCATGTGAGCGTTGATTTCAGCAACCACAGAGGAAATAGAATTTGAATCAGGAGTGTGTTGGACACCAACACCAGGTACCACAGCAGCAGGCATAGAAACCATCGCAGGTTGGGGAACAGCACTAGCAGTAACACCTATCCCCGAAGAAACACGTGCTTGACCAGAATCACCGGACTCAGATGCATTAGTACGTTCTTCTTGCGTTCCTTCTCCATTAGGTGCCCTGTTACCCAATGTAGAAACTATAGGCGCCAGTGATGCCCCTGGTTTAAAGTGGAATTTCATTAAGACAGTGAGGATGAAATCGTATACAGAGAAATACATCAGATGTGCATTTCTTAAATACCACATACCAGTATGAATATGAATATTTACATTCCTCGGAATACTAGCAACACCAACTGGGCCCATAGCCATGGGACTTGGTGAGACACCCGATGAAGCACCAAAAAGAGAGCTGGTTTGGAGAGGAAATGGCTGCAAATCATGCGTGAGAATCATAAATAGCAAAACTGAAGAAAAAAATGCACATCACTAAATTGACACATATCAAGGAATATTCCTGTCCTGTAGGACCCAAATCTTTGGAGGATCTATACACGATAAGTGCAAACTTCTAAAGAAAATCTAGGCAGGTTAAGTTATTGTTATCCAAAATAACACGAAGGAGCGAGCATCAATTAATTCCATGCAACAGATTAATCACTTAAATTAAGCACATGAAAGGTCAAAAACAGTTCACACTGAATTCAATTAGTACAGTTTTAAGATGCACTTAAACTTTCCTGGAAAACCATAACATTTTAGCACGTCACCAGAACAACAGGAAGCGTGCGTGCATGTCCAGGATAGTATGAGGGAAATTTTTAAAAGATGAAGATCAGCTTCACAGTAATAACCAGGGTTAGAATTAGAAACCTGAACCATAATTGGATTAGGTCCTGATGGAGATATATAAACAGCAGGCCCAGCATTCACAAAAGATTCAGCCTGCATAAGCACCCGAAGATTGTTAATGCCTTACATTCACAAAATGGCAAGCTGTTAAGGTCAAGGAGAAGGACATACTGGAGATTGTCCCATGCGAAGTGTTAAAATGGTCCTCCCCAGCTCTAGAAGAAGCGCACCTAAGTGTTGCATACCCATGCCTAATTGAGTAGATTCTGTCTGTAATTGCCCCCTCACCACAGGATCGTTAGATCCCCCCTCTTGATTTAATCTGCCTGCAGTGTGCTACAAAGTCGCAGCAGGTTATAAATAGAATCAGAACCAAGAAAAACATACTAAAAATTGAAGTTAGAAAAGCCACATGGAGATAAAGCTATCAATAAGATGCTGCATTTACTAATAAATAATGATGGAAATAAGATTTTGAAGAGATATTAACAGTAGATCACATATCGCCCTGACAAGCTTCCCCACCCACAACCCATTCTTTTCCATCTCCTTTTATTTGCCTAAAGAGTGCAACAACAAATTTACCAGACTTAAGAAACTGCGATCTTAAACATTTAACATTCTCAAGCTCAACTATAATCATGGCTGCACTGTTTTTTTTCTTAGATCAACCTGCTTTCTAATAGGTTTTACTTCAGTTTCAGTTCTGATAATCCAATGTACTCCAGTTTCAGCTCATGAGCTGGCATTCACTAGACTACTTCAAACAGATCAGCTGAAAATAATTAGTTTGTTCACTTGACATCTGATAAAATAAACAGAATAAAATTACTCAACTTTCCAGGTGCATCTCGCAGCAATTTTTTCATTATTAGAACAAAAGTTTCTCCTTTAAACTCACTCAGTTAACCCAAAAGTAAAAGTCTTTCTCCATGTGAGTAAGATAACTACCTAATACAAACAACTGATAGATGAAGCTACTTCTACAGAATATGTAAATCTACCAACACTTTCATATATCATATAATATATATAAAAAGCACCATAAGAGAATGGAAGACATAAAGAAATACTTGGCATTCAGAGTTCAAAAGGTAAGCTGAGCGCTAATGATCAAGTACAGTACATTAAATCAACAAAAATAAATATTTAGTTTCCCTTTTCACTTCCATCCCACAGTTAAGCAAGGTCTCCAGAAAGGCAAAAGTGAAGATTTTTACAATTATTCAAACAAGTCACCCCCAGTTCCATCAGGAGCATTGGAACACAACCTTCAAGAGAGGGAAGCATGCCATAAACATGGCTTAAATCAAGAGCACAACGAAGTCAATTATTCAGAAGAAAAATACCCATATGCTCCCCACATGCCACAGTAAAAAAGAACACATCAAGGTTGACAGTACAAAATTAGAAGACAAAGAGAAATAATCTCATAAGGATGGTACTTACAGATAATGCTGGAACAGCATGGTCACTAAGAAGACGTTGTGCACGTTGTAAAACAATGCTCAAAGCGTCCACTGTTGGTAAACCACGAGAATTTGAAGGCAGTTCAACAGTAGGTAGACTATCACTAGCCACCGTTGATTGATTCGGTTGATTACCTAGATTTAAAAACAGGAATTTAGGAATCCTCATACAAGGGATTTCCTAACCACAAAACCAAACTCAAGAATGCTTATGTTGTTACCATTTTGTGAGAATGCCAGTTCCATTCGGTTCATGAACTCAATTAGGGTGCTCAGTGAATCAGGAATTGGCTGATCATGGGGAAAAACTGTCAGATTCATTAGGTAGAACAAAAGAATCAATATAAAGAAAAATTTGATATTTTTCTACCATGTTCAATGATGGAACAGCAATTGCTGCTCCTAGTGGGGTTTGCATTTGGGATGCAGCTTGGCCATGGAAGGCTTGCCAAGGGACAGACTGATTCTGACTTTGACTGGCAGCATTAGCCCGTGATGCTTCTGTTTCATTTGCATTAGAAGTCTGAATATGACAAAATGACTATCAATAAACCCATTAACTAACAAGAATCTGGAATGATCGAAAGCAGAGACAATATGGAAATGAGGAGCCTAAAAATTTATAGGACGCAGACGGGATCAAAAAATAAATTCAAAAGCATTTCCACCATCATATGCATACACAACGATTCATCCACAAATTCATGAGGTTGCTCTTTCCTTCATTATTCCCTTCATCAACCACAACAACCAGAATGCTGAGTAATTATATATACATGAATGTCTACACTAGAACTACAGCAAGCAAAAGTGCCTAAATGTCTTACAACTTGGATGCAACTCAAACGAGTAGCCACACTCCACTCAGAGATCAGTGACAGCTGCAAATAATTATTTTTATTATTATCTAAAAGTGCAAACAAATATAATACTTAGGCATCAGATTTTGGAGGTGACAAGCTCAGAGCATTGAGTTAACACAGTCAATTAAAACCACCAAAGGTATTGATGCCCTAGGAAATAGCCACCACCTGTTTGGCTTGATTAGCAAACTGATGAACATGAAATGCTCAACAGATGCCAATAGTTTTCAAACAAGTGAAAATAGAAGAACCCACAATAGGTGAAAAAGACAATGTGTTTTCCAAGTAAGATGATCTTAGCTCAATAGCTGGAAGGCTAAATGACAAAAGACAACCACAATTACTAAGTCATGGTACTGATACCATTTCGTCGACTAGGAGAAATGTGCTTTCCTTGGGATAAAATTCATACTGCGTGAATAATAACATAGTCTTACACACATAGAGCATATACAAGTAACTTCGCACATGACCCAACACACAGGCATCCTAAGTAGTTAAATCTGTATACACTCACAAATAAATTGTTTAAGCACGATAAGAGGAGGAGAAAATTAGAATAAAAGAAGCTACTACCGGAACACCAGTTTGCATGCCTCCTGTCTGTGTACCAATTCCGATAGTGTTCAAAACTGCCCCAATGACCTAAAAATCATACACATATAATGAACTGCCGTGAATATTAAGTTCCCATAGCTCCATTATCAAATATACATGGCAATTCTAGCATAACAATACAAACACACCCGACTTAAATCTGGAACAACAGCTTCCCCTGGATCTCCAACATTTAAAGTCCCCAATACTATACTATGGGCAATTGGTCCAATACGATTACGTGATCCACCAGCATTAGGATCTTGTCCTGTAGCCCAAAATAAGGAGGTGAAAATGAAAATTGGGAAAAATATTGTACAGTTGTACCAGAATGTATAGATCTCAAGCAAAACTTGCAATCAAAATGCAACTCATCTTACGACCTCTACCACCACTACTAGAAACTGCCTCCCGAGAGCTGGAACCAGAAGATGGCTGTGGCTGCCTTTCAACTAAATGCAAAGTATCCCCATTTTCAACATCTGTTATATTGTTAAGTAGACACCACAAAGATGGTGCAACATGCATGATATACCCGGATATATATACATATATATAGTGTGAAGATACATAAACAAAACAATGCCATAATTGCCCGGGATAAGCATGGAGCAAAAACAGAAAATTTGCAGGTAATATAAGTTTAACAAGTTCATAACGATGGTCGCAATTGATATCCAAGATCGACTACTAATACATAATTTATTTCGAGTATCTCAACAATCATATATGATTATTCTCAATATATAAATCATCTTACTCCATCTCCCATAGAATCTTATTTTATTGATTGAATTTCTAAGGGGCTAAGAGTACATGCACAAGCACCAAAATACAGACTGCTTAAAGATAAAGATAGACAATGCGCAGACACAAGTAGGGCATAAGTTGGTGGAAGGATACTATATTCAGAAAGAAGATGGTCATCTTTCAAGACCTTGCCCCGAAAAATTAGCCGCTGTTGCCCAACAGGAACACCACTTTGACTAGCTATTTTCTCTTTGAATGCTGATACAACCATCTGAGATGGTATCAACCACATGTTAGACAACAATGGTACAATTGGCATAAGAGATTCACGTACTATAAACTATAATAGTCATCCAAAAGAAAATTCAAATGTTCCTTAAATTGAGGGATCATGCTCCAGAACACACTAAACAATGGATTAGAAAATAACAAATAATCATTATAAACAGAGAACTCATTATATTTTTTTATGCCAATTTATATTCCGGCAACAGATGAAGGAATTGGGCAAGTATCAAGCAAGAAATCTCGAGCATCTAGAAAGGGATCGTGTAAGATTCTAGATAGCCTATAGTAAACTTCTCCTGGGCTCTCTTCAATATTTTCTCTATTTTACTTTAGGAGTGACTGATAAAGAACCTGGAAAAGACAACATGGCAGATGCATAGTAAACAAATAAAGGGATAGCTATTGCCTTCAATGCCACCATAAGACCTATCAAAAGTTTTTCAAAATTGTCAACATGCTTGTCACAAGATTAAATAAAAAAATTACATTCTTATCCACGTTGAAGCTGTAAATCCGGGAATCCAGGGTCTTGATATTTAGCTGAAGATTTGAGTCAGAACACCCCCCAGAGACATCACTTGTACTTGAACCGTCATGGGGCTGCGACTCCGCCATGTACCTTCAAAGTTGATATAGACCCAATAAGCATCACAATATTGCATGTACAATTTTAAGATGACACCCATCAACATGATAAAAATAGAAAGCCGATGAACTTCAAGGATCCATTGTACATGTCAGCAAGGCTGGCAATATATGAATTCTATCTTCCCATCGGTACATGGTATACAACATGAAACATACATATCTCTGTTACAAATGTGTCAGCAACATTTTAAAAATAAAAAAATAATAATAATAATAAAAAAAAAAAACGCCACAGTTGGACTTTTGGGCTTAATTTGTGGCTGGACATTATCTCATCCATATGAGATAAATGGAGAAAATTCTGCACGAGTAAATGAAATGCAGAATGGTACTTCCAAACAAGAACTCCCAAGACCTAAACCTAAAGGACCGCACAACACGCAAACAACAGAGAACCAGGGACTCCACAAATGCATTCACTACTAAACAACATTAAAGGCATATGAAAAAAACCAACCAATATGGACCAAACAATGTCAACAAATATTCTTTCTGTTAAGTATAAGCTAGTCCAATTTCAATGTGATTTAAATGTAGGCTTTAATTTATATGATACTATCTTTGGTATTCCAGAGAAACTATACAGATGGCTTAACTACAGACTCTTCTTTAGCTCAAAAGTCTCAATCAATTCAAGATCAAATTTCAGACCACATTAGATGGGAAAACTGGAAGGCCAAGTAACTTCAGTTGACATGTCAATTGCTAATGTGAGACATTTGCTTAGACAGTCTTCTTCTTCCTGTTTGTGACTATTCATGCATAATAATGTGCACAGGTTAAATCACGTTAACAAATAAGCTACACAAAAACATTTAAATAAAGAAAAATCTGAATTTGCTAACCAGTTAACATAATTAACAGCATTCCACAAAACAATAAATTCCATAAATCATTGCGCAACAGCACGCGAACACTTGATACTTAAAAAACCAAATGCAAACGGAATATAAAAGTTGAAAATGGCATTCAGAAATTGAAGAAACAACACGCATTAGCATAAAGTGCAACCGCAACAATCAGGTCGCATAACGTTTTTTCCCATTGGCAACACAAAGAAAATAAATACAAACACATAAAATCGTCAGATTCCAGAGTTCCAATAATTTACTACCAACAAAGCTGCGCCTAGGGTTTGCAATAACAAATCACAAAAGGATAAAGAAAAAAACAGACGCATACGAAATACGAGACCATTGAATCGAACCTTAGAGTTACGGGAACAAAATCGAAAAATCGCGAGCGAGAAGCAGGTCGAATCGCGGAATCTTGGAGTCAAAGAAACAATTTTGAGCGAAGAACAAAAATGTAAAATGCGAGGGCTTAAACGTCATCACAACATCAAAATTGGTATTTGTTCCAGAAGGGTCTAGAGTTCACTTGTCACCACGCACCAATTTTTTTCTAAATTGTTTCTGCAGTACTGTTATTTATTTCCGGAGTCGCTACAAAGAGTGGACGATTTTAGTTGTGAACTGAGAAAAACGCAATGCGACCAATGCGATTTTTTTTTTTTTTTTTTTTGTTTATAGAACAATTACAGTTAAATTATAAATTTAAATTATCAATCATTAATATACACCGGTTAGTAATATTGAACATATATAACTAATCAATAATTACCATAACCGAAAATCATAATTTTTTTCTTGAACGGGTTGTGTTTCTATTTTCAGTTTTCATTCAAAAATATGTAACTTTAATTTTGTATATGTTTTTCGTATGAAATGAGAATGTGCTTTGACTAGCTGATCAGATCATATTTTATATTGAATTGTGATGTCAAATCATTATATGTTTAATAAATATGTATAATTAAACATGTTTTCACTTTAATTATTATTTTAAAAACTGAAAAGTGAAAATGAAAATACCAACAAAACAGCCCCCAAATTATTACTTTTCTTAGAAATTGATAATTTTGCATTCTATATATCCAAATAATTAATAATAATATTAAAAATAAATAAATAATGACTACATTAAAATAAATAAATATATAAAAATTATTATAAACTATATATTCATACTTTACCTTACTATCATAATTTTATAGGCTCATACCCGGCCAAAAAATTTAAAATGGATCCACGAACTTTTTTAGTTTTATTTTCTCTCTCCATTTTCTGAATTAAAGTAGACAAGTCGGGCCTGTCTTGTGGGTTGGTGAAGATCCCTGGTCATCAACTGGACTCGAATAAGGTAGATGGGCCTCTAGGCCTGTATGCATTACTATTTATGAAAAATCCATTCTTGTTAGGCCATGTTTATTGACCTATACTGGATTGGCTCATGTTATAGTATTGACATACTATCTCTTGTATTACTTCATATTGGATAATTTCATCTCTTGTTTACCTTGATAGCTTATTATGGCAACTAATGGGTGGATAATCTTAAAATCAGTTTACCCTCCTCCATCGTGTATTAGATACAACCCAAAGATTACATTTTTGGCCTTGCAATAGAAACTAGTCAAATCAATCATTTTTCTTGAAGATCAACAACATTTATCTTCAAGCACACCAAGCCACACAACCCATTCCATCTTCTTCCCAACTTAGCACTCCATCTTCATATATGCCCAGTGTCCCCGCATCTGAAACAACCATTACCTCATCCACCGTCTCCATAACCTCGGTTGCCTCCTCTATTTCCACCATTGTATCCTCCAACACCACCAGAGTCGTTCATTCCGCCATACGATCCCCGTGTGCTTACCTTTATAGAAGCATCGTCTGGTCCAGTCTTGTTCGCGGTCTTGGCGCGACCGTCACTGTTGTACTCGATCATGTAGTCCACCGCCGAGGCTGCGGAAGCCCTCAGTTTTGATGGATGATTGATGAACCAACAGTTCTTCGTTTCCATCTTGATGAGTTATAAACCCAAACCCCTTTTCAAGAGTTAAACCATTTCTTCATCCCCTTTTTCACCTCACGCTGACTCTCTGCCATTTTCTTCTTTATACAAATTACCACATCTTCTCCTCGCCCTACTTTCTCTCTTTTCTTTTATGGCACATAATTTTCACCAACTTTGTGTCAATGAATTTACAGTTGGTCAAGTGAAACTTAATCAACATTTGAGGGCAAAATAGACTGCAATTGAGTAATGTCATGGACAACATAGGAAGATAAAAATTAGTAGGGAGTGATGTGGGTCCCACATATTGGTAATCTTGCCTCCCCAACCCATTTTGTAGGGGATCGATTGTGGGCTAATCATGGGCTGTCGGACATAGTAGCGGGGGATGCAATTTTTAGTACACGCCACACTGAGCCTTATTAGCCATTGTATCAGGCCTAATATGTCAAGGTAAACATGGCCTTAATAACTCCATGTACCAATATTGCGTTTCTGCGAACTTAAAATTTTGGAATAATTGCATCGCCCTCTGTTGATGTTTAGTGTAATTATACATAAATTTATAGTATTTTGACAAATTATATTTAGTGTTACTTGATGCGAGCAAAAAAATGTAGAGCTCGATCCAGCCAGAGTGCAAAATAATAAAGTAAAATGCAAGGAAATAAAAGAGTGAAGAAGAGAGTATTATTGCACGTATCGATGTTGAAATCAAGCTCTAAGTATGAATCATAATTGTTCCTTCAAGTGAAAGGGGTAGCATAAAAGTGAAAATTGGAGAATATAGGCTCACATTGTCATATGAAGGTAAAAACTTGTCTTCTCCCGCTGAAGGAAGGCTCTATTTATAGGCAACATTCAGTTAGTTGGAGAAGATCACGGATTTGGGGGAGCATGACCTCAAAGTTGTTAGATAATGTTGCATCCCCCTCGGATTCGGTGGAGAGTCCCCAAAGGTTGGAGGATCCCCCTCGGATTTGGGAGAGGGCAGTTGGAGACCCACGATTCTCTGCGGGTAGTTAGAGTCTGTTGATATCTTGGATGCCTTCCTGGATTTTCAGGAGGTGGTTAAGGAGATGCCTTCTCCCAGTTGGAGTCCAAACTTTTAGGGTTTATAGTACTTCTCTCTGGAGGCGCCACGTGTCCCCGAGGGGGCTGCTGGTCCTTACCCGATTCAGTGAGGGATGCCTCTAGAGATCCTACGTGGATGCCCACCTAGGTCTCCCGAGAACGCCATGTGAGAGGTGCTTTGACCTTGGTTGGGGGATTTCAAGTCCCTAAGCTTCCTTGTGGGCTTGTGGGGTCTACTTGGGTCGGAGCCTTTCAGATTTGGGCCGATTAGACTTCTTTTAGCCAATTTGTTTGCATGCCTTTGGGCTTGTGCGATCTCCTCCTTTCTTTTGGGCCGTTTGGGTCTCTTTGGGCGAGTCCATTTTTATGTACATCACTCCTGATGTTTATTTTCATCTAATTAATAAATCTCTCCGTTAGTCAAAAATTCATCAAATTTATTGATTTTAGTAAAAAGATTGAATGGAAATACATATTTACCCTTGATCGATTTATTGTTAACTTATTGCAGGTAAAATAAATATTTTCTGACCAAACTACTTTTTATAAGGTTAAAAATACACGTCCTCACATACATTAGTGTGCGGAAATTTAATAAAGGTAATTTGGTCAAAAAAATATTTGTTGGACCTGCAATAAATCAATAATAAGTCAACAGTATTTTCATTTTTTTTTTTTGTTGCTAATATGAGCAAATTTATTGAATTTTGACTAATGGAGGGATCTATTTGTTAAACGGAAACAAATGTTAGGAATACTAGATGTAATTTTTCTAACCATAAATGGTTTACGTGTAATTACACTAAACCTCATGGGAAGGCGGTGTAGTTATCTCTAAAAAAATAGGGCAAAATGCATCTCGCCCTCTGTGTTATCGAAAATAGCAATTTCCCCCCATGTCAAAAAAGTTAGCAATTTATCCCCCTGTGTTTTTAGGGGGAAAAAAAAAAAGCTAAATACTCCCTTATATCATGGGGTGTTTATCACGTGCCGGATGTGCGATTTTGGTTAAAATTTTCATATAAAATTACTTTTATGTCCTTAAATATGAATTGTTAGATCTTATTTTATATATATATATATATATATATAACATTTGAGATTTAATAAACAAATAAATGGTCAAGATTTTTTCTTATTTAGAGCAATCGTTCATGTTGATGTATACATTCAAGGGCTTATATCAATTTAGATTAAAATCAACGGGTCAAATTTATACAAGTTATAAATATAACTTTATATATATAAAAATAGTTTTTAAGATAAATAATATTACTAAAGTATAAAAATACAAAAAAAAAAAGTTCGTTGGGGGAGGGGGGGGTGCCGTCGATTTGGGGTTGGGGAGGAGGGCGGTGCCGATGGGAGAGGGAAGGGGAGGAGGCGGGGTGATGGGGATCTAGGTAGGCGATGAGGGCCACCTTGGTGGGGGACGCGAATGGGAGGCGGGGCGACGAGATCTAGGTAGGGGGAGGACGGTAGCGCAAGGAGGGGCAAGCGTTAGGGATCTGGGTTGGGAGACGAGAGCGACGATGACATGAGGAGGAGAAGGGGAAGGGGCACTGTCGGGAAGGGAGGAGTGTTGTCGCAAAGGCGATGGAGGGAGGGAAGGCGAGCGGCGGGAGGGGGGAGCCGGGAGGGGGGAGCCGGGAGGGGGCGACCGGACGGCGCAACTGCAGGGAAGGGTATATGTATATATTATATATATATATGTATATACATATATATTTATTTATATTCATTATTCATATATTTATAAAAAATATTTTTTATAACTTTTGTATATAATTATATATGTGGAATCTGAACTGTTAATTTATAAAAATAAGATCCCACAATTATAAAATAAAAGATATAAATAAATAAAATAAAAAAAAAATGGCGCGTGTGTTGCATTCTTCACGTGGGGTATTTTGCTTCTTTTTTAAAAATATAGGACGGTAAATTGCTAAATTTTTTATATACACAAGGAGGTAATACGTGGGGGATGCATTTTACCAAAAAAATAAAAAAATAGGGTTAATTACACTAACCTCCCCTACTACTATGGGAATATACAAATTCCCCCCTCTTACTATCAAAATTACATAAACTTCCCTTTCGAAGATATCCACCTTACAAATTGCCCCTTCCGTTAGTCAACTTAATGGGTTTTGCTGATGCCGTAAAAAAAATTGGTCTAAACTTCCTATAATACCCTCAACCTGAATAACTCTATTTTTTATGATTTAAATACCCCTTAGGAGTAATTTATTATTTTTAAATTTAAAAAGGGTGTATACTTGTAACTTTTAGTATATTATTTTATAATATTTTTTTAATCACATACTGTGTATGTGTAGGTTGTGACATTAATTTTTATTCCTAACAATCATTAAAGCTTGTAAATTTTGTTGAAATTATATTATTTTATAGAAAATAAAGCTTATATTTTTGGGGAAAAAATACTTGGAGATACTTTGGTCCACTTCTATTTTCAAGTTTATTGAATTATTTTTAGTTTTATAAATGGAGGGTAAAATGATCTTTTAAGCATATACCGTTAGATTTTACTAACACATGTTAGTCAGAGGGGGCAATCTGTAATTTTCATAGTAAAAGGGGGGAATTTGTATATTCTCATAGTATCAGGGGAAGTCAGTGTAATTAACCCTAAAAAATATAGCACATCTTTGTTTAGTAAATGTTTTACCAGAAGAGTTTATAAAATCAAAAAATAAGACGCCATGAGTGATACAAATTCTTTCAAACAAAAGTAAGAGTTCCAAACTTATATTTGAAATTTAACAAACCCCTTATGAAATTAATGCAAATAGTACCAATGTACCATAAGATGCAGTTGGGCTCATATTAAATATTTTAAATACTTTAGTAATAGACACAATTGCCATTTTTCTTATAAGAGTATTCCCATAGTTGGTTCGGATTTCGTATTGTAATTTTATATACCATCTTATATTTTAGCTTGTTTATGAAAAAATAACATATGATTTTTTTTAATAATGCACAATTACCATTCTCAAATAAAATCTAATATAAAATAGGGAAACATACAAGCAACACCCCTATGATATTGCAAATGAGCAAATTACTTCCTTACGAAAAATAAAATAGCAATTTACCTCCTTATGTTTTTTAAAATGAATCAATTAACCCCTATGTTTATCAGGTAAATTGCTTCATTTTTTAAAACACAAGGAGATAACTTGCTATTTTATTTTCATATATGGGGTAATTTGCTTATTTACAATATCACATGAACGTAAATTGTATTAAACCCATATTGATGGAGCAAGATACATTAGTTTAGCAAAGTTACCAAAATACTCCCAAGTGTACACTTATTTACCATTATGCCATATGTAGTTATAAAAGTAGTGGGGTGATGCCAAATTACCCAGGCACTACTAGCAATTAAATCTAGGTCGTTGGATTGAAGGCGGTTGAAGGACGATATTGTACTTTCACCCCATGTAATTTACTATAAATAGGCGTGAAATCCTTTGTAAAGCTCTCTCTCATTCTTTTTTACACAAATTTACTTTTCCTACTTTTGAAAGAGTTTATAAGAATTGTTCGCCTCACGACGTCGTTTCGAGTCACCGTACTTAGATCAACAATCTCCCGAATCTTACACTATCACATATAAAATATAAGATTATTTCTTAAGTCACAGTTACCCCATTTGTTTTGACTCAAAAGGATTGCAATCCAATCCAATGGGGGAACTCTCAACCCACCAATTGGCAATTCGAATGATGGTAGAGGTAGACAATATAGTCTGAAAATGGCACACCACAACTAATCCAGGCATTTAAAAGTCTTCAACGTTATTACCGTCTCTCAATTATGGAGTTTATTTCCACACAACATATGCATTTGTACTTGGGTTGTTATCGTACTTTATCACTAAATAGTAATAAAGTGGGACCATACTTAAATAACTTTAACTAACTCAAACACCCTCAACTACAATTTTTATGTCCTAAAAAATCCTGAATTCACACACATTATGTTTGGATCCATGCAATTCGAATCCGATCCGTGTCTGATCAAAATTATATCAATGATTCACATGAAATAATAAATCTCGACTATATTTATAAACATACATTTTCCATGCAATATGTACATTTATTTTTGTTTTAACTTTGTCACCATGAATTATTATTTAATACTTTTTCCTCGCTTTCTACATACTATGGCATCAACGCCCTTATCAGTTATGTCCCTCAAGAGACACTCCAATAATTTGGGACACAATATTTTATTGTGAAGATATTAATTTCAAAATTCATTGGTCTGTCAGTGAGTTAAAAAAAAATCGTCCTTTATCAATTATAGAGGCGATAGAGTTTATTGACTTTTTAAGTTTTCAGTACACAAATATTGACTGAATAGTGATCGTCAGCTCTAGGACTACATTAAATTTATGTTTGGTGTGTAAATGTAGTTTCATATGTTGTTGATTCATTTTGTAATAATAACTTTTGAGATTTAATTCTATCAAAAAACATGTTTTGATAAGAAAATGATATTTGTAGTTTTTCATTTCACTTTGATTATTTTTCACCCAATTATTCATTGTGCCAATTAAATAATATTTTAATTTTTTAAAATTTAGTTACAATCTGCACATTTATATAATCAATTATGAAATTGTGAATTCAATCGTTATAATTATTTTATTTTTTTGAAAATCGATTGTTTTACAATTAACTATCTTATAATTAAGTATGCAACTGTGGGGGCAAATTAAACTTTACGAACATCGAATTTATGCACATAATTGAGTATGAAACAGTACTACTATTTAAAATAATGAGATTTATACGTTTTATTTGTAATAAGATAGCATAGACGCATCTAATTTTGAGTCGTGGATAAGGAAAGGCAATGGATCCAAATTACATCCGAACTTGGATTCATATGGGCGTTTTGAATTACAAACGGGTCATGAGTTTTGGTAAATTGGATTCTTTTTTTATAAACTTTTAGATATTATTTTAGTTCTTTAGGAAACTAAAATTGGTATATTGGATTTTCTTTTAAACTACAGACATGTGTTGAGAATTTCATTTTTTTTTTCAAATAAAATTTTAATTATTTTTTACTCCCTCCAGGCTCCAAGTTCTATTTTAAAAATGACAAAGATTTATCGCATTATAAATCATTTTAAATTTATAAATTTTTTCGATGCGAGGGACAAGATATATCCATAGTTTTTTATTACAAGCTATTTCCATCCGTAACTTGCTTTTAGAATGAGTTTAGCTCAATGGTTAGAGTTATTACAATCACTTTTGATAATTTAAATTTAAATTTATTTTTTCATTAATTGTGAGTTTAGATCATGTTTTGGCAATCTAGGTACAACGACTTTGGGGCAGTGCAAGAACAATTATGTATTCTAGGTATAAGTTAAAATTTAGAATTTTTAACCAACTATAATTTTATAAAAGTCAATTATTACAAAGAGTTAACTAAAAGAAATTGATTCTACCATAAATAATTCTAAATGTGGGAGCTCATTTTGCCTGATATTGTGTTTGGATTGAAAATTCAAAGGTATGGACTTTAAATTCTTATAACAAATCATTTGAATTTGTTTGTATACTTTCACATTAAAAATTATTTTAAATCATTCAATTATCATTTTGAATTGTATTTTACATACTATTGTGAATGTCAAATTCTTTTCATATAAAATTATTTGAAATTATCTATACTACTTGATCGAGATTCACGAGCACCACAACAGTTGAAAGAATTTCTTAAAAATCCTAAAATAAAAAAAAGACTAACTTGAAAAATAGAAATTGTTACCCTGATACTTAAATCAGTAACTGAATCATTGAAAAAGAATTAAGAAGATTTTGAAATAATACGAGATAATATTGATAGAATTAAGATGGGGTATATGAATTTAAAAATATAAGCTAAATGCAGGCCGAGGCATGCAAAGCCTCGGCCCCAAGCAAACTACTCTCCATTTGTTGGAGAGATCAATATTTTTAAAAAAAAGTGTGGGCAAGAATTTAAAGTCACGGTTTTGAGATAATTGAATATCAACAACATGCACATGCACACCAAAACTGTTGGTGGGCTCAATTTTTCTTATTTCAACTATTTAACCAATTTTAATTAGCTTATTATTTAAAGTCATTTATACTTCATTATTATTATTTTTATTATTATTATTATTATTATTATTATTATTATTATTATTATTATTATTGAGCGAACTCTTAAATACTTTTCTTAGTATTTAGGAGTTGGGGGTTGTTGATGGAGAACATAACTAGCTCCAAATAAGACAAACAGGAGGTCCCGCAATAGACAAACTGAAGTCAAACTAATGAAGCAAGATTACAAGGATAAAGAAAGAAAAGAAAGTTAGTAGATGAATGATGTGACTCCCACGTATTATTAATATCACATCCTTTCGCCATATTGTTGTAGAATATGGCTTAATAGAGGGCTAGTTGGCTTAGTAGCTAGCCAGCGGGTTGTTTCTGTAAAAGTCGGACTCTCCCACATTAGGCACTTTATCTTTCCTAGTACCGAACCGTAAACACGACCTCACGTTATTGCTTCTGCTTGAATTAATGATGAAAACACCACCACAAAAATACTATAAACAGCAAAAGATTTTCATCTATCTCACCAACCATCCATCTCAATCGTCCAAGAGATTTTTGAAAATGGACAAGATAATAACTGCGGGCAAGCCCATCAGATGCCGAGGTAGTAATTCACACCAAAATCTGAATATACTCCTTACCTATACATGTGTATGCATACAGTAGTGTGTGTTGTGTGTGTAAAAAGTGGTCGAGGGTGGTGGTCCTGTGCAGCCGCGATTGCTAGAAAAGCAGGGGAGCCGGTGGTGGTAGAGGAAATGATGGTGGCCCCGCCAAAAACTGGCGAAGTCCGCATCAAGATCATATGCGCTTCCCTCTGCTACAGCGATATCACTTTCTTGAAACGGAAAATATGTAAACGCAATTTTCCCTTGGAATTGAGAAGTTTATGCCTATCTGTTATTGTTGTCTTTAAATTTTTCTTTCCCTTGTGAAGGATCCTGCGACATGTTTCCCAAGAATTTTGGGCCATGAATCTGACGGGTAATCTTCACACCTTTTGCTCATAATGTCATTACAATTTGGAATTTAGATGTTTAAAGATCAAATGAAAGCAAGTTAGTTGTCTACTTTATAATTTTGTGTGTCCCATAGTGGTAAGAGACTCATGTTCTAGTTAATTGGTGTACTGGTTGTTCTTCTTCCGTCTTTTTTATCCTAAAAGAAAGGGGAAAATACAATTAACCCTCTCATGTTAAGAAAAACGAGCAAGTTACCCCCTTTAAATTATAAAGCAGCAGTTTATTTCCTGTATTTTTAAAAATAGAGCAACATACCCTTATAGGCGGAACGGTGAACTACACATGCCTCTTCTGCATTTGAGTATATTTTTTAAACAATAAAAATATTATTATTATATATATGTTTAATATATATATAAGTAATTTATACAAAATAATAAAATAATAAAATAACATATTTATATTTTCCTTCTTCATCTTTTTCACCGCTGGATCGCCGCCGCCACCGTTTGTCCTTCTCGTCTTCCCCGCTGCCGCTGCCGCTGTCGCTGTCGCACCTCCCCCTTGTCCTCCCCATCGCCACCCAACCTCCACCCACTCAGTGCCACCGCCTCCGCCTTCTCCTCCTCCCTCTCCCTCTTGCACGCTGCTAGCCCATCTCCCTCCCCTCGTCGCCGCCTCATCCCCCTTTCGCGCCCACCGCCCTCCCCTTCCTCCCCAAATCCTCCCCCTCTCCAGCCCCGCCGTCCCTTCCCCTTCTCTGCAACCCGCCGTGCCCCCTCCATTTCTCTCCAACTAGTTACCCCCTTCCCCTTCTCCCCAACTCGCCACGTGTCACTGACAAAATGCATCAGCGATTTCTTGCTATATTTCAAAAAATACATGAAGTAAATTATTGTTTTATTTTTAAAAAATAAGTAAATGATTCATTTGGGATAAATTGCATTTAACCTAAAAAAAAAAAAGGGTACAATCAATCTCCAAGAATTACGCATTCTAACCGTTTGATGTTTCTACACTGAAAGTGTTGTTGAGAGCGTTGCCGATGGCATGACCGAGTTTGTCAAAGGCGATACGGTCGTTCCGATATTTCTACCGGGCTGTGCACAATGTAGAGATTGCACATCTAAGAAGAGCAACCTGTGCTCAACATTCCCATTCAAGGTCTCTCCTTTGATGCACGATGGATTGAGCAGATTTACCGACCTCAAGGGGGAGACTTTGTACCATTTCCTCTTTGTGTCTAGTTTCGCAGAGTACACACTACACAGTTGTGCATATGGCTAATGTAACGAAAATCGATCCTGTCATCCCTCCAAACAGGGCTTGCCTCCTAAGTTGTGGAGTGTCGACAGGTATATATGTAAGATTCGTCGATGCTTGTATCTTTGTTGCTTCTTGAACTGCCCCAAAATACTAAGTAGATGTTTTCTGACATAATGTACAGGTGTAGGAGCTGCCTGGAGGTCTGCAAATGTTGAAGCAGGATGGACGGTTGCTATATTTGGTCTCGGATCAATAGGATTAGCCGTAAGAACGTATCCTACTCTTTCAGTGTTTTTTCTTGTTTTCCCCGATGCAATTTGCTATAACAGCATACCGGAGTTTCTATGAAGGTTGCAGAAGGGGCAAGATTGTGTGGCGCGACGAAAATCATTGGCATTGACGTGAACCCTGACAAATTTGAAATAGGCAAGTTCAGTCTATTTAAAAGAATATATTAAAATTTTATTTTAAGTACACATAATAGTAATTGTAATAAAAATATTAGTTATAGTAGATAATATGACTTAAAATTTTTGTATATTATCTTGGTATTTTATATTTAATTAATATATTATATAAATTAATATAATCTATTAACACATATTTAAGTTAAATAATTATATTCATATGGATATTCAAATTTGAAAAGTAAATTTCTAATTAAATTTTTAACTCTAAAATTTTTTTATAACTTTTTAGTATTTTGATATGTAACAAATATATTTTATAAATAAATATAATTTATTAACCATGTTTAAACTAAATAATAATTTAATTAATCAATTATGCATATATGAATTAAAAAATTATTTTCTCTTATATGTAAAAGAAAAGGGGTAAAATGAACATTTTTAAATTTAAAGTAAGTAAAAAAATCAAGCATATCCGCATAATAATGCGCTTGAAGCACTCTCCTGGTGGAGAGGAGTTTCTTTTGTTGTGGTTTAAATAACAAAAGGGGTGTTTTGCCTAGGGGTGGCAATGGGGCGGGTTTGGGTGGATTTGGGACCCGCCCCGCCAATTTTGGGAAGGGCCTGAGACCTTCCTCGCCTCGGTTATTTTTTTGGCTTCGTTCCGCCCTGCCTTGGTACAAAACTCGCCGTGGTGGGTCTAACTCGGTAGATCCTTTATTTTTATTTTTTTCATTTATTCTACATATTAAAAAAATTAATATATCAATTACAAATAAGATTGTTCATGATCTAACTCAAATTGAAGTCGAAAAGGATTTCCAAGGACAAATGAAATTGTTCATAATAAAACACCCAAACAATTTATATCGATTATGCATTAGTAACAATTCTTTATACTCCTCATCATTAAGTATTGTTGGAAAATTTTCAATTGATCAACTGTTGAACAAATACCTAATAATAATGGAGTTAAATGATATAATATTTTGTTAATGTTTATTCTATCATGATAAAATAATATATATATATATATATATATATATATGTAAACGGAGCGGGTCCTTAAGGACCCGGGCCAGGCCGGGTCCTAATTCTTAGGACCCGCAACCTGCCCCACTTTCAAATTTTTTTTGACCCGGACTTGTCCCATCAGGTACAGGTTTGGATTGAATTGCCACCCCTAATTTTGCTTTTGCCTATAAAAATTAACATAGAGTAGGGGTATCAAATGGGCGGGTTGGGTCGGGTTCGGATTGGGTCCAAGTGGGTCGGGATCAAAATGGGTTGGGTTAAATATGGATCCGAATCAATGGTTCTAAGTGGGTCGGGTCTCAAATGGGTTGGTTCGGGTCAACGTAACTATTTTTTATATGTAATATTTAAAAAATAGAATTTTAGATAATAATAATAATAAGATAATGATATTTTTAATACAACTTGTAAATAATACGACTAAATTTGTATTATGTATTATTTCTGGAAAGTAACCATGTGCATTAAAGATTTATTTGTTAAACTATAAAATGAAAAACTCGTAACATATACAAAAATACTGCATTTTTCAAAATAAATCATGAAATGAATAGTATGCAATCAATTTCTCCATAATTGTTTGTAAAATTGAATTGTGGCTTTCAATCGTAATAATAATAGTTATAATTCTATATTGATCATACATGTTCATTCATTATAAATTACGCTTAGATATTAATATTTGATGTATTCATTGAAATTCTTAATATAATTGTATACTGTCAATTTATACAAAAAAATAAAAATAAAAATAAAAATAATTTTACATGGAAATATATGAATTGCAAGTTTTGACTATTTTATAAATTATTTCACTTTTCTTTTGTTGCTCGTTAATTTAAAAAATATTATTTTATTAAATATATTTTGAAAAATTTGTTTCTCATAAAAAATGCGAAAAGTTAGAAATGAGAAGTAATTAGTGATATATAGTGCAACTAAATCAACAATGAATCTAAGCAATTAAATCATTTGTTGAACCCATTTAAGACCCATCACCAATCCATATAAGACCCATGGTGCAAAAAAATTAACTAAGTTAAATTAAAACATACTTAATATGTTTTGGTAAATTTATTTCTTATAGAAAATGTGAAAGAAGTTAGAATATATGGACTGAGTTAGTGATGAGGTTGGACCCATTTAAAACTCATCTCCAATCCACCTGAAATCCATCACCAACCCACCTAAAACCCATAACCAACCCATATAGAACCCATAATAAATTCATGATTATAATTATACTAATATCTTTCATAAATTCTATTATATTACTAAAATGAATTTTGACTGACTAATAGAAAACTAAATATGAAGAACCCATTTAGGACCCATTAGAACCCATAATCTATTTAAATTTATTCAAACAAAATCATATTGGACCCATATTAAACAATGTCAAACCCAATCGAATCCAAAACTAAGTGGATTGAGTTGGAACCATGGATTTCCACCCATATTGCAACTCCTATCATATAGGGATTTCATACTATTTCACTAAAATACCGGGGATGTTATGCAATTTACCCATAAACTCAAAAGCCAATAGTAAACTTCAAACCTATATTCAATTATAATGTGTGGAAATGAAGATGAGAACATGGAAGTTTTTTTTTTTTTTTTTTTTTTTTTTTTTTTTTTTTAAATAAGGGTTCATAAAAAGGGCAATTATGTAGTTTAAAAATTGGTATGAGAACATCGATACTGTGTTAAATCTATTTGCCCTCCACAAATGATAAATTTCACTTTGTAGAAAGAAATATGAAAATGAATTATGCAAAAACAAAGGGTAAATTTTATAAAATGCTAAAATAATTTTCATTTTAGACATAAAAAAGTATTTTTTTATAATTAGTATAGATAATTAGTAGAGAGTATTATGGCCTACTTTCTTAATATTAATTAGTCAATCATTATTCATTAAGCCTTATTTTTTTTTTTTAATTTAAGATACCATGATTGCACTTCACAATTAAAATATTAAATATAATATTAAATATATATATTCATTCTTTTAATTGATTTTTCTTTCGATATTTTCAGATTATTTAATACACTCTTATCTTCAATATCCGATATTTGTTTTATTTTTTATTTTTATAAATATGATTCATTACAATTTTAATATAGTTTAATATGAAAATTAAATATATCCATAAATTTAAAATTTAAAAATATATATATATGAAAACTTTCATGGACAATATTTTTAAATAAAAAATTATGATGAACACTTCATTTCACATGGGATATTATTGTTTTATACTACAAAAAAAAGAGTAATTTATTATTACAGAATAAAATAAATCAAATAAATATAAAAATAAAGATGAGAACATGGAAGTTCTTTTTTTTTTTTAAAGGAATGAGGGTTGATAAAGAACATATTAATTACATGTTTCTTATTAAAACCAAATTTTGGAGAAATATATTAACATATTAGATTGTAAAATAGGTTTTAGACTTTTAATTGGATTTTTGTAGACAAAAAGAAAAAGAAAAGAAAGAAAGAAAGAAAGAAAAAGTTGGTGGGAGAACATGGGTGGTTATGGAAAGAGGGCATAATTGGTAGTTTGTAAAATTGGTGTGAGAACTACCAATATAATATCAAATTTCTATTTTTGTCCTTATAAAATATTAAGTTCATTCTATAGAAAGAAATAAACAAATGTATTATCAAAAAGTAAATGATAGTTTATGTAAAAATCACAAAAAAAAGTTATCATTTTAGACATAAAATAGCCTTCTCTTTTATAAATAGGATAGATAAGTTCGATAACAATCCAAGTACAAATCGCATCTGTTTTGAGTGGAAATAAACTCTACAATTAAAAGAAGATAATAGCGTTGAAGACTTTTAAAAGCTTGGATTAGTTGTTGTGTCATTTCAGACGATATTGTCTACCTCTAGCATCATTCGAATTGCCAATTGGTGGGTTGCAACCTTTTTGATAAGTTTTCATGTCAAAACAAATGGGGTAAATTGTGCTTGGGAAATAATCATGTACTTTATATTATATTTTATTTGAGAATGGTAAGTGTAAAGTATAAAAATATTTCATGTAGTAAATTTTCACAAAAAGCTAAAAAATAAGATGATATAAAAAATTATAATATGAATCCGAACCAATTATGGGAATACTCTTATAAGAAAATTAGCATTATGTCTATTACTAAAATATTTGAAATATTTTAGGGTAAATTGCATTTTTGCCTCCATGTGTTATCATGAAATTGCTAAAAAAAAAAAAAGGCAAAAACCCCTTCCTATAGGAGAGTGAGAGACACACGTCCTGTGTGCGAATTCAGGTTATTTTGGCATATTTTGGCCCCTTTTTTATTGAATATGATAAAACGCCCTTTTATTGTGTATAAAATGATACATCTGTTAAGATCAGAAATCACACAGAATCCAAAAATCATAACAACAGGTAACGTCATGAGCACTCAAGGGTCAGGAGATTTCTTATATCACTAAAAAATAATTTTACTGAGTCAAGCTTAAATAGCTACTGTAGGTGAGAAGTAATCAAGAGGAAACAAAAAATATTTAAAGTCGTGTGTATGTACAGAAAGTGTATTATGTGCAAAGTGAAAAATGTAAATAGCTACTGTAGGTGAGAAGTAATCAAGAGGAAACAAAAAATATCTAAAGTCGTGTGTATGTACAGAAAGTGTATTATGTGCAAAGTGAAAAATGTAAAACTGCAAAGAACAAAAAAAAAAAACAGTGACAGGTGGAAACACGACTATATACAGGAATGCGACTTAGGGAGTCTGCAAGAAATGAATAACTAGACTCCCTTTCTTTCACCAAGGCAGTTGCTGCTGAATGTAAGAAAGTGCTAACTCCAACCCCCCCCCCCCCCTCAAGTTGGATTGGGGGAGAAATCAACCAACCCAACTTGGACAAAAGAGCAGAGAAAGCCGGACCAGGGAGAACCTTGGTGAGCAAATCCGCCAACTGAGACCTCCCTGAGATATGTGAGGGAAGCACAAAACCATCTTTAAACTTGTCACAGACGAGGTGACAGTCAATTTCCAAGTGCTTCGTCCGCTCATGAAAAACAGGATTAGCAGTGATGTGGACTGCCGCCTGATTTTCACAATACAATGGAATAGGAATAGAAAAGGTGAGCTGAAGATCCTTGAGCAGGTAGGATATCCATTGGAGCTCACAAACAGTAGCATCCAAGCTACGATACTCAGCCTCCGCAGAAGAACGAGAAACAGTCGATTGCTTCTTCGTCTTCCAAGAGACAAGGGCAGACCCCAAAAAAACCAAATACCCAGTCAGGGAACGACGAGTATCCACGCAACTGGCCCAGTCTGCATCGCAATATCCAACAACGGTGAAGCTATTGCCACTGGGGAAGAAAATACCCTTTCCAGGACAGCCTTTCAAATATCTGACCAGATGCAATGCGGCATCCATATGTTGCTGGGAGGGCTTATGCACGAACTGACTAAGCTACTGCGTAGCATAGGAGACATCCAAGCGAGTAAAACCAAGGTAGAGTAGTTTGCCAACCAGCCTTCTATATGGTTCCGGATCAGCCAAAAAATGTCCACCCTGGTGGGTGAACTTCAACCCCAAAGGCAGCAGAGTAGGAGCAGGTTTAGCAGAGGAAAGGCCAGCATCAAGGATAATATCCTGGACATACTTATGCTGATTGACAGAGGTACCAGCATAAGACCGTGCAATTTCCAGCCCAAGGAAATATCTCGCATAGTCCAGATCCTTTATCGTAAACAGACCATCCAAATAGGTCTTCACCCTAATAATCAAGGATTCAGAATAGCTAGTGATGAGTACATCATCCACGTACACCAACAAAGCAATGAACCCTGCAGAATCAGACTTAACAAACAGACAATGATCATGTTTCGATTGACAAAAATCATAGAGAAGCAACTTATTCGTAAATTCATGGTTCCACTGTCTAGAGGCTTGCTTCAACCCATATAACAACCTTTTTGAGTTTACAAACCTGTCCATTAGAAACTGAATAACCTTCAGGTGCGGCCATATATATATCCTCATCGATAAAACCATGCAAAAAAGCGTTATTAATGTCCATTTGATGAATGACCCAATCAAAACTCGAGGCAACAGCCAAAAAAATTCTGACTGTTACTGCCTTAGCAATAGGTGAAAAACTTTCCACGTAATAAACCCCCTCTATTTGACTATACCCTTTTGCAACTAACCGGGCCTTATACCTGTCCACTGTCCCATCTGGTTCGTGTTTTATTCTGTACACCCACTTACACCCTATCGCCCGTTTACCCTTAGGTAAGTCTGTCACTGTCCAAGTATCATTTTGCTCTTAGGCAATGAGTTCTTGTTGCATGGCCTGCTGCCACTCCAAACCACCCTTAGCCTGAGCATAAGTCCTAGGTTCTTGAGTTGTAGCCAAAGCAGCCACAAAGCTCAAGTGTGATAATGCAAAACTGAAAGGTGGTTTTGTGGGGGTAGAAGAAGAGTGGTAGACGAAGTCATTAAGCCAAGGAGGTTTATGTGTTTGTCTAGATGATCTTCGAAGGGCAGCAGGTTGTGTAGTGATCTGAGGGGAAGAATCTGGCGAGGATTCAGAATTTGTGACCATATCAGGAAGAGGAGCAGATTGTGAGTCTATGTGGGGTGAAGAAAATTCTGGAATATCAGTGTGCTCAGAGCCAGATTGCTCAACAGGCAGAAGCAATGGACAAACCTCTGAAGTGTCTAGATGATATTTATAAGGAAAGACGTCTTCATGAAAGATGACATCCCTAGATACGAGTATGGACTTTTGTTCAATGTCATAGACTTTATAAGCCTTTTGCCCTTGAGCATATCCAAGAAATATACATTTGGATGCCCGTGGGTCAAATTTTGATTTGTGTGGGTTTACATTGGATGCGAAACAAAGACATCCAAAAGTTTTGAGATGATCATAAGATGGAACAACATGATAGAGTAGCTCATAGGGTGATTTCCAATCAAGAGTGGCTGAGGGCAAACGATTGATGATATAGGTAGCTGTGAGAATAGACTCCCCCCAAAAATATCTAGGTAGGTGAGACTCAAACATCAAGGGCTAGTAACTTGCAACAAGTGTTTATGCTTGCGCTCTACAACACCGTTCTGCTGGGGTGTGTAGACGCATGATTTTTGATGTAAAATGTCAAGGCTAGAGATCAAAGCCTGGCAAGGAGTACTAAGAAACTCTGATCCATTATCTGTCCTAATGGACTTCACTGTGGTACTGAACTGGGTTTGAATTTGTTTTAGGAATGTAGAGAGGATAGACGAAGTTTGAGATTTATATCGCATGAGGATAGTCTAGGTTGCCCTAGAACAATCATCCACTATGGTCAAAAAATAGTGGCAGCCTGAGATGGAAGGTTGTTTATACGGACCCCATATATCTATGTGTAGCAGATCAAAGGGATGAATGGAATGAGATGTACTGATTGGAAAAGATATTCGTGTTTGTTTAGCAAGGGGACAAATAGAACAAACTGAATTTTTATTGCATTTTGCAGAGCTCAATACAGATATATGGTCAAATACATTGAAAGAAGGATGACCAAGCCTTCTATGCCACAACTAATAGTCACTATTTCCAGAGGAAAAATATGTAGACTGACCTCTCTTATTATGTATCTCAGCTATCTCACCAGAGGAGAAAGAATTTCTGTCAGGATAGTATAGTTTGTCTAGTTGTCTTCCTACTGCCAGGACCTCTTCAGTCATCCGGTCCTGCAATAGGCATATGGAATTATGAAAAGTAAGACTCACAGGAAGAGATGTGCACAATTGGGAGACAGACAGTAGGTTGTGTTGAAAGCTTGGAATGAGAAGAACATTGCTCAGTGTCAGGGTGGATGAAAGAACGATACTACCAGTATGAGTGGCCTTTGTGATGCTACCATCTGGTAAGTGTATGCTAGTAGTGGAAGTGATAGGTGATATGGACGTGAATAATTTTGCATCACTACACATGTGGTTCGTAGCTCCCTTGTCTACAATCCAATCACTAGAATCATGCTTACGGAAACTAAAATTGCTGAAGGCCATACTTGCCATCTCATCAAGTTTGGCAAAGTGCACCTTTACTGGATCTGGTTCAGTGATTCCTTTATTCTGTACCATCTTCAAAGCCTCCAGTAAGTTGGAAAGCAAATCATCCTCAGTCTGTTTCTACTGTACCACATCAGTGACAGCATATGCACGGCTTCATTTCCCCCTTTCCTTCTTTGCTCATTGAGATCTTTATACCAGTCCAGCACTCCATGAATTCTGAATCAAGTCTCTCGAGTGTGACCAGGTTTGTCACAGTTGTCACAGACCAGATTCCTTTTGTCAACATTTCCCCTTTTTTTCATAGCATTCTTGTAGCATGTATTCTTCTTGTGATATGTGGTGCGTACATACATTGTAGTGTTGTCCCCAACTTCAGCATAGTCCATATGTACCTTTCTCTGCCTCTCCACCCTGACTACCATAGAGTAGGCCTTATTGATAAGCGGCAACGGATCCATTACCAGCACTTGATTTCTCACATGATCAAAAGACTCATTCAGTCCTATCAGAAATTGCATCAACTGAGTCTCGTCATTCTGATTTGACCTGACCTTGTTACAATTACAGATACACAAACCACAAGAGCAGATAGCTGGAGGTCTCAAACATACAAGTTCATCCCACAGTTGTTTCAGATTAGTGAAATACGTACCAACACTTAGGTTTCCCTGCGCCATGGATGAAATCTCTCTTTGAATCTGGTATAACAGCGGACCATTGCATTCTCCATATCGCGATTCAAGCTCCAGCCAGAGTGCGCGCGCTGAGCTCGTGTATAGGTAAGCGTTCACTATGTCCTTCGATATAGTGTGCAGGATCCAAGTCAAAACCATACTATCTGTTATCTTCCACTGTTTAATAGCATCTACGCCCTCCCTAGGCTTCGTGTACGATCCCTCCACAAAACCTAGCTTGTCTCTGCCTTCGAGTGCGATTCGCACCGATCTGTTCCAGGCGAGCCAGTTATTACCATTCAGCGGTGCCGAAATCGTAGGCAAATCGTGATAATCCGCGGTTTGTGCCGTCGTAGTCATCCTATCATCACCAGATCTCAGATCTGAACCAGATCCAGTCGAACCTCCCATCGGAGATTCCGCCATGAACGACCACACGCTACCAGAAAAACAAGTAAAAAAAAGGATACGATTAACACTCGCGGTAAGCAGAGACCATCAAAATGATGGCTCTGATACCATGTTAAGATCAGAAATCACACAGAATCCAAAAACCATAACAACAGGTAACGCCATGAGCACTCAAGGGTAAATAAAATTTCAGGAGATTTTTTATATCACTAAAAAATGATTTTATAGAGTCAAGCTTAAATAGCTACTGTAGGCGGGAACTAATCAAGAGGAAACAAAAAACATCTAAAGTTGTGTGTATGTACAGAAAGTGTATTATGTGCAAAGTGAAAAACGTAAAACTGCAAAGAACAAAAAAAATTGTGATAGGTGGAAACACGACTATATACAGGAATGCGACTTAGGGAGTCTGCAACACATGAATAACCAGACTCCCTTTCTTTCACAAAGGCTGTTGCTGCTAAATGTAAGAAAGTGCTAACTCCAACAACATCTTTATTTTATTTATTTTGAATTTATTTTTAGAATATTTTTTGTATTTTCCCTTATCTACATTTTCTCTGTAATATGCCTAATACATATAAGTTAAAAAAAATATTTTTTTATTAATATGCTAAAAAATACGTTTCATATTGAATAAAATAAGAAAGATAAAAAATACTTTTTAAACCGATAGTATATAGATTAAATAAAATTAATAAATTCTCTTAAATATTAAGTTAATATTAAAATGCAAATAATTAATTTTAAAATAAAATTAATATTAACAAAAATCTTCAACAAATATTTATATGTTAAAAATATCATTAAGGCAGAATAAATTATTGTATAGTTTAAATAAAAATTATAATATTATACAAAAATCATATAATAATATATATAAAATATGTATATGAGTATTATATTTTTTTTATATAAAAAGATATTTTGATAATAATAAAAAAAAATTTGGGGGGATGATGGTGTCAACCCCTTCCCACTCATCAGGGTTATGGCGCTGCGCAACGCCATTGCCCAAATTAGGGGGTAACAACGACGTCGCTCTCTTTTGTGGTGGCAGGGCAACGCTGTCGTGCCCCTTTCCAAATCGCTCCCTCTGTGCTGGTTAGACGACGACATCATCGTTCCGACTCTGTCACCTAAATCAAGTGAAGGTTTGGGTTTTCAAGGGGGCTTAGGTGGGTTTTTTTAATTAAAAAAATAGTATTATTTAATATAAATAATTATATATATAATATACATTAAAACGTTGTAAACTCTAGGTCCTTCATTTTCTAAGAAATTAAGATAGCGATTGATAATAATTGATTAAATCCTACAGATTTTATGCAATCAAGAGAAATCCAACGACCATTAAACAAAAAAAGATAAAAAATTATAAGGACAAGATGGCTATTTGACATAAAATGTAACCCCGTTGGGCATGTTTGGTAGAGAGGGCAAGTAAGGAATATTTATGAGACACGTAGAGGGGATTTTGCTATATTTTTAATATAAGGGGTTTTCAGTTGAATTTTTAATACATACGAGGGTTTTATGCAATTTAACCTTTAATATGTTATTTGACCCGTTTTTCAATGATAACTTTCAAGATTTAATTTATCAAAATCATGTTATGATAAAAGTTAAAATTTATAAATTTTAATTCCACTTCAATTATGTTTCATCTAATTATTCATATTGTGCCAATTAAATAATATTTTAATTTTTAAAATATAGCTACAATTTATATTTATATAATCCATTAAAAATTGCTCAATCATCATTTTTTTTTTCTAAAATCGATTATTTAAACAATCTATTATCTTATAACTAAGTATGCAACTATCGTGTCAAACTGAACTTCACGAACATTGAATTTACGCACACAATTGAGTACAAAACAGTACTACTATTTAAAATAATGAGAGTTATAGGTTTTTATTTGTAATACGATTGGATGGACGCATCTAATTTGAGTCGTGGATAATGAATGGGAATGGATCCAAATTACATCCGGACTTGGATTCACATAGGGGGGTTTTGAATTACAAGCGGAAAAAATGCAAGCAGCTTTATATGATATATTGTTAATGAGCAAATTATCTTTTTATGAAAAATATAATAATAAATTATCCTTTTATAAAAAATATAATAGCAATTTAGGGTTTAAAGCAGATTACCCCCTGTGATATTAAAAATGAGCAAATTATCCTCTTGTAAAAAAATAAATACTAAATTACCCTCCTGTGTTTCTGAAAATAGAGCAATTTACCCCTCTCATGCGTTTCGTGCAGTACACGCGCTTTTACATGATTTTTTTTAATTTTATATTTACAACATTATTTTAGAACCGTTGGATCTAATTTAAATCTACAGTCCAAATTTAACAATTAGATCAATGTCCCAGATCTTACTTAATTCAAATCAACGGTCTAGATTTAAATTTGTAAATATACCTAATACATATTTATGCAAATATTAATTTAAAAGATAGTATATGTAATATATTTATATATATGTAATTATATATATAAATATATATACATATATATACAGAGAGGGAGAGAGAACGAGGGGGAAGGGAGGCGCGGCGACGGAGAGTGGTGGTTTAGGCACGGCGACGGGCGAGAGGGGCGGGGGAAGGGAGGAGCGGCGACGGGGAGTTGGGGCGGCAACTCGTTCTGAAGAGGGGTGGGGCGCGGCGGCTGGTGGAGGCGGGCGCGGCGGACTGGAGTGGGGAAGGCGATGCGGCAACGACTGATTTGGGGAGGGGGTGGCGGTGGCCGGGTTGGGGGGGTGGCGCTGAGGCGGGTGCTGGGACGGGGAGGAGGGGGCGACGACGGGGGGTGGCGACGGGGCCTCAGAGGGCGGCGACGACGGTGGATGGATGGGGGGAAGGGGATGGGGCAGCTGCGGGCCGGGGGGTGCGGGGGTTAGGGTTTTTTTTTTTTCTTTTACTTTTTGTTCTAAATAAAAATATATATTTTATTAAAAATTTATTAAAAATTATATATTATATATCTAAATAGTATAAATACTTTTTAATAAATATTTTAGTTATTAATAAATATTATATAAAAATAATATTTTATTCGTAAAAATATCATGTCCAGTCGCAAGAGGGGCGAGTGCACTACACACTCCCTTCTAAAGGGGTAAATTGCTATATCTTCATAAATACGGGGGAGTAATTTGGTATTTATTTTTTCACAGAAGGGTAGTTTGCTCATTTCCAATATCATAGGGGGTAGCTTGCATTTTTCCCTAGCAATTTACCTTCATATATATTTTTTAAAAATGAATCAATTTATAAATTACTCCATTTTAAAGAACGCAGGGAGATAAATTGCTATTTTTCTTTCATATGAGGTAATTTGCTCATTTGTAATATCATAGGGAAGTAAGCTGCATTAAACCCAATTACAAATGGGTCTTGAATTTTGGTAAATTGGATTTTTTTTTTCATAAACTTTTATTATTTTAGTTTTTAGGAAACTAAAATTTGTGGATTGGATTTTCTTTTAACCTACTGACATATGTTGAGATTTTTCTTCGGGTTCCAAATAGAATTTGAAGGGTTATTAGTATTTTTTTTCTCCAACATATATATTTTTTAAATTAGAGTTCATAAATTTCCAAAATATGACGTGATAAGTTTATACATTCTTCTAAAAGTAACTTGCTTTAAGAATAAGCTCAGCTTATCTATGAAGACTTAAGAAACTTCCCTTATTTTTGTATTATTCAAATTATAAAATAATGGAGAGTTTAGCTCAATGATTATAATTTTTAAAATCACTTTTGATGTCCCAAGTGTTTGATAATGGCGAGTTTAGCTCAATGATTAGAATTTACAAAAGACTGATGGATGCTTAACTATATGCAAAGACGTAAGGTTTAATTATGTAAAATGGTTTAAATTTTGGATACAAATCTATAGTAATTCTTATAACATATTCAAAATGAAGTGAAAAACAAGATATCAAGCACAATCACACTTTAGCACATAGTAGCAATTCCACAGATATATAGATAATCTTAATTACAATCGACATCCATGATCGAGTATATAAACAATCCATATTTATATTCATATAAAATATCTATATATATCCAACATTCAACATAAATACTCACATAAGCATATAAGTATATATATATATATATAGATCAATTAACTATACTTAATGAGTAGGTAGTTCATTCATTGCTACACACGTTTCAGGAGATAAGTCGCACGGACTAATACTGTTGGATCTTGAGCCATGTCGTGACACTGAAAAGTGGGTCAGCCGTGACAGTCCTTGCATTATAGAATCCAACCAATCTTGCCAAGATTGTAATCGGAAGCTAATGGGTGTTAATAGCGAGCCTTCAACCATTATAGTGGGCCGCTTCATTTCGATGTAAAGGGACGCAACGCCTGAATTAACACATATATTCAGGCTAGTCAGTTTATGTAAACATGACCTAAATCTAATATGATTTATATAAAATACATGAATTAATTTGCATTATAATCTATAAATTTTAGTAAAAATTAGTTATAATAAAAGTAGAGGATAAATAATTTTTTATTTTAAGAATTCAAATAACTTATACAAGTGTGATAATTTTTTAAATTTAAACATATAATCTAATAACTAATTTTATTAATATAATTAAATAATTTAATGTTTCAATTATCAATAGTATAATTTTATATAAAGATTCAATTAAAAAAAGTTTAAAAAATAATTTAAACTTAGGTTAAAAATTGATATAAATAATAAAAATTATATACGCGGTCATATTACTCATCCCCACAAATATTATTTTGAAACTCTCTCTATCTTGGTAATTATAAAAATACTCCTAAGGGCTTTTCGTCCTGTAAAAATTTATATCAAAATTGGACCCGATCAAAATAAGTATTTTTGGAACTTTTAAGGCTAATGAGATGATTTATGTAATCTATAGTAATATATAAAGGAAGGGCTTTTATTACTCATAAATGGCGGTTTATGACACCGCTACACTAATTTTTTGATTTTGCTGATAATACCCTAAAGTTAATTTTCTTTTCTTTCTTTCTTTTTTAAATATAATTTGTTGATTTATATATATATATATGTATTTCATATATATGCAAGAATGGCGTGCCACGACGACTAATTTTTTTAAAAGAGAACGGTAGTTTGCGTAAAAGGACGGCATACAAGGTGGTGTAATTATCCCAAACCGTAATTGGCCCCCAACTTTTAATATGAATCGATCCATACATTAATGACTAATGGGTACTGGTCAGTTTGTACACATGCAAGAAGACAGATCCTATATAGTCCACATTTGTAATGATAAGTTTACATTATCGCTTCTGCGGTGAATTAACGACGAAAACACCACCACAAAAACAATATAAAATGAAATTGAAAACCGCATTCACGACAAAGCTCAGCAAGAGAAGAGAGCATCACCAACCATCCATCTCAGTCCAGGACTCCCAGTACTGAGAAGCCGTCCAAAGCAGCTTGAAAATGGACAAGACTACAACTGCGGGCAAGCCCATCAGATGCCGAGGTAATAATTCACACCAAAATCTGAATACAGCACTCCGTGGGTGCATATTCATATATGTCTAGTACTATGTTTGTGAGTGTGTGTTGTGTGTGTAAGAAGTGGTCAACGGTGGTGGTCCTGTGCAGCGGCGATTGCTAGGAAAGCAGGGGAGCCGCTGGTGATAGAGGAAGTGATGGTGGCCCCTCCGGAAACTGGCGAAGTCCGCATCAAGATCATATGCACTTCTCTCTGCTACAGCGATATCACTTTCTTGAAACTGAAAGTATGTAAATATAATTTTCCCTGGGGTTGTAATCTACCTGCTTTTTTGGAAGTTTTTGCCTCTCTGTCATTGTTATCTTTAAAAAAGATTTCCCTTTTGAAGGATCCTCCAGCATTTTTTCCAAGAATTCTGGGCCATGAATCTGTCGGGTAATCTTCACATATGTTCTGCTCATAATGTTATTACAATTTGGATTATTTGTTTGAAGCAAGTTGTCTACTTTATGATTTGTGTGTCCCATAGTGGTAGGAGACTCATATTCTAGTTACGATGGTATGCTGGTTGTTCTTCTCCTGTCTTTATAATCATAAAACAAAGGTACAATCAATTTCCAAGAATTATGCATTCTAACCGTTTGATGTTTCTACCCTGAAAGTGTTGTGGAGAGCGTTGGCGATGGCGTGACTGAGGTTGCCGAAGGCGATACGGTCATTCCGATATTTCTACCGGACTGTGCACAATGTGGAGATTGCACATCCAAGAAGAGCAACCTGTGCTCAACATTCCCATTCAAGGTCTCTCCTTGGATGCATGATGGATCGAGCAGATTTACGGACATCAAGGGGGAGACTTTGTACCATTTCCTATTCGTGTCTAGTTTCGCAGAGTACACAGTTGTGCATATGGCTAACGTAACGAAAATCGATCCGGTCATCCCTCCAAACAGGGCTTGCCTCCTAAGTTGTGGAGTGTCGACAGGTATGTAAGATTCTTTGATGCTTCTTGAACTTCCGCGAAATACTATGTGGATGGTTTCTGGTATAATACATAATTTTCAGGTGTAGGAGCTGCCTGGAGGTCTGCAAATGTTGAAGCAGGATCAACGGTTGCTATATTTGGTCTTGGATCAATAGGATTAGGGGTAAGAACATATCCTACTCTTTCAGTGCTTTTTCTTGTTTTCCCCGATGCAATTTGCTATAACAGCAAACCGGAGTTTCTATGAAGGTCGCAGAAGGGGCAAGATTGTGCGGTGCTACGAAAATCATTGGCATTGATGTGAACCCTGAAAAATTTGAAGTAGGCAAGTTCATTCTAGTTCTTCCTTAGAATTTGGAAAGTATTACAGGAGTTCTTGTCAATGTAGTCCATATGACTGATGATGCATGATTAGTCATTGGATGTCTTAAAGGAACACTATTTTTTTGCATGGAAAGGTCTGTGGTCATTGATTAGACTAACAGCAAGTAGTCGGAAGATTCGCTTGCTTTAACATGTGAAATTGAACTAATCGATGTATTGATTCATCTTCTTCGACTATATAGGTAAAAGATTTGGAGTCACTGACTTTGTTGACTCGAGGAGCTGTGGTGAGAAACGTTTAAGTGAGGTAGATAACCAAGACCTGCGTCGAGCTAGATAAGTTTTCCCATTTTAATACACTTAGTTCAAGTTTTACCAATTCTCGTTCCTCGTTGGATTTACAGATCATTACTGAGATGACCGGTGGAGGAGCGGACTATTGCTTTGAGTGTGTTGGAAAGGCATCCTTGGTTGAGGAAGCATATGCCTCCTGCCGCAAGGTTTCTACTCTGACTATTTTTCGCTGTTCCTATGCCATAAACTTCACTAGGAAAATTTAACTAGCTTGCAGGATCATCCCTACTACCATGTCTCATGCTACTCAAACCAGCAAGTCTTGTTGTAAGTTGTTCTTGATCTCTGTGCGCTATCTTATTCTAGGGATGGGGAAAGACGGTGGTTCTTGGGGTGGACAAGCCCGGAGCGCAGTTGACGTTAAGCTCCTTTGAGGTCCTTCATCGCGGAAAAGCTCTCTTAGGATCGTTGTTCGGAGGACTCAAACCGAAATCAGACATACCTATCCTCATTAAACGCTACATCAACAAGGTCATAGTTTCTTCGACCATTTGCCTCTCTGTTGGTTCAATATATTATATTTGCCGTACAATTGGTTCATAAAATCCGATCTGGGTTAGAATTCCAATGTTGGATTAGTATCTTAGTTCATTGAGGAGTTGCTTTTGTGTGTGTGCAGGAGCTGGAACTTGACAAGTTTGTGACTCATGAAGTTAGTTTTGAGGACATCAATAAAGCTATTGATTTACTAGTTGAAGGAAAGAGCCTCAGATGTGTGGTTTGGATGGATAAATGATTCTTCTTATTAACGCATCACATTTATTCTTTTATTGTTTGTTGCTTGTAATAAACATAATCCTTTGTGTTTCCCCTCGGACAATTATTTGCCGTTGAAATGAAAATTTGACTGAGTCTGATATACTATTGTGGATTGCTGAATTCGGTATTACATTAACACTTCTTGAAATTTAGACATATAACAGAAAAAAATAATTTTAAAAAACGACAGGGATAATCATGTTTACCATTATAAATTTCTCGTGACTATTCAATTTAAGGGATGAGATTGTGTATATAATTCTTCGAAATTGGTGAATTTTTGCGGTATAGATATTTTATCACAAACGCATGTTCTTTTCTAAATTAGAAAATATAATTGTATAATATTATAATGAGAAAGTATAGCCACAAATAATAACACTCATGGATGTGATATCAGCGTCACATTTCTCCACCAAATTTTTGCGGATTGATTTTTTTTTATAAAATTTATTACATTTTCTACTCTATTTAACATACATATTGCACATATATATATATATAATGTTGCCTAAATAAAATATATAGTGTCATTACACGGGTTATTGTATGTTGAAAGAAATACAAAATAAAACGAGATTATTAAAAAAAAAAAACCAAATCCAAATTTATTTGTCAGTAGGGTGGCCCAGGGAGTATGGTCCCACATGTGGCTTAAAACAGTGGTCCAGAGTCCATGACCATACATGAGGTCATATTAGCCGGCGTGTCCGGTACTAGGTCCAATCGCAACCTATCCCTATCTGTACGATGAGATGGGGAGAAACACGTTTTATATGCATATATAAATGCGTGTATGTTGCCACATTTATCTTCAATGTTCGTCTGGATTGATAGGTCCAAACATTAGTATGAAAATATGAAAAAAACGTATGAAGCCCCTTAGCTTCATGGCCCAAAATGATTTGGATACTTATCTAAGTTATTGCTGAAATTTTGGCCCAAATACTAATATGACAAAAGTGTATCACTATGTCTAGTTTCGTTTTCTGCCCATCTTCGAGATGAGCCGAAAACAAAATCGAATATGGCCTACTCTGAAAATATCTTCACTGGATGTTTTAGGAGGTTTTAGCCTAGTCTTTCATACATAATATATTATATAATTTAATACACATACAAATAAATAAATATTATTATATAGATATATACATTTATAAAAATATATAAAAAGATATGATTTGATAATGAATAGTGTTTTTTTTTCTCAATATAGAACACAATACATACAATATCTTTTTGGTAGCTATTTAAAATTAACTCAAAAAATAAATCCAAACATACACTCTACTCTAACATACATTTATTTATCGTTGTTTTTCTCTCTCTATATCCACAAAATAAAACAAAACACAACAAAAACAAAACTAAACACAATGTCTGTAATTTTCCAAATATTAACACAAGAAAACGAGATCCAAGTGGCCCAAGACAAAAAGAAGCCTAGCTAAGCCGCCCCGAGACCAAGGATCCCGCTGATAGAGGGCCCATCTAAAGAGCCAGGCCAACCTAATGAAACACCTCAACTAAGAAGTCCACCCACTGCCAGATAGGTTTCCTAGGGATCTAGACAGCTATGGTGGAAGAGTCCACCGGACTAACTCGTTTGGAATACAGGACGACCTTATCTGTTGCAAGATCGACCTATTCTTGGGGGATAAGCACTATCCTTTGGAGAGATGGCTATCTTCAAGGACTTGTTCCTTGAGAAAAGGGACTCCGTTCCGATAGGAGTGATCTTTTTCCCGATTCAGTTAAAGATGGATTCCTCCCAATGGCTGGATGAGGCAGCTATAAATACGACCCTCGCATCACTTTGGAGGGTAATTGCACTTTTTACACACGAAAAGTTTCACCATGCAATCACGTTGCTCTTACTATACTACTCATACTGCTTATAAATTTACGATTATTCTTTTTCTCAAATTACTTACTAACTTGAGCATCGAAGTGCTAACATATTTTTTGCAAGTCCTCGTGTCAAAGCTTGCGCAAATCTAGACCCAAAAGACCTTGAGTTGTGCTCATCCAGACGAGCAGCGTTTTGCTCGCATCAATGAAAAATGCATTTTTGGTTCTGTAATTGTAGGGGTGACACTTTTGGTCCTTTTGAATTTCGAATTTACAATTGAAAACTATAATTAAAAAAATTAAACATATTTACTCTAGATGTCGTCAGAAAATGCTAAACTTGTTGAAAATTAGCACATGCTTGACACGTAACTCTTTTAATTTAATTTTTTTTAATTTTTCAATTAATTTTGTTGATGTGACATTTAAACGAACAAAATAATATTCCATTTAAATAAACATAGCCGGACAAGTCCGTGCATCTCTGTTGACTCGCTTTACATAATTTTCCATCATTGTAATCACTGCATTAATGTTGGGGCCAAGGAACAAAATTTAGAAAATAGAATCAATCATGCACTTCTTTCAATAAGAGAGATTAATCATGTCCATTGGTTGTCTTCCCCCGGCATTATGGGACTAATCAAAGGGCTAGATACTCGCCGGTGTTGGTGGTTTTTTCCATTGCATGTGACCGTACGTACATGTACATAATTAAGATGTTCATCCTCTATAATCCGTATATACGGTACCCCATTAAAATCATTTGCGTACATGCATTGTATTCTCGTCGATCATTATACACTCCTTGTGATGGCATTAAGTGTGATCCAATTTTCCCATTATTAGTTCGTCCTCACATTCTTAAACTAGCACATGCTGTGTTGGAGATCATACTAATTAAATTCTTATAATTTTAATGTTTATTTATACGGAATTAAGCTTGTGGATTGATTTAAATTCCAATGGAAAAATATTCAGAAGCGGAAAAAAGAATTGTTTGTATAAATTAATAACCGAAATTGCATGTTTTTTTGTTTTTTTGTGATTTTTAGTTGGATTCACAAAAGCATTTAAGACTAATAGCTATTTTGTTCCTTAAAGTAAATGAAATTTGATTTTCGTGCTTTATTATTTATTTGTTTACTTACGTAAGCCTAATAAAGGAGGCAATAATAGTCAGTGGATTAGTCACCCATTCTTGGGTACCGTTATTTAATTTTTACGCTAATCCTGAAACATTTTATTTTTTAATTTAATACTTATACGTGAATTTCGAACACAAATTGCAATAATCATTATAAAATTTGGAGTCTATAATTCTTAAATTATGCCGCCTATTAAGATATTAATATTAAATTATTATCTCTTTCAACAATTTAAATTTTTAGACGAGACTCGATAATTTAACACAACTTACTCTTCTCTCATCATGCATTATAGCCGACGGTCGTAGAAGTATAACATGCTACTTGTTGAGATAAAAAAACACATGTACGAGCAACAAAAGATGAGTCGAATATGGCATATGTATTGATGATTCATTCATCACATTTTTTACATTAATCTCAATGTATAGTACAAAATTTGGACATATCAATACGATGAATGTCTTTCTCAATGATCAGTGAGAATGTTGAGAAGTGTAACTCTGCTTTGAACTAACTGTCTGAATACTCTCTCCAATCCTCCCTCAAATCCCTCGACCACGGCTTCAAGATTCTGCAGCCTTTTTTGCACCTCGACAGCCTTGTCCCCATTGCTCCTCAGCTTTCCTTGAAGAGAACTGAGAGCAAAATCCACACTCCCGACCTCATTCTCAACACCATTCTCGGCCACGGGTTTCGCCTGCACCAGCCTGGAAACCAAAGACCACCCGCCGGACCGGGCTGTCGTCGGAGAAGACAAGAACACCAGAATACTCCTGAAAATCGCCACTGTAACTCCCGCAACTTCTCTGAAGACATTATCAAAACCGCTGTCTCCGTTTCTGCTCTCGAAGTTCTTGAGTGCTTTCAGGGCCTTAGCTACACACTTGTTCATCTTCTTCCTGAAGCAGAAGTAGGAACTTATGTCACTCTGCACGCTGGAATCCAGGCCCTTCCGGCGCAGCGCTGATTGCAGCGTCTGAACGTTCTCTCTTATCATCTGAAACAGTTCTCTAATAGCAGTGCAAGAATCCAGCAACTCCACCGAGCCCGACAGCGATTCTTCAATCGACTTCAAATCCCGACGGGGCTGCGCGAGTTCTTGAACAGAATTGTACAGTTCCGCAAGCCCCAGAAGCCCAGACTGAATCCCTTCTGAAGTCACCGTTTTCGAAACCTGCCAAGATTTCGAAATTTGCAGATCAACCTGATGATCAAAGCTCGCCGGGCTGACGGGATGTAATCTAGCAGGCAGGCTAATGGACCTGGAATGGATCTGTAGGGTTGCCATTTTAGTTTTCTTGTGATTTCTAAGGCGCTGATTAATTGATGAATGCGTTGTGAGATGAAAAACAGGAGAATTGGGCAAGTGTATTTATAGTGACAGAAGCTGTCCCTGGAACTGGATCTTGGCCTGAATATTTTATTACAGTTTGTTGGAATTTTTGAGCATCAAAGAGAGTTAGGATATTTTAAGATAAGATGGTAGGCAAGTGGCATTAGGAGGAAGAATGTCTAACGTTGGTCTACAACGTGGCTGTCATGCAAATGCAATGAGACAATAGCCATAGTCTGACAATAATAGAAGGGCCAGTTGTCTCTGCCTCTGCTTCTGCCTCCCTAATCATTGGTGACATTCACTTAACCAATAGGGAAAATTCATATGTTTCTATTGTTATTGGGAGTTGAACTAATAATGTGGGCTAGCTAGTGACATAGGCTGCATTTCTTTTTTCCAAGGATTTGCTTTTATGGATACCAATTTCAAATTATTGGTCTCGGGATCTATGAATATCTCCCTTTCTTTAGAGATTTTTGGTACTAAGTACTTATGGTTTTTCATTTTTAGGTTTAAATACCGAATAATTGGCTGCATTACTATTGCTAATCTGGAAATCAGGTTTGATACACTTATAACGTGATTAGTTATTTATACACAGAAAATATATTACGTTTGTCATATAATCGATTTATATATGATAAAACTTGATTTTAGAATTTCTCCCGAAAAGCTACGGTGGTTACAAAACTTACACTAGCACCTTTTACCACAATGTTATAAGTTCGAGTTTTTTGAAATGTGGATTTATATTTATTTTTATAATAGTTTGTTGTTTCTTTATTTTGTTCGAACATAGTTATTAATTTAAATTAAGGTGAATTATAATGGTCGCTCCGAAGGTTTGATATAATTACGGATACTCCCTTGTTGTTTGAGAAATTATAAATAACCCTACAAGGTTTGTAATTTTTAACCAAATGCCTAGAATTGTCCATTTTGCCCTTGTTTTTTTTAAAAAAAATTATAGAAAAATCAGCCGAGCCAATTACATTATTGCTCCTATGTGTACAAAATATAAGAAACCTCTCCTTGCGCATTTTAGTTTAGGAAAATTTTAAAAATAATTCAGTTTGCATAAGGGCATTTTTGTCAGTCTATCCATAAAAATGGGTAAAAATAAGTTATTGGTTAGGAGATTACGAACTTCATAGGAGTATTTATAATTTTTGAAATAATGATAAAATATTTATAATTATGTTAAATTTGAGGAGATGTTTGTAATTTACTCTTTAAATTATTAATATATTGAACTCATTTTAAAATTCGAGTGCATGAAATAATGTGACGAATGGTTAGGAAAAAATAATTACTTCAAAAACGTGAGTCTTGGCTCGACGCTTGGCACGTCGACTTGTTACGTGGTCCTCTGTTGTGGTGCCACCAGTTTATGCAGCGGCGTCACTTTTCGGCTTGGTGAACCAGCTCCGCTGGGTGCATGTATCTGAGTTGGGCCCCACAAAACCTGATCTTACGAGCTTCTCGACAAATAGCAACTTATTTTATACGTGACTCAAATTTCAATGCCATATACTGCCAATACCGTTTTCATCCACCATAAAAAATAGATACCCTTTTTATTTATTATTATAGATATAAATAAATATTTATAACAAAATATGGGACGACCATCTCACAATTATCATTAAAACTATAAATTTAGTGCCAATAATTTACAATTTTCCAACTTTAACAATTATTGATACAGCTACAATACTCATAATTGAAATTTCGTACATCCAAAAATATTAAAAACATATTTGTTAAATAAAAAGAGTACCACATTGGACTTGTATGTGGCCAAAAGTACGGAAAGAAATGCAGAATGGAGAAAATCTTTTCTGGACTCTTTTACGTCTGAGGCCCAATTTATATTTAGGGTATATTCCAAATATAATTACAAATATAACATTATTATTTGAAAAATTATGGATATTTTTTAAAATCAATACTTATTTAACAAATATTTTTCGTGACAACCCATTATAAAAGATATTAATTAAACGATCATTAATTTTAAAAAAAATATTTATAATTTTTTAAGTAATAAAAAAATATTTGTAATTATAATAAATTCATATAAATTATTTATAATTTACTTTGGACGGGTCCGTGTAATAGTCGGGACCCGTACCCATTTATGATTAGTGAAATATTCGACCCACCAGTGTTGTGCGGGCATTTGACAAACAAAACACAACAAAAAATCATAATAATATGATTGATGTCTTCTCCAAGGAGAGAATCCTGTTGGTTGTCCCCCATGTAATCATATATGCTCCGATCCGTTTACAGCCCTAAATACCCGTCATAGGGCTAGGCTAGACATGGGCATCTTCTCCGGGCAGCGCCCATGTGACCGTACATGATATTATTCTTCCATAATCACAATTTACGGTCCGTATTAGGTACCTAAATTGTCCGTATTTGGTACCTAAATAGTCCGATTAAGTCCTAGGTTCTTTTCATGGATTAGCATTTAATTAACTATGTATTGAGTCATCATGCATCCCAAATAATGGACCATGTTCAATTTTGTACGTGCCCTAATTTTTTGGTTTACAAGTATAAATGTGTATCTTGAGTTGGATTAAAGAAACTAATTAAAACATTTATGTGAAGTTCTATAGAAAAAAGTGTTGGATTTTATTGCAATTCTTGTCCTGTAATTATGAGTGTTTGATGTTTTTATTTTTTAAGAAATGAAACTTGCAGGTTGATTCATGGTTTTTGTAAATTTGATGCTTTGAGGATGCATTTTGCTGAAAATTAAAAATTTGATTGGAAAAGTACATGTGCAAGTCACGTGTGTCTGATAAATTTAAACGGCACATGACTTGCACGTGTCGATTTCTGATAGGTTTAGAATCTTCTAACAAAATGTGCTCTCAAATTGTGAAATTTACAAAAGAAATGGATCAAATCATAAGTTCCGTTTGTTAAAGAAATGAAATGCCAATGTATTTATTTGTCTATTTTCACTAGAATAAATTTAACATTTAACCATAGCTGACTGTCATGGTTAAAAATAAATAATCGTAGTGCATATTCATTCATTACGGCCACACAACGGTTGTTGGCCGTAATTTTTGCGAGTGTAGCTAAAACATTTGTCATGGCTAAAAACCATAGCAAAAACATTTTCTATGACGTATAACTATGGCAAAAATAGTTTTCATAATGGATAATTTAGGGTTTTGTAACAGTTTTTGTTTAATCATGATTAATAATAATTATTTACCATGATTTTAATCCATAACCAATAAAATTATAATAAATAATAAATTTTCTTCTAGTGTATCCAATAATGCTCCGAAGTTTAAGTTGGTCAAATTTTTTATAACAATTCCACAAGCCCTAAGGGTTGATGAATGATGATCATTCCCATCCCATGGCCACTCCTTCTAAGTGAATCATGTAAGAAGTATCTATACTAATTATAAAAAGAAATCTTCTTTTGTGTCTAATGTGGAAGTTATTTATGTATTTTTACAATAATTGCTCTTTGCTTTTTTTAAAATACATTTGTTGATTTCTTTCTATAAGATGAATTAATTATTTGTGGAGGACAAAAATGTAAATTCACCATCTCATTGGTAGTTCTCATACCAATTTTATAAACTACCAAATATACCCTCTTGCCATAACCACCCATGTTCTCCCACCAACTTTATCTTTTTTTTTTTTTTTGCTACAAAAACCAAATTAAAAGTCTAAAACCTCTATCACAAACTAATATGTTAATATATTTATCCAAAATTTGATCTTAATAAAAAATATGTAATTAGTATGTTCTTTATTTTCTTTTTTTTTTTTTCATTTTCTGCTATCTTCTATATATATGTAGACCCATAGGCCATTATTTTCCATTTTTATACGTAAAGATCAAAGACATGAAACACTTAAAAATAACAAGTTAGCAATAATCAAGATATAGTTGTGATTCATTTTTTTTAACTCTTAAACTTCCTCTGACGTTAGTAAAAAGTTGTACATTATTCTCCATGTAGTATCAAACACCATCCTTTAATGCATTTTCATGGGCTATATGTGCAATTACTCTATCAGAAAGATCATTCAAACGTTATGTTAAGAAGACATACTTTGAAGTATTTTATTTTTCATCATCTTAATTTTATTTGGAATTTACCAATTTATCCACTCTAAATATTTTATGTAATAGTAAGTGACTTTTAATATAGATTGAAACTTGCTTTTCTAATGTTACTATTGATATGCTTCATATATAATTGAATTTTCCTATATATTGCAGACTTGTTTTTTTTACTTGTTAAGATTTTCATCAAATAGTAAGTGAATTTACTAATTTAAATTAATATTTACTTTATCCGATATGCAACATGAAGTCTCATTTTAAAATTCATTCAGAGTTTTGGTATGAAATCAATGCAATATGGTTGGTGATATCTAATTTCTGTAAAAATATTATATTTTAGGTGGAACATATGTCGAATATTGAGTTTTCCAATCAGAATTTGTGGTATAATCATGTGTTTCTACCACGTTAAAATAAATTATTAATAATCGCAAGGGTCTTCTAATGATATATATATATACACTATTATAAAAGGAAAAGTTGTTTTCGTCCAATAAATGAGGGTTATCTCATATTTTTACCACTTCTTTCAAATTTTGCCCTCTATAATAAAACTTAATTTTAAATTGAAAAAGTGAATTTATTAGGATTGCCAAGGATAAAAATGAAAATAACCCCAAAATAATGTAGTTCTCATACCAAAATGATGTTGACCCAATTTTGCCCCCACAGTATAAATTATGTGTAGATTTGTAACTAAATAAAAACTGCACATGCAACAACAACAAAAAATAAAAAAGGAAAAAAAAAAAGAAAAAGAAAATCAAGTTGTAGTTGTACTTTTTGATTTTAATTGATTCTGCTAAAGAAAAAAAATCAAAACTCCTTCATTTTTTATCTTTGGAAGTCCTAATAAATATATTTATTCAACTTAAAATTCAGGTTTTTTTTGGAGGATTTTTTTTTTTTGGAAAAAAAAAGTGATAGAAATATGAGATAACCACCATTTATTAGAGAAAAAATAATATGTTCTTTTATAATAACATAGATAGATTTCGCTCATTTATTTGGTAGTTTTGTAAATTAATTTTATAAAAATTTGCTTAGTTATTTTGCATAATATCATTTTAGATTACACAATTAAACAAATATACGGTTAATAATCTACTAAACATAGATTTAAAATAGATCATATACTAAAATTGGCCAAAATACGTCATTTAAATACATTGATTAATGTACATTAATATTTTTATCATAATTTATTTTATTTACTCACGCATCGCGTGTGCGTGACTGCTAGTATATATATATATATATATATATATATATATATAGAGGGAGAGAGAGAGTTTTTCAATTAAGAAATGAATATATAGTAAAATTATTACCATTTTGGCCTATCAATAAATTTATAGTCATAGTTTGGTTTGTAAGGGGTTAAAGAGTAACTTCACTTTAATTTCATCTGTGTCGTTCTCCTTTTATCATTTTCAAATATAATCATTATTTATTTGCCTTTATTTAATTTCTATTTTTATTCTCCATCAAAAGTTTCATTCGTGAAGATATATAGGCATCATGCAGTGGCTTATGAATAGTAATTGAATATATATATATATATGCGCAATATTAATTATCCATTAATTAAAATAGGGCAAATTGATTCCTTTAATGCTCTTATCTTATGATTAACATCCACTGAAAAATAAATTATTTTCTAAGTTATAACTATGATTTAAAAAATCACGACGAATCAATATTATATATCAATCACGATCAAATAATAAAATTAATGCAAAAATTTAAATCTTGATCATATATACGTAATTAATATTTGTCATAATTTTGTTATGATTTCTGAATATGACTAAATATTTTAGGCTCGATCATCGCTTGCAAAAATATAATTGTTGCGCCAATATTTTTGGCACATGTATTCTCTTTTCTCCTTTTCTCCACTTCAATTATTAGCCTTGGTGAATTTGTTGAAAAAACCCACACAAACATAAAAACTTGCAAAGAAAAATTGTTGAAAATTAGCATCTATTTACTATTTATCTCTCAACACATATCATATAATACAAAAATTTCAGTTCTGATCATCTCAATGATCAGTAAGAATGTTAAGAAGTGCAACTCTAGTTTGAAGCAATTGCCTAAACAATCTCTCTAACCCTACCTCAATTCCCTCTACACGATCATCAAGATTTTGCAGGCTTCTTTGCACATCAACAACAACCTTGGAATTACTGCTGTTTAGTGCTAAATCTACACAGCCCACCTCACTAACAACACTATGTTCCTTGACAGATGACACAGATTTGTTCAGCATCAGCCTGGAGACAAGATTCCAGCCGCCATTCTTGGCGGTTGGCCAAGACAAGAACATCAAGACACTCTTGAGAACAGCAGCATTGAGGCCAGTCACTTCCCTCAACGCCTTGATGAAGCTTTGATCTGTATCGTTTGATCCATTCTTGATTTCCAAGTTCTTGAGTTTCTTCAGATTCTTGGCTACACACTTGTTCATCTTCTTCCTGAAGCACAAGTACGAGTTTATGTCGTTCTGGATGCTGGAATAATCCAGGCCCTTCCGGCGGAACGCTGATTGAAGGGCTCGAACGTTTTCTCTCATCATCTGTACCAGCTCTCTGATGGTGCTGCAAGAATCTAGCAGCTCGACGGAGCCCTCGAGTGCGTCTTCAACTGATTTTCCATCTTGTTGATGTTGAAGAACAAGTGATTGCTGAGTGGCTGGAGACTGTGTGAGTTCTTGAACGGAATTGTACAGTTCTGCCAGCCCCAAGAGACCAGATTGAATGCCCTCCGAGGTAACTGGAACAGCATTTGAAAGAACACAAGATTTGAGCTTTTGTAGCTCAGATTCAAATCCTGTGGGCTGTAGCCTTGAAGGCAGGCTGATGGACCTGAAGTGGAGTTGTGAAACTGCCATTTTTGGCTTTCTGTTTCTGGATTGTAAGGCTAAAAGCTGTTTGAATATTCTGGGATGAAAGTGATGATGATTTGATCTTGATGAGTCTATTTATAGTGAGAGACACCCTCTGATTTTGCATGTGATTCCAATGTGGTTGCACTTAACTTTTTTAATATCTTTGTTGCATTTTTCACCATCAAACCGGCAATCTTTAATATACACATATACATTAAGAATGTATATATATATATATATATTTGTTTAGGTTTGAAGCTCATGGCAAGTAGAGAGACAACGTTTAATGTTCATCGTGGTAGTCATACAAATGCATTGAATATTATTGACCAGACTGTACTAGAATTTCTTTCTTGTCCCCTTGTCTCCCCCAATCATTAGTGGGATTCATTTAATCAATTTCAGTGGCATTTATTTGAATTAAATAAACACTAATGGCTGCTCATGGAGCCAAGAACCCGGCACCTAATGCATTAATTATTAACAACACTAATCATGATCCATTTCTTAATGAAATCTGTGAGGCCCCAAATGAATTTTCAAGAGAGAAAGATCTTCTTGAGAGGAGTAGCTAGGCTTTGGTGAAAAATGCAAGAACAATTTAGATCCAAATGAGTTGGCAAGATAGGCTGTGTGTGTGTTGGGGTAGACAAGGAAGCACTCAGAATATATGTAATAAGATTTTATTCAAATCTTTATCACATTCCTTGGAAATTGCTACTTAGTAGGCATTATGAATTGTAATAGCAGCAAGAATGAAAGATTCTGTGACTGGGAGTGGGCGGCGGGGCTGATGTTCATGTCTCTGTACAGACAGAGGAGAATCACTTCAAGAGATGAATGGAAAGGAAACATGCAAGTGTAGGTTTCAGGACAGCAACGTTATCTTTAAGACGAAAAGCTGCAGAAAGCCTCTGTTCATGGGATTGATGCACCGAGGATGGGAGACATCGGCATGTGTTTGAGGTTCAGAACGGATCGATATGTATGGTTGAGCTAAGAATCGGGCAGAAGATTTTGAATTTTAAAAGACTTATGGATGAAGTCTTATATTTTCTCAAGGAAGCGAATAAATAACTGGAGGACGATAATAAATCACATGGAGTCGATAGAGAGCAAGAAGATTGGAGGGTTATGAGAGCAGTTGGTGGATGATTCAGCAGAACAGTAAAAGAAAAGTCTTGAAAATAAACTGCTTGCAAGGTAGAGTCATGAAGCAAATGAATCATTGACCTATAAATAAAAATTCTTTACAGGTTTGTCGTTCGTTTTGGGGGATTTGGGGCGGTGGGACGGGCGGTATGCTCAATTATGTTTCTGTATCCAGAACTCATCTCTGTGTCAGAGTGTCGTGTATTTCCTTGTACCATTGGCATATGCCGAGGTTCTTTCAAAAGGTTCACATCAAAGTGTTCTTCTCCGGGCTCCAGCAAAGTTTTGTGGAGAGTGATGAATTTTCGACATGTAAGCTGGGAAACTTCTCAATTCTAGCAGGCAAAAGCTTGATGAAGCATCTAATTCTTGAGCTGCAAGTGTACCTAGCACAAGAACAAAAAACATTATACTTGAATCTATTGACAAAAGAGTAAGTTGAGAACTACAAGAATGGTCGTAAGACTTGTAACAAAGTATTCATGCCAGATTGATTTATTTGATTCTCTCAAAGGAGCTAGTTTGACAGAAAAATAAATTATGTTCACATACCATACCAGGCTGTCTTTTATATTGAATGCCACATCACGGGACGAGGTAAAACAATGAAACGCATAAATTTGATCTTTGTAACTAAGTATTAGGACGCATGCCAGTATTGTTATCACGGAGCTATCTCTTGACTCTAGCTGCTATGAATAAGAGTATGAAGCTTAAATTAGGTTGAAGTCGAATGAGCATTTTTGTGATTGAACGTTGTGACATGTAGCGGAAAAAGGTTAGTCCTCAAGAGATCTTATTCATTTTCATTCCTAATCCTTACATCTTCTAGCAATCACCACACAAGCCCATCCGGACCTCCAAAAGGTCATCAAAACCTTTGGCTTCAATATATTCCAACACAATCTCAAATGGAAAACTGTCCGCTGTAACCACCCAAGGACCTACAGCGTCCATTTTGCTAAGGCATGTAAATGAAGATGCAAGCCAAAGAAAAAGAAATTAGGTTTCTTCAAAACAGAAATAACACAACATATTTAGTAAAACAAAAATTTGCTTCTACGTATCACTAAGAAATTTGGTTGCTATGTTTGGCATTCCATTCCTGTTCAGTTTTACATACTATTGAGCCGTTAACCCCCGCCTAGCAGTTTGACTAGTCAACCTTTTTATTCTTAACTCTTCATTTTGGGGAAAGTATGGCAAGAGTAAAACTTATTAAAGCAAATGGCTGCATTCTCACTTGTAATTGAATTCAGTAGGGGCTTACAAATGCGATACTCGCGGAACTACTAAAGCAAGAAGAACAGACGAACCCATTCTGAAGGATACTTCAAAAAAATAGAACTCCTTTCCTGGCAAAAAACACCTATTCCTAGTTTTATCGTACAATGATCTATAAAAAAAAACATAACTAAGTTTACAAAGTAGTAACCCATTGCTGATTTTCTGAAGTAATTCGTTAAAACATTGGGGGTGTGGGGGGGCACGCACCTCATCCTTGTGGTTCTACGACAACATGTCCTCCAAAATGGATGCCTATCTATCCTTTAAACTAAGAACTGAAGTTTCTTCATTTGTAGCTTGGGGGGTTCATTACTTCTCAAGGAGCTTTTATCCAGACCCCATTTTAATAGGATTTTGACAAATCACAAAAGAAAAGTGGAACATCACTTCTAAGACTTCACTCCTAATTCGTGCTGTTTCCAATTAGATATTCAACTCTGAAAAATAGAGTACAACTTCAAGTGTAAATTGACAAAATGCATTCTAAAGTAAACTCCTTAAAGGCCAGCCAAAGCTTACACAAATAGAATATTGCGATTGAAAACCATCTTCAGTGATAGGAATAAACATATGGGCATGGAATAATGAAATGGTAAATCATGAACAATGTTTTTCAGCTCAATGAGCACTTATTCAAGTCGAGTATGTCCTAATACTTAGATTGTACTTCCAGTATGACCTCGTACATGCATCTGAGGTGGCCGTCATTTTTTCTACGTCAAAGATTAATATTTTGCATAAAATCACGAGTTGGTATCAGATCAACTCCCACAACTATAAGGGTCACTTAGCTCCTTCTACTTATATGAGAATCTACTTTAACACAAGAAATGAGGTCAAAAGAGTTACTATCTTGTCAATAGTTTATAGATAAATCAGACTGTCTCATGTTGTGTTCAACTAAGGTCTAGCTAAGGCCTTTGACCAAAATTAGATAAGAACAGATAAATGCCCCCTTAATTCCACATCAAATAATTTCACTAAATAAAACCTGCATATACTTTTCTTGCTGCTAATTTTGTCTGACAAGTAAAAATGCTTACAGAAACCAATCTGTTTGAAAAATAAATCCTTTCTTCTCTAATTCAGGCAAATATGATGAAAAATACAAATTTTCAAACTTTAATTTAGAAAAATCACGACTAATGAAACAACCATGCCACCACGAAGCCTAGGAAAAGAAGTACCAGTTGTTCATGTCAAACTGCAAGACCTTGCGCTCTGGCTCTTTGCAGCCACTTGAGAGTACTTTCCAAAGTTGAATAAGCAGCAACATCTGGAAGGCTCTTGCTTTCAACTGCATAATCAAAAACCTCATAAGCTTCAGCAACTCTCCCCTTCCTACATAACGCCCTCAAAAATGTTCCATAAGACCCTGTCTCCAGCTTTATATCACCTTTCTTCATCACCTGATACAACTCAATTCCCTTATCCAACAACCTCGCTTTACACAACCCAAGAAGCAAAGTGTTATATGTACATGAATTTGGACAACACCCCTTCACTTCCATCTCGTCCAACAATGCTAAAGCTCCCAATGCATCTCCTTCCCGACACATTCCATTCATCAACGAAGTATAAGTAACCGCATCTGGAATATAACCCTTTTCAGCCATTACTCCTAAAAACTTCTTTGCCTCCTTAAGCCTACCTGATTTAGATAATCCAAAGATTAAAGTATTATAAGTATATCGATCAGGTTCAACCCCTTCATCCAGCATTTTCTTATACACTCCGAGTACATCACCACTTTGATTTAACATACAGTAGCCCTTCATAATCGTATTGAACACATAGCAATCAGGCTTGTAACCCTCCTCACTCAGAACTCCCAATAATCGCATTGCCTCCCTTAAATTCTTAGAGTTACAAACATTATCAATCATGATAGTATATGTCACAAGGTCTGGCTTTATACCGAAATCTCTCATATCCTTTATAAAGCAATTTACAGTACTTATTGACCTGTTCTTGACTAAATGTCTCACCAGAAAATTGTAAGTATATGTATCTGGCGGGGAATTCTTGCTCGAAAGCTCCTTCACCAGCTCAATAGCATGCTCTTCTCTGCCACAACCGCAAAGGGTTCTCACTGCAACATCTGTCGAAACTTGATTGGGTGGAAAACCACTGGTCGTCATGAGGTTGAGCACGCGGTGTACATCAGAGAGGGACTGTTCATCAGGCAATGAACAAGACTGCGTAAGAAGTATATGATAAGTGAAACGGTTTGGGCAAAAAGGAGGGTGCTTCTTGATCATGTGATTCAGGAAAAGGATTGAATCTTGGAGAGACGAAACAGAGGAAAATGACTGCAGAATCGAGTTATAGAAACTGGGGTCTGAAGGGGTGTTCTTGGTGGAGGAAATAAGTGAATTGAAAAGGGATTTGGCGTCCGAAAGATTTGCGGACTCAAAAACAATTGAAGGGACGCTTGTCTTTGCTGTTGAATACGTCGTTGCAGAATCATTGTTTTTGATGGGTTTTTTCCGGGGAGTTCTTTTCTCGGGTTGCAAATCAGAAATTGGTGACGGGATTTGTTCTTGAAAAGCAGAAGTGTTGGCTTTGAGGAGAGTGGACACTGGGGATTGGGCTGCTGCCCGTCTGAAAGCCGGCGGGATTTTCCCCATCCCCACTTTCTATTGCAGTTTATTACAGTTGTGTGAATCTTGATTTAGGGAAGAAGACTGTGAAGGGAAGAAAGTTTTTCGTTAGGGCTTTACAGGGGTTTATGATTGATACTTGGTAGGCCGGGTACGGGTTCAAGTTGGATCTTGGGTTTGCGGGGCGGTCGAATATACCCGCAGCCCACCTGACCCGGTTGACTTTTTGAATTACGTTTTAAAGCATTTGATGAAATTTTTTTAAAGTATTCAACTTGAAATTAAATCTTGCTTTCAAAAAAAAAAAAAACTTGAAATTAAATCTTGAATTTAAACAATTCTAAATTTGCATGTTGGCAATCTCAACCAAAGCCCAGAAACTGGAGCGTTTGGTTTTATTTTCATTGTCATTTTCGGTTTATAACATTTCAAATGGGATAAAAATGCTACGAAAATCATCTATGAAGCAATTTACCTCACTTTCAAATGTAGCAGGGCATTTGCAGTGAGCTACAAAAATCAATTCCCATCGGTTTGGGTCATTCTCACTTAGAACAGGGGTTTAATGCAATTTACCTCCTATGATATTGCAAATGAGCAAATTATTCCCTTATAAAAAAACAAATAGCAATTTACCCCCCCTATGTTTTTCAAAATGAAACAATTTACCTCCCTGAATTGCTTCATTTTAAAAAATACAAGAGAACAAATTGTTATATATTTTTTTATGAGGGAATAATTTGCACATTTATAATATCACTGGGGGATTGCTTGCATTTTTCCCTGGAATAGTTCAACCAAAGATGTTTTCAATAGCCCAAATAATTGCAAACTGGAAAAGCTTATTTGGAAATCAAACCAAGCGTGACTGACCATCCCAATGAAAATGTGCAATCCTTGTCCATGAAACATCCTAGGCTGCACCATTGTTTTTAGTACTTATTCTTGTTTCTGCTCAAAGAAGTGCTGACATAAACATGATAAGCTTAGATACTCCTTTAAGACACAGTGAATGCACTAGACGCCCCAGTAAAATAATTGACAGGGGAGTCTTTCCTTGTCCTAAACGACCCAAAGTGCCTTAATCTGTAGATCCCAGCACCAGCCTCCTGCGGCACTTCCCACTCAATCGTAGCAAGTCCATAAGAACCAGAACTATAAAACGGTCCGTCCCACTTGAAGTAAAGGCAGAAATCATCATCATCATATGCAGGAATCCACTTATCTCCTTGAAGCGTCTCAACCGCACCAAATGTGCCTTCTGTCAGTAAATCGTACCTCGGATTTGCACTCCAAAATGTGGCGTTCACTCTATCTCCCGCTTTGAGATCGCCTTTTGTGATCACGTCCCGTTTTATATCCCCAAATGTTATGCCTGGTGGAGGAGAGTCCCCCGACGGGTCAGCCAGGAGGCTAATTTGGATGGAAGAGAGATCAGGAGGCGATGGACCCTTTCCGACGATTTTGTCTCCTCTTGCTAGTGCTTGTGCGAGCTTCTTGAATTCTTGGACGTAAGCTGATAACGTGTGAGGGCCGTAGAGTGTTGATGCAGCCTATGTAAGTTCATTTTTTCGCATTAGCAGGGCATATGAATTTACAAAAACTGCACCTTTCCCACTTGTGTTCGTATTATATCATTCATCATGCAACTGAATTTCCTTACCTCGTAACGCTGCTGCTTGTACTCTTCAAAAGTAGCAACATACTGCGAGTAAGTGTTTGTCAGGCCAGCTATAACGACTTGCGTTTCATCATTGAATTCACCGTTTCCATAGCTAATCAGCGTGCCCTTAACTGCCTCCCTTAGTCGTCTGCCGGCCATAGTTGTGAACTCTGGACATACAACGCACTGATTCGATCAGTAAAGTCCACGATATCAAGCCAAATGGTATAAGAAATGGAGATAGAGAAAAGACATTCAGACCTCCTGGTACAGATAGTATGATCAGTTTTCCCAACCTGAGGATTTGAATGGGCAGAACTGCAGGCTGCAGAGTTGAGATGTAATTATATGAGAAAACAGCTGAAACTGAAGATAAGTTTTAGATTTTTCATGTGTACAGCTTATAGGTATATAGTCGATTACCGCCCACGCATAAGGCCAAAACATTTCTCCAGTGTCTAGCAAAACAGCCTTGGGTTTTTGACAGTCTACTTGGTGTTGGCTCGGTTCTTTGATGGCATCCCTCACTTTCTTCCAGAACTCATTAATCTGCAGAGGAAACAGTTCTAATTTAGACAAGAAACAATCCTAAGTCTGAAGAATATATAAGATTAAAGGTAATGTAATGGAATGAAAGCTGCAAAGGTTAACTTGATTCTGACCTCACTATCGCCTTGCTGAAAACCAAAAACGCCCGGCCCGTCAGTAGTTCCTGCAGCAAAACCAGGCCCGAGTGCAGCAGGGCACGTTTTCACTACTTGGTTACCATCCAACACAACTTCAATATCTGTGAAATTCAAGTACACGAGCCGGTAATCGATTTTTCCTGTGATTTCCTCTTCTGCAGAAGTAAATAAGTCCACTGCTTTCTGAAATTGCCTCTCTCCAATGATCTTAGTGCTCAAAATTTCATCTGGATATCTGTAAGGAGAAATTCATATGAAGTGTCTGTTTCTTGCTGATAGATAAAAGTTTAGTTACAATGCTTACTGATAGACATTGAACATAAAAAAAATTGGATAACGAAAGGATGATATATAGTACCCTGGACCACGGCCTACACAAAGCTGATCATTGCCATGGCACGACGAGTGGTTAAAGTCACAGGGTTTTCCACTGTCTAAACAAAAGGCTCCTAGCACATTCGGGCTGACATCTCCAACATTTGATTGACAAAACGCCCCTATAAATCGTGATCCATCGTTCTTCCTAACTTTAGCACTTTGGCTAGCAGTTTTCGAGCATGCTTGCCCTCCCGTGGCCTTAATTCTTGATGCTCGATTTAACAATGCACCGTCTGCAATTTCATCATAAAACAAAAACACTAGATCAGTTCCATATACATTCGTCATCGTCTTAAAATTACCATCTGTACTCATAAATCCATAGGCCTACAAACAAACCATCCGAACACATACAGAAACATATCATCAACTTACGTGAAGCTTTAAGTCTTGCATTGATAGCATTGGAAGAATTTTTGTTTGCAGCTATGAACCAGTCCTCGAAAAATCTAGCAGCAGCACCTTTGTTGTCTCCGCTAATAAGCTTGTTGTCTCTGCTCATGGAAGTTCCATGTGTGGCAAACCAGCTGAATGCCCCAATGCTCTTCCCACTGTTTTTGTCCACAAATTTCAAAAGGGTCATCAGTGTATCGACGTTTCTTTCGTATTTAGCCCGTTCCTCAGGAGGATTGAACAGGTAAGCGCTCGGACTCCTATTTATTCCTGCATTCTCCAAGTCCCCTGCAAAGCATAAAATCCTTCTTATAATTATTTCCAACTTCAAAATAGCTGTAGGATTCTTGATTTTCTTACCTGTGTTGATGTAGATAGAACCAGGCCTGAGATTGTCGTGAGCCTGGGCGATACTAAGCTCGATTGCAGTCACAAGAGCATCGAAAGACTGTGGAACGAAGCCAAGGGACGTTACCGAATACGTTACATACTGCAAATATCCGCCTGGACCAGCATGAGTGTGAGTTCCACTTATTGCAACATTGTCTTCATTGTACAAGTTTCCATACCTTCAAATTAAGACAAGCATTACATTAAATGAGTTACCTTGGAAAATTATTACCTAGATTATATATGGTACCTTGATTTTAGTCTCTCGAGCACTTTAATAGTGACGAGTTGGGAAGCCATCCCTGCATCAAGATTGACGAATGCAATCCTGGGGCCGTCTGCACTCTCTGCCACGACGAACGCTCTTGCCCTGAGTCGAAAATGTATGCCTCCCGTGACCTGTTCCATGTTAGCATATCCCATCATGTTGACTCCGGCTGCTGGACCCGTCATGTCGTAGCTCCCGAGTCCAATCAAGTAGTCTCCATTAGCAACGAATGCTATTAACGAGTAAACGATCAAACATAGAGAGACGAAGCTTGGACGTTGGCGCTTGGACATTTTTGCACCTAACTAAGATCATTAAATAACTCTTGTAGATTGATGGAATGTAGATATATAGAGGGCATATTGTAGGTCCGGAATTTCTTGTGAAGCAATTAACTATGTTGTTTGTAGTGGTGTTGTCGGAGAGCATACATACTTAGGCTGCTCCGAACGTGCAGGTGACTTTGATTGATCAAGGATGTTTGCTTTTGTCTAAACTTACAGGCAGAATTGCAACTTCGGCGCGGTTGTTGGTTTAGTCACTGCAGCCATCATATTGGCCAATTCAAGTCGAAAAATTTGTCGTAGACAAGTTAGTAATAGTCTTGATTGGGTACTAATATATAATATACGAACACTTCAAAAATCATTTGGTGCAATTTTGAACACGAACATATCTCAAACACATGTCGAACATGATATCTGTGTCTGAAAATAAAAAGAAAAGTTTTGGGTAAAGATTGAATAAAAGAAAAAATATAAAAAAAGGAAAATTCACTTCTCTAGCTCACTTCTCATATGTAACATTTCTTCTTCTTCCCCTCTAAGCACTCTTTATGTTTTTTTTTATATTTTTTATATTGCATATTTTAATTTTATTAGATATATACTAAAATATATATTATATATAGTTATGTTTGTGCTTTGTCGTATCATATTTTTATGAAAATTTTCATGTTTCGGTTTTCGTATCTCGTGTTCGTGTCTATGCATCATAGATGCGAATTCAACTTCGACAGTAAATTAACTTATGAAACGGATATATGTTTACATGGGAAAATTAGGAATTTTATTTCTTTGTAGAATATGTTTCATTATATCATTAAAAATACATTTAGACTGAAAAATTGATCAAGTACATCATTGATTTCAAACCAAATTCCAAATCAAAGAAAATGAAATTGCTAATTAAGGTTACAGATCCAGTCCACAAAAGGAAACTTATAATATCACAGTCGATCATGGTTATTTTGGCTGTTTAATCTTTCTTTTTTTTTAAGTGAAAGTAATAAATATTATTAATTGAACTAAATCAAATATAAATTCATCCTGCCTACTACAAAGTAGATTATCCTCCCATGCATTGGTGGAGTTCGAACCCATGACCTCTAAAATCACGAGAGCTCAACCTTAATCACTAGATTAGGAAATTATTGATTACTGTTTAATCTTTCAATATGCTAATTTTAACAACTCTACGACATATTTACTTAAAAACTGATCAAGTACGCCATTGATTTTAAACAAATCAATGAAACATTGGAAAACCACATAAAATGAATCTATGTAAAATTTTAGAGTAAATTGCGGACACCCCCCAACCTATGGGGTCGAGAGCACTTTGCCCCCCAACCTTTTAATTTTTACACCGCCCCTCCCAACCTTTTATATTTTTTGCACAGCCCTCCTTTTTGCATTTTCAGGCAACAAAATAGCCAAAATCCGGCGAAGTGAAATACACGCGCCTGAGGACTGATATTTTAAGGGCAAATTTATAATTTTCGTCCCTTTTCCCGCCTAGAGCAGTTGCTTATAACCCAAGCCCCCAAATTATTTGCCCTAATTTAATTGTGAACGTTTGGGAAGGGGAAAGCATTGGAAATGGATGAAAGCTGCTACTGTGGTCGACGATCGGTGAAGAAAACATCCTGGACAGATCTGAATCCAGGCCGACGCTATGCCATTTGTGATAGATTCAGGGTAAGTGAATTTTTTTTTTTTTTTTGGCAAGAAATATAACATTTTTTGCTCAAGTTTTTATGTGTATTTTTTTTTTTTTTTTTTTTTGTTGGAGGTAGGCTGTGGGGTATTGCAACTTCTTCTCATGGCTTGATCCTCCAATGTGTGAGAGGTCGCGACAAATCATCCCTGGCTTGATTCGACAGATAAACAAGCTTGAAAAAGAGCAAAAAAAGAAAAGGAAGAAGGAAAAACTAAGGTGGGGGGCAATATGTATTTGCTTGATTTTAGTGTACTGTATGCTGTGAAAAAAGAAGGAATAAGTAGAAATTGTAAGTTTTTGTTTAGGTTCTATCATGTTAGTTTCTATTAAGGAATTGTAAGTTTCTTTTAGGTTGATTATGAATGAAAATATAAGTTTGTTTACTTTTTGTTAGTGCCCTTAAAAAGTCTGTGCAATTGCAATTAACAAATCTAGAATTGAAAACATTCATCCATTGGGAAAAAACAACAACAAAAACTGGAACTTGGACCTGCTTTAAGGCAACAAAAACTGAAACTTTGCATTGATTTGAAGCATTGCTTGTAATGTTCAAAGGACATTCAAAAGTAGCCAATTCAAGGCTATACAAATGCAGAAATTAATATGAGATGTACTTGTTCCATATACAGTCAAAGGAAGCCGATTCAAGGCTATACATATTCTGAAAACAGTAAGCAAAACACCAAGACAATCCTTCATTGTTGTTGGCAACCTGGTGGTAGTTCAAAATGGCCATCAACATCAGTGCACTCTTTAACTGCATCTGTGTTGATGTTGGACATTGTTTGAGATGGAAATACAGTCGATGGACCTGCTGCACTTGGTGGACTTAGATGTTGGGCATTCTTCTTTACAGTAGTGCTTGGACCTGTTGCAGCTGGAGTTTTGTCTTTTTTTTTTTTTTTTTTTTTTTTGCCTTAGATGTAATGACCATTTTTTTCCTTGTTTTGCTAGGAGACAATGGCCCAGTCACTGACTTTTGACTCATAGGCAATGCTTCAATTTGGATGCCTTGCAACTAAAATTTGAAGCAAAAATATACCAAGGACAAGATTCATGTTTGCACTTAACTTGTACTTTATTCTTGTCATTTTTGGTGAATACAACTTCTCTTGCATTAACAATGGAATGTTGTCTTACTGCATCTCTAAATGCTTGAGTATCAGGGAAGCACATGCCAACCTCAAATTGTGGGTCATCATTATCTGGATTCAAATTAAACACTGAAAATCCATCATGTTGGTTAACTTCTTTACCCTTAGAAGATGTGGTCACAACAGAATTTTTTCCCTTAGCTTGTAAACCACCGCAATTCACTTCTATCCCCCAATCACTGACATCATCTCCCAAGCCTATTTCACTATCCACCAACACATCAGAATAGCAAGAATCATTTCCTATGAGGATTGTTCATCACTACTCTCCATACAGTTTCTTTCATCTTCTAACACCTGCATCTTGTCCTCACCACCTATTCCCTTACCCAACTCTTGTACATCTTCTTTATCAACCATACTCCCCTGCCCCTCTTCAGCTCTTATACCCTCTTCCCATTCCTCATTGTAGCCACTTCAAAGTCATGACCAAAACAGTCTAAACCTTCACCACTATCAGGCTCCCTCAAACTAGACTCACCTTGGCTAACACTTCTTTCTGACCCATGCCCATGATCTAAAAAGATTCCAATCATTCTATCCTCATCAACAAAATTTATTAGCTCTAACGTATGATTATCTGTGCTCATCAAGCTGATGAAATTGCAATCATTTATGTCGTTTTTACTGTAATAGAATGTCACTAATTCTGTATCTATTTGCAGTTCTTTGGCCATTTCACACAGTTCAAGCAATGACATTTCATCAACTTCACAATAGTCAAAATGAGCTATTTTCCCTCCTACATACACCCTACGACCAAAGTCACACAACTGTCCAGAATAGTGCATTCTAATAGTGAAGCATTCACTATTAGGGCCTCCAATATGCGACAACAGATGCAATAATCAAAGCCATGAAAACATATGGCAGACAAATTTTAAAGCAAACAGAGTGGTCCCATCTTCTATATTAAAAGCCACACAGCACATTCACACATACATACAAACACTACATCAATAAACTATCACTCAGTTTAAACAACAGCAACCCCATCACCAATAAACAAGGTTTCATAGTTCACAAGGTTTCACAACTTCAATAAACAAATAGAATAAATATACCCAACACCATTCGATTAAACAACAGCAACCTAACCATATTCCAACCACATTGCATCCTTAACCATAAAAAACAAAAAGAAATTCGAGGAAAGTACTTACCATAGTCGGGCGCCTGTCTTCCAGGTGGTATTCCATCATCGTATCTCTTCTTAATCTCCATCCCATTACTGCAGTTCTCTCGTCGCCTCACCGGTAAAAATTTAGGTTAAAGAATTGGGGGGATAAAATGTTAGGGTTTTTTTTTTTATAACTGATGGGTGAGGAGAAGGGGTAAAAATTACAAATTTGCCCTTAAAATATCAGCCCTCAGGCGCGTCTATTTCACTTCGCCGGATTTTGACTATTTTGTTGCCTGAAAATGCAAAAAGGAAGGCTGTGCAAAAAATATAAAAGGTTGGGAGGGGCGATGTAAAAATTAAAAGGTTGGGGGGCAAAGTGCTCTCAACCCCATAAGTTGGGGGGTGTCCGCAATTTACTCAAAATTTTAATATGTTTTATATATTGAACCCTTCAATTGTTTTGATTATCTTCAACAATTTGATAATACAAGTCTAAAGTAACAAAGTCCAATATATAATTTAAAGGGCAAAATATTTTTCTAGTCCCGTAAGATTAGGGTATTATTTATTTTGGTACTATAACTTAGGTAGGTGGCTGTTTTAGTCCCAGAAAACACGTTTTTTAATTTTTTTGGTCCCAACACATGACATTTTGGAACCAAAAAAATTAAAAAACGTGTTTTATGGGACTAAAACAGCCACCTATATTTGGGATCAAAAAAACTGAAAAACGTGTTTTATGGGATTAAAATAACCACCTACTTAAGTTGCACATGATTTGTTGGGACCAAAAAAACTGAAAAACGTGTTTTATGGGATTAAAACAGCTACCTACCTAAGTTATGGTACCAAACAAATAATGTCCTAATCTTACAACACCAAAAAAATATTTTACCCTATTTTAAAAAACTGGAGGTCTTTAATTTATTATGTTCTTTAATTTATTATGTACATATAATTGCTTATAATCTGAAAAATAGTTTTATTAGACATGTCAACTTATCATATTTATTTCTACATGAACTAAGTAAATTTTATAAATAAAAGATTACTTAAATTATTTTAATAATTTTTAAATAAAATATTACTTCAATTATTTTAATAATTTTTCTAGCTCTATCAAACTTTCAATTCAAAATTCATACCTGATTCTCAATCTAGACCGTGTCACTCTTAACCAAGAAATAAAAAATTATTATTAATGTACATACATACTCACATCTCAATTCATAATTTTTTACTTTTTTTTTTTTTATCGTGAGATCTCAACTTTATAACTCTCCATTCCTATAAATTTATCAAAAAAACGATATTAAATTTTCGGGTCCATTAGTTTGAATGTAAAATTAAATGTCACCCGTCCGTCGGTATTCTGTTTCTAGCTAGCCTTTACAACTAGTAAATGCTAAATTGGCCCCGACAGGCCCCAATCTCAACCACTACTATTCCCATATCTTCATTAACGTAACTTTTTACCTGCTACCCATCATCACATCACATGCATCCACCACTACTCCAAAAACAGATCAAGAACTTGTTACCCATTATTTTTTTTTAAGAAAAAAAATAATTACAGTGATACTCACGAGGTTAAATTCAATTACACAAGTATCTCATGTTTTTTATGAAATTACAGCTATATCATTTGAAAATGTAATTATTTTACAACTACACCCCTTATTTAAAGGTAAAACTTACACTAATACTTTCTGAAAAAACATTACATTAACATCATTTAAGGAACGTAGCTATAATTTCATAAAAAACAGTAAATGTTTATATAATTAACCTCGAGAGGTGTCAATGTAATTTACCAAAAAAAAACAAGTTAGTTTTTTCTAATTTAAATCAAAATAATTCATGCAAAAGAATAAGGGCCCTCATTGCATAATGTTGATCCATTATCATAAAGCATACCTAAACGCTTGTCATTATCACAAAAAACAAAAACAATCTCATCATCTTATCCGTTATCATGAACATATAAGAAATCACATTCTTTCTTCGATCAAATCTTGATTAATTATACTATTTTAGAATCTAATCCAGCCGACTGCCTCACAATTATTAAATTCAGAAGGCTCGTTCATCCGATTAAATTTCTTATTGCATTTTCTATCACATCTTCTCTTACATTCACTCCACGTGTATATATATATATATATATCAATTTAATACAACATGTTTTCTTGTATCGTAAAATTATGACATTATTTGTTTTTGTAATACAACTTAGGTAGATGATTGTTTTAGTCCTATAAAATAAGTTTTCTAGTATGAATTATTTGTTTTGGTACCACAACTTAGGAGGTGACTGTTTTAATCCCATAAAATAAGTTTTTCATTATTTTTGGTCCAAAAATGCCATGTCCCATGTGCAAGGCACATGATATTTTGGGACCAAAAAAATTGACTTAAGTTGTGGTACCAAAACAAATAATGCCCTAGTCTTACGGAAAAAAAAAAAAAAAAAAAAAAAGCATTTTCCCCCATCAATTTAAGTTAGAAAATTTTCTTGTTTTATATATACATGGAATGTATCAAAAAAAAAAAAAAAAAAAATCCGTTCATTTACGTTGGCGTTCACAATTGCCTTTGGAGAAAGCAAAGAATCCATAAATTATAGTCTTGAGGCAAGGTATATATAAAAACTATAAATTACAAAGGAAGCAATTAATCAATCCATTAAAAAAGCTGTGCAACTCACAAAATACAACTAAAACCCTTACTTAAACATCATTATTAAGACAATAAAACGCCCTAATTAATCAAACTTCACTTCTTTATATGCATATATAAGCACGTAAAAGCACTTACATACATACATACATTTTTTCCAACCAAATAAAGACAAGTAAAATACATTAAAACCCATCAAGAAACCACCCAAACAGACCTTAAATGACAATCAAAAAGCACAAATCATTGAAAGCAAATTCTTAATGGTATGCACCCTCCTTCTCCTTTTCCTTTTCCTTTTCCTTCTCTTCATCGCTCTTGGAATGGTATCCAGGGATCTTCTCCTTTATCTTCTCCAAGAACCCTTTCTTCTCCTTGCCCTCAGCCTCCGGAGTGGTGGCGCACTCCGCGGCATGCGGTGGCGCAGCCACTTCCTCGGTCTTCTTGCCGCCGGGGAGCTTCTCCTTGATCTTATCTAAGAACCCTTTCTTCTCCTCAGGTTCATGGTGAGTTGGCGCATGATCATCACACTTCTCAATTGGCACAGCAGTGTCCTCGTACTTCACCTCACCCTTCTCTTCTTCCTTCTTCTCTCCCGACAGCTTCTCCTTAAGCTTGTCCTTCAAACCTTTCTTCTTCTTCTTCTTCTCTCCACCTTCCTCTACCTCCTCCTCATCACTAGACTGCAATACAACACAGATTAATCAAATAAATACATGTTCTGTAATCAAATAAATTAAACGATGGAATTACGGGTGGGTGGCCCGTCCCCGAACTCCCACATGATCAAAAGTTATATGATGTGATGATCTGAACTTACAGAACTGCTGGAACTGTCACTCCGATGAAGCTTCTCGAGCAATCCCTCGTGCTTCTTCTCCTCCTCCTTGTGCTCTTCTTTCTTCTCCTCCTCACAGACCTGAACTTTCTCTTCAAACTCAGTAGCGATCACCTCCTCCTCGCACTTCTTCTCCTCCTCTTTCTTCCCCATGAAATCGAACAGCCCACGATCGCTGCTCTCCACCGCCGCGTATTCCTCAGTCTTGGCGGCGGCGGGGGCCTCGCATGGCTCATCGGTCTTGCTCTCGTGGTGATGGTACTTCACTTCATCAGCCATCTTTCAATCACTGAAATCGAAATCGTGTGTGATATTGATCAAGAAAAATGCAAAGTGAAATCGAAACTGATTTGCTTTGGGGAATTGAGCTGGCGTAGAGAGTTGAATGGTTGGAGAGTGGAAGGGGTGGGGGTTTATATAGGAATCACGACGCGTAATGGACGCGAGATTAACTTAATTTTCATATTATAACTAAAATAGTTGGAGAGATATTTTATTTCTGAAAGCTCTATTTATTAATATTTAGGTCCCATGAACTAATTTATATTTTATTATTATCAAAACAGACCTTTTCGTATTCTCTTGGGTAATTGATCTGTCGATTAATAATCATCCTTATTATCGTACATGTGTTATACTACTTTATTAGTCATATTCATTTTTTTTTAAAAGTATATATTTTATTTTGCATCTTTTTTACTTCTTTTCTAATGATATTAATAATTATGTTGCAATTTATCATAAACTAAAATAAATTCATAAAGTAAAAGAAAAAAGTCTTATAATATGCAAAAACTAAGTAATTTTTTTCATTATATTTGTCTGTTTGTATTTCATCAAAAAGCAAAAAGCCAAATCAACTGCTCCATTTGTAATAATGGTAATAATTATTAAAATAAATAAAGAAACAAACTGCTCCATTTATAACACCTCTTATTGACGTGTCGGCTTCTTATTTATTAATATCTGGAGCGAACTATCTGTTCAAGGCAAGAATCTTTTCTTATTAAATAATTTTCCATTTCTTTAATTATGTCAATTATTATTTAAGTAAAAATAATGTTTTGTTAATGTCATAATATTAGTGTGGGAAGTTTATTATACCATGGTAACATAAAAAAGGAAGGAACTATTCTCTATATTGTAGCGACCACAACTTAAAAATTATGATAAATCAATACTATCGACCACAGTAAATAAGAATCGACATAAAAATTAAATATTGATAACAGTTAATAAACATTTACTATTGTATTAACTATAGACAAAACATTTGCTATGATTCTTAGTTGTGTATAGTATTTTAGTTTCACTTACAGAAACAATATCTAATAACATAGTCGTAGTTAATTAGTACTATTAACCATTTTTTTTAACTTTTTAGTCATTACCAAAAGTAATTTTGTTAAACGATGTCTTCAAAATTATAACCCTCCCAATTTAGAAATAAATGAATTTTTCTTCTAAAATGTTCAATAAAATATTTTTTGAGAAAGGTAAGTTTCATTAAATGATAAAAGATAATAAAATATTTTTTTCCTTCAAAATTATTTGAACCTAAACTAAATGTTTTTAATCACTTAGAAAGATTGTGTTAACCTTATTTTTGGTATAGAGTTAATAATTGTAAACAGCATTATAATTTTGAGGAATTTCGAAATGTTACAAAAAAAAATGGTAAAAGTAAATTGTTGATTGGATTCCATATTATCATTAAAACTAGTCAAAATTTCAACATTGCAAGTTGCAACAGACATTTAAGAACGATCATATTCAACAACAAATTATTAATGTTACTCAATGATTGTATAAAATTTGTTAAAATAAACAAAGTTCAACAATTAATAATTGATATTTTGGAAATATAACAACAAATAATACATATCATGTCATATTAGATTTGTACTAAGAAAAATTAAAAGTAAATTAACTTCAGCGATTTAATTTAAAAATTCAACGTCCAATAATTGATCTCGTGAAAAAATACAATGAAACACCATTTGTGATACACTCGTACAACATACACTATAATGAAAAATAGTATTAGTGAGAAAAAAATGAGTAATGAGATACATGTAGTAAATGATAACAATTTTATTTTTATCACCATATATATATATTTAAAAAATTATTGTTAACCTGCAAGAATTTTGTATGTGTTATGATAATTGTATTTATTTTCTCACTAAATTATTGTCATATATGTATTATTAATTACTTTTTATTGATAATCATGCAAATATATTTTTAGTTAATTTTTACACAATATCTTATCACTATTAAATTTTTAAAAAATATAATACTATTATTAAATAATATTTTCTATTATTTTAATATTGCCATGTTAATTGTTATCATTAAGACTTTTCTTTTATTAGTGAGACAGAAGGGAGCAATTAAAAGGAGAAAGAAGTAAGCTTAGAAAAGGGGAACAGGACAGGCACCCTGTCCAAAGACGCAAGCTCTGTCCAATCACATTGCGCCACGTATAACCAAGACGTGGATCATTGTACGTGTGGGTCCAGCGAGTGTCGGCCGTGATTGGATAAAGTCACAACACTGAGATGGGCGGTGAGAGAAGGGCCAGGTATAACATCAATGCGCCACGTGGCGAGAAGGTGGGGGGCTGATGAGCTTTTCGAGATCTCCAATATTGTGATCGGGTGCAGCGCGGTAGTACGGTAAGGCCTCGATCTCCATTCATGGATCGTTGTCGGTTTGGACAGGGTCGGGGGACCCGCCCGGAGGACAAGTGGTCGGTTTGACGTCTTGGGGTTCTCTTTCGGAATATCGATGATGCTGCTTCCCTTTCTTTGCTGTTTGATTGATGTTTCACTTCTGCTTTCCGTAGGATACTGCACGTGCAAGGGCGCAATCTGGGGCATACGACCACGTGACTCGTGGCGAGGGCATGAACGTTTTTGTGGTGTAAAGTGGAAATAAATTATTTTTGAGTAATGTAAAGGGGGAGTGCAAGTTGCTATGCTAATTATTAGAAGAACTAATTTCATTTACACTCCTAATTATTGTTTATTTATATAAAATATTCTTGATTTTTGGATAATTATATATATACTCGTTAAAAATTTTAATATGATTTTCACAAATCACATATATACTTCTAAGAACATTGATATCATAACATAAATTATCCCTATATTTTAGTTGTCGGGCATGATTTATGTAATCACACAAAAAATATAAATTATTTATGTAAATAGAGTATAAACCAGGAGTGTAAATATAATAATCCCCTCATTTAGGTAATGAGTTCTAATTTAACAGACGAACTTAACGCACATTAAACTCAATCTAGCCTCTAAGGTCGGCGTTGATCTCTTTTAGAAATTCAATTTTATAACTAATGTTGAGTTAGGTTACTTTTCAAAAGGTTTGGACACTTCAATTGTAAGTATTCATGTGGTGGAGTGCAAATGGAATTCATTTTCCATAAAATATTGTAATTATTTAGGATTTAATATGTCTAAACTTCTTAAACATAGATCATTTAATTTGAACAATTGAACGAGCTTGAGAACCAATGCTTAAGTACGTAAAAGAATCAATGATGTTTTGTTTCAGTAGTAGGGTTGAAGTCTCACTATTAAAAGATTGTGGGTTGGAGTCTATTTTTATAGTGGTATGTGTATATTATTATTTTTATTTGTTTTGGAATTATTGTTGATAGATTTAGAAATGTTGTTGTAATGCGTACTGAATATTGTAATATTCTGTTGGTTGCTTTATAATATCGTTGTATTTTAAGAAAAAAAAATACGTGAAAGAGAAAATGTTATGTCCAAATTTTTTATTTTACTATGGCAATTTTTGTTAAAAGTTCGTTCATAATACAACCTCATACTTGTAAAAACCTTAAACAGACATGTTTTATTAAATAGCATAATTTCCTGGGTAAATTACAGCTACCTCGCTTGAAATTTGGTATAACTACAAATACCCTCTTGAGGTTTGTAACCGTCTAATAAATAACTCATTTCCATCCATTTTATGAGTGAATTGACCAAAATGCCCTTATGCACTGAATTTTTTTTATTTAATTTTTAAAATTTTTTGGGACAACAATGCGCAGAAAGAGGTTTCTTAAGTTTTTTTACACAAAGCAACAGTAATACAATTTGCCTCGGCTGATTTTTCTACAATTGTAATAAAAAAAATTCAAGGGCAAAATGATTAATTTTAGGCCTTTGGTTAAAAAAAATTTCAATAGAATATTTATAATTTTTCAAACAATAAGAGAGTATTTATAATTATGTCAAACATTAGGGTACCAACTAAACCAAATAAAAATGCGATGAAATTGTAGTTGCCCTAATGAACCGATTTCAAGTATCGACGAAAGAATTATTATTACCATCATGGCAATAAAGTTTTATCTTACTGGTAAGAATGAAGTTTCAAACTTTTATATAATAGAAGATTTCGTATATGAATCCCATGTATATGTATATTTCTCAACTTCTATAACAATTTCTTATTTTTTGTCATTTGTTAGGCTCTAGATGTATTTTTAAATTTATTAATATTCTTTATCAAGCTTTCATAATTTGGTATGTTGAATTATCTATATAATTGATTGTTTTTATAAAAGAAAAAAAAATAGAATTAACATTATCACAATTTACAGCAGGCCGGCAGACAAGAAGGCTCAGATCTCTAAAGTATTTCTGAATATTATGTGAAGACAAGGAGGATATGATCACAATTACCAAGTTCATTCACTAAAACCAATGATTCGAGGAATCTTTTGTACAATTTAAAGACATCATTACTCATCTAACCTGAAAAATGTGCGATTTGTTTTTAAGTTAATTTTACTTTTATGAGTGTGTCGAAATATTATTTGTTCTTCAATATTTAAGTTAAATTTGATCTAATAAAGAGTTGAATAACAAGTAAGTTAGTTCCCAAAGAGCGATTACATGCCTTTTTAAGCAAATTTATAATTATTTTATAAAATTTAATTAATTCGTTAAGGATATCTGCACTATTTTGAATGTGATTATGATGTGATAGATGAATGAATGATATTATTTGGGATAAATGGTTGTAGGCTAATATAATATTTTGTTTACTTACTATGATATGTTATACGATTATAAGTTAATATAAACTGACTTTAGGGGAAAATTGCAATGTTTTCTACACTTGAGGATATTAAGGTAAATATATACCCAACAGAAGGGTTATATGGACCAATACACAAATTATAACTTGGCCAATTTTTGGAGGTGGTATTTAAATCATGGACTCATTATGTATTATAACGGGCCATATAACCAAATCAAGGGTCCATGCTTAGTAAACATGAATTTCGGAGTGATGGGCTATAAATAGTGTTTAATCATGGGTTGTAAACATGTCCGTAGCATCTTTATTTGCTCTGTTGGATTGACTCGAATTTTCAGCATAATTAGCTTTATCTAATGTTTACTCGATGACTTAAAGATAGACATTTTGTATTAGTGGTGTTTATTCGGTAAAATCAATTTGAATGGCCTATTGAATACCAAATCAAATTTTTGATTAAGTAAACAACAAACAAAATTTGATTTGATTTGATTTTTTTATCGAAATTCACCAAAATTAATTACCGAATATCAAATTGAATAATATATATCAAAATTCTCGATTTAATTCGATAAGATCGATTTACCCGAACTGTGAACACCCCTATTTTGTACATAGCCCGCTACTAAATAGATGGTTTTCATACTCTGCCCAACCTTGTTTTTTTCTTTTGTGTCACAAATATATTGTGGCATTTTAGTGGGTATTTGAATAAATTTTCTAATTGGCCCTTTTATAACTTTATTATTATTATTTATTTATTTTTCAATTGTGGGCTAAATATAGGCCCCATCATTATCAAATATATTGTCAAAGCATTAAATTTGTAAGTTAAATGTGTGGTTTGTTACATGAAAACCATATATTCTTTTCCACTAAACTATTTGATAATGACATGAATCAATCTCTTATCTTTCTTTGTTTTTTCTTGATAAGCAATCTAAACCAATTTGTAATCTCAAGAGTGCAGAATTGCTTAGAAAATATAGTTATAAAACTAATCAAAGTTTGACAAATAAAATTTGTACAATTCGTTTACTCTTATTTCTTTCTTGAAATTTATGGATTCATTATTTCATTTTATAAAATTTGAACTGTCCAAAAAATTCAATACTGTTAGAGTTGGCCCATGACCTCACATAAGGAAAAAGGCCCAACAAGATACCAAGGATGGCTCAACAGGCCATAAACTCGATGACCCACTTTGTAAACCCAACCCGACTCGAGCAACCCCTTATTTAAACCCAAAACCCTAACCCTAATCCATTTTTCAGCACTCTTCTCACTTTCCCCTTTTCACAGCGCCGCTGCTGTTGTTTCCTCCCCCCTCACCTTCTTCTTGATTCTCCATCTATGTTTGGTATGGAGACGATCTCCTTCCATAGATCGTGCTCTTGCCTAAAATGGAGCCAAAGGATCCCATCCATGAGATGGCTATAAAGTGCCGAATTTTTTCCGCCGAAAACGGACATAATACGTTTCTGATTCTCTAAGTGAGAACTTGAGCCTCCTCTTTGTGAAATCCTTGATACCCTCTATGGGATATTGTGTGGTGACTTGAGTGGTCGGTATTTGGGTTTTTCCGGTGGTTTATTGGCCTGTGGTGTAACCGGGTTCTTTGGTTGAGTGCCGACTTTTTCTGTAGTCGTGACAACTCACTGGTTCGTGGCTCTCTGAGCCTAACGGAAGATCTGTTCCTCTTACAGTTTTTCGGATCTTAACTTTTACTTTGGATTATATTGCTTAGTTTGTATCTCTTACAATTCTTGTTCCTTTTACTGTCTTTTAGATATATATATCCCCGGTTTGTAATATAAGGGTGATAACACCCATTTCCCCTTTGTAATTCATTTTCGGTATACTGTGCTTCCGCAAGTGGTAAGTCCACTTCCAACAGTGGTATCAGAGCCGGTGTTAACCGGTTCTGGGTGAGATCTTCGGTTCGGTAAACTCCTTTATATCTATCTCTATATTGCTATAATGCATCTGTTGGTATTACTGCTTAGTGCCTTATTTCTTATTCTGTAGAAATATTGTTATAACACTGCTCAGTGCACCGGTTACATTCCTCCGATCCCTCACTTGGCCGGGTCCCGTGAGACCGTCGGGTATCTGGTTGAAGTTCAGAGTTGATTAATTCTGAGATTATCATTATTTTGGATATTAACTGTTACTGCTTGCCATTTTCGATTTATATCTGTTACTGGTTAAACCTCTGTGTTTGAAAGACTGCTTTTCTTTGAAATACTCTGTTTTATCATTCCTGGTGAATTTGTGTGATATCTATGGCTGGTTATAATCTGTTTCCCTTTGATGGTAAATCTGATTTTTCTATATGGCAACAAAAGATGAGAGGTATTTTGATTTAACAAAGAGTTTTCAAAGCCATCGATGGTAAATTTCCTGAAAATTTTTCTGATGAAAAACAAATCGAGACTGATGAGTTTGCCTATTCTTCTATTATATTGAATTTGTCGGATTCTATGATTAGGAAAGTAGGTAAGCAAGATACTGCTAAAAATCTATGGAATAATTTAGAAGAACTGTATATTGAGAATTCTTTGCCTAGCAAGCTTTTTCTTCTTGAGAAAATTTTCCGGTATAAGTTAGATTTGTCCAAAAACATTGATGACAATATTGATGAATTCACAAAACTAGTTCAGGACATTAAGTTAACCGGTGATAAAAGCATAGATGACTATACCTCTATTGTCTTGTTGAATGCTATACCAGAAGAGTATAGTGATGTTAAATCTGCTATCAAATACGGTAGAGACAATGTAACCCTTGACACTGTTGTGAGTGGTCTTAAGAGTAAGGAGATGGACATTAAGGCTAACAAACCTAGTCACAACCAATTTGAAGTGAACTTTGTAAAGGGAAAGATTAGGAACTCGGGTTACAAACACAAGAGTCATAAAAAGGATGATGAGGATAGAGATGATAAAAAGAAAGAGGGGAAGTGTTATAATTCTGGGATTAAAGGGCACTACATTAAAGACTGTGGAAAACCTAGAAAGGACAATAGGGGGCAAAGTCAGGGCAGTGACGAAGAAACAAATGCTGTTTTTCCAGATAACCAAGGAGATGTCTACTAATTTTTCAGGTCTTTTGTCCTCTTATCTCGTACACCTTGCTAACCTACGTGTGCTGGTGTGTTTATCTGTCTTGCAGGTACCAACAGAAGAAAGAAGGAATAAAAGGCGATGATGACATGCCCAAACCAGTGATTTCCTTGGATCAGTCGTTCCCTCATTGTGGGTCCTGGTCCAAGGTAGAGAATGTTAGAGTTGGCCCATGACCTCACATAAGGAAAAAGGCCCAACAAGATACCAAAGATGGCCCAACAGGCCATAAACCCGGTGACCCACTTTGTAAACCCGACCCCACCCGACCCGAGCAACCCCTTATTTAAACCCAAAACCCTAACCCTAATCCATTTTTCAGCACTCCTCTCACTTCCCCCTTTTCACAGCGCCGCTGCTGTTGTTTCTCTCCCCCCTCACATTCTTCTTGATTCTCCATCTATGTTTGGTATGGAGATGATCTCCTTCCATAGATTGTGCTCTTGCCTAAAATGGAGCCAAAGGATAGAGCGATAACTTTTGAAGTACAAAACATTGCATTGCAAACCACACCCAAAGAAAAAGAATAAAGACAAATTCAAAATAAAGAAATACAAATATAATTTAGATATGTGTCTCATATTAGGTTACAGATGAAGAGTTTGTGCCGCTTATAAGCCCCAAGGCTCCTATTCTTGATGAGGCGCTTTAGTAGGACAAAACTGTATGGCTTCTCCCTGTGAGGCTAAAATCAGAATGGACAATATCCTACGCTAGGAGTGGGCGTCAAATCAAGCTCTTCTAGTTTCGGTTTATTGAGTTGAACACCCGATTAATTGAGTTTTGGTATAAAAACACACCCGATCCGGATCCCGAACTCAAGTCCGGTGATTACCTAATTAGTCGGGTATCAGTTAAATTTGGGTAGTTGTGCATGAGTTGAACTTTTTTTTGGTTATCTTTTAAAATTCTATATTAATTGTATTGTAAGTAAATTATACTCGTTATACAATAATTTAGGTTTGATTTGAGGCCAATTCGAACTAAAACTTTTTAGTATAATATCTTAATTTTTTAAAATTTGATTTCTAATCTTACAATAAGGAGCTATGATGCATGAACATGGAAATGACGACACGAAAATAATACGACATGACACGACGATACAAAAAATTTCAAAATTAGGATACGACACGACACTATATATAATATATTTTTTTATATATATATATATTCTAATTTTTTCCCTAAAATTTATGCAATATGAACAACATAATATATAAAATAAGCATGTCTTATATCTAAATTTTTAACCAAAATTCATAACTTCAAAAATATACATAATTAGTATATACTAAAAGTACGCAATAGAAAAATTTCTAATCATCCAAATTAGTTAAATTATCATAACCACCTCTCAATTTTTTAGTAATTTCATCCTAAAACTTTTAGTTTGAGGGAGTAAATTAATCTTTTTCTTTTTTATTTAGCCCAAAGCTCTTTTTTTTTTTTTTTAAAGACAATTCAAAACTTTTTAAAATTATAGAAAAAATCCTAAACGTGTCCAAAATGTGTCGGACACTCCTCCAAAACTTTTTAAACATGCGTGTTCGACACTGTGTCCTTTTTTTTCTTTTTTATTTTATATTTTCAGACACACCTATGCCGTGTCCGACACTACATCAAGTAATTTTTTAAAGTGTCCGTGCATTATAAATAAGGAGTAATACTCCTTTTGCTTGAAAAAATAGAAACTCCTTAGTAATAACATATTTTCTTCATACTAAAAAATACATTATTCATTACTATATATTACTTGAGGATAAAAGAAAATAAATGGAAAAGTAGAAAAAAATCTTAGCCATAAATACACATTTTATTTTCTTAATTGGGTACTGATAGGGTTTATTCTTTATGGGGTTGGGTTCTACCCAATAAAATAAATTGAATTATCTGACCCATTAAATTGAACCTGATTGAATTGGGTCGGGACCTGAATCCCGAAATATGATCCGAATGCCCACTCATCTCACGTCAAAATACGATATGATTTCTAAAATGTTTGAGGTATATATATATATAAGAAAAATAATCAATTATATCACAACACATGTCATTAAATTAATAAGTTCATAATAAACCTTACATGAGGTTTGACATAATTATGGATTACTCCTTGTTGTTTCAAAAATTATAAATACCCCGAGATTTATAATCGTTTAATCATAATCCATTTTCTTTCATTTTTATGGATGAACTGACCAAAATGCTTTTATGCAAATTGAATTATTTTTAAATTTTCTTGGACAAAAATGCGCAGGAAGAGGTTTTTTTACGTCTTTTACACAGTAGAGCGATAATGTAATTTGACTCGACTGATTATCCTACAAGTTTAAAAGAAAAAATTAAGGGCAAAATGTACCATTTCACACCATTGGTTAAAAATTAAAAACCTCAATAGGGTTATTATAATTCTTGAAATAACGAGAGAGTATATGTAATTATGTCAAATCTCAAATATTGTTATTGAAATTTACCCTAATAAATACAATAAACATAGATGATGGAGGCATTTTCTCCGGTGCTGGTTTACAAGTTGGAATTTTGTTCTGAATATGGGCCGCATGTGGGTATTGGGCTGCTTGTCCATACAATTTGCGCAAAAGACGAAGCCCGCACACAAATTTCACTGGCCCATGGCTGACTCGTGATTGTTAGCTAGAAATTCAAATTTTAAGCGTTCTTTTATAATTTTAGTTTGAATTATGTTTGAACTTTGATGAGTCCAAACAAATTACAATAAATCATTTTTGTTATATAAAATTAGTCGTTGTGGCATGTCATTTCTGCGTGAGTATAATAAATATTATTTTATATTTTAAAATATATTATAATAAATAAGAGAAAAATATAAGTCAATACATCATGTAAAAAAAATGAAAGTAAGGAAGGAAATAAACTAATTTATCAATTAATTGAAAATATAAAAGTAAATAAATTAGTTATCTGATCGATTGAAGGATATTTTTAACTTTAAAAAAAATGGTGTAATAATGTCATTAACTGTCGTTTGTGAGTATGGAAGGCCTTTCATTTCTATATTAGTATAGAAGTATAGATTAAGAACAACAACTTATGTGTAATTTTATTAGCCATGCAATTAGTTGAGGTCTTGAACAAATTTAATCTAATTATCTGATTTCCTATTTATTTATTTATAAGTCATAGAGCTGCACTAACAAATGAAGTCTAGTTTTATAGATGAAATTGAGGTCTTGGTCATGTTCAAGTCTATTATTAATTTATTTTAATAATAATTATTAATAATTTTTAATAGTAAATTTTAATTAATTATATATAGACATATTTGATATTCAATTTTGGCATTACTCATTTGTTATATATATAAAATATTGATAATTGAAGTATATTAATTTTATTATTGCAGCTTGCGAAGTAATTATAATTAATTCATTAAAAAAGTAATAAATAAATAAAGAGGTGAAACTATGAACAAAAAGCTATAGACAAAGTAATTGCAGAATTACATAATTGGGATATATAAATATTCATAAATTGAACCCCTCAAAAAAAAAAAAAAGAAGAATATTCATAAATTGAAATATTTTTTCCCATTTTCTCCGATCGTCAGTCGAAAGTCGCCGTCGTGGTAGGAAGTTCTTCTCCACCGGGTCCGCGACCTCTACTGGAGATAGAGAAGAAGAGCACGCGAATTCGTTGTGAACGTTGATGATTGATTCTGTATAGCAAGACGGCACAGAGAGGAGTGCAGAAAAAGAGGAAGAGAAAACCGAGCGCGGCGGCGCGTAGGGGGTAAGAGGATGATAACGCGATCGAAGTTGGCCGAGCAGCTGAGAGAGTATCAGACTCGATCCAAAAATGACTGGACTTCTGGTTCTTTATTCTCCTCTACCTCCGGTCTCGCCTCTTCTAGGTATTTCTTTTTAATTGTGTTATCGTGTTTTTTTCTTTCTTCGACAGAATTTTAATATGTGTTTACGGTTCGTTGATTTTGTTTAATTATTCCAAGGATTTTATGGTTGAGTTGATTTGCTGAGAAACTTTGCCATTTTGAGATGTTATAGCTAAACTTAGTCAATCTGGGGACTCTGCGTACCGGGAAGTTCTGTTGTTACATCTTTGAGATTCAAGAATGTGGAAATGATTAAATTAGAATTGAATTTTAATCCTAATGGGTTGGCCTTAAGATATATTTTCTGTTGGAGGCATCGGGCAATGTTAAATGTTTACGAGATTTTGAAACACTGAGAAATAGTTTGCAATGTTTATAACTTTCTTGAGGTTTTTGTTAACTTTTATGGATGGGATCATCAAGTTTTCTGAGCAAAGTATCCGTATATGGTTCATGTGTAAAGGATTTGCACAGAAATGGTATTCCTTTTTCAATAAGTTTTTATAGTATGTTGTTGAGCGCGAGCAGATTTTACTACTGACCTACTGAATTAGGATTCATCAACTATGACGCTACTGAATGTTTACTATAAAGAAATTCATACTAAGGTGAACTCTCAGATAACCAACCAGATGATGTTGCACAACAAATTATCCATTTCTTTTCATAATATTGGGTATTAAATATCTCCTTTTTGCTGATCTATTCTCAAGTGAAACTGGTAAATTCAGACCCAATAAATCTTTTCTATGTTGGGGTTATTTAGTTCGTGTCTTATGCTCGCTGTTTTTGGATCGAATCTGGCCTGCAAAACCAGTAAATCCTGTGATTATGCAGTAAAATTTTTATATAATAAGTTGCTCAAGTGAGTTTACAGTTAAGCCAAAGTCACAAGTCTGTTCAGAATATTTTAAATTGATCTAAAATGAGTATCTATATTGGGCAGTATTTGTTAGTGCTCAGCTGATCGATAAAGATTAAAGCAACTCTACATTAGCATAACAATTCCAAGAGACTAGTTATTCTCAAGGGCACTGAAAGAAATTCACTTCAAGTGAGATGAATTGCATTTGGTATGTGGAATATTTTCCTAGTAAGCTGATTTTGTTGGTAAAAGTCCTTGTAAGATTGAATTAGACATCCAACATTAATGTGCTGACTCTAATTGTTTGACATTTTAATTTCTTGGGAAAATTGAAAATTTAATATTTTTATATAGCATGTGTTTTCTGTTGCTTGTTGTTTAGTTGAAATTGGCTTTTAGTTTTCAAACTTCTTGGAGTGTCCCACACCTCTGAATGGTCGAGCCAATTTTTTGCCCGTAAATTCTATGGTTTTGTTTCCGCACCCTTTCTGATATAACCGTGAAGCAATTTAATTGCTTTCGTATCATATATCACCTCTTCCAATTTATCTTCTGATGTGATATTTTTCGTCTTTATGGTTGCAGGGTTGATGTTGCAGTCTTTGTTATATGGGAGCTTGTTATTTTAGCGTTCTTTGTGTTCTCAGCTGTTTCATTATATTTTAGGCATTTAAGGCTTGCTATTCTTTTGTTATGTACTACACTGCTTCTGCTTTTATGCATGAAAATTGCAAAGCAAGTAAGACTCGCTCGGAAGAAGCAAAGAAGGATGCTTCTTCCATTATCTATGTAGGTGCCAGTGAACTGGAAACTTCTCCACAAGTGAATCAACTTTTTCATGTATATTGTGAGAGTTCATGGCCATTGCTTTTGGTCAGTTTCGCTTCTTTGATATTCATTATATGTAATAGCACTTAAACCTCGCTGATTAAAAGATCTAAGTGGTTTCCTTGCTCCTCCGAGGAGTGATTAAAGCAGTGTGGCGATCGTCTGAATTTTGCAATTTTGGTTTGACAGGTTCATTGCCTTTTAAGATTGTTTACTTTACTTGAAGTCTTCATTATGCTTGATTCATTGCTGATTTCGGTCAGGGATTGTTCTAATATAGTTGTACTTTTTCTAACCACTTCTTTTTATTGTCCAAGAGATGGTGAATTCTGCGTACTACTCATCCTCCTGATTTCTCAGGAAGCAAGCTACCCATGATCTAATCAAATATGCACCTTCATTTTAATTCTTTTGGTATGCACATTCTTACTTTTTTCTCAGCACTCCTGATTTCACTACAATTTTGTATGTCTTAATAGCAACTGCAGCGGATTCCCCCTTGTTCCATCTGCTTTGCTTATTCAGGCTTGAAGAAGTGGATTGGAATTCCTTGTGTTGCTATAGTCCATATCGCTCCAAACACTAGCAGAACACTCAAGATCATTCCAAGAGATCCAAGGAACCAGTTTAGCCACCACATTGAACTAAACTTCTTGGGTTTCTTGATCCTAATCCACATCAAGCAGGGATATGCAAGAGTGACAGGTAAGGCGATCCCTCCAATCAGCCCCGCCAGGCTTTTCAAGAATGGAAGTGCAACAGAGATGAAGAACGTGAGGCAGCCAAAAAATACTCTAATCCCTGTTCTAAGCCACCAAGGGCATGGTCCATTCTTGTTGCTGGTGTATCTGAACTCCAGATTGTCAAAGGCTGGCATCGCATATATCTGGAACGAAGTAAGGCAGTTGATCACAACAAAGAGGCTTGTTAAACCCAAAATCACCCTTGATGTATCGTTCCTGTGGTATTCATCCAATGCGCTCAACAACCCTCCATCTGCAGGTATCTGGAAGAATTCCAATGTCATTAGGTCCCCAAAAATTCCAACTCAAAGTAACATTTTAGCAGATGTGAAATTTTCTATTTTCTACAGGTTGAGATAACAGTAAGGGTCGCTAACTTTGAGCACAGTCTGTCTACTAGTGGACATTTAACAGGCGAAACAAATGCAGATTTTGACCTCTCAATGACATCATTGGCCTTAACATAGAACTGTGCAAGCTTTTTGTGGTTTGGAGTTGAGACACTATGAGCGAATCTTCAGTGTAATTGCTCCAGTAAACAAAGTAAGCCTCTGTTGGTACGGATCCAATGGGCTAACCTTTTAAAACCTCGGGAATAATAAAATTTATACTCTCAATCATGATCTCTTTATTTAAATCATTCTTACCTTTTAAATAGTTATACATATAATCATAAAAAACGTCAACATTATTTACATAAATTACTATTATTTTTTGAAGAATTACATATTATCTTCCAAAAATGCTAACATCATTAAGCAAACTATCACTGCTTTTTTGTGGTGAGGAGTGGTTGTTATAATTAAGCAAAAGCATAAATAATTTGTGTAATCAAATCATATATAGGGCTGTAAAATGCAATATCTCTAAACTTTAAGGTGTATTATGGCTCCAAGCTGAATTTAATCTAAATAGGCTGTTGTTAAAGCAGAACTTTCTTTTGGGCCAGACCTGATCATTATGCCTTCTCCAGCAATTTTTTTTTTTCTAAATACTGAAAGATAAAATTTTAATTTAGCAAGTGAATTCTAAGTGGAGGTGCTCACCAAATTCCCGTACGCCCAATAACCCCCGACAGTCATTGGAAACAAGCAGCATGCGATGATCAAATATGAAAATTTCACTCCCTTCCACATTGGCACACTTGATGGATTCTTCACAGTTGAAGGCATCGTTCCCTGCAAAAACACAGACAGTGTCCCATAAAATCAGAGAGTGTTTTCATAGTTCTAACTCATTGTCGTTTCACATGAAAACTGTTGTCTTCCCTAATGATCATGTAAATTACTTGCCTGAATTTCCAAGACAAGGTTGTGGCCCCTAAAAGCAAACGCAATGATACCAAGAGCATTCAAAACGCTGCAAATGTTCCCGATATCGGATTTCGTCCTCACGGGCTCGTAAGAAACACCCGTTGGCCTAATCTTGGAGACAGACAGAGCCCATGTTAGAGTACAGTACGTGACCGCCGTGGTTGCACCGATCAGAGAAACTCCGGCGATGGAGTTCAGGTTGGGAAGCTGAGTCAAGATGACCGCTGAGCACACGAAAACTATGTACCACTCCACAGTCGAGAGTGAATTGGCGTTGCAAGTTGTACCGCAGACAGTGTGGAAGAAGATTTTCAGTGTGCTTCCTCCCATCATTATCAGGCTAACGCAGGTTCCACCTGCTAAATACAGAGTTGGAAACAGGGCCAATATCTTCCCCAGCCTGTCCCCTGGAATATGAAATCATGAAATTTCCATGCATCAGCTAGCAACTTTAATTTCCATGCTCAAAATAATCAATATTGGGATGAAATAATTACCAAAAGCAGCCATTGAGAGCCTGAGGTACCGGCTGTATCGCGTTCCAGGAACGGATTCATGGAGTTGAATCAGTAGCCATAAAGTGTATAATTGCCATAGAAAAGCCAACGACAGGCTTATGATTCCCCAAACCCTGAAAACAGTTAACACAAACAAGCCTGATCGATCACATGTGCTGCTCATGGCATATATAATTCCAATTCTTGGACAAAAACATGCTGCAATCGAACTTACCAACCAAGGGTAGTAAAAGCAAGAGGAAGAAGAAGAGCCTGGAATCCGATTCCGGAGCTGAGGGTGTGAAAAGCGGCGTAATAGGCATTCCCATTCCGGGACTCAGTGATGGGAAGCCATGAATCCTGAGGATCGAGCTTGGTGAGATGGCCGACTTCTTCCAGGTAATTATGCATGCTTGTTATGGCCTTTTTCATGGGGCTGGCCAATGGAGTCATCATTCGGGCCGCGCTGGAAAATGGGCTTTTAGGTGTTTTTGGGATGGAATTTTCGTTTAGATGTGGTGATGGAGTTGAAGAAGCTGATTGAATATGTAACTGTGATGGTGGGTTTGCGAGTACTGCCGGGCTTGAGTTCATTTCCACAAGCTCACTCATTGTTTGCAATGGGGAATCAGATTATTACACACACTCCTTCTCTCTAGATTCTCTCTCTACTCTCCTATGCTGGTCAGTCTTCAGATTGAACCAGAAGACGAGGTTTATATAGAACTGAGTTCATGTTACATTATCTACTATTTGATCAGGGCTCTTCAGTATTTGTACAGAAAGGGGTTTTTCTTTTCTTTTTTTTTTTTTAAATAAAAATCAGTTGTGATCGAACCAAATTAATTTTAAAAAAGTGTGATATACTTGCCATGTGATTAACACTTTCTTTAAATTGTACACTAATTATACGGTAAGTGAATTGTACTTATTATATAATTGATTTAGATCCGACTAAACCCGATTTGATTTAAAATTTTGGTTATAGAAAACTTGTGCTCCTTATGTCTTATAATAATTCTCTTGATTAGGTTTTAGTGAAAGTTAGTGATTTCATGTGTATGTAGTTTTAGATTATTGCTTTTTTGAAGGCAATAATTGAAAGTTAGCAATACCATATTATTATTTTAATAAAAAATAGTTTTGAATTTTGTTTTAAGAAAGAAAATAAGATTTTTTTAAATTTGAACTGATGGAGCATTAATTGAGGCGTCTATATTATTACCTATGGTAACTGGAACTAAATAAAATTTGAGTCCAACTTATTTGACAGAAGCAATCAATCATGTCATGAATGCGATTGTTAACATACACAGCTTTCATACATAATAATTCCACTTGCCTCATATCTACTGGTCAGAATTTCTATAACTGATTTATAATTATCAAAAATTAAAATTTAATCACTTGAAATCAATATGTATGTCAGGACCGATCAGAGTCTCTATAATTAATTTATGATTATCAAAAATCAAAATCTAACCACTTGAAATCAACGTGTATACATTTAACCTCATCAAATTTTTAATAATAATTCGAAACCACGTGTGAACAACATTTGACTTTTAACTACCAGGACACAATGGTTGGATGTGGTAATTATTTTAAATTAATATATGGTTGTTTAACTGGTAACACTCAAGTCACATGAAATCATTGTCCAGAGGAAACTTCCAATCTCAGAAACTCCTTGCTGCGAAAGGCAATTTCTTTTCTCAGTGGTGAAAAATCAGTCCTAATCAGACACAACCCAGAAAAAGAAAAATTCAGACACAACCCATTATACACAGAAATCAGTATAGAATGAATCATGGGAAGTTTAGTTTTGAGGATGACGACAAGATGAAAGGGACCAATTAATAGTGGAGAAAGAATAAAGTTGTGATATTTGACCAGCACCACTTTGGCTGCTGCTTCCTAATTAACACAAAGTTAGTGAAATAATTACTAAAAAAGCAAACAAGTGTGTTACACATCGTAAACTTTGTTTGGTTTCACTCATGCAGACATCATGCAGATCAAGAAAAACCCTTCTTTCTTATAAGCTCGCCGGTCTCTTTTATTACACTTTTGTATCGTAAAATTATAATTTATAATGATAATTACATCGTTCATCTACAAAGTTTGGTGTAGTTATACGTAAAACTTCCTGATTTAAAAAATTACATGTAATACTACTTAATAAGTGAAAAAGGGGTGTAGGTGTGAACGGAGGATAATGCAAGTTTGAATCAGAGTTTTGTTGGTAGATTGGTGTGGTTGCTTTAGAGTAGAGAAATGCAAGGAAATTTCTGAGATTCCTTTAGGAATGAGTTTAATTAGGAGTATATACGACAGAATGTTGAATATCCGGCCAAAAGAGTCTCTTTATTTCCAGGAAAGTGTAGTTAGCGTGCTCGCCGCCGCCCATTAATTTGGAGACATTCTAACTTAAATGAAGAGAACTTTCCTGCTACGCTACAAGAATGTAAAGAGTGGGATGTCGATGATACTACTTTAACGTTAAACCTAACTATTCGCATACTAGTTCAAGTGGAATGAGCTGTGTCTTCTGGCCGACTTTGGATCTTGTATGGTTCTGGTGACGAACTCATCCTTTGTGTAGTAGTCGTAGCGGAGACCGGATATTCTAATGTTGAATGACTATCATGATTACGTTGAAGGAGGATTGTTATGTTGTGTCATTTACTCTGCTTTCTATTTGTTAATATTGGGAAAAAAAAAGAAGAAAAAAAAAAAGAAATAAAGCTAATGTAGTTGAGATCGAAGGACGTTGTAAAGATTTTCACTTATCAAGATCTTAATTTTGAACAAAATAAAATTAATGAAATGATCAAGATGCCATCTCATTTTTCACGATGGGGAGAGAGCTTAATGAGTTGATTAGACGGAGGATTATGCACGTGACTCTTTCGTGTCCTAGAAAATGGCACGGTGCGTTAGTGAATACTGAGTCAAACCACATATACACTTATGTAATTTATGTATGTTAAAGACGTTAGTGTACTAAATTAATCAGATTATCCTTAATTCAAAAGCCACTTTGATGTTTCAACTTTAAAGGATGTCACCATGGATGCATGGTCCCCGGTGGAAAGGGGTCATTACCAAGACCCAAGAACCACTTTAAAGCTACGGAAAAACCCAAAAAAAGAAAAAAAGAAAAGAGAGAGAAGCATATCAATTCGAATCGAGAACCTCAATGACCTGCGACGACTTAGAAATGACTTGGCAGCTTTTTGGAGTGAGGGCCCATTTGATTAACTTGATTTGAATGAATAAAGTTGGCCTACACGTGAAACGTTAGACTTAGTGAGATGGTCCTCAACTATCAGAGTGTTTGTATGGATTCAAGATCATAGATGTTGCAGGGTGTGATTTTAATATAATAAATGCATACCTGTTAAATGAATCTCCAATGTATTTATAAAGGCTCATGTGTTAGAACCTGTACAGACTACATATCAACTAAGTAACGATCAGCTGAGTTAGAGATTCACAATTAATAATTCGAACATCGAATCAAATGCGACCCAACCCACCAGGATAAGGACACGGATCCATGGGATTTCCATATTTTTGATCCCTTTTAGGCCATTTTTTCCTCTGTCTGGCTGCGTGACGATTACAATGATGTCATATGATGACGGAACGTACGAACATCGAGAAAAATCAAAGTAAATGTCGTAAAATGGAGAACGTCTACCACACATGCCTATGCAACTTTATTTACACCAACTAAAGATAAAGTGAAAGCCTCCACACTTTCGTAAAAGCCTCAACTGACCCTTGAATTTGATTGATGATAATCATAGATCATATATATACATTACTGCTCCATTACAGGATATTATTATAGTCCTCTAATGATGTCGGAACATATCACAATTAAAAGAGTCTGATAATTATTACAGCAGTATATTAATCTTTACTTTAGCTGATATTGATGCCTCAATTTTTAATTAGCATATCAAGAAAAGAAAGCTACTCATGAGAACTTTAGTACCTTACATGAAATTTATATTATTGTTATAATTAATGATTTAAATGGGATATATATGAGGATTGCAAACTCTGTTTCAACTAGTGTGAAACACATTGAGGATGACAGTATCTTAATTATAGTTTATTTAGGCAAATTGGAGATGATGATTTTGTGATCTTAATCTCTTATCAATAAAGGCGCAGATATATATTATAACTGCAAAATTGCAACCATTCATACAATATGTTTCTTCATAGGGGGCCGGGCTAGATGACTGGATTATATTCCACTAGCTACAATAGAGAGTACTGCATACTTGATGAAGTATTATAGTTTTTAGTTAAATATTAGACTTAATTACATTAAGTCCAATTTGAAAATGTGAAATTATATTTTTCTCTATAAAAATTTTAAAATTATACTTATACTTATTTTTTTGAAAATTAATTCACAGTTTATACCAATCCCTTTCGTTAGGGTGTGAATGGAAAATGCTAACGTTAGAAAAAAAATTACATAAATTTTTATTTTACTCCTCATTCGCAATTCCACTATAATATTTTTATTTTTATGATGCGTATTGGGGTCCAGCAACACCACAAAAATCGAGGCATCTTCATGAAAATCCCAAGATAAAGGGGGAACTAACCTGCAAAGAAGGGTTAACATTTTGATGCTTAAATAAGTAATGTTCTTATTGAATAAAGAATGATAGTGAAGTGATAAATTCGTGTATAGTGAGCTTGAAATAGCTTAAAAAATAGAGAGAAAGTGAGTGAGAGTGTAATTGCCAAGTATAAGAATATTACTTGACAAATGACTGCACAAAGGGTCATTTTATAGACGCTCGTAAAGCTGGATTCGGAGGGTGGTTGCAGAGTGCCGTACGCCGTTGGAAAGTTACAAGAATCAGTTATCTTCTCAAAAAAATTGTTTGGGATTTGGATAAGTATTGATCGAGATATGACTGTTTTACTAAGTCTTGTCTGGCCTGCCTATGTTTTCGAGAAGTTGTTACTTGCTGAGTAAAAATCATATTCCAATTGAACCTTTAGGAATTTGTTGGCGATCTTTAATATGATATGTTCCCACGTGTCAACTACCTGTGTAATGTGGAGTCCTTATTGTATGTAGACTAGGCTTATTGAAATAAGTTTTTTCTTCTTGGGCTGCCAGGTTAGTAAAAATAATGTAGCCCTATGGACTAAGGGCCTTGCTCCTTGGGCCAGCTGAATTTTTTACCTATTGTGCTACTCGGCTGGAGTCCCACTTCCTTGCTCTTGGACTTTTAAGGAAAATATTTGAGGGGGCATCATAAGAGAGTAAATATAATATATATATATATATATATATATATAAATGATCAAAAATATATAATCGTAGTAACATATTGTTTTCAAATTATATTATTGGGAAATGTTAAATAAGACAGAATTAAAATTTTATGTAATTCCACTAGAGTACTGCAAACTAGATGAAGTGTATACATATATTAGTTGAATATTAATTATACTCATGAAATCAGCAGAAAATTCGAAAAACTAAGAAAAATAGTAAGTGCATGGCTGATCGGGTATTTGTGATTATAATTGATATTGATCCTAGTGAGGCTTGAAGAAGCTAACTTCAATTCCAGTGTCAATCACAACATAAACACCGGCAGCAACCAGCAACACCGTCAGCACAATCCCTGAAATCCCCAGTCCCCAGTTCAGCCACCACATGAAGCTATGTTTCTTGGGCTTCTTGATCCTGATCCACATCAGACATGGATACGCAAATGTCACCGGAACCGCAATCCCACCGATCAATCCCGCCACGCTTCCCAGGAATGGGATCGCCACTGCCACAAAGAAGCAGCCGTAGCCAAACATCACCCTCAATATTACCCTCAGCCACCACGGGCATGGCTTCTTCATCCTCTTGGTCACTTTGGACTCCATGTCATCGAACATCGGCATCCCGTAGATCTGGAATGAGCTCAATGCATTGATTATGACAAACAAGCTTATTAATCCCAACATTGTTCTTGAAGTGTCTCGCCCGTGGAAGGCGTAGATTGCCGTCAGCATTCCTCCGTTTTCTGGTATCTGATCCATGAAAATAGCATAAGATTGGTGTTTGAGGAAATGCCTGAAAGAGGGGTGGGAGATAGAAGGATGCCATACCTTATTTCCGTATGCCCAATATCCTGCAATTGCAATAGGAAATAGACACAGCGCTACTATGAAATACGCAGCTTGGACCCCTCTCCACATCGGCACACGAGACGGCTTCTTTTCGCTTGAAGGCATAGTTGCCTGCAAAACAAAAACTTTGTGTCAAGTCAAATTGAACTAGTGGAACAGAGTACTTGTTGAACAAGAACTAAGTAAATGTTCATCTGGTCATGCCTGGATTTCAAGAGTGACATTGTGTCCTCTAAAAGCAAAAGCAATGATCCCGAGTGCATTCAGAACACCAAAGAACCACTCCGTGTTAGTATTCGGATTGACGCGATCATAAGACACGCCGTCTAGCCTTCCCTCAGTAACAGACACGATCCACATGATTGTGCAGTATCCTATAGCTGTGACGGCCCCAATCAGCGACACACCGGCTATGGAGTTGAGATTGGGGAGTTGGGAGAGTAGCACAGCAGCGCAGGTGAAGACCAGGTACCACTCCACGGTGGTTAAGGGCTTCGCCACGCAGCCATGGCCACCGCATACAATCTGATAGAAGAGCTTTGAGGTGGAGCCGCCCACCACAATGAGGGCTACACATGTGCCACCTGATAAGTACATGATTGGAAACAGGGCAAATATGTTCCCCATTTTCTCTCCTGTAACAACATTTTTCGATTATCAGAGTTCTTGTCATGAATGATTAATTATGTTTGGTGTAAGAAAATGAGCAAAGAAAATCCAAATCAATCAGAGAGTACCGAAAGTAGCATTGAAGAGTTGGAGAAATCGGCTATAACGCATTCCAGTTTGAGTGGATTCATGGAGATTGGTCAAAAGCCAGAAGGTGTAGAGTTGCCATACAAACGCCACTGTCAGGCTTATGATTCCCCAAGTCCTGCATATGCATCCAGGGGTTCAACAGATGTTGCAAAAACAGGGTCAAATTAAAAGCACTTTCTTTTTTTTTTGAGGAACAGGTTAAAATTAAGGGTAAATTACGACGAACTGTCTTGAAGTTTGACATAATATACCTTTTACAAGAAAATACCAATACCCTGATTTTACGGTCATCTATAACAACTAGCTCAATTCATTAGTTTTCGTAAGGTTTTCATCGATTTTTTGTGGTAAGCTAACCAAAATGCTTTTGTAGACTATAACTATAATTTACTTATTTCTTAAAATTTTATATTGTTTTCAGATCAAGTGGATAATCTTTCTTACAATTTTCAAAATTTTCCATCTACACTGTCTATTTTTTTTTTTACAAATTTTTAATTTTTTTTAAAGAAAAGAAAAAAAAATACAACAAGGACTAAGTTGACAATTTTAAACCTCCATCCAAGAATTACATAATTTCATCAAGCACCAGGGGTATTTGCAATTTTTCAAACAACGAAGTATATTCGTAATTACATCAAACCTCAGAGGAGCTCGTCATAATTTATTTTAAAATTAAAGTTGTAGATGCAATAGCTGTAGTAGTTGTAGTTTTAAAAAACTTCAAAAATAATCTCCTGGAGAGAAATATTAATTAATTCTCTTAATTTGATTTTGAAACAAGATTATGCTTAACGCCACAATTTCTAATATGATAATACTTTTCCTAGTCTTTAACTTAAAAATAGTAAAGTAGTATACTTTAATGTTTTTTTCACTGTGTTTCCAAACACCTCTTTTTTTCCAAAACAAACATCGAAACTGAAAGCGTGATCAATAAAATAACCTAAAACTGATTTCATTTAAATCTATAATGCGACATATTCTCTATTATAAACAACTTAAGCTTTTTCTTTGCAATTTCTTCATTAGTTTGAGTAGCAACTTGTTTACTGTAAATAACACTAACCATCCAAGAATGGTGAAGGAAACAGGAAGCACAAGCGCCTGAATGCCAATGCCAGCACAAAGCGTGTGGAAAGCTGCATAAAACGTGTTTCCATTCCTGGACTCAGTAATGGGAAGCCAAGCATCCTGAGGATCCAGCCTCGTCATCTTTATCGCCCTTCTGATCGGACTCCCCAACGGAGTAATGAAATTAGGAGTCCGAGAAGTCGTAGTCGTAGTCGTAGTCGTTTTCGGGTTTGCCATCTGATCACCATTACTGCTGCCTGCATTTGGATGCTCAATTGATAACAATGGCTTCCTCGACAGAGAGGGTGAGTTGTACTGTGTCTGCATGGGAGGGGCCGAGACCACCGGAGAAAATATCTCCCCGCCGTTCACCGCCGGAGCTGTTGGGCCGGTCTCAACCACCTCCGCCATGGTTTCTCTCTCTCTCTCTCTCTCTCTCTCTCTCTCTCTATATATATATATATATATATATATATATATAAGTATTGAATTATTCAGCTGTTTTTGTTGCTATGATGATCATATGGATCAGCCCGGATAGTAGATGGGGAAGGGCTGATATATATACAAGTAAGAGGAGTTTGATGCATGTCCAAGAAAATCAGAGGGTTTTGAATGTGTGTGAAGGGTTGACGTAAAAAATATTATTGCTGGTAGACTACTCGGGCTGACCGGCATTTTTGTGCATTTAATTTGTTTATTATTGATTTTTTTTAGTTAATTTGTCTAATTCTTTTAATTTATTTTTTCTCTTTAAGCAATTATTAGTAAGAAAAGGATCTTGTTTAAACGATCTTCCTGTTTTAAAAATTGTTATAAAGAAAACTCATTTAATATTAATGTCGTAAAACTTCTTATTTTTTTCATAAAAAATAAAATAAAGTTTATTGCGACAAAAGGAAGGGTAGTAATTATGTATACTCTCCGTACTTCTAAAAATCAATCAATGGTCATGAATTTTAATTAATCAGAAGTTTATTAATTTTTATAGTCTAAATGAGAATAAATTACTTTATTAACTTAGCAAAAATATTATATGGATTAAGGAAAATACTACTTTGTTTACAAGGAAAACGTGTTTAAGCCGAAGCAAAAGCAACTGAAAAAACGTCACTTGGTCTCATTTTTCCAATAGACTCGTGAACCATTAAAATCTAACGAACAACAACCTTTGACTTATTTGGTCCGACGTTGATTTTCTTTGTCTTTTTTTCCTCCATCTAGAAGGGGTCTCTGCAAATTAAAATTTATAAAGAAAAGAAAAGAAATAAAGTACTTTAGGGACCTTGGAAAAAATACAAGGACCCCCCTATGATATAGGGAGTTAAGAAACTCCTTGAAAAAATTAAAGTATTAATTACACCCCATGTGTTGTGAAACAAAGTTCAAAAAATCCTCCGAGGTCAAATTTTGTTACACACGCACGTTGATTGTGCTTCGACGTTTGAAAAATGTATTTTTTTGACAATTTTTCCCTTCTCTTTCTCCTTATATTACATATAATATATATAATATTATATAATATAATATGTATATTTATATAATTTAACAAATTTTAAAATAATAGATAAATATTTATTAATAATAAAATATTATTTTATATAAATATATAATTATATTTTCTTATATATAATTATATAAACATATAAGTTTTATTTAAAAAAAACAAAAAGAAAGAAAAAGTCGGGCACCGAAACCACCGCCGCATTTCGCCGCCCACTATAGAGGAGGGCGCGGTGAGGCAGCGTCACCCTTCTCACCCCTGGGCGAGGGCGACCGCGTCGCCACCCACATCTGGGCGACGGCGTCGCTGTCGCCCCCCTTTGCGGGTGGTGGGGGAAGGGGGTTGGGGGGAGGTGGTCATGGGGTTGGGGGGCGTATTTTTTTTTTAAAATAATAATTTTATTTTATAAATTATAAAAATTTAATTTTATACATTATAGATATTTATAGGTATATTTTAATTAAAATTTATTATAATATATTATATAAATATATAATTTTAAATGTGAGGAATATTTTAGTCATTGCTTATAAAAACATATGTTTAGGTTGACCAAGGGACTATGTAACTCTTTGTTCATAAGAGTGATTTTTTTATCTTAAAATTTTTATAGGGGGATTTTTTATATTTTCCTATATTACAAGGGGTAAAAATGAATTTAACTCCTAATTTATACGTACGTAGCATGAATGAAGATGTGTAAATTCCAGTGTTATTGGAGTTGACTGCTAAAACCGAGTGATTAACAAGTCTTTAAATGGAAACTCCCCCAGTTTGTAAGTCAAGCCCAATTTCCGACAGATGCCCACATTTTCATAGTCTCGTTCTTCTCGAATGATTCCAATTTTGAAAATGAAGGTTTGTTTTTCTGATTGACTTTTGGGGCGTTTGAGGCAGCTATTTATCATTACATGGTGGTTGTTTTTGAATTTGAATCCAAATTCAAGATTTGCACATTTCTGTAAATAAGTTATTAAAGTTAAATTGTTCGGAATTGTTTATTCTTGTAAATCGTAGAGCCAGGCATAGGCCTATTTGTTTGTGTTTTCATCGTCAGTGAAAAATATGTATTTCAATTTTGTATAATTTTCATGTGAGATAAGAATATGTTTAGATTAGTTAATGAAATTGTGTATTATATTGAACTGTGGTGTCAAATCAATATCTCATGCTCAACCATTAAATTTGACTCTAAGTGTGTTTTTTCTTTTTTTCTTTTCACAATAGGTGTTCTCATTTCACGTTAAAGATGAAATTAATTAATCCTGTTCGAAATGGAAACGAATGAGTTAAACCCATCTCAATAAATACGATTATTTTGAAATCATTGACAAGAATATCCACTTTGGAATTCAAGTGTGTTTGAATGTATTCTTTTGTATGCTATTATCACCTGTATGATTTTGATGATTTTGTTTCCTACACATACAGAGAATTATACATTGTCGAATAAGCAAGCATGATGGTGGATGGATCCATGCAGTGATTAGGTGGGCATCGTTGAGCAGCTAGAATGTCATGTTTTATTTATGTTTGGCAACCATAAAATGTCTCAAACTAAGCTTTTATTTAATTTTAAATTTGACTTATGGGGGCTTTTTCTAATTCCAACTTGAAACTTTAACAGGTAACTCAATACACGAAAATTTCAATAAAAATGTGTATATATAATCAGTAAAATCATTAAATTTGGTTAAGTTTGGATGCAAGATAAGATAATTTTAGCATAAACGGTTAAGTTAGGACACCTCCAACTTTAATTTTAGCATAAATTCGATAGGATTGACCTAAAACCCAAGAGTTGCCGAAACCCGATCCGATTAAAAATATTAAATCCAAACCCGTCTTAAAACTCATTTAACAGGATCGGTTACCCACTCCAAATCGGAGGGGTCCTAATTGGAGGTCCCACTTACTCGAACTCATTATCAGACCTACCGAGCACCCCCACCCGAGTAAAAGTTGTCAGAGTTAAGCCCATGAAGCTTTCACAGCCCATCTTATTTTTTGCAGAGGCCCACTGTCTGAGAAACAACTGCAGCCCCCATCATTTCGTAGGTACAATGTTCCTAACCAGTAAATTTACACTCTCCATTTTCATTCAATCCTTTCATCATGTGCTCATACTCGGACGTTTCTACATTTCTCCAGCGACTAAGTAAATGTTTTCAGGACAAGAATAGGGCGTTGGCCTCAGTATGTAATAAAAGAAACAAGATTTGCCTTTTACCAAGAATGAAAGAGAGTCACAAGACACTTGATCACCTCCACACAATACCAATCTCTAGTTTTATCTCTTCACCTTTTTGGCTTCTTCCAACTACCATAACCCCCTAGATACTTCATCAAACGCATTTAAGACACACTCTTGAAGCCCTTTACATCCCTCACAACTGTCAGCAGAACTTGAAGCCAAGACACAGATTTGGATGCTGATTCCCATGAAGGTGAGCTCCAAGAAGCTAAGCAAGATCGTCGGAAAGTGGAAAAGACGGGGTCGTTTTGTCGTCTACTCCAAGGATAACAAGAGATTTGTCGTGCCATTGCGCTATCTAAATCACCCGATTTTCAGAGTGCTGCTAGAGATGGCCGAAGAGGAGTATGGATTGACAGCTGATGGGCCATTGCAAGTTCCTTTGGAGAAAGAGTTAGTTGAGTACATTCTTTGCTTGCTGAGGAAAAATCCTACTGAGGAAGTAGAGAAGGCAGTCTTGTCCCTTGCATCGTGCCGAGGGGCTACGTTGCAGGCACCGAATCAAGAACAAATGGGAACTCCAATTGTATCTTGTGGTTGAGCAAATTTTTGGTCCTTGATAGGCATAGAGACAAGTGTAGAAACAAGCCATGTTTTTTGTACATTGAAGTTAGAATGTGACAATGTTTTCATTAACCTTTTTGGCCTTGTTTTTAAGCTAAGCTGTGTATTTCTAAGCTCAAATCTGCTCTGTATGATCTGAAATCCTTAGTAATATGTTCCTGTCTGTCTCAATGAATTAGTCTACTAACATATTATTGTAGAGTAGTTAATTCTATCCACCCTTGCAATTTGCTAATCTTTAGTTATTATCAATTTGAAACTTATAATCTATTGATAATAGTTACAAAATTAGTATTACATATTTGCGTCTACAACTGGGCAACCTTGTAATTCACAAAATACATGCACACTGATCAAATGCAACAGCTCTTGGCCCTAAATATAACTGTATGGTTTACAGCTTCACATTTTAGAGACAGCAAGCTTGATTAGATCCTTCCTGAGTATCTTGCCTGAGGGATTCTTCGGAATAGAAGCCACAAATGCAACTCGTCGAATTCTCTTGTATGGAGCCACCTATAGCCAGATAATTGTGTAAAATTTTAGCATATATTGTTATTAAATAAGAGATATAAACCGTAAAAAATCATACAAACTCGATTGTTCTTTTCATGTGTAGCAGTTTCACCTGTTTAGCAATGAAATCCATCACTCCGCTCTCTGATATTGCACTTCCTGTTTTGCGCACCACATACGCCATTGGAAATTGTCCAACATCCTTATCTGGGAACCTATAACGAATCCGATCATGGAAAACGATTTTACTCAGACATAATTGATAGTCGTCTAACTATGCTGATATCATGATATGATAGTCGCCAAATAGACTGGTCATGGAATGAACTTACGGTATAACAGCAGCATCAGCGATTTCTGGGTGAGTGAGCAACAACGCCTCCAACTCTGCAGGAGGAACCTGCGAAAGCATGCAGCATAAGTTAGTCCGAATCAAAACCACAAAAATTTACATTTGCTGCATCTGGTTGATGATCAACATAAACCGAGGAGATATGAATGCAGCATCGTTGTTCTGTTCACCTGATAACCCTTGTACTTGATGAGCTCCTTCAACCTGTCGACCACAAAGATAAATCCGTCCTCATCAATGTAGCATAAATCTCCAGTTCTCAACCACCCTTTTGAATCCAGAGTCGAAGCTGTGGCCTCTTCATTGCTGAAATAACCTGCCTTGCATTCATCGACATTAGTATAGAAAATGATGATCAAGTTGTTATACATAATTACTATGAGATTCCAGAAACTGAAGCTAATAAAAAGTCACAAATTTGAATATCAACCCAATAGTAATTAAAGAATATACTAAAACCTTGAAGAAAACAGAGGAGGTTTCGGAAAAGAAAATTATCAAAAAATCAGAATGGGACAGGACAGCCTATCATGAAGACGCATAAGTTCCACTGAAAGTGAAACCCACTTCATCCGATTAATGCTTGTTTGACGAAAATCATCTAACCTTAGACTTGGAAATGGACCACAACTTACCACTAGAATGACACAGAACAAGAAACGCACAACCCAAAAGATAAAAGAGAAACCGACCACTATTGTCTCCAACTATAGTGACTCCCCAAAAAAGGTACCAGGGTAATAATTACATTGTTCTTCAATAAAATTTGGTATAATCACATATAGCCCTTTATAATTTGAGAAATTACATCTAATATCTCTAAAGTTTATTTTGTTAGAAATTCAACGAATTTGTTGATATTGTAAAAATTTTTTTAATAAAAATCTATATTTATTATTGACTTATTACAGGTTAAACAAATCTTTTCTAACCAAACTACTATCATAAGGGTGAAGATATACCGCTTTATATACATTAACACGTGAATATGTATAAAGGTAGTTTGATCAGAAATTTTTTTATTTGAATATAAGTTAATCGGGGTAACTATAGATTCTTATTCAATTTTTATTAACGCAAGAATCTATTTATTAGACACAAACAAACTTTAGAGATAATAATGTAATTTTTCAAAATTACAATGTGATTACACCAAAAGTAGTGGAAGTACAATGTAATTGTCCCAAAGTATTAACACAAGTAGTAAAATGTCGCAAACGTTATTAAAACTGTGTCTACACTTTAGATTAGGTACTAGTTGTTTAGTTGTGTAGTAATTAGAATAGAGTGGGCGAGTACAAGAAAAGTATCAATTCCGTGCATACACATTATTGGGCATTCAGCCGGTATTAATTAAAGATGAGAAGTTCGTATGCATATTAAATTTGATCATACCTAATCAATTATAATGTAAATATTTTGTACTTAATTATTTAATTGATTATTGTCACTAAATTATACATTAATTGTATAATAAATATATTACATTTATCATGTAATTAATTTAAATTTAATCATATTCGATTGAAATAGAATCTCTAATGCGGCACACGATGCATGGGGTATAATGGATTTGACAATTTTGACTTAATGGTTGAAATTTTAAGTTGGTTAGTTATAAAAAGTTTAATGAAACTTAGGGTAGATGAAAAGCTAATGAATTGCTAACAATAAGAGACATGACCAATCTAATCACACACCATGTGCCAAAAACAATATCTATACCTTTCATGATGGTGGGGCCCCTCAGCCAAAGCTCACCCGTTCGATTTACTGACAACGCCACGCCACTCTCCGCATCCACGATCTTCGCCTCCATGCTCGGCGACAGCAGCCCCGCCGTCCCATACCTCCGGCTCTCCTCCAGAGAGTCTGTCGACGCTCCGATCCCGGTCGACTCTGTGAGTCCATACCCCTGTAGAATCGTCACGTTCGGATACTTCTCCGAGAACCCCTCTATCACTTCCTTACTCAGCGGCGCGCCGCCGGAGAGCACCGAGTGTAGGCTGCTTAAATCGTACTTTTTTCTAATGACTTCAGCATGGTTGACTAATGCTACCAGAATCGGTGGCACTAAAGGCAGATAACTGGCGGAGAATTTTTGGATTGCCATTAGCATTTCATCCATCTCGAATTTTGAAAGGATTACCACCGTCGAACCGGAAGCTATCAGACCGGTGGCGAATGCTACTAATCCGTAGATGTGAAACATTGGTACTGTGCAAATGAATGTTTGCTTTTCTTCTTCTAATTTGAACCGGTTTACGACTGTTTGGACCATCGCAATTAAGTTTCTGTGCGAGGAAACGACGCCTTTGCTGGCGCCGGTTGTCCCGGAGGAGTAGAGAAGAGTTGCCGTGTCGTTTTGGTGGACTCTTTCCTTGACTCGGCTCTGCCTCGGTTCTCTCCTCATCAGTTCCTCAATCGACGCAACGATTCTCAATTTGCTAGAGTTGGGAGTGCCACTGTCGGAGCCAAGGAGGACGATTGGGAGATTTGAATCGGCGAGTTTGGGCAGGAGTTGCGAGATAGTGAAGGCCAGAACAGGCTTCGAATCGGCGATCTGTTTCGCGATTTCGCGGGAAGTGTTGAGGGGATTAGTGGTGGTGATGATGGCGCCGAGGGACATAACGGCGAGGCAGACGATGGGGAAGTAGATCGAGTTAGGTGTGAGCAGGAGGACAACGTGGCCTTTGCGGATGCCAAAGTCGGCAAAAAGCGAGCTGGCGACGGCATCCACGGCACGCCAGACATCGGCGAAAGTAAGCTGGCGGCCGGTGGCGGCGTCAATGAAGGCAACCTTGCCGTTATGAGCGCGGGAGGAGATGAAGGTGGTGACATCGAGTGAGTCATTGGAGGGAAGAGGCACTGGCTTGCGCTTGCTGTAGAAGGTGGAGTTGGCTTTGCAGAAGCCGCTGCGCGGATCAATGTTGGAAGGCTTTTCAATGATTTCCGCCATTAGAGAAGAAAAACAGATTATGGTTTTGGGTGCTGAAACTTTTTCAAGATTGAGAAGATGAGGAGAAGTGATTGTTGATGAGAAATTTGTAATGGTGTTTTTATAGTAGATGCAGGAATTCTCAAGTGAAGGTTTCAGTTTTGTGGACGGAGGTTTGCGGGCGTTGAAGATGAATGAGGACTCAAGAGTCAGGCTAGCAACTTTGACTCGGTACTTATTGCTCACGTGTATTTGGTACTAATTAAATGTCTCCTTCTGGGAAACGTGGCAAGCCGTGTATATTTTTTCTTTTTCAATGGATTACAATTATAGGGGGGGGGGGGGGGGGGGGGGGGAATTATAGCCCGGAAAATTCTTGACATATGATTATTGTACAGTTTAAAAAAAATGATCAATCATATGATAAGTGTATTACACTTGCTCTATGATTTGTTTGATTCGACTAAACATTCGAACAAAAAATTTTCTTATATAGGGGTGCCAACAAGCCAACAAAACGTAATCAGAATAATTAAAGTCAAATACACAATAATTTAAAAATATATAGCTAACATCTTTAAGTAATAAATTATAACAAGTTTCAAAATAATTAAAATTAAATATACAATAATTTAAAATATAATATAACTAAAAATCTTTAAAAACATATTGAATGTTACTAATTGCAATGATATTTGATACATCAAATAATTTTATAGCAAAAATCTACCTTCATTTTAGCATAAAAATGATAAATCACAAAAATTATATTGATCAATCATATAAATTCAAATCTAAAGAAGATTCCTCTCATATTAGTTTTATATGTCCCTTAAGGAGTCGGAGGAGAGAATAGAGAATAAGAGACGACGGAAAATAGAGAAGAGGGAAAAGGGAGAAGAAAAAGAGAGAGAAAATAAGCAAAAATGAAAGAGAAAGAGGAGGAAGGGGTAAATCCTAATATGCGTGATTCATTATTAAAACCTAAACATATACCCAAGTCTAAATTTTACAAAAGGGGATTAATATATGAACTTTAGACTTTTATAACTTGAATATAAAAATTAAATAATTAATTAAATTTATCAAATTATTATATATATATAATTTAAAAAATTAATTATATATTTAACGGTGCGGTTTGGTTTTTGACGATTTCTTTTAATTATAAATTAAAATCAAACTAAAAGTGCAGTGCGATTTTATCAAAAAATTAGAATCACAATTTGGAAGATAAATTATAAAAAACGATACGATTCGGTTTGATTCGAGCAATTTAGGTGGTTTTTTGAAATTTTTTATCACCCCTACAATTATATCATAAAGATATAAATAACCTTTTTTTTTTTTTTAATATTTGGTGTTATTACATGTGGATTTTCTATGGTTTAAAATATTACATTCAGTTCTTCTAACATTTGTTTCCATCCAACAAATAAATTTTTCATTAGTCAATTTTAACTGCATTTATCGATATTAGCAAAAAAAAACAAACAAATGAAAATTCATATTTGCTCGATTTATTACTAATTTATTACAGGTTTGATGCCCCCTCAAAATTCACTAAGTCCACCCAAGAGCTAGGAGTAGGCCCAGCACAACAGATCAAGGTCATTAAGCCCAAAACAATAACAACTTTAATACATAAGCCCAATTTTTACATAAACCTGACAAGCACACGAAAAAGTCTCGTACAACAAGCCTAGTCGTCAAACAGCTCGAATTCCACATCACACGACTAGCCAACAATTATAGTTAAATATAATTTTTTTTAACAAAAATACAAAAACATAAAAATTAAGTAAATGGACCCCTAGACCACATGTCAAATATTCATCCAGTTGGGTGCACCCAAGCATCCACCCTCCTATAGAAGTTATTATTATGTTCACCATATAATTAATTGAGAAAATGTCCATCCTTGAAAAACACCAACTACATCACAAGCATTAAATAACGGACCAAATACAGAATTCACCTTAACTTCTTCTCCAGGGAGGCCTATAAATACCAAACAACAACTTAATGCCTTCACCTTATCATTAATTGAGAAAATGTCAATTACAAAAATGCCCACTCTTGAAAAACACTAACTACATCAAATGATGGGCAAAAGGGAGAATTTACCCTATCGCAATTAATGCAATAGCTTTAACTTCACCTTGAGAGTGAACTATATATACCAAATGAGTTAATGTGTTCAACAATTTGGACTCTGCAGCCAAAATCTTAACAGAGTAGATTTTCAAGAATCTATGCATTATAATGGGTTAATTACACTTTGATCCTCTTTAAAAATGTAAAATTACTTTTTTTTCCCAAAAAATTTCATTTACACCCCCTCTGAAAATTCACCATTTATACCTGATCTTCTTTCGTTAAGGTTTCGATGGAAAATGTTGACGTCAACAAAAATATGGAGTGTTAACATATGTTATTTATCCCTTTATAAGTACAAAAATGCACATGAAAATGTTAAATGAGAGACAAAATTGAAAATTCATGTAATTGTTGTTGCTGACTGTAACACTTCCCGTCGGAACCTCAACGAAAGAAGATTAGGTGTAAACGATCAATTTTCGAAAGGGTGCAAGTGTAATTTCTAAAATTTTTTTAGGAAAAGTATAATTTCACATTTTTAGAGAGGGTATAAGTGTAATTAACTCTTATATAATTGAAGAGTTGAATGTTTTGGTGCCTTATATTTTCCAGCATGTTATTTTTATTTTTTAAAGTTAATTAATTAATTTTATTTTTCCAATTATTGCCCATGTTCAAATAATTACTTCTCAGTCAACCATTGTCCCACCATCAACATTTTTCTAGACATTTAGATTTCTTTTTACATTCATTTGTTGCGTTTATTTTATTTTACTCAATTACATTTTAATAAAAAAAAATACTATGTAAATAAAAATATAGGGTTAATTACATTTAGACCTCCTCTGAAAATGCATAATTACACTTTCCTCCAAAGAAGTTTTGAAATTACATTTACACCCCCTCTAAAAATTCTTTGTTTACACCTGACCTCCATTCGTTAAAGTTTGGGCGGAAAATGTTCATTTCAACAAAAATAATTACATAAATTTTCAATTTTACCTCTCATTTAACATTCTCGTGTAGTAATTTTGTACTTATAAGGAAAAAATATAATAATATTGGCCTCACTCCATACATATACGTTACACTTATCCTCTTATAAGTACAAAAATATACATGAGAATGTTAAATAATGGGCAAAATTGAAAATTTGTGTAATTATTTTTGTTGACGTGAACATTTTTCGTCCAAACTCTAACAGATGGGGGTGAGGTGTAAACAGAGAATTTTCGGAGGGGGTGTAAGTGTAATTTTAAAACTTTTTTGGGGGAAAGTGTAATTATACATTATTAGAGAGGGTGTAAGTGTAATTAACCCTAAAAATATATATCGTGTTTGAACAGAGGGTGCGTTTCTGATCAGTTGACTATTAAGCGAAGGGAAGCTTTTCTCAAAATTATCATTCTTTAGTGGAGGTTTTGATGTGGGGTATACTTTTAGTGGAGTTGTTGAAGAACAAGGGTGGCAAAAGGTAATAATAGAAGACGAAAAAAGAAGTGATTGAAGAAAAAGTGAAGATAAATAATTGCATATTTTATTCATTATTCTTTTTGCCTTTATTACTTTATTTTATATTTGATCAAATCTTAGTTATTTTGACGTAATATTGGATCTTAGATAAATATAACAAAAAGATATTAAGATGCAGTTTTACTTGTTATAGGGGAGACCAAATATAAATATATATAATAATAATACGTGTATTAGGCTAATCACCTTATAAATGAATATTATTCATGTAAAAACAAAAAATATAGTACATTTTAACTGCTTATACTGATCCGCCTCATGGTCATGGCTGATGTGGTGAACCGAATTAGAGTCGATGTCCCCGACACTCGATGAATAAAGGAGGTGTTTGCTTGATTTTCTCGATCCGAAGTAATGAATTGACCTTCATCACAATCGTTAGTTTTGTTGAGGTGACCCGTCACTCTCATCGAAACCTTTCAACGCTTAAATTAAAATTCACATAGGTGGTAATTTTTGGTACCGAAAAATTAGATTCATAGTCATAAATGTGTACATATATAATAGAGCCCCTAGTATTTATAAGACTCGTATGTCAGAGACCATACAGAGCCATGTGTTTCACATACTACCCTTGGATGTGCTAATGGATTAACGGATCTCATGGTACGTCTCCAGGTTAGGTGGGTCAAGCTGCACTTGACCCGAATGAATAAGATATGGATCTTTCACCTGTTTCGTGATTTCTACATTTTAAAGGGCAAACTTGTCTTTGTTGGGCTTTGCACTATTTAACCTCCCCTCACATACAGACAAATTCTATATCATATAAGTGTTTTTGAAATAATTACATTTATACTCCTGATCTTGATTTATTTACACAAATTATCCATTCATTTTGGATAACTATACATACACCCACTAGAAATATCAATATTATTTACACAAATCACCCTACCTTTTAAAAATTACACATACACCCACAAAAAATATCAACATCATCGAACTATTCCTGCTTTTTTACTGTCAATGATGATTTTTGTAATTATACAAAAGACAGAGGTTGTTTGTGTAAACAACCCATAGGTCATGAGTATAAATGTAATTATTCATTTTTTTTTTGAGGTATAAGCGATGATTTCATTAAAGAAACAAAAGACAAACCACAATTACAATCTAAGGTTCACAACCTAAACCAATGCCCTAACGAAAGCTGAAAAAGAAACAGAAACAACCATGCTGAACAACGTAGCAGGCATGCACAACCTATCAACAAAAAACAAGACACAGAGCTGCCTAATGCTACAGACAACCACCACACACAAACAACCTCAAAACCAAACAAAACAGCCAACACAGTGGCCAACAGACCAGAATAACAACAGACAAAATCATGGATAAACCTGTGGTCCCAAACGCCTTCTGGACATCTCATAGCAGTCTACCATTAGAATTACCTCCTGCCAAGCACTTACCGGGTCTTGGTGTTTTCCTTCCATCAACTTACGACATCGATGTTGCCAAATTTTCCAGGCTAGCGCACAGAACCGCACGGCATCCTCCTTAGACAGCTGCTGCAGCACATCCCTTAGCCATTCCGATACGCATATGGCCAACCAATACGCGCTCCTGACCGTAAACTGCCCTCGCCTCTCTGCCACCCATCGCCACTCACCCCCCTCTCCCCTCCGGCTCCCTTCCCGCAGCAGCTCCCTTGCCCCAACCAGCTTCGCCATGTGAGTGACGGTCTACTACCTATCCCCGCTTTCCAAAACGAACCATCAGGAAAATACCGAGCCCTCAACACCCGGCCCAACAATGATTCCTGCCTCGTCAACACCCGCCACCCCTGTTTCGCAAGAAGAGCTAGGTTGAATTCCCCCAACTCCCTAAACCCCAACCCCCCAACCTCCCTTGGCCGGCACATCCGCCGCCATGCTACCCAGTGCACCCTCCGTTCTCCCGGACTGTGCCACCAAAAGTCGGCAATCGCAGATTCCAACCTTCTAATTGGATTCCTTGGTAGTTGGAAGCATGACATCAAATAGGTAGGCAAGGATTGCAGCACCGCCTTTATGAGAACTCCCATTCCCGCTTGGGACAAATACTTACCGTTCCACCCGAGAGTTTTCTCCCACACCCTCTCCCTGATGTTTCGGAACGAGATCACCTCGATCTTTCTGCCATCGCTGGGAGACCCAGAAATCTGTCATGATGCGCCACAAGTCTGACCCCCATCACCGCCGCCAAGAAATGCTTCACCACCCCTCGGACCCCACCGCTCACCATCATACTCGATTTAGTCAGATTAATCTTTTGCCCCGATGCCCCAGCGTAGATCCCCAGAATCCGCCTCACCTCCCCCATCTCCTCTGCGGTCGCCCCACAAAACAACAAGGTGTCGTCTGTGAACAACAAGTGGGATATCCTTGGTGCTTGGGGTGCGACAGTTAGTCCACGCAATCGGCCCATGTGCTCCGCCTCCTGAATCAAACAAGAAAAAACCTCTGCACAGAGCACGAATAAGTAAGGGGATAAAGGATCCCCCTGCCGTATTCCCCGTTCTGGTTTAAAAAACCAAATGGATCTCCATTAAGTGTAAGCAAATATGACACTGTAGTAACCAATAGCATAACAAGTTCCACAAAGCGATGATAAAAACCTAACCTAAGCAAGACACCCCTAAGAAACGACCACTCGACCCTATCGTAAGCTTTGCTCATGTCCAGTTTAAGGGGCTACACTGCCATCCCTAGTACGAGAAGATGTTCTAAGGTAATGATTCAGCTCAAATGCTACCAGCACATTATCAGTAATAAGCCGACCCGGAATGAAAGCTGATTGAGTCGGAGAGATAACACTATCCATCAATAGCTTCAGCCGATTAGCAATACACTTAGAAGTAATGTTTACGACGACATTACACAAACTAATTGGCCTAAGTTGAGCTTCAGTTTCAGAGACGCACACTTAGGGATAAGCAAAATAAAGGGGGCATGCCATCGGGGCCTGGGGATTTGAGAGAAGACATACTAGATACAACTCTTTTGACATCTGCAGCAGTGAATGGCTCGACTAGTGACTGGTTCATCTCTGAGGTGACCCGTGGTTGAACGTGTGACAATACCTCATTGAGGGCAGAATCGGATGGGTGACTGGTCGCAAAGATAGAGCGAAAGTACCTAAGTAAAATCCCTTGCAGCTCCTCCTCTTTGCTTCTCCACACCCTGGTCTCATCCCGTAATTGTGTGATCAAGTTCTGTCTACGTCTAGTGGAGGCTATTGAATGAAAGAACCATGTGTTACTATCCCCTTCCTTTAACCAATGAACCTTACTCCGTTGTTGCCACTTCAGTGCTTCTCGAGTATTGTTCTCTTCCAACTTTTTCTGGACCTCCATCATCTCCCTATGCTCGACGTCCTGCAACTGGCCTACTTCCAGATCTACAGCATGGGCTTCCATCTCTTTAATTTCCCTCTCAACTTTCTGAAACACCTCTCGATCCCACTGAAGTAGTCCCAATTGACATCCTTGGATCTTTCTCCATAACCGCGTATGAGGGTCACTCTCATCCACTGCGCCCTAGGCTGCCTCTACCACTCTGCCACAGTTCGCAGACTGAACCCACTTTGCCTCAAACTTAAACTGGCGTTTCCTCCCAACTCGTCTTCCCCCTGGCTCCCACTGTACATGGACCATAGAATGATCCGAGTACGGCCTACTGACGTGCGTGACCTGCGTATCCAGAAACCGACCACACAATGACTGAGTTTCCACATGCTTTGTCTAGCCTCGCCCTCACGGTCCTAGGCGCCTGCCTACAGTTACACCATGTGAACTTCGGTCCTCGAAAGCCAAGATATGATAAATCACTCTATTCTAACGCCGTACGAAAGTCAGTAATCTGCCACGCAGCCCGCCGGCATCCGGTCTTTTCCTCCTGTTGTAAGATTTCCTTATAGTCTCCCACACATAACCATGGCGCATCCGACTGTCTGCTTAACTTAATCAGCCTGTCCTAAACCTCTTTCCTACGGTTAACCTCTGGTTCGCTGTAAAAGCCCATGAATCGCCAATTCGCTGCCCCCCATCCGAACTGACATCGACGTCAACATGGTTCCGTGAGAATGATCGAAGCTGAACGGTGAGATCCTTATTCCAATACAGCGCCAATCCGCCCCCTCGGCCCTGAGCTGGCACACATACGCCAAACATGTCCAACCGGGCCTTAACTCGCTCAAAACACTGCTGACCGCATTTTATTTCTGACAAAAATAGTAACTGAGGTCGAAGGTCTCGGATCCATTCTCCGACCTTACGAACTGTCGATGCCGACCCCAAACCTCGACAGTTCCAAGCTATGGCACTCATTGATCTCGGCGGGGCTGCGTGGCAGCATCCGCCGCTAAAGATATGGCGTCCTTCTCATCGACCGAACTCCGTTTCAAGGGCCTCTCGCCAATCTGTCCTCCCCGCTTACGCTTTCCCTCATCCTTGCCCAAACCTCTGCCCCCACGCCAAATACTTGATCCCCTACCTTCACGTCCCCTTCCTGCCGCTGCCATAAACACTACCGATACTGTCACTAGTTCCCCCAATGCCGCCCCCTGACTGACCTCTATCCTCCCACACCTCTGTTCACCGCAATTCCCCTCCGTACTGTCCTAAATTATGGGAAGCTCATTCGCCACAGCATTATGTTCAAATCCCCCAGCAAAGGTATATAAATTATTCGATGTACCTTCCTCGGAGCGCGATTCACCGTGACCGCAGGTCTCCACCTCCACCCCGACAGCGACCTTCGCCCCAAAACTCTGGTCTCCCCCTTTCCCCCCAAATAGTCTTGGAATGAAGGAAGCTCGTCAGCCCCACCATTCAGGTCAGTCCCGACCGTACTAGAAGGAGAGAGATTCGAGATTGGCATATCATAGGGCAACTTACCGTGACCACTGCTATCAAGGGCCACCGCCGCGCAGACGGCCACTTCTTCCCCAGCGCTATTTTCTGCCTTATCCCAGCCTTCATTATCGTCAAGCCCCTGAGTCGGATGGCCGGCGGACGCCTGGGTCAGGGCAAGGCTCGGCTCTGAGGTAGAGGAATTTTGCACTATCAAGCTTCGGACTTCAACGTGATGGTTGGGTGGTTGGGCTTTACTCATTAACTTGGGGCAACCTTGGTTACTAAAGCTAGGAGGTGGCCCAGCCGCCAGTGATCCAGATAAGCGGCCCAGCTCCCTGGATTCCCGTACCCAGGCAGCATGATCCAGACCAACATCATCCCCTGAGCTCACATTCCTCGGCCCACCCCTGCCGGTCACACCTCAGCCCAGCCATCTTGGCCCAACACTCAGACCCAGCGACCCACACTCCTTTCGATGCAGCCCGTCCTCCTTCTCCGCCCACATACTGGCCCATCAGAAGCCCATCCCCGCTCCCACCAAGCTCAGTTCAATCTCACACCCCGTCCGCCCCACCTCCCCAAACTCCCTCCCCACGTTCGCCTCTCGCCTTCCCACGTTCAGCTCTCCCTCACCCCTGGTTCCCACCACTAGATTCGCTCCAATCCCCACCGTCGCCTGACCTATCGCCGTCGTTGCCAATTTCCCCACCCCCTCCTCTGCCGTCCGCAGTCCACCCCTCCCCTTGGAGAACCCCACCGCAAATATATCCGCTTCCCTTCTAGCCCCCGAGTCACCAACACCATCCTCATTCCCAAACCGCCCCCAAACCCCTCCACCCCAACCCTACACCATCCCACCCCCCTAGTCGCCTTCAGCCACGCCCCATACGGCAGTTCTTGCTCAGAGAGTTCCCCCTCACCGCCCTCGATCCGCCGAAGACAGTCACGGTAGATATGTCCCAAAAATCCACAACCATAACAAAAAGTGGGTAATTCTTTTGCTTGCATTGTATTATTTGGTCTACGTACCGGAACTGATAACATTCGAGATCTTTCTTGAATGGAAAGTAAGGGTCAATTTGATTGTATAGCCGTATGCAATGCACAAAAAATCTCTTTGGATAATAGGTACTGTAACTGGTATTCTTGTTCATTTTTCTTTGTTGATTAATAACTTTATCCTTGAATAAAAAAAAGACTTTTTTTATAGGAATATCACATAGATTTTTCAACCTATCGTTTTTGATTACGAAAAAGAATTAGACATTGCATTATATAACAAGAATTGTATTTCTTTTTCATATGTAAAAGCCACCATTAGCTCGTCGCCGTTTGGAGAATGAATTTTCATGCGCCGGTGTAACGGTCTGCGGACATTTAACACCACCCTGATACGCAAGTGAGCCCCCCACGTCTGCTGGCTTTGGCGTGAATTATCCTCAATAACCCTTCCCAATTGGTTCCCTATGGTCACCCCCACATCCCTGGTCATCAACCGCACCGGTAATCCATGGATGTGTACGTGAAACGGACATTGCTGCAATAGAACTTGCATCGAATTGCACTCCGCATCAATCCGGCTTAGTATAATCAAATTTCGATCAAATATCCATGACCTGCCTTCCACTGCCCGTTTCCTGTCTGTCTCGTGTTGGAACCGTAATAGAAATCTGTTCTCCGATAGCAGCCGTAGTTCCATCAACTGTAGCACATCAAAACGAAATGACCAGGGTGTGAGAAGACGACCCACAAGCAAGAAACCGGCCACTCTCCATAAGTGCCAACGCCCTATCCATACGTTCCAGATCGAGCTCCATCGTAATTGTCCCCACAAGGTATAGTCACTCGGACGACCCCAAGCTCCCAATCGTGACCCAGCCCCAGCCTTACCCACCTGCTGCCTGTCACAGAAACTAAACAAGAAAGACCCAAACCGGATTAGAAAAAAAAAAAGGAAAAGACGCAAAAGGCAACCTAACAGCACAACCAGAATCTACGAAAACATCACAAAAGATGACAGAAAGAACACTCGAATTAGTAGCCGACAGATAGCCCTCTCGCAATGCACATGATACAATCAGTAGATTCGTCCTTAGAAGTCAACAGTTCTACCACTACCCTCTCAGTCGAGAGAAAACCCGCCCACTCTGATGAGAGAAAAGTATTGACGTATATTAAATGTAATTATTCCTAAATTTTAATTAATACCATACTCGCAACTTTTCATGATTGGTAAATATCACTTTTGGTTCATCAACTATGACACTTATTAGGAATTGATCCCTCATATTTCGTCCTCATTCCCCCACATTTGAAAATTACATCAAATTTGATTTTAGCCATTAAAAATCCGTTAAAACTAACGAATTTGCAAGAAATAAAAAAAAAAATATAAGTGCCCAGGAGAGTTCAAACCTGTGCCCTTTTGCTGTAAAGTTGGTAGCCTCATTGAACCAAATATATTTCTAGGTATTTTGCTTACCCAAACTTTAAATAAAAGCATCAATCAGCTAATTCTTCGACAATAATCGAACACCTCTAAAATTCAATTATTTTATTGAGCACTTATACGTTTGTTTATTGGGCAATATCGTTAGTTTTAATAGATTTTCAATGGAGATGACTAAATTTGTGAAATTTTCAAATGCGAGGAACTAAATTTGATGAAAGAAAAACGGAAAAAATCAAATCCATAAGGATATAATTGTGGAACAAAAAATAATTTTTAATATAACACTGGAAAAAAGGTAAGAAAAGGGAAATTGCTAGACACGGTGCAGTTCCGATTCTGAGTCAGGTTTCCTATTCCCAAATCGCATAAGCCCTTCCATCAATTTTAACCTAATAGTGTCGAGGAATAAGAGACGAAGAATGGGTGGAGGACACGGCCATGGCGTAACATATAAAGGCGTAACTTTGCATCAGCCTAAGCGCTGGCATGTTGTCACTGGCAAAGGCCTCTGCGCCGTCATGTGGTAATAATACATACATATACTGCGCGTATACACTTGATGCACACAGGCACTTACGCACTCAAATCTGAAATGATTAGTTCAGTGTTAAGTGACTGATTTAGATATCATAGATCTGTTTTCATCATGAATTGTAACCGGTTTTAGCTTTAACCTTGATTATTTTGCTGTTTTCATTTATGTGAATGATCAATACTTGTAATGAAGATTTCATGTTGAAATTCTGTTATGTTGGAACAGAAATGGTTCTTTACTGTTGGATTGAGTAGGGTGTTTAAGTTCTGATTGACTATTATAGATCAGCTGAATGGCCTATGTCTTTACCCCATCAATCTATGCCCGCGTGACATTTGTAAGGAATTGCTTGTGTATTGAAGTCCAATTGCCCATGAGTATTGATTTTCAAAATCTATAATCATGTATTGCAGTGAGCCCTCTTAGCATTATTTCATGCTGCAGTTTTTCATGCTTTCATTTTCTTTTGCCTTTTTCTGTGACATGAGTTGTATGGTATAATTGGTCACGGGACACAAAATTTAAAGCTCTTCTAAACTGCGATTTTTTTTTTTTATATATAAATGTTACCAAAAATTTTCCGACTTTTTCCACACAATGGGAGCTTCCAATGCGCTAGCATGCTGCATTTATTGCTGGATTCGGAAAGGTTACCCTGTATAGGAAAATTTTCAGTAAATGACAATATGATAGGCTTGATAACATTCTTATCCTATGTGATGTAGCATAAGTGCCGACTATAAGCAAAGTGCACTTGCCGTTCTTTACCACTAAGAAAGCTGAAGAGTAGACATGCCTGTGGACTAAGAGGTTGCCAGAAAATTACTATTGATACTTATTTTCTAGGGCATCATGCATGTCTACTTTAGGGAAAGTGTTTTCCTGTCATCTGTTTGAGAGTTTTGAAGCTTCTTCAATGAATATCTGCATGTCCTCACAGGGCAGTAATTATTTTTCTGATTTGTTATGCTTTATTTTTCAGGTTTTGGGTTCTCTACAGGGCAAAGCAAGATGGTCCTGTAGTGTTGGTGAGATATGATGTTTACCGATATTCTAAATTGTGATCGGGTTGTAGCAATTCTAGTGGGTCATATTGATTCGTCAAAGTACCAGTTTTAAAAGATTTTCTGAAATGATCTCTCTCAGGGCTGGAGGCATCCTTGGGAAGGTCATGATGATCACCACTAGGTAATTCCTTTAATTCGACCTTGTTGAAGATTGGCATAAATCATTGTTGCATCTATGGGTATCATCAACTCATCAGTCGTCGGACTCCATTCACGTGAAGTGTATAATAATCTATCTTCTGCATATAATGTGATAGTAACTTATTCTTAACATGCTTTCAGGAAAATGTGATGTTCCCTATGACATTGGGACACTACAACAAGAGCAGAACATTTTCTTTCATTAAGTTCTGTCGCTGATTGTATTTCATAACCTTAGCATCCACAAGCATGACTAAGTTGAATCTGTTTTAGCTTCATAAACGTCTGTCCCTTCTGAGTGCTTTGGTTTTCAAACTTTACTGCTGTTATAAATTCGTTACAAGAACTATGTTCAAATTACCCCATTAAATTCTGCATCTCTTTCTTTAACTTTCGGATAGTTTTTGCTTATTGCCTCAGAATCTTAACTTGTTTTCAGGAGTTGTATCTGCTTATGTAAAAGGAATATTTTATCATGTGTGTGTACTGGCTTATATGCATTATAATTAAGAGTCCCAAAGTTTGTTTTACCTCCTATTCTGTTAGTCATCATTCCTAACCTTGTATCAATCCATTTGGCTTTTAGATCAAACAAGAGGAACTTTAAGGTGTTGGATCCCCTGTTTTGACCCAAGAGAAGAAAAGAAAAGGAAAGAGCTGGATGTGCTGTCAGAATGTCATTCAAGTCATATCTTACTTCTGTGTGGTATGTTACACTCTGATTTGTTTATACACTATTTTCCAGGACTGCGGTGGAATGCTAGTAAGTGTATTCTGCAAGTATGCTGATGTTTTTTTTCTTGGTTTCGGGATTCCCTTTTGGTGTCTCTACAATAAAATGATTGATTTTTTACCAACTTGAGACGGTCAACAAACGTTTGACTTGAAAGACAGTGAACGTCGCCTCTGATTAGCGAATGATTATTGCATAATTGCAATAACTAGGGACAGTTTTCTGATTCATTGGTATATTCTCAGTGTAATGAGATAAACTTTTACAATAAATGGCATTTCCTCTCTACAACATGACCTTTCTCCTTGAACTCCTGCTTTTTCTAAGTGATCCGTATAAGACTAAAATAGTTCACTCATATTTACATAATTAAATTGTAATTTTTTTAGGGTGAAGTACAGTAACTTTTTCTGAAGTTTGGCATAATTAGTGGATACTCCTTCGTTATTTCAAGAATTATAAATATCCCCTAAGGTTTGTAACCGTCTAACAGATAATCAATTTCCATCCATTTTTATGGGTGAATTAGTCAAAATGCTCTTATGCAAATTGAATTAGTTTTTAAAAATTTTCTAATTTTTTTTGAACAAAAATGTGCAGGGAAATGTTTCTTACGATTTTTACACGGGGACAATATGTAATTTGCCCCGATTGATTTTTTTACAATTAAGAAAAAATAAAATTAAGTTAAGAACAAAATAGACTGTTTCAGGCCCTTAGTTAATAATTACAAACTTCAGGAATGTGTTTTAATTTTTTAAACAACGAAGAAATATTTCTAAGTCATCAATCACATAATAATTATATTATATTTATTGAATAATTGACTGAAGTCTGACAAATTTCGATCGGGATTAACATTTCTCCTCTAGCTTTACATACAAGATGGTCCAGCTCGCCTCTTTTTCTGCTACTTTCTTTTCCTCGCTGGTCCTATAACGTAAAAACATTCATTTACACGTTTATTGTATTGTGCCCACATTTAATACCAAATTATGCATTTCTTGATTTAAATGTTTTGGTTTCTTCTTTAAGAGATATATTCTAATTCAACGGTGGTTATAGATGGAAAAATTGCTGTTTTTTTTATTAAAAAAAACTTTCTATTATATATATATATATATATATATTGATTTCTAGGATGGCCACAAAATTAAAAAATATTAATCTACTGCCATTGCCCTACATGCAGTTATTGTGAATAAAAGAAACAAAGCCAAAAAGAAGTAAGTTAACATAACAAATAATATACACATCATAGTCATACCAATATATCTAGGGAACAAAATTAAAATATATTAATAATTTAAATTAGTTGAAGTTAATTAATTAGAGTAATATATGAAAATTTCTCACCACTTTTCCGTTTGGGTTGATAAATAGCGCATTATTAGAGTGTCGAAGTAAAATTCATATTGACATCTGAATTTTGCCATTAATATCATTTTGGTACCTGAGTACTTGAATTTTGATATTAATATCACTTTAGTACATGAGTAATTATAAATAATTTAATTAGTACTCGAGTTTCACAATTAATATCCTTTTGGTACCCAATTGATGTTCTATTTTTGTTATCTTTTTTTTTAAACAATGATCATTTTACCCTTAGATAATAAATATATATAAAATAAATTGAATAACATTTAATCAATATATTTTCTAACTTTTTATTTTTTACATTTGAGTATTTTACTTGATGTTAATATTTCATCAATTTATATTTATCTACTCACGTTATTTAGCAATATTAATAAAACAAGTCAAAATGCATTGCAATCATAGAGAAGTTGAATCATCATTCTAAATTTTGATAATACGAAATTGAAACTTTTGAATCTATATCTAAGTTTTGCAATCAAATTTTAATATCTAGATTAAAAAAAAAAAATACCTTTGGCGATGAAAATTTGGATCCTCAGGACTTGACCATTAACATAAGTTATTTGATAATGAGTAACTTTTTTATATATATTAAGAGAAAATGATGATGAAAGTATTAATTAACATTAAAATATAATAATTTTGATAACCAAATATGGAAAATAAAAACAAAGATAAATTACAGCTATCTTCCTGAGGTTTGACATAATTACAAATACCCTTTCGTTGGTGTGAAAAGTATTATTTTACCCTTGCTAAATCTTTTATTTTTTTAAAAAAAGTATTTGAAAAAATATATAAAAATATGAGGGTGGGTAAAATAAATAATTCATAGAGAATATATTAATTCCTAATAATATTTTATACAAATATATAAAATTATAACTATAATCTAAGAGGGCATTTCGGGCAGTTCATTACAAAAATTAAATGAAAACCTAAAGGAATGAGCTCGTTGTTAGACCAACATTGAGGTTAGGGAGATTTTTGTAATTTCTCAAACAACGAGGGGGTATTTATAATTATGTCAAATCTTAGTAAAGGTGATTGTAATTTACCTTAAAAAACAAAATATATCAATAGAATTTTATGCAAATTTTTCTTTGTTATATTTATTATTTTTTATTTTAATATCTAAAGATAAAATGGCCATTATAAAAAAGATAATAGAAAAAAATAAAAATATTAATTGGGTACCAAAATAATATTAATGGTGAAATTCGGGTACTAATTAAGTCATTTGTAATTATTCGTGTATCAAAGTGACATTAGTGGCAAAACTCGGATACTAATTTAATCATTTGTAATTACTCATTTACCAAAGTAATATTAATGGCAAAACTTGGATACCAAAATAAATTTTACGCCTTTGCTATACTTTGCTTTATCAACATGTTAATCACCTTGCTAGCTCCTAGCCCACATAAGTCGCCTTACTGGCGCACGCAGTCAATAAGCAGCCTTTGCCATGGCGCACGCATCTCATAACCTGCCTTTGCTGACACACGCATTTTATAAGCTGCCCTGTTGGTGCACTGCTGACTTCAAAGCCCTAATAAGCTACTCCTAAAAGGGCACATCCTTGCTCACTTTACAGGCTGAAAGCCTTAATAAATTGCCTTCAGCAAGCATACTTATCTAGCTGTGCTAGCTCATACATAATGGCATACATATGCTTGCTTACTATTTGGATTATCCTTATACTTGCTATTCTAGCACTGGTTCACTTTCAACTGCAGCAGGTTATGCTTTGCTCCTGCTGGAATAAAGCTATCCCACTTTCAATAAGAGGTCACAAAGTCGGACCGGTGCAAGGACAACTTGCCCTGCGGATGACAGGAGGATGTTAACCAACTTGTTCAATCAGTAGGGAATGCATCCCAGGCTAAGTTCATGCATAAAAGAACCTTGAACGGACTGGTGAAACCTGTAATCCTACTTCAGTAGGTTGAACTAAGAACTTCCTAACAGGTTGTATCCCTTACAAACACATTCAGGTGTTTTTCTTCACCAGTTTTGCTAAAACTTGTCTATACCAGATCCCTACTTTTATCAAGCATGCAATATTGAAACTTACTCACTATTTGCACTAACAAGGAGTACTTACAACTTTACTACTCTTGTAAACTATCTCATGAGTAAAAGCAAGTCTTATTTCCCTTCTTGTGTTATTCACAGGCTCAGTTTTAGCTCCTAACTAACTCCAACTGGCATGTAAACTTACGTAAACTGCCACTAGCCGTCCCCACTGGCATGTAAACTTACGTAAGCTGCCACTAGCCGCGCACACTTCTACTAAGTCGCCCTAGCTGGCGCACACTTCTACATAAGTCGCCCCTAGCTGGCACACACTTTTAATAAGTGACCCCTGGTTGGCACACGCTCTTAATAAGTCGCCTCTGGTTGGTGCGCGCACCCAGCTAGTACATGCAGTTACATAAGCCATCACTAGTTGGCGCATGCATCCAACTCTACCACCACCAGCTGACATACTCACTCCAATTTCCAATTGCCTTCTATTTCAACATAATGCTTATAAAGCCTGTTTCGACTAACTTACTACTTGAGTTCTGTCCTTACTCCTTTTTCGCGAGATGTATTCTCTCTTACTAAATCACATATTCCTCACTAATAAAAGGGGCAATAGGGTCCTCCCTGCTGGTGCACAACAGGATCGGAACAACACAATATGAATCAAGCAACAACAGACATTTTTCCTGCTTAGGTAAAGCTAGACCCTTGCCTTGTTTGCAGGAGTTTTTCCTGCTCAGCCCAGTAGGTCTAGCCTAGTAGGGTTTTCCCTCCTGATAAACCCAAGTAGAAATCTCTTGTGCTAGCGATCAACAGGTCTATCTAATCCTACTCCACCAGTCCAACAACAAGTCTCGCACTACTGTAGTGAGGGTGGGGGTGGGGGGAGTTCTACCTGGTAAATCCAAGAGCTAGGATTGGGTTTCCGAGCAGGGAAGCCCAGCAGGCCAAGCTCATTTTGGCCCAAAACAGTAACATATTAATCCACAATGCTCTTTTATAAACACTAACCCGACAGGCTCACGGAAAGCCTCGTACAACAAGCCTAGTCATCAAACGGCAAGGATTCCACGTCATACATGTGGCCAACATATGGAGACACGTCATAATAAAAAATCTCATCTAAATTCCCAGAGGATTGGCTGGGATCCGAGTTTTTCTACCTGGCAATAACTTTCCCAGAAAAAATGACAGATGTGGCAAGGGTGATTCAAACGGACATATCCCCTCAATTCTTATCCGATTCATGGGTGGTTTGTTGGAGGATATAACTTATTCTCTAAATTTCCAACGCTATAAGACACTCAACGTAACTCCTCCAAAATCGGGCACAAGAATCATTATAAAATGACTAATTGCACAGTCATTTGTCAAGTAACTTTTACTCTACTTTGTCACTTCACTTGCGCACGGATTCTCTATATTTTCCAACTATTTTCAGCACACTTTCACACGTTCTATCGCTACACAACATCACTCTACCATTATTCTCACTTATTTCAAGTTTTCCCATTTATTTTATCAGTCGAACATTATTGACTTAAGCATCGGAGTGTTAACCCCTCTCTGCAGGTTAGTCTCCCCTTAAATTTGGAATTTTCGTGAAGGTCCCTCGATATTTTATGGTGCTGTTGAATCCCGGTACGCATCAATATGCTAAATAATACCTGTATTATCTTTGTACTTACTTTAGTACTTTGGCACATGCTTACCTCGTGCTGTAGCAAGTTCCACCTTTAACCTGTTGGATGAAGCTCCTACACTCTGCTCTAAAGAGGAAGCCATGAAATAGACCTGGTGGAATAAACGACTTACCCTACTGATAACAAGAGAATGTTGGCCAACCTGCTCAATTAACAGAGAAGTCCATGCAAAACTATTACAAGACATCGAAGCCCATAGGCTGACAAAGCTTATAACTTTGCTCCAGCAAGCACATCCTTGCTTAGCTTGACAAGTAGTTGTACGCATTATTTTTTAGGATGCATGCCTATGTATTCAGAAACAGGGTAGATGGGCATACATGGTAACACTCAACCTTTGCTACTACAATGAGACACAGAGTCTCATATTTTATCACTAACCACCTGCAAGAAGAAAAGAGAATAGCTTGGGCAAAAGCCAAGCATAACCTATTCATAAATAGGGATATGCCCAACACTCTGTTATTTTACCCTGCAAGAAGAAAGAAAGCACACTAGACGTCCCCCTCTAAAGGAATCGGTGCAAGTTCGGGGCGGGGGGATGAGATATTTTCTTCACCAGCTACAACAAGAGGCGTCGTTCGAAGAGGAGTCACATCCTCCACCACCTAACTTGTGAGGTCCAATAGCATAGGATCTGGCTCAGCGGGCAACTGTCTCTCTGGCACCTCAGGAGGACTCTCATCATCCGACTCCGCAGCGTTGGCTTGTCTAGCATTTTGATCCAAGAAGGAAGTAGGGGCACTATATGGACGATAACCTACGATTGAGAATGATTGTGCCCAGGTCTAAAACTCGTGGTAGTAGTAATTCAAGGCAGGATCAACCAACAGGTTCTGGAACTCTAGAGACTTCTTGTACTCCGTTCCAAATTGGTTACAATAAACGTTCCAGTTGGAACGGATAATAGACCGTTATAAATTTCGTATTTTTTTTTGTAGTGTTTAAGCTCATAGTATGTTTTATCCTTATGAACCTGACAGGCCCTAGAAACGAGTCTAATACAACAATGTGAGTCAACATACAACAAGAAAGCCACCACTATGACACGTCATACTGAAAAATCTCCGACCGATTCCAAGTAATTCGGCTGAAATCAACTTCTCAAGCAGCTGGACAACTAAAATCAACTCCTCAAGAGGTCATATCTTCGTCTAGATAGGTCCAAATTACATATCGATTTTTTTGTTTTTTAGCTAACACGTGCAGCTTTGTAACGATGTATGACTACCATAACTACTTTCCGGATCTTGCTCTATGAATCTTGTTATTTTTCTATAAATTGACATTTTTTGTAATCATTTTGGTAACATACTTTCTCATACTCCCACTTCATTCTCACTCTCATTTACTCTCGGTTTCGTGCTACTTTTAGCTCACTTTCTGCACTTCACACATCATATTTCAACCATTATTCTCACATCATTTTGAGTTTTTGATTCATTTATAAATTACTAAGAATATTACTAAGTTAAGCATTGGAGTGCTAACCATTATGTTGTTGCTGGACCCCGACACACATCATATATCTTTCAATATACAAAAATAAAAAGAAGAATTTTTTTTAAACGAAACAGTAACTGAATGCATTTTAGACATATATAGTGCAATATCACTTGGAGTAAGTAAAATTTTTCAACCATCATTAATATTGTTATTATTATATTTAGATTAGGTCATGGAGATAACCAAATTTCAACATAAGTTCCGAAGTACTAAAATATGAATAATACAAATTATGTATCTTGGTACAAATATGTACTCACAAATTAATATAATAAATTATAGATTAATTTGTTTGAACTTGTTAAATTAAAAAAGTACAAGAAATTACAAATTGATGTTGAAATATAACATAAAATTCATATTCATTATATTAAATAATTGTATACAAAAAATATCAAAACTTATTAAATTGTTCATTAAGCATATTTTTAGATAAATATTAGATAATATAAATAAAATATTATATGTTATTATTTTTCTAAAATTAAAAGATGGGATGTTGATTAATAACTATAATATATGGTGAATTTGAAATATGATATTGATATAATATTGATTATTTAGTTAAATATATAAATATTTAAAAAATAATATATATATATGTATATGTTTAAAAAATTGCGAACAAAAATATTCGAGCTCAACTTCAAAATGAAGGGCTCGACTGGACTGGTGCCCCTAAATATTATCAGCATGCACGTAAACTAATTAATGCAACCTAAGCTTATAATAAGATTGATTGGCTTAATTATATTTACTATTCCGTATATATGGGATAATGGTAAAATAAGGATAGTATATAATAAGCACTTCATAGTTTTCATCCATGAGTTATTTCATCGCCACACGAGATGCAATATCAATTTATAATGACAAATTCAAACTGACGGCCCATTATAGGTATGTATTTGTTAGATGGCCGACAAATGTCAAGGGAGCCCATTGTAGTTTACCTTTAACTTAACTCAATTATAATTCCGTTGATCCAAAAGTTAGACAAGAATCAAAGAATACATTGGGAAATAATTAAGATTAAAATAACGTAATTAGACTAATCTATATTCATACTACAGCAGTCCCGTTAAATATTAGGCTGCTTAATAATATTCATCGCTTTCACTTAAAAAAAAATTATTATCAATTATTCCTAAATCCTAGCTGGTGAGTATGTTTAGAAGCGAAGCTCTTGTACTGATCAACCTTCTAAACATACGCTCTAACTCAGCTTCCATGTCTTCCACCACTACCTCCACTTCCTCCAATCTTTTCACCATTGTAGGTATGTTTGATACGTCGCATTTTTCCCATACGCTGAAGCTGTCAACCCGGGTCAACTTTATCCTGAAAACCGGATCCCTACGCCCCGAATCAGGTTTCCTATCCGGATTAGGAATGGCGATGAGCGACAACAGCGACCGGACGATCAACGTGGTGGTGGCTCTCACTTCTTTCAGCAAGTTCACGACCACCACAAGGCTCGGATCCTCCGGCGGCGGCGAGGCTGCGGCGAAAGTACTCTTCATCCCCTTGAGCGAGTTCAGTCTCTTCAGGATCGCTTTCTTCAGCTGCTTCCGCGGCAGGCGGTGGGGGGCGAAACTGTTCCCGGCGTGATCCGCGGAGGCTTCCGCGCTGGCGGCGATACGACGGAAGGCGGACTGCAGGTTCTGAAGATGGGCTTTAGCGAGGAGGAGGAGGTCCTTAGCGGCGGCGCAAGAGTCTGCCATTTTCAGGGACGCTTCGGAGACCTGGTGCGCTGATTTTTCCTGTCCCTGGTGGATTATCTCGAGCTTCATGTCGGGGGAATGCAGCAATTTGTTGACGGAATCGTGCAACTCGCTTAGAGAATCGAAGTCGAAATCGGGGCGAGACATCGTTTCTGTCTACTGCAAATGATTAAAATCTTGTTCTGTATATCTATTTATGGTAATGTGATTTCAAGAATTCATGCAAACAGGAAAATTACAAGGAAAGAAGATACTCTTGACCCGCAAGAAATAACGATTAGTCAAGGAGATTTTTCGTGTTGAATCACGTTGTCTGTACGTTATGGTCAGTTAGATCAGTGGCTGAAATGTTACGGACGTACTTATAATGCAATGTTCAATGAGATTCAGAGGAAAAGGACAGGAAGTATCCTTCCTTGTACGGATCTGTTCTAATTGTCAACAGCTAAGGGTCCCTATATGTCAGTAGGAAACTTCCATGCATGCACGCACTACTTTTTTCTAATACGTTTCTTTCAATAATTTAAAGTTTTCTACTATCATGATTAATAAATTTTACCAAAAAAAGATTATTTATCTCGAAAAACAACTATATAATTCGATTTCGGATAAGATGGTGTCCTATGCACATGCTTTTGTTTAGTCACACCTTTTGATCTATGCATCAATCACATCACAAATATATTATATTATATATATAACGTGAATGGTCTAAATATAGCCAACTTGATATTGAGGAAAAATTGCAAGTTTTGTCATTTAAGTAGGAGGATCGATGATAATTTTAATCCTGTAATAATCTATTTTAACAATTAATTTTGTTCTGTAATTTTATAAATTTTGCACATTGAGGACAGAAATAGTTGGAATTTGCTGAAATATTTGGAAAAGTCAACCAAATAAAGCTGGTTACGTGCATATCATGCACTTTTTTAGCCATTTCAGCAAATTTTTTATTTAATATGCAAAATTTTTAAAGTTACAGGACAAAATTATTGAAATTGAAATTTATTGTATTTGAAATTGAAATTTATTGTATTAGCGAGGTGATTGATCCTAGTTGTAGGGGGATCGAGGACACAGTGTGAAGTGTAGTTTATAAGATGGATGTGATCATGGCGACAGAATGCACGAGGGAGCGAACTTCCAACCTGTGTTTTTATTACCACTTGACATGCAGACAATATATTGATGATAATTACAAAGGTATAAATAACGTTAACAAAAGGGGGGTGGGTTGATCTGTATATGAATGTTCATGTGTGGATTGATCAGATCCAGCTAGCTCTGGATGTGAATCTTAATTTCCATCGACAATCATATCTAGGATCAAGATTTTTGTCACCGTCCACTGATTAATTTCGATTCCTGCCCACAATATTATATTTTTAAAAAATTATTTAAATTTGATTCTTTAGATACACGATGTACGTATGAACTTCGAATATATATTTTGTCTTTGTAAGATAATAAATACATATACTATAGTGGTTCATATCTGGTTCCACTACAGGAAAAATAACATTTAATCATGACTAATAGTCATAGTTAGTACTAAATAGTTGTAACAAATAGTTATTGATCACCGTCACACAATGGTTGTTGTCCGTGGTTTTTGTAAAGGTGGCTAAAACATTTGTCATGGTTAAAAGTCATGGGGAATATTTTTACCACGGCTTTTAGCTGTGCCAAATAAGTTTTCCATGGTGAAAAAGATAGTTTTTACGTTGATTTTTATTTAAACATAGTTAATAATAGTTGTTTACCATATTTTTTAGCCATAGTCATTAGTAATTTTTTTTCTAGTGTTCAAAGGAAAAAGAATAGCTCAAATTTATGTACAAAAGCTCCAAATAAAGAGTACCACTTTTGCAATTAAGATCTTAATAAATGGGTAGGTGTCAGTAAAACTTCCCACATAAGCACAGACGATTTTACTATAAAACTAAAATTAGAGAGAATCATGAATGCGAACTGAATTATTTTTTCTTTTCCCTTTTCTTTTCCCCGCCACACACAAACTACCGACATATTCAAAATCTAAACATCAAGACAGAGTTTTAAAGCCCAAATCGTTAAGCTGTCCCTTAGGTGACATGGATGCGGATTGAAGATCACCTAGTGGGCTGTGAAAAGGTTAGACACTTAACTATGGCCCCTTCAAGCTGGAATATATAGATCACAGCCCAGGCCTGGTCATTATATCTGGACACGAACTAAGACATTATAAAATTTCCAGAAAAGAAAAAGAAAAGTATCGTTTTCGGACATGGATGTTAGGTTTTAAGACGACAAGTCAACGGTTTTGCTATTCCGCATTACTTCCACTATATGGATGGATGTGTAGGAACACGCAATGAGTGTTGGACTTTGACTTCACTTGCATGCTTGCTGCAAAAATAATTGGCTCTCAATTAAACACCTTTATTTTCTACACATTTTGATATTGCTTTCACGTACATCTCGTTTTTATAAAGATATTTTTAATATGAATCGAGTATGAAAATATCATACAGTATAAATTATATCACGTTAGCAATACAACGATGATTCAAACGCTCGACACATTTGATTCCTCTGCGAGTGGAGACCACTTTTTTAGCACTATTTATGAACTTTTATCATAGTTTTGACATTTGAGATGCAAAAGACGAGGAACCATGCCAATTTTGTCTACTTATGATGTTGCTGGTTGTGGAAGATACTTGTTTTAGTTGAATACAAAATTTTCAATCAATCTTTTGAGACGGGATGATGGGAATGTTTACCTACTTGTTAAAGAATAACATGCAACACAATGACTAAATAGACACTTTAATTACTGTAATGGAATTTTGAACTTAGAGTCTTGTTGGATAAGTAATCTATTCTCTATTATTTGAATGTTGATTGTAATAGTGATTAAATTACCTTCATATAGAGATTTTTATTTTTTTTTGACAGCCACGGTTCAGAAGAGACGGAAGGTGACAACAAATTGGCTTTTTTTTTTTTTTTTTGGCAATGACAGTCCATATCTTATATTATAGACCAACATAATTTGGGCGTCAAATTTTCCCTCCTAAACTTCCAACTCCGTTGTAGCTGATTTGAGGAGCAGTAGTTGGGAGTTAACGATTGCTTTGCGTTTTGACGGTTTTTTTATTATAAGAAAATACTTCATGAATTAAGATAAATGAAAGGTAAAGAGAGTTTAACACCGCAGATGATACAGGAGAAAGCAAGTTAGAGTCAAAATCGGGCAAAATGCTTTTTTGGTCCCATAAGACTAGGGCATTATTTGTTTTGATACCACAACTTAGGTAGGTGGCTGTTTTAGTCCCATAAAACACGTTTTTCATCTTTTTTGGTCCCAACACATAACATTTGGGGACCAAAATAACTGAAAAACGTATTTTATGAGACTAAAACAACCACCTACATTTGAGATCAAAAAAATTGAAAAACATATTTTATGAGATTAAAACAGTCACATACCTGAGTTGCACATGATTTTTTTTGGGACCGAAAAAACTGAAAAACTTATTTTGTGGGACTAAAACAGCTACCTACCTAAGTTGTGGCACCAAAACAAATAATGCCCTAATCTTACGGGACCAAAAAAATATTTTACCCATCAAAATCGATGATAGAATTGAAAACAAAACAGAAATAATCTTATTCAGGTTGAGTGATTAGCCCATTGGATGAAAGCATGAGCACTGGCGTTAGCTTGCCGTTAAAAATAGTAGGAAAAGGGGGTTTCGACTAAACTTGTGATTTATTTTTATTTTTTACACTTTTGGTACCAAAATACGAATTCCCAAAAAGTGAGGGACCAGAAAAGCATACCCTTTTATGGGACTAAAAAATTGCAATTTAGCCTGCAGCACGCACTCAAGAATTTGACATTTAATGGGCATTCCCCTAAGGAAAGCTCAATGTCAACTGTTCCATATGCCATTAAAATCAACCCCACGAGGAGAAAAAGTGAAGTTGGGGTCCGATTAGGGTTGGGGATCGATGTCACTCTGAAGGTAGTTTGTATGGAAGATGTTTGGAGAATATGAGAAAAAAGAGCAAATCGTTAGGAATTATTGGGTGGTTCTCAGGTGACGATCCCCCGATCCTTAAATCAGTGCTAGTGAGATCGAAGGGGAAATGAAAAATATTTTGTTCAAAATGAAAATAGCGTATCGTAACCCGAAATAGTTGTGGGGGTATTATAGGTCAAATATATATCCGTACATATATTGGTTCACGTGGCGTGATCTCGAACTTTTAAATACGAGATGATCAACAATTCTGGGCCTAGGCCAACATGCGGAGTTAGTTTAGGTGTGATCCAACCTGAGTAAAAAAATATATTGATCCTTGTCTTATAAAAATATTTTGCCATTACAAAGAATATTTCAATCTTTTTGCTATTATGACTGATATTATAAATCCTAATCAGGGCCTCAACCTACAATTTTCTTTTTGCCATTATTTGTGTCGAAATTGAGGGTCAATAAAGTTCAAGTTATCAAGTTGGGAAAAATCATTTTCCATCGGTCGACTGTTGAGAAAGTCGTGTACGAAATTGCTTGATGGAAATTGAACCTTTTCCTTGCAACTACCGATTAACATATTGGATCACAATAGGCTTAACAAGGGTTTGTGGGTCGAGTTCTTAAGGAAACATGACACGTGGATTCTTGTTAAAATTTTAGACATATGAACTGTCCCATCACCATTCATAAAACTTTTGACTGATATTAAAAAAGACAAAAAATAAAGGTAATTCTTACTAGGATAGTAGTTTCTTAGGTGGACTACTTCAGCGGGCATGAATTTTGGGTCGAGGCACTGTCAAAATATGGTGCTTGATTTATTTGAGAAAATCTATGAATTAATTGTATATTATTGTATTGTACTACTGTAACTAGTATTAAATTTTTAATACAATATCGGATATATATATATATATATATGCTTGGTGCGAGAATTTTTAAATCATAATCGTTAGGAATGACATCGAACGATTTTAATTGAGGTGGATTTCATCAGATTTGAATGTATACTGCTCTTAATCAAATTTGAGACCTGTCTCACCCACTTTTCGACCGGACATATCTCATTAGGATTCGAAACCTATGCTCCCCCATTTCAGATCCTGCGCCATTCTTGGATTTGGTGACTCTAACCCGCAAGATCGGATCATTATTTTGTCTTTTTATCCGATAATTAATTAAAAGAAAGTTATTAACTATGAATGTCCAATAAATTATTATTTATCTACAATATGATTTGTTTTGCAAAATAGGCATATGGAATAAGAAATAAATTTAAAATAAAACAATAATATTTATAAATATTATACGGGGCTAATTTTGGAGAAAACTCAAAACATGTCTAAGGTCTAAAAAGTTCAAACTTGGCCGCAGATATGAACCTACTCCACACAAATCGAGTTCAGAGTAGGTCCTATTTTACCGGCCGTCTAATATTTGCCATCCCTAAAAATTGTATTTCCATTAACTCGGATATATATTCCTAGCTAGTAAATGCTCAATAAGCAAGTCGAAAAAGCATTATTCCAACATTGCCCAAAAAATTAAAATTATTTATAATTAAATTTTAGAAGATTGTAAGATAGCTAGAATTAATTAATCAAGAACCGCCAAACAAATAAGTTAGAGTATGTATTGATTTGACAACCTACACCTTCTAATTAGCATATTCCAACTCAGAACTCTATATATAATATATATTGTGACATCAACCGTACTTAGCTAGAGTTGATTTTTGTGCTATAAATGTAACTAAATGGGGGTCAATATACATTCAATGCACCACACATTTACTCGGATTAAAGTGATCCAATAACTACGAATGGGTCCCAAAAATATGACCCCCAAAAACGTGGAAGAAAATTAAAAAGTGGACCAATTTTCTTATGAAATTTCTCATTCCCTATAATCAAAACTGAATTAATTATACGATAAATGACAATATATTCATTATACTATTGTGTACAGTTCAATAAAAATGACTAATCATATAAATAACTAATCACATCATAATTGTATGATTGGTTAATTTTGATCGAGCCTAATTTGAATAAAAGTTTTTCAAAAGAATCTATATTTACTTTCTTATATATTCCCTAGGCAAAAAGGATATATGAGATTCCTGTATCATCAGTCTGCTCCCCAAGTCTCATTATTGTCTATATATAGTAATCATTGCGTGTTTCTCTTTTTTTGATATATAGTGCAACCTGCGGAGAGAATATAGTTTGTCTTCCCTCTGCAAAAAACTCTTGACATCATCCACACCCATACAATAACACACACTCTCTCTCTCACACTCACACACACATATACAGACACTCCTGTAGTTGGAAGGAGAATAAGATGGAGGACAAGAAAGAAAAGAAATCAAGATTCAAAAGGGTTTGTGTATTCTGTGGAAGCAGTACAGGCAAGAAGGATTGCTATAGAGATGCCGCAATCCAGTTGGGCCAAGAATTGGTACACCCCCCCCCCCCCACCACACACACATACACACACACGTACACATACAAAGGTGTATATATATATGTGTGTGTGTGATTTATGAGCTACGTTCGTGGATTTAATATATATATATATATATATATATATGATGAGTATGAGTGTAGGTTTCAAGAAGTATAGATCTTGTGTATGGAGGGGGCAGCGTAGGGTTGATGGGCCTGATTTCCAAGGAGGTCCATAATGGCGGACGACGTGTTTTAGGGTACGTACGTGCGTGCGCTGTTGTCATCTAATTACCTTTTAAAAAAAGTTTCATTTTGCTAGGTGCATCATCCCTCGATCAGTTTCTTTCAACTGGAGTCAACACATGTATATATCTCTGTCTCTCCTAATTGTACTTTTTCTTCATTCCTTCCGGACAGAATCATTCCCAGAACGTTAATGTCGAAAGAGGTCAGTTTTACTACACATATACGTACGCACGCCAGAAAGAAAAGAAACATTATTATTAACAAAATATGGGCCAATTATGTAATTAAGGAATAGTTAATGTTAATGAAGCAGATAACTGGGGAAACAGTAGGGGAGGTACGAGCCGTAGCTGACATGCACGAAAGGAAAGCAGAAATGGGGCGCCACTCTGACTGTTTCATAGCTCTTCCAGGCGGGTATGGCACCATGGAGGAGTTACTAGAAGTCATTACATGGGCTCAGCTCGGCATTCACGACAAACCTGTAATTAAACAAACCCACTTCTTTTCACTAATTTTCAGACATGATTTGATCCAAATATATGTACATGAATTGGAGTGTGTGTAGGTAGGTTTGCTGAACGTGGAAGGATACTACAACAGCTTGCTGAGCTTCATAGACAAGGCAGTCGATGATGGCTTCATTAACCCCTCTCAGCGTCATATCATAGTCTCCGCGCCAACACCTCAAGAACTTGTCCAAAAACTTGAGGTACACGCGCTCACAATTCTCAATCTTATCATCACAACACACACACACATATGTATATTTGGTCCATAATGTTTAATTCTTGATGTTTTTGTTGTTATTCATTGCATGTTGGGGGTGGGGGGGTCCATTTTTGAATTTGTGTGTGGTTCGATGGTATTAGGAGTACGTTCCTCTGCATGAAGGAGTGGTGGCTCAGGCACAGTGGGAGATGGAACAACTAGAATTTAACGCTCCTCTCCATTCTCAGATTGCTGGTTAACTAGCTTATACCTCAAAACCTGCACTTCTGTGTTCAAGATGTCAAGAAGTGTGTACATGTGCCCTAAGGGTTTATTTTAAGTTTTAGTACTGTTTAAGTCATGTACTTCGCTTAATTAAATCCTTACTAGCTAATTAATTTGTAAGTACTGATGTTGGGACTTATCCATTTGGAGAAAATTAATGTAATTTATGTTTTCAAAATAAATTTGTACAAAATTAATTGTAATTCTCTTGAGGCTAGGGGTGGCAACGGGGCGAGTTTGGGTGGACTCGGGACCTGCCTCGTACCGGTACAAAACTCGCCGGGGCAGGTCTAACCCGCTAGACTCGATTATTTTTAGTTTTTCATTTGTTCTACAAATTAAAAAAAAATAAAATTAATATATCAATTACAACTAAAATTGTTCATTATCTAACTTAAATTCAAATCGAAAAAAATTTTCAAATACAAATGAAATTATTCATAATAAAAAAATTAAATGATATAATATTCTGTTAGTATTAATTTATTCTATCATGATAGAGTAAAAGAATATATATATATATATATATATATATAAACAGGGCGGATCCTTAAGGATCCGGGACCGGCCTCGGGTCCAGCCGGGTCCTAATTCTTAGGACCCGCTACCCGTCCCCGAGTTCAATTTTTTGGACCCGGACCTTCCCATTAGGGGGTGAGTCCTGGGTGGATTTTGTTGAGTTCAAGTTGAATTGACACCCCTAATTGAGGCTGCATGAGGTATAATTAGAAAACAAATAGGCAAGAGACAGGAATCCCGAAAAGCTCCCTACCTCGTGTGATTTAATAATAATAATAAAAAAAGAGAAACAAATAGGCAAAACAAAAGGTATAGCAGCCTTACATTTCGTCCAACCTTAGCCTTAGCTTTTGAGCCTTTGCCTTTTCGGCTTATTTATTATTTTAATATCAAAAAATTAAAAAATAACAAAAATAATTATAAGATATATTATATAACGTAAATGGTAAAAGTCGAACTCTTTGAGTTTGACTTTACCAATTTTTTATTTTTTTTTTATAAAATTGTGAAGTCTAATCATTGAAGTCGAACTCTTTGAGTTCGAATTCAAATTTTTCCTTTTTTTTAATTTTATTATTATTATTATTACTATTACGAAGAGTTCGACTTCAACTTTTTTCTTTTTTTTTTAATTTTATTATTATTATTATTACTATTACGTATATTATATATAATATTATATATTTATACTGATAATTATTTAAATGTACAACAAAAAATATATATTAACACAAAAAATATAATTACATCAAAAAAATTATATATAAATCAAAAATAAAATTTTAAAAAATTAATTATAATAATTACAATTCTTAAAAATTAATTTATTGAAAAAAATAAAATACAATTATTATTGTCTTCTACGACCTCTCAGCGACGCAGCTTGTCTTGAATGTCCCTCCCTTTGTTGGTATTGTTGTCTATCTCGCGTTTGTGCCCAATCCATCTCGTTATGAATACGTGATGTTTGGCTTCTAACAGGACGAATGATGTCACGCAAAGTAGTGTCATGGACCAACTCAAATTGTGGAACATCCCGATAATCTTCCACCATCAAAGGATGAAAAGACTTAGAATATGTTCTCCTATAAGCCATTAATATCATAATAGTCCTTCACCATTGATGGGACACTAATTCTATATGCAGCGCATACCTTTTGAGCATGCAAGCACGGGATGCCGAATTGACTCCATTTGCCACATGAACATTCTCGTGTGGCAATTTTGACGACGTGAGTGTTGAATCCATGTCCAGTCTAATGTTTTATTACAACGGAAGCAGACTGTTGGTGCTGATTGTATCTCGTCACAGCATGTTCAACACTTTTTTCGAACCAATGTTGGAACAATTTGTTTGCAAAGTCCGTCCATAGTTGGTTGTTGCTTAACATGACACCACTCTTTGCCATCCTCTCACGAAAATAGTGGACTGAACGAGCAAATATTATTTCCACTATGGCAGTCACAAGCAATCGACGAGCCCATTTCAGAACTTTATTGATGCACTCTGACATGTTGGTTGTGAGAATTCCGCACCGCCATCCGCCATCATGAGAAGCTGTCCATTTTTCCTTTTCAATATTCTCTAAGTACACAAATGCTTCTAATTTGTTCGTCTTTATCTCGTTCATTGTTCGATTGAACTTGCTGATTTGATATTCAAAACCAGCTCTCCAACAAAGGTCCTTCAGTTCCACATTCTTGTGACGACTGTTGAAATTAGAACATTTGTGCACTCCCTGTGGTGGCACAAAATCTGGAATTATTTTTACTGCTTTGATGAGACCGGCATTACAGTCAGAAATAAGACACATCCCAGACCGTCCTCTTATAATATGTTTGCTCAACATTTGAAGAAACCAAGTCCAAGATGCTTTGGATTCTTCATCGACAATAGCAAACGCAAGAGGAAATACCTGTTGATTCCCATCCATGGCAGTTGCAATCAATATTTTGTGCTTGTACTTTGTGTATAAATGTGTTTCATCGACACTGATGACATTGCGGCAGTATTGGAACCCATTGGTACATGATTTGAATGCCCAGAAGACGTATTTTATCACGTATGCATTGCTTGACCGCTGAAAATATTTATGTTCCCATTCAACAATCGTCCCTTTATTATACTTTTGGAGAGCTCCCATGAAGTTTGGTAGCTTTCAAACTGAACTCTCCCATGTGCCATAAACGGTTTCACGGGCCATCTTCAAACTGTACCATGCCTTTTGGTATGTTATATCGAATCCTGTGTGGTTTTTCACAGTTTGTATGACATGTTTGATTCCATATGAGGGGTCGCATTTACCTGCTCTAATAACAAAGAAGCAATGTACCTTTTGTCTAAATTGCAATGTTCAAGGGACATATCGTTAACAAGACATGTGTGGTCCCCCTTATATTTTGTTATTTCTCAATGGCCCTTTCTCGATTTTATTATTCTACGTAGCTCCCATCTACACCATACATCCGGAACGGAAAAAAAAAGATGAATACACTTTCTGATAAAATTGTGATAGACGACTATACAATATTGATATGTACCTGGGGGTGCTATGTTTACAGACGACCTTCCATTTTTTTGTGGTACTCTCAAGTACCACATACTCACGCCGTGCATGCCGTATTGAGTGATCTTTCTCGTTTTTCGAGGGATAATCAGTCCGAAAGAACAAGCAACGCCACATGATAATGCTCCGTCTACGTCCCACAGACAAAGGAGAAGCAGTAGCAGAATGTCTACAAGTTCACTTAGAGGTGATGATACTATTGGGGCAGATATAGTTGGTTCATCCACAGTGCATACACCTCTAAATGTATATCAAGATTGCTACGTGCCTCAACCGCCCCAACAAAGTGATTGGTTTGATTCAGCTTCATACATGCCAAGCCAACAACCTTATTATGGACAGGTTGATCTTGACCTTGGCCTTGGCACGAGTCAAACATATGCACCAGAATATAACATCTCACCAATTCCATTTCCAACATTTGGTGCATATTGTGATTATGGAGAGTCTAGTTCTGCAACATCATCAAGTCGGTTGCATATGAATGCAGATAATGATGATAATGTTGAAGATGAACCAATACAAAATATGGGTGAAGAAATAAGAAGACCTCGGTGCCAACGACACCGACGCACTTGTGGGACGGACGGTCATTTTTAAGAATTGTAATTATTATAATTAATTTTTTAAAATTTTATTTTTGATTTAAATATAATTTTTTTGATGTAATTATATTTTTATTGTACATTTAAATAATTATCAATATAAAGAAATAATATTATATATAATATACGTAGTAGTAATAGTAATAATAATAAAATTAAAAAAAAGGAAAAAAGTTTGAAGTCGAACTCAAAGAGTTCGACTTTAATGATTAGAAGGAGTTCGATTTCAAAATTTTATAAAAATAAAAATAAAAAGTTAGTAAAGTCGAACTCAAAGAGTTCGACTTTTATCATTTACGTTATATAATATATATTATAATTATTTTTATTATTTTTTAATTTCTTGATATTAAAATAATAAATAAGCCTGCCTTTTGGCATGCAAGAATCAAGATGGTCCACCTCTGCTCTTTTATAGTACGTGCTTTCGTTTACCTGTTTTATTATTTATTTATTTTTTCTTTTTTTCCCTCAGTGGTCCAAGAACGTGAATATCCATTTACACGTGTATTATGCGTACACATACAATACGACATCATGCTTTTTTTAATGTAAATGTTTTTATTGTCAACGGTGGTCTTATGATTCAGAGCAATTTATACTTTGAAAACAATTTCCACATTTTTTTTAATACCAAAAAGGCTTGTCTCATATTATTAATTACTTAATAAGAACATCTAGTATAGGACACTAGAAAATTTATTCTATATAAAAGTTTAAAATTTTCATGTACTTTAATCGTATGAACAACATGGTTAAAAAAATTTGAATGATAAAGTGGGAGAAAAGGAAGGAAAAGTTTTGGCTAAATTGCTTTTTTGGTCCCATAAAAAAGGTAGTGTCCTTTTTGATCCCATAATTTACGAGATTTCGTTTTTAGTTCCCAAACTATTAAATAGTTTGCAAAGTTAGTCCTAAAGACGTTTTCCGTTAAGTTTTAAGGGCAAGTGGACGGAATCCGTTAATCCCCAATTGTTAAATTGCTTTTTTGGTCCCATAAAGAATGAAAATTTGCTTTTATGGTCCCACAATTTACGAAAGTTTCTTTTTGGTACTAACATTGTTAAAAAATTTGCAAATTGGGTCCCAAAATTTCATCTTCGTCAACTTTTTGATATTAATAAATAAATTAATGCACACAACATACGAATTTTTTTATTGAATCAACAATCACTCTTATCTAATCACTATTCAATAGACTAATAATTTATTTTTTATATTTTTATAATATAATTTGTGATTTATAATATCAATTATTATTTATATTTAATTAGACAAACAAACAACAATGTACCACCTATAACTCTAAGGTAAAAAATAATTAATAGAATATAAAATTGAAGTTTTGGGACTAGCTTTGTGAATTTTTCAAACAATTTTGGTACCAATTTTTTTTCGTAATTGTGGGACCAAAAAAAGCAATTTAACAATTGGGGATTAACGGATTCCGTCCACTTGCCGTTAAAACTTAACGGAAAAAGAATTTTGGCACTAACTTTGCAAACTTTTTAATAATTTTGGAACCAAAAACAAACTCCCATAAATCATGGGACCAAAAAGGGCACCACCCCTTTTTTGTGGGGCCAAATATGCAATTTAGCCGAAAAGTTTTATATGTTTGGAGAAAGAGATGAAAAGAGAGAAAAAAAAATGACAAAAAGTTTCTCTATATCTTTTTCTTTTAGATATCGATGGGGTTGATTTAGTTAATACATTTGATGCGACTTGTGACTTGATTGGTGCCTTGTTGCGCGAGGTATTATCCGTTTTGACTCTGTATGAGCCTCACGGTTTTGTTCTGAAAAGGCCCTCACAAGGAAGGAAGTCTTAGTTCAGCCAGTCCCGTAGCGAGATATTGTTCGCTTTGGCTTCGTCCCATAAGGAGGAGCCGCACGATTTTGTCCTATTAAAGCGCCTCGCTAGGAAGAGAAGGCATTGAACTTATAAGCCACTCAAGCTCCTCGTCTGCAATCGATGTGGGACATTTGCTACATCAACATTATACTAACACCTTCAGCTAATTTGCCAATTTTGCCGCCTCCCATACCTATAGAACCAAAAATTGCGATTTTCCCTTAAGAAATTTTTCTCAAGTTGTCATTTTTTTTATTTTGCCTCCATGTAATCTTCTCAAGGAATATCGGAAAAAATTGGCAAATTTTTGGTCATTTTGTCTTTAACGTGCGATTTTTTTTGGAAAAAAAAAAAAATAGTATCGTAACTTGGCTCTCGTTCAATTTTAATACACTAACTTTGGTAATTATCACATTTTATATATTATATTGCAATTTCACTTCAATTAAGTCCAATTGACCGAAATTTATTGACATGGCCAATTTTTGCTTACGTGTCCGGCGAAATTAACCACGTCAGCACATGACATGGCCGACGACTGACGTGGTAGGATGACTTGGATATATTTTCTTCCATAAGGATGAATTTTAGTACACTAACTTTAGCATGATTTAATTTTAGTCCAATAACTTTGAATGAGCTGAAATTTAAGTCCCCTGGCATTGTGTCTACGGGGTGTCACTGTCCATTTATATTTATATTATAAAACAAATTAAATATAAGTGTAGAGTTGAAAACGGTACACTTATATATTTATGACTGGTCGCTAGTTGCAAGGTGCACTCACGACCAGCCCTCAAATTTTTTTAAATTTGTTAATTCTTTATAATTATTAGTTAAAGTTAAAATAATAATTATTAATACTTAATTAGATATAATTAATTAATAATAATTTGATAATTGTTAATATAGCTATTAAATTAATTAATTAGAGAATAATAAATTTAATAATATAGTTGTTAATATTAATTAATTTGATATATATATATTAATTATTAAAATTTTGATAAGATAGTTGTTAATCATAATTTAAAAAATAGATAATTATATATTTTATAATATTAATAATTTGATAATATATTTGTTAATTATTTATAATTATTAATAGAGTTGATATTATTATAGCCGAGATCTTTTCTTTTTCACATTTATCAGTTCAATTGGATCATCTATTTTTTAAACTATAATTAACAACTATATCATTGAATTTTTAATAATTAATTTATATCAAATTAATTAATATTAACAACTATTATATTATCAAATTAATTAAAATTATCTTAATAATATTACATTATGTAAGAAAAAAATAAAAATATTATATCATTATTATAATTATTATTTTGTACTTAAATTGCACCTCATTCAAAGTTATTGGACTAAAATTAAACCATGCTAAAGTTAGTGTACTAAAATTCATCCTTATGAAAGAAAATACATCCAAGTCATCCAACCACGTCAGCCGCCTGCTACGTTATGTGCTGACGTGGTTAATTTCGTCGGACACGCCAGCAAAAATTGGCCACGTCAGCAAATTCCGGTCAATTGTCGGAAAATTGAAACAAAAACCCTCAATTGGACTTAATTGAAGCAAAATTGTAACATAATGTATAAAATATGATAATTACCAAAGTTAGTGTATTAAAATTGAACGAGAGCCAATTTAGTGTACTAAAAAAAAAATTTCCCATTTTTTTAGTTATAGTGTCTAATTGCAGAATTTGATTCCAACAAAAACAAAAATATCGTTCTTCCACATTTACAGGATTAAAATTGCATGTTATTATGATGGAAAATTTTTGCTTTTTTATTATTTTTATCTTTCGAGATATATGGAATGAGGATATACAACTATCTTGAATTTATTCAATAAAATTCTTGTTTCAAGTATATTTTCTAATGTTCGGCCATATAGCCTGTAGGTCTCTAAGACAAATGTTCAAAGGGCATATATTCTTTTTTAATTTGAGATTACAAGATTCACCTATATTCTTTTTTTTTTTTTGACGGGGAAACGTAGCTTCATTAATGCAGTAAGTCTGAAGTTACAAGAGAAGCAGCAGCTGGGGAAGAACAGAAGTTCCCTCAAGAGCTTCTCTAGCAGATTGCGCAAGATAATGAGCTACACTATTTCCTATTCTCTTAACAAACTGGAAAGAGCAAACCTGAAAAAACTCAGCTAAAGACAAAATATCCGTAACGAGGGGACTAATCACCGATCGGTCTCAAACAGCAGACTGGAGTTTATGAATCAAAGTGGAGCAATCTCCCTCAACAATAACCGAGCGCCAGCCTTGGCGACGAGCAAGAAGGATAGCCTCTCTGGCCGCCAAAGCCTCTGCAACCTCCCCAGAACCAACCATATAAACTCGCCGCACTGTCCAAGCAACACACTGTCCTTGAGCATCCCTAGCAATGACACCAAGGCCCATTTCTTTCCCCTGACAGAACGTGGCACCATCAAAGTTCAGCTTGATAAGGTTCGGGGGCGGGCTTGCCAACGGGAGGGAGCCATGGGAGCCAAACAGGCTTTCAAGTCCGAATTCTGAGAGAGGAAAGATTGTAAATACTGGACAACAAAGTTCACCACTTAGGGGGGGGGGGGGGTTCTAGACATTCGTTTTGCACAGACTTACGGTTCCGACACCACCAAATAGCCCAACACATGCAAAGAAATAGTCTAAACTCATGAGCGTCACAGCGACCAGAGACTACCTGGAACCAGAGTCGGGCATCAAGTGGCGTGGGGGAGGAAACCAGCGAGCTAATAGGAGAGAGAGCCCAGACCTGCCGTGCAAAAGGGCAGCGGACCAATAGATGCAGGGAGTCCTCCTCGACCGAATGACAAAAGGGACAGCAGACCTGAAGCCCCGGGATACGGCGACTGAGATTAGCTCCTGTGGGCAAGGCATTTTGACAGACTCTCCAAATGAATATTTTGATTTTGTTCGGGAGCTTCGCCTGCCACAACTTGCGCCACCAAGGTTGCTCCGTTTGGCCAAGGGAACTGGGGCTGGGTCGGTTTTCGAGTTCGCACGCCAGGTGATAGGCACTCCGAACCGAGAAAGAGCCATTGCGAGCGTAGTGCCAAACCAACAAGTCGTGCTCCCCGAGGGATGCTTAGGATAACGTCTATATCCTCCCGCCAGAACATGGCCTCCACCTTTCCCACGTCCCAATCACCGGATCTAGGGTCAATCAAGTCTGAGACGGTCAGGTGCGCGGCCGAAGCCGGAGCAGGGGTAAAAGGCCTGAACGAACGGGGCCGCGGTAGCCAAGGATCCAACCAAACCCGAATCCCAACGCCCGAACCAACCCTCCATCTACAACCAGCCCGGAAGAGACCATGTGCAGCCATCTCACTCCGCCAAGTGAAGGAGGGACGGCGGCCGAGTGTGGCAGAAAAGACGTCCCTGGACGGGAAGTAGCGGGCCTTCAAAACTCTGCTCAGAAGCCTATCCGGAGAACACAAGATGCGCCACAAGTGCTTGGCTAACATAGTGAGGTTGAACAAACTAAGATGCCGAAAGCCCAAGCCCCCCACCAACTTACTCTCACATAGCCGATCCCACGAGACCCAATGAGTCTTGTTTTTGCCACAATTACTCCACCAAAACCGGGCGATCATACCCTCAATTTCCCGTAGAAGGGAGACCGGTAAGCGGAAGCACCCCATGGCGTAAGTTGGCACCGCTTGAAGCACCGATTTAATGAGAACCTCCTTCCCCCCTTGAGAGAGAAGCTTCCAGTCCCAGCTGGACACCCGTTGCCAAATACGATCCCGGATGGTGGCAAACAGCGACCGTTTGGAGCAAGTGACCCGCGAGGGAAGCCCCAAGTACAACTCCATCTTGTTCTCCCGGCGAATAGTAAGGTTTGCAGCAACACCGAGACAGACCACCTCCTCCGTGTTCCTGCTGAAAGCGACCGAGGACTTGGAGAAATTGATTTCCTGACTTGAGGCCCTCCGGTAAACTTCTAGCACCTCGCGAATAGCCCGCGAGCTATCTGTGGCGGCTTGACAGAATATCAAGGTGTCATCCGCGAAAAGAAGGTGGGAGATAGGGGGGGCCCTCGGTAGATAGACATTCCTCGAATACGACCCTCCTGTTCGGCATTCTGTAAAAGAGAACTGAAAGTTTCCGTGCAGAGAAGAAAAAGGTAAGAGGAGAGAGGGTCCCCCTGGCGGAGGCCCCTCTCGGGAGTGAGTGAGCCAAACTGTTTTCCACAAAGCATGAAAGAGTAAGTGACAGACGACACACAAAGCATGATGAGACGAATAAACGGGGAGGGAAAGCCTAATTTAGACATCACCTGCTCCAGGAAGGACCATTCAACCTTGTCATAGGCCTTGCTAACGTCAAGTTTGAGCGCCATCCAACCCTGTCGGCCCCGAGTTTTGGTGTTCATGAAATGATTTAGTTCGAACGCAAGCAGGATGTTATCAGAAATAAGGCGCCCTGGCACAAAGGCTGACTGGGTTGGGGAGATGATCCTATCAAGGTAAACTTTCAAACGATTTGCAATGGTTTTGGATGCAATCTTGTACACCACATTACATAGACTAATTGGTCTAAACTGTGTGAGGAATTCAGGATGCTTACACTTTGGTATCAAGACTATATGAGTAGAATTTAAGCCCGGGGGCATGACATGAGCATTTAACAGGTTGAGAACACATGCAGTCACATCTGAACTAACGATATGCCAAAAGGTTTGAAAAAACTACAAGATTCACCTATTTACATATAGATGAATTACACATATGTAGATTTATAGCATGCTGATGGTGTAGAAATTTAATCAAGGATCAAGATATAATTTCCCGGAGAAGTATTATGAAATTACCTTTGTATCCATGGCGGTTGGTGGTTAAACCCACTAAATTAATGGGGTTAGTGGGCGGTTGGGGGGCGATATTGTCTTTTCGCCCCCCCACTTTCTAGTGTATATATCCAGTGTTTAGTTAATTGTAGAAGGGGGGGTTATTCTTTTGGAAAAAGAGAATTATATACGTGAGAGATGAGAAGTCTGTGGTGGGAAGATGAATTTTTTGATAGGGAGAATGACTTATGTGATATCATTGATGGAATACTATTTTTTTTGGTACCATCACATGCAGATCAATTTCATCATTTTCCATGCGGTTTTATAATATATTCTCATAAGGGGTCCACACGTAATTTCAAAATTTGAACATGTAAAGTAATTTCATTATCTCAGAGCGCGAGTTCATCTATAATTTATACTACTATAAAGAAAGAGGTGCTATAAACATGAAGTTGGTATTTTGATACCGCTGCACTAATTTTTTATGATCCCAAAATATCCAATTTATTCAACTTTCTAAGTATTATATTAACTTATTTACCCAATTAATATATTTTATTTTTATTTATAATATAATTTAAAATATAAAAGATCATTTATTATATGGATGTAAATACAACGTGCCAGTGACCGCTAGTTAACACTAAAAAATATCATGTGGGTGAATTTGTACTAGTAATTGATTGCCATCTAGCTTCTGGTGCATAAAACATGTGAAAGGTTTTATGTCCGGCATCTATCGACACTATAAAAAATTTGACTTTTCACCACATTATAAATGATCATGGATCAAAAATTATGATAAATCAATATTATTAACCATGGTTAAATAAAATCAATACAAAAACTTATATTTTTGCCACGATTAATCAATATTTGCCATGGTTTTTAGCTTTTGATCATAACTAATATTTTGACCACATTGCAGAAACAACGGATAATGAGCGTTCTAAAGTCATGGTTAATTGTATTCGCCACGATTTTTTTCATTTCTTAATCATAGTAATTAATCATAACAAAAAATCATATTTTTTCTAGTGCCAACACAGTGATTATTTGCATATTCATCTGTGCACACATTTCCAGTGCCAAACTATATAAACTCTTGACAATTAAAACAGATGAATAATTCAAGATAGTGCAGTAGATTTTTTGGTTGAGGTTTCACGCACTGAATTGTATAGTAAAATGAGTGTCAGTATCCTTTTATAATGTCATTTGCACAAGTATCTATACAACTGTATCCTAAGATATAGTGATCAAAACTGAAAAGATGATGATCACCACAAGCCTAATGGCTCAGAATATTAAGAAGAGAAACTCTAGTTTTCACTAAACTCCTAAACAAGGCTTCTAATCCCTCTTCAAGTTCTTGGATGCTCATTTCTGTTGATTTCAACTGCTTCAATGTGATCTTGTCCATGCCTTTGCTTGGCTTGTGCATGTTCAAGAAACACAAGTCCTCACCACCATTTTCTTGCTCTATCTCGGAATGTACTCGTTTCGTCTGACCGAACTTGGAAAGCAACGACCAACTTCTTTGCTTTGATCCTTCCTTCTCCCTGGACAAGAGTATCAATAGAGATTTTAGGACCGAGGCATCGAGGGCCTCTGTTTCTTTGAGCATCGCCCCGATGGCTGGGAGTGGTGCACAACTCTGGTTGAAGCTCTTCAAATTCTTGATGCATTTCTTGACCATCTTGTTGATCTTCTTTCTTGAGGCCACATAAGCATTGATGTCGTCCCGTGTGGCGTTTTCACCTCTATTTCTCCTGATGGAGGATTCAAGATCTTGAATGGATTCCTTCATTGAACACACCACATCTCTTGAAAATCCACAGAGGTCCACGAGCCTAAGAGATCCCTCGAGCAGCTCATTTACCCAATTTTCGCCTTCTCCCTGTGAAAGGGCTTGTTGGACTGAAGGCATCTGAATCAGATCATTGATGCTTTCGTGCAAATCTCTGAGGCTAGCCAAGTTTGCGCATACAGAAGTGGCTGATGTTGATGCGGCTTCTGAGGACTTTAACCTCAACAAATGATCTTCAACGCTTTCCATTACCGGATGAGATTGAGACGGGAAACTGTTTGATCGAGAGTGGAAAGCAGCCATCATCTTTTTGTATCGAAATCAACTCTTTTAAGGCTGATTTTAGACTCTTCGATATCTAGAAAGATGTTGAGTGGTTGAAGCCATCTCGTCGGTACTAGCTATATATAGAGAGAGATAGGTAAAGAAAACAAAAGGAATACGTTCCACCTACAATGTCTCATCCCTGCAAAGGTGCACGAGTTCCATGTCCCACGGATCTTGAACATTGAAAACTCAATCATACTACATTACAATTGCTTGAAGCATGCATGAGGAATCTTGACAGCCATGAATTTGATTTAATTAACAGTTCTTGGTCGAGCTGATCACTCATAAATGAGGCTATGTCAAATGTCTCCCGACCGCGAAAGCTGGGAATAAAAGATTAATTGTGTTCGGCTGGAGGTTTCTGATCTTCAGACAATGATGAAAATATATGCAGAGGCGCGCACACGGGTATAACTAAACCTGTCTTGCTGTAGTCTGTGTTTTTGCCAGCATTTCGAATTATATTGTCCGTGTTGGGGGGTAAATTTATTACAAGTGCATGATCAAGATCGTCGAAAATGGCGATTATGTGCAAATCTATCGATCATTCGCATAAAATAAGAACAAGAGGTTCCTGTGTCCTCGTTTAATAGTTTTTCCGGGGCTCAAATGCTCTTTTTTTTTTTTTTTTTTTTTTTTTTTTTTTAGTTTTGGCATTTTATTTCTTTAATTTTTTAAATTTAACTTTTTAATTTTTTGCGATTTTGGTCTTTCAATCACCGGAATTTACAAATATTATCGGATTTTTTTTTTTAATTTGGAGTTTTTGCTCCCATTGGTCAATTACTGCCAACATGGAACCAAATTTTGGTCCTATATCTTCTATATTTTGTATTTTAGTAATTTATCTTTCTAGTGTAGCAAATAGGTCCTGTAACTTATGATTTTTTGTGATTTTGGTCCATTAAATTGACCAATGGGAACAAAAGCCCCAAATTAAAAAAATTCCGACAATATTTGCAAACTCCGACGATTGAAGGACCAAAATCGCGAAAAAATAAAAAATTACAGGACTTATTTGTAATTCTAAAAAGATAAAAAACTAAAATAACAAAATACAAAAAATACATGACGAAAATTATATTTAATCGTTTTTTTAAGGACAGGGTTTCTTTTTTTCATTTTCGGGACTCCTAATTAAGATAATTTATAGTAATGCAATTTCCGTACCAAGATGCCATATAACTCATGCATGGACACATCAAGCTCCTGCAAACATTAGTTTCTGTTGGAGGAAAAAAATGTCATTTCAAAGAAGAAGACCACATATTTGTATAATTATATATATTTACTAAATTAACCATGAACATAATATGGTGTTCATATGTCAATTAATAGAGGCTTAAATGTAAAATTCGTCCTATAACTTGATCTCATGGTATTTTAGTCATTTATGTATCTAGGTAGCAAAATGGTCTTATAACCTTTTTAATTTCACGATTTAAGGACTTTCAGCTGCCAAAAAATTTAAAAGTGTTTGGAAAATGGCACATAGCGCACGTGCCGATATAAAATTGGGACTTGGCTTATGATTGGTTATTGTAACTATGATGTGGCATGGGAGTGCGACTTCAAAGAAAAAAAAAAGACTAATATGGCTTTTCTTTTTCCACATCATACTTGCTGACTGGGTTTGGGAGGAAAAACGTAACTCTTTTTTTTATAAGCGACGTTGCCACTAAATTGAATGAACCCTAAATCGTTGCTTGACCCAAATTCAAGAAAAGATCTCCAAATGTCCTCTATTGGCACTTGGGTTGAATGCAATTATAGAAGGTCGGCGGTGTTGCGGGTATCATGGACAAATGAAAATCCTGAGAGAAGGTTTCATTCCTGTCGCGTTACAAGGTAAGTTCTAACGATTTTTTTTTATTATTTTTTATTTTGTTGGTGGAATGATGATACTTTTTCTGGGGATATGGCAGAGAGGGGAGTGTATGTTCTTCGGCTGGAAGAATCCGGTAATGTGTAAGTCACGATTTTCTCTCTCTCTCTTTTAAGTCAACACTCCCATGTCACATCATCTTTACATAAACCAATCACAAACCAAGCCCCAATTTTTCATCAGTACGTGCGATGCATGTGCCATTTTTGGGACAACTGAATTTTGCATTAAAGCTATTAATTAAGGGGTAAAATATATTTTTTGTGTTCCCTATGAAATGCATTGTGTAGTATAAATAAGCCTTCAAAACACTCAAAAATGGAATTTTTTTGACTGAAAAAAAGAAGAATACATTCCAACTCAAAGCTTATCACGTGTTTTACCACGCACATTAATTTATACTGTTTCGTGTTAATTTACCGCCTCAGTCTCGGAGTTTGTTATAGTAATTAAACTATACATAATATTTTTGCACTTTGACATATAAGTTGGAGCCACTGAGACAAAATGTAAGTTAGAAAAAATTTATCCTCATCTTTGCACTTTGTACAAGATTCAATTCAAGTCTTTTTTTGCCCTTTAAAATTTCAGGGTTTATTGTGTTTCCCGATTTTGCTCAATATCTTTCACACTCTTCTAAGCATAATTTTTTATAGTAATAAGCATGAAGAATTCCAAGACTAATTAATTGCCCATAAGCATATCATGGCTAATAGGCTATACATTTTACTTACATTTACAAGTATTCTTAGAAAAATAATTTTTATTTTCAAAAAATAATATCGTTCGAAATGTTTAATTTTTTTATTTGCCATGAAAAGTTCAATGCAAACCCATTTTTCAAAAGCCAATTGTCATGTAACCATGTTTGCTAAATTATAAGTAATTCTACCATCTGATGATTAATTTAGATCTATTCACGTACTGAAATCCTCCCACTTCGAGGATGAATAGTCTCGTTTGCATTCCCATTGCCTAGCAGGTTACCTATATCACATAATAATTATACATAATTAAAAAATATTATGAAAATAATTATTGAAATTTTCATTTAAATAATTCAATTGACAAAAAAAGAAGGGATAATTGCATATGACACTCCTGTGAAATAGAAAATTGCTACAATCCTACCTGTGTTTTGGAAATAGCTTGAAAAGCCTCCCTATAATCTGAAACCTTACAAAAAAAAACAGAGAGTCTCCCACACACGCCAAAAATGCGAGTAGGATAACATTTTCAGTGTTTGACCTCCTTCAATGTACAGAATTGCCCCTATCTTATGCAATTATTCATTTTCTTTTTATTTTGGTTAATTATATACCTTTTTAATATTTTGAAAAAAATGATAAATACTAAAAAAATATTTTTTAATATTTATATGTAAAATATTCAAATATCAATATTTATATGTAAATATTATTACATAAAATTAAATTATTATGCATATTTTACGTTTGAAAATAACAAATTTTTAGAATTATCTTAATATTATTCATAAGCCTTTAAAATTAAAATACATTTTATTTCTAAACATTAGTAATCAATTTGAATTTTATAAATCTTTATTGATTATATTTTGAAATTACATTATTTATATAAGTTACAGTAAATATATATTACTTTACTGTTATTAATAATTTAAAAAAAAATAAAACTTTTCATCTTCCTCAACCCCAAATCCGCCCAAACCCCAAACTCGCCTGTTCAGTCGCCGCTCGTCGCCCGCCGGCACTTCCCTTCGCCGCCATCTCGCTTCCACCTTCCTCCTCCAGCCATCCTTTGAAACTCGCCCCCTTCCCTAAAACTCCTCCACCATTCGCTGCCATATCCGCCTCCCCCGCTCCTCCACCAACACCCTGAAACTCAACCCCCCACCATCAGCCCATGCCTTCTCCCTTCCCTTCCCGCCTCCCTCAAAAAGGGTGTGGCCGCAATGGCCTCCCCATTGCCCACCGCCACCCAAATCACAGTGGCCGTCCTAAAAAATGGTGTGGTCGGGATGGCCGCCGGCACACCTCCCTCCTCCCACCACCACTCAAAATCCATGGCACGCAATAAACCCAAACTGTCAAAGATACTAAGCAAATTTTTGCTCGAAAGAATGTTAAAACCCTAGTAGTTACTCTTGAAAAATGAATAATCTATACTCTATATAAATGTGTGAATACTCAAGTTGTTTGTTCCTCATTGTAAAAAGACAAATATACCCTCATTTAAATATTATCAATTATTATATTACAGATTCTGGAATTTTTAACAATTTAGAATTCTAAATATTCTAAACCTCCTCCATATAAATTTAGGATAAAAAACCTAAACTGTGAATACTCTAATTATACAGAATATTAATAACCTGTTTCTAATCGTGAATCATGAATGAGCCCAATTACACAGACCTGTCACACATTAAATTTTAATAACATTCACAGAAAATTATATTATAAAATTAGTTATAGAAAAAATAAAATTCTATAAGAAAAATATTTAAGAGTCTTAATTGCTCTAAACTACAGAGAGAATGAATAACATATTCAACTAAAAAAATTAGTATGCCAAATAATATTTCAACACAATTACTTTGTTAGAAGAAATCTTAATTATATTAAGAAAGTTCTAATTTACCATGACACATTAAAATTCAAAATAAAATACACATGAATAATATATAAAATACTAATCTAAATTTAAATATTTTTATATATAATAATGAATAAATATCAAAATTTAATTATAAATTAAAATTAATATATGGATATGATATTATTACATTGAAATTGCTTGTGAAAATTCAACTATTCTGTGAATCTCTTAGTACTTGATTTTTTAGTATTAAATAAATTTGAATGCTTTACTTCTACATCTATTGATTTTTTTATATTAATTAATAGAATACAAGTATTACAATAATAAATGTGGCATAAAAAATTAAGTTGTAACATAATATATTATTAAATACGAAATAGATTATACAAATCGGTGCGTATGAAAATAACACTAGAAGTTAAACTAAAAACATATAGAACTAAAAAAATATAAAGGCAAAAAATAAAATTTTATACAATAATATTTCAAAACTTAGAAGGTAATAAGGGAAAGGTGTTATGGAATCAAAATTGCAACTTTTTAATATTTACGGGATTGAAAGTGAGAATTCCAAAATCAATGGACCAAATTAAAATGGAAAGGACTTAAGTTACAGGTTGAAAAATGCTATTTCCCCTTATAAAAAATAAGAAAATTCAAATGGTGAGTAAATATTAACACAATAATAATTAAAAGTATAAAATTTTAAAATATTTATATACTAACACATTAGTACAAATTACATTTTTATATAAGAAAAGTTTAAAAAGCATGAGTACTAAAGAGAATATAAATTGATATATGAATAGAATGTTATTAAATTGAAATTGCTTATGAAAATTCAACTATTGAGTGATACTCTTAGCACTTGATTTTTCTAGTATCAGATAATTCTGAATGTTTTACTTTTACATCTATTGTTTCTTTTATAAAGGTGAAATATAAAATTTTATACAATAAAATTTCAAAATTTAGAAGCTAATAAAGCATGTAAATAATGCTTTGACAATATAAAAAAAGAGTTGATACTGAAATATGAATTAACATACATTATAGGATTTTACAATACAAATATTGGTACTATATATGGTCCAATTTGGTTATAGTTTTATAACAATAGTCAACAAATAATTAGTTTGTAATAGTGCCAATAAATTAAAAATAAATGACATTCAATTATAGTAGTACAAGAAAACATACAATACGCACATACAAAATGTAACAAAACTAAAATAAAATTAAACAACAGAAAATAAGCAAAATAAAACCTACAAATAAAATTGATCAATTTATATTATTAAATTAGAATTTCTTCTATCCAAGATAAGGAGCTTTGACTAATTATTTTTATTTTAACATTAATTTTTGAATATCATTATTTTATATTTTCATATTAGTTGGTTTGATACATAACATATAATGAAATAATCATTAGTGAATATACGGAATACAAAATTTTAATTTTGGGGCATATCTTTTTATTCAATAGTACCAATTAAATTTAAAAACCGAATTATAAATAATAAAATTGAATAATTTTATATCGATTTAAATCATTATTATCAATTTGTTTGAAAATATAATTGTATAATACTAATATTTCAATGGAAAAAAAATGAATAGTATAATGAACTTAACATAAATAATATAATTAATTCTAAAAATATATTTATACACGTGCATCGCACGTCATGCTTTCTAGTAAATTGAAAAGTTCAAGACATATTGCAAAAGGGCACAACGAGAAATTTGAGAAAAAACTAACGCCGTTAATTTTTACAATCACAAGTGGAAAGATGAGCTTAATTTAAAATAACAGAAAATTTCTTTTAACTATTTTAATAACACAGAGGATTTTATTACAGATGTATAATTTCACGGGGGATTTATCAGTTATCCCAAAAAAGAAAGAAACAATAGATGGTATATAAGGACGAGTATATATTGCTCAAACTAGGATCAACTTTACACACCGAATCCCCCGAAAAACATAGAGAGGCAGACAATGATTCCTCGGTATTAAAGACAAGTTGGTTGTCATGGCCGTAACAAACCAACCACGAAAAGATCGTGTCCACGCCAGGCCCATCAGTAAAGAGTATCAAGATTGGATAATTCTCTTACTCCCCGAGTCAAATTTGTGTTAATCGATGATTCAATAAGAAAAATTCAAATAATGGTGTCATATAAAAGATTGATTATACGGCCAGTCTACCCCAGCCTTCATTGTCAACGTGGGAAAGGCGACAAATCCTGTGAAAACCCATGCATAATAATTTCACGGGCGACGGGACAGTTGGATACCAATTCCCTGCGGCTACTTATTTCAAGTGTTTGGGATCTTGTTCTACTGTTTTAAGATCTCCTAATGGGTGTGTTGGCGAAGAAGATGGGAGCTGTGGCGGTGGTTATGTGGGTGGCTTTCATCTGCTGCCACGCCGCCGAAGCGGGGCGGCGACAGCTGAGGTTCGACGGTAAGAGGGGGGAGTTCAGGATTCTGCAAGTGGCTGATATGCACTATGCCGACGGCAAGAGAACCCCTTGCGAGGACGTGTTTCCGCAGCAGATGGCTTCCTGCTCTGATCTCAACACCACTGCCTTCATCCGCCGTGTTATTCTTGCCGAGAAACCCGACCTTATTGTTTTCACTGGTATCTAACTTGTTCCTCTCTGATGCCTGAAAACCCTAATAATTCTTGTTTTGATTTTTAGAGTCAGGCCTTCTTGTCCTGTTTCAATTTTTTTTTCCCACCAGCCTGTGTTCTTTTTTTGCATTTGTCTTGTTAAAGAGAATGTTTTTCAGCCCTAGTGTGCTAGATTCTTCACTGTCTAACTTGATCAAATTCTGTTTTTTCCGTGATGTTGATGTCCCAGTTGTGTGGACTTCCTTCTTGGTGACTTAAACACGAGCGTTGGACTTTGCTTAGCAATTGAGACTTGACTTTAAGTATGAATGTTGATTGGTTAATGCCAAAATTACTTGATGATGCAGGGGATAATATTTTCGGGTTTGATGCGACTGATGCAGCATCGTCGATGGATGCTGCCTTTGCTCCTGCGGTATCATCAAACATCCCATGGGCTGCTGTTCTTGGAAATCATGATCAAGAGTCTACTTTATCCAGGGAGGGTGTGATGAAACACATTGTCAGCATGAAGAACACTTTGTCTCAGCTTAATCCTCCCGAAGCTCATGTTATTGATGGATATGGGAATTACAATTTGGAGGTCCACGGAGTTGAAGGTTCTAGCTTGGCGAATAAATCAGCTCTCAATCTCTACTTCCTGGACAGTGGCGATTACTCTACTGTTCCCTCCATTCCTGGCTATGGTTGGATTAAACCGTCTCAGCAGCTTTGGTTTGAACGTACTTCCTCCAATCTTCGGGTACTCTTTGTGTTCTGTAGCATTTCATTGGAATTTTCATACATAATAAATGTTTAAGTAGTTCAATTCATTTTATGCGATTGGTTGTTCTAATGCAGAGGGCTTACGTGAACAAACCAGAGCCACAAAAGGGTCCAGCTCCGGCCCTTACGTTCTTTCACATTCCATTGCCTGAATTTGCAAGCTTCGACTCATCAAACTTCACGGGGGTGAAGCAGGAAGGGATTAGCTCTGCATCTGTGAATTCTGGCTTTTTCACAACCATGGTGGCAGCAGGAGATGTGAAGGCTGTTTTCACAGGTCATGATCATCTCAACGACTTCTGCGGTGAATTAACTGGTATACATCTATGCTATGCTGGTGGTTTTGGGTATCATGCTTATGGGAAGGCTGGATGGTCCAGGAGGGCAAGGATGGTGGTAGCATCTTTGGAGAAAACAGAGAAAGGGTCATGGGGAACAGTAAAATCTATCAAAAACATGGAAACGTCTTGATGATGAACATCTCACGGCTATTGATGGTCAGGTGCTCTGGAGCAAAAGCTCTAGCGGTAAGCATAAGTTAAATTGAGATTTTCTTTAGCGGGTAACGGCTTTTTTATCATGCAAAAAACAAAGATAACATACGGATAAAAGGGATTGCAGATTAAAATTATGAAGGAGAAATTGGTCCTAATCTGTGTAATGAATCTTTTTAATAAGTTATTGTGGATTTTGGAACTTGGGATGATTCAGTTGCGGTGCAGTCTTTCCAGCATGTGAGAACTTATGTATGTTTCAAAGACAAAATTGGAATTTCAACAAAAGGTTATGATATGATATTTGCAATATCCTGGAGTCAAGTTTCTGTTAGCTGTCTCAATATATTGTTCCAAAAGAATGTATTAGAGAGATGCAAATGAAGACAGCTCATGATTCTATTATAAACCAGCAGCAAAGAGAGTTTAGTCCGCAAACTCTAGCTTTGAACATGAGGCTAAAGACAGCTTGCCACCCTTCTTCTCATTATTGCAGGCTGAATCCTAATGCCTCAAGTTGTTTCAGCATATCTAGTGTTGATCTAAGATTCACTTCTTTCCTGGAGTTGTTCGTCAGGAGAAACAATCTGTATCTATCTTCTCAATTTCATTCATAGTGACTTCACCTTCACATTTTATGCGTTTGTTCTGCAACACCTTTCTCACTAGAGACCAAACGTTTCGTGTTGATCTTGCCTTTGAAGGATAAATGTTATGAATGCAGACTCTTAACACATTTAAGCTGTGTTTTTCTTGTATCTCCAAGCAACTAAACCCAACTAAACACGGTCAGAATCTTGGGTTACAGATACCAACATGTCGTTCTGTGTTGCAGTCAAATTCTTGGAACAATCACTTGTCAATTGACTTGAAATAGACTTGCTAGCAACAAAATAGGCTCTAATTTCATCAGCTAGACATGATTCAAGCTCTTGCATATATTCCTTTGTCTGTGAGGAAACCTCTCTAATCACACTTCACACATCCAATCCAACAGCCTGACAGATTTCATTAGGAAAGCTTTCTATCCGTTCCCTGATTCTTTTGTGGGAGAGTACTTGTTGGCTGAGAAGCAGCTGCGGCAAATCATCTATGCACTCATACAGCTGCTTGAGGGCATCAAGTTTGTGATGCATGATTGTAGTTAAAGACGAGAACATGTCCTCAGAGGACTTTAGCCTCTGCAAATGATCCTCGACGAGCACAAAAAAGAGGATTAGATGCAGAGGCAAAGCTAATAGAACACCAGCTGATTATTGCCATTTTCTTTATGCTGGAACCAACCAATTGCATGAACAGACTCTTGGCTTTGGGGCACGGTGCAAACAAACTTCATGCATGTGTGTTTATACAAGATGAAGTCTGGGAAACCAGAGGAATCACATTCTTATTTGGTTGTCATGGCTAGTCTGTTCCCTTCTCCTTTTTTGTGGTTGATAATTATGACTAGTCTGTTCTGACATGTTTGGTCTCAAGAGGGAGTTTAACATAGACAATACAAGATTGATTACAATCACCCTTCTCAGAAACCAAATCTTCAGACAGGGCTTGGTTTTCGTGATCTTTCTGCAGTTTTATGCTCAACACATGTGGCAGAACAAAACATGCAATGCTCTGCAATGGCAATGCCGGATCATGGGGGTCCAAGGGAAACTTATTTGTTGACCGAATAAGTTAAAGGCCAGTCGAGAGGCAATTCATCAACTTTGCCTGTTTTCTCAGTTAGTTGTTCTCTACAGGTCCAGAGAATGGAACCTTGACAGCCCCATGGTTAATCTATAAGGACTCTGCTTCATCATGGAACAAAGTAAAACTTAAATGCTATGACAGGGAGAGCAAAAGATATAATTGGTCTTTTCCAACCATCATCACACTGATGAGCTCATGAATCAGTTTCACCAGCTGTGTTTCGTTGTATAGTCACACTCACGCATGATTTCTCTACTTACTCCTGCTAGACGTATTTCCTTTGACAAGTTGAAAATTGTTATCTTCCATCCAACTTTCCAAATCTATGAGGACGAACACAGAGAATTTCTTACAGCTTAGCATTAGATATATGAGAATTTTTGACAGCTTACCGTTAGATATATGGTCTGTTATGGGACAGATTGATATCTTTATTGCTGAATTACAATGAAGATAATAGTTGATTGTAGTTAAGGTCATCTCCTGACATTTTTCATTCAACAATTCAATTTATTGAAGTTCTGCTATGGGACTGGAGCCCTGTTGAGTAAGAAATTGGTTTATCATCATCAGAGGAACAGAGTCTGTTCTTTCTGGAGATGCACCAATATAATTAGATCATGTTCTACTGGAAAAGATGAAGTTGCATATATGGGTGGTTTTACATCTCATTTTCTGGACCTTTTTGTTCTGCTAAGGTAGTCAAACATCTTCTCTTCTGAGTGAACTTCCAGCCTTTAATTTCTTGGAATTAGAAATTTCAGCTTAAATATGAAAATCCAGAAATGTCTTGGAATTAGAAGGGGCCAGAAGAAAGGAAAAAAACAAAACAGAGTGATATCTTGTGAAAATATTGAGTTCTAGGACAGAAAATAAGATCAATAGAAATGGATAAGATTTGAATATTGCTGTTATAAATAATTGTTGTAGATATAGACATATTTACAATTGATTGTGTGGCATGAACAAAATGAGATCCTAGTGGTTGAGGGCATTAAGAAGGGAAACTCTTGTTTTCAATAAACTCCTGAAGAATGCTTCTAGTTCTTCTTCAAGTTCTTGGATAGTCATTTCTGATGCTTTCAACTGCTTCAAGACATTTTGCACATCAATAGTGTTCATGTCTTTTCCTGACTTGTGGAGCTCCAACGACACCAAGGACGTGGTGGCTACATGGCTAGTTCGAGTGAACTTGGAAAGGAAAGACCAATTTCTTTGCTTTGATCTTCCCTTCTCCCTAGATAAAAGTATCAGTACAGACTTCAGGATTGAGAAACCACAAGCCTCTGTCTCTTTCAACATCGCAATGGCCTTGACATCAGTTTCTTCATCTAAGAAGGCTGTCCAGTTTTTGTCAAAGTTCTTGAAATTCTTGATGAACTTCTTGACCATTTTGTTGATCTTATTTCTTGAGGTCATATAAGCATTGATGTCATCTGCCGTGGCAGCTTCACCTCTGTTTCTCCTGATGGAGGACTGAAGATCTTGAACAGATCCCTTTGTTAAACTCAGAACGTCTCTAGCGAACCCACAAAGATCCACAAGCCCAAGTGACTCTTCAAGCAACTCATTGGTCCACTTTTCACTGTTCTCGTGGGAGATGGCTTGTTGGTTTGAAGGCATCTGAATCAAATTATTGATACCTTCATGCAACTCTCTGAGGCTAGCCAAGTTTGAAATCACAGAAGTGGATGATGTTGATGTCCCTTCCGAGGACCTCAACCTACACAACTGATCTTCAACATCAGTTACGATGGGATGAGATTTTGATGGCAAACTGTTTGATCGAACATGCAAACTTGCCATTTTGTTTTCAGATAATTCTTTTAGGCTGAAATTAGAATTTGAGTCTTGAGAAGATGTTAGGGTGCTTGAAACCATCTCTTTGCACTGCCTATATATACAGGGAGAGTTGACAAACAAAAGGCATCTATTCCACCTCAGAATGCTGCAAATTTGAAATAAATATTATGGTGCACGAGTACCTTGCTCCCCAGTTGTCGAACAGTTGAAGATATATCTTAATCATAGAGATCTCTGCCACATTTAAACCGCTGTTCTTGAAGCATGAGGAATCTTGACAGCCATGAAGTCGGTAAAATGATAATGGTCATTCAATGCAACTTATGCATTAATCAGCTTCTGAAATCTGTTGTCTGTCCACTGTGACATAAAGAGAGGAAGCATAGCTTAACTTTATAAGGCTGAAATGTTGCTGATCCACAGACAATATTTGTTTTCTATACAGAGCAACAATAATTGCACACGAGTGCTGAAGTTTTATAAGGCCTAAAAGTACTGTAAATGAAAGTTGAATGCTGGAGCATCAGAACTGAGATCCACAGGATCCATTTTATCAGCATCAATTGTTGGCACACATGCAATGTTAATAGTTTTGTCTCCTTTCTGTCCAATACCAACATGACAATGCAATCGTGTGCAGTTACAGAGCTATTTACAAGAACAAGGGACATCTTGAGTAGATAATATTCCATCTGCCCCTTTTATTCATCTTCCTATATATTTCTGGTTCTTAAGGAATGACTCAACATCTTCCCATCTTAGCTTCATCACTTCAATTGATTTTTTTCTTGAGTAAGCATGGCTGCCCACGCTCGATCGAACAGTTTTCCATCTAAATGTCATCCCGCAGTTGAAGATTTCGAAGATCATTCGATCAGGCTAAAGAGCTCAACAGAAGCGACATCTTCGTCAACTTCTTCTGTTTGCACAAACTTGGATAGTCTCAATAATTTCAGGAAAGCATAAATGATTAAATACAGTTGCCATCTACCGAGCAAGCTCTCACCCTCGGACAAGGCAGAAGTGGGGCCTTTGTGTTGCTTGATGGATCCCTGAGGCTGCTGGATTTGTGAAGGATGATTCGACGCTTGTGAAGGAATCTATTCAAGAGCTAGAATCCTCTCTAAAGTGAAGCTGTCATGGAACACAATATTCATGCTTATATGTCATTGAGATAGAAAGTAAGTAAAATGATCAAGAAGTTCATCAAGAACATGAAGGGCACCAAGCAACTTTCTTCGAAGAATCCATAAGGTAGGACACTTGAGTTGCTTGATGGATATCTGGGGCGCTGATTGCTATGGAGTTGGCAAAGACGTTACAGCACTTGTGAAAGAATCCAAGAAGTCAAATTAGCTCTCAGGAGGAGTAGAGGTGAATCTGTCTCAGAACACCATAATTATGCTTATGCATTAAGAACGAAAGCTTGCCATGACCACGCTCGATTGAGAAGTTTGCCATCTAAATGTCATCCCGCAGTTGAAGATTTTGAAGACCATTTGATCAGGCTAAAGAGCTCAACAGAAGTGACATCTTCGTCAGCTTCTTCTGTTTGCACAAAGTTGGATAGTCTCAATAATTTGCAGGGAAGCATCAAGGATTTAATACAATGCCATCTAAGAAGCAAGCTCTCCCCCTCGAACAGGGCAGAAGTGGGCCCTTGTTTTCCTTGATGGATCTCTGAGGCTGCTGGATTGTTGTGGAATTGCCAAGGATGTTACGGCACTTGTGGAGGTATCTATTCAAGAGCTAGAATCCTCTCTGAGGAGGAGTAGAGGTGAAGCTGTCATGGAACACGATATTCATGCTTATATGGCATCAGGAAAGAGTAAATAATATGATCAATAAGTTCATCAAGAACATGAAGGGCTCCAAGCTATGGTCTCCGAGGGCAGTTCTAGCCATGGACCAAGATCTGAAGATCATCACAGGCACACTGAAAGAAGCCGAGGCAATTGACTTCTCAATCCTCAAGTCTGTGATGCTGCTAGTCTGGGGAAAAGGCAAGCTCAAAACCAAGAAGCTGTCACTTGTTTCAAGACTTACCCTTTCAAGACGAGTACATATTGAGATGGATCAAGAAAAAGAAATTCAGGACTTTAACGTTTTGAACATCCACAAGTCACTCAAAAGTATGGATGATGTTGCTGTGCCGGACCTTCTGAAGCAATTGAAAGCATGATTGAGTTTTCGACAACATACATAGAGTTGTATACATGTGGAAATGATAACCAGAAAATATATACTTCAAAAAATTACTTCTCCAGTAATTCAGTTTATAGATATTCAACCTCATCATAAAATATACTTCTGTTCTATAAAAAATACACTGATGTGTCATACTTTGCCTGGACTTCTTGTGTTAGTATGGGAATGTGTGGTGACTGGTAATTTGAAGAATCCTGCTTCTATTTGAAAATGTTTCCATCCGTGCATCTTTAAAGAACGAGTCAACGTTTTTCTGGTGCATCAGAATAAATTCATGAATCAAATCTATTTGTTTGATTTTGGATCCAAATGTGACTAGTTGATGGATATACACAATTATATTTGTTTGATCAGTTTCTACCAGCGTCGACACCATACCTTTACAGTACAACTTTACTCTTTGTTCATCTTGGTGAACTCTGCAATTGCACAACATCGGTTGCCCCTTAATTTCGCTTAAACCACGTGCTTGATTATAATCTATTAGTAAAGATATCATTAATTTTATGATATACTAGTGCAACAATGTGTTCACTAATTTATCATCTTAATGCTATGCTGTCAAGATTCCACTGGCTTTCGTTTTTTGTTAATGAATGATATATTTATGGATAAAAAATCACCATTTTCCATGATCTTAATGTATGCAAGAACACATTTATTTATACGCTTGTACGCGTTTGTTTATATTTCATAATTGTCTGATACTTAGAAACTCCAACCTGGAAAATTTGATCTTTTATTTCCAGCTCTCACTGTTAGGAAACATTTTTGTCTTAGGCTCATAAATTAATGAGTCAGCTCTATGCATGATCAATTGATTAGATTAGTTTCATGGCTGTCAAGATTCCTCATGCTTCAATATTAGCAGTTATAATATAGCTGAGATCTCTATGATTGAGTTTTTGTTTTCAACTGTTCAAGATCCTGGAGACATGGAACTCGTGCGCTACCCTTCATTTCAATTTGTTGCAGCAGTGATGAGACATGGTAGATGGAAAATATTCCTTTTGTCTTCATTATCTATCTCCCCTATATATAGCAGATAGCAGAGGGATGGCTTCAAGCACTTCAACATCTTTCTCAATACACAGTACTCTAAAATCATCCCTAAAGATCTGATTTTGATAGAAAAAGATGGCTGCTTTCCACTCTCGATCAAACAGTTTCCCATCCCAATCTCATCCAGTAATGGATGCTGTCGAACAGCAACTGTGCAGACTAAAATCCTCAGAAGCGGCATCAACATCAGCCACTTCTATATGCACAAACTTGGTTAGCCTCAGAGATTTGCACGAAGGCCTTAACAATCTGATTCAGATGGCTGCCGTCCAGCAAGCTCTCTCACAGGGAGAAGGTGAAAACTGGGTAAATGAGTTGCTCGAGGAATCTCTCAGGCTCGTGGATCTCTGTGGATTTTCAAGAGATGTGGTATGTTTAACCAAGGAATCCATTCAAGATCTTGAATCCTCCATTAGGAGAAATAGAGGTGAAAACGCCACACGGGATGACATCAATGCTTATGTGGCCTCAAGAAAGAAGATCAACAAGATGGTCAAGAATTGCATCAAGAATTTGAAGAGCTTAAACCAAAGTTCATCACCACTCCCAGCCATCGGGACGATGCTCAAAGAAACAGAGGCCCTTGATTTCTCAGTCCTGAAGTCTGTATTGATGCTCTTCTCCGGGGAGAAGGAAGGATCAACGCAAAGAAGTTGGTCATTGCTTTCCAAGTTTGCTCAGACCAAACGAGTACATTCTGAAGTAGAGAAAGAAACTGCTGCTGAGGACTTGTGCTTCTTGAACAGCCACAAGTCTAAAAAAGGAATGGAGAATATGACCTTGAAGCAGTTGAAATCAGCAGAAATGAGCATCCAGGAAATTGAAGAGGGATTGGAAGCCTTATTTAGGAGTTTAGTGAAAACTAGAGTTTCTCTTCTTAATGTTCTCAGCCATTAGCCCTATTTGGCTTCTGCTGATATGTAAATATCAAAAAGTAGATACTGATACAATTCTATATACAAATCATCAACACAAATTTCTACAAATCTATCCGTCTACCTAAATTTATTGATTTTTGTGTAGTAGCAAGAGATTCAGTTTCAAATTCGAATGCATGGAGTGTATAAAAGATCATTTATACTCTAAAAGATTGCTTTTAGGTGCACATTTTCAACAATCAAGCATATATCTTTTCTTGAAAATGTATATTCAGTTTGTTAATATTCAGTTCCATGATAAACTTTATTGTTATACCTTCCTACTTATATATACTTTTTATAAATCACATTGTAAATAATTATATTATTTTAGGATAGTTTTTAACTTAATCAAGAACCTTATGGACTAAATAATTAGTAATCAAATTTATAATTATAACATGCACAAAAAGAGGATTAGATGCAGAAGCAAAGCTGATATAACACCAGCGGGTTGTGGAATCAGCCAATTGCACAGAGTCTCTTCTTTTTCTATTTTTGTTGATTATTCAATAAGTTTGCCTTTTCTCTCCATTAACTTTCTCTCTAAAGGTGTAGAGAATGGAAGCTTGACAGCCACATCACATGGTTTTGTTGTAACAACTCTGCTCCATTACATTACAAAAGAAAAAAGAAAAAGGAACATAAGAAGAATGGAAATATTGAGTTCTAAAACAGAAAATAAGATCATTGGAAATGGATAGGATCTGAATATTGCTTTTATAAATAACTATTGTAGCCGTAAACATATTTACAATTAACTGTGTGTCATGATCTAAATCAGAGCCTAGTGGTTCAGGACATTAAGAAGGGAAACTCTAGTTTTGACTAAACTCCTGAAAAATGCTTCAAGTTCCTCTTCGAGTTCTTGGATAGCCATTTCTGATGCTTTCAACTTCTCCAAGACATTTTGCAAATCTTTCCCTGACTTGTGGAGGTCCAATGAGCACAAGTACTCGGCACCACACTCTTGATCTACCTCAGAGTGTACACGACTGGTTCGAGTGAGCTTGGAAAGCAATGACCAGCTTCTTTTCTTTGAGCTTCCCCTCTCCCCAGACACAAGTTTCAGGACAGACTTCAGGACTGAGACATCAAAAGCCTCTGTCTCTTTCAGCATCGTTACGATGGCCTTGAGGTCAGAGTCTTCATCGGAGTAGGCTGTAGGCTTTTTGTCCAAGACCTTGAAGTTCTTGATGAATTTGTTGACCATTTTGTTAATCTGCTTTCTTGAGATCATATAAGCGTTGATGTCATCGGCTGTGGCAGTTTCACCTCTGTTTCGCCTGATGGATGACTGAAGATCTTGAACTGATCCCTTTGTTAAACTCAGAACATCTCTAGCGAATCCACAAAAATCAACAAGCCCAAGTGACTCTTCGAGCAACTGGTTGGTCCATTTTTCACCGTTTTCATGGCAGAGGGCTTGTTGGGTTGAAGGCATCTGCATCAGATGATTGATACCTTCATGCAAATCTCTGAGGCTGGCCAAGTTGGCTGTCGCAGAAGTTGCTGATGTTGAGGTCCCTTCAGAGGACCTCAACCTGCACAACTGATCTTCAACATCAGTTACTATGGGATGAGATTTTGATGGCAAACTGTTGGATCGAACATGCAAATTTGCCATTTTGTTTTCAGATAATTCTTTTAGGCTGAAAGTAGAATTTGAGTCTTGAGAAGAGGTTAGAGTGCTTGAAACCATCTCATTGCATTGCCCATATATACAGGGAGATAGTTGACAAACAAAAGGCATCTATTCCACCTCCGAATGCTGCAAATTTGAAATAAATATTATGGTGCACGAGGACCTTGCTCCCCAGCTGTTGAACAGTTGAAGATATATCTTAACCATAGAGATCTCTGCCACATTTAAATTTCTGTTCATGAAGCATGAGGAATCTTGACAGCTATGAAGTCGATGTAATATTAATCTTCATTCAATGTAACCCACGCATTAATCAGCTTCTGAAATCTGTCATCTTCCACTGTGATATAAAGAGAGGAAGCAGAGCTTAGTTTATAAAGCTGAAGTACTGCCGATCCACAGACAATATTTGTAGCAGTGATGAGACAATGTAGGTGGAATAATTCCTTTTGTCTCTTTTCTATCTCCTCTATATATAACAGATAGCAGAGAGATGGCTTCAAGCATTTCAACATCTTTCCCAATACACAGTAGTCTACATTCACCCCTAAAGATTTCATTTTGATAGACGAAGATGGCTGCTTTCCACTCTCGATCAAACAGTTTTCCATCCCAATCTCATCCCGTAATGGATGTTGTTGAAGATCATCTATGCAGACTAAAATCCTCAGAAGCGGCATCAACATCAGCCACTTCTATATGCACAAACTTGGCTAGCCTCACAGATTTGCACGAAGGCCTCAATGATCTGATTCAGATGCCTTCAGTCCAGCAAGCCCTCTCACAGGGACAAGGTGAAAATTGGGTAAATGAGTTGCTCGAGGAATCTCTTAGGCTTGTGGATCTCTGTGGATTTTCAAGAGATGTGGTATGTTCAACCAAGGAATCCATTCAAGATCTTGAATCCTCCATTAGGAGAAATAGAGGTGAAAAGGCCACAGGAGACGACATCAATGCTTATGTGGCCTCAAGAAAGAAGATCAACAAGATGATCAGTAAGTGCATCAAGAATTTGAAGAGCTCAAACCAGAGTTCTATTCCACCAGCCATTGGCATGATGCTCAAAGAAACGGAGTCGCTTGATTTCTCGGTCCTAAAATCTGTTTTGATGCTCTTGTCCGGGGAGAAGGAAGGATCAAAGCAAAGAAGTTGGTCGTTGCTTTCCAAGTTCACTCAGACCAAACGAGTACATTCTGAGGTAGAGCAAGAAACCGCTGCTGAGGACTTGTGTTCCTTGAACATCCACAAGTCCAAAAAAGGAATGGAGAATATCACCTTGAGGCAGTTGAAATCAGCAGAAATGAGCATTGAGGAAATTGAAGACGGTTTGGAAGCCTTATTTAGGAGTTCAGTGAAAACTAGAGTTTCTCTTCTTAATGTTCTCAGCCATTAAGCCTCTTTGGCTTCTGCTGATATGTAAATATCAAAAAATGGATACTGATACAGTTATATATACAAATCGTGAACCCAAATTTCTATGAATCTATCTGTCTACCTAACTTCATCGATCTTTGTATGCTAGCAAGAGCTTCAGGTTCAAATTGGAAAGATCATTTATTCTCTAACAGATTGCTACATGCATATTTTGGACAATCAAACTTAAACTATGAAATTCAAAAGTTGTTTGAAACTTGACAAATTCCAGACATATTTCACTTGTTAAGATTCATTTTCATAATAAATTTATACTTTTTGTAAATCATATTTCAAACAATCAAATTTTTTTAATAATAGTTTTGAAGTTAACAATCAAATTAATTGCTTTTATTCAAGTAAAGACCTACTGTTTAAACCAAATGAATATATTTAAGTTGTAAGATAATGTTTTAACAAATTTATACTTGAATTTATTATATCTATTACTTTAGAAATATAACATGCAGAAGAAAGAGGATTAGATGCAGCAGCAAAGCCGATAGGAAACCCGTGGCCTGTTGCTAGTTTTTGTTAACATTGGAATCAGCCAAATGCATGTACAGTCTTGGCTTCTGTAATGGTGAAACAAACTTCATGCATGTTTATTTATAAAAGATGAAGATGGGAAAAGCAGGGAATCTCATCTCTTGTAGTTTGGTTGTTAACTTGTCTGTTTATTTTTTCTCTTTTTGTTGATAATTGATCAAGTTTGCATGTTTTCTCCACTAAATGTTCTCTACAGGGCCAGAGAGTGGAACCTTGATAGCCACATGGTTTTGTTATAAGAACTCTGCTTCATCATGGAGAAAAATAAAAATAAAATGCTATGACTGGGTGGCTAGAAATATTATCGGTTTTTCCAACCATTGGCACATTGATTAGCTCATGATATCAGTCTCACCAGTTGCATTTTGTTATTGTATAGACATGCATGAGTGCAGAACTTAAACCTGGTTGAAGGTTTTGCCCTTTGACAAGTCGAAACTGGTTATCTCCCATTCATTTCTCAAATCTATGAGGATGAACACAGAGAACTTTGACAGCTTAGCATTAGAGATACGATCAGGTATGAGCCAGATTGTTTCCAAATACTTAGTTACTGATGTTTCAGTATCTTTATTGCTGAATCACAACTAAGCTAATAGTTGATCGTGTTTAAGTCATTTCTAGACAAATTCCGTCTATAATTCAATTAACTAAAGTTCTGCAACGGAATTGGAGCCCTGTTGAGTTAGAAATTTGCATGTTATCAAGTCAGGAACAGAGTTATTCTTTTAAAGAAGAGAAATCGACAGGAAAACTGGTTGAATTATTACTTTTTAAGGAACTTTCTGTCTGAGACCATGAACGAATCGATGGGAGGAGACATTATTATACTTTTTCTATTTGGAGAGGTAGCCAGACACTATTGATCTCACTGAAATATATGAACCTCCAGGAATGTATTGAAATTGCAAAGGAAAAAGGAAATCTCAAACTTGCCACAATATTGAGTATTAAAATGGAAAAGTCGACAGATAAGTAGATCAATAGAAACGGATAGATATTTGAATATTTTCTTTATAAATAATTGTTCTACCCATAAACATATTTACAATTGATTGTGTGGCATGATCAAAATGAGAGCCTAGTGGTTGAGGGAATTAAGAAGGGAAACTCTAGTTTTGACTAAACTCCTGAAAAATGCTTCGAGTTCCTCTTCAAGTTCTTGGATAGCCATTTCTGAGGCTTTCAACTGCTTCAAGACATTTTGCACATCAATAGTGTTCATATCTTTTCCTGACCTGTGGAGCTCCAAAGAGAGAAAGGACTCGGCACCACATTCTTGATCTCTCTCAGAATCTACATGGCTGGTTCGAGTGAACTTGGAAAGGAAAGACCAATTTCTTTGCTTTGATCTTCCCTTCTCACCAGACAAAAGTATGAGTACAGACTTCAGGACTGAGAAACCAAAAGCCTCTGTCTCTTTCAACATCGGAATGGCCTTGACATCAGATTCTTCATCCAAGAAGGCTGGGCAATTTTTGTCGAAGTTCTTGAAATTCTTGACGAACTTCTTGACCATTTTGTTGATCTTCTTTCTTGAGGTCATATAAGCATTGATGTCATCTGCCGTTGCAGTTTCACCTCTGTTTCGCCTGATGGATGACTGAAGATCTTGAACAGATCCCTTTGTTAAACTTAGAATATCCCTTGCGAAGCCACATAGATCCACAAGCCCAAGTGACCCTTCGAGCAACTCATTGGTCCATTTTTCACTGTTTTCATGGCCGAGGGCTTCTTGGGTTGAGGGCATCAGTAGCAGATTACTGATACCTTCATGCAAGTCTCTGAGGCTAGCCAAGTTTGCAGTCACAGAAGCGGCTGAAGTTGATGTCCCTTCAGAGGACCTCAACCTGCACAACTGATCTTCAACATCAGCTACTATGGGATGAGATTTTGATGGCAAACTGTTTGATCGAACATGCAAATTCGCCATTTTGTTTTCAGATAATTCTTTTAGGCTGAAAGTAGAATTTGAGTCTTGAGAAGAGGTTAGGGTGCTTGAAACTATCTATTATGCACTGCCTATATATAAAGGGAGATAGTTGACAAACAAAAGGCATCTATCCCACCTCAGATACCTCATCGTTGCTGCAAATTTGAATAAATATTATGTTGCACGAGTTTCTTGCTACCCACATATTGAACATTTGAAGATGAAATCTCAATCATAGAGATCTCTGCCACCTTTTAAATGCAGTTCATGAAGCATGAGGAATCTTGACAGCGTGAAGTCAGTATAATGATAATGTTCATTCTATGCAACTCACGCATTAACCGGTCTCTGAAATCTATCATCTTTCCACCGTAACATAAAAAGGGGAAGCATAGCTTAATTTTATAAGGCCAAAATGTTGCTGATCCACAGACAATGAATTAGCTTCAAACCATTGAATTGCTTCTCAAACAAAGAAGAAGCTCATGATCGACAGTTCTGATATTAACAAAGCACATAATATTTGTTTTCTATACAGAAGAACAATAATTGCACACGAGAGTTGAAGTTCTATCAGGCCCAAAACTATAGTAAATGAAACTTGAAAGCTGGAGCATCAGAACTGAGATCTACAGGATCCATTTTATCAGCCTCATTTGTTGGCTCACATGAAATGTTAAAAGTTGGTCGCTGTCCTGTCTATTATCCAGAATGACAATGCAATCGTGTGCAATTACAGAACTATTTATAATGAAAAACAAGGGACATCTTGAGTAGATAATATCCCATCTGCCCCTTTTATTCATCTTCCTATATATTTCTGGTTCTTAAGGAATGACTCAACATCTTCCCATCTTAGCTTCATCACTGCATGGCTCACCACTTGGTCGAACAGTTTGCCGTCTAAATGTCATCCTGCAGTTGAAGATTTCAAAGACAATTTGATCAGGCTAAAGAGCTCAGCAAAAGCGACATCTTCGTCAGCTTCTTCTGTTTGCACAAACTTGGATAGTCTCATAATTTGCAGGAAAGCATCAAAGATCTAAGACAATGCCATCTACCAAGCGAGCTCTCGCCCTCAAACAAGGCAGAAGTGGGCCCTTGTGTTGCTTGATGTATCTCTGAGGCTGCTGGATTGTTGTGGAATTGCCAAGGATTTGACGGCACTTGTGAAGGAAACTATTCAAGAGCTAGAATCCTCTCTAAGGAGGAGTAGAGGTGAAGCATTCATGATCAAGAAGTTCATGAAAAACATGAAGGCCTCCAAGCAATTTTCTCCGAAGATTCCACAAGGTTTGGCCCTTGAGTTGCTTGATGGATATCTGGGATTGCTGATTGTTGTGGAATTGGCAAGTACGTTACAGCACTTGTGAAAGAATCCAAGAACTCAGGAGGAGTAGAGGTGAATCTGTCAAGAACATGATAATTATGCTTACATGGCATCAAGAATGAAAGCATATCAATGATCAACAAGTGCATGGAGAACATGAAGGGCTCCAAGCAATTGAAATCATGAGAAATTGTTGAAAAGTGTAATTTGCAATTCCCAAAGTACTATGCATGTATATGACTCCTCAAGATTATCAAGTTCAAACTTTTTATCTATAAGAAATTGATATTCTATCCATAGGAAAATGTTAGTCAAATATTTATGCATAGAAAAATGTTGCTAATTTAATGTTTGCTCTCCTATATAAAGGGTTGTAATCTTGAAGTTGTGGTCATGGAAATATGAATGAAAAATATTTGTAGTACTAAATCTCTCCAATATATCATTTTTTTGTTCCTTCTCAAAATCTTCCTCCATATTCCCAACATATTTGTCGTATCAGAGCTACACATTTACATCAAATGTAAGATCTGATTTTGTGTTTCAGTAGTGAATTAATGGACATTTTCTGCACCAATCAAATTCGTTAAATACTCTACAAAAGCACCACCAGGAGCTGCTGCCAAGACTACCTTGGCGCATTTCTTTGTCTCAGGCGATCCGAAATAATATTTGCACTATTGACCTGCTGTCTCAATCTTTTACACCCCGTTCTAATATATTTTCTATTTCCTTCTCTTATTTGCACTAGGTCTGTTGGATGCCAATCGGGAGCTCCTCCCAATCAAGTTTATTTTAGGGGGTCAGTAAGAGAGGGAAGTAGGAGATATATTAGAACGAGGTGTAAAAGATTGAAACAATAGGTCAATAGTGCAAATATTATTCCGGACCGACTGAGACAAAGAAATGTGCCAATGTAGTTTTGGCAGCAGCTCCTGGTGGTGCTTTTGTAGAGTATTTGACGAACTTGGCTGCTGCAGAAAATGTCCATTAATTCATTATTGAAACACAAAACTAGGTCTTATATTTGATGTAAATGTGTAGCTTTTGATACTACAATATGTTGGGAATATGGAGGAAGATTTTGAAAAGGCAATGATGGGGGAATTCGAGACGACTGATTTAGAATTGATGAAATATTTTCTTGGATTTCAAGTCCGTCAGTTAAAAGGAGAAATTTTATTTCTTGCAAGCCAATCTCAGACTCCATTTTCATAAATGAGAAGTTGCAATTAAATGACGGCGCATCTAAAGTTGATCCGAGGTTTATTGAATGGCTTGAGTCTTTCTTCAAGAATTTAGTCAAAGCAATAGTTTCCATTCTTAAAAGTCTCTCACTCAGACACTAAGCATCTTTTGGCTTGTCCACGTTTTTGTTTTTTTTTACAAGATGCTGAGAGCTGTATCCGGAAACATTTCCATGCATGCAGCTTTAAAGAATGAGTCGATGTTTTTCTGGTGCATCAGAATGAATTCATGATTGATGAATCAAAACTTCTATTTAATTTTCGGTTAAAATCCTGTTTATGGGACTCAAATTTGATAGTCGATCGATATACACAATTACATTTGTCTGTTCAGATCTTACCATCATTCACCCCTTTGAAGTATAACTTTACCATCACAAAATGCTTGACTGTAATTATATTAGTTACAATATCCTTAATCTTTCGATATGGTAGTGCAACAGTGTGGTCAGCAATTTTATGCTTTCAGGATTCACTAACTTTTGTTTTTTGTTAGCGACGGATACATTTATGAATAGACACACCATTTTCGATGATCTTATAAACATGTTTATTTATACTCTTGTGCGCGTTTGTTTATATTTTGATAATTGTCTGAGATCAGGAACCTCCAACCTGGAAAGTTAATCTTTTATTTCCAGCTCTTACTGTTAGGAAACATTTTTGCTTAGGCTCATAGATAGATTAATGAGTCAACTGCATGAATGATCAATTGATTAGATTAGTTTCATGGCTGTCAAGATTCCTCATGCTTCAATATTAGCAGTTATAATATAGCTGAGATCTCTATGATTAAGTTTTTGGTTTTCCATTGTTCAAGATCCTGGAGACATGGAACTCGTGCGCAACAGTATTCATTTCAATTTTTTCAGCAGCGATGAGATTATGTAGGTTGAATATATTCCTTTTGTCTTCTTTTTCTATCTCCCCTATATATAGCAGATACCAGAGCCATGGATTTCAAGCACTTCAACATCTTTCTCAATACACAGTAGTCTAAATAGTTCACTTTGATAGAAGAAGATGGCTTCTTTCCACTCAAGATCAAACAGTTTTCCATCCCAATCTCATCCAGTAATAGACGTTGTCGAAGATCATCTGTGCAGGCTAAAATCCTCAGAGGCAGCATCAACATCAACCGCTTCTATATCCGCTAACTTGGTTAACCTCAGAGATTTGCATGAAGGCCTTAACAATCTGATTCAGATGGCTTCAGTCCAGCAAGCCCTCTCACAGGGAGAAGGTGATAATTGGGTAAATGAGTTGCTCGAGGAATCTCTTAGGCTTGTGGATCTCTGTGAATTTTCAAGAGATGTGGTATGTTTAACCAAGGAATCCATTCAAGATCTTGAATCCTCCATTAGGAGAAATAGAGGTGAAAACGCCACACAAGACGACATCAATGCTTATGTTGCCTCAGGAAAGAAGATCAACAAGATGGTCAAGAATTGCATCAAGAATTTGAAGAGCTTAAACCAAAGTTGTACACCACTCCCATCCATCGGGACGATGCTCAAAGAGACAGAGGCCCTTGATTTCTCAGTCCTAAAGTCTGTATTGATGCTCAAAGCAAAGAAGTTGGTCGTTGCTTTCCAAGTTCACTCAGACCAAACGAGTACATTCTGAAGTGGAGCAAGAAACTGCTGCTGAGGAATTGTGCTTCTTGAACATCCACAAATCCAAAAAAGGGATGGACAAGATTACTTTGAAGCGGTTGAAAGCAGCAGAAATGAGCATCCAGGAAATTGAAGAGGGATTGGAAGCCTTATTTAGGAGTTTAGTGAAAACTAGAGTTTCTCTTCTTAATGTTCTCAGCCATTAGCCCTTTTTGGCTTCTGCTTATACTCAACTACTGTAAATATCAAAAAGAGGATACTGATACAGTTCTATATACAAATCTTGAACCCAAATTTCTATGAATCTATCTTTCTACCTAAACTCATTTGTCTTTCATCTTTGTATACTAACAAGAGCTTCCGTTTCAAAATTGAGTGTATAAAAGATAATTGATACTCTAACAGATTGCTGGACATGCACATTTTGGACAATCAAACTTAAACTTTGAAATACAAGAAATGTTGAAATTTGACAAAATTTGACATATTTCACTTGTTAACATTCATTTTCATAATAATATAATGTTTTAATAACATCCCACTTATATGTACTTCCAGAAATCATATTTCAAACAATTAACTTTTTTATAATAGTTTTGAACTTAACAAAGCACCTCATAGACCAAATATTAGCAATCAAATTAACTGCTTTAACGCAATTAAAGATCTACTGTGTAAACCAAATGAATCGTGAAGATACTAGATATTTAAGCCGTAAGATGACTTTTTAATAAATTTATACTCTAATTTATTATACGGATTACTTTAGAAATATAATGTGCAGAAGCAATGTGGATAGAACACCAGTGGCTTGTTCCCACTTTTTGTTTATGTTGGAATAGCCAATTGCATATACAGAGTCTTGGCTTCTGTAATGGTAAAACCAAACTTCATGCATGTTTATTTATATATGATGAAGTTGGAAAAACCAGAGGAATCACATCTCTTTCAGTTTGGTTGTCAACTTGTCATGGTCTCAATGAATTGTTCTCTACAGGTAGAGAGTGTGGAACCTTGACAGGCACATGGTTTTGTTATAAGAACTCGCTTCAGCATCGAACAAAATAAAAATTAAATACTACGACAGGGTGACAAGACATATCATCGGTTTTTCCAACCATTAGCGCATTGATTAGCTCATGATATCAGTTTCACCAGCTGCATTTTCTTATTGAAGTAGACATGCACGAGTGCAATGCTTACTCCTGCTTGGCATATTTTTTCCAGTGACAAGTTGAAAATTGTTATCTTCCATCCAACTTTTGAAATCTATGAGGACAAACACAGAGAACTCTTGAGAGCTCAGCATTAGATGTATGATCAGTTAGGCAGATTACTTTTTTGGCTTGGAAAGGTAGTCAAACATCTTGTTTGAGGAGTGAGAATCAATTTTGTGGCCAGAAGATTTTCGGAAAAATGAAGTTGAAGAATTGAGGTGATTCAAAGCCAAAAGTTCCAGCATTTACTATGAGACTAGATCATTGATAAACACTATTGATCTCATTCAAAATATGAATCTCCGGGAATGTCTTGGAATTGCAAGGGAGAAAGAAATCTCAAACTTGCCACGATATTGAGTCGACATATGAGTAGATCAATAGAAACAGATAAAGATTTGAATATTTGCTTTTATAAATAATTGTTGTAGCCGTAGACATATTTACAAATTAACTGTTTGTCATGAACAAAATGAGAGCCTAGTGGTTGAGGGCATTAAGAAGGGAAACTCTAGTTTTGACTAAACTCCTGAAAAATACTTCGAGTTCCTCTTCAAGTTCTTGGATAGACATTTCTGAGGCTTTCAACTGCTTCACGACATTTTGCACATCAATAGTGTTCATGTCTTTTCCTGACCTGTGGAGCTCCAAAGAGAGAAAGGACTCAGCACCACATTCCTGATCTCTCTCAGAATCTACACGGCTGGTTCGAGTGAACTTGGAAAGGAAAGACCAATTTCTTTGCTTTGATCTTCCCTTCTCACCCGATAAAAGTATGAGTACAGACTTCAGGACTGAGAAACCAAAAGCCTCTGTCTCTTTCAACATCGCAATGGCCTTGACATCAGATTCTTCATCTAAGAAGGCTGTGCAATTTTGGTCAAAGTTCTTGAAATTCTTGATGAACTTCTTGACCATTTTGTTGATCTTCTTTCTTGAGATCGTATAAGCATTGATGTCGTCTTCCGTGGCAGCTTCACCTCTGTTTCGCCTGATGGATGACTGAAGATCTTGAACAGATCCTGATGGAGTGAAATTTGGGAAAGACGTAGCCTAAGCACGTGCACCAATCGTCACAAAGAAGCTCAACGAAGACAAGAATATTAAAAATAAGATTTCTATATTCATTCCAAAAGTATCCAAAATAATAAGATTCACCCCTCTATTTATAGTAAATTCTAGGGGTGAAATTACAATGCTATCCCTCAACTTCCCTCAATCCTACGGCCTAAATTAACTTGTCGAGGGCGTTTTCGTCACTTCACGTGCCCCACCTTCTTTTCAACTTCCCCTAGTCAACTTTCTTCAACTTCTCTTTTAACCTCCATTGAGGGCTTTGATGCAAATATCTAGAAGTTCTAGGGGCCTTTTTGCAAATTCCCTTGTTTAGCTTTCCTTTTTCCATATCAGTAGCCCCCCAATTTTCAAACATTTCCTTGGAAGTTTGGAAGTTCCAATTAATAAGTTGACTCTGATTCAAGTTCTTCCTTTTAGTAGAGGATAAATTGATTTTGAATAAGCTTCTTTTTCAAAAACTTCATTCGTCTTAGAAGTCTTTTCTTTCCCGGACTCTTTTTCAAACAAGTTTTATTCCTGTTGGGATCCTTCTCGAGTTAGGATTTTTCCTTCTCTATATAAATTGGTGGTGCTATCTTCAATTCTTCATCGTGCTCCATCCTTCTTTTTTTGCCTTCTCCGTCTTCAAGAATAAAGAATGTCGAGGCGTCTTGGCTCGGGTATTTAGTTCATCATCTTATTCCCTGCTTTACCTAAATTTCCGTTTTCGTCTTTGTGTCTTCAAAAAGAGAAAAAAAAAAAAAAAAACCATCCCCATATTCAGTCCAAATTCTCAAAAAAAAAAAGACTCCGTTTTTATTCCCGAAAAGAAACCTTCGCGTCATGTCAAGCAACGCCGGGAATACGTGGGGGAGAATATCGACGCCGAGTCGGGGCCGGGGGACGTCCTGACATGGTGCTAGTCGAGGCAGTCCGCATTGACTCGACCAGATTCTGGCCGAGGCGCAAGCCCTCGGTTGGAATCTGGCCGAGGTGCTGATCCTCGGCCGAACCCCGGCCGAGGGGCATCTCTTCCACCTCCTTCAGCTCCTTATATTAATCTGGATCCTTTACCTCCTTCAGCTCCTCATATTAATCCGGATATCGTGGACTTTGATCATGAAGTGATTGAAGCGCTTCAGAATCTTCCTACTTGTTCGTCGCCTTCCCCAAATCCTTCATTTGAGTCGAGTTCACAAGAAACTCCCCCACTCTTATCTCCTCTTGCAATTGACCTTGTTGATTCCGATTTAGAAGGAACTGAATCCTCTTCAGCCCCCCACTCCAAGTCTCGTTGTCGTATTATGGACGTCGACAATTGTCATAGTCGTGTGAGTCTCAAGGAGTTCCGTCTTTTTGAAGCCAGTGTCAACGCCTCTTTTGAATTCACCCTCTTGTTGCCTAGCGTTGACAATAGGATCAAGTTCCCTCCTCTTAGGTTTTTCACAGTGTACCTATCGTTTTTTTCCTCTGGTTTTACACTTCCCCCACATCCTCTGCTACTTAAGATCATTACTTGCACTACTTTAAGCATTAGCCAATTCACCCTCAACTCCTTTGTAAGTTTTAGGGGGTTCCTCCAACGCTTTGAAAAGCTTGATTTGACCCCTTCTCTTGAGGCCTTCTATTCCTTATTTACCGTTAGAAAGGTGCCCAATGACTCCTACTTTTATTTCTATCCCCGGGGGGGTTGCAAAATTCTTGAGGGTGGTGTTTCCTCAAAGGGTCCCTGGAAAGAAAAGTTCCTATTCGTAAAAGACTTGGCTTGGGGATTAGCAGCCCATTGGGGGGGGAATCATCCTTTGTGCCTGACCCCGTTCCTGATCTTCGTATATCCTTCATTTGGGTTGGGCTGTTCGATCAACTTTTTGACGTCAAAACTTTAGGGCCTGCTGGTATCTAATTGTAACTTTTGTGCTATTTATTTGCTTTGTAAAAAATTTTCAACGCTATCTCATATTTTTTTGTTGATTTGCTTGCAGGTAAGAAAATCTCCCTCCATGATGTCCATCGCTTCCGTGACAAAGAGAATGCTTCAAGGTCCCGCCATCCTCCTCCGCCCCCACCAAGGAGGGGAGAAAGCAGTCGCCGGCGCTCACCTCCTGCCCGGGTCTCACGGGGCGCCTTCCGCAATGCGGGGAAAGGGGCACCGTGTGGCTAGTAGTCCACAGCCAACGACTACATCCGCCAACCGAACAGCAACACCAACCAAATTCCCACCGACGCCTCGCACAGGCCGTCGACAAGAACAACACAGTTTCAGACAATCAACAATATAATGCAGCAGAATCAGTAAATCAACACGTCGTGCAGTGAATGCGTTTTATATTGATAGCAGAAATACTGAAGATTACAGCAAGCTAGCCACGGGGATCGCCGTGAGGGGGATACTAGCAATGCACACTGAGCTTCGAGTGGTCATTCCCCCCTATAATAGGCTTAAAAATAAATTTCCTATCGACAAAACTAGATACTAGAAAAGCTGAAAATTGCATCTCATAGGGCATAAAGGGCTACATGAGCAAAAGTAAATATTACAGTAAAGACTCACGCCTAAGACTCTAATAACCTGCGGAGGCCTAGTGCCTGTCGGCGGAAGTGTTGGTCGGCCGGATGGAACATGGCCGAAATTGGGTCAAGGGGGCCGAGAGTGCGGACGGCCCTTGACATTCTCCCCCACTTGAGATGGCGACGTCCTCGGCGGCATGGAAGCATGGTACGCTTCAATCAAAGGTAGGAAGGCCTTAAGGTCCGTCACCCGTTCCCAAGTATTCTCCTCGCTGCTACATCCCCTCCACTTCACCAGGTACTCAGTAACATCTTTCTTCGCAGTACGTGTGGCTCGGTGGTTCAGGATAGCTTCGGCCACCCTCTTCTGGGTCTTCTTCAATTCAAGTTGGGGGCGGCTCGGCTGATTGCGGGTGTCATCCTCCTTGTCTGCTGTATATTTCTTCAATTGGCTCACATGGAGGACATTGTGAATTTTCCACCAGAAGGGTAACTCTACCTTGTAGGCTACCGTCCCAATACGCTTGATGATGGGTAAAGGACCGACGTACTTCTGCATAAGGCGAGGGTCTCTCCCCCTGGCCGACTTTGATAATCTCGGGTCCGGAACCTTCACCATCACAAGGTCTCCCGCGGTAAACTCGACGAAGCAGCGATTCTTATCTGCATACTTCTTCATCCGCTTCTGTGCTTTCTCGAGGCAGCTTCTGGCTATCTCAACATTTCTTTTCCATTCCTCAGAGAAGCTTCGAGCAAGTGGGGATCTCACACTCTGTGGGGAGTCGATAGTGTGAGGGAGGAGCGGCTGCTGCCCAGTGACAATTTCAAAAGCGCTCTTGTTGGTGGAAGAGCTCTTTTGGGCGTTGAAACACAGCTGAGCGACATCCAACAGCTTCACCCAATCCTTCTGAGTACCACGTACATAATGTCGGAGATATTCCTCCAACGTAGAATTAAAGCGCTCCGTCTGGCCATCGGATTGTGGATGATAGCTGGAGCTCATATTCAGTTTGGACCCGAGGAGTTTGAACAGCTCAGTCCAGAAGACGCCAGTGAAACGAGAGTCCCGATCACTGACGATGTCTTTCGGCAGTCCCCAGTATTTGACGATATGCTTGAAGAAGAGATGAGCCGTCCCTTCCGCCGTAACATGTTTTGGGGCTGCAATAAAGGTAGCGTATTTGGACAAACGGTCTACCACGACGATAATGCTACCTAAGTCTCCCACCTTAGGCAAGCCAGAAATGTAGTCCATGGAAACACTTTCCCACGGTCTCTTTGGGATGGGCAGTGGTTGCAGCAAACCAGCCTTCTTCTGATGGTCTGCCTTGTCCTGCTGACAAATCAAGCAGGTGCAGACATATGTCTCTACATCATCCCGCATCTGTGGCCAATAATAGGCCCTCTGCGCCAACGCATAGGTGCGCTCTTCTCCCGGATGTCCCGCCCAAAGAGTGTCATGGCATTCCGAAATAAGTGATTTCCGCAGGTCCCCGCCCTTTGGTATATATACGCGGTTTCCCTTGGTCATCAGAAGTCCGTTTTCTAACCAGAAACCGTCGAGCCTTGCCCTGCTCGACCAAATAAACCAGGCCCTGCGCAGCTGGATCTTTCGGTAATAGCTCACGCGCCCGGTCCTTCACCGAGGTGACAACGACACTCGAGGAAAGTGCCGCTACCGACCCCAAAGAAGCCAAATCTGCCCTGCGGCTCAGCGCATCTGCCGCGAGGTTGCTAGAGCCGGCCCGGTACTCTAACACAAAGTAAAATTCTGACAGCATTTCCTGCCAGCGTGCCTGCCTGCTGGTCAACTTCGGCTGCGACATGAAATGACTCACTGCAGTGTTGTCCGTCTTGACCACGAAGGGAGAGCCCAATAAATAATGCCGCCATAGTCTAAGGCAATGAACTACGGCCAGCAACTCTTTCTCGTGCACTGAATAGCGCCTCTCAACATCTTTAAGCTTCATGCTCTCATAGGCAACTGGGTGGCCGTCTTGCATTAGGACGCCTTCTAAGGCAAAGTCTGAAGCATCGGTCTCCACCTCGAAAGGTTTCGACATATCTGGTAAGGCCAATACAGGATCTGTCACCATTGCCTCCTTAAGGCTGTCGAAGGCCACTTGGCATTGGGATGTCCAATTCCAAGTCTCCGTCTTCTTCGTCAAGTCTGTCATGGGCCGTGCTATCTCAGAGTAGCCCTTCACAAAGCGCCGATAATAATTAGCCAGGCCGAGAAATGACCGCAACTCATGTACATTACTCGGTGGCTGCCACTCCTGGATAGCCTGCACCTTCTTGGGATCCATTCGTATTTGCCCGGTCCCCACAATGTGTCCCAAGAAGCTGATAGTCTCCTGAGCAAACGAGCATTTCGACACCTTCGCATATAACTCGTGCTCGCGGAGTCTCGCAAGAACCTGCCGCAAGTGCCCAACGTGCTCGGCCAAGGTCTTGTTGTACACAACAATATCGTCCAAGTACACCACCACGAACTCGTCAAGAAAACCATGGAGTACTTGGTTCATCAAAGTGCTGAAGGTAGCTGGAGCATTCGTCAGGCCGAAAGGCATGACAAGGAACTCAAAAGCTCCATACCTCGTGACCACTGTCGTCTTTGCCTCATCGCCCTCCTTGATCCGGACCTGCCAATAGCCCGACCTCAAGTCAATCTTCGTAAAATACTTCGCTTGGCATAAACGGTCAAAGCAGTTCGCCACGAGCGGTATAGGATATTTGTTCTTCACAGTAATTTTGTTCAAGGCCCGGTAGTCACAACACATCCGTAGAGAGCCGTCGGCCTTCTTCTGAAACAGGACTGGCGCTCCATACGGCGACTTCGCGGGCTTAATAATGCCACTCTCCAACATATCCTTCAGCTGCGTCCTAAGCTCCACAAGCTCAGGCTGCGTCATTCTGTAAGATGCCCTGGCAGGAGGCTTCGTGCCAGGCACTAACTCAATCTCGTGATCCACTGCCCTCTTCGGCGGTAGCTTCCGAGGCAGTTCATCGGGCATCACGTCTTCGAACTCTCTCAAGAGCTTCTTCACTACGCCGGGTATGGGGCCCGACGCCCTTTCAACTTCATCAAGGCGAAGAGTGCACAAGTAGGATGGTTCATTCCGCTTGCGCCCCTTCTCAAACTGCATGGCCGACAAATTTCTCCCACCGGTCTGCCCGGCCAGCACTGGGATGATGCAAGGTTTGGCGCCCAACATCATCAAGGAATCAGCATAGGGTAACACCGCCGTCCGTGTATCCCGCAGAAACTCAAGCCCGAGGATGAGCTTGAAGTCGTCCATCACGACCACAGAAAGATTAGTCTTGCCTTCGAACGGACCAATCTTAATCGTCACAGATTTCGCCACGCCAGCAATGGGCTGCGCAACCGAATTGATGGCCTTCACTCGACCAACTCCCTTCTCTAGCACAAGCCTGAGTCTCTCTACTTCGGCGCTCGCTAGGTAGTTGTGAGAAGCACCAGTGTCGATCATAGCACGAACCGGCTTGCCATGAATCTTCACATCCACGTACATCAATCCTTTCTTCCGAAAAGACCTGGATTGTGTCTTCTCTTCAATCTGGCTCCCCTCAAGAGCCGGGGCAGTCTTTCCTGCCCGGGGAGGCACTGCCTTCTTTGCAGCCACATGGGACAACGTGTTGCACCATTTTGATATTGCACCCAGGTTATCCTCATCCTCCTCAGAATCATTCCCACCACTCGTCGTCTCGGGTGGCGCTGCTGACTTTGCGGGTGGCACCTTCTCAGTATAGGTCGCCAGCGCATTCAACAGCTGTCTCTTCGGGCAATCCCGATATCGATGCGGGCCATCGCACAGAAAGCACCCACTACTTCTCTGTGACGCCCCTTGCCTGTTGTCCAAGGGCTTCCCCCTGCTGGAGTTCCCTTGCGAACTGGAGGGAGTGTGGACCTTCGCTCTCCCCCACTCCTGTTCGAGTTACTCTTGAACGGTTTCGACCCTCCCGGCCTATTCTGTGCGGGGCTAGGCATCGTCTGTCTATCCCTCCGAGACTCTGGGTTGAAATCTGCCAAGCGTTCGGCCGCAGCCATCGCTGATCCCAAATCAGCCACACGTTGACGCTGTAACTCAAGTCGCGCCCATGGTTTCAGGCCCTCCATAAAGGTGAAGAGCTTATCCTTCTCCGACATATCCCTGATGTCCAACATCAGTGCCGAAAAGGCCTTGACATAATCCCGCACGGAGCCGGTGTGTTCTAGCTTCCGCAGCGCCCGTCGGGCATTATATTCCACATTCTCCGGGAAGAACTGCTCACGAATGGCTTCCCGCAGAAGGTCCCAAGTATCCAGGCGAATTTGGTTTGCCTGAATCTCGGCATACTTGGTACGCCACCATAGCTTGGCATCACCAGTCAGATACATGGTTGCAGTAGACACCCTCCTTGCCTCGTCGACCACATTAGCCGCAAGGAAGTACTATTCCATGTCAAACAGGAAGTTCTCGACCTCCTTCGCATCTCGAGCACCGCCGTAGGCCTTCGGTTCAGGAATCCGAAGCCTAGCACCATTATCAGGAGCAACAGGTGCGTTGCCCACCGCCCGTTGGAGAATTCCAATCTGTAGGGCCATTTCATCCATCTTGCGTTGCATATCAACGACACCGCCCTGGCCATAAGCATCCCGGACCGCATGCTGGCATTCCCTCAGGTCGGAACGCAGCTCCGAGATCTCATGCTCCAGTGTGGCAACATGATCTTCCAAATTCTCGACCACCTCAGTCAACCGGGAGATTTCGGCCTCCGGGTCTGTGATCCTTTCGCGGGGCTCCTCGGCCCCTCTCGGACTCTCAGGGTCCTGGTCCGACATTCTAGCAGAACTGGCTCTCGTAACCCGCCTCGGCCCCATCAGGCAACCGAGGCTCTGATACCACCTCTCACGGGGCGCCTTCCGCAATGCGGGGAAAGGGGCACCGTGTGGCTAGTAGTCCACAGCCAACGACTACGTCCGCCAACCGAACAGCAACACCAACCAAATTCCCACCGACGCCTCGCACAGGCCGTCGACAAGAACAACACAGTTTCAGACAATCAACAATATAATGCAGCAGAATCAGTAAATCAACACGTCGTGCAGTGAATGCGTTTTATAGTGATAGCAGAAATACTGAAGATTACAGCAAGCTAGCCACGGGGATCGCCGTGAGGGGGATACTAGCAATGCACACTGAGCTTCGAGTGGTCATTCCCCCCTATAATAGGCTTAAAAATAAATTTCCTATCGACAAAACTAGATACTAGAAAAGCTGAAAATTGCATCTCATAGGGCATAAAGGGCTACATGAGCAAAAGTAAATATTACAGTAAAGACTCACGCCTAAGACTCTAATAACCTGCGGAGGCCTAGTGCCTGTCGGCGGAAGTGTTGGTCGGCCGGATGGAACATGGCCGAAATTGGGTCAAGGGGGCCGAGAGTGCGGGCGGCCCTTGACACCGGGCCCGGGACCCTCCCGGGCACTTAAACTGGCCATGAAGGGCGCTCCTTCCCCCCTCCTGAAGGCAACGCCTCCAAACGCCCCCGGGAAGGCGAAGCAGGTTCCCCGCGCCACGGGGCAGGGAAAGGCCTCTTCACTTACGGGACAAACAGGCAGGGGGATATCTCTTCTTTCTGGGATGCTGCTGATGTTGACCTTGCCCACAAAAGATCAAGGGATCTAGTGAGCTCTTACGACGTGACGCTACTTGGTACCCTCCCCACTGTCACCCTTACTCGTCTTATGCAAGGCGAAGTTGCCAGGGTATGTTCCTTATAGTTTTATTGATGCTTCATTTTCTTGATCCTACGCGTCTAATTGAGTGGTATGTTCTTTAGGTTATCAACTTAGCTGAAACTACTGAGTTGCGGTTGAGTAACTATGAGAAGGAGATCCAACGGCTGAAGGATGCCTTTGAAGATGCCCGGACAGACTTGGAGCATTGTCAAGGGGAGCTTAAGATTGCCTCTGCTGAACAACTCAAGTGGAAGGATAGCTTTAACCGGGAGATTGTCTCGGGGAAGACCTTTCTAAAATTTGATGCTGGCAAGGCATACTTGGAGTGTGTGTGGGATGACTTCAAGGAGAAGTATGTGGGATCAGAGGAATTCCACCAAGCTGTCCTGAGTAAGGCGAGCGAGGTAGATGATCAAGTAATCAGGCAGTGCCGCTCCACGTTGAGGAACAGTGGTCGCTTCGGTGACGAGGATTTCATGTTTCTCGATCCCAAAGTTCCTGATAGGAAGGGGATGAGGATGGGGAAGGCGAGATTGCTGATGATGTGGTTGATGAGACTCTTGTTGATGGAATCCCCTCCTCTGCCATACAGAAGAATTAGAGTTAGTCTTTAGGATTTTATTTGAATTTCCTTCCTGTCGATTCAGAATATGTTTTAGGATTACTTAGCGTTATTTATATATATTTTTTTGTTAATCTTGGTTTTTAGGATGTTTTCTTCCTTTCAAACATTAATTCCTCAATAAAAATTTTATGTCTATATTATATCGTTTTTCTCAAAGAATGGGGAATGCCCCCTTTTTCGTGCTTCAACATTTAATGCGCGTGGCAATCCCCCTCCTCTTGGTAAAGTTACACATTTGAGGGGTAATCCCGGCAATCCCTCTCCTTTAGATGATGTTTTTGATACTAGGGCAATCCCCCTATGAGATGCAATCCCTCTATTTTAGATGATGTTTTTGGTACCAGGGGCAATCCCCCTATGAGATGCAATCCCTCTCTTTTAGATGATGTTTTTGATACCAGGGGCAATCCCCCTCTTTTAGATGATGTTTTTGATATCAGGGGCAATCCCCCTACGAGAGGCAATCCCCCTCGTGACAATTGGGTATTTATGTGGGGCAATCCCCCTTTTATCAATAAAACTTATACGTGAAGGGCCATCCCCCACTTCCAAAAAATAAAAAACAGAAGTGAAAAAACTTGTCAATAGGGAAAAAAGATATTTCATTATCAATATAGAAGGTATAAGAAATCTTAAACTAAAGCTTCTTACAAATCTTAAAACGAGAAAATTTATACAAAATACTTCTTTAGGTTGACCACGTTCCATGTACGTGATACTTCTTTTCCATCCAACTTTTGCAAGCGGTACGTTCCTTTCCCCACAATCTCAATTACTTGATATGGTCCTACCCATTGGCGTCGAGCTTCCCAATGTTACCTGTGGCATCAACCCTCCTCAACACGAGGTCGCCCACTTGGAAGCCTCGATGTCTAACTCTGTCATTGTAAGCTCTCGCCATCAATGTTTTATATGCTTCAGTCCTGACATTCGCGCTGCTCCTTAGCTCATTTAGAAAATTCAGGTCGACTCTCCTTTCACTTTCGTTGCTAGTCGGCTCGTAGCACTTCACTCTGAGTGTCTCTTCTCCAATCTCCACTGGGATGACGGCTTCCGACCCGTAGACCAGACTAAACGGGGTTTCCCCCGTGCTTCGACGTGGGGTGGTTTGATATGCCCATAGGACTCCCGGAAGCTCCTCTACCCAATTGCCTTTGGCATCTTCTAGCCTCATCTTCAAATTCTGGAGGATTATTCGGTTGGTCACTTCTGCTTGGCCATTAGACTGTGGAGTTGCCACCGATGTGTAATATTGTTTTATCTTCAGCTCTTGACACCATTGGTGAAATTTGGACCCCTGAAACTACGTACCATTTTCCATCACGAAAGCTCTGGGAATGCCGAAGCGACATATGATATTCTTCCACACAAATTTTATGACTTCCTTCTCTGTTATCCTGCTTAATGCCTCTGTTTCCACCCACTTTGAGAAATAATCTACCGCCACAAGCAAGTACTCTCGCTGGCCTGTTGCTCGGGGAAGTTTCCCCACTATATTCATCCCCCACTGATCGAACGGGCAAGGACTCTGCAAAGGCTGCATATCCGCTGCTGGAACGCGAGTGATATTAGCATGTTCTTGACACTTTCGGACATTTCTTCACTAAGTCCCCGGCGTTTGCCTGCATGGTTGGCCAAAAATATCCTTGCCTCAGGGCCTTGAGCGCCAGGGCTCTTCCTCCAGAATGGTTGCCGTAACTTCCTTCGTGAATTTCCCTCAGAACGTACTCTGCCTTGTCTTTGCTTATGCATTTGAGATATGGCTGCGAAAATCCTCTTTTGTACAGTTTCCCCACCGATCAAGGTAAACCTAGCTGCTCTTGTACGAATTGCCCTAGCTTGCTTAGGATCCTAGGGCACTTTCCCGGATTTTAGATACGCTTCTAGCTCCTCCATCCACCCTGATGGAGCTCCTTTTGTCATCAAGACTTCATTCTCATCCTCATTCACGTTTGGGTACTCTTAGTTCAGCAAGGTTATCTTTCTACTCTTCAGGGGAGCCAATGAGCTGGCTAGCTTAGCAAGTTGATCTGCTTCCTCATTTTCAGCCCTCGGAATTTGTTCCAAGGTGAATGTATCGAACTTCTTCCTCACTGCTTGGATTCTCGTCAAGTACTTGGCCATTTGCTCTCCCTTGGCCTCAAACTCCCCATTTACTTGCTTGATCATCAGTTGGGAATCACTGTACACCCTCACATGCTTTGCCCCGGCAGCAAAGGCCAATTTTCCCCCTGCAATGAGGGTTTCATACTCTGCTTCATTATTTGAGGCGGCGAAACCAAGCCGGATGGCATAACGCAACGTGTCCCGATACGGGCTCTTAATCAGTATTCCTGCTCCGCCACCTTGAGACGTGGAAGAACCGTCAACAAACATCTTCCAATACCTCTTCTCTTGCGCGCCTTTCTCCTCCGTCAATTCGGAGATGAAATCTGCCAACGCCTGTGCCTTGATCGCAGGCCTAGGTTGATATTCGATTCCATGCTCGCTCAACTCTACCGATCATTTTACCATTCTCCCTGATGTGTTGGGATCTGCCAGTACCCTCTTCAAGGGTTGATTTGTCAATACCACCACAGGGTGTGATTGAAAATAAGGACGCAACTTCCTTGCTGCGGTTATCAAGGCCAAGGCTACTTTCTCGATCTGGGCGTACCTCTCTTCTGGCCCTTGCAGGGCCTTGCTAGCATAACTGCGCCTTCTGAGACAAATAGGTACATGAATAAGGTTTCCCCGGGCTCCAGCTTTGTCAACAGGGGTGGTGAAGTAAGATACTTCTTCAAATCCTCAAAGGCAGCTTGACACTGCTCTGTCCAAGAAAAACCTTCCAGCTTTCTTAACACCTTGAAGAATGGGAGTCCTCGCTTTGAGGATTTCGAAATAAAACGATTAAGTGCCGCCATCCGTCCCGTCAATTTTTGGACTTGGGATCTTAACTCCTGGATGGATGTCTTCTGCCAATATGTGGGGGGCGAAAAGACTCCGTCGAGGAGGCGCCACCGCCAAAGGTCGCGCCGGATACCCTGGAGGTCCAAACGAATTAGGGAATGTGTGCAGGGGAGGGGCTCCTCTCTCGTAGTGTTCCCCTCCTTGTACTGGCGGCACCCCCCTTGAGGGGGTGGGAAGTAGTTGTCTTCATGCCCCCCATGTGATGGATGCAGGAAATAATCTTCCTCGCCCTCACCTCTGTGAGGGGGCGAAGGATAAAAGTTGTCCTCAGGCTGCGTGGCCCTGCTGTTAACTTCCTCATCATAATCCATGCCTTCGAAGGCCTCCCCGGGCCTCTGCTCTCCTACGGGCGCGTCTTGCCCCCTCCTAGGATGGTGAGGGGGTCGCGGAGGGCTGCGTGTCCCGGCAATATACTGCGCTACGACCCTCTCGGCGGCTTGAGCAGATGCTCTTCTACTAACTAGCGAAGAGCCTCATGAGTAATCTGGATAACCGGAGGGGGTGGTGGGCCTCAACCTCCTCGTGCCTCTCTTCCTCTTGGCTTCGCGCTGGAGGGTTCTCTAGGGCGTGGCCCTGCTCTTCCTCTTGGTCCTCCAGCCTCGGAGTTGGTGCTGGTGGATTCGCCAGGGCGTGGCCCTGCTCCTCCCCTTCTCTTCTTTCAGGGTCTTCTTGCCCCACGTTCGCGCTTCTTGCTCTCGATCGAGTGTTCATCTTTGATGCCTAGACTGGTTTCCCACAGACGACGCCAAGCTGATGGAGTGAAATTCGGGAAAGACGTAGCCTAAACACGTGCACCAATCGTCACAAAGAAGCTCAACGAAGACAAGAATATTAAAAGTAAGATTTCTATATTCATTCCGAAAGTATCCAAAATAATAAGATTCACCCCCTATTTATAGTAAATTCTAGGGGGTGAAATTACAATGCTATCCCTCAACTTCCCTCAACCCTATGGCCTATATTAAATTGTCGAGGGCGTTTTCGTCACTTCACGTGCCCCACCTTCTTTTCAACTTCCCCTAGTCAACTTCCCTTCAACTTCTCTTTTAACCTCCATTGAGGGCTTTGATGCAAATATCTAGAAGTTCTAGGGGCCTTTTTGCAAATTCCCTTGTTTAGCTTTCCTTTATCCATATCAGATCCCTTTGTTAAACTCAGAACATCTCTTGTGAATCCACAAAGATCCACAAGCCCAAGTGACTCTTCAAGCAACTTATTGGTCCATTTTTCACTGTTTTCATGGCAGAGGGCTTGTTGGGTTGAAGGCATCTATATTAGGTTATTGATACCTTCATGCAAATCTCTGAGGCTAGCCAAGTTTGCAGTCACAAAAGTGGCTGAAGTTGATGTCCCTTCAGAGGACCTCAACCTGCACAACTGATCCTCAACATCAGTTACAATGGGATGAGATTTTGATGGCAAACTGTTTGATCGAACATGCAAATTTGCCATTTTGTTTTCAGATAATTCTTTTAGGACGAAAGTAGAATTTGAGTCTTGAGAAGAGGTTAGGGTGCTTGAAACCATCTCTTTGCACTGCCTATATATAAAGGGAGATAGTTGACACACAAAAGACATCTATTCCACCTCAGAATGCTGAAAATTTGAAATAAATATTATGGTGCACGAGTACCTTGCTCCCTAGATGTTGAACAGTTGAAGATATATCTTAATCATAGAGATCTCTGCCGCATTTAAACTGCTGTTCATGAAGCATGAGGAATCTTGACAGCAATGAAGTCGATATAATAATAATCTTCATTCAATGCCACTCACATATTAATCAGATTTTGAACTCTGTCATCTTTCGATTGTGATATAAAGAGAGGAAGCAAAGCTTAATTTTATAAGGCTGAAGTGTTGCTGATCCACAGACAATAAGTTAGCTTAAAACCATTGAAATCTGAAGAAGTGCAACTCAAACAAAGAAGAAGCTCATGATCAACAATTCTGGTATTAACAAAGCAAATAATATTTGTTTTCTATACATAATAACAATAATTGCTCGTGAGTGCTGAAGTTTTAACACCATCATTTGCTGGTGCACATGCAATGTTCATAGTTGGTTGCCTTTCTGTCCAATACCCAACATGACAATGCGATCGTGTGCAACTACAGAGCTATTTATAAAAACAAGGGACATCTTGAGTAGATAATATTCCATCTGCCCCTTTTATTCATCTTCCTATATATTTCTGGTTCTTAAGGAATGACTCATCATCTTCCCATCTTAGCTTCATCACTGTAATCGAGTCTTTTCTTGAGTAAGCATGGCTGACCACGCTTGATCGAACAGTTTGCCATCTAAATGTCATCCCGCAGTTGAAGATATCGAAGACCATTTGATCAGGCTAAAGAGCTCCGCAGAAGTGACATCTTCATCAGCTTTTTCTGTTTCCACAAACTTGGATAGTCTCAATAATTTGTAGGAAAGCATCAACAGTTTAAGACAATGACATCTACCAAGCAAGGTCTCGCCCTCAAACAAGGCCGAAGTGGGGCCCTTGTGTTGCTTGATGGATCTCTGAGGCTGCTGGATTGTTGTGGAATTTCCAGGGATGTTACGGCACTTGTGGAGGAATCTAGTCAAGAGCTAGAATCCTCTCTAAGGAGGAGTAGAGGTGAAGCTGTCATGGAACACGATATTCATGCTTATATGGCATCAGGAAAGAAATTACATAACATGATCAAGATGTGCATCAAGAACATGAAGGGCTCTAAGCAATTTTCTCCCAATGCAGTTCTAGACATGCTCAAGGAATGACTCAACATCTTCCATCTTAGCTTCATCATTGCAATCGATTCTTTTCTTGAGAAAAAAATGGCTTATCATGCTCGATCAAACAGTTTGCCATCTAAATTTCATCCCCTCAATTGAAGAATTTGAAGACCATTGCATCAGGATAAAGAGTTCAGCAGAAACGGCATCTTCTTCAGCTTCTTCTGTTTGCATGAACTTGGATAATCTCAATAATTTGCAGGAAAGCATCAATGATTTAATAAAATTAGCCTCTGTCAAGCAAGCTCTCACACTAGAAAGGAAAAAGTTGGGCCCTTGAGTTGCTTGATGGATCTCTGAGGCTGCTGGATTGCTGTGGAATTGCCAAGAACGTCACAGCACTTGTGAAAGAATCCATTCAAGAACTCGAATCCGCTCTCAGGAGTAGGTGAAGCTGTCAGGGAACATGATATCGAAACTTGTATGGCATCAAGAATGAAAGCATATAAAATGATCAAGACGTACATTGAAAACAAGCAGGCTCCAAGCAATTTCTCCAAAGGCAGTTCTTGACATGTGCCAAGATCTTAAGACCATCTCTGGCTCATTGAAAGAAGCTGAGGCAACTGGCTTCTCGGTCCTCAAGTCTGTGATGATGCTCATCTCTGGGGATAAGGCAAGCCCGAGAGCAAGAAGCTGATCACTGGTTTCAAAATTTACCCTTTCAAGTTGAGCGCATTTTGAGATGGACCAAGAAAACGAAATTCAGGACTTTAACATATTGAACATCCACAAGTCACTCAAAAAGTATGGATGTTGTTGCTGTGCCAGCTTTTCTGAAGCAATTGAAGGCATCAGAAATGGCTATTAAGGAAATAGAAGAAGGGCTAGAATCTTTCTTCAGGAATTTAGTCAAGAACTTCTTAATGCTCTTAGCCACTAAGCCTCTCTTCGTATCTACTAATTCAGTTTATAGATTAACATCATTTGAAAATATCTTTCTGTTCTATCCTAAATACACTGAGCTGCCTCACTTGCCAGGACTCTTAATTTAAGTATGGAAATGTGGTGGCTGGAAACTTGGAAAATTCTGCTTCTAGTAAAAAACATTTAACTCAATGCGTGCAGCTTTAAAAACGAGTCAATGTTTTTTTGGTCCATCGCAATTTAGCTCAGCTTCTACAATTCTAAACTAATAACTATATAGCAAAGTACCATGCGGCAGCGGAAGTAAAAGTTAATTTTTTCAGTTGGAATCATGTTTATTGGCTTCAAGTGTGACTAGCTGATAGAATACACAATTTTATTTGTTTGATCAGTTTCTACCAACATTGACTCCTTTGAAGCACAACTGTATTCTTGTGTTCATCTTAGTGAACTCCACAGTGGACAACATCAATCAACATTAATTTCACTTAAGAAAACGTGCTTGATCATGTAATAATAGGTGATGACGAGGCTAGAGCCACCAATGCAGCAGCAAGTTGAAGCTTATAGGTTCAAGCTTGGAGATAGCAGTCGACGTTTGAAGGAAGAAGAAGACGTGGGAACAAGTAACTCTTGTTAAATAGTTGTTCTTTGTCTTTCACGTTTTTGTAAGTGAAATAGTGCAAAACTGTTGTCAGCAATTTATCATTTTAAGCTATACTGTTTGTTAATGATGGATATATTTATGAATAGACATACCATTTTCCATGAGCTTAATGTGTGTGGGAACACGTTTATTTATACTTGTGTTGGTGGTTGTTTATATTTTGATATTTCTCTAAACATCAGAAACCTCCAACCCCGAAATTAGTCTTTTATTAACAGCTCTCGTTGTTAGGAAACATTTTTGCTTAGGATCATAAAATAATGAGTCAGCTCTATGCATGATCAAATGATTGTATTAGTTTCATGGCTGTCAAGATTCCTCATGCTTCAATATAGAAGTTATAATGTGGCTGAGATCTCTATGATTGAGTTTTTGGTTTTGAATTGTTCAAGATCCTGGAGACATGGAACTCGTGTGCAACAATATTCATTTCAATTTTTCCAGCAGTGATAAGACATCGTAGATGGAATATATTCCTTTGTCTTCTTTCCTATCTCCCCTATATATAGCAGATGGCAGAGCGATGGCTTCAAGCATTTCAACATCTTTCTCAATACACAGTAGTCTACATTCACCCCTAAATAGTTCATTTTGATAGAAGAAAATGGCTGCTTTCCACTCAAGATCAAACAGTTTTCCATCCCAATCTCATCCACTAATAGACGTTGTCGAAGATCATCTGTGCAGGCTAAAATCCTCAGAGGCAGCATCAACATCAGCCGCTTCTATATCCGCTAACTTGGTTAGCCTCAGAGATTTGCATGAAGGCCTTAACAATATGATTCAGATGCCTTCAGTCCAGCAAGCCCTCTCACAGGGAGAAGGTGAAAATTGGGTAAATGAGTTGCTTGAGGAATCTCTTAGGCTTGTGGATCTCTTGATACAGTTCTATATACAAATCATCAACCCAAATTTCTATGCATCTATCCGTCTACCTAAATTTATTGATTTTTGTGTAGTAGCAAGAGATTTAGTTTCAAATTTCAATGCATGGATCTAGAAAAGGTAATTTATATGCTGACATATTGCTGGACATGCACATATTTGACAATCAAAATTATATTTTGAAGTACAAGAAATCTTGAAATTTGAAAATATTCCTACATATTTCAGTTGTTAACATTCAATTTCATAATACATTTATTTTTATAGTTCCCTACTTATATGTACTTTTTATGAGTCATATTTCAAACAACTAATTTTTCTATAATAGTTTTTGATTACTTCAGAAATATAATGTGCAGAAGAAAGACTACTAGATGCAGAAGCAATGCAGATTGAACCAGACTATTGGATGTACAGAGTCTTGGCTTTAAGTAATGGTGAAAACAAACTTCATGCATGTTTATTTATATATGACGAAGAAGGAAAACCAGACGGAGATTAGCTCATGATATCAGTTTCACCAGCTGCATTTCTCATTGAATAGACATGCATGAGTGCACTGCTTACTCCTGCTCGACATATTTTGTCCTGTGACAAGTTGAAAATTGTTATCTTCCATCCAACTTTTCAAATCTATGAGGACGAACACGGAGAACTTTTGACAGCTTAGCATTAGATGTATGATCAGTTAGGCCAGATTGTTTCCAGATACTTATTAGTTACTGATGTTTCGATATCTTTATTACTGAATTACAACTAAGCTAATAGTTGATTGTAGTTAAGGTCATTTCATGACATTTTTCTGTCCTATAATTCAATTTATTATCTGCAATGGAATTGGAGCCCTGTTGAGTTAGAAATTTGTGTCCCATCAACTCAGGAGCAGAGGTGTTTTATTTAAGAAGAAAATTTGACAAGAAAACTGAACGAATTATTAGTTTTTAAAGAATTCTTCTGACTCAGAGCATGAATAAATCGATAAGTTTAAAAGATGCACCAAATATAAGTAAAATGAATCTGAAGATTTTCAGTAAAATGAATCTGAAGAATAAAGGTGATTCAAAGCCAAATTTCCAGCCTCTACTTTGAGATTATATCATTGATAAACACTATTGATCTCAGTTTAAATATGAACCTCAAGAAGGTCTTGGAATTGCATTTGGGAAAAAGAAATCTCAAATTTGCCACAGTATTGAGTACTAAAAGGGAAAAAATGCGACACATAAGTAGATCAATAGAAATGGATAAAGGTTTGAATATTTGCTTTCTATAAATAATTGTGGTAGCCATGAACATATTTACAATTGATTGTGTGGCACTATCAAAATGAGAGTCTAGTGGTTAAGGGCATTAAGAAGGGAAACTCTAGTTTTGACTAAACTCCTGAAAAATGCTTCTAGTTCCTCTTCAAGTTCTTGGATAGCCATTTCTGAGGCTTTCAACTGCTTCAAGACATTTTGCAAATCTTCCCCTGACTTGTGGATGTCCAACGAGCACAAGTACTCGGCATGACACTCTTGCTCTACCTCAGAGTGTACACGGCTGGTTCGAGTGAACTTGGAAAGCAGTGACCAGTTTCTTTTCTTTGAGCTTCCCCTCTCCCCTGACACAAGTATCAGGACAGACTTCAGGACTGAGACATCAAAAGCCTCTGCCTCTTTCAGCATCGTTACGATGGCCTTGAGGTCAGAGTCTTCGTCGGAGAAGGCTGTAGGATTTTTGTCAAAGACCTTAAAGTTCTTGATGAATTTGTTGACCATTTTGTTAATCTTCTTTCTTGAGATCATATAAGCGTTGATGTCATCTGCTGTGGCAGTTTCACCTCTGTTTCGCCTGATGGATGATTGAAGATCTTGAACAGATCCCTTTGTTAAACTCAGAACATCTCTAGCGAATCCACAAAAATCAACAAGCCCAAGTGACTCTTCAAGCAACTTATTGGTCCATTTTTCACTGCTTTCTTGGCAGAGGGCTTGTTGGGTTGAAGCCATCTGTAGCAGATTATTGATAGCTTCATGCAAATCTCTGAGGCTAGCCAAGTTTGCAGTCACAGAAGTGGCTGATGTTGATGTCCCCTCCGAGGACCTCAACCTGCACAACTGATCTTCAACATCATTTACTATGGGATGAGATTTTGATGGCAAACTGTTTGATCGAACGTGCAAATTTGCCATTTTGTTTTCAGATAATTCTTTTAGGCTGAAAGCAGAATTTGAGTCTTGAGAAGAGGTTTGGGTGCTTGAAACCATCTCTTTGCACTGCCCATATATACAGGGAGATAGTTGACAAACAAAAGGCATCTATTCCACCTCAGAATGCTGCAAATTTGAAATAAATATTATGGTGCACGAGTACCTTGCTCCCCAGATGTTGAACAGTTAAAGATATATCTTAATCATAGAGATCTCGGCCACATTTAAACTGCTGTTCATGAGGCATGAGGAATCTTGACAGCAATGAAGTTGATATGATAATAATCTTCATTCAATGCAACTCACATATTAATCAGGTGTGAGCTCTGTCATCTTCCGATTGTGCTATAAAGAGAGGAAGCAAAGCTTAATTTTATAAGGCCGAAGTGTTGCTGATCCAGACAATGAATTAGCTTAAACAAGTGAAATGTCAATAATAATTGCACACGCGTAATAAAATTTTATAAGGTCTACAACTATAATGAATGAAGGGGGAGAGCTGTAAGCATCAAAATTCGGATCTACAAGATCCATTCTATCAGCATCATTTGTTGGCACACATGAAATGTTCATAGTTGGTCGCCTTCCTGTCCCATGTCCACCATGACAATGCAATTGTGTGCAATTTCAGAAATATTTATAATGAATAATGAGAGACATCTTCAGTAGATAATATTCGTTCTGCCCCTTTTATTCATCTTCCTATATACTTCTGGTGCTTAAGGAATGGCTCAACATCTTCCCATCTTAGCTTCATCATTTTGATCTAGTCTTTTCTATAGTAAAAATGGCTCACCATGCTCGGTTGAACAGTTTGCCATCCAAATCTCATCCAACAGTTGAAGATTTTGAAGACCATTTGATCAGGCTAAAGAGCTCAGCTGCTTCTTCTGTTTGTCTTGAACTTGGATTCTCTTAATAATGTGCATGAAAGCATCAATAACTTAATATGGTTGCCTTCTATGAATCAAGCTTTCGTCCTCGAACACGGCAGTTGGGCTCTTGAGTTGCTTGATGGGTATATGAGGCTGCTGGATTGTTGTGGAATTGACAAGGACATTACAGCAATTGTGAAGGAATCTGTTCAGGAACTCAAATCCTCTCTCAGAAGGAGTAGAGGTGAAGCTGTCACTGCACATGATATCGATGCTTATATGTCGTCAAGTAGGGAAGTCTATCAAAAGAATCCAGAAGTGCATCAAGAACATGAAGAGCTCCAAGCAATTTTCTCCAAAGAATCCATAAGGTTGGGCCATTGAGTTGCTTGATGGATATCTGAGTCTGCTTATTGTTGTGGAATTGCTAAGGACGTTACTGCACTTGTGAAAGAATCTATTCAAGAACTCGAATCCGCGCTCAGGAGGAGGAGAGGTGCATCTATCATAGAACACGATAATGATGCTTATATGGCATAAAGAAGGAAAGCATATAAAATGATCAAGAAGTGCATCAAGAACATGAAGGGCTCAAAGCAATTTTCTCCAAAGGCAATTCTTGAGATGACCCAAGATCATAAGACCATCACAGGCACATTGAAAGAAGCTGAGGCAATTGGCTTCTTGATCCTCAAGTCTGTGATGATGCTCGTCTCTGGGGAAAAGGCAATCTCAAACCAAGAAGCTAGTCACTGGTTTCGAAATTTACCCTTTCAGGATGAGTACATTTTGAGATGGATCAAGAAAACAAAGTTCACGACTTTAGCATTTCAAACATCCACAAGTCACTCAAAAGTAAGGATGTTGTCGTTGTGCCATATTTTTCGAAGCAATTGAAAGCATCAGAAGTGGCTATTCAGGAAATAGAAGAAGGGCTTGAGTCTTTCTTCAAGAACTTAGTCAAAGCAAGAGTTGTATTCGGAAACATTTCCATGCGTGCAGCTTTAAAGAATGAGTTGATGTTTTTCTGGTGCATCAGAATGAATTCATGAATGATGAATCCAAACTTTCATTTGATTTTGGTTAAGCTTTTACAGTTTAACCTAATACCTATATAGCAAAGAGCCATGCAGAAGTAATATTAATTTGTCGGTCAAAATCCTGTTTCTTGGGCACAAATGTGATAGCTGATCGATATACACAATTATACTTGTCTGATCAGATCCTACCAGCATTCACCCCTTTGAAGTACAACTTTACTCTTTTGTTAATCTTGGTGAAGTCTGCAGTGAACGACATCAGATTCACTTAATTTCACCAAAAACAACATGCTTGATTATAATTACATTAGTCTTTCGATATGGTAGTGCAACAGTGTGGTCAGTAATTTTATGCTGTCAGGATTTAACTAACCTCTTTTTTTATTAGTGACGGATATATTTATGAATAAACACACCATTTTCCATGATCTTAATATGTGTAAAAACACGTTTATTTAAACTCGTCTGCGTCCTTGTTTATACTTTGATAATTGTCTGAAGATCAGATATCTCCAACCTGGAAAATTAATCTTTTATTTCCAGCCCTCACTGTTAGGAAACAGTTTTGCTCAGGATCATAAAATAATGAGTCAGCTCTATGTATGATCAATTGATTATATTAGTTTCATGGCTGTCAAGATTCCTCATGCTTCAATATAGCAGTAATAATGTAGCTGAGATCTGTATGATTGAGTTTTTGGTTTTCAATTGTTCAAGATCCTGAAGACATGGAACTCGTGCACAACAATAATCATTTCAATTTTCTGCAGCAGTGATGAGACATTTAGATGGAATATATTCCTTTTGTCTTCTTTTCTATCTCCCCTATATACTGCAGATACCAGAGCGATGGGATTCAAGCATTTCAATTTTCAACATCTTTCTCAATTCACGGTAGTCTAAAATCACCCCTGAAGAGTTCATTTTGATAGAAAAAGATGGCTGCTTTCCACTCTCGATCAAACAGTTTCCCATCCCAATCTCATCCAGTAATGGATGCTGTCGAACAGCATCTGTGCAGACTAGAATCCTCAGAAGCGGCATCAACATCAGCCACTTCTATATGCACAAACTTGGCTAGCCTCAGAGATTTGCACGAAGGCATTAATGATCTGATTCAGATGGCCTCAGTCCAGCAAGCCCTCTCCAATGAGCAAGATGAGAAATGGATATACGAGTTGCTGGATGGATCTCTCAGGCTCGTAGATCTTTGTGGATTTTCCAGAGATGTTGTGTGCTTAACCAAGGAATCTGTTCAAGATCTTGAATCATCTATTAGAAGGACGAAAGGTGAAACCACAATTGACTTGAATGCTTATGTGGCCTCAAGAAAGAAGATCAATAAAATGGTAAACAAGTGCATCAAGAATTTGAAGGGCTTCAACCAAAACTCAACAGCACTCCCCGACAAGGACTATGATCTTAAAGCCATCGGGGCGATGCTGAAAGAGACAGAGGCCCTTGCTTTTTCGAGCTTAAAGTCTGTGTTGATACTCATGGCTGGGGAGAAGGAAAGATCAAAGCAAAAAAGTTGGTCATTGCTTTCCAAGTACACTCAGACCAGCCGTGTACATTCTGAGGTCCAGCAAGAAGCTGGAGCCAAGAACTTGTGTTCCTTCAACATCTTCAAGTCACTAAAAAGCATGGACAACATTGCTTTGAAAAGCACGTTGAAAGCATCAGAAATGACCATCGAGAAGCTTGAAGAGGGATTGGAAGCCTTATTTAGGAGTCTAGTCAAGACTAGAGTTTCTCTTCTTAATGTGCTAAGCCACTAGCCTCTTTGGCTTGTGTTCAATTTTGACCACACCATACTCTGTAAATGATATCAAAGTTCAATACTCATACTTAATTGTCTATACAGTATACACTCCATTGCATAAATTCTTGCTCCAAAATCTGTTTTTTGTTTGTCTATCAAGAATCACTGATCTGTCTCACTGTCGAGTTCTAGTTTCACATCGGATATGATCTGGACTTTAACTTAGATGTCTTCAGTAATTTTCTCAGTGATAACCGTGTGATCAGTAATTGACCATGTCTACAGCTAAGCTGTCAAGATTCCGCTTGTTCTTAATCACAGATCGGAAAATGGATGGAAATGACAATTTTTTATGATGAATAATGACTTGATATCATGGTGCAGTTAGAAATAGGACTGAAAATAGAACATGCTACACCGAACACGTTTCACTACACTCATGTGCAATTTCTTCATTATCTGAGTTGTATGTTATTGTCAAAAAAACAGGACAATTCTGATACTAGCACCGGTTACAATAGCTATATAATTCAGCATATAAACCTTTTACCCCCTCTCCATTGATTTTCTGTCTTATCTTGAAATGGTGTTTCTGTCTAATGCTCTGAAAAATTAATAGGTAACTTTTTTCCATTCCATGATTTGAATCAGTAATACTATATAATTTTCTCACCACGGGGACTACGAATTTCAAATTACTGGTGAAACACGTATGATATCAATCATGTTTCTTAATCATACATGTTTATGTTTCTCCATTTCTGAAGATCAGAAACACCACCATAATAAAATTAAATTTTTCTTCCATCTCACTTTGCAGAAAAGATATTATAAGCTGAATATGCCTCAGTTATCAAGGAAGCCACATTATTAAATTACCTTAATGGCTGACAAGATTCCTAATGCTGCAAGATCATTGTATACAATGTAGACAGGATCTGTTGATTAAATTTTTCCAATTTCAGTTGCTTCAGATTCAGGGATCACACTTATTTCAATTCCAAGCAGCAGCGAGACACGGTAAGGTGGAACAGATTCCTTTTGTTTTCTTTCTCCATCTTCTATATATATGCTGGTGCCACTGAGATGGCTTCAAGGCCTCTCGAAAAACAAATTATAGATTCAGCCTCAAAGAGCTCATTTCCGATAGAAAAAAGATGGCTTCTTTCCACTCTCGATCAAACAGTTTTCCATCTCAATCTCATCCAGTAATGGAAAGTGTTGAAGACCATCTATGCAGGTTAAAGTCATCAGAAGCCGCATCAACATCAGCCAATTCTATATGCGGTAACCTGGCTAGCCTCAGAGATCTGCATGAAGGCATCAATAATCTGATTCAGATGCCTTCGGTCCAACAAGCCCTTTCTCAGGGACAAGGTGAAAATTGGGTAAATGAGTTGCTCGAGGAATCTCTCAGGCTTGTGGATCTCTGTGGATTTTCAAGAGATGTTGTGCGTTCAACCAGGGAATCCATTCAAGATCTTGAATCCTCCATTAGGAGATATAGAGGTGAAAAGGCCACAGGAGAAGACATCAATGCTTATGTGGCCTCACGAAAGAAGATCAACAAGATGATCAGTAAGTGCTTTAAGAATTTGAAGAGCTCAAACAAGAGTTCTACTCTACCAGCCATCGGCACGATGCTCAAAGAAACAGAGGCCCTTGATTCCTCGGTCCTAAAATCTGTATTGATGCTCTTGTCCGGGGAGAAGGAAGGATCAAAGCAAAGAAGTTGGTTGTTGCTTTCCAAGTTCGCTCAGACCAAACGAGTACATTCTGAGGTAGAGCAAGAAACAGCTGCTGAGGACTTGTGCTTCTTGAACATCCACAAGTCCAGAAAAGGGATGGAGAATATCAGTTTGAAGCAGTTGAAATCAGCAGAAATGAGCATTGAGGAAATTGAAGAGGGATTGGAAGCCTTATTTAGGAGTTTAGTGAAAAACTAGAGTTTCTCTTCTTAATGTTCTCAGCCATTAACCCTCTTCAGCTTCTGCTGATATTTTCAATTTTTTGACCACAACTACTGTAAATATCAAAAAATAGATACTGATACAGTTCTATATACAAATCATCAACCCAAATTTCTACGAATCTATCCGTCTACCAAAATTTATTGTTTTTTGTGTAATAACAAGATATTCAAGTTTCAAATTGGAATGCATGGATGTATAAAAGATCATTTATACTCTAACATATTGCTGGACATGCACATCTTTTACATTTAAACTTTGTAATACAAGAAATCTTGAAATTTGAAAATATTTCTACATATTTCAGTTGTTAACATTCAATTTCATAAGAAATTTATTGCTATACTTTCTGACTTTTATGTAATTTTTATAGGTCAAATTTTAAATAACTCTAGTGTTTTATGATAGTTTTTAATTAATCAAGCACCTCACAGACTAAATAATTAGTAATCAAATTAATTTCTTTTATTCAATGAAACATCTACTGTGCAAACCAAATGAATCATGAAGATACTAATTATACCATGAACAAAAAAGAGTATTAGATGCAGAAGCAAAGCTGATACAACACCAGCTGATTATTCAAGAAGTTTGCCTGTTTTCTCCATTAATTTGTTGGAACCTTGAAAGCCAGATGGTTTTGTTATAAGAAACTCTGCTTTCATCATGGAACAAAAAAAAAATGCTATGACAGGATGGCAAGGCATATCATAGACATGCACGAGTGCACTACTTACTCCTGCTTGACATATTTTGTCCTCTGACAAGTTGAAAAGTGTTATCTTCCATCCAACTTCTCAAATCTGTGAGGATGAACGGAGAATTTTTGACACCTTGGCATTAGATATATGACCAGTTTCTGGCCAGCTTGTTTCCAGGAACTTAGTTACTGAACGATATCTAAAAGTTATTACTGAATACAAGCAAGCTGACAGTTGATTGAAAATAAGGTCATTTCTGAATAAGCTGAAATACATTAAAAAGAAAAAGGAACTTGCCGAATTACTTATTTCTAAAAAAGAAATAAGATCAATGGAGATGGATAAGATCTGAATATTGCTTTAATCAATAACTAGTAGCAGTAAACATATTTACAACTAACTGTGTGTCAGGATCAAAATGAGAGCCTAGTGGTTTGAGGACATTAGAAGGGAAACTCTAGTTTTGATTAAACTCCTGAAAAATGCTTCTAGTTCCTCTTCAAGTTCTTGGATAGCCATTTCTGATGCTTTCAACTGCTCCAAGACATTTTGCAAATCTTTCCCTGACTTGTGGAGGTCCAATGAGCACAAGTACTCGGCACCACACTCTTGATCGACCTCAGAGTGTACACGGCTGGTTCGAGTGAACTTGGAAAGCAATGACCAGCTTCTTTTGTTTGAGCTTCCCCTCTCCCCAGACACAAGTTTCAGGACAGACTTCAGGACTGAGACATCAAAAGCCTCTGTCTCTTTCAGCATCATTACGATTGCCTTGAGGTCAGAGTCTTCATTGGAGAAGGCTGTAGGAATTTTGTACAAGACCTTGAAGTTCTTGATGAATTTGTTGACCATTTTGTTAATGTTCTTTCTTGACATCATATAAGCGTTGATATCATCTGCTGTGGCAATTTCACCTCTGTTTCGCCTGATGGTTGACTGAAGATCTTGAACAGATCCCTTTGTTAAACTCAAAACATCTCTAGCGAATCCACAAAAATCTATAAGCCCAAGTGACACTTCGAGCAACTCGTTGGTCCAGTTTTCACTGTTTTCATGGCAGAGGGCTTGTTGGGATGAAGGCATCTGCATCAGATGATTGATACCTTCATGCAAATCTCTGAGGCTAGCCAAAGTTTTGCTGTTGACAGAAGTTGCTGATGTTGATGTCCCTTCCGAGGATCTCAACCTGCACAACTGATCTTCAACATCAGTTACTATGGGATGAGATTTTGATGGAAAACTGTTTGATCGAACATGCAAATTTGCCATTTTGTTTTCAGATAATTCTTTTAGGCTGAAAGTAGAATTTGAGTCTTGAGAAGAGGTTAGGTTGCTTGAAACCATCTCAATGCACTGCCCATATATACAGGGAGAGAGTTGACGAACAAAAGGCATCTATCCCACCTCAGAATGCTGCAAATTTGAAATAAATATTATGGTGCACGAGTACCTTGCTCCCCAGATGTTGAACAGTTGAAGATATATCTTAATCATAGAGATCTCTGCCACATTTAAACTGCTGTTCATGAAGCATGAGGAATCTTGACAGCCATGAAGTGGATATAATAATCTTCATTCAATGCAGCTAGCACATTAATCAGTTTCTGAAATCTGTCATCTTTCGACTGTGATATAAAGAGAGGAAGCAAAGCTAAATTTTTTAAGGCTGAAGTGTTGCTGATCCACAGACAATGAATTAGCTTAAACCAGTGAAATCTCAATCATAATTGCACACGCGTAATAAAATTTCATAAGGTCTACAACTATAATGAATCAAAGGTGAGAGCTGTACGCATCATACTCGGATCTAGAGGACCCATTCTACCAGCATCATTTGCTGGGACACATGAAATGTTAATAGTTGGTCGCCTTCCTGTCCAATGCCACCATGACAATGCAATCGTGTGCAATTACAGAACTATTTCTAATGAATAACGAGAGACATATTGAATAGATAACATTCGTTCTGCCCCTTTTATTCATCTTCCTATATATGGCTGGTGCTTAGGGAATGACTCCACATTTTCCCCTCTTAGCTTCTTCACTGTAACCGATTCTTCACGAGTAAAAATGGCTCACCATGCTCGGTCGAACAGTTTGCCATCCAACCAAGAGCTGTAGATTTTGAAGACCAATTTATCAGGCTAGAGAGCTCAGCAGAAGTGACATCTTCATCAGCTTCTTCTGTTTTCAGAAACTTGGACAGTCTCATAATTTGCACGAAAACATCAATAACTTTATACAGTTGCCTTTTATGAAGCAAGCTTTCAGCGGGAACAATGCAAAATTTGGGTTCTTAATTGAGTTGCTTGATGGATCTATGAGGGCTGATAGATAGTTGTGGCATTGCCAAGGACATAACGGCACTTGTAAAGGAATCAGTTCAAGACCTCGAATCCTTCTCAGAACAAGTAGTGATGAATTGTCGTGGCACATGATATCAATGCTTATATGGCATCAAGAAGGAAAATCTATAAAAGGATCAAGAAGTGCATCAAGAATATGAAGGGCTCCAAGCAACTGTCTCCAAATGCAGTTCTATACATGGACCAAGATCTTAAGACCATCGCAGGCAATTTGAAAGAAGCTGAGGCAATTGGCTTCTCAATGCTCAAGTCCGTGATGATGCTCATGTCAGGGAAAAAGGCAAGTTCAAAACCAAGAAGCTGGTCACTCGTTTCAAAACTTACCCTTTCAAGATGAGTACATTTTGTGATGGATCAAGAAAATGAAGTTCACGACTTAAATGTTTTGAACATCCACAAGTTGCTTAAAGGAATGGATGCTGTTTCTGTGCCATATCTTCTGAAGCAATTGAAAGCATCAGAAATGGGCATTCAGGAAATAGAAGAAGGGATAGAATCTTTGTTCAGGAATTTAGTCCAAGAAAGAGTTTCTCTTGTTAATGCTCTCAGCCACTAAAGCCTCTTTGGCTTGTGCTCATTTTTGAGATTTTGACAACATACACAGTTGTATACTTCTGTAGATGATATATTAAAGAATGGTACTCATACTCACAAGTTTTGTTTTGTTATCTACTAATTCAGTTTATAGATGTTCAGCTTCATTTCAATTATCTCTGTCTAAACCAGTATATAATGGTAATGCATGGTGACTGGGAGGTTTCAAAATGTATGTATTCTACTTCAATGGTAACCTGTCTTTTACATTTGTAGCCTAAATAGATAGCACCATATCCTGTGGAAAATAATATAAACAATTCTCAGTTAAACAAGAATTTAAAATAGTCTTAGTAGAACTAGTTAGTACCCGTGTCAAGACACGGGAGGTTATATTTTTTGGAAAATTTAATGAATAAAAAGTTATAGATTGTTCAAACTTTATAATACAAAAAAAAAAAAATGAGTAAATTATAAATAATTAAAATTTAATATTATAATTGTTGTACCTTAGAAATGAGAGTAAGTGTTTATAGATATTATAGTGGAGGTAAAGGTATTTTGTCTGCTCCCAATGCTCTAATAGGTGACCAATGAACAGTACAAGGCCGGCAAAACAAGACCGTGTGAGGACCAAGCCGGAGGGATCTCCAGCGTAGGCACTCCTACGCTCAAGTCAGTGTATGACGAAGATATCTAGAAGGATAAGAGCAATAGTTGGGGAGACAAAAGTTATACCTGTTGGTGAAGTATCTATATTTATAGATGAGGGTGGACTGTACGATTACATCTGCACCCTAGATCGATAATTAAATTAACGGCGTGCAATGGGCAGCACATATATGCAGTAACAGTGACAGGTGTGGTCCAGGGGGATAAAAGCTGCGCCACTGCCAAAAGTGATTGATATAGTGACAATGAAGGACGGTTGTCGTTCTCACTGAGTATGGGTCTCTGTAATACCTCTAAACTTAGACAAATTATCAACAATATCCCTGTGATGACCTTAGGTTAAGGCGGCCCTACTGGAGGTCTATCTGGAGCCCTTCTCATGAAGGTCTCCCGACTGAGTGTTTAATATGCGCTTGAAGGTGTCCTGGGTATGTCATGAAGTCCCCCCACTTATCAAAGTTTGGAAGTCAAGGCTTGGTAAATGGAGTTAAAGTAACCTTCAAGCTGCTTCTGTGCTTTCTTTCTTTCCTCCAACATTTTTGGTCTTTGTTACTCCGGCTTTCACCGAAGTGTGATAGCATTCTCTAGCTATCTTCTGATCACCTCTTACTTCCCCCACATCATTCTTGGTAGGGAGTATCAGTTTCAAATGATACGTGACACCACAGCTTGGAACTGATTTAGGGCAGAGCGCCTTAATATCATTTTATATGTGAAATGTGTGTCAACAACCAAATATTTGATCACCATAATGCGTCTGCACGAGCCCATCCCCAGTGATGTTGGAAAACCTATAGTACCCAGGGGAGTGATGGATCCTCAACATGTAAATCCATTCTTTTCAGCACACTCAAGAACATTATATCAACGGAGCTTCCATTATCCACCAATACCTTTTGAACCGTAAATTCGTTTCATACACGGTAATGAATACTGGGTTATCATGAGGAAAGGTCAGACCCTCAAGGTCTCTATCATTGAAAACAATGCCCCTAGAATAGGCCTTGATGGATCACACATTCAGATTGGGTCTGCTCCCTTAAGAGCTATGCCTAGTGCTAACATACCTTCTTCATTGATTGACGGAATCTCCCCAAGAAGGGCCGTCAATGATTGTATTAATGATGCCTCTCCTAGGCTGATTATCTTCAGCTGGAGGTCTCTGGCGAGGTGGGTTATCTCGTGCTTTCTCCAGATACCTTCTTTCAGGGGTATGAGACCTTCGCCTATCTCTCCGTGGACTATGTTGTTCATGTCGACCCTGTTGTTTGGCCTCATTTTTGCTACAAATTCCTTAAGGTATCCCTGTCTCGCCAACTTTTCGATCTCATCTTTCAAATTGAAAACAATATTCCGTATCATGGCCTCGGTCCTTATGAAACTTGCAATAGAACCTGGAATTTTTCTTGGATGGTGTTGGTCGTGTTTTTAAGTGGCCACTGCAACAACTTGCTTTCATATGCATCAGCGTCTCGGCCCTTGGGACCTTTAAGGACATATAGTCATGAAACTTCTTATACTTGGGTGCCGGGTCTTCTCAGACTCGGGCTTCAATTTATCTTTTCACTTCATTCCTTTTTCCTGTTCATCATCCTTCCTGGGTTGCACTTTTCACTCGTTTTCTTTCAAAATATTAATTTCCTCTTCTTGAATGTACTTTTCGGCAATCAAATGGAGCTCTTCAACATTAATTGGGGGATATCTAGCCAAAGCGGAGGGTAGAGGTCCCTTCTTCAAACCATGGATTAGGATGGATGTCCTCATATCCACCCTCAAATCAGGCACGTCCAACACCTCAGTGTTAAACCTGTCAATGAAACTTCTCAACGTCTCATCATACTTCTGTCTGATAGTAAACAGGTGCATAGCATATTTCTTCGCCTTTTTTTTGGTCGCAAAGTGGTATAGAAACTTTCTTGTCAACTGATTGTAAGAAACAAAAGTAGCAGGAGTTAAAGAACCAAATGACTCCTGGGCCCTTCCATACAGTGTGGTGATAATATACAATGATAAAGAGCGCCTGACAGTCCATATAGTTGCATGACATTGTCGAAGGATGTCAAGTGCTCTTTAGGGTCTTTATCACCATCATACTTTGGTAGATCAAGTATCTTCACATTAGGGGCTAAAGTCCCCGCTAGAATCTCTGGTATAAACGACGACCCTCTCATCCTTACAACGTTCTGGGAGCCACGTTCTCATGAGATAGTTCCAAGATAAGTTGTCTCAGATTCTCAATCGTCCACTTGATGACTTAGTTCAAGGATCTCATCTTTTATTCCCTGTTCTTCCTCAGGCTGAGAAATAACCCTACTATTCACTTCTTCCAAATAAGCTCTACGCCCCCGTTCTCTTCCCCTCTATCTTGGTTGGGGTGGTACTCACTCTTCCTAGGAGGGAAAGTTCTCTCCCTTAATCGTTAGTCCACCGGAACTGGTTCTGGTATGTAAGGTTCCACTGAACCCTCACAGCTCTTCCACCTCCTCATGACGGGGTGGAGTTGGAGGAGGCTGAAAGACCATTCTTTCCCCATTGCTCATTCCTCAAACAACTTTTTCAGATCGTTATGCAATGTGGAGATAATCTCTGGAGCAGCCGGCAGGTTAATAGGTTGCGTATCTGATGGCCCAGCAACAACTTGCTTATCTTTCTCCCCTACGGGGTTGCCGGGAGTCTCATTCATATTCTTTGAACTAAAAAAGAATTGGAGGATTTTTCCACAGCCGACAGTATCTCAGAAATGAGGGTAAGTGTTTACGGATATTATAGTGGAGGTAAAGTATTATGCCTGCTCCCAGTGCTCTAATGGGTGCTCAATGAATAGTACAAAGCCTGCAAAACAAGACCGCGTTAGGGCCAAGCCGGAGGGATCTCCTCAGTAGGCACTTGGACCCTCAAGTCAGTGTATGACGAAGTATCTATAAAGATTAAAGCTATAGTTGGGGAGACAAAAGTTATACCTATTGGTGGAGTGCCTATATCTATAGAAAAGGGTGGAAAGTACGGATACATGTGCACCCTAGATCGATAATCAGATCAATGGCATGCAATGGGCCGCAGATATCTGCAAAACCTCCAAACTTAGGCAAATTATCAAAAATATCCCTGTGATGACCTTAGGTTAAGACGCCCTGCTGGAGGTCCATCGGAGCCCTTCTCAAGGAGGTCTCACTGAGTGTTTAATATGTGCTTAAAGGTATTCTGGGTATGACACGAATATCCACATATCAAGAATAGTTAAGAATAAAAAGTATTTATTAGGGTTTTTTTTTAACATCTTTAGGATCACATGGGGTAAAATGCATTTAAACCCTAATCCGTGACATGATAGTTCAAGAGTGTGGTCAGTAATTTATCACTTTACTGTTAGCCTGTCAAGGGTCCACTGATTTTCATTTTTTGTTAATGACAGATAAATTTATGCAAACATGAATCACCATTTTTCATGATCTTAATGGGTACAATAGCAATTATTTTCCCAATGAGGACTCAATAATTTGAGCACAGGCCACAGATAAACACGTTTAATGATCAGGATCACAAAATAATGAGTCAGCTCTATGCATGATCAATTGATTATATTAGTTTCATGGCTGTCAAGATTCCTCATGCTTCAAGATTAGCAGTTATAATGTAGCTGAGATCTCTATAATTGAGTTTCTGGTTTTCAATTGTTCAAGATCCTGGAGACATGGAACTCGTGCGCAACAATATTCATTTCAACTTTTCCAGCAGTAATAAGACATTGTAGATGGAATATATTCCTTTTGTCTTCTTTCCTATCTCCCCTATATATAGCAGATGGCAGAGCCATGGCTTCAAGCATTTCAACATCTTTCTCAATACACTGTAGTCTAAATAGTTCACTTTGATAGAAGAAGATGGCTGCTTTCCACTCAAGATCAAACAGTTTTCCATCCCAATCTCATCCACTAACAGACGTTGTCGAAGATCATCTGAGCAGGCTAAAATCCTCAGAGGCAGCATCAACATCAGCCATTTCTATATCCGCGAACTTGGTTAGCCTCAGAGATTTGCATGAAGGCCTTAACAATCTGATTCAGATGCCTTCAGTCCAACAAGCCCTCTCACAGGGAGAAGGTGAAAATTGGGTAAATGAGTTGCTCGAGGAATCTCTTAGGCTTTTGGATTTCTGTGGATTTTCAAGAGATGTGGTATGTTTAACCAAGGAATCCATTCAAGATCTTGAATCCTCCATTAGGAGAAATAGAGGTGAAAACGCCACACGAGACGACATCAATGCTTATGTTGCCTCAAGAAAGAAGATCAACAAGATGGTCAAGAATTGCATCAAGAATTTGAAGAGCTTAAACCAAAGTTGTACACCACTCCCATCCATCGGGACGATGCTCAAAGAGACAGAGGCCCTTGATTTCTCAGTCCTAAAGTCTGTATTGATGCTCTTGTCCGGGGAGAAGGAAGGATCAAAGCAAAGAAGTTGGTCGTTGCTTTCCAAGCTCACTCAGACCAAACGAGTACATTCTGAAGTAGAGCAAGAAACTGCTGCTGAGGACTTGTGCTTCTTGAACATCCACAAGTCTAAAAAAGGAATGGAGAATATCACCTTGAAGCAGTTGAAATCAGCAGAAATGAGCATTGTGGAAATTGAAGAGGGATTGGAAGCCTTATTTAGGAGTTTAGTGAAAACTAGAGTTTCTCTTCTTAATGTTCGCAACCATTAGCCCTCTTTGGCTTCTGCTGATATGTAAATATCAAAAAATGGATACTGATACAGTTATATATACAAAAGGATACTGATACAGTTCTATATACAAATCATCAACCCAAATTTCTACGAATCTATCCGCTACCTAAATTTATTGTTTTTTGTGTAGTTGCAAGAGAGTGAATTTCAAATATTGCTGGACGTGCATATCTTTGACAATCAAATTTAAACTTTGAAATACAAGAAATCTTGAAATTATTTCTACATATTTCAGTTGTTAACATTCAATTTCATAATAAATTTATTGTTGCACTTTCCGAATTATATGTACTTTTTATAACATTCACAAAAAAGAGAATTAGATGCAGAATGAAAGCTGATATAACACCAGGGGTTGTGGAATCAGCCAATTGCATATACAGAGTCTTGGCTTAAGTTGGGGAAAACCAGAGAAATCACATTCGTCTTGTTTGGTTGTCATCGCTAGTCTCTTCTTTTTTTACTTTGTTGTTGATTATTCATCAAGTTTGCCCGTTCTCTCCATTAATTTGTTCTCTACAGGTGTAGAGAGTGGAACCTTGACAGCCACATGGTTTTGTTATAACAACTCTGCTTCATCATGGAACAAAATCATCGGTTTTTCCAGCCATTGGCACATTGATTAGCTCATGATATTAGTTTCACCAGCTGCATTTTCTTATTGTATGGACATGCACGAGTGCACTACTTACTCCTGCTTGACATATTTTGCCCTTTGACAAGTCGAAAATGGTTATCTACCATCTGGGAGGACGGACACGGAGAAGTTTTGACAGCTTACCATTACATATATGATCAGTGACGGGCCAGATTGTTTCCAGAAACTTATAGTTACTGATGTTTCGATATCTAAAATTTATTGCTGAATTACAACCGAGCTGATGAATTGGTGCCGTGTTGAGTTAGAAAATTGTGAATCATAACCACAGGAACAGGGTGTATTCTTTCGAAGAAGACAAAACTTGACAAAAAGAACCGGATGAATTATTACTTTGTAAGAACTAGATAAGTTTTGAGCTGCACCAATATGAGTAGATCATCTTCTACTGGAAAAAATGAAGTTGCATATATTATATTGAATGCAATCTGATGAGTGGTAATTAAAAAGAAAAAAGAAAAAGGAACTTGCCAGAATATTGAGTTCTAAAACAGAAAATAAGATCAATGGAAATCAATAGGATCTGAATATTTCTTTTATAAATAACTATTGTAGCCGTAAACATATTCACAACTAACTGTGTGTCATGATCAAAATGAGAGCCTAGTGGTTGAGGACATTAAGAAGGGAAACTCTAGTTTTGACTAAACTCCTGAAAAATGCTTCAAGTTCCTCTTCGAGTTCTTGGATAGCCATTTCTGATGCTTTCAACTGCTCCAAGACATTTTGCAAATCTTTCCCTGACTTGTGGAGATCCAATGAGCACAAGTACTCGGCACCACACACTTGATCTACCTCAGAGTATACACGACTGCTTCGAGTGAGCTTGGAAAGCATTGACCTGCTTCTTTTCTTTGAGCTTCCCCTCTCCCCAGACACATGTTTCAGGACAGACTTCAGGACTGAGACATCAAAAGCCTCTGTCTCTTTCAGCATCTTTACGATGGCCTTGAGGTCAGAGTCTTCATTGGAGAAGGCTGTAGGATTTTTGTCCAAGACCTTGAAGTTCTTGATGAATTTGTTGACCATTTTGTTAATCTTCTTTCTTGAGATCAAATAAGCGTTGATGTCATCGGCTGTGGCAGTTTCACCTCTGTTTCGCCTGATGGATGACTGAAGATCTTGCACTGATCCCTTTGTTAAACTCAGAACATCTCTAGCGAATCCACAAAGATCCACAAGCCCAAGTGACTCTTCAAGCAACTCATTGGTCCACTTTTCACTGTTCTCGTGGGAGAGGGCTTGTTGGTTTGAAGGCATCTGAATCAAATTATTGATACCTTCATGAAAATCTCTGAGGGTAGCCAAGTTTGAAATCACAGAAGTGGCTGATGTTGATGTCCCTTCAGAGGACCTCAACCTGCACAACTGATCTTCAACATCAGTTACTATGGGATGAGATTTTGATGGCAAACTGTTTGATCGAACGTGTAAATTTGCCATTATGTTTTCAGATAATTCTTTTAGGCTGAAAGTAGAACTTGAATCTTGAGAAGAGGTTAGGGTGCTTGAAACCATCTCTTTGCACTGCCTATATATACTGGGAGATAGTTGACAAACAAAAGGCATCTATTCCACCCCAGATACATCATTGGTGCTGCAAATTTGAATAAATATTATTGTACACGAGTACCTTGCTCCCCAGCTGTTGAACAGTTGAAGATATATCTTAATCATTGAGATGTCTGCCACATTTAAATTGCTGTTCATGAAGCATGAGGAATCTTGACAACCGTGAAGTGGATATAATAATAATCTTCATTCAGTGCAACTCGCACATTAATCAGTTTCTGAAATCTGTCATCTTTCGATAGTGATATAAAGAGAGGAAGCAAAGCTTAATTTTATAATGTTGATGTGTTGCTGATCCACAGACAATGAATTAGTTTAAACCAGTGAAATCTCAATCATAATTGCACACGCGTAATAAAATTTCATAAGGTCTACAACTATAATGAATGAAAGGTGAGAGCTGTAAGCATCAAAAGATTCAGAACTCGGATCTAGAGGATCCATTCTATCAGCATCATTTGCTGGCACACATGAAATGTTAATAGTTGGTCGCCTTCATGTCCAATGTCCACAATGACAATGCAATCGTGTGCAATTATAGAACTATTGAAATGAATAACCATAGACAATATGAGTATATAATATTCATTCCGCCCCTTTTATTCATCTTCCTATATATGGCTGGTGCTTAAGGAATGACTTAACATCTTCCATCTTAGCTTCTTCGCTGTAATCGATTCTTTTCTTGAGTAATAATGGCTCAGCATGCTCGGTCGAACAGTTTGCCATCCAACCAAGAGCTGTAGATTTTGAAGACCATTTTAGCTGGCTAGAGAGCTCAGCAGAAGTGACATCTTCATCAGCTTCTTCTGTTTCAGAAACTTGGACAGTCTCAATAATTTGCACAAAAACATCAATAACTTGATACAGTTGCCTTTTATGAAGCAAGCTTTTGGCCGGAACAATGCAAAATTTGGGTTCTTAATTGAGTTGCCTGATGGATCTATGAGGCTGATGGATAGTTGGGGCATTGCCAAGGATATCAAGGCACTTGTAAAGGAATCAGTTCAAGACCTCGTATCCTTCTCAGAACAAGTAGTGATGAAACTGTCGTGGCACATGATATCAATGCTTACATGGCATCAAGAAGGACAATCTATAGAAGGATCAAGAAGTGCATCAAGAATATGAAGGGCTCCAAGCAACTTTATCCAAATGCAGTCCTATACATGGACCAAGATCTTAAGACCATCACAGGCAAATAAAAAGAAACTGAGGCAATTGGCTTCTCAATACTCAACTCCGTGATGATGCTCATGTCAGGGGAAAGGCAAGCTCAAAACCAATAAGCTGGTCACTCGTTTCAAACTTTACCATTTCAAAACACAAACATTTTGAGATGGATCAAGAAAATGAAGTTCACGTCTTTAACGTTTTGAACATCCACAAGTCCGCTTAAAGGCATGGATGCTGTTGATGCGCCAGTTCTTCTGAAGCAATTAATGCATCATAAATGACTATTTAGGAAATAGAAAAAGGGCTAGAATCTTTCTTCGGCAAAGAAAAGAGTTTCTCTTCTTAATGCTCCAGTAATGGATGTCGTCGAAGATCATCTGCGCAGGCTAAAATCCTCAGAAGCAGCATCAACATCAGCCACTTCTATATGCACAAACTTGGCTAGCCTCACAGATTTGCACGAAGGCAATCTGATTCAGATGGCGTCAGTCCAGCAAGCCCTCTCCAATGAGCAAGATGAGAAATGGATAAACGAGTTGTTGGATGGATCTCTCAGGCTCGTAGATCTTTGTGGATTTTCTAGAGATTTTGTGTGCTTAACCAAGGAGTCTGTTCAAGATCTTGAATCATCCATTAGAAGGAACAAAATTGAAACCGCAATTGACTTGAATGCTTATGTGGCCTCAAGAAAGAAGATCAATAAAATGGTAAACAAGTGCATCCATAATTTGAAGGGCTTCAACGAAAACTCAACAGCACTCCCGGACAAGGACTATGATCTTAAAGCCATCGGGACGATACTGAAAGAGACAGAGGCCCTTGCTTTTTCGATCTTAAAGTCTGTATTGATACTCATGGCTGGGGAAAAGGAAAGATCAAAGCAAAGAAGTTGGTCATTGTTTTCCAAGTTCACTCAGACGAGCCGCGTACATTCTGAGGTCCAGCAAGAAGCTGGCTCAGAGAACTTTTGTTCCTTGAACATCTTCAAATCATTAAAAAGCATTGACAACAGGGCTTTGCAAAACACACTGAAAGCATCAGAGATGACCATCGAGAAACTTGAAGAGGGATTGGAAGCCTTATTTAGGAGTCTAGTCAAGACTAGAGTTTCTCTTCTTAATGTTCTAAGCCATTAGCCTCTTTGGCCAATTTTTTATTCTTGGCCACACCATACAGATGTATATATATTACTGTAAATGACATTAAAAAATGAATACTGATTCTTCACTATTTACACAATTCAGTGCGTAAAATCTTGTTCGAAATGCATTACCTTAGACACGGACTTTATGTGTCTATTAGTAATTTGCTAGGTGATAATACAATTCAGCAGTAACAACATGATAAGTGATAATGTCTAGAGCTATGCCGTGACGATGCTACTTGTACCAAAAGTTATCCTATGTTCTCTTACCTTTGTTGTACAGTAATATGTTCTCTTTCCTTGCCATCAAGCTGCTGTTTTTGTGACACATGTCATCTGAATCTGTCATGTGTCAACCCTGGTTGCCCTGGAATGCATTTGAGTCATAGCTAAGGTTACGTGGCTGCAGACTTAATAAGTTTCTGAATTGGCTGCTGGCTGGTGGATCTACGTGGTTTTTCAGAGTTACATAGCAGCTGACTTGTATTTAATCTATGTGGCGGCTGATTTAAAACACGCGCCGTCTGAGTCAACATCCTCTGCCACCATGGATGGTGAATTGGTCTCAGGCTGCATGGATGATGCTTCCTCAACATATGGCGTATGAATCAGCAGATCATTGTACGTGGAAGCATTCTAAGAAGGCGACACGTGTACCTGGCTCAGCATCCTCTATCAACAGAGCTGATGTTAGTCTTGCATGGCAGCTGAGCTTGTGGCACATCCTTCTAATGCGTTGGGATACAACTCGAGTTCCTGCACACCTTCCTTGATCTCTCAGAAAACTTCTTCAATAGCACTGTAATACTCCAGCAACCTGAGAAATTCAGAAGAAAAAATTTCTGACTGTCTGTTGTTTCTTTTGTGGGAGACTACTTGTTGGATTAGGCAGCAGAAGCAAATACAAGTAACTGATGAAATCTAGTTTCTGATGCGCGCATGTGGAGGACTTTAGCCCCTGAAGGTGATCCTCTATCAGCACCTATTAAATAAGTCTAATGGTTCATTACCAACATCTTATGTTGGAATGTCAAAATATTTCCGTGTTCACCATCCGCTGGAAACAGGATTCTTACAAATTAATTATTTCAGATCAGTTGTTTAAGATGGACAGATAAAGTAAAAATGTTTTGGGTTGAAGCTTTCTGCACTGAACTGTATAGATAATGTATAAGTATCGGTATCCATTTCTGGTATCATTTACAGAAGTATCTGTCCAACTGTATGGTGTCAAAAAAGAACCAGCGAAAGAGACTAATGGCTGAGAACATTCAGAAGAGAAACTCTAGTTTTGACTAAACTCCTAAACAAGGCTTCTAATCCATCTTCAAGTTCCTGGATGGTCATTTCTGTTGCTTTCAGTTGCTTCAATGTGATCTTGTGCATGTTCAAGGAACACAAGTCCTCAGCACCATTTTCTTGCTCTATCTGAGAATGTACTCGTTTGGTCTGAGAGAACTTGGAAAGCAATGACCAACTTCTTTGTTTTGATCCTTCTTTCTCCCCGCTCAAGAGTATCAATAGAGGTTTTAGGGCCGAGAAATTGAGGGACTCTGTTTCTTTGAGAATAGTGCCAATGGGTGGGAGTGCTGTAGAACTTTGCTTGAAGCTCTTCAAATTCTTGATGCATTTCTTGACCATCTTATTCATCTTCTTTCTTGAGGCCACATAAGTATTGATGTGATCACCTGTGGCTGTTTCACCTCTATTTCTCCTGATGGAGGATTCAAGAGCTTGAATGGATTCCTTGGTCGAACACACCACATCTCTAGAAAATCCACAAAGATCCACTAGCCTGAGAGATTCCTCGAGCAACTCATTTATCCAATTTTCTCCTTGTTCCTGGGAAAGGGCTTGTTGGATTGAAGGAGTCTGAATCAGATTATTGATGCTCTCATGTAAATCTCTGAGGCTAGCCAGGTTTGCGCATATAGAAGCGGCTGATGATGATGCAGCTTCTGAGGACTTTAACCTGGATAGATGATCTTCAACACTTGGCATTACTGGATGAGATTGAGATGGAAAACTGTTTGATCGAGAGTGGAAAGTAGCCATCTTTTTCTTTGAAAAATGAACTCTTTAAGGCTGTACAGTTTGTTTCTTGAGAAATGAGGTTGAGGGCTTGAAGCCATCCATGTAGCACCAGCCATATATAGGTAGATGCAGAAAGAAAACCAAAGGAATCAATTCCAGCTATAATGTCTTTTCGTTGTTGGAAATTGAACTAAATGCAACCGCGTGCAAAACCAGTGCTCCCTGAATCTGAAGCAACTGAAGATGGAAAAATTCAATCAACATATCTTGGCGACATTTTATACACTGATCTTGCAGCATTACGAATGTCAACAGCCACTAGGTCGGATTTAATAATATACCTTTCTTTAAAAGTGAGACATAATGTGCTTATAATATCTTTCTCCAATATAAAGAGAGGATGAAAGACTTAAATTTTATTAGGGTGGTGTTTCTGATCTTCAGACATGGAGAAACATGAACGAGTATGATTAAGAAACATGATTGGTGTAGTACGTTCTTTGCCAATAACTGGAAATTCATAGTCCTCACGGGTAGTTATTCAATTAGTATTACTAATTCAGATTATGGAAATGAGCAGTAATTCATCCATTAAATTTATCAACCATTTTCAGATCTTTAATCCAGGATAAGTCTGATAGATTAATTCAGATGGAGCTAAACATTTATATACTGAATTATAGCCGTGAGAATTGGTATTAGCATCAGTGTTCTTTTCTTTTTCTTCTTTTACAGAAGCCTAAAACTCTCAGGTAATGATGGAAATGTAACATAGATCCACATGACTTCAGCTAAACATGTCTGAAGACTTATCATGTGCTTTGACAAACAATAGCTATCTTCTGCCTTGATGCTATTAGCTGCACATGATATTAAGTAATTACTCATCAGATCAAATTAATTGTCATTTCCATAATTGATCAATGATCAAGAACAAGTGGCATCTTGACAGCCTAGCTCGACACATGATCAATTAGTGATCACACAGTTGCTTCACCAAACCGTAAAAAATATTCATAGTTGCTACTACTGAATTGTATTAACACGTAAAGGTGAAGACCAGAAGCAATATAAGAAATATATCAATTTTCAGCACGTGTCGCCAATGTGAAACTACAACTCTGGACAAATAAACAGGCAGGTTAATTTCGATGGACAAACGGAGCAATAGATCTTGGAGTAGGAATTATGCACAGAATTGTGTAAATAATGAAGTATCTGTATTGATTCTTTGTGTCATTTACAGAAGTATATATACGTTTGTATGGTGTGGTCAAAAATTCCAAAATTAGCATAAGCCAATGAGGCTAATTGCTAAGAACATTGAGAAGAGAAACTCTAGTCTTGACAAGACTCCTAAACAAGGCTTCCAATCCCTCTTCGAGTTTCTCGATGGTCATTTCTGATGCTTTCAAAGTGTTTTGCAGAGCCAAGTTGTCACCTTTTAGAGACTTGAAGATGTTGAAGGAACACAAGTTCTCTGCACCAGCTTCTTGTTGGACCTCAGAATGTACACGGCTGGTTTGAGTGAACTTGGAAAACAACGACCAACTTCTTTGCTTTGATCTTTCCTTTTCCCCAGCCATGAGTATCAATACAGACTTTAGAACTGAAAAAGCAAGCGCCTCTGTGTCTTTCAGCATTGTTCCAATAGCCTTAAGATCGCAGTCCTTGTCCGGGACTGCTGCAGAATTTTGGTTGAAGCTCTTCAGATTCTTGATGCACTTGTTGACCATTTTGTTAATCTTCTTTCTCGAGGCCACATAAGCATTCATGTCCAATGTGGCTGTTTCACCTTTATGCCTCCTAATAGACGATTCAAGATCTTGAACGGATTCCTTGGCTAAGCACACGACATCTCTAGAAAATCCACAAAGATCGACAAGCCTGAGAGATCCCTCCAGCAACTCATTTATCCAATTCGCTTCTTGCTCGTTGGAGAGAGCTTGCTGGATTGAAGGCATCTGAATTAGATTATTAATGCTTTGGTGCAAATCTGTAAGGCTAGCCAAGTTTGCACATACAGAAGTGGCCGAAGTTGATGCGGCTTCTGAGGACTTTAGCCTGCACAAATGGTCTTCAACAGCATCCATTACTGGATGAGATTGGAATGGGAAACTGTTTGATCTTGAGTGGAAAGCTGCCATCTTTTTCTATCAAAACCAACTCTTTAAGGCAGAATGTAGATTATTGTATGTTAGAGGAAGATGTTGATGCTTGAAGCCCTCCCTCGGGTGTCTGCTATATATAGGGAGATAGATAAACAAGACAAAAAGAATATATTCCACCTCAGATACCTCATCACTGCTGCAAATTTGAATAAATATTATGGTGCACGAGTACCTTGCTCCCTAGCTGTTGAACAGTTGAAGATATATCTTAATCATTGAGATCTCCACCACATTTAAATTTCTGTTCATGAAGCATGAGGAATCTTGACAGCTATGAAGTCGATATAATATTAATCTTCATTCAATGCAACTCACTCGTTAATCAGCTTCTGATATCTGTCACCTTCCACTGTGATATAAAGAGAGGGAACAAAGCTTAATTTTATAAAGCTGACGTGCTGCTGATCCACAAACAACGAATTAGCTTAAAACCATTGAAATCTGAAGAAGTGCAATGCAATTCCCACAAGAAGCTCATGATCGACAAATTGGTTGCAAGAATGCATATAATATTTGATTTCTATACAGAGCAACAATAATCGCGCACGAGCATTCAAATTTCATAATGAATGAAACTTGAAAGCTGTGAGCATTATAACACAGATCTACAAGATCCATTCTATCAGCATCATTTGCTGGCAAACATGAAATGTTAATAGTTGGTCGTGTTCCTGTCCAATATCCACCATGACAATGCAATCGTGTGCTATTACAGAACTTTTTATAATAAATAACGAGAGACATATTGAGTAGATAATATTCGTTCTGCCCCTTTTATTCATCTTCCTATATATGGCTGGTTCTTAGGAAATGACTCAAACATTTCCCACCTTAGCTTCTCCACTGTAATCGATTCTTTTCTTGATAAAAATGGCTCACCATGCTCGGTGGAACAGTTACCATCCAATTCTCATCCAAGTTCTGAAGATTTTGAAGACCATTTGATCAGGCTAAAGAGCTCAGCTGAAGCGCCATTCATCAGCTTCTTCTGTTTTCATGAACTTGGATAGTGTCAATAATTTGCATGAAATCATCTACAACCTGATACAATTGCCTTCTGTGAAGCAAGCTTTCGTCCCCGAACAAGGCAAAAAGTTGGGCTCTTGAGTTGCTTGATGGATCTATGAGGCTGCTGGACTGTTGTGGAATTGCAGCAATTGTGAAGGAATCTGTTCAAGAACTCGAATCCTCCCTCAGAAGGAGTAGAGGTGAAGCTGTCACGGCACATGATGTCGATGCTTATATGTCATCAAGAAAGGAAGTCTATAAAAGGATCAAGAAGTGCATCAAGAACATGAAGGGCTCCAAGCAATTTTCTCCGAGTGCAGTTCTAGACATGGACCAAGATCTTAAGACCATCACAGGCACATTGAAAGAAGCTGACGCCATTGGATCTCAATCCTCGGCAAGCTCAAAACCAAGAAGCTGGTCACCGGTTTCAAACTTACCCCTTTCAAGACAAGTACATTTTGCGATGGATCAAGAAAATGAAGTACACGACTTAAACGTTTTGAACATCCACAAGTTGCTTAAAGGCATGGATGCTGTTTATGTGCCATATCTTCTGAAGCAATTGAAAGCATCAGAAATGGCCATTCAGGAACTAGAAGAAGGGATAGAATCTTTCTTCAGGAATTTGGCTTGTGCTCATTTTTGAGATTTTGACAACATATAGAGTTGTATACTTCTGTAGATGATATATTAAAGATTGATACTTATACTCACGAGTTTTGTTTTGTTATCTACTAATTCAGTTTATAGATGTTCAGCTTCATTTCAAATATCTCTTTATCTAATACAGTATATAACATGGTTCAAAGTCACGGTATCGACAATAATATCGGCGGGTATTGTTCCACATCGGTCGCGGCGTATCGGGATATTATCGGACGATACGAAGCAAATGTGTTAGACAATGCTTAAAAAATTCCGTAAAAAATAATAAAATTATAAAAACGATTAAGTATCACACATTAGCATATAATATTACAAATCAAAAGTTTTGTCGTATCAAACATTGATAAAATTAGATAAAAATGCTTAAAGATAAACTTGCATCATGCCACTAAAGTCTAATGACTCATTTTGTTTAAGGGGAGCTATCGATACTTCAGAGTTACAAGGTTTAATTTTGATCTAAAAAATTGCTATACTTTTTATTATTTGATCAACTGTTTTGTTCTTGAATTCTACTTTTTTACTTTCAAGAAATCACGACTTCAACCCCCAAGCTAGACGTATATATGTATGACTAACACTAAAGCTTTTTGTCAGCATCTCGCTTTGTATGATAACATATCATCATACATTTTTCTTTATCTATTATTGCTTGAATGACAAAACAATTCAAGACTTGGAAATACAAGCTCCAAGGAATTTCTCATAACCTCTACTTGCAATCTTTAAACTAATAGAATCAAGAACTTGCAAATCAGCATGATTCTCATCGATACTTTTGTTTCCATCTTCCCTTTGTAACCACCGTTAACAATGAAAGTGCCTCTAAAAGCATTGTAACCATTTTAAAAATGAAAGTGCATCAGACTCATAATATCGCCGATATTATCGGATATTATCGGTGATATTATCATATAAGGCGATATTATTATTGTATCGTCGATAATATTGGATGCTATCGGATATTATCGGCGATACCAAAACATCTCGGATAATATAGGGTATTAGGGGTTATTATCGGATCAGCGCCGATCGATCCGAATACCTATCAACCGATATCATCGGATATCGACTGATACTTTGATCCATGGTATATAATTGGGAATGCATGGTGACTGGTAGCTTTCAAAATGCATCTATTCTAATTAGAAAGCAATTTGTCTTTTACATGTGTAGCCTATGGAAATAATCCATACTGTATATAAAAATATGAATCTACAAACGTTTGTTCTATATTGTGAAAAGATAACTACTCCCTTACCTAACTACTCCTTTTAATTAGTTATATAAGAATATAATTTCATATGAAAGAAGAAAACTATTTAGTAATCTTAGTTGCTCTAACTTACTTAGAGAAGGAATATTTTCCAACTAAATAAAAATATGCCAATATTATTTCAATGTAATTACATTACTAGAAAAAATCTTAAATATTTTAATAAAATTTTATTTATTATTCACAATAAAATTTAAAATAAATAACATATGAATAATCTATATCTGTACTATATATAAAAGTATGAATCCACAAGTGTTTGTTCTCTATCGTGAAAAGATAACTACACCCTTACTTAATTAAGTAATTATTTTAATAATAAATAAAAATTAATTATAAAAAATTATTCAGTAATCCTACTTCCTCTAAACTACTTAGGGAAGGAATATTATCCAACTAAAAAACTAAATACGAAAATAATATTTCAACACAGTTACACTACTAGAAATTTTATTTACTACTCATAGTAAAATTTAAAATAAATAACATAGGAATAATGTATCAAATACCAATCGAAATTTAAACCTTATTTAAGTACTTCATTTAATAATAAATAAAAATTAGTTATAAAAGAACAAAATTCTGTTAAAAAAAAAATTATTTAGTAGTCCTAAATTTCTAATTGCTCTAAACTACTCAGAGAATGAATGTTTAAATGTATTTTTGGTCTTGTAACTTAAGTTATTTGGCATTTTCGTTCTTTAACTTTCTAGTGTTGTATTTTGGTCCAACTTTCTAGTGTTGCATTTTGGTCCTTTTCTTTGGCAGAGTTCACCTCCACAAGCGAGAAGGGTAAAATCGCGCGAGAAAAACAACTGAAATTGCAAAAATTAAAAAGATAAAGGACCAAAATAATACCCTAGCTAGAAAGTTAAAGGACAAAAATATTGCCAGAAAATGAGCCAATAGGAACAATAGCCCTTATTTTAAGAGATCGCATGATATGTAAATACATTTCTCCCGCGAGAAGAGTGAAATATAGCCACAAAAAAAGAACCACTGGTATACCAAAATTAAAAAGATGTAAGACCAAAAGAGTACAATAGAAAGTTAAATGACAAAAACGTCAAATGACCTAAGTTATGGGACTAAAAATACATTTAAGTGGGAAAATAATAATATATCCAACTAAAAAACTAAATATGCAAATAATATTTCAACATGATTACTTTACTAGAAGAAATCTTAATTGTTTTAAGAAAATTTTAATTTACTATGGCACATTAAAATATAAAATAAATAACATATGAATATATAATATATAAAATACTAATCTAAACTAAAATCCATCTATATATATAATAATGAATAAGTAAAGAATTTTAATTGCAAATAAAAGTTATCAATCTTATTAAATTAGAAATGTTGTTGAAAATTTTAAAAAGAGTGACTTCTGACTAATTTATTTTAGTTTAATAGTAATAGGTGAAAGGGAAAAAAAGAATTGATCCACTAACTTTGACAATTTTCAATTTTATACACAATGTTACAAAAATGCTTCAATTAGGTTCTCTGGTGGCCGAATTTTGCTTTTTTGGCCGGGAAATAGCATATGCACTACACATGCTGCAAAATTTGGGAATTTTTTTTTATCCCATGTGGCACTAAAGAATGGCTTGGCACTTGAAGTGAACATTTTTTATTTATTCTTTGTCACATAAGCACTTACACAAAAAAAGGGCCAAATTGCATAAAAATAAGCTTTGAATTTATATTTTATACTAGCATTCGTGACACGTCGTCTCTGTATGTATATAATAAATAATCATACACACTTTAAAATGTATTATAAATTAGAATAAAATATATAACTCAATATACTAGCTTCAAGAAAAAAAAAATAACTTAAATATATTATCGACACAACAAAAAATATAAAAACTATATAATTGTATACTAATGATTTAGTGAAAGAAATATAAATAAAATTATGAATTTAATATTTTAATATGTTTCTATAAGTTCATTGCACGTGATACTTCTTAGTATTAAAAAAATTTAGTTAAACAAGATTCTAAAATAGTTTTAGGCAAAATTATAATTTAGTCTGTATATTAGGGGGTGGCAACCATCAATAAGCAACGTACTTGCAATTTTAGTTTTACAATTTATAATTTTATGACAATTTTAGTCCTGCCCACATAAATCAACTGCCAATCCACCGGACAAATTGGGTATTTACGGTTTTTTAGCTAACTGGACGGGAATGATACCACTAGTTTTCGTTTTTTTGTTAATTATGAATAAAGACACCATTTTCCATGATCTTAATGTGTGTAAGAACACGTTTATTTATATTCTTGTGCGAGTTTGTTTATACTTTGATAATTGTCTGAAGATCAGAAACCTCCAACCTGGAAGATTAATCTTTTATTTCCAGCTCTCACTGTTAGGAAACATTTTTGCTTAGGCTCATATAGGGGTGCAAACGAGCCGAGTTCGAGCTGAACTCGGCCAAAAATTCGGGCTCGAGCTCGAGCTCGAGCTTGACGAGCTTGTATCATACAGGTTCGAGCTCGAGCTCGAGCACCAGACCAGGAGCTCGAGCTCGTAGATAACGAGCCGAGCTCGAGCTCGAGCTCACACTCAGCTCACGAGCTCGATTTTTTTTTTTTTCTAAAACAACGGAAATATATAGACTATTCTATATTGGAATACATTATTCAAAAATTTAATATGAACTAGAAAGAAAACATTCACAAAAAGCAAAAAAAGAACAAAGAAAAAAGCAATATGATAAAAGAATTAAGTTCAATGCTCAAACTAACAAGTAGTGGATTGTTGTGGTGGATATTTAATATAACATTAAAATTCATATGAATTGTACTAAATTGTTTATTAAACTTCTTTTTAGATAATATAAATTAAAATACCATATTTCAATACCATCTAATATATGATGAATTTTGAAATAGATGCATTTTGTTATAGTAGATATTGGATTTATAACGATAAAATTCATATGAATTGTATTAAATATATTTTTACAAAAAAATTGTCAAAACGTACTAAATTATTGATTAAGCTTGTTTCTAGATAATATAAACCAAAATACCATATGTTAATATCATCTAAAACTTAAATATAAGATATTGTAATAATTTTAATATATGGTAAATTTTGAAACAAATGCATTTTGTTGTAGTAGATATTAAAATTATAACGATAAAATTCATACAAATTGTCTTGAATATTCATTTTAAAAAAAATTATCAAAACATATTAAATCGTTGATTAAGCTTGTTTTTGGATAATATAAACTAAATTATCATAGTTTAATATCATATAAAACTAAAATATGACATATTGACTAATAATTTACTATATGACGAATTTCGACACAAATGAATTTTGTTGCAGTGAATATTGTAATGTAACAATAAAATTCGTATGAATTGTATTAAATATTTATTTACGAAAATATCAAACTCGTACTAAGTTGTTGCTTAAGTTTGTTTTTAGAATATATAAATAAATATACCATATTTTATTATTATATAAAATTAAAATAAAAGATATATTGATTAATAATTCTAATATATACTGAATTTTTAGTACAAACTTAATATGATACTAAAATGTACTTACATATATAAATATATGTATAAATCAAAAAAAAAAAAAGGTGTGAGCTCGCGAGCTCACGAACACAAGCAATTGAGCTCAAGCTCGGACTCGAGCCGGCTCGCGAGCTGGCTCGGCTCGACTTGCACCCCTAGGCTCATAGATTAATTAGTCAACTGTATGAATCATGAATTGATTATAATAATTTCATGGCTGTCAAGATTCCTGATGCTTCAAGATTAGCAGTTCTAATGTAGCTGATATCTGTATGAGTGAGTGTTCCTCGAAGTATTTTAAGATCATGGGGACATGCAACTCGTGCATAAACCTATTCATTTCAATGTTTTCAGCAGTGAGGAGACATTGTAGGTGGAATAGATGCCTTTTGTCTTGTTTATGTATCTCCCTATATATAGCAGATACCAGAAGGATGGCTTCAAGCATTTCAACATCTTTCTCTAACATACATTAGTATACATTCAGCCTAAAGAGTTGATTTTGATAGAAAAAGATGGTAGCTTTCCACTTAAGATCAAACAGTTTCCCATCCCAATCTCATCCAGTAATGGATGCTGTTGAGGACCAATTGTGCAGGCTAAAGTCCTCAGAAGCCGCATCAACTTCAGCCACTTCTGTATGTGCAAACTTGGCTAGCCTTACAGATTTGCACCAAAGCATTAATAATCTGATTCAGATGCCTTCAATCCAGCAAGCTCTCTCCAATGAGCAAGATGAGTTGCTGGAGGGATCTCTAAGGCTCGTCGATCTTTGTGGATTTTCTAGAGATGTCGTGTGCTTAACCAAGGAATCCGTTCAAGATCTTGAATCGTCTATTAGGAGGCATAAAGGTGAAACAGCCACATTGGACATGAATGCTTATGTGGCCTCGAGAAAGAAGATTAACAAAATGGTCAACAAGTGCATCAAGAATCTGAAGAGCTTCAACCAAAATTCTGCAGCAGTCCCGGACAAGGACTGTGATCTTAAGGCTATTGGAACAATGCTGAAAGAAACAGAGGTGCTTGCTTTTTCAGTTCTAAAGTCTGTATTGATACTCATGGCTGGGGAAAAGGAAAGATCAAAGCAAAGAAGTTGGTCGTTGTTTTCCAAGTTTGCTCAAACCAGCCGTGTACATTCTGAGGTCCAACAGGAAGCTAATGCAGAGAACTCGTGTTCCTTCAACATCTTCAAGTCACTAAAAGGTGACAACTTGGTTCTGCAAAACACTTTGAAAGCATCAGAAATGACCATTGAGAAACTCGAAGAGGGATTGGAAGCCTTGTTTGGGAGTCTTGTCAAGACCAGAGTTTCTCTTCTTAATGTTCTTAGCAATTAGCCTCATTGGCTTATGCTAATTTTTGAATTTTTGACCACACCATACGAACGTATATATACTTCTGTAAGTGACAAAAAATCAATCAATACAGATACTTCATTATTTACACAATTCTGTGCATAATTCCTACTCCAAATCAATTGCTCCGTTTGTCCATCTAAATTAACCTGCCTGTTTATTTGTCCAGAGTTGTAGTTTCACATTGGCGACATGTGCTGAAAGTTGATATATTTCTTATATTGCTTCTGGTCTTCACCTTTACGTGATAATACAATTCAGTAGTAGCAACTATCAATATTTTTTACAGTTTGGTGAAGCAACCGTGTGATCACTAATTGATCATGTGTCGAGCTAGGCTGTCAAGATGCCACTTGTTCTTGATCTGATGAGTAATAACTTAATATCATGTGCAGCTAATAGCATCAAGGCAGAAGATAGCTATTGTTTGTCAAAGCACATGATAAGTCTTCAGACATGTTTAGCTGAAGTCATGTGGATCTATGTTACATTTCCATCATTACCTGAGAGTTTTAGGCTTCTGTAAAAGAAGAAAAAGAAAAGAACACTGATGCTAATACCAATTCTCACGGCTATAATTCAGTATATAAATGTTTAGCTCCATCTGAATTAATCTATCAGACTTATCCTGGATTAAAGATCTGAAAAAGGTGTTCCTTTCTAATGCTTGAAAAATTTAATGGCTAAATTTGTGCTCATTTACAGTATCTGAATTAGTAATACTAATTGAATAACATCCCATGAGGACTATGAATTTCCAGTTATTGGCAAAGAACGTACTACACCAATCGTGTTTCTTAATCATACTCGTTCATGTTTCTCCATGTCTGAAGATCAGAAACACCACCTTAATAAAATTTAAGTTTTTCTTCCTCTCTTTATATTGGAAAAAGATATTATAAGCACATTATGTCTCTCTTTTAAAGAAGGTTATATTATTAAATCCGACCTAGTGGCTGTTGACATTCGTAATGCTGCAAGATCAGTGTATAAAATGTAGCCAAGATCTGTTGATTGAATTTTTCCATCTTCAGTTGCTTCAGATTCAGGGAGCACTGGATTTGCACGCGGTCACAGTTAATTCAATTTCCAACAACAACGAGACATTATAGCTGGAATTGATTCCTTTTGTTTTCTTTCTCCATCTACCTATATATGGCTGGTGCTACATGGATGGCTTCAAGCCCTCAACCTCATTTCTCAAGAAACAAACTGTACAGCCTTAAAGAGTTCATTTTTCTTAGAAAAAGATGGCTACTTTCCACTCTCGATCAAACAGTTTTCCATCTCAATCTCATGCAGTAATGCCAAGTATTGAAGATCATATATGCAGGTTAAAGTCCTCAGAAGCTGCATCATCATCAGCCGCTTCTATATGTGCAAACCTGGCTAGCCTCAGAGATTTACATGAGAGCATCAATAATCTGATTCAGACTCCTTCAATCCAACAAGCCCTTTCCCAGGAACAAGGAGAAAATTGGATAAATGAGTTGCTAGAGGAATCTCTCAGGCTCGTGGATCTTTGTGGATTTTCTAGAGATGTGGTGTGTTCGACCAAGGAATCCATTCAAGATCTTGAATCCTCCATCAGGAGAAATAGAGGTGAAACAGCCACAGGTGATCACATCAATACTTACATGGCCTCAAGAAAGAAGATAAATAAGACGGTCAAGAAATGCATCAAGAATTTGAAGAGCTTCCCTCAAAGTTCTACAGCACTCCCAGCCATTGGGATGATTCTCAAAGAAACAGAGTCCCTCAATTTCTCGGCCCTAAAATCTCTATTGATACTCTTGAGCGGGGAGAAGGAAGGATCAAAGCAAAGAAGTTGGTCATTGCTTTCCAAGTTCTCTCAGACCAAACGAGTACATTCTCAGATAGAGCAAGAAAATGGTGCTGAGGATTTGTGTTCCTTGAACACGCACAAGATCACATTGAAGCAACTGAAAGCAACAGAAATGACCATCCAGGAACTTGAAGATGGATTAGAAGCCTTGTTTAGGAGTTTAGTCAAAACTAGAGTTTCTCTTCTTAATGTTCTCAGCCATTAGTCTCTTTGGCTGGTTCTTTTTTGACACCATACAGTTGTACAGATATTTCTGTAAATGACACAGGAAATGGATACCGATACTTACAAATTATCTATACAGTTCAGTGCAGAAAACTTCAACCCAAAACAATTTTACTTTATCTGTCCATCTTAAACAACTGATCTGAATTAATTAATTTGTCAAGAATTCTGTTTCCAACGGGTGGTGAACACGAAAATATTTGACATTCCAACCTAAGATGCTGGAAATGAACCACTAGAATTATTTAATAGGTGCTGATAGACGATCACTTACAGGGGCTAAAGTCCTCTGCATGCGCACATCAGAAACTAGATTTCATCAGTTACTTGTATTTGCTTCAGCGCCTAATCCAACAAGTAGTCTCTCACAAAAGAAACAACAGACAGTCAGAAATTTTTTCTTCCGAATTTCTCAGGTTGCTGGAGTATTGCAGTGCCATTGAAGAAGTTTTCTGAGAGATCAAGGAAGGTGTACAGGAACTCGAGTCATATCCCAACGCACTAGAAAGTAGAAAGGGTGGGGCGAATGAGACGAGGATGATGATGCTACTCAATATAATGTCGCAAGAAACTTGCTGAATTAATCATTCCAGAGTTTCAGGACTTGATGGGATCATAGGAATGGAGAAATTCACAGTTCACCGTTTGGAGCACTAGCTTCTAACTTCCAAGTTCTTACCTTTGATTCTTCATTGATGCTTGTCCTTATGCCAACTCAGCAGCCACGAGGAAGGGCAAGGTTCCTGTGATTCCATTTGTCGCCAACTCAGCCGCCTCATAGAAACAAAATGCAACCAAGCATCCACGTAGGACCAAATGCTCATTGCTGACTCAGATGCCATTCTGACAGAGGCTCAGCAGCCACATAAGAAGTACCCCAACTCAGCTACACGTCTTGCCTTCTTAAAATGCTGCCACCTAAGATGATATGCTGACTCATACACCACATGTCGAAGAAGCGTCAACTATGTAGAACTTTCCAGATCAATTAACCATCCAGGTTGGCAGAGGATGCTGACTCATACGGCACGTGTCTCAAATCAGATGCCACAGTCAGCTGTTGTGTAACTCTCAAAAGCCACATAGATCCACCAGCAACTTATTAAGTCAGCAACCAAGTAACATAAGCTGATGACTCAAACGTCACCTGTAACAATGGCATCTGCCGTGGCCCTCGGTGACCATAAAGGTTATTCGGCAACCAGGGTTGACACATAATGATGACTCAGATGGCATGTGTCACACAGTCAGAGGACACGTGGATACCGCGAGCAGGCATTTCTGATGCTTTCATCAGAAGAACTGGCACAGAAACAGCATCCATGCCTTTAAGCAACTTGTGGATGTTCAAAACGTTAAAGTCGTGAACTTCATTTTCTTGATCCATCTTAAAATTACTCGTCTTGAAAGGGTAAGTTTTGAAACGAGTGACCAGCTTCTTGGTTTTGAGCTTGCCTTTTCCCCTGTCATGAGCATCATCAAGGACTCGAGTATTGAGAAGCCAATTGCCTCAGTTTCATTCCGTTTGCCTGTGATGGTCTTAAGATCCTGGTCCATGTATGGAACTGCATTCGGAGAAAATTGCTTGGAGCCCTTCATGTTCTTGATGCACTTCCTGATCCTATTATAGACTTCCCTTCTTGATCACATATAAGCATCGCTATCGTGTGCCATGACAGCTTCACCTCTACTCCTTCTGAGAGAGAATTCGAGTTCTTGAACAGATTCCTTTACAAGTGCCCTGATGTCCCTGGCAATGCCACAACTATCCATCAGCCTCATAGATCCATCAAAAAACTCAAGAGCCCAAATTTTGCATTGTTCCTCCCCAAAGCTTGCTTCATAAAAGGCAACTGTATCAACTTATTGATGTTTTCATGCAAATTATTGAGACTGTCCAAGTTTCCGAAAACAGAAGAAGCTGATGAAGATGTCACTTCTGCTGAGCTCTCTAGCCTGATAAAATGGTCTTCAAAATCTACAGCTCTTGGTTGGATGGCGAACTGTTCGACAGAGCATGGTGAGCCATTAATACTCAAGTAAGAATTGATTACAGAGAAGAAGCTAGGATGGAAGATGTTGAGTCATTCCTTAAGCACCAGCCATATATAGGAAGATGAATAAAAGAGGCAGAACGAATATTATGTACTCAATATGTCTCTCGTTATTCATTTAAATAGTTCGGTAATTGCACACGATTGCATTGTCATGGTGGACATTGGACAGGAAGGCCACCAACTATTAACATTTCATGTGTGCCAGCAAATGATGCTGATAGAATGGATCCTCTAGATCCGAGTTTTGATGCTTACAGCTCTCACCTTTCATTCATTATAGTTGTAGACCTTATGAAATTCTGTTACGTGTGTGCAGTTGTTATTGAGATTTCACTGGCTTAAGCTAATTCATTGTCTGTGGATCAGCAACACTTCAGCCCTATAAAATTTAGCTTTGCTTCCTCTCTTTATATCACAATTGAAAGATGACAGATTTCAGAAACTGATTAATGTGCTAGTTGCATTGAATGAAGATTATTATTATATCCACTTAATGGCTGTCAAGATTCCTCATGCTTCATAAACAGCAGTTTAAATGTGGCAGAGATCTCTATGATTAAGATATATCTTCAACTGTTCAACATCTGGGTAGCAAGGTACCCGTGAACCGGAATATTTATTTCGAATTTGCAGCATTCTGAGGTGGAATATATGCCTTTTGTTTGTCAACTATCTCCCTGTATATATGGGCAGTGCAAAGGGATGGTTTCAAGCACCCTAACCTCTTTCTCAAGAATCAAATTCTATTTTAAGCCTAAAATTATTATCTGAAAACAAAATGGCAAATTTGCATGTTCGATCAAACAGTTTTCCATCAAAATCTCATCCCATAGTAACTGATGTTGAAGATCAGTTGTGCAGGTTGAGGTCCTCTGAAGGGACATCAACATCAGCAGCCTCGGTCACTGCAAACTTGGCTAGCCTCAGAGATTTGCATGAAGGTATCAATCATCTGATGCAGATGTCTTCAACCCAACAAGCCCTCTGCCATGAAAACAGTGAAAACTGGACCAACGAGTTGCTCGAAGAGTCACTTGGGCTTGTTGATTTTTGTGGATTCACTAGAGATGTTCTGAGTTTAACAAAGGGATCTGTTCAAGATCTTCAGTCATCCATCAGGCGAAACAGAGGTGAAACTGCCACAGCCGATGACATCAACGCTTATATGATCTCAAGAAAGAGGATTAACAAAATGGTCAACAAATTCATCAAGAACTTCAAGGTCTTTGACAAAAATCCTACAGCCTTCTCCAATGAAAACTCTGACCTGAAGGCCATCGTAACAATGCTGAAAGAGACAGAGGCTTTTGATGTCTCAGTCCTGAAGTCTGTCCTGAAACTTGTGTCTGGGGAGAGGGGAAGCTCAAAGAAAAGAAGCTGGTCATTGCTTTCCAAGTTCACTCGAACCAGCCCGGTACACTCTGAGGTAGATCAAGAGTGTGGTGTCGAGTACTTGTGCTCGTTGGACCTCCACAAGTCAGGGAAAGATTTGCAAAATGTCTTGACGCAGTTGAAAGCATCAGAAATGGCCATTCAAGAACTTGAGGAGGAACTCGAAGCATTTTTCAGGAGTTTAGTCAAAACTAGAGTTTCCCTTCTTAATGTCCTCAACCACTAGGCTCTCATTTTTATCATGACACAGAGTTAATTGTAAATATGTATACGGCTACAACAGTTATTTATAAAAGCAATATTCAGATCTTATCCATTTCCATTCATCTTATTTTCTGTTTTAAACTCAATATTTTGCCAAGTTCCTTTTTTTTTTCTTTTTAATCTAAGACACATTCATCAGATTACATTCAATTGCAACTCTATCTTTTCCAGTTGAAGATGATCTACTCATATTGGTGTAGCCCAAAACTTATCTATTTATACATGGTTCCTGACAGAAGAAATCCTTACAAAGTAATAATTCATCCAGTTCCTTTTGTCAAGTTTCGTCTTCTTAAAAACAATAGACCCTGTTCCTGTGGTGATCATTCGGGAATTTCTAACTCAACAGAGGCACCAATAAATTTCTGTAGCAGAACGTTAATAAGTTGAACTTCATAGTATAGAAACGTCATGAAATGACCTGAAATACAATCAACTATCAGTTTGGTTTAATTCAGCAATAAATTTTAGTTATCGAAACACCAGTAACTACTCTTCTGGAAACAATCTGGCCCGTAACTGGTCATATATCTAATGCTATGCTGTCAAAAATTATCCATTCATCCTCATAGATTTGAGAAGTTGGATGGAAAGTAACTTTTCTTGTCAAAGGGAAAAATATGTCAGGGAGAAGTAAGTAGTGCACTCGTGCTGCATGTCTATACAATAAGAAAATGCAGCTGGTGAAACTGATATCATGAGCTAATCAATGTGCCAATGGCTGGAATAAACCGATGATATGTCTTCCCACCCTGTCGCAGCATTTCATTTTTCATTTGTTCCATGATGAAGCAGAGTTCTTATAACAAAACCATGTGGCTGTCAAGGTTCCACTGTCTAGACCTGTAGAGAACAAATTAATGGAGAGAAGGGGCAAACTTGATGAATAATCAACAAAAAAGTAAAAAAAAAAGAAGATACTAGTGATGACAACCAAACAAGACGAATGTGATTTCTCTGGTTTTCCCAACTTCATCTTATATAAATACTCATGCATGAAAGCCAAGACTCTGTATATGCAATTGGCTGATTCCACACAACCCGCTGGTGTTATATCATCTCTGATTCTGCATCTGATCCTCCATTTTTGTGAATGTTATAATTATAAATTTATAAAGTACATATAAGTAGGAAAGCATAAATTTATTATGAAATTGAATGTTAACAACTGAAATATGTAGGAATATTTTCAAATTTCAAGATTTCGTGTATTTCAAAGTTTAAATTTGATTGTCAAAGATGTGCACGTCCAGCAATATTTGAAACTGAATCTCTTGCTAATATACAAAAAACAATAGATTTAGGTAGACGGATAGATTGGTAGAAACTTGGGTTGATGATTTGTATATATAACTGTATCAGTATCCATTTTTTGATATTTACATATCAGCAGAAGCCAAAGATTGTTAATGGCTGAGAACATTAAGAAGAGAAACTCTAGTTTTCACTAAACTTCTAAATAAGGCTTCCAGTCCCTCTTCAATTTCCTGGATACTCATTTCTGCTGATTTCAACTGCTTCAAAGTAACCTTCTCCATCCCTATTCTGGACTTGTGGATGTTCAAGGAGCACAAGTCCTCAGCAGCAGTTTCTTGCTCTACCTCAGAATGTACTCGTTTGGTCTGAGCGAACTTGGAAAGCAACGACCAACTTCTTTGCTTTGATTCTCCCTTCTCCCCGGACAAAAGCATCAATACAGACTTTAGGACTGAGAAATCAAGGGCCTCTGTCTCTTTGAGCATCGTCCCAATGGAAGGGAGTGGTGTAGAACTTTGGTTTAAGCTCTTCAAATTCTTGATGCAATTCTTGACCATCTTGTTGATCTTCTTTCTTGAGGCAACATAAGCATTGATGTCATCTCGTGTGGTGTTTTCACCTCTATTTCTCCTAATGGAGGATTCAAGATCTTGAATGGATTCCTTGGTTAAACATACCACATCTCTTGAAAATTCACAGAGATCCACAAGCCTAAGAGATTCCTCGAGCAACTCATTTACCCAATTATCACCTTCTCCCTGTGAGAGGGCTTGCTGGACTGAAGGCATCTGAATCAGATTGTTAAGGCCTTCATGCAAATCTCTGAGGCTAACCAAGTTAGCGGATATAGAAGCGGTTGATGTTGATGCTGCCTCTGAGGATTTTAGCCTGCACAGATGATCTTCGACAACGCCTGTTACTGGATGAGATTGGCATGGAAAACTGTTTGATCTTGAGTGGAAAGCAGCCATCTTCTATCAAAGTGAACTATTTAGACTACAGTGTATTGAGAAAGATGTTGAAATGCTTGAAGCCATCGCTCTGCCATCTGCTATATATAGGGGAGATAGGAAAGAAGACAAAAGGAATACATTCCATCTACAATGTCTTATCACTACTGGAAAAATTGAAATGAATATTGTTGCGCTCGAGTTCCATGTTTCCAGGATCTTGAACAATTGAAAACCAAAAACTCAATTATAGAGATCTTGAAGCATGAAGAATCTTGACAGCCATGAAACTGATCTAATCAATTGCTCATGCATAGAGCTGACTCATTGAAACTGATCTAATCAATTGCTCATGCATAGAGCTGACTCATTATTTTATGATCCTGAGGAAAAATGTTTCCTAACAGGGAGAGGTGGAAATAAAGGATTAATTTTCCTGGTTGAAGGTTTCTGATGTTCAGACAATTATCAAAATATATGCAAAGGCGCACACGAGTATGATTACGTGTTTTTCTGTGGCCTATGCTCAAATGATAGAGTCTTCACAGGGAAAATAATTGCTATTGTACACATTAAGATAATGAAAAATGGTGATTCATGTTTGCATAAAGTTATCTGTCATTAACAAGACATGAAAATCAGTGGACCTTGACAGGCTAACAGTAAAGTGATAAACTACTGACCACACTCTTGAACTATGATATCACGGATTTGGGTTTAAATGCATTTTACCCCACATGATCCTAAAATTTTTCTAAACACTCAGTCGGGAAACCTTCTCGAGAAAGGCTCCAGATGCACCTCCAGCAGGGGTGCCTTAACCTAAGGTCATCACAGGGATATTGTTGATAATTTGCCTAAGTTTGGAGGTATTGCGGAGACTTTCATACTTAGTGAGAATGACAATCATCCTTTACTGTCACTATACCGACCACTTTTGGCAGTGGCGCAACTTTTGTCCGCCTGGGCCACACCAGTGATTGTTACTACATATATGTGCGGCCCATTGCACGTTGTTGATCTGATTATCAATCTAAGGTGCACATATAATCGTACAGTCCACCCTCGTCTATAAATATAGGCACTCCACCAATAGATATAACTTTTGTCTTCCCAACTATTGCTCTTATATTTCTAAATACTTTCGTCATACATTGACTTGAGCGTCGAAGTGCTCATTGCATGTTGTTGATCTGATTATCAATCTACGGTGCACATGTAATCGTAAAGTCCACCCTCATCTATAAATATAGGCACTCCACCAACAGATATAACTTTTGTCTCCCCAACTATTGCTCTTATATTTCTAAATACTTTCGTCATACTTTGACTTGAGAGTCGAAGTGCCTACGCCGGAGATCCCTTTGTTTGGCCCTAACGCAGTCTTGTTTTGTAGGCTTTGTACTGTTCATTGGGCACCCATTAGAGCAATTGGATAAGGCAGAATACTTTACCTCCACTATGATATCCGTAAACACTTACCCTCAATTCTGAGGTACCGCGGTCTGTGGGAAAATTCTCTTATTCTTTTTAGTTCAAAGAATATGGATGAGACTCCTGGCAACCCAAGTACATTCAAGAAGAGGAAATGAATTTTTTGAAAGAAAACGAGTGAAAAGTGCAACCCATCAAGGATGATGAACAGGGAAAAGGAAGGAAATGGAAAGAGAAATCGAAGCCCGAGTTTGAAAAAGACCCAGCACCCAAGTATAAGAGGTTTCATGACTATACACCCTTAAAGGTCCTAAGGGCGGAGACGTTGATGCATATTGAAAGCAAGTTGTTGCAGCAGCCACCTAAAACAAGACCAACAACATCCAAGAAAAATTTTGGGTTCTATTGCAGGTTTCATAAGGACCGAGGTCATGTTACGGAAGATTGTTTTCAATTGAAAGATGAGATTGAAAGGTTGGTGAGACAGGGATACCTTAAAGAATTTGTAGCAAAAACTAAGGCCAAGCAACAGGGTCGACGTGAAGAACGTAGTCCACGGAGAGATAGGCGAAGGTCTTCGTACCCCTGAAAGAAAGTATCCAGAGAAAATGCGAGATAGCCCACCTCGCCAAAGACCTACAGCTGAAGATAATCAACCCAAGAGAGGTGTCATTAATACACGGCTTTTATGGGCGAAATCTAATTTAGCAACAGGGAATAAGGCACTAACGAGTCTCTAGAGCCGTCATTGAATCCCTTTGAACAACTACTTTTGTTCTACAGAGCTTAATATAGAAGGGAGTAGAATAGGCCTACTATTTCGTTTTTCCGAAAGATCATCCGAATATGAATGTGGGCGATAGAATCAAGGTAGACGAAGACCTATATCATCAACAGGATCATTGGCGGCCCTTCAAGGGGAGATTTCGTCAGTCAATGAAGAAGGTATGTAAGACTGGGCATAGCTCTTACGGGAGCAAACCCAATCCGAAAATGTTATCCATCAAGGCCGATTCTGGGGGCCTTGTTTTTGATGACAGAGACCTTGAGGGTCTGACCTTTCCTCATGATGACCTGGTGCTGATTACCATGGATGTGGTGAACTTTACAATTCAAAAGGTATTGGTGGATAGTGGAAGTTTCGTTGATATCATGTTCTTGAGTGTGTTGAAAAGAATGGATTTACATGTTGAGGACGTGCAACACGTTAACACGCCTTTGATTGGTTTCGGGGGAGGATCCCTCACCCCCTTGGGTACTATAGATTTGCCAACATCGCTGGGGATGGATCCGTGCAAACGCATTGTGATGATCAAATATTTGGTTGTTGACACACCTTTCGTGTATAACATGATATTAACGAGCTCTGTTCTAAATCAGTTCCGAGCTGTGGTTTCAACATATCATTTGAAACTGAAACTCCCTACCAAGAATGGTGTGGGGGAAGTAAGAGGTGATCAGAAGATAGCTAGAGAATGTTATCACACTTCAATGAAAGCCGGAGTAACAAAGACCAAAGATGTTGGTGGAAAGAAAGAAAAGACAGAAGCAGCTTGAAGGTTACTTTAACTCCACTTACCAAGCCTTGACTTCCAAACCTTGACAAGTGGGGGGACTTCATGACATACCCAAGTCAACTTCAAGCGCATATTAATCACTCAGTAGAGAGACTTCCTTGAGAATGGCTCCAGATGGACCTCCAGTAGGGGCACCTTAACCTAAGGTCATCACAGGGTTATTGTTGATAATTTGCCTAATTCAGAGGTATTGCAAAGATTTTCATACTCAATGAGAACAACAACCTTCCTTCACTGTCACTATACCGACCACTTTTGGTAGTAGCACAACTTTTGTCCGCCTGGACCACACCTGTCACTGTTACCGCAGATATGTGGGGCTTATCGCACGCCGTTGATCAAAATATCAATCTAGGGTGCACATGTAATCATACAGTCCAGCCTCACCTATAAATATAGATTCTCCATCAACAGGTATAACTTTTGCCTCCCAAATATTGCTTTTATCTTTCTAGATACCTTCGTCGTACACTGGCTTAAGTGTTGGAGTGCCTACACGGAGATCCCTCCGGTTTGGCCCTAATGTGGTCTTGTTTTGCAGGCCTTGTACTGTTCATTGGTCACCTATAAGAGCATTGGAAGCAGGCAAAATACCTTTACCTTCATTATAATAGCCATAAACACTTACCCTCATTTATGTGGTACGACAATTATAATATTAAATTTTAAATTATTTATAAATTACTTGTATTATAAAGTTTGAACAATCTATAACTTTTATTCATTAATTTTTCTAAAAAATATAATCTCCCGTGTCTTGACATGGGTACTAACTAGTTCTACTAAATCTATTTTAAAATCTTGTTTAATTAACTGAGACTTTTTTTATATTATTTCCTCAAGGAATTGTGCTACCTATTTAGGCTACAAATGTAAAAGACAGATTGCTTTTGAAGTAGAATAGATGCATTTTGAAAGCTAGCAGTCACCATGCATTACCATTATATTCTGGATAAGATAGAGAGAGATTTGAAATAAATGAAGCTGAACATCTCTAAACTGAATTAGTAGATAACAATTCAAAACTTGTGAGTATAAGTATCAATCTTTAATATATTTCTACAGAAGTATACAACTCCGTATGTTGTCAAAATCTCAAAAATGGGCACAAGCCAAAGAGGCTTTAGTGGCTGAGAGCATTAACAAGAGAAACTCTTTCTTGGACTAAATTCCTGAAGAAAGATTTTATCCCTTTCTCTATTTCCTGAATGCCCATTTCTGATGCTTTCAATTGCTTCAGAAGATCTGGCATGGCAAAAGCATCGATGCCTTTAAGCAACTTGTGGATGTTCAAAACGTTAAAGTCATGAACTTCATTTTCTTGATATATCACAAAATGTACTTGTCTTAAAAGAGTAAGTTTTGAAACAAGTGACCAGCTTCTTGGTTTTGAGCTTGCCTTTTTCCTGACATGAGCATCATCACAGACTTGAGGATTGAGAATCCAATTGCCTCAGTTTCTTTCAATGTGCCTGTGATGGTCTTAAGATCTTGGTTCGTGTACTGCATTCGGAGAAAATTGCTTGGAGCCTTTCATGTTCTTGACGCACTTCTTGATCCTTTTATAGATTTTCCTTCTTGATGACATGACAGTTTCATCACTACTTGTAATTCTGAGAAGGATTCGAGGTCTTGAACTGATTCCTTTACAAGTGCCCTGATGTCCTTGGCAATGCCACAACTACCCATCAGCCTCAATTAAGAGCCCAAATTTTGCATTGTTCCTGCCGAAGCTTGCTTCACAAAAGGCAACTGTACCAAGTTATTGATGTTTTTGTGCAAATTATTGAGACTGTCCAAGTTTCTGAAATGGGAAGAAGCTGATGAAGATGTCGCTTCTGCTGAGCTCTCTAGCCTGATAAAATGGTCTTCAAAATATACAGCTCTTGGTTGGATGGCAAACTGTTCGACCGAACATGGTGAGCCATTATTACTCAAGAAAAGAATCGATTACAGTGAAAAGCTAAGATGGAAGATGTTCAGTCATTCCTTAAGCACCAGCCATATATAGGAAGATGAATAAAAGGGGCAAGACGAATATTATATACGCAATATGTCTCTCGTTACTCATTATAAATTGTTCTGTAATTGCACACGATTACATTGTCATGGTGGACATTGGACAGGAAGGCGACCAACTATTAACATTTCATGTGTGCCAGCAAATGATGCTGATAGAATGGATCCGAGTTTTGATGCTTACAGTCTCACCTTTGATTCATTACAGTTGTAGACCTTATGAATTTTTATTACGCGTGTGCAATTATCATTGAGATTTCATTGGTATTAAGCTAATTCATTGTCTGTGGATCAGCAACACTTCAGCTTTATAAAATTAAGGTTTGGGTTACATTGAATGAAGATTAATATTATATCGACTTCATAGCTGTCAAGATTCCTCATGCTTCATAAACAGAAATTTAAATGTGGCAGAGATCTCTATGATTAAGATATATCTTCAACTGTTCAACATCTGGGGAGCAAGGTACTCGTGCACCATAATATTAATTTCAAATTTGGAGCATTCTGAGGTGGAATAGATGCCTTTTGTTTGTCAACTATCTCCCTTTATATATAGGCAGTGTAAAGAGATGGTCTCAAGCACCCTAACATCTTCTCAAGACTCAAATTCTACTTTCAGCCTAAAAGAATTATCTGAAACCAAAATGGCAAATTTGCACGTTCGATCAAACAGTTTGCCATCAAAATCTCATCCCATAGTAACTGATGTTGAAGATCAGTTGTGCAGGTTGAGGTCCTCGGAAGGGACATCAACATCAGCAACTTCTGTGTCTGAAAACTTGGCTAGCCTCAGAGATTTGCATGAAGGTATCAATCATTTGATGCAGATGCCTTCAACCCAACAAGCCCTCTGCCATGAAAACAGTGAAAACTGGACCAACGAGTTGCTCGAAGAGTCACTTGGGCTTGTTGATTTTTGTGGATTCGCTAGAGATGTTCTGAGTTTAACAAAGGGATCTGTTCAAGATCTTCAGTCATCCATCAGGCGAAACAGAGGTGAAACTCCCACTGCAGATGACATCAACGCTTATATGATCTCAAGAAAGCAGATTAAGAAAATGGTCAACAAATTCATCAAGAACTTCAAGGTCTTGGAAAAAAATCCTACAGCCTTCTCCGACGAAGAATCTGACCTGAAGGCCATCGTAACGATGCTGAAAGAGACAGAGGCTTTTGATGTCTCAGTCCTGAAGTCGGTCCTGAAACTTGTGTCTGGGGAGAGGGGAAGCTCAAAGAAAAGAAGCTGGTCATTGCTTTCCAAGCTCACTCGAACCAGTCGTGTACACTCTGAGGTAGATCAAGAGTGTGGTGCCGAGTACTTGTGCTCATTGGACCTCCACAAGTCAGGGAAAGATTTGCAAAATGTCTTGAAGCAGTTGAAAGCATCAGAAATGGCCATCCAAGAACTTGAGGAGGAACTCGAAGCATTTTTCAGGAGTTTAGTCAAAACTAGAGTTTCCCTTCTTAATGTCCTCAACCACTAGGCTCTTATTTTGATCATGAGACAGAGTTAATTGTAAATATGTTTACGGCTACAATAGTTATTTATAAAATCAATATTCAGATCCTATCCCTTTCCATTCATCTTATTTTCTGTTTTAAAACTCAATATTTTGCCAAGTTCCTTTTTCTTTTTTCTTTTAATCTAAGACAGACTCATCAGATAACATTCAATTGAAACTTTATCTTTTCCAGTAGAAGATGATCTACTCATATGAGCCCAAAACTTATCTATTCATACATGGTTCCTGACAGAAGAATTCCTTACAAAGTAATAATTCATCCAGTTCTTGTTGTCAAGTTCTGTCTTCATAAAAAGAATAGACCTGTTCCTGTGGTGATGATTCACAAATTTCTGACGCAACAGGGCACCAATTCCATAGCAGAACTTTAACTACAATCAACGATTAGCTTGGTTGTAATTCAGCAATAAATTTTAGATATCGATCAGTAACGAAGTTGGTCATTCATCCTCATAGATTTGAGAAGTTGGATAAAATGTATCAAGAAGGAGTAAGTAGTGCACTCGTGCGTGTCTATTCAATAAGAAAAATGCAGCTGGTGAAATTGATATCATGAGCTAATCAATGTGCCAATGGCTGGAAAAACCGATGATATCATGAGCTAATCAATGTTCTAAGATGAAGCAGAGTTGTTATAACAAAACCATGTGGCTGTCAAGGTTCCACTCTCTACACCTGTAGAGAACAAATTAATGGAGAGAACGGGCAAACTTGATGACTAATCAACAACAAACTAAAAAACGAAAAGACTAGTGATGACAACCAAACAAGAAGAATGTGATTTCTCTGGTTTTCCCAACTTCATCTTATATAAATACACATGCATGAAAGCCAAGAATCTGTCTATGCAATTGGCTGATTCCACAACCCCCTGGTGTTATATCAAACTTTGATTCTGCCTCTAATCCTGTTTTTTGTGAATGTTATAAAAAGTACATATAAGTAGGAAAGTGTAACAATAAATTTATTATGAAATTGAATGTTAACAACTAAAATATATAGAAATATTTTCAGATTTCAAGATTTCTTGTATTTCAAAGTTTAATTTCATTGTCAAAGATGTGCACGTCCAGCAATATTTGAAACTGAATCTCTTGCTACTACACAAAAAAACAATAAATTTAGGTAGACGAATAGATTCGTAGAACTTTGGGTTGATGATTTGTATATATAACTGTATCAGTATCCATTTTTTGATATTTACATATCAGCAGAAGCCAAAGAGGGCTAATGGCTGAGAACATTAAGAAGAGAAACTCTAGTTTTCACTAAACTCCTAAATAAGGCTTCCAATCCCTCTTCAATTTCCTCAATGCTCATTTCCGCTGATTTCAACTGCTTCAAAGTAATGTTCTCCATCCCTTTTCTGGACTTGTGGATGTTCAAGAAGCACAAGTCCTCTGCAGCAGTTTCTTGCTCTACCTCAGAATGTACTCGTTTGGTCTGAACGAACTTGGAAAGCAACGACCAACTTCTTTGCTTTGATCCTTCCTTCTCCCCGGAGAAGAGCATCAATACAGATTTTAGGACCGAGAAATCAAGGGCCTCTGTTTCGTTTAGCATCGCACCAATGGCTGGGAGTGGTGTAGAACTCTGGTTTGAGCTCTTCAAATTCTTGAAGCACTTACTGATCATCTTGTTGATCTTCTTTCTTGAGGCCATATAAGCATTGATGTCGTCCCGTGTGGCGTTTTCACCTCTATTTCTCCTAATGGAGGATTCAAGATCTTGAATGGATTCCTTGGTTGAACAAACCACATCTCTTGAAAATCCACAGAGATCTACGAGCCTCAGGGATTCTTCTAGCAATTCATTTACCCAACTTTCACCTTGTCCCTGTGAAAGGGCTTGTTGGACTGAAGGCATCTGAATCAGATTATTGATGCCTTCATGCAAATCTTTCAGGTTAGCCAAGTTCGTGCATATAGAAGAGGTTGATGTTTATGTGGCTTCTGATGACTTTAACCTGCATAGGTGATCTTCAACGCTTTCCATTACTGGATGAGATTGAGATGGAAAACTGTTTGATCGAGAGCAGAAAGTAGCCATCTTTTAGCTATCGGAAATTAACTCTTTGAGGCTGAATCTATAATTTGTTTTTGAGAGAAAATGTTGAGGCCTTGAAGCCATCTCAGTGGCACCAGCATATATATAGGAAGATGGAGAAAGAAAACAAAAGGAATCTATTCCACCTTACTATGTCTCACCAGTGCTCGGAATTGAATTAAATGTAACCGCGTGCAAAACCAGTGCTCCCTGAATCTGAAGCAACTGAAGATAGAAAAATTCAAACAGCAGATCTTGCCTACGTTGCACATGCTGATCATGCAGCATTCGGAATCTTGACAGCCATTAAGTTGATTTAATAATGTGGCTGCCTTTAAAACTGAGGCATAGTCAGCTTATAACATCTTTTCTGCAATAGAAAGAGGGGAGAAAAACTTAAATTTTATTATTATGGTGCTTCTGATCTTCAGACATGGAGAAACATACACAAGTATGATTAAGAAACTTGATTAATGTAGCACATGTTTCTCCAGTAATTGGAAATTAATATTCGTCTTGATTAGAAAACTGTATAACATTACTGATTCAGATCATGATGGAATAAATTTACCCATTAATTTTTCATAGCATTAGAAAGATACACCATTTTAAGATAAGACAAGCAAAATCAATGGTAAATGATTTAAATACTGATTATCAGAATTATCCTGTTTTTCAACAGAAGCATATAACTCAGATAACGAAGAATTGCACATGAGTTTGGTTAAACACGTTTGGTCTACAATGTGCTTATACTAACAATTGCTATTTCTATCCTCCTAGCTACACCATGATGTCAAGTCCTTATTAATCATTAAAAATTGTCATTTTCATCCATTACCCGATCTATGATTAAGAACAGGTGGAATCTTGACAGCCTAGCTGTAGACACGGTCAATTACTGAGTACACGGTTGCTTCACCAAACTATAAAGAATGACCATGTTGTTACTCCTGAATTGTATTATCACCTGGAAAATTACTGAAGACATCTAAAGGTAAATTCCAGATCCATTGCACTATAACAAATATATCAATATTCTCCACACATATCCAGTGTGAAACTAGAACTGTGGACAATGAGACAGATCACCGATTCTTGATAGACAAACAGAAGAAGAGATTATGGAGCAAGAATTTATGCAATGGAGTGTATAGATAATTAAGTATCAGTATTGAACTTTGATGTCATTTACAGAAGTATATAGACAATTGTATGGTGTGGTCAAAATTAACAAAGACAAAGAGGCTAGTGGCTTAGCACATTAAGAAGAGAAACTCTAGTCTTGACTAGACTCCTAAATAAGGCTTGCAGTCCCTCTTCAAGTTTCTCGATGGTCACTTCTGATGCTTTCAATGTGTTTTGCAAAGCAATGTTGTCCATGCTTTTGAGTGCCTTGAAGATGTTGAAGGAACTCAAGTTCTCTGCTCCAGCTTCTTGCTGGACCTCAGAATGTACACGGATGGTCTGAGTGAACTTGGAAAGCAATGACCAACTTTTTTGCTTTGATTTATCCTTCTCCCCAGCCATGAGTATCAACACAGACTTTAAGATCGAAAAAGCAAGGGCCTCTGTCTCTTTCAGCATCGTCCCGATGACTTTAAGATCATAGTCCTTGTCCGGGAGTGCTGTTGAGTTTTGGTTGAAGCCCTTCAAATTCTTGATGCACTTGTTTACCATTTTATTGATCTTCTTTCTTGAGACCACATAAGCATTCAAGTCAATTGTGGTTTCACCTTTGTTCCTTCTAATAGATGATTCAAGATCTTGTACAAACTCCTTGGTTAAGCACACAACATCTCTAGAAAATCCACAAAGATCTACGAGCCTGAGAGATCCATCCAGCAACTCATTTATCCATTTCTCATCCTGCTCATTGGAGAGGGCTTGCTGGACTGACACCATCTGAATCAGATCGTTAATGCCTTCGTGCAAATCTGTGAGGCTAGCCAAGTTTGTGGATATAGAAGTGGCTGATGTTGATGCCGCTTCTGAGGATTTTAGTCTGCACAGATGCTGTTCGACAGCATCCATTACTGGATGAGATTGGGATGGGAAACTGTTTGATCTTGAGTGGAAAGCTGCCATATTTTTCTATCAAAATCAACTCTTTAGGGATGATTTAGACTACTGTGTATTGAGAAAGATGTTGAAGTGCTTGAAGCCATCCCTCTGCTATCTGCTATATATAGGGGAGATAGAAAAAGAAGACAAAAGGAATATCTTCCACCTACATTGTCTCATCACTGCTGAAAACATTGAAAGGATTATTTTTGCGCACGAGTTCCATGTCTCCAGGATCTTGAACAATTGAAAACCAAAAACTCAATCATGGAGATCTCAGCTGAAGCATGAGGAATCTTGTCAGCAACTAAATTAATATAATCAGTTCATGATTAATAGAGATGACTCATTAATTTATGAGCCTAAGCAAAAATGTTTCCTAACAGTAAGAGCTGGAAACAAAAGACTAATTTTCCAGGATGGAGGTTTCTGATCTTCAGACAATTATCAAAATATAAACAAAGACGCGGACGAATACAAATAAATGTGTTTTTACACACATTAAGATAATGGAAAATGGTGTGTTTATTCATAAATATATCCGTCACTAACAAAAAATAAAAGTTAGTGGAATCCTGAAAGCATAAAATTACTGACCACACTGTTGCGCTACCATATCAAAAGATTAATGACATTGTTTGATTCATCAACTAAAAGTTTGATTCATCATTCATGAATTCATCCTGATGCACCAGAAAAACATTGACTCGTTCTTTAAAGCTATACGCATGGAAATGTTTCCGAATAGAAGCAAATTTTTCCAATTACAACATTTCCATACTGAAACTGAAATTCCAGGAAAGTGAGGCAGATCTGTGTAATTTGGATAGAACAGAAAGATATTTTCAAATGAGGTCAAATATGTATAAACCAAGTTAGTAGACAAAGAATTTTCTGAAGTATCTCTTTTTGTTATCATTTACACAAGTATACAACTCTCTGCATAAACGTTCAAAATCCATACTTTTTAGTGACTTGTGGATGTTCAACATGTTAAAGTCCTGAACTTCGTTTTCTTGATCCATCTCAAAATTTACTCGTACCGAAAGGTTAAATTTCGAAACCAGTGACTAGGTTCTTGGTTTTCAGCTTGCCTTTCCCCAGAGATGAGCATCATCACAGACTTGGGGATCGAGAAGCCAATTGCTTCTGCTTCTTGCAGTGTTTCTTTCATGGTCTTAAGATCTTGGCCCATGTCAAGAACTGCCTTTGGAGAAATTGCTTGGAGCTTTCTTGTTCTTGATGCCATATAAACATAATAATCGTGTTCTGTGACAGATTCACCTCTACTCCTCCCTGAGAGCTGATTTAAGTTCTTGTATTCTTTCACAAGTGCTGTAAAGTCCTTGTCAATTCCACAACAATCAGCAAGCCCAAATATTCATCAAGCAACTCAAGGGCCCAACCTTATGGATTCTTCGGAGAAAATTGCTTGGAGCTCGTCATGTTCTTGATGCATTTCTTGATCCTTTTATAGACTTCCCTTCTTGACAACATGTAAGCATCGATATCATGTGCAATGACAGATTCACCTCTATTCCTTCTGAGAGAGGATTCGAGTTCCTGAACAGATTCCTATACAATTGCCGTAATGTCCTTAGCATACCACAACAATCTAGCAGCAACACAGATCCATCAAGCAACTCAAGGGCCCAACTTTTGCCTTGTTCGAGGACGAAAGCTTGCTCATAGAAGGCAACTGTATTAAGTTATTGATGCTTTCGTGCAAATTATTAAGAGAATCCGAGTTCGTGCTGCTGAGCTCTTTAGCATGATCAAATGGTCTTCAAAATCTTCAACTGTTGCATGAGATTTGGATGGCAAACTGTTCAACCGAGCATGGTGAGCCATTTTTACTCGAGAAAAGAATAGATTAAAGTGATGAAGCTAAGATGGGAAGATGTTGAGTCATTCCTTAAGCACCAGAAATATATAGGAAGATGAATAAAAGGGGCAGAACGAATATTATCTATTCAAGATGTCTCTCGTTATTCATTATAAATATTTCTGTAATTGCACACGATTGCATTGTCATGGTGGACATTGGACAGGAAGGCGACCAACTATTAACCAATCATGTGTGCCAGCAAATTATGCTGATAGAATGGATTGTCTAGATCTGAGTTTTGATTCTCACAGCTCTCACCTTTCATTCATTATAGTTGTAGACCTTATGAAATTTTATTACGCGTGTGCAATTATTATTGAGATTTCACTGGCTTAAGCTAATTCATTGTCTGTGGATCAGCAACACTTCAGCCTCAAAAAATTAAGCTTTGCGCCCCTCTCTTTATATCACAGTCGAAAGATGACAGATTTCGGAAACTGATTAATGTGCGAGTTGCATTGAATGAAGATTATTATTATATCAACATCATGGCTGTCAAGATTCCTCATGCTTCATGAACAGCAGTTTAAATGTGGGGGAGATCTCTATGATTAAGATATATCTTCAACTGTTCAACAGCTGGGGAGCAAGGTACTCGTGCACCATAATATTTATTTCAAATTTGCAGCATTCTGAGGTGGAATAGATGCCTTTTGTTTGTCAACTATCTCCCTGTATATATAGGCAGTGCAAAGAGATGGTTTCAAGCACCCAAACCTCTTCTCAAGACTCAAATTCTACTTTCAGCCTAAAAGAATTATCTGAAAACAAAATGGCAAATTTGCACGTTCGATCAAACAGTTTGCCATCAAAATCTCATCCCATAGTAGCTGATGTTGAAGATCAGTTGTGCAGGTTGAGGTCCTCTGAAGGGACATCAACTTCAGCCACTTCTGTGACTGCAAACTTGGCTGACCTCAGAGATTTGCTACTGATGCCCTCAACCCAAGAAGCCCTCTGCCATGAAAACAGTGAAAAATGGACCAATGAGTTGCTCGAAGGGTCACTTGGGCTTGTGGATCTTTGTGGCTTCGCAAGGGATATTCTAAGTTTAACAAAGGGATCTGTTCAAGATCTTCAGTCATCCATCAGGCGAAACAGAGGTGAAATTGCCACAGCAGATGACATCAATGCTTATATGACCTCAAGAAAGAAGATCAACAAAATGGTTAATAAGTTCGTCAAGAATTTCAAGAACTTCGACCAGAACTGCACACCGTTCTTGAAAGAAGAGTCTGATGTCCAGGCCATTGCAGGGATGCTGAAAGAGACGGAGGCTTTTGATTTCTCTGTCCTAAAGTCTCTACTTACAATTTTGTCGGGGGAGAAGGGAAGATCAAAGAAAAGAAGTTGGTCATTTATTTCCAAGTTCATTCAAACTAACCGCGTGCATTCTGAGAGAAATCAAGAATGCAGTGAGGAGGAATTGTGCTTGTTGAACATCCACAAGTCAGGAAAAAACATGGACATTACTTCTGTGCAAGATGCCTTGAAGCAGTTGAAAGCGACAGAAATGGCTATCCAAGAACTTGAAGAGGAACTAGAATCATTTTTCAGGAGTTTAGTCAAAACTAGAGTTTCTCTTCTTAATGCACTTAACCACTAGGCTTTCATCTTGATCATGAGAGAAAGTCAATTGTAAATATGTCTAAAGCTACAAAAATTATTTATAGAAGCAAAATATTGAAATCTTATCCGTTTCTATTGATCGTATTTTCTGTTTTAAAACTCAATATTTTGGCAAGTTCTCTTTTCTTTCATATTTAAGCTGAAGTCAATATGGTATATTAAAGGCTGGAATTCTGGCCTCAAATCACCTTAGGTTTTCAGCTTCTGCCTTAAAACTGAACTTGACTCAGAGGAAAGCAAAAATGTCCAGAAAATGAGGTGTAAGACCACCCATCAAATTATATTCAATAGAACATGATCTAATCATATTGGTGGTTCACGTAAACTTATCGATCTATTCATGGTTCCAGACAGAAGAGTTCTGTAAAAAGTAGTAATTCATCCTGTTTTTCTGTCAATTCTATCTTCTTACAAAGAACAGACTCTCTTCCTGCGTTGATGTTTCGCCAATTTCAAACTCAACAGGACTCCAGTCCCTTGGCAGAACTTACTAAATTGAACTATAGAACAGAAAAATGTCATGGAATGACCTTAACTAAAATCAATTATTAGGTTCATTGTAATTCACCCTCATAGATTAAAACAATGATAACATTTTTCGACTTGTCAAAGGAGAAAATATGTCAAGCAGGAGTAAGTAGTGCACTCGAGCGTGCCTATACAATCAGCAAACACAGCTGGTGAAACTGATGTCATGATCTTATCAATGTGCAGAGGGTTGGAAAAACCGAAGATATATTTTGTTCTTCCTGTCATATCATTTAGTTTTTACTGTTGTTTCATGATGAAGCGAGTTCTTATAACAAAACCATGTGCTCGTCAATGTTCCACTCTCTCTACCTGTAGAGAACAATTAATTCAGATCATGACAAGCTGACAACCAAACTACAAGAGATGTGATCATGAAGTTTGTTTGCACCATTACAGAAGCCAAGACTCTAAAGCAACAAGCCACAGGTTTTCTATCCGCTTTGCTTCTGCATCTAATCCTCCTTCTTCTGCATGTTATATTTCATAAGTAATAGATATAATAACTTCAAATATATATTTATTAAAAAGTTATCATACAACTTAAATATATTCTAGTATCTCCATGATTCATTCGGTTTAAAAAGTAGATCTTAAACTGTATAAAAGCAATTGATTTGATTGCTAATTATTTAGTGTATGAGGTGCTTGGTTAACTTCAAAACTATTATAAAAAAATTTAATTGTTTGAAATATGATTTATAGAAAGCACATATAAGTGGGATATTATTATAACATTAATATGAAAATGAATGTTAACAAGCGAAATATGTCGGAATTTGTCCTATTTCAACATTTATTGTATTTCAAAGTTTAAGTGCGATTGCCCAAAATGTGCATGTCCAGCAATCCCTTAGAGAATAAATGATCTTTTATACACTCCATGCTTTCCAGTTTGAAACTAAATCTGTTGCTACTACACAAAGATCAATAAATTTAGGTAGACGAATAGATTCATAGAAATTTGGTTGATGATTTGTATATAGAACTGTATCAGTATCCTCTTTTTGATATTTACATATCAGCAGAAGCCAAAGAGGGCTAATGGCTGAGAACATTAAGAAGAGAAACTCTAGTTTTCACTAAACTCCTAAATAAGGCTTCCAATCCCTCTTCAAGTTCCTGGATGCTCATTTCTGCTGCTTTCAACTGCCTCAAAGTAATCTTGTCCATCCCTTTTTTGGATTTGTGGATGTGCAAGAAGCACAAGTCCTCAGCAGCAGTTTCTTGCTCTACCTCAGAATGTACTCGTTTGGTCTGAGCGAACTTGGAAAGCAGCGACCGACTTCTTTGCTTTGATCCTTCCTTCTCCCCGGACAAGAGCATCAATACAGACTTTAGGACTGAGAAATCAAGGGCCTCTGTCTCTTTGAGCATCGTCCCGATGGATGGGAGTGATGTAGAACTTTGGTTTAAGCTCTTCAAATTCTTGATGCATTTGTTGACCATCATGTTGATCTTCTTTCTTGAGGTAACATAAGCATTGATGTCGTCTCGTGTGGCGTTTTCACCTCTATTTCTCCTAATGGAGGATTCAAGATCTTGAATGGATTCCTTGGTTAAACATACCACATCTCTTGAAAATCCACAGAGATCCACAAGCCTAAGAGATTCCTCGAGCAACTCATTTACCCAATTTTTACCTTCTCCCTGTGAGAGGGCTTGTTGGACTGAAGGCATCTCAATCAGATTATTGATGCCTTCGTGCAAATCTGTGAGGCTAGCCAAGTTTGTGCATATAGAAGTGGCTGATGTTGATGCCGCTTCTGAGGATTTTAGTCTGCATAGATGCTGTTCAACAGCATCCATTACTGGATGAGATTGGGATGGGAAACTGTTTGATCTTGAGTGGAAAGCTGCCATCTTTTTCTATCAAAATCAACTCTTTATGGATGAATTTAGACTACTGTGTATTGTGAAAGATGTTGAAGTGCTTGAATCCATGGCTCTGGTATCTGCCATATATAGGGGAGATAGAAAAAGAAGACAAAAGGAATATATTGCACCTACATTGTCTCATCACTGCTGAAAAAATTGAAATGAATATTTCTGCACACGAGTTCCATGTCTCCAGGATCTTGAACAATTGAAAACCAAAAACTCAATCATAGACATCTCAGCCACATTATAACTGCTAATATTGAAGTATGAGGAATCTTGACAGCCATGAAACTAGTATAATCATTTGATCATGCATAGAGCTGACTCATTCATTTATGATCCCAAGCAAAAATGTTTCCGAACAGCAAGAGCTGGAAATAAAAGATTAATTTCACAGTTGGAGGTCTCCCATATTTAGACAATTATCAAAATATAAACAAAGACGAGTATAAATAAACGTGTTTTTTACACACATAAAGATCATGGAAAATGCTGTGTATATTCATAAATATATCCATCCTAACAAAAAATAAAAGTTAGTGGAATTCTGACAGCATAGAATTACTGACCACACTGTTGCACTACCATGTCAAAAGATTAATGATACTGTTACTAATATAATTATAATCAAGCACGTTGTTGTCAGTGATATTAAGGGCAACTGATGTTGGCACAGCAGAGTTCACCAAGATGAACAAAAGAGTTGTATCTCAAAGGAGTCAATGCTGGTAGAAATGGATCAGACAAATATAGTTTGTGTATATCGATCTGCTATTCACATTTGAATCCAATGAACAGGATTGTACTTTGCTGTATAGTTATTGGGTTTGAAATGTATAAGCTTAGCCAAAATCAACTAAAAGTTTTGATTCATCATTCATGAACTCATTGTGATGCACTTGAAATAGTTGAGTCATTCTTTAAAGCTACACGCATGAAATGTTCCCATTCCCGAATAGCAGCTAAATTTTCCAAGTTACCAGTTATGACACATTTCCATACTGAAACTAGAAGCTCCTGGCAAGTGAGGCAGATCTGTGTATTTTGGACAGAACAGAAAGATATTTTCAAATAGTAGATATAGAATTTTTGGGAAGTATCTATTTTTCGTATATACAACAAGTATACAACTCTCTGTATGTTGTCAAAAACCCAAACACAAGCACAAGCCAAAAGAGGCTTAGTGGCTGAGAGAATTAACAATAGAAACTCTTGCTTTGACTAAATTCTTGAAGAAAGATTCAAGGCCTTCTCCTGAATAGCCATTTCTGATGCTTTCGATTGTTTCAGAAAATTGGCACAGCAACAGCATCCTTACTTTCGAGTGATTTGTGGATGTTCAAAACGTTAAAGTCCTGAACTTCGTTTTCTTGATCCATCTCAAACAGTACTCGTCCTGAAAGGGTAAATTTCGAAACCAGTGACCAGCTTCTCGGTTTGAGTATTAAAAAGCCAATTGCCTCAGCTTCTTTCAATGTGCCTGTGATGGTCTAAAGATCTTGGCTCATGTCAAGAACTGCCTTTGGAGAAAATTGGTTGGAGCCCTTCATGTTCATGATGCACTTCTTGATCATTTTATATGCTTTTGTTCTTTATGCCATATAAGCATCATTATCGTGTTCTGTGACAGATTCACCTCTACTCCTCATGAGAGCAGATTCGAGTTCTTGAATTGATTCTTTCACAAGTGCAGTAACGTCCTTGGCAATTCCACAACGATCAGCAGACTCATACATCCATCAAGCAACAACATGACCCAACCTTTTCCTTCGAGGGCGAGAGCATGCTTGAAAGATGGTAATCGTATTAAAACGTTGATGCTTTCCTGCAAATTATTGAGACTATCCAAACTCGTGCAAACAGAAGAAGCTAGGGATACGTCTCTTCTGCTGAGCTCTTTAGCCTGATCAAATGGTCTTCAATATCTTCAACTGTGGCATGCAAATTAGACAGCAAACTGTTTGATCGAGCATGGTGAGCCATTTTTTACTCCAGAAAAGAATCGATTACAGTGATGAAGCTAAGATGGAAGATGTTGAGTACTTCCTTAAGTAAGAGTTATATATAGGTACATGAATAGAAGGGGCAGAACGAATATTATGTACTCAAGATATCTCTCATTATTCATTATAAATAGTTCTGTAACTTCATACGATTGCATTGTCATGGTGGACATTGACAGGAAGATGACCAACTATTAATAATTCATGTCTGCCAGCAAATGATGCTGATAGAATGGATCCTCTAGATCCGAGTTTTGATGCTTACAGCTCCCACGTTCATTCGTTATAGTTGTAGACCTTATGAAATTTTATTACGCGTGTGCAATTATTATTGAGATTTCACTTTTTTAAGCTAATTCATTGTCTGCGGATCAGCAACACTTCGGCCTTATAAAATTAAGCTTTGCGTCCTCTCTTTATAGCACAATTGAAAGATGACAGAGCTCACACGCTGATTAATATGTGAGTTGCATTGAATGAAGATTATTATCATATCAACTTCATCGCTGTCAAGATTCCTCATGCCTCATGAACAGCAGTTTAAATGTGGCAGAGATCTCTATGATTAAGATATATCTTCAACTGTTCAACAGCTGGGGAGCAAGGTACTCGTGCACCATAATATTTATTTCAAAATTGCAGCATTCTGAGGTGGAATAGATGCCTTTTGTTTGTCAACTCTCTCCCTGTATATATGGGAAGTGGAAAGAGATGGTTTCAAGCACCGAAACCTCTTCTCAAGACTCAAATTCTACTCTCAGCCTAAAAGAATTATCTGAAAACAAAATGGCAAATTTGCACGTTCGATCAAACAGTTTGCCATCAAAATCTCATCCCATAGTAAATGATGTTGAAGATCAGTTGTGCAGGTTGAGGTCCTCGGAGGGCACATCAACATCAGCCACTTCTGTGAATGCAAACTTGGCTAGCCTCAGAGATCTGCATGAAGCTATCAATAATCTGCTGCAGATGGCATCAACCCAACAAGCCCTATGCCAAGAAAGCAGTGAAAAATGGACCAATAAGTTGCTTGAAGAGTCACTTGGGCTTGTTGATTTTTGTGGGTTCGCTAGAGATGTTCTGAGTTTAACAAAGGGATCTGTTCAAGATCTTCAGTCATCCATCAGGCGAAACAGAGGTGAAACTGCCACAGCAGATGACATCAACGCTTATATGATCTCGAGAAAGAAGATTAACAAAATGGTCAATAAATTCATCAAGAACTTCAAGGTCTTCGACCAAAATCCTACAGCCTTCTCCGACAAAGACTCTGACCTCAAGGCCATTGTAACGATGCTGAAAGAGACAGAGGCTTTTGATGTCTCAGTCCTGAAGTCTGTCCTGATACTTGTGTCTGGGGAGAGGGCAAGCTCAAAGAAAAGAAGCTGGTCATTGCTTTCCAAGCTCACTCGAAGCAGTCGTGAGGAAGATCAAGAGTGTGGTGCCGAGTACTTGTGCTCATTGGACCTCCACAAGTCAGGGAAAGATTTGCAAAATGTCTTGGAGCAGTTGAAAGCATCAGAAATGGCTATCCAAGAACTTGAAGAGGAACTAGAAGCATTTTTCAGGAGTTTAGTCAAAACTAGAGTTTCCCTTCTTAATGCCCTTAACCACTAGACTCTCATTTTGATAGTGCCACACAGTTAGTTGTAAATATGTTCATGGCTACCACAATTATTTATGGGAAGCAAATATTCAAATCTTTATCCCTTTTTCCCAAATGCAATTCTTGAGGTTCATATTTAAACTGAGATCAATAGTGTTTATCAATGATCTAATCTCAAAGTAGAGGCTGGAACTTTGGCTTTGAATCACCTTAATTCTTCAGATTCATTTTACTGAAAATCTTCAGATTCATTTTGCTTATATTTGGTGCATCTTTAAAACTTATCGATTTATTCATGGTCTGAGACAGAAGAATTCTTTAAAAACTAATAATTCGTTCAGTTTTCTTGCAAATTTTCTTCTTAAATGAAATAACTCTGCTCCTGAGTTGATGACGCGCAAATTTCTAACTCAACAGGGCTCCAATTCCATTGCAGAACTTTTATAAATTGAATTAGAGGACAGAAAAATGTCACGAAATGACCTTAACTACAATCAACTATTAGCTTAGTTGTAATTCAGTAATAAAGATATCGAAACATTTGCAACTAATAAGTATCTGGAAACAATCCGTCCTAACTGATCATACATCTAATGCTAAGCTATCAAAAGTTCTCCGTGTTCGTCCTCATAGATTTGAAAAGTTGGATGGAAGATAACAATTTTCAACTTGTCAAAGGACAAAATATGTCAAGCAGGAGTAAGCAATGCACTCATGCGTGTCTATTCAATGAGAAATGCAGCTGGTGAAACTGATATCATGAGCTAATCTCCATCTGGTTTTCCTTCTTCGTCATGTATAAATAAACATGCATGAAGTTTGTTTTCACCATTACTTGAAGCCAAGACTCGGTACATCCAATAGGCCGGTTCAATCTGCATTGCTTCTGCATCTTATCGTCTTTCTTCTGCACATTATATTTCTGAAGTAATCGATATAAATTCAGTATAAATTTATGAAAAAGTTCTCTTATGGCTTACACTGATTCTAGTATCTTCATGATTCATTTGGTTTACACACTAGATCTTTAATTGAATAAAAGCAATTGATTTGATTCCTAATTATTTAGTCTATGAGGTGCTTGGTTAAGTTCAAAACTATTATAGAAAATTAAGTTGTTTGAAATATGACTCATAAAAAGTACATATAAGTAGGGAAGTAGGAAAAAAAGGAATTACGAAATTGAATGTAACAACTGAAATATGTAGGAATATTTTCGAATTTCAAGGTTTCTTGTACTTCAAAGTTTAATTTTGATTGTCAAAGATGTGCACGTCCAGCAATATGTCAGCATATAAATGATCTTCTCTAGATCCATGCATTGAAATTTTAAACTGAATCTCTTGCTACTACACAAAAATCAATAAATTTAGGTAGACGGATAGATTTGTAGAAATTTCGGTTGATGATTTGTATATAAACTGTATCAGTATCTAGTTTTTTATATTTACAGTAGTTGTGGTCAAAATTTGAAAATATTAGCAGAAGCCAAAGAGTGCTAATGGCTGAGAACATTAAGAAGAGAAACTCTAGTTTTCACTAAACTCCTAAATAAGGCTTCCAATCCCTCTTCAAGTTCCCGGATGCTCATTTCTGCTGCTTTCAACTGCTCCAAAGTAATCTTGTCCATCCCTTTTTTGGATTTGTGGATGTTCAAGAAGCACAAGTCCTCAGCAGCAGTTTCTTGCTCTACCTCAGAATGTACTCGTTTGGTCTGAGCGAACTTGGAAAGCAACGACCAACTTCTTTGCTTTGATCCTTCCTTCTCCGCAGACAAGAGCATCAATACAGATTTTAGGACCGAGAAATCAAGGGTCTCCGTTTCTTTGAGCATCATGCCAATGGCTGGTAGAGTAGAACTCTGGTTTGAGCTCTTCAAATTCTTGATGCACTTACTGATCATCTTGTTGATCTTCTTTCTTGAGGCCACATAAGCATTGATGTCGTCTCCTGTCGCCTTTTCACCTCTATTTCTCCTAATGGCGGATTCAAGATCTTGAATGGATTCCTTGGTGAAACACACCACATCTCTTGAAAATCCACAGAGATCCACAAGCCTAAGAGATTCCTCAAGCAACTCATTTACCCAATTTTCACCTTCTCCCTGTGAGAGGGCTTGCTGGACTGAAGGCATCTGAATCATATTGTTAAGGCCTTCATGCAAATCTCTGAGGCTAACCAAGTTAGCGGATATAGAAGCGGCTGATGTTGATGCTGCCTCTGAGGATTTTAGCCTGCACAGATGATCTTCGACAACGTCTATTAGTGGATGAGATTGGGATGGAAAACTGTTTGATCTTGAGTGGAAAGCAGCCATTTTCTTCTATCAAAATGAACTATTTAGGGGTGAATGTAGACTACTGTGTATTGAGAAAGATGTTGAAATGCTTGAAGCCATCGCTCTGCCATCTGCTATATATAGGGGAGATAGGAAAGAAGACAAAAGGAATATATTCCATCTACGATGTCTTATCACTGCTGGAAAAATTGAAATGAATATTGTTGCACACGAGTTCCATGTCTCCAGGATCTTGAACAATTCAAAACCAAAAACTCAATCATAGAGATCTCAGCCACATTATAACTTCTATATTGAAGCATGAGGAATCTTGACAGCCATGAAACTAATACAATCATTTGATCATGCATAGAGCTGACTCATTATTTTATGATCCTAAGCAAAAATGTTTCCTAACAGCGAGAGCTGTTAATAAAAGACTAATTTCGGGGTTGGAGGTTTCTGATGTTTAGAGAAATATCAAAATATAAACAACCACCAACACAAGTATAAATAAACGTGTTCCCACACACATTAAGCTCATGGAAAATGGTATGTCTATTCATAAATATATCCATCATTAACAAACAGTATAGCTTAAAATGATAAATTGCTGACAACAGTTTTGCACTATTTCACTTACAAAAACGTGAAAGACAAAGAACAACTATTTAACAAGAGTTACTTGTTCCCGCGTATTCTTCTTCCTTCAAACGTCGACTGTTATCTCCAAGCTTGAACCTATAAGCTTCAACTTGCTGCTGCTGCATTGGTGGCTCTAGCATCGTCATCACCTATTATTACATGATCAAGCACGTTTTCTTAAGTGACATTAATGTTGATTGAAGTTGTGCACTGCGGAGTTCACTAAGATGAACACAAGAATGCAGTTGTGCTTCAAAGGAGTCAATGTTGGTAGAAACTGATCAAACAAATAAAATTGTGTATATCTATCAGCTAGTCACACTTGAACCCAATAAACATGATTCTAACTGAAAAAATTAACTTTTACTTCCGCTGCCGCATGTTACTTTCCTATATAGTTTATTAGTTTAGAATTGTAGAAGCTGAGCTAAATTACGATGGACCAAAAAAACATTAACTCGTTTTTAAAGCTGCACGCATTGAGTCAAATGTTTTTGACTAGAAGCAGAATTTTCCAAGTTTCCAGCCACCACATTTCCATACTGAAATTAAGAGTCCTGGCAAGTGAGGCAGCTCAGTGTATTTAGGATAGAACAGAAAGATATTTTCAAATGATGTTAATCTATAAACTGAATTAGTAGATACCAAGAGTGGCTAAGAGCATTAAGAAGTTCTTTGACTAAATTCCTGAAGAAAGATTCTAGCCCTTCTTCTATTTCCTTATTAGCCATTTCTGATGCCTTCAATTGCTTCAGAAAAGCTGGCACAGCAACAACATCCATACTTTTTGAGTGACTTGTGGATGTTCAATATGTTAAAGTCCTGAATTTCGTTTTCTTGGTCCATCTCAAAATGCACTCAACTTGAAAGGGTAAATTTTGAAACCAGTGATCAGCTTCTTGCTTTCGGGCTTGCCTTATCCCCAGAGATGAGCATCATCACAGACTTGAGGACCGAGAAGCCAGTTGCCTCAGCTTCTTTCAATGAGCCAGGGATGGTCTTAAGATCTTGGCACATGTCAAGAACTGCCTTTGGAGAAAATTGCTTGGAGCCTGCTTGTTTTCAATGTACGTCTTGATCATTTTATATGCTTTCATTCTTGATGCCATACAAGTATCCATATCATGTTCCCTGACAGCTTCACCTCTAAATCTCCTGAGAGCGGATTCGAGTTCTTGAATGGACTTTCACAAGTGCTGTGACGTTCTTGGAAATTCCACAGCAATCCAGCAGCTTCAGAGATACATCAAGCAACTCAAGGGCCCAACTTTTTCCTTTCTAGTGTGAGAGCTTGCTTGACAGAGGCTAATTGTATTAAATCATTGATGCTTTCCTGCAAATTATTGAGATTATCCAAGTTCATGCAAACAGAAGAAGCTGAAGAAGATGTCGTTTCTGCTGAACTCTTTATCCTGATGCAATGGTCTTCAAATTATTCAATTGTGTGGATGAAATTTAGATGGCAAACTGTTTGATCGAGCATGATGAGCCATTTTTTTCTCAAGAAAAGAATCAATTGCATTGATGAAGCTAAGATGGAAAATGTTGAGTCATTCATTGAGCATGTCTAGAACTGAATTTGGAGAAAATTGCTTGGAGCCGTTCATGTTCTTGATGCACTTCTTGATCATGTTAGGTAATTTCATTCCTGATGCCATATAAGCATGAATATTGTGTTCCATGACAGCTTCACCTCTACTCCTCCTTAGAGAGGATTCTAGCTCTTGAATAGATTCCTCCACAAGTGCCGTAACATCCCTGGAAATTCCACAACAATCCAGCAGCCTCAGAGATCCATCAAGCAACACAAGGGCCCCACTTCGGCCTTGTTTGAGGGCGAGAGCTTGCTTGGTAGATGTCATTGTCTTAAACTGTTGATGCTTTCCTACAAATTATTGAGACTATCCAAGTTTGTAGAAACGAGAAAAAGCTGATGAAGATGTCACTTCTGCGGAGCTCTTTAGCCTGATCAAATGGTCTTCGATGTCTTCAACTGCGGGATGACATTTAGATGGCAAACTGTTCGATCAAGCGTGGTCAGCCAATGCTTACTCAAGAAAAGACTCGATTACAGTGATGAAGCTAAGATGGGAAGATGACGAGTCATTCCTTAAGAACCAGAAATACATAGGAAGATGAATAAAAGGGGCAGATGGAATATTATCTACTCAAGATGTCCCTTGTTTTTATAAATAGCTCTGTAATTGCACACGATCGCATTGTCATGTTGGGTATTGGACAGAAAGGCAACCAACTATGAACATTGCATGTGCACCAGCAAATGATGGTGTTAAAACTTCAGCACTCATGAGCAATTATTGTTATTATGTATAGAAAACAAATATTATTTGCTTTGTTAATACCAGAATTGTTGATCATGAGCTTCTTCTTTGTTTGAGTTGCACTTCTTCAGATTTCAATGGTTTTAAGCTAACTCATTGTCTGTGGATCAGCAACACTTCAGCCTTATAAAATTAAGCTTTGCTTCCTCTCTTTATATCACAATCGAAAGATGACAGAGTTCAAAATCTGATTAATATGTGAGTGGCATTGAATGAAGATTATTATTATATCAACTTCATTGCTGTCAAGATTCCTCATGCTTCATGAACAGCAGTTTAAATGCGGCAGAGATCTCTATGATTAAGATATATCTTCAACTGTTCAACATCTAGGGAGCAAGGTACTCGTGCACCAAAATATTTATTTCAAATTTTCAAGCATTCTGAGGTGGAAATAGATGCCTTTTTGTGTGTCAACTATCTCCCTTTATATATAGGCAGTGCAAAGAGATGGTCTCAAGCACCCTAACCTCTTCTCAAGACTCAAATTCTACTTTCGTCCTAAAAGAATTATCTGAAAACAAAATGGCAAATTTGCATGTTCGATCAAACAGTTGCCATAAAATCTCATCCCATTGTAACTGATGTTGAGGATCAGTTGTGCAGGTTGAGGTCCTCTGAAGGGACATCAACTTCAGCCACTTCTGTGACTTCAAACTTGGCTAGCCTCAGAGATTTGCATGAAGGTATCAATAATCTGATACAGATGCCCTCAACCCAAGAAGCCCTCTGCCATGAAGACAGTGAAAAATGGACCAATGAGTTGCTCGAAGTGTCACTTGGGCTTGTGGATCTTTGTGGCTTCACTAGAGATGTTCTGAGTTCAACAAAGGGATCTGTTCAAGATCTTCAGTCATCCATGAGGAGAAATAGAGGCGAAACTGCCACGGCAGATGACATCAACGCTTATATGACCTCAAGAAAGAAGATCAACAAAATGGTTAAGAAGTTCGTCAAGAATTTCAAGAACTTGGACCAGAACTGCACACCATTCTTGAAAGAAGAGTCTGATGTCCAGGCCATTGCAGGGATGCTGAAAGAGATGGAGGCTTTTGATTTCTCAGTCCTAAAGTCTCTACTTACAATTTTGTCGGGGGAGAAGGGAAGATCAAAGAAAAGAAGTTGGTCATTTCTTTCCAAGTTCACTCAAACTAGCCGTGTGCATTCTGAGAGAGATCAAGAATGCGGTGCTGAGGAATTTTGCTTGTCGAACCTCCACAAGTCAGGAAAAGACATGGACATTACTGCTGTGCAAGATGTCTTGAAGCAGTTGAAAGCATCAGAAATGGCTATCCAAGAACTTGAAGAGGAACTAGAATCATTTTTCAGGAGTTTAGTCAAAACTAGAGTTTCTCTTCTTAATGCCCTTAACCACTAGGCTCTCATCTTGATCATGAGACGCAACGAATTGTACATATGTCTACTGCTACAATAATATTCAAATCTTCATCAATTCATGTTGATCTACTTTACTGCCCACTTTTCTTTTCTAGTATAGAGTATTTTGCCAAGTTTTCGATATTGTTTATCTTTCCTAATTTTGCAAGACATTGCTGGAGTTCATATTTAAACTGAACAATAGCATTTATCAATGATCATATCTCAGTTGTCATGCTCATAGCTCCAGTTATGAAAGGCTGACACTGGACACAACATTCATAAACACTTCAAATCCAATTCATCTCCAGTGAAAAAAGAGTGGTGTAGGTATCAATAAGCCAAGGTTCCAAAGGGTTTTATGCCCTCAGTTAGCGTAGCATTTTGTGTGCAGACCAATCTTACTAGATCAATTCAAAATATCCAAATCATTACCCAGTCATCGCCAAGGAATCACCAGATCGCTGAGGACGTTGGCCCAGATCACATTTCCTCAACATCATGGCAACATTGTCCATGCAAGAAAATAACAATATTATACTTCACTTCACAACAAATTTCCTAGATATTTCGATATTCAAATTGCATTAGATTTTTCTCTTTTTGTTTTTTCAACTTTTCATACTCTTATTAAGAATCCATTTTCTTTTCTTGAGTGAATGTGAAAGACAAATGTTTGAAAAATACTTCCGGGAGTTTTCTTTTTGTCTGCATTCTCCACCTCCCTTTTAAAGCATGACTGGATATATTTGGCACACGTAGAACCAACCCAAGCGACATTCCAATCTATGGCTTCCGTTTAATCGTAAACCAATTTAGATTTTCTATTCCTAATTTCCCTTCATCAAATATCCCTTTTCCCCCTTCTCATTGATTCATATAAATTTCGAGATATCAGAAAACAAGAAACAGAAGAACTCCCCAGCTCTCATGGCTTCATCATCAACAAACCCTTTACTTTCCTCCAACTTTTTCGGAACCCAAGTATTCATTTCTTCGCCCACACCCAAAACAGTTTCAAGAAAGTTCATTGTTCCACAATCGATTCTTAACGACAAGTATTCCAGCAAATCAAAGGTTGTGTCAAGTCATGGAGCTTTGGCTGCTCTGCTTTTCTCTTCAATTGCTCCGCAAGCATTAGCTTTGGATAATACTCCGCCACCTGCTACTGCTCCACAGGTGATCGAAATTGAGGCCCAAAAGACTAGCCAGTCGTCACCAGTTGCCCAAAATCTAATCTTGAATGCTCCAAACCCTCAGGCTCAGGCCACTTCTGATCTCCCTGATGGTTCCCAATGGCGTTACAGTGAATTCTTGAATGCGGTGAAGAAGGGTAAGGTCGAGAGAGTGAGGTTCAGCAAAGAGGGGAGTGTCCTTCAGCTGACCGCAGTGGATGGCCGCAGGGCAACTGTGATTGTCCCCAATGACCCGGACTTGATTGACATTTTGGCAATGAATGGTGTTGATATTTCAGTTTCTGAAGGTGATTCTGGAAATGGGCTGTTTAATTTTATTGGGAATTTGTTGTTTCCATTGCTTGCTTTTGGCGGGCTTTTCTTTTTGTTTAGACGGGCTCAGGGTGGACCCGGCGGGCCTGGAGGACTCGGCGGGCCAATGGACTTTGGCAGGTCCAAGTCCAAGTTCCAGGAGGTGCCTGAAACTGGTGTCACATTTGCTGATGTAGCAGGGGCTGATCAAGCAAAACTGGAGCTGCAAGAGGTAGTTGATTTCTTGAAAAACCCTGATAAGTACACTGCATTGGGTGCAAAAATCCCGAAAGGTTGTCTTTTGGTTGGTCCACCGGGTACCGGAAAGACCCTTTTGGCAAGGGCAGTGGCTGGTGAGGCCGGGGTACCATTCTTTTCCTGTGCTGCCTCAGAGTTTGTAGAGTTGTTTGTAGGTGTTGGAGCTTCAAGAGTGAGGGATTTGTTTGATAAGGCCAAGTCAAAGGCTCCTTGCATTGTGTTCATTGATGAAATTGATGCTGTGGGAAGACAGAGGGGGGCAGGACTTGGTGGGGGGAATGATGAAGAGAGCAGACTATTAATCAGCTCTTGACTGAAATGGATGGATTTCAGGTAATTCTGGTGTTATAGTCTTAGCAGCGACCAACAGGCCGGATGTTCTGGATTCAGCATTGCTGAGGCCTGGGAGGTTTGATAGACAGGTCACCGTGGACAGGCCTGATGTTGCTGGTAGAGTCAGAATTCTTCAGGTTAGTGAGCTTTGCTAAGCCCTCACACTTTAGTTTCTTTAGTCGATATAAATGTGGACTTGTGGAGGGAATATGATTTTTAAGGTTTGAATCACTTCGGGATACGCAACACTAAGGATGCATCAACGAATCAGTCAATCAAAAATTTGAGTTTTATGCCCAACAAAGAAGTGTGGTTTGCTCTTATTTTGGTAACTGTTATGTGCTTTCTAGCAGTCTTGGATGTTTAAGCCTGACGTCTCAGTTTAGGCAGTTTGAGAACTGTTGAGTAAACTTCTATGCAGCTTTGTCCTAACTTCGATGGGTATATGTTGGCACTTTCACTATAATGTTTCTATTTGGGATTCAACTCTACTCCCTTGCTCAAATTTGTCACTGCCCTAAAGTAAACTTGTATGAAGCTATTTCAATAGATGTCTTACATTTAGGCAATCTCACTTTTGAACTTATTACTCAAAACTTGTTAGTGCTGACCTCTCAGTGTCAAATTTTGAGAGAGTACTTGCTATGTTAATCTAGAAATCATCATGGCATGGTCTCATTTCACATTGGTCACGTATCATTGCCATACTAGGTACATTCCAGAGGAAAGGCACTTGCAAAGGATGTCGATTTTGAAAAGATTGCCAGGAGAACACCAGGTTTCACTGGTGCAGATTTGCAAAACCTGATGAATGAGGCAGCCATCCTTGCCGCAAGGCGTGACCTTAAGGAAATAAGCAAAGATGAGATATCTGATGCGCTGGAGAGAATAATTGCTGGACCAGAGAAGAAAAATGCCGTTGTATCTGATGAAAAGAAGAGGCTGGTTGCTTATCATGGTATGAGAAAATGCAAATATGAATTCGGACCTGCCTTTGCTTTTGTATCGTCTACTGACTGCTATGAGTGCTAATTGTGTAGAGGCTGGGCATGCATTAGTTGGTGCTCTGATGCCCGAGTATGATCCAGTTGCCAAGATCTCCATCATTCCCCGCGGCCAAGCTGGTGGGCTTACCTTCTTCGCTCCAAGTGAAGAGAGACTTGAGTCAGGATTGTACAGTCGAAGCTACCTAGAAAATCAGATGGCTGTCGCTCTTGGTGGAAGGTCAGTTAGGCATTTTCAAGCCCTCACATGAAAATTCATCAATAACTTTAAACATTTTGTAATTAATCTAGAGTCATATAGGGTGGCCGAAGAGGTTATTTTTGGACAGGAGAACGTAACAACAGGGGCTTCCAATGACTTCATGCAAGTTTCCAGGGTCGCAAGACAGATGGTTGAGAGATTTGGCTTCAGCAAAAAGATCGGACAAGTAGCCATCGGTGGACCTGGTGGGAACCCCTTCCTAGGCCAACAGGTACTTACCACTCTTAGAACTCGTCTTAAACGTGTTACTAGACAACTCTAACACTCACAATATACTTCAGATGTCAAGCCAGAAAGACTACTCAATGGCAACAGCAGATGTGGTGGATGCAGAAGTGAGAGAGCTGGTAGACAGAGCGTACACAAGGGCCACACAGATAATAACCACACACATAGACATTCTGCACAAGCTTGCTCAGTTGCTGATAGAGAAAGAAACAGTTGATGGAGAAGAGTTCATGAGCCTGTTCATTGATGGTAAAGCTGAACTGTATATTGCCTGATTCTGTTCTGAGAACTTGCAAAAATTGTTCTATATATAGGTCTACATACCAATTGTACACGCTTATAGCGATAAATATTATTCAACATATTTGAGTGGTAAAACTTAAGCATGACCATCTACTCAAGTCAATGTATGTATCTTCCCCCCATATTGTACATTTGGGAACAACAATCACACCCCCCAAAGATCGAATGAAACAGGCAAACTGTGCAGTATGTGGTTACAACAGAATTCGTCACACCATGACTTCTCAACAAGTAATAGATGGAAGGGTCATCATCCTTTTCCACCTCGTTGCTTCTTTTCTTCTAGCATGGCAGCCTCATTCAACATGTCAGCTGCATCCTTGTGCATGTCAAGCTTGGCCAGGGCCACAGCCTGCATGTAAAATGCTGTGGACCAATCAGGGTAAAGGCACTGGGCTTGCATCGCGTCCCGGAGGGCTGCATCTGGTTGATCACACATAAGATAACAAAGGCTTCGTCTTGCATGAACAGTTGGCGAAATCATGGTGCCCACATCAATGAACTGCACATAATCAGTTTAGTAAGGTTCTTACAGTATTCACAATTTTCCTGATCCCAGGTCCAACTTACATTATTATTCTAGAGACTAGAGAATACACCTGGAGAGAAGTTTTCCCACAAAAGCAAGTACCTGAGAATAGCAATCCATTGCAGTTTTGAAATCTTTGTCACGGAACGCCAAGTCCCCCCTTTTCCTTGCGTCCAACATATCTCTCATTTGTTGAGTCCATTCTTGGAAAGACAACTATTTTGCATCCAAATCGGTACTTAGAATAGATAGATATCAACAAAATTCACCACAGCATCATTAGCTAGGATAGCTCACCTCATTGGTTCCCTCATCATCTTTGTAATGTTGCATCACCAAAAATTGATGGATGGCTGTGAGATCCATACGTGAACAGGCATCACCCATTGGCGAGAGTGGATGAGGTGGCGTAGACGGTGTTTCTTCACGCTTTGGAATTCCCAGCATCACATAAGATGGTACCTGCAATTGGCAATTTTTTTGTTATCTTCTTCAGCAGTATCACAAATTCAGTAAGTACAGTACCATGAGATCAATGTTTACCAACACTATACTCAATTAATAAAACCGAATCAGTGATCAGAAACACTAGCTTAAGCCAGGAATACATAAAGCAGTTTTTTCTATTTTTTACAAAGCATCAGAAGTAATCAAAGATACGATATACTTTCTGCTAATTTACTGAAACCCAAAGCAGCCAGTTAGAAGCAAGCATGGCAATAGAAACTCACAGAAGAAATCAAACAGCCCCTCGACCCACTTCATGCATGGGAAAAATACAAGATCACAATGGCGGAAAAGAAAACAAGAATCACGTGCAAAATGAATAGAAGGGCAGAGAACCTAAACATCATTAGCACCATGAGTGACAGCGAACAAGTAACATAGACTAGTTAGGCAGACCAGAATATTACAATCTTATGTTTTTTAGCTTTTCAGAGACTGTTCTTGAGAAAGTCTGTGAGACAAAGCAATCCAGCTGATAGAAGTGCATGCCTCTTGTTGCCACAACCAATAAGAAAATAATTGGTAAGTGATTAGTAGAAGATTCTCCTATTAGACACCACTCAAGGAAAACCTACCTAGACTTGACATGATAACATTCAAAATGATATTAATATCTTTATGTACTATAGCATGATGTGCATGCGAACACAATAGCGATTAGACCATTATCGTATAATATATCATCTGTTTACGAGAGCATAAAATTAGGACTTGCATCGGGTTTATTTTGCAAAGGGGCGAGGGTAGAAACAAGATCCTTGGTCTTTGGCCGCTCCCTCGGTTCATACTGCAAACACTGTGAAGCAAGATCAAAAACTACAGTAGCCTCTTCAGTTGAGAAATTCCCCTCTAAATGGGAATCCATTAAGAGAAGAATATTTTTGCCTCGTATCATATCCAGCGCCTGACATGCACAAAATGATTATCAGGTACACAGTTTCAGAATAAATTCAATGTAACGATTATAACTCATTACATCACAGGTATGGGCACAAGATTGCACCGCAAGTACGAGACTTCGGACAAAATAACCTTAACACCAAATAACCTTGGTGGGTTCTGCACTTAATTCCTTCTAATCAAGCAAACAAACATGCCCTTTTATGTCCCGAAAGCAAGCTTCCAACTATACTGTGCAAACCAGTTTGATGCACTCTATTTAACCAAGTCAGCTAATTGAAATCAGTTACAGAAGTTATCATTTTAATCACGATAACAAGGGGAAACAGTTTCCAAACTGTACTGCTTTCTTCAAGTTAACTAGTTAGTTGCAATTAACGCCCTAGAAATTCCAAATAAAACAACACCGCATGTAAATGGAAGCTATACCGAAATGAAAGCTGATTTAGAAAAGGAATCCCAGTTACAAAACATGAATCTAACAAGAAGTTACTAAAGTTGATAAATAGCAAGATACAAGTACATACATGGCTTGGAGGAATATGCTTTCCACTAAGAAGATCCAAAAGGACGGTTCCAAAGCTGAAAACAACACTTTCCTGGGTGACCCTCCCTACAAGAAGTTTCCATCACATGCTAAGAAATCTTGACATAAGATATATATATTTTGTGCACAACACATATGCAGAGGAACAGAGAACAAGAAGAAAGCAAATGTTCTATGCACAAAAAAAGCCTCCAGATAAGCAAATCCAGTCGCTCGCACAGAAGTATCAAAATTAGTATCAGCTGGTTCGATAACTTAACACCGGTACAACATAACTTCACAATTTCTTCCTTTGGTATCATTGATATCTCCATCTGATCAAGAACCTAATGGTATAGTGATAGATAGTAGCTCTAGCAGCTGACTTTGAAAGCCTTTCTACTGGTCTGCCAAGAGACACCTCATTTACTTCCATAAACTTACACTTTCAAAGGAACATTCAGATTAGACAGAATGCTCAAAGAACTTAAAAGATTGAGCTCATATAAGATGAAACTTGCACTAAGTCACCAATCATCATCTTGATCTAGAAACTGTTAATGTAGTAAGTGTTAAGGTTGCCAATCATGTGCACGAACGTGGGTGATTTTTCAGTAAGCTTAACCCTTTTCTGCTCTCAGAAAGATTTCGTAGTTGTACATGAATCTTGTTGCTTAAATTGCACTTACGACCTTGAATATATAGTTGTGGATGCTTATTATTTACTAAGAGTGCTCGATACAGTTAAACCAATCTATAACAAATCGTGCACTTCACCCCACTCGTGTATAACTGTTAAGGTCACTAACATTAAAGACGTAGATTTTAATTCATACAAAATGACTTCTATAGTAGAATATGTACAAAAGGTTAAGGAATTAGTTTAACAAACATCTTACCATAAAGGCTTTTCACCTTGTTTCAACTTACTGAGGAATAGCTATTTACACGTGCAGCAGTTATGGGGGCAGAGAAATAAGCCAGTGAGGAGATCCCCCCAAAATATAGGTCAGGAGCATAGATAACTATCAACCAAAAAGTCAGGCAGTGCCACCCAATGCGGTGAAGCTTTGGTTTGTTCTGAGATATATTGATTACATACAAATGACATGCTAGTAATCCATGTTGCACATTATTCTACATAGAGGAAGATCTCAGTGTAGCGTAAATCTTCTAATCCTCTGCTTACGAAAGCCATTATTCAAAAACTAACAACTGTACAATAAGTTTTAGGCCATTTTCATCTCAGTAATTTTAGTCAGGATGTAATATGAATTGTGGCCAAATGTAAAGGCACTGCATATAACATTTACCATTTCTCAGATACTCAGGAGGCGTATACGCAAGATTTGTGCTATAACTTTTACCATCCCTGCTGTTCTTCATTAATCCAAAACAGGAAAGCCGTGGATCTCCATTCTGCCAAAATCAACCACATCAGAACTTGTCTCCAAAAAGAATCAAAAGATAAAATAGAAATAAAAAAACTGACCACCAGCATGCCACAGAACAACAAGCACATGGCACAATTAACTAACCCTATCTCCCTTTGTAACAAAAGCAAATCTTCAACAAAAGATAGATAACTAACCTCATCAAAGAGAACTCTATAGGCATTCAAGTCATGGTAGAGTGGTCGACCTTCCCTGCTGCAGTAATCCAGTGCTTCAGCTATATATAGAGCAACTCTTAAACGCATTGCCCACTCAGGGGTTTGATTCTCCCCTGCAGAAAGTACACAGAATATTTCAAATTGAACATAAAACGAAGAACATCACAAATTATATCTATTAAGCTTTGTATAGAAATACATTAACTACTGTGAAGAAACAAACCCCACCCAGCCACCCTCCTCTGAAATAAAATCTGGAGAACACAAAGGCCTTCTGCTATTGACTGAGACATAACATTAGGGGTAGCAAAAAAGGACAGCAAACAGATTCAGCATCATTGGGAACATTGCACGCACCATAACATATATAGTCCCGTTTACAATCAATAAAGGAAACACAAACTTTCAAAGAATGTAATATACTAAGGAAACACAAACAAAATCTTTTGTAGTACCCCAAGTTTTTTAACACAGCTTTTTAGCCAATTGCAGGCTGTTACCATCTATTGAAAAAAGTACTTCTATATCTGACTTACAGCAGAACCACAATCATCATGAAACAATTAAATTGAACACGTTACAGACTTTCACAAGACCAAGAAGTTCTTAAATGCAACTGTGCAACTTTAGAAGCTTCATTGCAAGAAAACTGGTTTAAATTCATTGACATCAGCATTGAATTGCCAAAGAGCCCAACTTAATGAGAATCTGCAGGCCTGTATGGCTTATGCCCTGAATGAATTATTCACCTGGGTGACTCAGAAATAGAAACCAAAACCTTATCCTACATAGATCAATAGTTGTCACAGATGACATGACACCCATACACGAGCAACCACAAATTTCAAGGTCAAGCCTGCACTCTTCTATCATTCATCTCGGAAACGATTAGAATCTCTGCCTCTGAACCTCAGTCACAACTAAAAGCTTTCCCAATGAAGAATCTCAAAATACCAAGAAATTTCCACAAACCCTTATACCTTAGCCACTAACCAATTAGGCCAACAACTAAGCACATTTCTAGAATTCACAAGGTTAAAAGAAGTTAGGAAATCATACAAGTAACAAGCCACAGATTAGACTATATCTGCAAGAATCACAAAATCGTACTGGCGATTAACGAAATGAGTAATGTCAAACAAAATGCAAATAAATCACAAATTTAAGCTGAATTGATAATTCGACAACTCAACGTACAGTGAAATAAATGCTTAGCGAGCGTCTCATTAGGCATAAATTCGGCAACGAGCAGCCTCTCGTCACCATCACAACAATACCCTATCAGATTCGCCAGCCTCTTGTGCCTCAGCTTCCCCACTTCCTTCGCTTCCTCCTGTACAATAATCCAAACAAATTCAATAACTCTACAACCTAAATCCACTTTCTACTTTAGAGGAGAAAAAAGTTTTCAAAAATAAATAAATATCAAGAAATCATACAACATACAGCAAACTGTTTGGGGTCAGGCCACGCCATCTTGGTAAATTTCTTGACAGCGATCCACCGCTGGTTCTGCAGGCGGCCTTCATAGACGACATTGGGGGCTTTCTCCCCACTCTCCGAGACGATATTGTCGGAGCTGAAGTTGTTAGTGGCCGACTTCAGCTCCGCCAGCGAGAACTCCGCGAACCCCCCAGTAGAGGCTCCGTTGACGGAGGAGGAGCGGCGGTGCCCATACTGCTGCTGCTGCTGCCACTGATCCTTCTCCCCGGAGCGCGGGCGATGCTCCTTCGACCCGCAGCATCCCATGACGACTCAACGAGTTGACTCACCAGACCACCAAGCAAAAACTATTACTCTGATGAACAGCAAACTCAGCTCAGAAACATAATCATATGCTCAATTTTCGAATCACACTACGTATTATTATATGCAGAAATTCACAGTAATCTACACTTTACAAATACAAAATTCGAGAAATTGATTAAAAAATACACGTTCGTGCGGGTTATGTGGTAGAAAGGGATCTTGAAAAGAAGAGAAAATTTTGGTGAAAGTGCAGAAGCCTGGGCCTTTGGGCTTTTGTTCTTCTACTACTACTACACAACTACTGCTACTTTATAGCTTTTACTACCATTACTATTTTAAGGTTTCGATTTAATTTTTATCAGCGTCTGTCAGTTTCCAGGCAACAGCTGGGCGATCGCATCCTTACATTTACGTAAAATACTTGGTACGATTTCAATTCAATTTCCACAAGAGAAATAAAGTATAAATACTTGTTGACCTCTTGCGTAGGCGTATTTATCACTGCGTCCACGAATTTTTTTTTTGTAATATTTATTAATATGCAATGCTAGTCAAGCTATATTTATTTATTTATTAAGTGCAATTGTGAAAATAATGAATATTATTAATTAAAGTAAATCGATTACAATTAATTCTTTTCGAATATCAATATTTAACAAAGACAACTACAACAATCATACTCTGATCAATAATATCATATTAATTAAATCTAAACGACATCTTACTATCATCTAACACATTAGTGGAGTTCAAACTCATTACCTCTAAGGTCGTTGGACCTCAATCTTTAGTCAAGCTATATACGTACATATGATGATGTTTCAAAAATAAAATATTTGTAAATTATATAAACTTTATAGACAGTAATTTACGGAGTCTCAATTAGTCCCAATGACGAAAAGGTCCATTTACAAGATCAGCATGCAACACGAATACATGTCAGAGTCTGAACAGAAAATTGCATTCTTGAATGTAGATTCGTGATCACCTCCGAATTTGTGGGAAAACATCTCAAACTATCTTGAAATATGGTATTAAAACTTTAAAGATTTAATGATAAATAAGACATGACGAGCGCTGAGACGTATTCTTGAATGTAGATACGTGATCCTTTTCGAACTTGCGGGCGATCATTTTGACTATATGAAAATATGGTAAGAAGCGTTTGAAAATTTAATGACAAGGCCTATATAGGTAATTTGTGTTCATTTTTACTGGTTCTGACTACAATGACAAGGCCTACAGATATGATTACATATTATCTGTTTGAGACATTAGTCACCCAATTGTACCATAATTTGTCCATGCCATATCTTGTCAAGTACGATCTATTTCAATAATTTCTTAATTTTTATACTTATATTATATATTAGCTTGTAACTTTTTGAAGAAAAGAAAAAAGGTATCAATAATCTGCTACTGGAAACAGTGAAAAATGGACCGATGAGTTGCTGGAAGGGTCACTTGGGCTTGTGGATCTTTGTGGCTTCGCAACAAATATTCTAAGTTTAACAAAGGGATCTGTTTAAGATCTTCAGTCATCCATGAGGAGAAATAGAGGCGAAATTGCCACGGCATATGACATCAATGCTTATATGACCTCAAGAAAGAACAGACTCTGTTCCTGACTTGATGTTTCGCCAATTTCAAACTCGACAGGACTCCAATTCCTTAGCAGAACTTTACTAAATTGAACTATAGAACAGATAAATGTCATGGAATGACCTCAACTATTAGCTTCGTTGTAATTCATCCTCATAGATTGAAACAATGATAACATTTTTTGTTGAATTATTGTATAAGTGCGTAGAAAAAGAGTTGAAGCCATGAGTAATTTTGCAAAGAGAGTCGTAAATAACAGTGCTCTAATTTTTCATATATGAATAGCATCTGAAGATGTGTTTAAATACAGCAGGATTGGGCGGGAAACTCAGTTAGCCGAATCAACAACCCTAACCAACTTGCCATGTTAGCAAACCTACACAACAGCTAATACGTGTGCCCACGTGTGCTCTACGCAGTTAGCCATATAACCAAAAAAAATTGCTAGAACTACTTAAAGAATTTGTATTATGTACGATTGGAGAATCATTCTTTGGAAAAATCTTATGAACTATCTTCCCCACCGCCCGCTGCCCAGACTCAGATTCTTTCTTATCCCGCTATGGGCTTTGATGCTTACGCGCGCCTTAGCACGCGGAATATTGCGTTCCTAACTAAGCTAAGCGGAGTTCTTGCCCTGTCATATTGTTCGGCCCTCCCTCATCTAACACTGCGCTAATAAAGCACGGAAAGCAGTAGCGTTGGAGTTCTTCCACGGCATGCTCAGAGAAAGACTTCCTCCATGGCATAGCTCAGTCATTCAATCATGGTAGGATCGGCTTTTCTATGCTGTCTTTGTCTAACCTTCGTGGTTCTTTTTAAACTTCCTTTCGTCTCGCATAATTAACTTGATACTTTACTTTCTGTAATAGGCAGTGAACCAATAGCGAGTTTGCTGCTAGCCTAACGCATATAAAAAAGCCCGGTCCATGAAGAAAAAAGAAAGGCTATTTTCCTGACTTCCATAGGGAGGAAGCAAGTCTAGAGAGAACCCTTCTTAAGCCGAAAGAAAGCCGGGCAAGAATCTCATTTTTTGGTAGTACGAAGGGGGAGCATGAGGGCTCTAGAAAGGCCTAAATTCTTCTTTTATTTTTTCGGTATGCCGCTCCGCGAGCAAGGAGCGAAAGAACGAAGTGTTCGAAGAAGCAGTCGACCGAGCAGTAGATCCTGTCGATTCAGGAAAAGTAGATCTAGAACCAGCTTCCCCACCACTACCTCCACCAGCAGCAGCATAAGGCCTAGTCCCAAATCCTGTAGCAGCAAAGGTAGTAGAGCCTACAGTAGCACTAAATAAAGTAGCAAAGCAAGTAGCAGCAGTGGAAGTCACAGTAGCAGAGTAAGCTAGAGACAGAAGCAACGAGAAAGGCAGGAGCAGAGCCAGAAGCTTCCCACCTACTACCATCTTGCTTAGATAGAGAGCCAGTTCTCGTCATCCATTTAGTCTGGCGAGCAGATCTTCTCACGTGACGGTCATCTTCTGATTTGGATCTAACTTCCTTCATCATGGATGGTTATACACCAGTTTTATAATAAGCAATGAAAGGCTCCCTCCTCCCTATGCGCCCAAGTCAGGCGATCTAACCAAGCACGTTTCTTCTTCCAGCAACAAGCTGAACATCATCCTGGTTCCCAAGCATAATCAATGGCAGCAGCAGCAAGAGATATTCCAACATCCCCCCCAAAAGTTGGACTTGGAGCAGCAGAGAGCAAGCCCAACTTGCACACCAAAGAGGCAAAGAGAGCACCAAGCAAAGACTTCGTAAACAAATCCGCAAGCTGCTGCTGACTCCAAACAAAGGACGGATTAATGAAACCTTCTTTGTAGCAATCACGCACAACATGACAATCAATGTCCAAGGGTTTCGTACGTTCATGAAACACCGGGTTGGCCATGATATGCAGGGCAGCTTGGTTGTCGCAATACATCGAAATAGGCAGCTGAACGGCAACGTGCAAGTCACGAAGAAGATAGGAAATCCAACGCAGCTCACAGACAGTGGCTGCCATACTTCGATATTCCGCCTCGGCGGAGGAACGAGACACTGTACATTGTTTCTTCGTCTTCCAAGAAACCAAAGCCCCGCCAAAGAATACACAAAAACCAGTCAATGAACGCCGCGAATCGGCACACGAGCCCCAATCCGCATCACAGAAGGCGGAGAGAGTGAGGGAATTGGAGACGGGAAAGAAAAGACCCTTGGACGAAGTACCCTTGAGATAACGCAAAACATGTAAAGCGGCAGCCCAGTGACTATGACAGGGATGCTGGAGGAATTGGCTAAGTTGTTGGACACCATGGGATATGTCCGGCCGAGTGAACCCAAGATATAAAAGGCGCCCCACAAGACGGCGATATGGTTTAGGGTCATCCAGATAACCATCAGCATCATACCGTAGTTTGAGCCCCCGAGGAAGAGGGGATGCAGCAGACTTAGCATCCTGTAACCCACAATCAGAGATGATATCAGCAGTATACTTAGCCTGCGTGACCAAGGTCCCCAAAGAAGAACGAGCGATCTGAAGTCCAAGGAAATAACGAGCTAGACCGAGGTCCTTAATGGTGAATAGACGATCAAGATACTGCTTGACCTCTGCAATGAGTTTGACACATGGAGCGGTGATAAGAACTTCGTCTACATAGACGAGGAGACCAATAAATGCCGAACCAGCAGACTTGACAAAGAGACAGTGGTCGTGAGTAGACTGAGAGAAACCAAACGCCTCAAGTGTCGAAGTGAATTCCTTATTCCATTGACGAGAGGCCTGTTTAAGGCCATAGAGGGAACGATTAAGTCGACAGACATGTCTAGCCGGCACTTCGTATCCTTCAGGAGCAGCCATGTAAATTTCTCCCTGAAGGTGTCCGTGCAAAAAAGCGTTGTTGATATCAATCTGATGAATCGGCCACTGACGAGCTGTAGCAATAGCCAAAAAAATCCGGACGGTTACCGCCTTGGCAACCGGTGAAAAATTTTCTGTGAAATCCACCCCCTCGATTTGGTTGTACCCCTTTGCAACCAAACGTGCCTTGTAACGATCAACTGAGATCATCCTTAACCTTCACCTTGAACACCCATTTACACCCAATAGTATGTTTCCCAATAGGTAGAGGAACCACATCCCATGTCTGATTTTTCTCCAAAGCCAATAGCTCTTGCCTCATAGCCTCCACCCAAGAAGCACTACTTGCAGCCTGTCGATAATTACGAGGCTCCTGCAAAAGAGATAGAGATGCCACAAAACACTGATATGCAGGAGTAAAGTGTGTGATGTGAGGAGATAGATCAGAGACAGAGATAGTACAGATAAAATCTGCCAACCAGGCTGGTTTCTGAGGAAGGCGCTGAGAACGCTGAGGTGGAGGAGATGACTATGAAGGAGGTGGAGAAGATGTATCAGAGTGTGACTGGATCGAACTAGGGAGAAGAGGGGATGATGAAGGTTAGATATCAGCGGTTAAGGGGATAAGAGGTAAAGGAGGTGGAGTAGTGTCTATAGGTATGGCAGCAAAGGGAAATGAGTGTTCATGATACTCAACATCCCTAGAGATAAAAGTAAGGTGGGAATCTAGGTCGAATAATTTGTATGCTTTCTGCCCAGATGCATACCCAAGGAGGATGCATTTAGAGGCTCGGTTATCAAAGTTAGAACGTTGAGGGTTCAAGTTCGTAGTAAAGCATAAGCATCCGAAGAGCCTAATATGATCATATGAGGGAGGTTTGTTGTATAATAGCTCAAATGGAGTTTTCCATTGCAACACAGAAGCGGGAGTACGATTTATGAGATAACTGGAAGTAAGAATAGCATCCCCCCATAATTTTCGTGGCAAAGAGGCTTGAATCATGAGGGATCGAGCTACTTGTAAGAGATGTCGATGCTTACGTTCAACAACTCCGTTCTGTTGCGGAGTATAGGTACAGGTTCGTTGATGGACAATCCCCAGAGTTTTAAGGAAGTTTTGGCACTGGTCACTAAGGAATTCAAAACCGTTATCTGTTCGGATGATTTTAATGGCTTTATCAAACTGTGTTCTGACCATGTGACAGAAACTTTGAAGAGTATGGAAGGTTTGAGATTTATGCCTCATGAGAAAAGTCCAAGTACTACGGCTGAAATCGTCAACTATAGTGAGGACATATTGACAGCCTGAAATGGTGTATTGACGGTAGGGACCCTATATATCAACATGAATGAGATCAAAAATCCAATTGGACGTTATTGCACTGATAGGAAATGGCAAGCGATGTGATTTTGCTAGAGGACAGATTGTACAAGGATGAGGAAATGATTCAGTAATGCAAGGAATGGAAGAGATATGTTTCATAGCATTCAGTGAGGGGTGGCCAAGTCTGATGTGCCACAAATTATTATTACAAACTGCATTGATATGTGGTGCAGGAACCTTATGTATTACATCAGAAGAAGATTGAACAGGAAAAGAAGTATGATCAATGATGTACAAGTTTCCTGCCACCTTCCCTACGGCAAGTACTTCATTACTCTCCTGGTCCTGCAGCACACACTTAGAGTTTAGAAATTCAACCCTTAGAGGTAAGGATTTACAGAGCTCTTGGACAGATATCAAGTTGACATGAAAGCATGGAATAAACAATACACGAGTGAGGAGCAGATTAGGAGATAAACGAACTGAGCCTATGTGTGAAACAGATTGTGTGTCCCCATTAGGTAAATGTATGGAAATAGGCTTAGCTAGAGGTGAATAATGTGTATAGAGGCTCAGATTAGTGCATATGTGGCTTGTGGCACCACTATCAATAATCCAGGAATCTGAAATTAAACGATTATGACATGCAATAGTACCTGCAAATTCACCTGGAAATTCTGGAATTGCAGCAAATTCATCATAAGTATCAGCTGATCCCTCTGGAATTTCATCAACCTGAGCAAAATTGACACGCACTGGGTCCATAGGCATTTCATCAGCCATGAATCGCCGAAGTTCTGATCGCACTATATCAGCCACAGAAGCAGCTTCAGCTTGTACACTACTCTTCTCCTCAATCACAGTGGCCAGCAAGCCTCTGCCCTTCCCCACAGTTTTCTTTTTCTGCTCATTCAGATCCTTATACCATTCCGGCACACCAATCAGTTTGAAGCAAGTATCCCTAGCATGACCAGGTTTATGGCAATTATCACATATAAGAGATTTTTTGTCTATATAGGGCTTCTTCTTAAAATTCTGTTTTGGAGCATTAAGCTGCCTCTCTGTCTGAAGATTCACTTGATACGCAGCGTTCCATTGAGTTCTATGCTGCTAGTGCTCACCTGCATTTGCTTCTCCATCCTCATTAACATCGAATAAGCCTTTGCCACTGTAGGCAGAGGCTCGAACATCAGAATCTGACCACGAGCTTCATCAAATGCATTGCTCAAACCAGTGAGAAACTGTATAAGCTGAGTCGACGTCACCGATTCAGCTATGGCCTTACTAACACCACATATACATCAACCACAAGTGCACCTCAGAGTAGGTGCAACGCAGACCAATTCATCCCACGGTTTCTTGATTGTGGTGTAGTAATCAGTGATCGACGTATTCCCTTGCGCGATCGAGTTGATCTCTCGCTGCAATTGAAACACCAGAGGTCTATTGCTGTCTCCATAATGTGTCTCAAGTTCGATCCACAGCTCTCTAGCCGAGCCAAAATACATATAAGCTTCCACTATTTCTTTCGAAATGGAGTTGAGGATCCATGTAGTTACCATGGAATCAGTACGAAACCACTGTTTATAATCATCTGTTCCTGCTTTCGGCTCCACAGTAGAGCCGTCAATGAAGTCGAGCTTCATTTTCGCAGCCAGTGCACGTCTGACTGCTCTATTCCAACCGAGATAGTTACGTCCAGTTAACAGTGCTGAAACCAACACCATACTAGGGTGATCTGATGGCTGTAGATGCAAGGCTTCCAGATCTGAAGAAGATATACCAGTTACGGCATCAGTTCTCGACTGACTGCTAGATCCAGCTCCCGCCGCATTTCCAGGAACCTCGGCCGCCATGGAAGCAACCAAAAATTATCAGTAATGTATCTATATTGCGATCAGTATCAAGAGACCTTCATACGAAGGCTCTGATACCATGTTGAATTATGGTATAAGTGCACAGAAAAAGAGTTGAAGCCATGAGTAATTTTGCAGAGAGAGTCGTAAATAACAGTGCTCTAATTTTTCATATATGAATAGCATCTGAAGATGTGCTTAAATACAGCAGGATTGGGCGGGAAACTCAGTTAGCCGAATCAACAAGCCTAACCAACTTGCCATGTTAGCAAACCTACACAACAGCTAATACGTGTGCCCACGTGTGCTCTACGCAGTTAGCCATATAACCAAAAAAAATTTCTAGAACTACTTAAAGAATCGTGTGTCTGTAGACACGTTTCTTCTTCCAGCAACAAGCTGAACATCATCCTGGTTCCCAAGCATAATCAATGGCAGCAGCAGCAAGAGATATTCCAACATTTTTCGACTTGCCAAAGGAGAAAATATGTCAAGCAGGAGTAAATACTGCACTCGAGCGTGCCTGTACAATCAGCAAACACAATTGGTGAAACTGATATCATAAGAACGTGCAGAGGGTTGGAAAAACCCAAGATATATTTTGTTCTCCCAGTCATATCATTTAGTTTTTATTGTTGTTTCATGATGAAGCGAGTTCTTATAACAAAACCATGTGCCTGTCAATGTTCCACTCTCTCTACCTGTAGAGAACAATTAATTCAGATCATGACAAGTTGACAACCAAACTACAAGAGATGTGATCATGAAGTTTGTTTGCACCATTACACAAGCCAAGACTCTAAAGCAACATATAAGTGGGATATTATTACAACATTAAGTTATTATGAAAATGAATGTTAACAAGCAAAATATGTTGGAATTTGTCCTATTTCAACATTTATTGTATTTCAAAGTTTAAGTGCGATTGCCCAAAATGTGCATGTCCAGCAATCCCTTAGAGAGTAAATGATCTTCTATAGACTCCATGCTTTCCGATTTGAAACTAAATTTGTTGCTACTATACAAAGATCAATAAATTTAGGTAGACGGATAGATTCATAGAAATTTGGGTTGATGATTTGTATATTAGAACTCTATCAGTATCCATTTTTTGATATTTACATATCAGCAGAAGCCGAAGAAGGCTAATGGCTGAGAACATTAAGAAGAGAAACTCTAGTTTTCACTAGACTCCTAAATAAGGCTTCCAATCCCTCTTCAATTTCCTCAATGCTCATTTCTGCTGATTTCAACTGCTTCAAAGTAATCTTGTCCATCCCTTTTCTGGACTTGTGGATGTTCAAGGAGCACAAGTCCTCAGCGGCAGTTTCTTGCTCTATCTCAGAATGTACTCGTTTGGTCTGAACGAACTTGGAAAGCAACGACCAACTTCTTTGCTTTGATCCTTCCTTCTCCCCGGACAAGAGCACCAATACAGACTTTAGGACTGAGAAATCAAGGGCCTCTGTCTCTTTGAGCATCATCCCGATGGATGGGAGTGGTTTAGAACTTTGGTTTAAGCTCTTCAAATTCTTGATGCAATTCTTGACCATCTTGTTGATCTTATTTCTTGAGGCAACATAAGCACTGATGTCGTCTCGTGTGGCGTTTTCACCTCTATTTCTCCTAATGGAGGATTCAAGATCTTGAACGGATCCCTTGGTTAAACATACCACATCTCTTGAAAATCCACAGAGATCCACAAGCCTGAGAGATTCCTCGAGCAACTCATTTACCCAATTTTCACCTTCTCCCTGTGAGAGGGCTTGCTGGACTGAAGGCATATGAATCAGATTATTGATGCCTTTGTGCAAATCTGTGAGGCTAGCCAAGTTTGTGCATATAGAAGTGGCTGATGTTGATGCCGCTTCTGAGGATTTTAGTCTGCACAGATGCTGTTCAGCAGCATCCATTACTGGATGAGATTGGGATGGGAAACTGTTTGATCTTGAGTGGAAAGCTGCCATCTTTTTCTATCAAAATCAACTCTTTATGGATGAATATAGACTACTGTGTATTGCGAAAGATGTTGAATTGCTTGAATCCATGGCTCTGGTATCTGCTATATAGGGGAGATAGAAAAAGAAGACAAAAGGAATATATTCCACCTACATTGTCTCATCACTGCCGAAACAATTGAAATGAATATTGTTGCACACGAGTTCCATGTCTCCAGGATCTTGAACAATTGAAAACCAAAAACTCAATCATACAGATCTCAGCTACATTATAACTGCTAATATTGAAGCATGAGGAATCTTGACAGCCATGAAACTAATATAATCATTTGATCATGCATAGAGCTGACTCATTCATTTATGATCCTAAGCAAAAATGTTTCCTAACAGCAAGATCTGGAAATAAAAGATTAATTTCACAGTTGGAGGTTTCTGATCTTTAGACAATTATCAAAATATATGCAAAGACGCGGACGAGTATAAATAAACGTGTTTTTACACACATAAAGATCATGGAAAATGGTGTGTTTATTCTTAAATATATCCGTCCTAACAAAAAATAAAAGTTAGTGAATTCTGACAGCACAGAATTACTGACCATACTGTTGCACTACCATATCAAAAGATTAATGATACTGTTACTAATATAATTATAATCAAGCACGTCATTTTGGGTGAAATTAAGGGCAACTGATGTTGGCACTGCAGAGTTCACCAAGATGAACAAAAGAGTTGTATCTCAAAGGAGTAAATGCTGGTAGAAATGGATCAGACAAATATAGTTTGTGTATATCGATCTGCGATTCACATTTGAATCCAATGAACAGGATTGTACTTTGCTGTATAGTTATTGGGTTCGAAATGTATAAGCTTAGCCAAAATCAACTAGAAGTTTTGATTCATCATTCATGAACTCATTGTGATGCACTTGAAAAAAGTTGACTCATTCTTTAAAGCTACACGCATGAAATGTTCCCGAATAGCAGCTGAATTTTCCAAGTATACCAGTTACGACACATTTCCGTACTGAAACTAGAAGCCCTGGCAAGTGAGGCAGATTGTGTATTTTGGACAGAACAGAAAGATATTTTCAAATGAGGTTAAAATCTAAAAACTCAAATAGTAGATATAGAATTTTTGGGAAGTATCTCTTTTTCGTATATCATTTACAACAAGTATACAACTCTCTGTATGTTGTCAAAACCCAAACACAAGCACAAGCCAAAAGAGGCTTAGTGGCTGAGAGAATTAGCAATAGAAACTCTTGCTTTGACTAAATTCTTGAAGAAAGATTCAAGGCCTTCTCCTGAATAGCCATTTCTGATGCTTTCGATTGTTTCAGAAATATGGCACACAACAGCATCCTACTTTCGAGTGACTTGTGGATGTTCAAAATGTTAAAGTCCTGAACTTTGTTTTCTTGATCCATCTCAAAATGTACTCATCCTGAACGGGTACATTTCCAAACTAATGACCAGTTTCTTGGTTCGAGCTTGCCTTTTCCCCAGAAACGAGCATCATCACAGACTTGAGGATCAGAAAGCTGATTGCCTCAGCTTCTTTCAATGTGCCTGGGATGGTCTTAAGATCTTGGCTCATATCAAGAACTGCCTTTGGAGAAAATTGCTTGGAGCCCTTCATGTTCATGATGCACTTCTTGATCATTTTATATGCTTTTGTTCTTTATGCCTTATAAGCATCATTATCTTGTTCTGTGACAGATTCACCTCTACTCCTCATGAGAGCGGATTCGAGTTCTTGGATTGATCCTTTCACAAGTGCAGTAACATCCTTGGCAATTCCACAGCAATCAGCAGACTCATATATCCATCAAGCAACAAAATGACCCAACCTTTTCCTTTGAGGGCGAGAGCTTGCTTGAAAAATGGTAATTGTATTAAAAAATTGATGCTTTCCTGCAAATTATTGAGACTATCCAAACTCGTGCAAACAGAAGAACCTAGGAATACGTCTCTTCTGCTGAGCTCTTTAGCCTGATCAAATGGTTTTCAATATCTTCAACTGTGGCATGCAAATTAGACTGCGAACTCTTTGATCGAGCATGGTGAGCCATTTTTTTACTCCAGAGAAGAATCGATTACAGTGATGAAGCTAAGATGGAAGATGTTGAGTACTTCCTAAGTGAGAGTTATATACAGGTACATAAATGGAAGGGGCAGAACGAATATTATGTACTCAAGATGTCTGTAAATAGTTCTGTAATTGCACACGATTGCATTGTCATGGTCAACACCAGACAGGAAGGCGACCAACTATTAACATTTCATGTGTGCCAACATATGTTGCTGGTAAGATGGATCCTGTAGATCTCAACTCTGATGCTCACAGCTTCCAAGTTTCATTTACTATAGTTTTAGGCCTCATAAAACTTCAGCACTCGTGTGCAATTATTGTCATTCTGTATAGAAAACAAATATTATATGTTTTATTAGTACCAAAACTTACAATTATGACTTTTTTTTTTGTTGGAATTGCACTTCTTGAACTAATTCATTGTCTGTGGATCAGCACACTTCAGCATTATAAAATTTAGCTTTGCTTCCTTTCTTTACATCAAAAGATGACAGATTTCATGAGCTGATCAATGTGCGAGTTGCATTGATGATCATTATCATTATATCGACTTCATGGCTGTCAAGATGTTAAAGATCAGTTGTGCAGGTTGAGGTCCTCTGAAGGGACATCAACATCAGCCGCTTCTGTGACCGCAAACTTGTCTAGCCTCAGAGATTTACATGAAGGTATCAATAATCTGCTACTGATGCCCTCAACCCAAGAAGCCCTCTGCCATGAAAACCGTGAAAACTGGACCAATGAGTTGCTCGAAGGGTCACCTGGGCTTGTGGATCTTTGTGGCTTTGTAAGGGATATTCTAAGTTTAACAAGGATCTGTTCAAGATCTTCAGTCATCCATCAGGAGAAATAGAGGCGAAACTGCCACGGAAGATGACATCAATGCTTATATGACCTCAAGAAAGAAGATCAACAAAATGGTTAAGAAGTTCGTCAAGAATTTCAAGAACTTGGACCAGAACTGCACACCATTCTTGAAAGAAGAGTCTGATGTCCAGGCCATTGCAGGTATGCTGAAAGAGATGGAGGCTTTTGATTTCTCAATCCTAAAGTCTCTACTTACAATTTTGTCGGGGGAGAAGGGAAGATCAAAGAAAAGAAGTTGGTCATTTCTTTCCAAGTTCACTCAAACTAGCCGCGTGCATTCCGAGAGAGATCAAGTATGCAGTGCTGAGGAATTGTGCTTGTTGAACCTCCACAAGTCTGGAAAAAACAAGGACATTAGTGCTGTGCAAGATGTCTTGAAGCAGTTGAAAGCATCAGAAATGGCTATCCAAGAACTTGAAGAGGAACTAGAATCATTTTTCAGGAGTTTAGTCAAAACTAGAGTTTCTCTTCTTAATGCCCTTAACCACTAGGCTCTCATCTTGATCATGAGTTTGCAAGAAATTGCTGGAGTTCATATTTAAACTGAACAATAGCATCTATCAATGATCTTTAATGTCATAGCAAAGGCAGGAAACTTGGTTCTGATCAATAGTATTCATAAATGATGCTCATAAAATGGAACTTGTATATCTCAGTTGTCATGCTCACAGTTCCAGTTATGAAAGGCTGACACTAGACTCAACATTCATAAACACTTCAAATCCAATTCATCTCCAGTGAAAAAGAGTGGTGTAGGTATCAATAATCCAAGGTCCCCAGAGGGGTTTATGCCCTCATTTAGCCTAGTATTTTTTGTGCAGGCCAACTTTACTAGTTCAATTCAAAATATCCAGATCATTAACTGGTCATCGTCAAGGAATCACCAGACCGCTAAGGACATTGACCCGGATCACATTTCCTCAACATCATGGGCAACATTGTCCATGCAAGAAAATAACAATATTATACTTCATTTCTCAACAAATTTCCTAGATATTTCGATATTCAAATTACATTAGATTTTTCTCTTTTTGTTTTTTCAACTTTTCATACTCTTATTAAGAATCCATTTTCTTTTCTTGAGTGAATGTGAAAGACAAATGTGTGAAAAATACGTCCGGGACTTTTCTTTTGGGACAAATGCAATTATTCCTCTTGTGATACGCAAAATGGCAAAAACTCTTCATGTGAAAAAATAAATATTAATTTATCTCCTGTGTTTTAAAAAATGAAACAAAAAAATCTTTAAAAACGGAACAAAAAACCTTTGTGAGGGGATTGTTTGCTATATTTTGAATAACACAAAGGGATAAATGGCTAACTATATTTTCAGAAGGAACTAATTACTCTTTTTGGTGACCATGGTTAAATTGCATTTAAAGCATGATGGAAATCATAGCAAGCATGACTGGATAATATTTGGCACACGTGGAACCAACCCAAGCGACATTCCAATCTGTGGCTTCCGTTTAATCGTAAACCAATTTAGACTTTCTATTCCTAATTTCCCTTCATCAAATATCCCTTTTCCCCCTTCTCATTGATTCATGTAAATTTGGAGATATCAGAAAACAAGAAACAGAAGAATTCCCCAACTCTCATGGCTTCATCATTAACAAACCCTTTACTTTCCTCCAACTTTTTTGGAACCCAAGTATTCATTTCTTCTCCCACACCCAAAACAGTTTCAAGAAAGTTCATCGTTCCACAATCGATTCTTAACGACAAGTATTCCAGCAAATCAAAAATTGTCTCAAGTCATGGAGCTTTGGCTGCTCTGCTTTTCTCTTCAATTGCTCCGCAAGCATTAGCTTTGGATAATACTCCACCACCTGCTCCTGCTCCACAGGTGATCGAAATTGAGGCCCAAAAGACTAGCCAGTCATCACCCGTTGCCCAAAATCTAATCTTGAATGCTCCAAACCCTCAGGGCCAGTCCACTTCTGATCTCCCTGACGGTTCCCAGTGGCGTTACAGTGAATTCTTGAATGCGGTGAAGAAGGGTAAGGTCGAGAGAGTGAGGTTCAGCAAAGAGGGGAGTGTCCTTCAGCTGACCGCAGTGGATGGCCGCAGGGCAACTGTGATTGTCCCCAATGACCCGGACTTGATTGACATTTTGGCAATGAATGGTGTTGATATTTCGGTTTCTGAAGGTGATTCTGGAAATGGGCTGTTTAATTTTATTGGGAATTTGTTGTTTCCATTGCTTGCTTTTGGCGGGCTTTTCTTTTTGTTTAGACGGGCTCAGGGTGGGCCCGGCGGGCCTGGAGGACTCGGCGGGCCAATGGACTTTGGCAGGTCCAAGTCCAAGTTCCAGGAGGTGCCTGAGACTGGTGTCACATTTGCTGATGTAGCAGGGGCTGATCAAGCAAAACTGGAGCTGCAAGAGGTAGTTGATTTCTTGAAAAACCCTGATAAGTACACTGCATTGGGTGCAAAAATCCCGAAAGGTTGTCTTTTGGTTGGTCCACCGGGTACCGGAAAGACCCTTTTGGCAAGGGCAGTGGCTGGTGAGGCCGGGGTACCATTCTTTTCCTGTGCTGCCTCAGAGTTTGTAGAGTTGTTTGTAGGTGTTGGAGCTTCAAGAGTGAGGGATTTGTTCGATAAGGCCAAGTCAAAGGCTCCTTGCATTGTGTTCATTGATGAAATTGATGCTGTGGGAAGACAGAGGGGCGCAGGACTTGGTGGGGGGAATGATGAAAGAGAGCAGACTATTAATCAGCTCTTGACTGAAATGGATGGATTTTCAGGTAATTCTGGTGTTATAGTCTTAGCAGCGACCAACAGACCGGATGTTCTGGATTCAGCATTGCTGAGGCCTGGGAGGTTTGATAGACAGGTCACCGTGGACAGGCCTGATGTTGCTGGTAGAGTCAGAATTCTTCAGGTTAGTGAGCTTTGCTAAGCCCTCACTCTTTAGTTTCTTCAGTCGATATAAATGTGGATTTTTGGAGGGGATATCATTTTCAAGGTTTGAATCACTCATCATCAACGAATCAGTCAATTGAAAATTTGAGTTTTATGCCTAACAATGAGAAATGTTGTTTGCTCTTATTTTGGCAACTGTTATGTGCTTTCTAGCAGTCTTTATGTTTAAGCCTGACGTCTCAGTTTAGGCAGTTTGAGAACTGTTGAGTAAACTTCTATGCAGCTTTGTCCTAACTTCGATGAGTATATGTTGGCACTTTCACTATAATGTTTCTATTTGGGATTCAACTCTACTACCTTGCTCAAATTTGTCACTGCCCTAAAGCAAACTTGTATGAATCTATTTCAATAGATGTCTTACATTTAGGCAATCTCACTTTTCAACTGACGAGGTTTACATTTGGGTCGCAAGTTCTTGAACGCTACTGCCTCCAGTCTGCTTCAAGTGAGATATCCCTTTTCTTCCTCAAGATGATTGGGAAAACCCTTTTCTTCCTCCCTTTTCGCAAGTTCTTGAAACCCCATTTTCTAATTCTTTTCTAGTTTATTTATCTTTCTTGAATTTGCTACTTTTTGATGTTTTGATTAATAATACCTGTTGCGTCTTCCACCTACATTGCCCCTAAAATCTAAGAATGTTTTGTATTTATGCATGTTAGAATTTTATGTTGTTGTTTTCCTGTCTCTTGTTTATATTTTGTTTGTTGGGTTTAATGCAATTTACCTTCCTGTGATATTACAAACGAGCAAATTACCCATGAAAAAAAATTAGCAATTTGCTTCCCGGGGTTCTTTAAAATGGAGCAATTTACCTACCTAGACAGGGCGGTAAATTGATTCATTTTAAAAACACAGGGAGGTAAATTGCTATTTTATTTTTCATAGGGGGTTAATTTGCTCATTTGTAATTTCACGGGGGGTTGCTTGCATTTTTACCTATGTTTGTGTACTGCTTAGTTCTTTTTGAATGTAAGAGCTGTGTGTGGAAAATTCATATGCATTGCTGGACCACCAATTGCAGACATTCTGATGTCCGTCGACTATATACAGTGGTGAAAGATCTGATTTAGTCATGTTTTTAATGATATGGAGAGAATGATATTATTACCGCGTAGTTAGTGTTATATATGATCAATTGAGTTGAGTAAGAATCTTGTTTTATGTGATCTTGGTTTGTAGTAACATTCTTCAGTGGCTGTTGTGGAGGCCACTGTTGCAGTAACTTTAAGGACCATGTTAAGACAATGAAGATTTCTGCAAGTGTCCAAATTGTTCGCCTTGGCCCGTTACTATCATTTCTGGTTTTGGTTGTCACACGTAGTTTGAGTTCATAAACTAAAACTTAGTGAAAATAACTTCTGCGGTGTCCACTTCATCTGATTTTGAGTTATATACTAGTTCCAATTTGATTATTAGTGTGTAATGTCTTCTGCAGTCACATACTCTATCTGGTACGACCTTCAAAGAATACTTGCTATGTTAATCTATAAATCATCATGGCATGGTCTCATTTCACATTGGTCACGTATCATTGCCATACTAGGTGCATTCCAGAGGAAAGGCTCTTGCAAAGGATGTCGATTTTGAAAAGATTGCCAGGAGAACACCAGGTTTCACTGGTGCAGATTTGCAAAACCTGATGAATGAGGCAGCCATCCTTGCCGCAAGGCGTGACCTTAAGGAAATAAGCAAAGATGAGATATCTGATGCGCTGGAGAGAATAATTGCTGGACCAGAGAAGAAAAATGCCGTTGTATCTGATGAAAAGAAGAGGCTGGTTGCTTATCATGGTATGAGAAAATGCAAATATGAATTCGGACTTGCCTTTGCTTTTGTATCGTCTACTGACTGCTATGAGTGCTAATTGTGTAGAGGCTGGGCATGCATTAGTTGGTGCTCTGATGCCCGAGTATGATCCAGTTGCCAAGATCTCCATCATTCCTCGCGGCCAAGCTGGTGGGCTTACCTTCTTTGCTCCAAGTGAAGAGAGACTTGAGTCAGGATTGTACAGTCGAAGCTACCTAGAAAATCAGATGGCTGTCGCTCTTGGTGGAAGGTCAGTTAGGCATTTTCAAGCCCTCCCATGAAAAGTTTCTCAATAACTTTAAACAGTTTCTAATTAATCTAGAGAGTCATACAGGGTGGCCGAAGAGGTTATTTTTGGACAGGAGAACGTAACAACAGGGGCGTCCAATGACTTCATGCAAGTTTCTAGGGTCGCCAGACAGATGGTTGAGAGATTTGGCTTCAGCAAAAAGATCGGACAAGTGGCCATCGGTGGACCTGGTGGGAACCCCTTCCTAGGCCAACAGGTACTTACCACTCTTACAACTCGTCTCAAACGTGTTACTAGACGACTCTAACATTCACAATATACTCCAGATGTCAACCCAGAAAGACTACTCAATGGCAACAGCAGATGTGGTGGATGCAGAAGTGAGAGAGCTGGTAGACAGAGCGTACACAAGGGCCACACAGATAATAACCACACACATAGACATTCTCCACAAGCTTGCTCAGTTGCTGATAGAGAAAGAAACAGTTGATGGAGAAGAGTTCATGAGCCTGTTCATTGATGGTAAAGCTGAACTGTATATTGCCTGATTCTGTTCTGAGAACTTGCAAAAATTGTTCTATATATAGGTCTACATACCAATTGTACACGCTTATAGCGATAAATATTATTCAACATATTTGAGTGGTAAAACTTAAGCATGACCATCTACTCAAGTCAATGTATGTATCTTCCCTCCATATTGTACATTTGGGAACAACAATCACACCCCCCAAAGATCGAATGAAACAGGCAAACTGTGCAGTATGTGGTTACAACAGAATTCGTCACACCATGACTTCTCAACAAGTAATAGATGGAAGGGTCATCATCCTTTTCCACCTCATTGCTTCTTTTCTTCTACCATGGCAGCCTCATTCAACATGTCAGCCGCATCCTTGTGCATGTCAAGCTTGGCCAGGGCCACAGCCTGCATGTAAAATGCTGTGGACCAATCAGGGTAAAGGCACTGGGCTTGCATCGCATCCCGGAGGGCTGCATCTGGTTGATCACACATAAGATAACAAAGGCTTCGTCTTGCATGAACAGTTGGCGAAATCATGGTGCCCACATCAATGAACTGCACATAATCAGTTTAGTAAGGTTCTTACAGTATTCACAATTTCCTGATCCCAGGTCCAACTTACATTATTATTCTAGAGAATACACCTGGAGAGAAGTTTTCCCACAAAAGCAAGTACCTGAGAATAGCAATCCATTGCAGTTTTGAAATCTTTGTCACGGAACGCCAAGTCCCCCCTTTTCCTTGCGTCCAACATATCTCTCATTTGCTGAGTCCATTCTTGGAAAGACAACTATTTTGCATCCAAATCGGTACTTAGAATAGATAGATATCAACAAATTCACCACAGCATCATTAGCTAGGATAGCTCACCTCATTGGTTCCCTCATCATCTTTGTAATGTTGCATCACCAAAATTGATGGATGGCTGTGAGATCCATACGTGAACAGGCATCACCCATTGGCGAGAGTGGATGAGGTGGCGTAGACGGTGTTTCTTCACGCTTTGGAATTCCCAGCATCACATAAGATGGTACCTGCAATTGGCAATTTGTTTGTTATCTTCTTCAGCAGTATCACAAATTCAGTAAGTACAGTACCATGAGATCAATGTTTTACCAACACTATACTCAATTAATAAAACCGAATCAGTGATCAGAAACACTAGCTTAAGCCAGGAATACATAAAGCAGTTTTTTCTATTTTTTACAAAGCATCAGAAGTAATCAAAGATACGATATACTTTCTGCTAATTTACTGAAACCCAAAGCAGCCAGTTAGAAGCAAGCATGGCAATAGAAACTCACAGAAGAAATCAAACAGCCCCTCAGCCCACTTCATGCATGGGAAAAATACAAGATCACAATGGCGGAAAAGAAAACAAGAATCACGTGCAAAATGAATAGAAGGGCAGAGAACCTAAACATCATTAGCACCATGAGTGACAGTGAACAAGTAACATAGACTAGTTAGGCAGACCAGAATATTACAATCTTATGTTTTTTAGCTTTTCAGAGACTGTTCTTGAGAAAGTCTGTGAGACAAAGCAATCCAGCTGATAGAAGTGCATGCCTCTTGTTGCCACAACCAATAAGAAAATAATTGGTAAGTGATTAGTAGAAGATTCTCCTATTAGACACCACTCAAGGAAAACCTACCTAGACTTGACATGATAACATTCAAAATGATATTAATATCTTTATGTACTATAGCATGATGTGCATGCGAACACAATAGCGATTAGACCATTATCGTATAATATATCATCTGTTTACGAGAGCATAAAATTAGGACTTGCATCGGGTTTATTTTGCAAAGGGGCGAGGGTAGAAACAAGATCCTTGGTCTTTGGCCGCTCCCTCGGTTCATACTGCAAACACTGTGAAGCAAGATCAAAAACTACAGTAGCCTCTTCAGTTGAGAAATTCCCCTCTAAATGGGAATCCATTAAGAGAAGAATATTTTTGCCTCGTATCATATCCAGCGCCTGACATGCACAAAATGATTATCAGGTACACAGTTTCAAAATAAATTCAATGTAACGACTATAACTCATTACATCACAGGTATGGGCACAAGATTGCACCGCAAGTACGAGACTTCTGACAAAATAACCTTAACACCAAATAACCTTGGTGGGTTCTGCACTTAATTCCTTCTAATCAAGCAAACAAACATGGCCTTTTATGTCCCGAAAGCAAGCTTCCAACTATACTGTGCAAACCAGTTTGATGCACTCTATTTAACCAAGTCAGCTAATTGAAATCAGTTACAGAAGTTATCATTTTAATCACGATAACAAGGGGAAACAGTTTCCAAACTATAGCTTTCTTCAAGTTAACTAGTTAGTTGCAATTAACGCCCTAGAAATTCCAAATAAAACAACACCGCATGTAAATGGAAGCTATACCGAAATGAAAGCTGATTTAGAAAAGGAATCCCAGTTACAAAACATGAATCTAACAAGAAGTTACTAAAGTTGATAAATAGCAAGATACAAGTACATACATGGCTTGGAGGAATATGCTTTCCACTAAGAAGATCCAAAAGGACGGTTCCAAAGCTGAAAACAACACTTTCCTGGGTGACCCTCCCTACAAGAAGTTTCCATCACATTCTAAGAAATCTTGACATAAGATATATATATTTTGTGCACAACACACATGCAGAGGAACAGAGAACAAGAAGAAAGCAAATGTTCTATGCACAAAAAAAGCCTCCAGATAAGCAAATCCAGTCGCTCGCACAGAAGTATCAAAATTAGTATCAGCTGGTTCGATAACTTAATACCGGTACAACATAACTTCACAATTTCTTCCTTTGGTATCATTGATATCTCCATCTGATCAAGAACCTAATGGTATAGTGATAGATAGTAGCTCTAGCAGCTGACTTTGAAAGCCTTTCTACTGGTCTGCCAAGAGAGACCTCATTTACTTCCATTAACTTACACTTTCAAAGGAACATTCAGATTAGACAGAATGCTCAAAGAACTTAAAAGATTGAGCTCATATAAGATGAAACTTGCACTAAGTCACCAATCATCATCTTGATCTAGAAACTGTTAATGTAGTAAGTGTTAAGGTTGCCAATCATGTGCACGAACGTGGGTGATTTTTCAGTAAGCTTAACACTTTTCTGCTCTCAGAAAGATTTCGTAGTTGTACATGAATCTTGTTGCTTAAATTGCATTTACGACCTTGAATATATAGTTGTGGATGCTTATTATTTACTAAGAGTGCTCGATACAGTTAAACCAATCTATAACAAATCGTGCACTTCACCCCACTCGTGTATAACTGTTAAGGTCACTAACATTAAAGACGTAGATTTTAATTCATACAAAATGACTTCTATAGTAGAATATGTACAAAAGGTTAAGGAATTAGTTTAACAAACATCTTACCATAAAGGCTTTTCACCTTGTTTCAACTTACTGAGGAATAGCTATTTACACGTGCAGCAGTTATGGGGGGCAGAGAAATAAGCCAGTGAGGAGATCCCCCCAAAATATAGGTCAGGAGCATAGATAACTATCAACCAAAAAGTCAGGCAGTGCCACCCAATGCGGTGAAGCTTTGGTTTGTTCTGAGATATATTGATTACATACAAATGACATGCTAGTAATCCATGTTGCACATTATTCTACATAGAGGAAGATCTCAGTGTAGCGTAAATCTTCTAATCCTCTGCTTACGAAAGCCATTATTCAAAAACTAACAACTGTACAATAAGTTTTAGGCCATTTTCATCTCAGTAATTTTAGTCAGGATGTAATATGAATTGTGGCCAAATGTAAAGGCACTGCATATAACATTTTACCATTTCTCAGATACTCAGGAGGCGTATACGCAAGATTTGTGCTATAACTTTTACCATCCCTGCTGTTCTTCATTAATCCAAAACAGGAAAGCCGTGGATCTCCATTCTGCCAAAATCAACCACATCAGAACTTGTCTCCAAAAAGAATCAAAAGATAAAATAGAAATAAAAAACTGACCACCAGCATGCCACAGAACAACAAGCACATGGCACAATTAACTAACCCTATCTCCCTTTGTAACAAAAGCAAATCTTCAACAAAAGATAGATAACTAACCTCATCAAAGAGAACTCTATAGGCATTCAAGTCATGGTAGAGTGGTCGACCTTCCCTGCTGCAGTAATCCAGTGCTTCAGCTATATATAGAGCAACTCTTAAACGCATTGCCCACTCAGGGGTTTGATTCTCCCCTGCAGAAAGTACACAGAATATTTTCAAATTGAACATAAAACGAAGAACATCACAAATTATATCTATTAAGCTTTGTATAGAAATACATTAACTACTGTGAAGAAACAAACCCCACCCAGCCACCCTCCTCTGAAATAAAATCTGGAGAACACAAAGGCCTTCTGCTATTGACTGAGACATAACATTAGGGGTAGCAAAAAAGGACAGCAAACAGATTCAGCATCATTGGGAACATTCCACGCACCATAACATATATAGTCCCGTTTACAATCAATAAAGGAAACACAAACTTTCAAAGAATGTAATATACTAAGGAAACACAAACAAAATCTTTTGTAGTACCCCAAGTTTTTAACACAGCTTTTTAGCCAATTGCAGGCTGTTACCATCTATTGAAAAAAGTACTTCTATATCTGACTTACAGCAGAACCACAATCATCATGAAACAATTAAATTGAACACGTTACAGACTTTCACAAGACCAAGAAGTTCTTAAATGCAACTGTGCAACTTTAGAAGCTTCATTGCAAGAAAACTGGTTTAAATTCATTGACATCAGCATTGAATTGCCGAAAGAGCCCAACTTAATGAGAATCTGCAGGCCTGTATGGCTTATGCCCTGAATGAATTATTCACCTGGGTGACTCAGAAATAGAAACCAAAACCTTATCCTACATAGATCAATAGTTGTCACAGATGACATGACACCCATACCCGACAACCACAAATTTCCAAGGTCAAGCCTGCACTCTTCTATCATTCATCTCGGAAACGATTAGAATCTCTGCTCTGAACTCAGTCACAACTAAAAGCTTTTCCCAATGAAAAATCTCAAAATACCATGAAATTTCCACAAACCCTTATACCTTAGCCACTAACCAATTAGGCCAACAACTAAGCACATTTCTAGAATTCACAAGGTTAAAAGAAGTTAGGAAATCATACAAGTAACAAGCTACAGATTAGACTATATCTGCAAGAATCACAAAATCGTACTGGCGATTAACGAAATGAGTAATGTCAAACAAAATGCAAATAAATCACAAATTTAAGCTGAATTGATAATTCGACAACTCAACGTACAGTGAAATAAATGCTTAGCGAGCGTCTCATTAGGCATAAATTCGGCAACGAGCAGCCTCTCGTCACCATCACAACAATACCCTATCAGATTCGCCAGCCTCTTGTGCCTCAGCTTCCCCACTTCCTTCGCTTCCTCCTGTACAATAATCCAAACAAATTCAATAACTCTACAACCTAAATCCACTTTCTACTTTAGAGGAGAAAAAAGTTTTCAAAAATAAATAAATATCAAGAAATCATACAACATACAGCAAACTGTTTGGGGTCAGGCCACGCCATCTTGGTAAATTTCTTGACAGCGATCCACCGCTGGTTCTGCAGGCGGCCTTCATAGACGACATTGGGGGCTTTCTCCCCACTCTCCGAGACGATATTGTCGGAGCTGAAGTTGTTAGTGGCCGACTTCAGCTCCGCCAGCGAGAACTCCGCGAACCCCCCAGTAGAGGCTCCGTTGACGGAGGAGGAGCGGCGGTGCCCATACTGCTGCTGCTGCTGCCACTGATCCTTCTCCCCGGAGCGCGGGCGATGCTCCTTCGACCCGCAGCATCCCATGACGACTCAACGAGTTGACTCACCAGACCACCAAGCAAAAACTATTACTCTGATGAACAGCAAACTCAGCTCAGAAACATAATCATATGCTCAATTTTCGAATCACACTACGTATTATTATATGCAGAAATTCACAGTAATCTACACTTTACAAATACAAAATTCGAGAAATTGATTAAAAAATACACGTTCGTGCGGGTTATGTGGTAGAAAGGGATCTTGAAAAGAAGAGAAAATTTTGGTGAAAGTGCAGAAGCCTGGGCCTTTGGGCTTTTGTTCTTCTACTACTACTACACAACTACTGCTACTTTATAGCTTTTACTACCATTACTATTTTAAGGTTTCGATTTAATTTTTATCAGCGTCTGTCAGTTTCCAGGCAACAGCTGGGCGATCGCATCCTTACATTTACGTAAAAATACTTGGTAGGATTTCAATTCAATTTCCACAAGAGAAATAAAGTATAAATACTTGTTGACCTCTTGCGTAGGCGTATTTATCACTGCGTCCACCAAATATTTTTTTTGTAATATTTATTAATATGCAATGCTAGTCAAGCTATATTTATTTATTTATTAAGTGCAATTGTGAAAATAATAAATATTATTAATTAAAGTAAATCGATTATAATTAGTCTTGTTGAATATCAATATTTAATAAAAATAATTACAACAATCATGCTCTAATCAATAATATTATATAAATTTAATTTAAACAACATCTTACTATTATAGTATACAAACAATATCTATATGCAGTATATTATCATCTCACGCATCGGTGAGGTTTGTACCCATGACACTCTAAGATTGTTGGACCTCAATCTTTAGTCAAGCTATATACGTACATATGATGATGTTTCAAAAATTAAATATCTATAAATTATATAAACTTTATAGGCCGTAATTTATGGAGTCACAATTAGTCCCAATGACGAAAAGGTCCATTTACAAGATCAGCATGCAACACGAATACATGTTAGAGTCTGAACAGAAAATTACATTCTTGAATGTAGATTCGTGATCACCTCCGAATTTGTGGGAAAACATCTCAAACTATCTTGAAATATGGTATCAAAACTTTAAAGATTTAATGATAAAGAAGACATGACAAGCGTTGAGATGTATTCTTGAATGTAGATGCGTGATCTCCGTTGAACTTGCGGGCAATAATTCTAACTATGTGGTAATATGGTAAGGAGCCTTTGAAAATTTAATGACAAGGCTTATAGGTAGTTTGTGTTCATTTTGATTGGTTCTGACTACAATGAATTTTGACCAGGATAAGTTTGTTAACGTGTTGTACTTTCTATGCTTTGGCTAATTAATCAATCCAAAATAAGAGGAAAAAGATATATTTATCTTGAATCAATTCATGAAGATGCATAAGTCCCAATTTATTTGCTACTGTAATAGCTGGGTGTTAGTTTATGTGATATTATTTTTTTTAGGTAAAGGTAAATTGCATTAATATAAACGAAAATGGGGGGGGAGGGTACAACCGGACCAGGGCATCAGCCCTAGGTTCAAAGCAACAGCCATCGTTCAACAGCAGAGACAACCAAGACAACGCTACAACAATAAATTAAGAGCAAGACAATACAAACCGAAGCAACAATAAAAGGACAGAAGGGGCCAATGCGCGATCAGACCCATGAAGAGGGTCATGGAACACCGGGGGGAGGCTAATACTGAGAGGGAGACCCACGGCAAGGATCAACAAGGGGGGCCTCAGGGTCGACGTCAGCCGATCTAGCAAGCTCCTGGAAGGAGTTGTGGATTGCAATCTCTTTACCTTTGTCCGATGGAGCTGAGCGAATGTTTTTTGGAGAAGATGGAGGCTGATGGTCAGTGCAACAAGGAGAAGAAAGAGTCGGAAGAATGGGCGGCCGCAGGCGAGGCAGCGGGTCGGCAGCAGATGGTGTGACATGAAGAGGAGGACGAGAGTTCAAAGGACCCAACTGCCGACCAGAAGTTTTAGGAACAAAGACCGCAACGGGGGACTGAATATAATTACTTTACTTTTGATTAATAAAATTCATCTATTCCAATTCAAAAAAATTAGTGGGCATGGTTCAATATCACGAACAAATATATTAATCCTCCTCACTCTATTTTTCTTTAACTACATTTTAAGGTGCAGTTTCATATTTATCTCATATTATTTTCTTAATTTCCCATTTACAATCAATTTACTTACTACTCTTAAGAAATGACATTGCATGTACAAAAATATAGATATGATTACATATTATCTGTTTGAGACATTAGTCACCCAATTGTACCATAATTTGTCCATGCCATATCCTGTCAAGTACAATCTATTTCAATAATTTCTTAATTCCATACTTATATTATATATTAGCTTGTAACTTTTTGAAGAAAAAAAAGGTTCCAAATTCCAATCCAATCAAAGCCCAACTTACATTATGAAAATGTGAGAATCTTTTGACTTTTAATGAGATAATAGTTCACATATGTTTATTTATTTTTAATTATAGTATTTATTGTGGAGCAGTAGTGCCAATTTTCTCTGTTTTTATTATAAAAAATGACCTAACTTTTAAATGTAAAATAAATAATTTCTAGGTGCTTAATTTGTAACTTTATTGCATTATTAAAGTGGGTGCTGGGAACAATGGAAAAGGGCAGGCTTACCTGTCAAGGACACCAACTTTTTTCTTATTATTATTAATGTTAATTACATTCCTCTTTCCTAGATTTAGTGTAATTACACGTAAACTCCTTATAGTTTGAAAAATTATATTTAGTATCTTTGAGATTTACTTTTCTGACAAATAAGTCCCTCCGTCAGTTAAAATTCACCGAATTTATTGATATTAACAAAAAAAATTGAAACAAAATAAATACTTACCCTCGATTGACTTATTACAAATTTAATTCAGACCAAACAAATCTTTATGATTAAACTTCTCTTATAACATTGAAGATTATACCTCCTTACATGTAATAATGTGGGAAAATATACAAGGGTAGTTTGATCATAAAAAGATTCATTTGACCTACAATAAGTCATTAACAAGTCAATCGATGGCAAATCTCACCTTTAATTCAATTTTTTTTCCTAATATCAACAAATTCGATGAATTTTGACTAACGGAGGAACACATTTGTTAGACAGTAGCAAACATCAGGGGTAGTAGATGTAATCTCAAACTACAGGGGGTCTACATGTAATTATACCAAACCTTAGGGGAGGGAGTGTAATTATCCCTTATTATTATTATTATTATTATTATTATTATTATTATTAATTTTATTTATTTAATTTTTTTTTAGAATAATAAAGTAGGAGAACAACGAGCCCGTAATGAAATCGTATAGACTTACTACTGCAAGCAAATTCGTATTTAGATCGAGGGTATTACCAAACAGTCCCCTATTCTTGTCGAAATATATTTGATTTGGATCATAGGCATTACTTAAAAGATAAATTTTAAAATGATTAAGTAATAAATCTATTATGGGAATCGGATTCATACCCATGGTTTAAAATTTTCATGCGTTTCCATTGAAATTATGGAAACGTTTCCCTTTTCGATGTTATGGAAATAAAAATACATAGTAGTTTCGAAATTATCTAGTTTTCTTCGAAACACTTCATTTTTCTTATTTTTCCTTCGAAATCTTTGAGTTTCCTAAGAAATTTTTTATTTTTCCTAATTTTTCAGCGAAACATTTATTTCATACTTTTAGCTACAAATATATAAATTCTTATGTTATACATAAGTATTTCATTTAACGATAACAAATTTAATATTAAGCTAAATTAGTAATGTTATATATATAAGTATCAATGTAATATAGATATTTTATAACACATAGTTCAACATAAATATTATATTATTATTTAGTTTCAATAGCAACTACATCAATTAATAACTCCAAATACATAATTATACACATAAAAATAATATAAATTGGCTAAATGATACAAAATTAAACTACAAATAACTAATTAAAAAAAGAAAGATAATATTTTAAATTCTTTCTATGAGTATTATATATGTTTCTTTAATTTTACGATTTTTTCATAGCATTTTCGAAACGTTTCCGAAAAATTGCTAATATTTATAAACTCGAAACGTTTGTTGGAAATAAAACTTTAATCCATATTCATACGTAACTCAATTTATTTTATAAGAAGTCACAATTTTGTTACACTTAAATATTTACCACATTAATGTTCAAATAAATACATTAATTTATTTATCCCATGTGCAAGTTGCCAACTATAATGTTCAGGTACAAGATAATAATAAAATGAGAGAAGAAGATATTGGGGAAATGGAATATAGGGTGATTAATGCTAATTAATTATAACCACATTCTTTTACCTAGCTAAGAATGAATAAATTTGGTCAAATTACATTTTTTAATGTTAATCTATTTCAATGAAACCTATATGCTTGGAGTTTAATAAAGGGTAGATTACATCGACATCCATTTAATAGGTCTGATTTCACAAACATTCGATACACTTTTTAAACTTACAAATATACTATTCAGTGTCGTAATTATAATTTACTAGCTGTCGTGGCACGTCGTTCCTGCGTGCATATAATAAATAATTTTCATGATTTAAAATATATTATAAATAAGAGTAAAATATATAAACTAACACATCACACTAAAAGAAAGAAAGAAAATATTAATTTATCAATTAATATAAAATTTAAAAAATTGGATAAAATAATTATCTTTATTAATTGAAGGTTATTTTTTGCATTACAAAAAATCGGTGCGACGGTATCATTAATTACTATTTGTGAGTAAAAAAGAGGTTTCTTTTTTATAATAGTATAAACGGATGGATACATAAGGATATTTTTGGTATTTTGAAATTTAGTATTACGGTGTAAGTAACCACCATTTATTAGTAAAAATAGGGTTTGCTTATATAATAGTATAGATATCTACGCATCCTTAGAGGAAAATTTTCACGCCACCCTCAAAGGTTGTATTTGTAATTTTTAAAAAATAAAAAATATATTATGTAATTAAATTAAATTTTGTGGGATGTGGATGTAATTTAACATTTAATAAACCAACTTATAGACTTGTGAGTTAAATAATAGGTCTTTAAACAAGTAATTCAACATGGAATGTAATAAAGTTAAAGCAAAGAAATATGAGGCACATGAAATATCTTGTCGGCTAAATATCTCATTCAAACACGGAAGCTGCAGCTCATGTGATTTACGCTAATACCCTTGCAAATATATAATATATTTTCATAGTAAGTTCTTGTTCTTATATTTTCTTTAAACATATTTTTTGAGTTAAAAATATCATTATTTGAATTTAAATATATTGTACGATGAATCTTATAAGAAAAAAAAGAAGAAGGAAAAACCCATCTGACTTAATTTTGATGACGGGGTTCAATCCCAAATATTCGATTTTTTTTAAAATTTTATTAATTAATATAAATCTCTTATAAAAATTAAATTTATTATTAAGAAATAATTAATAAGTTGTATTATGTTATAATTAATATTTATAAATATTATTTGAGGGAAGATCCATAATAAATAGATGAAAATGAAGTGGGTCAGGTCAATTAAGACCCTAATTCAAACTAAACTCAGACATTAGCCCAACACTAATTATTATCTACCCAAATTGTGCCATCACTATTATTTTTCTCAAATTGAAAAAAGCCCAAAAACCGCACAACAATTGGTACCCTGTTGGCCCTTATATCTATATACCAATCCCAATACCAAACAAAACTTAATTTAATTAATAGTTTTCCATATCTGTTAATATCACATCACGTGTATATAAATAACATCATGTCTTTTATTTAGGAAAAAAATTTATATACATGACGTGTGTATGTTGAGCGGGATAGAAAACGAAATAAATTTTGCAACAGAAACTCCGATCCATTTATTTACAACCTTATGTACAAATTATCATAAACATTTAATTATCAGCTTAATTAAAGGGGTAAAGGAAATGATGCATGATACTTATGAAATAAGTGGTGATGCATGATATATATATATATATATATATACAGCTAAGAATATTCCCTCTCCCACGCAAAATTAAACATATCGACACACTTGAACAACAATTCAGGCACATATTCCCTAATTATTCACATTAATTAACTTACCAAACATGAGGATAAGCACTACTAATTAAGTTAATAATAAAAAGTTGAAAATTACAAAAAGCATCAATGCAATGCAAGTTGCTAAGCCATGAGCCAAAACTCCAGTTCATCATGATCCCTTTTCAGAAACCATCCTCAGGACATGCAAACTCATCGAATCATTGCTTAATTATCACATTAATTCCAGCAATACAATCCGCGTTAATCATGTTTTTAGTACTTCAATTATATACATGATCACTAGTCTAATCATGTGCACGTTAACCTTAACTACGTTCCCTTTTTATTTTTTAATTTTTGTTCCTGTAATTTTATGTCCGGTTCACATGTTCAGACCGCGTGTGTTTGTGCATGGCTGGATGTCTTGCAACATGGATGTATGTTGTGGGCGAATTGTTTGTTTTTGCAGGCAGCCTCTGGCATGTGTGGATTTAATAATTTAAGCACCGCAACTATTAATTTGCAATAAATAAAAAGGAAAAATTAAATAATACTATAGTCTTTGATCATTATTATTAATTCGAGTTAGTTGAGCATTTAATATTGCGGAATTCAAATTCAAGAATGGAATTTGAAAAATAAAATGATCGTTAATTGTTTAGCTTTATAATGTTAAGAATATATATGTGATAAATAGAAACGAATTCTGGTAAATGCAAGTAATTAATTAATTTTTTAATACTGAATACAATTGGTATATAACTAGATAACAAGTTTGCGGGAAGAAAATTAACAAAGTAGGAATTAATTTTGGATTTTTTATTTCATATTTTTCATAAAAATATAGAGCAAATAGTAATGCTTTGAATTGTTTTTTTCCCCCTCTTAAAATTCAGAGAGTTACGATCAAATTATATAATAGTATTTTTTAATTTAAATACTATTATTTAAATTAAAAATATCCAGACATTGATCTGAAATAAGACAAGACAAATCTACGGAAAAAATCAATCAATCAAATCAACCTTTGAGTAAATTCACCAGCTGTACATTGTAAAATTTGGTTTTCTGATATACGTGTTCACGATTTTCACTACTAAATTTGAAAATAGCAAAATAATAGGGGGGAAAGTATAACGAAAAAGAAAAAATGTACACTCTCATGTAATTTTCGAACTTTTCTGGGGTTATTGTGTAAGCACATTGAGTAATGAAACCCTAGTGTTAATCAAACTCCGGAACGCCCTCACCGCGCAACCTTCAATCTCCACGATGCAGTCTTCCATTTCGTGCATTTTCTTCGACGCCAGTTTCACCTCTTCCTCTGCTTTCTTCCTCAAGCTCTCCAGATTTATCTCCTCGAATTCTCGAATTGCCCCTTCAACTTTCACGTTTTTCGTTTTCATCCCGAAATTCATCAGCCCCATGCAGGATGGCTTACGGAACGCCGACGAATTCGAGAGCCCGCCGAAGAGAGATCCGGAAACTGATACCGTCACCTTGAGCACATCGTTGATGACGTCAATGAGCTCGGCCTCATCGTCGTACGGTGCTCGCGCGGGAGCCGTGGATAATTTCCCTATTGAGGCGAGATTCGAAGCGAGTTTACCGATTTCCTTGGCGATTTTGTTCAGATTCTTCGAGTGGACAGCGATCCTCGCACCGTCTTTTCTCCTGACGGCAATTTGCGCCGCCGAGTACTCCTCTTTCAACCTCAAAACCAGCGTCTGAAACATTCCGTAGACGTCGACGAATCGGAGGAAGTCTTCCAGAAGCTTCTCGATCAGGTCACAGTACTCGCCTCCGCGGAGAGATTCACGAGTCTGGGGGAGATGGAGGAGATCATCGAGCGACTCATGGACTATCTTCAGGCGGCGCAAACCGTCGCACAGCCAAGCCGAGGTGCGGCAGCCGGACTCCGACACGGACCATGAATTGAGCTCGGCGATTTCGTCTCTGAGCTGGGAAATAATCGGGTGTGATCGGCACGGAAGACTAGTGGATCTGACGTGAAAAGTCATCTGGGGTTTAGATGAAGTGTGGGATGGGGGATTTGGGAACGAAAGCGATCTGCGAAAATTGGTCACCATTTTCGGTGCCATTTTTTGGTGGGATTTAGTGTAGTGATTATAGATAATCGTGTTCTTGAGTGTATACGGAAATGAATTGCAGGCGTATATATATATATACACGGATAGTATTGGAGGCAGGGGGGCGGGGGGGATGGGGTAGGGTGACGCGTAGAGTAATTAAGGAGTAGGCGCACGAGGGGGTGGGGACTTGATCCGCGAATAAATACAGGCTGTTGGATGGGAAAACTTAGCGAATGCATGTGGTGTTTCAAGGAGAGGAGTGGTCACTGCCTGGTCACAGGTGTTCCTGTTACGGTGGAGCCTAGACACCAAGTGTGGCTGACACTCTGGCTTCATTTAATGTGCTCTTTTACCTTCATATCACATTGATTCCACTCACTAATATGTGCTAATGATTTATTTTAAAATTAATAATTAATACTAATTATCAATTAATATCGTAATAAATTAATTAAAAAAATATATATTTAAATTACATTTTATTCTTTGAGCGGCTGCATGAGTTTCACTTGGAGTTTATTTATGGACCTCAACTCTCTAAAATTGGTTCACTAACTCGTGAGCCGATTTAGATTTTACATAACTTTTGTAGCGAAATTTAATTAGATATTTTAAGCATGACTGTATATAGTTTGTGGTTAAACGAAATTTATCTTCGTGATTTTTAAAAAGTTCAAGAAATCCCTATTGAAAAAATACAAAAAATATCTTCATATTAGCAAAATTATGCAAAAAACCACCTGGGCAGGTCATTGTGCATTATTTTCAAATGTCTAGGGGGGTTTCCATCTTCTTTTTTCATAGAATTTAGTTTTTTTTTAACTTTCAAATTTTACACTGAGTGAATTGAATTAAATTAAATATGACTAAGTATATACTCATATTATAAATTTAAGGATTAATTACAGTCTTCTCTCTTGAGGTTTAATGTATGTACATTTAGACATTTTGAGGTTTGAAAAATTACATCTAATATATTTGAAGTTTGCTTCTGTTTAATAAATAAGTCAATATATTAATTAAAATTTACCAAATTTGATTATATTAGTAAAAAATTAAATAAAAATTGATATTTGATTATATTAGTAAAAAGTAAATGTAATTATCACTAAATTTAATTTCACATATTGAGTTTTGTGACGCGAAACCCAAGGTAAATGAGATGACGGCTGGCATGTTTACATTCTGAGAATTGGGAGTCGTGCAATATAAATGATTCTGATACTTAGCTAATTAATGTTAAATATTTGCAAAAAACGAAAAAGATTATAAATCTGTTGTAATTCATATCTGCGATATGAAAAGATTTGGGAATCATTTGGAGTTGACATTACTTCAATTTTGGTATCGAGAGGAGAAGTTGCAATTTAATACGCCCAGAAAAGGGTGATCCTGAGTTGACGTGGAGTAGATCATAGTCCACGTCGCATCTGGAAATAATTTTTTTCTTCTAATTTTAAGAAAGAATCATTATAAGTCGTTTCTTTTATATTATAAGAGGTTTTAGAATTTAAAATATTATATATTTCTCATATAAATAATTTGAAAGAACCTTCACATGAATATATTGTTGTTAGTCTTATAACTGTATCCAAACAAAAATGCAATTTACGTTCATGTAAAAAATAAATAAGCAATTTACAACCTTTTGGTTTCGTAAATGGTTCAAAAACAAAATTTATCCGCATAGTGGTGAGGTTCACGCACATTTGATGCGCCTAATTGTTTGATTTTGGATTCTATAAAGATTTTTTTTGTCCTAATAATATGATTTAAAGGAGTTGGTAGCATTTTAGCCTCCCGTGCTAGGTTTCATTTAAAATAATAATTCATAAACACCATTTTCAAGCTACATTTTGAGGACGAGTGTCTGCCCTCATGAGCTTCTTGCTATATGGAGTCCCATTGTTAACCAACAAGATTTCAACCTACATGACTTCACAATTCTTGAAACGCCAATTTTCCTTTGCATTATAACTACCACAATAACTGCCACCTAATTCTCAGTGGTCAGATTCCGACACTACTGATTCATTGATTTTAGACTATGAAGATAGAATGATAGGTACACACAAACAAAACTCAATAATTCTATGCTTGCTAATAATTCATAAGCCCAAAAGGTTGGAGTGATCCATGGCCTTTCATAGAGCTGTTTAGGCAGTGTTTGGCTATGCCAAATCTTGATGACAAAAACTCTCCACGTTGTTAATTCTATTACCGTGCGTACCAGCTGTTTGATGAATGGTGTACGCGCTAAGCGTTGAGATTGGACTCAGAGGGTCTGTTTGATTGGATAATTATTCATTTCTGAAATCTGAAGCACGTAAAAATGTCCGGTGAACAGCCAACCGTCACAGATCAACTTGTCTCTCACCCTTTTCATCTCTCCTTTTGCTCTACTGGCTCTCACTGCTCCCATAATTGAGAGCCTAATGTGTGTAAGAGCTGTTTAATTGCTCCATCACAAAAAGGATTATTAAATAAATTAGGGTTAATTATAACCACTTCTATTGATATAATTATAAATACATTATTGTTGTTTGAGATATTACAAATACGTACTCGATTGATTTTAATGTTTGTCCAACAATGAGTCTATTTTGTTGATCACCATTATATTTCAATTCAATTTTTGTGGTGAACTGACCAAGATATCAGTATCTTTGGTTTCGTATTCAGGAGTATAATAAGTCAATTTGTACTTTCATGAATAGCTTTAGTCTCTGTTTTTGACAATCCCTCCCTTCATGAGAATTCTGACCAACAAGGTCTACTCGACACGAAATGAATTGATGAAACTTTTCACAGGATTTTTCACAAACTTCCCAACTAATACTGTATTAGAGTATTATCAACTAATCAGAATGTTTGATTATTAGACCATGGTAATTTACCAAACACATCATTATTGTATACCTCTTTCATATATATATGCAACCCCATTTTTCTTTTTACCTTTTTATCGAAATACCTAACCTAACTAATATATTTTTAAAAATATTTTTATGAATTAATATACTCTATGGATATTTTACTTTAACCACACTCAGTTTTTCTTTTTACAAATTATCAAATGCTTTAAAAAAAAATTAGCAAGGGTAAGGCTTTAATAAATTTTTCGTCCTGTAATTATAGCACTTTGGCATTTTTATAAGAAATTTCAATTTAATAAAAGTAATGATGCATTATTAATAGTGTCTTTCTAATGTCTATTTGCTATTTTTTTAATTTGATTTTTTGTTTGTTATATTTTTTATTTTACTACAATATGCTAAATTCTTTTTCTTAAATTTATTGACGTGAAATAATTTTAAACTAATTATTTATTAACTATTTTTTGTAAAAAATTAATCTAATTAGACATATCCATACTATCAATATTACTTTGTATTGCAATATCCTATAATTATTCTAATTATATTTTACTATCATTTTTTAAAATTCATCAAAATATTATTTACATTCTTTATTAATTTCTAAATTTGAAATAGTACTATTGCATAACATGTTATTATTTGCATTTTTAACTTCATATTTTTAATGTGATTTCTATCTATTAGTTCATATAAATTTAACTGGTATTATCTATTTCTAATTTAATAGTATTTTATGTTGCTAAAAACTTCATCTTTTATGTTCATACTATTATCTAATATTTTATGTATTGTTCCGATAATATTCATTTGAAGTTGTATTGTGCCCTAGTAAAAGAATTTATTTTAAAGATTAAAAAATATCTTCTAACAAATTAACTGCGTAGACATATTATTAGCCTATTTGTTTTTAGTAGGATATATTTCGCATTGTGCAAGTCCTTTAGTAGGATATATTCCGACTCTAAATAGTCTTATTTTGATAGAATTTTATTCTTTTATAGTTAATTATTATTATTATTAATATTATTAAAAAATTAACTTAATTAGGGGTATGAATGTCTTTTCACAATGAAGAACAAACATATGAGAGATTCACACTTTTATATATAAATATAAATATAGATATGAATTTATAAATGTAACCAATATCCTCTAAATTGTTTAATCGCCGGAATTTAACATTTAATTTTTTTTTATAAAAATAGTAATTATATGATTGCATTAATATTTCAATAAATCAAGTACTGGGGTAATATATCAATTCAATCAAAATATCAATATAACAAATAACTTTTGGAATAAATCACAATAAACTCACATAATTTGATACAAAATACTCATTCATACAACAAAACTCAAATTTATGATCTCAAACTTATTTATAAGAGCTTAACCTTAATCATTAAACTAAAACATCATCCTTAACATTTAATAATTAATTGAGTTAGATGTTGGACAAAGGCATATTCCAATGTGATAAACTCTTATAACTAATTTGCCCACTTGCCTCTTTCTTTTATGACGAGCTACTTTGTAATTGGTAACATAATTGGATTGGAGGGATTAATGGTATAAAGCATGTTGTGTGGATGAGTGATGGCACGTTGATTAGGTGCAATAATTCTTTGTTTATGAAGATGCGTCACGTTTTTTTATCATAAAATTAATGATGGCGGCAAGAGTCAAACAAAAGTCTTTAATACAATTATATTGTCATTTGCATGTTTCTACTCTTATAATTATAACTTCAATGATTTGAAATAATTGTTGGAGGAATTTTTATCTCCAAGGTTGGCTACCGACATTTCGTCACTTTTAATAATCTCACCACATTTTTTTTCCTAATATGCAATGGGTATTGATGATTAGGCGTTTTTGTTTTGTTTCTGTTTTTGTTTTTTCTCATTTAATAGAAGTGATAATTATATTATTAGAATAATATTTTATAATTAATTCGGGTCGATGTCCTTAGGAACTTGGTAATGATCTGGCAATGATTTGGTGGTGACTTAGCGATGATTTGGAATACATGTCTTGATGTATTTCGAGCTAGAATAATGAGGTTGGCCTACACACAAAGCGTTAGGCTAATTAAGGTGACCCTCATTTAAGATCCTCCGGAGCTTAAGCTAGTTTAGGATTCAAGATTATAGGGATCGCAGATCGCGATCTGATAATAATAAATGCATACTTATTAAATGGATTATCTATGTATTTATAGAGGTTTATGTATCAGAGTCCATGCGAGTCACGTGTCAACAAAATAATCGTCGAATGGGTCCTGCATCAATGGCTAACAAAATGTGTTAGGCGGGTCGGGTTGTAGAAAGACGAGGAGTCGAGGACCTTTGATGCATTCGGGCATTTTCTTGTTTTTGATGGGCATTTAGGGTTCTTGTAGGCTTGTTCAACGTATTTTCTTTGTCAATAATATTTCTTAATATTCTCAATAAAAATAATAAAAATTACAATAAACTTGTAGAAAATGACGTAAACATTCACAGATTTGGTGAAATTCGAACTTATGATATTGTACTTGTTACATGAACTTCAACCTCAACTATTAAATTAAGACCTCATTAGTGCCTTATACCTTTAGTCTTTCTACATGTGAAAATTTGATTGGTGGAAATATATGTATATATGGCTAAATTACCTTTTTCGCCCCATAAGGGGGAAGGGGGGGGGGGGGGGAGATGACCTGATATTCGATTTGGGGGAGGAATGAACAGACAAATCACGTGAGAATCACGTGTGTAATTTCCCTCCAACGTTAACAATCATTTAACGGGGTCTCTGTCATTCCGTTAAAACTTGACGGAAAATGGGGTTTGGGGTTAAGTTGACAACTTTTCGTCTAAAAATGGGACGAAATCGAAAATCCCGTAAAGTAGGTAACATAATTGAAAAAGTCATTTCTTTATGGAACAGAAAAATAATTTAGCCATGTATATATTTAATTTAAGATAAAATGAGTCACTAATAAGTTAAAAAATGAAATACTAATATCATCATGTATGATTTAGGTCCCACACCATAAATTACAGAAATACCCTTCAGAAAATTGAAAATGGACTAAACATTCTAGGATCCACATAATTTGTTTGAGGGTTAGATAGGGATGGATTGACTGGACTTGAACCAATGCCAGTGATGTTAGTGTTAAAAATGAGTGTCCAATGTCCATATGATCGATGACTATATTTGAATTACGTCATTTTGGTGTGGCTGCGTAAGTGGTCCAACTTCTAAATAACCCCTTAGCTCCAATGTTGGGCAAGTAAATTCAATTGCATTTATTGCTCAAAATATTATTTTAGATGAATTTTTACTGACTTAAACATCCAATGAATAAAATTGAGACCTACCCAACGTACCCTAACTGTGTTTGTGTACGCAAGACTGAAGCTTTAGACCATTGTAAGAACTAAAATGCAAAATTTGTGCGAGGTTGCAGTTCATAACATGTAAAATCATACCGGGCCTTGGACTAAACTGAAATTGGGGCTAGGTCTTAGGATTTCAGTATGTTTGTTTATGTTTTTATTTGTAATTTTAAATAAAAAAATATGTATTATTAATTTGTATAAATTTTTATATAAAATGAAAATATATTTAGATTAATTAATAGAATTATGTTTTATATTAAACTCTAGTATCAGATCTATATTTTTTCAATGAGAATGTGTATAATTAAACATGATTTTACATCCATTATTATTTCAAAAACTAAAAACTTAAATACATTAAGATTACTTTTCATCAATATCATTATATTATTTAATAACTATCAAACTATATATATATATATATAAAATAATATAACACAAGCACATATTTGATGAGATTTATAACCGTAACTTCATAATAATTATAATAATATATACCATAAAACCTTGATTTTAAGTTTTAACTGACAACATGCGGGGTTCAGTGTACATCCAACTAAGTCAAATTTCTGTGTTTCTGCGTGCCGCAAACGGCGTGGCAATACAGTTTTCTCGCCACGTTTTGCCCTCAAAACGTGTCAACATACTACAAAATGGCTAAGTATCACAATATCCCAATCTAATCTTGGAAAAGAACTCAACATCTTTGAGCAATGGACAAAGCCAACAAGCAACAAACAGAGAAACACCAACCACCTCATATATCACCCATGCAGCCGCTCACCAGAGACGCATACGGTGGCGGAATGTACGCCGCCGAGGAGGGCCAGCCCCAGCAGCAACAGAAGCCACCGGCCAGCGCCACCCAGAGCGCAGATGGCCCGGCGGAAGCCACCATCCAGCCCAAACACAACCCACCGCCCTCCACCGGTGATCGTGACCTCGACATCACCGGCCAATCTTATATTCAGTAATTTAATTCTGTACCTTAGATTTTCATCTGCGACTCTGTATAATAGTATCTAATATCAGATTATGCAATTTTAGTTTCATGTTTTTATATTCAATAATAAAGCCATCTTCAAATTTCAGGTAAAAATGTGAAAAGACCATTAAGGTGTTGGTATATCAGTACGTATATAGCAAACCTATGATTCTATATCAGGGTTAAAAAGGGGAAACCAACTAACTCTACAAAAAAAAAAAAAAAAAAAAAAAAAGAACGACCTCTACTATAGTAAAACCCTGTTTACATATATCTGCCTCGCTCCATCACCTGGGCTTGAAGGCCCAAACTGCAAATTTGATCGGGTTTGGGCCATCCAATGGGCCGCTCGTTTCTTTCATCTTCTCAAACCCATCAACACACCGATCCATATTCAAAGCCCAAACCTTCTTCCTCGCACAAGCAAGCTTTTCCCCAGCCACCTCATCGAATAATTCTTCCCACCCGTTTTCCCACTCACTATGCGCATCACAGAGCTCTAGTGTGTTATTAGCCCAATTAGTCCAGCTCCAGCCTTTATAAAGCCCATTCATCACAGGCCCAACACAGGATCCACTACAAATGGGCTTGCAGGGCCTGCATTTGGCGCCACTGAGTGGGCCTGGGCTCGACATTGCAGCCACGGGCACCCCGAATCGGATCGGAGGAAACTCATATTTACGATCCGTTACTATACAAAACGGGAGGGGTCGGGTGGTGAAATGGACCTTTTGTGTAGTGAGTTGGGCCTTGAACGCTGCCTCCGAATTGAGTTGGGTCAACCCGGACCCGTCAAGTTGAGGTATCAAGGAGAGTCTTGAGAGTGCTACAACTGAGGTGTGGTAGTCCCCTACTCCAAAACGGTCATTCAAGCCACCGTAGGATGAACCCGGGGGCACCAGATACTTACCCGGAATGAAGTTCTCGGGTCCTAATGGGTCGGACCAGTACCCGTCAACTCTTGTCCGGATGATCCAGTCGTAGGTGAAGTTGTTCTTTTCTTGATATGATTTGATCATTGTCAGGCAGCCTTCTACCAGATGGAAGTACTGCAACAAGCCCTGCAATGAAAGAGAAGGATTGGGTGAAGTTAAATGACAAAAGTACCCCCAAAGATCGATCATTCATGCACATGGTGACATTTACATAAGTCAACCGAATAGATCATGTCTGAGTAAAACAATTCAATCCCAGAATCAAGAAAGTATCATCAATTTCCAGTGTTGTATGAATGCCAAATTATTTCTTGTCTTCTTGAAGAAAAATTTGAATCCTATGGTAGTTAGTTGATATGTAATAAAAAAGTTAGGCAAGCTTAGAGATCTGGCCTACATAGAGTATTAATAACACTTGCTAACTATAATAACCTAAAAACGGAACATGGATCGATGTAAACGACCAAACGATGGGTCGGGTTTGAACCTATGAGAGGTCGGATTATGTATCTTGGTCGATGTATTACCAATCAAGAAACGATTCGTGCAACCTAAGCAGGGTAGCTTGGTGCAAGAAAAGTCCAAAGGGAAAATGCTGGGGGAAGACGGCAAAACAAAGACAAAGTCCATGAACCAACTACCCCTGAGGTTTCTCCTAAGTGGTAAGTAATTTGGACAAAAATCAAGAAAGGGAAAGAATGACATGTTGCAACTAAACCACAGTGGTTTTTTGTATGATTGTCTAAAATCAACTTCAGCATTTTGGAAACCTTCAAGGTAGCATTTCCGGAAAAAGTAGTTCAAGAAAATACACACGACAAAAGATTGATAAGGGTCGTTGTTTTCCGAGGAAATGTGGCGAGAAATTTCAAGAATTTCAGCAGATTTTAGTACATTTCGATGACTCTTTCAACCTTCAGACACTGCACATCCTTAGAATTTCAGACTCAAATGGATTACCAACCAAAGTTCTGGACAGAACCTTTTGAGAACAAGAGTTCTTGCATTACTACTAAAATCAAACACCAAAGTCTTTTGCTTGCTACAAATGATAACAGTGAAATCTACGACAACTGATTAGTTTACCAAAATTTAAGCATAAATTCAGACCAATGGGTTGATGATCTGCAGCCTAAGACAATTCAAATAAGGTAACTAAACGCGTACGGACCAGAAACTAGGACAAAAAAGTTTGAAATTTTGGACTACAAAGGAATTAAAATCAGACACGTAGAAAAACAATCTAAAACCCAACAAAAACTGTCGCAAACAGCCAAACCCTAGAAGCTAACGCCACCGATCCACCAATGCCTTTCCTCCAAATTTGGGCGACGGATACAACAAACCCACCAATCTCTTATCTATTTCCTTTCACCAATACCCAAGATTTTTCGATTTAAAATGAAATTTTAAATTATTGATCGAAATTACAGATGATGTATTATTGAGAGTTAATCTAACTGATGATCATGATTGTGCTGCCCGAATTCATCGGGAAATGCAATTAACGACTTTCAAGCAACAGAAGTAGCGAAGAAATGATTAAACGTATCTCGTGGATTAAATTAATGTCACCTTTATGTTGAATTGTTGATGATAAAAGCGAGGGAGCATTTTAATGCGCACCTGTATGCCGTTGGGCGAGTTGCGGGCAGTGAGAACTCGGAGCTCCGACTCGGTCTCGGGTATGGGCCTGGGTTTGAAAATCTTTACGGCAGCGATTCTCGGCGCATCATTCAGCAATAAGAGCTTATACGCATTGGAGTCGAGCGGGCTATGGAGAAAAAGATCCGAATTCGGATAAACTCGGAGGATCCTTTCGACAATGGAGGGACCGGTGAGTTCGAACCTCCGAGCCCCACCGACCAAACAAACCGCGATTCTGGACCCATTTAACGGGTTCAAAGGGCGGGTCTGAACTCGAAGCGGGGGACGATTGGGAACGGCACGACGGCGGAATATAGACTTGAGAGGCGAGAAACTGGGGAACGGGATTAATACTGTGGTGGTGGTGGTGGTGGAGGAGAGAGAAACGTAGGTGAGAAAGGTGACGGAGACGAGAATGAAAAGTAGAAGCCTCCAGTTGAGATCCAAGGCCCGTTTCGGAAACTGGGTCAGGATCTTTGCCGGGTTTTTCATTCTTGCCATTAAAAAATGAAAACAAACCTTGGATAGTTTTTATCTCTTGGGTTTTGTAACCTTGCTTCTTCTTCCCATGAAGAATAGAGATATTCAGAGAGAGAAAATTTCACAGAGAGAGAGAGAGAGAAGGAACTTTTCAGGAAGTTTGAATTCTGAAAGGTTTCTGAAATCTTTGTGAAGTTCAGCAGGTATTAATGGTTATATGGTAGATTGTTTGAATCTCTGAATAGTGAATGAATAGGATAGGAGGGTTTTACTATTGATAAAGAAGGCGTGGATGTGTGTGTGTGATAGTGTGTGTGATGATTTTTATCCGAAAAAGGTGTGTGAAAGTTGATTGAGGATGAGGAATCATAGACGAAGGGTTTCAAATATTTATTTCCATAACTGTAGATATTGCCCAATACGGTAGTAAATAATATAAGTCAAGATTTTGTCAATATTTTCGTAATTTTACTTTCTTTTTTGGTTTGCAAATGAATTTGCTAATCGGGTTATATTTTTTATTTTGTTTTATGTTATACACGTTATGTGTATAAAAATGACGTCGTTAATTTTATTAAAAAAAAATTATAATCTTAATTTCAACATAAAGTGTGTGAGTGGGCATGGTAGGTTAGAGGAAGATTATGTGGTGTAATTAGCATGTTAGAACAATCAAGTTGTATGAATTGTACGATTGATACATAGATTAATGACATATGGCAACTTTCTTTCTAAGAAATAATGATGTCAGTGGTAGGTGATGCCGCTAAGCGTCTTCTCTCGCCCAAACACACTTAATTATAAACACGAACAATAAAAAAAAAATAACATTATGTGTATTCCACGGTGTATTAGAAATATGAAAATAATAAAATGAAAAAAATAGAGTATTGGTGGAAAGGGAGGGGTGATCGAGAAGAATGTAGGTAGATTTGAGGAATATTTTTGATGAAAAGCATGTGGAGCTTAGGTTAATTAATTCAATAATTTTATGAGATTGCTTTTATTTTATTGCATCATCGAGACGACAACAGTCATTGCTGGTGTGGTGGGCTTAGACGTTTTTAGAATAGATCGCCATTTTGACCTTTGCTCTTCATTTTTTAATTAATGAAATCTGGGTTTTAACTTGTCAGAAGTGGGGTGAGCTATTGATTGAAGTTTTCAACTTTCAAGCTTTCAGCAGATTATCTCAAATTTTCAGGTTGAAGGGTTGTGATTAATTTTTCTAGTATATCTGAGGTTTTTTTTTTTTTTATTAATTTGGAAAACATGAATAATTCATTAATTGATACACTATTTTTCAGTTTTTTTGCAGGAATTAACGTCTCTTACATATGACATTAGGTAAATTATTATATTGACATCCTTTGAGATTAGATTCAAATATATAAGCACTATTCCTCTTAGGTCTCGTTTACTTTGAGGGATAGAATCAAATTGAAAAAGATTAAAGATGGATAAAATGTTGGGTGAAATTAAATTGTCTCACTAATAATTTATTTATTTGTATGAATAAAATTTGGTATAAAACTATATTTGGGAGATAAGTGAAGAAAAGAAATGATGTAATTTTGTAAATATTTGAAAGACTAAGGTTATTTTGGACCAAATATTTTCATATCTATGATAAATGTATAAAATCACGTGCAATCCCCTTAATTGGTCTGTGAGATAATAAATTCCACCAAACCTAGTGAGATTTAAATTATTTTTTCTATCGTGATTAATTACCAGCCTAAGTCACTTGGGCCAGCCTAAATGCAAATAAACAAGACCTTAGGGCATGTTAGCATAATGCACGTTAAAAGGTATTTGTGTAAATAAAAATGTACTTATAATTACAACTACAACTGCAAAAAGAGTAATTATAATTTTATAAAAAAGCAAAAAATGTTTGTATATTTTGACATAAGCTAAGGGCTGTTAATGTAATTTGCGCAATTACTTTTCTACTTTCAGTCCAAGTTTGAATAAAAAGATTGAGGTACTCAAAATTCAAATGAATAATAAATAGCTAGACCGCGTAACTATTGTCCACCCACCACACTACCAAATTTATTGTACAAATGAATCTAACACCTGCCCCAACTTAGGTGTAAAGCAGAGCAACTGCAATAAAATCCGACATTCAAGAAGTGTACGAAAAATGTCCAAACCAATGGCTGCAATGTCCAACTGACATTAGGATGAGGAAAAATATTGAAAAAATGAATAGAATGAAGCATAAAGATAGCAACATTCTCTCGCACGAGAAGCTTCAAACAATTACAGATAAATTTAGTGAAGTTTCCAACCACCTATGTCAAAACACCAACTGTTAACCAGTCATGAAGAACCGGATGGCTCTCCGGGAGGTGGTGGAGACGATCCAAAATCAAGATTCGGGAAAACACCAGGAGGTCTTTCTCGGGGCTCGATTGACAGTAACTGTGTCGAATCACCAACGACATCCGCCCATAACCGTAATGTGGTTCCGCCTTCAATTATAAGTTAAGCGGTCAGTGGTTGGTTTATTGACAAGAACGCTACGGTATGAAACGTTGAATTTAAAAGAAAACTTACTCATAGTATGTTTCTTCATCTACGACAATATCCCAGCTTTCTCCGGTGGTACTCTTGCCGTACTTGTGCACTTTGCTGCCATACAAGAAACAAGTCTCATCAATTTCCACTCGGCCAATACTACATGCTTGTTAGTTGTAAATGCGTCTTGTGTTTCTGCATTTAATCTTAGCAAGGTATTTTCTTGTAAAAAGTAATGCCATGAGGAAAGCAGAAGGTGTTTTTGCTAAACGTGCTCACTACTGTTAACATCTGGAACTTTGTCGAAACCAACAAACTCATAGTAGAAAGTATATTATTGCACGAGGAAAGCTTATAATACCAAAGATGCTTGTCTTGCATCACGTACCCATTTCCAAAGTGCTCTTCTCCCCATGTCCTTGACCATCCTGTATTTGTCATGGAAAAGAAGAATTAGTCACAAAAGATGAAATTTTAGGTGCCAAGTCATCAGCAATGTTTGTCGGAGGATCACGATGCTAGATGTCAAATCAACACAAAATCAGCAGCATTAACATATCACAATTTCATGACAATATCATTTCCACTAGCCCTATCTATCAATAACAATTCAGTCTTCAAAAGCTTCAAACAGTCATTAGCCACCATCTTAAAGAAACCAACATAGAAAACCACCCCGAATTTATCAATGGTCGAAAACTAATAATTTGACCTGAGATATTTGGTATAAGAAATACATTGATTTACCATCAGGGGAGTATCTGACATAAGTATTAGATGCATATGCGTGGTTGATATAACTTCGAAGTTAGAACCTTCATTACTCCTGTCACCAGATATTTTGTGTTCTTTACCAAGCTTAATATATATAAGTTGTTCAGTGACTGAGTAGATGGTTGTCTAGAATCCAAATTGTAGAATAAGAATTGATTCATACTTTCACCACTGGGAGAGACATGCCATGTCTCTCCTTGGCGTGAACCAATGCCAGCAAAAAATTTCTCTTCCCACTTGTCTCCCCATTTAGTTCCAAGTTCTGTCTCAGCCCACTTATCCGTCCTGGAGAGAGAACAAAAACATCAACAGAAGAGAAGAGAGTTCTGGGATCAGCATATAATTATTTTAGTATCCATGTTATATGCTTATAATCAAATTAGTTTTTGGAGCAACTCTAGAATCATTAAATAACATAGAACTTCCGCAGCCTAAACAAATTACAGCAATGACGACAGCTGCATATAGCTAGAAAATAGTTTATCAGATGGATCCCAAGTGGCTGTATAAGGAATAAGATACGAAACCCAGGGCAAGGTCCTGAACCCAGGAAGAGAAAAAGAGGGGGGAAATACCACTTCAGGACTGATCCTCGTCCATCATAATGCTCTCCCCACTTCTCCCACCAGGATTGTTCGTTCAGTCTACCATATTTATGTGCCCCTTTCTCAGTCCAGCCTTTGGCATCATATTTTTCCCACCTGCATTGGAGACAATCTTAGTCTATATACATTAGCCATTTTTGTTGTTTGTCAAATGTTTCTACCTCTCTTACCAATTCTCATACCACCCAGCATTTTCTGTTCCTGATTTTGCTTGTTTCTGTGCACTTCGCTCTATCCTTGCCAGATTACTGCAGTTTAAATGCATTTGCAGTTTTAGGATGAGAAATCCGAACAATAAAACTACTTTTAAGAAGGGGAAGAGTTAGTGTTTTTCTTTCTTTTTTGTTTTGTTTTTGTTTTTTGGGTGGGTTGTGGGGGAGGGATAATGGGGTTGGGGGTTGAAGGACATGCAAACAGAAAACCTCCATTCATCCTGGTGAAGAACTTCTCGCCATGTTTCCCACCAAGAATCCCCTTCTGCATTTCTTCCGGATTTTTTCAACACCTGCGCAAACAAATAGAAGAATAAACCATGATCTGGAATCTATTACAAGAAATTTTCATCCTCACAGTTACGATGCAAAAGCTGAAAAGCACACTTAGTTCCAGTACCTAGCTCTTTGTATCCAGTCCAATCACTTTTCTCCCACCACTGTCAAGGAGATCAACAAATCCAATTAAATGCATCCACCTGGGATGATACTTAATAAGGTTATAAAAACAAAATAGATATCAGCAATTACTCGCATAACTCAATAGTTCAATTAAGAAAACTGGTAAAACATTCTGTTACTTCAACCAGTTCTGCACTGCTATTCAAAACTTGTACTCAAGAAAAATTGCTCATAAGAATACAAGAAGTTTCCCCCCAAAAGAAAGGTGATCAGTCAAAGTTGACACACACTTCATGATAAACGAAAAGTTAATAATTACAACAGTGTTAAAAACTGTGCCAAAAGCAGGGTGAAAAAAAAGAAAAAAAGTTATCCAGGTGAAAGTAATGCAATCCTATATTTAAGATAAAACCAACCAACAATGCTAATTGCCCATTGATGGAGTGAGAAGTACTGAGACTGAAAACTTAAGATCCACAGAAAGAAGGCAAGAAGCAAGGAAAATGTCCCATTACCATATCCAACCTTAGCTAATGATAGAGAGAATAGTTAAGAGAGTTCAGCTTGATAGCCAGCCTAAACCACCTCAGACCAAAATACTGATTACACACTACAGAAAACGAAGAACGGAGTCCACCAATATTCCAATATCAAAGCCATAAAGCTCAAGCCTAAAACTCTCTAAGCTGACAGAACATGTTTAACCATAATTTAATGAGTTAACTCAATTTGATATGTTATTATCTTTGTTTTTTCTCACTCAACTATCTTAATAAGAAAGGACTCGACATTTTTATAACATGACTTCAAATCTTATGAGCTTCTATAAATTGTACTATTTACCTCAAAACAATCACAGATCAAGACTATCATATATTATCTATTTTATCTGAAACTATCATCGATCAAAAAAGTTGAGGCCATAGGTTAAACTCTTCAATAAGTCAGCTAAAATATGGCAGAAAGTGTTATTTCTGACATGCAGTGAAGCTAAATTAAATTGTGAATTCAATCAATTGAAATTTCACATGGATTCCCCAATCAGCATTTTTAATAACTCTTGCTTTCCTTTTTGTGAAAGAATCTCCCGTCATTCATAGACATGTGATTTCTAGATTAGAGTTGTGTTTTATTGCTTCTATAAATTAGAGGACAGTCACTGAGTAAGTTTTAGTCTACACCAACCAAGTGTTCAACACAACAGTCATTTTCTTTGTCAGCTCTTGAAGCCACATCTCTCAAAGCTTAGTTGCCTATGGATATCTTTCTTAATAATATTGAGATTGAACAGAAACCTCTAACAAGTGGTATATTTTTCAGACACACCCACCCACACACAAGAGAAATGCTCTATCTAGTTTCATAAAAATACATGCAAACACATGGTGGCATCATAAGTTTTGAGATTTTCGTGCAAGAAGCGTCTGTTACTTGGAATGCAAAACAGAAAATCATAAAATGTAAAGAATATCATTCTCACAACTTGAGATATACACTCGTTCCATGTCAATGGAAAACAAAATGTCAGAATTTCAAAACGAACATGGGAAGATACGGTGAATCTCATTCTTCGTTGGATTAGTTCACATAGAACTGCTGGAGAATCTGATGGACTTCCACGTCACTAATAAATAAAAACACTGTATATAGTATGTATATACCGTTTCTTTCCATTCTGAAGTGCTGTCAGAACTCTGACCACCCATCCTAGTCCATCTACACCTGTATCCATTTTCTCCAAGATCTTCTCCACTTTCACGGTACCAAGTACTTCCATCTTCGTTAGTGCCAGATTCATTGTCATTTTCATTTAACAAACTTATGCCCCAGTCTTTCTCATTTGCAATACCAGTATCTACAGTAAATGGAGCATTAAGTGTGACAAATTCGTCAGGCAATAATACAGAAAACTATGAATCTGTGAAAAATTCAATTAGATAGCTCAAAGATAAGGCAGAGTTCGTCTGAATAAAATGTCTATACTGTGAAGCTTGAAGATGCATCACCTCGTTTAGGGGGAGAATCGCGGGACTGAGGACCTGAACTTCTTGGGGTGCAACGGGGGAAGAACTTTTCTTGTTTGGAAACAAATCGAGAACTGCATACCAAAAGTACTTGTAAATGTCATAAACTTCAGTCAACTAATGTTTTGATTCCATACCATTTTAACGTAATTGCTGGTGGAATATCCATTTTGTTACAAGATGACAGACCTCTTTCAAATGAACCTTAAATCAAATATATGATGCATTTCCACAATAAGTAGTCTGATAAAAATTCAATCCACGATAATCCATACAATCACAGTGTTACGAGTCAAAAACCGCTGATTGCAATAAAAACAGAACCCTCATGCCATCATCATGCTTTTATCACTTCTCCAGCACAAGACCTGGCAACTAATGGGCATCACTTTGAAGTATTTAAGATAAGGAGACTTTGGAACAAGCACTCTTTCTGTCACAAGTTTTTCATTAATTAAACATTAAGATCCCAAAATCAACATATCACTGCTATGATATTCATTCATTGATGTTTGCTAGTTATCAACTCCTATGCCCCCAGCCCCACCAGCACGAGGCAATCGGGTTCAAACTCTGCCAGAGTTCCTTGATTATTGGCATAAGAGAGAAAATTTGCTTTATGTACTTACAACATATAATCTAAACATGCCCCCTCAAGTTCAGCTAGATATTATAAATTTCCAAAGACTTTGACTAATTGGCTACATTGAGAGTCAAACCATAAGCATGTTTACAAGCTCAATCCAGAGATTTTTCTCATCTGACTATCACATATAAATTTCATTCACAAACGGATAAAACGTATGAATTCAATGCTGGTAGCAGAGTTATCAACTTTTCAACCCACAGCAATGAAAAACATAATACTTTCCGTAGAAATTACCATGGGCATGGTTAAGTCCCATAAAAAAATTAACTCAGAAATCTCTTGATTTGTAAAATTTGAAGATAATATCCAGTTTGCGCTTTCACTTATACCCAAAAAATTAGTGCAAATTCTAATGCTTTTATGCATACAACTCATTAGCGGAAATCCAATTATTCCTAACCTTACTATTTCAGCTTAAAAATGAAACCTTTACCCAAATAGCAAGCAAAGGTTGCATTCAATCATAATGAGAGATTAAGCAAAAAAGAGGGGGAAAAAAACTGGAAACTTACTGAGGAGAAGCGAAGGGCATAACAGGGACCCGACCTCGATAACTGGGCCTCTCCTCACCCTTCTCAGCGCTCTTACCGGAGCCGCCTACCCCCCGAATCTCGGAACAGCAGCACTTGACAAGGTCAGCTGCTGGCAACAGGCGCCTCTTCTTCCTCCGGACCTCCAAAACCACGCCATTCTTACCACTCAAAAGCGCCACGTCAGCTCTCCTCAGCAACCTCACGCTAAACGGCGTCGTGAAGCCCCTTGCAGCCGCCATTCCCGTCGTCATTACCTCACACAAATGCCATCAAAGCAGTAAAGCAGCCAAACAATCAAAGCAAAAAGAACAAATAAGCCCTAGCTTCCAAAAAACTCCCGCGGGGTTCCACGTTTTCCTTTTCCTAATCCCCCTCTCAAAAACGAACAACTAACTTCGAGTATCACGCTATAGAGAGATGAAAATTGATAAAAGGGAATGCAGGCATTGGCGGAGAGAAAAGCGGAGGGAATCGCTGTGCTCGGTTCCCTTGATCGGCTAAAGGACTATATATACACACATTCAGCTAATTTACCACACTCATCTCTCGTTGCATATATAGGAGGAGCAGTCAGCGTGTGGGGGGGGGGGCGGGGAGGGGTACAATGGAAAGTAATGGTGAATGGGGGGGGGGGGAGGTGAGTGGCGGAGGGGGGCTGGCTGCGAAATCCCGGTGGTGGGGGGAGGAATGGGGGATTTAACTCTGACACGTGACGTGAGGTGAGCTGAGAGGGGTGAGCCCCACCCCCACCCCCACCCTTCCCCATCTGAATCCATATCGCCACGTGTGCTTTTGTTAGTCGTTGATCAAGGGAGGTTCTAGCTAAGCGTCAGACGCCCACTCCGCCCTTCTCTTCCTGTTTTCTATTAGACTTAAAGGCAAAATATTGCATTTTGGTCCCATAGAAGAGGAAAATTTGCATTTTTATCTCATACTTTATGAAGTTAATATTTTTGCCTTACAAGAATGTAAAATATTGCAGATATAGTCTCACGTACTAATCCTATCGGACCAAATCTTTTAGACTCTGGAACCACATCTATATTGTATTTTGATCATGTCGATAAAAAATGTTAATGTACACCAAAAGCTATAGGGTTTATGAAATTGTATTGAAAATTGAAATTTAATGTTTTTAATTTAGTATCTATACTATTTTATATCTATAAACCGTCATATTCTATTTTAGTATTTTTTAGATGGCTAGTTGAAAAATAATTGTACCCAATCAAACAAACACCTTATATCAAATTTAATAAACATGAATATAGGCCGAAATCTTCTTTCCCTTTTTGTAGTGAATGCAGATTAAATTTTATGTTGCAATCTCTATTCCATCTTTTACTCCATTCAACATATACACATCATGTGTACAAGCAAAACATAAACATTTTATTTTGAGAAAAAATTTATACACATAATCTGTGTATATTTAATAAATCAGACCCAACACGAAATCCAACCCAATTGTAAATGTGCGTGTGAGACAATATTATAAGAAGTCCCTCAACCGCAAGTCGCAACCAAATTGCTTACCAAACAATACCCACTTGCACAATATACAAAAATAGAAAAAAAGAATGTTGTCATCATCACATGCAAATGCAATCTAACAACTAATTATAAACCATACTTCACTTGTGGCAATATTGTGTGTAGGATAGGTAGAGCAATAAAGTTAGGTGGGATAGTAATGATTATATTTATTATATTATAGGCAATCAAAAATAGTAATTAATAAATAGCACATGGACAGAAACAAAAGGAAATATCGTCCTTGTGTTGTGCTGGCTGCTGGCGGTTATTACGTTACTAGAATGGGTATGAGTTTTCCAAGAAGCAGCGCCGTAAATGGAAAGCTAACTCAAAACTCCTAAACTATTATTGTACTACTAGTCAAACACGCTGTAGCTGGAATTCTCAAGGCAAGAAAACAGCCGTAGGTCTTTACATCGAGATAATTTATTGCGTTCACGTGCCTCAGGGTTTTTCATTTTGCTCTACAAAAGCTGGAAATTAAATAATAATAACAATCAATGAACATGAGGAATTGTTAAATCCAAGTCGTAAATGTTCTTTTTTGTTTTAGGATGTCTAAAAATATAAGAATCCGCCTTTTTAAGAATAGCCATCTTAAAATAATGACTAAATTTTCACAAGTAGGCTAAATAGGCAAAATGTGTTGAGAAAAGTCGATTGTCAATTCGAAGGGAAAGAATTGATGATGTAGTCGAGAAAGTAGATAGAAAATAAGAAACATGAAGCACAGAAAGTTTTAATAAGTGGCTCAGGCGAAGGCAGCAGCGGGGCCAGTGATGGGCCACCAACACGTACACGACGACAGCCCTCAAACTATGAATTCAGAATCAGATTTCCTATATATATATCTATCTATCACTCCTTTTTGATTGATGGAAGGAAGGAAGATTCCTTCTCTTATCTCAAAAAACATGTACTTGGAGGACCCACATTATACATACATGTATTCCACGTGTCAGCACCAGGTGTGTTAATGACTGTACAAGGTACTTGGATAAGCTGAAAAGTTGTGGAAACTTACGTGTCAGGCAGGATATATGACGCGGCGCTCTTGGTTGAAATGACCGCCACGTGGACCTGATTTTCTGCCTAAGAACGAGGAAACCAAAATCACTCATCTTTTGTTCTCTCTTTCTCCACACTATGACTATGCATTATTAGGATAAGGTGAAAGTCACTTCACTCACAAATCACGCTCTTATCCATTTCATTTGGAGCTCCCATTCTTCCACAAAATTTTCGCAACCCCTTTTTTCTCTTGTTGTGATCGCAATCTTTCCGTGGGTTGAAAAATGTCACATGCAACTTTGTCATCCAATATTTGCAAACCAAGTAGTAATATATTCTACCACTGAACATTTTGCCTTTGATCAATTTGGTCGAGTCAACTCAATCACACTTGTCTCATGTGATTGGTTATTTTTTCTGGACTAATTAGTCTGTAAGTTTAAATCACCAGTAATTGCCTTAAAACCGACCAAATCATGCTAATATGAAACAAGCAAACATGGCACAAACAGGATGCCCTGCACGACTATAAACATGTCATGAAGGAAAACTCATGAACAGATTATGTGAAAAACAATAGATAACTTCACTAGGAAAGAAAAATTAAGTTCGGAGAGTAAATTAATAATCAGTCATCAGTGTCTAAACAAAAATAACATGTAAATGGTCCAAAGCTTCCTGTAGGGGGGTGGAAAGGAAAATGACAAAAAGACTCGGACACTTTTCCAAGACATCAAAAACTTTTCTCCTACCAAACAGGACAAATATATTCAGGCCATAAACTCGATGGATGGAATATGACATTCTGCCCTCATGTGCTACAAAGTTAATAACAGCCAATCCAACTTGCATAAAAAGACCAACGGTCCATGATTACACAATACATATGCTGGTAGAAGATAAAATAGGACAAGTACGTTTTAAAAAGAAATAGAAAGGAAATTTCATCTTACAAATTGTAGCAAAGCCAAAATATGCAATACAGTCTGCATCCACAGCAGATTTCACAAATGTGATGGGTGTCGGTGAGATCAGGTTACTATAACTTCTCATGAGTGTCTGGTTTGAACAAAATGCTATATATCTAGTAACAGAAACCAGACTAAGGCAATCACAAGAGAAACTGGGTTTAAGAATTTGCACTTACTACATGGTTCAGTTTCATTTTCTAGGAAGATGAGGTTTTATTGATTCTACAACCACCTGCACAAAGAGAATAAGTTATGGCAACCAAGTTCAAGCAACAAATGATACTGTGGAAAGTAGAGCAACCAAAATTAGCAAACATAAGTCAATCTAGGTGCCATTTGGATGCACAGATGTCAGAGAACAATTTCAAATCCAGCATAAGCATAATCTGAAACTTAGACAGATAACAGCTGACACATGAGACTGTTTAAAAACCATGGCATGTCCATGGCATATAAGATATGCAACTTACCCTTCCATCATACGACAATGATGCAAATACCCATGGCTCCCGGGAACTCCAAGCAAGACCTGAATAACGTAAAATCAATCAGGTTTATTTCAGCAGTAAAGTTGAAAGAGAATCCGAGATTGCATCAATTACCATAAACACTGTCTTCATAGTCATTATAGGAATTCAGCAACGGCTCTATCCTCCGGGTTGGTGGCGCCGCCAAACTAGCAAAAAAATGTATGTAATTCACATAACCATTCAACAATGACAGTGCAGATAACACGTTACACGGCTTCATAAATTTCAGACCTATCTGATGCCGAATCATTCCGGCCTAGAGAAGAAGCCAACCACAAATTGACAGCTGAATCAGTTCCAGCACTCTACAAAAGCTTTGGCATCGTCAGCAAAATTATCAATGACTACAAGAGAAACAATTCTCACTGGTTCCGAACACCAAGTAATTAGAAGACAACATGCTCCGAGAAAAGTTGACATATTGATGACCAAGTACTTTGTCAAACTTCTTTTTGGTTCTGCTGAATTGGTTTGCAGAATTCTTTTCCGGGAAAAAGTAAAGGAATTTAAGAGTGTAAAGTTTTGCACAAATACAGGGAGCACGGGAAGAGGAGGAGATGAAGGGAGGTAGTAAGAGCGTACCAGAATCAGGCCCTCATACACAGGATTACATTTAACAGTCCACGTCCTATCACCAATAACACACTCATTAATTCTCAAATAACCAAACAGATCATGAACAATTCAAAGAATTTACTCACACTACAATGATAACCCCAAAAAAATAAAGGCAAGAAACAAAAAGAAAAATTCTTAAAGGGGCTGCTGATGGGAGAAAACCAAGACTGTGACAAAAAGAAAGGAGAGCATAAAAAGAATAAACAAGTACAAAATATTTTTTTCAAGAATGGGTAACAGATGAAACCTACTACATCTAGGAATACAAACTGATAAGATAGGGTCACAGAATTTGAAAAAGTTTACCAGTGTGGATGCCCAGGAAGATCTGCAACTGGAAACTTCAGGTTTCTAAGGTCCCATATATGAATGCCCGACTCATCTTCAGCGGTTACCTGAGAAATGTCAAACCAGCGCATAAGCTCATAATTTGAAGGGAGGAGTTGCATTCAGGGTATATGGCAAATGCAAGATCATCAGATCCAAATTGCTGCAGCTGCAATCCTCACCCAATCAAGATTGGGTTCGGACAGACCAAGAATAAATTTCCAGTTTTTCATCCCATTTGACGTTCTTGTGCCTAGTGAAAAACTGCTGCATATACTGTCCGCAGATTCTAGCGGGTATGCTTATGGTGGGTTTTTCCATTATTTATTCTTTAATGTACAATTTCATTGGCACATCTTCCTTTATGCTTGTGTGCTTGATTGAACGCAAATTTGGTGTTGTTGGGAGGCTGTGGGTGCAGAATGTTGTAGTGGTTCACCATCAAATTGCTGATAGTGGTATAAGTAGAGGTGTTCATAGCATATGGGTACATCATAGCGTACTGAATAAAAAAGGAAGGTATGATGATAATTACCCTAATCTTCACAAGAAAAAATACCACGTGTCACAGACAAATGTCAAATCATTAAAATATTATTGCAGGAAAAAGGCTCATCAAGTTTGCAGCATACTTACAAGTGTGTACCTCTTTTTCATGTCATAGTCTACATTACGGACATGCGCATGCTCAATTGAATTGATCTTCCTGCAAGCACATATATCGATGTCCATGGTTGAAGTTGAAATGTCTATTTCAATAAAAAGACATGAAGAATTGGCATGAGGAAAACTAAGCCCCCTTGGGGGACCTTATTAAAGAGGAATTATATTTATTAAATTGCAAATGTACTAAATTTTTAACCAAATCATTGATCAGATGTTTGTCCTAGTCTTGGTGGTAGCTAAAGATTCTGAAAGAACCACAACAGCATATGTGTGACACTATATAGATCAGAGGCTGAAAGTAAGAAGTGCAAGAACATCAATTGCAACATGGCAAAATTGACACCGAAGACAAGGAGAAACCTTGGAATAGTTATTCTTATAGTACTTATACTTAAAAACAAAATCATAAGGTGCCAACATGGAATAAATTTGAGAAACCTCGACTGTAAAATATTTCAGAATTTGTTGCTTGATTATTGAGATGAAGGACAGATTTCAAGTAATTTATTAGTCAACAACATGCAAATATGTGAAATTAAATTTGACATACTTCATTGTCCTCAAATCCCAAAGTTGAACTGAAGAATCACATGTTAAAGAAATGGAATTGGAGTCGTGAGGATCCCATGCTCCGCCAGTTAAATAATGAAGCATGCCAGCTGACTCTTGTGCTTGTACCTAGATTACATAGAAAGATCTGAATAAGAATTAGCCAAGAAACCAGAAGCTACAAGGTCATTATGCGGGTTAACATCCCTGTTTCAGTGGCATTTCATCACAGGTTCATGGAATCAAGATGTGATGCGGAAACAAACATATGTTAGGCAAAAGGCCTATAGCCTACTAATATTTAACTTTAATAACAAGACAAGATAGAAAATAATTAATAAATAATGCATAAAACTTGCTTATTTATTCAACAATGTTCATGGAGCTTCCTCCTAGTTAATTATACAAGATGAGATGGATAAAAATGGAGAAGGAAAAGAATTAAACTGGCTACTGGTGGAAACCAGAAAACATGAATGAAAAATACACTATGTGAAGTTGAGCATCATTGTTCAGATGAATGGTCCTAGCATCAAGAAATTAACTTACATATATCCTAAATAATCAAACAGGATAAGAAATTTAATTTTCGAAAACAGAAATCATTACCATGAGATAATGACTCTCAAATATTGAGCATTGCAAAATCAATTAACTAAAAAGATTTGAGGGCTAAAAGAAAAAGTTAATCAAATTTGGGGAAGTTGTTCATAAGAATATGTATATGTGTTTACATTATAATGTTATACATATGCACATATAAATATGTAAGTCTATATATAAGAATGGGAGCAAAAGGCTTCTAGTCTACAGTTCATACAGTAGCAGCCATGATAACAAGGAGAAAATGTAACAGTAAGAAGGAAAAAAAGGAATCACTAAGTTGGGGCTAATAAATTTAGAGAAGGAAAAGAACCACCAAGAAGAACTTCTATTCCATCGATTTAGAGGCAGTGACAAATTAAACAATTGAAAAACACATGTCCCCATTTTTTCCATTACCAAAATTTACTTGATATATTGGCTCCATGTCACAAATATATTTCAAATTTATATGAGGGGTAGTTCATGAGGATCCATTAGCTCATGCCATATAGGTAGGAAAGCCAATTTAATTCGCAATAAAATTTCTTAAACAATTCACAATTTTTTATACAGTTTCTTAATCCAACTAGCAGCTTGTACTATTAGGGGCGAACGTGGTAAGGTCTCATATCTAAGCAGTTCAAGGATTTGATAGTATAATATGGTTTATTTTCTATTTCGATCCCTCCAACTTTCGATCAAAGTAAACAAATCAGGACAAACAAAGTCAACCATTTCCTATGAGGCAGTAAAATAAATACAGATTATATAGACACCCAAAAAGGACAATTGAGCCCATAATATCATGTCTATCTCATGACATAATCCATATCTTGTGCAACTCAATTATTTCTGCAGGCAACTCACCTGAGCAGTCTTCTTTGAAGTATCTAAGCTCCACAGGAAGAGATTCTGCTCATCAACACTAACTAGCTTGTCATGTCTTCCAGTAGGCCACCAGAGTACACTACAAAGAACTTGCAATATGATCTCGTATACAAGAGACATACTATTGTTTGGAAAAATGGTATGCCTTCAACAGAATAGAATACTTTTTCATCCAATGAAGCATGATCCAGAGAGTTATACTGGAACTACTAAATTTCATAATAGTGTGAGGTGTGTAGAGCCAGTTTCACATGAAAAGACCAGAAAAATATTAAGTTCCATTATCTGAAATTACTGAATAAGTATAATAGATATCCCCTCATTATTCTCTTTTTCTGTCATTAGACAAGGTCAAGGACTTATATTCTAATCTCTCTGGTGTGCAACATTTATGACTCCAAATGAATATGCCACACTGGAAGAGAGCTTGTGAACAGGGTGTATAATGCATGAAGGATCCTAATCCAAGGCTGGCACGATTTTGATGACGCCATAAAAATTGCAGAAACATGTACAGCTTTTGAACTAATTACAAGAGCTTTTGTTAGGAACCTTATGCAAACTACCATGAAGCATAAGTCTTTTTCCTAATAGAACCAATTTCACAAAAAAAAAAAAAGGAAAAGCAAGTTTAGTTAACTGGAAGCTTCCTACAGAATGGAAACTAATGTAGCCTTCGGAAACAAAAATTGGAAAGAGAGGATAATTATTTGTCATAGCATCTGAAGGTTCAGCAGTTTCTGTGGCATGACCTAAAATTGAAAGCATGCACTTAGCAACCAAAATTATTTGGATACAGTAAGACATATGTAACTCCATCTTATGCTGCCATTCAACTATTTTCGTGATAGTATTATATGCAAGTTGTACTGTTTTATCGGTGAAGTAACACTAACTGAGAACAAATACATGTCATATTTCACTTCAGTTCAACCTCACAGTTCATCCGTTAAAAACAAGCTCACCATCTAATCTTGCAAGTGTGGCCATCTAGAGATGCAACACTTTCCAATTGAGGAGAACTCAGCTGGCCATACAACTCAGGGATTTGCCATACTGCTGCCCCATATGTTTCACCTTTGAAACAACATAGCAGATAACAGAATACCATACTGCATTAGTATGATTAAAATTTTCTAACAGATAAGAGCTATAAGACAAAGTCTCCAGATTTAATTTCAAATTCCATCAAAAACCAAATATCTAACACTCTAAGAGCTGTTTAGAGATACTTAAAGTTATAAATAGCAACCTGCTTTTTGCCGTAACTGTAAACCACAATAACCAAGTCTAGGAGCATAAACACATTGATCGAGCCTAAGAACACAGTTTGTAACCTCAGTTTAGATTTCTTATCAAGCTTCAATCAATCTAAACAGCTCAAGTAGCTGGATAATAACTAGATTTCCAAGCACTTCTTAAACTATCAAGATTGAGCAAGCTTCAAATGAATAACAAATAGTGTTCAAGAGTGGTTTATTAAGTTAGAATAGCCACTTATATCCAGCAAAATTCAAGCACTTAGTCGCGTTTTAGAATAATCACCATGAAATAATCGATGCATGATGTAAATACTACTACTTGAAAATCTGAAACTAAAACTTTGAAATTACCGGAAGAGAATACAGTAGAGAAAATCCGTTGATCAAAAGGACAAGAAGCGAGATCCCAGATTTCATTCGGGTGCGAAAATAAACCCTCGCAGATCAATTCAGTACCGCCAGACGAAAGCCTCAGCAAATGCACCTGAAAATGCAACCACATTAAGATCAAAAGACGACATGCACTACAGTTCCGTATTTAATCCACGATTGAAATTCGTCACGACCTCATTTTCTTCTTTGAGGCTGAGAGTACCGGTGAGGAAACTGGTGTGATCTGTATCCGCCTTCACATCCGAAATGCATCTCGCCTAGTGTAATCAAATTTACTTCAGATTCTCAATTTCCTTTCCCTGAATCAGGGTTCATGCATTTCAGCAGATTCAGAAAAACTGACCTGATATTTGAGACCATAGCCAATGCCGGTTGATCCACCTTGCATTTTCGTGTCAACTAATTTTGAAAGTCTACTCTGAAAAGTATCTCATATACGAAGCAGATTGAACCAGATTCTGCGTTAAATAAATTGGGCCGGATTGGGCCAAACATAGGCAAGCCCGAAATCACAGATGAAGTTCGATTTCGTTTTGGGCCTGTACCACGTCTATCCATATTAAAAATAAATGAATAAATTACTACGTTTCCAATCCTAACCTATAATCTATTTACATAAATTACCGTTGTTTTTTGTGTAATTACATAGATCATCCATAACAGTAGAAAGCAGGGGACATGTATGTGATAATGTTGACGTTTCTAGAGGTGTATGTGTACTTTTTCAAAAAATATGAGTGATTTGTACAAATCACCCTTACCTTTTTATAATTACATAAATCACTCATAATAGTTAAAAGCATGAATAATTTGTGTGATGATATTGAAGATTTTGGGAAGTGTATGTGTACTTTTTTAAAAAGTAAAGATAGTTTATATAAATGAAGTTATATCGACTGTTAGATGATAAGATTCATGGGTAATTATCCAGGAAAAAAGTAATTTATAACAACCAATCAACATTTGCCCTTAGAATCTAACAAGAATTACGCAAGTTGGGGCCGAAGCAATTTGTAGTTAGACTGGCATAGAACAAAGAGAGAGACAGATTTGCTAAGACCCACATCAACATTTAAGTCGGAAGCGAACACACACCAATGCATTATTGCAAAAATCATACATATAACTAACAGCGAGGCAATTTACAATGTCCACCAAAAACATCCACTTCCATCGAAACTAAGGAACCGGTCTCTCTCGATATGATACAATCCTTAGGCCTCTACTACCATCGAAAATTCGTGCCTTTACACTTACGTGAAGGACAAATCTAAGGAACCAAAATCTACGTCAATTATGAGAAAAGTGAAGAGAAGAAAAGAGGCAGGCAGTATGCACAAAATCCTCTAACTAATGAGTGAAACTAATATCTCAAGTTATCCTCACGACAGTTCCTTCTATGGTATACCCGACCATGGGATTGAAATTGCCTCTGACTCATCAGCAATAGCATTTCTTTGAATCTGACGTACATGATTGGTCAGAGTTCAATCTCCAAGGATCCTTAAAGCTGAAGAATAGAAAAGGAGACTTCACCTTCATGGGACTTGCAGTTTCCTGCCAAAGATTGATTCTGCCGCGATATGAAAGAAAATCAGATCTCGCCCTTGTGATGGAACTATGTGCTTGCAGCAGATCGTTGTTGGAACAGAAAAGGTTATGACGAACATTGCAATGTTAGGAACACTTCAAGATTTTGCAGTCAATCTGAAAGAAACTCATCCAGCTCGGGCTCCTCAGATGAGAAGGGGTCATATTCCAAGCTTGTTTCGTTATGCAAATTGCTTCCTTGTTGACTTGTTAGATCATCTTCGTCCTCAGGATCCGACCATTCCAGTTCATCATTCATGTTCTGATCTTCAACTGCTACATCCACATCTCTTTTGATTGGAATAGATCCCTTACCAGGTTCTTTTTGAACTAAACCCATCTTTGTTTTTGCTTCTGAATCTTCACAAATGCAAGCAGCTGGATTTTCATGAAAACCTCCCCTGCCTGGCCTCACCTCCTTAGGCTCTCCCATAAAACCCCTCTGAAACGTACGAACACTTGAGGCAAATTCTTCCCAGGTCATATTATCTCGGCTTAGAAACAGCTTGTACAATTTTTTAGCATTAGGACGAATTGTAGGTTTGTGACCAAAATATCTCCTGCAGCCCAGAGCAATGAATTCATTAGTAAGTCAGTGGTAATTACAGTAAGTCCTTTTAAGGATTAAAGAAAATTGGAAAGAGATGAAGATATACCTTCGGCCTGCTAAAATTTTTGCCATGTTCCCGTTGTTATTTGTGACAAATACGTCACTTTCATCACACACCATAAAATCTAGTGCAGCCATTCGAGAGGAAAATGAAGAAAAAGGTCCCAATTCATCCTGGCTTGCTAGGGTATCTTTTGAGTAGAAGTTGGGGAAAAGGGCCTTTAAGGGGGCCAACGTGGCTTCCCCACCGTATACTTCTCCAGATGCCACATAAATATGGGTCTCTCTGTCGTACCCAAGTGCTCTTAGCAGAAGGCCAACTTCCTCAGGAGTAAGAGGGCATCTCCCTTGCCTTCTCTCCCTTTCTGGATTATGATTCTGCAAATCAACAATAAATCTTGAATATTCTTCATATTTCCTGTTAAACAAAGAGACTGAACATAGAAAAGGGTTTTATTCTGATGCCTGTGCACAGGAAGCTTAGAAGCTCATAACGCGTTATCACAGTTCAATATACCTGATGGAACTAAAGAAAGATTTGGATGTGACGTCTCTACTACATCATTCTAGTTGCAATCGCACATCACCCAATTTTTCCCCAATAAATGATCATCTTAAGAGCAGTATATTTCAGAGAAGTTAAACCACACACCACTAACAGCAACCCACCTACCACCCTACTAATGAAACTAAGTGAAAAGTTGTCATCCTCAAAATGAATGGTGAAATTATTCAACTGTGAATATGTCGTTATTACATCCTTATGAAGATTCAGAAATATTCTGGTTCTAAAAAGTAGCATGTGAAGCATTACATGTAAAGTTTTCCACCTCCGCCGTATTTTAGCCAATTCCCTCCTCTCTTTGTCACCTCCACCATAATAACATCCTGAGAATGCAAGCATATCAGGTTCAAACCTGTGAACAATAAACACAACCACAAGAAAAATAATCCTTAATCCTGATTTTAGTAGATCCATCCAATGGCAAGTTGCAGCAAAAGAGAAATTTAAAATGCTAAAAATTTAATGAATCAAAATCACCAGGAAAAAAACAGCAAAGTTAGATGAAGACAAACGTCAACAGGAAAACCACAAAGATTACAAGTGAAGAGCCAAAGCCTGAATGAATCAAAATCATCTAAGACTGCAAAAGTATTAAGACCAAAACATTAAGATTAAAGCTGCAAGGGGACAAGATTTATTCACAGAAATACCCAAAAGAAAGCAACTCAGTGCTAGACACTCATACTCTATCTGGGTCATGAAAGATAAAAGAGAAGTGAGGTAATAAACTTGAAATCAGATATTTATGGAAGCAAACATACGCACCTCAGGTGAAGGGCTATGTAATGCTTGCTCCTCGCCCTCATTCTCCGTACCAATTTTGCACCCATTTCAAGGATGGGCTGAGTGAACTTCAGAGCGTGATAATTAACTCTACACCTAAGCTTTTGCAGATCTGTGCCCAACCTATTTGAAAGTCTGTAGTCGAATTTGGTCAACTGAACAGCCTGTGACACGAATGGGCTCCATTTGTTACTGGCATGGAACAACATGGCAAAATAAAGCAGATTTCATATTTGTAGCTGTGAATTTTCAACATATCCTTGTACCACAAGTGCAACTACTCCAAGTAAAATGGAACATGACATAATAGAAGGGCAGGTATTTTTCTATGAATACATTAAAGTCTTTTGGCCCAAATTTTACAACAAAAACAAAGCACCAATGAGTTCCAGAACGATGCACGCAAGTATCAGCACCATAGTGTCAAAGGATGAAGTAGGCACTTGAGGGCCCAACATTAAAAGCTAAGCTCTGAATCCACAAGGAAACATGGGCCACCCCCCCCCCCCCCCACCCCCAAACACATTACTTTAAGAACTTCAGCGCAGTCAGTCTCTGAAAATCCACCTAGAGTTTAGAAATTCTCTTGCTGGCAGGGAAGTAACATGCTATGGCATTTCAGTATTCTACACAAGGATTAACTGAAATTATAATTAAGAGTTGACACCTTCTAATGCCATAAAATGAGACAGTTACTTTTTATTACTGGAATCCAAAATATCATCATCTTCTTGTTCTAAGATGTGGCATAGATGTAAAACGTCAAACCGGGTAATACCAAGTGAATACAAGACTGTTGCAAGTTAAAAACAATTTAATGTGCCATCCAGAAACTCACTTATGGTATCTCCATCTACCCGAAGAAGTATATAAGGAAAAAGATATTACTAAAGAACATTTAAGGAACCTCCAATTGACTTACATGCTTCTTCCCGAGTACAGGTATTAAACGATTAATATAGCATTGCTCATTGCATTTTCTTGGAACACGCATTGTATATGGATTCCATATCTGCCCTCGTCTTCGTGGGAGCTCCTTTATGATTTTTACATCTTTTTCCAGATATGATATAAACCAATCAACATCGAAGATTTCTGAAAAGTTGCTGCACAAGAGAGTAACATTGAGCGCCTAGAAAGAAACACAGTAAGAACTTTGTTAAAATGCATCAAGACTTTACCTAGCATCCTTCCAGAAAGACTTCTGGTCCAATTTTGGGACAACAAGGGTGGCATTCAAAATGCGAGCAGCAACAACAGCATCAGTTATCTGCACAAGGCAAGTAATGATAACCAATTTCAGCACCTAGAATTGAGCTCCAGAATGGACCCAATTTACAACCTAAACATAATTGCATGCATTTATCTTTCCCAAAAGGAAAGATAAGTGAAAAGAAAATACCAAAAATGTTAAAAAATACTCAGAGATAAAACTAAAAATTGTATATAATCATTCCTACCACCAGGCATTAGCAAATACGAGGTCAAAGCATGAAAGAGAATAATCTTATTGTCGTCTATCCGTCATTTCAAAGTTAATCCTTTTAACAAGTTCTTGCACAAAAATTTCTCTCAAGATAAATTTAAGTCCCACGGTCACATTACGCATCAAAAGATCATTCAAAAATTATCATTCTTAGTTCCACTTGAATACCATACTTTTAACAATTGTCTTTGAGTAACCGCGTAGATAACAAAAGACACAAAGAGAATAAAATGTTCATTTGAGTAGGTTAATACATAACCGCCGTAAATAAACGGGAAAAAATGTGAACTAAGAAAATTAATACCCCAGTTCTTTGCTGGTTTAAACCTCCACTGGTTGCAATCGCCAAATAACGATTTGGTTGTGTTATAGCAGCAGCTTCTGTTATTGAAAGCAGTACATAACAAGCGTTAGGCGTAAAGCACATTCAATTCAAAAGAGCAGCAGCAACAGAAACCAAAGCACATATCTATCAGTAAGGCATAACATCAAAAGCTGGAAACAAGTTTACATACTTGCAAATTTAATGCTTGCGTTGCTGCATCCATAGTAAAATCCTGCATTCTTCGTAGTCCAAAGATCACGAAGATGCACGGCTCCACTGTTCTAGATCTCATCACACAATAAACATCACATTTAGCACAAATCTCGGATCCAATCAATTAACATTTCCACACACCACATATCAAACAAACACATAGAAACAGAAAAACCTAACCAGAACACGAAGCTTCGGCGCCGCTTTATCTTCACCAACGTCATTACTTATCTACAACAACAAAATAGCAAGCAACACCGATTCAATAACACTTCACCAAATCAATAAGCACAACAATCCCCAGACAGCGAAAAAAACGACCAAAGAAAAAAACAAATTAAAAGTACCCTTGGGCGGTGGATGTGATCATTGTCGACAGGCAACGGTGCAAGGAACGAGAGGAAAACAAAGAGAAGTAGGATGGCGGCGGAAACAGCGGATATAGCCGGTATAAGGCGGAGAGGGTACTGGTGGCGCCGCCGCAGCGAGGCCATAGAGAAATGACGGCAGGCGGCCAAAGGAATATTTGATGAATTTCAATGAAAGAGGGCAAACTGGCAGTAAAATTGAGGGGAAATGGAGGGAACAATCATTTTCTAAGTCCTAGTTGGGAACTCCGGGGAGCAATTTCTTGGCGTTTTACGTTTGGACCATTTTGCAATACCGACAAGGATGCTGATACTATCAATTCAGCGAAGATGTGGGTTAGAAAATAGCATTAGCTCAAAAACATTGGGAAAATTTTTACTGCTATAAAGATGATGATTTCATGGGAAATTACTGCTATTAATTAAATAGAATAGTGATTGAATTGGAGGTTCTTAGGGGCGGTGAGTAGTGGGGGTTGAGGGGAGAAGATTCTTTTCTTTCTTGGGTAGGCTGGATTAGGTTGGGGATGAAGATAATTAATTAATTACTGATGGGAGGAGAAACTCAAAACAAGCCGGGTAGAACGAATCTTTCAACTTTTAAATTAGTTGTTTTTTTTTTGGGTAAACTGAGATCTCAGAGTTTTGAATGTATCAATTTAATAATACTTCAATTAACGAATATATTTATTCGTATTTGCATCTACCTCCTCGTATTTTAGTTTTTTTATATTTAACTTTCATTGAATTTATCAATTTTAATCTTTAAAATGTCTTGCACTTGCACTAAAATATATTAATTAATTTAATTTTCTTATCAAAAATAATAATTATTTTTTAAAAGATATCTTGTTCTTTGGAAAATATCTTTTTGCTGAATAATTTCAAATTTATATGTGCAATTATTTTATTTAAATATATAAGAGATAATATGTTAGTAAATTGATTGAGCTCAAATAGTTCGATATGGGTGATAATTTTGAGCTTGAGCAGAGTGGCATTTGATTCCTAGAAGTCAGAAAATGAGACATGTAAAAAACATGTTGGCACTCCGACGCTCAAGTCAATAATCAGATATGAAATGATAAAACTTAAAAAATGACAAAGATTTGATGATGAGAAATCGAATAAAAGAATAAATTGAACATGAATATGCTTTTCGCAATAATGTGAGTAGATTGTGTGCTTGAGAGGATAAAAATTTGTTACCACGTACCAGCTAGGGGGATGGTATTTATAGAGGAAGTTCTTTAATCTGGGAGGACTCACATCTCCATTGACTTCTGAATGTGGTTGCAAATCTCCTCAAAGTCCGAAAGAGGTGTGTCTCCTAAAAGGCTGGAGGTAGTTGGGAACCTTATCATGTCAGGATAAGGACAAGCTGGCTTTATCCCCACTTTCTCGCACGATTGGGTTTTCTCCTACTTGGACTTTGATCCAGGCGCTAGGTCAGGCCTCTTCTCCTCGTCTGGGCTCGGGTTGCTATTCGAGTGTTCAAAAGGGCTTTCTTTGGTCCTTCTTTGTGCCAGGCTATTATTTCTTGGGCCATAATTCATGCCCATTAAGGAACATTTGGGCTTCCTCTTTGGGCCCTAATGTGTCTTGTGGTCTCTAACAAGACCTCCTTGATTTTTTGGGTTGGGTACTTGGGCCAAGCCATTTCTTGCCTATCATAAATTTTTCTCAAACTTATCTTAATAATTTACACATGACGAAAATAGCTAGAATTAATATTTTATCTTTTAACACAATTTTATTGGGATCTTGATAACCATCTACTATTGATGTTTTGTGTGTCACTACGCCTCCATCGTTAGACCTCTCACGAACCTTCTCAAGGGTGGCTCTTTTCATTGGCTCCCGGCAACTGGCGTCACTTTTGATGGTCTGAAATCTGCCATGACTTCTCTATCAATCCTCCCCATCTCGACTTTTTCCTTACCATTTGATATTACCACGTATGCGTCCTAAGTCGTTGTCGGTGTCGCACTTTCTCAATAGCGTCACCCTCTTGTTTGTTTCAACAAGAAAATATGCCCCTACATGCAGTCTATGTCGGCATATAAGCGAGAAATGTTTGCAATCACCCAGGCCGTGCGCAAATGACGCCACTACTTACTTGGTTGTAAGTTTAAGATCTTTACGTACCATAAGAGCCTTCGTGCTCTACTCAGTCAAACTATATAAACCCCCCCAGCCCAGCAGAAGTGGCTCACCAAACTCTTGAGGTTTGACGACAAAATCCTGTACACACCCAGCAGGGAAAATGCGGTGGCCGTCGCCCTATCCCACCACTCATTCGCCTCCGCTCTCATCTTTTCAGCAAGCTCAATAGCTACTCCCCAAATCATATTTTAGCTTTACTCATTCTACTCACCTCACCCATCTGGTCAAGCTCTCATCACTCACCTAAACAACTCCACCATTTCCCAACTCACATACTCTGCCTAACAAAGCATAGTCTTCCAGCACCCACGCTACTTTCGCCTGTCTTACGACCTTGTTCTACTGGGCTAAGATGCTTCTCCACCTCAAACAGTTCATCTACACCTACCTAACCTATCAACATAATAAATACTCCACTCAGAAACATTTCAGACCCCTTCAACCACTCCCCATCCCAAACTGAGTCTAGGAGGACCTCAGTATGTATTTCATTACCAATTTACCTATTTTAAGATGGCAAGATTGTGATGTGGGGGATCGCCGATTGACTTTTGAATATGCTCACTTCATCAGCCTATTGTTAAAGTCTTTTGTCGCTTCTTTAACCGCCATCTTCTCCGAAGAAGTTTATAGGCTCCACGGCATGCTGAAGACTATTGTCAGCAACCGCGACAGGCTCTTCCTAAGCCACTTTTGGCGTGAACTTTTTCGACTAAGCGACACCACCCTGGCTTATAGCAGCACGTACCATCCACAGCTAGATAGTCAAACGGAGGTTGTTAATAAAATTCTGGAGACGCATCTCCTTTGTTTTGTCGGCGAAGAGCCTCGCTGCTGGTCCCCCCTTCTCTATCTCGTCACTCCTCCATTGGCATACCTCCCTTTCAGGCACTTTACGGCTGCCCACCACTATATGTCACCTCTTATGTCCTTGGGCGTTCTAACATGGTTGACGTTGATGAATTCCTTTACCAACATCGAGATATCCTTGCCACTGCCAAGTATCACCTCAGACGGGCCTGTCTGCGAATGAAACAACAAGTTGGATGCCATCAAAGGGATTGTGACTTCGCCGTTGGTGATTAGGTACTTCTCCGCCTCTAGCTGCATCACCAAATTTCGGTCAACTTTTGTACCTCCCAGAAGTTAGCCAAGCATTTTCATGGCCCTTTCGCATCCTCCGCCGCATCGAAACCATGGCCTTCAAACTTGACATTCCACCCAGCTCTAACATCTATCCCGTATTTCACGCCTTTCTCTTGAAAGCATTTCACGGCAAACCACCAACCACCGGCGAATCACTGCCCCCAAAGTCGTTGGGCCTTTGCCAAGTCTCCGCCCTCTTCAAATCTTGGGCCGCCATACCAACAACACTTCAGTTGATGATCAACAAATTCTCATACACTTGGAAAACCAAGAGGCGTCCGATGCTACCTAGGTCTCTCTTGATGATTGCACTACTACCTATCCCAATTTCGACCTTGAGGACAAGGTTATCTTTCATGACCCGAGCATTGATATGCCCAACCAGCTGACTAGGCCTCCATCACTTGGCATTGGGCCTAAAGATACTCAAGGACTCAAGCAAGCTAGCCCACCAAGGAAGTCCAACCGTCCGTCCAAAAATCCCACATGGCAACTAGACTACTACTAAATAATTTAAACATAAGAGACAAAAACAGTTCTACAAAAAGGCTAGAAACGCTGAGATATATGCATTTGTGACTTGGTCTTTTATTTTGGTACATGTATTTAGCTCATGAATGGGAATGAAAAGACAAAAAAAAAAAAAAAAAAAAAAAAACTCTTTCTCTTTTCTAGAGTCTTGACCCACTCAAATTAGGGAAGCAAAATCCCTATCATATTTGATTGGAGTGATGCATGCGGTTGACATGAGATGAAAGTAAAAGACCTTGACCAACAATAAACCAAGTCGTGAGCTCAAAGTTGTCAATTCACTGCATGATGACCTTTGATTAATTTGCGTAAAGTGACAACAATGCGAAAAGCAACTCATTTGAATATGTGAGCACCGATGCTAAAATCAATATCGAATTATTTGTGGTTGCTAAGGGAAGGCATTTAGATTTGGTCATTCGGGTCTTGACCCGTCCCAATTGTATTCGGGGTTTAACGGGTCAGGTATTTAGGTAAATAATGGGGTTCGGGTAAACCAAGAATTTGATTAAATTATATAGGGTTGGGTATCGGGTAGGAACATACTACCCAAATATCCAATCGGGCACCCAATAAAAATTTTAAAAAATTAATGAGGATGTGTACTGAGTAGTAGACAAATTAATCTCCGGCCCAGTCCCAAGCTTCTAACCAAGCCAAAAATTACTTTTGTTTTTCACTCTTTACTCCACCTTTTATTTTTTACCTATAATTTTTTTTTACCATTCATGCGACCAAACCATCACTGCCATTCATCATCGCTATTTTTGATCGCCTTTGTCCTAGACTAACACTATAACCCTAGTTCAAGAAACTTAAAAAAGCTCGCTTGCTTTGAGTTGGTGACTTTCAAGAAGTATCTAAAGAGAGAAGAAATGAGGCTGGAGGCTTGGAGGTGGAGAAGGGCGGTCGCCTGAGACGATGAGAACTGATGCCCCGTTAAAATAGAAGAATTATTGTTTTTCTTTTTCATCAAATGTCCCATTCTTATAGTGTTTTAGTGGGTGTGGGAAGTTTCACAAGGGTAACAAAATTTGCCCTTTAAACATACAAATACAAACAAACATATATTCTACTTTTAAGTGGGCCGGATCGGGTCACTCTCTTTTATACCAAGGTCTACAAACAAATATTGAGCCTTAATGGATAACATGGTTTGCCGTAACAAACAGAGATGGGCCTCAGTTTAACTAAGCTTCAAAATATTTCCACTTATGTAGAGTTAACTTTATGATATGAAAGAAGTTAGATCATGAAAGTATGAAAATAAATTACATTTACATTTTCTAGAATCCGTTCTAAATATATAAATCCTCCCCATTATTTATAAAATCATAATTTTTTTTATAATTATAATTATAATTATAATTATAATTATAAATATACATCATATTCAATTACGAAATTTACACATACATCAATTAAATTACAAACAATCTCAGGAAATGTAAAATACAATACATTAACACGCCAATTAATGTTAGTATACGGTAATATTAATGAGTTCAGGTGGAGAAGAGGAAAAAAGATATAGGAACTCATCCTTCCTCTCTTTTAATGCCCATTTACACGTGTAGTATTATGAACTTATGAAATATTATTATCTATACTATATATAATTGAAAAGTGGTGAATTGGTATCTCAATTATTTTTACATGTCAATTTTAATATTTAACTTAATTTATTAATTTATTTATTAACTTCCCATCAACCCACTCTTCAAAATCCCCACCCCACTATCTCCAATTATAAAACTACCTTTATAAATAATTATTTAGTGTTAATTATTTTTATTTTTCTTTCTCTCACTTCAAAATTTTCTTTTTCAAAATTATATATTTTTATCTCAATTATTTTTATATTATTATTTTGTCTTAATATTTATTTAATCTCTCAAATACATTTTAATATTATATTTATTTTATTTTATTTATAAAAAATAATTAAATATTTTTACACACACATTGAGTGTGTCACATAACTCTAGTAATTATTATTAGTGGACTTTAGACTCGCATATCACGTTTTTTACTTGTTTAGTGTCATCTATTGTTAAACGATATTAGAAAAAGCGACTTATGCTGGAAATCCCTCTGGAGTTTGCGATGCGATTATATGAGATCGCGAGGGACAAGAAGGAAGAATCGCACCTCTTATCGCTAATAATGGAGGTATTTCCTTAGAAACAAGGAACACGCAAAAGAGGGTGGGAGTGGAGTGGGAGGGAGCTTCAAATATTTCTCAACGAATTTTCTTTACTTTGAAATGTCTTCTTTAACTTTGAAGCTTTCGTCGTTTCTCTTATCTTCATCAGCGCAATCCCCTTCTTCTCCACTCTCTTCTTCTTCTCTGACCTCGTATATTCCGCCGCTTCATTCTCTCCGGTTTCCGAGGAAATCATCGAATTACAGAGGACGATTAACGCTCATCAGAGCCAGTGAAAATGACGACAAAAGTTCTCCAAATGCAGGCGATTCTAAAACCCCAAACGGCACTCTGGTACTACATTTTTTTTAAAAATTTTCTGCGCGAAATTAGTAAAGTTTTGTTTATGTGTTAATTGCTTACTGTTTTTCATATTAATGAGCAGCCTAAGAGCAGGAAGGACATTCTATTGGAGTATGTGCAGAATGTGCAGCCTGAATTCATGGAGTTGTTTGTCAAAAGGGCACCTCAGCAGGTATTTATAGACAAGTACTTCATTTTTCAGTTTTTCTGTTAAGTGTTTGTGAAAATGCCTCAGCGAGTTTTTGCCCTTATATGCAAAGTGTATAATTGCAGGTGACGATTTGTCTGTCTATATTTGAGTTTAAAGAATGTTGTACTCAATAATTTTCTGCTGCCATGATTCTGCTATAGGTAGTTGATGCAATGCGCCAAACAGTGACAAATATGATTGGAACTCTGCCCCCACAGTTTTTTGCGGTGACAGTTACCACTGTAAGTGTGTGCTTTACAATCGTTAAATTGCAAAGTAGCCGGGTGATGGTGCAGGAATTTAACCGAAGGACCAAGATGTAATTTCCCAGAAGAGTAATACGAATTACCGAATCACCCCTGGCGGCGGTTACATCCACTAGGATAGTTGGGTTAGTGGACGGTTGGGGGGCAATATGGTCTTTAAACTTTCAAGTATATATACAGTTCTAGATGAATTGTAAAGGGGGAGGTTATTTTGCTTTTAGAAGGAATTGCGTAGGAGAGATGCAGAGAATTTGGAAGAGGAAGATGAATTGATACTTGATAGTAGAATTTGATGGAATGCCATTTTTGTATCATCACCATGTTTAGTCGTTATATAGAAATAAATGAGCTAGAAGTAGGTCTTTGGAGTGGTTTATGATGTTGGTTTTCATTTGCTCTTTTCCAGGTTGCTGAAAATTTGGCGCAGCTAATGTATAGTGTCTTGATGACTGGGTATATGTTTAGGAATGCCCAATACCGGTTGGAATTGCAACAAAGCTTGGAACAAGTTGCTCTGCCTGAACCACAAGAGCAAAAGGTTAGTTCTTTATGCTCGCTCTTTCCACAATCTGCTCTTTCTTTGTGTTCTCTTGGAATCTTGCTAGGAAAGAGGATAAGAAAATGAAATTGTGGAGAAATGGTTTGTAATACAATCCCTTATCTACCATGATAGAGCATTACCTGAAGATGGCCCTTGCCATTTAGATATTAAAAAGGATAAAATTTCTGACTCCTGATGGGCATCGGCAAATCGTGTGCATAGCTGTTAAGCTTGAACAAAATTCCATTGCTCACCTGCAATGCTTATGGATCATCATTATGGATATTGAAATAAAATGGATGGGGCTTGCAATTGTACGGTAACTTTTATTATTTATCCGAAAAACGAAAAAGGAATGTTACTGCTTTCTGGACTGGTTGAATGGTTCACAGTTCACACCCCCTGAATGAGCCCTTGCCATTGGCTGGATTGGGTAATGTTCTGCTTTCTGTATCTACTATGCAAGATTGCCAAATGTTTCTGAAAATTTTGGTCAAGGAAAAAGTTACTGGTAAGGGATACTAATGTCACTCTTATGTGCCAGCCTTTATCAGAAAACCACTTGTACTACCCTATACCGGGAGTTACGTGGTGACCTTACAGTTATTTTGCCTGATATTTTTGCATGATAAGAGGCAGAGCCAATATTTAGCTTGCATGTGGTGGATGATGATATCTATTTCTTCTCTTTAAATATTATGTGCATGCCTGGACCATTAGTTTTTCCTGCTATCATAACACTTTTCTGTATGCTAACTATTATCTAAAAGAACACATCTATAATGGGTGCTTAAACTTGCCCTGTGATGTTGTAGGATGTGCCAGATTATGCTCCTGGTACGCAGAAAATGGTGACAGGTGAAGTCATAAGGTGGAACAATATCTCAGGTCCAGAAAAGATTGATGCAGTGAAATACATTGAGCTGCTTGAAGCAGAAATTGATGAACTTAACCGTCAAGTAGCAAGAAAATCTGCAAATGGACAGAATGAACTGTTGGAGTATCTGAAAACTCTGGAGCCTCAAAATCTTAAGGTAAGAGATCTGCTGCACTATTGTTTGTGGAAACTAAAACCTTTTTCTGCTCATTACATCTATAAGACCATAAAAGAGGTGAATAAATTATTGGTAATACCATGTTGCTAGTTCTTGAGTGCTGGAAGATATAAGTTATTGGTAATCAGAAGTGATTATGGTTTGAATACAAATATTCTCTTTCGCTCATTTTATGTCTCTGAAACTTAACATGTTGATCTGATGCCTGGATCACAATTGATACCAATAGGAATTAGGGTCAAATTTCATACTAATAATTCTCGGATAATTCATAAAAAAGTACTTTCTCATCTTCTGATTCCGGAAATTAATTCACCAAACTCCCACATGGGATATTTTCATTGGGTGGGGATGAACGGAAAAAAACTTGATTTCCAAATAAATCCTGCAGATGCATAATTTCAAAAGATATATTAGTGATTCATGCACAACATTTCTTTCCTTGATCAATGGTTCTGCCAATTGATATTTTTCCGCAAGTAATTGAAATTACATTTCATGATCTGTCATTTAACTTTATGGGAACTTGTACAGTTCTAATCCTGATCAATGAATTGGTACACTCCTTCATCAATACTAATAATTAAAAGCAGTAGTGTGACAAATGTACTTTCCCTAATGTGAAATTCTGCATACCACGCAGGAGCTAACAAGTACCGCTGGGGAGGATGTTGTGCTGGCAATGAATACATTCATAAAACGCCTATTGGCTGTCTCTGATCCTAGCCAAATGAAGGTAAACATTGGCAAGTGCTGTCAACTCCATGTTCTTTGTCTATAGTTTGTAGTTTGAAGAAGTCGGAACCTTTTAATGCTAATGATACACTATTTTGTTTTACGTATTCAGGTTATAGATTTTTGTTTAGTTCTTCTATGGGAAAATATTTCTATAATCTTTAGTCATATAATATTAGTCTTGCAACGTTTATGTAGTAGAGTTACATCACAGGCTAACATAAGCTCAGTGTAGCTTTTGATTGTGGTAGTTAGAGTAGAATAAAATTACAAATGATTCCTGTCTATCAAAGAGGAACACTATGTTAATTTAACCATTGGTCTAAAACTCTATATCGAGGAATTTGCTGATTGACCAAGTTTGGCACGTAGTTCTTTTTAAACACAGCATTTGCATAGGTGATGATGTTATTGAATTTTTAGCATTTTGTCCTTTACAGACTAGCGTAACAGAGACAAGTGCGCCAGAACTTGCCAAGCTACTTTATTGGCTTATGGTGGTTGGCTATAGTATTCGGAATATTGAAGTTCGTTTCGACATGGAACGGGTACTTGGTGCTCCACCAAAACATGCAGAGCTTCCCCCAGGTGAAAACATATAGCCCAGTCGCAGCTTCCTGCCATCCACGATGGTAACACTATACCCATCTTTGCACTGGGGTAGCAAGTAAAACTGTCATTATATCATTGAAGTAGGTCTATGTGATGGAAGATTAACTGCTAAAGCTGCAGGAGGCCACATTTATACACAATATTATGTTTGACTCGAAGCCAAATGACGTGATAAGATTAAGGTTTCCTTGCCAAATAGCATCAGAAATGAACTCGGGCTCATTAATTTATTTAATTAGATTCAACTGACAAAGACATTCATGTTTCTGAAAATACTTTTGGCATCTATTCAGATTACTAGTTTCTGGAAATGCTTTACGTCTCGAACTCCATCCAACGTTATGAGTGTAGCTAAAGCCCTTTTGGATGATCTAATATCTGCTCTTCTCTTTTCTGACCATACTCTTGCGACTTTCCTTCCTGACTTGTATATTTTACGGTTCTTAATTTACTTTTATACCATAATAACTGGTCTGTCAAAGTAGCATTGAAGGTAAGATCCCGTAATACGCTAGTACTTCCTGCTTCTAACTGTATAATGTCATAGCACGCGAGGTTTCAGAAGCCGCCGTATTTAAACCTTTGGCGTAGCATGGCAATGAGAAACAAACAGAAGATACAGGTCAGGAGATCTTCCAAGGTCACTAGTTCGATCGGTTGAACTGGATTGAAAAAGTCGGTTGACCCGGATCATGCTATATACATATATATATATATATTTAGCATATATATTATATATTATTTGATTAAACATAATATATGCAAATACTTTTCTAAAAAATTTTGAAGTAAATTTCATTTAATTAACAACAAAAGTATTATTTTTCCAATAAAATTTAACAAGAAACAAACATAAATAATTTTTATAATTTATAAGATAAGTACAATTATAACAACAATATATAAAATATTATAATTTATTTCTCACAATTGATAAAATAAGTAAATTAAAAATTAACTATTAATTTTGTTAAAATATTAAAATTATGTATTAATAAACATTAAACTGAAAATCTCAAACATTCTCGTTTTACACTTCAATGACTAACGTAAACGTAAAATCTGATTTTGAGCTTTTTCACCTCATCTCACCCCTTGAAATAATAAACACATCAGAAATAAATCTCCGCGGGCTTCAACTCCTGCATCTCGCCCCTTCAATTGTTGATAGGATGTGTTTTATCACTCAAATATATGTTTTCTTGGGGTATTTTAGAATAATTCTCTCATTGATAATTGAATTATGTATCTTTTAAGTGAATGATCGATTTTGACCCATTGTGAAGGAAATGGGGTGAAAAAGCTCCAAATGAAGTTGAAAAGTGATCAAGGGAAGATTGGACACAAATCAGACTTGAGAAGTCATTAAGGCGTGAGCACGCCTATTCAATTACCAAGTCTGCGCGAGAAAGAAGAAGATTTGGAAAGATTTTAACTGCGATTTGTTTCCTTTTCCAAACTGCAAGTTGAAATACAAGAGGAGCACGTTTTTTGAGCTATAAAAAGGGGTCTTAAGGCTGAAGATCAGTATCAAATTTCATATTTGATCACCCTCTTAGTTTAGATTATCTCTCCCCTTCTCCTTTCTTTTATTTATGTTTTGCTATAGGATTTTAGGTTTTTCTACCCATATGATGTGTAGCTAGTTTTATTCGGGTGAAATGCAAAAAACCCCCCTGTGAAAGTTGAAAAGGGCAATTTACCCCCCTGAACTAAATAAATAGGCAAAATCCCCCCTGTCATTTTAAAAAAAGAAGCATTTTACCCCCCTGCGTGTGGAGGTGTTGTCCACTCGCGCATATTGCATCTGGGTATCATATTTTGTCCTATAGTTTGTCTGTTTTACCCTTTTCTTTTAATATCAAATGCCAAAAATCATTCATATGCATTCTATTTCTTTTGTCTTTAATGACGTTCTTTTCTCTCAGTCTCAATCGCTCTTTCTCTCTCTTCAGACTATTTTAATTGAGGATTGTATATTAATTTTGTCTCTATAAATAATAGATGATTGTGATAGAATAATACTTTATAATAGAAAAAGCGTAGAAAAAATAGGAATATTGAATAATACTAAAAAAATAGCCTCTTCTAAAAAGATATAGAATAATTTGACAAAATAACACAAATTATATGTTCGACATATTCGACAAACTTAGATCAGAGGTCCAAAATGATACGTTTGACATATTCGACAAAATATTTTGTTTTTGCATTCAAAGTGCTTTACTCCTAAAACTGCTTTGCCCTTTTCTCCAAAGACCTATGCCTAATATTTCTCAAGACTTCAGCAACAGTTGGCTTCTTTGATCCTCGATTTACTACAGTAGGATTTGCTTCCCTTGGACCTGGGACTACTCCATTTGCTTCCCTTGAACCTGTGGTTGCTTCTTGATTCTTTCCGACTTTGTTTCCCAAGAGTGCATCATTGCTTGGCCCTTGATATGTCCCTTTTCCACCTCTGATTGATTGTTTCTAAATAACACATAAATTTAAGTTAGCAACTAGTCTAGTAGCCTCTGAAAATTAAGCCAGCTCAAGTATAAAGCATTCCATCAGAAATGATAACTTAATGAATAAACGAGTGAGTGCACTTATGCTTTCCATTTGAATCATTGGTCAAATATCTACTGCACGTATGCAAGCAACTCATTACTCTTTTTACCAAAATGGAGAAGTCATTCATACAAGTTAAGATGTAAACCAAATACAAATTTCTGTCATTGCATATCAATGAAGCAAAACATAAAATGAAAATGAGTATCAAAAAATACTTTTCACTGGAAGCTAATAGAACAAATGAGGTGAAAAACCATCATAAAACAGAATCACCGTGTATTGAAAAAATCAAGATCTTAGAACTCAGAAACTGAGAGCAACAACAAAATTCAAAGTAATAAATTGAGAGCAACCTAATTGAGAGCAACAACATAAAAAATTCAAAGTCTTTTCTCAAAGATTGAGAGCAATGTACCATTGTTTTCCTTGAAGATTGAGATGATTGTGTATTGGTGAACTGGGGAGGATTAGATTGTGTATCTTGAAAATCGGATGATGGGACCTCATTTGTATGTGTACCCTGAGAAAAAATATATAATATAATACATTTATATTTAAACATAATATATATAACCAAGAACAATGCAGAAATAAATTAACTACCTTGTAAAATATAGACTTTTGATGCGGTGGGTTGGTGCAAGTCGCTTTATTGTGGCCTACTCGAAGACATTTCCTGCACGATTGTGTCAGACCCTTCCTTGTCGATGTACGATTTTGAAGCTCATTGGGACCTTTTCTTCTTGATTTCTTGGGTCTACCCCGTTTTCTTTTGAAATGTGGAGGTCGTAAAGGCTCAAACGAAGTCTTAATGTAATCTCTCTGTCCGGGCACCCCATGAATCATATGTTCATATGTTTTCAGATACACCTCCTTTTTGTAGCATTGATCCACATAGTCCTCTAACTTGTCCCTTCTATCGGCGATTGCAGCATGTGCATGGCAACAAGGATAGCCACATAGCTGGAACATACCACATGTGCATGTCTTTTTGTCTAAGTCCACAATGTACTTGTCAAGAAAATGATCCACCTCAAACTCGTTCATGCCGCACCACCTTGAAAAACAATTTCTTGCCAATTTCTGTTGATTGTTGATTTTTCTCAAGATGTTTGGACAAATTTCACCGTTGTATCTCATCATTCCTTCATTTTTTTGCTGTATTCTTGTCATGAGCCTTGTCCTTATCCATTCAAACATTGATATGATCGGTTTGTCTCTAGCATCAATGATATAATTATTAAATGATTCACAAAGGTTGTTAACCAAGACGTCACACTTACAAGTCATCATAAAGTGTGACCTGGTCCAGTGTTGAGGTGGAATTGCTTTCAGCCATTCAGCAGCATTCACAATGTCTTCTTCAATTTTCGGGTCAGCCTCATCAATCTTCTTCATGTACATTTGAAAATCAGTCTTAGATGCAGTAGATGCAGCCTTCCAAAACAACTCTTTCAACGCTGGACTCTTGAATTTCTGCTTGAAATTTTCATACATGTGTCTTAAACAAAACCTATGCTCTGAATGAGGAGCCAACTGTTTAACAGCTTCAAGAAGCCCCTTTTGCCTGTCTGAAATAAAAGTCCACCGATAGGATTGTTCAATGCCTCCAAGATCTTCCAATAACTCAGTAAGAAACCATGTCCACATTTCCCTATTCTCAACAGGACCACAGCTAAAGCGATAGGCCACATGTTGTCGTTGCCATCTCTTCCCACAGCAACCAAAAGTTGACCTGCGTAGAGAGTTTTCAAGAAACAACCATCTAGACCAATAATTGGTCTACATCCATTTAGAAACCCAGCCTTCATTGCATGAAGGCTGAAGTACATCCTCTCGAACACCGGTGCATCACTGCCCTCTTTTCTCCTTAATAAGAGTTTGCTGCCTGGGTTCCTAACCCTCACTGTCTCACAGTAATCCCACAATTTAGTATACTGCTCACAGTCAACCCCAAGTATTTGCTCCAAAGCTGACCTCTTTGCTCTGATCACCTTCCACTTGCTTGCATCTATGTTGCATTTTCTCAGTATTGTGTGTTTCAATGTTTGAATAGGCACATGGGATTGTCCCTGATCACTTTTTCCATTCTACTACCAAGGTATTTTGCCTTAGCCATGTTGTTCACATATGATCTTGCACAAGTGTGCTCCCCTTTCAACGTCTTTATTTGGAAAATACTCCCCCCTTGAACTGGTGATGCGTGTATTCTCCAGTTGCAGCCTTCGTGCTTGCATTTAGCCGTTATTCGTGTGTTTTCATTCCTTATAAAATGCAAGTCATAGCCATGCCGAACACAATAATCTCTCAATGCCTCTCTAAACACCATGCCACTTTGGAATTTCATTCCAACAACTAATTCAAATGCCTTCATCTCGGTTCCTGTTTTAAAATATGGATGATTGGGAGCATCAGAGTCACCCTCAGGATCACTGCCATCTAAACTCTGCAACTCATCTTCTTCCCCGGGATCACTGTACCAGGCATTATCTTTGGCTGGACAATCAGCACCTGCGTCATGGCTAATGTTCTTCTGTTTAGATTTCTGTTTCAACTTCTTTCTTAACTTCATCATCATTTGTCTCTTGCTGAGATTTTTCTCAAGGAAGATGTCCTCATCACTAGATGCCTCGATATCTTCATAAACTAAGCTATTCTGATCAGACCCCGGCTCATCATCAGTATCCTCCTCATCTGTCCATTGTGGCTGAGTGTAGTCAGCATCAGAGGAATCAGTGTCTCCCTCATTCCTAGTATTTTCAGTCTCCTGCTGAATATTACCTTCACCCATCTCATTTTCTCCCATATTATCTTCATTCCTGAATTGTTGAGTTGCAACACTTTCATAATCATCAGTGAAGTCTATGTCAGACATCAATAAGTTCATTTCTGCATCCTTATCGCCTCCTGCCATTATGTTCGGAAGGATGTTGCCTTGTGTGTCAATGACAAGAAGAGGATCACAAACTTCTTCAACGTATATAACTACAGGGACATCCACCCCGTCATAAACCCTCACCATTTCCCCTATTGCAAAATCACTTCTATCATTATGTAATAACCTCAGTCCTATCTCCAGAGAGTACCCAGGTAGTTTATAATAAAAATTGACAATGGTTTTCATCCCACCACATCTCCCGTACAATTCATACAAATCATTCAAGTTGAAGATGTCTAGGTCAACACCTCCAAAAACATGTTTTTTTCCTCCTCTATACATCAGTTTTGGACTATTGAAAAACTCTCCCCCTACCCACATCTCCAATTCATGGTACATCTGCACATAAAGAATATATGTTGAATAGACCAAGGCTAAATAAACAATAGAAGTTCATACTACTTATTCATATTATCATTCATACTAATCTAATATTTCAATATACTAATCATTCATATTATCATCGGCTAATTAAAACTAACGAAGATCATCAGGTTTGTATAAGCTCACTGAAGGCTAATGTCTATTTATTAATAGGTTAAAGCTTTCCCACATTATAGTTGTTTGTTTAGGATATTAATAAAATTTTATCTCCTACACATGAAATAAAAATTAAACAAAACAATTGCAGCAAAGGTCATTATACAACAATAAAAAATACACATGTATGTTCTTGGGATCACAATGTCTATTTTTTTTAGTAACACATGCTAAAAGAATACATTTAGAACTTAGGACCAGAAAAGTCGGTGAATCTAAACATTTTGAAAGTCACAAAACAACAACCAAAAAACCAAAAGAAAAAAAAAAACACTTTACCACAAAACACATATAATGTGACATTGTTCAAAAACTCCAAACCATAACCAAACCAAATAAACCATGGGTGCTAACTGACAAGGAGGAAAATTTCAAAATTCAAAATTTAAAAAGACTTGAATATGAAAAATATAAAGCTGAAATTAAAAATATCGATTATGAAAAGTATACAAGAAAGTTAAATGGAAGTTCAACGTACCTTTAATTCCAAGTTAAGCACTCTTTCGGCGATTTTCGAAGTTATTCTTCCTCTTCTTCTCGATGTCCCAGATGCCAACCAAACGAGAAAAAAAATCGAATTTCTGCTATGCAAATGGATGCCCACATGAATATATCAACATAACTTTCAATTTCTGGCCGATTGAATAAAGATTTGTGGAGGGATTTTATGATTTTGAGCTTTAGGGTTTTGGAAGAAAAGAAACCCCAATCTCTTCTTCTCTGTTAGAACACCGTAAATTTGTTAAGTAAAATAGTAAATTTGAAAGATAAATATGGGGTATAAAAGTCCATACACAAATTATATTCAGGCTAAATTTTAAAAGGAGGCAGTGAGATTTATTTTTAAAATGACAGGGGAGATTTTGCCTATTTATTTAGTTCAGGGAGGTAAATTGCCCTTTTCAACTTTCACAGGGGGGTTTTTTGCATTTCACCCAGTTTTATTCTGATTCGAGGGAAACGTTGAACCCAATTGTTATGTTTTGAGATTTTGATCTTATCTGATTTCGCCGAGTATTTCTCGTCTTGATTTACTGTTTATGGAATAATTATTATTGATAGATATAACAATTCGATTCAATGTTAATTGTTCTATTGCTATCCATGAGTTTAGTAACCCGTAATTGTTATGAATGATTGGTATGAGAAGCAAACAAATTTATTATGTGCTTTACATGATTTATTTGTTGGGACGAGAAAACTAGGTTAGATAATTGCAACTATCTCAATTGTTTGATCTAGGTTCAACTGTTTTCAATGATGTAAATGCTATTATTGATTTGATATGGAACGTCATCGTGTCCAGTTTTGATATAATAAGTTTGGATTTACATGCTTGAGTCAAATCCATTACAATAGGAGAACGGGAATTTATTATGGTTATTCTAATAGATTTCAAAGTTGAATGCTTGATTGTCAAACTAATCATTTGTGCCTATGATAGACATAACGATTGGGTGATACACTCCCTTGAATTGGAATTTCTCTCTCTTGATCTCTTCGTAGTTATTTATTTTTACTTTCAATTTAGTTTATATATATTAGTAGTTAATTCTCATCTCACTCCCCCTTTGGTTACCACGATTAGGCTAAAAAATTAATTCATAGTTCCCTAGGATTCGACCTGGTTTCACGACTGCTAACTGTCTCTCTTCATCTCTTTCTTTTTCTTTCTTTTCTTTTTTTGTTTTTGTATTTGAGCCGGTTTGATTGATTCTGGGTTTGGCCGATTTTGCCGATTCTTGATCGGTCTATTTCGGGTTTGATCATTCCGATTCTTTTACACCCACCTCGTCTGATCACAAGTCCGGTTCCCAATCAAACCGACAGGTCCGATCTGAGTTTAAAAACCATGCTCCCCCACGATGACATGAAGAGAGTAAAGAGGCATGACGACTAATTCAACAACTATTTTCTGGTCCAAAGAGTCGAGGATATAACTCTACTTTGGGACTACCGACTCATTAATCATATTTTTGGAAGGCCTGCGTTAGCCCATATGTATTACTCTACCTAAACAGAGGAATACTACTCGTTATATCGTGGTAAAGGAAAAAATCTTGTTTGGATCAGATTTGATCGAATCAAATCAATCATAGAGCAAGTATAATACACTTGTTATGTGATTGATCACTTTTCTTGAATCGTATACCAATTACACATTAAGTATATTGTACTTGCATTGATTCGGATAAAAATTTCCTGTGGTAGAGTCATAATGAACATGACTGTAGTGTGGACACGTAAAATCTTACCAGGACAATGACTACAAAAGAATCTGCCTTCTCTACCTCGTTTCCCACTTGTTATCTCCTTGCATTTGATCCGAATAACAGTTGCGCTAGTGTAAAACAAGATTCTACTTGCAAAGTTTCAACAACCCCAATTTCTTCTTCAATTTGAAATGACTCTCGATAATGTCGAAAAGGGATCCAAGTCTTCTTTAATCATTACAGGTAGGCGATTAAGCACTCACAAAAGTGCTTATAAACTACATCAACTAAAACCCTTTAATCATTCTTCTAGTGCGCTCCTGTTTAAGCAAACATGATGATAATCCATGCATATTTATCTATTACACTGTTTTATCACTCTTTAATTATTTATAATGGAGATAATTAGCTAAGGACCTTTGCCACCTAACCCCATGTATTAATTAAATTGCTATAGATATGATAGGTATGAAAACAAAGCACCGTACCCATATTAATCCCCATTATATATATATATGTAATGGGGGTAGTTTAGCAACTTCTGATCCCAGTAAAATGTCAAGCTTCTTGAAAAATGATAATGGAAAAGTGAAAATACTGCCAAGTAGAGAAGTAAGTTTCACCAAACCTTGTTAATCTCATTCACTGTAACAACTACTAATGAAAAGCTTCTTTTTGTACTAAAAAAACAAGTAGTGAAGTTGGAGTGATTCTTTCATTTGAAGTTATTGCTTTCCATTTCCACTTTCTCGACAGGGGCCATCAAGCTACCCACTATCTTCTTTTTCATTTTTCTTTTTGGAATTATATTTTAAGCCCAGTCTCATAAATTAGTTTTCTTTGCTATTTTGATTCTAGATTTGAATTCTGTTAAATTTATGATGAAGGAAGCACGTGCATGACACAAGTTCCATTAGATTTTAAGGTGAATTAAGGCTGTTTCAGTTTGGAAATTTAAAAAGATTAATGGGTGGAACTAAAATTACAAATCTTTTGAGTTATGTGATACAACTCGACCAAAATCACAAATAAACTAATTTATGGGGATGATAATAAACTCACCGAAAAATGATAATAATAGCTCAATCAAGGTAGGTTGCCGTTGGTGGTTTAGTCTGCTCTAAGCCATTGTCTTTGGATTAAAGAATCAGACCTGGTTTGACTATGTGCGACTCCGGTAAGCAAGCGGACCATTTTATATTCGACGTCTAATCTTTCTAAATCACTCACCTAATCTTTAAGAAATTTAGTGCGCGCTCTCGAAAAGCAAATATATAGATGTAACTCTTTCAAATCCTGGATCCCAAGGAAGATCACCTGCGGCTTTCCTTGATTTCGTCGAATCCAGTTTCCTGAAACCTTTGATCTTCTTGCAGGAAAAATGAAAATGGAGGGGGAGATTATTTCACGAGAACACATCAAGCCCTCTTCACCAACACCTCCCGACCAAAGAACCCACAAGCTGTCTTTACTAGACCAGATCGTTCCGCCCATCTATGTTCCTCTCGTGTTATACTATCCTAATCTGGAAAACACACCCAAGAACCCTGATTTCATTTCTCAAACCACACAGATCCTCAAACAGTCGCTTTCCGCAACTCTAACTCGCTTCTATCCCTTAGCCGGGAGAATCAAAGATCGCTTGTCCATCGACTGCAACGACGAAGGTGTCCCCTTTGTCGTCGCCAAATTCAGCACCAGCCTGTCGGATTTCCTGGAAAACCCCGACTCGCAGGCCTGTCGGGGTCACATTCCAAGCCCGCTCACGTGGGCTGAACCAGGGCCTGGATCCAACGTCGCCCTGATCCAGGTTAACTACTTTGATTGCGGCGGCATAGCGGTTGGTTCGCTGTTCTTGCATAAAGTAGCAGATGGAGTGACAATCGGCACGTTCATGAAAGCTTGGGCCGCCGCTGTCCGGGGTTCTGCTGAGACAGTGTTACCTGATTACACGGCGCAATCTTTCTTCCCGCAGAACGAAACTATGAAAAGGGAATCCCATTTGTTCTCCGCTATGAGACAGTATTTCAAGTTCGGGAAAACTGTCATGAGACGCTATGTTTTCGATGCATCAGCAATCTCAAAACTTAGAGCGAAACTGTCTCCGACAGAAGCCCTGAAACAGCGTCCGTCGAGAGTCGAGGTTGTATCGGCACTGCTCTGGAAATGCTTCATCGTTGCATCAACCAAATCCAGCTACGGAAATAACAACCACCCGACATCTTTAGTCACTCATGGCGTGAACATGAGAAGAAAGGCCGATCCCCCTTTCCCTGAACATAGCTTCGGCAACTTCGTCTGGCTCGTGCCCGCATCAACCACGAACGATCAAACTGATGCCGACCTGGAAACCTTGTTCAGTAAAGTGAGAAACGCGATAATCAAAGTCGACATCGACTTTGTAAAAAGAATGCAGGGAGAATCAGGGTTTCCGGGGTACTCCAAGAATCTTGAAGAGTCCTGGAAAGGATTCCCGGAGAACGCTGATTACCTAGCTATCTCGAGCTGGTGCAATTTCGGTCTTTACAGTATTGATTTCGGGTGGGGGCGGCCGATCTGGATAAGTAAATGCGATGCCGGGAGTGAAGTAGAGTGGCCATTCATCAATGTGCTTTGGTTGATGGACACGAGACAGGGCGACGGAGTAGAAGCGTGGCTCACCCTGGATGAACATTACATCGATGCGTTCGACAAAATTCAGGAGCTTCATGATCTTGCTGAAGTTGATCCTAGTCCATTATTGGACTTATGTTCCCCAGCTTGATCAGTTGTTCCTAAGTGATCAATGAAGTTGGTTTCTTGATCATGAATTGACGTTGTTAAATATTGAACTAGTCTTGGAATAATATATACTGCGTACTACTACTACATCGATGTCCAATTAGAGGAGGCTTGTTTCCAATTCAGACATCAATCGTTGTACTTGTGGTGATCATGTTTATATAATTTTACCAGTTTTCATTTCACCTGGATTACTTGTATAGCAGTAAAGAGCAAGACTGAGGATCTAATTTATGTTACCTGTCTTCAACTTGAGTGTTAATTTCAGGAGGGTATTAGAGTCGCTGACAAAGAATAGAACGAGTCAACATTCTTTAATTTGTTATTTTCCGTTTGCGTAATTACACGTAAATTTTTTATGATTTGAAAAATTATATTTAGTATTTTATTTACGTCCAACAAATAAATTCAGCAAATAGTAAAATTTATGAAATTTGCTGAATTCATAATTTACTCGGAATTGACTTATTACGAATTTATTAAAAGTCGAATAAATATTTTATGATCAAACACGATTGTCGTGTAATAAGGGGAGGATGCTGTAATTATCTCATAATGTTAAATTAAAATTAGCTTTGTTGCTGTATGTATGCATGGTGGATGCGACTTCTTTTGTGGATCTATAAAAGATAATAAAATTGTGGATCTATAAAAGATAATAAAAGAAAAATTGTTTTTTATGATGTTGATAGGGAATGAAGTCGTTTTCCTACATTTGGTAGGTGAACACGACTCACTACTAGATATGCATGATTTCCAAGTTTCCACTAATAAACACGACTTTTCGGGCCATGATGAATTGCTCATACAATTTATATATGCTCGTACTTGTGACACCGTAGTATTAAATTTTATAATATTAATTATAGCATAAAATATTAATATTAATATAATTACTTATTTCTTTCAAATGATTTACATCATCTTTTAATTATCAAGATAATATCATATTTATTATGTATTTTTCCTCACCACTTAATCTCTTTTTAATATCGATTATTATTTTTAAAATTTATATTATATCTATTTGATTATATACATACAAATATTGCATACCATAATGACTAATATTTTTTTTTATATATATAAAAGAAAGATATGGTTAAATTGATTATGATTATCCTTTTGTTGGTGGGAGAAGTGTTGAGTAAGGTGGGTGGGTGGAGGAAGTTGGTAAACTGACTTTGCTTATTCAGAGTGAGTGGGAATGATTTTGTGAGTGCTCCACAAAGTTTTATCACCTTTTCTCTCTCTAAAAATGATTATGATATTTAAATTCAAAGGTTTATATTTGATTACAGGGATAATTGCATAAAATCTCTCTCTATTTTCAAAATTCAGTTAAAACTCCTATATTAAAAATATAGATAAAAAAAACTTCTGTGTCATTCAAAATAATGCACACTCTCTATTATCGTTAATTTCTTTTAACGGTATTAAGTTTTTTAGTGATTTGTCCGTTCTTGTTTTAAAAGCCATTGATGTTCAACTGTAAAAATGAGCAGTCCAGATTTTAACAAATTTTGAAAACATATTTTATATTTATATATACAATTATATATATTATACATACATATATATAATAGATATATATAACACACATATATATATATATCATATATATATATGTGACTGACGACGACGGTAAAGGTCGCCGTCGCCCACCGCAGGAGGGGGCAACGACGAGGTTGCCCCCGAAACTGAAGGTGGGGAGGCGGAGGGGGGTGGGGGTGGATACTTGAGGAAGAAAATTGTTTCTTGCTTTTTTTTTATTTGTTGTATTTTTTGATTAATTATATATTTTTATATTGAAATATCATATATTGAAATACTAAAATTTATTTATTGTAATTTATAATAATATAATTTCAAAATATATTCACACAAATTAAATTAGTTAATAATATTTTAAATTTATAAATATTAAAATACCTAAAAATGTCATATTTAAATGTATTTTGATTTTAAAATTTATAAATATTAAAATATCTAAAACTGTCATGTAATAATTTAATTTGATGTAATAATATTTTTCAAATTATTTAGTATTTATCTTATCTTTTTAGTAAAATATAAAAAAGGTAAAGAGTTAATAAAAAGATAAAGAGAGGGAATAATTACATAAAATAGGGGTTAGTTTAATTAACACGGGTAGATTTTTAACAATTTTCCAATAACACAGGGGGTATTATGCAATTATCCCTTGATTATATATATGAAAATAATTACGAAGAAATTAAAAGTTAAAAATCATAACTTTTATCAAAGCATAATTTTGATGAAATTAACTCCGATAAAATGATTATTGGATAACGGATCAAACGACATAAAAATTACATTTACGAGTTCGGCCTGCACAACCGCAGGCCAGACGGACATATACTTTATGTTTGTACAATTTATTATAGTCCAATTTTGTTCTTCAATTTGGGCCTATTATTAATTTAGTTAACGGACAACCTAGTATGACTACGTCGTCCAGCTTCTATGGATCATGGTGGTGTTTGCAAACGCTTATTACTGAAAAAAGATTCACGATAGTATTTTTATTTTATCATTTTTAGTTTTAAACTGCTTTAAATTAGGTTTTTGTAATTTTAGGAAACGAACAAGCGAAAGAATAGAATAGAGCATCTCCGGCCGTCAAAATTCTGTGTAATGTTACCATGTCCTCGTATATGCTTAAGGCCGATTATCAGATTACTACAAGGGCTAAGTGGAAAAAGACGTTGTTGAACAATTCAACTGATGGATAGTAAATATGATACCCTTGTCTTGTAATTGATCATTTTCTCGTTGAAAACCGATGGTATAAGATTGACGTGCAGACCCCAACTCCTTTGTGCACAATTACAATCATCAAACAAGAATTCAAAGGGCAATGGAGATGGAGATAATCTCAAGGGAGAACATCAAGCCTTGTACACCAACACCTCATCATCTCAGAGTCTACAAGATTTCACTTCTTGATCAAATAATCCCTCCTGCTTTCGTCCCGGCAGTCCTGTACTTTGCTCCGGACTCAACAACATCAATTTCTCAAAGAATACAGCTTCTCAAGGACTCACTTGTGCTAACTCTCACTCACTTCTACCCTCTTGCTGGCCTCATCAGAGATGCTTTCTCCATAGACTGCAACGATACCGGCCTCCCGTTTTTCGTGGCCAACGTTAAAGGCCAACTGAGAGATTTTCTTGAACGCCCTGATGTTCAATTCATCAACAGGTTGATTCCTAGTGAGTTCAGTTGGGACAAGGGTGCCGGTCCTGGATCCAATGTCGGGACAGTACAACTGAACTATTTTGATTGTGGTGGAATGGCAATCTGCCTGATTTTTGCACACCATATAGCAGATGCAACCACACTCTGCACATTTCTCAAATCTTGGGCTGCCGCTGCTAATGATCCGACCAAAATTTTACGTCCTGATTACATCGCTCAATCGGCTTTCCGACAACAGCCCTCCATGCCAAAAGAATCATACTTGTTCTATCCCTTACAGAAATTCTTGAACATTGGAAAGTTTGTCACGACGAGATATGTCTTTGATGCTTCAGCTATATCGGCTCTCAAGGCCCAATCAGCCGGCTCAAACGACAACCATCCGACCCGTGTTGAAGTCGTGTCGGCCTTCATCTGGAAATGCTTCATGGCAGCTGCTGCGGAAGAATCCAGCGACGATCACAAGCCCTTTCTGCTGACTCATCCTCTGAACCTGAGACGCCGGGCCGAACCGCCGTTTCCCGACAACAGTTTTGGCAATTTCTTGTGGGTGGCAGCAGCGCAGTGCGATAACCCGATGGACAAAGACTTGAAGGAATTGGTGAGTGAAGTGAAAAGGGCAATGGGGAGAGTTGACAAGGAGTTCATGAAACGTTTGCAGAAGAGTGAAAATGGGTACTATGAGAATGTTGAGGAGCTGAGACAGGGAATTCCTGAGGAAGCTAAGTGGTTAGCTTTCAGCAGTTGGTGCAAGATTGGTTTTTACGAGGTTGATTTTGGTTGGGGAAAGCCTGCTTGGGTGTCGGGATTTGTTTCGGGGGAATCAGACAGGGCTGTGTTGCCTAATAGTGCTACGTTGGTGGAGACGAGATCAGGGGATGGGATAGAAGCGTGGGTGATTCTTGATGAACGATATGCTGCACCGTTTCAGAAGAATGAGGAGCTTCGTGTTTTTGCTTGCTTTAATCCTTGTGTCTTGTAACTCAGATTAGATTTTCTATTATAATTTAGGGATAATTACACTTTTTTTCCTGAGATTTGGTGTAATTGCATGTATACTTGAGGTTTGCTTCTGTCTAATAAATATGTCAATCCGTTAGTCAAAATTCACAAAATTTGTTGATATTAAAAAAAAATTGAATTAAAGGTGATATTTGCGATCAATTGACTTATTACTGACTTATTGTAGGTCAAACGAATCTTTGGTTAATAAGTCAACGAGGGTAAATATTGATTTTCATTCAGTATTTTTGTTAATATCAACAAATTCGGTGAATTTTAATTAACGAATGGACCTATTCGTTAGACAGAAGCAAACTTTAATAATACTAGATGTAATTTTTCAAACAACATGGGGTCTGCATATAATTACACCAAACTTCAGGGAGGGAGAGTGTAATTATCGCTATAATTTATATTGCATCTTCCATCACATATGTTTTATATACACACGTTACGTTTTTATAAAATCTTTTATTAGATAAAATTAATGATGTACTTTTATACATGCGTGTGACGGAATAAAAGATGCAACAGAAATTGCACTAGAAAATCCAATTCGTAATAAGTAACTAAGCAATCCGGTGTTCAAATTTGAGGCTCAGTGGTTGTTATCAGCAGAATGTAAGACTGTAGTAGAATCTGCTTGGCATAGCATTTCTGACAGTGACATTCATACTGCGTGGTGGAAGAAAATTCAAGCTTGCCGTGTGGGGCTTCTTAAATGGAATGATCAAGAATTCGTACGACCTAAGCAGGAGGTCAAACGTTTAGAACACCGGTTTGAACAGTTGGAACAGGGTTCGTTAGACGTTGGCCGGCATCGGGAACTGACTCGTTTAAGATATCAACTGGAAGAAATAGATCGTCGTGATCAGCTGAAGTGGCAGCAACGGTACAAGGATCATTGGTTTCGGGATGGGGACGGTAATACTAAATTCTTTCATTCTCAGGCTTCCGCTAGAAAACGTTTCAACACTATTGCTGGCCTTAATAATAATGTTGGGGTTTGGTGCGAAAAGGAGGAGGATATTCAGGGTATTTTGCTGGAGTATTTTCACTCTCTTTACTTCCCGCAGTCCACAGGCGGAGTGCCATGCTGAGGTTGTCAATTCAATCCCTCCGAGGGTTACCCCTAAAATGAATGCGGCGTTAGTGGAACCATTCACAGCAACCGAGGTATGTCTCTATTATTTTTTCAGAAGTTTTGGTCGATTGTCGGTGGAGATGTGGTTAAATCCGTGTTACATATTCTTAACGATCATATCCTGCTTCACAAAATGAACTACAGTCACATTGTGCTCATTCCTAAATGTCGTAATCCTGAATTTGTTTCGCAGCTTCGGCCTATTAGCTTATGTAATGTCATTATTAAAATTGCGTCTAAGTGCATAGCTAATAGACTTAGGGGTATTTTAGATGATATTATTTCTCCTACTCAGTCTGCTTTCATATCTAGTCGTCTTATCACAGACAATGTGCTACTTGCATTTGAGTTAAATCACTTTCTTAAAGTCTCAATTAGATCTAAGTCGGGGTATGCGGCCTTGAAACTTGATATGAGCAAAGCCTATGATAGGGTGGAATTGTTGTTTCTTGAACGTGTTCTTCTTCGTTTAGGTTTTGAGCGTAGATTTGTGAGTTTAATCATGTTTCTTTTGACAACTGTGTCCTATTCTTTGACGTTAAATATCATGTTTCTTTTGACAACTGTGTCCTATTCTTTGACGTTAAATGGTTCTCATTTTGGTTTTTTTAGGCCTGGTTGTGGTATTCGTCAAGGGGACCCTCTTTCCCTGTATTTGTTTATTTTCTGTGCCGAAGCTTTTTCTTGTTTGCTTCAGGCGGCCGAGAGGGTAGGTAGGTTGAAGGGGTTAGCTATTACGTCTTCTGCTCCGCGTATCTCACATTTGTTATTTGCTGATGATACTCTGTTATTTTGTGAAGCACAGCGTGATCAGTTTCATGAAATTCAACATATCTTGTCTTTATATGCTAGGGCTTCGGGACAAATTATTAATTTCACTAAGTCTAGTGTGGTTGTGAGTGGGGGCTTGAGGGAGGCGGAAAAAAGTGAGTTGGCAGGGATTTTGGGGGTTCGTCTTGTGATGTATCATGATAGATATTTAGGTTTGCCAGCTATGGCAGGGAGGTCCAGGAGGGAGCTGTTTTGTAATATTAGGGATGGTTTTTGGTCTGGGATTAACGGCTGGAATAGTAAGATTTTATCTCAAGCTGGCAAAGGTGTTTTGATTAAGTCTGTTCTTCAAGCTTTGCCAATTTATGCTATGTCTTGTTTTCATTTTCCGAGTTGTTTAGTTAGGGAGTTGGAGAGGGTGATGGTTGATTTCTGGTGGTCTAGTAAGGGAGAGAAAAGGGTCCATTGGGTTGCTCGGCATAAAATGTGTTGGCCTTTGGGGGTGGGGAGCTTGGGGTTCCGGAGTTTGAAGTCTTTTAATGTGGCTCTTTTGGCTAAACAGGGATGGAGATTGATTACAAAGCCTGATTCCTTACTGAGTCAGGTTTTAAAGGCCCGTTACTTCCCTCACACTTCCTTTTGGGAAGCATCAGTAGGAACTCGGCCTTCATTAACGTGGAGGAGTTTGTTATCTTCTAAACAGTTGTTGTTGACAGGATGTGAGTTTAGGCATTCTGCTGATTTACAGGGGCAGTCTCCTTGGTCTTGGAAGTACTCTAAGAATGGGACATTTTCAGTTAGGAGTGCTTACCGGGCTCTTATGGAGATTGATGATCATGCTGGTGCATCTCTTCCGTTAGTCGGCCAGTCATTGCTGAGGGCTGTGTGCAGTTTTGGCGAATACTATGGTCTATTCCAGTTCCGCCACGAGTCCAATTACAAATCTGGAAATTTTGTTTCGAGGCTGTGCCTACGGTGGAAAATCTGCAACGTCGAAGACCCGAAATTGACCAAGTTTGTGTGCACTGTGGAGCTAACGTCGATTCGATGAAGCACATCCTGTTGGAATGTCCTTTTACAAAGATTATTTGGGCTCTTTCAAACATCCCGTGGCATGTTTTGGAAACTTGGCCGGGGGATACTTCGGAATGGATCTCTAGTGTGTTTCATCAGTTGTCGAAGGAGGATCAAGCGCGTTTTTTGACCCTTTGCTGGGCACTTTGGCAGCAGCGTAATCAAGCTTTGATGGAAGGTAAACTGGTAGAGCCACTCAAGGTTGTGGAGCGTGCAATTGCTTTTCTCTCTAGCTATCAAGATGCTCGACGTCGACAATCTATTGTTTCTGTTATTCCTTAGCAGTAGATGTTTGTTTGTTTTTTCTGTGTTCTGTTGTTTTTTTGGTTTCTTGATCTCTGCTCTTTGTGTTTCTTGCCTTCCCAAGTAGCTCTTGTACTGGATGTTTGTTCTTGCTTTGGTTTGGTTATATATTTTCACCGTTTCAACTCCAAAAATAAAAAAATAAAAAAAATTAAGCAATCCGGTTTATGTTGAGAATTTCATGGATTATATTTGATTTGATTCGTTTTTGTTTCTTTTAGTAAATTGATCATAATTATGTTACGATTCCATTCTATGATAATTATAATAATTAATGTATCCATTATCAATATTAAATATTTATAATTATTCAATAATTACTATTAAAATAGATTAAGAAAATTAGTATTAAAGTAATAACTGCTTTGAAAATTTGAATTAATGACCAATTTTGCTAATTAAGTTAAGCTTCGTTTACAATATGAATTTGTTTTATTTTTGGTTTTTATTCATTTCAACGCATATAAAAATGGTTTGGTGCTTTTCTTGACTCATGCAAGATAGTTTAAATGGTACAGATTTCATAACATTATGGTTTATTTTTAAAGAATATTTTATACACATTACATAAAATATGAAATAATAATTTTGTTAGGAAATAATCAAAACTTTAAATCTTCTGACGTTTGATTAAATATTTCTCCAACTAACGGTTCTTTTATAAAATATTCAAATAACCCGAATTTCGCACCCAATCGAATAACAGTAAATGTGAAAAGAAAAATAAAAATGAGTTATATTATAATGGAAAATAGACAAAAAAATGTGGAAATTTTGATATTTTTCCCAAAAATATCTGTTTGGCTGCAAATAAATTAAATAAATAAATAAATGGGAAAATGGATGGAGCGATACTCTTTTAACCGATAAACTGTATTTTGGTCACTCGTCGGCCAGTACAATAATGAATACGCTGCTACTTCCTCCGCCACACCTCCACCTCCGCCTCTCTCCTCTCCACTTCTCCTCTCCGCCGCCCTTCCTCCGCCACCGCCACCATATCCTCTTATCATCCTCCTCCCAACAGCTCAATCTCACCACCATCAACGGCGACGAACAAGACCCTTACGACGTCGCCTTACTCCCCAACCCTCATTACGACTTCACCCCACTCCTCAACTTCCTCGCCTCTAACTACAGCCCGTCTCACCCATCTCAACCCGACCCGCCGACCCGGCTCGACCCTGCTGAGCTCCGTCTCGCCGAGTCGTACCGGGCGGTACCAGCCCCCCTCTGGCACTCCCTCATCAAGAATCTGTCTTCCTCGCCTTCTTCTTTTTCTACTGCTTACTCTTTAGTCACTTGGCTTCAGCGCCACAATCTTTGTTTCTCTTATGAGCTTCTTTACTCGATTTTGATTCACGCTTTGGGGCGGAATGAGAAGTTGTACGAAGCTTTTCTTTTGTCTCAGCGTCAGAGTTTGACCCCCTTGACTTATAATGCTCTGATTGGGGCCTGTGCCAGGAATGATGATCTTGAAAAGGCCTTGAATTTGATGGAAAGAATGCGGAGAGATGGATACCAATCTGATTTTGTTAATTATAGCTTGATTATACAGTCTTTGATGAGGAATAATAGTGTGGATGTTGCTATATTGGAGAAGTTGTATGGTGAAATGGAGGCTGATAAGATTGAGTTAGATGGGCAGTTGTTGAATGATATAATTGCGGGGTTTGCAAAAGCTGGGGATATAGATAGAGCAATGTACTTTTTAGGCGTGATGCAGGGAAATGGGTTGAGTCCAAAGACGAGTACAGTTGTTGCGGTGGTGAATGAGCTGGGGAATTTGGGGAGGGTTGAGGAGGCAGAGGCAGTTTTCGAGGAGTTGAAGGAGGGTGGATTGAGGCCGAGGACAAGGGCCTATAATGCTCTCTTGAAAGGGTATGTGAAGGTGGGAGCTTTGAGGGATGCCGAATATGTTGTTTCGGAGATGGAGAGGAGCGGAGTTTTACCAGACGAACACACGTATAGTTTGCTTATTGATGCTTATGGGAATGCTGGGAGGTGGGAGAGTGCTAGGATTGTGTTGAAAGAGATGGAAGCCAATGATGTGAAGCCTAATTCTTATGTGTTCAGTAGGATCTTGGCTAGTTATAGGGATAGGGGAGAATGGCAGAGATCATTTCAGGTGCTCAAGGAGATGAAGAATTGTGGGGTCAATCCTGATCGACAGTTTTATAATGTAATGATTGATACCTTTGGGAAATATAATTGTCTTGAGCATATGATGGCAGCGTTCGAGAGGATGAAGGTGGAGGGGATTGAGCCAGATACAGTGACATGGAATACCCTTATAGATTGTCACTGTAAGCAAGGGCGTCATAATGAAGCAGAGGGATTATTTAAGGAGATGCAGGAAAGTGGCTGTTTGCCTTGCACAACGACGTATAACATAATGATAAATTCTTTTGGAGGGCAAGAGAGGTGGGATGATGTGAAGGAGTTGTTGGGGACGATGCAGAGCCAGGGACTATTGCCTAATGTTGTCACCTATACCACACTTGTTGACATTTATGGACAATCGGGAAGATTTAATGATGCAATTGATTGCTTGGAGGTAATGAAGTCGGCTGGACTGAAACCTTCCTCCACAATGTATAATGCGCTAATCAATGCCTATGCACAGAGGGTATGTTCTGAACTTCTAAGCTATGTCATTGTTAACAACAATTCTTGTTAAGGTAATTACCGTTTTGAGTTGTGAGGTAGATGATCCAATACTTTTGCTTCTCCGGTTTAGTCTTTCTGTTAAGGAAACTGAAATTTCTTTCTTGATAATGATAATGTCCTTGTTACCTAATGACTAAGTTTTGTGTTGGACCTGCTTGTAATAAGAACCTTTCTACTTATTCACAGGGATTATCGGAACAAGCGGTAAATGCATTTAGGGTTATGAGAAGCGATGGTTTAAAACCTAGCCTATTAGCTCTCAATTCATTGATTAATGCTTTTGGGGAGGACAGAAGAGATGCCGAAGCGTTTGCTGTGTTGCAGTACATGAAGGACAATGTGAGTGAACATATCAATCTGGCTTATTAATTATATGTGTCTCTAGATGCAGCCCATCTCCATATAGACCATGCTAATACCTCATGCATTATTCTGTACTGCAGGACTTGAAACCTGATGTTGTAACTTACACCACACTCATGAAAGCACTGATACGAGTTGAGAAATATGAAAAGGTACAACTCACTTTCCTGCTCTTTCATATATAAATGTGTTTTGGTGTTGTAGAGAAGAATATGAACTCTAAAATTTGTGATATAGATTCAACAAAGTAGACAAGTTTTCTGCCTTGTGTTCATTGGGAATTTTTCTCGTTCATGGTGCATTTTTCGTTGGATGGAATCCTTTCTTCCTTCTATATTTCCTTTCTGTTTCTTCATATCCCAATGTTTACTTCTGATTATTTCTATGAACAGTAAAGAAGTTTTATTTTCTATATTTCAGAAGATAACAACAAAGTTCTACTCTTAATCATTTCTGTATCTGATTGCTTATGATTTGATTTCAGGTTCCTGCTGTTTTTGAGGAAATGCTTCTCTCTGGATGTGCCCCAGACAGAAAAGCCAGAGCAATGTTGAGATCTGCTCTGAGATACATGAAATCTACACTTAAACTATAGCTGATTTGTGTTTGTCATCTGGAAAAGTAAACCATGGAGTCAATAGTCAGCTGTCGTTTAACCATATATTTGAGGTCAGTATCTTGTTGATTGCAATGTGTATAAAATTGGGACATACAAAATCTTTTTCAGAAGTTTTGAGACGCATAAAGTTTTGTTCACTTAGTAAATGTGAGAATGGTAACGAATACCGCCCCATTCTCTATTGTTATTATGTGCTTAATTTCTCCCTATTACCTGCAGGTCAGTTAACGACGTGCATCCTGTTGCTATTATGATGAAAACCAATGCCAGGGCATTTGTGCCCAGGTTCGGAGACACATAAATTTATCCAGGGATGCCCCAAGAGCTGCTCCCTGTCTGCGTTGCACAATTTTTTGGATGTACATTGAAAGCACAAGCTGCGGTTTCTTTCTAAATTTGCTACGAAATTTGAATATTACTCAGCTCATTCATTATCATGCAATCATTTGTAGCGCGATGTTAGAAATAAATACATTAAGATCTTTACTGCAAGAAATAAAGTGACAGTTCACTTTCAGGAAGAGAAGTATTATATGCGATGTGTAAGAGGCAATTATTCCAATGGCCTCCAAATTCTGGTAGTTGCTAGACAACATTCTTTCTGACCAGGCAGAAGATCAGAGGGTACTATAAAGGGCCAACCTTTCATAAGATACGACAGAAAAAGAAAAAAAGTTTGATGCAATGCATGCATGTGTTGAAATGGCCTTCTGAAATAACAGTGTCTGAAATAGACAACCTCAGAAGTTCCAATCAAGTACAAAGATCGGTTAATAGAAGTAAAGTGAACCAACATTTAAAAAAAATACATATATCTTTTGGCTTTTGCAGCTGCTCATAAATCAGTTATCTGGTAGACTCTGCTGTTACAAGAAGCTCTTTGAAGATCATATGTACAGAAAAATATGAATCTTTTAACACCTTCAACGAATTTTATCATTAGAAAATAATATACACGTGCACAACAAAAATCACCCCTCCCCTCTCCCCGTAAATTAAAAAAAAAAAAAAAAGAAACCTAAACTTGTTGAAGCAACTATAGCAAGGTGATCAGAGAGACATGCCAGAAACTATAGGCCTGGTGCTCTTGGAAATTCTAGAGCAAAACATGAACAACAGAAGCACAGACGACAACAAGAACAATCTGAAATATGTTCTGATTTCCTGCAGTCCCAGGTCAAGAACCTCCATCTTCTTTGCATATCTACTTTTCCTGTGCATTAGATATCCACTAAGATAGTCATCTATTGATACCCAATTGTCAAACCTGGATGCAATTGCCTTTGTCTGAAGTCCATCCATTTGCTGCACGCCTATGTTGAACATCTGGAAGAATGCAGCTGACCAGTCATTGAGGACTCTCTGTCATTGAAAAGATCAACCATATTGAGTGATTATGGAGAAAGGGAAGGAACAACAGGTTAGAACCTGCTTTCTACCTATATGCAGTTTGTCTGCAAACATTGATGAAAATATCACATCAATCTAAGATAAGTGTAATGTAGACGACCCTTGATTTAGGAAACATGAATGATAATATCACATCAATGATCAATGTAAGAGAAGTGTCATGTAAAATGATTCTTTAACATACATTGAAGGAGGTGATATCCACTGGATTGAACATTCTAAAACAGTCTCTTGAGGATGCTTTAAGATCTCCATAAATCTGCAAAGTGTGCAGAAAAGGATATTAGGTGCCAAAACAAGCAGCAAAAGACTTGCAGTTAACAATAAGATATTCACCAGACCTCGAAAGTAAAAGCCATGGGCACCCTTGCAATGTCATACATATAATCTGTTGCCGTCCCATGGGCCAGATACCTGTATGAATGAGACAAAGATTTGAAATAAGTGAAATGGGATTGTAGGTGCTATAAGTTGAGATCTTCAAGTTGGCTCTCCTTATTTTATTCTAGACAAAGTGCAGACAGATTAACCTAGAAAAAAAATCATGAGTAACTAAAGAACATTTGAAATGACTGCAGATTGTAGGCAGTTCTCCTCTCCCAATCAGGAATCAATTGGTGGTCCTTGTTCCAAAGAAACCCAGTTCCTCTTATTTGACTTATATGCAGTTGAGACTAGTGTTGTAAAGGTTTAAGATAACACAAATTTTGTGCTGGAATATGAGTCAGATGGTTTGACACTTCTCAAGTATATAAAATACTACCCACAGATAATTTTTATTCAAATATTCTTTTTTGTTAGGGTATATATTTATAACTGGGGCCAATCATTTCCACACATGATTCTAGATGAACATGACCACATAGAAAGTCCAATATTGATGCTGCTATTGAGCTATTAAGAAAGTAAAAGGACAGATAAGTCAAACATTGAGTACACTACACTACTGTTTACAGCATCACATCACTAAGGTCTTTTGAGTTACTAAATACAAACTTGATGATATGTAAAGGTGCTATGGAAGATGAAACAAGGTATGCCAATCATCACCATTTGTAAGGCCTTGCTTCTTGGTTATAATTCATCCAATTAATGTTAAAACTAAAGTTAAAGTGAAACATAGTAAGACATGATACAAACCCGACGGAGGCTCCACCAGATCCAACTAAGCAATGATCTCTGAGGTAAAAATGGTTCAAATCGTCAAGCATTGATTTCATTATCTGGTACGGTATTCCATCTGGGGTTGTATTTTTGTGATCATACGGCATAAACAGAGCCTAAATAATAGCAAACACAAATCCATAAGACCAAGAGCTGACAGTCTACACAGAGGATATACATTAATAAAAAGATGCAGAAATAAATAAAGCATGGTAAGTGGCGAACACTGAGCTTTAGTCAAGCATTTGAAAAAAAATCAACGAAGTTCAATTACAACTCTCTAATACTCAGCTAAAAGTATAGCAAAGAATGAGAAGGTCAGCTCACTTACTGGCTGAAGTGCACCCAATTTAAAATATTCTGGATGAAAAATCTAGGAAGTCCAATAACTTCAAATATTTTAATACAAAATGAGAAACATATAATCACTAGACTTCATGTGTACTACCCAATAGATTAGCAAATAATATGAATGCCAGTTATTGGCAGTACAAAATAAAAAGCATTGACTTACCTCCATCCCTGAGTGCACATTGACCCAAATGTGTGGTTCAAATGATACGGACAATTTTCTCATAATTTGACTCTCAGGCTCACTGAAAGGAGCAGGCCCAGGATTTTCTTCGTATGGGTCATAATCCTGAGACAGATGAGAGAAATATTAGGGCATCATAATCCTACTAGGTTATTCTGACAAAGCCACCACATTCTTTGCACAAGTTTCCGGAGGAAATGAAGAGAATTCTCATAAACAGGATAGTTCGACAAAATTAACCCATGGTATTGAGCTGAGCGGAACTTGCGCATGACCAAAAGAAAATGCTTAAATACCTTCTCCTTTTTGCCCCAATCTACACTCCAATTCCGGTTGAGATCAACTCCTCTTCCTGAAAAAAAAAAGTCAAATTTTGAGCATTTTGTAATTTATGAGGACCAATGTTGTATTTTATACTAAATGCAGAAGCATTAATTATGCGACCATTTCTTCGCTCACAAAGCTCTCCATCTTCGACACGTTTGCGGCCGTTCAAATTTTCAACTGGTACAACCTGTTACATAGGTGCTCAGGAGGTCATTAGTTGTCAAAGATAAAGCTGTTCCCTCTCAAATGGAATCATTATATCGCTTTGCGCAGTGTTATGCCATTATACCATCTGACTTTCAAATCCAGCTACAATTGACTAAGATGGGTATAAAAATGGGAAACAAATTTGTGTATCATCATGCAATGGAAGGATAAATTAACATTCCAAACCTCAAGGTGAGGAAGTTTCAGAAAGATATGCTCGTGCATATGTCAACATTCAATGCAATGAAGGTTGGAAGACAATATAATCTCTCCCCACGATCAGATTTCCTGAATTTTCTACATGTGATGCACATGATAAAATTCAAGAAAGAACACCAAGTAAAAGTACCTTTATAATTAGCCTATCAAGTGTCCTATTTAAAGTAGAGCGCTCCACATTGGGTAAAAACTGCTCTTCACTTAGAATGGAGAGAAGCCGCAATGCTAGTTCGGTCGTAATAAGCTCCCTCGCATGCTGTCCAAAAGTCTGGAATACAAGGAATCATCTGTCAAAAAAACCAGCAATAACTGACCTGAGAATTATTAAACACTATCTGAATTTAAAACAGGGTGTTGTAATTGAAAAAAATCTGCACCCATAAACTGAATTCAAAAAAGTTTAGGGATCAAATCACATTCACATCCTTAGTCCGTCTCTCTTACTCCATTAATCCAAAAAAAAAAAGAATACAGAAGAATGCAACAGATGATTTTAAGAGTTAGTAGAGAAACACTTACAAGCAGAATCCTAAGCTTTGTCCTGTCATCACTCTCTTTCCATTTCTGGCAATAAGTAACCACAGTCATATGTGCCTCATAGCCCTTATTCTTGCTAGAAACTTTCTCAATCTGTTAAACAGTAAATATTAAAACACGAGGCCCATATATCAAGGCCAAAGTATTAATCAGAACACAAGAATTGATACCCACTGAGAGTTTATCTGGGTGACGATGAACCAGTGATTCGATTTCCTCTAGTAAAGCTCCACTGAAAATAATTTAAATGGCCATTAAAAAAAAATTATAAGATGAACAAGTTGGAAATACAATGCCAGTGCAAATAAACGTACATGATCAAAGAAAGTTAAAAAACTATCATGCATCTTATCCTTCTGAATCATGATTCATGATACTCTCGTGCTTTAAAAATCTCAGCAGCTATATACTTCCAATATACCAAATGTTCAACGGTTACCTAAGAGCTAACAGTGAAGCAGAAAAAAAAGAAAAAGATAAACTTCGAACGTCAAGCTTCAACATGGAGTTTAATAATACAAGCTAGCTCAGATTCCCATAATTGTGGGATAAAAACAGAAAAACATTCATTAGAAATTCGCTTAACTAATAATTGAATAAAGAATTCAAATACGAGGAAGAAACAGCCCAGTCAACCATCAAACCAACATTATTGAAAACCAAATATCCTTCTTATGATTAATTCTACCTCAAGCAATGTCGAATAAACTAATGATAATCACACCGGGAAAATCGCATTTAAATGTAGAGATCAAATCAAGCAAATTCACATTTTTTTCAAACAACAAAAAAATAATAGGAAAAATTGCCTGGTATGGTAAAGATCGTGATTAATGGGGGTAACGTCAAGCTGCCGAGTGCCATTAGATTTCCCATAGGTCAAGGTAAAACGATTAGCAAACAGAACGAAAGATGCAAAAATGAGAAGATCCGAAAGGAGATTCAGGCGACGGCGAAGTCCCATTTAAAACCGGCGATTTATTCCGCGAAAAATGCAGGAATTCTTCTGATTTTCATCTCATCGTTCGGCAAAAATAGTAAGACTTGTGCGCCAACGATCTTGTGGAAATCGGTCGGTAGGAGAGGGGTGAATTCAGAGTCGACGGATTTTTTGAAAAGGCGGACATATGAGACAACGACGTCGTTGATCACTTTAACGGCTACGATACCTCCGATCTCGATCTGATGTGCGAGTCTATTTTTAGCCGAATGTTCTTTAGTTACCTATTTATTCCGTATTGCCGTATATCGTGTCTGTGTTGGATCCGACGGTTGCCAGTTGAGAAAAACAAGTGATTATTGGTCAAAAGTAGAATAGTCAATACAGATCCACGGACTTGTTTGCTTTCATTTTCATGTTCCCCAAATAATATGTTTACTTCTTTTTAATTCTAAAAAAGGAGTCTTCAAAAAAATATATAAATAATATTTTTTATTTTACATATAGGAAAAACAAAATTAAATTCATATATCTTTTAACATTTAGTTATAAAACTTTCTTGATTAAATATCAATAAAAGTCAAATATTACAATAATGATAAGATATTACGTGGCAGTTATTATCAAATAAAATATGGCCTCATAGCTTTCATTGGAGGAGTGGTTTTTGTAGGTCTGTTTTTTTTTTGTAAGTAAGTGAAGAAGAATATTTCATTAAAATTATATCGAAATATACAAAAAGACACATGTTCCTTTATTAATGGTCTAGATATGATAGTTTATCAAGCTATTTTGATGTTGCACTCAATATCTTGTATGAGGGATTCTTTTGTGCAAGAAAACAAAAACGTCCCCTTTTTTGTGTATTGTCTGCATCTCGTATCTCATGTTATAACCAGTTGCACCCTACGCATAAAATATTAAGAGCATGTTTACCACATATGATTAGACTTGATTGATAGTTTAATCACCCATAAATTCATGTTTACTTGCAAAAATATAGGCCCTTGATTTGATTTGGGGGCCCATTATATTGTAGGATAAATGCATAATTTGAATATTACCTTTTGAATTATCCAAAAATTGGTTCTAATTATTATATTATCCTACAATCATTTTGGTCATTTAATTCATATCCTTCTAAAATCACATATTAATACAATTGCTAGTAAACAAGAAATTAAATAATCCTACAACATATCATAGTAAGTAAACAAAATACTATATTATCCTATAATCATTTATCCCAAACAATATCATTCATTAATCTATCACATCATAATCATATCCAAAGTAGTAGACATGCCCAAAGTGTAGCATCAATTTCGTTGTTCTTTTGTTAAACCATTCTATTAACCATGACAATTCCTGTCCAAATCAGTTTAGTCAAATTAAACTAATCACAGAACAAGTGTTACTTTTCTTAAACTGTACACCAATCACACCACACATGTATTACACTGATCATACAGTTGATCCGAAACTAATCAAATCCGATCTGAATGAGAATTTCCCAATTTGTATATCCTAAAGTTGTGCGCAACATTTTAAGATAAAGTGGTCTTTGTAAAAAGTATTAGGACACAAAGCTTAGTCCCATCAGATAGCAAAACTTGTTGTCTTGACATTCCAAGAATCTTCACATTCTTGAACATTCGGCAGCATGTAGAGGGCTTGGATTAAAGGAAGCAAACCTTGTGAATTCTTGATTGCCTTGTAATATGGCCATCTCCTGTTCATCCAAAGTCACCCACGCTTCTATTCCATCACCACATCTGCTGTCCATCAGAACACTAAGATTAATATAAAACGGACCACTTGAATCAATGCTGCTAACCCACACAGGCTTTCCCCACCCAAAATCAACCTCATAGAACCCCAACTTACACCAGCTGGTGAACCCAAAGTATTCCACATCTTTACTGCTAAACTCTACAATCTCCTTGAGATACTTCTGTATCGTATTCGGTCCGTCTCCGCCTCGTAGTTTCTTCACATATTCGCCATCAATATTCGATATAGATCGCCTTATTTCGTCCACTAAGTCAGGAAATTCAAGATTTTGCTTCTCAGCTGTGAATTTCGCACTTGTCATCCAAATCAGGTTGCCAAGGGACTGTTCTGAGAAGTTTGGAGCTGCCCTTTTGCGCAGGTTCACTATATGTGTGAGTAGAGAAGGTCTTTTGCAGCCGGATCTCTCTTCAGATGCAGCCATTGCACATTTCCATATGAAACCGGAGACGGCCTCCACACGTGTAGGCTTACTCGTGCCCGTTGCCATATCTTTGAGGGAGGCGATTGCCGAGCCATTAAACATGAATCTCCTTGTTACAAACTGGCCTTTCTTGAACAAGGAACCCCACATCGCTATCGATGCATCTTTAAGCCACAGGTCGGCAGGGAACAGAGACGACGCAGAGAAATCAGGGGAGACGAGCTTTTCAACCGATGAACTAGCAGCATTAGCCCAACTTTTCAGGAAAGTGCTAAGTGCAGTTCCATCAAGAATCCTGTGGGATATACACAGCCCAACCGAAACTCCACCGCATGCAAATTCACTTGCTTGGATGTTAGTCACACAATCTCCACCGCTGTCGAGTCCACAGGGAAGCAACAGAGCAATCATCTTAAGATCAGGGCTTTCAAGAAATTCAGACAGGGTACATTTAACCTTTGCTGTGGTGAAACAAGCCCCGTGATCATCACAATCAATGGAAACATCGTCTCTGATCGTGCCCGCGAGGGGGAAGAATCGGGTTAGAGTTTCTGAGAGTGATTTCTTGAGCACAGCTAACCTTTCAAGAACTTCACAATGGCTGGCAGCACCGTCGTTCGGGTAGTAAACGACGACCGGAGCATAGGCAGCAGGAATCAGGTGATCCAGAAGACATAGTTTGAAGTTTCTGAGGTGATTTGGAGTTGGAAAAGATGGCTTAATCCTCTCAACTGAAATGATTTCTACATCCATGATCATTTGGGCTGATGATGGAAACAATGCAAAAACAGTGAGGTTTATGATCAGTTGGAGACGGCTGAATGTTGTACTGAAATAAGAACTTACAAAGGAGATATGATCAAGGGAAAGATGCTACAAATGCTCGTCTTATTTGTGAGGAATCAGTTCAGATAAGGTGGGATGCGGATTGGATTTTCTATTCCAAATAAATAAAAGGATAAATTACATTTACCTCCCCTGAAGTTTGGCATAATTATAAATACTCCTCGTTGTTTGAAAAATTACAAATACCCCATGAGGTTTGTAACCGTCTACCAAATAACCCATTTCCATTAATTTTTATGGGTAAATTAACCAAAATGCCCTTATGCACTAAATTATTTTTATTTAATTTTTAATATTTTTTTGGACTACAATGTCCAGGGAGAGGTTTTTTAAGTTTTTTACACAGATGAGCAATAATGCAATTTGGCTTGGCCGATTTTTCTACAATTTTAATAAAAAATTCAAGGGCAAAATGGTCAATTTTAGGCCTCTGGTTAAAATTACAAACCTCGGGGAGGTATTTGTAATTTTTCAAACAACGAGGGGATATTTATAATTATGTTAAACCTCAGGGGAGGTAGATGTAATTTACCCTAAATAAAATAGAGAGTAAATTACTTTTGTAGTTTGTAATAATTATAAATATCTCTCATTGTTTGAAAAATTACATATATCTTTGATAAATCTAGATAATCCTTGAACGTACGTTTGAATTTGTCAACTTTATTATTTTTTTTCCTTAAAAATTGAAAAATTGTAAAAACTTATTCATTTAGTACATAAAAAAGTTTCAAAAATTATAAAGAAAGAGTAAAATTATAATTATAGTTCATTAAAAGTATTTTTGTCAGTTGAGTTGACCGTAAAAAATAGATGAAAATATAATGGAGATTGACGAATTGAGCTAATTGTTAGACGATTGTTAATAGTGTTGATAATGGTAACTTTTTAAATAATAATGAGTACTTTATGTCCAACTTTAGGGAAAAGTCATTGTAATTTATGTTAAATAAATAATTTAATTATTGTACACGTTACCTGTATAATATTAACCAGAATGTATATATTAAATAAAATGAAAAAAAGTACAATAAAATTCATAATAGAATCCAATCCACAAAGTACAAGTATGCCTGTTTTCTGGGTTAGTTGAATATTGGGTGGTTTAAAATATTCGGATGTCTGAAGGGAGCCGTGTGTTGAATTCAATCACCACTTTCAACATTGTCTAGTTGTAAATAAATGCAACTCTATAATACATTTCAACACTCATGAAATTTCAATATTCTTCCTTCAATGATCCAAAATTGATTTTCGAACAATTAATATAAATATATATAGCTTTGACGTAATAAAAATTATTTACTCAACTCTAGCCGGATGTGGTTGGCTAGACTTGTAAAAAAATGATGTAATTATTTCGCGCTGCTTTTAAATTGTAGAGATATTCGGTTTGATTTTCTATCATTAAAAACAATAACGGTATATTTGAAAAATTAATCTGATGGAGGAAAGAACAACCAAAAAAGGAAAAAGAAGTGTTGAAGAAGGAAAGATTTTGAGAGATGAAAGGATGTGTTGACTTTACTAGAAAAGAATGTGTCAATAAAAAAAAGAAATCAGAAGAAAATGAAAGGTTGACTTACCAGATTCAAGTGGATGTAACAAATTACTAAAGTGACCCTAGTCAATTAATCATAGTCGTGTAATGGGGGTAGGTGAGGGGTAAAGTAGTACTTTACTTTTACTTACCTAAATTATAGGTAGATTGTATTAGTATAAATATGCGACATCTTTCATTGAAGAGGAGAAAAAAAAAAAAAAAACTATTTTCTTATATTATATTGTAGTTAATGGTGCAAAATCACGCATATAATTATTTTTTGTACCATCAACTTGGCGTCGTCTGTGGGAAAAGCACCAACATTTCTCTTGAGTTTGAGGAATATGGTGGAAAATCCAAACAAAAGAAGCGGATCTACATATCAAGTAAGATTGAAGCTGCGTTTCAGACAAAGAGTTGAGACTCGGAAGGCCAGATCGATCGTTTTCTACTCCGGGCCTGCAGCTCTACTCCGATTGACTCCACCGTGACCACTGACCACATCGAGCGCAACTCAACTTACAGAGATTCTCCTTATTTCTTCTCTCATTACCACTGCTACCAGGGCTATTTATTCTTCTATTGGTATTGAGTTCATAGTAATCGATCTCGATTTTCTCTCTTTCAGGTGGAGGATAAGTTTAAAGTTTTCTTCATACTCGCCTGAGCAAAGATAATCCATTCTCATTCTCCTTGTTGTAAACTCCCTAATTTTTCTGGCGGAGAAGCTGAACAGAGTGGCCAATGGTCGTCATAAACCCCAAAACCTTAAACTTAACTCTTTTTTCGAGAAATTCATTTTCGAATTCTTGAGAGTCATGGTTGCTTAGTAGACGTACGAACATATTTTTGCTCTACATCAACCTTGTCCTTGAGTATGCATCTTTCGGTGGAATTCCTATGACTTGCCAATTGTTCGATGTAATGCCTCAATTGAATGCTCTTTTGTATGTTCCCAGTAGCTCCTTCATTGAGAGATGGGTCTCTGAAACCCAGTCGGATGGAATTCTGATATATGGATATGATTCCTGCACAACACTTGTAGTTGTGTACAGTAAGTGTGGTGATTTGACGAACGCATATGAAGTCTATTTAATAACTATATGATTTCTCCTTATTTTTATGTGCTTTCTTTTATAGAATTGCAATATCTGAGTTTCCTTTTAAATTAGATTTACGTATATCGAAGTTGGATGAAACCTTTATATGTTTTTGAAAGAAATGACTAAATTGATGATGCACTTTTGATAATGCATTCGACACTTTGTGGCTAAATGGTGTGATGGAGACATTCATGGATATTGTACTTCCACTCGGCGAGAAGTGCTACAGAGAATTAGTTCAAATTTATAATTTATAGCTCCAAGTTGTGCTTGTATAGCCAAATTGGCGTTCTATTTATTTACAGAATGAGTAAGCTTTGTATGTCAAGCAATGACTTCACCTATAAATAATGACATGCTATGGAGCATATTGTGGTGTTGTTGAAAATCAGTGGGATTTCATCAGACAAAGTGCCTATAGAGCATGATATGTACTTTTCTGGTTTTCTCCTAAATATGGTGTTTGCTCTCGTCGCTGGAGCAAATGGTAGCATTTTGTTGGTTTCTTATCATATGGGCTTCATCACTCTTATATGGCTAGGGAATTATTATCCGCCCAAAATTTAGAAGTCAAAAAGGCTAAAAAATAAAAATATTATTGGTCACTCTTATTATTGTGGCTGGAATTCTCGGAGGATTGATTACTGGTGCCGGAATTCAGGATGGATTTCAATTCTTATTACCCTGGTGTTAATTGGAACTCCTCAGAGGTTCCAAGCGACACCCAAAAAAAAGTCAAAGAAACTCCTACGAAGTTCACAAAAAACTCGACTAAATGAACTCCTAAGTACGAAGTGACGCCAAAAAAAGGGCAAAGGAACTCCTACGAAGTTCCCAAAAAACTCGACGAAAGGACTCCTAAGAACTTCCCAAGCAACGCCCACAAAACGGGCAAAGGAACTCCTACGAAGTTCCCAAAAAACTCGACGAAAGGACTCCTAAGAACTTCCCAAGCAACGCCCACAAAACGGGCAAAGGAACTCCTACGAAGTTCCTGAAATGTTCGATTAATGAAATTTTCCAAGTGATCAAACGTATAACAGGATATCTTGAATTAGTATTTCTTATTTATTATTGTTTTACGATAGATCTAGTTACAATGATCGGGAAAAACCCACGTTGAACTTATTTTCATACTTAACTTTTAAATTTATTTTTAGCATCTTATCAAATAGATAGGTCTACGAAAGATCCGTGATCCACTTTAATTCCTAAATATCCCATGGATATTCAGGAGTTGGGGGGCTGCTGATGGAGGAAAGAACAACCAAAAAAGGAAAAACCGTTATTCCTGGAAAGGAAGGTGCTGAAGAAGGAAAGATTTTGAGAGATGAAAGGAAATGTTGACTTTACCAAAAAGGAAGGTGTCAAATAAAAAAGGAAATCAGAAGAAAAAGGAAAGGTTGACTTACCAATCGATGTGGATGTAGCAAATTACTGAAGTGACCCTAGTCAATTAATTCTAGCCGTGTAATGGGGGTAGGTACTTTACCCTTACTTACCTAAATTATAGGTAGATTGTATTAATATAAATATGCCACATCTCTCATTGAAGAGGAAGAAAAAAATTATTCTTATATTATATTGTAGTTAATGGTGCAAAATCACGTATATAATTATTTTTTGTACCATCACAATCTATGCTCACTTATAAGTAATAATAGAAATAAAAGATATTAATTACAACAGCTTCATTTAAAGTTAGTGTAATTACTGATTGTAATTTTTTTTTAAAAATTATTAAAATTATTTTAGTAAGTGTTTAACACAAATAAAAGAGAGAACTTTATAATGTATTTTTTTTTTAAAAAAATAACAGGAAGTTTTATAGTTAATCTAAGTGATAATTTCAATGTACTCCCATGGTTTGGTTTAATTACATTAGACCTCATTATGATTTAATTAGAAAAAAATTATTTGATCTGAAATAAGGAAGTAGTAAGTCAATCAGGAGTAAAAAAAAAATTTCATTCAATTTTTTCGTTGATATCAACACATTTGATGAATTGTAAATAACGAATGAATTTATTTATGAAAAGGAAACAAACGTTGAAAATATTAAATACAATTTTTTAAATCACATGAGGTCTATATGTAGTTATACCAAATCTTAATAAATGGACTGGATTTGGTCCCAAAATTAAAAGCCCAACTGAGCTTGGCAGGAAATAATTGTAATAGGGCCTAAAGTTAAGATTCAAGGCCCAACTGAGCTTGGGATTGGACCTCGTCCCAAAGTTTTCACACTTAATTTTAGTTGGGCATGGAAGCCCATTTACTAATCCGGTACGAGCCCAACCCGGAAAAGCTCAAAAAAGCGCGTGAAATTCCAGCAAAGGCCACAGTAAATGACCGTTGGCCATCGCCATCAATTGAAGCCGACTTACGCTCCGCGTCACCGACTCAGACCCCGATTTGAATGACAAATATATTCTGTAACGTCCGATCGAATCAATCTCATCCGTCTACGCCGCCATACAGCGTGTACATATATATATATATATATATATCGTCGTCCTCTCTCTGCGCATACCCATGGTTGCATAATATTTGGCATCAGTTCTTATGGGTTGTTTGGACTATAGGGTGTCGCATGTTCGATTTGATTTCTGTTTAAGTTTTCTTAGGTATTCGCGTGATTGAAGGGTTTGGATTGGGTGTTGGTTGATTGTATGCTGCAATTTGTGTTGATTCTTTAGGAATATTTGTGTCGAGTTTCCTCTGTCTTTTGGGTTTTCTGAATGTGATTCTTGATTCGCGAGAAATTATTTTAGCAGTGATTTAGGGCCCGGTTTCTCTTTTTATGGTTTGCTTGGATCATGTTTCTTTATAGATACTACATACTACTATTGGTTGGGTATAGTGAAAAAGAATCTCAAGAATTCGCGGACTAGAGAAAGAATTTCAAGAATTCGCAGAACTAGAGCAAGAATTCAAGAATTTGTGGAATTAGAGGAATAATTTCAAGAATCGAATTACGAGAATTCATAGAATCTGAGGAAGAATATCAAGAATTCAGAATTAGGGAAAGATTTACAGAAATTCACAGAATTAGGGAAAGAATTTCAAGAATTTGTGGAAATAGAGGAATAATTTCAAGAATTTTCAGAATGAGGGAAAGATTTCAAGATTAGAATTCGCTGAATTAGAGATTTCAAGATTTCGAAGAATTAGAGCAAGAATTTCAGGAATTTGTGGAATTAGAGGAATAATTTCAAGAATTTGCAGAATTGGGGAAAGAATTTCAAGATTAGGATTCGAGGAATTAAAGAGAAAAAATTCCAGATTTCACAGAAGTAGAGCAAGAATTTCAAGAATTTTCAGAATTACAAAAATTCATTGAATCAGAGAAGAATTTCAAGAATTTGCAGAATTAGGGAAATAATTACTGGAATTCACAGAATCAGAGGAATAATTTCAAGAATTTGTGGAATTAGAGAAAGAATTTCAAGATGTCGCAGAATTAGAGCAAGAATTTCAAGAATTGTGGAATTAGAGGAATAATTTCAAGAATTTGCAGGATTAGGGAAAGAATTACGAGAATTCACAGAAACAAAGAGAATTTCAAAAATTTGCAGAAGTAGGGAAAGAATTACAGGAATACACAGAATTAGAGAGCGGACTTCATGAATTTGTGGAATTAGAGTAAAGAATTACAAGAATCTGCGGAATTAGAGGAAAGAATTACAAGAATTTGCGGAATTAGAGGAAAGAATTACAAGAATTCACAGAACTAGCAAAGAAAAACTATGAAAAGGATTTCCTTACCCATCTTCACGGATTTGGGCTGTGGTTACCAAGTCTTGGATTATTAGTTTTCTATTATGTGGAATGTTCATGAGGAGTGGTTTTCGTTTGATGGGTTTGTTTCCAATATGTTTTGCTGCTAAATTGTTTTTGGGTCGTAAGCAGGAGTAATATGAGATTTATCACTTGTTCTATTCAATGACAGAAAATCTTGATACTGATGTCTCATTGGTAAATGTGGATGGAAGGTTAATCAGTAGTTTGCCTAGGTGTTGAATAACATTGGTATAGTTGGTCGATAAGGTGCTCCCCCGAGATTTCTGTTCTAGGCAAGTACCATCTCCATTTATTTGACCTGCAGGTTATCGTTATTGGTTTTGTTGCCACTATTCTAATTTGGGTTCAAACTTTTCAACTTGTGGTTAGAAATCATGGGATCTCTCCGGTTGACATGATAAGGGTAGTCATTTTCTGATCGATTAGATTTTGTGATGATTGTGCTATTTTGTTATTGTCTACGTCTTTGGTTAGAATGGTGCAGTTTGTACTAGGAGTTGGCAGGAGTCAATTGTCTAGTGAGTTGGTAAATGGTACACCGTACAAGTTAATATCGAGTGCTTTATTTGCATTTTCAGCCTGTTTTTAGGGTGTGAACCAGAGGAAAGACGATTTTCAGTAAAGTGTTTTTCCTTGTTTTTAGTATTGTTTTGGTTATCAGTTCTATTTGCTTATTTCTCTTTGGCATTCGTGTAAGCACTTCCGCATCCGTATTCTATAATTGGATGCTTAATTTGGTTTCTAGATTTTGTGGAGGAAATTTAGGGGGAAGTTCTTTTGATTCTTTGGTTCTGATCAGTATGATTAATTGCTTAAGTTGTGCTGGTGAGGTGATAAGAGGCTTAATTTGATATCGAGCTGTTTATTTGCATTTTGGAGCTCTTTATTTTGTGTGCGTATGTCTGAGTAGGATGTGAGAAATAAGATATCTTGCTGTGGACAAGAGCAACGTCAGTTGTCAGTCTCCATGTTTTTCATCATTTTCCATGTGATTTTGGTTTCTGGTTCTATTGCTTCTAGCTCTTTGCATTTGCATATGAGTTCTTATATTTGAATGATAATTAGGTCTCTAGATTCTGTATTGGGAAATTGAAGATAATTTGCAAAAATTTTATTCTTTATCTGATATTCTGAATGGGATTATTTGTTGATTAGTGGTATTTTAAGTTGTTTAACTAGGTATCTGGATTTTGGGGCTGTTTTTAGGTGTTAGGTATGGAGGAAGATGACAGGAGAAGGACAAAACAAGGTGTGTCATGGACAATGGTGGGGACAGGCTTGACTCTGCGTTTTCTAAGTATAGTTTTTAGTTCCACAGCTTCTCTCACTCATCTACGCCATTTTGGTATATTATGTACATCCGAATGATTAATTTGGTTTCTGGATTCTGCCGGGGAGTTCAGGTGTGAGATGATAGTCGTTGATTCATTCTCTTCTCATCTGATTGAGATTATTGATTGTTAGGTCTGTTACTGATGTATTAAGTGTGGTCCGAGTTAATAATAAGCTGTTTATTTGAATTCAGTTTAGATGATTCACAGAATCAGAGAGAATTAGAGAAAGAATCTCAAGATTTTGCAGAATTAGAGCAAGAATTTCAAAAATTTGTTTATTGAGGAATAATTTCAAGAATTTGCAGAATTAGGGAACGAGTTATGTGAGTTCACAGAATCGGAGAAAAAATTTCAAGGATTTGCAGAATTAGGTAAACAATTACAGGAATCCAGAGAATTAGAGAGAGAATTTCAAGAATTTGTGGAATTAGAGGAACAATTTCAAGAATTTGCAGAATTAGGAAAAGAATTTCAAGATTTCGTAGAATTAGAGCAAGAATTTCAAGAATTTGTGGAGTTAGAGGAATAATTTCAAGATTTTGCAGAATTAGGGAAAGAATTTCAAAATGAGAATTGCGGAATTAGAGAGAATTTCAAGATTTCGCAGAACTAGAGCAAGAATTTCAAGAATTTGTGGAATTAGAGGAATAGTTTTAAGAATTTGAGTAATTAAGAACTACGAGAATTCACAGAATCGGAGAGAGAACTTCAAGAATTTGTGGAATTAGGAAAAGAATTACAGGAATTCACAGAATTAGAGAAAGAATTTCAAGAATTTACCGAATTAGAGGAATAATTTCAAGAATTTGCAGAATTAGGGAAAGAATTACAAGAATTTGCAGAATTAGGGAAAGAATTACAAGAGTTCACATAATTAGAGCAAGGATCTTAAGAATTCACAGAACTAGCAAAAGAACAACTAGAAAAGGATTTCCTTGCCTATCTTCACGGATTTGGGCTATGGTGACCAACTCTTGGATTCTTAGGGCTTGTTTTTTATGTTTCATTTTTAAGTTTCAGTTATTGAAACAGTAATTAAAGTGATGTTTGTTTATACGTATAATGTATTGATTTGACACCGTAATTCAGTATTAAACACAACTCGATTAACTATACAAAAATTGGAAATACATTTTTTATACTAAAAACTAACATAACAGGCCCTTAGTTTTCTATTATGTGGAATGTTCATGAGGAGTGGTTGTCGTTTGATGGGTTTGTTTCCAATATGTTCTGCTGGTAAACTGTTTTTGGGTTGTAAGCAGAAATATGAGATTTATCATTTGTTCTATTCAATGACGGAAAATCTTGATACTGATGTCTCATTGGTTAATGTGGATGGAAGGTTAATTAGCAGTTTATTTAGGTGTTGAATGACATTGATATAGTTGGTCGATAAGGTGCTCCCCCGAGATATCTATTCTAGGCAAGTACCATCTCCATTAATTTGACCTGCAGGTTATCGTTATTGGTTTTGTTGCTACTGTTCTAGTTTAAGTTCAAACTTCTCAACTTGTGGTTAGAAATCATGGGATCTCTCTGGTTGACATGATAAGGGTAGTCATTTTCTGATCAATTAGATTTTGTGATGATTGTGCTATTTTATGCTTGTCTGCGTCTTTGGTTAGAATGGTGCAGTTTGTACTAGGAGTTGGCAAGAGTCAATTGTCTACTGAGTTGATAAATGGTACAAGTTAATGTCAAGCGCTTTATTTGCATTTTGAGCCTGTTTTTAGGGTGTGAACGAGAGGAAAGACGATTTTCAGTAATGTGGTTTTCCTTTTTTTTAGTATTTTGGTTATTAGTTATATTGCTTATTTCTCTTTGGCATTCATATAAGCACTTCCCGATCCATATTGTATAATTGGATGATTAATTTGGTTTCTAGATTTTGTGGAGGAAAATTAGGGGGAAGTTCCTTTGATTCTTTGGTTCTGGTCAGTATGATTAATTGCTTGAGTTGTGTTGCTGAGGTGATAAGAGGCTTAAGTTGATATCGAGCTGTTTATTTGCATTTTGGAGCTCTTCTTTTGGTGTGCGTATGTCTGAGCAATTTGGAGAAGTAGGATGTGAAAAATAAAATATGTCGATCTGGACAAGAGCAACACCAGTTGTCAGTATCTATGTTTTTCATTCTCTTTGATGTGATTTTGGTTTTTGGTTCTGTTGCGTCTGGCTCTTTGCATTGAATGATAATTAGGTTTCTAGATTCTGCAGTGGGAACATGAAGATAATTTGCAAATATTTTATTCTTGATCGTGTATTCTGAATGGGATTACTTGTTGATTAGTGGTATTTAAGTTGTTTAACCAGGTATCTGGATTTTGGGGATGTTTTTGGGTGTTAGGTATGGAGGAAGATGACAGGAAAAGGACAAAACAAGGTGTGCCATGAACAATGGTGGGGACAGTTTTGACTCTGCATTTTCTAACTATAGTTTTTAGTTCTACTGCTTCTCACTCATGTAAGCCATTTTGGTGGACATGAGGGAAGGCAGTTGTCAGTCACCATGTTTTTCATTCTTTCCAATGTGATGTTGGTTTTTAGTTCTATTGGTTCTTGGTCTTTGCCCATATCGCTTTAGCTCTTATATTTGAATGATAATTAGGTTTCTAGATTCTGCTAGGGAACTTTAGAGACAAGTTGCAAATCTGATTCTTTATCTTGTATTCTGCTTGGTATCATTTGTTGGTTAGCGGTATTTAAGTGGTTTAACATAGTATCTGCATTTTGGGGCTGTTATTTGGGTGTTAGGTATGGAGAAAGAGGACGGGAAAGGACAAAACAAGGGTCATGGACAATGGTGGAGACAGGTTTGAGTTGGCTTTTTTCTAAGTTTGATTCTTAGATTTTCATGCTTCTCATTCACATGAGCCCTTCTGATATGTTATGTACACCTGAATGATTAATTTGGTTTCTAGATTCTGCTGGGGAATTTAGGTGTAAGGTGTTAATCCTTGATTCATTTCCCTTCTCTTGTGATTGAGATTAGTTAGGTCTTTTATTGATGTAATAATAGTTGTTTGAGTTAATAACAAGCTGTTTATTTGCATTTTCGGGCTTTTTTCTGGTTGTAAGGCATGCTGGTTACCAATTTCAGAGAAATAGCCCATGAGAAAGGGAAAAACAAGATATGCAATTTGGAGCTCCCCTTTTTTTCTTTGGTGTTGGGAATTTATCTATGCAGTTTGGTAAAGTAGGATGCGGAAATGGTAAAACAAGACCTCCGTGCTTCTCGTTCTTTTCAATGTGATTTTTGGTTTTTAGTTCTATTGCTTCTTGCTCTTTGCATTTCACATAAGCTCTTATTTTTGGTTAGAATCTGTGGAGGGAACTTGGTAATAAGTTGTAGTTTTGATTCTTTATCTTGTATCCTAATTGGAATTATTTGTTGGTTGGGGGTATTTAAGTGGTATAACTTGGTATCATGACTATGGGGCTTCTATTTGGGTGTCAGGTTTGGAGAAAGATGACAGGTTAAGGACAAAACAAAGTGTGGACAATGCGGGAGACATGTCTGAGGGCTTATTTACATTTATATTATTAAAAAAAAAAACAATTATCGTGAGTCATTAGCTGAGCTAACGCTCATGATAAAAAAGTTTTAAAAAAAGAAGAAAAATAGCGTGAGTCGTTAGCTCTAACCCAATTTGGGGGTGGCTTGCAATTCTTCTTTTATAATATAAATAAACCCATGTTTGAGTCTGCGTTCCTCTAACTTTGGTTCTTGGTTCTATTGCTCCTTGTTCAGTTAAGCCTCCTGATCTGTTATGTACATCTGAATGATTAATTTGGTCTCTAGATTGTAAGGCATTCCAATGACCAGTTTCAGAGAAATAGACCATGAGAAACTGAAAAACAAGATATGTTGACAAAGGGGAAGGCTATAGTCAGTCTCTATGATTTTCCTTAGTCTCAGTATAGTCTTGGTAATTAGATCTGTTGATTCTTGTCTGTTACTTCGCTGAGCTCTTTTAAGCGTATGGTTTATATTTGAACAATGAACTTGTTTCCTAGATTCTGCAGGGGAATTTTGGATATGTTCGGAAAAGGTTTGGTTGTCCTTCTTGTGTTCTGCTTCGGATTATTGATTACTTAGGTTGCATTCAGTATAATTCTTGATGTGTGAAACTGCATGGCTTAGCAAGATTCTGTTACTTCGCTGAGCTCTTTTAAGTGTATGGTTTATATTTGAACAATGAACTTGTTTCCTAAATTCTTCAGGGGAGTTTTGGGATATGTTCGGAAAAGTTTTGGTTGTCCTTCTTGTGTTCTTCTTCGGATTATTGATTGCTTAGGTTGCATTCAGTATAATTCTTGATGTGTGAAACTGCATGGCTTAGCAAGATTTGGTCCACTGGTGGAATTTGTTACACAGTCGGTTGCTCAGTTCTTGGTTTGGCAGATGTTGCTGTGGGTGTAGATGGTGTGATTGAGATTGTAACATCCTAGTTCTTTTCTACTCTTTCTTCTTAGACATGTTTTTGCTGTTTGCTTAGAGTCGTGCTCTTCTTATTTCAGAAGTAGCCTTTTGGTGGCCTTTAACTGGTTGTGACCTCCTTAGGGATTAGCTCTGGTTTGATGTTCCTCTTTTAACCCACTAGCAAACTGTTATTCCCTTTTTTAAGGTAACTCTAAGCATGAATTGTGATATATCTTGTCCTATTCGTTAACAGGAAAAAATTGAGATACATTGGTCTAGGTGGGTGGAAGGTTCAGTAGTTTGCTGGGGTGTTGGATGATGTTTTATATAGTTGTGAGGGTGCTTGTCTCAGTTGTCCGGTCTACTGACCTGCAGGGGTCTTTTGCTGCTGCTTCTTGCTGTGTCATTATTTATTGTTGTTGTTTGTGTTGTCATTGTTGAGGTTTGAAATTTTCAAATTCTTGTGGCTGGAGTCTTGGGGCCTCTCTGATGCAATGCACATGATAATTGATACGGATGATATCTTCTGATTCCATTGAAGTCTGTGAATATTATGATACTTCTTCACTTCGCCTTTGGTTAGCACTTAGCAGATAGCACTGTACTAGGCTTTGCAAGCTGTGCGTTGTTTGTTAATGTCATAATTGGTGTAAGTTAATCTTGAGCTGTTTTTTTGCCTTTTGTCCTACTTTGGTTTTAGGCAAGTGGGTTACGTTTTACAGAGAAATAGGAAGCGAGAAGGATAAAACAAGATATGTGGTAAAATAGAGGAAAGATTGTTGTGTGTCTCTGTCTTTTCAAGGGTTCTTCCTTAATCTTCCTAATCACATCAACTTTTCTTCACTGGGAAGACCTGGATGAGGTAGGTATCTGAATTTCCATGCTGAAAGGGATTGAGTGTGTTGTAAGGATGATTGATTTGGTTTTTAGAGTAATGCAGAATCAAGGATATGTTCGGGGTCTTAGGCTAGTCCTATTCTTGTTAGGAATTTTTATTGCTTACTTTACATTTGCTCCATAATCGTCGATGATATGCAGCCGTCTTGTGATGCAAGACTTGGTTGGATACTGGAATTAGCAGAATGCCAATGCTTAGTCTCGGTACATTCAATATCTCTTTGACTGCAGATGTACACGTGCTATGATTGGAAGGTTCAATAGTTGTTAAGATATCACTGGTCTGCAGATGTAACTTGTGCTACAGATGAAGGTTCAATAGTTCGTAGGGTATCATACTCGGTGTGCTAGGCATCTATATTCACCTCTATTCATGTGATGTTGGGATCCTGTTTTCATTTTTACTGTTTTAATGGACGTTTAAAATTTGCAATTTGTTGTGCATCTGGGCAGGATCTCTTCGGTCTTCATGGTTGATTCATTTGGAGTTTGTGGTAATTATGCTATTTGCTTCTTGATTACAGGCATCGGTTAGTTGAATGTAGTCTATACTAGGCTTTGGCAAGCAAGCAATTGTTTATTAAGGTGATAGTTCTTGGAGTTGTTCATCTGCAGTCTGGGCTCTTTTTTTATCCCCTTTTTTTGGTTACTGTTAGGTGTGTTGGTGACTGATCCCATAATAGGACTTGTCGAGCCAAGAACAAGCGAAGGACGTTGTCAGCGTGATGCTCCTTCTTTTCTAGTAGTTCTACCTCTTCTTTATCCTTCTGGCTCATATAAGTGCTTCTAGATATATGTTCTGTAATGGAAGATCTATTTTCTTCTTGATTCTGAAGTAGGGAAATGTTGAAGAAGTTCTAGATTCTTATATTTTTTAATTTGGATCATGGCTTTGCTTGTTTTATAGTATTTTAGTGTGACCGAGTGTGTGGTGTGATTTTGGTGGCTTTAATTGATGGGGGACTGCAGTCAGAAGTAGTATTGTTTCCGTAATGTTACCTCTAATGTTTCTATATTCAAGCCAGCCTCGCTTCCATCCTTTTTTTGGAACTGTAAGCATCGATGTGGTTTGCCTTCTTCCAGTGACAGGAGATGAGAATTTGTAGTTTGCGTGGGTTTTGGATAATGTCAATATGTTTGGTTGGCAGGGTGCTTTTCTCAGATTGCAGTATCAGACAAAGTGTTCAAATTGACGTTTCTCTGGTATGCACGACAAGTGTAATCACCCGGGTTTGTGATTATTTCTATACGTCCTTTTAGTTGTGACTTTGGTCAGCAGAGTGCCCCGTGTAATAGTTTGGTCATCAGATTATCGAGGTGATATGCGAAGCTTTTTTTATTCACATCTCCTGCTCGAAGCAACAGGACTGATTAGGGGAATGTATGATATGCTGTGGTCATCATCAAAGAGAGTCATCTGTCCTTTTGTTTTTCTTCTTTATAGTTTTGGATGCCATTGTTATTCCTTCGGTCATTCACATAAAGTTTCGTAAACTCTCCGACATTTCTGGATTCTATAGTTATGGGGATATGCCTACAAAGTATCTGGTTCGTAGTCTTATACTATGATCGGGATATTGATTTCTTTGGTTTACAATTGTTGTGGTCCGGTGGCACCGAGCTGTCTGCCGAGGTGAGATTTAGTTTTGTACTGAAACCTGTCAGTGAGGTTTTTACTTGGTTTCTCCGGCAGTAATAATTTGATTTTACTTGGTATGTTTTCAGGGATATGATATAACTTTCCTGTACTTATTAGGAGCAGTTTATTCTATTAATGAGTAACTTTATATAATTTCGCTGTCGTTAGGTTATGTCACGTTCATGTTGCTGATTTACTTTCTTCTCTATTTGAGTAATTATTTTGTACAGTATTTTTTTTCCCCCTAAATTTGTACTTTTTCCGTACGGATTGGAGCTTTCAGTTGGGAACTGAAGAATTTTTGGAGTTGTGTATGGCGGCGAAGAAGTACTTTTGTTGGTCGTGAATGAAATTTATGATATATATTTATGCATCTGTGAATGGACAGTCGACCATATCATGAATTTTATATGTTTTCTATTCTATATCAGTATGTATATATTTACTATTATATATACACGCTATCTGTACAGCATAAATTTTCAAAATAAATAAAATTAGATCGCCTGAGTTGTTACTGCTTTTAATTTCAACCAGGAAGTATCGCGTGTGGTGCGCGTGCAGAAACACATTTTTAGGGGTGAATTGGTAATTTGTAAAATATATTGAACTCGTATTTTTATTTATTTTTGTATTGTTGAATCATTAGTATATAATTGTATTTTCAAAATTTTTGATAATAGTTGTTTTAATTGATGAGAAAATTATTTAATTTGTTATTTGTAATTCACTTCTAAATTTAATTGATAATATTAAAAAAATCCTTAAAATTAAATTTTGCATTTTGTATTTAGTAATTATTATATTTAATGATTTTGTATTACAACAAATTAATGCAAAGATAAAATATAATATATAAAAATTAAATATTAAAGTAAAATAAATGGAGTCCCTTAGTTTTGGATTTTTCTAAGAAATCTCAGTTTAATAAAATTGATCATGTTTTATTTGTAGTGTTTTTTCTTTAACATCTATTTGTTATTTTTTTAATTTTATTTTGCGTTTGTTATATTATTTAATAATTAATCGTTTATTAATTATTAATTATTTTTTAAAAAAATTTATCTAATAACACATATTCGTCGTATCAGTGTTAATTTGTATTCAATGTCTTATAATTATTTTAATTATATTTTACTATCATTTTTAAAATTTGTCAAAGTATTGTTTACATTATTCATTTGCTTACAAATTTGAAATATTATTGCACAATATGTTATTATTTGCATTTTTAACTTCATATTTTCAGTGTGATTTCTTCATCTATTAATTCATTTAATTGGTGTTATCTTTTTCTATTAAATAGTATTTTTTATTTTTAAGAGCTTAATCTTTTATGTGCATACGAGATTTTTAATATTTAATAATTAGATAATAAGAGATTCAAAAGCCAATTAAATTTTTAAACAAATAGTGCTTTTATATATCAATATGTTTTGTTTTTAATACTTAATTTACTTTTGTTAATCGTGAGAGATTATAATTATGTTAATTGTATTTACTATTTTTTATAAATTCTAATATGTGCACTCTCCTTTCATCGTCATTAGTTTTTAGCGCAATATTCTCATATACAATATTGTTTGTTTCGGACGTGTGTTTACATGATGTGTTTGGTTATAAATAGCCTATTTGTATTTCATATTCCTTAGTATGTTCTCATAGTATTTTATTTATTTTGATCAAATTGTTAATGTCATTTTCTTATAGATAGCATATGTTGTTATTTTAATTTAAATTTAAGTTGCATCTATCAGTATTATTTTATCTCCACGTTAAGGGGAAAATAAGTAAAAATACAATATGAAAACACTAGTATTAATATTAGTATGAAGTCACTCATTTTAGAATTTCAACGAACTCCTATAATAAAATTGAGGATTTTTATTTGAAATTTTCTAATATTTATTATCCCCCCCCTTTTATTTTATGTTTTGAAGTTTAGAATCTTTAGATTGGTATATATTTACATCTTATTTATATGCTATTCATTTTAAAGTTTAGCGTGCCCAGGTAAATCAATGTTTATAAAAAAAATATTCAAAATTATTCCTAGCAAATTAACATAAAATTTATTTGCTTATTTATATTTCAGGATATATTATTCATTGTAATTCCGACAAATTAGGAATACCAAATACTTTCATGTTTGGATAGATTAATTTTGTTTTTATAATTCTTATTTAGAGATAATTACATCTACACTCTCCCTAACTTGTTGTTTACATAGATCACCCCCGTCTTTGGAATAATTACGCATACATCACAAGAAACGTTAAAATTATTTACCTAAACCATCTCTGCGTTTTAAAAAGTTACACATACACCCTCCAAAAATATCGATATTATTACATAAGTATTCCTATTCTTTTGCTATTAGGGATGACATGTGTAAACAAATCATAAATCAGGGGATTTAAATGTAATCTAATTTATTATTAAAAAGAGTATAGGATACGAATATCTTCTCATAATAGGAATAAATATTCAAGAGATTCTCACTATTATATATTTAATCATAAATTGCACATAGTGGTATTATTTTAGCTTCAGTGTGTTATGGTAAAAATTAATAATACAAGAAAGTATAATCTTATAAAAAATTTCTACTATTAATATTAAAATAAAATGATTAGTACGATGTCACCATTGTTATTTTTTTTGAAAGCATTTCTAATTTAATAAGAATTATAATTATTTTTACCCAAAGTTTCATGATATTTATTCTTGTATATGTATATATAGTTTTTGAAATTTAGTATTTTATATATCACTTAGATACTATTTATTTTAAATTATATTTTGTGCTGGTAAATAATATTTTTGAAGTATTTAAAAATTTCTTCTAACAAATTAATCACTTAGATATATTATTAGCCTATACTTGTTAGTAGGAATTTAGAGGTGTTAGGTCTCTAATTAAATGGTCTTCTTTTGATAGAATTTTATTCTTTTATAATTTTTAATTATTTTTAAGAAGATTACTTAAGTAAGGGGTATGGATGTCTTTTTCAATGTGGAACAAACACACGAGAGATGCACATTTTTATATATAGTATAGATATAGATATAGATATAGATTTTAAATTTAAAATACTCTCAACTTTGATTGCAGCATGGCATGTAACTTTTTCTATAATTTATTTCCATAATAAAAGTTAAAGGTTTTGTGGAAACCCCTCATATTGCACGAAGATGAATCTCGGAACCCTTTCACGATAGCCCGATAGTGTGTGGAACTTTTCCTATTGTTGATTTTGATATGTGAAACAGACACAGTAAGTTGCCCTGTTAGTGCTGATACTGGGAGATCCAGGAATGACTATCAGATTGTTGCTAGACTTCCTAGGATTAGTTCAATGGTTGTGATTCTCACGTGAAGAAGTTCTTGGGCTCCCCCCCCCCCCCCCCCTTCAATGCGTGTATCAGAAGCCTTTAACTGTGTTTTATGCTGCACTTTCAAAGTTGTAGATGTAAATTTTCCTTTGTTCAACAAGCAGAAACTTGTTGGTATTTTAGCCTATAATTTCTAGTCACTCTTTCAGATGAGACCTTGGGATATCTCAGCTCTGTTGCTGTTTCTCTAATTTAGATTTAGAGTATTTTACCTGAATTTGCAGCAATGTACGCATCCTTTTAAGCGAGCAAAAGAAGATTATGCGTGCTTACCGTTCTAAATCTTTGTTTTAGAACACTTCTGAGAAGTATGCATGCTATCAGTCCTACAAGATAGTTTTTGTTTTTTGTTTTTTTTTTGATATTTTGATTGGTTTAGTATGGTATTACACTTACTTCCATCTATCTCGTTGAAACAGGGTTGAGCCGATGGGCAATGTTTGGATGCTGAGGGGATGTTAACAGAGTATGCAACAGGCTCAGATTTCGTGGATCAAATCAAAATCTTTCTCTCCGATTCTGGAATTGCTGAGTGAGTTTTTCAGTTTCACGTGTAGGCCAACTCTACTGAACGTCCAATACTACACGTACGTTTTCTTCAAAGATAGTCAATCGATCTGTATTTTTTGGGAAACGTCTCGTAGCTGATTTTCATCGAAGCAGAAATGCTATGAACAAATCTGCAGCAGCAGTTGTATCGATATAGCTCTGCAGAATTTCAGTTCAACTTTAAGAAGTCAGCTCGCTGATGGTATTTTTATCTGCAGAATTTTACTTAACCTCAGTAGGAGTTTCCATAAGACATGAACTAAGTGCTGCCTAGAAAGTTTTTATCCAGAAAGTTGAGGCAAGTAGATTCTACACTACTTGGGAATCATCCAAAGGCATGTTTAAGCTTGGAGCATGCATCAGCTTCCGAGTTTTTTGGTTCGTTCGATGACGGAGATCGACATTGTAGTCAAAGAGTCCATGAAGCAGGTGATCAAGTCTGAAAACTACCAAGTAACATTGTCGATGGAGATGGGAGTTTGGAACCATCCCGTTTTGGGGCGACCCGACTCCAGGCAAACCTGCATGCCAGTCCAGATTGGAGTTCAGTTGTTTGACGAAAATCGGATGATGTTCATCCCAGTGAATACAAACATACCATCTAAAATCTTGTGATATAAGAGGCGGTAGGGATATATACAGAGCGAGGTTAACATAATTTTTACATCTATTTCTTGCAAATGTTTTTATTCAAGTACACCATTTAGTGATTCAAGAAATATACGTTACAATGATGTTTACCTCTAGGATGTAAAACTAGTACAACAAAGGACTAGTTTTTTCATTCACAAATGATTATTGGTGTCCAATAACTATAATTTAAAAATAATATTTAATTCAGTTGCACTCTTTGGCAATATATATATATATATATATATATATTCATTTACCAATTATAAGTAAACAAATATCACATGGGAAAGTTAAATGGGATAAAATTAAAAATTTATGTAACTTTTGTTGTTTGATGTTAGTATTTTTCATCCAAATTCCAACAGAATGAGGTCAGACGCAAATGGAGAATTTCGGAGGGGATGTAAGTGTAATTTTAAAATTTTTTTGGGGAAAGTATAATTTCATATTGTTAGAGAGTGTCCAAGTGTAATTACCTCTGCACATTTTATTAAAGAAAAATGCAAGTGACTTCCTATGATATTACAAATGAGCAAATTATCCCTTTATGAAAAATAAAATAGTAATTTACTTCCTTGTGTTTCTGAAAATAAATCAATTATCTCTCCTATTTTTTAAAATGAAATAATTTATCTCCCTGTATAAAGAGGCACTCATCTTAAAGAACACAAAAGGTAAATTATTAATTTTTTTAAATAGAGGGGTAATTTGATCATTTGAAATATCACAAGCAGTTAAATTACATTGAACCCATTTATTAAATATATATTTATTATATTATGTATTAAATATACTTTTATATTTAATCAAGTAGTATCCTATAATTTGTGATCAAGGGTATAAACCCAACTATCTAATTACAAAAAGAATTCCAAAAATTTGAGAATCAACGCATGTTGTGCTTCGATTCACAGGAGGGGGTTTCTCTGCACATAGGGGAATTTTTTTACCATTTTATTTATCTGAGGGGTTTTGTTAAACTTTATGATCATCGTTGGGGTAAAATACAATGAAAATTGTAAATATTTCCGGTTAATAGATTCCGAATCCCAGGTGGTAATTCAGGATCCAAAAGCACAAGTTTTTAGTTCCATAGTGTGTTTCCCTTTTCTAATCCTGATTCACCTCCCACCTGAATTTATGTCACATTACTGCTTGTTAAATTATTCGATCATTCTGAATAAGAATTACTGAAGCAATTATTATTTATTCTTGTATATTTAGAATGATCAGTGAAATTAGCTGTTGAAAAGGAGAATGAAAATGAGAAAAGATCTGAATTTTTGTTTTGTAGGCAGGGGAAATTCCAGTGGCAAGAGTCCTTATGATTCATATTCAGCGGAAGAAGCTAAGTCTAAGTAAGAACTCTTCAAATCTGCTTCTTAGTATCTGCAGCATATTTACATTAATATTCCAAATTATGGCTGCCGGCCTGCCGGCCTACGCTGTGATCTCATCTCATGTCTTTCCTTTTCCTGCCTAATAAAACAGTTTTGCTTTTCCATATGTCTTTATTTCCGTGATTGCCTTGTTCTTGTTCATTGCTCTTGTTATTGAATATTAACATGTCTAACAAGTCAAGAAAACTGATCAAGAAGCAGTGATACTTTTGTGTTTGGATAGAAATACTGACAGTTTCTGTATATGGGGTGTGCTCAGAGTAGTAGAACTTCGATGATGTCTCCGCCTCAGGGGCTGGAGAAGATGAAGCTGGACAACGGGTACGTTAAAGGAGGGTATGTTGGGCCGAGGAGGTCGACAACTGGTCGGGATATGAAGCCTGAATTGAGAAATGGGAATGGGAATGGGAATCGTGGAAGGGCGAGTTATGGGGCCGAAAGGAATGTTGAGGAAAGGAATGCGGTTGGCGTGGAGGGGAAGAGAAAGAGTGTTAGCAAGAATGGAGGTGAGAATAAAGGTAAGGTTTCTGAAAGGATTGAGTTGAGAAACAAGGCTGATGAAGATGATGAGCTGGTTGATGGATGGCCAAAATGGCTAACTGATAATATTCCAAGAGATGTTTTGAGGAATATAGTTGCGAAAAGTGCTGATTCTTATGTCAAGATAGACAAGGTTGATCTTCTATCCTTTTTTCTTTTGATATGTGTGAGAGCCGGGTTTGGTTTCTTCATTTCATTGCTTTTCTTGTTTGAATTGATTGATTTAGTGAAAGCGTTTTATGTTGCAGGTCGGCCAGGGGACGTATAGCAACGTCTATAAAGCGAGAGATAAGGACACTGGAAAGATTGTCGCCTTAAAGAAAGTTCGATTCGATACATCAGAGCCTGAGAGTGTGAAATTCATGGCCAGGGAGATCATGATCTTACAGAAACTGGACCATCCCAATATTGTAAAGCTTGAAGGATTAGCCACCTCAAGGATGCAGTATAGTCTGTATTTGGTTTTCGATTATTTTCATTCTGATCTAGCCAGAATCCTGTCTCGACCAGATGAGAGGCTCACAGAACCACAGGTCAAAAGCTATTCAAACTTATAATTTAACTTCCGTTATCTAATGGGATTACGATCTTTTGTGATAGCTGAGTTTATGCAATGATCTTTGCAGATCAAATGTTATATGCAACAACTGCTTTCAGGGCTCAAGCATTGCCATGATAGGGGTATTTTGCACCGGGATATTAAGGGATCCAATCTGCTCATCGACAAAACTGGGATGCTGAAGATTGCAGATTTTGGACTTGCAAATTTCTACAATACGGAAAAAAGGCGTCCTTTAACTAGCCGAGTTGTGACACTTTGGTATAGAGCCCCGGAACTGCTGCTTGGTTCGACAGATTATGGAATTGGTATTGATCTTTGGAGTGCCGGTTGCCTCATGGCTGAAATGTTGGCTGGGAGGCCTATTATGCCTGGCAGGACAGAGGTAATGCAGTGTTTTCTGTTCTTTTCAACAGTTAAATGCAGCTATAAGTTACAATGTCCGAATAATTAATGAAGACGACAAGAGTTTTCCTTTGTAATTAGGCAAATCAAATTGGCATAGAAAAGCCGTAAATTTGTTGTTAATGAATGACATGATGCATTCAGGTTGAGCAGCTCCATAGGATTTTCAAACTCTGTGGCACACCTTCGGATGACTTTTATCGAAGACTGAAACTATCGATAGCTCTTAAACCTCCCCAAACGTACAAGTCGAGTCTTAGAGAAGCTTTCAGATACTTCCCTTCATCTTCTTTGGGTCTTTTGAGCATTTTACTGGCCCTCGATCCTGCCCACCGTGGATCTGCAAGTTCGGCTCTGCAAAACGAGGTTAGCTATCAAGACGACTATTAACTAATTCCATTTTTTGACATTGCTTAAGGATGTTTGTCCTTTGATTGCTTAATGAAACACTATTCCTATTCTTGAAACGTTTTAAAGACGCGTGATTTCTGTTGCAGTTCTTTCAGACGAGCCCTTTAGCCTGTGACCTATCCGGTTTACCAGTAATCCACATTGAGGATGACGATGAAGCTCTGATAATTGACAAGCGAAAGTAAGTGAGTTATACTGTACCAGGTGACTACAGAGTGGAGCAGGATTGAACGTTAACAATACACTAATAACTGATTGTGACATTACTGTTAAAATCACTTACACAACTACTACAGCACATCTTCACTGTTTCTGTCAAATTATTGTGTTAACTTGATTGTCACACTTAACGATTTTAATCATGAAATTCAACACGCTACTCAAGAAGTATGACTCTATCGCATCATGTGCAGACACCGGACTTCCAAAGGAAGACGCCGTTCTCAAACACAGAAAGACAGAAGGAAGAAGAACCTAGCTGCTGAGAAACCGAATGAAAATGCTGAAGTCTCTAAAGAGGTGAGCCGTCTCTTCAACTATTAAAGGCCATCAACAAAGTGCCACTTTTTACTCTTGTCTATTAAAATTGAGGAACTAATATAATTTTGCTCAGGACCAGCAGAAGAGTGCAGAAACGTCGGTCTTTAGCAGCATACCAGGAAGCAGCACGACAAGCACCTCCTCTGTAAGTGTGAAGCCACTGCAGAAAGAAGAGAGCCCTCCTCGTCTATTTCCTTCCCCTGTCGGACCAGTTCATGGAATGTCTCCAAGAACAGAAGCTCATCCTAATGCTAATAAAAATATCAAGAACCGGCCACCTCTACCCACTGCTAAAAGACATACGACTAACTACAACATCGATCCTGAGGGCACGATCAGATATGATGTGGTCCAAAGGTCTGCATCCTCCAGAGAATACCGAAGCTTGGAAAAACAAAACCTTCTTCAGCTGCACGCTCTTGAGGATTAAAGCGTGGAATTGCCGGAATCTGGAGTTAGTTGTTCATGGATTTTCAGTGTGATTTCATTTCTTTACAATGATTGATTCTTTACAATCAGTAGGCTTCAACATGATCACGATCAAATTTATGTAAGTGACTTGCAGTATAGACCAGATTAATACAATGTAAAATTTACTCAGAAACATCATTTGCAGGAGCATAGTCTTTTCCTGAAAACAGACCATAAATTCCGGACAATAACACAAACTACTTTACTACAACATTGTTCTGTTTCTGCTACTGTCATACATACAACAACAAAACATGGTCACAAACTGTAACGAACATCGTTGAATTTGGTCTTGATCCACTTGAAACTCTCTTTGACAGATGCTTTCACCTTACCTTCCGTGGCGAGCATGTTATACGCAGCGACCCTCTTCTTCCGCTTCATTTCTGGATCATTCGACAAATTTGGCCCGTTAAACGCATACGGGTTATCTCGATTTTCAAACCCGAATTCAGATGAATACTGGCTGTATGATCTGCAGCTCTTCTCCATCTTCAGACCCTTGATTGAATCCTATGGGTGTGAAGAAATGGTTTGTCTACCTACACCATTTATATGAGTGCAAAAGCATGGATGAAATCATGAAGAGCTTATGTTCATGTTACATGCATGCCAAAGTAAAGTTGTTATATTCGGACAAAAGTATTCTACTTTTGTCGGCTGGCTGTTTAAATTAGGCATGCAAGATCTGAGTTGTTAAAAGTCCACATTTTCAGGCTTTTTTGACGTGGTTCAACTAATTTATTTGATTATTTCATTTGACTGCTAACATAATTATTGCATTTGATGTATATAGGGTAATATCTAGTGAAATAATTCAATAGTTCATGTAGACAGTAGAGTACACTTGGAAAAGATCATGCAGCATACTTTTATATGTGATGCGGCTTATGACACGATCAGTAAACATATTGTACGAGAGGTATTGTCTGGTTCGGTTCCATATAAACTTCACGATTTTATCCTGAAAAAGTGCATGAGAGGAAGTTGGAAGTTTATAAGCCGTTTAAACTCTTTGTCTGCAATTCAATCTGAAATGCTTGCCTAAATCAATGTCATAGTTGGATAATATTGCATTAACAAAATCTTCAAAGAATCTTTATAGTATGAGTCACTATAAAAAAATATGACATTTAATCATGGCTAATTGCCATGGTTAATACTAAATAACCGTAGCGAATAGTCAATGACCACGGCCATGCAACGGTTGACCGTGGTTTTTGCGAGGGTGACGAAAACATTTGCCATGGCGAATGTTTTTACCACGGCTAAAAGCCTTGACAAATAAGTTTTTCTTGGTGGAAAAGTTAATTTTTGCATTAGTTTTTATTTAACCGTAATTAATAATAGTTATTTACCACGGTTTTTAGTCATGGTCATTAAAAATGTAGCTAATATTAAATTTTTTTCTAGTGAGTATTAGTGAAAATAATTAACGGGATTTTTACAAATAACAACGCTGGAAATTATGAAAGCCAGTTGAGGCGATTGGTGGTGGGGACTAACACTCTTGACGATGTACTTAGCAATGAGTATTTACATAATTATGACTTTCATACAAATAAAATATTGAGAGAGTCAAAAATAAATTTAACATTTTATTTTGATGGGACCTATTTACGGAATAATCAAATAACTCCAAAAGAGAGATGATTTGTTGGAGTGTTCTTCTTCCGGCTAGTGGAAAAAAACAGTGTTTCAGTTATCATTTAAAGGCCATTTACAAGGTTTGATAAGGCTCAATCCGTCCTCGTTCATGGTTTTATATAATTACATAAAAAAATATATTTAATTACTGATGTTTGTTTATTTCTAATAAATAGGTCACTTTATTAATTAAAATCTATCAAATTTGTTGATATTAACAGAAAAATTGAATGGAAATCAATATTTACCCTTTATTGACTTATTACTACTTATTACATGTCAAATAAATTTATTTTGACTAAATTACTATTATAAGGGTGAAGATATACTTCCTCACATGCATTAACGTGTGAAGATGTATATGAAAGAATCGGGTACGGCCCGGGAACGCAATGGAAGCGTAAAAACGTCAATTTAAAGCATAATATTAAACGGGTTCAAAGGGGTGTTCCCTTTGAAGTTCCCGGACGTTCGGTGTATGTCAAAACATAAATAAAAGGGTAGAAGAATGTTGGACATGTGGCTAAAAGGATATGAACAAAAATTACATGAAAACATAAAGAAAATCAACCTTAGATCATCACACGTAAAACTGGTACATGAGTTGTTCTCTTTCCCGTTTCTCCTTCCGTTCACTTGAGGATCCAAATTAGAATCCCTCTAATTTGTCCATACCACACTATAGAATAGTTCTCTAATCTATTGCTAGATAGAAATAGAGAAGTGAAGAAGAAACACTTCCAAAACAACACTATTGATTAGTGCTTTTGGAATGTTTTAGTTCAAACCTTTCCAAAAGGTATGAATACAAGAAGGAGAGATTTTTGAAGATTTTTTGAGGGAAAAATTCGTGCAAGCTAGTATCATACAAGTTATGTGAATGATTTTGTGTATGTAGAGTTGTTGAATTCAAAACTCAACTTCTCTTGTCAACTTCCAAAGTAACCTACATACACACACTATTATCTACATAACCATGCATCATTATAGCAAATAAAACCACCCACCAAACCATATAAAGGCTGGTCACATGTGCCTCACATGTGGAAGATTTTAATTCTTCCTTCACTTGCTATAAATTGAATTTTTACATGGACTAGGACTACTAGTCTTGGACTTTTATTTAATCTAATTAAATTAAGTCCAAACAAAGTACATTGGGCATTAATTAATCCAATTAATCTCAATCCAATTGAAGCCCATAAGTTTATTTAATCTAATTAAACAAACATAAGTCCGAACTCTAATTAATTGATCCAATCAATTAATTCATCCAAACCCGATAAATTAATTCAATTAATTTAAAGGTTCTAAGTCCAAAAATTAACTAATCCAATTAACTAATTCTTGGATCATCCATCAAATGGATTTCCCAATAAATGATCCAATCATTTATTTTTCTCCTTGAATTAATTTAATCCAATTAAATTAATTCGCTTATTCTAGAATTAATCCAAATTAATTCTACCAATTCCATAGTGATTTGTGTGTGACTCTTTAGGTTCACCCTCAGCTAGACTTGGGCTTGTGTCCAACACAATTGGTCAATTAAATTCAATTTAATTAACTATTTTCCAATTAACCATTAATCGGAAAACGCCCGTCACCATGGGTGGCCGTTTTGCAACGGTCCATGGCACTAGAGACTAGGTGAATGTTGGCGTGAACGTTTAGGCTCCCGAGTTCCATACGAGTACGGTCCTTCCATCATTCGTCTCCCGGTCTAAGTCTAGGGCATGAAATTGGGCGTCGGTTCCCATCCTGAACTAGACAACTATGCTCAATAACTCGAGACACATTTTCTCTATTGATCAACGTAGGAAACCATTCCCTAATCGATCAATCGCTGTGCCACAGACTTAAAGAGCATAAACTGTCTCAAAGCGCATAGGAGACTCTACTGTCATATTCTGACAGGTGACGGATCCTATCTTGGAATCTACCGTCCTCAATACATACTCCGACTACACTAGATAAAGCTTATGATAAACGTATCCCAGATATGGACATCTCTTGCCAGACCTTGGATACAGCCTTCATATGCATGTGACTGCCATGATTCCTCAAGTTCGAGGACTAATCTCGTACTATCGAAGCCGAGAATTCCAGTCATACCGACCAAGCCTCCAAGGCTTCCATATGACGATTCCCGCAAGTCAGTTCAGTCAGCTGACACCCTTGTCAACTAACCCACTAATATTGCATAGACGTCCAACGTCTATCGCCGATGAAACACGGCACTCATCCAATGAATGCAATCCTTAGTGCAAGTCTCTATAGGACCCTCGATGCCCTGTCTCGAGGTCCTCGACTTGAAACGTTTCAGACCAATCCTTAGAAGTTTGTTTCATAGCTGTCATCCAATGCGCAGCCCAACTACATAGGTTATACAATTAGTCTGTGGGCATTTGTTGTGACGTTAAAATGCCGTTTAACGTAATTAGTAAGCACAAAAAACACATACTGTCAAGGATAAATACGTAATATATTCATCGAGTCAATATTACTTTAATAAAGATTGCTATATAGAACCCAAAACCACCAATCCAATTGGCTTTCTGGTCACCTATTCTAACAGTATAAGGGTTATTTGGTCATAAAAAAGATTTGTTTGACCTCCAATAAGTTAGTATTAAGTCAATCGAGGGTACGTATCGATTTTTATTCAATTTTTTTTATTAATATCAATAAACTTAGTAAATTTTGATCAGCAAAGGGATCTATTTATTAGAAGAAAGCAACCTTCAGTGATACTAGATATAATTTTTCAAATCTCAGGGTATACGTGTAATTACAATAAACTTCAGAAAAAAATAGTATAATTATCTTTAAGAAAAATGACGATCCAATAGTAATTTATTATGCTCTGGATAAAGCTTGATAGTTTATCCAGCTTTTTCGGGTCATATCTCACATTTATTTCATCAAATGGGTTTAATGCAATTTACTCCCATGTGATATAGCAAACGAACAAATTATCCCCCTATAAAAAAAAGGCAATTTACCCCCCTGTGTTTTTTAAAATGAAGCAATTTACCTCCCTAGGCAATGAGGTAAATTGCTTCATTTTGAAAAACACATGGAGATAAATTGCTTCATTTTAAAGAATATATGGAAGTAAATTACTATTTATTTTTTTATATGGATAATATGCTCATTTACAATATTACATGGGAATTAGTTGCATTTCCCCCATCAAACTGTATCAATTATTTATTGCACGTATAAAAGTAAACGGACCAAAATCAAAGTCTTATGTTGGAGAGTCATCATTAGATGGGCATCAGCGGCGATGCCAAAATTAAATGGGTCAGATCAATTCATATATCATACATAATTTAGATTCATTATTATTAAAGTAAAACATTTTATATTTCTTGGCTAAACTGCAAGTGTATAGTACTTTGACTTGCTCATAGTCTATAATTAATATTGTATAAACAATAATGTCGAATTCACCACTAGTTGCGTAATTGAGTGATAAACCCTTAAAACTTCTATTTTATTATTGTGATAATTACACTCCCCTTCCCTAATGTTTGGTAAAATTATACGTAAATTCCCTGTGATTTGAAAAATTATATCTAGTACTTCTGAGGTTTGCTTCTGTCTAACAAATAGGTCCCTCTTGATATTAACCAAAAAAAAAAAAAAAACAGAATTAAAGGTGATATTTGTCATTGATTGACTTATTACTGACTTATTGTATGTCAAACGAATCTTTTTATGATCAAACTACCCTTATATATCGTCACACGTTAATGCATGAGAGGATGTATATTTCACCGTTATAAGGGTAATTTAGTCATAAAAGATTTATTTGGCCTGCATTAAGTCATTAATAAGTCAATCGAGGGTGAATATTGATTTTTATTCATTTTTTTTTTTTTGCTAATATCAACAAATTCGGTGAATTTTCACTAACGGATGAACCTATTTGTGTTAGACAAAAACAAACCACGAGGATACTAGATGTAATTTTTCAAACCACAGGGTGTCTACGTGTAATTACACCAAACCTCAGGAGAGGGGAGTGTAATTATCCCTTTATTATTTGATATGCGCAAGCGTCCCACATTAACTGCAAACGAGAAGTTTTAGTGGTTTATAAGCCCTATGTCTACTCTTCCTAGTAATGTGCCTTTTGAGGACAAAATCGTGAGGCTCTTGCGAATACAACAGGCAATATCTCACACAACACGACATCGATTAAGATGCAAATCGCATCATTTGGCACTGCCTGTGGGAACGAAGACGCGTTCTTATGTCAAGCCCATCGTTTGGAGGGCTAATAATATAAACAAGCGTCTCACATTGATTGCAAACGAGAGTTTGAGTGGCTTATAACCCTGAATACCTCATCTTCATAGTGATACGTTTTTTAGGACAATTGCTCGCACAACAAGGCATCAATTAAGTCACATCGTTATTAGAATATTACATGCACAAATTAGACTAATCTAATAACTTTTTTTCTATCATAAAGCATACAATATATATATATATATATATATTAGGTAAGCAAAATGTATTTATTACAAAACGCAATGGTCATATGGACATGCATAGAGTTTCTATCAGCATCTAAGAATGACGCCAAATATTGTGGGCGTATATCAAAATTGCCACTGGACTTAGAGGGTATTTGGCTAAGCTTATAAGCTTCTCAAAACATCTTATAAGATGTTTGAGAGCTTATAAGGTCTAAAAAATCGTTTGACAAATTTTTCTTGAAAGAGCTTATAAGATCTCAAAAAAGTTAACATCCTCTAACTTTTTTTTAAGGTCTTATAAGCTCTATAAAATTAATGTGTAATTAAACAAAAATACCCTCATTCACACACACACTCTCTATCTCTCTCTCACTCTCTCTCTCTCTCTCTCTCTCTCTCTCTCTCATCACCACACACACACACTCACACCACAAATACACTTTCTCTCTCTTAAAATTTTAAAATATTTTATTGTTATTTAATTTTTCTTTCAATTGAAAATGAGAAATTATTTAATTACTTAATAAATTATTATTTATGAAACAAAAAAATATGCTACTGATATTATATTTACTGAACAAATATAAATTAACGACATTAAAAATTATACGACTAGAAAATAGTCATTTCGTCAACAAAGAAAATATCAATTATACATCAATGTCAATATTTGGCTAACATTAATGTACATATATATTATTTTTATTCAAAAAATTAGGTAATAATTATAATTATTTTCTTATTTTTTTAAAAAATATTATCTAATAAATTTTTATTTGAAGTTAAACTATTGTGTACTATTTATGAAATTATTTTAAAAATATTTAAAAATAAAATATGTCAACAAAAATAACAATTTATTTTATTCTAATAGTATCATGTCGTTTTCGGTCATTTTACCAATTAAAGGCCTTATTATGTCAAACACCCAAACATCTTATAAGATATGAAAACATCTTATAAGCTTTAACATTTTATTTTACTCAAACACTTTCGGAGCTTATTTTTAAAATAAGATCCAACATCTTATAAACACCTAAAATATCTTATAAAATGTAAGAGCTTATAAGATGTTTTAAAAAAATTTAGTCAAACACCCTCTTGATACGAGCCACGAGGTGAGCAAGATGATCCGCTGGTCCGATTAGTTCCCTGTAGCGTAACCTTAACAAAGCACTATTAAAGCCAGTCAAGTCAAGATCATTCAACAATCCTACATTTGTATTATCATTGTTCAATTGTCAAAAGAGTGAACATGGAGTCGGTGTCTATTACAATGTTTTTAAATATCCATAATCCTTAAGAAAAAAATTTAAATTAGAAATTACGTTCATTTTTCTCAAATTTTCTGAATTTTATTTCCATGAGAGCTAATTCTTCATCAAGTTTCAAGAAAGTCATCAAACAATTACTCAGTCTACATCGTAATAGGATAGAAATGAAGAGCTCCTAATAACCCGACAGGGCCTCCTTTTTCTCTCCGGCGGCCAGGGAAGAAATAACCAACACCACATTGTCCGAATTCCTGGCGGAGCAATTCCCTCGAACCTCCCCCTCTCCCCCCGTCAACACATTCAGCTGCGACATCTTCACCATGGCGTTCACGAATTTCTCAAAAAACAACGTTTGATTGACAGCAAAACCCGTCACGATTCCCCTGGTCCTGGAATCCGTGTACAGGTCCTGGTCCGACGTGAACAGGCCCTGGCGGTTCATGAGATCAACGTAGTACTTGTTGTCGAATGTGTTCGGTGATCGAATGTCGAGAACAGTGGTGTTGTTTGAATTTGCCGTCGGGCAAGTGGTTTTCAGGTTTTTGGCAAATGACTTGTCCATGGTAGGGTCCTGAGCAGGGTAGAGTCGGTCGGTGAAAGAGGTGCAGTGGCTGATTCCGATGGTGTGGCCGCCGGATAGCGCCACTACGTCAGTGGCGGTGAAGTTCTTGGTTGCTAGAGATGTGAGGAGGGCGGTGGTGTTGCTTGAAGGTGGTGGAAGGTTGGCCAGCGTTGCAGCTGTTGTTGCAAAGTTTAGGCCGTCACGTCTGCCTAAGGGAACTTCATAGTCAGGCCCTCCAGACTGCAAATAAATTCAAATAATTTGTTATTAGGAATTTGAAATCTCTAACTTCAGATAGATCAATTCCAATATAATGTTATGGGGTTGATCTCATCATCATCATCATCATCATCATCTAATCAAAGGCCAAAAATTTGAATCGATGCAGTCGATAATGTTACTAATTTTCGTATCGTTTCAAGAAAAAGAATGGATAGTAACATGGGGTTGAGTTACCAGAAAAACAGCATCACGGGCAGCAAGCGTGAGAATATCTGCACAAGAGACGACTCTACCGCACTTGTCATGCACCCGTCTTCGGAGATTATTGATGATTCTGAAGGCCTCAGCTCTCAGACTCAAATTCGGAGGTGCCCCTTGTTCGCTTGGCCCACTTGCTGATCCATCCAGCAGCACTGAACCGTCACATCCCTATATATCAATCACACAACAAATATCTGTGTTAATCTCAAACTCCAACCAGTAAAAGTTTGGACTGTTGGATTACCTGGACAAAGCAATCATGGAAATGGAGTCGGAGCAGCCCAGCAGCTTGACCAATGTCATTCTTGAAAACCTTCTTGAGCTGTTTTCTTACAGTGGACTCCAACTTAGGACAGGAAGAATCATAGTAAGTCCAAGAAAGTCCAGAAACTATAGGTTGAGATCCTCCTCCCTGAGCTTTTGCAAAAGAAAAGTATGACCACAGAAGAAGAGAAGCAAACAGCAACACAAGAATAGACATTGAAGAGGCCATGTTTGATGTGTCGAACGCCCCACGCAAAGAAGCTGTTTATAGCCATTTTCGGCAATAAATGAAGCCAACTACATATCACCAGATTAGAACTGTCCACATTACTCTCTCTTTGAATTGTTGGCCTGAAAGACCACGTACTTGATTCCGACGTATCATCTTTCTTGATCTCTACTTGCTCATTAGCGAACGACTGTATGAATCAAGTGTGTCATTGTTTGGTTGGAGAAAATGAATTTTAGCGCTACAGGAGATCATACTAGCGCAGTTTGTGAGCGAAATATTTTACTATAAGCTTCTGTGAGATAGCGAAAATTCTCAAATTTAACTCGTCTACAAATCAAACCTTGACACAAGGATGTGATGCTGATACTGGCAACTGCTAGTTGTTTTATATCGTCGTTGTGGAGGAAAAGGAAATCCCTCCGATTCATTGGAAGTAGTAAGTAGAAAACGAATAGAGAAGTGCTATACGCTTGAAGCTAACATGCTAGTTCAAGTCATAAACACAATAGCTAATCAAGATTTCCAAACATTATGCATCTATCACACAATGCAGCCGCAATAACTCATCATAGTTCCTCTTTTCGTGCAACACCAGAGAGATGAACTCAATAGTAATAGAAAACTAATCCTAGCCTAGTAAAAAACAGAGATGAACGGTGAAATGATCCGGATCAAGACATATACGACTGGCGCAGATTCAATATAACAAGATAGGGAAAGGGCCGGAAATTCACAGGACATTAACTGAAGAACAAAACTTTTTTCCAATTCAATCTGATCTAACTTACAATTCAGTATGCTGCTAAAGAATCCTGCTTTTGCAGTCACTTTAGCTTCATACTGAAGAGCTATTTACATCTTCCTCCGTCTCACAATGAAGATAACTAAAATAATGGTTGTAGCTATCAACTTTACTACTTCGACAAAGCAACACTAGTTTTAAATCTCAGCCAAACAATCAACGAGACTAGAGCTCAGACATGTATTATTCCACCCACACCTAATGAAATTTTACGCCAAAATCCTATCCAAGTGCTCGGCAACTTCTTCCATAGTCGGCCTAAGCTTCCACATCTCATCAGCACATTTTATGCCAATCTTGAAAATCTCCACAACCATGCTTTCCTCAAGATCGTCTTTGGAAATGCTAGCGTCCACCATCTCCATATACCGGTTTTGTTCAACCATTTTGTTGATCCATTCCATCAACCTGACTTCCCTCCCATCCTCACCGGAAAATGGAAAACTCGGCCTCCTCCCCGTGACAATCTCCAACATTAGTACCCCGAAGCTATACACATCCCCCACCACAGTTGCCATTGTGGCACCATGAAGGTACTCCGGTGGCATGTAGCCCATCGTACCGGCCACCTGCGTCGATACGTGGGAGTGGGACCCCTCTATTCTTCGTGCCAATCCGAAATCTGCAATATGAGCCTCGAAATTTGCATCCAATAAGATATTACTAGCCTTGATGTCCCTATGAATTATGGGAGTATCCAAATTGTGCATAAAAGCAAGGCCCTTAGCGACTCCTCTAATAATCTTCATCCTAGTATGCCAAGACAGGGGCAACCTTAATTCTAAGGCATCATAGTCTTCCTCGGACGATGTATCATAAAGCCATTGATCAAGACTCCCCTTTTCAATAAACTCGTAAATCAGAACCCGATCCAAACCCGTTGCACAATATCCTAGTATCTTAACTATATTCGGGTGTCGGATCTTACCAAGAGTCTCCATCTCGGCCCGGAACTCACGCAAGCCCTGGAAGGCATCAGGAGATAGCTTTTTCACCGCGACCACTGGGCCTGAATTGAGCCGGGCTTTGTACACAAGCCCGAAACTCCCGTCGCCAATTATTAGGTCCGGCGAAAAGTTCCCGGTCACCTCAACAAGCTCCTTCATGGAAACATGGTTAAGAGACGGATCAAAAGTGGCGCTTTCGCCGGTGTATATGGAAGAAAGCCCAGCATGGGGCGCGGTATTGGGCTTCGGCAAAGCCGAATTTCGGGCTCGGGCCGGCGAGACGGAGGGGTTGTTGCGGCGGCGTTTGGCGTCGCCCTTGCAGATGATCAAGATTGATGCGAGGATTAAGCTGACCACGAAGAAGCTGGCGGTGGCTGCGAGAACTGCTTGGAGAGTTTGATCCATTTCTTGTTTGCATATAGAGAGAGAAAGGGATCAAAGATGAAAAGGGAATTCAAAGTATAAGTAATCTGAGAGAGATAATGAGATTTTGGGTGATGAATTCTTGACTGGGAAGATGAAAGAAGAGGGAGAGAAAGCCGCCATTAACGGTGGGGGTGGAGAGTTATTCAAAGAGGACGACTTGGATTCTTGTCTGCAGTGTAGACCGGAAATCGGGAGTCAACGATTGGCCCATTCTGCAAACTTTTCACTGTTTCTTTCTTTCCCTTTTTTTTTTTTTTTTGTCTTTCTTTTTCTTTTTTACTTTTTACATTCCTTTTGTTTTGAGGTTAAGATTTTTCTTTATCTTTTAATAATCTTTTAAATACATAATTAAATGATAAATTTACATTATTAACTTAGGGATTGGCATTTCGGTTCTACACGAATTGATTTTTATAATTTAATTTTATAATTCTAAAATTTTGATAATTTTGATTTTTTCGACCCATTTAACCAGAAAAATAAATATGACTTGCATACGATCCAATTAGATTGATGATGTGGCACTCCAGTTTTGTCCGATTAAATAGATTCGCACCTCATCATAATATTTGGAACCTCCAATTTAATTGAGCCACGTGTAAATCACATACAATTTTCTAGTTAAATTAATTAAAAATGATTAAAATTATTAAAATTTGAAATTACATAATTAAATTACAAAAATCAATTCATGCATAACAAAAAATGGCATCCCTTAAATTACATAATTAAAATTAAATTTTTTCCTAATTAATAATTATAACAATCCATACATCAATTATCAACACAGACTAATAATCATCAGAATTGGAATTGTGATCTCATAAATATGGGACCTCAACTTCCTCTTCCAGTTCAAATGATGTTAAACAAACAAATTGATACAGCTCATATTTTTCTAGTTTTTTTTTTTTTTTTTAAAGGGTCGGGAAAATAAGTCATTTAATACGAAATGAAGTGTTTTAAAAAGCACTAAATTGTTGTGACGTTGCATTCTGCAATTGAATATATTCAATTTTCTCAGTCAAAATTCGAATGATTCCCTACTTAGATGCATAATTCCAAAAATTGGAGATATAATTAAATATAATGTTCAATGTTGCAAGAAATTTCAAACACGAGGAACAGTTATAATGTTTGCTAAATATTATTATTTTATTACAGGGTTGAGCAAGAATGTGGTCACATGGAATCTGCCTAACGTGATTGGTTGTTGTTCCAATTGTATCCACCTAATTCACTGTTTTTTATTATTAACTGAAATTGACTGTATTTTCATGGGTGTGCTAGCTTTTTTTGACATCTTGTACATCTTTGAAACCTTGTAAAATATTTTGAAGTATTTGATATATATATATATATATATATATTTTAAGACTTTGCCACTTACTAATATTTTTAACAAATTCCTTTTAATGCGGCGTATGAGCTTCTTATTTGTAAATAATGAGGTATTATTCGTTTGAACTCATGAGTCTAAGAAATTTCTTTAAGAAAAAGTGCCTTGCTAAAAAGGTATTGTACTGGAGCTTATAAGTCGGGCAAGCATCTCATTTGCGTCCAATGTGGAAACATGTCAGTATCATCAAACCTCCAAATGAAGGTGGGGGAGTTTAGGACGAGCACATAGTCCCGATTCAACAAATAACGCAGAGTGATATAGCGCATGACGTGATCGATATTCGTTGTGTAAGGTATTGGTTGCTTTGGTTGAAGCCTTGTGGGTCTGTTTTAAAATAAGTATATCGCCAAGGAGAGAAGACCAACTAATGCTTTGTTACTTGAGGTATTATATATTCTGACTTCATGAATCTAACGGATTTATCCTTGAAAAGGCTCATATAACATTTTGTTAGCTAAAGAAAAATCTTATAAAACATGACAACTTAAATGATCTTCCATATTTATCCGGGTAGAATGTGGTGATCCCTCCGATACTTAGAGTTGCGATCTCAACAAAAATGGATCCGAGTAGAATGTGGTTGTTGAAATTTGGCCCATGACCCTACTGGGAGGCCCAAGCCCAATCTGCCACTACACCCTACAACCTGGATGGCCCAAGACCAACTTGCAGCCCAATCTAATGACCCAACTAACTTTATCACCCGACCCCGCTGACCCACTACTTATACCCCTAACCCTAACCCTAATTAGATAAAACGTCTCTCTCTCTCTCTCTCTCTCTCTCTCTCTCTCTTTCTCTGAATCCTCTTTCCTAACCCTTCGTGCTCTGGTACTCTATCTTCTCTTTGGTTTCCTCTCGCCATTTACAATGGCATTGGAACTTGTCTCTACCGCCTCTCTCCCCTTTCACCGTCTGTTTATCAACCCTATAAATGGCCTATTCTTTCTCCAGAGAAAAAACGCATATGAACTCTTCTTCTCCTTCCCTCGAAAATTGTGATATACTCATGTGTGGATCTTTGTGGCTGGGTTTGATTGTGGTTTTAACTCCTTAGTGGCTTTTGGTCCTAAGTTTGGTCTTGGAGCAACCGGCTGTTGGGTGCCGCCTTTGTGGTTGTGTGCTTCTCATTCCGGACTCTGGCTATCTGAGCATATATCTGTTTAGAATTAGTTCCTTCTATTATTGTTATATTTTGTTCCCTCACTTGGTCGGGTCCCCTGAGACCGTCGGGTTTCTGGTTGAGGTTAAGTAGAGGTTCCCTCTGTTTTAATTTCAATTGCATTGCACTCTCTGATTCTTTCTAAAATTTGTTGTTATTCTGCTTCTTATATTATGACAGGTTATAATCTACAACCTTTTGATGGTAAATTTGATTTATCTATTTGGCAACAGAAAATGAAAGGTATCTTAATACAATAAAAGATTTTCAAAGCTATAGATGGAAAATACCTTGAAAATGTTTCTGAAGAAAAGAAACTAGAAAATGATGAGTATGCCTATTCCTCTATAATTCTAAATCTTTCTGATATTGTCTTAAGGAAAGTAGGAAAACAAAACTCTGCTAAAGATCTATGGGAAAAACTAGAAGAGCTATATACAGAAAACTCCCTGCCCAGTAAATTCTTCTTGCTTGAAAATTCTTTCGCTATAAACTAGACCTGTCTAAAAGCATAGAAGAAATTTTGGATGATTTTACTAAGCTAATCCGATATATTAAGTTAACTGGAGATAAGTACATAGATGAATACTCCCCTATAGATTTATTAAAGGGAAAAATGCAATTACCTCCCCTGTGTTAATCGAAATGAGAAAAAACCCCCCTGTGTTAAAAAAATGAGCAATTTACCCCCTTGTGTTTCTAAAAAAGAAGCAAAAAACCCCCTATAAGAGGAGGTGGAATACACACGCGGTTTTTGCGCATTTTTATGATTTTATAAAAATAAAATATATTTTTTATATATAAAGTATATAGAAGTATATTTAATATTTATCTATAATATTAAAAAATAATATATAATTATATAATTTTATAATTAACCCACCCCACACCCCACCCCCAACCCCACCAGCCACCCCACACCCACCCCCAACCCCCACCAGCCACCCCACACCCACCACCAGCACCCCCCCCCCCAACCGCCATCCTCAGTCGTCACCGCCAGCCACTTCCTCCTCCCTTCAGTCACCGCGCCACCAGCCCGCCTCTCCCTGCCAGTCCGGCGCCGCCAGCGCCTCCCTACGAGTCGCACCGCCTCACTGCACCAGCGCCAGCGCCTCCACCTACTACGGTCGCGCCACTACCAATCCACCGCCTCGTCCCTCCGCCTGCGAGTCCCATCGCCGCCCCCCCCAGTTCCCCCTTTCCCCCATGCCCCCTCCACCACCCAATTTTCCCCCATCGTCCCCTCTCCCCCCCCCCCCCCCCCCATTTTCCCCCGTCAGCGGCCCGCCCCCTCAGACTCGCGTTGTCCCTCCCCTCCCTCCGGCGTCGTCGTCGTCCTCCCCCCTTCAGCCCCCAGTCGTCGGTGGCTGTCAAACCCTCCCCCTTGTCTCTCTCTCTCTCTCTATATATATATATATATATATATATTACATATACATACTTTTAATTATATATTTTTTAATATATAAGTTGAATTATAATTTATATTATATATATGTATTATGTATATAATTTTAAATCTATACCGTTGATTTATATCTAGTAAAATCTAAACCATTGATCTATTAATCAAATCTAGACCATAGGTTCTAATCAGATCCAACGGTCATTAAATAAGGCTATAAATATAGTTTTAGAAATAAAAATTAAAAAAAAAAAGAAAAAAGAAAACAAATAGCGCGTGTAATACACGCAAACGCGTGAGGGGGTTTTTTGCTTCTTTTTTAGAAACACAAGGGGGTAAATTGCTCATTTTTTTAACACAGGGGGGTTTTTGCTCATTTCGATTAACACAGGGGGGGTAATTGCATTTTTTCCCTTTATTAAATGCAATCCCTCAAGCATACAGTGATGTCAAAGCTGCAATAAAATATGGTAGAGATCAGGTTAATCTCGATATCATCATAAATGGTTTAAAAAGCAACAAAATGGTTTAAAGGAAGAACTAGAAACAAAAATTCTGATTATAAATTTAGAAGACACAGTAAGGGAAGAAGTAGAAGTAGGAGTAAATGTCGGTCTAAATCCAGAACTAGAGAAGACAAGTATGGAAATGAAAAATATAAAGACAGAAAATGCTATAACTGTGGTGGAAAAGGGCACTATATTAAGGATTGTAAGAAACCTAAGAGAAACAAATAAAAACAACAATAACTAAAATAACTATAACAATGAAGATGCTAATGTAACAAATTCAATAAACATGAAGGCTGATAGATTCAGGCTGCACCTTTCACATGAGTCATTTTAAAGAAATTTTCACAAACTATAATTCTGAAAAATTGGGCTTTGTGTCCATGAAAAATGAGAAGTTGTGTGATTAAAGGTCTAGGAGATGTCTCTGTGATATTTGATAATGGTTATAGGTTAACCATGGAAAACGTTAGGTATGTCCCTGACCTATGTTACAACTTGATCTCGTGTGCTGCATTAGAAGAGGATGGTTTTGAGGGAAGATGGGGTAAGGGTGTCATGAAAATCATGAAGGATTCACTATATGTCTTTAAAGCAGAAAGAAAAAGAAATCTATACGTATTGTGTAAAATATGATTTTTGTGCTGCTACAGTTTCTGAAAAAGATAAAACTCATATGTGGCACAAAAGGTTAGGACATATAAGTACTAAAGGCCTAGATCTACTGTATAAAAATGGTTTTCTAATGATAAAATAAGTAAAATAGATTTTTGTGATGATTGTGTTCTCGGAAAACAACACAAAATTCACTTTCCCACATCACCTTACCCCAAACCCCACATCTTCATCATGTATGCTTGATTATGTGCATGTTGATGACCGGGGACCAGCAAATGTTACCACTCATGGTGGGAATAAATATTTCTTGTCCATAATTGATAACTATTCAAGAAAAGTTTTTGTTTTCTTAATGAAACAGAAGTCCGATGTCTTTGAAAAGTTTAAAAACTGGAAAACCTTGGTGGAAAACCAGACTGGTAAAAGATTAAAAGCTATAAAAACTGATAAAGGTCTGAAATTTTGTAATCAACAGTTTATTGACTTGTGTAATGAATACGAAATAAAAAGACATAGAACCACACCTTATACTCCTCAACATAATGGTGTGGCTGAAAGAATGAATAGGACCTTGTTAAATAAAGTTAGATGTCTGCTTATAAGCTCTGGCTTATCAAAACTTTTTGGGGAGAAGTTGTTCTAATAACTGCCTATTTAATTAACAGATCACCCTCTGTCCCATTATTTGGAAAAATACCTGAGTCTGTTTGGACTGAAAAACCTGTTGATTTCTCTTCATTACTCATTTTTGGTTGCTCTGCATTTGCATTACAATCTGGTGATAAACTTGATCCGAGATCCCAAAATGTGTATTTGTTGGCTATCCAGATGGAATAAAAGGTTATAGGTTATGGCTTAGAAACCAACATGGTTTTAAGGTTATTATTAGCAAAGATGTAAAATTTAACAAACAGAAATGCCTTGCCTTAATAGTATACCTATAACAAACAAAGATGTAGAAATAGAGACCACCCTCAATAAGGTAAAGGTAACCCCAGAGGATAACCAACAAAGGGAAGAAAGCCTTAATGAAGAAAATGAAAATATAGGTCTGATTATTAATCTTCAAGATTACCAGCTTGCTAGGGATAAAGAATGTAGAGAACGTAGACTCTCCTCAACGTTAAAAGATTTTGACCTAGCTCTAAATATTGAAAATTCTGAACCTAGTACATATGAAGAAGCTTTGGAATCTAAAGACTCTAAAGAATGGACACTAGCCATGAAATAAAACATGGGACCTTGTGCCTAAACCCAGTAATTGTTCTATCATAGACTGCAAATGGGTCTTTAAGATTAAACAAGAGAATGCATCAAATCGTTTAAAACAAGACTTGTTGCAAAAGGTTTCACTCAAAAAGAAGGCATTGACTATACTGAAATCTTTTCACCAGTAGTAAAATACACCACTATTAGAACTATGTTAGCTTTAGTTGCTCATCATAATTGGGAATTAAAATAAATGGACGTTAAAACTGCATTCCGACATGGTGATTTAGAAGAAAAGATCTACATGAAACAACCCATTGGTTTTGAGAACAAACAAAAAATTAACCATGTTTGTCTGTTAAGTAAGTCCATATATGGCTTAAAACAATCTCCCAGACAGTGGAACAAAAAACTTCAATCTGTTCATGCATTATTTGGATTTCAAAAGAAGCGCTTATGATCTTTGTCTATACTTCAAGGATGACAAAAATGTTCATGTTTTTCTACTCTTATATGTTGATGATATGTTGATAGCTAGCCCGAGCCTCACATTAATAAAAGAACTTCAAGAGAACCTAAGTAAGCAATTTGAAATGAAAGATCTGCGAAATGCCAAGAAAATTCTGGGAATGACTATTGATAGAGATAGTACCATTTTGTGAAATAAAAAATCTTATGTTCTGTCTATGTTAAAGAAATTCTCTATGTCTAGTTCTAAACCTACATCTGTCCCTTTAGCTGGTCACTTCCAACTAAGTAAAAGCCAAAGTCCAAAAATCGAACTAGAAAGGAACAAATGGAAAAGGTTCCCTTCTCAAATGCTATAAGCTCTGTCAGTCACTTAACGGTCTGCACTCACCCTGACATAGCCTATGCCATTAGTTGTCTAAGTAGATACATGTCGAACCCTGGAACTTCTCACTGAGATGCTCTTAAATGGCTACTTAGGTACCTGAACGACACTAATGACATAAGGATAAAGTTTACTAAAAGTACTAAAGGTGTGAACCTAGCGGGATATGTTGACTCTAACTATGCAAATGATAGAGATAGCACAAAATCTACAACCTCTTACATTTTCACTTTGTGTGGGTTTTGCATAAGTTGAAAATCTCAACTTCAGCCTATTGTTGCTCTCTCAACCACTAAAGCAGAATATATAGCCACTATTAAAGCCTTTAAAGAAGCTATATGGCTTAAAGGTTTGCTAAAAGAAATCGATTTTCTGAAAGAAAATGTCACCTTATTTTCTGAAAGTCAATTTGATATTCAACTCTGTAAAAATTCCATTTTTCATGATAGAACAAAACACATCGATGTAAGATATCACTTCATAAGAGATATTGTTGAAAAGGAAATTATAAATCTGGAAAAGATAAGTACTGATTTGAATCCAACAGACATGGGAACTAAATGCTTGCCCGTAGAAAAATTTAAAAACCTGTCTCAAAATTTTAAATTTAGCATAGTCTATTTTTCTAACCATATATGCAAGACTTGTGCTTCTATTTTACAGGTACCTCCAAGGCGTCCATAGCAATGATAAACGCCAGATCCAGCCTTGGGCCTGGTTCCCTTTGGGTCCTGGTCCAAGGTAGAGAATGTTGAAATGTGGCCCATGACCTACTGGGAGGCCCAAGCCCAATCTGCCACTACACCCTACAACCTGGATGGCCCAAGACCAACTTGCAGCCCAATCTAATGACCCAACCCACTTTATCACCCGACTCGGCTGATCCACTACTTATACCCCTAACCCTAACCCTAATCAGATGAAGCGCCTCTCTCCCTCTCTCTGGATCCCTTTCCGTGACCCTTCGTGCTCTGGTGCTATCTCTTCTCTTTGGTTTCCTCTCGCCATTTACAACGGCATTGGAACTTGGCTCTGCTGCCTCTCTCTCCTTTCACCGTCTGTTATCAACCCCTATAAATGGCCCATTCTTTCTCCGGAGAAAAAATGCATCTGAACTCTTCTTCTCTTTCCCCCTAAAACTATGATACACTCCTATGTGGATCTTTCTGGCTGGGTTTGATTGTGGGTTCAATTTCTTAGTGGCTTTTGGTCCTAAGTTTGGTCCTGGAGCAACTGACTGTTGGGTGCAGGCCTTTGTGGCTGTGTGCTTCTCACTTCGAACTCTGGCTCTCTGAGCCTATATCTGTTTAGGATTTGTTCCTTCTATTATTGTTATACTTTGTTCCCCTATTTCGTTTGTAATTAAGGGTTTTTGATAACCCATTCCCTTATGTAATTTGTGATAAATTTGTATATTTCTGGTAATTCTGGTGGTCTGTCCACCTTGCAGTGGCGATCCCTCCGAGGCCTAGAGTTGCGATCTCAACAAACTTCACAAATGTGAGGTTAGTTCCTTGAGAAAAGATAAGCACGTTAGGCTAGCCAGCATAGTCCGCAGCTAAGACCCTCCCATCTTAAGTCAACTCAAGTTCGAGATGACAATAAGCGAGCTGGAGTATTGAATTTGGTAGAAAGTAATATAATGTGTCATACCATAAATGCAATGGTTGGGTATATTTATAGCCAAATGTGTCCATTTATCTGGTCCACGTAGTATCATCTCAAAACATGAGCTGTCAAAGAATTCATGATTCAAATTATGGGTCCATGGTTGGGGTTTCGCGATCCAACCCAAAGTAAAGAGACACGAATTTCGGATAAATAGAACATTTTTCAAGTTGTCAAGGGATAATTTTATTATCTAACCAGGTATATGTAATAAACCCCATTGCACATAAAGTTGATCAGACATCACTTTATTTGTTATTTGCAACACTACGAAGAAACATATCTTCTTGATTTTTTATTTTATTTTATTTTCATTATTAGAATATAATATTTGAACATAGTGAGAGGGAAAAACAAAAGCACATATGCATGGAAGGTTAAAAGGAGGTAAAGCTTCTTTGGTCCTTGTCTTGTGGCGGTCAAAAGGAACCTAAAAAATAACTAATGAGTTCATTTACATTTCCCTGCGCCCACATTTTTTTTTCACTTTATCTCAATTATCTATAAGTTCATATAACTGTTTAGTACTACGTCATTTTTGCTTAGTTTTCAAAATTAAACAAATGAATCCATTTACTTTATCATATGAATTATTTGGATGACCTAATAAAAAAAATCATGTATTAATTACACTATGTATATTTAATCTGTTTGGATTGAATAACTCAATTCATCTATCAAACTTTTTTATTAAAAACGGCCTTTCTAAACACCTTACTTGAATGTATTGAGCTATTTATACAACTTAATAATGGAAAGTAAACGAGACCATAATAATAAATAATTAAAGTTAATTAGTGACCACAAACATCTATTGACAATTTTAGTTTGATTTCCCCTCAAAGGCTCAAGTTCTTGTATTAGGTCATGGCTACCACTTGATTTAGGATTGTAGACTTTATTATAATTATATCATTTTTGAATGATTAGTATCATTGTCGATGCTCATACATTTCTACTCTAAAACTATATAGATATAGATCGATCAAAGTGATGATTATGCAAATTTCTCTCCAATTACTCTATAATTATTAATCGCACTAATCTCATTTTACTTGTTCACATTCAATGTGTGAATTTATTATATATTTAATAAATATATCCATTATGAGGAAAATTTTGATATTTAAAACAGCCAAAAATTTCAAAATTGTGTGCATTAAATGAGTTTGTTACCGCATTACTTTTAACTTTTAGTTATTGATTTTTTTTTATGGAATCAATTTTTTTCTTTACCACAATCTCAATTGACAATCTCTTTGATCATGCGGTTAAGTAGTCTAAACTTATATTTCGACTGAACCAATAATTGTTTATGAGAACAAATTCCACCGAAAAATCTAAGTATTATATAATTATAAATAAAAGTTATTATTATTTTAAAATTAATTTTTTTTATAATCAATTATGCAACCGTCTGATTATGACGAAGCTTAATATAAGACTATCATGGCATATAGTATGAGTAGTGAGGGAGGAGAGAGAAAGCAATAATGTTATAATTTATTTAGGTGAAATAAAAATGTAGTAAAGTACTCATTTCCCAAAAACATTCCAAAATTGAAAAAAAAAAAGAAGAAAGGGGGAATGAATTAAAATCTTGCAGTCTCATAAGTTTCCTTCTGAAAACTCCAAAACCTCCCTCCACTCTGTCTATTATCATCAGATCACAAAAAAAAAAAAAAACGAAGACGAAGACCCCTCAAATATTCAAAATCCCTAAAAACCCCATCTTAAATCGCAGCATTTTCAAATTCAGCAGCTTTAATTATTACAGAGAAGAAAAGCAGACAATTAATTACTGAAAAGTTTTTTCACTCTCACCGTCTCTCTCTCTGTTGTGTGTGTGTCTGTGTGGGTATATGAGATGAACAGTCTCCGCAAGTTTAAAATCTTCGATTCGTTCCCAGCGTAGCAGACTGCGTCTTTTGTTTCTGGGTTTCTCTTGGTTACTTCTGGTTTGCTGAATGGCTAAGCGCGTGCACGAAGTTTGGAAGGGTAACAATGTGAGATTTGTTTAACTTTTTTCTCGACTTTAATTTCTGTTTAATTTTTTGTGGGTTTTTGTTGTGCTTCTCGTTTAGCTTGATACGGGTGATGTTTGTAGTTTAGGGCTTTTTTTTTTTGGTTTATTAGCTTGAAGCCAATGAATTTTGGACGTATTCACTTCACTTTGTTTTTTTTTTCTCCCTTCTTTTTCCTTTCCGGGGGGTGGATAAAAGGATGCGAGTATTGGCCAGTTTTTTTCTTTCCGACGAATGAGTATTTGCCACTCTAAATTTATAGGTTCGTGGACTTCAAGGAGTTCTTTTGATTGCTTTTCAAATTTCTCTCATCTGCTGTGGATATTAAATTGGATAGTTGTTGTTTTAGTGTAGGCTTATACTTAGAGTAGAAGACTTAGTTGTGCCTGTTATTTTGTATCTATGGAACTAGGGCTTTAATTGGTATTACCTGTTGCTTTATATTTTGCAGTTATCTTAAACTTAGTTTGACATTGTTGTGCAATTGGATTAATGCAACATAAAATAGTATTCAGTTTGGGAGTGTATCACTTGCTTCTAGTGTTATGTCGTTCACGCTTTAGAATGAGCGAAACCTTGTTTTCTTGAGCACTCACTTTGTAATATTTGCTACTATGATGATGCTATCTCTTGTTATAATTTGATCGCAGATAGGTGTGTCACGAATTGCTGTGATATTTGGAATTCTAAACTGATATGTACGTTGTGTCTGTACATTGTCTTAGTGATGTAATGTTGTCTACATATCACTTATAATAAGTAATAACTATATGACTTATAATGAGCTAAATATATGCATGTCTCTGTCATATAGTTCCACGCACTGTCCTAGGGTCTGCACTTCCCATGTGGCAGTGGGTGGAGATTGGCATAAAAAATGTTTCCTGTTCCACTCTTGGCACATGAATGGAAGTTTGTGGTATTCATGGACTTATGTTATCAAGCTGTCTTCTGAGCTTACACTTCATGCATAAACAGTTGGATATTTCTTAACTGCTTCAATGATGTAGAAAAATCGGATGCTGGGGTAAGATAGTTTTTGGTAACTCTTGAAGACTTTTGGAGAACGATCTCTTACTGTAAAGCAGCCATTTCAGGCTGACAAGTTTTGAAGTTATTTTTGAACTAAAACCAGGGAGAAGAATGGATATATAGAAACAATCAGACACAAGCGAAAACACCAAATGAACTATGTCTGTGATATCCAATTTCGCAGTTGGGTTTTCTGAAAATTATGTGTGGAAAATTTGGTAGAACTTAATAATTTTGTTTGCAGCTCATTTACCATTTAAAGAATAAAATGCACTCACTTGTCTATTTATGATGTTACTAAAATGAAATAAATAAACAGGGCCTTCATTTTACTAGAAAACAGATACGTAACCACATTAATTTTTAGAATGTATATTTAATTACCAATTAAGGAAATACCTAATATAAACGAGATCGGATTGTCTGCAAGTATGAGTAACTGCACTACTGCAGTTATGAACATCAACATTCTTTTCTTGGAGTTATTTGTTGTGCATTAAGCTAATCTCATGGCCATAAGCAAAAGACGAGTCTTATGTACCATTTCAATTTTACTTCTAACACGTGTCTCCTCAACTTAGGTTACCCATTAATCGTGGTCTTTTCCTCATATCTTATAGATCACTGGAGTTGGTATATAAGAAATTAGTTCTACCATTTCAGTCTCTGTGAATTCTGTTTAAATCTTGCTCTCTGTATGTGAGGGAAGTCAAAGATAATGTACTTGGGTTTTGGGTACTTACAGAAAATTATTCCATAGTGTCCATAGTGTCTCTTCCATAGTTTTTCGCTGGTGGCATTTGACAGGTGGTAGAAAATTCCTGAACAGGATCAAATAATGGAGTGAAAGCTAATGCTGTGAATCTGTGTTGTTGATGCTGCATAATTTCTTTCCTATCTTTTCACATCTATTGACTTTGAAGTCTGGTGGTAAATACCTGATCAGGATTACAATAAATGTAGTTCTTCTTTTGCCTATGAATATCCTTTGAGGGCTGAATTTCTTATGCTATCCCTTGCTTTGACAACTTTGCCAAGTTTAAGAGTGCCCAAGTAACTGAAGGAGCATGTTAACTATTTAAGCATTCAACAATTCGTGATAAGTCCTTGCATCATACATGACCCTTTCATTTTCTATCTTGAATAGTACTTCATTTAATTGGATTTTACATGTGGAACACAGTTTATTTATTTTTGCATCAGATAAGTTTTAACGGACTTCGAGTCATTATAGCAAGTAATTTCATGGTAGATTGGTGGTGGGTAATGAATGATTATATTGTTAATTAAGAGATTTTGTACTCCCTTTTGTTCAGGACTACTTTTTTACTAATGTTCATTTTGCATTTGCTCTTTGCTGCCTTCTGAAACTGCTACATTGGGGAGTGTTGTGATCTAATGCTAAGTGACTTGTGCTTGAAGTGCAAAAGGAAGAAACAATCATCGTACCAATATCAAGTGGTAGAATGAAGCCTATAGCTTATGAAATAATGTACTGGAACTGAAATAGCGCTTATCTTTACAACTCACCTTGTCTACGACATACCTATAACTCGAGTTTCCCACCATAAGAAAGATAATCAAGGCCTCACTTTGACCAGGAAAGGAAATAGCTAATATATAACATACGATAGAAAGTTGTTGAAATTGACAGAAGCCCAATTGAACGTGTTGTAAGCTGAGTTCCGAGTATCATTATTGCAACAGCATTCCAGAAAATTTCTAATTCTCTCTCCCCCTGCACATTTCTGTGTGAATGCAGGTGTGTTGGATGTTGTGTATTAAACATGGTCATTCATGCATGCGGCACGTAATATTTGTTATGTGACTGCTGCTATTGTGGTAACCTCAAGCAGTCTTTGTGATTCTGAGTAGGATAGAGTTATTATATATCTGGCCACTTGTCTATCAAACAGGTTGCCTGAAATATCTATAGCATCTATACAAAGTCACAAAATTGTTGGGAAAGAACTTATGGTTATATAATTTTGTTATGTTACTATGTGATGTAGGACAACCATTATGAACAGTGACAGGTGAAAATTTAAGAGGAATTTTATGAATAATGTAATGACAGTAATGTGATTTGTGTGTATGATTTTGACTTGAAATTTCACTCAGACTTTGTTGCTGCGTGTTTCATCTTTCTCAATTAGTGATCAAAGATTTGAAATTGGAATAATTTATCTATCTAGTCATGATTTATTCTAGTAACATGTAAGTTAACATGTATCTTCTGCAGATCTTTTTCCTAGGTGGGAGGTTGATTTTTGGCCCTGACGCAAGGTCACTGCTTGTCACCTTATTGTTAATCATCGTCCCAGTCATTATCTTTTGTGTGTTTGTTGCAAGGCATCTTCGCCATGAGTTTTCATCCTATAACGCAGGATATGCAATCCTGATAGTCGCTATTGTCTTCACCATTCACGTTAGTACCTAATTTCTTTTCTCTTGATTCTTTTGTAACTATTGTGGCAAAACTCTACATTTTTTGGATGATGAATTCATACTCTGAAATCCTGCATTTTGTTTGTCTAAAACCTGTCAGCATTTGCACAGGTATAAGAATCTGCCATCAGCACACATCTTAATTATGGGCCTATTTTCTGATTTACTTGAATTAACTCATATATATGAGAGCCATGTGTAAATTTTGACTTTATGTATTTCCTGAGCTACTTGTAGACTAGGATATATTCATAAGGTAACGATAGTTTGTAGTAGTTCATGATTGAGAAGGCTGATGCAGAGGTTTCTTGTGTGTGATGCAAAAAGTTAATAGCACTGCAATGATGTAGGTACTACTAGTTCGCTGATACTATCTCCGTAACATGTTCAAACAAATTAGTATATTCATTTAATTGCTATCAACAGATAATGGGGATGAAATGCTCTTTTGGTTCTCTCCTATTATCTGCATAATTTTTTTCTGGTTTGTGATATCATAGCAAGGTCATATTTCCTTTACATCAAAAAGCAGTACCGTTATGGATAGTGTCATGAGCAACTGTAAATTTCTTGCATAGTTAGTTTATGATCTCCCTCGAGTGATTTATACATGCTTACATATTTCTTAACCCTGTAAAAGAGCTCCTGGAATATTACAGTGCTCTGTACACTTTTTGGTAATATATAAAGACTTTTGAAGGAAGTTTAATTGGTTAGCTTCTATATTTTAGCTTGACACCATGAAGATGAGGTGAAGTTCATCTTCTTAAAGACAAGAGGGCCAGAATATTGAGTTTCTGTGTACCACAAACCTGTACTAATTTCTAACAGCAATCACAGTAGTATGTCTAGCAACACTAGAAAAGATATTATGTTAGTGATACACTTAATACCACCTTATTCTGACTGTGAAGTGGCTTTTTGAGTGCAATGAAGCTTGTAGAGTCTTCTAATCTATTAAGCTGGACTACTTTGAATGTAATATTATTTGGAGTTTGAGTACTTAGAACTAGTATTTAAACTCTGTATCTTCTTTTTAATGGAATGCCAGTTGTTCTAATCCAGTCAATCAAAGCTTTTCGGATCCTTTATAATTTCTAATTTAATATCTAAACTGTAAGGTTCATTTATATGGCTGAACAGACCTTGTTCTGAAAGCACATGAGTCTGTGATTCGTCCATGTATATGGGTACCCATCTTAGGTAATTGAACCCGTTTTTCTCTCTGCACTATTTTTATGATTCCATAGTAACTTAATTAGATTACTTATCAAGTCATTGTAGTTAGATTTTTGCATTCCTACTTATGTATCCTTTTAACTTTTGCATCAATTTAATCTCTACTCAGTGTGATTCTCCATGGAGAATGATTGGTTTTGTTGCGTATCTTTCTGTGGTTTACAATTTTCCCTTGATTGAGGATAGGTGTTGGTGCTGCTGCTTCTTACTTCGGCTCGAGATCCAGGAATTGTACCGCGTAATTTACACCCACCAGAAGAAGAATTTCGTTACGACACTTCAGCATCAGTGGAGGTTGGTGGACGGCAAACACCAAGCCTCCAGTTCCCCAGAACTAAAGAAGTAATGGTTAATGGGCTCCCTGTTAGGGTTAAATATTGCGATACTTGTATGCTATATCGTCCTCCTCGTTGCTCACATTGCTCCATCTGCAACAATTGCGTGGAGCGTTTTGATCATCACTGCCCTTGGGTGGGTCAGTGCATAGGATTGGTATGATATTTCATCATGAGATTGCTTACTTTCATTTCTTTTGTTCTCCTTCTCCTTAATTTTGTTAGATGTATTGTATTTTTGTTTATCTGTTGAATTGCTGCTTTATAAGCCTAACTGGTTCCTCTGTTCTTTTTTCTTCTACTAAATATGCAGCGAAACTACCGGTATTTCTTTTGTTTCGTTTCTTCTGCAACACTTCTTTGCATCTATGTGTTTGCAATATCTGCTTTCTACATCAAGGTTCTGATGGATGATCATCACGGAACTGTATGGAAGGCAATGAAAGAATCTCCAGCATCCGTAATTCTGATGGCCTATTGTTTTATATCCCTGTGGTTTGTTGGCGGACTCACTGGATTTCACCTTTATCTAATAAGCACGAATCAGGTAAGCTTCTTACTTTTATCTGGATGTCTTCTAATTCTGATCCCGGTGTTTTGTTGGTTCCTCTCACTAATTTAACTTGTGCGCCCTGTCACCTGCTTTTTGGTTGTTTGGGGACTATTTAATCAGAGACTGTCACAAGGAAAAAATAATCAAGGAAGTGATCTGATAATGAGTTTAACGAATATCTTGCTTTTTAGTTGATCAGCTGTTAGCAGCTGTCCCTAGTGCCGCATTGTGGATATTGGCTGCTGGGTAGGAACTTAATCCCCTTTCCAATGTCGCTTACTATATTTTGATGAAAATGAAGAACTAAAGGGAGCAAATGCAGTTTTAGCCCTTATCTCCCTGTGGTTGAATTCAGATAGTAAAGAGGAACTGTTTTAATGGTTATCCTTGGTTATAAATGGTTATAAAACAATAAGGAAGGGGGTGGGGGGGGGGGGGGGGGGGGGTTGGGCTGTTATCTTTTTCCCTCAACCAGTTCACCTGTAGGTCCCAAGGCGCATGAAAGGCTGGTGGGTGGGGGAGTGATGCACCTTATATCAGCAGTAAGAGTTACTACTATTAAAGGTTCAGTAAGGTCTAAAGCTCTGGTGCACCATGTGCTGAGATGCTGGTTTTGAAATGGACATGAAGTGAAACATAATGCATTATGGATCCTACTTCATCTTTTTAGCTGTGATAAAATGGATTGTGGTGGTGGTGGTCTATCGTAAATGTTAAGCGTCATCTCAATTTTATTACTGATGATTTTTGCATTTTACAGTTTTCAACTATCCTATCCTATTTTGGTTAATACAGTACCATTTGTCGTCATCCTTTTGCAGACAACCTATGAGAATTTCCGGTATAGGTCTGACAACAGGATCAATGTATACGATCGTGGTTGTTTGAATAATTTTTTTGAAGTATTTTGTACGAAGGTCAAGCCTTCAAGGAACAACTTCCGAGCTTTTGCGCAGGAGGAACCCCAAAGGCCTCCGATTCCCACCTCCCGGGATGCTGAAGCAGAGGATGCAGGAGATGATCGACGCATGAAGGTTGAAGATGATTTAGACATTGGTGGGGATCTTTTGAAGATATCACAGCGTCATAATATTGAAGATATTGAAGCAGATATTCGGAGTAGGGGGAGCGATGTGCCCATCATAATTCATCTGAAGCTGATTCGGTCCTAGGTTCTGATAGACGGGGCCCTGCTGTGCAATCAGAAACACGGCACTCAAGTTGGGGGAGAAGTGGGAGTTGGGAAATTGCAAATGAGGGAAGCTATGTAACTCCAAAAGAAGGATACCAATAAGAGCATGAAAGGGACCAGTTGACGGCATCACAGATCAAGCGGTGACATTTCATAGTTGTATGGAGCTTCTTTCCAAATGGCTGATGTTGGTGTTGCTTTCTGATTTGGGGGAAAAAGGTGCCATCTTCTTCTATTCAATCCTGGAAAAGTGGGTTCAAGTTTTACTTCTGTTTAGGTTGAAGTTTGTGCTAAAGTTTTCCTATTGCTCGTCTTTGGGTCGATCTAATCTTTTTCTCTTTTTATCATTTTTGTGAAAGCAGTGAAGAGTAAGATTTAGTGTAATATTGTTGGGGAAAATGTATTTTTTCTTACTTGTGTATTTTCCCTCAAACATAACCTGCTCCATATTGATATGTGTAATCACGTGGTTTCATGAATTGGTATTCTTTGTGTAATTAACTTTCTCATACATCTGAAAAAGTATTTATTTTCTGATTTTACTCTATTTTTTCAATGTTATAAAAGTATACTCTTCCTTGGAGCATTTATGTATGAACAACTTTATAGGAAAGTCTTGGAGGTTTTGGACAGCAGTTAAAAGGAATGTGCAGTCTCTCAGTTCACCAGTCAAACAAACCTTTGCTTAAAGACCACCTTGTTTTTTTAACCAAAAGGATATTAGAAGCCATCACATAGCTTTGTTCCCTTTCGGTTGGCAAAGGTGAATTAATGCAAGTTAAACACCCCATAAAAATCAACTCATAACATATACACTACGTAACACCCGCATTCATTTCAAATGAGTTCCACTATACATACCCTTAAATTGCACACAATTCGTTGAGTGGGGATAAAGAAGAAATGGGACCTTCAGGAAACACGCTTTTCTGTTTAACCATTACCCTCTCTTTCTCCCTCATTTTTTCATCAACCAACGTACAAAAGCCCCAACCCCAAACAACAACTTCCATTCCATACAAAACAGTGAACAGCTTCTGCCTGCACAGAAGGCTCAATGTCAACAGAGCCTTCTGCCTCAGAGTCCTCAAAAGCCCTCAATCCGCCAATTGAAAACCAAATGACTTTATTCCCCTCCTACAAGTTGCTATAAACTCAACCTCCTCTTTCATCTGCAAAACCCTCACGCTACTTCAAAACTTGTATGACGATGAGAAAACAAGGCCAACGCTGATCCCAGCAGTCGATGAATGCCTCTCTGCTTATGAGGAGATAGCCGGATACATGACCTACGTTATATCTGATGCTTCTCAAGAATCAGCCATTGCAGGCTTAGATGGTGAGGTGATCCAGGATTATATAAGTCGTTGCATCAAGGCTTTGGCAAAGACTAAGGAACCAGAGATTGCGGACCGTAACAAAGAGGCCAGGAATTATGCCAAGCTGTTGATAGACATTGCTGATAATCTCGGCACTAGGAAACCTAAATAAGATTGACAAATACAGAATGTCTCATGTTTTCTTTGCCCCTTTCTCTCTATATATTCTTTTGTTAAAATGGGATACATATACTTTATTACAGGTGCTAATCATGAGAAGTTCCAAGGAAATTGTTGAACAATAATATCACCAATCCAAGAATTCAAGTGAAGTTTCTGATAAACTTGTCGATGTGATCATTCGACGAAGGCAGTACTCTTCTAGTCTAAATAAAATATGAATTATGATATTTATTTTGCAATTATCATTTGACTAATATGAGAACAAGGCATCTCTCCCATTGCAATGGATATACATCCTAACTCACAGCACATTAAACATCACACAAAAGCAACGGAACAAGAACGAATAACATGTAAAACCTAATTTTCAACTTTCAATGGCCTGTATATACTACACATTTGGATGGTTAAGGTACAATTTTGAGGTTCTGCTCAGGAAATACACAGTGCATCGTTGACTGGCCATTTTCCTTTCATTTTCCCCTCCCGTTTTCATTGGAAACTGAAGAACTATAAGCAGACAAGATATTTTGAAGAAGAATGTCCATACACCGAAATTCATCATCTCCACTTAATGCATCAATGATACAATACGTGTTAGAATACTTGGGCCACCATCAATAGAATGAAAACCAGTCTGGAAAAGTAACTGATTGCTTCTCAAAAGGCCATTTATACCCACTCCAGCCTGCCCTGGTGCTCCACAAGATGTTGAATTTTACCATTAGGTAAGAGAGCCAGATTCTTCACTTTAGCAGGTCTAGTGCTGTACTTGACTTCAAATCTTGGCAACGGCTTATTATGCTCTTCTGTGCTCATCGACATATCTGGCAAGATCTCATCAAGGAACTCATCAGCAACATCTCCATCTTCATCTATTCTAAGGCGTCTTGCGTACCATCTCAAGCCCTAATCAAAAAGGAGTGAAATAAGGAAGGATGCACATGCCAAACAAGTCACTAATTTTTAAGATAATTGTACCAGTACCGACGCAGCTGCAAGGAATTAAAATGAAACAGATATAAAATTTTCTCCACATAATATGCCAAGCTCACAAAACTTTCCTCTATCTCCTATTTCGGACAGCTTGTACCTAACTGTTCATAAAATTGCTCCAGAAAGGTGCAGGCTTAAAATGTAACAAGAGAAAACCAAGCTTGTCAACCTATTCCCATCAGCTCATCAGCTCTCCTTCCGGTAGCTTCATTCACCCAGCAGTAGGTAGCCTTCTCCCTCAGGGCAGCTCTTAGCCTTACCCATAGCAATGCGCACTCTAGGTAGCTTCATTCTTGAAACGATCGTTCTACTCTAGAGAGTGGTCTTCTCAATAGCAGATTTCATGACCTTATGATGTCTAGCTTTACTATATCCCTCGATAAGCAATTAAAACAACAATGAAAGCACAAACAGGGGCAAATCCTCACTGAAAAATACTCTGTAAATTGAGTACAATACCAGCCATTGCAGAACACCAAACTTGATCCAGATCAGCAAACCGACCACACCAAATAAGGAAAATGGACACCATCGAAAGTAAGCATACACTACAAAGTAAAACAAAGTCCAAACAATCCTTTCTTCACATGTTTATCCTAAAATGTAAAGTTCCACTTTGAAAACTGCAGCTAACAATTATTTCACCGCATCATAAAAATAACATTTCAGAAAAGTCCAGCGGATTCACAATAACATCAGCTCTCATCGACCTAATTTTTATTAGGGCACATGCCCGTAAGTGATTATCTTCAAAAGCAAATTCGTACCTTTTGAGATTCTATGATTCCAATCATCCTCACCAGATCCGGAAAACTAAAACTTATGCTCGACATTCACAATACTTAATATCACCGAACTTCAACTAATTGAACCGCAATTGACATAAACACAAGAATACAACTTTACTAAATGAAAGCCTAAATTCAGCAAACGAAAAACAAAAAAGAAAGGCAACATCATTTCTTCTCTAACAAAACACACCTGAAGACCGCCGTCTCCTGCCGGGCAGAATACAAGAAGGGGTGGAGGTGGGGCCCGCTCGACGGGGACTTGAATGGGGACACCAAATCCTTTGCGCGGAAGATGCTGAGCTGGAGCTGGAGCTGTAGCTGCGGCCGCAGCCGGCCCGGACGACGACGCCGGAATGGCGGCGTCTTCCTGGTGGTGCTGCTCTTCGTCTCTCCCAAACCCTAGCAACCCCGCGAGTCTCTTAAATAACCCCATAATCCCCACTCCAATACATATATGCAACACACGAATTTGCACTGGTATTGGGTTAGGGCTTGGGATCGAAATTACAGCACGCGACGGAGCTAGAATTTGGAAAATTTTGAGAGATGACGATGATAACAAGCACAATGTTAGAAAAAGAGTGTGTGTTGTGTGTGAAAATTAGGTGTTTGGTTGGTGTTTAAGGGTAATATTAGAAATTGCGTTGCCATAACTCAATGTGTAAAACTTTTGTGGGTGAAAATTGTATATTGATAATAACTAAGGAGTTCAATGCAAATAACCCATTTTTTAGATGGGCTGATTGGGCCTTGTGGGGTCCACTTCACAGCCCAGATCTAAAATACTTATTGGGCCTAACTCGATTAAAAGATATTTGGGCTATGGCTCAGCCCAAAAACAATGTGTTGTATTCTAACAAGTTGGTAGTTTCTAAATAATTCTTTTTCTTTATTCACAAGTTCTAGGGGTGCAAACGAGCCGAACTCGGCCAAAAATCTGAGCTTGAGCTCGAGTTTGACGAGCCTGCATCTTACAAGATCACCTGAGCTCGAGCTTGACGAGCCTGCATCTTACAAGCTCGAGCTCGTAGATCACGAGCCGAGCTCACGAGCCAAGCTCGAGTTTGGTTATTTTTTTTCCTAAAATAACATAAAAAAAAATATGGACTATTCACAAGAAGCAAAAAAGAAAAAAAAAAAAGCAATACGATGAAAAGGATTGAGTTCAATTTTCAAACTAACACCCACAAACTGAGTTCACCTAAATGTCAACAACCCCATCAGTCCAATCGTTAAACTTTTTATAAAATTAATGAAATTATTTAATTTATTTATTTATCTAATAAAGAGATAACTAATATATTTATTCATATATATTATATTAAATAAATATAGGGATAACTAATAATAAATGCATTTTGTTATGGTGGATATTGATTATTAAATATAACAATAAAATTCATATGAATTGTACTAGATTGTTGATTAAGCTTGTTTTTAGATAATATAAACCAAAATACCATATTTTAATACCATCTAAAACAAAAATATGAATACTGACTAATAATTCTAATATATGGTGAATTTTGAAATAAATGCATTTTGCTGTAGTAGATATTGAAATAACAACGCTAAAATTCATATGAATTGTATTAAATATGTATTTACAAAAAAATTGTCGAAATGTACTAAATTGTTGATTAAGCTTGTTTTTAGATAATATCAATCAAAATACCATATTTTAATATCATCTAAAACTAAAATATGAGATATTGATTAATAATTCTAATATATGATGAATTTCGAAACAAATGCATTTTGTTGTAGTAAATATTGAAATACAACAATAAAATTCGGTATGAATTGTATTAAATATTTATTTAAAGAAAATATCAAATCATACTAAGTTGTTTGATTAAACTTATTTTTAGATAATATAAAGTAAAATACCATATTTTAATATCGTTTAAAACTAAAATATGAGATATTGACTAATAATTCTAATATATGATGAATTTCGAACAAATACATTTTGTTGTAGTGAATATTGAAATACAATAATAAAATTCGTACGGAATGTATTAAATATTTATTTAGAAAAAATATCAAATCATACTAAATTTTTGATTAATCTTATTTTTAAATAATATAAACTAAAATACCATATTTTAATATCATAACGCCATTTTATAAATCCGTCAAGCCATGTGATGGGTTTGGTTTTGTTAGGCCCTAGCTACAATTATTTTAGACGCAAATGTCAATGTCTGTGTCTGCATTATTATCTTTAAATAAATGATTTATCATGAAACATTGAAAATTAATATTGATTTGTTTTATTTTGAGTAAATTGATTATAATTACATTATGAATTTCATTATCATGAACCAATATACCAATTATCAGTATTAATTATCTATAATTAACGAACAATTACTACTACAATAAACTAAAAACTACTAGTGAAGTAGACTATTGCCCACACATGAAAGGAATTTGAACTTATGACCTTATAGTCATAGTGCCTGTGTTTAAATAACTTATTTGTTAAAGTGAAAATTACATGCATGCTAACGTCAACTTCTTGATAAATTGAGAACAATAAACAATTACAATAACTCATATAAAGTAAGACAAATATTCATAACCTCAACCTTAAATAATTTAAAACGTGCTCTAATTATGGCAAAAAATTGGTTATTGGATTTTATGTATCACAATTTCATCTTACCATACAATAGTACTAGCGTAAAACCTGTGCTATGCACGATTATACGTATATCATATATTTTAAAATGAATTTTTTTTTATGATATATTGCGGTATGAATGCATCTTTTATGTAAAATGGAACTTCATTTTTAGTAGGTAAAACATAATAGTGTTGAATTTTTACTCTATTTTGATTGTTATTGAAAATGATATTTTTCCACACATACAAATATTTCTACTTACCAAAGTTTGTATTTATATGATAATTACTTTCAAATAATTATGACATTCTATTAAACATATAGATCATTTTTTATATATATCCAGCTTTATATAAAAACGTAAATAAATAAAAACTTACGAAATATATTGTTTGTATTATTAATTTATCTTCCATACAAAACTATATTAAAAGTACATATATCTAAACTGGCCTTATTAAATAAAATATAAAGAATGAAAACTTACTTTTAATGAGTTAATAGGTACTGGTGATGAGATAAGTCATAATAGAAATTATGAAATATCATGTGTTAATTTCTAAAGATAAACATATATGTACACACATATTAATCGAACAAAATTGCCTGATTATCATGCCATTTTTAATCACAAAAATATAAACAAATCAAGAAATACAAAAGCCAAAAGCAAAAAAAAAGAATTATACATCATTTAAGCTTTAAGGTAAAACCACAAAATGAAAAATGAAAATAGTGTTTAAGATATAATAGGAATTGAATTAATCACTGTATTTATTATTAATCTAACACATGCCTACAAAATTTTAAATAAGAGTTAAATATAAAGAAGACGAAAACAAAATTTAGAAGATCATTGTGGACTTTTGTTTAAAAACAGTTCAAATTACTCAAACATGAAAATACATATATTTACATGTAAATATAAAGATTTACAGAACATCATATATTTAGTAGATCATATTTAGATTAGCTTGAGAAGGTACTAATACACAAATTAAAAAATTTGGTGATTCTTTCCATCTTGAAAAAAAAAAAAAGAAAATGAAGTTTGAAAAAGAATGACAAAATTAAACTATAAAATGAAAATTTAATGATGAAACTATAATATATAAAAAACTTGGTGTATAAAAAAGATACAAAAGGAAAGATATTTAAATACAAATAAAACTAAATGCCAGATTAAGTATAGAATTGTAGAAATAAATGTTAAACGAAATATGTACCTATTAAATAACTGAACTATTACTTCTTCTGGGAAAATCAAAACCAAAATAAAAATAAAATCTGAAAGAAAATAACAACAAAATTAAACTATAAATAAACTTTAATGGATGTAACTATAATATATAAAAAAAAATGGTGTATAAAATGATCAAAAGTGGTGAATATTTAAAAAAAGAAAATCTAAAACAGATTAAGTAGAATCATACAAATAAATGTTAAACAAAAAATACCTATTAACATTAAATAAATCGATTCCTTCTTGTAGAAAAATATAAAAAAAAGAATGAAATATGAAAAAGAAAAACAAAATTTAACTTTGTTTTATGGATGAAACTATAATATGTATTAAAAAAACTGGTGTATACAAAGATATAAAAAGAATAAATATTTAAACACAAATAAAACTAAATAACAAATTAAGCAGAATCATACAAATAATTGTTAAAACGAAATATGTACCATTAATACTAAATGAATCTATTCCTTCTTGTAGAAAAACAAATTCAAGCATTAATCGTCATATAAATTTGAACAAAACTAATACCAAAAGAGAAATAAATATTGAAATTTAATAAAGTAAACATAAGAAAAGGATAGAGATTATTAATTCAATGACTTTCAAGTATCATAAAAAAGTAATATATAAAAAATAAAATGATATCATGATAAAGAGCAAAACATTATTAGTCTACCCATAAAAGATGAATAAAATTAAAGTTTAATATACAAACCTTCAAAATATCATGAAAAAAAAAACAAATAAGTTCATATCTGTTATAGAAGAACAATAAAAAAAAAAAAGCATATGCAGTGTTAAGTTTTCAAATCATTTTGTGGAGAAGGATAATCAATAGAATTGAGCCTATTTAATAATTGAAGAGATGCAGAGTCGATTTTGTCTATTTAAGCACAAATCTGATGGAGACCATGATCATTAGGTAAGTTTAAGATAAATACAAATTGAATTAGAGTTATAGTCTTGGAGGTAAGATTTCATATAAGTACAAAATAAATATATAATATATTTAAAATAGATGATTTTTCTAACAAATAAGATTTTTTCTTGACAATCTTAGAGATAAGAATCGTATAAATTCAAAATAAATATTTAAGATATATTTATCCAAAATCTCATTTTCAAGATATAGGTCCTAATTAATTTCAACTTATCTTTAATAGACACATATTTTAGTTTTTGGTTATTAAGAATTTTTTATTGGTTAAAAACATAATCTACTTTAAATTAATTAAAATGTCAATGTATTTATCTTGACAAATTCACTTATCCAAATAAAAAATAGTTTATTTCGAAATCAAAATCATGTTGAAAGAAAACAAAATGTTTACAATATCAAGGAATGAAAAATTAATGAGTATTTGATTGGAAAAAAAAAATTACGGAATTAAAAAGCAACAAATACGAATGAATAATTACAGCAAAATGATATGTAAATATTTAAATACAAAAATAGATTGTGTTTTAATATAAAATCTTTAAAATATAATTTTAAAGAAAACACAATCTACAATTTGAGATCGGATTTTGGATAATAGAAAATAAATATTTAAATACATTTAAAATAGATTGTGTTTCTATCCAATAAGATTTTTTGTTGATAATTAAAAAAATTCAAAATTACCCTAATTTAGCATTTGATCAAAATTAACTTGATTGTGGTCAAACTTCGTTTTGTTATATATATATATATATATATATATATAAACAGAAAATAGATAAACAGGACTTTCAGTTACATAAATATTCCATCTGCCTCATTACGTGATCCTACCAAAAAAATCCCATTATCCATAATTAATACTCCAACATCTCACGCAAATTCTCCCAATTAAAAATATCACAAAAATTTTGAACTGAATTTTGACCTAAATAAACACTTTCCTAGTATATATAAATCCCATGAAAATCATTTGAAAATAAGGAAGAATAACAAACCCTACAAGAACAATGAATTCTTCAATTGTTTCAACGCTTATGATTTCTCTTTTGTACTCTATTTTCATCTCATTTTCGATCCACGGAGTTATTGCAAGCACTCCCTCATCGTTGATCAAAGAAGTTTGTTCGAATACCAGGAAACATATCGATTCCAAATTATGCATTCAAATTCTTCAATCCGAACATCAGATAGCAACAGCGACGAATTTCTCTGACCTATCCATAGGTATCATGAAATCGGGAATTTCAAACGCGACAAATACGCTGAGGTACGTGAAGAAGAAGTTGAGAGGGTCAACCCATGTGAAGGGTGTCCTAGAAGAGTGCAAAGGGTCGTACGAATCGGTTATATGGTCATTCAAAAGTGCCCTATTTGAGGTTAGAGTGCTCAAGGAGTACGAAATTGCGACGTATGACCTTATGATTACGAGTTTGGACAACATCGAACAGTGCACACGCGCTGTGGCATCTGGGAAAGTTGAGGATGGGACTATTTTGAGTGGGAATAAGGTTGTTCCCATATTTGCGCTGTCCGCGTACAATGCTGTCGAAAAATTATATATGCACTAGTTAGTGCGCCGTGCTAAGGCACGAGAGAATTGTATTTTCAATAAAATAAAAAAATAAATTTATATATAATTTAAAATTTGAAATATAAAAATAAATAAACAATAAAGAATTTAAAAGTTAAAGTTAAAGTAATTAACAAGTATAAAAATACAAACGTGTATTGAATATAAAAATAAAGTTAAATGTTTTACTAACTAATTATCTTAAATGATAAGTGATTTTTTTTTTATAAAGGTAAACAATGAATATATGTTTTAAAATGAATAATGAATATGTGCTTCAAAATAAAAATAAATAAGATAAATAATTACCTTAATAAAAAAAATACTTTATTTCATTAAGTGGTAAAAAAAATTCAAAAAAGGCTACTATAGAGCAGACATGTACTTTAATAATAAATAAATAATACAAATAATTTCAATTTTAAAACAAAATTAGTATTTAATAAATAATTCAAAATTAAAATGATTAACAGAAGAGGACAAATAGGAGGAAATGTGATTTTTGAAATGTCATACCACATCCTTGGTTAACAATTTCTTAATTAATGCATTTCTTTAGTGCAATAACTAACAAAACAAATTAATAATGTTAGATATTCATAAAAAAATAATTAAAATTAGAGAAATTGTGTCTTATTGAAACATAAAAATACAGAATAAATACTGAACTTGTCAATGATTGAATTATAAATCATCGATATTACCATTGATATGAATATGTACATACTTGTTTCATAGATGATTGCAAAAAAAAACTCTGTCAAATTTTGAAATTCTCACTTAAAATATAAGTAAAGGAAAAAATATGGAGGTGGAAAGAGAAATATACATGCTAGTGTAGCGTAAGATTTCACAGCCTTGTGATTTACATTTGTGCTGCTTCTGCAGACCCATTATTTATTATATTACAAACTTTTTATCTTGAGTAATTTTGAATTTTGAAAGACAATAGTAGATAAGTTTTTATAAAAGTGAGTTATCTTTATCATTAATGAAAATTTTAAAAATATTTAAATTTTCTAATAAATAGTCATGAAGTGATTCTCCCCATGAAGATTAATTAGAATTTTTTTTGGATAAACATGGATAATTATAAAAGAAGAAATTATTATATTGTCAATAAATATAATGTTTTTTTATATATACTAATCTATAGTTTTTTCATATTATTATTATTATCTATACACATAATATTTAGATATTGTAGTTTATTATGTATCAAATATTCAATAGTCATATCACCTATAGGATCTTCTACAAAGTATCATAAATCAAATATTATGGCTATACTATAAGAAACTATATTTATATAACTAATAATGAATTCAGACAATATTTCATATTATTGGATATAATGAACAATAATTGATATTTATATTAATGATATTTTGAATCAAATGAACTTTGATTTGTTGGATAAATATATATATTTGAATAAACATGTTTTTATATACTTTAAAAAATAGATAAATAAATAATATTGATTAGATTCTTTTGGATAAGTATAAATATATATATTTTTTCTTTTTATCTAAAAATTTGTAAATGTTCATTGGCAGAATAGAGCTCATTGAGGTTGTCCACATCTGCGTATACACGGCGCTTAGGTGGATAGTCTCAATGGTTCTATTTTATTGTATATAGATATTGATAAAATATAACTAATAAACAATTCGGAAGTGTATAATAATTTGTCTTTATCCAAAAGATTTATAATCTTTTTAAATAAATGAATAAGTAACATTCTTCAAATTTAATTTTATATCTATTAGTTTTTTTATTGTTATTATTATTATTATCATATTATATTTTAATTTTTATATCATTAGTCATTGTCACATTATAAAATTAAATTTATTTATATTTTTTATTTTATTAACTTTTTAAAACAGTTTTGTGTCTCTTTGAATTTTATTTTACTTTATAAGCAAATATATTTTATTTTTATTTAAATTAGATAAATGTTAGATTATTGTATTTTATAAAGATTTATAAATTTGTTCAGGTAAATTGGTTAGGGATACAATCTAAAATTCAAACTTACTTCTACATCTTTCAATATTTTTTTTATTTGTGACGACTATCATATTAAATTTTAATTTTTTTACATATAAAAATTTTACTTTATTTAGAATATTTTATTTTATTAGCTTTTATAAACCACAGTTCTCCGGTGTCTCTTTGAATTTTATTTTGCCATGTAAGAAAATATTTTATTTTTATTTAGTGTTGATAAATGATTTGAATGTATCCAAAAGATAAATTAGTCAGGGATACAATTAATCTAAAATTCATTTTAGTATTAAAAAATAGTCTTATATTTTTAATATTCACTAATTATTTTATTTCTAAATTTTGAATTATTTGTCAATTACTCATTTTATTTTAAATTTTGAGTTATTTGTAATTTTTACTTAGTTATTTTGGAACTTAAAAAATTATCACTTATCTTATATTTAAATTTAGATAAGTGTACCATTATTTGTTTATCCAAAAAATTCACTCATTTTTTTAGGTAAATAGTTAGTAAAATAATTCAAATTTATTTTTATGTTCAATATACTTTCGTATTCTTATACGTATTAACTTAATTTTTAATATATTAATTATTTACTTATTTTTTATATTTAAAAGAATATTACATATAGTTCTATTTAATTATGTTTTAGAAAATACAATTCTTTTGTGGATAAACTATTGAATGTTATCTATAAGATAAATACATATATATTGGATAAACATGTTTTTATTTACTTAAAAAAGTTATATAAACATATAATATTGATTAGATTCTTTTGGATAAATACTAATATTTTTTTCTCTTTTATCTAAAAAGTTGTTAAATTCCATTTGGCATAATAGAGCTTATTGAGGCTATCCACATCTGCGCATACGTGGCGCTTAGGTGGATAGTCTCAATAATTATGTTTTATTATATATAGATTCGTTGTATTGTATTTATTTAAAATGAATGACAATTTAAAATCTACAATATTTAATTATTGAAAAAGAATGTGTTTAGCTGTCACCAGTTGATTTTTTGTTCATAAATATTTCTTGATTTATTTACTTGTCAATTGCATTAATTAATGTCCAATTGTTGCTATATGTAGTTCCTATGTAATGTAAATAAGCGAAATTTGATCATTAAACTCCGCCCATAATTACGGGGATCGATTTGTTTAGTCTCTTACATTGTATTTGGAAGTGGTGGATCGGGTCGGTTCAAGATCAGTGCGGATCAATTTGAAAAAGCTCGGCCTAGGACCGATTTAATATTGTTCATGATTGATCTTGGAATGGCCTTGTGTTTTTAAAAGGGTTCCGTTGGGTCCATTTCTAAATTTAGACTGACCCATGGACTAGCCCGATTGAGGCTTGATCCAAGCCGAGTCCAGGCATAGTTGGGCCTGTTTTATCTTTATTTTTTATGAAATTAAGGTATCTTTTGAATAATTATTTAAGTTTGTGATTGTTTTAAGAAATAAGTAAATAATAAATTAAAAAAAAATATATAATATGAAATTTATAACTAGAAACAGAGTAGTTAAAACTACATAATGAACTTAAATAATAATTTGACTAACAAGTTTACAATAATAAATTAGATGATAAGAAGTCGAAAAATACTTAAAATAAACAAAAGGTATAAACGAATTAATGTATTAAAATTTAGAAGTAAAACAATAAAGATAAATATCTTAGAGTTTCAAAAATTTTAAAAATCTACTAGTATAATCAACTTAGAAAAATAAAATAAAAATTACATGACATGCATTCTAAAAAATTGGTCCAGTTGAACCAACCCACTAGCCCGGGCCAGGCCCGATCCAAGACCAGATGGTCCTAGGCCATTTGGGTTGGGCCGGACCAGCATGTTTTTTAATTGGGTCAGGCCCACTACAAGAAAATGGTTTATTAGTTACGGAAAGAATTTGATGTTAAAATCTTCAATGAACTAATTAATAAGTAAAACTTCTTTGATGATCTACATTATTTAATATATATTTTAAACGATTTGTTGCTAATTCATTAGTAAGTAATTTTCATTGCTAAAATTCATAAGTAAATTTTTTGTATTAAATAATGTAAATTAACAATGAGATTTTACTCGCAAATCAGTTTGGTCCTAATTTTTCTCGTTCCTATTAAATTATTTTCTTGTAGTGGCCGACCCAACCCGATCCACCGGGGCATCTTGGTTTGGAATGATCGATTTGAGGGTAAGTATCTGTACACTTGTTTGGGTGATTCCATATTAGAAAGGATTAATATTTCAAATATTTCAACTCTTATTTCGAATTATATTTTATGAAATATTGGTGGGCATAAAATTCTTTCGATATGAAATCATTTGAAATTATTTCTCTAGCTCTTCACAGAGATTGTCTTGCATCCATATTAAGATATATATATATATATATTTAACATTAAATAATTTTTCACTTCGAGTATCTAACAACTTAAATTTTTAGATGAAGTTGTCGTCTATGGTATAAGAGCTAGGCCAAATAAAAGGCCCATGAGTTCGAATCTCATCATCACCCATTTATAAAAAAAATTAAATTTGTTTGCACATGGGACGTATTAAACATATTAATATTAAATAATTTTCTTCTCTAACAATTTAAATTTTTAGATGAAGTGCTCGTTTAACAATCTCTAATTACTTTTTTCGCCTATCGAGCATATCCGAACACATTTTTGTTTAAAGGGCTTTGATATATATGCTTGTTGTAGGATAATTTTGTGCTCAAACATTGACTCGAGACATTTTCTCTACCCTTTGGAACTTAGGATACCATTAGGGTTGTGAAATGACATTGCCAAATACCAACATGATTCTTCAATTTCGGAGCATCTTCACCTAATTAAGTTTGGTTTGTGTCATATTATGTCAAAGCAACAGCACCCAAAACTACATATAATCCAAAGGACCTCATCTGTTCATTGAACTTAAATTTAGATAATGTTTGGCTAAATTTATTTGAAACATCTTATAAAATATTTTAAAAGCTAATGTTGAATCTAATTTTAAAATTAAATTCTTAAAACGTTTGAATAAACAAAATATCAGAATTTATAAAATATTAGTATGTTATAGAATAAACTCTTAATATTGTAATTAACGACCAAAAAAGCCATCAGACTAATAGAACTTAAAACTCGTACAAGTAGATATTGTTGCTTTGTGAGGAAAACCATCAATGTGAAGGGTAAAAGGGAAAAAAAAATAACAAAATTATGAAAAAAATTTTGTCCGTGGAATGTTAATTAAGATTAAACAATTTAAAAGATCTTATAAAAAAAACGGGTTGAAATTATTTTATTTAAAAAAAGCTTATAAATTAATTTGAAAATAAAAAAAGACTTACTAAATAATTTTATAAAACTTATATTTAAATTTTAAAACATCTTATAAAATATTTTAAAAGTTTATAAACTCGGCCAAACATCATCTTATAAATTAGATGATTTTCAGTATTCAGAAAGCCGGTGATCATATCCCCGCATGTTGCCATTTGATCTTCTGACCCACTAAACTGTCGTTTGGTATACCTGAAAAATGATTTACATAAATGTACATATGTCTCTGTTCTTTATAATTTGGTTTAGTAGTTTTGTATGTATTACGTTGCATAAGATGAAAAGATCTTTTGTTTTCTTTTCATTTACTTTTTCTTTGGTATATTGGAGTTATTCATTTTATTTTTCTTCCAGTTATTTAATTAAATAAATATAATAAAATAATAAATTATGCAAATATATCGAGTCCATTTTGTTCGCTAGTAATTAATGACTTGGCTGGTATATTATTTATTCATTCAATACGTACACTGCGATTTTAAAATAAATAATTTTTCACTTGATGTATGATTTGATCACAATTCAAGTAGAAGACAATTGACATGTCAGAGGAGTAAACAAGCCGAGCTTATGATTTTGAGCTTGAGCTTGAGCTCGGCGAGCTCAAAATTTTTAGGCTCGAGCTTGTTCATTTTTTTAATTAATAATTAAAATTAAAATTAAAATAATGATTATTTTAGAATATTTATTAATTATGTATTTAAAATATATTATAAATATTTTGTTTATTAACTCGATGTACTATTATATGTGCAGTTAAATATATAGAAAAATACCAAAGTAAAAAAGTATTCAAAAAGGCTCGCGAGCTTTCGAATGAAAATATGTTGGTTCGAACTCGACTCATCAAGGAGCTCGAGCTCGAGCTGGCTCGACTCAAACTCGAAAATGTTCGAGCTCGAGCTGAGCTTTAGTCGAGTGAGCTCGCGAGCTGGCTCGACCAATTTGCCACCGCCATGATGAATTAACACAATTCATGCATGTACAATTTAACGCGTTAATAATTTGTATTAGCGACCGAAATACACTTAATGTATGTAAATAATTTAAATAATATTTATTTAATTAAATCAAAATATGATGTTAAAATAAATAATTAATTGAAACTGACAAGATTTTTAATTATAAATGGGCATAAGAAGAAAATAATAGGTGGAATAGATTACTTTTATAGTTATATTGTAAGGAAATAAATATGTTGAAGGGCAATACTTCGAGTATCTATTTTTCAAACTCAAAGGTAAAATTAAGCCCAAATCATATAAAAAAGTTGGGCCCAAATTACTCAATACAAGCAGGCCCAAGCCCTACTAGCCCATTCATAACTAGCAGGCTAAAAGGCCCACCAACCTAGCCTCTCTCACCTTACTGTCGAGGCGGCACCCAATCCAAGTCTAACATTAGCAAGTTTAGGACCTATCAACTTCATTCATAAGTCAACCCTATTGTACCATTAAATGCCACCTCACCCTAAAAGTACGCCAACAAAGACTTACATGCCAACTGAATCAAATAGATAAAGATCATAGGTGATTTCCTGATTTAGGTTATTCGATTGTTAATACGCCGTAATCTCTTCCTACGGGCATAAGGTCCAGTTGACATGATCACAAACCGGGAGATAAGCATTACCACTATAAAATAACATCCCAAGAATTTCAGGAATATCTCAACCTCCTCTAATCAACCCTAATCTCTTAAAACTTGTTGTGATGAATAGGTGTTCTTTTTGAGAGACCGATGAATAAGTGTTCAGGTAAATAGAAAAGATAACATATTCATTCAACAAGTCAACACGAATTCTCTTCATCTCCGATTCTCTTCACACGAGTTGCAACACCTTCTTTCATATTTTCGGCACGCCACACTCAAATTGCACAATTTACGTTTAAGAGCACTTAGGCTATAGGCAGCAAATTTCAAAATCTGTATCTCTTGAATTTTCATTCATTCAAAGTCATAAATACTATTTGTTGATTGGATCATGGCATGCATAACATCAGTCTCCTTCTGAGTCCATCTTAATGGATTTAGTTCAACAGAGTGGAACCTGACTAGAGCATTTGCCAAGGGATCCACTATCTCCTTATATTTTCATCCTATCTCTGGAACCACTAATACAGAAAATTATCCGTGACAGTCAGAACAACCTTGTAGACGCCGTGATACCATGTCGAAATGGTCCTATCTTGCCAATTTTGTGCTACACAGATAATTGCCTCCGTTTTTTGAAAGCTAATCACAAATCTATTTCATATATTAAATAGATGCTAGACGATTTCTCAACCTTTTCAGGGCAAACGGTTTGCTGGGCTAAATCTAAATCTACCCTGTCTCCAAACAGTTCGAGTCATTTGAAGAAGGGATTTCGAATGTGTTTGGTATAAGCTCCTGTAATGGTAGGGACAAATACCTTGGCATGTCTTATGTTATGGGTCGTATGTCAAGATCTGACCTTTACTCTATCATTAATAAAGTAGCACAAGGATAATTCAGGAGCGATGACCTTTACTCTATCATTAATAGAGTTGAGTCTCGCAATAGTACATGGTATAACAGATTTCTATCATATGCAGGGAAGGAAGTGCTGGCAAAACATGCTATTAATACTATCCCACTATACCTTATGAATGATTGAACGTTTTAAAAATCCCATGTGGAGTTATTAACAATATCAATCGGGTAAGTAAACACTTTCTACGGAATCATCGCTAGAGGGGAAAAAACCTAATTTGGTTAACTGGTAAACAATCTACTTTCCTAAATATATGGGTGGTCTGTGTATTCGCAACCTGGCTATTCTTAATAAGCATGTCTTTTGCGCCAACGGTGGCATTTGCATAAAACATATGGGTCTTTGTGTGTAAAGCTTTTTAAGGTTAAATACTACAAATCTTGTAGCTTCACTCAATCCTTGGCTAAACCACACAATAGCTATATCTGGAAACATATTCATAAAATTATCTAGTTTGTTAGGTAATCTCATAGATGGATTGTAGGAAATGGCCACAATATTAATGTTTGGCATGATCTTTGGTATGCTCCCTATAGTATTGCATCCAAAATACCAAAGGTGCCGGCTAATCTGGAAAATCTTCAGGTAAGTTCTCTGATTTCTAATATGCATTGGGATTTATCTACTATTGAACATGTCATCTCCAATCATATTGTGCAGCTTATACAGTCCATTTCTATCCCTATAACTTCACAGCAAACTATTGAGAAATGTCTATACCACCAGTTGACTGAATTAACACGAAGTCAAGAATTATATGAACCTCACTCGTATCCTTCACTTAGTATTCAAGAATGTCTTAGTATAATCATATATGAGTTAGAGTCTGTAATGAGAAAATTATCCATACGTAGACAAGAAATGCAGTATTATCTCTTCTAACGTGAAAGACATATTTGTTACTTCCACTTCAAATGGAAACCATAGGATAGACCCTTGCGAGAGTATAAATGGTCTATCCTCTACTTCTGTTTTAAAACTTTATAGCCACCAATTAAACCTTTTATACTCATATATGGTCCCATCATATTTGAAAATCTGGACATGTCCAATAGTAGTAAAACTGAGAAGGAGATGAACAGATGCCCATTTTTCATTAGAGGAATTACAGTACATCTCATTTTTTACAGTTGCCTTCCACTTCTTGACTTCAGAAGAAGTTATATCATTCTTTGAAGGCTACAGAGAAGCTTGACTGTTGTGTCGACCCATATGCTTCCAACAAACTTGAATGTTCATAGCATAACTGGTCTTCACATAGTCAAGACTATGTTATCAACATCCTTATGACCGAATTCCTTTCTTTTGTGTTGGAGACTATCGCCATTTTGCTAATCAACCCCATATTCGAGAGTATGTTGGGCCTGGTTTCCAGAATTCATCAGAGGTGTGCGCATTTGTTTCAGAGAGACTTTCTTTAGAATATAGTTAAATATATTCAAAGCTCTCACAACATGTCGACAACTCAGAATTCAAACCGATTCTGCTATTTCTATAGCCGAAGGTAAGTGAGAGAGAATTCTGTCAAAATAATGCTATAAGAGTTACATTATTCATGGTAGGAATTCAACTCACACTTTCCTTCCTTTGCGGGCCTTAGTAGTAGTAAACTTACTTATTTAGGTTTCGACTTATGGTTTTAGATAGAATACGTACAGGCTTCACAAACGAATCTAACAAGTAACATATTACAGTCCCATTGCCTATAAGGAGATAAACACTTCTAGTCCTGGTTAGAACCCTGTTCAGATATACAAAAGAATTAGTATGATTTGTACTATTAGAAACTTGAAGAACTTATCTACCTAGAGACAAGTCTTCCTAACTGCTTAGTAACTAGACACTTTCAGCACTTGTGTACATTCTCACGTTGTTTTAAATCGCATTCTGTAGAGCATTTCTTGGAATCCATATTTAAAAACAACCTATTATACCTTGCTACAAAGTAGATATACTTCATACAACAGACTCATAGCTTAGCAGGTAGTCAAATATAGTCAACAGGATTTAAATACTCTATCGATAACAATACTTGATATGCCAACTAGATTTAACAAGCCTCAAATAGAATCTCATGGAACTCTGTTAACGACACTGAACTTAGAACAATTTAAGATGTGGTGCATTTCCTTGAAATCTAGTACGTGATCCAAAATTACAGATCAACGCTTTCTACATTGCACACTCTTATTATTGGTGATTTGATAAAACACTCCATAGCTTTACAGCACTAGCATGCTCAAGTTCTTGAGTGTTAGACAAAACACCAACCAGTTCATGACCAGTTAGCAGTTTGCATCGAGTATACACTCATGTACTCATGTTGCTCCTGGGACGCTAGCATTGCTAGTACCCCCCACAACTGTCTAGATTTGCCTTGTTTGAAGAAAGGGATTTCTTGATATCGAGTACAACCATTTGACCATTTAGCATGGTTTATGTGCTTATGGTTTGTTCGTCATGGTTTGGATTTTTACCGAATTAACAATTTAAAGTCCAATTAATGACTGCATTTATAGAGCCTCATTTCATTACACTTATAATTTCTTCAAGATTGTTTGAAAATAATAGTGGAGCAGTGTATTGAAAGCGACTTAACGAAATAAAGTTGATTTCTTAAGTCACATAACATAAGCACAAACAAAGAATTATTAGACATGTTTATTGATAAAAAACGGTAAACTTAGCTAAGTTGAGTTGTACAACTACAACTCATGTATATCACAGAATCTACGCCCAGTCGATGACACTCCTATCAGTGAGTTCATCGTCCTCATCAGGGACCTCCATGGAAAACTCCTCCGGATCTTCCTCTGGTTCCTCGGCATGCAAGTTTACATACTGTTCCAGTTGCTCTCTCAGTGCAGATACTTTATCCTGAAGCTGATGATTTACTTCACTGAGTTGTTCAACCTCAACTTCGTGTTCAGCCTTCAAATGTTCTTATCCCACCAAAGTTTGGAATAATCTTCTTGAAGTCGGTTATTTTCTTGATTGAGTTGATCAATCTCCTTCTTGTGTTCGATCTTGTAAACTCGACCTTCCACTCGAGTTTGGAGTTCTTCTATTCTAACTCATTGGCTCTCTTCTCAAACTAGTGATAATAGTAAACCTGACGAGAAAGGTCATTCCGGAGTCCTTCCATCTCAACGTGTTGATCACGCAACTGTTGTTGCAATTCCAAAATAAGACCGGTGTAGTGGTCATTCGAGTTGGTAGTAGTGTTTGAAGAGGATGAGGCCATATACATTACTGAACCGAATCACGGAGAGAATTTCTGTTTGCCTTGAAGAAATTATACGCCCCTTCCGATTGTGCACCGGGCACTGCGCAATCTCTTCCAGGATAAGACGGTTCTCATTTTAGCGGTATGTACTTTACCGTAGAACGCTTCGAAACAACACTCAACAGCCTTATAAAAACTTGAGCTCGAATCTCGGATTTGAGGATGAAGAACTCGAATTTTTCAAGAGAAATCCGAAAGAGAGAAAGACTTTTTAGAGAGGAAATCTTCAGATTGGCGTTTTTCGAGTTGTATCACTTGAAGTGTTCTTGTGCAGCCTTATATAGGCACCAAGAATGTTCAGCATTAAAGCTGATAATAATGCAACATAAAGACGAATAATTGTAGGCATTAAGAGGCCATAATTCTGACATAAAACCTGATTTTAAAAGGGTCAAACTCAAGATTAATATCAGCTGTTTCAAGTAGAAAATTTGAATTTTTAAAACAGCAATAACACAGGTTTTAAGACAATAAAACCAACAATAAACAACACTAAAATAAAATCAGGTTTTCAAAATCTGATTTTGACAGATAAAATCCAAATATTTTTACTGTAAAAAGATAGATACTAAGACTGAGATTAACGCCAGCGCCCGGGACGGGCGAGCGGCGGCAACGAGCGTATAGGGCAACCCCATGTTCACTGTAGTCTCCATAACACTTCAAATATAAATTGAACATTGAACTTAATATAAGGAGTTCAAGTTATCCTTAAACTTCCAATGTGGGACAACTTTGAGTGTAAAAACACTCACCCCCACATACACCTTATATCCTTATCAAAGCTCCACACTTTCCTATCATATTTCTATGTGGGACAAGTGTAATTTCTATATTTCTCTCACCATCTAATCTATGGATTTAATATGTAATTGAACCCATATTTTAGAATATTTTTATTGTTACAAATTAACATCCCAAATGTCAATTACAACACATTCGTCCTTGCAAGAAATAAAACACATATCTTCTCTTAGTATTACATCTAAACATTATGATCTTTCATGTGACATATGTCCTTTAGCAAAACAATCTAGATTGTCACTCCTTTGAGTAACTCACATGCTTCAAATGCATTTGATCTCATACATGTTGATATTTGGGATCCATATCAACAACATACAATTTTTGTATGCAATTACGTTTTGACTATTGTTGATGATTTTAGTAGGGCCATTTGGATTTACTTAATGAAGCATAAATCTCAAACCTACTCTATCCTATCCAATTTCTATAACATGATATCAACCCAATTCAATGCTAAGATTAGGACTATTCAGATAGACAATGGGGTTGAATTCCTAAGTCATCAAGTCCAGCTATTTTTCCGAACACATGGCACAATTCATCAAAGGTCATATGTGTACACACTTTAGCAAAATAGGAGGGTAGAACGAAATCATGGACACCTTCTTGATGTGGCTAGAGGGCTTATGTTTCAAGCCTCTTTACCAAAACAGTTCTGGGGGGACTCCATACTCATTGCGACATACTTGATTAACAGAATACCTTCACAGAATTTAGCCTAGAAAACACCTTTTGAGTTGCTACATGTCCATCGTCCTACTGATGATCACCTCCGTATCTTTGGTTGTTGTGTTATTCCACTAATACCTCCCCTCACAAAACTACGTACATTCGATCCACGAGCTATCAAATGCATTATGCTTGGTTGTGCCTCTCACCAGAAGGCCTATAAGGTCTTTGACATACAATCAAAACGTGCCTTTGTCTTTAAGGATGTTCTGTTCCACGAGCATATCTTTTCCTACCACTTTACTCCTTCAGTTCCCAATTCATCTCCTTTGCCCTTAGTCCCTCTCTCCGTTGATTGTGATATCCCTACACCCTCTCCACAGGCCACTTCCAACCTTCCAGTAACTGATCCTGAACCTTTTATTATTGCCTCAATGGTTGAGCCTGAATTATCTCCCGTTCCTTCTTTTATCTTAAACACTTTAATTATTAATCAAGCATCAAAGTGTTAATTTTCGTTTTGCACTGATATCTTAGAATTTCAATGAAGATCATTCGATATTGTAGTGCTATTATGTGACACCCCCTACGTAACTACACTAAATTATCATTAATTACACATCCCTATTACGTATAACCTGTCTTATAAGAGATTTTCATTTAAAATGAATAAAATCAATCCTATTATAAACATGTAATATATATATATATATAATAATGATAGACGTCGTCAAAAGTTTATATCTACTAAGCCACAAGTATACTCATGTACATAACTCCAAGAAAAAAAAAAAAGAGCTTCAGACTACTACAGATGTTGAAATGCAAACCCGACAAAAGACTATAGTCACATAGCTAGAACTTTTGGCTTCAAGTGTCACGGTTGACCCACCTATTAAGATCCATGGCAGGACTTTGAATGTGTTGTAGCTAGTTACTGTGACCTATCTCTTGAAAAATATTTGCAAGGGATGAGCTGCCTATAATAAGTATAGCTAATCGACTTATATATACACAAGCACATACACAGTAAAATGAATATCATGCAATGACACTAGCCCATATGAATTTACGATGCAATTACATCAAATATAAGGAATAACATATACCAACAATCATATATCAATCTACACATAATACTCGACTTTATTGTTTATTTTCTTAGGGCCCTACTTACCCATGCTGGAGTGCATCACCTAATGGTCATGCCGACTATCATCTCCTCAATCATAATATCTCTTTTTTTTTTTCGCTCGGTACCACACAGCACACAGCTCATATGATACCCCATCATCCATCATATCACACAGCACACAACTCGTCATTAATAATATCATCATAAGCCATTGCATATGCCCCCAGTTAGGTAAGCCATCTTTTTTTTTATCTCAATCCGCAGTATTCTCACTGTTCATCTTTATTCGTTCAACAATCAAATCCCCATCAATAACTTCAACGTTCAATTTCATTTAACAATCACATATAGTACACACAATTGCCCATCTAACTTCCATACACCATAACCACATATAATCACTTAATGACAACTTCACAGTATAACAAGTAGTCCAGACAAATAGCCAACAAGTCATAATTTCGTATATAATACAGGAATATATTTCCATATATATAAATATATATATATATATATATATAAATTCAATTAACTATACTTACCTCGTTCCCAAAACGATTATGCTAGTAGAATGAACTGATCAATCCTCTACTTTACCCCCCGTGTCCTATAATAGGTTATAATATGTATAATCAATATATTGAAAATATCGTAAATTTTAAATGAAATTACTAAATAATATTCGTATATTTTATACCAATCTTATAATATTTCATTTATATTGAAATTCAAACCTCCGTTCATTTTTCGTCTAAATATTAGACACTATAAACTTCCCCGGTATATATCTAATTTATCTATTAACTCATAAGAGCTTATTCAATCAAACCCCTCATGTTTTTATATTTATAGTCCTCTATACTATCCCCAACTGAAATTACTACAAATATTCCATATTCTTTTTAATAAATATAATATTCTCAAATACATTTCCCTAATATTTTTCAAATATAATTTCTACTATTCCTATTCATTTCTGCAAATTCTTCCATATAATAATAATTATTTAAACACTAATACATACAATTATGTATTTGGTTAATAAACCCGATCGATTTGAATAGTCCATTATAACAACTACTAAATCTAGTAGGTTATATAATTTTAAGTTATTAGCTATAATATTCCAGTTCAATTAAATATATACCCGAACACTAATTTATATAAATACTCAAATTCAATAATTTTTCGGTTAAATAGTAAATTGAATAGTATGAAGTATATTTAATAAATACACTAATTAAAAAATATAAATATAATTGCTAATGTTTATAGTTTATAAGAAAATACACTCACCTGTGTTTCGGCGTCCGAAAAATAAAATTTAGTATGTGCACATGTGTTTAATTGCTAATGTTAATGTTGAATTGCAACTTTAGCAACAATTAATAAACATTCATATACATCTATGGGGAGCCACTTGTTGCCCCTTTTTCCGATCCTCATCCTTTTTTTTTTCTTTTTTTTAACTTTTATTAAAATTACAATTTAATCCCCAATGTTTGAATATATATATATATATATTAATCATAAATATTTTATAAAGCTCCATTTGAATCCCCTTCAAGTTTTAATGTATATATAATTTCAACCGATGACTTATAATTAAATTAATTTTTCTTAATAATTACTAATTAATCCCTAAATTAAGTACTAAAATCTATGGATGCACTACAATAAATATAACATTTAGTCACGGTTAATTGTCGTGGTTAATACTAAATAGTCGTAGTGAATAATCATTGACTACGGCCAAGCAACAATTGTCGGCCGTAGTTTTCGCGAGGGTGACTAAAAGATCTGTCATGACTAAAAGCTATTATGGTGGAAAATAAACTTTTTATGGTGGAAAAACTATTTTTTACAACTATTTTTATTTAACTGTAATTAATAATAATTATTTATCACGATTATTGATCATAATCATTAAATATGTAGCTAATAATGATTTTTTTCCTAGTGATGTCACGTACTGGTTTTTGGTACACATCAAAAGATATTTTAGTAAACCAATATCTTAACAACTATACTTGGTAATTCTAGGGGGGTTTTAAAACTTAATAAATTGTATAGATAAAGGGACAATGGATTCACGTGAAGATAGATAAAATGGCATACTCTTGACTTATAAAAATATGTATTTAATCAATAATATTATAAAAATAATATATTTTTACTAAATTTGGTAAATGTGAACAGAACTTTTTGTGACACGATAAAAGTTTGTAATATTTTATTTCACCCGAAGTTAGTAGGTAAAACAAGTAAACAACCAGAAATTGTAGTAGTTTCCCAAAAGCCAAAGAAATATAAATAAATTTATGTCTTAGAAAATTGAGAATAATAACAGCACGTGTAAAATAATAATGATAATAATAAAATAAAAGGGTAGAGGGATGGCCACGTGTAGATGTAGACTGGACCACGTCTCTGACAATGCGTCAAACATCATACGTTGGGGCCAAATGGATCCAAACCTGAAATCACAGATGTCGCGTGTTGCCCCACGTGGGGACTGACCTCACCTACACAAGAAATTCCACTTCTCTTTCTAATTTTAATTGTTTCAGAATGTCTTTTTCCGGACTAAAGTTGTATACAAGAAGAACAATACCAAAATCTTCTTTGAGACGTAAACCTCACTCTTAAGCAACTCTTCTCATCTCTTTTCTTACTAATAATTCATCTCTTTCATTTTTACTTTACTTCAATTTCATTTAAAAAAACAAAATAGAGAAGATTAGAGATTAAAAAAATTAAGTGATGATTATAATTGCCACTAATTGTATTTATTAAGTGACACTGTTTTTTTATTTTGTTTTTATTATGATTTTCACGAAAAAGATTATAGTTTTCGTTTCATAAAATAGAGGTTTGATACATTTAGTCATTTATTTTACATGATTTTTAAAATGATTTCAGAATTGAGAAAATTTGACATATTTAATTCTATGCTTTACAGGATTTTTAAAATGAACCTAAAATTGAGAAAACTCGACACATATAGTTCTCTACTTTACGGGATTTGTGGGATTAGATGTGTCAAGGTTTTCAATTTTGGGATCATTTTAAAAATGCCAAAAATATTGGACTAAATGTTTCGAGTTTTTCGATTTTGGAGCATTTTGAAAATTCCATAAAGCATATGATTAAAAGTGTTGAGCACCTTATCTTATACCACTATAAGAAATATAACATTTAACCATGGTTAATACTAAATAGCCGTAGCAAATAATCATTGACCACGGCCTTACAACGGTTGTCGACCGTGATTTTTTGCGAAGGTCGCTAAAACATTTGCCATGGTGAATGATTTTAACACGGCTCTTAGTTGTGGCAAATGCATTTTTCGTGGGGGAAAAACTAATTTTTACATCGATTGTTATTTAACCGCAGTTAATAATAGTTATTTAAAAATATTGCAAATAGTATTTTTTTTCTAGTATACGCTAAAAGTGTAATTTCACCTAATTTTCACAGTTTAGTAATGACAATATTGAATAAATTACAATGATCTCTCCTAAAGTTTGTCATAATTATAAATATCTACTCATTGTTTGAAAAATACAAATATCCCTTGGAGTTAACAACCGTAACAAATACCCCTCACAACAATTTATTGTAGCTATTTATTAGACAATCGGTAATTTTGGGGGATACTAATAATTTTTCAAATAATTAAAGAATATTTGTAATTAAAACAAATCTCATATGAACACATTGTAATTTATCCTAACAATATTTGCGTAAAGGTTGTCACTAGAAATAATTAGTAACAAAAATTTTTATATATAATTATCATTATAAATAATTAATGACGTATGTGTAGCGACATTGAAATAACTAATAATATAGTTGTCACTATATTTATGTTATTATATGTATGTTTCTATTGTATAATTATACTGGCAACGACTGTATGCACAATTCTAATTATTTTGTGATTAAAAAAAATTATTGTCACTTTAATATATATTGTCTATAACGATTTTAAAATTATCACTTAATATTTTAACACCAATGAGCTTGGATAATATAATTGAACAATGTCAGATAATATTAAAATGTGAGAATTTCCGCGTCAATTAAAACGCATATTTTATATTTTTCAAAAACTGGTCAGAAAAAGAGACAAATACGAACACATTCTCTGCATTTTTTTTTTATTTTCTTTAATAACTTAGACCAAAATATTCCAAAAATCGATCCGAATGTACCCATTGTTTTATGGAGTACGTAGTTTTTTTATTACTTTATATAAATATTTGAATGTTCTGTGTTTAGAACTAATCCCACTTGTTCTTTTGGTAATTCAAACACACGTATTTGAATGTAATTATATTAATGTTAATATATTCGTTGTTCTATTCAATTTTGATCTCTAAAGTTTGGTCGGGGAACGTAACTCTTATTTTAAGCAGAAGAAAATTCTTTCAAATAGTAGATATAAATTAATTAATTAACGAAATTCATAGCTTACAACCTAAGAAAAAACAAAAAACACAGGTTCCTCAAACCTATCTAATTTTACGAGGATTATTATTACAATCAAACATTTGCGATAAATTTGAATAAATGCTTCTAACGAAATGTAATGGGATACTTTTTGCGATTTTCTTCGATCCAATAATAATGAATGGACTGATGACTAATCGATATATTATACCTCATTAATAATAATAATAAAAAAAAATCCTACTAAATAATAAAAAAAAGATAAGATTATAACTACCTCTTCCCCCGTCAAATAGAAAAATTAGGGTAAATTACATTAATGCTCCTTAAGGTTAGACCCAATTCCACAAATATTTTCTATCTTTTGCAAAATTACAGCTACACCCCATGATGGGTGTTAGTGTAATATTTTTCAGGGGTATTAGGGTAAACTTCATCTTTGAATAGGGGGTGTAGTTGTAATACAATTACAATCTCAGGGGGTGAAGTTGTAATTTTACAAAAGATATAAGGTGTTTGTGTAATTGGGCCAAACCTTATGGGATGTCACTGTAATTTACCCAAATAATTAAGTATCCCCTAGCCACCAAGCTGAAAATTGCTACTTTACTTTCGGTGTTTTTTTTAAATGTTTATAAAATATCATAGAAAATTCTAAAATATATATATATATATAAAAAAAAAAACTACAATTTATAATCCAAAATGGACTTTTTGCCAATTCATGCTAGTGTTAGACGGACATTAAACTTAATGGAATACTTGTAATTTTCCAGACAACAAGAAAATATTTATAATTATACAAAATCTGAAGAGAAGTAGCTGCAATTTATAGAGGAAGTTTGATAGAGTTGGGTATGATGGAAGGTTGGTACCAAAACTTAAAAAAGGTATTAGGAGGAAGCATGATGTTGCTTTGTACTAGCCCCAAACCCAATAGAATAATATATGTATGTATAAAGACGTGTGGAAAGAATAAAATGAACTATTTTTAGGCTATCATCTCGAGAAAGGCTCCTTTCAACATTCCACCAACTTGTAAAAAAATTTGTGAGTGCCTGCCTTGTGTTATGGGACACTTGTTCATCTTTATTTTAGGTTAGGGATGAGGAAATGTTCTAGATTAGAAAAGGACACTTTGCTAATTTCTTGCTACTATTTCTTGGGAATATGGAGTTTGCATCAAATTTGTATATATATAGTTTCATTTGAGATGATGTGATTTAAGTTCTTTTAATTTAATTTAATTATCTGAATTGGGATGATAAATTTTACTTTCAGTTGGGAATAATGTACGATCTGCTTGCTGAAGAGATGAATTGATTCAAGTAAATATCCAGCGTGTTTTCCCTAAACGAAAAATAATGGGATTTTGGGTATGAGTAAGGTGTAAATACTTCAGTTCATCAAAAAATTATCAGACCCATCCTAATTGTAATCCAAAAGCTAGTGATGCACTAAAAGTTTTATGTATTTTTATAGGTAAATTACATCATGTTTCCTGAGGCCTGTCATAATTATAAATACTTCCTCGTCGTTCGAAAAATTATAAATATTCCCTGAAATTAACGATCGTCTAACATGTAGCCCTATAACGGGATGTCACTGTGGGGTATCTGTTAGACGGTAATTAATTCTAAAAAATAATGATAATTTTTCAATAATGAGGAGATACTTATAATTACGACAAATATTATATATAATTTTTAGCTTTTTTTTTTTTTTTTTTTTTATAATGAGCGATGAACTATTAATATGAAAGTACAACAATGTTTCTAAAGCGACCAATTGCTATTACAATATTCATTACATAGTCTAACAATATGTATTCAGCACACGATATAATAACATATCCACATCTACCAACACCAATCAAAGAAACAATATAAATATCTTATAAATTAAACAACTCCCTACATTATTTACGACATTCCGCCAAGATGGATTATATTTAATTTTTATAAAATTGATCAAGAATTACAAAAAATATAAGAAAAAGAAAATGACTTGTAGCCATTGAGTTGTGGGATAAGTAGGTAGACGTAGTCAAGTAAATAAGAAAGAGAAAATGATGGAAAACTGACTAGAATGAGTTTACATATGTAGTTTTATGGTTGTTTCATGTTTCTTGACAACACTCCCTTACTTATCTTAAACCCATCGAACTCCACTCCTTGTTTTTATATGGCTTAACACAAAATCCAAATAAATATAGTATTCCTTTCTTCTACGCTTTCTCAGCAATAACAAGAAAACACAGTAAACATCAAATTTGTATTACATTTTCACCTGTATTACGAATCTTATTACATCTGCTATTTTACTTGACCAATCATATGTTACGTCACTAGAAAAAAGACTACTATTGAATATGATTTTATTGGTTATGGATCAAAGTCGTGGTAAATAATTATTATTGATCACGGCTAAATAAAAATCGATACAAATACTTAACTTATCCACCATGGAATGATTTTGGTCATGGGTATGAGTCATGGTCAATGTTATTGCCATGACAAATGCATTAGCCAACACTAGAAAAAAATCATTATTAGCTACATTTTTAATGATTATGGCAAAAATTCGTGGTAAATAACTATTATTAATTATGATTAAATAAAAACTATTGCAAAAATTAGATTTTCCACCACAAAAAATTATTTGTCACGGCTAAGAGTCGTGGTAAAAATATGCGCCATGGCTTTTAGCTATGACAAATACATTAGCCACCCTAGCAAAAACCACGACCGACAACTGTTGCTTGACCGTGGTCAATGACTATTCGCTACGGCTATTTAGTATTAACTATGACAATTAGCCGTGGTTAAATGTTATATTTCTTGTAGTGCACACTCGTAAAAACTACAGCCAACAACCCTTGCGTGACCATGGTTATTGACTTTTTATTACGGCTATTTGGTATTAACCATGTCAATTAGCCATAATCAAATGTCATGTTTCTTCTAATGCGTGTACAAAGAATACATCATAATGTAAAATTACCTGTGATATTGCATATGAGTAAATTAACCCCCTATGAAAAATAAAATAGCAATTTACCTCCCCATGTTTTACAAAATGAATCAATTTACTTCCCCATATTTTTTAAGATGGAGCAATTTACCTCCCTGTTTAAGGATGTAATTAAATTGCTTTATTTTAAAGAATACAGGGAGATAAATTACTTTTTTTTTCATAAGATGATAATTTGCTCATTTGCAATATTATAGAGAGGTAAATTGCATTAAACCCTCTATATATATTTCCCTCTTTGGTGGTGCTCTTTTTTAATTTTGCATGGGGTCATAGGAAAATGGACAAATTAAGTTGAACAGAATTTGAATCGATGAAATCGAAGTAGTAAAAATTAAAATGTAATAGTTAAGGCTGTCTTGATCTTGAATATCGATCACAATGATAAAAATAATGAAGAAGAGAAAACGATGGCAAATATATCATCAAGTGACTCGTCCAATGAAAAGACATGTATGTACCAAATGTAAAATCCAAAAATTCTCAATTTACAAGCTACACGAATGTGATCACAAGAAAATTAAAATGCTACGACGTAACGCTCAGTGCAATAACCTATGATATTAGTGCAAAAATATCAAGTGACAGATTTAATGTTATTATTTGGGTTTAATGCAATTTACTCATTGTGATATCGTAAATTAATTAAACCCGACCCGATGAAAAAAAATTTAACAATTTACCTTCGTATCTAAGAGGGTAAATTATTTTATTTTAAAAAATATAAAAAAATATTTTACTGTTATTTTTTCATAAGAAGTAATTTGCACATATGACATATCACAGAGGTAAATTACATTTCCCCATAAATATTTAGTAAATATTCTTAAAAGATGATTTATAAATTTCCAAAATAATCATAAACTTCCTAAAGAAAACTACGAGAACCCATTTTATTCTTTAATATCTCAAACTTTTTCAATTTTTACCATTAATAACATGCTATAACCTTCGTAATCACACGTTATAAGGTGATAATTTATGTCATGTTTAACACAAGCTTAGCCGAAACATCCCGTAACATGATCATTCAGAATAGAAGATCCAATCTAACATTTGACGGATTGGATTTTCTATTTCAAATCATATTTTTTTTTTTGTTTCAATTAGTATATATGCACATCATGTGTATAAATTGTTTTTAATAAAATAAATGATATAATCTTTACATGCGTGACATATTTATATTAATTAGAATAGAAGATACAATATGATTTAAAGTAGGGATACATTTACACCTCCTGACCTATCGTGTGCTTACACAAATTACTCATGCTTTTTGCATAATTACATAAATCACCCATGACTGCCGAAAAATAGGGGTAGTTTGTGTAGTAATGTTGACACTTTTGTCGGGTGTATGTGCAATTCTTCAAAAAAGTAGAGGTGGTCTGTGTAAATAATATCGATATTTTTTATAGGTGGTGCATTTGGATTGAAGGATTTGGAGAAAGGATTTCAAATGACTCCATTTGAAATGACTTTGAAATTCATCCATATTCATCGAAATATAGTTTAAAATTGGAATGGAATAATTTGAAATCCTTTAAATTTGGAATTATCCAAACAAATTCAAAGGATTTGTTATTAAGGATTTGAAATCCATGACTTCAAATCCTTCAATCCAAATGCAACCTAAGTGATTTATTTAAATAAACCACATGACAAAAGGTGTAAGTATAATGACCCCTTTAAAATAGAGTAAATTACACTTAGAGCCCATCTGGAAATGTGAAATTACACTTTCCACAAAGAAGTTTCAATATATACCCCTTTCGAAAATTCACTATTTACACACGACCCCCTCTCGTTAGGATTTTGACGAAAAATGTTGAAGTTAGCAAAAATTAGTACATAAATTTTTTATTTTACCCCTCATTTAATATCTGCATGCAATAATTTTGTACTTATAAGACAAAATGTAATAATATTAACTCGCTCTCTCTCTATATGCACACTAGATTTATCCCTTTTATGAGTACATAAATATGCACAAATATTAAATAAGAGACAAAATTGAAATTTATGTAATTTTTTTGTTGACTGTAAACATTCTGTCCAAACTCTAACAAAAGTGGATCATGTGTAAACGAAATTTTTTTAGAATGAATGTAAATGTAATTTTGGAATTTTTTTTTAAGAAAAGTATAATTTTACATTTTATAGGGCATTTAAGTACAATTAACCATTTTAAAATATAATAAGATCCACGAAGTACCAGAAAGTGTTGATCAAGATCTCTCATCACGAGATGATCAGAAATACACGTAACTCTAAAATCCACCAAGTAGGTGATGAAGCAATTAAGAAGTCGCTAAACCCTCGCTAACACGCATGCATTAGGTTGGTGAGCAATTCAAAACTCAATATAATACCAACAGATAAAAAGTTTAAATTATTACAAGTATGTCTTAATTATTAGCAATAATTCCACCGCTTCTTCATGAAATTTGGTGCAATTATACGTAAATTTTTATAATTTGAAAAATTATATTTACTATAATTGATGTTTGTTTTCATCAAATAAAAAACTTCCTCATTAGTCAAATTTCATCGAATTTATTGATACTGTCAAAAAATTGAATGAATATTCCCCGCAATTAATTTATTGTTGTATTATTGTAGGTTAAAAAAATCTTTCTGTTATCAAAATACTCTTATATGTATTCACACACTAATGCTTATGATGAGGTATATCTTTATTCTTAAAAAATAACTTTGTTAGAAAATAATTTATTTGATCTGTAATAAATTAATAATAAATTGAATTCTATGAATTTTCGCTAACAAAAATTCTACTTGTTAGATAAATATAAATATCAGAAGTTCAGATATATTTTTTTAAATCATAGAAAATCACGTCAAAATTCAGGAGAAGACATTGTAATTATACCTAATTACTATTATTAAAAAGTGTAATAATGAGGTGCAATTTGGTAAGCTTAAGAAGAGACAGCCTGACAAATGACAAGTTGATATGTTTCTTCTACATGTTTCCGAATTTCGACATTCAGATATAGACACCAAAATGAAATCTCAATCTCTCCAAACCCGAAGTCTATTATACCTAGAATCCTGTTTTGTTTTTTCCATTGAACTTGCAAAAAATGACAAACAAATGAAATACCAGTATGAGTATCGTATCTCAATCGTATATAGCGCCTAACCTACATAAAATCAAACTACAAATTATTAAAGCCCAGTAAATTAATATGTGAAAAAAACTAACAAAAAAATATAATTAATAAAACAGTAAAAATAAATACATGGGTTTGTATAATTTTCAAGTAAAAAATATTTATATATATATATCAAGAAGTGGAGGACGGTGGATAGTGGCCGGAGGTCCACGGCGGTGCCGGGAAACTGGAGGTGCTACTGCCGGCTTGAGTTTGTTGATTACTTCCCTGTGGCGTGAAATGTATCGTTTGACCACTGGAGAAGAGCAATGGATATGGAGAAGTTGATGATAGAGAGAAAAATGACGGCGAAGATGCGGCGGAGGAAGTGTTTAGTGTGTGTGAATACAGGCCGCCGGCCGACGATGAAGCATAAAGCATTTGCTCGAACAAAGTTGTCGATTGTTGCGGATGGAAATCGCCGCTGCTTTGAAGCAACTGCGAGTATTCCCAGTAATCCCTGGCGGTGTTCTGGAAGAATGACGACGACGACGACGGGTTCGGCAGCGGAGGAGGATTGACGGCGACTTGTTGGGATTGAGCGGCGGCGGGCTGAGGTGGTGGCAAGATTCTGACGTTCTCCGGAAAATTGAGCTTCGCACGGTTGCCTCTGAACCGCAGCGCCGCCTCATCGTAGGCTCTAGCAGCAGCTTCGGCGGTGTCGAATGTGCCGAGCCACACTCTGGCGGCTTTGTGCGGGTCTCTTATTTCCGCTGCCCATTTGCCCCACGGTCGTTGCCGGACTCCTCTGTATTTCCTTCTTCTTTCTCCGGTCTCTTCGTATGAATTGGTGGAGTACTCCGGCTGTGGCGGAGGGTCGGCGGCAGGGGGTGGTGCGACGGTGGTGGTGGGTGTTGCGGCACTTGTTGTACCTGCTTCTGGTTCTAGAAAACATCATAAAATAATGCAAGTTTGGATTAGAGTCGAAGTTTTGATTTGACAAAGACAAAGTTATTGGATATGCATGAAGATAATATTTTTTTGGAAAAATAATGATGTCTTGAAATTAAAATCATTGACCCTCAATAAAAAAATTAATATTATTAGATCAAATACACTGTTCAAAGCTTGCCAAAACATGCAATAACACAAAACTTAGAGACAACTACTTAGGAAAATGGGTAAACTAAAATTAGAAATAGTTGGAATGAAGAATGATTCAAATGCTTGATAGAAAGAGTAATATTCAACAAGAACAAGAGATCAAAAGTAGATGACGAAAGAGTTTGAAAATACCCAAACGAAGAAAAGGATAGAAATTGAAACAGAGGAGGAGGCTGCATTCTCAACCTCCTTAATTTTGGGAAAATTGTAAGAGAATTATTCTAACCAGTTTTAACAGATGAAGATGATTCTCCCAGGCTGCGATAAACCCTCTGAGCTTGTTCGGACAACTGCGTGACGCTGTCATCTCGATCACGTCTCCTCTTCTGCCCAGTCCAGGAGCCAGAGCTGGATGAGGAATAAGCAGAGGAGGGGGATTCAACGGCGGATGGGATGAAGTTCCCGGACCCGCCGCCGCCAGCAGAAAACGAGGAGGCGACGGCGCCGCTAAAGAGCCCACTCTGTCTCTGGCCCGACACCACGTGGGTCAGCGCTGTCACCATCGCTGACATCTCCCGGGATTGACTTTGCCCTGATAGCATGGGCGGGGGCGGCGCCACCACCGCCGATAGTAAGTAATCGGGTTGTTCTTGGTGTTGCATGTGGAAATACGGTATGGGAACATTGACAGCCGCGGTGGTGGAGGTGGTGGCTGAAGTGGTGGTCTCTGTATTTCCTCTCGCCGGAAACCTGGCATAGTCACCGCTGTCCCGTCTGTTCGCCACCTTTAACAAGCACATATACTGCAATAATCGATTTCTGACCAAACTGAACCTAACCCTTCAAAAATTTTCCCCAGAAAACAAATACTGATCCGAAAAATTCCAAGTTCAGACCTCCTCGTTCGGAAAATCCCAAGATTTTCAAGAACTCAAAAAGACTTGTCGTTTATACCAACAGCTTCTGAAAATTCCACTGCAGCCACCTTAATTTGAACAAGTACAAACATGCAAATTGCCGAGAGAGAGAGAGAGAGAGAGAGAGAGAGAGAGAGAGAGAAAGAGGTTGATCAATTCTCGACAGAGTTGAAGAAAACAGCAGTAGCAGCAGAGAGCCTGATGCAATCACCAGCCGTTAATTTCTGAAGTCGACCCCTGTTTCTAATTTTCTGGCTTTATATTTCTGTCTTTCGGAAGGTGATTAATCCGTCAAAGAACGGCTATATAAGGAGGAAAATAGAATAAATAAACTCTTCTGGGTACAGCCGTCAACTGCACAGTTTCGCCCTCACCTTTTTTCGCAAAACGTGCTTAAAATGCTAATTCCAATTCTTGGGGGGAGAGAATTATAATTACCCGAAAATATTTCACTCTTTTGTATTTTTATATGAAAAAAGTAAAAGAAGCACAGCCGACTGGAAAGGCATGTAAATGTTCACACGGGTGTGACCGGATTACGGCAAAATTAGATGAACCTGCCCTTTCGAACCTCGTAGGGAATGTCGGTTATGTACTTTGGCTCTGTTTGTCTCTCTCTTACACACACACACAGAAAGAGAGAGAGAGAGAGAGAGAGATCATGTTTGAATTGTATTCTCAGCATCATCATCTATATTTACTATGATACAGAAACCCAATGTGTTTTTATCTTTTAATTGTAAAGAATTATAATTATTTTATTTGATGTATGTCTAGTTCATGAAAAATAATTAGTCACTTAAGATATTACAATTATACTTCCAGTATGATTGGTTTGTAGCGAAAATTGATATAAATAAAGATTTATATTAATTATTTTTTTATTTGATTTACCGACATAATATTTAAATTTTTAATCTTTGGAATTGGGTTTATTCCCTCGTGCAGTCAGAATTGTTAGAAAGAAATGGGCTTTGGGTTTTAGTGTGTGTATATATTATATATATACATATTTAAGTTGTGGTCCAAGTACCAAGTGGTACGCCCCACTGTCCACCAAAAGGCAATGGTTGTCCAATGCAAGTTGAGATACTCCAGCATAATTATCAAAATTATGTAAGTATTTTTAATATGTGTTCATATGTAAGGAAATTGAACAAAAAGTTTCCTAATTTCGTGTTTAGTCTGTCGAAAATTTTAAAAAATAATTTAATTTGTGTTTCGTGTTTATTGCTGGAATCATTAGAAGTCATTATGTGTTTCTTGATGCGCAAATTAACTTAACCAACCAATTATTAAATTTTCTTAATAAACAATGTCCGGAATAGTGAAAAGGTGAATAGAACCACCTAGGTGAGGAGTTAAAACTTGATCATTTTCTCCTAGAATGTTGTAAGATTCTGTATCTCAATTCTCAATATTTTGTCGTGCTGCTAAAATGAGTTGTCGGAAAAGATTGTGAGTTTGAGTCCGAATAGATATGAGTGTGTGACTATTTTTATAATAATTTACTCAAATAGGAGCAATAAACGATATAACAAGTCCTCTTTAATACATAAATGAATGAAAAACCTATTATTTGTCAATAAAGCCTGACTCGAGTAGTAAATGTTGAGGGCTCATAGCCAAAAAATTGTGGGTTCAAGTCTCACAAATATGGGTATATAGTCTACTTCTATAGCAATTTCTTGTTATTTTTTTCCTTTGAACGTATTCATTGATTTGAAAATATTAATATATTGAATCAATCTTTTAGTTTGAATGATGTAATGAATCAAATTTTATATATATATATATATATATAACCTGTAATCTATTGTTCATCGGAACAGTCGATTTCCAATTTATTACTCTTTTTTATTTTTGTTTTTATCCTAATCATTGAATGGTTATGTCAAGATAAATCTAATATGACTAATAGTTTGAACAATCTTTATCCTCACAAACATATTGAAATTGTCTTTTAGCACCCATTAAATCAAACATTATAGACTGACCACTACCAATCTTTATAATTCTACAGACAGATTGAGAATTAAATTTTAAAAGTTTCAATGTTACACCAAATATTATAAGTTGACCACAACCAACACTCGTTATCCACAAACATAATAAAAATTATATTCAAATTCCATTTAGATCAAATATTATAAATTCACCACAATCAGCTCCGAATACATTCACATCAAATAGCAAACTTCATGCCCACGATCAAAATTCAAACTCATCCTATTTTCCTCAATCATATTAACTTTAGGTTGTTTGGATCCAACATTTAGCAGGTGGGATCTTTCAAAATAATACTTAAAAAAATTACCATTCTTACAACATTAATTTACATTCCCATGAATGCAAGAAAAGACAAATCCTTGTACAACATGAGGTTCCATTTTAAAACCATTAGAACTTCCAACTAGTCCAATTTATTTCACAAACTTTGAGGTGGTTATGGTCAACGCATCTCCAAAAATAATAGTTGACTAAATCCCACTCTGTCGTTGATTTCATTTAATAAATAGTATATTAAAAATTTCAAATTCAGGCCAAGATACTGAAAATATTTATTAAATTAAATTTAAAAAAAAAAAAAGAAATGTAGGATGAGCAATTTGGTCAAAGCACGTCTTTCTGACTTTTGAACTCATGAAATAAACTGGCCAACCAAAAGATACCAAGCAAAGAATTAGTTAGAGTTGAATTGTTGAATAAATCAAAATAAAAATAGTTACCACTTGGGAATATATCGAAGATATTTCACGACTTAGGATAAGAAAAACAAAATAAGCCCGAATAAATACTGTTTTTGTCCTAAACTCAAAAATTATTTTTCATCTGACAAAGTATTATGCATATTTTTTTGTAATTTCAACCAACGTATGAAAATTCCGTTCTGATCCATATCTAAAGTGTTAATTTGTAGTGATACACACCAATAAATGTGGCTGATGGATTCGATTTCTACCAATATGGGTTATAGTGTACTTTTATAATAATTTTTTGTTTATTTATTTTCTTTGAGCATATCACACTAGAAAAAAATTAATATTTATAATCATGGCAAAATAAATAGTCCCATTGAATAGTCATTCATCACAGTCATGCAATGATTATTGTCGTGGTATTAGCGAGTGTGGTTAAAATAATTACCATGACTAAAAACCATGGCAAAATGAGTTTTTATGATGAATAATTAAGCTTTTGCAACAGTTTTGTTTAATCACGGTCAATAATATTATTTATCATGATTTTAGTCCGTAGTCAATAGTGAATTTTTTTCTAGTGACGACTGATTTGATAATATCGATGTATTGAATTAATGTCTGAATTTGAAAGTAGAAAAGTTGTAGTAAAAAATTGAACAAGTTTGGTGGGAGTTAAGTTGTAGTGATGGACAAGTTTAACTGAAAATCAGTTGGGTTGAATGTATGTATTTGTGATAAAATGGGTAATTCGGTGGGATTTGTCGTGATTAAGATGGGATAAGCAATCGTATGAAAGCGATAAGGATGAGATTTGGATAAATGTCAAATTTGTTGACTCGGGTCAACTTAGGGTTAATGCTTACGTGGCATAATTAGGTAAAACTAGGTGGGTTCCCAAAAGTTCTATGCAGGTGCGAAACCCCGTTTTAATTAACAATAATTACCTTTATGTCTATGATTTATAGTTTATTTATAAATAATTATGTATTTTACATAACTACAGAAATTACTCGTGACTATTAAAAAGAAGAATTAATTTGCATAATAATGTTGACGTTTTTTATGAATGTATGAATAATTCTCTAAAAAATAATAATGCTTTGTATAAATAATGTTGACGTTTTCATCGAATGTATTTGAAATTATTCATAAAACATACATATTTTGTGTAAACAAATCATAAATCAGAAACATAAATTTAATTATCCCTATTAATTAATCTAAGTCCTCTGCTCGTATGCATTTTGTGATCGAATCGGGTCGGGTCAGGTTGCGTTCTCAAATTAGATATTATTCCTATAGTATAATACCTTGGATAGTTTCAATATTTTTGGAGTGTTTTCAAATTTGGCAAAATTCATATCAATTATTTTATAGGATATTTTAGGAGTTTAAAAATATTAAATTTTATTTTAAAAATAAATTATTAAAGTATTTGAATAAATAAAATATTTGATAATAATGAAAAGAAAGCCACGAAATTGTTAAAAGTTAGAATTGTGTAGCAAATATTACTACTTGGAGTAAAAAAATATATCAGAGGATAGTAGTGAATACTAACAAAATCATGACGGTATTTTGGTCTCTGTAAGCTGTTAAAATTAAAGAACTGAAAAGATTTAATTATAAAAATATGAGTTTTTCTTTTAAGAGCTTATAAGATTCTAAATATTTTATTTTGTGATCTTAATGAGGGTTTTAAAAATAAATTACCAAACACGTGAATATATGTTTTAAAAATCTTATAGCCTCAGCCAAACACCTTCGAAATAATGTGACATTCAACTCATTTTATTTGTTCATCGTAATTAATTAAATTGTAATTATACAGTAGTATCAATGATTGTTATGTAATCATAGAAAAATCATTTGGTGTGAAAATATTAAATAGTAATTTTAAAATTAAATTAGATAATCAACAACTAAAAATATATATTATGTAGATGCTTATATTTCTATAGCTTTATTTTTGTATAAATTAAAAAATAAAAGGCAGGTGGACCAGCACAACAACCTTTACTAGGTATTCATAATAACTATCCGGTACTAATGTCGTACAAGTACAAGTTTCCGGTCATAATTACTACCAAAATGTGAATCTGACACTCTTTACAATTAAATAGTTATGAATATATTAAAAGGAATGAATTGTCAATTCTTATAAGATTCAATGTGTTGAGTTTTTCCATTTTAAAGATTCCCATAGAGTAGAGAATTTAAGAATTGAACCCCTTGTCCTATAGGACTAAAACTGTAATTTTGTCTTCTTGTTAATATCAGCAACTTCGATAAATTTTGATTAATGAAGGGATCTATTTATTAGATGAAAGCAAACACCAACGGTACTAATATAATTTCGAAACTAAAACAATTTATGTGTAATTACACCAAACTATGAGAGAGCATTATAACTATCCATAATTAATAATGATCCATAAATCACTTCATTTTCGTATTGTCGTACACTTGTCATAAATTGACACATGCAGATATTTTCAGGCACTTGTTGATTAAATTGATTAACAATTTGTTATCTTACGCAATGAAAATGAATTTTGCTTAAAATTTTCTTATCGACCGAACAACCTAATCCATATATGTTTGTTGGCATTTTCTTCCCATTTACACACCATAATCAATTCTTGTACCAAACAAAGTGTTGGGTTACGGACAAAATAATAGGGCACGAACAACTACAAGAGATCGATATATGTCCAATCCAAAAAAAAGAAAAGAACAAAATAGTTGATCAGGCGCACATGATGTTAGAACAATTTATCCTTGATGATGGATGTGTTAGGGCAGGATATTGATAAAAAAAAAAGATATAAATAACACTTTAATAATATCAAAATACCTTGAGAGCTCCAAGATCCGCAATTTTTTATTTTGGATCGGGTCGAGTCCAACCACCTGCTCCAGTGACTCGAAATTTGGATCATAGATCCTCTAACAACTCATGATTGGAAATGACGCCATGTGGACCAGGTAAGTAGACACATTTGATCTTATAAATACATTTATTTCCTCTCATTTATGATACGCCACATTTATTATTTTCTACCACATTAAATACTTTTGATTCGAATTTTTGCACTATAGCTAGATGTAGATTGTTGAACAACCTTTCAAAGTAATATGCGCATGACATGAACAAAGATATGTAATTTAAGTGTCTTGTGTAATAAAGAAATTTGTTCTAGAAGAGACAAGACAAAGTTAGTACATGCGACTTTTGCTGCCCAATTAATTTAAACAATGAACTAGAATCGTGTTTCTCGTTTCATAATTCCGAGATTCTGCATTGCATGCTGTTTTTGTTAAATAAGAACGTTTTCCTTGTCTTGAAGCTTTTTTGTCATGTAATAAGTTGCAGTAGGAAGCACGCTTTGTCTAAGCTTTTGAGATTGATTAGGAATGAATGGGGTACGTACGTGGACATCTCCTTTTTGTCGGAGCTGCTTCAACTCTGAAAATCAGGCCGGTCTACAATTCACACACATTTGATATGTGTATAATTATTATTTTTTATTATATTTATTTAATTGAACCAGAAAGAAGAATTCATTACCGCTCTCTAAATATTCCTTTCTTGTATCTCTAGTCTCTTTATTTTTTTTTTTTTCCTTTGTCTCTGTTTTTTCCATCTCAACAACACTATCTACACTTTGTGGCTTTTCAAGAGAAAACAATATTTTTCGTCCCGTAATTTTAAGTTTTTGCATTTTTAATCCTATCGATTATCATTATATATTTAATATAAAATGTCACATAATCATTAACTGCATAAAACTAAAAGTGTTCAATTTTTTCTTAAATTATGGGACCAAAAGTGAAAAGTCTAGCTCATAACTAGTGGGATTAAAAGTGTAAAAGTCCACGACTTTCCATTTAAAAATCTAAAGAAAAGGTTCCATGAACAAAAAGGTCAATTTTTTAAAATTTACATAATCAAAAGTGAGAATCTCATGACCAATGAAACTAAAAGTGGAAAGACACTAAATTAATTTAACGAAAAATGTCATTTTCCCTTGCTTTCGCCAACCGTGCGAGTACATACTGCTCCCATTACAATTTGTAATGCAAGTGTCCCCAACTTTTTGCAATTTTTACAGAAAAACAAAAGAAGAAATGGAGATGATATTGTTCAACTTGCTTGACAGTGACCATAGTGCACAAACTCCAAACCCCATCAGTTTGTGAACTCAGATTCACCATTTTCATCATCATCCCCCACTTGCATTTTACACTTTTTATTTAATTTCCCACTTGTTATTTAATATATATATATATATATATATAGGTTTTACATCGATACATTCAAATATTAGAATCATATTAGTTATATTCATAAGACTCGAACTCATAATTAGTCAGTTGAACAAAACCTTATTAACTACTGCAAATCAAACTCGAACATAAGAAAAATCGAACAGGTGAGTGTTTCAATACTAATTCCAATTTTAGAAATTGAAAATGCAATATATATGATTAAATCTCAAAAGTGTAGAACAAACACGTACCAAACATAAAGTCGAAATACAAATAATTTAGATTATTGCATGAATTGAACTTACCTCTAGACAGAGGTTTGTTAAATGCGCAACTCACTACTTTAAGCTACTAATAATCGTGATTTTGACATCTAAACCCGCTTTACTTTTCCGAAAACCTCACCACATTCAGTGAATATTAAATGAATTATGTCCGATTAATGAGTAATTCGGTCCGTAAAATCGCTTTTTTATAACACAGAGAGCGGCGGATGGGACCAGAAATTAGGAAAGGGGAAAGACACGCCTATATATAATATCGTCCAGAATCATTAATCTAATCCTCGTACGTACAAATAGAATTGCTTGCTAGGATTTATTTCTGGTCTGATTGCAACATTTTGCAACTTGTTCTACTTCCAGTTCCAGCTGCAGTATTTTTCCACTGTCACAATCACTACATTCCTCTTTGACATGAGTAAACTTTGAACATTAACCATAAAAGGAAACACAAAAGTTTTGGGCAACTTGAGCAACGCCGAAAGCCTTATTGTACTAAATGGGGCTAACATAGTAAGGACAAAAACTATCTACATATTCGAGTCGAGGCCGCAACATTGTTCCCTTCCCTTTTGAAAAATAAGTCTGGATAATACTATTGTGACTTTCTTTCGTACGGTTGTACGGTTATCGTTTATAAAAAAGTAAATTATATTGATACTTCTTAAAGTTATGTTCAGATACACAAGTAATTTATGTTGTTTATATTATTACAAGTACATCTCCTATTTAGTGATAAAAGTTTACACGAATAACCTTTTAGCTACATTACCGTCACACCCCCTTAGGGGTGTATTTATAACTTTGAAAAGGTCAAGGGATGTTTGTGTATTTGAACTAAATTTTCAAAGGATGTTGATGAGGATGTAATATGAAATGTCATTAAAATGACAAAAATACCCCTCTAGAGAGTGCCCAAATAGCTGATGGGCTCTAAGGCCTATTGGGCGACCTGGCCCAAAACCTAGGGTGACTCGACCTAGGGGATCCGACAGATAGGGAGGTATTGATTACCTGCAATTGTCATATTGATAGTGACAAGTGGGTCAGAATGAGTGGGCGTTCCAAGCCCTATAAATACCCCAACCAGACAACATTTAACGTATTGTACTCAGTTTGAAATAATTAGTAGATCGCATCCTTCTATGTTTCTAACTTAATCATTGGAGGGTTTTCGCTGGGAATTATCAGCAAGCCTAGCGATTTCCTCTTTTCTCAGGTCCCAAAGCATTCATCTGGGGATCCAGGAGGCGATCTACGACCTTCGACCTCGGATCAAATGTCAATGTAGTTTTACCCTTTATAAAATCTGATACTGTGTAAATATTATTTTCGATTTCTGCAGTTCTAACGTTATATGCAAATGTACGAGTATCAAAATTAAACACAAAACAAAAAGGTACATTAAAAAAAAAAGTTATGTCAGATCGTATTCAAATCAACATCGAAACGGACGGAAATGTTTTGCAGTAAATGGTCCCTATGAGGAAATCATTTCAACATCAAATTCATAAGATATGCCTCTTGTTTTCCTATTATAAATCATCATATATATGTAGAAGAAATCTTTATTTTCACGAACAAGATTGACACAAATATAGGTGACTCGCACGCTGGTCGGCCCGGCCGCACAGTGTTTGGAGGCAAGAAACAAGGAGTGGATCAGGACCACTTCGTTTTCAAGTTATATGCATAAATGATAATAGCCCATTAATCTACGGACTACCGTAATATCTTTAATGTCATGACTTCGATTCCCACCAAATTTGTGAATAGTAATATATGAGTTTATTATAATGAATATTTGCACGTACATCAGTCGAAAAAATGTGTTCAAAACTCACATTAGTGTAAGCAAAATCAACCTTAAAAAGTGGTACAATACGGACTGAGTCGTATTGGAGTTGAAGTGGTCAAAACATGTATGAGTTGAAGCAAGTGTATATATACATAGTTCATCATCAACTCCAACCCCATGATCAGTTCCTGTTCAAACTAAAACATTGAATGTTGAGTCTAACTCATCATCAAGAATCCAAGAATTCAATACTGGCTAGGGACAGGCACATTGGAAGTCGACCCGTCCTAGGATCATGTTCATACCATCAAATAAGCCATTTTTATTAGTGGAAATAGCCTTGTCAAATTCAAAAAGGGTTTAATGCAACGTACCTTCTTTTGATATTGCAAATGAGTAAATTACTCTAAATTTTTAAAATGGAGCAATTTACCTCCCAATATAAGAAGGTAATGCAAAAGGAGCAATTCTATAAAAGAATAATTTACTCATTTGCAATATCATGAGGGGTTGCTTGCATTTTTCTCAATGAAAAAATAATAACAAATCATTGATCTATCACGAGATTTACCATTATTCGACCTTATTATTGGTAAAGTATAAGGTAAATTAAAATATGCTTCATTGAGATTTGATATAATTATGAATAGTCGAATACCCTCTTATTTATTTAGAAAATTATCAATATCCCTAATATTTCATGAAATTATATATATAAATTTTGGATGGAGACATGAATATGTTAACTTTGCTCTTTTATATTTTTTTCTTCAAAAAAATATAAAAAATTTATATAATAAAACGGAAGAAATGAATGAAATTTTTTGAAAATTTGTAACAAATTGTCTACTTTGTCCATAAAAGATTTTTAAAAATAAGTAAAATTATAAAGGGCAAAATGCAATTTACACCCCCCACCCGTGTTATTCGAAAAGAGCAATTTACCCCTTGTGTAAAAAAATTATCAATTTACCCCCATGTATTTTAAAGAAATAAGCAAAATACCCCCCTCACGTGAGTTGTGTGATACACGCGCTCATTTTTCTTTTCTTAAAAAAAAATATTTTTATTTTTATTTTACAACCGTTGGATTTTATTTGATACAAATCAACGGTCCAGATTTAATTACATATCTAATTCATAAACAAAATTCAAAATATATTTTTCAAATGTAATATATATTATATTAATATAATATATATATATATATAATATATGTATGTATACCTCCTTCGGCCGGCAGCTGTCGCCACGCCCTTCCCCATCCCATCTCTCTGCCGCCGCCGCCCCTCCTCCTCCTCCTCCCCTTTCCCCGCCGCCCCTTCCTTCTCCCTCCCCAACCGCCCCCATCCCGTCGCCCTCCCTCCCATTACATTTCTCGTCACCCCCCACCCCATTCCCGTCGCCACCCCCCTCCACAGTCGTGCGCCCTCCCTCCCCTCCCCTTTCCCTACGCCCTGCTCCCCTACCTAGATCCCGACCCCCCTTCCTATTCCCCTCCACCAGCGCCGCCCTCTTCCCTCCTCCTTCCTCCCTCCTCCCAGGTCGACGGCAGCCTCCTCCCCCCCACCCCACTCCCCCCCATGAATTTTCATTTTTATTTATATATATTAATATTATTTATTATTTGATTGTAAATAATTATTTTTATATTTTTTATTTATATTATATGTATATATATGTATGTATATATAACTTATAATTTATTTTTATAATTTGTATAAATCTGAACCACTTATCTAATTCAAATAAATATGACCTATTGATTTTATATATAAATATGAACTATTGATCTAAAGAAGGAAAGGTCTAAGCCATTGATTTGTTTATCCAATCTCCACCGTCAATATGTATATATAACAAGATTTAACGGTCAAATTTAGGGGTATAAACGTCATTTTTTAGGTAAAATTTAATCAGACTCAGCACGTAGAGCGCGTGTGTTGCACCCCTCGCATTAGGGGGTATTTTGCGTCTTTTTTAAAAACACATGGGGGTAAATTGATAATTGTTTTTACACAAGGGGGTAAATTGCTCTTTTCGAATAACACAGGGGGGTACGATGCATTTTGCCCAAATTATAAATTAAGTCCATAAAGGCTTTTTGGTCAGTTCACTCTAAAAAATAGCAACAAAAAAAAAATAATGGGACTAACGAATTGGATTAGCTGTTGGACAACCGTCAAAATTAAAGGGGTATTGATAATTTTTAAATAATAAAATAATATTTATAATTATATCAAATTTTAAAAAAGCTCGTTATAATTTACCCTAAATTATATCATTGCACGTGTAAGTTATACATGGTAAACAACAGTATCCAGTAAAAATAAATTATTTGACAAATAAAATTTAACATATGTTATGAGGCAAATATATACTTCAAGTTGATTGATCATTAGCGAAGCACGCTTAAGATTATCAATTTGTTTTTAATGTGCGTATGGAATTATTTGTGAACATATGATGGGAAGAATGACTTGTCCAATCTTAATTGTCTTTATCGATACTTGCTAATTTGCACTAAAACAGTCTACCAAGAAAATGAATATTTCATGATTGGTAATCCACCACGCAGATGAAATTATGAGTTCTATATCATTGTGATATTGACATGAAATCTTTCATAAATGACATTATATTAATCCCTATTTACTATGTTTTGGACCACATAGAAGTATTTTCTGAAAAGTATTTGGCCTAAAGTCAAAAAATAGGAGAAAGTGAATAATTTTCTTCCTGACTTTCATTCTATAATTAAATGAACAATCATAATTCATTGGGAACCAAAAAAAGATGTCAAAGCCCAATATGAAGGCCCAATCATCTTGTGGAGCAACTCGAGGAAAATTCGAATCCAACCTAGGAGAAGGAGCGTGACAGGGCCCCCAAGAGAAGTTCAAGACAAAGCCCAGATAAGGGGTGGGGGTCCAACCAGGCCCTGAACAGAAGGCCCGGCCTTGGTGAGAAGTTCGGATAAGGATGATCCTAAGCTCTATCTTTATCCAAGCAAGATCCCCTCAACCGACTCTTATCTTTTAGGATGTCAGCCCAGCTGGACTCAGGAGAGGTCCGTAACTGACCCCCCGAGAGTGCAAAACTTTCAAGAGTCCTTCCTACTCAAGTAACTTCCTCTATAAGTACTGGTCCCCTTGGTTCATTTAGTAATGTTTTTTTCCTAAACTCGAAGTCTCGAATTGTTCTCTCAATTTACACTAAGCACACTTTATGTTTACTTCACACGAGTTCTTATTATTTTCTCATTACATTCAAGTTTATTCTTTTATAACTGCTTACTGATTTGAACGTCGAAGTAGTAACGCTTTTGTTGCAGGTGCCCTTTCCTGACTTGTAGAAAACGAATTCTACATTACTCAAGCCCAAGAACGAGCTCTTTTAACTCACATCAAAATATTTTTTTTTAAGTTATAAGTTTAAATTAAATTAAATAAAGGTATTTGAAAATACAATTTCTGTTTATGCTTCTATTAACTTAAGTTAAAATAAGCTAAAAGTTGTAAACTAATGAGAATGTACCAATTGCAGTTTAAGGCATTTTGCAAATAAGATGAACTTCTTTACGACTCTTTTGCTCTAACTATTTTTTATATATTTCAAAAAAATAGCACATCCTATAATTGCATAAATCAGATGATCTACTGATAGCTAATACTTATAAACACTCCCAACTTTAATATTTTAATCACTTATCCCAATTTTTTAAAATAAAATAATTTAAATAAAAAAAAAAGCATAAGGTTTTTGCCCCCAATGTAAATCATGCTACACCATAAATCTCAAAGGTATTTCTTGATAAAGATATATAGCCTAAAAATAGTGAGCTATACATTTCATAGTGGGCCGGGCTTTTGAAATGGGATACATATAAAATGAAGATAACTTGACCAATTGAAGCCCAGTTACTTATAGTGGGCTTTATACCCGTTATCCAGTGCAATAAGCATTGCAGCAATCCAATTCCAATTTAGTGCAATTAATATATAGTAAAAATTTCATTAAATGCTAATAAACATGATAAAATTAAATGAATTATTATAATTATTAATTGAGACATCAATTTCAAATATTTCTGAGAAACAAATACTATCAATTCTGCGTCAAAGACTATTTACATACCCTTATTAAAATAAATTGAATTTTCCTATTTCAAATTTTATTGTATTCTATTAATTCAATTATAACATATACAACTAGTATAAATTTTTTTTGAAGTAAACTAAATAATAATTTTATATACATTAAAGTATATATCAGAATAAAAAATACAATATAATTTAGAATTTGAAATGCATTTTGTAGCCAATCACCTATTGCAGAAAAAAATAATAAATTAATAAGCATAGTAGATAAAGAAGGGCAAAAGGAGGGGGGGAAATTACAAATATTCGTAGGTGTGGGGGGGTTGTTGGAAATTACAGAAAGCTTGTTCCGCTGCGAGGATTTGACGATATTTGCGGGTAATTGCTCTGCTCCGATAAACTCTCCCAAGAATCTCTGACAGTGATTCTAATTCCTTCGGTTCAAGTATATTTTGTCGGCAGATGAGAGTGGAATTAATGGCGGCGGAGAGTGGTAGTAGTAGTCGGGGGAAGAAAGAGTCAACGGTAGCATTGTCGAATTCGCCGCGTACGGACGACGACGTCGAGGATCCCGTGAAATCGCCGCCTCATTCCCCGAATAATTCCTCTACTCGCAAGGTCTATATTTAGCATTTGATGTTCAACTGTTCATATCTTGCCCCTGCGCGTTTCTCGGCATTTTCTAGACCTAATTGTTATTTGATTCCATTTAATTTGAATTATTTGGAAATGCTTGTCCGCTTGTTTCGTGGTTTTCTGACAAGTTTTCACTGTAGGAGTTGCTTTTAGGAATTTGAGTTGAATAATATTGTACTTGATTGATTGAATTTTGGAAAATTTTTAGTTCACGGACATTTTGGCTTGTCAATTGGGTTTAGATTATAGACGACAATTTTCCATATTGATAAAGAAATTAGTATTTCTTTTTGGCATTTATGAGATAACAGACTCTCTCGTTTTAAGGGAGTGATGATAAAGAAATTAAACCCTGATGTTTAGTTACTTAGTTGATATGGTATATCACTAGTTGATCACTGCCATCCATGTATTTCTTTTTTACCAGGCTTTACGGGCCTTAAAAGGATAGAAATGAGCTGAAGCATAGATGATAGAACATTTGAACATGATGAAATCATGAAAAGCTGAAAAGTTCTTCAATTAAGAGGAAATGAGTGTAGGAAAATGGAGTGATTTATTACATTGTAGAACATGATACCTTAGTTTGACATTAAATGATATCCTGTTGTTTCTTTGTAAGTATGCTTGACAAAGTAGATTTGTAATTAGTGAATTGCATTACTAGCCTCGGGTTATTACAGTCTTATGTTGATTGGATGTGATAATTTTTCATATCCATAGAATGCAATTGTGATGTCATCGTGATGCAATTAACTATTTAAATCGAAGTGCATGAGAACTTCTTCCAACACAAATATCCTCCTTTGAGCTTTTAAACTCAGAGAGTAGTTCTATGATCATTTCAATAGTTGGCTTTCCTCTTTATTAGTTATATCTCTTTTCTGCGGCAAGTGATTGGGCTGCACTTATGTGATCCAGAATACCAAGATGATTTTGGGAAGTTTGTTTTTCCATTATATAAAGCCTTTGCTTTACTGATTTTTTTCCTATTCGACTCTTTTAAACTGCAAGAGATAGTAGGAACAGAATGACTCTAACACATGTGTTTTTTCAGGCTTGCTATGCTGTTCTTCAAAGTTGGGTTTCAAAGAAGTTCATGACTGGATGGTGATGAGTTTGGTTTAAAAATTTTATCAAATTTGTTAGTTATTTCCAATGTATTGCTCAATTTTGACTGATGAGTTTAAATTGCAGTGTTGTTCTATTTCCAGTTGCTGTTACATTTTTCATCACTTGGTGGTTTATTCAGTTTGTTGATGGTTTCTTCAGTCCTATATATGAAAGGCTTGGCATTGACATATTTGGTAAGTCATCAAATCATGATATTTGTCCTCCGGAGGATATGCTGTCTTTCCCTTTTCTTTCTAGTTTCAAGTTATGGATAATAAAATGCACTTATAATAGTGGTTGGGTATCAGCACAATTGAAACAAATAGTTAGGACACTGCTAGTTGGCATCCTGGATAGCATGCATCTTATACCAATTATCCTCTTGTTCTCTTTGATTGCTATTTGTTGCCATTTTGAATTGCATATAGGGACACTTCGTGGATCCATTGGTAGTTAAACCTTTTCTTTTTCAATTTTCAATAGCTTGTGTTTCTTTTTTTGGTCTGATGATCTCTTCATGTCTGGTGCAGGCCTTGGGTTCATCACATCATTGATCTTTATTTTCTTTGTCGGTATATTTGCTTCGTCATGGTTGGGTTCTACAGTTTTCTTGATTGGAGAATGGTTTATAAAACGAATGCCCTTTATAAAACATATATACTCAGCATCCAAGCAAATTAGTTCTGCAATCTCTCCAGGTAACAGTTGTTTAATGGTTTTCTCTGTAAATCTTTATGAAAATGCATCGAGTAGGAGAAGGCATTAAGATGCAAATGCCTTTTCCACCTATTACTATAATGTCAATGGGCTACTTATGAGAACTGAGAAACATATGTTGGGAAAAAAAAAAATCATTGCTTTGATAGATTGGTCTCACAATGAGCACTTGTACTTTACAGTCAGTATTCCACTTTTTTCTTACACAAATGTTCATATATTGTTGAGTAGTCATAATGTAGGTGTGTAGAATTATTTTTGATGATATTAAATAGGTGATGAGAGAAAATATAGATTTGTTGCTTCACAGGAGCCCTTCAGGAGCTCTCTTGGTCGTTGGATCACTGCCTTACCACGTGATCCTATGCCCTGGTAGTTATTGACTGAGGGCTTTTCAACAACACCAAGCTGTGAAGCTTAAGTTTGCAGTTTAATAGTTTTTTAATCAACGCAATTTTGGGCTGGTAGAGATATCTTGTCCTTTACGATCTTGTGAAAGGACCCCCAATAGAATTTTGCATTTTCGTGTTGCATGAGCAGAGGTCTTCATGCAATGGGCTGAATATTGATAAATATTATTTATTTTATTCCAGACCAGAATACTACTGCTTTCAAGGAGGTTGCTATTATTCGCCATCCTCGTGTTGGAGAATATGCTTTCGGCTTTATTACATCATCAGTAGTTCTGCAGGTGCTCGCATTATTATTATTATTATTATTTTCAATATTCTTGCAAATTGGACTCAGTGTGTACATATTATACCATCGGTTGTTTATTCTCATCTTTTCAGGAATGAGTTGTGTTCAACTATGGTGTCAACCAATGTTTGATATACAGTCCATTTCTTACAATATGAACATGTTTCTCTGTAACATTTCAGATTTGTATTATGCCATGTTCAGGCACGGTGTCATGCAAGTTGAAGTATTGATAAAAGCAAGATTTGCCATTATCAGGTTTTGTTTTCTCACTGATTTGGTGTTCTCCCATGATTTCAGAGAGATAACGGGGACGAAGAGTTATGCTCTGTTTATGTGCCAACAAATCATTTATACATCGGGGACATATTCTTGGTTAACTCTAAAGATATTATTAGGCCGAATTTGTCTATTAGAGAAGGCATAGGTAAGTTATTTGCCTTTCTTGGTGTGGGTTACAGTTTCATTCTATGACAGTACACATTTCCTTATCGAAATTGGTTAATGTTGAATGCCTATGGGGTTTGATGATGATTTTCTTCATAATGTTGAGAACAACTTTTTGTCTGGTTCAGTAACTTAAGTTCCCAACCGCGCTCCATTCCTAGGCTATCATACTGATTCTTTTCTCCCTTTTATTTCAGAGATCATCGTTTCTGTGGGGATGTCAATGCCTCAGGTGATTTCTCCTATAGAGACTATTAACTCGTCAGGATGACCGGATACCTCCCACTAGGAATATGATATAGCAACATTATGCTCGGAGAATGTGATACATTTTCTCTGCCCCTGGCTATGTATATTAGAGGCTGGTCTTCTGCTCACTTTACAATATAAAGAGAGCTGTTGAGTTAATTGGGTGGACTCAATTGTGTTTCTAAAATTATTACTTACAACTGAGTTCTCACTTCTCGCCTTTTCAATTTCTTGACGTAGGTCGTAGATATCTTGCCCTGTTGAGTTTAATCGGTGCTAATATACTGAATCTGTACCCACTGCTATTTATATTCTTTAGTTCTTGTAAAAATGAATTGAACATGTTGATTTCATCCTCCTCTGAGAGATTTTTCTTGTTCACAGATAGAAATGTATTTAGAATTGTCGACTTCTAATGTTAATGTATGAACATTACAATCCTTAACAATGTAATCTTATACAAAGTTTCACAACAGCAATCTGCAAAGGAAGAATCTACTGAACTTTCTCATTCTACTTGCAGATTCTTTTTCGATTATTATTTTGAAAAACATGTTGATTACAGCCTACAGAAAAAAAAAATTACACTCCTTTTCAGAAGCAAAAATTGCTCATTACATGCAGAACACTTTTCTAACAAACATATAATATTAAAACCGGAAACAGTTTAGAGGTTGCTCCTGGAGGATATTGAAAGTGGAAGTTGGTATCTCCATTCTATTCTTTTAGCTTCTGTACAGTTTAACATCAGTCAGCGTCGCCTTTGGGCCGTAGGGGGTAACTTCTCGGAGGGTCCACAGGGAAGCTTTTGCCCGGTTTCACGTTCAATTTTACTCTTCAGCTCTCTTAATATCCTAATTTGGCCAAGCTTTTCTGGGGATAGTTTGTCCCAGTATATTCCTACAAGAAACATTAACCATAAAAATCATCTCCCATGATGATGACAAACAAGGACACAGCTTGGTCTGTATTTGGCAAGTACATTGATTCACAAAGGTTATTTGGACCATGTGAAATCGAGAGATTAGTAATAGGGGAAATTCATAAACCGACCTTGAGGTTTTGGAATTGATGTATTTGTGAAAATAACTTGGGTTGGAGTGCAGATGATGTCGACAGGGACATCGTGAACCAACAATTTCTCAATGGGAATATCATCAACCAGTTGTTCGTCGTGCACTGCAAATGTAAATGAGAAAGCTTACTAGGTGCAATTGATCAACATTTACATTACATCAAGAGTGCACATGTAAATGAGAAAGCTTACTAGGTGCAATTGATGAACATTTACATTACATCAAGAGTACCCGGCTATTACAAAATAAATAATTTGACACCAAACCAGTTTGAAAAGGCTGTAACATTAACATCATGAACTTAATGGCCAGTGCAAAATCCGAGATAAATAGTCATAATAAGCCAACATGGCAAGTGTTGATGTCCACTGGATTCAAATCGCTAATGATGTCTAAAAAGTCAGCATCATTCAAAACCAATGACTATCCGTATCCCATGGCTTTCAGTCAGTCCGACTATGGTGAAGGTGAATGTAATATGATTATCAATATGGAGAAAGCTTACAAGCATTTCTAATTACTGATAAAAGCTTATACAAAGACAACAACAAATGCCAAAGTTTTGCATTCACATTACTCAGCATGAAGGTCATCACAGATGCGAAATATGTTTTTAAAGACAAACTTGAGAAATATTTATAAGACAAAATTCATCTTAGGGGTCCAAGAAAACTCACCTGATGTGACAATTGGTGTTGAGTCATCTATGGCACCCATGTAACGTAGCATGCCATATTCAAGTTCTGCGAATCCCTGCCCCAGAAAGAATTTGATCATGACCTTGATAGAAACCAAATTAGTAACTAAATCCAAATACTGTACAGGATTAAAGTATGTTACGAGTCGCATTTCATTCAGATATCTTACAAAACACACCCACTTATGCGCACAGCACAGAAAATAAATGAACTCCCATGATGAGATTCAATTTATTGACTAAACTCGCAGAAAACATTATTAACACATAGGCCACAAGCACATTTGATTTCCCAGTATAAGAAATCTAAGCAACATTTATGCTATGAGACATTTATAACTGACAGAACTCCCGATGACTGAAGTTTGAAGACAATGATGAGACTTTTCTACCATACAGACTTGAGATTCTCTTCAAAGCAGACAAATGCACCAGCTCCAACTTAGAAAAAACAACGGAGGCAAAAAGACGAAGACATCTGATATACCTCACCCTTGCCAAGTCTTGCCCCCGTCTTGGGGTCAACAGCAACAGAACCAATGACAATCAAGTCCACTTTTATCTTCTCATCCAGGCCTATCGGCTTTCCGTACTTGGCAACTCCTACAGAAGTACACGCCTCCTTAATCGTGCTAGGACTTAACATCGAGTATTCAAGTACAGAAAAGAATCCGGTTCTCAGCCGTGGCTGTGGTGTTAAAAGCTTTTTTCCACCTGCATTAGATACAAATATCAAGAAATAAGCTCAATGCATCAGACCACGGCTTAACCATAAAAACGGTTGAATCCTTCATCATCAAAAGCAAGACTTTCCATTACTTGAAATCCCATCTCTCCATTCTAGCTATTCTCATTGAACTGGAGCCTATTTCTTGAGTTAAAACAAGATACATCATGTATAATTAAAAAGAACTAACCATTAAGAGTGAGGAATCTGACTTGCTTTTGGGGCGTGTCCGGGTTCACTTTCACGCAATTAGCCTCCTTAAACACCTCCAACTCACTTAACTGCCACACACCCTTCTCCTCTATTAGAAAAAAACACTCAAATTCTAAAAGAAATCACAATGAGTGAAGTAAACCGACCTTCACATAATCAAAATCACAGTATTGCTTACTTTATTAGCAGCAATATGGGCCCCAACAAAATTGGGAATGCGATGATGAACGGGCCTAGGGAACTGAGCTATGTTCCGTGCCTCCATCAAGTCCCAGACCCCTTTCCTGATGACCCATTTCCACGCCTTGGGGTCGTCGGCTTCAATTTCAGATTTTTGGGCCATGGATTCTCGGGCAGCGGCGTCCAGCCTCAGGCGCTCAGCCTCGTAGGCCTCACTGAAAGCGGCCCCCTTTTTGCCGGTGGCCGTGGTGTGATTTCTTGATTGATTACGAGTCTCCAGGTTGAGAAATGAAGGGAAAACAAGGGGGTGTTTGGGTGTACGTGCGGTGAAAGGAAATGCAGAAGAAAGCTTCAGCAATTGCGCATCCATGACCACGAGGAAGGTGTAATCTTGCGCCAGTTTCGACAGATAATGTCGCGTTTCTGTGGCAATGAATACAAGAAAAAGGACCACTGAAGAAGTCGCGCTCACGAAATATGAAGTGAAGTCAAAGTGCTTTTAATTCTTGTTCTTTGATGCCATGTCTAGAACTCTGAATTGTATTAACCAAACATTATAATAAATTCATATTATTTGTTATATTAGTAAATATAATATTATCTTATAATATATTTATTTGGTATCAATTATATGGACAAGAATCTAAATACAAAAATAAATTGCGGCAAAATTGTACTTTTGGTCTGATAGGATAGGACCATTCTCACATTTGGTCCCGTGCTTTTGGTCATTGACACTTTTGGTCTCAAAGCCCTAATTTTTTGACACTTATGGTCCCAAGCCGTTAACTTTAACAAAAAACGGCATGTGATTGAACACGTACCGTTAGTCAACGCAAGTAAACGGTCTTCTGCCGTTAGCTGATGTATTTAGGAGGGAAAAATTAGCGCCAAATGCATATTTTACTCCCTTTTTCTCTATTTATACCCACAAAAAGCCCAAAAAATCTTATTTTCTCCTTTGACAACAAAAAACTACCCCAACATTCATTTTTCTCTGTTTTAGCAGGTAAAAAAATGTCACACACCTCATCAAGTGCTTCACAGCTTGGAGGCAATGATCAATGTCAACAAGTGGAGCAGCCAAGGTTGTTCAAGTCGAAAAGCAGCTTTTGCTCAAGAAACACGTCGCTTGGACGGAGGTTGACCGAATTGGAAGTGGGCATGCCATCTAAATCTGTGAGAAGCCGGTAGTGCACCAAAAGTAAAAATCACGACTTTATGGCATGGAGGGCTTACAAGCGTCATCGCCTAACAACTCCTTGAAAGAAAAGACGACCTCGTTGTTGAAATCTCCAAGTACAAGCGGCCATGAAGATTTGACTTCTTCTCTGGACTTCTCTAACGGTGGAAGGCAAGACATCACAGACGACACCATAGCTCGTGGAAAACTTGAAGAGTATCCTTGTAGCGATGCAGGCGAAAAGAGACGCGAATGGCGGCATGGATCTCGCTTCGTGAAGGACGCTTGGACGATGGCCTTGCTCTTCTTCTATGGTGAGTTTCTTATTGCGAATGCACATGAAAGAGAAATGTGTGAACGACAGCATGATTCTCTACTTCGTGAAGAATGCTTGCTTGCACATTGACCGAGCGCGTCTTCTGTGAAAAGGGATGTCTTGCAGAACTTGGACGGTGGAATTCTTCATGAGCTCCGTCGATGACGAGGTGACGACTTGGAAGTGCAAACTCAACGTAGGCTTCACGTCACAAGGAGAAGGTTTGTCCACCAAGACCTTGGATTGAGAATGAGTGATGGAGCAGGAGTCAAATGTCTCCCACGTCGTCTATTCGAACCACCGGTGGGTGTGCATGACTTGTGTAAAGATCGAGCCTTGGATGGTTGAACAATGTCGATCGGCCATGGACGTACAAAGTGGCGCCTTCGACCTTGACGTAGTCCTTGCTACTTCAAAGTCCACCTCTACCAAACAAGCAAATTTACACAAGGAAAACAGAAGTCAAAATCTTGAAGAGAAATACATGTGCACGTGGGTGCTTGAAAACATTCATAAAAGTTAAGAACTCCTCTCATTGACAAACTCCCGAATAAATGGCTTGCGAAATCCATAGCACTTGTGGAAGAAAGTAGAGAAGCCGCATTCACAAATTCATGGCAAAACGGGAAGAGCGTGAAGCGATCACCATCTCTGAGAGCAAAAAAAAAAAAAAAAATCCAACGAACTTTCGTTCCATTTGATTTGAGAAAAGAATATTGTGAAGACCATTATTTATAATGGTCATTCGTGAACGAGTATTGGAAATTTTCCATATACCCCAAAGCATAGAAATGGAAGAATTGTGGAGATGCAAACTGGAAACTCAATTAATTATTAGTTTCCATAGCCAAAACAAATATGATTCTTTTTGCCAAATCATGCACCGATCTTCAGAACAAGCGAATTGTGTCTATGTTGATTTTGAAGGCAAAAATCAAATGTGATGATGTGGACATGGGCCATGGCCTTGTGGAGCTCCCCAAAGAATGTCTAAAAAAATAAGTGAGAGGAAAGAAAATTGCAACAAAGCAAGTTGTTGGGTGTGAAACTTGCCGAAGCTAGCATACAAATTGCATTAAGGTGATGAGGTCTTCAATTTAAGCAGGAACCAAGTGTCACCAAAAAAAAAAAAAAAAAAAAAGAAATTACTTCAAGTCACGCCTTCGACAACAATTGACATGTTCTTCGCCGAATCTTGAAGTGGGGGCATCTGTTGACGTCGGAATTTTAGAATAAATTACCAATTAAAAGCCCAAATAAATTGGCTAATAATTGGGTTCTAAAATAAAAGTCCATAACAAATTTGGGCTTATCATAAAGAAATTAAATTTATAAGTCTATATTAAATTTGGTCTTATGTAATTTTTTGGGTCGATCCAAAATATAACATTATTATTTTTGGATTGATTAAATTGGGCCAGCTACATGTTCGAAATATAGTCCATCAAAAAGACTAGTACATGTTAAAGCCCACGGTGATCAAGCCTAACAGATATGAGCCCAAGCTACTGTAGCCCTACTCATGCCTATAAATAAGGGGCCTCTACCACTCAAGGGAGGATTACATAGAGCATTGGAGCACAAAACAAGAAGCCACTCCATATAACACAAGAAATCCAAAGGGACCCAAGTCCAAAAGCTCACTGCCACAATGAAGATTCACAACCACGAATTTCACGTCTTCCTCGGCATCAAATACATCAAGCCTTGATACCAAATTTCAAGGTGTCACGTAGTTTGCTCCACAAATCCAGAGAAGATTATACACTAATATCCAAGAGCAAGCGTCAGCCCATGGATCGACATTCAGAAGGAAGAATCAGGGGATTACATCCAAATTAGAGATTGTATCCACTTTTCTATTTTAAATCAATAAACTCCATTTGTCTATATATTTCTTGTCTTGTAATTATTTTTGCAGACACGAAATTTTGTGTGAACAGTGCCCATGATTACATTTTTGCCCATGTTATTTAATTACCTTCAAATAAGTCATGTTGTGTAATAAAAGAATATTAAATACTAAAACCACATTTCTAAGCAACATCTCTCCTACAATAAGTGAGAGCAAATTTATTAGTACGACAAAGGATATAAGAAATTCATCATATACATACAAGACAAAGCAAAAAGTCCAAGAACAACAAGTATTAGTATAGAAGGGTTGTCTTCTTCTCTCATCATCAAAAGTTAAAGAATCCCTCCATTCCAGAACCTAAAGTATTCACAGAATTCGGAGAATTCAACACATCTTGAAAGCAAAAATTGTCAATCAAACCAAATCCATCCATCAACTCCTCAAAAAGATCATTATTCCTCTTTGATCCACCAGTCATCCTCACCCCAATATCATTCACATTGATCTCCTCCTCATCATCATCATCATCGACCACCATCACCGCGGCCTCTACCGCCACGCTCTTACTTTGCTCCTCCTCACCGTCATCCACCACCGCCGGCATATGGCCCTCGAACAAAGCCATGTGTCCGAACAACTTATCCTTTCACGAAAAGCTCGTCCACAAGAACACCTCCACTTGCTCTCCCCATAATGCTTCCAATGGCTCTTTCCACCACAACGGAGAAACTCTTCTTATTGCAACGACTGCAAGAATACATCTTGGGGCAGTGGCTCATCTGAAGTGATTCTTCACACAAATCGCACTCTTTTGAGGCCTGAACTTTTTGTGGGGGCGGGAAGAAGAAGTGGAGCTGAACTTCTTCTTCTTGTGGAGTCGGGAAGAAGAAGAAAATGGGTAGACAAATCGAATGGAGTTAAAAAGAAGAAATGAAGCTAAATTCGGAAGCAATAAGTGTTGCCTACCTCATGACACAACATTTAAGATAGCGTGTAGTTTCATAGAAATACAATGGCACACAAGGAATTTTGAATGCTTATATAAAGGGCAAATTTGACAAGAAAAGTTAGTGTGGATGAGCGTGGATTCCACATATTGCTAATATGTGCCTTGGAACTGAGATTGGAGTATGGGGTTCTGTGGGGGTCAATAGTGCGCCGCATGCATTTATATCGGGTCGGCTATATTTGTAGTAAACACCTAACAAGGCCATATTAGCTCAGATATCTGGGCTAATCCAACATGATAAACATGACTTGATAATATTATTTTAGTGCTTGTAAATACTTGTAGAGTATTTTTGCCCATAAAAGTGACACCAAGTTATTTCCAAACTACAAGTAAAATATTTTAATCAGCACACGGAAATATAATTAATAACTTAATAATTTGAACTAAAAGTAACGTAAATAAGTTAATATGTACTACAACCATCAATATTAAACAATTAAAGTATCTTAGTTATTTTAATTGGAAAAAAAATACTAACTAACTAACTAGACTGTAATGGATTGGCCCATGTCCCTCAAAATAAAAGCCCAGTCCCCCAGCCCATCACCTGGAAGGCCAGGCCCAAAAGTCACTCGGCCATGATCCGACCAGGCCCAAAAGCCACTCGGCCTATGACCCGACCCGGCCCATAAGTCTTTAGGTTTTATTTTAGTTGGCTTCTTCCCCTTCCCCCTTGGTCTGATATTCCGCCGCCTCCATTTTCTTCTTCTCTCTCTCTCTGTTACTGCATATGGCTCCTTAGTTTCCTTCCCCCTTTCATGGTTCCGATGGTTTTGGAACCATGCTTCACCGCCTCTATCCACCTTTTGTCTCTCACATCCGTGTCGTGTAAAAGGGGTTCCATTCCTTTGTGTTCGATACAAGTGATAACTGTGAGAAAATCACCTTGATCCGTTCTTCTCTCCGAAAACCTGCTTCGTGCTTCCTGTTGTGTGCTTAACCCTTTGTGGTCCGTGAATAAGCTGTGTGGCTTAAGGGTTCATCCTTGTTGACCTTTATGGTCGTGATCCGTGGGTCCTTTTGTGGACGGTGTGAGCTTGAGTGGCTTGAGGGCTTTGTGCAACCGGTGGGCCGCCGGCGTATGGAGCTGTGTGCTACCAACCTCGAATCTGAAAGCTGAGCCATTTGAGGCTCCTCCTCTCTCGGGTTTTTCTGCTCTTGGTTACATATATATCTTTGTGCTAATTCATTTTTCTCAAGTTCTTAAGCATTTTGTTTTGTTGATATCTTGTAATCTTGTTCCCTTTTATATTCTGTAATTTCCTTCATCCCGCCTGTAATAGTAATTGTTAGGGTTTTCAGTGTGTGTCACTGGAGGGATCAATTCCCAACAGTGGTATCAAAGCCTTCAGGCTCTCGCTGGCCTCTGAAGGTTTGGTAAGGGCTGTTTGATCCTTCTCTACTTTATCGCTTTGTGCTATCTTAGTATAGAAACTGCTTTGTTTTTTTTAATCTGCTGTGCTACTCTGATAAGTTCAAATTCTGAAAACTTGTTGTGTGCAATTGTTGTTGTTATCTCTATAAACATACTGTTTTGGCGAATTTATGATATCCTCTAAAAATCCTGAACGTTACTTAGTATCTTCGGAGCTGCGTAGTGCTCATCTGATTAGTAAGGCATTGTTTGTTGTTGTTTTGCTTAGTGCAATTTTTCGGAAACCTGTCTTGTGCAAATTTCTGTAAGGATTCTGAAATATTCTGTTTTTGAAATATATTGCTCAGGACTGTTTTTTGCTCGGTGTTGTATTCGCTTAGTGCTCTTTCTTAGTAACAATCTGTTTTGCGATATCCTGTTTAGTGTTGTTTAGTACAAACACATTAGTCTCCCCTGATATTTGAATTGGCTTAGTGCTATTGAAAAATTAGGTTTGTGTAATTCTGAAATTATGCTAATTCATATAAGCATCCTGTTGCCCAATGAATTTGTTTTCTGCTTAATGTTGTCCTGCTTTGTGATAACTTTGGCTTCTTAGTGGTATTGGTATATTTGTTACTTAGAGGTTATATCTGATATTCTGTTGCGTGCTGCTAGGTGCTAAACTCTGATATCTTGTTGATAAACTGCTGCTATAAACTGCTTAAGTGCTCTCTTTGGTAAAGATCTGTTGATTATGCTGATATCGCTTAGTGCATACTGTACTTGAACCGAGACCAAAAGCTTTCCTTTGCCCCTCACTTGGTCGGGCCCCTGAGGCCATCGGGTATCTGGTTGAGGGCAGGAAGGTTCCCTTCATCATATCTGCATCTGTTGCATTTTTACCATCTCTGTGATATTCATTTACTGAGCACTATAATGGCTGTTTATAATTTACATCCTTTTGATGGAAAAATGGATTTCTCAATTTGGCAACAAAAGATGAGAGGTATTTTGATTCAACAAAGAGTTTTCAAAGCCATTGATGGTAAATATTCTGAAAATTTTTCTGAAGAAAAAAGAATTGAAAATGATGAGTTTGCCTATTCTTCTATTATCTTGAATTTGTCGGATTCTGTGATTAGGAAGGCAGGTAAGCAAGAATCTGCTAAAAATCTGTGGGATAAGTTAGAAAAGTTGTATACTGAGAATTCGTTGCCTAGTAAGCTTTTTCTACTTGAGAGATTTTTTCGGTATAAATTGGACATGTCTAAGAATATTGATGAGTTCACAAAACTAGTTCAGGACATTAAGTTAACCGGCGATAAAAACATTGATGACTATACCCCAATTGTCTTGTTGAATGTTATACCAGAAGAATACAATTATGTTAAAGCTGCTATCAAGTATGGTAGGGACAATGTGAACCTTGAAACTGTTGTTAGTGGTCTAAAGAGTAAGGAGATGGACATTAAGGCTAACAAACCTAGTCAAAACCAACTTGAAGTGAATTTTGTGAAGAGAAAAACTAGGAACTCAGGTTACAAACATAGGAGTAATAAGTCTAAATCAAAAGATGATGAGAGTGAAGATGATAAAAAGAAAGAGAGAAAGTGTTACAATTGTGGGATTAAAGGGCACTATATTAGAGATTGTAGGAAACCTAGAAAAGACAATAGGGATAGAAATCAGGATTGTGACGAAGAAGCAAATGTGGTAATTGAAGATAGTCTAGGGGAAGTCTACTAATGCTACGGTCATTTGTTCATTTTCATGTATATCTTCTAACCTAAGTGTGCTAGTGTGCTTATCTTTTTTGCAGGTACCTTCGTGGTGTCTCGGAGATTTTTTTTTTTTGGCGATGATGAATACTCAGATCCGAACCAGGACAATATCCTCTTTTGAGGGTACATGGTCCATGGTAGGGATGTAATGGGTTGGCCCATGTCCCTCAAAATAAAAGCCCAGTCCCCCAGCCCATCACCTGGAAGGCCAGGCCCAAAAGTCATTCGGCCCATGACCCGACCACGCCCAAAAGTCACTTGGCCCATGACCCGACCCGGCCCACAAGTCTTTAGGTTTTATTTTAGTTGGCTTCTTCCCCTTCCCCCTTGGTCTGATATTCCGCCGCCTCCATTTTCTTCTTCTCTCTCTCTGTTACTGCATATGGCTCCTTGGTTTCCTTCCCCCCTTTCATGGTTCCAATGGTTTTGGAACCATGCTTCGCCGCCTCTATCCTCCTCTTGTCTCTCACATCTGTGTCATATAAAAGGGGTTCCATCCCTTTGTGTTCGATACAAGTGATATCGTGAGAAAATCACCTTGATCCGTTCTTCTCTCCGAAAACCTGCTTTGTGCTTCCTGTTGTGTGCTTAACCCTTTGTGGGCCGTGAATAAGCTGTGTGGCTTAAGGATTCGTCCTTGTTGACCTTTGTGGTCGTGATCTGTGGGTCCTTTTGTGGACGGTGTGAGCTTGAGTGGCTTGAGGGCTTTGTGCAACCGGTGGGCTGCCGGCGTATGGGGCTGTGTGCTACCAACCTCGGATTTGAAATCTGAGCCATTTGAGGCTCCTCCTCTCTCGGGTTTTTCTGCTCTTGGTTACATATATATCTTTGTGCTAATTCTTTTTTTCTTAAGTTCTTTAGCATTCTGTTTTGTTGATATCTTGTAATTTTGTTCCCTTTTATATTCTGTAATTTCTTTCATCCCGCCTGTAATAGTAATTGTTAGGGTTTTCAGTGTGTGTCACTGGAGGAATCAATTCCCAACATAGACAATTATGGGTCTTTGGGATTGTTGTATCCCTGACTCATTTATACTTTAGAAAAAAATATTTGAAAAAGTATGCTTAACCAAATCTAGGATACTTTTTTGGGGAAAAAATGAATAAATATATTTTTGTTCTATTTCTAAAACAAAAAATACTTGAAAACCAAATAATTATTGTGTTTATCTAAAATATCTAGATTTAATACCATAATTAAATTTTATTCCAAATCAACAATACCTTTTTATATGAACTATTTTTGGGTATTATAATACTCATTAATTACTTAAGTTTTAGGGTTAATTACATTCAGCATCACTGAAGTATGCCTATAGTCGTATTCAATTCCATAAATTATGAAAGGCAACAAGACCTCTTCTCGACAAGACAAAAATATCTTTCTCACTTATCCCATATACTTTTCATTTCACTTCCTAAAATACTGTTTTTAATGAAATATTCCCAAAACTATTTTGAGCGATTTTAATTTCTTTCTCAAATTTTTATTTAAAAACCAATATTTAAAATTTATTGTTTTTATAAATTATATAATACAAAAAATATTCACAAGCTCAATATATACAAAATATTTCATAAAAGCAAATTATGTTTTAGAAGAACGATTGTAGCAAACTTTTTATGAGATATAAATAATAAGGGCAATTTCATCCTAAAAAAATGGTTCATGTTATCAGGAATTTTTGTTTACCTTTTTATTGTTTAGGAGGTGAATGCAACCATAAAAAAACTTATGGGAAAGAAAGTGTATTATAAACTTCGAGTTTATTAACTTATTAATATTTTTTCTTTATTATGATTAAAATATTTTTTTCTAATTAAGAAAGATTGAAGTTGAATTTAGGATGTAAAATGTCAAAAGAACCTTTGTATTATACGTATACTAGCCGTTGTAGCATACCGTTCCTGCATACATATACTAAAATAATCTTTTACGCTTTAAAATAAATTATAAATAAGATTAAAATATATAAACTAACACATCACATTAAAAAAAGAAGAAAATAAAGAAAAAATAATTTATCAATTAATATAGAATTTAGAAAGTTAAATAAAATAGTTATTATATTAGTTGAGAATTATTTTTAGCATTACAAAAAAGTGGTGCGACGGTATTATTAACTGTCATTTGTGAGTAAATTTTTTTTTATATATAATAATAAGATATATAACTATATAAGTATAATACAAAGACAATCTTATCCACAAAAAATTATTTTAGAAGGGTACGTGTTAAACTCGTTAAATATTTTAGGGTGTTTCTAACCCTCTTTTGGGAAATTATAAGGATAAATTGCATAAAATCCCCCTGTGTTATAAAATTTCAGCTAAAAACCCCTATATTAGAAATATAGGCAAAAAAAAATCCTGTGTTATTAGAAATCTAGCACACGCTCCCCTTGCCGTTTTTTATGTTTAACACCATTAATTTTTTTTGTAATTTCCTGTTATACCCTTATATTATATAAATTATTATTATTATTACAATGACAGTTGGATTTCCTTTGATTGAATCAAAACCGTAGGATATAATCAAATTTTAGTAGCCATTGATCTCAATAATTAAAAATGAACGGTCCAGAATAAAATTGTATTTTAATTTATATAAAAACAAAAAATATTATAAGATAAAATATAATATATACATCAAGTATAATATATATATATATATTATATGTATACAGCGTGCATATCTATACGCCGGTGGAGGGCCGCCGCCACACTCCACCGGTCGTCACCTTATAGGCAACGACACTCGTCGCGGCCCAAGTTGGCGACGGGCGTCGTCGCCAGGATGTTGCCGCCTAGATCTGGGCGACTGTGGCCGCTGCAGCGAGTGATCGCCGTCCAAATCTGGGCGGCGAGTGGTTGCGACTTGTAGAGGTAGGCGGGGGGAACGAGGCGATGGGGAGGCAGAGACGATGCGGTGGCAGCGACGACAACGGTTGGGAGGTAAGGTGCGACGCCGGTGGGGCTTGGGGAAGACAACTATTTTCTTTCCTTTTCTTATTTTTTTATTTTTTTCATACCTTTTAAATTTTTGTAATTAATATAATGATTAATTACTTAATTATTTATTTTTATTAAACATAATTATATTGAAATATTAAAGTTTATTTACTGCAATTTATATTAATAATATAATTTCAAAATAAATTCAACAAAAAAATAAATTAATTAATAATATTTAAAATAAAATCAGATAATATTGATTTAAAAATTTTATAAATATTAAAATACCTAAAAATGTCATATTTATATATATATATATATCATAATTTAATTTGATGTAATAATACTTTTTTATATAAATATTAATTATTTAATTATTTAGTATTTATTATATTTTTTTAATAAAATATATATGTAAAAAGTAAAGAACTAATAAAAAAAAGTAAAAAGAGCAAATAATAGCATAAGATAAGGATAATTTTGTCTATTTAAGAAGGTCAAAAGGTTGAAAATATGCCAAAATCATATTCCACTCGTATTTCGAGCGAGTGTAGGCCACTCTCCATTTTTTTTAACGGAGAGAATTTTTTTTTGCAGGGTTTATAATAATAGAGGGTCTTTTTTTGTTATTTAATTAACACATGTAAGTTTTTTGCAATTTTCATATAACACCGGGGGATATTATGCAATTTTTCCATATTAATTCAAATAGGGTTTGGCTGGTTCCACATCAATTATATGACAAGTACAATACATTATCGTGTGATTGATATATAATTAAGTAAAAATGACCAATCACATAACAAATTTATCACACTTACTCTACGTTTATTTAAATTCGATCAAACTTGATTTCGATAACAATTTTTTAACTATTTCTTACCCAAGCAAAGAAACATCTGAAAAAGCAGCAAAAGTCTCCCCATCACAGCCAATGGGTATCTAACACGTAAGCCAGTCAAAATAGTCTTATCCACTTTTAATCCTTTTTTCCCATTTTTTTATCCTGCAAAAATGCCCAGCTGCCCGCTCCTATTGGCCACGTGTTATTCAAAATTAAGCGGGAAAAGACGTTCCATTCAAAATTCAAAATCATTTCTCCACTGCATTTAACTAACAATTCCTCAACGGTAGAGCTTTTTGTTTTTGCAGAACCAAAAGGTTAACTACAGCAATTAGATGCATCAGGTCTTTCCATGTTTTGATTTTGATTTGGGTTTAGGTTCTCTTTTTGCTCATGGATTTTCATAGCATGAAGCGCAAAGAGCTGCAGGCGCTATGCAAGAAGCATAGAATTCCTGCGAATTTATCAAACCTGGAGATGGCGAACAAGCTTGAAGAATTCTTTAAGGTAATCAGTCGAGTTTCGCTTCCTTTCGTTTTCTTTGTGTGTGTGTGTGTGTTGGTTGTAATTCGAGCAAATAGTAAACATTTGTTTTCTTTTGGATGTTTGTTATTTTTTATGTTTGGGGCCTCACATTGTGATTGTTATATTCCTTACTGGAATTTAGGAAAATGGAAGATCCTTAACTCAAGGTCTGATAAAGGAGCAGGATGAGAATGCTAGCGAAACTGATGGTGCAGATGTGGTTACGAATAGGAGAGTTAAGAAGGTACGCTTTAGTCCTGACCATGAACTGATTGAGTTTACGAGATCTCGACAAATGAAAAGAAGTAGGAGAATTTCGGTTTCAAGTAGAAATGCTAGTTCTTCTGTTGAAAATGTTGATAGCAGCGGAGTTAACAATGAAGGTGTAGGTAGGCCAGGTAGAGTTACACGGTCTAGAGGGTCGAAACTGATGGAAGGCGAGGTAATTGAGAAGAAGAAAGGAAGAAAAAGTGTAAATCAGAAAAATAACCGAGGTGCTATAGAAAATTTTAACAATGGCGACTCGAGGGAGGGTGATGTATATAGCTTAAGTGGGGAAATGCAGGACAGAGGGGAGCTTTTAGTAGAGGGTGTACAAAATCCGAGAAAAGGAGGAAGAAAAAAGGCAAGCAATGATGATAGAAGAGAGAAGAAAGTTGTAGATAATGCCAACGATGAGAAGTTGATTGAGGAAATTGTGAACATCCCTGGTAGAGTTACAAGGTCTAGAGGGCAGAAATTGATGGAAGCTTCTACAAGGAAGGAGAATAGAGGGAGAAAGGTTGCGAAAAATACCATGGTTAGAGCTGAAACTGATGAGAATAGAGTGTCTACAGAGAGTTCCTCCAGGCGTAGAGGGAAAGTGGTTGAAGAGAAATTGGCTATGGGTTTAGGTTTGAGAGTGAAAAATAACGGGAAAGGGTGCGAAGAAGTTATGGATAATATGGAAAGTGCAGGGTTACATGTGATGGTTGAACCTCAAATTTTGTTGAGGAGATCTCAACGTAATGCAAATAAGGTTGGTGATTCTGTAATATTGAATGATGGTACTATGAAACAAGAGAATGGTGGGGTTAAGGGCTTGAGAAAGACACCAAAGTTGTTGGCAGCAGAAGGTTCAGGAGTGGATGAAGAAAGTGCAGGAAGTAAAGTTGATCGTGATGGAAGACCAGTTCTTCAAATTGAAGAACCGGTTAAACTGGACCTGCGAAGAAGTAGTAGGAGGAAAACTGTGATTGCATCACATGAAATTGGAAATTGTCTCCCTAAAGCAGAAACTGAGAATGGATTTCCCTTGAGGAATTCAGTACTGCAATTAGGAATAGCTGGTGGAGTTTCTAAGGATAACAAAAAGGCTCACCAGCCTGCTGGGATTACGAGGAGGTCAGTGCAGAAAAGTTCAAGCCTCAAACCGGTTTCTAGTGATGAAAAATTTGATACTGATACAGCTGTGAATATGAGTGAGGCAGACATGCATTTAAGTAAACCATGTTTAGTAGAGAAAGGAAGTCCCACAGTCCAAAAGAATATGAGAAGATCAAGAAGGAATGCTTCTAAGGATAAATCAAAAGAAATACTTGATGAATTTGGCGGAGATTCTATTATTCAGCAAAAGAATGACGCAAGAAAGCGAAGAAGAGGTCCCATCTCAGGGGGAGATGTTATAAAGACCGAGGAAGATCCAATCTCTCTGAAACGGTCCATGAGGAGAGAAAGTAGAAGTGAGGAAGCTGAGCCTGCAGCTGCCATAAGCCGAGTTGATGATGAAACGAATCCACCAAGTAGATGGAAGGAACCACATGTGGATGCTCAGCTATCCATGACAGAAGTTGCAGAAAGCACTATCACCAAAAACATAGTTAGTTTGGGACTGAGTGGAGAGACTCACACAGAGAAACAAGACGTCTCTCTTGCAGATAGTGCTGGAAGTGCTGATATTAAGTTGATCAATGGAAATGAACTGGAGAACTCAGATGAAGATGCAGCACTCAATATTGCCAAATTGAAGACAGATTCTGGAAAACAAATTTCTTCCTGCAAACTAAGAGATATCGAAAAAGTCGATTCATGTTTGGATTCTGATGTGCAAAAATTAATTGACGAAAATATCTCAGATACAGATAAGAAGGACCCTGAAGTTCAGATGTCCAGCCAAACCCAGGATTCTAGCGGCAATAATACAATCGTCGACCAAGCACTCTTGGAAGTTTCAAATGTTTGTGCAAATGCAGGTTTTGCTGAGTCCACCTCATCCGCTGATAGCATCTTACTTGGTGATCAAAAAGATTTCAAGAGTAAGACTTTTCCTTACTTGATATTTAGGTTGTCTGTAGATGTTAATTACTCGCTAAAGTTGTCATTCACTTTCTGACTTATTTGTAGCTGATCTGGAAGTGATTGAGGCTGAAGCAGACACACACATAGAACCATGTTTGGATGTGGTTGATCATGTTGCCAAAAACATGGACTCTGCTGCAACAGAACATGCTAATTTCATAAGTTCCTCGGCTGCGTGCCACCATAATGATGTGGAATCAGAGGCTGCAGCAGACAAGCACATAGAACCAAGTTTGGATGTGGTCGATCATGTTGGCAGAGTGGAAGGTGTCCTTGTCCACGAGAACGTGGACTTTGCTGCTACAGAACATGCTAATTTCATAAGTTCCTCAACTGTGTGCCACCATAATGATGTCGAATCAGTGGCTGAAGCAGAGAAGCACATAGAACCAAGTTTGGATGTGGTTGATCATGTCGCCAGAGTGGAAGGTGTTCCTGTCCAAGAGAACGTGGACTCTGCTGAAACAGAACATGATAATTTCGTCAGTTCCTCGACTGCATGCCACCAAACTGATGTGGAATCAGAGGCTGAAGCAGACAAATACATAGAACCAAGTCTCGATGTGGTCAATCATGTCCCCAAAGTTGAAGGTGATCCTGTCCAAGAGAACATGGATTCTGCTGCAACAGAACATGCTAATTTCATAAGTTCCTCGGCTGCGTGCAACCATAATGATGTGGAATCAGAGGCTGAAGCAGACAAGCGCATAGAACCAAGTTTGGATGTGGTCGATCATGTTGCCAGAGTGGAAGGTGTCCTTGTCCACGAGAACGTGGACTCTGCTGCTACAGAACATGCTAATTTCATAAGCTCCTCAACTGTGTGCCACCATAATGATGTGGAATCAGCGGCTGAAGTAGACAAGCACATAGAACCAAGTTTGGATGTGGTCGATCATGTTGCCAGTGTGGAAGGTGTTCCTGTCCAAGAGAACATGGACGCTGCTGCAACAGAACATGATAATTTTGTCAGTTCCTCGACTGCATCCCACCACAGTGATGTGGAATCAGAGGCTGAAGCAGACAAGTACATAGAACCAAGTGTCGATGTGGTCAATCATGTCCCCAAAGTTGAAGGTGTTCCTGTCCAAGAGAACATGGACTCTGCTGCAACAGAACATGCTAATTTAGTAAGTTCCTCGACTGCATGCCACCATGATGATGTGGACCACCTGGAGACATCCAATATTTTTGAGAATAATAATGAAGATACACCCCCAAAAGCTGGAGAACATAGTGCTCTTGAGTCTTGTGGTATGTAGTATATTAGAAATTGGATATATGGTTTTCTCTGTGTACCTTTTACCTTAGCAATGCTCTAATATTCCCTTTGCTGTTTTGCAGAGAGCGCATTACGACTAAAAGAGCTGTCATCAGACAAGCTAGGTAGAAGCATTGAGGGTGATAATACAGCTGAAGGCGATGATACCTATTTTCATAAGGGTATAGATTCAGAGTTAGCTGAAACTGATAAAGGTGGATGCTTACACGATCACAAAAGTGCAAGTAATGAAAACAGTGAATCAACTGTGCCTGATGTATCTGATGGCGAAAGAAGTGCTAGCATTATCCCACAAGATGGAGGAAACTTTTCTGTTATGAATTCTGATGAGCAAGGGATGGATAAAGATTCCCCTGTGCTAACCCCCATAACCATCTGCTTAAACAGTGATGAAGTTAATTTAAACAGATGCTTTAAGGCTGATCATATTGAAAGGGAAGAAACCTGTATTTATAAGAGTATACCTTCAGAGAGTGCCAGAACTGATGAAGGTGGATCCTCTATGGGTCACAAGAGCAAATGTCGTGAGGATGGTGAATTCAGTGTATCTAATTTATTTGATGCTGAAAGAAGTATTATGATCACACCACAAGATAGAGAAATCTTTTCTGGTGAAGATTCCATTAAGCAAAGGAGATTTAATGAAGATCAGATAGATGAAGGAGATGAAACCTTGGTTTATAAGAATAATCAATCAGAATTAGCTGAAGTGGATGAAGGGAGCTGCTTAAAGGATCACAAGAGCACAAAAGTTGAAGACCAGGAGTTTGCTGTGTCTTATCTATTTGTGGCTGAAAAAAGTATGAGGAGCATGTCACAAGACAGAGGAATATTTTCTGCTGGATATTCTGTGAAGGATTCTAATGAACAACTGATGGTTCATGATTTCTCAGCTGTAGCAACAATGAGTGCCAACTATAACAAAGTTAAGTTCAATGCAGGTAGCTCAAGTTTACTGGAAATATATCCACATGAACCAAATAGTGCTTCTGACAACCGAGGTAAACAATTTCACTAATGTTTGAATTAGTTTATTAGTTGTTAAACATATCAAAGTTTTGCTTACAGTCCTTCTGATTTTATTATTTATTTTTCATACTCAACTAGTACTTTACAAAGCTTTACTTAGTAATATTGGGAGTAGTGAGTTGTACTCTGAAATGCTTTCAGGCACTGTGCCCACTACTTCTAAAATGTGCGAAGACATTGACAAAGAAACTGGTGCTGCTGACATTATTCAAGAAAATGAAGTTGCTACTTTTGAAGTTAACACTCCAGGAGATGAAATATCTATGGAAAAGACTACAGAAGATGGAGAACCTGAAACTTTCAATCAAGCTGATGAGCAAACCCGTAAAGATACACATGAACTAGGTATATTCAGAAGCTTCTCTTTTTATTTAGGCTACAATTTCTTCTGTCAAATCATTATCCTTTGATCTTTTTGTTGCAGTGGAGCAACCAAACAGTCCATTGGCCAAAGCTACTGCAGACACTATTCAAGGGCATGAAGCTTCCAATAGTGAAAGTGTAACCGCAGGACATGCAATGTCCATTTCCAATCCTAATGGCAAAGGAAAAACCAGTGAGGTTGAAATCTCCAACACTAAGGAGAATGGTTAGTCCAGATATGAATCGCTCTCTCTTTCAACTGACAATCTCCATGGTGAATGTTGTTTATTTCTTCCATCTCTGAGGAACAATTGCAAAATTCTATCGTTTTCCAGCAAATGATGCAAATTGTGGCAAAGATAAAGAGGATATTGCTGATGCATGCATCTCAGATGGAGCAATATCCGTGGATGCCAGCAACGGGGTTAAAAGTCTTCCTCAATTGAACTTTCAAGACACAGAGGAAACCAAATATCAATGTAACAGCCCGGTTGTAGGGCACACAGTGTCAGAAGGATGTGAAGAGCCTACCAGTGTTGAATCCAGCAAAAGCTGGACAGGTAGACTCAAACACTGGATTTCACTACATACAATTCTCTGTAGATTTTAAACTAATTTTTGGATACTATTGCAGAAATTGAACTCAACAATCTCTTCGGAACAACTGTGGATCATATCACTCCCGCCAGACTAAAATATACTTCCTCTGAAATAGTAAATCTAACAATGTCAATGAACAGATTGATTGCCAACAGTGGTGAGATGGAGGGAGAAAGAGGAAATGAATGTGCGACAATCCAATATGAAAATGTGGCTTTGCCAACTGACGAAGGTAAAGTTCATTCACTTCGACTTGTTCTTGATACCTAAATTATGCATATCTAATATTTTTTCATCCGACCATCTATGTAGAAAATCAACTTAAATGGCTATTTGAGTCGCCAATAAAGATTGTCAATTCCTGCAAGGTCGATGCAACCTCTGGTCATGATACAGAATTGAACAGAGCTGTTATTTCAGTTATAGAATGCGTTGACACAATGAAGCAAATTGAGTCTGATGTAGAGGTGGGAGACGCTGGCCGTGAAGTTGACAAGGGCTTTTACCTTGGAAATTCATCATCAGAGAATGGTGAAGATGTCACTAATGAAGAGCTAAAGGAGTTTGACAGTGTTGAATTGGCAAACACCTGTGTCACTATGGTTCTTTCCGAAGCTGAGGATGATGTCTGTGAACCTTCGGAGGAGCAGTTCACTGAGACCACATGTAACTGCAAGAAAGAGACCAACTCTCCAACAGAAGAAAACCAGGAAGAGAAGATCATTTCTCTAGGAGACTCCTGTCTTTATGAGGAAGCAACAGAAAATTACAGTGCATCGACAGAGAAAAACATTATTAACTCGTCTGGTTCACCGAGGAATTCAGACAAAGACGAAAACTGCACTGACATGTTAATAGATACTGATTTGTCTGAAAACGTCAGTTGTGGGAGTAGAGCTTATGGTATATCAGAGGGGACAATAACACCAAGCAGTGAATCGGCAGGTGGGTTATCTGATGCTGATCATCAGAAGTCTAATGTGCCTGGGGACAGTCATTGTGTCAATTCCTGCAATGAAGATGGCAACATTTTGGGGGAAACATTAGTTGAAAATCTTAAGGGCCCCCTGGCTGCAGAAATAGAAAACTGTGGCAGCTTTGATGGTGAGAAAGATCTAATCGACAAAGATAGCCCAAGTTTGATTGTCATTATCATGGAGCTAATGCGACTTATATTTCGGAAATGAAATTAAAATATGATATTATCTAGAATCTTTGAGCTGGAAATTTAATCGGCACTTCAAATTTTTGGGAACTAGAAACATTTATGAAATTTTATGGGTTGGGTGTATATGATGGGTACAGTTTTTCTAGTTTATAAGTTGGATGTTCGACATTATTTTCCTGAATTTATTTTCCTATTTTTGTAGGTAGCTCTCCTAGTATATTTTCAAGGGCCTCCCATGCAGAAACGAAAGATGCAAAATCAATAAGAGAGGATGCAGATCCATGTGAGGCTAAGATTTGGGATGAAAAAGCTGGCAATCCAAGATCCTCTCATGATACTTCAGATGAGCTGCATACCAACAGTGAAATGGCAAATTTTGAAAGCCTTTCAGTTGGTCACAATCTTTGCCAGGAGGCAGATAAACTTACAACCACTCTTGAACTTCAGAGTACAAGCAAGGAGACAAAGGAGACAGGCACAACCATCCAGAATATAGACAACATGGTTCCAGCTGCAGGTTGAACCATTAGCTTGATATAACCTCCATCAATTCTTTAAGCTTCTGATATTGTTGACGTCAGGTATGATAACATGCTTTTAGTAGGAATCTAAAAGTAACTAATGATTTTTTTTTTTCTATCTGGTACAGAACATGGTCCTTCTGTTTATAGTGCTGAATATGATATCCTCAGCAGCTTGGTGATGCATGTAATTCAAGGAGATACTGAAAATGGTGATGATGAACACTCAGAGGTGGATTCACCTGTCTTAGATTTGGAAGATGATGATGAGAAGAATGGTAAAGAGGTACAGGAGACTTCATATGCTACAGTAGTTCCATCTTGCAACGAAGGGCCTCATTTTGAAGAAAAAATTGTAGACTTCAACAACAATATTCAGACCTCTTCGGATGTACCTGACTCGGGATACAGTGAAATCTTAAAAGAAAGTGATGTGGCTGATACCATAAAAGAGTATATTGATTCTGAATCTTCTTTGTCTCTGCATTTTAATGGCTCCAGTGCCAGCCATGTATTAACACACACTAATGAAAGGAACTCCTGTGAAAATGCTGCTTTGGGTGAGTTGGACCAGGAAGAAAATGCTGCCTTGGGTGAGTCAGATCAGGACGATATTGGAGTACTTGCCAATTCTGAGGGTGGAGGTGACAAGCCATCAGTTGAGGCCCTTGAGGCAGAAAGCAAAGAACAGGAAGAAGCAACACTGTCTATGGAACTGGCCCCAGGGTCGAAGAAATTAGTGATATCTCCTGCACGTATTAATTTGCTTGTTGAAGAAGGTATACAACCTCTTATTCGTACCATTTTATTCTTAATTTCTGTGGATTGCATTGATGATTTACATGAGCTTAATGCTTTTCATTTTCTTATTGTACCATCAGGCTCCTCTTCTAAGAAGCCATCAGTTGAGACAAAAGGTAAAGAACTAGAAGACGCAATATGCTGTCTAAGGAAATAGACAGCATGGCATTCTCCTTAATCTGTAGATCTGTTGTTGATTTTGTTGCTGAATCTCATATTCTCACAATTCTGTTGTATACTTCTCTTGATTGTTTGACTGTTGAGTTCAGCATGCTATTTACATAACCTCAATTTTCTTGTCTTGTAGGCTTTGCTGTTAACGACACGTTAGAGACTAACCACAGGTCCTCTTCCAAACAGTCATGTTCAACTGCCAAGAACAAAGCCAGAACCATCTTGATACATGGGACGCCCAGGAAGCTTATGACAATGGCGGATATGAAGGAGAATGCAGCAACGCATAAGCGTTCCAATAATATTGGCGATTTCACTACAGCGAGACCAGCAAAAAGGAGGGCTTTGCAGGACGTTCATTGGAAATAGAAGCTTTTGGTTCTCTTCAAAACCATTTCCAGGATGTCTGTGTGTTTGTGTGTTCTTTTATTTTGGGGCTGTTTTTGTGAGAGTGAAGACTCTTAGTTTATGCATATCTCATGCCAATATTTATGAAAACACCCATTAGATTTGTATCTTCTTAGCTATCTTGATTCACAAAGGGAACTATTAGATTGTAATAGATCATGCAATGGGCTTAAAACTTGATTAATCTGTTTTCCTTTCTTTCATAATTAAGGTGAAATTACCATTAATGCATGCATCTGAACTGGCATCTTCAACCAGAACAAGAAAATGAAGCAAAGGAAGTAAAAATTCTTACCCAAATCAAGTTTGGCCAATCAAACTAATCACAGAGCAATTTTGATACACACAACTGTATATTAATAACATGACAATTATATTGTATTTGCCATATAATTAATTTAAGTCTAGTCAAACCTGATTTGAGTTAGAATTTTCGAACAGACACCAAAACTCAAGAAAGAGAAATCATAAGAAGCGCATTTTGAGGCTGGTAAAGGATGAAAGGACATTCTTCTATCAAGCCCTTATTGAGAAGGGAATATAAATTATGCAAAGAGTAACTTCTTGTTCTTTTGGGATTACAGAACACAACTTATCAAAAGAATAAACTGAAAAAAAGAGAGAGAGAAAACTAAAACTTTGCACAACAATGTAAATGTGTGCACTAGCACCTTTTTATCTACACACAAATAACCCCAGAGCTTCTTCCAAACTCCTTTATGTTGTTTATGCTGACCAAAATGGTTCCAGGGATACCAAGAATTTTTGCCCTGAGATTAATCTCTATTTTGCAGTTCCAAACAACTTTTTTCTACATATAAAACTCGAAACCGCCTAAAACTTTATCATTTGTATCTAATCACAATCCAAGCCACAAACTTCTAACACGATCCCGTCCCTTGACAAGAATGGGTTGATACGAACCCACAACAACGAGAATATAGAAGCCAGAAGAATCGACCATACCACGATGATGGTGGGAAGTCTGTCTTGTTTCCCCATGAAACCTTTGAGGAAGGGGTATAAATGGACAATGACCCAAAGGGCGAAGAATAGCTTGCCAAAAAGAGGGCCCCATGATTCGTACCCGTTATTTATGGCGTCTGAAACCCCCACGGCGACTCCAATAATGTTGATGATCATCAGAGTCATGGGTGGGATTAACAAAGATGTCCACTTGAAGAGGTAAAGCTCTGAAAACTCTCCATCATCGGCTGCTTTTGACGTAACTGTGAAGTTTGTGTTTACACCAGCCAAAACCTTAAGAAGACCTTGAAATAGAGCAAAAAGGTGAGATGAGACACCACCGATCACCCAAAACTGCTCGTTTCTCCACCAGTCATCGATTCCGACACCTCCCCACTGCATCTCCAGGATACTAGTTGCAGCAATCAAAATAAAGAGGCCCATGAAAACTAGACTGGCATAGTTGCTGATCTGTAGATAACAATGCAAATCTATCAGCTGAATGGCCATGTAAGCTGATAATCTTAAGGAAAGCTAAATGCTTCGTCAACCACAAGTTCGGTTTTGCATCATCAAACATTATTTCAAGTAATAATAACATATCATGCTTCTACTTCTCCCATAACTCAAAAAGTAACTAACTAGAATTTCAAAGCGATCTTGTTGATTGTATATAGTCTTGTTTTAGTTACTTATCCGACCCAAAGCCCACATTTAGGTTTTCACGACGACACATTAGCTTATGCTTTAGTCCGAACTCACCTCTGGGACAATGAATTTTCCAGTAAGCAGGCAGACGGCTGGTAAGGTGCAATAAGCAATCAGAGGAAGTGACGTCAAGGGGTAGACAACTGAGTTTATGTATGAAAACCGCTCCAGCGGTTTCAGGCCACAGCCGTATCCATACCAAATAGGACAATGTCTGCTCAAGAAAATTTCAACTGATCCCAAGGCCCATCGAAGAACTTGATGCAAACGATCTGAAAGATTGATTGGGGCCGACCCCTTGAATGCAGGTCTTTTAGGTATGCAGTACACTGATCGCCAGCCATGGCAATGCATCTTAAACCCCGTTAAGATATCTTCAGTAACAGAACCATAAATCCACCCGATCTGGCAATATAGAATTGTGAGATTGGTGCATAGATCAACAAAATTTTGAGGGAGACAAAATTTCTAAGGATCAAAGTGTACCTCTTTTCCCCATTCTGTTTTATCTTCATAACCACAACTAATCACATGAATGGCTTCTTTCAAGAGTGATGCGGATGTTGCTCCTGGGGGTACACCACCTTGTTCTAGAAGTGTTGAAGCAATGAAAACTGGCGACTGTCCAAATTTCTTCTCAAACTTTATCTGGGGCATGAGGGATGTTTTTTCGCTATCAATTCCTGCCACGCACAAAGCGGAAAAAGATGTCATCACAAAAAGAGAGGCACAATACCCTACCGATATGCTCCTTGCAAATTTACAAGGACAAACTATAAGTACCGAACTTCAGATGATCACTCTAAATGTGATCTGTTGATAATCATATGAGTCGACAAAATCCAACCGTAACTTTTTGTTTAGTGTTGGTGACGCTGATATTTAATTTCTCACCTTCGATTCCTTCCTCAATGTTTTCAAGAGCATGAATCTGTGTTGAAACTTCCCTGCTCTTGGTCTTTTTCTTGTTTTCCTTCGATTTCCCTTTCTTATTCTTCTTTCTAGAGCCAAAGCAGCAGCAGCACCATTTTGGCCAACAATTGCATGTTTTGCCAGGGGGTTTTGCCTTCTTGGGGGCATCATATCCATAAAGCGCTTGCCTCCTGAAGACACATCCAGTCCCGACATAGATTGGACCTTGGATCCCATCAAGCCCTTTCATATTTATCTGTTAGCAATGAAGCTAAAATCAGTCTTCCATATAAGGTCGTACACAAAATCTAAACCACAATTTTCCTTAAGTTGTAGATGAACACAAAAGGAACTATACGTACGTCAAAAAAGACAACATTGCGGTTTGAATATCTATCATGCCGATCAATTCCATCAAATCTTTGAGGAAATTGCACATAGCATATTTTCTTTCCTGATTGAGGATCCATCATGAAACACATAGCTTCCCTGAGGGCCTTGCTGTTATTTATATAGTGATCACAATCAACATTAAGTAGGTATGGAGCATTTGAGATGACAGCTGAGACCCGTATCTGGAATTAGAAAAGCAAAATCACAGATTAAACAGCTGCATCGTTCTAAGTAATTCAAAAGGCATAGAACAGGAAAGATAGTTACCAAAGCATTCATTGCACCAGCTTTCTTGTGATGATCAAATCCAGGCCTCTTCTCACGAGAAACATATACAAGACGAGGCAACTCATTCCCTTCAATATCACGAACACCATTTTGACCCAGGAATACCTGTCAAGCAAACACGACATTAAATAATGAACAATCTTGACCCAGTACCTCTCTGTGAGTAGGCAGGACGACGTCAAACAGAATGCTCAGTGTACCTGGATCATTCCAGGATGATCCCTGACATTATTTCCTGGCCATGGTGTTCCATCTTGCATGGTCCAACCCTCCTCAGGAACCTTTGCCGCCATGGCAACCAGTGCATTAATTCGAATTTTAAACTCTTCATATTCTCTCTGCATTGGAACAGTTATAGCAGAAGAGTTCAGTCATCCGATGCACACATGTATAAGACATACATTTTGTGAAACTAATGCACGTCAAAGAAAATGGAAAATTGTCCAACAAACTAAGGTTAAAGGTTTCACACCTTCATTGCACGACGTTCCCTCACAAATGTTGGTTCTACCTTGTCTCTCAAATAGTCAACCTTTTGTGCGAAGTACCATTCAGGAGCCCGAGGCTCTATGCAAAATTTCTTGCAGAACGGGACCCATTTCCTGGCGAACTCAGATGTCTCAGAAAGAGCTTCAAAAGTAAGCATGGCAGCACCATCATCAGACACATAGCATGAAACCTTGTCCACGGGGTAATCCACAGCAAGTATAGAAAGAACTGTGTTGGCAGTAATAAGCGGAGGTTCTTTCATGGGATCCACTGTACTCACAAATACGTCCACAGACGCTAGCTCAGAGGGCTTTCCTTCTTTCTCATACCTGGTACAGAAGTTCAACATGCAGAAGCTCAGAGACAAATTACTGAGATAACTAGCGGTGGATGGAAGAAGTCATATGAGAACAAGACATGATGTAAGAGAGAACAGAGGCTTGAAAGAAGAAATGTTTACCTTAGTGACAATCTGTCTAGGTATGTTTCTCGCTCAATAGGGAACCACTTGGGAAACTGATCAAATATCCATGAAACAGCAAACCATATCTCACATATGATTGATGTTAGCCACAATCCATACGCATCATTGACAGGGTGACGAATTCTATAGTGAAAGAACAATCCAAGAATTGCCATTCGCAGTAAAATGATCATTCTATAAGGGTTTATCTTGCTTGAAGGAATGGGTAGCTTCCTGGAAAGCGGCTGTCTGCCTTCATCCATCCTGCAAATAAGGATAAACGGAAATTTAATATATAAAAAAATCAGTGAAACCTTTCAAGAAAGAACCTTCTACCAATGAATTTTAGCAAGCAAATAGCACTTGGAAAATTTCCAAAGCATACGACTTATGCAAGCTTGAAATTTCAACAGATTACACAAACTAACAATTGTGAAAGAAGTATTACATTAAAATCTGAATATACGGTTCAGCATTTGAATAATGCATTATAGATTCGTGGACATTATCTCTAAAATTTCTCAAAATGATAGATAAAACATCAGAAGAAATTTATTACAACTGTCTCATGTTATCTACATCAGTTGAGCTCCATCCCATGTTCATCCTGCACAGGCCAGTCCAACTTGACAATTTTCATCATTTCTTGCTCTGTTTTTAGATTAACATTCTTTACATTAAGACGTCTCCGCAATTTAATAATTTACAATAAAACCAGAAACGACATCTTGATCTCATAAATGACTTATTCTGTAGTCACAACGGTGTGCTGCCAAAGATAATTATCCGTTGATTAGTAGGCAATCTAAGGTTGGCTTTCTCCATAGGGTGGCTAAGCCCAGTGTGGCAAAGAAAAAAACCATTTTGTTCTATGCAAAGCAACATAGCCAAGAATGCAATAGCCATTCAAATCTCTAATTAATGGTGTTAGCACAATAGGTTAAATATTAAATTCAATGCACTAACAACGGCCTCATGGTAGTAGTTGCAAAAGCTACAAGTCAAATTCTGTTCAAAAGAAGAAGGGAGAGAAAAGCTAAAAGTCAATCAGTGAGAAATAATATACACAATTATTAAAAAAGTATAGTAAATAAAATCATTTAATGCCGGAGCACCGACACTCTAGGTAGCACATGAGAAAGGAAATAAAAAGAGTGGACCTACTTGGGTAAATCAGGGTCATCCAGCTCATCCCCACCACCTTTATCTCCTTGATGCTTAACCACTTGAAGTTTATCATTTTGCTTTCTCTTCCATTCCTCCATTCTTTCCTTCCAGGCAATAGTTCCATACCCATATACAGCTAAGTCTTTCTTGGGATCCATCGGTCGTGGCGGCACTACAATGTCCCAATTGTAAACTACCGATCCAGAAACATAATCCAAACACTAAAATGTCAAGACACTTACAAGTCATGGATGAATCAGTATATGGCATTGGATGGACTCGCTTTCCACGGCCCATAAACGGGGGGATAATTAGAGCATGTTTGTCAGCTGAGATTGTATCATCCTTCATCAAGAATGCACATTTCATTATAATTTGCAGTCGAAATGAACGTAAAACAAGATCAAGAAATAAAAAGAAATGGCATCTACCTCTTGACCATATGTAAGGAGAGGAATTTCTGAGTTAAGACCTGACGGGTCCAATTCGGACGAAGTAGTGATTCCAGAAGCACTTCGGCCAATATTAAGACGAGACGAGAGAGATGCTTCAGCAATGTGCTGAGGATCTCTCCTCTCATTGGCATTATAATCGAACTCGTTCTCCAAATCATCAAATTCATCCTCGTCCTCATCTCCATCGACTCTGGGACTCCCTGAAAATTCGGCAGCCGGTATTCAAACTTGTTTGAGATCGAAAGAAATCAAATTTGGACTAATGACAAGAAGTATAAATTACCCTTTATGCGCTTGTATCTGGTTTTGCACTGAGGACAAGCTTGATTGCCTTCCCTTCTTTCATATTCATAGCAGGGTCTGCAAACAGGGAATGCACATTCATTGCAGGCAACAAACGGCTCCCCGTCGACAGTGAATTCAATCTCATCTCCACAAATCTGACAAATCTGTCCGCTCAACTCTTTCACAGAAGTCACCTGCCGACACAAAAAAAATAAATTGTCAATGAGTTAACAGCGGATCAAGAAATAACCAAATTTCCAGACAATACAACTTATATTGAAGAATTACAAGGAAAAAACGAACTTAAAACAATTGCAGTGAGAAAAAATTTGACGGGCCCTGAAATCAAGAAAAGTGGAAAAAGTAGCCCAGAGAAACTAAATCAGAAAAGAGTCGTTCGCTAAAATGAGCAATTACAAGGAAAAATATAAGAAAGTGGCAGAAGTTGATTTTAATTATCAAACTAAAAAAAACAGAGCTTAAAATTAAAAAGAAAAGAAACCCTGACAAATCAGAGGTTCAAGACCAAGAATCTCATACTAAAATGACGGGCCACCATAAGAAAGAAACGGGAAAAATCAAAGAAGAAAACTTCAGACAAAGTGAATCTTCAAAACCCGACAACATGGCCAAGAAACTCAAGAAAGATGACTGTTCAGACAAATCTGTGCTGCAAAGTGCATCCATTTTGAGAGCTTGATTTTTACAGAGAACTCACTCTTCCAATCTCATCAGCATTGATGAGTACAAACTCATTCCTGTTATGTGAACCAGCAACAAGCCTCCCTTTCGTATCCATCCGAGAAACAGCACCCACAAATCTCACTACTACTCACACACACAGTGAAACAACTTCAAGTCAATAGAAACAGAGAGCAAGAAAACAGTATCAATCACTCCATAGGAAGAAAGAAATGTGAGTGTCCCTCTCCCTTATTCTTCTTCTTCTTCCTCCCTTCTTAAACACAACCCCCCCTCACATTAAACAATGAACTGAAAATGATACATTAACAGACGCCAATGAGAACAAAAAAGTATAATTGCATTCGGTGAAGGAAAATGTCGGTGTTGTAATAAAGAGAGAGTCTTTCGGGTTTTTGGTGGGTGGGTTTTTCTCTCTGATTCTTTTCTTGAGAGAAACCCCCTGTTTATGATAAAGGGCCTCCCTCCCTCTCTCTCTCTCTCTCTCTCTTAAGTAATTTTTCTCTCTCTTTCTGTTGCTTGTGAGCTGTGGGTGTGGATCAGAGAATCATACGCCACGAGGGTTGAACAAGTGATCGACAAAGACAAAAACTTGCGACTGTTTCTTTAAAAAAACAATTACAAAAAGATTCAAGAAATAAATGAAAAACATATACTACAAGTTAGAGAGAGAAAGAATGAGCGAGAGAGGGAAAAATAACTTGAAGGGTTGAACGCGTAATGCAAAAGGAACAGCACCCAAGATTAATATTTTTGATGTTGGGATCGGGAGGAGTAAAAATTTGTGAATGTCAGAAAAAGGGTTCTCCGAAGTGGGGCCCGGCTAACGGTGGTGGGGAGCGGCCACAGCGGTGGCGCTTGGAGTGTGCGGGAGTGGCATTCTTGTCATTTCCCACCACAACCCCTTTCTTTCTTGGTGGGTTAAAGACAGACATTTATGGCATTAATTAAAAGAAAACAATTTGACTCACCTTCTTCACATTCAAGTGTGTGTGAGTGTGTGTTCTTACGCTTATTATGACGTTTAGTACTAACTACAGTAGCTGTTGCTGCGTAGGTTTGTGACGACGATGATGTTTGTTGGGTTCTTCCTCTCCTTCTTGCCCTTTACCACTGTCCGTTCACAGTTTTAGTGTGGAGTGATGACGCCCAAAATACTGCAAATTTGAACTGCACATACCTTATGTTACGATTCGCATGAAAATTTACGTTCAGATCAACATAATTTTACTTTAATAGATTACGTTGCCAGCTACCATATTTCGTGAATATTACAATAATCGCAGGTGTCGCAACGGTTCAACGTTGAATCGTATAGAGATTACAACGATTGATTGAAAAAGAAAAATGAGATTATCACAATTTGAAATTCCCGTAATCAAGTACAAAAAACAGTTACTTTAGTCTTGACTAAAAAAAGACGAATTTGTTCATAAATTAAAATTTATTTAAATATAAATAATCTGATAGATTGCGTTACTCAACTATCATATTTTGCGAGTATTCAACGTTGAATTCGTAGAGAGATTATAAAGATCATTTTCTATTTGTTGACTATTGTTCAACAAATACCATAATTGAATGATACATTATTTTGTTTTTCTTTAATGTATTGACAAAAGTATATGGCTCTATCACTCTGCAAAAGTGTAAAATCAAATTCTCCAGTCAGAATAGATAGAACAAAACTTCATAATTGAGACTTGTATTAGCATGTATAGGACAACATTAGTGAAAAGGTCAGGAGAAATTGGGCATGGTACAACAACACTTGTCTTAGAGACAAAGGATGAATTTATTGCATGTAGTAGTAGGGGATTCATTGTACTTTAGGATAAGGTAAATTACACTCACCTTAAATGAAATTTGACATAATTATAAATATTTTCTCGTTATTTGAAAAATTATAAATTATCCCCCTGAGGTTTGTAATTTCTAACCAAAGGCCTAAAATTAATCATTTTGCCCTTGAACTTGTTATTAAAATTGTAGAAAAATCAATCGAGGCAAATTGCATTATTGCTTCTCTGTATAAAAAACTCAAAAAATATCTCCCTGCGTATTGTAGTCCAAAATTTTTTTAAGAATTAAATAAAAAATAATTAAGTGCATAAGGGTATTTTTGTCAATTCACCTATAAAAATGAGTTATTTGTTAGACAGTTACAAACCTCAGGAGAATATTTGTAATTTTTCAAACAACGAGAGGATATTTGTAATTATGTCAAATCTCATGGGAGGTAGCTGTAATGTACCCTTAGGATAAAGATAAATTATTACTTTAAATGCCAGTAAAATTTTTTACACATATATAGTTACAATTGAGGTGAAATTAAATTAGTTTCATGATAATAAATTTATTTATTCGAACTACTCTTTATTGCTTCTCCCCTTAATATCGACTTAAACATAACACTCGTGTTTTTTAAGGAAAAAAAAAAGATAACAATTTCAAGAAACATAATTTTTCATTCCATATTATGTAATTGGATTCAATAGAATTTTCGTCCTGTATTTTTTGTATTTTGGCATTTTAGTCCTTTATCTTTCTAGGGTAGCAAATAGGTCTTGTAACTTTTAAATTTTTCACGATTTTGGTCCTTTCGTCGCTGGAGTTTGCAAGTGTTGGCCGGAAAATTTTTTAATTTGGGGCTTTTCTTCCCATTAGTCAATTTAATGGACCAAAATCACGAAAAATTAAAAGTTACAAGACTTATTTGCTATCCTAGAAATATAAAGGACTAAAATGCCAAAATATAAAAGATACGGGACGAAAATATGGTTCCATGCTGGCAGGAATTGACCAATGAGAATAAAAGCCCCAAATTAAAAAAAAATTCTGGCAACATTTCCAAACTCCGGTGACTGAGGACCAAAATCGCAAAAAATTAAAAAGTTACGGGACTTATTTGCTATCCTAGAAAGATAAATGACTAAAACGACAAAATATAAAAGATACAGGACGAAAAATACATGTAACCCTTATATAATTTGGACCACTTTAATCAATTAATTACGCTGCAAAAACGTTGATGTTTTTTAAAATTTGAAAATTTCTAATTATCGATGTTTTGTTCACACAAGAGATGTCTGTATACGGATTTATTAGTCTTGCAGTTGGACTATATATAAGGTGTAAAAATAAATGAGGAAATTTTGGTAAGATTTGAAGACATGATGGAAGCCTTAAGAGCGAATGTAACTCTTTTTCGAAATAAAATGTTGCAAAATTACTTGTTGTTCGTAGTGGAAGAAGTTGTTGATGATACCATTTATGTGTGACGTACATGTCTTAGGGGAATTGTCCCAAACAAGACATTTATGTACATGATTTGGTCCAGATATGTTAGAATTTAGGTCTGACAAATAAAGATATGGTAAAGTTAAAAATGTACAAAATTGATTAAAATTGCTCGGAAAATAGAAAATGGAAGAATAATATGAATTTTGAGATGGAAATTAACCTCCTACTAGAGGAGTGGTAGGTGGTTGTACGCGGATTGAGTTTTTTTTTTTTTTTTTTTTTTTTTTTTTTTTTAAATTTAATTTTTAATTATATTGCATTGCTTATTTCATTTAACATACATATATATCGTGCAGTTTCATTATTTATTTTATTTAAGAAAAAATTTGTATATATAATATTGATGCGAGCAAAACGTTGCTCGTGTCAATAAGTCTAATTTAAGCTTCTTGGGCCCTAAATTTCTGCAAGCCGTAGATGAGAAACCTAAAAGAAATATGTTAGTATTTCGATGTTTGAGTTAGTAAACAGACATAGGAAATGAATAACTACAAATGAGTAGAATAGCAATGAGCAATAATGTATACATGCCTTCTAAATGGAGGACAATTTAGTATTTGCAGGGGCCTAATGTTCTAGGCCGTACGAATCCACATGTCAGTTCTGTAGTCCTTATATAGAGAGTACATCTACAGTAACGTATTGGATACCCACTTTGATAAAAACGAAGGGATCTGTGTCTTGTTGAGTGATTTTGGTCTTTTTTAAGAACAAATGTGTCTTTTAAAATGGTTTACCGAATAATCCATGTCACCTTATGCAACAATTATGAAAAAAAAAAAAAAAAAACCAGTATTACAGGATGAACAACAAATCAAAAGAGGGGTTCAACCCCCCACCCCCTTACGTCCATAGTGCTGATTTTCTATCACATTTTTTAATTACATATTAATAATTAATATGTGACTTGTACGTGTTTATTTGAAAAATTAATTTATATACTTAAATTAAACTACAATTTAAAAATAAAATACATATCAGACACTTATTCATGTGACATCATTATATAACAAGAAAGGACATTAATATAAGTAAATTGGTTAAAGGGTGAGGCAAGTAGCCCCACAAAAGGTGCACTTGTGTGGAACACTTGTGTCCTGCCCACACCCATTCCCCCTAATGACTAATCCTAGTCCTTTTCCTTCCACATTGTTTCGGACACAAAATTCCCGCCAATGCCTTCACCTACACACAAATCACATGTGAGATCAAACACTTCACATTCCTTTCCACCTATGTATGCTTTTGTCCCCCCTTCTATATACATAAGTAAATTCTAAGTTACAATCAAAAAAGTTATCTCGTTAAATTTTTCTCTAAAATTTATGAAAAGCTTATATCGTTTATTCTTTTTACCTGATTTCGGAATCTTTTGAAATTTTAGAGTTATGTATCTTCTCTTATTTACCTGCTGAAAAAATTTAAAATGAAAACGTGATGAATTTAACTTGTTGTTTTTTTTATTACAAGAAGGAAAGTCAACTGAAATAGGGGCCCATTGCAATGATCATTTACATGAATTGGTTAGTAAAATTAGGCAGTTTGCATTAGCTGTCTTTGTGTTTGTTAGTTGTCTTTAAGAAGGTTTAAAACAAACACATGGGACACTGTCTCTACGGTCTCCATTCAGTATGCAAACATGTTACTCTTATACTATATATCCGTGTATATATAAATGGAAAAAAATAAAAAATAAAAAAAGAATTTTGAGTGTGTATTTATTTATTTATTTCCCTGAGAATCTTAGGCATAATAAAGGAATTTGTTTCTATTGTGCATGTAAAAGAGGTAACTGAAGACCACGCATGTGTACAGTAATGCACCCACATGCCATATGGGTTTTCTTTTTTATTTTTTATTTCTTGTTTTTTTATAAATATTTTTCCCTAAGTAGAAGGTGTGGGGCCTCTAATAAACAAAAAAAGTGGGCCCGTATCGATTGTTTTCTAAAATTGATTCTTTCTTATATTATGAACACTACGATTTAAAAAATTATAATAAATCAATATTATTTATCATGATCAAACGACAATGATACAAAAATTTAAGTTTGAACCACGATTAATCAACATTCGCTATGACTTTGCTTATGATCGAATATTTGCTACAGTTCTTAGCAGTAACAAATGTTTTGGCCTTGCTTGTACAACTAACGATTAATAACAGTTGCGCTGTCATGATTAATTAGCATTTGCGACGTAGTTTTACTTTTAACCATGGTGATTTTAACTGTAAAAAAAATCATATTTTGTCTAGTCTTTGCACCTAATTTATTTTCAAGATTTAATATATCAGGAAGTTAAATAATTATGATAAATTCATTATTTAAAAATAAAAAATAATTATGATAAATTCATTATTTAAAAATAAAAAAACACGTGTCAATTATCCATATACCTGAATCATAAAATATCGAATGTAGTATGAACTTATCATTGTGCTGGTAGACTGTCCCATTTTTTACCTTCAGTGTGTGTTTACTGAAGATTGTGACTCATAAAATAATTGAGCAAAAATTTTCTTTTGTAACAAATAATTATTGTACTATATTATACGCACGTCCATGCATCTTGATCTGACGTTTCACCTTCCAAACTTAAGATCTAGTGGTTGAGATATTTTGCAGGGAAATAACTAAGCTATGATGTATGTCCACTAGATGTTCCAGGTCAATTTTATATGTTAATAATATAAGACTTATAGCTTGTGTTATAGGTATATATAATGGACTTCAATTTGTGTTCTATACTTCATTCTATTTTCTTAAAATTGTCTTAGTCTAAAGAATACATGCAACTTATTGTCACTCCACATATGTTGCAAGGCACCAAAATGGTTCATTGAAATTATAAATTGCATCTATTTTCATGAAGTTTGACATAATTACAAATGTTCTCTCATTGTTTGAAAAATTACAAATATCCCCTGAGGTTTGCAATTTTTAACCAAATGCCTAAAATTGACTATTTTGCCCTTGATTTTTTTTATTAAATTATAGAAAAATCAGCCGAGCCGAATTACATTATTGCTTCTCTGTGTAAAAACCTTAAGAAACCTCTCCCTGCGTATTGTAGTCAATTTTTTTTAAGAATTAAATAAAATATAATTTAGTTTATAAGGGCATTTTGATCAGTTCACTCATAAAAATAGATGAAAATGAGTTATTTGTTAGACGGTTACAAACCTCAGAGGATATTTATAATTTTTCAAACAACGAGGAGGTATTTGTAATTATGTCAAACCTTAGGGGAAATAGCTGTAATTTACCCTAATTTGAAATTTTACTCTTGAAAATTACATTTGATCTAAGTTGGAGTTGGACGTGGAGGTGACTTTGATGGTAGTCCAATCGAGAGATGTTTGGGACATGAAAAAAATGAACAGATTGTTGGCTCGTTGGGAGGTCCTGAGACAAGAGGTCCACGACCCTCTGATTCTAAAATCAACTAAAAATTTACGTACCTTGACCCGAAATAACTTTTGAGATATTTATAGAGTCAGATATTCGTACGAGTATTGATCCACGAATATAGTTCTGAGTTAGCGGGTCAAGTCGAGTAAAAATTGCACAATTCTTGTTCTATTGGGCTTTTTACATTATTCATAAATTACAACACTTACTAAGAGGACTCGAAAAATCATAAATGACAAGAGTGATATATAACTGTAGACGGAAATAAAGCGGAGGATTAAGAAAAAACATGATTAGAAATATATTTAGCATTAAAAACTAAATATATAGTCCAAATGAATGGGGCAAAATGACTCATGGCCAAATAATTATAACAGCTGACTAGAAACAATTCCTAAATAGTAGGTCAATCTTTGTCAATGAAGCATAGCTTAGTTGGTGAATCTGAAGTCCCATGATTCTTGAGGTCATGGGTTTGAATCTCTTGCATGGGATGATTTGTTTTTACTGCATAGTAGGTTTATTTTGTTTCTACTGTATATTAGGTTACTTGTTGCTGTAATAGCACGATGTTAGTATATGTTATATTGTTGATAGGAATGTTGTATTTGTCTCTGTCTATTGATACTGACATAATTGATTGTAATCGCTTTATTTCAATTAATAAAATTCATCGATTTAAAAAAAAAAAAAATGTAGGTCGATCTTTGTAATTTTCAATTGTGAGGACACAAATTAAAGATCTTTAGGACAAATCTCATTCATGTTGCATTTAATTTCTCATAGAAAGAACATGTCAATGAAAACATGTTCCAACCACTCTTCGCATTAATCACTAAATTATAATTTAAATCAACTTGGGCTGGGCTAATTTTATGGCCAAATTATTTAATATTTTCATATAAAATAATATAAAATTATGCTTCAAGGGACCAATTGGTGATCCCCCATGGCAGGAAAGTTGATGTTACGTTAGGCATATGAGGGACAACCAGGTACTAATTAATAGTGAACGTGGTTGGTCATAGAATTTTGATTCTACCAATGTAATTAAATTAAAAAAGACCGAGTAGTAATACGGAATTTTTTTTATTTTAAATTAAGTTCAGTCGAATTGAATCAATTATATAGCATGTTACTGTTCGGGTTTGATTAGGACTAAATTTTTCCATGAATAAAAATTCATTGACCCTCATGTAATATATGGTGTAATTAGTATCAACCACATACTAAATTAATAAAATAAGGGCAATTGAAATAATTATATTGAAATGGAATATTCGGGATGAGAACAATTTGAAGAAAATCCACAGTAGATAAACTAAATACTGTTTAATTATGAATAATATTGATTTTCGTGACAATAGAAGAAGGAAATAAAATCGTGAAAGTTTACGTTACTGGCCACTTTAAACTATCGAACAAAGTAGACTTAGGATCTCGACTAGGTTCCATTACTTGGAACTCGTTTTTTGTTCGTTGAAATGTTGCATCCTTCGATTTTGGAATGATGGAATTAATCTTTTTCGTCGAAGCATAGGATGCTGAATTAATCTTCTGGTTTTTAATCATTTGCTAATAACAAATTAGTCATCTTCGACAAACGTGGGTCGGACATGTGTCAATCATCGAGTGGTTCATACATGTCGAAGAAGCTTGAACCACGCGAGATTATTTCATAAGCTGTGAATTCAACCTCATTTTCCACAAAACAGTGTCTCCTCACTAAGACATTCTTGTTACCTAGAAACACACGGTCTAACTAAGCAGCCAAACATTATTGGGAATTTTAGATCGTACTCCACTCAGTCAAATTTTGAGTCAATTATATGAAAAGTGTAATACATTACTGTATAATTAATGTATAGTTTATAAAAAATAACTAAATACATAATAAGTGTATCATACTTATTTTATAATTAATTTTAATGTGATCAAACTTGATTGAGACAAAAATTTCGTATCGATATATTAGGACTTTATGGGCCGGGGACACTGATGACAAGCATTAGGGTCATTCACATTCATATACGTCTGCCTGCTACTCTAGTTGCTGTACATCATGTGAAGGACAGTAAGAACACATGTGGTAAGAACATACAAGGTAAATGCATGTCCGGATGATAATTATTGTACTAATATATTGTACAGTGAGTGGACGTAAATATATAATTTGTTAAGTCTTTAATTTCCCTAAAGATTGGTAAAAGATAAGAGATTAGTATGTGGTTTCTTTGTAACTTACGTAGAATTTTTCTTAAGTTTTGTAGGATTATAAATATTTCTCGTTGTTTGAAAAATTATCGACATTCATTTGGTAATAATGTTTATCCAACAATTAACTCATTACGTTACATTCCTAGGATTTCATCCAAATTTTATATTAAATTACTTAGAATGATTTTCTGGACTCTGAATTATAACTTTACCTACTCTTTTAAATTTTTATATATACTTCTCTAATAACATCCATCCAATATCATATTTCATATTTTTTATAGTAATGTTCGTCCAATATTAGATTTTTTTTTTTAAAAAAAAAAGAATTCAACAAAGGTAAATTTTATATTTTCACCTTACCATCAAAGGGTTACATAATTATGTACACCACTACAAAAAATATGCCATGGTTAATACCAAATACTCGTAGCAAATAGTTATTGATCACAACCACACAACGGTTGTCGGCCGTGATTTTTGCGAGGGTAGCTAAAACATTTGCCATGTCTAAAAGCCATAGTGAATGTTTTTTACCACGGCTCTTAGTCATAGTAAATAAGTTTTTCATAGTGAAAAAACTAATTTTTGTATCGATTTTTATTTAATCATAATTAATAATAATTATTTACTACGATTTTTTAGTCATAATCATTAAAAATATCATTAATGCTTATTTTTTTTCTAGTTCAATAGACTAACATATGTAATAGAATATGAAAATAATGTGTGAATGTGAACTTAATTAATACATATGTATATTTTTTTGACTCCCTCCAACCTTAACTTTTAAATCGGTCCCTAATTATAATACTCTATAAGAGTCACAAAACATTTTAGGACTACACCATGTTAAAGTTGCAGCTTATGATAAGTGTAAACCCTAATCATTAAAATCTTAATTCATGAATTATTATTAAAAAAATAATAAAAAAGAAAGAAAGAAAGAAAACTAACTGCACTGACAACCAGATACAAAAGGTACATCCACGTATGAAGATAGACCAAATTCAGAAGCACGCGAATCCTGTCCGCGTGAACCTCACGCGTTAGACTACTGTTTTCGTCGGTGCGGAGCGCAAACCCATAGAAAAGAAAACTCATCATCAGCATTAAATAAGAGTGCACCACCCCCGCCGATACAAGGCAATCGTCCAGATCAACGGCGAACAACAAGCCACGTGTCGGACACATGGGCCAACGTTACAGCTAAGTGAAAAGTCGAGGTTGGCCCGTCGTTTTCATCACCTGTCGGGCAACCTGTTTAAAGATGTTTGTAGATTTTTTCTTTTAATTAGGCGTGGATATAATAGATAATTTTATATTTTAAAATATTTTATAAATATATATAAAATAAATAAATTAACACATTATATTTTTACGAAGTTAATTTAAATACATCATTAACAAACAAAAATTAGTGTAGTAGTTTGTGAGTTATTTTTATAGGATAGATGAAAATTATTATGAAGGCAAACAAATGTATATCTATAATATTATATAAAAAAAAATTATTTTCTACTTACATATGGCGGTTAATGACACTGCCACACTACTTTCTTGTAATGTTAAAAATAACTCTCAACTGATATGATAATTACTTTATTCAATTTTTTAAATTTTATATTAATCGATAAATTAGTATTTTTTTTCTTTTTTTTTTAAATGTGACGTGTTATTTTATATATTGTACTCTTATTTGTAATATATTTTAAAGCGTAAAAAAATTATTTATTATATGCACACATGAATAGCGTGCCACGACAACTAATTAATATGTATGTATATATATATATATATCTTTGTACTAATATTCGTATTATTTGCAATATTTTTGGTAGAAAAATGGGCCGTATTTGCTCGAAGTCGAGCAAGGAGGAGATGGTTGAATTTGGACGTGAAAATAAAGCGGGAAAGCGATGGCGGGATGTACTTGGCGAGGGAGGGCGAAAATGCTAAAACAATTCTAATATCCAAAAAGGAGACGGATGTCTAAAATTGTAATTTTACGTTGAACTTATTACTAAAAATAATATATAGTTCCCGCTCTAAACTGTTTAAGTTAAATTATAAGTAACCAATTTTTGTAACTTATTGATAAAATTATAAATATTAAACTGTTTTTAAATACTTTCTGTCTTTTTGATTTAAGCATCAAAGAACTGTAGTTGAAGTGTACCCACTGTTCTTTTAATTTTCATTCTTTGAGTGCACGACTTTGAAAACTAAATCTGTCCAATTGACATTAAATAGTTCAAATAAATGATTTAATTAAAGTCAACATCAATATCTACTTCACAAATATTACTTGTCAGAAATATGTTATTACATGTTATTTATTTAACCCTAGCTTATTAGTAGAAGTACTATGGCAACAATTCTTGAAAACAACAAATGAAACCGGTCAACGAACTTATCATTGGTTGTCTCACTAGGTTTAGAGCTTCAAGATTATGCTAAACTTAGGTTTGAAAATAATTTCCTCAGTTTGTAAGACAACACGAGCATAGAACTTAAGACAGTTTATGGTTCAGTTTACTCCGACGTTTGCATAATTAATTATGAGAGAATAATTTAATCCCAAAATTTATTTTGAGAAAATGAGTTAAATAGTATAAAAAAATTGTATTTGCACTTGAAATGTATATTTGACCTGCTCAACCACAGAATCAGATGAACACTTGTAAATATGTTAGTCACTAAGCTGAAGTATACTTGTTACATTTCTACTAGAAAGAACTGACGATCGATAGAGCTCATGCAATTTAAATTAACCTAATCAAACCTAACTACAATAAGTCCCTACATAATATAAATACAAATTATTTTGTTTTGGGAGTAGTGTGGAGAGTCATTATCAATACGTATTTAGGTAAAAGAAGATGGGATTCGTTATTCATAAATGTGGTAAGGATGAGGGTCCGATAATAATTTGGGACCTGTCATTAATCTTTCCCAAATAAAAAGACTAAAAATAATAATAGAGTTAGAGTTAGGACAAAATTTTGTGATGACAGAGTCACAGACAGCTTGTTAAATCATCCAAAATTCTTCTCTGCCGACACTCATGATCATGTGTTTGGCAATAACAATTTCCCTGTCCTAACTCCTAAATTATATGGCTAATACTTCTTTTCTTGGTATTTTCCTTAGTCCTTTTTCTATTTAGTTACTTTATTTGTCCCACCGACTACCAAATATCTCATGCAAATTTGTTTCTTTTTATTTATTTTTGTGTGATAAGACCAAAATGTATTAGTATTATATTGCTACACTAACTAAGTAACAATTAAGAAATTTAAAAATTGATAAATAATAATTTTAGTATGATAAATAATAGACATTTCAGTTTTTAAAAGGGATAAATGCAATTTACCTCCCTATGATATAAGAAATGAGCAAAAACTCCTTGTGAAAAAATAATTAGCAAATTACCCCCTGTGATCTTAAAATGAAGCAAATTACCCCCTGTATTTTCCTTTGATAGGGGGGTAATTTGCTTCATTTCTCAAAAAATAGGGAGGTAAATTTATTAATTATTTTTTCACATATGAATTTTTGCTCATTTCTTATATCACAAGGGGATAAATTGTATTTATCCCGTTTTAAAAATATTACTTGGAAACCCTCTATTAACAGGTTTGTTAAAAAACACGTGCATCAAGTGTTTTAGATGTGGCAACCTACCCTTTGCAACGACTGCAATATTAAGGAAATCAACCAACCAAAAAGAAAAAACAGTCGAAATTTACAAATTATTTGTTTTTAGGGTAAATTACATCTATCTTCTATGAGATTTGATATAATTACAAATACCTTCTCGTTGTTTGAAAAATTACAAATACCCCTTGAGGTTTGTAACTTTTAACCAAAGGCTGAAATTGACCATTTTGCCCTTGAATTTTTAGTTGAAATTGTAGAAAAATCAACCGAGAAAAATTGCATTATTGCTTCTCTGTGTAAAAAACTTAAGAAACTCTCCCTGTGTATTTGTAGTAAAAAAAATTCAAAATTTTTTAAGAATAATTCGGTTTTGCATAAGGACATTTTGGTAAGTTCATCCATAAAATGAATGAAAATGGGTTATTTGTTAGACGGTTATAAACCTCAGGGGATATTTATAATTTTTAAAACAACGAGAAGGTATTTATAATTATGCAAAGCTCAGGGGAGGTAGTTGTAATTTATCCTTGTTGTTACCCCTTTTTCACAAACAACAAAAGAAGAATATTTATATCTTATTGTAGAATTCAACGCCTCAATTTTGTTCTGATTTCTGAACTAAATTTTCATTAACAATCTTGTACCCTTAGAACATGATTGGTATATAGGAATGGAATTGAGTGGGAATTGAATTTTTCAAATTACTCATTTATATGTTTTCTAAATAATGAAACTTAAAAATTAAAATAAAAAACAACTAAGCTACGTCTAATTAATGACATAAGAAATATTATTTTAAAATGTTAAATTAATTATAAGTATAATATATATATTGTTGAACGTTTTCATATATTTAAATTTTTTTTAATAAATACTTATTATTTGGTAAATGCTTATACTTATAGTAATATTTGGTAAAATGCCCATAAAGATGTTAATAATTTTATATTATATTTAATAAAATATTTAAGAATTTATTTTTTTATATTATATATTTTATATTTTGGTAACACATATTTAAATATTTTATATTGGTATTCATTTTATTTAATATATTCAAAATAATATATAATTTTGTGGCTATAAATCTTGCAACTATAATGTTATTAAAAGTTATTTTAGCAATATATAAAAAAAAATTATATTCCCAATCTATTGGGAATAGCTAAAACAATGGGTGAGTGTGGGAATGGGCATTCCAAAAGGAATGGCTATTGTTATTCCTAAATTATACCAAACACGTGTTTGGAATAAGATTAGGAATGTTCATTCCATTCCTAACTCATTCCATCATATCAATCATACCCTTAGGGCATGATTGGTACGAAGGAATGGAATTCAGTGGGAATGGAATGAAGTTAGGAATGGAATAAGGATGGGAAAGGAATCATATTTGAATAGCATTCCTATGATTGGTATACACAAAAAATAGAAGGCAATAGAATTATCATTCCTTAGTTGATTGCATTCCCATGATTGGTAATAAGAAAGTTACGGTTAGTAATGAAATGAAATTATTTTTATGACGAATTTGCCCTTTAATATATTTTTGTTTTAGGAATATTGAATGCATTTTATAATAGTAGTATTTTAAAAAAATTACTTATAAAAGGTGTAAGCAATTTATAAAACATCTCATATATGAATAAAGAAATCTTTGAGAAAATTTATTTATTTATTTATAACACATAGATAATATTTTTTTGCAAAAGATATTATATTGATTTGAAAAACTAAATTACTTGATCTGATTTAATCCCTTCAATCAAAAAAATAATTGATAATTAAAACTAAATACCAAACATGTGCTTTTACATATTCCCAGCAAAGACTTGAAGGAGAATCTGCATAATACCATACTTCATATGTTCTTGCAAATTTCCCCTCTCGAAAGATATCCACAAGGCTGGTGAATGGCAGTTCTTATTCATTAATAGTGTTTAATTTATGTGATTGATCATTGAGCTTTGCAAGACAGATCATCAGTTCTGGAGGCCACAAGGGGGACTTCCCGAAAGATCTGTCTCCGTCTACATAGCTAAACATTCGAAAGATCCATCTTCATTTACATAGCTAAATACCAAACAATATCATGTTTAGATTATCATGCATGGACAATTATTTCTCATACTTAATAAAAGAAATACTTAAATTTAATAACAATCAAAACTAAACATTCAACTAGTAATATAATTGAGTATTTGACAAGGAACTACTCCAGCCACTAAAAAGAAATAGGTTAAAAGTTTGTGAATATGTTCTATTAGACAAAATCATCAAATATCACCATGTAAGATAGCCAAAACCAACTGCTCTCTTCCTTCTTCACTCATGCTAAAGAATACGTCAGCTAACTCATGGTTTTGAGCTATACGGCACACAACTTTGATAACTTCTGTGGCAGTGAGATTGGGGATCTTTCTTATCTCGGAATCAATTTTCTGTCTTTTATCTGAAACTTCAGCTTCAACTCCAATTGCTTTGCTAAAAAGTTGACTAGCTTTAGCAATTTCGCTTCCAATTACTGAAGCTGCTTCTTTGATACCCTCTGTCATGATCATCAAGTTATCAACACTTCTACTTCTCTTTTTCTTCTTTTGTATCCCTTCAGTTCTTGGAGATTGTAGAGGAGAGAATGGCATAGAAGCATCCAAGTCCTCAAGACCATTTTCAAATAGTAGTTTCAACATCATTATTCGGATCATTGTTAACTTCTTCTCTTTGTATCTCTTCCATCATATCAGTAGGACCTTCAGCATTATTTCCAGTGGCTCGATCTTTCCCAAAGATAACAAGCAAGTCATCATAAAAAGGAAATGGCTTGTTTTGCCAAATTACATGGGTAGAATGACTCTAAAAAAGAAAAATAATCTCATTATATGTTAATATAGGTAAAAAAATAACAGCACGAGCACACGTAAATAAGTTAAAATTACGAACCTGAAGATATGCTTCCCATACAGCTTTTTCTGCCGTGACACATTTTTTGATTGGGTCAAAACCAAAGCCGCTTGTATTAGGACCATTCAACATGTCATAAACAATATTAAAATCCCTCCGTAAAGTCTTGATTCTTGATTCAATGTGTGGCTTGGCCTTCAAACCTGAATTAGGTAAAGACACTTGCATTTTTTCTTCCACATAATTCAGATAACCAGGTTTAAATCCATTTTCAGCTTTATATGCTCCAACGTTTACCATATCCAAAAGAGCCTCAACAAGCTTGGCATCTTCCTCATACTTCCATTTTCTTTTATTCTTACCACGTCCTCTTGTATCTTGTGTCGGAATATCCATTCTTTATAGGATTAATCATACCCAAAAGAAAAGAAGATAAACCAGATAAATATCCTTGAAACAATGAATCGACTGAGATGTCTAGTTAACAAAAAAAATGAAATGCAATCCATTTCAATTATTTCGAACGCCCATGAACTACTTTACAAGATAATATAATTGTAGACAATTATTTGACAACTACACTAGAAAATATAAAACAATCATCTAGCATGTCGTGCTCTCCAAGTATTAAACATGTTAACTGCGAGATTTTGTCTAAAAGTGGTCCATTCATTAGAAGGCTCAATCGAAGTGACTAGTTCTTCATCTTCATCGACATTGTTTGGATGCTCTCTTTGGCTTTCATCTTCTAGAATTTCCTCATCATCTGATTGGTAACCACCCATTTCTTGTCTTATAAAATTATGAAGTAGGCAACAAGCCATGATAATACGATTTTGAATTTTAATTGGATAATATGAAGGACTTCTAAGGATTCCCCATCGACTCTTTAATAAGCCAAATAACCTTTCTATAATGTTTCTTGCAGAAGAATGCTTCATATTAAACAATTCTTCGGCAGAGTTAGGTTGATATCTTTCACTCCAATCATTTAAATGGTATCGTTGGCCTCGAAATGGTGCTAGGAATCCATCCCCATTTGTATATCCAGCATCCACAAGATAATACGAACCTTCAAAGTTACATAACAGTTATAAATTAGTTTTAACTGTGTTACACATGATTTTACTTCTCTATTTTTCACTAAGTAGCTTTTATGGAGCTTACCTCGGGGAACTACAAAACCGTTTCGTCTAGTTATTGCATCTCTTAATACCCTACTATCAGCAGCTGAGCCTTCCCATCCCGGCAAAACATAGATGAATTGCATATCTTGGGAGCACACTCCTAATACATTAGTAGCAATTTCATTTTTACGTGTTCGATATCTAGGTTTGTCTTCTACCGGCACACGAACCCTTATATGAGTGCCATCTAAAGCTCCTAGACATCCCTATTATAGACATCAAAATAAGTACATAATAATATATAAACCAAACTTATATGAATATTTAATAGCTTACCTCAAACCACTTCCATCTCTCATCTGTGGAGTTAACATGTACTGCCTCTGGTTTCTTGAGTAACTCTCCTTGAAGGCTAATAATAGCATTAATCACTTTTCTAAAATGCCTACTAATTGTTTCGCCAGAGCGTTCAAAATTTCCATTTATGGTTCTTTGCTTCTGATGATGAGCCAAAAATATGTATTGACATAGCTACTTGTTCGTCCACTAGCATGTTTTTAGTTCGAGATACTATACCAGTAGCTTCAAGTTTAGAGCATAAACGAACAAAAACCTGTCTATTCATCCTAACTGTGTTTTTGCATTTACTATCACTCTCATAAATTATTTTTTGAATGTATTTTCTCCTCTCAAAAAAATTATATTCATATATTGGTCTTAAGCTAATAGATTCATTATTATATTCTATAAATCTAAGGACAATGAGCCAAAACCAATTTACTAATTGCATTATGTTCAACCAAATTGATAACATTGTCATGTATTTCTTTCTCCTTGCTAATTTTCTCGTTGCTAAGCTTAGTCGTGCCATAACTGCAATTTAATATCAAGGATTCATATTAATGACATTAAACATTAAAATTAAAAAATTAAAAAACTAAAATAAATTGGAGTAATAAAACGACACATACAATTTAATAAATTATTCGAGTCTAAACAAAATTGAGAGTTCAAACAATATACAATATGCACAAATTTGGAAGAATCACATAGAAATTCACTCTAAAAACTTATTATCCTCCAAAATCACATAGAAACTAAAATACCTATCAATCTGGAAAAATCAACCAGCATATTGATCAATTTGGTTATCCGCCCCAATAGTGAAAATAATCTGAGGGAAGCATTTCCTCAACAAAACTCATAACGAACTTGGCAAGCAAATGAGTTCCTTCAATGAGATTCATGTTTAATAATAATAATATAATATAATTTTCAGAAAATATGTGGTATGTACGTGTAAAAATTTGCATAATAATTAAATTATTAAGCAATAAAAGCATGCAGAAATATATAACTCCAATTTAATTACTCCTCATCCTGAATGTATAGTATCAGTTCTTATTGGATGGAAACGAGTGAATACAACTAATGGTCAGAGGGGGGATGAATTCTTAACAAAACATGGTGGGGCACTAAAACCGACTAATAAAATGAACTGATATTGGGTGTTTTTTCAGATTGTTTTAGTTGTTTTTATATGCTATTTTATGTGGTTTCATTATAATCATATGATTTTTTTATTCAACAATAGTATTCCCACATGAACGGAAAAAAAAAATAATGAGTAATCATACAAGAATATATAGAAAAAGTGAGAACATATAAAATCTACCTGGTAATTTTGATAGTTACAACTTGAAGAAGACGATGAGAGAAACTAGAAGATGAAGAAGACGATGAGAGAAACTAGAAGATGAAAAAGACGTTCATAAGAATATGATGATAGACATAGATTTTATTTTGGTTTATAAGGATAATTTTGTCATGGAAAAAAAATATTCCATTCCCAACATAATAGGAATAGGTAATACCATGGTGTAGGGATGGAATCACTAATCCCTTTCCTAAGGGAATAAGAATTCCTATGGAATGATCAATTCCTTTCCTTACTTATACCAATCACATGGATAGGAATTGACTTGGGAATGCCAATTCCATTCCCACCCCATTACCTCATACCAATCATGCCCTTAGTGCTTATGGGACAACCCAGTGGTCTGGGGCTCAAGATTCTATTAACGATCTTAGGTTTGAATACTAAGTGTGTATAGGTGGAAATGTGTGTGCAAAAGTAAGGTAAATTGCACCGATAACTTCTGAAGTTATGTTTAATTACAAAAACACTCATATCTTTTATAAAATTATTGGTACATCCCTTAACGGGTATTAATGCAATGTATCCAAGGAGTTGTTGTGAAAAGATTCATCATTAGATAGACGCGTACTTATAATTACAACTACAATCTCAAAGAATGTAATTATATTGTTGTAAAGAACATGGAGTGTTTGTGTAATTAGACCTCGTCTCAGAGGTGTCAATATAACTTACCCTAAAAATAATTAAAACAAAATCTTGTACTTCCTTAAATCAGATAGTTATATAGGACATTTGAAATCCCAAATTTATTTGAATTGGGTATTATTGGTGGGTTCTGTTGATAGATTAAATCGATCCAGCAACTATATATAGTGTAAATAACTTAAATGTTATGTACCCCAGAAGAGGAAGAGGAAGGTAGAAAGTTATAAATATTCTGGAATTTTGTCAGAATGGCATGTTATAATTGCTTTCTACCATAAATGGATGAGCACAAAATCCCATCTCCCACCAACAAATGTCATTCCCTTATTATTTTAAAATTTGATAAAAATTGCAAATGACTTACCATTTTTTTTAAAAAAAATTTGATTGGGGTTTGATTTACTGTATTCGTAAAGCAGTTGTCATATCCTAAGAAAGTAAAAATTCAAACATCAAAAAAGAAAGTAAAAGTAAAATTGGTGTATCACAGTAATAATTAATATAAGAGAACCAAAAAATTTCATATTTGTGGCTGCTGGGATTCGAGCCCAGGTCTCCACGGCCACAACGTGGAATTCTTACCACTAAACTACAGCCACTTTGATGCTGAACCTTATAATATGATTTTATTGTCAAATGAACCACATCAACAAAAAAGGATCAAATTCCAAGAACCATAGTTTGTTGTGCTTAATCATACTTAAATCCTTGGAAGTGTTAATTTTAATGAGAAATGGAAATGTAGCTGGAGCATGAAAAGGCTGGTTTTGAGGTCCACACACACACAATTCCATTAGAGGAAATGCTAGCTTTGGACATTGTGGAAATTAAGGCAACTCATAATGACAGAGTGATTGACTACCTCAAAACAAGTATCTTAATTGCTATTCTCAAGATGATGATGACCTATCTATGTTTGCTAATTAATTACTTTCTTGAGCTAAGTCCCATAAAATAAACAATGTCAATATTGTCCCATATTTTTAGTATATAAGTTCACAAACACAATGGGGTTTTGATATATGTGAGCCATCCATCCTCCTATAGGTCAATCAACCATCTTTTAGGAAAATAATAACAAATAGGGATAATTACATTTACATCTCCTGATTTATGGTCTATTTACACATATTATTCATATCTTTTGAAAAATTATAAATACACTTATTAGAAACATCAACATTATCTACACAAGCTATCCATACTTTATGAAAACTTATACATACACCCCTCCAAAAACATTAACATCGTTACACAAACTATCTCTATTTTTCAATTGTCGGGAATTATTTTTGTAATTATATAAAAGACAAAAATAATTTATATAAATAGATCATCGATCAAGAGATATAAATATAATTATTCCTAGCAAATATTGTTGGTTTTGGAATAATTATTGTGATCAGCTGTGTGACATTGGATCCCTCCTACAAAGACACTGTGGGAGTAAACAACATATGGGACATCACAAGTCTAATCAATTTTCCTGCACATATTCATTTCTCTCCTACATCATTACTTTCATCTGAGTTTGTCGAAATATTGTTTGACTTAATCATAATATAAATTTATACTAGTTTGTATGCATCAGGTAGTATACATAAGGCATATACTAGTTTTTATTTAATCTTTTGATATATTACATACATATATATGTATATAATAAGGTAGTTCCTTAGGGGATACCCAAGGCTCAAAATATCATTGTCGAGATTTTGGGTTCTAATTGCATTGAAAGCATGTGTGAGTGGGTGCATGTGTGGGTAAAAAAATATATATAATAAGGTATGTACTACAAGAGAAAATAATATTAGTAACAAAATATCAAATGATAATTTAAAAGTTGTCACTAAAAATATGTGTTAAGACACAATATTATTAATCTTGTCACTATATAATTATTAGTGACAAAATTTATATGTAAAATTATCACTAAATACAATTAGTGATATATTTATAGTGACAACTTAGTGACAATACAATATAGTGATAACAATTATTTATTGTCACTAAGTTGTCATTATACATGAGTCTCTAATTGTATTTAATGACAACTTTGTGCACATCTTTTTGTCACTAATAATAATTTAATAATAATAATTATTAAAATCATAAAATTCATTAATATGATAAAATAAACATCGTTGTCACTAAATATATATAATTAGTGACAATATTAAAATTATCACTTGATATTTTTGTTGTTAATTTTCTATTTTCTTGTAGTGATGGGTCAACCGTTTTTTTCTTTTTTTAAAAAAAATTGGATTCGATCGATCGAACTAACGACCAAATGATCCACTAATTTGACCGGTTCAATTTCGAATCTAACTCTAAAAACATTGGTTGTAAGAGAACCAGCGCTAGTACAAGTGTAGCCACCTTCGGCCTGGTAATAAGAGCGACAAAGGGCGAAATTTACCCGCTGGCACTGGCAGCGGCACCACTGGTTCTCTTTATGACTGTGGTAAAGTCGCAAACTACCCCCCGTAAAGGCAGTACGACTTACTTCACAAGCGTTTTTTACTGTAAACTTTAGACAATGTTGTGCAATGATTTAATTTCATAATTGAGTCCATTTAAATTGAGTTTGATGGGCTGACTCTATTTATTTCCTACTTTGCAGCCTTTTATTTATTATGTGTTGGAGATATTAAATGTTAAACGATTTTCTTATTGAACGATTTAAACATTTAAATGAGTTGGTCGTTTAACATGTTACTAAAGTTATGACGAACAAGAAGTCTTGAGATTTGAATCTTATTATCACTCATTTATAAAGAAATGTTTTACGTGCAGGGTTCGAGGAGGTGTGTTGAGTTATTAAATATTAAATGATTTTCCTGTTTAATAATTTAAACTTTTAAACGAGGTGGTCGTTTAACATTATATACGCCACTTATAAATTTTCATCAATTAAATTATTGAACCTTTCTAAATGGGCTTACTTACACACACACAGATTCCTAAATATTTCCTTTTCAGTTTCAGGTTATACAATTTATAAGCACTCACAAGTGGTAATGGCCCAGCCCAACCAAAAGCCACGTTCAAGTGTGGCTTCAACTCTTTGTATGTAAATTCATCAAGATTTGCTAAAATTCCACCCAAATGATCATGACAACATTGTTTAACGCAAGCTTTCTGTTTTGAGGCGTGATTGTAATAGTTTTAACTGTTGTGGTAGTATTAAATTGTAGGGTAAAATTATTGTTTTAGTCCCGTAATAGATTATTAGTATTTTTAGTCATATAATTTATGCTAGTTACACATTTAGTCCAACACATATCAGATTTGGTCATTTTTTGACAAATTGAGTCATATGTTGACAAATTTGGTTTTAACGACATATAGTTATAGGATTAAAAATGAGATTTACTCAAATGAGAATGGGATTAAAATTGTCAGATAGGACTAGATTTGCAAAAAGAAAAAGGATCAAATGTGAGATGTTCAATACTAAATTTGTCAAAAAAGGACCAAATGTGTAAGTAGAGTAAGTTATAGGACCAAAAGTGCTAACAGCCTATAGTTATAGGACCAAAAATATAATTTTGCCAAATTGCAGAGAAATTTGTAAGTTAAATAGCAGTAAATGTTACGAGTGTTTGAAAGAAAAAGTTAAAAGTGGAAAAAATGTTGAGATTGGAGTGTTTGAAAAAATAATTCAATATTTATAATTTTATCAATAAACTGTAGAAGTTGGATGAAGCTGCTCATAATTTTTAGTTTAAATTAACTCAATTTTTAAGCCGTTCAAAAGCAGGAGCTATAAAACAAAAAAAGTCTTTCCATGTTATCTTCAGTAATAAGGTGATAATTGTTTATTTTCAGCATTTGCAAACACCTCCTAATCACAAAAATGCCGTTGTTCGACCTTTCTTTCCCAACCTGTCAACCGGGCGGTGACCATGGTGCCTAACGGTTCCCATCTTAAAAAGACATTCGGTGAGCACGATTGATTGCTGGAACGCGCTAAAACGATCTTTTATGAGAATTAGCGTTTGAAATCAGGGTTCATCATCCGCTAATTTAACTTTTGGGCCTTCCTGACATCTCCTTTGAAAATTATAAATACTCTGTAGTTGTTTGAAAAATTATAAATAAGATGAATTACAACTATCTCTCATAAAATTTGATATAATTATAAATACTTTATTATTGTAATTTAGAAAATTAAAAACACCCCATCAAATTGAGGGCGGATAAAATAAATAATTCATAGGGCATATTAATTTATAAAAATATTTTAGAATATTTCAAAAATATATAAAATTATAAATTTATAATTCAAAATGATATTTTAATTAGTTAATAGAAAAATTCTAATGAAAACCTAAATGAGCTAACGAAATGAATTCGTCGTTAGACGAACATTAAAATCAGAGGATATTTTAATTTTTTAAATAATAAAAAAATATTTATAATTATGTCAAAATCTAGGAGAAGTGATGTAATTTATCTTTTCAAATAGAATCGAGAAAAGGACTTAATTTTTATTTCCGCTGTATTTTTCGTGAAACTAGTATTTTTTTGTTTTGGCCTTTTCCTAATATTGAAAAAATAAAAATGGGAGTAAATTATCTTAGAACTGCAACTATTATAAGTAATCGTGGCACTGAAATAATGCAGTTAGCCCAAAGGTTAACCATCATGAACATGACCAAATCAGATGATGAAATCATCAAGTAGATATATCGACATTGACACATGTTGAGATGTGGCTACACGTGATTCGGCTTCTTTCATTTATGGACTCACTCTCTTCCCCGTTCCCTTTCAAGATTAGTTCGACCACTTTGATTTCTTCGAAATTCGATTGATCTCGTACTAAAACAAGACAAGGTAAACAAAAATGTTAGACTGAATTTTCCAATGCACATGTCACGAAGAAATAGATGCACTAGTAAATGAAATGAAATCTCGAGACTACCAAGTTTTAAATTTGGCTTTTTTTTTTTTTTTTTTTTTTTTGTGTGTGTGACATTTATAATTATTATTGTTGATTGTATATGATGTAATGATGTGTTGTTATTTATATTTTTGTCAAAAGTGAAACAAGACATAGTCCCGTATTTTGTAAGTTTAGAAGCAGTAATTAATGGAATTTCGATCCGAATTATGTAGTTTATATAATGAAAATTAGAGTTGATATCAGAGTGGACACGAACGCACAATAAAAAACGACTGTTCGTGTAATCGTCATCATCGATCATTCATTAATTGAAGAAGACTTAGGCAGTTAGCTAAGCTCTTAGGTTTTATGATAATTAATTAATCGCTCAATAAAGATATTAATAATTGCACTTTAATACCCATTAATATAACTTTTGAAATATATTCTTTAATTTAAAACTGCGGATCGAAATATTTAATCTAATGAATCATATTTACCAGGAAAATAAAGAAAAGAAAAGAAAGAAAACACAAACTCTCATTCAAAACACAAGAAAATACTGAATTAATAATTTACGTACGTATTGTATCACATGAAACACACCTCAAATTCACACTCGAGGTATAAGAAAGCAAACTTCATAATTACATATGCTTCACTCGATCCATACATACATATCCCTGATGATGATGTCCATATGATCATCAGATTCATCACTTTTTGTTATTTATAGAAATATAGACGATCGACGGTTGTGATTAAAAGAGGTGGTGGTGCTTCTTTCCCTCAGCCTTCTCTTCTTCCTCCTTAGCTTCCTTCTTCTCATGATGCTCATGGAACGCATACCCACCGGATCCCACCGCCGCCGCCGCAGCTATCTCCTCCTCTATTTTGTGCCTGTGCTTGTGCTCCGGATCCTTCTTCGCCTCATGCTTCTCGTACTGATCATCATTTCCATCAACCAAATCATCACCACGCACGTTGATTAATGATATTCGCCATTAAATCATTAGGGTTTTGCAAAAATTAGGGTTCATGGAAAAAAAAATATATATATAACGTACCAAGGCAAAAGCACCGGCAGCAGCAGCTCCCATTTCGCCGAGGTGTTCCTTGTGCTTGTGGTGCTTCTTCTCCTTCTCATACTCATCAATCTTACTCTGATCAGAGACGTATCCAACCGTTTCTGTAGTCTCATAGTACTCACCGGGGCCGCCGGTGCCGTAGGCGGTTTCCGAGTACGTCACGGCCTCGACGGGCTTCTCCTCCTCCTCCTTGTGGTGGTGGAAGAGGTGGTGGTGGTGCTTCTCTTCAGCCATGTTGAAGATTGAACTGATCTTAATTTGTGTATAAAAAAGTAGATTTATACGGTGATTGATTACTAACACTGCACTAGTAAGTTACTTTGTGTTGAAAAATAGAGGAGAAATGCTCTAGTATTTATAGGTGCGGAGTTGCGGGGTCCGGGACTATAAAATATCTTGATCATCGTGGGAGGCATGAGCTGTTAAATTAGTTGGACGGTTGGATTTTCCATAGTTCACGGATTTCTATCTAGTCCACTGGACCACCCCAATTAACTCATGAGATGCTAATTCTTGAAATCTTAGCTACCAAGAATATACTTCATATTCCTTTGCATAATGAGTTATTATCGATACAATAAAAAAAATGATATCCCAATATTATAAATCAGTAAATCACTATCTATAAGTCAAAAAGACATTTCTTTCTTACATCAGTATAAATAAAGTTGACGACATTTAATATTCAAGAAATAGTTTATATTAATATACTAAACAATATTTTGAGTGAATTACAATGACCTCATCTGAGATTTGTTATAATTTATCTCTCGCTCAAAAATTATAAGGAACCCCTGAGGTTTATGATTTTTAACCAAATGTCTAGAATTGTACCTTTTGTCCTTGATTTTTTTTTTTTTTAAATTGTAGAAAAATCAGTCGAGGCAAATTACATTATTACTCCTTTGTGTAAAAAAACGTAAGGAACCTCTCCCTGCGCATTTTAGTATAAAAAAAAATCAGAAAATTTTAAAAATTGAATAAAAAATAATTCAGTTTGCATAAGGGCATTTTGGTCAGTTCACCCATAAAAATGGATGAAAATAGATTATTTGTACAACCCTCAAGGGATTTGTTAGATAATTCTTCAAAAAATGAAAGGATATCCATAATTAAGCCAAACATCAGGAGAAAAATTATTGTAATTCACCAAAATATTTTAGATGCAATTTCAGTTTGCAGCATAAGATTCAGTTTAATAAACAAAACGCGTACCCAATAGATGTTATTGATATTTTATTTTTCTTTTTTTTTTGTTGTTGACTCTTTAGTTTCACGAGTTATGGAAAAAATAAGTATTAATTAGCTTAATTTGGGGTGGATCAAGAAGAGAGTGGGTGAGGATGGTTAGAACTTAGAAGATATGTAGCAACCACATAAATAATATGAAGAGTTGAATGCTTCCGCGTGTTAGATATATGTATGTATGGTCGCCATCATCTATCTATTACGTTTTCAATGCATTAATTACTTCTTTAATTAGTTTACACTAATTAGTTAGCGCCTCACCCCCCCAAAAAAAAATAATAATTATGATACCGTTTGCCGACGCAATTAATTAAATTTCTTTTTTGGGTTATTTCGATCCATTTTTCTTTGACGTTTGGTTTTTGGTGTTCATATTTGATGTTGCCATGTATATCACATCATTACAGTTAGGAGCTTAATTAGTGACTTATAAGTTATAATGTTTTTGTGCGCTCTCTAGTGAAATGATTTTTCAGAATAAAATCGCGAAACTTATATGAAATTAGAGTTGGTGATATATTGTGCAATGGGAAAAAGATCAAGCAAAATTATTTGGCCTTGTCTGTGGGAAGTAAGGATGACATACATGTATATGTTCTAAACTCCTCTTATGAAGAGGCACTTATAATAATGCTCTCACCCGTCCCACATCTCCAAGCGAGGAACTTCAATAGTTTATAAGCTCTATGAAACTAAAATATATAGGATAAATTACATCTACTTTTTCCTGAGGTTTGACATAATTATAAATACCCCCTCGTTGTTTGAAAAATTACAAATACCCCTCTGAGGTTTGCAATTTTTAACCAAATGTCTGAAATGAACCATTTTACCCTAAAATATTTTATTAAAATTGTAGAAAAATCACCTGAGGCAAATTGCATTATTCCTCCTCTGTGTAAAAAACTTAAAAAACCTCTCCCTACGCATTGTAGTTCAAAAACTTTTAAGAATTAGATAAAAAATAATTCAGTACATAAGAACATTTTGATCAGTTTACTCATAAAAATAGATGAAAATAGGTTATTTGTTAGAAGGTTACAAACCTCATGGGGTGTTTGTAATTTCTCAAACAATAAGAAGGTATTTGTAATTATGCCAAATCTCAGAATAAGTAGATGTAATTTACCCAAATATATAATGTGTTGTGCAACGGGAGGTCATGAATTTTAGTTTAACAAGAAATGTGTGATATTTGTTTCAATCATATAAATTTATTGTTTTATATTCTTTTATTATACATAAATATATATTTATTAATAAATATGTTAAATTATAAAATAATAATATACTATTATCTCTCCTTCAAGAGATACAAACGTGGGAATGCATGTGTCAAGAAACTGTAACAACAGTTAATTAAAAAGATATAGGTGTTGCATAAAAACTAGACAACATGTTATTCATCATTTCCACGTCACATAAAATACATAGGTCACGAAAAATAGTAAAAAAAGGTAAAAGAAAAAAACTCTCAATGCCACGCGTGATACATTAACAATGAAAATATAGGAAATAAATTCAGAATAATTTAAATTATGTTCCCAATTCCATATTTTTGAGAAATTAATAATTAGGGAGCACATTCTTCTTGTTTCTTCTTTGCATCCTTCTTCTCATGATGCTCGTGGAATGCAAAGCCACCAGCAACGACGGCCGCCGCCGCCGCAATCTCTTCCTGTATTTTGTGCTTGTGTGCGTTCTCCGGGTCCTTCTTTGCCTTGTTCTTCTCATGCTGAGTAATTATGGAGTCAATAATTAAGATTTTCTTTTATATATAGAAGTAATATTATGGTAAACAATATATCAATCAATATTCCAATACAGATTTAATTGAAATTATAAAATTATAATGAAATAACAAATAATTAGAACAAATTTTTGTACATATACAAAATGGTACTAATACTCACAGACAATAAGGGTGTTTAAAGGACAAAATACCCCGTAAGATCTCAAATGTCTAGACAGGATTGAGATTCGTGCATTTTTTTCTTGGATCAGGTCATACCCAATTTAACAGTCAATCATTCAATATATAAAAAGTTGAGATAATTATGACACATGAATTCATATAAATACGAACATTTCGTCCTATAAACACTCAGAGTCATTTGGGGTCAAGACATGTTATTTAATTGAGAGAATATGACCTCCCAAAAAAACACGTACGAAAACCAAAAAAGAAAAAAAAAAAAAAAAAAAAAGAAAAGGGAAAAGGATATACCAAAGCATAGGCACCGGCGGCGACGGCGCCGAGTTCACCCAACTGCTGGAGATGTTTGTGATGCTTCGTTTCTTTCTCATAATCATGGCTTTCTTCTTCTTCTTCTTCCTTCTTGTGGTGGAACAAGTGGTGGTGCTTCTTCTCTTCCGACGCCATCCTCCTCAATTGTAATTTATTTTAATTTTAAATGTTCTTGCAAAAAATCGCATTTGGTTTCTTCTATTTATACTAAAAAAGCAATATCGTGATTAATTTTATAAATCTAAATTTGCCCAAGTCTTAAATGTTGATCGTGAGAAGCACAATGCCATGATCATGGAGTGATTAAGTATAAAATTGTTCTTACACCTTTTTCAATTCATTTGTTCCTTAATTTCCTTGATTGATGATCAAGGGATATGAGAATAAACCTTGCACTTGCCGGGAAATTTAGGCCCTTTAGTCTATATCTGACCTGAATATACCTGAATTAATATATATACTAACCGTCATGGCACGTCGTTTCTGCGTGCATATAATAAATAATTTTTATACTTTAAAATATATTATAAATAAAAGTAAAATATATAAACTAACACATCAAATTAAAAAAAAAAAAGAAAAGTACTAATTTATCAATTAATATCAAATTTGAAAAGTTGAATAAAGTAGTTATCTTATCAGTTGAGGGTTATTTGTGGCATTACAAAAAAGCGGTGCAGCAGTTTCATTAACCATTATTTGTCAGTAAAAAAAAGGTTTCTTTTATATAATAGTATAGATATATTATGCAATTGGTATACACTTTTTTTTAAAAAAAAAAAATCAACAAATTTAGATAACAATTATAATACATTTTTTATGTAATTGATTTGATTTTGATCAAAATCATATTCAAATATAAGTTTTTCCTTACAATTATGATGTGCAGGAGGGCAAAGTCTCCCACTCTTTTAGATATTCTTGCAGGTTATGATTAACCCAGAAAGCAATTGGAAGTATATATAAGATTCAATTAGTATGGCCATTTGAATATTTCAATTGGGGTTGAACTATTCTTTCTCAACTAGAGTTTTCAACACCCTATCTGTACACTTTAATAAACCATGAGAGCATTTTTTTTTTTTTTTTTTTATGTATTTTTATATTATTTAAAATATTCTTCTCAATTTATATATAGAGCAATTGTCGCTCTATAAATAAATAGGAGTTACAAATGCATATTTCATTTGATAACTGCAACTTAATATATGCAATGTTCATTGTAATATTTAAAATTTTTTAATCAAAATTTAATTCCAAAAGTTTCATAGCTAAAGTTTGATAATGGAAAAATGCAAAAACACTTTTGTGAAAATAAATGGACTGAAGGGCGAAATCCAAAAAACAAATTTGCCCCTCCTTATATATGAATTGTTGGGATGATTGTGATTTTAGTCCTCAAACTTTGCCGTTTCTGCACTTTTGGTCCTCAAATATTTTTAGATTGCACTTTTGGTCCTCAAACTATTATTTTTTTGGCAGTTCTAGTCTTTCTATTAACTTAACCGTTAAAGTTAACAAAAATTTCGTTTTTAGTGCCAAAAATTGTTATTTTCTCCCATTTTGTACTAATTTTCAAATTTTAGTCCAATACACTCATTTTTTTCAATTCTTCAAAATTCAAGAGAAGAAAAAAGATGAATTTAAGCAATAAAATTTCTATATAGTCTTAATAAAATATTGTTAATAATCTATTTTGTGTATAATGCAATATGCAAGGATGTTTATTTTTTAGTATTTATATTGTTTTTTGAGTTACACATGTTGTAGGTATTACATTATACACAAAATAGGTTATTGACAATATTTTAGTAAAGATTATATAGAAATTTTATTTCTTAAATTCATCTTTGATTGTTTTTTCTCTCTTGAGGTTTCAAGAAAAATAGGATAAAAATAGAAAAAATGAGCGTATTGGGCTAAAATTTGAAAAGTAGTACAAAATGGGAGTAAAATGACAATTTTTGGCACAAAAAATCACATTTCCATTAACTTTAACGGTTAAATTAATGGAAGGATCAAAACTGCTAAAAAAAATAATAGTTTGAGGACCAAAACTGCATAAGTGACAAAGTTTGAGGACTATTATTGCATTTATCCCTGAATTGTTAACAGTTGACTTTGAAATATGTAGATAGAAATTATGGATTGTACCATGTCGAAGAAAAAACTTAGCATCCTAATCGAACCAAAATTGCCCAATTTTTACCCCGAATCAACCAAAATCAGAGATTTAAAGAGTGTGTTGTGAGGTATTGCGCATTCTGAGTTTTGTTCTGAGTGAGTTTTTGCGAAGACAGAAAAAAGGCGAAGAAAAAGGCATAGTCTGATTCTGAGTGAGGTTTTCAATGAGGTTTTGCGAACACGAAGAAAGGCAAAGTAGTATGCTATATATACTGCTTGGGTTTTGCTGTGTTTCCTTTTTTAACATATATTATGCTTGATGCTTGCTTAATCTCTAAGGCTTTTTGACATTTTGTGTTTGGGGACCTGCACTAAAAAATATTAAATATTCGTAATATTGTGAATATGTCTGATTTGGTGAGCTGCGTATGTATGTTTTTTTGAATATTTTTGTATATTAATGTTGTTGAGAATATACTTTTTACACATTATTATATTGTTTACCCTCCTCCGATATTTAATGTTTTGGTGTTTATATATGTTTTTTATTTGTATTTTTGTAAATTAATTATTTTCTGATGTTTTTTTTAAATTTATTTTAACTGCAGAGCTTTGAATATCATGACATAGAATTCTGGTATGGAGGTAGATTTGTTAAAATTGATGAAGTGAAATATGTAGGAGGTAGGAAATAGGTGTTTAAAAAAATTGATATAGACTTTATGAGTCTATATGAATTGAGTTTAGTGTATGAAAAGTGTGGGGGAAAGAAGTTTTGTATGAACTTCTAACATAAAACACCAACTAATGCATCAGATACAGGCTCTCGCGCACGTCTCCTTAGTGAAATAATTTTTTCGGAACAAAATCGTGACTTATATGAAGTCAGAGTGAACAATACATTGCGCAACGAAGAATGTATCAAACAAAATTATTTGACGTCGTTTGTGGAAAGAAACCAGAATGGAGAATGCCTCGCACAACGAGAGGTTAAATATATATATATATATCTATATATATATATTTGTTAATACGTTAATTAAATAATAATAATATACTAGTATCTCTCCCTCAACCGACACAAACATGGGGTGCATAGGACCCATACAACATGTTATTCATCATTTCCACGTCAAGTGCATATTGGGCTGGGCTGGTTTAGGACCGGCACAGAATAGTCTAAAGAGCCCGTTTCAGGACCGATTTACTACTATTCATGGTCGGTCCTCAGGGTGGCCCTGGGCCTTTAGTTGAGCCCCAATTGGATTCATTTTTCAATCCAGGTCTAGCCATAAACCAATCCGATTGAGGCTCAGACCAGGCTCGAATGTGCCTGTTTTATTTTATATTTTTATGGAATTGATGTATTTTTCTGAACAATTACTTAAATTTATGATTGTCTTGTGAAATAAATAAATAATAAATTAAATCCCACAAATTTATAAGTAGAAAGATAATAGTTAAGACTATATAAAGAACTTAATAATTTGACTAACAAGTTTACTATAATAACTTAGATAATAACAAATTCAAAAAGGACTTAAAATAAACTTTGAAAAATAATAAACAAAGAGTATCAATGAATCAATGTACTAAAAATTTAGAAGTACAACAATAAAGATAAAAAAATATTAGAATTTCAAAAGTATAAAGAACCTACTGGAATGGTCAACTTAGAATAATAAAATAAAAATTATATGTTATGTATTATTAAAAGAAAAAAAAGAATGGCCCAGCAGGCCCCACCCATGCTCAGCACAGGACTAGGTCGTCCTGGCGCATTGGGTTGGGTTGGTCCCAGGTATCAATATTCAGAACCGGCCTAGGATCAACCTGGTCCCAAGCGAGCCTGGGCGAAATCGGCCCACTTTTTTATTGGGTCCATTCGGTCTTAGATCGGGTTGATCCAAACCGATTCACTGTGCATCTTGATTTCTACGTCATATGGGAGTGCATGTGTCGAGAGACTGTAATAACAATGAAGAAGATATAGGCGTTACATAAAGACTAAACAACATATTATTCATCATTTTCACATCATATAAAACACATAACAGATGAAAAATACTAAAAGCAGAAAAAGAAAAAAAACTCTGAATTCCACGCGTGATACATTAACAATGAAAATATAGGAAATAAATTCAGAATAATTTAAATTATGTTCCCAATTGCATATTTTTGAGAAATTAATAATTAGGGAGCACATTCTTCTTGTTTCTTCTTTGCATCCTTCTTCTCATGATGCTCGTGGAACGCAAAGCCACCAGCAACGACGGCCGCCGCCGCCGCAATCTCTTCCTGTATTTTGTGCTTGTGTGCGTTCTCCGGGTCCTTCTTTGCCTTGTGCTTCTCATGCTGGTAATGTTTTCATCACAAGTAATCAATAATTAGGATCTTTTAATAGAATTAATAATTATATGATAATTCCAACTTATCAATCAATATTTTAATACATCCTTAAATAATATTTTAATATAGCATGCAATGCGATTTATGTCCTGTTGTGCCAAGTTTTTATTCAATTTAATCAAAAACATAACTTTGAGTAAACACTTGCTACGGAGAGACCCTTGAAGTTTATTACTCGCACAAGCTTTTTGTCTGAAACTGAGATGCGTGGCAACATCACATTTAAATTATAAATTAAAATGAAATAACGATTAATAATAACAAATTTATATATATAAAGTAGGACAAATATCGAACATCTAATAGTATTCGAACTCGTAATGTGATACTAAACATCATCCTTAATCATCAGGCCAAAGTTTTAAAATTGAGTTAATTCTTGAATGCAAAAAAATAAAAATAAAATAGTGAAGTGTGAAGAACAAAAAAATTAAAATCGAAAAAAAGGGTAAAGGATATACCAAGGCATAGGCGCCGGCGGCGACGGCGCCGAGTTCACCCAACTGCTGGAGATGTTTATGATGCTTCGTTTCTTTCTCATAATCATGGCTTTCTTCTTCTTCTTTGTCGTCCTTCTTGTGGTGGAACAAGTGGTGGTGCTTCTTCTCTTCCGACGCCATCCTCCTTAATTGTAATTAATTTTAATTTTAAATGTTTTTGCAAAAAATTGCATTTCGTTTGTTCTATTTATACTAAAAAAGCAATGTCGTGATTAATTTTATAAATTTAAATTTTCCCAAGTCATAGATTTTGATCGTGAGAAGCACAAATGCCATGATCATGGAGTGATTACCTAAGTATGAAATTGTTTTTACACCTTTTTCAATTCATTTTTTCCCCTTAATTTCTCTTGATTGTTGATTAAGGGCACATGAGAATATACCTGCACTTGTGGCAAATTTTAGTCCCTTTAGTTTATATTTGATCTGGCTAAATCTGAATCGATACACTTATCAAATAATCGGTATATAATTTTTAATAAATAATCAATTTATATAACGAATATACTAGGTTTACTGTGTAATTAATTTGATTTGATAAAATTTAATTTGAATAAAAGTTTTTCCATGTCCCGAAGGGCAAAGTCTCCCACTCGTTTAGACATTATTGCAGGTTATGATTTCAATCCTTTATATATATACTTCCAAGTTCCAATTGATATTTGTGTTTGAAGATATATAGCCATTTGAAGATTTCAATCGGGTTTGAACTAGTACAAGATTAGAGTAATCTTTCTCAACAAGAGTTGTGATTAGAATAATTTATTATTTATTATTTTGCACACTGTGCTTAATTAATTACTAGTATTAATAATATACTAGTATATGTGGCACACTGAAATGTGTGTGCACAATTTATTTAAATTTTAAACAAATTAATTATTTTTTAAAAACAAATGAATTAGATTAATAAATATTAAAAATATAAAAAAATAAGAAAATAATAAAAGAAAATGAGAGAAGAAAAAAGGATGTGAAAGTTGATAAGAAAGAAATGGGAAGTTGAGAAGAGAAAGAAAAATAAGAAGTTGAGAAAAAAGAAAAAAATAATAAAATATTAAAAAAAATGCCAGACCAAATTTAGAAAGACACCAAAAATGTGCTCTCCCTTAATATAATAGTATAGATATGCACTAGTAGATGCAGCGCTATTAATGTGTATGCAATAAATCAGTATTTTTCCATTCTATAGTTATGCATATTATACGCCAATTTTACTTTAAAAAAAATGAAAACGATGAACTATTATTAATTAAAATAAATCGATCAAGTGTCCTAGAGGGTACGATCCCAACTCCTCTAACCTTATATTTTTGGATTATTGTCGAACCTCAAAATATTGAAAGAATGTCGACCCATGACCAAGATCAATGTGATTTATCAAAGAGCACCAGCAATATTTTATTTGAATTTTTTTTCCAAGAATACAATCAACTCAATAATCATTATTGGCCTTAGCTTATGTGAAATGACACGTTGCTCAGTGTTCTCACATCAAGAATTGACCTCTTATTCAGATATGATTAATTCCCAGACCTTTGGTGGTTTAAACATTAATGGATTGAAGCATGTCGGCAAGGTCCGTATATTTGTAATAAGAGGAGGATCTTTCACCAACTGTCCAGAATATTCTGCTCTTAGTGGGGAAAAAAAAACAAGAAAAAATAAAAATAAAAATAATAATACATACGTTTTGTGTCTGATTAGTAAGATCACACTCAAACTCTATTGAAGGATCAAAATGCTCCCAAATATGATGAAAATGATTAACCCTCAAAATATATACATACTTTTTATTTGGGTCGATTTGATTGGAACTTGAGCCGATGATATCATCATTCTCCACAACTATTTAATCATTTTGAATCAATGGATTAAACTTAGGTCATACAATTCCACCATTTTTATAAATTCATATTATTTTTTTTATATACTACTTTTGAGTTATTGTCGTACTGACGTTAGTGACTTAAATATCAAGAAACCATAATTGAAGTCTATTCAATATTATTTAGTACCTTAGCGACTGCAAATACACAAAAATAAGCTAGTCCTTCTGAAATTGAATTAAAAAATTGATACAGTTGGACCAAGTTCATGTTGCAGAAGGTCCAAAATACTTATTAAAGAAGCTGGCTCGATTGTGGACTCCAACAGTAATTAAATATGGACCTAATCTAGTGTATTAAGTTCACTAGTATTATTAATATATATCTATATTTATACTCTATATAAATGAGGGAATACTCAAGTTGTTTGTTCCTCATTGTAAAAAGATAAATATACCCTCATTTAAATATTATCAATTATTATATTACAGATTCTGAAATTTTTAACAATTTAGAATTCTAAATATTCTAAACCTCCTCCATATAAATTTAGGATAAAAAACCTAAATTGTGAATACTCTAATTATACAGAATATTAATAACATGTTTCTAATCGTGAATCATGAATGAGCCCAATTACAGACCTGTCACACATTAAATTTTAATAACATTCACAGAAAATTATATTATAAAATTAGTTTAGAAAAAATAAAATTCTATAAGAAAAATATTTAAGAGTTTTAATTGCTCTAAACTACATAGAGAATGAATAACATATTCAACTAAAAAAATTAATATGCCAAATAATATTTCAACACAATTACTTTGCTAGAAGAAATCTTAATTATATTAAGAAAGTTCTAATTTACCATGACACATTAAAATTCAAAATAAACTACACATGAATAATATATAAAATACTAATCTAAACTTAAATATTTTTATATATAATAGCGAATAAATATCAAAATTTAATTATAAATTAAAATTAATATATGGATATGATATTATTATATTGAAATTGCTTGTGAAAATTCAACTATTCTGTGAATCTCTTAGTACTTGATTTTTTTAGTATTAAATAATCTTGAATGCTTTACTTTTACATCTATTGATTTTTTTATATTAATTAATAGAATACAAGTATTACAATAATAAATGTGACATAAAAAATTAAGTTGTAACATAATATATTATTAAATAAGAAATAGATTATACCAATCGGTGCATATGAAAATAACACTAGAAGTTAAACTAAAAACATATAGAATTAAAAATTACAATATAAAGGCAAAAAATAAAATTTTATACAATAATATTTCAAAACTTAGAAGGTAATAAGGGAAAGGTGTTATGGAATCGAAATTGCAACTTTTTAATATTTACGGGATTGAAAGTAAGAATTCCAAAATCAATGGACCAAATTAAAATGGAAATGACTTAAGTTACAGGCTGAAAAATGCTATTTCCCCTTATGAAAAATAAGAAAAGTCAAATGGTGAGTAAATATTAACACAATAACAATTAAAAATATAAAATTTTAAAATATTTATATACTAACACATTAGTACAAATTATATTTTTATATTAAGAAAATTATTAAATTTTGAGAATAAACTTAGTACAATAAAATAATAAATAAAAACTGAGTTGATTATGTTGAAATTAGAAAAAAAGATGATAAATAAATAAGCCAATGAGATTAATATATTTCTCCAGTAATATTTTTTTAAAAATAACTTAAAAGTTTAAAAAGCATGAGTACTAAAGAGAATATAAATTGATATATGAATAGAATATTATTAAATTGAAATTACTTATGAAAATTCAACTACTGAGTGATACTCTTAGTACTTGATTTTTTTAGTATCAGATAATTCTGAATGTTTTACTTTTACATATATTGTTTCTTTTATAAAGGTGAAATATAAAATTTTATACAATAATATTTCAAAATTAGAAGCTAATAAAGCATGTAAATAATGCTTTGACAATATAGAAAAATAGTTGATACTGAAATATGATTTAACATACATTATAGGATCTTACAATACAAATATTGGTACTATATATGGTCCAATTTGGTTATAGTTTTATAACTATAGTCAACAAATAATTAGTTTGTAATAGTGCCAATAAATTAAAAATAAATGACATTCAAATATAGTAGTACAAGAAAACATACAATACACACATACAAAATGTAACAAAAAATAAAATAAAATTAAACAACAAAAAATAAGCAAAATAAAACCTACAAATAAAATTGATCAATTTATTTTATTAAATTGGAATTTCGTCTATCCAAGATAAGGAGCTTTGACTAATTATTTTTATTTTAATATTAACTTTTGAATATCATTATTTTATATTTTCATATTAGTTGGTTTGATACATAACATATAATGAAATAATCATTAGTGAATATACGGAATACAAAATTCAATTTTGGGGCATATCTTTTTATTCAATAGTACCAATTAAATTTAAAAATTGAATTACAAATAATAAAATTAAATAGTTTTATTATCAATTTAAATAATTATTATCAATTTTTTTGAAAATATAATTGTATAATACTAATGTTTCAATGGGAAAAATATGAATAATATAATGAACTTAACATAAATAATATAATTAATTCTAAAAATATATTTGTACACGTACATCGCACGTCATGCTTTCTAGTATATATATATATATTATGCTATGGATGTATGTAAAGACAAAAGTTGTTATTAGGAATAGTACTAATGGGCTAAAATTTAGACACTTGTTATTAGATCCTCCTTCAAGTATTTGTATTTAGTTCATCTTGCATAAATGAAAATGCATAAAACAATTTCAGCAGAAAATTCGAGCTTCTTTTTCCTCAATTTCTAGAGCAATCTCCCTGCTCGAATTGTGATACCCTCTTCCTAAATTCTATAATGTAACATTAATAGCTAGCTTCTTTAATAAATATTTTGGACCTTCTACACCGTGAACTCGACCCAATCGTATAAAAACCTAAATATTAAAATTACTTGATCTTGTTCCAGACATTATATCAATCTCAATCACCAATAAAAAATAATACAACCTGATAATTTTTTTTTACCTCAATCAATTACCTCCATGTAAGTGCAAAAGTCGTGAGACAAGACTCCTCTTACTCCAAAAGAAATGATATTAGTGTATGATATATGATCATATCGTGTTTGAAAAAAATATGAGGTTCCTTCTATAAACTCCTCATTGGTGGGTAGGAATAGCGTCAGTGCTTTTGATTTCGTTTTCATACCAATTTTTCATTTAAATTAATTACATCATGAGTGTCCTAAATTAAGTTTTTACAGAACGGGATGTGCTACTAATTATCAGTAATGAATTAAAGTAATAAGCCATAACTTGGAGTGAAATGCGTTTGAGCAAACATAAAATTATAATGGCGCCAACAACTTTTTTTTTAATAGTGTAACTGATCAAAATACATTTTTTTCTCTCCAAAAACCACCCTGAAGGTGGGAATTTGTCGGGATCCCCGAACCTTTAATATAGACAAAAAAGATAGATACAAACCCAACACATAAATCCTATTCAAGACCAAAAGCCCGATAGGAAGGCAGTGATTGGGCATCAAAAACCAAGACCAACAAGAAAACAAAAATTTAAGATCAATACAAGTTGTGTAAGAAAATAATCAGCCCATAAATGTTGACCCAGAAGCTAAATGGATTAAACTAGGTCATACGATTCCACCATTTATATAAATTCATTTGCTTTTTCTGTATATACTACTTTCGAGCTATTGGCATACTGACATTAGTGACTTAAATGTCGATAAACCATAATTGAAATCTATTCAGTATTATTCTTATTGACCTTAGCGATCGTAAGTGCACAAGAATAACCTAGTCAACTTGAAATTGTATTAAAAAATTTAAACGTTAAAATTACTTGAACCTATTCCAAACATTAAATCAATCTCAATCACCAATAAAAATAATACAACTTGATAAAACTTTTTTACCTCAATCAAATGCCTCGATGTAAGTGCAAAAGTCGTGGGACAAGACTCTTCTTACTCCAAAAGGAATAATATTAGTGTATGATATATGATCATATCGTGTTTGAAAAAAATACGAGGTTCCTTCTATAAACTCCTCATTGGTGGGTAGGAATAGGGTCAATGCTTTTGATTTCGTTTTCATAGCAATTTTTCATGTAAATTAATTACATCATGACTATCCTAAGTTAAGATTTTAAAGAACGGGATGTGTTACTAATTATCAATAATAAATTAAAGTAAGAAGCTATAGGAGCGAAATGCATTGAGCAAACGGAAGATTATAAAGGCGCCAACAGCTTTGTTTTCAACAGTGTAACGGATCAAAATGCATTTTTTTCGCTCCAAAAACTACCGTGGAGGTGGGAGATTTGTCGGGATTTCCATCAGTTCTATATAGACAAAAAAGGTGGGTACAGACCACAATATTTATGTAAAAGTCCAATATATATCCTATTCAAGACCAAAAGCCCAATAGGAAGGTAGTGATTGGGCATAAAAAACCATGCCCAACAAGAAAAACAAAAATTCAAGACCAATACAAGTTGTAAAGAAAATAATCACCCCAAAAAATGACTCAGAAGCTAAACTGGCCCACATCTTTAGTGAGCCCATCTAAGATGAAAAATGACTAGAATCAAGCCCAAAAGTAGGATGTCAGGCCCATATAATCCGCCTTTGTGAACACCCAGAAAAAAAGGAGTTCATTGTTGCAGCCAAACACTATTTATGAAGGCCCAAAAACTTTGTGTATATTCTCAAACCAAGCACTTGATAGCAGGCCCAAAAACGCCTTGGCCCAGTTCAAAACGTGGTGACAGTGCTCCTGAGCAAAAGATTCCGTTGCCGGGACTCGAACCCGGGTCTCTCGGGTGAGAGCCGAGTATCCTAACCATCTAGACTACAACGGAGCTGTTACCTCGCTCTCATTCAATTGCAATATTTATAATTTAAAATAATTTATACAAGTATGATAATATTTTAATTTATAACTTAGTAATTAATTTTTATTAATATATTAATTAAATAAATTTAATTATAAAAATGTGTAATTGTTATATAGATTTAATAAAAAAAACTTAAATTTAAAATTGGTATAAATAATTTAAAAAATATACAGGATCATACTACTCATTCCCATATAAACTACTTCGACATCTCCTCTACCTTTCGATAATTACAGAAAAACAACTTAGAGCATTTCTATTATTGAAAAATCATATTAAAGTTTGACCGAATCAACATAGACATTTTTGGATTTAAAAGAATATCAAGGGTGATTTCTGTAATTTTTCAAAGACATAGGTGGTTTGTATAAAAGGATAATAAATGAGGGGGTGTAAATGCAATTCTCTCCATCTGCAGAGTCATTCCCACACTTTAGCGGATAGAAGAACTACACAAATACCCAGTGGTGGACTTGGTGGTTGAGTCGTGCAACCTTGGCTGTTGAGTCATACAATATAGTTGGGCACAAGTTGGAAAGTTTGAACTTTGAAGGAAATAAGTTGGAGATCTGCACAAACAATAGAGGTGTCGGGCTGGAACCGTTTAAGCACTTCGGTGATCGAGTTAGAGATATGATTTGAAAAACAGGTGAAAATTTTGTATAGCTTTATGAAATTTCTACAACTTTTTGCCCCACAAATGTTTCCATAAAGACAAAGATATTAATGGAACATGAATTTAGATAACAACTAGTTAAGTTATACTGTGGTTTACATTTGATATTTTCTATTTGTTATAGTTTTTCAATATCTTAGTAGAATATTTATGTTGATCAATAATTTGAGAATTGAATTTCATGAATTAATTTAAATATTTTAAATTTAATCATTCAATTTTCTAATTATTATATTATTACTCAAGTAAAATTATATAAATCACGTGTAACGCACGTGTTCATATAGTAAAATAAAAACTTACTATCATAATATCCTAGTTACAAATCAAAGTTTGTTATAAGAATGCATGTTAAAATCCTTAAAGTCCTCGCACCACATCATTGTCATGATCATATATGAAGTCCCATAACAATAAAAGTGATCACACACAAGTCACAATGTTCAAATTTCCTCATCACACATCATTTATCCCTCCCAAATTCTATTACCAAGAAATTCCAACATCTGAAGCTACCGAAAGTTGGTCTGATCCTCATCACATCCATCCATCAAAGCAATCAAAATTTCAAACGAAATTGTTCTATTTCCATTTCTGAACATCATAGGAATAAATACTATTATCATAATTTAGCTTTGAAATAGCTGTGCCTGTTGGTTTCTTGCCTTGTTAGACTCGCAACATTTGTAACTTCTAAGCAAAGGTTTCTCCCTCCACAGCTGAGTTTGAAACATGAAAACTATTTGGCTAATCCTGTTTTGTTATTACAACATCGGCAGTGAAGCTCATTTCAGCATCAAATCTTCCAAAGCAAACGAATGAAAATGTATATATATGTCCGTTTTAAGAGTAGTCTAGACGAGTTGTGCAAAGAGCACTTGATGAGTTGGTATATACGATCAGTAACGAGACGTAATGTCAATGTCAATGTGTAGACGACAGACGATATCGACAAATATGAAATAAAGGGACCTCAAATTCAATGCATATTGCCCTTTAGCAATTTTGACTAAGGCTAATGGATAACTAACTATAATGGTAGCTTAACCAAAGAGAAGATAATAACTTATAAATCTTCACTTAATCCCTTTATTAGCAAGGGGAAGTGTCACCTGTAAGATTGAGGGGGATGGCCTTTGAATCCAAGAATGTAAGAGCTGACATGGACATTTAAGCTAATTTTTACAACATTGTCAAAAGTATTGATAAGTTATTGCCAATTATTCTGTGTAACTTATACATTATAAGTAAGATATGACACTATTCTTGCTCTTGTACTGGCTGTGTGTGTGTGTATATATATATATGGCATTCTCTTCAAACATCATAGTACCAATTACTCCATATAAAAGCTGCTCATCAGGCTAAAGGAAAACAGACAATCTGGTATTTTCATCGAGGTATCTTACGATGCCTCAGCCTCGTTTCTCCATCATCAGAGTTACTTCGTATCTCCCTGTAGCCAAAACCATGCAAATGGTTCTTGCATGCTTCATCTTTAGGATTTTCAGTTTTTGTTTTTCTTAATACAACTGCATGTGTTTCATAGTTATTTACAGTTGAATTTAACGTTGTGGGAGTCAATTATATCTTGTCTTGAAACCATTTATGGCCGGATTTCTATGTAATGACAGTTGGTTTTTGCTATAAATAGATTCTTGAAATAGAACATAATGTTTTTTTCAGAGTTGTTTCTTTCTAAGACAGCATTTGGGATTTACGAATGAAGTTGTCTTACTAACATTTCTGGCTGTGATTTTGTGCTGTTCTAGACAGAAGTAGACCCACAGAAGTCGGCAACATGGTTCTCAAAGGTACGTCTTTAGCTTAATAAGACTTAGACAAGTTTCAGAAAAAGAAAGAAAGAAACACACACATAGACACACTAACTCGAGAACATCGTATTGCTTTGGTTAAGGCAAGTTGATGAATTGCTTCAAGCAAAAGAGGAGGAGAATTGGTGGCGCAGACAAGAAAGAGAGCAGCAGCATAGCCAAGAGATGGAAGCTTTTAAGCGGGAGAAGCAACTGGGAGGGTCTATTAGACCCTTTAGACCTTGATCTTCGTCGATACGTAATCCATTACGGGACAATGGCTCAAGCAACCTACGACACTTTCAACTCCGAGAATGCATCAAAGTTCGCAGGAAGCAGCAGATATGCCAAGAACGACCTCTTCTCTAAGGTTGGGATGGACAAGGGCAATCCATTCAAGTATCGTGTCACGAAATACTTTTATGCAACATCGTCGGCTCAGGTACCCGACGCCTTCATCGTCCCGTCTTGGTCGAGAGAGGCCTGGAGCAAGGAATCAAACTGGATGGGGTATGTGGCTGTGGCCACAGACGAAGGCAAATCAGCACTAGGCCGTTGGGATATTCTGATTGCGTGGAGAGGGACTATTCGAAATCTTGAATGGGTGAATGATTTCGAGTTTGGGTTAGTCCCTGCTCCAGAAATCTTTGGAGGGAACGATGATCCTAAGGTGCATTTTGGGTGGCACTCCATTTACACATCTGATGATCCAAGATCACCCTTCAGTAAGACAAGTGCCAGGCACCAGGTAAACTCTGATGGCCCATCTCTTACAAAGTAGAACTAATAAAAACAACTAACTGTAAACATTTTTGATGTCTTTCAGGTTCTTGGTGAGGTGAGGAGATTGGTGGAAAAGTACAAGAATGAGGAAATCAGCATAACAGTCACAGGACACAGCTTAGGAGCAGCAGTTTCTACCATAAATGCAGTTGACATTGTTGTCAATGGATACAACAGGCCTGAAGGCATGCTCCACAAGCACTGTCCCGTCACAGCCATCGTGTTCGCCAGCCCTCGTGTTGGGGACAACAACTTTCGTGATTTCGTCTTAAATCTGCAGAACCTTCACATTCTACGTGTAAGAAATGCCCGTGACATCGTCCCAACATACCCCTTCATAGACTATGTTGAGGTTGGCGAAGAGCTGGCCATCGACACAGATAAGTCGAGCTACTTGAAGGAAGGGAATTTGAGCAGTTGGCACAACTTGGAGGCTTATTTGCATGGGGTTGCAGGGACACAGGGGAGCGAAGGCGGGTTTAAACTGGAAGTTAACAGGGATATCGCCCTCGTTAACAAACGCATGGACGCGGTAAAGGATGAATACTGTGTTCCAGTTGCTTGGTGGTGTGAGAAGAACAAAGGCATGGTGCAGCAGGCAGATGGATCATGGGTGTTAATGGATCATGAGTACGATGATTTATGATACGAGAAGGTCGGACTTAGTATCTGTTGGAATAAAGGGAACTGATGGCATCATTGTAATGAAGACATGCACTTAAATTTCACAATCTAACATCAAATTCAAAGTATATGCATGATTGTTTCTAACTTTCTATACAGTAAGCTTGCTGGCAAGATATGTGATAATCAGAGTTGCGACTCTACAATTACTTCAGGTCCGACCAAATCCGATCTGAGAGGTGGCAATTCATATACACATCACTATATTGCAAAGAAAGAACTTAGAATTTGAAGATAGTGCACTTTACAATGATGCAATTACATAACATGTTCGGCGTTCTAGCTCCTAGAAACAGTTAACAGAATCTCTTCCCCTTGAAACAAAGAAGCCAAATCGAACAAATTTTGAAGGACTAGTCCTTTAAATTTTCAGCTATAAACCTTCAACAAAGGAAATGTGTTTCAAAGTGTATATAACAATAACATTCAATGTGAATCATCTCCCAACTGTTAAATCATATCGAAATCCTGCACATCAGAAGATTCAAGATTAAGCAGCTTCTTACGGTACTTCAATATATCTTACTTTCTCTATTTCCTTTCATCGTATATGTGCAGGCGCATGAGATATCACTACTACTGCTTATCTTGCAGTGAAGCCTCGATGCGTTGGATGAGCTGGTCTACACCCATCGCACCCTCCTGAAAATTGATTTATATAATTAGAGAAGTAATTAGTAATAGTGGAAGGTTGACAAAAGCAGCAGCATAAATTAAACTATTATAAAGTATGAAGGGTTCGTATTTGTAATAAAAATATTAAAATTATTACAAAGTGTCGGGTTAACCTTTGACCGGGAACAGCAAAAATTGCCATAAAAGTTTATCACTTTGACAACTTGATGTTTATATATATATATAGATTATATACAGTAAATAATATCATAATAAATACATGAACCTTTCAGAAATTTTAACCAGTATTTAAGAAATGCAATCAAACGAGATTATTACTTACAAAGCGATCACATGGTTTCCCATCCTTAAACAAAATGAAAGTTGGTAATGCCTCGATACTGTAGTCGTTTGCGATGCTGGGATATTTCTCCGTGTCAATTTTCACTACCTGGATCTTGTCAATCATTTTTGCACTAACTTGTTCAAGAATTGGAACCATGAATTGGCAAGGACCACACCTACAAAAGGCAAAAGCAACTTATATTCATATAAGTATGATAATAGATTTGCATAGGCTCATCATGAAGCCTATGCAACCTGAGTGTATAATCACAGCTTCAAAGAAGGTCTACACTGAACTTCGAGGTGCTCTAGAGATTATGGGGAAAGATCATTGAAGCGCAACTTTTTCATTTAGCCATAAGAGAGATGCAAGTAAAACAAAGATACGAGACGTTACCAAGTAGCATAGAAGTCAACCAGTACTGGTTTATCAGACTTTTCCAACATCTCATCAAATGAAGAGAATGACTGCTTCTTCGATGCAACCTGAGGGACGAAATTTTCATAAGCATTAAGTCTCAGAGATATTTTTATTTGAACTTCTTCTGTTCCAAAGTTTTGTGACAAAGAAAGCTAAAATAGTTATAAAAAACCGATAAAGTTAGACAGTCTAGTTACTTTATGTCATGCATGAGCTTTTCGTTATCATTTATTCATTTTTGGTTTTCTTTTCTTTACATTTTTTCTTCCTTTTCATCCGTTCTGGTGGGAGTTGGGGTTTGGAATAGTGTATGAGAAAGAGATTGAAAGCAAGTAGAAGTCCATGAGGCTCAACGAAATGTGAATAACAGATATTCTATTCACGGGACGTAGTGGTGCTTATGCATGAGCGTAACGCCCTTTGCTATAGTTTTCACTTAATAATTACTACATATTGCAGGAAAGACAGAGCCAGACACATGAGTAAAGCCTATTGAATACGTGCAAGAAACATCGAGGCAACCAGCACTGCATCAATTCCCAGAACCTCTAACTTAACATCAGTCTACTTGTGCTGATCTGGATATAATGCAACAAATCAAAGTACTACCCTTTCAATTTTGTTTATACTAAGGCTCAACCTGTTTACGAGCCTTATACTCTTATTCCTCAAAGCTCATTGTTTGAGGTTATGAGCTCTCGGCCAAACTTCATTTAGCACAAGCACACACTTAAGTCTGCATCAATGGTTAGTTAATTGGGACAATCTTTCAGCGGATTTATATATATTTGGACGGGAGAATTCAAGAAATAGATATAATAAAATGCTAAACAGGCAAAATTCCAGAACATCTAAAAATGCCATCTTCTTGTAGTATGTTTCGAGCATACGAACACTTATCCCGCTCAAACACAATCAACTGTAATCAGAACCTATTACCGCTGAGCTAATTCTTGTGCAATGTAGAAACACTTGAGAGATCTCCATCAATCTTCTTGCTTTCTAAAAGTCTCACAATCAATTAAAACAGTAAAGAAACAAAATAACGTGTATCTCCAGGAAAGGTCAAACATGCCTTCAATTTTTGTCAATTTGTTCGAACATCTTCTACAATGCAAACCAGAATATCTAACATAAATTCTCATCAATTTGAAACACAAATAAAGCAGCGAATATAACAATATTACAACAACTAGGAAACCTCCCACGAAAAAATATACATAAAAAAAACACCCAAAAGCTTCCTAACATCGACATAGAACAAGAATTCAAAAGAACACCACATTGACCAGAACCCAGAAATAAAAAATTCAAAAGATGTTCAAATTAACAAGTTTGTCTAAAACAGACGAAATAATTACCAGCGTAAGTGTTCTGGGGCGGTGCTTAGACTTGAGGCAATGGTTTCCAATCCGGGAAATACGGAGCTGAGTTGGGAACTGAAGAGAGGAGAAGTTTGCCAGCTTAGAATTGGTGAATGACGAAGACGGCGAAGTTGTAGCAACCATTCTTGGGACCGCCGCCGCCATGGAAATCGCCATTTTTCTGCTCTAGTTTTGTTTTTTTGCACAGGCGAGAAAGTAAAGAGAGGCAAACGCCAAAAACAAGAAACGAGAGAAAATTGGAGATAACATGTTCAATCTATGAGGGTCCATTCTTAAACAAGAAAAAAGAATTGAAAAATGAGGAAGTGGCATGTGATTCTGGCGTGTGGATTAAAATTAATGATGACGGAAAACCCAATTTTGCACCAGAAAGCAATCAAAATTCAAAACAACTATATATATATATATAGTTTGTTTTTGCATATTATTTTATTTTAATAAAATCGTAAGTGTTTGTTGCTTAATAACAGGTTCAAGACTTTTGGAATGAATTTTTGGCTTCTACGCAATCAAGAGTCTAATGTATGATTACAAATTATATTAATAATCTTTTCACTAAAATTTTGATAATTTATAACAATACCGAGTTAGAAATTACCCCTATGTTTGGTTTCATTTTCATTTCATCTTTGAGATGGTGAGAAATTAAAACCAAACATTACATCAACCAAAACACCTTTACTAGGTGTTTTGCACATTTTCCCATATATACATATATCCACTTATAAATAAACAAATATTATTATATACATATATATTTATAAAAATATATAAAAGAGATATGATTTGACAATGAACAGTATTTTTTGTCTCCCAATATACAACACAATACATACAAAAAACAAAATATTATTATATACATATATAAAAATATATAAAAGAGACATGATTTGACAATAAACAGTGTTTTTTGTCTCCCAGTATACAACACAATACATACAATACATTTTTTACACTATTTAAAATTAACTCCAAAAACAAACCCAAACATACACCCTATTTTTAACACACACTTATTTATTTTCATTTTCTCTCTCTATCTCCACAAAACAATCCAAAACATTTTAAAAATAAAACCAAACATAGGATACATCTTTTACTTCATTTAATATTTTTTTATTTCAAATCATATTATATTTTTATTTTTATTTAATATATACAGGTTACGTATCGGACCCTTGAATAAAATCCGTTGACAGAGTTAGAGATTAATGCTAACAATGGCTACCAACAGATTGAACTTCTAGAACAAGAACATTCTGTTGCCTATGACAAATCCTTCAAGAGGTTTGAGATTTAAAGTTACAACAAACTTACAAGAAAACTTGAGGACATCACGTACAAGGTAAAATTCCACATTTGAGCAGTCAGCAATGGGAACAATCATTCAGTTACAGTACAATGATAACGAGCGTCTCCAATCTAATCGCATGCTAAGGCAGAAACACTGAACCTGAAGGCGCTTTCGTGCCCGGTTTTCGCTTGCAAACATCATATACCTAAACCTCTGTCCCGTGGAAGAATCGGTCCCATGAACTAATATGCATCAGCCATCGCTTGTCAATGTGAAGGCAAGAAGGACGAGAATAATTGTAAAGAAAATGGTTGCGCCAGAAAACAACCACATTGCTCGACTTCCAGGTTTTTGGCTAACCTGACTGCTCAACTCCACCTCTTTAAGAAGTTCCCTCACTTCATCCATGTCGGAGTCTTTGGCTGCTTGTATTAGTCTGTTTTGAATTTTCTCAAGTTTATTCAGCCGCCTGGCTCTGGACGTGTCCTTGATTGGCCAGAACAGGCTGGTCATCTTCCACAAAAAGATACCCATGTAGATAGCTACAACACAGTCCACGCTGTAATGGTGGCGCTCCCGGATTTCTCGTTGTGCACTGTGCATCACGAGCATCCAGATAAGAGCGGAGGAAAACCCTCCATAAGCTTCCTGCAAAATAAACATGGTGAATTCGGAATACTTATTTGTTGTGGAATAATATTGGGAGTTTGAGTAAATGCTATTATATGATTGGAGAAAAAGTGTATGTTTTCAGATACCGTCCATGCCATAGCTGTCAAGACTGCAACAAGCATGTGGCCACTATACAGTAGGTCGTTGCACCCGCCTCCAGCTTTTTTAAGAAGATTGTACCACGAAGAAGATCCCTCAGAAGCAGTAGGCCGCAGAAAATCAGCAAGAAAGTTCATTTTTCCCCAGTTTGGTCGGAAGTCGATCCCATATTCCCCTGCCACAACTGAAAGAAAGCAGAACCAAGTCTGTTAAACACAGAGATACAAGCAGCGCTAATTTTTTTTGCAATGGCTGTTACATTAGAGAAGATGTGTCTATTGGCAAGCTTTGATTGTCCGTGTGTATGGGCGAGTGTGAGAGTGTGCGTGTGTGTGAGAGGGACAGAGAGGGAGAGATACCATATGCCACATCCTGTTGAATAATACGACGAATAGCATTAGAATCAGTAGCATATGGAACATAGTATTTCTGAGCCCAAGGATGTGGATGTGGAGGCACTTGGAATCGAGCTGATGCACACCATGGACGTGGTGAGGGCAAAATTGTGGATATAAAGGCTATTGCCCGAAGAAGCCGGCCGATACCCATGGTGAACATATATCTTGCAGCCAGACCTAGACCAGGGGCTTCAACCGAGTTGAACAAAACTGAGAAACCAAGCATTATAAACAACATCAAGAAATGGTGCAACCCAATTATACGTGCTCTCAATATATCAACCAATACTTGAGGTAATTTCTCATTCAGCGACAGCAGCAGCCACTGGCCAACATCAGGAAGAGGCGGTGTACCACTGTCAAAAATTTGCAACCTCATTATACATCCAATGAAAAGAGTTCTTCTTTGCAAAAATAGTTCAAAGTGGGGATCATTTCTCACACTTCATCACTCTACAATCTACTACAACATTAGATTATGGAACACCAACTACTACTGTCCTTTGCTATCCATCCAAAGGATAAACAAGAGAAATAACAAATGCACGATATATTCAAAGAGGCATATAACAGAATTTCTTCTTAAACTTCACACACTTCAAACACTGACTGAAGTGTGTATGAGGCATAAAATCTTAACTAGTAAGCTATGAGTTCCTTTCTTGAGGCGCCTCTAATTATCCCCCTGACTGAGCATACAACACGGTTTGGTTCCCCACTTAATCCCTTTCTCTGAGACATTGTATATTTACACAGTAGAAAAGTTAGCTCATGCCTGTTGATAAGGAGACATCATCTCCATTTGAACATCTTCAAGGAAACATATGAAGTTCTTGTCCTCGTCACAATTACTATTGTGATTTTTCAAAATTACGAGGCAGGTTGATATTTTTTTTCTCCCTGTCACTATAACAAAATATTTTAGAGTATTGTTTTCACTTGCTTTAGGTAGCAATGAGATGATTTTTGGGATCATTTACTACTTACCATATACAAAATTCATGTTAATGCAGAGACAAATCCATTTTAGCAAACATTAATTTCTCTATGTTCAAGAAATAAATGTGATAGTTTTTCAATTATCATTGTTCTATTTGGTTATCGGAGCAATTTGCTGATCCTAATCCTCAATTAAGGTAACTTAAAATGGCAAAAACATTAAATAGGAGGAAAAAAACAAATTCCAACATTTCAAGATCTCAGATAGTTAAAATCGATCTAAGTTAAACACATTACTGATTTACAAACACAAATCTCAGATGCAATCAATAAATAAAAGATCATCTCAGAGTACACGGAAATCAATGCTAACATACTCGGTAAAACAAGCCCACAACGCAAAAATCCATAAAATCCAAGACCCTTTTCCCAAAAACAGCAATAATCACTTAGACAAACTGTAAAAAGCCCCAAATGTCCATGAACAACTATCAAGAAAGAATATTTTCTAGGTATACATACTTGTGCCAATCAAGACCAAGAACAGCAGTAACAGAGCGAACTGAAATTGCTTCAAAGAGAAGGGCAGAAAGCATAAAAAGCATGGATAGAATGAAAGGAACAGCTGCCCGCAGCTCCAACGACCAGTGCTTGTAAAATGGGACACGAATTACGGCGGCAATAGCGAGCCCCGCCCAGAGAGCTGGCTGCAGCCGCTCGTGCCACGCCGGCGACAGGTGGCGGAGGTAGTCTATAGCCACGTAAGCTATCGCAGCGATCCCCAGGCCGGCGGAACCCCCACGCCGCCTGGACATCGGCGGCGAACGCATTTATGCTACTAAGTAGAATACTTGAGAAGTAGAAACAAGCTCCCCAACTCGCTGCGTTTGTACTTTAATTTGTAGTTCACTATCCTTATTAAGTAGTTCTTTTATTTTACTTTAATCTCAATTAAATCTACTCAGTATTTTGACCTGGATAAATTACAGCTATTTTTTCTTTCGTATAATTATAAATATCTCTCGTTATTTAAAAATTATAAATACTTTATGAGATTTGTAATCGTCTAATAAATAATATATTTATATTCATTTTATGAGTGAAGTGATCAAAGTGCTCTTATGCAAATTGAATTTATTTTTAAAATTTTTTGAATTTTTTTAGACTGCAATGCGCAGAGAGAGGTTTCTTAAATTTTTTACACAGGAGAGCAATAATGCAATTTACTTCGATTGATTTTTCTACAATTTTAACTAAAAATTTAAGGGTAGAATGATCAATTTCAGACATTTGATTAAAAATTACAAAATTCAAGAGGTATATGTATTTTGTCAAATAATGATTAAGTATTTGAAATTATGTTAAACCCAAGGGAAAGTGACTGTAATTTACCCTTTGTTGTGTATATATATACTCTTTTATATTATCAAATTTTTATTTTTTTTTTGGTTTTGGGTGACTTACAATTTTTTATCCCCTACTTTTAATTTTTAAATCTTTCATCAAATTTTTATTTTTCTCTTTCTTTCAACTTTTTTCCTTTTTTGGTCTATATTTTTCTCCTCACATTCCTTCTTCCATGTCTTAAAATTATTTCACCTTTTCTACATTCCTCTCTTCTCAATTTTCACATTCTTTTTTTTTTAAATGACTTCTTATACTCTTTTTTAATATTTTTTTATTTATTCAATTAAAATAAAATAATAATTAGTTTTTAACTTTTTATTAATTCTACACATATATTATGAGTGCTATTTGCACTAGTATATATATATATATATATATACACTAGGTTTGTAAGTACTTTGTTCAAAACTTACTTATCGTACAAGTGTTTACCCCAAATTTTTTTGAATTTCTTTAGGTTATTTTTCATATGATATTTTTGAAAAAAGTATTTAATTTGATATAATAATTAAAGTATGCATAAATTATATAAATAAAACAAACAAGATAAAAATACATTTGTCTGATCCTATATTTTGAGTGCAAACATAATTTTTTATGACACTCCGTTCTTTTTCAACAATCACCCGCATAAAATTCCACTCATATCACACTTCCATAACAATTATAATTTATAACTTTTATCTAGCTGCAATTATTCATCATCTAATTATTCATTCTTTCCCTGACCATAAAAATGAAATTGATTTTGAAAATTTAATTATAATCAATTTATATAACCAATTATGAAATTATAAATTTAAATACCATAATCATTTATTAAAAAAATTAATTATCTCATAATTAAATATAAGAAATTATGCAACCATCGAGCCAAACAAATAACAAGGCGTTGAGGCATGGAAGTAGTACTAGAGCAGGGACAGAAGGTAGATTAAGGTAGGAGAATAGCTCTTCCCGCTGTATATTCTTTCTTGATTATTTTAATTTAGAAGAGACAGGACCCCAAAAAGCTACACTCACCTCACAGTGGTTTAATGTAAGAACACAAAAAATCATGTAAGAACATTATGAGCTCTCTTTGTTGGATGTTACATCTTACATCTATATATCTTTCAGGTGCAAAAATTTAGGGATAAATTGGCCATCTCTCATCTACCACAAGACAGCCAAATGCCAAAAACATGTATCAATTATCAAATACCAACACACAAAAAATGAATTGAATGACAGATGCCTATTTACAATGCAAATGTTGTAATATTGGGAGTATAGTTCAAGAACCACAAGGCAAGCAGCACAATCTCCCAATCTGGATGAAGAGCCGTTGCAGAGGGTTCGGGCCGTCGTCTTTCCCTAAAGAAGGTGTCGGCAATGGCAGCTGGGCCGGCAGATGTCGGTGAAACGCGTCTACTGCAGCTCCAACGCCGTCTTCGTTCTGGATGCATGCTGCTAGTTCTGTTGCTCGAGATTTCACCTGGAAAGCTCAGATTTCAAGATTCAGGATACGGAAACGACCTAGTTCGTTTGGTTATTTTTAAGATTTTGTTTGTTAGGTTCAGATGCATACCTCTGGCTGGAGCATGAATCTTATAGCTTCTGAAAGGGATTCGATGTTGAGTTGTGATATGGGGATTGGAGCCGGTCCGAGGCCTTTCTGGTAGATTCTTTCTCCCCAGAAAAATTGATCACCGAAGAATGGAACGATGGTCGTTGGACACTGCATTGGCACGGATAAGAAGTGAAACCCGTTATGTTATGAAGTTTGGCAAATACGATGCAGGTTTATCGCCTTGTTAACCGATAGCGGAACATAGTGTTCTACGAGAGTCGAGGAAACCTACCCCCGCTTTTAGTCCCGTTGCGGTGGTTCCAGCTCCACCATGATGGACCTTCAAATGTATTTTTAACCAGTGCATCAGTATATAGAAATCACATTTCTTGTGTACAATGTCAGTGTATTATACGTTTCAGAATAATAGACGATCATCGTATGTCTGCCAGAACAAGGGATAAACGCATCGACAGGTTCAAACTCACCACAGCTGAACACTGAGGAAACAACCAGTCATGAGGGCAATCCACAAGAAGGAAAACATTATCAGGAAGTTTTGAATCTGCAACAGATGAAAAAGAAAAACGAAAATCATCACAAGAACAATCTCAGCAAAAGTTTCTTCTGTAACTAATAATTGGAAAGAAACTCAAGCTTTCAAACAGTGTTCCTGTATCAGCAGAATTTCATCTGGCAGAGGAAGAAGAGTGCGAAGACGGCAAAAGAAACTTACAAGTACCAAGGTCTCCCCACCCTCGATCAATTATTCCTCTTTGCTCCGTGTTCTTTAATGCTTCCAAAATGATTTCTGTAGTTTTGTTCGAGTCCTCCAGAGGCTTATAGAAGCAATCAAACAGAAATAGTTAATGAACTTGGCTAAACTCTTTAAAACAAAAATAAAAAGGAAAAGGCGCCATAGCCACTGTGAAGGAGGTCAAGATACGATCACTTCAACTAGCTGCTGTTTGCAATTTGGAAAGCAAATTTTAAACGATGAGACCAATTCCCTTGAAATAATATGTCATCCCAACACATGCTGATTGGTTATTTTTCCTTTTCTGTCACATGGTTTTCATACCAAGAGGAAAGGCAACTATTTCAATGCACAAATACGGTACATGAAAACATAGTTCTTACAGAATCAAGAAACCAATAGTACATATTTGAATAAAACGAGAAGATATTTGATTGATCAAAACCGCCATACCATGCTTCCAAACCCAATATAAATAGGTGGAGCTCCCTTTTGTATCCACTTAACAAATTCTTCGGGTGGTTGGTACTTTGATCCAAGGTTCAAAAAGCAGTAACCAACAACGTCAACCAGAGGGCCCCAATCTGCAAACAAATAATAACGAGTCTTGTGCTGAGACTTGATAAAGATCATCCGATGGGATGCAGATGTCTATACATATACGCATAACGCAAACAAAGATCTTGTTAACAGAAAGCTAGTCTGAGCAGCAGCTTATAACAACACAAATCGGCAGGTAAATATCAGTGGAAAGTTAACCCGAAAAGAGGTCAATCAAATGAGGAAAATTGAAAAATGGTATGATGGTGTACAAGTATATACTCCATAATTTACATCACAAAGATCACTGAGTAATTAAAGGGACGAGCATCTGAAAGATGACATACCTGTTGGCTTGGGCACAACATGGGGACTCCACATATAGCCTGTCGGAAGATGAGAAATTGAGCCATGATATGTGCTGAAGTATGCAATAGGGGGAAGCTTCAGCTTATTTTTCCTGAAGTCGTTAATATGTCCTCTTATGCCCCACCATATCAGTAAATCCACAAGAATATACGAAAGCTGGATCGAGCAAGAAACATGGCAGAGCATAATCATTAGGGGAGTCCGTTGAGTTTATCTAAATTGAAGACGTAAGACCATTTCGGAATAATTGAAACATACCCAGTATCCTGCACTTTGAGGCACACGTGCTAACGGGTGAGGAAATGCATATGTAGGCCTGTCTATTCAGCACATGAGTAAGTATTTTTTCTTTCATCTGCTTTTAGTAAAGAGAAAGGGTTCATTACAAAATTTAACAGAATAAATATTCAAAACTTTACAAGAAGTTTGTTAAGAATATAAATATTTGTTGTCAGTTACTGAATCAAATGAATTAGCTCTGGAAAATGAAGTTCCCCAAACACGTACGATTACTTCGTTTTGTCACAGAAGAATTCAAAGACAGGTTTTCTTATAAACTCATTTTAGCGCATTAATAAACTCAGTACGTAGCAGGATGAACTAATTACAGATCCAAACACAAGCAGAATGAACAAATTAAGCTTACGTCCAAGGCATTGTGAAGAAGATGTGCAAGGGAACACCGAGAGCTTCAGCTACATGTGCATGTCCTGGAGTCAAGAACATGAACTTTCTTGAGACTGAATCGATCATGGTTTTTGGAAGTTAATTTCTAGTACATGATAAAAGTTTCTGAATGGTACTAATTAGAACATCAAAAGTGGAGTCGCCTTTTAATCAAGCAGAAAGTAGAGTTAAACTACAATAGTTGGAGCATATATAATTTGCAATAACTAACCGTAAGCAGGAGGATTTGCAATGATTGCTTGAGCCCTGAAAGGTTCACCAGTTATTGGGTCCGGTTCTGTGCATGCTGGAAGGAGAGATTCGATGATGGCCTTTATTTGTTTACGTTGTATAGAAATTTCTCCGGGTGATGATGGAATAAGACCTTTATTTCTGGCCATATCTGCATTTCAATAAATACCTTCAGTCAAGAAAAGACTTAGAATCATCAATCATACATTAAATTCTGGGCTCTGTTCCAACTTTGGAAACTGCATTGCTTGGAATCTTAAGGTGATAGTAGGTAATACAGGAGAACCACAATTATGAATCTATCGATGTGCCACTGTCATAAGAAACTTGGAAAATAATGCATGATGGGGAGGGTAAAACATAACACCCTATGTTTTCAGTTACACTTTTCACGATGATAATATACTGCATTGTGGATAGTTTTCAGGAATGTAAATGCATGTTGAGGACCTCTTACATCCAGCCAAAACACGAGGATCACCGCCAAGTGGGTAAAAATCTACCCCAGCTGACTTCACGAATCCACGGAAGTTGGAATGAGTTGCCAACCTTACACGATGACCATATTCCTGTGTTCACATACATATTGCCATTGGATATTAATAACATATTACTGAAAAGATCTTAACAAGCAAAATATCATAAAAATTGTGAAATACATAACATATTATGTAACGAAAAGAATCAGAGTGGCCAATATGCAAGCATTAAGAGCATCTATTTGTCAAATTCCTGTTTTTTTTAAACAAGATAAGAAGATGCGGAGATAGATTCATTCACAATTGAGGTAAATTACACCTTCCCTGAGCTCAAACTCATCTTACAGGTAGCCACACTTTTGTGTCATTATGGAGTAAGCTTACCTCCATAGAAAAGTACGACTGACTTTCCAAAATTTCCCTCAACTCAACAGTGATGAGCTTCATAGAGGGTGTCTAAATTGTATTTTATGAGGTCTTCAATTTTCTCATTTAATTTTCATTCCAACTTCTTTTTTCTTTATTATTATTTTATGAATTTTGAAACATTTCTTATTTATTTTATCATAATTAGCATTGAATGCCTAAATATAATTCTTAAATCTCAAGGGACCTCCAGAATGCACAGAAGCTAAAATCACGCCATCTCACAGAGACAGACAGTTGATGATTGTCTAATTTGAAAGATAACTTACACAGGAAATAAATAATACGAGAAACTGGATACAAATACCACAATTTTCATGCACTCAGGAACAGCTTACCTGAAGTCTCCTTGCCACAGCCAGGAAAGGCTGAACATCTCCTCTTGTCCCAACTACAAGCAGGGCAATCTTTAGTTTTGGAATTGATTTGTTGTAATCAGTTGTGATATATTCAACCATAGACGGGATCCCATCGACTGGATGAAGCTCTAATAATTCAGACGCTACAGGAGAATCCTTAGTGAGGTCAACCTCCACTGTCCCGTCATTTTGGATTTTCACCAAGTTCACAATTAAGTTTTTCTGGGTAAAACAACAAGAGTTTAGTATCACTCAAAGTTGGCCAATCTTCTCAGTTTTAAATATAAGCAACAAAAACATGCATCAAATTCGTGTTCTGCCTTAGAAACTTAAGTGCACTCTGTAAGGGCCGAGGAAGTGGTAAATGGCCACAAAAGAATTCGAGAGTGGCATCCATCAAGAAGAGTGTTGCAAGTTGCAATGGCAGCTTAACAGATTCAGGATGGATTATCACATAACATTTCTTTTTTTCCAGTTTTTCAGATGACAATATCAAATTACATTCTGATGACTGCATGATCATAAATATAAAAGTAACAGTATTAACAAAGCTGACCTGCTGCAGTTCTCATATAACATCGTTACCAGAAAAATGGTTTTCCAACTACAATAAAAATCATTTCCTGAAACATAATGTGAAACATGTAGGCATGCCTTGTGCCTGACACAAACCACTAAAAGGAATGGCTGAAGGAAACTAGAACCATATTTAGGAAAATGTGGTATGTCAGTTTTCATAAGTCTATGCAATATCACATTGCTTGATGACGGCAATTGAAGAGTATATAATGGCAACATTTTATTCTGGAGCGAATTCATCCAGTTAGGAGAGCCTATAAATAAAATGCAAGGTTTACAAGCACCATGGCAGCCTTAAAGAGAATGTTCTCCCTGCCAAAGTCAAAGAGAGATGAGATCTCCCAACAAATAATAAGACAATAAAACAACTATGTCTTTCCAGACTCACCAGTAGTGGACTACAATTTCATTTTAGGTGCCATACAATTCCTCCCACGAACTTAAAGCTGATTAACTGTTAGTTCGTCTATCACAAAATGAAAAGCTGATTTCATATTTGGAGTCTCTAACCAGGGTCAAGCTCAACTTAGGAGATTAGTTTGCCCAAAAACCAAACTGATATGGTCCGTAAACATGGATGCGAATATGAGAGCTTGACTCGACATTTGGGGTTCTTATGTTTCTCTTGGCAGCAACTTCACCAACTTTGCCGGTATAGAGTTCTGTTTTCCTGTTTACCAATCCCACTAATGCATTGGCAAACTAACTGCATACATTGCATCTTCGTTAATTAGTCTTCTCTTCATACTCTTCCGTTATATCCATGTCCTTGTGTTCCGGATAGTTATGTCTCTGATTCTTATAAATGAAAAGAGTGTAAAGACTGATAAACCCATTTTTCTCATTCAATACACTTCAAGAAGAAGCTTATGTTCAGTTTGCAAAGAACGTAAATGTCTAAAGTGCTGAATCAACTTGGAATCATGGTGCAATGATAAGCATAAAGGTACAAGAGCAATAATTTCTCCCTCAGGCAATTCTCGGACAATGTGGTCATTGGTTAGCTATCCCCAGAGCAAAAGAAATGCAAGATACATGCTACAGGGGAGTCATCAAACCAGAATGCAGCTTAAACAAATTAAACAGTAGCACAGCAAAATGCAAAGAATGCATGAAAAACGGATGGTATAAACCATATCTGCCGAATATAAACACAACGAAACCATATTGAAAAGTATAAACAGGCAAGGAAATTTTAGACATTGAAACAACGTGGTTCACCTTCTCAAGTTCCGAGAGTCTGTCCAATTTTAAAGCAGGCAACGGACTACCCCACCTCTCAGTCATAGACCTTGAAAAGGCAGCTTCCTGATTTTCAAGAAAGAGATTTCTGTGCACAGGTGCTGTGATGCAGTGGTCCAAACCTTAAGATGACAATGAAAATACTCAAGTGAACTTTCATCATGTAGTTTGCAACAGTCAACAAAAATGGGATACAAGAAGAAAAACAGCTTAAATGTATCTTCTTAATTTCTACGTCAGGGATAGATGATGGATAAGTATAAAGAGAAGTGTAAGCACTCACCTCTTCGCACGTGAGGTGATGGACTAAGACTGGGATCTCTCAACTGAGGAACCTCAACAGACGCAGACTGCGATAAATTCGTCCTTCGATGCTTTGCTTCAGGTGTCAAATACAAATCAGAATGCTCATCTATAGGCTGATTATCCGAGGCAGATGACATACTCTTCCTCTGATCTTTCAAACCATCTGGTCCAGCATCACAACTTCGATTGAGATCAATACTAGGAACTTCTGGTAAACTGTCCCCCTCGTCCTCTGTCCCCCTCGACGAGGCAGGAGGCGAATTTGTTTGAAGTAGTAAATCATAATCATAATCATGAATTTGGTCTATACTCTTATAGACCTCCTGAATACTTTCTACCCCATTTCCTAAAATTCCTGGCCTCGTACCAATCCCATCACTATCCATTTTCATCCAATTCTCTAAAGAAAATCGAATTCCTTCAGCAACTACTACTTGAATTTGAACAGAATTTTCACAGCTTCAGACCTCTGCATAGAATATATTACAAGAATTCATAAGAACAGTAAGCACAATACAAATTCAAGAATCCCATAATTCTACAACGCTTCACATAGAAACAACTCGACCTAAAATCCTGAAAAGTTCTCCAAGATTTTTCACTGAAAATGTGAAATAACACATGAAAAATCATGGTGACGCAATGGAAGGCGGCTATTAAAAACTGCGAAAAAGCATAAAACTTTGTGACTCGACACATAGAAAATTATCAACCAAAACCTACCGAACAGACACCTACCACTCCACTCCACGTGCTAAGTGTTCGGTAAAGACCAGAATCAAAGGTGAAGAAACTCAACAAAGGTTCACACTTTACATGCCATCAACAAGAATTCAGACTGTAAGAACCAAGAAATCGGCAAAGAACTAACAAAAAGCATAGCTTCACAATGAAAATTCAAGAAGGCGGCAGCCAAAACGTGCAAGATTTTCAGTTAGTAGCATACAATAAAGACTCCGAAGTCCAAACTACTCGTTAAAAAGGACCCATTTCTCACTTTTCGAAAGTTCATTCAGACAGAATAGAAAGAAGAAATTTTGTTTATATTGGCGATGGAAATTGGAAACCTTTTGCACAAGATATTTTCCAGCTCTCGAGGAAACACAGTGTGACTTCAAGACTTTATTGGGGTATGGGGTTTTCGCCAATTGGTTGTGGGGCTGCGAAGCAAAAGTACTATATTGCAATAAAAGGGTGGAATTGGCTGGTTTAGTATTTGGATGGTACTATGTATTAAACTCAGGATCCAGCAGAGGTTTTACTGTTCAAAGCCCAATTAACATTAAAGAAATCAAGAAATAGAACGAGGAGCATGTGGTGAAGACCAAGGAATGAGAGAACAATTTCGTGCAAATTAAGCAGATTGACTGGAAACAGCAAATTGGAATGATGATATCACACACACACACACACAGTGAAAAATGGAAATGTTTATTATATTATGGAAATAAATTATCTAGCTGGCAGAGGCAAGATTCTGAGTGCTTGGTGATGGGAGATATGGGGCTAAAGGGAGCGAGAGATTCGCATGGGAACTGTGAGTAAGAAGAATATTCAATGTGGAGGAATTGTTTGGTGAGGACTGAGATGTGTGTGTGTGGTCAATCATATGAACATGGCCTACCTACTCCCTCTCCTCCTCCCCACAGCAAATCAAGATAAATTTACAGATCGGACTATACTTTATATAATATTAATAGATTTCAAATTCTTTTAATACGAGGTCGTTTGAAATATTCATTTACAAATGCTCATTGGACGTTATATATAATGAGATTTGAACCTATGACTTCAAATTCATTTATGGACGTTAATAGTTAGGATAAGACATCATTAGTTTTCCTTAAATCTTCTTAGAGTGCATATCTAGAAAGAAAAGATAGAGATTCTTTCTCATCTGATTCTTCTTATCATTTGATTGGAATCAAATTGGTGCAAACTATATAGAACCAGAGGCTTCAAGATTCTTTACATACGCAATCTGAACAATGATCTCTGCTTAGAATTTGATTCAGGCTGGTCAAGACATCATTTTATATTCAGTAGTTGTTATCTCCAAACACACAATGCAACATATACACCAGAAGATCATCATAGGAATATTATTTACATATGAAAGAATAACTGTACAAATTAACTTCTTCTACTGTCCTGATCATTTTTCCACACAAGCTTTGGAAATTTCGTCTACCACAAGAGCTCTAGCCCGATTAATCGTAACGAGGCATAAGTAAACATGCTCTTCCAGCTCCTCCACTTGTTTCCTGAACCCAAATTCATACTTCTTGATCTCCTTCAAGACTTGGATCAAAGAGAGTCTATCTTCCCTCCTCTCCAGACAGAACTGAATCAGTTCCTTGTTGTGTTCGATCTCATCGTGAAGCCGACCGACAAGTCTGCTCATTGTATCAAAATCCCTGTTCAAGATATACGCACCCTTTGCGGCCACATCCAGTTGCCCAACAACTTTCTTCAAAAATCCATACTTGAGAAAATGAAAAGTTTGAATCTTTCTCTTCAATGGTTTCACCGGCAGGCTGAAGAGGGCCGGGCCCATGAGCAGCACCGTCAGAGTATGCACAGCTAGAAACATGGCTGCCCCGGCTGCTAGTCCACAGGCTGCCGTTACACATGCACCAGAAGCCTTGTTGAAGAATTTGATCATTTTGATTTTTCTTGCCACCCTTTTCCTCTTTGATTTCAAGTGCTGTAAAACAAACGAGTGTTTTTCGTGGATGTGCTTGAAATCTTGTCTGGAGAAGGGGTTGTTGAGAATAACGCAAGAACGGAGCTCGGAGACGAGGAAGCTGAGTTCATCAGAAGAGTAATCATGATCAATGGCGTCAATGAGTTGATGAATGAATATGTAATCAGATTGAACTTGGTTCAAGCTTTTGAGAAGTTGGCTGCAGAATTTTGAGGCCTCAGCACTGATATTGAAGTAATTGAAGAGGAGGGATTTTAGATGGTCAGATGATTTGTCTGAGAAAACCACAGCTGATTCAAGAAGTGTGGTGATGGTTTCTTGGCCGGGGTCGAGAAGAATTTCTGAGAGCCTGGCATTGGAGTTATAAGCTGGCGACGACGAAGACGGCGACGGCGACTGCCCGTTTACCAGCAGCAATTGAACTTTCAAGAAGAAATCAGCAAAGGATTTTGTCCGAACCGCACAAAGATATTCCTCGTTCACATTAAGGCTTCTACGATGACATAGTTTCGCCTTCTGCTTATCTGCAACCAAAAGTCACAATCAGTTTATCTATGAATCACATGGTCCAAAAGAATGAAAAACATGCAAATCTATATAACATCAACCCGGAATTTTAATCTGTTGATTTCCTCAAGAACACAAGCTACCTTTCTTGATCGATGAAGTTCTGAATCTTGCCCACATCTTCAGATTCGAGGATGGTTTTAGGTACTCATATTGTAGTGAAACAGCTTGAGCTTGCGTTGTAGTGAAACAGCTTGAGCTTGCGTTGTAAGAATCAGGCATATAAACTTGCCAGTTTCTGACAACCCCAGAAGTCAGGTAGATTCTTCCTTCTACAGCTACTGCTATAAGCTTATGACAATATATATGTGATCACCTCAATTTCCTAGTACTTATCTGCAAATGATGATCATCGTAACTGTTTAAAGTGACTGAGAAGGCCGTTTAAGGTTTCTGCTTCACGTCATCTGTTCTAGATATACAACTAATCCAGTTTTGTTTTGTGTGTGCGTATGAGAGAGAGAGAGAGAGAGAGTTGTCCAAGATGCCAGGTTTAAGGCTGACATGGCGTAAGAGAGGTGGCTTCGACAGAAAGTTCTTATCGAAATTAAATCTAGTCGAATCAAATTAATCACGTAATAAGTATATCATACTTATCATATGATTGGTTATTTTCTTTAAATTGTGTATTAATTACACGATAAATGTATTACGTTTGTCATATAATTAATTTTTATTTGACTGAAATCAATCTAGATTAAACTTATCTTAACTTCTGAGAAAGAGTATACAAGGTTTATATGCAGTTCTGTGGAAAGTTTTTGCCTGAACCAGATTTGGTCGAACTAAACCAATTATAGAGTAAGTGTGATACACTTATCATGTATTGGTCATTTTTCCTGAACTGTATACCAATCACATAACAAATGTATTACACTTGTCATACAATTAATTCAAATTTGATCGAACCAAGTTCGAGTTAGAATTTTCAACGCTATGGTGCTTATTGTCTCCACTTATCCTCTTGAGGCTTCAACCGCAAACTGCTCTCACCTCATGCATTTCATGCAACATACGTATAACTACTCCACGTGGCATCTTACATACCAATTAATGATGACAAGTATACGTATAAGATTATTTCATGCAAGGAAACCTCACCCGATTAATAATAATTTTCTTTGAAGCCAACAGAGACTCAGGATTTATGCGTGGAGGGTTCATTTTGTTTTCTTTATTTAGCAAAAGAGAGCTCCAAACTTTAATAAACTACTTTTATAATTAAATCATAACATTTAGGGGAAATTTCTAGGATAATTTTGTAGTGTTGAGTTACGAGATGATAACACCCCTTCGTATATGGACACTGCATGTGGATAATATAAAAATTGAGGGGTGTGATCTCTATACATTCAAAATCTTGAAAAAGGATTAAATCTATATCTATATCTATATCTATATCTATATCTATACTATATATAAAAGTATGAATTTCTCATGTATTCATACTCTCACTTAAGTTATATTTTTAATAATAAATAAAAATTAGTTATAAAAGAATAAAATTCTAGCAAAGAAAGACTATTTAAGAGTCCAAATACCTCTAAACTACTTAGGCAATGATAAATATATCCTACTAAAAAAGAATAGGTTGATAATATGTTGACGCGATTAATTTATTAGAATATATTTTTATATACTTTAAAAATATTATTTTACTAGGGCACAGTACAATTTAAAATGAAAAGCATTGGAATAATACATAAAATACGAAACATCAAAATTCAATATATATATATATAAATGAAATGAAATGAAATAAATATAATGAAATTCTAAATAAAATTTATCAATCTTATTAAATTAGAATGCTTTTGAAAAAATTAACATGGCTAATTGATTTTATTTTAATATTAGTAGTTGAAAGTATTTTGAGATTACATTTTCATGTACTTTTGATTTTTACCATAATATACTGGAGATAAAATAATACTACTAAGTGTAACTTATGATTAAATATATAATAGTGAGAATCTCTTGAGTATTTATTCCTATTGTGAGAAGACATTCGTATCTTTACTGTGGTACTCTTTTCAATAATAAAATAGAGGGATAATTACATTTACACCCTCTTGATTTATGGCATGTTTACAAAAATTATCCATGCCTTTTGTATAATTACAGAAATCACCCCTACTAGCCGAAGAATAAGGGTAGTAGTTATGTAATGATGTTGATATTTTTTAGGTGTATATGTATAATTTTAAAAAAAATAGGGATAGTTTGTGTAAATAAGTTTGATGTTCTGGTGGTATATGTGTAATTATCCAAAAGACAAGGGTGATCTCTATAAACAATATGTCGGGGCGTGTAAATATAATTATCTCTAAATAAGAATTAGTTATAAGAACAAAATTTTATCAAGCAGAAAAGTATTTGGTATCCTAAATTGTCTAAATTACTAAAAGAATTGAATAATATATTCTAAAATATAAATAGGCAAATAAATTTTAATATTGATTTGCTAGGAACGATTTAATTTTTTTTTAAAAAGTGATTTACCCGGGCATTATAAAATTTAAAATAAATAGCATAAGATTAAGATGTGAATATATATTAATCCAAACTTCAAAACATAAAATAAAAGAATAAAGTAAATATTAGAAAATTCCAAATAAAAAATCTCAATTTTATTATAGAAGACAGTTGAAAATTTTAAAATGAGTGACTTCAAACTAATTATTTTTATAATATTAATATGAGATAATTCTTTTACTCCTTTTTTTCCCCTAATGGAGGTAAAATAATAATAATAAGTACATTTTAAGATTAAATTGCAATGACAATATATGCTATTTAAAACAAAAAAAACAATAATAATTTGATCAAAGTAAATAAAGTACTATGAGAACATACTAAAAAATATCGAATACAAATATGCAATTGGTAACCAAACACACTTGTAAACCCGCGCCTTAAACAAATAATATTGTATGTAAGAATGGGCTAAAAATTAATAAGGTTGAAGAAGAGTGTACATATTAGAATTTGTAAAGAGTAGTAAATACAGTTAACATAATTATAAGCTCTCATGATTAACAAAAGTAAATTAAGTATTAAGAATAAAAACTATCAACAAATAGAAGCACTAATTTTATATATAAATTGAAATTGCGTATGAAATTTAATTATCCAGTGAATATCTTATTATTTAATTTTTCAATATTAGATAATCGTGTATGCACATAAAAGATTAAAGTTTTCAAATATATAAAACTTTATTGAATGAAAAATACATAATACCAATTAACTTTATATGAATTAATAGATCAAGAAACCACACTAAAAATATGAAGTTAAAAATTTAAATAATAGCAGTTTATGCAATAATGTTGCAAATTTAGAAGTGAATGAAGAATGTAACCAATATTTTGACAAACTTTAAAAATTGATAATAAAATATAATTAGAATAAATATAAGACATTGCATTACAAATTAATACTATACTATGGATGTGTAATTAGATTAATGTTTTTGCAAAAAAAAAATTAATAAAAAATTAGTTTAAAATCATTACACATTAATAAATTTAAGAAAAAAAATTCAAGATATGATAGTAAAATAAAACATATAACATTTCACAAAAGTAATATAATAAACACAAATAAAATTGAAAAAAAAAAGAATCAAATAGACATTAAAAAACACTACTAATAAAACATGATAAATTTTATTAAATGATAATTTCATATAGAAACATCCAAAAATAAGGGGCTTCTTTAACTTTATTGTAATTGTGGATCTTTTTTGCATTATATTTTACTTTTGCATTAATTTGTTCCAAGACAAAATCATTAAACATAATATTATTAAATATGAAGTGCAAAAATTCAATTTTAAGCGGAAGAAATTTTTCATTTAATATTATCAATTAAATTTAAAAGTGAGTTACAAATAACAAATTTAATAGTTTCTTCATCAATTAAAATAATTATTATCAATATTTTTGAAAATATAATTATATACTAATAATTTAATAATACAAAAATAAATAAAATTATGAGTTTAATATCTTTTGTAACTAATAAATTATATAATCACCTCTAAAAATATGTTTACACACGTGCAACGCACGTGGTACTTGCTAGTAAAAGAAGAAACATGGATTTTGCAAGAATAATCAATGCAAAAGTAGATCAAAGAAAAAGTTAAACCATTGCATTTAATTCTTGTGCAAGAAATTACGATAAAAATCACATTAAGAAGGACCATATTATAGCCCTTTGATGCCTAAATTAGTAAGATCGTATAGGAGAAATACTTTAGGTCAAAAGAAGTGTATGGTTAGAATGGTTTATAGATTTTCATAATTGTACGATTTCAAGCGAACCACAAAGATCTTGAATTAATCAGGATGATCATCATGAATATATACAAATTCAGGTTTAGAGTCGACAGGGGCCAGGACAGGACAACCCAAATAAAAAAGTGTAAATCTTGACATATTTTGTAATTAAGAAAAGATTTTTGAGGCATTTGATCTGTTTACGATTTTCAAATGATACCCCACACCAAGTTGGGAAAAAATTATAGTTCAAATTTCATTTATACGTGAGTCAATATTTGTGATGTAATAAATCTATTAATACTCCAAACATCAGTTGTTATTACAAATGATTATTAAAGTGATACGTGGTTAAATTATTTTGATATAAGTGGAAAATTAGTGTTTCCATGTCCTTAAACCATAAGTTTTCTAAAAGAAGAATAATCTCAACTTCAACAAACTTTCCGAAATTGAGGAATTGCTATTAATGTGGTAACATGAAAAGGAAAAGGAAACTGATCATGACTACAATCTCTTACCACACATGAAGGAATAACGTGACTACGTCACAACATTGCAAATTACGTGGCGGCGCCGCCGCTGCGGCCGCCGCTATGATGGCAGTTCCATGCAACTTCTCCGGGTTGTTACTTAATAGGTGTAATATGCTATTTTTAGAATAATGTTTCTTCCCGATGTATCTTTGATTCGTCATCTCATAGAAAGAAAAGGTTGTTTTTTAAACATAGGAATAATTACGTGTACACCTCCTAATTTATAGTTTTTTTATACAAATTATTCTTATCTTTTGAATAATTACACATTCACCCATTAAAAATATAAATATTATTTACACAAATCATTCTTATTTTTTAGAAAATTACACTTATACCCCTCAAAAGTATCAACATAATTACACAAACTACCCCTATTTTTTGACTATCAATGATAATTTCTGTAATTTTGCAAAATGTAAAGATAATTTCTATAAATAAATTATAGATTGGGGGTGTAAATATAATTATCCTTTAAAAATACCAACTCTTTTTAGTTTGGGTCAGTGCAGAAGTCATGTTTGCCACTCTGGGCTTAGACAAATACTTATTGGGCTTATAACTTGGCCCATATGTTACGAACGATTTATTAAAAAATTCTTATTCAAATCAAGTTTGATCGAATCGAATCAATAACATGACAATTATAATTAAACATTCTCTTAAAAAGTACAATATTCACACTACAAATATATTATAATTGCTATATAATTAATTCAGATACGATCAAACCCCGATCCGAATCAAAATTCCCCAATTTGTCATGGATGTATGATTTTCAGAATCAAATTCGAATGCTCCAACTTTTCTTTCCTTTTTCTTTTGAACTTGAATTTGACGTCAATATCACAAGATCAAACAGATCCGAATTAAATTTGAATATCTTGCACACTTGTCAAATCTGGATTCCGCTATTCTTTCATGAATTTTTTTTTTTTCGAGACATGTGTTTGTTTTGGAGAAATTTTTCAAAACATTTATCAAACACATGTACTACTATAAGAAAAAAAAATATAACACATTAAATATAATCATTATATATATATTTTTTAAATAACATATTTTATGTATCACGTCAATTATCATGGTTGCACTTTTATTTTATATATTCATAGCACACTTAAAGAAATTTCATTCTAACCAAATTAATTTTCATCTCATTTTCTCTCAATTCAAGTTAAATGCCATCTCTTAACATCACAATTGTAACTCATCTCTTGAGACGCAAGAGTCGAAAATTAGATCAGGACCCACTTCAAAGATCCAACTCAACAGTATTATAATTAAAAATAATTTTTAATTGTATGGTTATAATAATATTTGCAACGACGAAATCTAATTTTAATAAACAAATAAGGGATAATTATATTGTCGTCTTCTAAAGTTTGATGTGATTATATATAAACTCTATGTGGTTGAAAAATTACATTAGTACTCTTTTCATTTAACAAATAAGTCTCTCCATTAGTCAACATTCACCGAATTTGCTTATATTAATAACAAAACTGGATGAAAATCCATATTCTGATTTATTACGAGTCAAACAAATCTTTTTATAACTAAACTACCCTTATAAGGATGAAAATATACCTCATCACATGCATTACCGTGTGATTATGTATAAAAGGTAGTTTTTTTTTTTTTTGAATTGGAAGCGATAAATTTTATTAATCGAAAGTAGAGTGATTACATTCAGTCCTGTCGGCTATCAATATCAAACAGAGACAACTACAAACAATCAAATCAATAATATCACATAAACTAACACTTAGTTATTACAACAACAAATCATACCTACTATACAGTAGAAATAACATCAACCCACGTAGGGGTTCGAACCCATGACCTCTAGGATTATAGGGCCTCACTTCAGCCAAATGTATAAGGGTAGTTTGGTCAATTATTTGACGCACAATAGATACGTAATAAGTCAATTAAGGATAAATATTAATTTTCATCCAAATTTTATTTTTTCTAATATCAGCAAATTCAGTTGATTTTGATTAATAGAGGGGACTACTTGTTAAATAAAAGTAAAATTTAAAGATATTAAATGTGATTTTTTAAATTACAAAAAATTTAGCTGTAATTACACCAAACTCAAGAAAATATTGTGTAATTATCCCAGTAAATAATTAAAGAAATAAACTTCACTAGTGTTTGTCACAATCTTTCATCCTTTCAATACAGGGGGTCCTATGACTCTTATCTTCTCATGGATACCCCTGACCCAATTCCCAAATATGCCCCCAAATAACATAGAATCAACTATAATAGGAAGAAGCAAAGCATGGTCATTTTGGTCCTATAAATTAAATGACAAGACACACAAATTAAGAAGATGGAGCCCAATGAGACAAAGCCCCTAGAATTCTTGAAACCTGGCACTACATGCTGTCTCTCTTCTGCATTCGCCCAAATATATACCCCATACTTCCCCTGCTGCAACACTCCAAATCCTGTTCCTGATCGATGTTTCTTCAAACGTTGTCATCATAATTGAACCGAAGATGAACATACCAGATTCTGGGTCATCGCGATTTGTTCAAGTAGCCGTGTTCTTATCAGCTGAGGGAATAGCTTCGGATTGAAGGACAGGAATTCGGAGTTCGTGAGAACTGAGCTGTGAGTGTGAAAATGGATTTGGATGAGTTTCGTTCTTTTATATTGGATTCTGGGCTTGATGTATGGACGTGGATCGATATGGCGATCTCTGTGGCTTCTGCTGATCATGAGAATGAGCTGAGGAAAAGAAGAGATGGGATTGTTCAGAGGCTTTATGCGCCGGTGTTCGCCAGGTGTTTGAACTGTGGTCTCCGGCTTTCTTGCGGAGGAAAGAAGTGTAGAAGTGGAGATTGTGAAACGAATAATCAGCAAAAACAGGAGGTGGGCTGTGGAGAAAAGGTGCATGGAGATGAAGAAGAAGAAGAAGAAGAAGAAGAAGAAGATGGTGATGATGAACAGAGGAAAATTCTTGAAATCAAGATTCTATTAGATGATGAGAACCAGGTTTTGTTTCTGTTTTCTTGGATTTGAATGGAATGTAGTTAAAAGTTTCTTTTTTTTTTTTTTCTCATCTTTTGTGTGATTTTGCAGAGTCAGAGGTCATTGATTGAGCTGCTTCAGAGGCTTGTGGACATGAACACTACATTCAAAGCTCTGAAGGTGAGAATCACTGGAGAGAATTGTTTCTACTCTCTGATTCTTTGATACTGCAATCTTTCTACAGTTCTTGTTAGTTTGTATATCTGTTTATTTTTTTATTGAATCCTATTCTCAAGGATACGGACATTGGGAGACATGTGATTAGATTCAGAAAGCATTCATCTGATGAAGTACGCAGGCTGGTGAAAATCCTTGTCAGGTTAGTGTAAGAACAGAATTTTATGATGAAGGATTGGAGAAAGTAAGGAATTTCATTCACATTCTTTTTAACTCTGATTTTAACTACAGAAAATGGAAGGATACTGTGGATGAATGGGTGAGACTGAATGCACCAAAGGAAGATGCCACTGAATTCAATGGTAAAACTAAGGTTGCATTTGGATTGGAGGATTTGAAATCCCTTGAATTTGTTTGGGTAATTATAGATTTAAAGGATTTTGAATCCTTCCATTCTAATTTTAAACTATGTTTTGATAAATATGGATGGATTTCAAATTCTTTTTAAATGGAGTAATTTGAAATCCTTCATCCAAATCCGTTCTTCAAATCCAAATCCATCAATCCAAACACATACTGAGTGATTTTTATCAGACACTTTCTTGAAAATAATACATCCACTTCATGAAGAAAATCAGGAGGCTGCTATAATTTCTCCTTACATAAATCAAGATTTATACTTTTTATCGTGTCATTTTCTTTCATGAAAGACCGGATTGAATCGATATACTGAAGTTCAGTTTTCTCACCAGGTGATGAAAAGTCACTCAATCAAGCCCATGACAAGAGCGGCATCAAAGCACAAAATACTTCTGTTTCTTGCTGTTTAACTCCATCAAAGGTTGAACAACACGCTTTTCATATATCAATTTATCAGCACTTCGACTGATTTCGTTTGGTTTATGAAACTAGGCAAAGCCGGAGCATAACCAGATGGAATCAGATAAATGGGGTTCAGCTAAAAAGCGTCTTCCCGATCAAAGTTATGAGGAAACTCAACATGGTTAGGCTCAATTTCTGTCTTTTCACTTAGTTAACAAGTTTTTACCATTTGATTGGTTTTCACTGTTTGTTTCAACCCTCTGTAGCCAAGAAACAAAGAACAACATCAAAGGTGATAAACTTTCACAACATCACCAACAATGGAGGCAGTGTTCCTGTGAGAAACTGGTGAAATCTACAGCATTCTGTCACTGATTACCACAGTAAAAACTCATTGGCTTCAATCCATATCTACAATTGATGTGTTATACATTCTGTTTTAGCAGATTATATGAAGTACATTGTACATGGAGATATGGCAGAAGAGGGGTGGAATATTAGGACAAGAGAATAGGGATGAATGCAATTTAACCCCTTGTGATATAAGAAATGAGCAAAAACCCCCATTGTGAAAAAATAATTAGTAAATTACCCCATATGACCTTAAAATGAAGCAAATTACCCCCTGTGTTTTTCTTTAACAGGAGGTAATTTGCTTATTTCTCAAAATACAGGATGATAATTTGCTAATTATTTTTCACATGGGAATTTTTACTCATTTCTTATATTTTATAGGGGTAAATTGCATTTATCCCCAAGACAATATAAGAAGGGAGAGAGTCCCCATGTGATTTTGGTAGGTGAAGAATGGAGTGATTGGCTATGTTTATGTATGTGAGTGACCAGATGCAATTGATTTTGATAGTGGACACATAGAGTTGTAGAGGGGTCACCCACAACATGCAAGTGTACATATGGGCACACTTCTATTATTTATTGTTGGGATATAATAATACATCATGTAGCCTTTGTTGACTTCTTTTTTGCTTGCTTGATAATTTACTATTTCTAATCTTCTCTCTTTTTCTTTTTTATAATATATCTTGAAGTTATATGTATCTTTTGGGGTAATGGTCCCAAATTAGAAGTAGGGTTTGTGAATGACTTGCTGGCAAAGGGGTGTTTGCAATTGTTTAAAATAAACGTTTATCAAATTTTTTGTTGAAAAATGCACTTTTGATTTACGAATTTTATTTTTTTAAACTGTTTATATTAAACTTATTTAAGTCAAAAGTAATTAACAGTTCAGTACCAACTTTTATAGTTGCTTGTTAAAATTATATTATGTGTTTTTTCAAACGCCCTAACTTCAATTTCTCTTATTCCTATTTATGGTCACCATTAATTAAGAACAACCCAAAACAAAAGTGTACCAGCTATTACATGGGGTTGCATTCGGATGGAAGAATCAAATACTTAATAACAAATCATTTGAATTTGTTTGGATAATTTTAAATATAAAATATTTCAAATCATTTCATTCCAATTTTGTACTATATTTTGATGAATATAAATAAATTTTAAATTCTTTTAAAATAGGATCATTTAAAATCTTTTATTCAAATTCAAATTCAAATTCATCCATCCAAATAAACCCTAAAAGCTTCTTTGATCTAGGGACTATATCTTTTTTTATTTTTGAACCTAAAAGGAACATGATGACCCCTTAACAAATGGTCAAAGAGTAGTATTGATACCTATTACCAAGAGGACAACATAGGTATCAAATGCCCAAAGAATCTGGTTGCAAGAAGACAAACATCACATTGCCCACAAATTGCAAGATTAGTGGAATCCTTTTCTTTTATGGACTGAGGAGTGAAACATGTCCTCATGCCATTGGATTTTTTCACTTTAGGTAAATGGGACAAGATTATTTCTAAAGTCTTGTAAAAGGGAAAGGGACCCCTTAACATTCTATTTTCAACAAATATCTCTTGATTTCTTGAGATGGATGGACTTCCAACATAGGACAGGACCTCTCTCTTGTTTGTCCCATACCTAACATATCTCCTATGTAGTAATTTTGTGCTGTTCATGTTACAAAAATTGTGTTTCAAATTATACCATATTCTAATTGTTAAAATTTTTTATTTTTACTTTAGCCCACAATTTTCTCTTGAAATTAAAAAGAGAGAAGAAAAGTAAGTTACTTTTTATCAGATATATGAATATCATTATACATAAATAGATAAATTTAAAAATATATTAATTAGGGTTTATCCGTGTAGATCATACATACTTACATGAACTATGAACTATTAATCACATATAATGGCATCACGTCTTGGTTTAAAATTTTCTATTAAATATATCTATGCACGGATCTTAAAGTTAATAAAGTTTGTTTAACACAATATAAGTTATAGTAAGTTATTTATTTATCGTATTTTTTCTTCCATTAATCAAGAAAATAAAATAATAATTTAAATTATATTAATGCATCGAGTGTGTTCCAATAACTAATTTATAGGACTTGGGCTATAGCACATGTCAGGCTGAATCAAAGCCCAAGTTCTGCTTTGCAAGTAGGTGCGGATTTATTTTAGTTTTGGACTTTCCAGAAAGGCCCAATTTCCTCTTATTGTAAAATGACTATGAAATAAAAATTTAACTACAAGGAAACATACATATAGGAAGAAAGAAGCCCAAAGTCCAATTAACTTTTGTCACGTGAAATAAATGAAAACTAATTACATAATGAGTAAATTACTTTTGTCATATAATTAATTGATGTTGACACACGTTCCATTTTGATTGTAGACGAGTTTGCAAGGTTTACAAGCCATAATGTCGTTATAATTGATATAATTAGTTGTCCATTTGTAACAATAATGTGATCTAAAATATGGATGCGATTACAATGCTAATCCATAGATTAGATTGAGAGAAAATGGAGAAATGCATTTGTCCCACAAAAAAATATGATGGGGAAAATATGTGCTTTGATAAATATATAAGGTGTATGTTGGGTTGAGTATTTTTACACTCATACTTGTCCCATATTGGAAGTTTATGTTCAAAATAAACTCTTTATATTAAGTTCAATGTCTAAGTGATATTTGAAGTATTATGGAGACTAGAGTGAACATGGGGTTACCCCACATGCGTTGCAACCTGCTTGTCTTGACCCAACTCTAGGCGCGGGCGAATGTCTTAGTATATATCATTTTATAGCAAAAATCATTTGATTTTATCTGGTTTAAAACAGAAATTGATTTCAAACCTGATTTTAATGTCTTTTAGATTAGTTTTTTTAAACCTGAAAACTGTTGTTTTTAAAAATCAAATTTTGACTATTTCTCAAACTGTGTTTTAATGCCAGAATAAAATCGATTGATGGCTGATTAATACGACTTTAATGATGAATTTTAATCTGATTTAATACCAGATTTGTTTGGTGAACATGAGGTTACCCTACATGTATTGCAACTTGCTTGTCCTGACCCAACTCTAGGCGCGAGCGAATGTCCTAGTATATATCTTTTTGTAGCAAAAACCATTTGATTTTATCTGGTTTAAAACAGAAATTGATTTCAAACCTGGTTTTAATGTCTTTTAAATTAGTTTTTTTAAACCTGAAAATTGTTGTTTTTAAAAATCAAATTTTGACTATTTCTCAAACTGTGTCTTAATGCCAGAATAAAATCGATTGATGGCTGATTAATACGACTTTAATGATGAATTTTAATCTGATTTAATACCAAATTTGTTTGGTTTAGTGCCGATGTTAAGTGTTGGTTTGATTGTTGCTGATTTCGAAGCCTATATAAATGCTGGTCACTCAAACTTCACAACAACCAACACAATCTGAAAAACAACATTTTCAGCTCTAAAACCTTCTCTCTAGTTTGGGATTTTCTCTCCAAAAATCTGAATTAATCTTTCCTCTAAAAATCCGAGCTTCGAGTTCTATTTTCAATAGGCTTCTGAATGTTGTTCGAGGTATTAATCAATATAGTGCAATATTACTGTTGGATTGAGCCATTTTATCCTGGAAGTAGGGGTATAAATATGTAGGATAAGACCCTACCCAGACCCATAGATCAATTTAAAGACCCAGACCCAAACCCAATGAATATAATTAGACCCAGACTCATTAAAAATATATAAATTGAGTTTGGGTAGGGTCTCTACCCATCAAGACCCATGGGTCTATGTAGCCAATTTGGACCCAAATTTTTATTTTATTTTATTCAATGTAATTGGATTATTATTTATCAATCTATCTAAATTCAAGTAAACAAATCTAGAAAGTTTAAGACATCTTAAAAGTATTTATCAAGTAATTCTAAACATATATATTTTTTTAATAATAAATAATTGAATAATTTAGTTATATAAGTATATTAATTATGCTAGGTATATTTTTCAACATCTTGATATGAAATAATGTTTGATTGAAGTAATAAAACTGAAGTTGAAAACTTTATAATATTAAATTTGATTACTATTAAATATGTAAATTTAGTATTTTCATTAGATTATTATTTTTATAATAAATAATATATTCTTTAAAAAAAACTCTATTGAAAAAGAGTTATTTGTGAATTGATTTCAGTAATGTTGAATTTATTGATAAATTCTATGTAAAAAAGGAAAAAATTAAAAATTAAAAATGTATTAATTAATCTAATGTGTACAGTAAACGATATAGTAAATTTTTGCTAATTCAAAACACAGCTTTATATTTTTTTATAATCATTTATTATAATCTTTAAATATAAATAATTAATCTATTTCGTCTTACTTTGGTGATTTTGATCTAAGTAAATTTGTGTTGAATATGTATCTAATATACTTTATTGTTTTTGCTTTAATCTAAAATTTATTTAGTCTTTTTTAATTATCTTGTCTTAAATAAAACTATCAAATATTATCCAACAATATTAAGAAAAAAAAAAACTATCGGGCCTGATCCTATCCAGACCCAAAACACTGGGTCCAAAACAATGATATTGGGTCTAGAGACCCATTGGGTCTTGAGGGGATTGGGTAGGGTATGGATATTATTTAATAGTATGGGTCTTTACTGGGTGTGGGTCTAGATAGGGTAAGACCCTACCCACTGACAACTCTACCTGGAAGAAGTTATGTAGTACTCGGTGCATGTTAAAACGAGACGTTATAATTTCTTCAAGGCAAGCAGAATAATTTTGTGATCCAGTTAGTTCATTACTTTGGACCGAGAGTTGTTATGATATAACTCTCATTGTAAGTTTCTGATTTTATTCTTCTGTAATACAACATATCTAAACTATTGATTGTTGTTCCAACGTGTTTGCTTTGTGTTTTTAGTTTCAAAAACTGTTTATTAAAATCTGATTGGTTTTCAAAACGTTACTACGATTGTTAATACCTTTTTCAATAAAGATATCATTTTTTTGAGCGAGATGTTTTTTGGGTACAAAACCGTTGAGCTCACATGAAAGAGAAATAAGCGGTACTTTTTGCGATCGAACCTCGATCACATTGCATGTCATATCTCTAATATACTGTTTAAAAGGAGTGATCGTATAGTAATACTTGATTTTATGTAATCAAATTTGGTTCCAAGTCCTTTTTTTTCCCCCTCAATGATGATTATATATTTGTCCTCCCAAATTGTATGATTATTGGTACACTCAAAGAACAATTGTAATAGTTGTTGTTCAAAAAAAAAAAAAAAAGATATTTATCAGTGTTTTTAAGGTGATTATTACTCCAAATGCGATAGGTACCCCTTGATTCTTCAAAATTGAACCTACAAAACACACAATTGTTAGAACAACGTCGAGGAAGCCCCGACGATAGCCTTCCGATGTTTGATTTAGTGAATTTTTAAGAGGACAATGAAGGTAATGAGAAATGGTGGGGTCGTTCAAGTTATACCTAATTCATGGAGAGCCAATATTTACAGGGAACACCTAATCGTCGATTTTACATGTGCCACAAATATTAAAATGATCTAACAATCATATCTGGTCTATACATATTAGTGTTTTGCAGACCTTAAAAGTCAGATTTTGAGATCTTGACTTAAGTATAAGATTTCAAAACATTTTCGAAATTAAACAGTATATTTCAGAATGTCTCATAAAATTTCATAAAACATTCTAAGGCAAGAGCTTCTCTAAAAATAAAATTTATTCAACGAAAAATTCGTAAAACGACCTTCATAAATATCCCAACGCGAGTAGTAATAAGTTGATGTCATATAGTGTTTGTGAAGAAATAAAAATATGAATAAACGTGAAGTGAAGCTGAACGACTTTTGTCTACTCCTGCACCATTCTGCTGCAAGTTGCAACACTTTTTCCAATCAAAGCAAAAGGCTTCTCGAATCATCCTCCAATTATTATTGTGTGCTGATCGTCCAGTGTTAGTAAAAGTCGCTTAACACGAATGACGGAATAGGTTGAAGTGCGATTTCAGTAGAAAAGGAACAGAATGTCCGACCTCTCACACACGCGCACGCATAAGCAAAACGTCCCCTCGTTCTATCCATGAGCTCCAAAACCGGAAGAAAACGGAATATCCCTCTCTGCATATAATCACCAAATACTCCAAAACCCTAGGTAGCTCTGCACACACACTCAAACCCACAATCATATTTCCCCTCTCTCTCTCTCTCTATATATATATATATATATATGTGGATAAGCGTATGATGGATTGCTAGATATATTTGCTATATATGCATTTGTTGACACACAGAAGAAGCAGAGAAAGTTGATGATCAAACTCCATTGTCAATCAACTCTTGACGATTTCTTAGTGTAATGGCGTCGTCGAAGCTCATGGCTTCTTCGGCATCGCGTGGTTCGGATCTCAAGCGTAAACTTTCAGCTTGTGCTTCTACTTCTTCGACTACGGACTTTCTTAGAATTGATAGCAGCAGTGATGCTCGCGATAATTTAGCATCTGACTCTGTGATGGTGGACGGGTTTTTGAGGAATGCGTATGTGGAGAGAAATCGGAGTCCGGATCAGGGTCATCGACAGTTTGTTGAGGCGGAGAGTAATTCAGGTACACTGTTGAATGCGGAGATCACGCTTCTGGATGCGGTGGGGGCTGTTGCTCCGATTAGTGATGGCGAGATGGAGCCACCCAGGACAGTTAGGAAGACGGTGGATGATGTGTGGAGGGAGATTGTAGCAGGGAAAAAGAGCGAAAAGAAGCCTAAAGAGGAGATGATGACTTTGGAGGACTTTTTGGTCAAGGCTGGTGCAGTGGAGGAGCAGGGGTCCGCAGCGAGGGGGATTGTTGAGGTGAAGGAGGAGGGATTGAGTGGAGGGACTTATTCTTATGAGGATAAATCTGGTGTGATTGGAATGGGTTTGGGGGTGGATGTTGGGGGATTGGGTAGAGGGAGAGGGAAGAGGAGTTTGAGTTTGTTGGAACCCTTGGATAAGGCGGCACAACAAAGACAAAGAAGGATGATAAAGAACAGGGAGTCTGCAGCGAGGTCTAGAGAGCGTAAGCAGGTGTGATTTTGTTTTCTTTTGTTGGTTTCTGGCTAGATAAGCGATTTGGTTCTTTTATTCTTTTTGCCTCGTTGCTGAATGCTGATGCGTTTTTCATGATCCTATTAGGCGTATCAAGTGGAATTAGAATCCATGGCTGTGAGACTAGAGGAAGAAAATGAGCAACTGTTAAGAGAGAAGGTAATTCATCTTTTGTTTCCTGTATTAATTCTGTCTTTTTGTGTACTGTTCTATAAAAAATGATCTTGAGTTACTCCATAAATACCTCAAGAATACAATTGTGAGGGATTGCTCTTTAGTTGCTTGGGTGCCATTTGGCTGTATTTGATTTAGATACCTGAAGAAAACTCAACTTATGTTGTAAAACATGTTGGAGGTCAATCCAACTCACGTGGCCTTATCTATGCCAGTGGGCAGTTATTGACATGTTCCGCACATCATTGCCTTTCTATAATTGGAGAACAGATTTTAATACGAAAAAATATTTTTTCATGTGGTGTTCTATTTCCAGAAATAAAGAACTTTAGTTACATAATACGTTTGAACGTATGGTGTTCCTACATGTCCACCTTGAGAGCAGTATGTTTTCCTTTTTGGTTGTCAGATCAGATAACTTCCTGAGTCTCCATTTCTTATCTTTTGAACCAAGCATTAACTTACTAGATTTGCTGGCTATCATCAGGCTATGCTATATGATATGCTCTGTACAAATCTAGGCTATTTGCGAATGCCAGGAAGTGTCTCTTTGTGATTGGTTATTTCAGAATGGCGGCGCGTTACACATCATTTTTCTATTTCAAGATAGAATTGCTTCAACGTCATATCGTTATGGATAAATTATTTATATTTGGAAAATATTTCTACTGATTTGTTGCCATGTAATTATGGTGCATTTTTTTATGCGCGCCTGTTTTTAGCGGTAATATTGACGTCATGCATGTGCCTATCCATACTATAATCGTAAATCCATCCAAAGCCTTCAGTTACTTCCTAGCCGTTAATTGAAACCCTTTCTTTCACCCCCAGCGGCACCCCCCCCCCTCCCTCTCTGCCCTGTGTGGGTATTAGATAATCATCATTCTTCGCCCTTTTAAAGCATTCTTGTGAAGCAGTTTGAAGGCCTAGTTGATCAACGGAAGAATCTAAGTTCTTCCACATAAGCCGATCTTCTGAGTATAGATATGTCTTAAGAACTTGTTATTGGCAAAAAGTTCCAAGGAATAATCAATTATTATTTGTATGCCTTTATGTTTATATGTTCACAGCGTATTGATTTATAGGACAATTAAATTAGTTCCTTTTTGTTCTTAACTTTCCTATGCTCATTCAGTATGTATCCTTCAATTCCTTTTTGCTAAAACATTTCTGAGAACAATAAATCAGTTTACATATTTGAAGATGAGATCTTCGCAGTTATGTCTTAACTGTAGCTAATTTCCTTTTAAGATAAAAACTAGAGCAAGGAGGTTCAAGGTTGTGCCTTTTGCTTGCTTCAAGCCTGTTTCGTTGAAATATGTAGGTTTTGCAAATCTAAAACACATTGATTCTTGAAAAAGAAGAGAACCAGAAACTGTTGTAAAGATAATTCTTGAGTTCTGCTCATCTATGCTTCTAAGTTGAATTTTAAGCTCCAACTCATGAATATAGTTTGACTCCTTTCTATATTTGTATTACTCAGAAACACAAGTTTTCCTTATTTTCTGCTTTAATTGAGGAAAGGAACTTGGTTTAGTCTTTTTTGGAACTTCATCTCCATCTTCCCTTTCTTTACGTTTGCAGTTGCCATTAGCAATATGTAAGATTTTCTTTTATGATTCTATTGGAGCTAGTATGGTTGTTGACATCTAGCCATTTCATATTCTTTGCAGGGTATTCTTAGAATTGTATATCATCCCTTTTCGTTTGGTTGTTGTCTTGTTGATTAGTTAAAAATTTTGAGTTTTAAGGTCATCTTTTGTTTGTCAACGATATCATAGAATGATCTTCCAACATATAAAATTTTAGTTTTTATTTATTTATTTATTTATTTTATATCATTACAATTACCCAGCCTGTTATCCAGGATGTTCAATTTTCGAGTAGTCTATGCTTCTGCATGATCCTGAATTTTATTTTATTCTGTGCAGTAACTTGATAATGATTATGATTACAATTATGCTAATTATTGGTGTATTGTGTTCCCTCAACAGAAATATATTTCCATGATTTTTATTTGCTCTGATGCAGCGACACGAATCTAAGATCTTGATGTATGTCCTTTTTCAACAGTTTGGTGTCTGTAAATACCCCTCATGGATCTAGATTATTTCGTGTGTGCTGCTTATTTTTGTGATTGAATTCTTAGTGTCACAAAGAGATTCATTCATAACATTTCCAATTACAGGCAGAGCAGACGAAGAAGAGACTTAAGCAGGTATTCACTTTCTTCTGTAGACCTTTCATCAGACATAACTCTTTTTCTTCGTTATTTCAGTATTAAAGACCATGCATTTGACTTCTAATGAAAAACAGCATGTACAAGTTAAACCTTCTGTAGTTGATTGTTTAATGAGTGGTGTCATAAGGGCCTCCTTTTCTTAGTGTTAAATATGGCATGGTGTTCACAGCAGAATCCTTTTCATGATTGGTGCTATTTTTTATATAAGCTGTTGTTTTTGTCCTTTACTTTCAATTATCCATGTCAAGAAGTTCTAAATAGATGACATCTTTTGATCTCCTTATTGTGGTCAAATTAGGACAGATTTTGAAATGGCTCTAGGATGCACTGTTGTAGAATTTTGTGCCTTCTTAAATGTCCAACTGTTAACCCTTCTAATTTGCTCTCTGTGGGAAATCAAAGACCAGGTTAACTTTCGTCTGTATTTATGTCTGCTGTAGCTGTTGCATGCTTCCTTTGTTTTCTCAACTTATTGTTTTCACTCTCTTGCATCCCTACCTTTCCATGCAACTGAACTTTAAGCGATGTAGAAATCATGATTCGAGTGAGCTGATTCACAACCTCTTGTGTGAAAACTAGAAGCATTGACGAATTATGAATGTAAATAGGGGAAACTGACTGGGCAAAAGCTGTCAATTAACTGTGCTACCATTTGTTAGGACACAGCCTTATGTTTTAGATGATGGCTTCTGGATAAAGCAGATAATTCTGTTTATCTGCTAGATGGAAACCTTAATGTCATCCTTTAAGATGCTATATAAACTCAAGTGTTTGGGTCTGAGAGGGCTTTCATTCTGTTATGCCCAGTTGTTTTCTAGCATAAAGTACATATATATCTGCTGAGCGACTAAGGAGAGAGGTAGTAGTAACATACTTTGATATTGTTTAGCTGGAGACAACTGCTTTACTGAAAATGTACTTGTGTGTTTTCCTGCAGCTTATGGAGAATGTGATTCCTGTAGTGGAGAAGCGTAGGCCACCACCACGCATGCGGAGAGTTCGTTCCATGCAGTGGTAAATCTTTGGTAATGCAAGAGATATATAGATGAGACCCAAATGCCATCTTTCTGACATAGGACAGGGTATAAGCAGCAATAATTATTATCAGGAAAAAGCTCTCTTGGGTACAAATAGATAATCTGGCAATTGGTAAACTGTATAACAGAAGTATTAGTTGTTGATGTAAAGTGAAATAGCAATAGCAAATAGGATTGTGGAATCTGTGTGTTTCATGAAATCAAAGAGGAGATAAGACAACTCCCTTACATTTACCAATACACAACATAAATGCCTGAAAGCCCTGCACTAATGCAAAAAGTAGGGGGTGGGCTGGTGCTGTGTTGTCTTGTTGTTCTCTCTTATATGCTTAAAGAAAATTTTACCAGTGTTGGTTGATATCTTCTCCAATCTTGAGACTCCTCCACAACTTTGATGTTTCAAAGTGACATAGTAGTGTATTCGGGGATTACGCCCACACTAGTAGTGGATAAAACTATCAGAGAAGGTAACATTCGGAATGGTAAAACTTGAGACTTGTTCTGGAAAGGCCCAAGATGGTTGTTGTGTTGCCTCCCTCAATTAGAATAGTTAGAAAATAGTGACTGTTTATGCTTTCTCGTTTGACTGATTCTATTATTTAACATGAATGCTTTTAACTTTTGTTGTAATTTGCAATCTTGTGTTGATTACTGTAATAAGTTGTATTTGAGAAGAGGGTGTGTGTCTGTCTACAATGTACACGTAAACCAATAACTAGGATTTGGGCGCATAGCATAGCATGCCACTGGAAACAAGTCAGAGAGGAAACAGACAACCCATAACCCACATTTCTATTACACATTCCCAAGTTGGCTGGGAAATCCCAACTCTTTCTTATTTATATATATATATATATATATATATATCCATTCATCGTTGTGTTCTATGTGTGTTTATCCTTTTTCTGATTATAATTGTGATTTGATTTGATTTGATTAAGTGCTAAGTAATATTAGCTTCCTCAAAGTAGGGATTAGGGATACTTTAATTCCAAAGAAAATGTAAAATTGGCATGAAAAGGATGAGTGAAATTGGAGGCTTGGAGTGAGACACTAGTGTTCTGTTGCGTTTTTGTTTGATAGCGTTTGTCTTGGCACATACAGTTTCTATCCTTTTGGACTTTTTTTTTTTTTTACCGTTTGGAATTGTGGGGGTCCTCCAGTCCAGATGTCTTCCTGAGTAAGACTCAACATTGGTCCCTTCCTCCTGCTCTTTGTCTTGTCTTCTTTCTAACTGTGGATGCAATGCAATGCAATGGAATGGATAACCTTTTCATAAACACAACACAAACCCCTCCTTTCCAACCCTTCAATTTCTCCACCCCTTTACACAATATAACAACCAAGCATATTATTATTAGTATCTTAACTTTAATAAACATAAAGAAATTGACCATTTTTACCGTGATCACGTCGTTAATGGTTAAATTCAATTTTGGAATCAGGTTGAAAATATGTTTGGTTGTTGTTTTAATAGTGTTTTTTAGGATAAATTAGATAGACACTCCTTGAGGTTAACTCTAATTAGACAAACATATCTCGAGGTGGTGTTAGTGCAATGTATCTAACGAGTATTTGGGCAAATTTCGTTATTGAATAGGAAGTGTACTTACAATTACAACTACAACTTCAATGGATGTATTTTGTAATATTGAAAATGACATAAAGTATTTGTATAATTAGACATAATCTAAGGAGATTATTAATGTAATTAATTCACCTTTTCTTTATTAAGTTCACCAAATCTTCCCTCATTCAGTCATTTAGATTCAAGAATGATCATTCTACCCTTACCTTTAAACGGATAATTCCAACTTTCATTACACAAATTGTGAATGTAAAATTAGTATAGAAGGAAGCAGGTGGTTCCTGCAAAGGTTGACAACACATAAAAACATCAAGTTATGACAATAGTAATTCTTGTCTTCAACCTTCATTTTCCTCTTCCCTTAAAAAGATTTTATTCCTGCAAGAATCCAACACATTCAGAATCTACAACCTCGTAGATATCTTAATATAAACTAGAAATCAAACAATTCTTAAAAAAAAAACCCTCAAAAGAACGTGAAAAAAGTCATAAAGAAACCAAAATTGCACTCCCCAACGCCACCAAAAGTGAGTATTAGTATCCCACTTTTTGTTATAATACACAACCACTGCAGCTTGATAATCACAGCAGTAATCATTTTAGAATAATAATGCCCATCATCATCACTCACCCAAATAAAAATCATTTCTTTATTAAATTTCTCCCTTCTTTTTTGCTTTTTCACATTCTCTATTTTCACGGACAAAATCATTCCACCTTTTACTGTGAAAAAACTGGTCATAAATACACACTCTCCCATGTCCCTGACTGGACTGACCCTTTTCTCTGTCAAGCATTCAAACCATTCCCGTGCAAAGCCAAGAACTTTCTGACACCTCTCTAACACGCATATACACACTCTACTGTGTGAAGCCTCTCTACATATTTCAGGAGTGCACTCTGTAAATTTTTGTTCCAAATTGTTGTCTTTTTTCACTCCATTTAAATCAAGAAAACATCATGGGATTGTCAAGCTCCCTGTTGATGTTCCTGTTTTCAGTTGTAGCTCTGCTGCTCTTTCAATTCTCTCAGTCTGCAACGGTGGTGGTGGTTGATGGAGTTTCAGAATGGAAAAACCCTCAGCTTCAAGTAGGAGACTCTGTCCGTAGGTTTTCTTCTTTCTTTCCCAATTTTGTATAAATAATGTCTGTCTGCAGCAAACATGGGATTGTGTCCAATGTTAATGATGTCTGTCTCTTTTGTGTTTTCTCAGTTTTCCAGCACAAATATCACTACAACCTCTACATTTTCAAGAACCAGAAAGCGTTCACTCTCTGCAATTTCACTCAAGCTACGCTCTTGACAAACCCCAATTCAACTTCTTACACAGTAAGTTCAGTTACACCGTTTTCTGTGTGTGTTGTGTGTGTGTTTTGCTGTTGTAATTTCAACCAAAAGGGTCAAAATTTATCCTTAATTTAATTCAAGAATTTGGGTTTATATCTGCATGAGTTGAATTGTGTTTCTGATGGCAATTTTGGGTTCAAAATTGAAGTGGCACACTTCACGCCCTGGCTTCTTCTACTTCTCCTTCAACAATGGCTCAAATAAAGCATGCTTGGAAGGCCAAAAGCTCGCCGTGAAGGTGTCGTCGTTGTCGTCGCCGCCGCCTCAAAGCCAGGCATCCTCCCCTGAGCTTCCACCACAAATGCCGGCGCCGCCTCCCACCTCTGGAGGTGGAATTGTGGCTTCTTCTCCGGCATTTCCTTGGCCGTTTCAGCCCCGAGAAGGTGGTTCTTCGCCCAGCCCTGCACCCAGTTTATCCGCCGCCGCGGCCAGCCCCGACGGCCCTGATAAAGACGGTATCCCATTTATCAACAGCAACCCTACGGTGCCTCTACCTACCGGTGAAGTTGATTCTGCTACAATTCGTCCTTTGCCCACATCTGGTTATCGACATTCTCAACAGGTGTTTGTTCTTTACTCTTGCTAAATGCGCTTTTTGATTCTTGCAGTCAGTGAATCTGCATGCTTCACCTCACACAAAAAACATTTCAAAATTTAATTTTACAAGAATAAATTTACGTTAATTAATATTATTTAAAAGAATTATTTCTACGAAATTACAATCGGCCAAAACCTCTGTTACTAACTTTGTAATTAATATTTAATTACCGAAAAAACAATGTTTAATTAACTAGAACAAGTACAAAAGTCAACAAAACCCATGCATTTATATAATTTCCGATCAAGACTTCACCGTTTTTGCAGATTGAATTTTCTATTATAATTTTTTTTATTGCTATATTATTATTTTTAATAAAAATACATTACATATAAAAATATTATGTATTTTATTATTTTTTTTTTGATGCAAAATTATACTTTTAGTCCCAAAGAACAGAGGATTTAACATTTTTGAACTTATAGTTTATGGGATTTTTAGAATGATTCTAAAATTGAGAAAATTTAATACATTTAATCCTCTATTTTGAGACCTTTTTAAAAATTTCGTAAAACAGATGACTAAATGTATCGAGTCTTCCTAATTTCAGAATAATTTTAAAAATTCCATAAAATATAGGACAAAAGTGTTGAACCCTTATCTTATTTTTTATAATCAATTTCTGCACACAAAAAAAAATAATAATAATAATAATAATAACAGAAGTACTCAAGTCTGAAGGGACAAGATCACATGAGAGAGAACCTAGTATTTAGTTCCATGCACGAGATTTCAGCGACTGTAATTATGTCAGACCTCATTTACATTTACTGTCTTGGAGTTTTGGTCATGGTAAAGACATGATTCTTCTTGGTAGATTTTATAGTCTATGTGTAAGAGGCAATAATTCATGAATTGTTTGTTGTGTGGCAATGCAGATGCAGATGGTGGGGTTTTCTGGAGTTGAGAGAGCTTTGTATTGTGCAATTTTGCTGATATTAATGATGTTTTAGAGAGAGAGAGAGAGAGAGAGATGATGAGAGAGAAAGAGGGTTTTTGATGTTTGAATATTTCATTAATCTAAAGTATGTTCAAGGGTACTGATGAATATGATGATGGAGTATTGTAATGTAATATTATTGCGATCTATCCTTGACCCTACTTTGGAATTATTACCACTTTCTTCTTTACTTTTTTGCAATGCTGTCTTATTTTCTTTTTTAATTCTTTTCGGCGTCTCCTTTTTCTTTTGTGTTTGAGTTTTACCATCCCTAGCTCTTAATTAGTCTTTTCACCTAATAACATACTTTAGTTTGTGCGGACACTATTTTCAATTTAACAATAAAGTATTTATTGTTATATCAAATACCAAGAATGTCAAATATTATTTCATTTCGACTAGAAAGTAAAAATTTTACCAAGTTAAGTGTTAGTAAGTGTTACGAGGTAAAAAATTTATTAAAGTGATGAAATGAATTAAAAGAATATTAAAAAAATTTGTATGATGTTAGGATTTTCTTTTATAATAATATAGATGATAGAAGACCCAATCCATTAAGATTATGGATCAAGGAGGGGCAAGTTTTCCAAAATTTGAGATCCAACGGATTGGATCCACTAAATCCGATTAGAATATTTTATGAATACATAACAAAAGATATTTTTGAAAGATTAATATTTTTTATAAATTTATATTTGCATATTTCAGACTCTAAAATATTAAAACTTTCGAAACATAAGTTCCTTATACATATTTTGGATCCAATTATTACTTGAAAACCCGTCCCAAATAGATGGATGTATAAATTATATTTATTAAAAATTTTATTTTATTATGTTGATGGAAAGAGTATAATATTCATATTTTATATGTGATTTCATATACATTACATATTTACAAGCATATAATAACGTAAAAACATACATAAAAATGCGTAATATTTTACTTGAATTACGTTCAAATTAAAAAAACTAAAACCTAAAATCCAGCTTGAGTTCATTCACAATTTGGGCCAGTTGATTTAGGAGAGATGTGGGTTTATCGAACCCATTGCTATACCTAATTAATTATTCCTTGTCGACAAGTGACAAGACAACTCTCTCCCATAAGTAAATAAAAGAAAAATAAAAAAATAATTACGTCTACATCCCTTAACCTAACTTATAATTTTCTTACACAAATATTTCTGTATTTTCAGAAATTACATTCACCCACAAAATATTTCACATTATTTATACAAATCACCTATATTTTTTAAAAAATTACGCATGCATCTCTAGACACATCAACATTACCATACAAACTTTCTCTGTTTTTTGCTTGTCTATGGTGATTTTTGTAATTACGCAAAATATAGGAATGATCTGTGAAATAAACCATAGATCAAAGGTGTAAATATAATTATCTCAAAAACAAATGAGTTACTACTTATATACCATAAACAAAAGGGTAAATTACAATCGCTTCCTCTGAGGTTTGACATAATTACAAATACTTCATCGTTGTTTGAAAAATTACAAATACTCCCTAACTTTAACATTCGTCTAACAACGAATCCATTCCATTAGATTTCCATTCATTTTTTGTAATGAACTATCCAAAATTCCTTTTTGGATTATAATTTATAATTTCACATATTTTTTAAAATTTTCTAAAATATTTTTATGGATTAATATTCTCTATCAATTATTTATTTTATCTACCCTCATATTTTTTATATTTTTTTAAAAAATATTTATAATTATATCACATCTTAAAAAAATAGCTATAATTTAACTTAAATAAAAATATTTGACAGGAGTACATTTGATTTGAGGGCGATAGGTAGCCATAAATCCTTCAAAGTTTGAGGCCCTCTTGGCGGCCCCCATAATCTCTACATCTAAATCTAAATTGGATTATACAGAGAAGAGAGGTCCCTCTGCTAATCTTGGCCTCTCCACTTCCTCCACCTGTATTTACTCTACACCTCAAATCAAATCTTGATTTTTCAGGACACTCTGCCACCCATCTCTCTTCTAACCTCTAGTTTAAATAAGCATCCCACGTTGATTAAAGGCATAAATTATAAGCTCAATAATCTCCTCTCCATTACGAGGTGTATTTTCCGAATAAGACCATGAAACTCATGTGCAATCAGAGTGGATAATACCTTGTGTAATGAGGAAGTCGTACACTATATCATTTGGTGCCTTATGTTGGAAGAAGGTCATGTGTTTGTCTCAAGCAAACGGGACGAAAGCAGATAATGACTCTTGCAACGAGACACCAGGGAATGATGACATAGGAAAGCGTTGCACGTTGATTGTAAACGGGACAAGAGCAGGTAACGACCCGAGCACAATGAGGCATCAATCAAGTCGTAAACCATATCACTTACTTAGCAGTTGGTAATATTCGTCAGATCCCAGAATAGTCTGCTTAATTGGTAAAGGCGTGAGATGTAAGCCGTCTGTCAGTGACTTTTAGTCAATGGCTATGAATTCATACACAATGAAAACAGAAAGGAGAAGAAGTAGTCTTGATCGCTATGTGCTGTGTGTGAGACTTGTAATAATCTCAGAAGGAAAACGTGGAGGCAGAAAAGATCAAATTCTTGTTCAAAATGGCTGAATGTACCTTTCTTCAACTTCTGCTCAGTCAGGTCAAAAAACGCAAGAGCTACTTCTGCTCTTGTTTTGACACTTGCTGTCAAGAAAGCGACTCATTCTGCCTGTTTGTGTCTGAAAATCAATGTGAACTTAAACGAATGAAAAGGCAATCTTTGAGAAGTAGTGGGATTCTTATGTTTGTTTGCTTTTTGCTATAATTCTATCCTTCTTTTGGTAAGGTAAGAACTGCAACTTCAGCAAGTAAGATTGACCATATAGTATAGCTACCAAGAATGTACAATGACAACAATGTCAAATGAAGATTTACTCAGAAATTTCATTACACAAACAAAAAAGGATGATGAAGAACAGCATCATGGACAGCAGGAAGTCCAATCCATTCCTAATTTCTTTACACAGTGATTTTTTCTCTAATAAGTACAAGATTCAAGCTTTTGATCCTTTATATTCTAAGCACATTTGCCCAAATCATTTCCTTCTCTTCATCTCAGGAAATCAATATTCATAATACACATTTGTTCAGTACCACTTACCACAAGCAATTCCAAAAGGCACAATTTTCATCAGTCATGGCTATTTGCTCTGCTAATTGAGTCGAGGCCATCGGTCCTGCTCCGCACGATCCTATGGAACACTTCTCTAACCTGGCGTTCCAATGGATCCAATCCATCCTTTATGGCGTCGTAAACCCGTCTTACTTCCTCAATTCTCTGCTTCACTTCCCTCTCCTTTTCTTCAGTCAAGGGGAAGTGTATAGAATCAGTCAATTCATTCATATGTCGCGCGCATTTCTCAATATCATGAATCTCCTTCAACAACCCACAAGAATTTCGCCTATCCCGTTTCTTCGCCTCCTCCAGAATCCTCTCGTGGAGTGAAAGAATCGGAACGGCCCAGAGGAACTGCCTCGTCATGTAAAAATGAGTCTGAAGGCCGCGGTCTTGACAAGGGATCGCGGCCACAAGAGCCCACATCACAAACAGAAGCACATAGTTCATTGTGAAAACAGCCACATTGAGACCATTGGTGGACATAATCTCATTGCCCCGGGGTGCTACTAAATTGCTGCTGATCGCTTGCAATTGCCTAGCAGCAGACCAAGATCTTGAAACGCTCCACGAGAGAGACCTGAAATGGCCGAAAGACCTCTGCTCCTTCTGCGCATTGTGGCGCCCGAAAGACCGGTTTCTATGTGCGAGGGTCGTGTTAGAATCCTTCTCATCGAGCATTGCAATGGCCAAATCGACTAACGCCTTCTTCGCCCGACGAAATTGGCCTTCCCCGATGCTCCTCTGATTGCCCAATGCACATAGAACAATCTCCAACTGTTTCTCCCATTGCCTGATCTGCTCAATCCCATCTCGAATAGCATTGCAAACATCCAACGCCTTGACACTTCTCTCAAAGAAATCGGAAATGTGTCGGTCCATGGGAGGCTTATTCAACTTGCTCTTGTTGTTCATAACAATTATTTTGAATTCCTCCTGGCAACAGAGGAATGCGTCCAGAAGCTTGCGAATCCATGGGATTGAGAGCAGCTCGTGGGAGTCGGCGGCCGCCAAATCTTGAAAACGCTCCGCCACTTGTCTCTGGAAGGCTTCCAATTCAGTTTCTTGGCCAGTGGCGTCGTGCGTGGACTCCATGGAGTGAACCTGATCACGACGTCTGCTCAAAATGGAAAATCCAAAGCTTGAAGGCGATGAAGATGACTCTTGATAATCTGTTGCTGGCATCTCTCAGCTTACATATAACAGAAAGGTTAAAATTACCCAATACAACCTTAAAAAGGCAACTGGAACTCAAACTGAAATCCCAATTTCGGTTGAAAACGGACAAGAATTCCACCGAAAAACGCAGACCCTTTAGCTGACAAGAATCCTAGTACCAAATAAACGAAAAATTCAATCCAAACCAAGGAAAGCCCAGATGGAGAGAACCCCTAACAAGATCCAAGAATGCTAGAAACGCAAAAATGAACTCGAAAGAATTCAAGAACCCTTCCCCAGAAACCCCTGTTACTACACCAAGAAAAGTCTCAAGACTCGAACTTAATGAATCATAGCGAGAAACCCACAAATCTTTATGATCAATTCAAGAGAAAAAGATAATGGATTCCAAGGATCACAAACTTTTGGGTGGAGTGTACAAGAAGGAAAGAGAAAAGGAAAAGGGATGTCTTGAAACCCTAATGCGGATGTCAGGTTTATATTGGGGGCGATTTGGACCGCGTATTATGGTTCGTTGGGGAAGGGAAAGAACATTCACACATACAGAAAAGTCCCATCCCAATCCCATCATCATATAATTAACAGATTTTTACTAATCTATTTATTATTCGGGAACTACAGTTATGTATGTAATTAGGGGTAATTAATATTTTTACTGTGAAAGAAAGCCGCAGTAAAAAAGTGAAAGTTGGGTGAATTCCTTTACACGCCACAAACACGCAATGGACACGCCTTACTTTTATTACAGTGTCGAGTGGGGGCCATTGCTTCTTACTTTATTTCCACAACAAGTCCCTCAACTTTTTTGTTATTCATATTTGACGCATACTTTGTCAACATACTTCGCCTTGTTTGCACTTCGCAATTGTTTTTAGATAGATTTTGTAAAATCTGGGAAAATGAGGGTTGGGTTTTAAAAGATTCTGAAATATGTATATTAAAAATAGGAAAATTACAACAAGCGTCCCAAAATTTAGTATAATTAAAAATACCTCCTCATTATTTAACGATAGTCTAACAACTAGCTGAACCCATTAGTCTCTGTTAGATTTTTCTTTTTTTTGCAGTGAACTGACAAAAATATCTTTATGTACTATAAGTTATAATTTTACTTATTTTTTAAAATTTTCTGACATTTTTTATGAATTAAGTGGATAATTTTTTACTTATACGTACGGAAATTACGAGACGTAATAATAGCATAGAAATGAGATAGAAAAAAAAAAGAAACATATGTAACACACATTTAATTTTTATTAAGGTTTGTTTGCAATTATAAATGTTATTTTAGTAAGTCTTTTAATTGAATGCATGTCCGTGTTGTATGTCTGCAAGAAAAATAAACTTTTGTCGGATTTAAATTTCTAGGACTTCAAGAGGTCATTTGACTTCACTTTTCATATTACTTCTTACTTTTCTATTTTCAAAATTTAGCAAAATGAGGCAAATTTCTTCCTTATTACCTTTCCACTTTTTGTAAGTTCATACTCACACTTAATGATATTGGCTTGGAACTCGATCGGTGAAATTGCAAGAAATTATAGGATATATATAAACTTGATTTAAATGGGATGAAGTATTGGAGAAAAGTCATACCAAAACCAGCATTTTTTCTGACTAATTCTTTACAAGAACCAGAGAGAAAATTTGAAATAAGATTACTTATTTCATTATCACTCAAGAATTTCTTATGTACTTAGGGTAGCCCTCAATTTTGTCAATCCAAATTCCATGATTCTTGGTCCATTTTCCATGCCTTAAACGCAATTGAAGGAATGGAAGTAATATAGATTGGGAGAATAATTGGAACTCGTATAAAATATTCTAAGAACTCAAAATCGAAAAGAAAGATAGTTTATTTTTTAATGAATTCCCGTAGAGTTAAAAGAAAGAGTTCGGCTAAAGAGGTTTCAGACGAGCTAAATTTTGGACTATTTTTTAAAGTTATGAAATTTTGCCCAGAAATACTCTAATATCTTAATTTGGTAAAATATGAAGGTCCAACGACAACTACAAAAAGTATAAATATTAACTAAACTCAACTGAAAAATAAAAAAATTTACAAAAATGCTCCCACAGTTGTCAAAATGATGGAATTTCACAATGAAGGGTGGCCTATCACAACAATAGTATTGAGGGGTTCGATTCTCATCAAGAAGATGATCGAAATAATAGGTAGATGCCTAGTAACTAATACTCTTTAATCAAAAATTATGATTGTTTGAAATTAAAGAGTTAAACCACACATTGTACGGAGAAGCCCAACAAATTGAGGGCAGGGCATTGATCGTTCATTAATGGTCAAACAAAGCGAGATCTGCAGCTCATTCAAAGTCAAATAAAGGAGAGGGGTACCTTGAATACATTAATTATCTGGGTTCGTCTAGTCTCGACAAAGAAGATATATAAAACACTATATTTTCTCGACTTCGATCGATCTAAACACGCTAAAATGTATCCGTCTCTTATTCTACATTAACAATTAATATATTTTGAGTGATGAACTTGGTCTCCGTTGTGCGAACCTGAAGAACTCTGCTCCTCATATTTGTTGAATAAATCCAAAATGGTGTGGTATAAAATATGCTCTTTTTCTCGATAAATTTCATGATATTTTTTTATTTTTCATATAAAAAAAACTATCCATTCCCATATTATCTGCAACAAAATTCTATAACAACTCAACATGACAAAATAATAAAATTATAACCATGATCTATGCAAATTGAGAAAAAGCGTAAAAATTTATGAATTTGACCTTCACAAAAAACAAAAGAAACGTCATTACATGTAACTATCTAAAACAAGAAAAATTGCATGGACGCAATCCATCTTTAAAGTAGATCTGGTGAATCAAATTAATTATAGTCGTTGTATGATAATTTATATTTGGCCAAACTTGATTTAAATATATATATATATATATATATATATTTTAGGGATAATTACACTTTCATCTTTTAAAATTTGATGCAATTATATGTAGAGCTTCTATAGTTTGAAAAATTACATTTATTACCCCTGAGATTTACTTCTGTCTAATAAATAGATCCTTTTGTTATTCAAAATTCATCGAATTTGTTGATATTAGTTAAAAAAAAATGAAACCATCGATTGATTTATCACTAACTTAATGTAGGTCAAACAAATTTTTTTATGATCAAACTACTCTTATATGTCGTCGCATTAACGTGCATGAGATGAGGTATATCCTCATCGTTATAAGGATAGTTTAGTCATGAAAGATATTTTTGACCGGCAATAAGTCATTAATAAATTAAACATTCAGTTATTTTGTTAATATCAATAAATTCAATAAATTTTGACTAACGGTATACCTATTTGTTAGACAGAAGCAAACTTCAAAAGTACTAGATATAATTTTTTAAATCACCAGAAGTCTACGTGTGATTACACCAAATTTCATGGGAGGTGAGTGTAATTATCCATTTTCTTTATTAATACTTAAACATACGTATGTTGACCACGTGTGAAAGTGTGATTGGTTGACGTGGGAGGAGGATGGGATCAATGCGTGCACACGTTGGGATAGAGAGAGAGGGTGAGCTGGGTCTCGGTTGGCGCGTAAGAGCGACTAACGACTTCCATTCCACCATATAAAACTTAGACCCACCACTCCTTTCCTTGCTATAATAACCTGCTAGTGCTGGAACAAAGACCTGCTCACGACAATTCCCACGTCGTTTTACCAAATTAATGTTCACGCGCGGGAGCTCTCAGCTTGACTTGCCTTCACTCGTCTTGTAAATATTTTTTAGTACATGTCATTTCATTTATTATCTTGTTTGGTATTTCCTCTATTTTTAATCGGGAAAACAATATTATAAATGAGCAAATTCTCTTCTTATAAAAAATAAAAATAATAATTTATTTTTTTATATTTTTTTAAATGAATAAATGTACCTATCCTTATTTTTTAAAATGAAACAATTTACCTCTCTGTCTAAATTGCTCCATTTTAAAGAACATTAAGAGGTAAATTGCTCTTATTTTTTCATAAGGAGTTAAATTGCTCATTTGCAATATCACATGGAGGTAATTGTATTAATCCCTTTTTAACGACATTTTGGTTATTTGATTACTTTGGTTTTTTGTTATTATTATTTTTTTTAATAGTATGTTATTCATGACATCATTCAATATATTTAAATTTAAAGACGATCGATACATCATACATTCACACACTCGTGAGACTCGAATTCACAACTTTCGAGCAAAAGCCTCATTGGCCAATTATTTGGTTTATTGGCTCCCATGTTGTTGTTACAATCAACAATATGAATTTTTGAAGTATAAAGTGAAATTTCATGGAAAAATAGATAAATAATTTGTTTTTGACATTTTTACAACTATGTTGTGAGATGATTGTTACTATATGAGTAACATGAAAGGAAATTCTAATCAATATCGAATTTGATTGGATCTGAATTAATTATATGACAAGTGCGACACACTTATTATGTGATTGATGTACAGTTCAAAAAAAATAACCAATCACATGATACATTTACTCTACAATTAATTAAGTTCGACCAAACCAGCATATTCGGGTAAAAATTTTGCATAACATAAGGGTCATGGGTTGATGCAATGCGTCTAATAATGGGAGACACTTGCACACACCTCTTACAACATTTGGCTCATATTATTTGGTATAATTAATAATGTAAGGGTTATATATGGGAAGGAAATCATGAGGTCTAATTGATGATACCCTCAATAATTAATTTGAGATTTTGTTACAACCTTAAGATCATTAATGTTGGAGGGCCATTCATGTACTATAATAGTTAGTCTGATCATTATTATTCAACGTGTGATGGAGAGGCAGTTCATCCGAAAAGATCCTTAATACTTTCAAATTTTATCACGCACTCGAATCCATGATATCGAATTTATGCATGGGATTTTAGCCTTAAACATTAAACTAGGCATTATTGATTTGTTACAGTTAATTATGATGGTTAAAAGGCTATTAACTATCGTTTTTACAAGCAAGGTCATAACATCAGCTACAACTAAAAGTTAAGTCAAATATTTTGACCATAGGTAAAATCACGACGAATGTTGATTAACCATGGCCAAATGTAATTTACCAAACTAGATACTATTTATGATTTTTAAGACATAATGATTTATAATATAACGAATAATTTTCTTTTAGTGGTACAAGAAATCTTTTCAAACAATACATATACTAGAACGACGTAATATTCAAATTCCCATCAATGCCATATAACCTAATCAGATTTTGCTCAAGACTTCTGTCCATGGCAGATATGAATTAATCAAACTAATTAATTACACTGACTTTTTTTTTAATCTGAAATACCTATTTTTATCCAAATAAACATTAATTCTTGCAGGGGACTTGTGTCCATGACTGCAATTGACAGACAGGCAACAACAATTTATTTAATTTCTATTATAATCCACAACAAGACATTAATAGCTGGCCTGACAGAAAAATCAGCAACCCTTAATTTTGATTATGCCTATAATCATTTATTAATGAACTCACGTGGGGTTTTGCTGGTTCCTGGAGGACACACAGTTGATAAGCCCACAAACCCTAAAACAAGAACAGCTGCCAAAATCTCAGTAAATTAAACTCAGTTAGACAGTTTAGAGTTTAGAGTTATTAATTAATAATTATTGGAAATTTAATTAGGGTTAATTGTGACTGAGGCAGCAATTAATTGAGAATAAATAATTTGTAAATTAAGAACATGTTGTTGTATTGGTGGTTAGAACTGTGTTTGTTATTTGGGGTTGTAATGAATTTAAATCTAGAAATTGGTGAATTTGAATTTGGTGGCTCCCAGAATCCAAGAAGAGGATATTCATTATTCCAGAATTAACGTTGGAGTCCAGGATGGGGTTTCCTTCTCCTAGAAATCATCACGTTCGCCAATGAAGATTCTGTCTTTACTTCCAAGAAATATTATTATTTATGGTTAATTGCACTCATTCTATCTAAAAATACAAACTTACATTTTTCCTAAATAAATAAATAAAATTATACTTATATTTCCTTCAAAAATTTTACGTTTACACATAATTCTTTTCTGTTATAATTTGGACCAAAAAAAATAAAAAATATTAACATTAGTGATAGTACAAAAAATAATTATACGCATAATTTTACACCATTTATTACAATATAATATAAGAAAATAATTTTTCTCCCCCTCCCAATGAGAAGTATGGCATATTTATACTAATACAAATCTAACGTTAATTAAAATAGGAAAGGGTAAAGTACTACTTTATTTTTTACCTATCCACTATTACACAACTAGGATTATATGGTCGAGGCCATTACAATAATTCGCTACATTCACATCAATTAGGTAAGTCAAACTTTCTTTTTCCTTATGATTTCTTTCCTTCTTCGTCTCCTTCCTTTATGGTAAAGTCCACTTTTCCTTTTTCCTTTTGATTTCTTTCCTTCTTTAACACATTCCTTTCCAGTAATGGCGATATTTCCTTTTTTGGCTAGTTTTTTCCTCCATCAGCTGCCCCCCAATTCCTAAATACCCTTAGGATACTTAGGAATTAAAGTGGATCACGGGATCTTCTGTAGACATGTTCTCAAATATTTAAAAGTTAAATATGAAAATAACTTCGAAATAAATTTTACCCGATCATTGTAATCAGATTCATTGGAAAACAATAATAAATAAGAAATATTAATTCAAGGTATCTTGTTATACATTTAATCACTTGGAAATTCTTAGCAATTTCATCAACCGAACATTTTGGGTACTTCGTAGGAGTTCCTTTGCCCATCTTGTGGGCGTCGCTTGGGAACTTTTAAGGAGTTCCTTTTGTCGAGTTTTTTGAAAACTTTTTAGGAGTTCCTTTGCCTTTTTTTTGGGCGTCGCTTGGGAACTTTTTAGAAGTTCCTTTCGTCGAGTTGTTTTTAGAACTTCGTAAGAGTTCCTTTGCCCGTTTTTTGGGCGTTGCTTGGAAACTCTTAGGAGTTCCGATTAACACCAGGGTAATAAGAATTGAAATCCATCCTGAATTCCAACACCATTAATCAATCCTCCGAAAATTTCAGCCACAATAATAAGAGTAGCCAATAATATTTTTATTTTTTAGCCTTTTTTACTTCAAAATTTTGGACGGATAATAATTCCTTAGCCACATAAGAGTGAAGAAGCCTAAATGACTTACACTCACCCCAGGACGGGGGCGAACACTATATTTAGGAGAAAACCATTAAGATACATGTCGGCAGCAAGTGGTGGATGTTGAAGACAGGAGCCAAATGATAAATTGCACTCATGATTAATAATAAGTTTTTTGTATTATGGTGTAATCTCTTTGTCAACGGACAAGACATCTACTAAAAAAGGCGTTGTTGATTCAATTCAATGCCGGAACATCTTAGCCAAAGTCCATAATCTGAGTCTTTCCTCTCGATTGAATCTCAACCATGATTTCTCCCCCCCCCCCCCCCCTTTTTTTTGTATAATGAAATTATTTGTCATCATGAAAAGGGTAGAGTAAAGAAACCCAAATAGTGAAAATTTGTTTGCCAAAGCAGATATTCCATTTTTGAAGCTTCAACATATGTTTTCTCATGCACTGTACATGTGCAATAGAGAAAGAAAACCATCAGTTGTGAGAAGCATGTATGGTAGTGTATATACAAAGATAAAAAATTGTATGTAAATTGTAGCGAGAGAGGTAGTCGGAAATCAGCACGTGAAGAGGTAGACATGTCCCTTGCCGGAATGTTGACGAAAATAGATGGGTAATGGTTCAAAATGTTCGCCATGAGGAAATGAATCAAATGGTGGTGGTTCGGCGGCGTGGATCGCAGAGATGGCGGCGGATGGAGCAAAAAATTGAAGTAGATCTAAGGGGGCGGACTAGCGGTTGGGAGGCGACTTCTGGCGCGTGGGGTGCCGGACTAGGACAAGTGTGGCAGCTTCGTGTAGATTGGCGGACAACAGTCCGATTGACGAGGCGCATGGCCGGAGACGTGCCGAAAAATATTTTCGGCGGTCGGACGGTGCCAATGCACTGAATTGTAATAACAGAATAAGTTTGGGTTTTCGCGAGATTTCTCGTACTCAAGAGAAAAATCCGAATTTCAAATATACGGCGCCAAGTTGATGGTAAAAAAAAAATAATTATATACGTGATTTTGCACCATTAACTACAATATAATATAAGAAAATAATTTTTTCTTCCCCCTTCTCAATGAGAAGTGTGGCATATTTATACTAATACAAATCTAACGTTAATTAAAGTAGGTAAGGGTAAAATATTACTTTATCTCTTACCTATCCACTATCACACGACTAGGATTATATGGTCGATGCCATTACAGTAATTCGCTACATTCACATCAATATGGTAAGTCAAACTTTCCTTTTCCTTCATGATTTCTTTCCTTCTTCGGCTCAATTATGGTAAAGTCCACCTTTCCTTTTCTCTTTTAATTTCTTTCCTTCTTCAACACCTTCATTTTCAGAAATGACAATCTTTCTTTTTTTGGCTAGTTTTTTTCCTCCATGAGTAATTAGCAAAAAATATATTACATAAATTTTCAATTTTACCCCTCATTTAATATTCTCATTGTATATTTTTATACCTATAAGGGGACAAATGTAATATATATATATATATAGTATGGTTAACATTATTATATTTTTTCCCTTATAAGTATATAATGATTATGGGAAGGTTAAATGAGGGGAGAACTTGAAGATTGATGTAATTCTTGTTTGCTAACTTCAACTTCAACTTGAAGGCAAGGGGATCAGGTGTAAACGTAGAACTTTCGGAGGAGGTGTAAGTGTCATTACAAAAATTTTTTGAGGAAAAGTATAATTTTACATTTTTAGAGAGGGTTTACTGTAATTAATCCTATTATTTATGGTAAATTACGTCAAGTTTGTAATAGGTTTGTATAATTACAAATATTCTTTATTTGTTTAAGAAATTATTGATACCCAACCCTTAATCATAATAATGCATGTTGAATAATTAATTCATTTCATTAGTTTTCATTAGAATTTTATCCAAATTTTGTATTGAACGGTTCAATAATATCTTTTTGAACCCTGAATAATAATTTTACATATTTTTTAAAAAAAAATTATATTATTTTATAATAAAGCCTGTCCAACATCAGATTTCTAGCTTTTTTTAATAATGACATCTGCCAAACATTTATTTATATATATATATATATATATACTAGTAATATGTGACACACTCTGTATGTGTGCAACTTTTATAAATACTATTTAAAATAATATATTTATTATTTAATAAAATATATATAAAATAAAAAGTTTAATATTATATTTATAAAAAAAATGAATGAAAATTAAAAAAAAATAGAAATTACTATCAATTTGATAATGGGCGAGTGGGTAGTTAATTAGATGAAAAATTAATCAAAAATTAAATGTAAAAAAAAAAAGATCAAAAAGGGAGACACACCAAAAAGTTGCTCTCCTTAATATATAGTATGGATATATATATATATATATATATATTATAAATAAATTTTTGTGTTTTTGAATTTATCGAAATAAGAAATTATTATAAATAAATTCTTGAATTGATTTGGATATTTGTGGGTGCGAAATCTTTACTTGAAATCTCTGATTCTTCACTTCAAGAATGCGATCTTTGATTTCGGCAACTTCGGAGGTAAAACTTGACGTTTGATCCCCTTTGACGTTCACTTTGACTTTGAATAACGTTAATTCGGAGGTCGTTGATTTGTTTCCGAATTAAACGCTATAAAGTTGGAGATATTTGACTTGAACTTGAATATTTATTGGTGGATTTAAGGCTTTGATCTTCCGTCAAGGTGGACTTGCTTGTTGATAACGTTAATTTACAGGTCTTTTGACTTTTTTTCGAATCGAACGTTGACTTTGGATGACTTACGCGACGAACGCCTTGATTTTTGCCTTGAACACCGTGAATCTTCCTTGATTTGCGCTTGAGAGGATTTGGAGACTCTCTTGCTTGTCTCTTCACTTGTCTTCAATTGTGTGTTTGTTTGTGGTGAATGAGTTTCAGGAACCCCTTTATATAGATGTCAAAGAAGTAGAGTTGTGGTGAACTTGAACACCTTTTGTATTATCTCTTTATAATTTAATTCAAAAGAGATAAATACATTAAATATTTGGGATGACATGATTGGTTATTTTTGATATTATCTCCTTAATATTTGTATTTTTCAACAAATAAATATAAAAATATTTATCTCGACTTGATTGAAGCGTACATGCAGTTGCTCCAGGTGGCGCCGTCTAATTGGCTTGAATCTTTGACTGCAAAGAATAATTTGATTGCCCGAAACACTTCAATTTGACACTTATCGACCGTTTATTTGATGACGAAATATATACTAAAGTATCAATTAACTTAATTATTTACACTTTGAATTAATTGATAATTAATGTATTATTTACACTTGTCATCATTTGATTGAGCGTGAATTTTTGCTTGTTTACATATATTTTATCATTTTTTTTTACCATAACATGGTGTACACCTTTATAGGTATAATGCTCGGCTCACCAAGTTCTACCACCAGGTAACTCGGGGTGAAATGGTCAGCTCGTTTAACTCAATTAGCACAGTAGCTTCCATCTGATAGTTTATTTACTAGTTATTATATATCCCAATAATCATAATATATAGAAGTAAATTTTCGAGGTGTAAAATTGATATTTTCACCTTACTATTCAAGAGTTACATAATTATGTCACATATTAAGATTTTCAATAATTTCGAAACAAAATAAAAAGGTATTTATAATTATATCGAATTACTCAATGTAATTTATCGTATTATTTGTGCTTCCTTTAAAAGAAAAAAATTATAAATTTAGTCCCATGATTTGAATTTATATTATTTTTTTCCCTTTAAAATCGGGACAGAGAGAATATAGTACCTATGAATAAAACTGTCATACGTCTCTTAACTTTGTTATAATACCTGATGGTACAAAAAATAGTCGGGTGTGCAATTATTAGAATATAATATAAACAATGACATTATAATATAAATCTCTCTTTTTTCATCCTCTTTTCTCCATCTTTTGGTATGGTTTATATAGTGGTGGGTCATTCATTGTTGCATTAATGAGGGGTTTGAATTGTATTCCACTGTCTCCTTGAATCTGGAGTTCTTTTTGGGCGTTATACATTATCATCTTGAACCTGGATTAGTTTCTAGGTTTTGTACTTAAGAGACGATCATGCTACTTACCAGATCACATTTAATCACTTAATAAAGAAAATACTATTTAATATCAATTATATATATATATATATACAATTTTTGGGTAGTGTCAACCTTTCATATTCTAGGTTATTTTTTCCTTCATGAGCAGCCCCCTAATTCCTGAACATCCTTGGACTTTTAAGAATTAAATTGGATCACGGACTCTTTTACAGACCTATCTATTATGCTTCTTAAGAAAGCTTTGTTATCATCGGCTTCTAGGCGATTCTTTTATATGCCTCAAGGAAACATGTTTGTTTATTAGCTCACGAGGCGTTTCTTTTGTATGCATCAAAAAAGCTTTGTTTGTTATCGGCTTCGGGGCAATTCTTTTGTCGCCCTCAAGGAAGCCTAACTATTATTAGCTTTGAGGCGATTTCTTTGTACGCCTCAAGGAAGCTTCGTTTGTCATCGGCTTCGGGGTGATTCTTTTATACGCCTCAAGGAAATTTGACTGTTATTTATTAGCTTCGGGGCGATTCTTTTGTACACCTCAAGGAAGACTGACTGTTATTAGTTTCAAAACATTCTATTATGCGCCTCAAGAAAGTTGGTTTATCATTTGACTTCGGGGCGTTTCTTCCATTCGCCCCAATGAAACCTTTATAAATATCTTTAATTTTTATTTATCCCTATTTGGGGGCATGTTTTGTTGTGATGAATATTTTACACAACATGTGCATTTTCTATTTTGCTTTTTATACTGTTATATCAACAAAAGCATATTAGTTCAAATGTTTTAGAGCGTCACGTTAATAACACCAAGTGCTGCAGCTTGACCTTTTAAAAATTTATGAGAATATAGGAAAAAAGAGTTGAGAAACCGCACACGGGGGAGAGCTAAGCCAATCTCCGTATCATTGCCCCCTCGAAATAAAAGTAATTTTTTTATTATGTGTTGTCCTATCATGTTGGAGCACTCATTAATTCCTTTTAAATGTTAATCACGTACAAATTTGCATAGGATTCTTAGAAAATTGGAATAAGTTAACTTCTGCAGGAATTCAAATAACGAAAGGAGAATCAATTATATCTTAACTTAGTGATTAAAATGGAAATCCCACGAATTATTTTGAAGTTATGAGTTCAAATTCTATCAAACGTGTAAACAATTTGTCTCACTTTATGTGAGTTTATTATAATTTATTTTATACCTCTTAGTGATATTGATATATTAAAGAACAAATATATTGCTCAACTGCTTACTTTATTAAAATATTAATATAATTATGTATTACCGCTTTTGTTAAACAAAAAAAGAAAGGAGACAGATGAAGAAGAACCAAAAAAGAAGACCACGAATTCAAGAAAATACATTATGGTAAGCAAGAAATGATACCTTTAATTTATAAATATCACTTTACAATTTTAAATTTTAATAATATATGTATATATAATTACGTTACAAAAATAATAAGAATAACGTAACAGCCCAGCTAAAAACAAAAGATTTAGGTGAATGAAAAGGTATGGCATTGCTATGGGCATCACCAACCAGTACATGAAAGGTGAGTGGAGTATAATATTTAATTTGCATCTGGTGAGAGTGGGGCTCCAAACTTTCATAAAAAAATTTGACCAACCATACCCTAACCAAATAATAATAAACATAATAATAATAATAATAATAATAATAATAATAATAATAATAATAGGGCAGGCGGGCAGACATTAGTTGATTCCTGGAACTTTGACTTGAAGAATTCAAGTTGAGATGCTGAAGGAATAATTCCAACATGTACGCTCATTTGCAGACATAATTTTCTTCTGTATTGCCATTTATTTACCACCATTTATCTCTTGTTCTCAAATTAAATAAGTAACTAGTTATAATTTTGAAGGATTGGCATTCATAGAAGTACTATAATATGAATTAGTCATACACAAATATAAAAACTATGGAAGATATAGTTCAATAGAGAGCTCAAAACTGCAGCCAACGACACTATAACCGAAGGATTCCTACACCGATGCACCGCCCGGGCTTATGCATCTCTCAATCTGTTGAATGGATTATATGGGAAATGAAAACGAGACTGAAAGATATACCACGCTATTCCATTATAGGCGCGCGTCTTCAATGTTAGTTTAACTCTTCTCTAGGAAACATCAGCAACAAATATGCTGCCTGAGTCGCACCATCCAGCCAAAATATCCCTACTGCAACTCTGCAGGGTAGAAATGTGATATGAATTACAAGTGTAATTTCAAAGATGAGCTCGGTGACTGCAATTCATTAACACGGGCAGCATCGTTCTTTTACTATCCCAATCACATGGACATTGTGTGTTTCTGCTATCATAAAATGATGCATGCATATATGCTACTATGGGTATGAAGCTTTATGTACGTTTTTCATGACGATGAGGGAGATAACGTTAAAAACCTTGCTAAATCCAAGCCAGTTTGAGTCCCCTCTGAATGAAAACGCCTTCTCCCTTTCTCTCCATTGTCCACAGAGAACCTGCATAGTAATTGCAGGTTATCAAGCTGAATGTCGAACACTTCTCAGGATGCATCTTTTGTGGAAGGGTGAAAATACACAATCGTGTGATGCTGTCACTGATGGCAAATCCCAAAACTTTTCTCGACTTTATCTACTGTCGTATAATAAGTTGATAACAGAAGCAATTCACTAAACATCTCATAACATAGACGGTCATTGTTTATTCAAAGGTATGCTTTTATTTTCAATTTTTTTTTCTTTTAAAAGCTGAGAGAAGCGACTAGAGTCTTTATAACGGTAAGATCTCTAATACAAATGAAGACACGGACCACTCATCGTAAAAGCATTCACCTCATAATCAACTCCTTGCACGTAGATATAATTAGGATCAACAGATGAAAAAGTAAGTCCAGTTATCTGCAACACAAGCAGTGATGTTAAAATAGAGCAGAAGACACTATAAGCAGCATATATGATCTGGAAAACTTTAAAAGTCATCCAAAAATAGATGTATAAAAGAAAATCAAGCGGGAAAAAAAAAATGAGGATTTTCAGTGCCACATTCCGGTTATATTACATAAATCTTTGTGCCCGACTCAATTAACAGGACACAATTAGGATGGAGATTTCACCATGTCCCTGGTTACCAGTTTTTCTTTTTGTATAAGATAAAGTAAAGGTTAATATACTAAAAGGAATACAGATAGGAGCACTTGAATAAACAGGCGCCTTAACTAGATTATAGAGACTCCAGCCAGATAACCACTCTACCAATCAACATTGGGAAAATCAATTCATGCAACCAACTGACCTCATACTTTGAGCAGTTCAGCCATCTCGATAATGCTGACCATCTGTACTCAATTTAGAACAATGTATCAATTGGCTGAAAATTAGTCACAATCAATACCCCTTATTTTTTAGAATTGCGGAACTTATAATTTCTTTTCTTCGCAGGAAACCAACAAAACTTTCAAAAGCATGCATCAAAAAGGGTAGAAAACAGCAACAGAAGGAATGAATTCTTTTATGTCCTCATCCAGCAAACATGGAGGTTTATTCATCATGTGTGTGTGGGGAGGGAGGGAGGGAGGGAGGGAGGGAGAGAGAGAGAGAGAGAGAGAGAGAGAGAGAGAGGGAGAGGACTTTTAGAAGCATAGTTCTCCCCTAAAAAATAAGGGAAAGTTGTTTGCTTCCCATTCCCTCTTTCTTACCAACCTAAATGGAACTAAAAGTTCAGGAAAGTTGCATAAGGTGCCCAAAATAGCAAATCACAATACGAAAGACATGGTATACTTGTTAAAGTCATGCATACAAGCCCACCGACCTGCGTGGATCATAGATAGTCACAGTGCGATCTGCCCCAGCAGCAGCAATATTACCAGATGAAGATATACTGACTGCATATAACATATCTCCAACAGATCCCATTACTCTATGTACGCAACCCCCGTTTTCTTTCATTCGCAAGTCCCATATACTTAGCTGCAGAAGTTCAAAGATGAAATGCTATATCATCATAAGAACAAGGAAGATTCTAATCTAATAGGTGCTTAATAAATTTAAGTTGGGAAAGCATCAATAGTAAATACCTGGGAACCCTCTGTGATGGCTAGCATTGAACCTCCACTTTCTTTAAAATCGTCCATAAAAATTAATGAAGATGGATACCACAATCTGTAACATGGCTATCTTTAAGTGACTATTAAAAACAAATATAATCTCAAGTCTCAACTTGAAATTTTGAAATCCATTACTATCACTGTCGGCTATCACAAAGATGATCAATTTAACAGACACAAGATAAGCAAGGGCTCAATGCCAATTGCCATTGTGAGACTATTTATTTATATCCATTGTCAGCTTGACCAACATGGTACGTCAAACAACAAAAGAATATCAAAAGGCAGTGTATCTGGATTTTAAAAAGAAATATTGCAATACGTGAATCTTGAAAAGAGATTGCAGACAATAAATACTAATGGAACCACAAAAATAGATATGATAATATTCAAATAACTTCTCAGTTTTCCTTTTCCCTTCCTTTTTCTCTTCAGTATTCTGACTTGGATTTTCCATCTGCATACTGATACAAGACAATGATGAAATGTATGGAAAAAGCATCTAGATCAGGTACCCTGGGGTCTGACCTCCCTCAAGAAACATTTGTTAAGAATTTAGCAGTTGCATCTGTTCATCATATAATTATTGATAGAACATCCACAAAAATCTTATAACATCATGCTATGATATTCCAAAATATGAAATCAACACCATCGGAGTTGTTCTTTGCAGTACAAAGTGGGCAAGTAGGAGAATAATTTTATCACTCTTGAATGTTATTTGGTTGTTACTTGTCTACACTCTTTAGGGGGCATTCGTTAATTGCCAGAAAGAATAATTAATGAGAAAATTGATTGTATAAGAACATTAAGAATAAAAAGGGAAAAGAGAAGGGAATAAATACTCACGTACGTAAAGTACGGAGATAAATATCTTGGTCATAAATATCAATGCTCTTGCAGAAGCTGCGTGCCACAGCTGCCTGAATCAGAACAAGTAGCCATTTTAGCAGATACTTCAAATAGGACTACCTTTACAAATATCATCACAACATCAAGAAGCCAAAAAACTGTAGATTTCTGATTGTCATTTTTGCAGAATATTTGTCACTTCAAATACAAAACCTAAAATGTAGAGGTCAGTCTCCATATAGATAAGTATGTCTACCTGTTATTTGTTTTCTAATTTCTTTGGCACGTCATATCTGACTGTCCATAACTACTTGCTTTGTATTTCCATGAAACATGCAGAAGTGATGCCTAACAACGACATGGGCATCTAAATGCCATATCTTGTTAGAGGCAGAACAAATATTTAATTTGTTAAAATTAAGCAATGAATACAGAGAATGAACAGTACATGATGCCGCAAACAGATATGATATCATCATGTATCAGCTGAAGCCCCAGAAGACAGGAGATAATAATTGCTAAGAAATTTGTGCACGAAACCAAGACAATGAAAAAAGAGCTTGCATTTGCCGATGCATACAAGAACTTGCAACATACCCATTTCCGGAAGGGCTTAAAAACAGGAGAGAACTATCAATACCAGCAAGACCAGATATACAAGAGTTGAAGACTGAACAGGTCTGGTTAAGGAGATTATGTACCATGGACAACTGATTTGGGTTAAAGCAAAGACCCGCCCAACTGCCTTCTCCAACACCAAAATCCCGAGGAGATACTGAATATGTAAAACCATCTACATCTGGAATAACAGGTGCATATGATTAAGTCCCAACAAAAAAATGAAGAATGTACTATGCCCCCAACATCAACTGTCACAAACAATGCCGAGCAGAATGGTTTCAATTAACTGGACTTTCTACTCTGCCTAAGTTATGCATCAAATAGCTAGTTGGCACACAAGTATTAGCTTATCAGCTGTGACTTGACAAGTTTCAAGGGCCTTCATCAACATCTTGGACACACATTTGGAAAGGCCTTAAACAAACAAGAGTTGGAAAATTCCGCTGACATGAATTTACAATCAAGCACAAATGATTAACAACGAAATAACCAACACAGGAGAAACAAAAATGATCAGGGGAGAAGCAAAAAAGTGGAATGCACTAGGTTCAACATCAAAGGTCTCATGACATCAGACCAGAATATGCATATCCAAAACAGAAAATAAGGGGAGAAGAGAAAGGAAAAAAATACTGATAAGGTGTCAATCCTGTACCACTAGCATCCAATTTAGAAACAATAAGGGTACCATAAGAGTCTACACTTCCCAAGATTGAGCAATCCTTGCCTGCAGAAGGGGTGAGTATTAGTAGAAACCTATGAAAACAATCAACAGCCCCCCTCAAAATGATTGACTAAGCACTCAGATTATTTGCACTTTCATAGTTTTATAACAAGCAGGGCCACCAAAATATCAGCCACACAAGTTACTGTACCAATTGTACTCTACTAGCTGACTGCAAACAATTTCTTGTCTCCATATGTTTCCGGTGTTGTTATGTTCAAGAAAAAATGCATGCTTGCCCACAGTTTCAAATTAAACAATTCTTCTTAGAGGTCAAAATAAAGAAACGTTTACATTCCTTGTGATTTATGATTTCTACAACAACTGAAGTACAAAAAGAAAAAGAGTGAAACCAATAATTGTGCTGCCGTAATAAAGAACTAAACAAACATCATTGTCAAGTTTCCATGCAAGAAACAATGTCTCACTTTCAGTTTCAGCAAGCACTATACTCTGAATTTCTGACCGGTGAGGACAGCGATTAACAACTGATGAGTCCAATACCTTCATGAACACCTCAATTGATCAGCTTAATCAAAGTCGACAACTTTTAAGATACAGTTACGATGGACCAGTCACTTGAGTCTTGAAGACAAGTACCTGAGTTCGTTCAGGGATTAGAAGGCTCTCCTTTCCTCGAGCAACAAATGAATCATCCATCAGAATCTGAAACATAAGAGAAAGATGTTAAGATACTACACACATATTTCTTCTAAATAATCATTTACTACACTTCGACACTGGTTCAAATCCATATATGACATCACTACAACCAAAAAAATGATAGATCATCCCATTAATTGCACAGTTAAGGAAACAATCAGCAAAAAGAAAAAAGCATGCCAAAAGCACAATAAGCTCCCTTTTCAGTAACTGCAAAATTTTTACATCTCTACAATGTGTTAATCAAGTAACTTGATAGCACTGCTGGTGTTAATCATGGGATAACAACAACATCAAGCATGTTTCCACCAAACATTAAGAGAAGAATTGCAAATACACTCAAACATAGTCAAATGAAAAAGGAGAGAAATAAGACAATTTTGAACTTTAACTGAACTTCGTCCTCCCAAAAGAGTAGGAAAATGAAATAAAAGAGTAAACTTAAGAACTATTAGCCAGACATGAGCAGACCGCATTCCAAGTCTGCAGCAATAACCCAAAAATTCATCTGCAGTCTAACGTTGATTGTGTGGAAAGGGCATACTCGGAGTTTGTAAATACGGGAGCCAGATGCAATGTAAACCCAGCAAGATGAAGCGTCTCCATTGGCCTGCACCAACAAGTTTATGAATAGAAAACTCTCTTATTGCTTGCACAGAGAGAGAGAGAGAGAGATACATGGACTGCGAGACGGGTGGAGCGGAGGTTAGCTGGAGACGGGTGAGGAATAAGAGATTCAGGAACTACTGCCTTGTTCAACCTCTTCGCTTCCAACATCTTTTGCTCCCCCGAGAATTCTTGCTCGAACAGACCGCAATTTTTTCTGCGGAGGGTTGGCGGCAGAGACAACTGAAAGCCTGCGCCCCAACGACGCCGTACTTAATTTTTTCCCTTGTTTTTTTCACACTTGCGCCTCTTTACCAAAATCGAATACAGAATTGCATTCAAGATGATCTCAAAATCAAAACACTTTGACACATTTCTTATCATTTTCAAGTTGATGCAAAAAAAACATAATATAACCCTTGCCATTTATTTTTTAACGGTAACTTGAAGATTAGATCAGATGTGTCAGACTTTCAATTTTGAGATTATATTTAAAATTTTGTAAAATAGAGACCTAAAAGTACCGATCCCCTATCCTATGAAACTAAAAATGCAATTTTATTTAAAATCCAATGAGGTCAAGAGATAACTAAAAATGCAATTTTATTTAAAATCCAATGAGGTCAAGAGAAACTCGACGATTAGTGTAGGATCTAGTGGGACAAGAAGACCATAGCTAATTGCCATTCATACAGTCATTGGAACTCTTCAATGGTTAGCAGTTTGAATTTGGATGTTAACACTTGTAACCTCTTAAAGCGATATTCCTTTGATGTTTGCGTAGTAGAATCAGGAGCCATATTTTACAAAAGTTTTGACTATTATTCTTATGAAATACCATCCCATTGTTTATGTACTGGTGGACCAAGATGCTCAGTTATACCGGTTAAGATGGTTGAGACCTGTCATGTCAGTCTAGGATTGAAGCAGATGAGTTAACAAGCTAATACAAATATTATCAAAAAACAATAATAATAAGCTAATACAAAAGTTATATTAGGAACTGAAATCAAGTAAATAATCTAAAACTGAAGACCTTATCCTTATGATAAGAGTCCTATTTATTGGTCGAAAGATGGCAAATGATATCGACTATATGGTCTTGCTGCACATCAGCATTCTCGGCAAGAATGGACAATAAAGAGTCAAGAAAGATGTATTCTAACAAATACAAGACCGCCAGATTCCAGTAGGGGCCTCATTGCCGCAATTCCTTGAAACCTCAGCACGCCATTGCATTTTCACGGCAAACCATGGTTCTAAAATCGGCTTCTTCCATATGCAACAGCCAACAGATGACAACAGTCAATCTACAGAAATCAGCAGATTTCCAAAGTTTATTTATTGATTAAATTATAGAACTGATTCATGAAAAACATATCATTTCATTTTGTACGATGGGAAAGAAACTTGATCATTGAATTTCCTCTCCCTGTCAAGGTCACTGCAGAGAACAAGCAACAATAGTGTAATCATTGGACTGAGGTCCTGATCACTGGCTTATTCATATTAATATTATACAAAAGAAATTATAAGTATAGCGAGTTGCTAGCCCGGACTCAACAAAATTTTCTATTATTTTATATAGGTCACCAGCACAGCTCGCGACCCACATTTTATTTTCTATTTTTAAAATGGCCGCAAGCCACCCACATTTTATTTTCTATTTTTAAAATGGCCACCGTGCATGATGCAGAAACCGAGGTCTTTGACCCCAGTTTCTGGGCGATGCGACACATCCTGCATGCATGCAGCCTTCTATAAAAGTAGATGGGACAAATGCATGCAGCAGAGTATTATGAGCTCAAGCTTGAGCTCAAATCAGGCCGGCGCGACTCATATGACACCCCTACTAGGGACTGGTTTTCAGGTCATACTTGCAGCGCTACGCTATTAACAAAAGTCAAGAAGAGAGAACGCAGGAAACAAGAGGCAAATCACAAGCAGAATGAAAAGGACTAAAAATTATGTAACAAACAATTCAATCTGCGCTGGAGCTCGAAATCAAGCTGGCGCGACTCTTCTGCCGCCCCTACTAGGGACTGGTTTTCAGGTCATACTTGCAGCGCTAAGCTATTAACAAAAGTCAAGAAGAGAGAACGCAGGAAACAAGAGGCAAATCACAAGCAGAATGAAAAGGACTAAAAATTATGTAACAAACAATTCAATCTGCCCTCAGAACTTGTACATTAATCCCACAGAGGGTTATGGTAACCTCCAGTAATTCCAACAAAGCCAGTCCCCCACCACCACCACCACCAGGATGTCAATCCGTTAACAATAATAATAATAATAATAATAATAATAACAACAACAATAGCAGCAGCAGCAGCAGCACGACTTTGAGATAACGATGATGATGACGATGATCAAGAAGAGGAAGAAGAAGAAGAAGAAGAAGAAGAAGAAGCATCCTGGGAACAATGATGAGGGAGGCTATCGATGGAAACCAAAGCTACCACTATAACCATGTGTTCAGCCATCATCGGGCATTTGCAAATATATAAACACATTCTCATGGACAAACTAAAATATGATTGCACAAGCTAGTTAAAACAACATTTATCACACATCCGACTTCTCGTCCATGAATAACTTTCCGTTTGCAAGCGAAATCATGAAGGATTCAAAAAAGATAACCAACCAAAGCCCTCAGTTCTTATAACTTTGATAGTGATCATCATCAGTTTAAGGCTACTGACATTTGCCAACGCGCCTCATGCATGCCCATGCCATTGATAAATTAATCAAGTATTAATTTATAGAGGTTCTTGATAGATAGATAGATAGATAGATAGATGAAATGCTGGTTGATAATGCCGGAGCAAGTTCGACGATTCTATAGCAATTTCCTATTGCCAGAACAAGGGCAACTTTTCAAACGAAAAGTTGCCGAAAAATATAGGGTAAATTACACTTTGCTCCCCCAACGGAATTGGGCACATGAGGACAATGACAAATGGTATCCAGTTAAACTGCTCACTGAATTTTCCATCATTGGGCTACATACACAAATACACATAACAAAATAAGGACGAGCAAATGAACGAAAGCATCTCCTGACATAAATAAGCATTGCATCCGAATGGGCACCAATGTTTAAGTTTTTCAAGCAAAATGTGACAACTTAATATCTCCGGTTTACCCAAAACCACATGACTGTCTAGTATCATGAAAACGCAATGCAACTACCGAAAATTTGTAAGCAACTAGAAGTGGCAAACCACCAACCAAAAGAATCTGCAAGAAACTCCAACACAAAATCCCATAAGCCTCAAACACAACAAATTTTCGGAAGACTAGAGATGATAATCAACAACACTTTATCTTTTATGCCAGTATTTAGCTGACTGAAACGTTAAAATTTACCTTAAAGTTTTACATGCAAATAGCATGTTACCCAGAAGTGCTAAAAAGACTAAAAAATTGATAAAAAAGCAAAAAGCCCTCAGATCTCATAGCTTTTAACAAATCACAAGTGGCTCAGAAACACTGATGGATAGATTCACCAGAGGCCTTCCATACGTCACCATGAACAACCAAACAACTTCCGCGTGCAAGTGTGCAAGTATGGAGAAAGAGAGGAGTGACGAAGGAGGAGGCGGAGGTGGCAGATTATTCCGGTGACGCAAAAAGGCCAGTGATGAATCCAGAACCACCACGCCACTTCAATGTGTTAAGTTTTTCCATCATCGGGCATATTCTTCAAAAATATAGGAGAGAGATACATAGCTTACACGATGAAAAACATGCAAAAACATAGATTATACAGAGACGAATACACATAAACCAGCGGCGAAAAGAACTACAGATCTAGGGTTTCGATGTGGGGTTTGAGCTGGCAGTTACAATTTATGAAAGATTCCCTTTACCTTTTTCCCGAGTGGGCTGACCCGAGGATATTTGTAGTAAATTAAAGCTTAAAAGACCTCATCTAATAAGCTGTTGGGTTATATCTATAAACAATGGGCCCAACTCGTGTGGGTTAATACGAATCTAATGCTAAATATTATTTATCACCCAAACTCCAAACTCTCCTAAACATAGGGTCGATAAACTTCCGAGTTCAGCCGAGCAAAAATAATAAAATATACTTAAAAATATCAAATTACTCAAGTTCAACTCGTGTTTGATTCAATTATTTGAGTTAGGTTAGATCAATAATTAAACAAAATTAAAATTAATTTTCGAAACCCGATAATAATTCATACAAACTTGAACAATAATATGTTCAATTCGAATTATTTACAACTCTACCACGATCAAGAGAAATTCTAGCTCAAATCGTATCTGGGTTAGATTTGCATACAATTCAAGAAAAACGATAAACTGCATACTAAATATATTATATACTTATTATGTGGTTATTTGATCCGATCAAAATGATCAATCACATACTAAATATATTATATACTTACTTTGTGGTTAATTTGGTCCGACAAAATTTAGTCTGAATATGAATGTTCCAAAGACTGTGTAAAGCTTAAAATGTAAAGTGGCAGGAGAAGCTTCAGCAGCACAGCAAGAAAAACCAAAACATTCTGGGATGAAACATCAGACAATCCTTAAAGCTCAACTTTTAGATGCATCACATAATCATCAAATTCTCCTTTAAACTATTAAAGAAAAGCATCCAGCACTGTGTCTTGTGTAATGATATCAGAAGCTGATATAAGTACTCTGTTGCCATATATGCCTCTTCATCTATCAGGATAGTTAAGTTCCTTTTCCCCTAAGGCAAAAAGAAGCAAAACAAAGGCAATGTTGGAAATAACATGCAGAAGTTCAAAGAAGCTATAATCGTAACCACGACGGCCATGTATCAATCATATGTTTATTCAACAAGGGAAAAAGCTTCAATTTTGCAATATGGATCATCACTGAGAAACAGTTCTTCATTATTTGACAATAGGTAATAATATTAGATAAAAGCAAAACCAGTATGAAAACTATTTGAAGTGACCGAAAGCTGAGAAAAAGGAGGCTCCTTTCAGAACAAAATACCATCGGGCCCTGATTACAACATTATGAACTTCTGCAGCCAGATTCTCAACCAGTTTGATTGAGTAGGGCAAATGAGCTAACCCCACAACTTGCAACTTCTAACCCTCAGAATGAATAAATGCAGAATCTTTCCTCATTTTATCCACTTTGATTGAGTGAGGCAGCAGAAGGAAGAGCCACATTCTCGAGCTCCTTCCGTTTCAGGTACTCGTTCAAAAGTGTAAGCCGAGCTGTCTCAAATGCAAAGTAACCTATAGCTGAAAAGCATGCACTATAAAAAACTCGAGGCCCCATCCCGCGTGTTAATCCAACCCACCCTTCTTCCTTAAGAATCTGCTTAATCGTAGATGACACCCCACCATACATCGCAGCAGCAACCTTATTCACGGCCTCCCCGTGAGCCTGAGTCATCAACCTAGTTTTCACCACATCCAAGGGGGTTGTCAAAGAAGCCGAGATGGCCCCTGCCAATGCTCCACAGCAAACACTCTGCAACGGCTCCAGATTAGCCTGTCCTGTCTTACTCAACACCGCAGCTTTCAAGTACTCAAATGAAGAATAACTCAAAACGCCGGCAGGCAAATTCCTAAGCAATGTCGCACTATACCCAGCATACAGCCCCAAAATACCATCTTTCTCCAAAATCCTCAATAAAACCTCCCAAGATCTCCCCTTTGCACCAGCCTGCATCCTCTGCGTGATCACCTCCTTCGGCACCATAATTGCCGAGGACACAATGTTCCCCATTGCACCTGCCGTTGGAGGAATCAGCACAGGCGGGAACTGCCCCATTTTCGACAAAATCGACTTCCCAAACTCACAAGTCCCAAAATAAACAGCAGACGAAAAAGTCGACCCAACAATGACCGCAGAAACCCCACTGTAGAATCCAAGAATTCCCTTACTCTGGAAAGTTTTAACAATGGCATCAAACGCACCCTTGTAAATCTCCGACGCTCCTCTCGTCTGGAGCTTGGTTTTGATTGTGTCGAGCGGATGAAGGCAAACATAAGTGAACGCACCAGCAATGCCACCAGCAGCAGCACCAATGAGCGCCCTTTCAAGCACAGACAAATTCTTGAACAGAGCATGGACCGTAGGAGACCCTCTGACAGCGGGTTTTATCCAGCTAGATGAGACGGGTTTTTCTGGGTTTTTTACGAAATCCTGATTGGAAAGAGTGGTGGATGAAAAACTCAGTCTTGGGTTGGTAATCCTCGCGAATTCTTTACTTCGCGCAGTTTTGGGATTAGGGTTCAAGGTTTGGGGAGTTTGGGTGCAAATTAGGGTGTTGAGCTGATTGAAGATGGAATTGAAGTCATTGGGAGTGTGGGAAGTGCGGGAATTTGAGGAGAGGAGGATGAGAGATCTATGGGTCGGAGTCTCCATTGGAGGTGGTTTACGCTGTCTGATGTTGGCGCCGCGTTCTTGACATAGGGCATGATGATGCTTTATATGTTCATAGTCCGTACAGCCCAGAGAGCAATTTGAATTTTGAGGTTCAAGAACCATATCTATTACTTTATATTTAACTTGTTTTCATGAATTTTTTTCCAAAATTTTAAGTTCAAAAATTTACTGCAATTACAGGTTCCATAAAATTATTGTTTTACGCATATTTCTGTTTTTTTTTCTTTACTTTTTTTTCTAAATATAAATATACATACGAAAAATTTTAGATTTCTCTTTCAACGACAATAAAGATTTCAAAAATACAAAGATTGATAATTTCAGTATTATAAACTTCAATAAACGTTGGACAACAATTACATTTAAAATATTAAATTTTGAGAAAATAATAAGTTTGTATAATTTCAATTCTCGAAAATTGAATAATATCGTTTACTAATGTGCGAGATGTTATAAATTTGATGTTATTATAATAGAATTATTAGTTAATTAAATGACACATGATTGTATCAAAATTTTATTTTTAAAAAATTTAATAATATATTCATAGGCGCATAGTAAGTTTATAAGACATGAGAAATATACATATAATGCTATTATAAAATAAGCAAATGTTATTATTATGTAATTGAAGGACTAGAATGGAAATAAAAGGTAGTAAGGCAATCTCCCTAAATATCTGAAAGTAAGTGTCTATTTGTAATTTCCGAAGAATCACAGACAACACAGAGAAGTAGGGTTTTCCGAAGCTGAAGCCTCAGAAGCAAAGCTGCTCGTCACCCTGCGTTGACAGCATCTGAAAGCCGCGCAGGTACAGTATTTCTCTAGCTATCAGTCTTTCATTTGTTCAGATGGTTTATTTTCTTTTGAAGACCATCGATTTCCATGTTTTTCCTTCGTTTTCTAACTGAGATTGTGTACGTTGTGTGTGTTTTTCCTGATTTGTTTAGCCTCTGATTTTATTAAATTTGGTGTTGATTCAAAACTAGATTTTAGTAAATAACGAAGTGTTTGCGAACTATGTTTACTCTTCCGCACTGTTGTTGTATTTCTAGTCTTTTCTGGTTAATTTACGGGAGAGTCACAGCGGCCCACCCACACAGGTTTTAAGTTTGTGCATTTTGTCGGATTTTTCCTTTTTCTTTAAATTTGGTCTTGTGCATGTGACTGAATTATGATGTACTATGACAAGATTTATGCACATTATAGAGCTGTTCAATGGAGGTAGAATGGTGGGAGTAGCTTACTCTTCCGCTTAAGACATAGTTGGAGGACAATCGAGCATCTTATGCGATGCAGTGTTGTGAATTAGGACGCAGAATAGGTCAACTTTGTATATGAACTGATTTTGTTTCGAGCCCTTTTCTATTTTTTCCTATGTGTAGTTTTGACTTGGAAAATTCCTAGGAAGTTAGTGTTCGACATACTAGTATTAGTTTTATATTCACAATACTGCAGCATGGTAGTATTTGCTACCTGATTTGCCAGTCATACTGAGTTCCTGAACAAATCCATAGTTCTTGTGTCATAACGGGTAGTTGCATATTTGATATTGCTAGAAAGTCTCAATTGGAATGCAATAGCATGTAGTATGGTTGCAAAATTGTAACAATCAACTGGATGAGCGAAACTGCTCTCAATTTGGTACAGTCTTTGTATCAATTGTACTTGTGATCTATCGTTTTGCTGGTCATTGCTGATCTTTCCTTTTTCATGTTGGTATATGTTTCTTCTAGCTCCATAAAAATTGGTCAATATGAGCTGATGGATTGCCTGGACAATAACAAGCTTTCATGTGCTACAGTGCTAGGTGACAACGAGAATAGGAGGGGAGAGGACTTAAATAATGAGTGTAGACTACACTGTGTAGTTTTATGTTCTTTGACAACTCGGGCCAAAAGGACTTAAATAATATATCTTAAACTGTTCTACTTTAGCTTGATTGTGCTTTTCAGGTGATGTTATCAGTTCATTTATTCATTTACTTCTCCTGAACAGTGGAAATGGCGGAACAAGATGAGTATCGCTGCTTTATTGGGAACCTATCATGGTCAACATCAGATAGAGGTTTAAAGCAGGCATTTGAAAAGTTTGGCCATCTCGTGGAGGCAAAGGTATTATTACAAATATCAATCTGAGTCATTCTGCTTTGTTTTTGTAAATCAAGCTTTTTAACTCATCCACCATGGTTGATTGTTATAATTTGTTTCTACATTCATTCGTGTTTAAATTCAAATTTAATGTTTTCTTAGAGTTCCAACAGCTGGATTGTTATTATTTGTTTCTACATTCATTCGTGTTTAAATTCAAATTTAATGTTTTATTAGAGTTCCAACAGTGGGAGTTCTTTGCTGGTCTTGTGTATTCCTTTGGACGTCCATGAAAATTAAAGAATACATGGAATTTTCCGCTATCACCATTGAGCAGGCACTAGCGTTGACCTTTTTGTATCATATAACTCAAAACAGTGTCAGATATTAGAATTGGAAAAAGCAGAGTCTAATATGCTAGTTGTAGGTTGTTAACATATCTAGTGAATCATTTACCAGTTTTGACTTGGTTTTTAGTAATACTCCAGTATTTTAAGTTATAAGATTTGTTTTTGGTGAGTGCTGGGTGCAGGAAAATGGGATTGTCTGTTCTCTGTTCATCGCAAAAATTAAGTAGTCTGGTCAAAAGTACTGTTGGAGAGAGAGGAAGAGGAGGTATTCGTGGGTTGATGATGACCGAATGTTAAATATATACTGACATTTGAAGTACATTATATTTATATATTAAGAAGAGGCTCTTTTAAAAGATTATATTCGATGGCCTGGAGCGTGAGTAAGCTGGAGTGATGATGCCTTGTAAGGTTTATCCTTCTATTTCCTACAAGATAAGTCACATATTAAGACCTCCATGTTTTTGGGATGGTAAGGTCTGACATATTACATTGTCGTTTGTCAGGTCGTACTGGACAAGTTTTCTGGTCGCTCTCGTGGTTTTGGCTTTGTTTCTTTTGAACAAGAGAGAGCGATGGAAGAAGCCATTGAAGCAATGAACGGAATGGAGTTGGATGGACGGTCCATTACTGTTGATAAAGCTCAACCTAACCAGGGCTCTGGTAGAGACCGGGATGGGGACAGGGATAGGGACAGGGACCAGGACCGTGATAGGGGACGTGATCGTGATAGGGGTAGGAATAGGGACAATGGTGGTGGGCGTGGATCTGGTGGGGACTGTTTCCGGTGTGGAAAGCCTGGGCATTTTGCTCGGGAATGTCCCTCTGGAGAAGGGTCAAGAGGAGGAGGCAGATACGGTGGAAGAGATGACAAATATGGTGGTGGCAGTCGGCATGGCCCTGATCGTAATGGTGATAGGTATGGTGGACGAAGCAGAGACTCTGGTAGTCGCAGTGGATCCGGGAATGATAAGTATAGCCGCGATCGGTCTGGTCCATATGAGCGTCCAGCATCCAGTGGCTATCGTTCATGATAGGTATGTTGGCTATTCTCTCTCTTGTTCTCAATATACATTGCATGCCTTCCTATTGGTCACACTGTGATATTGATCAACTGCTGACATGTGGTTTCCCATTACGGCAGCATTGGTGGCTGACTGACAGCGCGGAGGGGAATCTACAAGATCAACCTTTTCTTAATTTTGTATCACATCAGCTGAAGTACTTTTTCTCAAGATGAGGCTTTGTCATAAGTATGGTCTCATGCAATCTGTGACTCTTCTAAACTAAGTTTGTCGAATTACATTCTGGATCTTTACATTTTGGAATGCTGCTATCATTTTGCTGGATTAAGTTTTTGCGTGTTGGTTAATTTTCTAGTTTGTCAATATTGATATGAGACTAACGGGTTCAAGAATTAATTACTATATATGTTCTTATATCCTGATCTACTTTAAAGTTTTGCAGAATGTTTGTCTTTCTTGCTTAATACAGACACTTGTTTCATTATTTCATAGTTAGGTACAGTATTATTCTGTAATGGATTGGTTATTACAGGCTTGAAATTGAGGTGAATAATACGGCGTGTGAAGGTATCTGTATGATGGTGTGCCATTCTCATTGACAGAGATGTTAGTCTTCTTTTTGCTCCAGAGAACAATCCCGGCCGCCTCCCTTTTGGACTTGGAATTTGCACGCCAATCACATTTTTCCTTTGCTCCTCCCCACTTCCGTCCACAATTTCATTTAGTTTACTGTATCCAAGATAAAGTGGAAGAGAAGAAATCAAGAAACTTATAGTAGGTTGCTTCAACTTCTTTTTCATAAACAAATGAGTGTTGAAACTTTTAATGCTATTCAATGTCACGATGAAATGAGACAATAACATAAGCTTTCCCTTAGATTGTGCTTCAGCTCCAGAATTTTAGTAAGAGAAAGGAGGTGCAACCTGCAACCAACAAACAAATGTTGTTTCTTCAATGATTTCCTCACTAGAATTCAGGGAAATTTTATTTCAAAAGTCGGGTGTAGTCACTAATATAGAAATTTTTTGTTCGGATTTGGTTTAGTTGAACCAAATCAATTATAGAGCAAGTCATGTACTTGCTATGTGATTGATCACTTTCTCTGAACTGTACATCAATCACACGACAAATGTATTACACTTACTATTTATTGATTCAGATTTGATCGAGCCAGAACTGAGTTAGAATTTTCCACATGACTAATTGAGTTCATTTAATTTTGATTTAGGTAAGAATTTCGCATTGAGTTCATGAGAATGAGATAAAAATATAAAGCATGATGTAATTTTCTTTCAAAATGAGAAATATCAAATAAGAAGAATATAACAACTATCTGAAAAAATATTCATTTGTATGCTTTAGAACATTTTAATTTGTATGCTTTGTACCTCGCTGTCGAACCATTTACAGAAATTGAATATTTTTTTGTGCATAACTACCTACCTAACTTTAAGCTATGAAAAAAAAAAAAAGGGATCATAACAAAAAAATGATCAATTTGTTAGAGAATTCAATAAGGCGTAATGTGAGTGGTCCTGGTCTCGTAAGGAGCCAGATTGGACTTTGTACTCTTCGCCCTCAGTACTTTGACCAATTCACCGCACATCTGCCTTGTGCTTCCCGAGCAATCGCTCTGCATCACCAGTAGTACCTTGGTCAATCCGTTTACTTTCGCCACTTTCTCCTGAGCCGATGGGTCCCGCGCCAAGCAACACACGCTCCAGAGCACCGTTATCCCGTGCTCCGTCGCCACACCTGAACACTTCATCAGCCTCCTCACGATCTCCACCACACATTCGCCGTCTTCGCTGATCGCCCCCCTCCCCTCCGTGCACGTGGCCACCGTTTCTAACATCGCCAAAGCCTTTTCAATAACCCTACGAACCGGACTGGAATAGTCGTAACCGGAGAGGATTTTCCCCACGGCTCTAACTATACCCAGCCGGATCAGCTCCTTCTTGACCGGCCTGGTGGTTGAAATAGCTAACAGAGCTGACAAGCCAGCTTCTACTGCCGACGTATCCGTTTCGGCTGCTGATAAACTGTACAGTTCGTACAGTAGCCCCTGTTTTTCAGCGATTCTGCGCTGTGATTCAGGATTTACAGCAATCAGCTCCAAAATCTTGGCAGATTTTACCTTTGATTCCGTGCTTCCTTTCTGTAAAACCAACGCGAACGACGATAAACAATCTCTTCCATCACCACTCTTCAAAATCAGCTCATTCAATCTCTCCCTGGCTCCATTCTCCGTCGAGATCAAATCCAAAATCTCAACGATCACCTCACAGATTCGAATCTCATCGGATTTCGCAAGGACCTCAACGAATCTCGAAACGGCAGCGTTTGACAGCGCGACAAACTTCAAATTCTCCTCCGACGCAGTCATGAAACCAATCAACTTCGCCAGAGAGTCGGAGTCAAATTCACCGTTTATGATGTCAACCGCTTGCTGCTTGGAGATAGCCGACGAAGACAACGGCGACGCCTGAGATACTTCCGCGTGTGCGAGCCAGAGGTGAATGAGGCGGCGGAGGGTGAGATTGGGGGTGGTATGGGTGGATGGCAGAGTCTGCATGGTTGCCGGACACGTTTTGTGGCCAAGAGCGAGCCACTTCTCAATGGAACTCCGATCATACGTGACGCCGGTGCAGAGACTCACCGGAGACTTCATCACGTCCATCGAAATGGGACACCGGAACAAGCTTGGCACGGTAACGTACAACTCTTCTCTCCTCTTTTCTCTTGCCATATTTGGTGAAACTAACTTCAGTAGATTCAACTTTTCCTTTGCTGTCCAAGTCTTATAAACCAAACAGTCAAAGAGGTGACGTCTTTAGTCAATAATTCAAAAAAAGAAAAAAAACACAATCTTGATCAAAGAAACATAAAATTTAAATTACCAAGTCCAAAAGTTTGAATCAGATTTCCAATTAATAATTAATAATGGAAGGAGACAAAAGAGTCGTAGTTGTTTGTGGGGAGAGGGGCCCAGGCGTTGAAGAAATTGATGGGATATCTGCATGAAATTCTTGCATGGATTTAGGTAAAGTCAAACTCCATTTCCACATTTCTCTATGCTTATTCTTCTTGATTTCATAATCATTGCCCTTTAAATAATATGCAACTTGACATTTATTTATTTATTAAAGAAAAATTCCATGGTTCTCCCCAATTTCTGCATCGTGTTATCTGATGAAAAAGGATAAAGTACCAGTAAGTCGTCGCCTAATGAAAGAGAATAACAATTAAGGAAAATTTTGGTCGGTTGTGTAGCATATATATTGCGATTTTAGTTGTGCGATAACACGCTTATGCTAAAGTAGTAATTGCTTTTTTGGCGTGCAATGTACCAAGAACAACTAAGAATAAAGACCCATTAGTTTATAGTGATATCCCGGCATATATGCAACTTCATGGAAAGATTACGAATTTGTTCGTGAATCATTAATTGATTATTATTGTAACAATTGTGTTTTATTACGGGATCTTTAAAATTTAGAAATTTAAAAAGAAATTCACTCGTCAAATCAACGGACGTGATTGTCTCAAACCCATTTAGGAATGGCCCCTAAATCTTCGAATCAAAGCATACCACGTGGGAAATGTTTTGTAGATAAAACACGATTATTGATGTAAGTGGTGTAGTTTTGATGGTGCATAAACTGTTTAGTATGAGTTGGTTGTATGCACTTTGGAGCTCTTCACTGTTGAAGCAGCTTTAGGAACATATTCAGGCACCACATGATCTCCCGCTGATGAAATTCTAATGCGCACTACCAAAATATCACACGGGAAACAGAATCTCATTTCTAATTATATCAAATCAATCACATAAAATCAAGACGGATGGTCAAAATAATAAATCGCTCACATAGGTACTTATAGATTACTCGTTACTACAGCCCATTTGATTGAAAGTGGCCCGTTCATATCATGTGCTTGATCGCTCTTTTTTAAAATTGTACGTCAATCATACAATAAGCATAATACACTTATCACGTGGCTGGCTTAATTTTGATCGATTTCAATTGTCTTGTATTTGTGCTGTGAGAGGGGGAAAAAATAAGAAAAAAGAAAAGCAAAGAGGTAGGAAAACAAGAATTCAAAACTTGTAAGTTTGAATTAGTAGATGTGTGTTTGAATTGTGATGCGTGTGTGAGGGGTGGAATTGATTTGATTGAAGAGTGAATATATTATCATAGTTGTGTAGAAAAAGGGCAAGGAGAAACTAACACGGTTTTCTCTTTTTCTTCGTCTTTCTCCTAAATCCATATGTATGAATTTGTTGACTCTGACTCATGAGCACTAGTCTACGTGTTAGAAATCACTAGTCATTTTGAATTGGTCTATGACTTTTTGTGTTGTTATCTAGAATTAAATCAGCCTATATAAGCCGTTGTACGTAGCTTCAGTTCATATGAATCTAAATTCATTCAGTTTAATTAAAAAATTTAAATTAACATAATCTGATGTTTAGTGGGGATTTCTCACTTAATTGGAATTCATTGTTGTACTCATACTTTAGCCCAAATTCTGATTGATGTTTTACATTAGGCAAAAGAAATTTGAGTCCTAGTGATAACGTACCTAGGCCCAACTCTAGAGCCCGAGCCCACAATAAAGCCCAGATGAAATATTTTTCATTTTTTACTTATTCTTTTTAATCTTTTTGAGGGGGAGGGATCTTTTCTTTTATTATACCTTTTCAGTTTAACAAGATTTCTACGAGATTATTTCTCTCATCAAATAAAATATTAGGGTAAATTACAGTTACCTCCATTGAGGTTTAACATAATTATAAATACTTTTTTATTATTTGAAAAATTACAAATACCTCCTAAAATTTATAACCGTGTAACAAATAATCTATTTTCATCCATTTTTATAGGTAAACTAACCAAAATACCCTTATACAAACTGAATTATTCTTAAATTTTTTTGGACTACAATGCGCAGGGAGAGGTTTTTTAAGTTTATTACACAGATGAACAATAATGCAATTTGCCTCCATTGATTTTTCTACAATTGTAACTAAAAATTCAAGGGCAAAATAGTCAATTTCAAGCATTTGGTTAAAAATTACAAATACCTCTCAGAGGTTTGTAACTTTTCAAACAACGAAGGGGTATTTGTGATTATATCAAATCTCAAAGGAGGTAGCTGTAATTTACCCAAAATATTAAGTAGTCTGATGAGGGTCTAGCAAGAAAGGTATATAAAAGATAAAGATACCCCATAAATTTTAAATGTCCAAACAGAACTAAAGATCCGTGCATTTTTACTAGGGTTGAATCACACAAAATCCAACCTGATTTAATGACGCGGAATCAACACCGATCATTCAACACCCGGAGGATGGAGATTTCAATATGTGGATTCGTAAAGTATGGATATTTGGCTGTATAAAATACCCCAAAGTCATTTAGAACCAAGGTACGTCATTTTTATTGAGAGAATACCTTAATTTTTTCTTTCGATTTTATACTCAAATTAAATTAAGTATCGAAAGGTTTTCATTGAGAACCTCCCAATAAGTCTAATGTTTGCTCGTTTCCTTAAATCCCAACACTCATCCGAATTGGACTGCCTCCCAGAACATAGCAAACTCAAACCAGGGAGGTAAAAATGACCCTTTGCTAATTTCTCCATCCTGACATTTACTATACATTGCCCCTTTCCCTTCTTAGAGACAGAAGAAAGAGAAACTTCACAAGAAAGCACTAAGTGAACATGAATATCAGTGAAAAAGGTATAGAAATTTTTGCAGGGACATATAATTAATACAACAAAGGTGAAAAAACATACACATACCATTTCAGGTTCATGTCTGCACACACGCACATATATATTTACCCCATGTTTTCTTCTCAAAGGTTAATTTTAGGAGGTTCATATCTTCATGATGTTTTGATGAAAACTGAAATACAGATCAGATGGTTTTAAAGGTCGACCATTCCGGTCCTAATTTGATTTGCATTATATCAACATGTTGTCATAATTACATATATAGTTTACCCATTATAGCAAATAATATCAAATGAAAGTCAACAAAGGTTAGCTCCGACATTTTCAGTATTCTTTTAATGTGGAAGAAAAAAACATATATGCCCCATAAATGTGAAGGGAGGAACACAATAGGAAATTTTAATTCAGATTGAGTTTAGTCAAATCGGAATCAATTCTAAGATAAGTGTAATACACTTGTCGTGATTTATATACAATTTAAGGAAAGTTATTATCTACATGGCAAGTGTATCACACTATAATTGACTTGATTCGGATAAAGCTGGTTGGAAAATTGATGAGAGAAAAAGGAAAGGGGGTTTAGTGTAAATATGAGAAGGGACAAATTTCCCCTGTTAAGGGGACTTGAAAGAGAACAGTTTGAGAGTCGGCCATTTATTTCAATTGGGTCCACTTGCCCACCTAACTATGCAACATTGCACCTCTTTTTCCTCAGATATGCTCTCTTCTACCACTTTGCATGTTATCCTTTTTTCTATTTGTATTCCTCCACATACACTTTTCCTATGAGTTTGACCCCTTCAAACATCAACCCCTACCCCTTTTTTCTCTTTGCATGTTTTGGGTGTTCACACACCATGAGTTATTACAATATTCGAGTGTGCAGTTTGATCCAACGGTTCAAACATCTTAGAACATGATGATTTGAAGATCAATATCTAATAAATATCATCCCAACCAACCATAATCTTGTAATCCGACAGTCATGGATGAACCGAATGCGTTTCAAGAATCTCACCGCGACAAGGACCAAAGTGTAAATGAGACATTCCAAGAGGACTTAATTGTGAAAAAATTGCTGCAAAAAACATAGGAAGCCTGGAGTCAATGCCCCATGCTAGCACCTCTCCCTTGTGTTCTGCCCCTCCCACATATACTTCAGACACAAGTCTCTCTTATGTCTTCTTGTGTGTGGCAGTGGCACCACCTACATTTATTTATTCACACAAACACATATATATCAACTAAAAATAAACCCCCTTTCACCAACTAACTCCACACACACTATTTCAACTGCACACATCACCTTCCATTTCAACTCCATACTTCAATCTTGATTCTTGGTTTCTTCTCTTCTCTCACTCCTCTTCTAATGGGAAAAAGACCTCAAATACTCCCTATTTTCCTACTCTTTCTATTCATCTTTGCTTGTGATCATGCAAATGGAGCAAGGCACACACACTTCCTGAAGGTCAAGCCACAAACGGCGCATAAGTCTCCGGCCAGTGGTTTCTTCGGGTTCTTGCCCAAGGGAGTGCCTATACCGCCTTCCGGCCCTTCAAATAGGCACAATGGTGTCGGCGTGGAGGGCGGAGAGGGATTGCCTTGAAGAAGACTACACAATATACATGTATAGCAAAAAAGAGAGTGTTTTAGTAGCATAATTTTACTTATTCTTCTTCCTCTTCAAGTGGGAAAATAAACTTTGGAGAGGATCATCAGAGGCCTGCTGTACATGGGAGTGGTGTTTAGTGAGTATTCTTGAGAGTTGATGGTTTCATTTTAGAAAGAAAGAAAAAAAACGTAGTGATGTAGTTATGTAAGAGAATTTGAGGCACATTAAGTTGTGGCTATTTCATGTGGAAACAAGAAGCATTTATACACAGAGCATATATAGCCTTTACTGATCTACTGGGCTTTCTTTTCTTTTTCATTTTTCTGGGATTATTGCATGTTAATTATGGTTCTGGTTCTTGCATGAACATGGAATTATTCATCCTTGAAAGGTTCTTGCATTGGCAGTCTGATTATGGGCTTTCATCTTTTCCTTGTCATTGTTTCATTGACATTTATTTGTTATGTTTGAATCTGAACATCTCAAAAAAGGTATAAATTAGTATTTATGTGTTTAGTATTCAAACTTTTGAATATTTTGTAATATGGTATTGACCACTTCATCAAGAAATGAAGAGTAAAACATCACGAGTTCTTGAAATGTTGGAAAAAGTTGAACAGTAATATACAGCCTACGCTAAAAGATCTTTTATCACACTTCAGTGGCATGTCAATGCCAATTCCAAATGCATGCATCCCACTTTTAAATAAATTAATTATATTGTTTTCAAATTTTCAAAAGAAACTCGAGTCGTATATACAAATCATCAAACGAAAAAGATTACGATTAATTTTTTTGTTTAAAAAAAATGTCATTTTGTGATGGTTGAGGTTAAGCTTCATCTGTCTGAAAAGGGACAACATTCAATTTTGAATAATTAAGGATTAATTAAATTAATCGAACACGTTAAATAAATATAGGCAGAAGAGACCTTGGGACTTTATTAGGTTAGACAAGAAGGTCGTATTTCCAGCCCTTTGCCGCCCAAACCCCTCCAATTTTCAAACATTCTACCAAATCCAAAACCACTGTTAAATATAATTGTCTGTTCATAAGTCAACTAAGAAATAAACAACAAAGGAAAGCAGCATTGGAACCTCAAAATCACCAGCAACAACGTCAATGGTCGTTAATCAAAATTGAAAAATCCAAACATCCCCTTTGAGATTTTGGTATACCTACAAAATCTGCTCATATGCTGTAATTTTACTACATTATTGTAGTTATGGATTACCTCATTAGACGTCATCCATTTAAATCGGGTAAAAAATATTTTGCTGTCTGAATTATGATTGGTTTTGTACTTTGACATCTGTTTTTGTTTTTTTTGTCTCAATTTTTCATAGCAACTTTACGAATTTTGCAAGGAACCACATCATACCACTTTCCGATGGAATTTTTTAGTAAAAAACGATTACATGCGATACATGTGTGCAAGAATCTTACTTATTTCTAAAAAAATACTCATGGATTTGTTAAATTTTATGTTGATTTTCAGTTTTCGTTGTAAGAACATGGGGTATCCCTAAAAAATTTAATCATATTTGAGATTTTGTGATGGAAAATTACACATGTGTGTTGCATGTGAACATTTTTCGATGGAAAATTCCACTATAAAATAATTTGAGATGGTAACTTATAAAATTCATAAATTGGTATGACAAATTGAAATTAAAAAGATAAAATTAGATAGCAAAATACAATTACGACCATAGTTCAGAGGACAAAATATTTTTTTTTAAATCCTATATTACTTTAGTTTAAGTCCTAAATTCGTCATTAATTAATAACCATTTATGTTAGTATTTTATTTGATGATCATATTATCATTTTGGTATATATCAACATCGCTCGTGCTTCAGTTTGTTGCTATTTTATAGATCCATTGATGGATCATACAAAGTTCGAATAATTAGGGTACATGTGGGCACCAATCATAATCACGTAGAAAATCTTGATATCCTTAGGTTGATTATCGTAGTCTGAAACTATAATTAATTAGTAGACATGCTTGACTATGGATTTTAAATGAATAATCAGTTACATGCTTCAATCAATTAAAAGAAGCGTGCTTGCTCCACTGCACATGTGGAGTAATATAACCTTGGTGACATAGTGTTTTGTTAATTCATTATTATTATTAGTTAGGTAAATTACATCGAATACAAATATCTTCGTTGTTAAATTACTGATATTCCTAATATAGGACATAATTATATAATCATTGAACGATAAAATGAAATACCAACATGACCCTAGTTGAAATAAACATGATATTGGACAGATATAAATCTGATATTGGACTGTTGTTAGTATCAATTTTAATTCAAAGTCCAAAAGACATTTTGAACAATTTAATACAAAATTTGAATAAAATTTTAAGAAAAACTAATGAAATGGATTAATTGTTAGACAAATATTATTTCAAAAGGTATCGATAATTTATCAAATAACAGGAGATATATAATCATATCAAACCTGATGGAAGCTCGACAAAACATATTAGTTATAATATCGCAAGGGGCAACACCATTTAATGATTTTGCTATGTGAATTCTCATTTCTTTTGCTAATTACTGAATCATGACATGTTCATTCTGAGTCATCACAACTGCAGTGAATGAACAAACATCGTATGGTTTTCTGTTAAAAAGAGTTTAAATTTATTAAAAAAGAAAATTTCTGGCAAAAATGTAAATTATAATAATTGAGAGTTATATACACACTATGATGATGATAAAGCCAGATGGATGCCCGTGGAGATGAAATAGGAAGAGGATAATTTTTTTAAAATAAAATAAAATAAAATAAAATTTAAAGAAAAAAGAAAGAATAAAAAGGGAGAGTAAAAAAAGGCCAAAAATCAGGTGTCTGTGTTCCTCCAATTGCTCTGACAACTACATAATGATGCTCAAATGGAGTAGAGAAACTTCTTTCAATATCCTGTGTTTTTACCTAAATTTGGGAAGAAGGTGAAAGAGCTCCTTCCGATCGTTGGGCAGCCTGGCCGGAGACCGATGACTTGTCTGATCCACGGACGTTATATTTCTCGTAAACCTTTTCTCGGTTCTCGGACCACCACGTCTCTGCTTGGTGTTCTCCAAATCTTCTCCGGCTGAACATGCAGAACATTACACGACAAGACATAATTTTAGATTTAAGTTCGTCAACATTGATACTTACCGGACACAAGTTAAGAAATGAGGTGTAACAAATTTATACAATTCAGATCAGTTGAAATATACAATCTTGCACATGGGGTTGGATAATTTTCATATGAGCTAGAACAAGAAGAGATGAAGTCAAGTACCTGAAGCGAACACGTTTGAGATCTCTTGTTCCATCTCGAAGGGCTACAAGTGTTATATACACACCCAGTTCATATTGTTCAATCCATTCAGCTTCTATTTGGCTAGCATTGCCTGGAACCACCGAGGTTCTGGATTTCAAGCCAGTTTCACTGTCCTGGTAAGGCCCAGATTCTCTACCATCGAGACTTTCAGACACACTGCTTCTATAGGACTGGCTATTTCCACCACCATTGGAAAGTCTGGCATCAAAGCGGTCGTTTGTTCCATTGGAGGTGGCTAGTCCAAGTGCCTGAGCACCTAAGCTACTTCCGTTGCTGCCAGAAGCATCTCCAAGCAATTCAGATGACTCTGAAGTTCTATTTGGCGTAGCTGAATCTATTCCAGGGTGAGAGGCCAAGTAAGAGCTACTGATTGCATCCAATCCTGAATTCCTTTCTCCAACGGCACCTGGATGGTGTGTGCTAGTTGGTTCCAATCCATTTGGTAGGTAAACCAGCTTGAGGCTTTCAGGGTCATAAGCTCCAGGCGGCAATTTCTCGGCCATATCTTTGAGCTGGAATATGAGGAAATATCAGAGGTCAATGACATTTGTCAGCGCTAATTGGTACCTTTCTAACATTGAAGGCACAGCTCTCAGAGTTCTAATTTTCAAGGGATACCAACCTCCTACTCAGTTAAGGGGTATTAGTTTGGTTGACGCTAGGACAATTTTTAGATGGGCTTGCCATTTTGCCTTTTCAAAATCTCATTATCATGGATACGGATTGTGCTTCAGTTTTCTTGTTTTCTTGGGGTGGAAAAGGAAAATATGCAAGATTGAATTTACAGGGATCTAAAAGATGCGTTAATAATAGTATAGACTGACGAAGTCAATTGGTTAAAGAAAAGATCACTAAGAAAATTTTCTTTTGCTAGTGCTTTTAATCTATGTGACAATAAAGAGCAAATATAGTAGGAAGTAACCTGTGCCGTAAGTGACTTAATCACTTCTTTTGCAGCTTTACATTTAGCTGATTCCTCTGCAGCTAACATCATTGCTTCCTGAGCTTTCTTTGCTGATTGCTGGAGCTCCATTTCTTGCATTTCACATCTGTTTTTAAGGCTTTCAACCTAAATCAAGTTCATGACCATGAAAGTTAGAAATACAGAAATTTTTCAGAATTCAAAACTGAAAAATGAGCCAGAAGTCAGCATATACCTGCAACCGCAACTTATGCACTTCCTGATTCAGAAGTTCATTTGTCTTCTTTAAACTATCAGTAATGCTTTTTGAGAAAGATAGACCTGATGTTGTAGGAACTGGTGTTGCAGACCGTGGAGGGCTAGGTTTTCTCGAGAAGGGTGATACAGACCTCGAGCTAACACTCGATGGTGTAAGAATTGGCTTTGGAACATTTCGACGTACATCAACAGCTGTAGACATAACAGTCTCCCTCAGCTGCAACAGTGATACTTGAGAGGATCGACCCAAAGAGAATGTATCACCTTTCTTTCCTTGTTTGGCTGCTTTTATATCTAATTGTTTAATCAAATCAAAGTTAGCTGGCAGGGCTGACTTGGCCAACCTCAGATCAGCCTTGTCCAACCTGTCCTTGTTTTCTCCAGAAAGCCGTGGTCCAGAATTTCTCCGGTTGTTGGCACCAGCTTCAGCCACCTTACTCAGCTTTGCAAAACATGAATCACACACGCGATAGGGTTTGCTCGGATTAGGTGCCAATGCTGCCCGTGGTGCTTTTCTAGAACTGCAAGCATGGCAGTGTACTAGTCCGCAGTTATAGCAATTATGCCTCTTTCTTGTGAAGCCAAAAGCCTGCCTACAAGCTGAGCACTGTGACTGCTCAGCACCAGAAACCCATTTATGAAGACATATAGCAGATGTGTAATTTGACCCACAAGCAATAAATTTAACATGTCTATCTTTCAAAGCTTCAACTAGAGTGGGTGTTTTCCTGTCTTCTATATCTCCATGGCCCAACCTCCCATTAGCTCCTTTACCCCATGTGTAAACCTCGTTTTTGGATGTCAATACAGCCACATGATACGCACCGCAAGCAATTTCTTCAACAGATTCAGCGGCAAGCTTGTCTTCTACCAAGCAAGGTAACTTTCCATCAGACTGAGGATTTCCAAGCTGACCGTAGACGGTACTTCCCATTGTGAAAACACGCCCAGATGTAGTCAAACCAACAGTCAAGCTATGCCCACAAGCAATTTTGTGAAAATTGTAATCGATAAGTGCAGGCACACAAGTAGGTTTCAGTCGTGGTTCCTTGTCACCATGTCCGAGGCGATTTTTATCACCGTCACCCCAAGTGAACAATTTTCCAGATGAAAAACTTGCACTAGACTGTGTTACAATAACCTCAACCACGGCAGCAGTATGCCAAACTCCACATGCAACAGCAACTGTTCTCAACCCTGACAGTGACTCGACCTCCCTTGGATACAAGACATTTTCCCTATTCCCATGGCCCAAAACACCAAAAGTTCCATCTCCAAAAGTAAAGAGCTGTCCAGTTGACGTTATCAAGGCAGTATGCCACGGGCCACAAGTAACCATGGCAATTTGAAGTCCTTCAAGAGGACCAGAAATTCTCTTGGGTATCCAGTGACTGATATCAGAGCCGTGACCCAAGAGCCCTGCATTGTGTGTACCATCACCCCAAGTGTAAAGTTCACCGGCCATTGTGACTGCACAAGTGTGAAACTCTCCACATGCAACGAAATCGACACTGCAAAAAGTTAAAGATTCCACCAATCGAGGTTGAGTGACATCTTTCCCGACTCCATGACCAAGCCGTCCACCAGACTCTTCACCCCAACTGAAGACTTCACCTTGCCTAGTGACTAGGGCAGCATGCCTGACCCCACAGGCTATATAATGCACATCAAGAACAACATTGCATTCCAATGGCCTGGGAAGAAGAACGTCAGCTCTTGTGCTCATGGAACTAGCATTCTTTTCTGGACCAACCTTGACAACATTATCACATATAACTTCACCCCATATGTACACGTCCCCTAATGCATCACAATCATCTGGTGCAGAACCATGACTAGAAGTACTGGGGGCACTAGATACACTAACCCGAAAAGCATCTGATCCAGATCCTTTCACTTGCATATTTGTTTGATCCAAAGCTACATGTGACCTTTCTGAAAAGACCAAATTATCAGGACGATAACTCGTTGGAGAAGTGATTATATTTGAACTAATGGAAACCTCAGGTGAGCTAGCTTCTCGTGTAGCACTCACAGAACTGCTACTTGCACTATTTGATGTCAAATCTTTGTTGTCCTGGAATCATTCAGTTAAGAGATCATGACATAAACAGGTTGAGAATGTTCTATCATCAATGAGCCAAACGTCACTGAGATATAAGTAAAAATCAAAATCAAAATATCTAGGCATATCTCAGGCACTTAATGATGTATTACCACAGGAAGTCTTATTGTCTACCAAGTCAATGGCCAAAATAGTGAAAATATTCAAATTCACTTGAATACATCAGATACTGCAAAATGAGATAGAAACTATACATATTTACAACATGCTCATAGAAACAAGTAATTCTAGTTAATACCATCTATTACATGTGTTCATCAATTGCAAGCTGCGGGGCCACTTGCGATAATAGATTATCAGAGGAGAATTGGAGCTAATTGATCATAAGACTCACATCGAAATAGAGGCCCCCATCATCCCATCCATCAATTTTTGAGCGTCCCGCTTGTCCAGATGATATCAATGCCTTAAGGCCAGCTATCCAGATTTCTGCCTCAACTTTGTCCTTGCAGATCTAGTATATATAAGAAATTGGTGCAGCTGAATTATAAACAAAGAGGAATCTAGAAGTAAGTCAATAAAATGGAATTTAGCTTATCACCAACCAGGTCAAGTGATCTTTTCCCATTGTTATATAAGAGAGAGAAGGATAAGTACTCCTTATCAGGGCGCAGATAACGTTGGAAAACAGCCTGGCAACAAATTCATAAAAATCAATGAAATGAAACTCCAGCATGGCTGGCAAATGCAAAAAAACTCAATGGAAGGTAGATTTAAGCAAGCATGATTGAAAGAATCAGTGATATAAGATAAAATCTGCAGAATCTCACAGTTCTTTGTCCAGGGATAATCCTTGAAACTGAAGCTAATTTCAAACTTCTTTCACCACTACTAGAAATCCAAATTAAAGCTGTTTCATCCTGCAATATTGAAATTAAACAACCCTTAGCATGTAAGGAAAAACATAAGTGAAAAACTGTAATTTGTCAACTATCATAGAAAAGTGCAGCAATTCATAACTGAGGTTATATATGACATCCAGCCTTCTGCACCTCAAAAATGAGTTTCAGAATCTGATGAACTCTGATGGCCGTTGATAGTTAAACAGCCAAAAAATCTTAACATATTTAAGAAACTAACTTACAACATTTAACAGAAACAGGGTAATAGCCAGGGGAGACCATGTAATCCAATTTAAATTATAGAAAAATCATGTAATTTGCAGACGCGAAGTGGATTACTATAATGGTAAACCAGAAAAATACAAGGAAAAATGAAAAGCATAACAAGATAAGATAAGACATGACAGTAAAAAGAGCATTAAACATGTAATTGTGCGTCTAGTATATAGGACTTACATTAGAGAGTCTAAATGGATAAAATTTAGGCTTTCCCTTACGACCATATTTAAGTAGTTGAGCTCCCTTCTTTAGAGCAATCAATGCCTGCAAAAAGTGAACTGAATAATCAGAAAATAAAGTTTTGCAATTAAGAAAAAATAATTATATATAACCAACGACCAGGCAGTATGCAGATCACAGTAAAAACTGAAATGAAAAAGCTAAATGAATGGAAGGTCTTCATGCTAAGAAACATTGGATATAACAAATGAGTACTGAAGTCTTGAGCCAGGAAATATTATAACCAACCCCCCCCCCCCCCCACCTCACTCGACACACGCACATTTTCTTTACGGTAGAACCACCTCTAGATTAACATATACAAGTTTAGTCCTGACAATTGTCACATATTTCTCTAACATGAGTCAGAACTTATAGAAAAACAAGTGACCAGATTTGGGGGATAGTACAACTTCTTCAAGTAAGCTCTAATCGCGCTGTATCACATTGGAAACAAATGCGATACACAACAACTACCATATATTTTACGAGAAGATTATTGAAGCATGAGTTGACATATTTCAACTAATAGATATTAATACAAGAATGGAAATCCAAACTTTGGATATTGTCCCGTTTTATCCTTCACTTTCTCATTTTCCTCAGGGGGATGACTAAGCTAAGCAATGGTAAAACTGCTTCGAGTAATTTCAAGTCAATGATTCTATGTGGCGTATGCACTCAACAGATTCTTAGGGCCATCAATTATTCAAATGAGGAATGTTGCTAGTGAAAACTTAACATCTTCTGGAATAATCTCAAGAAATTTAGTGCAACTAATCAAGTAACAAATGGTCCCTCATGTAATAGTTACCATGTGGAGTGGAGGTTCATACAAAGATTACGTGCAGGAATTAGTAAAAAACAAAGACAAACTAAAGAGTATATAATGCACATTATGTACCCATTCTTAATGTTTACATGCATCCATTCATTTCATTTATTGACTTATCGACATACATTGTGGATTTTTTCGGGTGCCATTTTTGCAAAATTTTATGCCTGCAACCTCGGGCCCTTTTCCACCTTTATTTTGCTACAACAGAACACAAATAGTGAGAAGTATAACGTGTTCTTCGACCCAATTGAGTTGATAGCACCAAGTAATAACCCTATATCCGACCCTCACTCTTATCCAATAATGTTATTGTCATTATCTGAAAATTTTCTTTCCTCTTAGCTAAACAATAAATGCAACCATTCAAGTCATGTCGACTGAACCGCTAGCAGCTCCTCTAAATGTCAGTTTCTCAAATTTTGACTGTTTGGAAATAATTAGACATTGCCAACATAAAGGAATAAGCAAAAGTAGGAAGATATACTGGAAAAAGAATAATAAAATGCAAAAGCTCCAACGGAACATAACATCTTCTACCAATAAGTTAAACCTTCAAATTCTACAATTTCAGCATGATATGCAGCTTGTTAAAAGGCATGAACACAGAGGAAAACCCAAGCTCAGAACTAAGGCATAAACTGAAAAGGACAATTCCATCAGTCACTAAGGCGTATCAGAGTCTGAAATCAGCCTGATCAAAGCATCTTTTCTCAAACTTATGAGCAAGATGATAAATGATCAGCAATGCTAAGGATAGGATGTTAGGAAGAAAACAGCAAATTGAAAACAGATGCACTTGCCCCAAGTTCCAAATTCACGGTCCTATTCCATTCACCAATTCTTGAAAACATATGCATAAATCATAATTACAGGTAAATTTCCTAACAGCAATCACCCAAAAATATCCAACATTTCCTGAAAAGACTCATAAAAATCTCGAGTTTTATCACCAAAGTGAAGGGGGGTTCAATTTAAAATAACTTCAAAATCTCAATTAAATATAATAACTTACTAATATGTAGGTTATATTTTTTTTTTCCTTGTAAAAAAATGTGAATCACAAAATAACATTTTCTTGTTTATCAAATGAATGAAATTCAACTTAAAACTTGATAAGTTACTACCATCCTCTTATCATGTTATGTAAGCAAAAAATAATAATTAAATAATTAAAAGAATACAAAAGGCAAAAACAACATAAAGTATTGTATATTTTTTAAGCTTTTAAGTAAAACCACAAAATAAAAAATGAAAATAATACTCAAGATATATTTAATGTGTTTTCTTTTCTCTTGCCATGATAAATATTTATTGTTTTAATTGTTGGTTTATTATTTTTCACATTAAATTTTCATCTATAAGATTTCTTTGCATCGATGAAAGAATTTTTATTCTTTCATGGCCGATGATAATGCTGCTAGAGTTTTGTTTTAATTGAACTTAGATATTCCATTTTTATTTGTTCTTCTTTACTTTGTTATACATGACTATTTACTCCTTATCTTCTTTTGTTCAAATTGATGAAATGATAATTGAGATTTTGAAGTTATTTTAAATTGAATTTCTTTTTATTGCCCATCTTTCTTTAATTCTTTCTTCTTTTTTTTTCCCTTTCAACTTTGTTTCTTATAACTCATTACAAGTAAGTTTCTATTCTTACTTAATATTTTATTTATTTTTAAATAAGTATGATCATTTTAGATTTATGTACATTTATAGAGTTAAATACTTTACTTTTTATATTTTTATGGAGGATTGGCTATATGTAAAAGATGATCTACATGTTTAGCAAAATGTCCTAATTGTCGAAAGTAATCCTCATATAAATACAAATTTAGATAAGTAGAAATATATATATTGTACGTATCGGAAGATATCATTCCAATATAATAACCAAAATAGATTTAAAAAAATCAAAACTACTATGTCTTACCTATATTTAGAAATGAAAATTTATTTTGACGTAAAAGATTCATTTATAGTGAAATATATTACAAAAAAATTATTCTATTTAAAAAAGGAAAAAATATATAACTGTGCATAGCACGGGTATTACGCTAGTAACACCATATAGTAAGAAGTAAAAATGTAAATCAATTTAGTTTTCAACTCAGCATCTAAAGTATATTAATAGACTGAAGCGAAGCTAAAAGTCTAACAGCTTAGTCCATTAATTCTTTTCAAGAAATGCAGTCCTGCTGCTTATTACCATAGTATGCTAAATGTCTAACAGCTTAGTCCATTAATTCTTTTCAAGAAATGCAGTCCTGCTGCTTATTACCATAGTATGCTAAACGTATATTATCAGGCACTCTTTCAGTATATTCCACCAAGATAACTAGATGCCAACCATAACTGAAAGAGAAACAATGCCAAGTCTCTATTAGTAGATCAATTAACATGAAAAAGCCTATTTTTATCTTGATCATGGACCCAAAGTTAAGTATATAACAAGAAGAAATAGAGAAGACTAACAGGGAAGGGGAGAGAGAGAAAGGCAGTTCAGTTTTAAATCATGTTGATCTAATATACTATAACTTTATCAATGTCTATTCATAAAGCTCAGCCAGCAACGTTAAGACATATACACACAACTGAAAGAATCAATAACAACAACTACACAAAGAGATAGATGTAATCGCTCTAGCAAATTGTTTTGGCTCAATTTCTCATACACAAGCAAACACGATAAGTGACAAGCATATATTGAGCTGGTAACTTCTTCTTTTCCCTACTCGACTTCTTGTTATATGTAGAAATTACAAATCCTTCAACAATTTCTGCTATAGTAATTATCCTCAAGAAAATTCTCACTTCTCACACCTATGTGAATCACAACACAAATCAACCACAATAACGAGCAGTGAAATCCTCCGCCCTAACATCAAAGGTGATTATTACCATTCACCAAAAGCTTGTGATATAAGCTAGCAAATTCACAGTTATTTCACTTGAAACCACCACAGCCCTACAGTCATCGTTTAGGGATCATGAACAGAATAACTAGCAAATAGAAAACCATAAATGCAGCAAATAATCCAGCTAAATCATCAAGTCCACATCGAATAACCAACTCAATGATTCCGAACGTGGCAGAGATTGATTGATCAAAGCAACCGTAAAATCATACCTTTTAAATGTTTTACACCTACATAGACAAATCAAAGAGCAAATATACCTGCTCGATGTCACGCTCGGCATTACCGTAGCTAACAAGATCTGCCATTCCATGTGAAACGCTCACCTCCACACCAACACCAACACCACCGCCACCACCATCCCACTCCACTCATTATCATGCGACCACTCCACCAGCTCCTCCGCTACCATCAACACCACCACCTAACTTCCCCTCCCTTCCCCTTGAAATTACCAAAAAACCTCCAAAGATCCAACCATAAAACCACGCCTTCCCCCCTCCTTCAAATCTGAAAAACCTAGCCGGAGAGACAAAAAAGAAAAGTTCCTCAAGTCTAACACACCCCTTTCTGCCAAAGCTCCAAAGTCAAAATCCTCCCGATGGACTCCGTTTGACTCAGTCCGGCGATGGGCGAAATTCAACCGGCGGCGGAAACAGTGATGGCACACGGCACTTCTACCGCTCCCCGACGGCGCCAAAAATCAAAACAGGTGGAGAAAAGAAAGAAATGAAAAATGTAGGTGGTAGAGAGAGAAGAAAGGTGGTGTGCGCGTAGGACGAAGACAGAGAGAGAGAGAGAGAGAGAGAGAGACTACTACTGAGTCAAAGATGAAGAAAAAGCAGCTGCTGCAGCAATTCCGAAACTTTGCCTGAGAACCGAGAAAATATTAAGCTGTGATACAATGTGGGCAGTTCTACCTCCGCTTCCCTTGTGTCCCTCTCCCTCTCCCTCTCATCACACTTTCATTTTTCATTATATATTTTTTTGATAAATTGCGGGTACATCCCATAAGATTTAGCATAATTATAAATATTCTTTCATTATTTGTAAAATTATAAATACCCTCTTAATATTTGTAACCGTCTAACAAATAATTCATTTTTATTGGTGAAATAACCAAAATGCTCTTATGCATTTTATTTAATTTTTAAAATTATTTGAATTTTTTTGGTCTATAATGCGTATGGGAGGTTGTTAAAGTTTTTTACAGAGAGGATTTAATAATGCAATTTGCCTCAACTGATTTTTCTGCAATTTAACTAAAAAAATTAAGGGCAAAATGGTCAATTTCAAGCTTTTAGTTGACAATTACAAACCTCATGGGGAGTATTTGTAACTTTTCAAACAATGAGGGGGTATTTATAATTATGTCAAACCTCAGGAGAGGTAGATGTAATTTACCCTATAGTTTTTGCACAAGGGATAATTATATTCATACCTAATTTATGATTTATTTACAAAAATAATTTATTTATTTTTCGTAATTATAAAAACCACTTTTGGCAGCAAAAAAATAGGATAATTGTATAATGATGTTGACGTTTCTGATGTATGTGTGTAATTTAAAAAAAAAAAAAACAGGATAGTTTGTGTAAATAAAAGTTTCTGGTGTCATGTATATGTAAATTTTCAAAAGACGAAAGTTGTTTGTATAAATAGATCATAGGTCAAGGGGTGATGTTTTAGCCATTGAAATATTAAAAATTTTAGAATATGTATTATTTATATAAATATTAAGACGTTTATAAACTATTTATATTTATATTAAATTTTTTTTGAGAAAATAATTGTCATTCACTCAAGATCCCATAATTACAGAATAAATTATATTATCTCAGTATATAATGATAGCCAAATTTTTAAGTAAGTTGACTAATACCAACAAGATGCGTAACAAAGTTTATTATCTTATCCTTGGAAGAGAACCAAGAAAATGTTTTAGTTTGTAATTTCAAGTGTGGTTATTTTCTTTTCAAATAATAATATTTTAGTGCAATTATAAAAGATGTTAAGTAAGAAAAAAAATATGTAATGTGATTGGTTTTATTTTTTATTTTTTTTTCATTTAAGTTATAATATTAAATCATGTTTCAATAAATCCAGTAATGGAATAAATACATCGTTTCAATCGATATGACTAAACATCATAAAACAAACTCACATGACATGAGTAAAAGACCTACACATCTAGTGGAATTCGACCCCATGATCTTAAATTTGTTTACGATACGAATGAATATTCTTTTTTTGGATGAAAAGATTATTTATACAACCAAACACTACTTTAACTTGACCAGAAAGAGTGAGATGAGGACCTATATCTCACAACCAAGCAGAACCAATTTGTTTAATCAATACGAACAATATCTCAAATAAAAATATTTGACGAAATAGAGAAATTAAATGGGAACCATATTATTCACTTTAATGAATAAGTAGATAACTTAATTGTAATATTAAATAAGATTAATCAATCGGAGATGAACATTAATTAATTACATATTTATTTTCAACCAATCAAAAATCAATGTGACGCTTTCATTGAAGTTGAAAAACTTGAAATTATTGAATTATTACAATTTTCAACAAGATTAATTAATAGTCAATTGTATTTTATTTTTTTAAATAATAAATGTAAATCATCATCTAGAAATGCAAGACCTAAATGGGGGGTTCAGACAATTGAGTGGACCAGTGGAATGAAGGTGGTCGGGAAGAGGCACTTTCTGGACAAAGTGGACCAAATGCTTTTTTCTTTCTTAAATGCCGAAAACGCCCCTGCTTGTTGATGACGTGGCTGATTTGTTGAGTTCGCTTGTACTTGTGTCATACGCGAGCGAGTACCGCGAGTAGCGTTTGCCTTTGTTTTTTGGTTTTTTGCGTAGGGGATGGGGCGGGAATCTGGTACTCTCAAGTGCACGTAGTCCCACAAGTTATAGAATATTTTTTTTTTATATATATATTTGATTAAAAAAAAAGAACTCGATATCTTCTAAAGGAAATGGAGGAATATACTTCTGAAAGAACGAGGAAAATTGCATTCTTGAAATCCTAAGTACAAGATTGCTTTGATTAAAATATGTATTTATTGGCATGTATTTAGGATGATTCGTTGAATTTTTTTGAAATATACTTATTGTCACATATCACAAATAGAGAGAAATTATCTTTTTTATATATGTGTATTGTGGAACAAGGCATACTCAATGCACATGTAATTTAAATTAATTTATTTAATTAAATTTAAAAAAAATAAAATGAATAATTATTCAAAACTAATAAGCTGTATTAATTTTAGATGTACATGAAATAGAAAATTAATTGATGAAATTGGAACCAATTGATCAAAGAGAGAGTTAATATATTTGATGGTATATATTTTTAGTCTGTTAATATTATGGTAACCAAAATTAAGTACTATACGAGGTTGAACTTTAATAAATAATATAGACTTACGTGTATTTAAAATATATGAGTTTTTAATTTTCATTACCACTTGTAAATACGGAAAGAATTCTCTCTCTCCCCCCTAAAGTAATTAGAAGGTTATATGGGTTCGAATTTATTGTCGCTAACTCAGATAATAAAACCTAGTTGCTTAGAAATACATTTTTAGTCAGAATTTATTAAAATATTATCCAATTTGATCATTAAACTTAATCCTAACTTGATAAAATATTATAATTCAGTCGTCACAAACGCATTATACAATCATGAAATTATAAAGATGTAAGTTACAACAAAGTGACAAGTTGAGAAAGCTGAACTTCACCCAATAAATAATATTAGATAAAATGGGGAACAAAGTCCGAGAAATATCCCAAAATTCAGAAAAGATCAGGATTAAATTAGTAGAACTAATTATTATTATTATTAAGATAACAATGATATATTGGCATAGTGATTAACGTTACGATTCCATGACGTTGGACGTCATGGGTTCAATCATATCAATGTGGGATATGATAGTCTATTTGTATAGTAAGATTTTATGTATGTTGTAATAATAAGAGGTTGTTTAGATTTAATTTATATTATATTGTATTATTTATTAATATATGATTGTTCTAATTATCTCTATTAGAGATTGATAGTTGACATAACTAATTATAATTGATTTAATCTAATTAATAATATTTATCATTTACACTTAAAAAAATAATAATAATAATATGGCTTTGGTTTTGAGCAGTTATTGTGGGGAAACACGCAGGAGATTTCTGTGGGAGGGGGCCGAGCCCAAACCAACCGACCCATTTTTGGGATTGGTTGGTGACCCTAACACTGTACGTTCTATATGTGGCAGTTGGGTCCCACAAAAATTACTCTGGTTTGGAGCGGGGTATATCACCAACCTCCCTTCAATCATATATCACAACCGCTCGATTCCTTGACTTTTTCCATTTTATTATATTCGTTTGACTCTTACACAATTAAAGCTTCGCGTGATTAATTGGGAAGAGTCAAATTCTTTTTTTTTTTTTGGAATATAAAGTTGCATTGATCTAGACATTTTATAACCATGATTTAAAATTTTCATATATTTTGATGAAACTATGAAAATGAAAATAGATCTGAGATAAGTCGAAAATAAAATTATATTTGGCTTATTCCCAAAATACGTTGTCTGGGTGTTTTTGATCCAATTCCCAACAAGTCTTTAAATCTATACATACATTAAAATATTATATAATTCGGTCCATTTATAAACAAATAAATATTACTATATACATATATATATATATATTTATAAAAGAGACATGATTTGACAATGAAAAGTGTTTCTTGTCTCTCAGTATACAACACAACACATTTTTTACACTGTAAAATTATCTCTAAAAAAAATCCAAACATACACCCTATTTTTATCACACACTTATTTATTTTTATTTCTCTCTCTCTCTCTCCCCACAAAATAAAGATATTTTACCAGACATAATTAAAAAAATAAATATTATATTATTATTTAGTTTCAATAACAACGTCACTTTAATCCATGTTTCAAATAAAGTCCAATTGCTCGATAAGGGCTGCACTACGGTCATGGTTCAAAACCGTGTATGCAAGGGTAGAATGTCAAATCCTTCCTCAGAAATTCTAGGTCAAGTTAGGGTTAGCTATAAATCCAAGCGAATCAAAAAGTGATTAAATTATATGTTTTATGTAACTAATTTACATTTTAAAGAAAGTAATTAATTAAATTAAAAATTAAAAATAACCAATCACATGATCGTAAATTATTGTACTTATTATTTGATTTATTGATGTTCTTGAAATTTAATTTGAGGCATGAATTTTATTTCATACTATAATAATACATACAGAGCAAAATACAGCTTTAGAGGGTGTTTGGCTAATTAAGCTTACTTCAAATATTTTATAAATTCATCAATTTTATAAGATATTAAATCTTATTTTAAAAATAAATTCTTAAGAGCATTTAAGTGTTGAAACTTATAAGATGTTACGATGTTTGGCATAATAAGATCTTAATTATATTGGTAAAATAACAAAAAGAACATGATACCATCATGATGAAGTAAGTAGCTAGTTCTTGACATATTTTGTATCTGAATATTTTTAAAATACTTTTATAAGTATTACACATTAATTTAACTCCAAGTAAAAATTATCTTTAAAAAAAAAACAAAAAACTTGACAAACTATTACCTGAACTTTTGCATCAAAATAATTTTTTAACGAATATTAATATAGATTTATAATTGATATTTTATTTGTCAATTGCAATTACTATTTTTAGTCGTATAATTTATAATATTTTGAATTTATTTTTTTTAATAAATATAATATCGCTAACAATCTATTTCATTTAACCACAACCATTTATTTTTAAATAAGCAGTTTCTTGTCTTCGAATGCAAGAAAAATTAAATAGCAAATAAAATTCTTTAAAATTATGCACGCATAAAATCATCATCCACTATTATAGCTAAAATATAAATTAAATCCATGTAAATATATAAGTGCTATTAAAATTTAATTTACTACAAAAGTTTAAACACATGAGTAGTAGATTACTGAAAAGTAATGAAACATAGTTAAAATAATGAGGATATTTTTATCGTATGAAATAATAATTTTATAGAACTTATAAGATATTTTTAAAAAATTGGGTGAAAATTAACTTTTTCTTTTTAAAAAAAATAAAAACTTATAAGTTCAGCCAAACCAACACTGTATTAATAAACATAAAAATCTAGTAACCATGTATGCTTTAATTCTTACACATGTTGTAGGCCTTATTATGCCCAAATTAATACAATATAAAAAAGAATTAACTTATTTTTAAACAACATTGTACAACATACCAAAGTGAACTTTGTGAGACACAAACTAAACATAATAATCTTTTCCAACCTGATTGATGTTTAATATATTTTTACTATTATAGTATACTCTAAAGATGAACTTTCTTATCATTTCCTATCTGTCACTTCACCCCACTCCCCCCTTAAACCAGGGTTTATTAATCATAGTTAATTCTCACCCTAATAAGTCAAGAATTCAAACTTCAACCCTTTACTACGCTGATGATCTCTTGTCCAAGTCGTAAGATTGAGGTTCCACGACTAAGAGGTCAGGGGTTCAAGTACTACGAATTTAAGGTGTTGTTTAGTTTATATGATATTTGTATTATTACTTTGGTTGCTTTAATATTGGTGTTGGTAAATCTAAGGATGTTTTTATACTGTGAACTGAATGTTGTAATAACAGTTAGTTTGTTGTATTTTCAAATTAATAGTTCATCGCTCATTATTTAAAAAAAAAAAAAAAAAACCTTTACTATACAGTTTTTATTACATCTTGTCAAGCAATTACAAGAAATTTTAAGTATTAGATAAGTTTATTTTTCTTAGAATTGTCGCTATTTCTATTATCCACTACAATATTTTAAACAATCCTAACGCATTATGATATGGTATTTAATTATGTCCAATATCGTCGTAGACTCGTAATATTGTACATGATTTTTTATTGGCATAATAACATTTACATTTTACAACTTATAATCAGTTTACACAAATCATATTTATCTTTTGGATAATTACACATACACCTATTATAAACACTTATCATCATTTACACAAATTATCTTTATTTTTAGTTGTTAGAGCTGGTTTCTATAATTATATAAAATGTATAGATAAAATAGGCCATAGGTTAGAATGCGAAAATGTGAATATTCTTTTTTTTTTCATTTTTTTATCTCAACCTTCTTTCAGCTTACTTAGAATATCCACGACTCTAATATTTTACACTTGCTATTATTGATTTAAAGTTATTTTATAGTAAATTTAGTGTTAGGGTAAATTACAGCCACCTCCTCTGAAATTTTGCATAATTACAAATATCCCCTTTTTATTTGAAAAATTATGAATATCCCCTGAAGTTTGTAATTTTTAACCAAAGGCCAGAAATTGACTATTCTCCCCTTAAATTTTTTTTATTAAAACTGTAGCAAAATCAGTCGAGAAAAATTGCATTATTGCTCATCTATGTAAAAATTTAAGAAACCTCCTTGCGTATTGTAGTCCAATATTTTGTAAGAATTAAATATAAAATTATTCAGTGCATAAGGGCATTTTGGTCAGTTCACCCATAAAATTGGATGAAAATAAGTTATTTGTTAGACGGTTACAAACCTCAGGGAGGGTATTTATAATTTCTTAAACAACAAAGTGGTATTTATAATAATGTCAAACCTAAAAAAAAGTAGCTGTAATTTACCATAGTGTTATTGCAATTATATATTAGAATTTTTGATAATAACACACCCTTATTTTACTCATCCATGAATCAAACTCACATTAAGATACTTTAATTGGCTGAAAAAATATAGTACAAATAAAAATAATAGTGATAGTGTGGGATTCGGGAGACGAGTAGTCCGAGCACGTTGTCTCGAATTAAAACAAGGAAATGCAAAGACAAAAGAGATAGAAAGTAGAATTTCTATTAATGATGTTCAAGTATTCTACAAAATGAAATTCATCCCCTATTTATAGTAAATTTCAGGGGGTGGAAATACAATATTAACCCTCAACTTTCCTCAATCCTACGATCTAGATTTAATTGGTGAGGCACTTTCGTCATTCCGTGTCCCCCACTGCTTTTGCAACTTCCTTCAAGTAATCGCCGCCAACTTCCTTCGATGACAGTATCATAATTTTCTTGCCATCTTAAGAATATTTTCGTAATTTTTTTCACTCTAATTTTCCATCATTATCAGTTAGAGAACATAACATTTGATGATGATGAAGATGGGATTTATAATTAGTTAGGTAATGATAGAGAGCATTATGCAATCATACATGTCATTATAGAAAGATCTCCGGTCTGAAAGCCGCCTTCTGCTTTGTGCTTCTGTGTAATGATTGTGAGGGAGAAAAAAGCCACAAACAGTGCGAAAATAGGCCACATCATTAATCAACCCAAAATCAGACAAAAAGAAAAAGAAAAACAAAATGATTTAAAAAGAAAGAACATGAAAAAAAAAAGTAGGGAATACAAGGACTAAACTTTGGGAGGCAATGAAGCCAAATTTTAAAGTTAAAATGTGGGCATTTGATATGACTCTACCATCTGCTTTGGTCGGCCTTCATGGGGGGCCATTTCCTATTTTTTAATTGGCAGGAAGAAGAGGGTGTTTGAAAAAACTTTTGTTTTGTGGCGGGACAACGTCGTAAAGAATTAATTATGTCTTAGTTTAGTAGTTAAGATTGAAATTTTATAAATAAATTTAAAATAATTGGCTCAATTTCATCAGATATATGTTTTTTCATTTTTTGTACTGACCGAGTTTAAGAGTTCATTGTAGTTATTAAAGAAAATGCATATAAGTTGTAAATTTAGTTGGAATGAAAGTTAAAACTATTATAAAAGAAAAGTGAATGAAAAAGTTGAAGAAAGTGTGATGATGAAATGGTTAAGAGAAATTTCAAGATATTTGCTATTTCTTTTGTTAGGAAGTTGCAAAAGTTGGTGTGATTTTTTTTATTTTTTATTTTTATAATTTCTAACTTAAATGAGCTTAATTTAAGTGATTCATGAAAAGCATAAGTTATAAATCACATAAGCTCATTTTAATCGAAATGATTTGAAATTTATCCCTTGTGAAATGGCTTTATTTGCAATAAAATATTCAAATGATTTTTAATACTAATTTTTTCGTATTTCGTAAACATTTATGAAAATAGAGTTTGATAATGCCGCTCATATGAGTTTGTACCCACACAATATACCAGACATTAGATCACATATGATATCATCATCATGTGTTGAATCCAACGATTCACAGCTCATGTGATTACAATTTCACACAAATGAAACCGAATTTTTCTATGAAAACGATGTAACTCTAAGAAAATATCTAACGATTATTAATTCCTTGTTGTGGAATTTGATTTTCGGTTTTTAGGTCAAATTAGTTATGTACATGGAGTGCAATGCAAGAGAATCAAATTATTAATAAGGCTTTGCCTAGAAAAGCAAGACATAAATTAGAAATGAACCTTAAAAACTGGTGAATATGTTAGAAACATGCTGGAGTACTGCAAATGCACCAACATCCCAACACATTTGTTCATTTTCATTTTTCACCTTGTTCCTTTTCCTCGAGCTCACAAAATTATTGCTATTTTATTATAATTAGCTTTTTTTTAAAAAAAAAAAAATCAGATCGAATTAAAATGTTGTGGTTATCTCAATTAATATTATTGTTGGATTGACAGATTTGGATTTTAGGATTTTAAATTTATAGTAACAAATCCATCAAACTTGTTTGAATAAATGCATGCAACAAACGATTTCAAATCCGTGAATTCATTTTGAATTATATTACGTGACACTGTGATAGACTTCAAATCCATTTAATATGAAGTACTTTGAAATACCTATTTTAAACCATCTCCAAAATTTTAAATCCTTTATCCCGATACAGCCTAAATGAACTTAATTGTCACAATAAGTAACTTAGCAATGAATTCTACCATTTTGTCAAAAAATTGTATTCTTGACGATGAAATTATTTATTGTAATGTAATATTAATGTGTCATAATTTTTAAGTTGCAGTAATTTAGAATATATATATTTTTTTTTTGGGTAATGTTTCCACCAAAATGGATTGATCCCAGCCTAGTCCCTTCAATTCCAACTGAATGTATCAAGTGTGGACCCAAAAAGCACCATGTCTATGAAATTGGACACACACCACTTTACTCACTATTGATTGATTGCGATTTTGGTGGTCTCAATTTTGATTTTATGCCCTGAAATAGGAACATTTGGCTGCCATGCCAACATCTCTCATTCTCACCATCTTTATCATTATTTTTCACTTCTGCTCACAACTAATTATACTGAGTACAATATAATATCATTTGGGGGTGATCACAAATTCAAGAATTAAAAAAAAAAATCTAAATAAGTTTAATACTATATTTAAATAGGAAGCATTCAAGTGTTGGATCAAATGTTTATTTATTTTTCTTTTGGCAAAATCCATGTGGGGGGAAGTTATCGGGATCCCCAACCCATCTTCATAAATCGAAGATAAAATTAACAAAATTCAAAAAATTAGATCCCACGTAATTGGAAAAACAAAAAGAAAGAGAAATAAAAAGCCCAATGAAAATTGAGCGCCAACAAAAATGTATTATACATATTAGCGCAAGAAAGGTGCGGCCCAAGCCCACTAATTAGGAGCACAGTTGATCCAACTCTCACGCAGCCCAAAAGACAGTCCTGCAGCCCATTGAATGAATGAGGCCGAGCAGATAAAGGGCCTCCTGAAAGGCTGCAGCCCAACAATAGATCTTCCAAAATGGGGTGAATCAACAAAAATGAGTTAAATGTAAAATTAGTCCCATACTCTAGGTCCATTTGCAAGTTTGGTCCTATGCTTTTGAAAATAGTCAAAAGTAGTTCTACACTTATTTGCACAACTAGTCCCGTTGTTAAAATTTTAATAGAAGTGCCAAAAAACCGTTAGTTTGACCTGTTGAAGGGTTAGGTGACTGGCAACCATAGGTTTTTGGGGGAAATATGGAGGTAAAAAACCCATTTTCCTTCTTATCTTCATCTTTGTCGTTCTCTTCATCTCATTTTTTTTTCTTGCTTTGGCTGCAACATTCTAATGGAATAGAAGAGGAAAAAATGTTTTCCTCTTCTATCGAATGGAAGGTGAGATTATAATTTTTAATGAAAAGATGAAGGCTTTGGAAGCAGAGAATGAACACTCACAACGACGGAGGAATTTATATCTTATGTTGTTGTTTATTTCTTGGATTCCATTTGTGTTAAATTTATTTTTTTGAAAGATTATAATGAAGTGTTATTTTAAATGTAATGCACTATGTTTTTTAAATTTCAAATGTTAATTTCTTAAAACATGTTGCTGAAAAATGTGGAAGCAAAAAAATGCACAGCCTGTTAAAAAATACACAAACTGTTAATAACACATATTCAACTAAACATGACCCCTTGACGATTTTGTGTTGTAGAGGAGGAAGACAGTTTTTCCTCTTCTATTCCACGAGTTCGTTGCAGCCAAAGCCAAAAAAAGAAAAGAAAAAAAAAAGAAGGTTGAGATGAAGAGAATGAGAGAGATGAAGATAAGAAGGAAAATGAGTTCTTTGGAGAAAATGAGTCTCTTGCCTCTAAAACAACTCTTACACACATTTTTTCACCAAAAACATGTTGCTACCAGTCACCCCACCCTATAAGGCTACAACAGGTCAAACTAACATTTTTTTGGTATTTCCGTTAGAATTTTAATGACGGGATTAATTTTGCAAACAAAAATTAAAGTATGGGACTACTTTTGGCTATTTTCAAAAGCATGAGACCAAACTTACAAATGAACCTAAAGTATAGACTAATTTTGCATTTAACTCCAACAAAAAGAATCCACCAAAGTTTCATATGAACAAAGTGGTAAATTATTATTTCTTTTATACAAGGCAATTTGCTTATTTTTAATACCACATGGGGTAAATTAGATTAAACCTATTAATTTGCTCTAACTGCATGACCCCTACCTAAAGCTCCCAAAAAACAATAAAATTAATTTCAACGTAACTAAATTGGTTAAGAGAAAACAAGACCCAACTCCAGATCACTCAACTACATTCAAGAGAAAGTATTGTACAAAGAACAACACTTTTATATCTTTATTAATTACGGGTCTGGCCTACTGATATAGACCAAAACAAACCACAAAAAAAAGGTCATTTCAGTCGGAAGCGGTTTGGGTGACCATCTTACAATATTTCCTTTGAAATCTTAATAGTCCCAAATTTGAAGAACGCAAAATTTCAGACACGGGAATTTTCTAAGTTTTTCATATGAATAATAATTAGGTCGGAACTTTATTATTGTAAAAAAAAAATTGTTCATCAAACATTATTAATTTAGAAAAATAGTAAAAAATTTAAAAAGAAAATGACGTGGCCACTTTGAACCAATTGAGTCCATGTTCCGGCCCACTCAATAATGGGCCAATTGGAGGTCCAGTTCAGGTGGCCTTTGATCCATTGTTTCTTTTTCTATGAGTCCAAATTTGTGGACCTGGTCAAAATTATGAGTCCAATTGGGAGTCTAGTTTTGGGTTTTAATGCATGAAGGCCTTAATTTGTATTCAGGGCCCGAAATTTAGAAGCCCAGACACACTTATTCGATTTAGATGTGTGATTTAATTCAATTCAATTTATTATTTTATTTATATTTAATCACTTTTTGACATTTTAACACATTGAGCCGTATAATTTATTGTGTATTTGTAAGAAAGTTACCGACCTTGTGCTTTTAAATTTCCTTGAGTATTTGCTGTTTTAATTTAAGAATTTTCTTTAAGAGCACACACTTTTGATTGTTTTGAATATTCACTTTATCATTGTTTGTAAATATTGGATAATTCTTAGGGATAATTACTCTCTCCCCTTATGAGGTTTGGTGTAATGCAAATTTATTGCGATTTGAGAAATCACATCTAGTACCATATCTTTTGAATCTGTATAACATATAGATTCTTATAATATTAGTCAAAATTACACTAAATTTGTTGATATTAGCAAAAAAATTAAATAAAAAATTATATTTATCTCGATTGACTTATTACTGACTTATCGTAGGTAAAACTTTCTGACCAAATTATCATTATAAGGGTGAAGATATATCTTCTCACATGCATTAGCGTGTGAACTGTGAAGATATATAACAGTAGTTTAATTATATTATACAAAGACATTCTAGTCGAGTGGGACCAACCCAATTAAGAGCATGTGGATCCCTATCTCATTGAGGTACCATGTAATTTAATTTTGTAATTTTACATTGAAAATAGTTGGAGGTGAATAAAATTTGTTTTCTTATCCTTAAATTTACTTTTTTATTTGTCATGATTATGATAGTGTATGGTACCAAAGGTGATGATTAAAAGTCATGATGAGTGGTAGTACCATTGCTACTATTATACGACAAGTTCATGGTCAAAACTATGGAAGACAAAAGAGTTTTCTAGATTTTACCCCCTGGGGTGTATATATCTTACACTCTATTACTTACATTCACAGTCCAAACTGTGGACGACAAGAATCTTCTAGATTTCACCCTCTCTAACGTACACGTACTACTTTGCTACATTATGACAGAAAAAAATGTAAGCAACCCTATGTGATATTGACAATGTGCAAATTATTCCCTTACAAAAAAATAAATAGTAATTTATTTTTTTGTATTTTTTAAAATGAAACAATTTATCCTCTTATGTTTTTTAAAATAAAGTAATTTACCTCCCTAAGCAGGGAGGTAAACTGCTTCGTTTTGAAAAATACTGGGGGGTAAATTGCTAATTTTTTTCATTAAGAGGTAATTTAATAATTTGCAATATTACAAAGGGGTAAATTGCTTAAATCCCATTATGCTCCAGCCTTGGGATATTTCATGAACCATCCTTCAAACTCCACACATTTTATTACCTTTTTAAAATAATCTCAATTATAATTCATTCTCTCATAAAAGCCACATTACATCTTTTTATTGTAAATTTATATTTGTATTGTATTTAATATGTACAATATTTGTAGATATATGTTTTAATATACAGATTATTATTATTATTATCATTATTATTATTATTATTATTATTATTATTAATTTTCTTTTGGTAGAAAAGAGTTTGGATGATTTGAGCTTCAATCACCACCACAAATTAGGTTAGACCCTAAAAAACATACGTGCTTGTACGGGCATTAGAAAAAATTAACATTTAATTATGACTAATTATCATGATTAAAAATAAATAACCGTAGTAAATAGCCATTCACTACGGTCATACAACAGTTATTGACCGTGGTATTTGCGAGTATATTGGTTAAAACATTTGTCATAGCTAAAACATTTGTTATGGCTCATACATGGCAAAAAGAGTTTTCATGGTGGATAATCTAGGTTTTTGCAACGATTTTTATTTAACCATAGTTAATAATAATTATTTACCATGATTTTAGTCCATAACCGATAAATTTGTAGTTAATAGTGAATTTTCTTTTAGTGGGGTATTTACAGATTACCTACCAATACAATTTTTATATAAAAAGTGAAATTCGAATCGTAATCATTTACAACATAATTGAATTTTATAATACATACGATATTTATATACTGAAAATAGGGTAATTACATCGACATTCTTGATGTTGGATCTAAGTACACAAAATACTTGTTGCCTGCTACAAAATTATAAGTACACCATCTAAGGAGTGTTGATTGGGATGTTTGTTTAATTAGTTTTTGACACGGCTAAACTTTAATTTATCCCCAGTGTTTTCAAAATAAGCAAAAAACCTCCTGTGTTTTGTAAAACTCAGCATAAAACCCTCATTCCGTTAGAAACTAATGGAAGGTGTAGAACACGCGCGTCTGATGCGGTTGGGGGAGTATTTTGGCGTCCTCACATAAGTTTTTAGGGCCTTTATGACTAAAATGCCCCTATTATGACTATATAATAGTTTTGGATTTTTAGGCTTTTTTTGTACTTTCATGTCTCTAAAAAAATAAATATTTTTTAAATCTATTTATTTAAAATAGAAAAAGAGTATACAAATTTTTAAAAATTTTATAATATAAATTAAAATTAAATTAAAATCACAACACAAAGTTTAATATACTAAATTTATTTTTCAAATTTAAATATCTTAACAAATATCAATATTAAATAATTATAAATTATCAAACAAAATATTAAACAATTATAAAAAAAAATTATACATTATTAAATAATTTAAATTATTACTTAGTTAAAAATATTAAATAAGTTGTATTTAAATTTAAAATAATGTCAGAAGTATTGAAAATAAAAATTTGGTACTTCCGTTTAATTATTTTTAAACTTTTGAAATGTTTAAATGAATTTATTTAAATTTAATTAATTTTCATTTTTATCATTTTAAATTTAAAAAATAAAAAATAAGAAAATAAGAAAATGGGCGACGGTGGTCGCCGTCGTCACCCAAAATGAGGGCGACCGCATCGCCCCTACTATACTGTTCTGGGCGACGACGATCGCCCAAATTAGGGGCGACGACGACGTCGCCCAGATTCGGGGGCAACGGCGCGACGCTGTCGCCGTCGCCCCCTTCTGGGGGTGGGGGTGGCTGGTGGTGTTGGGGGTGGGGGGCAAGGGAAGGGCGGCGGTGGTGAGGGAAAAGGAAGGGGGGTGAAGTAATTTTATTAATTTATTTAAAATAATAATTTTATTTTAAAATATATTTATAATTAATTAAATTTAAATCGTAGATTATTTTAAAAATTTAATATTTGACAGTCGAGATTAATTGATTAGATCTAACGGCTCTCATATAATCAACAAAGATCCAACGGTCATTAAAATAAAAAAATAATATTTAATATGTAAGGGCATAACGGTTACTTTATCAAAAATTTATCGCTGTTAAGGACATGTAACGGAAAGGGGCGATTCAGCTACGTTTAAGAAAATAGAAGGGATTTTTAGCCTATTTTTAAAAACAGAAAGAGTTTTTTAGCTAAGTTTTCAAAACACAGTGGGGTATTATGCAATTTGGCCTTTTTGACACTGACGAAGTACCATTTGAAATTAGAATTGCAACCTCAAATGGAGGACTTGTATTTGTCAAATGATAACGAGGATTTGTGTAATAAGACCTAATTTTAATCTTTGTTGATGCAATTTACGTTTAGGTTTCGTTTACTTTAAGGGATGAGATTAAGTCGTGATAGATTAATAATGGATAAAATGTAGGATGAGATTAAATTATATCACTAATACTTTCAATATTTAAATCATCTTTTATCATGATTAATCATCAATTTACCTAAATATAAGTAAACAAGAGATTGAGTTGGATATTTAACCCAATCCTCACAAGTAAACAAGGCCTTAAAATATAATATAAGACGTGATAAGAGTTTGTAATAAACAATTCAATCCACATAAAAAAGTAGGTCGATTTTTCTACTTTTCTGTCCAAGAAATAGCCTAATCAGCTTGGAAAAGCAGTGCCCACTTGTGCTTAAACAAATAAAATCAGCCATTAAACAGTCAGACCCCATATATTTATGCACTTTTCTATATATATGATGATCAATAAAAGAAGAAAAAAATGAAAAAAAAGTCTAATCATATGCCCCCACATGCAAATTAATTTGCATGGCATCTTCAACGCATATGCGTAACAATAATTGGACATTATTATGTTTTCAAATTTCTGAGGCTCTCTCTCTCTCTCTATATATATATATAGTATATCATCGTCTGACTAAGATTGAATCGTGCATGTGTCTGTTTCTTTGTGGTATGTGTGTGTACGTGGAAAACATGAATTGGAATAGACAAATGTTATGTCTTCACATCTCTCTTCCACTTGACAAAAAATGTGGAGGGTCAACAGACACGATCAATTCAGTAATGATCTCTTGGTCTAATGGTTAAGGTTGAGGTTCAATAATCTTAAAAGTTATGGGTTCGAACCCTACTAATGCGTGAGATGATAGTCTATCGTTTAAACTTAATTTATGTGATATTGTATTATTGGTCAATGTATGATTGCTCTAATTGTCTCTATTAGAGATTAATAGTCAACATGACTGATTATAATCGATTCAGTCTTTCACTTAAAAGAAAAAGACACGATCAATTCATCTATGATATATTATGGTTGTTTGAAAAAGGATAAAAAAACATTTTGCCATTTGAACTATGGTTGTTTTTGTACTTAGTCACTTTTCTTTTTTATGGTTTCAATTTCCTATATCAACTATACAAGTTTTGCAACTTACCATCGCACATCACCTTCTTCCTTATTTCTAAAAAAACACTCACGGATTTTATTTTTTGTTGTAAGAATATGATGTATTCCTTAAAAAATAAACTTGATTTGAGATTTTGTGGTGGAAAATTATACATGTGTGCTACATGTGATCATTTTTCGATGAAAAATTCCGCCGGAATGTAATTTAGAATGATAACTTGCAAAACTCATGTAGTTGGTATGAAAATTTAGAAAAAAAAAATAAAAAATAAAAACAAAGTTTAGATGATAAAGTACAAAAATGACCATGGTTCATAGGACAAGTAATTTTTATCCTATTAATAATTTCAAGTGTGTACATGTTTAACATAATTAATTATTTTCACATAAATTAAATCTACATCTAATGATAAATATCTAAAATAAATAAATACTTATGAGAAAAATAAATTTTAAATCAACACATATATATAGATATAGATTGTCATCATCTAATCATATTTATAATTAATCAACAACTATCATTACAAACAAATAACAAGTACTAAAATATCACATTGATGATATGAGTTGATGAGGTATCTATAGCAAAGAGATTAATTCAATCAAATTTGAGCTACGTACGTCCAATTATATATAATCGACTTAAAAGTATTATTTTACGTTTTATGTAACTATTAATATTAATTTTTATAGTATTCATCAATAAAATGTAATACATTCGTTATTAATTAATATTAATTAGTTGAATTTTCTCGATGGGTGTAATTAAGTAGTTGATAAAAAGAGAAAAAAGACGTATTTCTATCTTGAAATTTGGTACGTAGCGAAGACGTTTCTATCATTGCTGACAGCTCTAAATATTCACCTAACCAACATTGACTTGACATTCACATCACAATTAAGATTTCGGATGATTTTTCTTCAAGTAATTATATATATTATCCATCCTTGTTCATTTTTGTTAAATGGTAATTACATAATTTATAATAATATTAATAAATTAAAAAATATATTAATTCGATCAATAAATTCTTATTAGGTGAGATAAATATTCATTTAGATAAATAAACAATACACGTTTATTAAGTGAGACAAATATTCACACTTTTAATAAGATTCAAACTCATTACTTTGAACTTATTAACACGATCTCAGCGTTAATCCACTAGGTTAATATATAATTGATATCCATGTTGAACTTCTTCACTAATATGGTCCACACCTTGAGTAATTAATCTACATTTTATGCCAAAACAACGACAGTATGCGTGATTAATTACAATTAAATTTTTACTTAAGACTTTGTTAGCCTTTGCAGATTGTTAGGAAGTCATGTATTTTATTATGCTAATTAAATATGACTTCTGAGATTAGATACTAATTTTATACATGATTAGCTTTTGTCGTGTCGGTGAATTAGATACTAATCAAAAATATTATTAGATCGACAGTGGATTAATTAAAATCAAGGCATAGGTAGAGGGAAGAGAGTGAGATCAATAAAAATCAAGTCAATGAAGTTTTGCTTGAATGGTAAAGTTCAGACTCCATAATAAAAAAATTATAAGTTCGAGTCTTAGAAATATACATATAGTCTACTTCAATAATAGTTTTTTAATTTTTTTTATTTTGTTTAAGCATTTTATTTGAAAATATCGATGTTTTGATTCAATTTTTTATTTTGAACATATTAAATAATGTAATGAATCCTATATATATATATATATATATATATATATAAATTAGTTATCGTAGATGTGTGGGACAATAGCTCGGTGGTGCAAAGAACTATTCTCTAATTTAATCTATTTATTCCCAATGAAACCTATCTCAGTTGGCGAAGCTGGGGCCCCATGATCCTTGAGGTCATGGGTTTGAATCCCCTGCGTGGGATGATTTGTTTCTACTGCATAATATGTTTATTTGTTTTTACTGTATAGTAGGTTATTTGTTGCTGTAATAGCACGATGTTAGTATATGTGATATTGTTGATAGGAATGTTGTATTTGTCTCTGTCTGTTGATACTGACAGAATTGATTGTAATCACTTTATTTCAATTAATAAAATTCATCGCTTCCAACTCAAAAAAATTTAAGCTATCTATTTAATTAAAAATGAGGATGAAAATAATATCTAATTTCTAGGTTACTTATTGCTATATATAATAGTTTTTCTTTAGAAATTAAAAAATAATAATATATCATTACATTAATGACAATTTATATATTTATTAATAATCGATAGCCATAGAAAATTTAAAAAAGAGTGAAAATGAAGCTTATGCACATTTATAGGTATATACGTATATTTATTGCTAATGTCGTTTTCGGTGTACTAATTATGACAAAAGCAGGAATCCTAAGCAAAAGATAGGAGAAAAGAAGAGAGATCCGTATATCAGTAACTGCAGAGGAATGAGAAGTTGACTGTGGACATAGCCATTTTTCTTTCCTTGTAGTTAATTTCAGCACCAATTAACATGGGATAAATTTTGTCTAAGTTTGAGTCATCATAATTAAAATATTATAAATTTGAATATTACGAATGTGGTCATATATCTCTAAATTTATAGTAGTTTCTTGTTTTCTTTATCTCATTAACGTATTGTTTGATTTAAATTCTCGACGTATTGGATCAGTTTTTAAATTGATAGTTATTGAAATTTGAATGATATAATAAATTGTATACTGTAAAAAATAGGAAAATTTTTAAATTACATAAGATTGGATTACATTTCAATTGGCTTAATTATGCCTTATGCCAATTAATTAGAATTTGAATCCTCTCGTACCAGACACATCCTCTCAAGTATTTTTTTTTTTAATTTATCAAAATCAGGTCTAATTGAAACAAATTAATCATATGATAAGTGTGAACTATATAATATATTTATAATGTGATTGGTTGTTTTTTTTGAGTTGTACATCAATTACATAACAAATATATTACACTTATTATGCAATTCATTCAAATTTAATTAAACTTGATATGAGTTAGAATTTCTCTGTCTTCCCACTATCCACTAGGAACCATGAAAAGTGCCATCTCTCCCTCATTTTTCCCATTGCTTTTAAAGCTAACATATTACTTGAATTAAATTTAATTATATTTAAATCAACCGCATTATAAATATAATTATAATTTTATTATAATTAAAGTAACACTAATACATAACAATAATAATACACTAATAATATAATTGATTTCTATTTGATTAAACTCAACCCAAATCAAAATTTATCTTAGGGGGTGTGCGTGAGTGAGAGAGAGGATGAATACATCACTCATGTCCGTATTAAAGGGATAACATGTTCTTGTCGATGAAAATTTAATTTTGCCAATAAACAAAGGTTGCTAATATTTTTTATTTTACTTATAAAATGTCTAGCTAGGTTCATCTCCCCGTTATTAGTATCATCTCTAGTTGGTCGATCAGTGACGTTTTAGCCTAATGGTAATGTTGAAATCCCATAAATAAATTTAAAGTCAATGGATCGAGTCGCATCAACGTGTGTATTTGTCTCATTTTATTTAAATTTATTTTCAAAAGTGCTTTTATATATTTTGATATATTAATTAAATTAATATACTATTTAATTATTTAATTTATTAAAATATTAATATAATAATATAATTACCGCTTCCAGAAAAAAGCGAACGCTTCCAATCACAATACTTAAAGCATTATTATTCTATAACTATTTTAGGTGATTATTGTATAACAATTTTCATCCATGCCAAAATCATTATGCATCAATTTTTTCTTTTAAAAAACATTATTTTCTTTTAGGTTTGTTCTGTAATTTTAAGCGAAGCACCTTGTTGCTTAAAAGTTAAAATTATGATTAAGATAATTAATTACTCATAATTAACCAAAACAGTTGACTCTAGAAATGAAATGATATAGGCTGCTCATAGTACAAGCATAATTAGTTTCCAAAATCGTGGATGAATGAATATTATGGTTCATCAATCCCTTTCTTTCTCTTTCAACTTTTTCAGCTTTGAATTTTAATGAATCATCAAAAGAAAATTCTGCCTAACTTTGCACTAGTCAATTCCAGAAAGCTGGACATGCAAAATTAATTTTCTGCTTTTATCCAGGAAAAAAAATTATTACATTATTTATATTCAAATATTAAAACTTGATATTTGTGTAAGCTCAATCTTATCATTGAGTAAATTTACCACTCGAATATTCAATATCACTATAAGAAATATAACATTTAATCATAAATAACTATAGTAAATAGATATTGACCACGATTTTTATCTCATATATAGCCATTAAAATGTAGCAACAATAAATTTTCACTACAAAGTTCACAACAAGAAAATATAATATTAGTGACGAAATATCAAATAATAATTTTAAAGTTGTCACTAAAAATATATATTAAGTGGCAACTTTTTTTTTATTTTGTCACTATATAATTATCAGTGACAAAAATTATGTATAAAGTTGTTACTAAATAGAATTAGTGACAACACAATATAGTGACAACAGTTATTTGTTGTCAGTATACATGAGTCACTAATTGTATTTAGTGACAACTTTGTGCACATTTTTCAGTCACTAATTCATACTAATAATAATTTTTACAAAATAATAATAATTATTAAAACCATAAAATTCATTATTATGAAAAAATAAATATTCTTTTCACTAAATATATATAATTAGTGACAATATTAAAATTATCACTTGATTTTTTTTTGTCACTAATCTTCTATTTCTTGTAGTAAAAAATGGCTAAATAGCTAAGAAAAAATTCGATACTAAAAGCATCGACTTAATTAGCAAAGTAATATTTTTGTTGCTAAACTACACTATTAATATATATTTTAAACAATTCATCGCTAAATTAGTTAGCAAATAGATTTTCATTGCTGTATTAGCAAGTAAATTTATTGTATTAAATAATATAAATTAACAACAAAAATTTTACTTGCTAATTAGCTCAACGTTAATTTTTCTTGTTGCTATATTGAGCCATTTTCTTGTAGTTCTTCTAGTGTCTGTACAGTTAGGTTGACTATTTTTCAAATTTAATAATTATTCAAAACTATATAGATGAATTAAATAAAATGTACGTGAAAAAATTAACTTAATCCAATTCGATTTCAAATAGATTATAGTAAAAAAAATAAAATTACTACGCTCTTAATTATTGCTGTAATTATTAAAAAGAGCATCCCAATCAGGGATAGTTAGATATTAGTGTAAAGAATCTGGAGAAAATAATTTGCTTTATGAAAATTCAAAAGATCGGTCGGCATTGCCGCTTTATTTTACTTGTGCAAGAATTAATTATATTTGTTTATTAATGGAATTAGTGGTTTTGTCAAACTGAAGAGGCAGTTTCCTACATTTGGTGTTTCTTGAGATAGTGGACATGTCTAGCTAATGTTCTTCCAGACTTGTCTTAATTACACCTAACTATATTTTTATTTTTATTTTTATTTTTATTATATATATATTGCTTACCAAAAAAATAAAAGTTGGAATATCTGATCCCCCTTTTTCAATCACTTTACATTATTTTCATATCTCCACGCCCTTTACATATTTAAATATATATTTCCATAGCAAATTGCATGATTAGTTCTCTCTTTTTCCCTTAATCAATATTCAATTATCAGACAACATGATAAATAAATAGTCTTCTCGAACATGCTAATTGTTTTTTTCTAAAAAAAATTAATAAAAACATGCATTGTTAATTTAGGTGAAAAATCTCTACTTTTCATGACTGAATAGACAGTTCGTTCCATTAAATAGCAATCTTTTGACATAAATAGTTAATAGGTTTCTTGTCAACAAGACACAATTTAAGTGGTTTATATTGGTTATTGATTAATTAATATTACTGGGTAGGAATATTAATGAATTTTCGTTGTACTTCTTTTATAATTAATATTTGCAATATAATTAATAATGCTCATGTAACTGATATATATAAAATCCAAAATCTCTCACTATAAGAAATATAATTTTTCGTTAAAATCAATCACCATGGTTAATAGTAAAAAAATCATAACAGATGTTAATTAATCCCATGATTGCACAATGACTATTATTCTGCAATCTTAATGTAGAATCGCCCCATTAATTAATTATATTGAGATATATATATATATATATATGTGTGTGTGAAACGTTTGTCGAAATTTGACATGAAATGAGTGTGCAATTACGTAACTTGGTCACATATTCGTAGTAAATTAAAAGATTTACCAACCCGTATTTTTGTCTACTCTTCCCTCTAGAAAAATGAAGGAATCTTCATCACTTAGTATATAATAAATATATTTAATTTATATATATATTATAGGTGAAGATTTGTACTACATATATATATTTTGAATTGGAAGCAATAAAGTTTTATTAATAGAAAGTAAAGTGATTACATTCAGTCATGTCGGCTACAATAAATCATATCTACTATATAGTAAAAATAACATCAACCCATGCAGGGATTCAAACTCATGACCTATAAAATCATGGGATTTCAGTTTCGCCAATTAAGTTAGGCCTCCTCCACTGTATATATATATATATATATATATATATGTTTTACTTTTCAAAGGGAAAAAAAGTATCAACAGTCATTGTTATTTAATGCTTGCTGTCTCATTAATAATTATATATCTCCCCAAGTGAGAAGTTTGATTTGGTCTTCACCTAATCTGAGGTATCTCTAAATACATTATTCTGAATTCAATCATCATATTAAATAATTTAAATCGAAATGCCACGTCAAAATGTGATGTACGAGACCTTAATTGCATTCCAGATTCAAACCAAGGATGTTTAGGTTTAGCCCACTGGAACTGACAGCTACTATTATTAATTTATTTTTATTTCTTGCTGATCAATTTCCCAATAAACGATTCTTAATAATTGGATATTAATTCAACTTTATGAATATTTTTTTAGCTCAAATTTAGAAATTTGGTTCTTGAACTTAATTTACAATACTTACATAAATTGATAAAGATATCATTTTTCTGTTTCCGATTTTGTGGTCGAATAATGTTAGATGATAACCCCATTTAAAAGTTTGAGATGTTAGAGACGATATTTATTATTTAATATCACAGTATATCCCTCCTCAAGTACAATCGCTACACGTGAAACCTTTCTTTTTATAAATGATGATGACTAAGAAATCGAACACATGACCTCTTATTTGGTCTGACTTATTATACCATGTCAAATGATTCCCGTATCTAAAAATTTATTATGTTAAAGAGGAAAATTATTTAATATTTAATATCTCAACAGATAATTATTCTAAATTAATCTTACTCGAAATATAAGATTGGGATCTCACAGTCATGAAATTATTAGTTCAAAATCTTATGAATGTGATTTTATGCGATCTATATATATTATATTATTTTCTTGTTTATTTATTTACTTTGCGTGCACTTTCTTATTTGAAATTATTAATATATTTAATCAACATTTGAAATTCAAATATGTTAAAATTAATGATGTGACTAACTGTATTTATTAACAAAAAAAAATAAAATAAAAATCGCTTTGAGTTCACTAACTCCATATTTTCAACAAAATAGAGATCATTTAAAAAATTAATAATTAATATAAAAAATTAGTAAAAGAGATATCGAATAAAAAAATAAGAATATTTTCGAAAAAAAACGCGTAGTAGCCAAAGATCTTTGTCCTAGTAATATGAATATGTTTGAAATAAGGAAAAAGGAGACAGTGATGCTCAAATGGTATATATATAAAAAGAAAAAAGCATTTCCACTTTCACCTTTTCCAATAATGCAGTATAAATTAGTGTCACTACGGAAACTAATTAAAACCATCGAAATCTAAATTAAAATTCTATAATTTTGGAATACCTACAAACAAAAAGATCTAATGATAATGGAACCCTATGTATTCTTTATAGAGAAGGAATTCTATTTCATTAGGCACTTCCTCTGTTAATTTCTTCACTGCAAATCTGGCATAAGAATTTATTACATTACAACTAGGAATTGGATGAATTTGCACTTTCCGTTTCCGTGTTGCATTGATCTTAATCATTTAAAGCGATGTAACTTGAAGATCATATATATATAGTTGACCTAAACTATCAAGAGAAATTAATCAAATGAGACGTGACTTAGTTGACGAGACTGAGGTTTCGTGATTGTAATGAGTCATGAGTTTGAATTTAACTAATATATAATAGTTGTTAGTTTGTTATAGATGTTTTTTTTGGTGTAAGGTAAATTTTATTGATGTAAAGTATAATGTACAAAAGTGATTGGCAGTCAAAGCCACGCGATTCTCCAAATTCTATATAAAGAGACAATCATAATTGAATCCGGTCTATAATGCGCTTGTTGTTTGGAGTTTCAATCGAATTTGCCTCAACAACTAATGTCGTTATCGTTCTTGGATCCCTCATCTTATTCTGAAACGTTCGGTAATTCCTCTCTTGCTAGATATGATAAACCAACGACACAAATAATGTTCGAAATGCAGCATTTACCAAGTGCTTACCTCTCCACTTACGAGTTGCCCAAAGGATCCGGTCCCTAATTGGGACCAATTGAGCAACGGCCATCTACAACGTATTGTTACATATGTTTGATATTAATTGATTTGTATTATTTATTAATAAGTGAAATTTAGGGTAAATTACAATGGATTGTCTTGAGATTAACTACCATAATTATCTATACATCTCGTCGTTTGAAAAATTACAACCCCTCATGAAATTAACGACCATATAGCAAATATCCACCTACAAGGTTGTCTTAGACGATTATTAATTTTCGAAGGTATTTGTAATTTTTCAAACAATGATGATACTTGTGATCATGACAAACATCAGGGGAATTCTTTGTAATTTATCATAAAATTTGTGATGCAATTGCAAATAATTTACTAAGAAAGTAAAAAAAAAAGTGACGTTGAACAAAGAAATTATTAATAAAAAAATAGAAGGGTTTTTAATTCAAATTTCGATTTTAATTGGAAGATTGGTCCTTCTTCCACGGAACAAACCTGTGCAAATATGAAAGGAAGGAGAGACAGGGTGCCTGGTCCCCTCACAACAAATTATGTGAAAATCGGGCAGCTTTTCCACACACGTTTTCAAAGCTATATTTTTTACTACTGATTCAGAGAAATAATAATAATAATAATAATGTCGAAAAGAGGACAAGGACTAGAAATAGGAATATTTTCATTATTACAATATATGTAATAAATTTATTTCTTCAGCAGCCGCTTTAATATACAAATACCAACAACTGAACTACGTACGTACCATACTATACTATACTATACTATTCTATTCCCACTCAAAAGTCAATTAATTGTTCCAAGCATGTAATGACAGCCAATCAATTAGTGTTAATTATTAAGTTAATTAGATTTCACCGTGATTAATTAAATTAATTATATAGTAATGATGGTAAAACCTAAGCTATAAAAGGGGGGGTGAGGGATGCTGCTTATGAACAACACGAACCCAAACATGGGAACAAACATGGCTACTCTCATTGCCACTTTGCTGGTGGCAATTGTGGCACTTTGCTTTCCTATGATCACCACCGCAAATTACTACTACTCCTCCCCACCGCCGCCCAAGAAGTCGCCGCCTCCTCCTCCGCCTTACCACTACAAATCACCACCGCCTCCGCCTCCGGTTTACAAATATAAGTCTCCACCACCACCACCCAAGAAACCCTATGTGTATAAGTCTCCGCCACCGCCGCCGCCGGTGCACAAGTCTCCCCCACCACCTCCTCCCAAGAAACCCTATGTGTACAAGTCTCCACCACCACCTCCTAAGAAGCCCTATGTTTACAAATCACCACCGCCACCACCGCCGGTTTACAAGTACAAGTCTCCACCTCCTCCACCCAAGAAATACGTTTACAAGTCACCTCCACCACCACCCCCGGTTTACAAGTACAAGTCTCCCCCACCACCACCACCGGTTCATAAGTCTCCTCCACCACCTCCTCCCAAGAAGCCATATGTCTACAAATCACCACCACCACCACCACCGGTTTACAAATACAAATCTCCACCACCTCCTCCCAAGAAGCCATATGTCTACAAATCACCACCACCACCACCACCGGTTTACAAATACAAATCTCCACCTCCTCCACCCAAGAAACCATATGTCTACAAGTCACCTCCACCACCAACCCCAGTCTATAAGTACAAGTCTCCACCCCCACCACCACCGGTTCACAAGTCTCCTCCACCACCAACCCCAGTCTACAAGTACAAGTCTCCACCACCACCGGTTCACAAATCTCCTCCACCACCTCCTCCCAAGAAGCCATACGTCTACAAATCACCCCCACCACCACCTACCCCCGTTTACAAGTACAAGTCTCCACCACCACCACCACCAGTTCACAAGTCCCCTCCACCCCCAGTTTACAAGTACAAATCTCCACCACCACCACCCCCGGTTTACAAATACAAGTCCCCACCACCTCCTCCACCGGTCCACAAATCGCCACCGCCTCATCCTTACTACTACAGTTCTCCACCTCCTCCTCACCACTACTGAGAAATTAAACAACTCAGACTTCTTCCAAAGTGTAAGCTTCATGCATGAGCAAGAAAACAATTCTACTATCTTACTGATCACGTTTCTTGCATGAACATAGGAGTACTAGTAATTAGTCAGTTAATTACTATATATATGTTGTGTAATGACAGCAAGTCAATGTCTTGATCATGCAGGAAACTATGAAGAATGTCTGAAATAAAAAAAAGTTGATGCAGGTCATGAAAACGACAAGGTTTCGATGAGAGAGAGAGAGAGAGTGAAAGCGATGGATCCATGCACGAAGAGAAAAGAGAGAGAGAGAGAATATTGTAAAATAAGTTGTGAATGCAGACAATGTTCTCCATCATTTGGTTCATGTTTTGTTTGTTTAAAGTAGTGTTTGTAGTGCGTGTGCTGTGCTGTCTTTATGTTTATCATCATCATATTATGTTATAATTACTGTATGTATGAATCTCTTGCCAGAATATCCAATAAAATTTCCAATATTTTCTCCTGCACATTGATTTCAGTTCCTCCTATTTTTGTTTTTCTCTCTACTTATAATTATATTAATATTAAAATTTAAATCATATAAAAAAGTATACATGATATTGATAGTAATAAGATCAATTCTCTATGTGATATCGAATTACCCCCAAAGTGTGTAATTACCAAAATACCCTCAATCACTTTATTGTACTTTACCCCATATTGTTAGTTGGGGCCCCCCACCACAATGTAATTTATCATTGTAAAAGTTACCTTGACCAGTTTTGTTAAAATCATATATATATATAAGTATTAAATAATGATTAAATTTAATTTGGAGTATATATGTAGCTATATTTAATTATTTTACTAGAGTTTATTCTGTGCGGTAGCTGTCTTTATTTGATTGAGATGGCAATTGGCATGGGTGGCAAGGCAGGTTAAAGCTGCAGCCTCTTTATTCTGGCTTCATGCCTTCTGGATAAACCCATAATTCCCAATTTATTCTTTTCATAATTGTGCCACTGCGTTTTGTTTTTTCCTCCATCTAATTATTTAATTGCTTCAACAATGTATATATACACGTTATTTTTATGTGTATATAAATAATAATATTTATTTTTTAAATTATGTTACAAATAGGAAATGTATGTAGGAATATATTAATTAAACAGTTGGATTAAGGTAAAATTTGAAAAATTAAATAAGTTAATTATTTTTAGATTTATTTACCTTTATTACATATAGATTTGTCCAACAAAATCGTAATTCATAACTATATATATAGCCCATCTCACAAAAATATCAACAAGTCGATGTTTAATTAACGTATAAATAAACCATGATCACACATAGTAATTAGAAATGGAAAATCTTTTACTTGAAGGGATTATAAGAGTTTTTTTGTTCTTTTTAAAAAACTAATCAGTATATATATTTATTATTATGACCAAACAAAAATATTCGTCAATTTATACGTGCCGAAATAATGAAATTTCAATTGGGTAATTGGTTAGTTTCGAGTGATTTATACCACGCAACATATAATAATCTACAATATGTGAATTTTATGTCATACATGGCGTGAATTAATTACCTTAATTCCATTTAACCTCGTTTACTTCGATAATGTAATTAAATCATGATCGATTAATAATAAATAAAATATAAAAAGAGATTAAATTGTATCACCAATATTTTTATTTAAATTATTTATTTAAATGTAACTAAATAAGAATTTGGGTTGAATATCCAACTCAATCTTACAAATAAAAAAGGTCTTTATACACGTGCTAACCACATCCCTTCTAAAAGAAGTACCAAACTTGAGAAAGGGGAAAAAATATTTACTGAAAGCGATGTGAGGTAAAATGAGATAAAAAAGAATTAAAAAAAAAAAAGAGATTGAGACATAATCTGATTGGTGGGTCCAGACGCTGGAGGCCGGAAATTATGTAGGATCTCAATCATGGAATAAAAGGGACTAATTCGAAGCTGAAAATTATATGCATTATTGTGTTATTGGATGCCTGAAAAAACTTATTTTCGTAAAAGAATAGAGTTGTTAACCTACTCACATTTCAATATATAGAGAAGTTTTTTTTTTTTTTTTTTGAAGAACTATCAATCATTTCTTATAAGATATATATTTAAATAATTAAATATAACCAATGATGTAATAGTCGATGGAAATAATATTAGATGTATATAGTTAATAAACGATAATTAATATACATCTTTAATTAATCATATAAGTTTGTAATAATAATTTTATATATCACTTAAACAAGATATACCTAAACTAGAGAGTGATTGGCCGAAAATATCTTTATTCAGATTAGATTGACTTGATCGAATTAATTACATAACGATATTAATTATATTTGTTATATAATTAATTAAAAATAGATGAAATTCAATTTAAACAAGAATTTCTCCCATTGATCATGCTTAAAGCAACGTGAATTCTTGCCCTTAATTAGTTGTCACCGCCAAGTTTAATAAAGCTTTGTTACATATACAAGAGTTGGAAAATTATTAGTTACTAGATGATAGAGATAGAACAAACTTTTTTTTTTATTAATTACATATATAGGAGAAAATGTGATTACGTGACCGGACCTTCTGACAAGAGACAATAATGTCTGAGGAGGTTAGGTATTCGGAATTGACTTCAGGTCACCGGCGGTACAATCCATTCTTGGAATTTTCCTCTTTAATTTTAGGCAAAATTACATTTCAGCTGTCTAACTTTGAATCGTTAGTACTTTTAATTCTGTAATTTACTCAATTTAAATATATATATATATATATATTTTATGAATTTAGTCTAATACATCTTAGATTTGGTTTTTTTTGATAAATTTAATCCTGTATTGATAAATTTGGTCATGACCACATATAATTATATGATAAAAAATGAGATCTACTCTAGTGTGAATGGAACAAAAAATTATCAACATTGGACTGAATTTGTTAAAAAAATTCAAATGTGAGATGTTAAACTCTAAATTTATTATAAAAAAAACTAAATATATAAATATAATAAGTTAAATAATTAAAAATACTAACTACCTATAGTTACATCACCAAAGTGCAATTTTACCTTACTTTTATTATTACCTTGTCCTAGCTAGCTGCTACTGGAGATTGCTCAGGTTCAAGTTTATACGTTTTATTGTGATCACTAACAGCTAGCTTTTGGTAAACATTTAAAAATATATAGTTATTCTTGTTTCTTTAATTTATGATTCGACAAAATAAAGTCATTTCACAATAATTTCCAAAATGGAGTTATTCTTCGTTGAAATTAACCTTTTAATCCGAAGTTCTGACCCTATGAGTTACGGCTATTGTGGGCCAATGCTTGTTGGTTCAGTTGGTAAGAACGAATTTAGCATAAAATTATTTTTTTATTAATTCAACTTTTGATGTGAAATTATATGTTAGCGGATAATTATAAATATTATTAATGACCTATGATTTTAAGGTATGCCCAAATTTGCCATGGTAATTGGAGTTGAAGTCATCAATGTTTTTGTAATCAGAAAAAAATAGAAAAAATATTGAACCATGTAATACTGTTTTTCATTAAGTTCAAAATTATAGAAAAAATATAAATTGGTTTTAGTTTTACACCATATGAGAATAGTAGTGACTTATCAAGATTTGTACACATTTTCGGTTACCTACCGACGCAAGTGATGACCCATATGATGTTTAAGGTCATGTGTTCGAAGTTCACTAGACGTGTGTTAGTAATTTTTCACTTTATGTGAGTTATTGTAATTTGTTCAGTTTATCAAAATGTCAATATAATCATACAATTACCATCTAAAAAAGAGAGAGAGAGAGAAAGAAAAAACCGACACAAGAGATGTACGTGGAGGCCCTATTGATCTCAATTCTCAAACAAAGAGTTCAAAAATTTCAATGTCAATGTTGACAATGTTGTCATTTGATTTGGATGATCTACTGTATTAATTGTATGTTGAAAAAGGCAGTAGAATGTTCTATCCCGGTTTGTTAAGTCATTCGACCATGCATACTGAATTAATACAACATTTTTACTTGTTCAAATGTTGGAAAATTCCTAGGTAATTTTTACCTAGGCAGCTTCATAGGTAAATTAATAGGGTAAAATATAAATCTATATAAAGGGCTAGAGGAATGTTATACGTACCATAGTAGCAAAAATGGGCAACAAAGAGAAGGGCTTAAAGCTCTCACTAATTACCACTCTTTTAGTGGTATTAGTGTCACTAATTAGCTTCCCATCTCAAGCCACCGCCGATTATGAATACTCTTCTCCACCACCTCCCAAGAAGTACTCCCCGCCGCCACCACCGCCCAAAAAACCCTATATCTACAAGTCGCCGCCTCCTCCACCACCTCCGAAGAAACCCTACGTTTACAAATCACCACCACCGCCTCCCAAAAAACCCTATGTGTACAAGTCGCCACCACCACCTCCCAAGAAACCCTACGTGTACAAGTCCCCACCACCACCTCCAAAGAAACCTTACGAGTACAAGTCACCACCGCCACCTCCTAAGAAACCCTATGAATACAAATCACCACCTCCACCACCACCTCCGAAGAAACCCTATGTGTACAAGTCACCACCACCACCTCCAAAAAAACCTTACGAGTACAAGTCACCACCACCACCTCCGAAAAAACCCTACGTGTACAAGTCACCACCTCCACCACCACCTCCTGAAAAGCCCTACGTCTACAAGTCACCACCACCACCACCGCCTCCCAAGAAACCTTACGTCTACAAGTCACCTCCACCAGTTTACAAATACAAATCTCCTCCTCCTCCTCCTCACTACTTATGAGAGGATACGGTAGTACCTTGCAATTAACTCAATAAAATTTAGTCTATCTTGCATGCATGTTCAAGAATAACTCTTTATTTTGATTAGGCAAAATTATGTTTTTAGTCGTGTAACTTTAGGCCATTAGTATTTTTTGTCCTATAACTTACTTTATTTACACATTTAGTCCTTTTTTGATAAATTTAGTCGAACACATATCATATTTGGTCCTTTTTTGACAAATTTAGTCATGTGTTGACAAATTTGATCATGACGACATATAGTTACAGGACAAAAAATGAGATTTACTCGAGTGAGAATGAGACCAAAATTGCCAAGACATGACTAAATTTGTCAAAAAAGGATCAAATGTGAGATGTTCAACACTAAATTCGTCAACAAAAGGACTAAATGTGTAAATAGAATAAGTTACAGGACCAAAAATGTTAACGACCTGTAGTTATACAGCATCAAAAATATAATTTTGCCTTTTGATTATTAGTATGATATTATCGCAAATTAATTTATGATGCTTGGTGCAAATATATATATGGTTGCAGGAAACTAGAGAAGCACCCTGATGACGATTCTGAGTTCGTAGGAGTTCTTGGAAGTGATTGAAGATACATTTACATATTTATGTGTAGTAATAAGAGCGATCGAGTGATATTATTATTAATTAAAAAGCGGGCAATCCATGTAAACCCTAGTTGCATTTATGTTATCTGTTTATGCAATTAATTTAGTTCTATGTTGTATTTGGATTGATGTATTTAGAAATAAGAATTTCAAATTTATAATAATAAATCCAGTGCTCTTGTTTGGATAATTCTCTGTTTCAAATGATTAGAAATCCTTTAATTATCATTTAAGCTATTTTTAGTGACATTGTAATGAAATTCAAATCCATTTAATATGGAGTCGTCCGAAATCTTTTTCTTTCTTTATGTACGTGCTTTCAACGAGGTAGGTAATTTGTTACTGTAATTACCTTAGACTATATTTGTATTGATGGATTTGAAATTATGGAGTTGATCTTTGACAATAAATCCTCTAGATTAATTTGGATATTTTAAATTTAAAGGGTTTGAAATTCTTCAACTCAAATTTTAAATTATATTTTGTTGAATATATAAATATATATATGTATATGCCGATGGATTTCAAACTCTTTGAATGGAGCTATTTAAAATATTTTTTTTCCAAATATTTCCTTAAATCCAAATTTATCTATCCAATGTAGTCTTAATCTATACTATCTATACTATTATATAAAAAAAACCCTCCTTTTCTATTCATAAACGGTGGTTAATGACACCGCCACACCACTTTTTTGTAATGCCAAAACTAACCATCAATTGATATGATAATTGCTTTATTCAATTTTTCATATTTTATATTAATTAGTAAATTAGTTTTTTCTTTCTTTCCTTATTTTTTTTATGTGATGAGTTAATTTATATATTTTAATCTTATTTATAATCTATTTTAAAGCGTGAAAATTTATTTATTATATACATGCAGAAACGACGTGCCACGACGGCTAATTAATTCTTAAACAAACGAATTGCACTGTTTCCGATAAGTCAATTTTCTCTTCAATAATATTTTGCCCCTGTGTTCATGTGTATTTATCTATTTTAATATTAGTACTATTTAGTTAATATTATAGATTATTGGTAGTTTTTAAAAGGTTAATTGATAATGGTTTTATAATATATATATATACATATTGACTTAATTTTGAGCTAATTGAATGCAGACACACCCCTCTAAATAAATTCTTACATATTTTATTAATATAATATAAAATTATTAATATCTTTATACGCGTTTCACCAAATATTACTATAAGTATAATCATTTACCAAATAATAAATATTTATTAAAAGAATTTAAATATATGAAAATGTCCAACAATATATATATATATATTATAAAGTTATAATTAATCTAACATTTCAAAATAATATTTCTTATGTCATTAATGAGACGTAGTTTAGTTGTTTTTTATTTTAATTTTTAAGTTTCATTATTTAGAAAACATATAATAATACAAGAGAACCAAATGTTACAAGGGAACATCTTTATTTTAATTTTTAAGTTTCATTATTTAGAAAACATATAATAATACAAGGGAACCAAACATAGGAATGACATACCAAAATCATTCCATTCATACTTTTATTCCATTCCTAATTTCATTCCATTTCCACTCAATTCCATTCTTATATACCAATCATGTCCTAAGTGTATAATAATACAAGGGAACCAAATGTTACAAGTTTTATGCACCTTTTAAAGCATAAAAATAATTATATATGTCTCGTTAGGACCTACAATTATGTTAGTTAATTTACTACTCAATAAGATAAGGTTTTAAATTAAATTATTTATTATATTACTATTTATACTCTTCTTCAATGTTAATCTCTTGGGAGTGTAGGGGAGGGGAGAAGACATGGTGTTTTTAGCCTATTAATATAGAAATAAAATTAATTAATTAGCTATTTTTTAAATTTTTAATAGCACTTCTAATTTAATTAGATTGATAATTTTTATTTGTAATTAAATTTTGATACTTATTCGTTATTCTATTTTAGAAGAAATTTCATTTTAATAAAATTAATCAATTTCTATTCTTAGATTTTATTGTGTCTCTTTGCTATTGTTTGATTTTGCTATATTATGTCTATGTATGTAATGTATTTTCTTTTACTATATTTTGAATGTCGTTGGTTTTTAATTTATCGACACTAAATGGTTACAAACTAATTATTTATTGACTATTATTATAAAAATCTAATTCAATTGGACAATATTACCAATATTTTGTATTGAAAGAGTCTAATGTTAATTATATTTCAGTATCAACTTTTAAATATTGTCAAAGTATTATTTACATGCTTTATTACCTTCTAAATTTTGAAATATTATTGTATAAAATTTTATTTTTTGCCTTTATATTGCAATTTTTAATTCTATATGTTTTTAGTTTAACTTCTTTATCTTATTTTCGTATGCACCGATTGGTATAATTTATTTCTTATTCAATAATATATTATGTTACAACTTAACTTTTTATGTCACATTTGTTGTTGTAATACTTTTATTCTATTCATTAATATAAAAAAACAATAGATGTAAAAGTAAAGTATTCAAAATTATCTAATACTAAAAAAATCAAGTACTAATTAAGAGATTCACTCAATAGTTGAATTTTCACAAATAATTTTAATTTAATAATATCATATACATATATCAATTTTTAATTTGTAATTAAATTTTGATATGTACTCATTATTATATATATATATATTTAAGTTCAGATTAATATTTTATATATTATTCGTGTGTAGTTTATTTTAAATTATAATGTGTCATGCTAAATTAAAACTTTCTTAATATAATTAAGCTTTTCTCTAACAAAGTAACTGTGTTGAAATATTATTTGGCATATTAAAATTTTTAGTTGAAGATGTTATTCCTAAGTAGTTTAGAGCAATTAAGACTCTTAAATATTTTTCTTATAGAATATTATTTTTTCTATAACTAATTTTATAATATAATTTTCTATGAATGTTATTAAAATCTAATGCGTGATAGGTCTGTGTAATTGAGCTCAATCATGATTCACGATTAGAAGCAGGTCATTAAAATTGTATAATTGGATTCATTCATGATTCATGATTTAGGTCTTTTATCCTAAATTTATATAGAGGAGGTTTAGAATATTTAGAATTCTAAATTGTTAAAAATTTCAAAATCTGTAATATAATAATTAATAATATTTAAATAAGGATATATTTGTCTTTTCACAATGAGGAACAAACAAATTGAGTATTCACACATTTATATAGAGTATAGATAGATATATCTTTTGTTTAAATTAATTTTCTTTTAGTGACATAATGCCACGAATCAAGAGTGAAAAAAGTAACCGGATCTCAATAAAATAACATGATAAAAGTCTATTATAATTTTTTTCAAGTCAAACATATAATTAAAGACCTTATAAAAAAATTATAATAAAATCTCACACTCAAAAAACTCTACAAAAATTAATTTTTTGCCATACTAACCACAGTTTAAAAATCATAGTACATAAATATTATTATCTACAGTCAAACAAAACTAAAGCGAAAACTTAAAAAAAAATCACGATTAATTAATATTAGCTATGATTTTAACTATAATTTATGTTTTAACTTCACTTGCAGAAACATCGATAATTGCGGACCTACGATAAATTTATATTAATCACGATTCTTTTCTTTTGACTATATTAATTAAATGAAACAAAGATAAAGGTCACATCAATACAAGTACACTATCCTCACATTTTGTAAACAAAACACCTTTATAGCAAAGAAGGCAGCAATTGCAACATCCACACATTTTCTTTTTACCACATGACCTTACATTATTAATAAATACAGCTATGAAATTTGTGAATAAACCCACCTACTCAATTACTTGGAAAAGATGCATCATATGATTTAATTTTTTTTAATAAATAACATTAATTTGTTATCCACACGTACAACCACAGGTTTCTACCATCAACAACCCGTCAGACGTAGCTGCAGGCTACATTTACAATTGCTTGTAATTAATGAATTTCTGCTGATTAATCAATGCATTTAATTTTTCTTGTGCATCAAAGGACCAATTCTAATTCACAAGTATCACCTTATCACTTAACTTTCAGTGGAAAAAATAGAAATATGGTCCACAAATTATTCTGTAAATCTTGTTCATCATATGGGCACTGAACGGCCATAAATGAAAAGAAAAATGGAATGAAAATATTTATTCCTGAAATCAGTGTCGAGCTAATTAATAAGTAAGATCCACGTTGCTAATGTACACTACTTAATATGTATTTTAAAAATTCGTTGCTAAATCTATTAGCAAGTAAATTTCTGTTGCCAAATCTATTAGCAAGTAAATTTTTGTTGCTAAATACATTAGTAAGTGCATTTCTTATATTAAATAATATATTAACTACGAGAACTTTACTTATTAATTAGCTCGATGTTGATATTTTTTCGTTGCTATTGAGCGTTTTTTTTGTAATGATAAGAGAAGTTCATTTTGAAATACAAATATAATGGACCAGCTTATTAGTATTTTTCAAATGAGTGGTTGGGGTATTTGAAAACCGGCAAATACACAAAGATAAAGAAGAAAACTATGTATAATTAATATATCATGATTTTTAGGGTTTGACTCACCTACCCACATTTGGACATGCATATACGTATATACAGAACAGATTGAAAAGACATTAATAATATATGTATACACTAATTAAATTTTTCAAAATTGTCAATTTTCTTGATTAGCTAATTGGTGAACAGTGACGTTCTTGTCTTTTATTTCCCACGGAGAAAAGGGAAGACATGGATATTGGGCTTATTTCGATTTCCACACATATTTGGTCTTTAACATTTTGAGGGAGTAGGCGTCTGTTGGGGGTTGTAATTACACATAAATTATTTGTGATTTTAAAAATTACATTTAAATACTTTTAACATTTGTTTCAATTTAGCAAATATTTATCTATTAGTTAAAATTTACTGAATTTGTTGATATTAATAAAAAATATAAAAGGTAAATTACAGCTATCTCCCCTAAAGTTTGGCATAATTACAAATACTCATTATTGTTTGAAAATTTACCATACCCCTCTGAAATTCGTAACCATCTAATAATTAACCCATTTCCATTCATTTTCATAGGTGAACTGACCAAAATGCTCTTATGCACTGAATTATTTTTTATTTAATTTACAATGCGCAGGAAGAGGTTTCTTAAGTTTTTTACACAGAGGAGCAATAATGCAATTTGCCTCGGCTGATTTTTTCTCTAATTTTAATAAAAAGTTCAAGTGCAAAATAGTCAATTCAGGTCTTTGGTTAAAAATTACAAATTCAGGTCTTTAGTTAAAAATTACAAATTCAGGGAATATTCGTAATTTTTAAAAACAACGATGGAATATTTTTAATTATGTCAAACCTCATGGGAGGTAACAACAATTTACCCAAAAATAAATAAAAATTCATATTTATCCCTGATTGACTTACTTAACTCGTTTACAGGTCAATCAGTTTTTTTCAACCAAACATCCCTTATACATATCTCCACACACTAATGCATATGCTGATAAGGGAAAATCTCATTTTTTGTCCGATATCTCAAGCCCTGTTCATTTTTAGTCCCAATTATTAGGGAATTCTCACTTTTGATCCTTTATCTTACTTTTTGTCTCATTTTTAGTCCTCCGTTAACTTTTTTGACGGAATGGCCACGTGAATATTACGTGGCCATTAAGTTTCAAAAGTGGCTGACTTTGGACTTATGTTGTCTCTCGTATTTGGGGAAAAAATTAAACAACCCTATTTCTTGCCCAAATTTCATCCTCCACACACCTCCTCGCAGAATTTTCCTTCTCAACCCCCCCACCCCCCTTTTTTTTTTGAAACCTCACCTCTGAATCGTAGAAGCGTAGAAGAAGAAAAGAATTCAACGACAATGAGCCTATGTGACCCCAACTTCAATGATTTTCCTCCACCAGATTACCGTAAGTTTTCTTTTTCTTTTTTCTGGAAATAGATGTTTATCTCTTGAAAATTATAGTTTCTGTTAAAAATGGAGGATGTGCACGCATGTTGAACTTGTATCGCTTGATGACGCCATTGTTCAGACTTGGACGATCAAATATCGCGGCTATGGAAGGAAAGATGTGGAATAGTGTTGAGCCCCAATTTTTTGTTTTTGTCCTCTTTTGTGTGAATTCTGTCGTTTATCCCTCCAAAGTCAGCCAATATTTCACTCCACTTTTGAGACTTAACAGCCACATGATATTGACGTGGCCATTCCGTCAAAAAAGTTAACGGAGAACCAAAAATGAGACAAAAAGTAAGATAAAGGACCAAAAGTGAAATTCTCATAATAATTGGGACTAAAAATAAACAGGGCCTAAAATATGGAACGAAAAATGGGACTTTCCAACGAAAGAACTTATTTTTTAGACCAAAATAAATACTAAGAGTACTGGATGTAATTTCACAAACTATGTAAAATTTACACGTAATTACACAAAACTTTAATAGATGAGACAGTAATTATCCCTTTTAGAAATCAACCTTTGAAAGTGAAACTTCAGAAATCTCAATAATGGATGTCAAGTGTCAATTTCTTTCCTTGTGATGAATGGGATATTCACCCACCAACTTGTCATTAGGTTTCCTTTTCTTGTTAGAATAAGTTAAGCGGAGGACATCATCTTCTTTTTCCTCTTATATATTCTGAAACCAGGGGCGTAAAGCTACTTCCATACCCACTTTTATCGGCCTCCTGGACTCCACTTCTCTCTTACTGTCTCATCAGACAACCTCAAACTGTTGGACAACATTTCTTTTAGATTTCCATGCCCTTTTAACTCGATTATTACCGCGTTGTAAGTCCTAAAAATTAGACCCCGTTGCCGTACCCAACATCGAGCATTCAAATTCAATTACAAGCAAAAATTGCTTCCTGACAGAAAAGATATGATCTTCCTACTATTGGATCATTGCATGTGCTCCTATTTCTGAATTTGCTTTCCAAGTGAGACAACGGATTCTTTTTACTCTACTTTTCCTTCTTCTCCCACTCAACCTCTAGCTAATTTCAAAGCATGGACATCTCAGGACAAAGATTCTAGTGACATGAACACAAGTTTTCTTCCTCAAATGCTTGAGGGTTTCTACAAGCATGCATTCCTTGAACCTCAATCCTGCATGATAAATAATACGAGGTTCCAGTCTGAATTTGCATTTGCTTTTGCTTGATTACTATTCCTATATGATCAATTCAATGACCAATATAAGCAATAATAATACTATAGGTACAAAGTATTGTGTTAATTACGAGGAACAACGGGAGGGGAGCAATCTGAATAAATACTATGTCCGTCACAACTCAATAATCTTTACAGGTACAGCGATGGGTCGTTAATTTCCTATTCAAAATTGCAGCCTGCCTACTGTGGTTCTATATTACAGATATACTTTTTCTTCATGCCGAGTGTCTCAGTGCCATGTAAATAAGAAATTTAACTCTATATCCATATCAAGGCCGAAAAGAAAGAAAGGATAACAAAAGCATTTCTTACTAGTTAGTATCAAAATGTGCAAAGCATAGTCCAGTGTTATATACTCAGCAGCCATTAGGTGTATCACAAGTATCCTGCAAAATTTGCAATTCAGGCAAATTATTCATAAAATCACGTTCTTATCGAAATAAATGGGAAAATTCTCAGGAGAAACTGGACCAACAGGTCCCTGGTGATTTCCATCATCATGAATTAAATTTATTACCAGAAACAAAAATACCTTTACTTCTTGTAGGAGTTCCTCAAGTTCAATTCTGATCTCACTGAAGGAAGGTCGGTTGCTTGGAACAGCTTCCCAACATCTCTGCATCAGGTCTAACAGCTTGGGATGTGCATTTTTCGGGAGTTCCGGACGGAGACCCTACCGATATCCAAGACATGCAAATCAAAGATGCTACCATATTCCTTGCCTCAGTCAATACTATTAATTTCATTAATAACCTCTGCTAAAGTACTGAGGTTTCGAGTAGAAAAATTATTTTTACCAGCCAAGCATGCTGGCTGATCCTACTTGAGATTTCTTTGAGTTTGGTTTATATCTCTCAGTTTTGATTTCACTGATGTTGCAAAATTGCAAGTTAAACAGTTTATAATTTTGACTCTATGTCAAGCATCAATAGAACCACATAAAGAATAATAATGAATTCAGGGAAGTAGAATCATAAATTAGTGGCAATTTTGTTGCATAACATCCCACAGACGACTAAACAGAAATGTCATGGAAAGAAGTTCACAAACCTGTCTCACTCCCAGGGCAGCCTGCAGAGGAGTCATGGTATCATAAGGAACCTGCAAGCAAGAAAGAAAAAGAAGATGGATAAAACGTGAATCATATTTGTGTAAGCCACTTGATCTTTTCTTGTACCAAGCTCTATTTATCATTGATGACAAAAAGTTAAAAAACACCTTGGCGGTCACAAGCTCCCAAAGAACTATAGCAAAACTGAACACATCTGCTTTCTGGTCATATGGTTGATGATTTATTACCTGAGAGAAATAAGGATGAGAAAAACATAACAGTGTTAGATCGCACCTACAACCAAAACTTATAAATAAAAGAGAGAATATGCATAAAAGGTATGTTAGCAATCAATACAATCAGATTTGAGGGCACAACGCCAAGATGTTAGAACCAAAGACCATCGGGCACTTAGAAATTGAGAAAGAGCGAATTCTTTTACCACGCATATGTGTGTATCATAATGTGCATTTATAGAACAATGTTTGAGTTGAACAGACAAATGTATTTCTGTTAACTTCATCTTCATTGAATACAGTTGCATTGTACATGTAATTGTTAATATTAATAACATCTCAAACAGCATTTTACGATGTCAATATATCTTCATCATTAGTATATTCCTATTTAATACTTGAACATTGAAAGCAGGCTTAACTCAAGCCATTAATGTTCATTATATCCAAAACATTTTGGCTATCAGGGAAGAAACTTTTCTCAGTAATCAAAAACACCAAGAAATCAGCGATGAAGTGTTGAAATTGAAACAACACAAATGCAGATCATAAAAGTACAGCCCCCGTACAAGTTAAAAGGATTGTACCTCTGGTGCCATCCACCGATATGTTCCAGTCTCTGCTGTCATCACCCCACCATTGTTCTGGAACCGAGCAACTCCAAAATCTGCCACCTTAACAACCTTGAAACAAATTACCAGACAGATCAGCATATTTGCAGTAATATTATATATAGAAATACGAACAAAATAAGTATATTTAACAGAAAAGAATTTCTAAGGATTCAGCATGTCCCAGGAATGTGCCAGAGAAAACAGAGCATCCATGCTCTTTGTCCTCACATTCAATCAAGTATGACGAAGGCATACTGAGGAAGTTTTTAATTTACACTCCATAAATCAACTTACTATCTGTTCGATTAAACGAGGAAAGACCTCATATTATGATCCCCCTTACATGGTGAAAAAGTCAGACCAATCTTACATTGTCCAGAGTGAAGTCAAGAGAACCTGGTTTTGGGGTGTTTTTTCCTTAAGGCAGTCCAACACTCAGGAAATCATTACATAATACTTTATGCCAACCAACATGTGCAGCTCAGAGACCGAATTCCACAGACCATGTTAATGTAGAAACTAATTCCATGATACTCGTGATTGAAGAATACGTAAGTCATATATATTGAATAAGAAGGACGAAGGGATCATCAAACATCAAGATGCAATCTAAAGTCTGAGCCAAAAATCTGAATTCTTATGAACTCACATGGCAAGTGTCCATAAGCAAATTTGCAGTCTTCAAATCCCTGTGAATAACATTTTTCTGATGCAAGTACTCCATCCCTTTGCAGACATCAATTGCGAACTTCAGCAACTGGGGCAGCTTCAAGACAAGATGATGCTTATGCAAATATTCATATAGGCTCCCTCCAGGCATGTACTCTGGAAAAATGATGACCAGTGACATAAGTATATCAGAGAGCATCACAAAACTAGTCCAAGTAAAAAACGCAGCAGAATTATCCTGTGGCTTTCAATGCAACAAACAGAGACATGAACACAAGAATGTCAAATAAATTTCATACAAAAATAACATTTTAATGAATGGTTTGGGTAATTTGAAATTGGTTTCGGATTTCAAACTTAAAATAAAAACTTCTATTAGCAAATTTTAGCTTATATGAAATTTATCTCATTTGAGAAACTATCAGAAGAGAAATAATATAATAAAAACATGCCACTTTCTCCTAGAAAGTGCAGTACCTGTGACAATGCATAAATGTGGTAACTTTGTACAAGCACCAATGAAACGTACAACATTTCCATGTTGAACCTCTCTGCATCCAAACAAACAGAAGTGAAAAATGTTAAGTTCTATGTAAGTGGACTTGTGTTTGTTAGCACAGTTGCAAAGTACTCTAGACGCCAGTGTTCAAAACTTTAACTGCATACATTGGATTTTTATTCTTCCTTTTCCATTTCTTTTTAATTGAGGATGGGTTATAATGTTGATTTTAGAAGCAATCCAAGAGAAAAACAACTAATTGAATCAGTGAGATACAATTGGTTATCAGCATATAGTAATGGCTCATAAAAAGTGTAAATAAGTATGCAACAATTTACCTAACTGCATTTCCTTGTTATATTTTAGCTAGAGCAACAACAAATTATGCTTAAGATTGTGATGACTTGTTAGAAAATAATTAAAAAGCACTGGTTACAATAGAATTTGACGATATAAATGAGAAGAATGATATACAGAAGCAACACCAGGATGTCAAAGGAAGTTGAAGAGAATGAAGAGGAGAGGCCATTGTAGAATGAAAATGAGAAATTAGGACAAGATACCCTCTTTTCCACAAAAACCACCTTGGCCTATATTTGTTAGATAACTTGTGGAAGAACTTCTAAGCTATTTTAACAATTTCTTGAAAAACTTAAATTCTTACAACTTTACTATTCAACAAATTAGCAACCAATCGAAGCTTGAATGATAAATTTAAGGACCAACAACCATAAGTACCTCAGAATAGCAACCTCCTGTGCAAACTCAACCTCCAGCGAGTTATTCAAATGCTCAGACCTGAGAACCTTAATAGCAACATCCTGACCAAGATATACTCCACGATACCTTTTTATTGAAAACATGGGGAATGTCAGCACAATAGCAAGATGGACAAAGCAAATCACCAAATTCTATATATGGCAGTGAACTAACAGATCTCCACAAGATCCTGCAGCAATTTTTTCCCCCATCTTCAACAATCTCCAATCAATTTCCCAATCTTCAGTTTTGGTTTGTGCAGCAATAGCTTTCTCCACAATTGACTGAGAGTGTGAAGAACCTGACCATGATCCCTAAATAAAACAAAGCAGAGAAATTGAACGGCAACTCTGATCTTCAGCTATACACAAGATGGCTCTTAAAGAATAGACAGAGAATTCGACAGGCCACATCACCATAAGAAGGCGAGAGGCAATAATAAATGGTAGGTAAGGCAGTTCAAGAGTAATGACATAAAAGAGGTTGGAGGAGGAAACAGACATGTCATCCAACAAATTTGAAGGGCGACTCTACAAAACTCAATTTCCTTTTTCTTTTTTTTTTTTTTTTTTTGTGTGTGTGTGTAGTTCACACACGTTCTTATATAAGCATATAGGAGAATTATCTACATGTAACTCACATGAAGCAATAAGAGTTTTCAGTCGGCCTTACAGGAACAATAGATCACTGTACAAGAGGCGTATAAGATACAGAACAATGAGTCCATTGGACATGGCTTCCTCTTAGATATGCACCAACTTGTTGACAGAGTTGATAAAACACTTTGGCCACTATTTTTATGTTTGTTGCATTCCATATTTTCTTCGATAATTTATACCTGACTTGCCAGAGATTGGACTAATCCAAGATTGGTTTCTTAGGAAATCAAACCAATATCACTCTGATTTAACCCTGTTACATTTAAATCAAACTTGACCAATAAATGTTCGGCTATTCTCAACTGCAACACATTATTGTGTATAATCATCAATGTAAACGTACGGCAACGTAAACCAGGTTTTTTGCTGGAATGCACTATTTTGAATGGACTAGACTTTGATGTCCAATTTAACATATCATGCAGCAAGGGACCATGAAGCAAAATTACATTAACTTTAGTTTTAGGAGCCAAAAATTATAAAGAACCCATATCATTGAATTCGAAGAACACCGAATATTAGAAGACCAGAACACGAGGGAGGGATAGAGGGGTAAGAGCTGGCATGAGAAACAAAATGAGATAATTATAGTCCATAACAGTTACCTCACTTCCAGCAATTGCTTTTCTCATAGCATCATATAAACCTTCGGTATCCTAGAGATAATATTGCAAAGTCAGGAACATTTCCACACAGTTCCCAGTCAAAAGAATAACATAATATTGGCTCCCCTTATGATTAAAACATGCAGTCCTGTGACAATTATAATGTATGCACATCTGCTAAAAGTTAATTTGAGCAAAGTAATGTTTGGACCTAGGTTTGCCTTTAGTATATCCGAAACAAACAGGTTTCCTACGGATATCAACTTATTGTTTACATAAATTTTACATTATAGAATTATTGCATGAATTTCTTATGTGCAATGCTTGGGGGGGGAGGGGGGGGATTCTATCTCTTATGTTGGATCCAGAGCAAAATAATTAAAAAAGGCAACAAAAATAAAAAAACTATGAAAATACCGTATCTTTGTAATAGTTAAAATTTTGAGCAAAACAGCTTTTACTCAATGCGGTTCTGACAAGTTATTTTTTTGACTGGACACTGTGGAAATGTTCGTGACTTTGCAATAATGTCTCTACGAAACCGAAGGTTTATATGATGGTGTGAGAAAAAGTGGTTCACAAGTAATTTTTTTTTTAAATTCAATATAAAGTTTCATATTAAATCAAATTAAACCCATGAAAATAAATGTACCCAATTGTATATCATTGGACATGAATGAGTGGAATTCTCCATACACTAACATGTGCATTTTTTTGAAGAAATTAAGCCCATGAATTTTTGACATGTGCATATAAATTAAACCCATGATATATATTTTTAGGTGGTTTTAAAGAACCGCGAACACAAGTTTTGAAATTGTAGAACAGCTTTTCCTAAAACTGGTTCTGCAACTACTTTTTTTTTTCTTTTTGTAAATATATTTAAAAAACCTGTCGGAACCACATTGAGTATAAGCGGCTTCGCTCAAATTTCTAATTATTTTAAAAATACGGTATTTACATAATTCTTATTTTTTTGCTATTTTTGAATTAATTTTCCTGGATCCAGATACCACATATATTCCACTTGTAATGCAAAATGCATGATTATGAAATAGAGTTAAAGTCACAATTTCGGTTAGTCTAAACTAAGTCACCTCAGTGTGCCATCCATCAACAACAAATACGTCCAAAGAGAAGCCATCTGTTGTAGAAAATACATGAGCTTCACGAATATTAAGTCCTATGTCGGAGAGTAAAGCTGAAAGCTGCAAAAGAGACATAAACATTTAAAATCACAAGATACAATCTGAATCATCAGTTGCTAAAATCACAAGATATGACAAATATAAATGAACAGCGAGAGAGGAAAAAGTATGACGAAGAAGAAAGAAATAACAGGAGAAAAAAATGAAGCGAAAAGAATCAAACGCAAAAGACAACCACATGCTCCAGTACCAGGTTTAACAGGCAAAACAATACTGAGGCTGCTCCATTTTGCTTGGAGAACAATGACAGCAGCTTTCAGAAACCACTAGAAAATGAAGCGCAAAGCATTGCAAATCATTTCCTACCCCACATATATACCAAAATAAAGCCGAATAACCCTCTTATCTACCTGACTGAGAAGCTTTGGCTTGTCAATAGTTGAAAATATTATTTCATGAATTGGCGTCTGCGGTGCTTCCTGCCTGCATTATACACCTAGAAATTAAATCTACAGTTTCGAAAATGAAGAAGACTTATCCGATAAAACCAACATATTTCACACTCTAGTCAAACTATCAGAAAAATTTCGGGGCAACCAAAGCATGACCATAGATCCACCAGAACATAGAAGGCCCGACTGTAGTTCTAGATCAAAGACAGCAAACAAGTCTTGTTCATCCATGTTTGTAGTTCTTTAAAAGTTGAGCTTTCTAACCTAAGTTCCCATGCTAAATTGATTTAGTTTCTCCATCATTACTGTGTGCAAGCTTAATCAAACATTTATGGCATGATTGGCATGTAGGAATGGACTTAAGTGAGAATGAAATGAACTCAGGAATGAAATAAGGATAGGAAATGAATCGCATTTGAATAGCATTCCTGTGATTGCTATAAACAATACACTATAATAAAAATGAATTGTCATTTTTCTTAGTTGATTCCATTCACATAATCGATAATTAGAAAATAATGATTAGTAATGGAATGAAATTACTTTTATGACAAATTTGTCATTTAGTAATTTTTTTTTAAAATTACCTGTTCATATTTTATTGAATATGTTGAATTCAATTGTATAACACTAGTATTTTCAAAATCGCTTATAGAGGGTTATAAGAAATTTATAAAACATCATATGTTAATTGAAAATATATATATATATATATATATATATGAAAAATATTTACATAAGAAATAATTTATTGACTCAATAAACACATACATAATATTTTTCTGCCAAAAGAAGAAAAAAATTATTCAAACAACCAAATGGACTAATCTATTCAATCATAATGCATCTATCATTATTCTTTCGATACTTGGTGAAAGAAATATTTTGAATTAATAAAAATAATTAGATATCAAACTAATTAAATTTTAATACTTCTTGTATCATGCACAATACTAGATACAAGAAGTATTAAAATTTAATAACAATTAACACTAAATATTAAACTAATACAAGGGGGAAAAAAAAGAACTTTCATTCCCAAAATGTCGGGAATAGCTAATACCATGTCGGAGAAGGGAATGGATAATCCCTTATCTAAAGGAGTAAGAATTCCCATGGGAATAAGTATTCTCAAACTTAAATCATACAAATCATAGATGTAGGATTCGACTTGGGAATGCCCGTTCCATTCTCACTCCACTCCTACCTAGCAATAACCCCTTAAAGGGATATCCAATTGATTTCCCCCTCCAACAAGCCAAGGACCAAATGCGAAGGAACGAACCAAACTGGTGGTCAGGTCTTTCTTAATCCTTATTGATTATCAAATAAATGCCCGTTGAGAAGTTCAAAATAAATGCCAAGAAAATCATGACAGAAACTTGCAAAGAAATTACCTTCTGGAGAGATCTTCTGCAGAAGTTTCCCTGTTTATATCATCCGAAATCTTCCTAACATCCAAATTTAGATCCTCAAGCTTATAACAAGTCTCAAAGTCACCCCCAGAGTTCCTGTTTCCAGTTACAGTCACGGGTTAAAAGGACTAAGACCCCGACAAACACATCCACACACATACAGCAATTTCACCTTAGCTAGCAACAGATTGTTATGACGAATGAGGTGATGATCCTTGCAATTGCTTAACCATCTACTTAACAAGACAAGTACCTGTCATTGAGTGACTGGACTCCGTTGCTGACGCTACCACGTGGGAATGAGATGGGGGGAACACTTGGAACTTGTTCGCCATCAAGATCATCATCACTTCTAGAGCAAACATTCTGTGCAAGAATAAACAATAAGAAACAGAAGGGCAGGCATGAGGTATATATAGATGGAATGGCACTTAGATGGATAGCTAAGTTGTGCGAATAAAATGCATCAAACTTAAGGAGAAGTGGACCAATGTTCTCATGGACAAACATCTTAAGGTTATTAGCCTAGCAAAGGAAAGTTATCATATTTGAACTTTCTGCAGTTTGTGTTGAAAAAGGCAGTCAGGGGAAGGTGCCTGGCAAGGCAAACATAGCAAGGTTCAAACTCATTTGTGCTAGTTTTTACCTAGTATATCAACTCAGGATATAGTGAGCAAGATGTGTTTCTGTGGGGAACTTACGAAGTCATACCGTTGGTGAAACTATTCTAGCACAGAACCTCTTATCAGTTACAAATATGACCAGATAAATTTCCATCCTTCACATGCTTGATTTGGATATTAAGCTAAAATAAGTAACTTTACACCAGTTATTTACTATTTCGAATTTTGAACACAGTGACAAACTTAAAATATCAGGATTAATTAACCAGAACGTTCCATGAATTTCTTTTTTCTTTTAAACAATTACACATTGTAAACGCAATACTCCAAAGCTGCTCCCTTTTACAGCCCTGCCATATTAGTTCTTTAAATTCGTTCTGTCTGTTCTTAAGCTTATCCAGAGTTGATCAAATATTTGCATAAGAACATCCCATCCATAGTCTTGTCTCCTTCCTACAATATAGTAATGATATGCAAACCATGAAAAACATATAGAGTGAATTCGTGCTCTCAAGGCTCCATTGACGCTAAAAGAATAATACTATTTCCACTGGGTTGTGGATCATTCTATGTCCAGTTAAACCATGGACACCATAGAAATGTGGTACTGGACCAAGTACCAAAGGACAACAAGTGTTTCTACCTCTATAAAACGGATGTGGAAAACAGGTCGACTATCAGGATCCTTCGCCCTTGTTAGAAGCTTTTGATGTAACAACACATCTTCCACTCTTTCCATATTGATATCCAGCCCATAGCTGAAAACAGAATAACGCCAAAATCCATCAAGCGCAGCACCAGAAATTATGGAACAATTATGAGTAAACATTTACAGAAGATACTAAACAATTGATACGACCAAATAGCTCAAACTGTTCATAACTGAATATAAACTCCAAAACCCCAACCCCTCCCCTAAGTTCCAACTATCAAATATGAGACATTATTTTCAGGAGAATCAACAAATAACTCTAAGGGATATATCATTAAATAATCTACTCAAAGTACCAAAAACTTTCCTAAATACCTCATCTTCGCATCTTTTTCATCCAGTGTAATACAATAACATACTATAGTAATAATTCGAAATGGTCGAGCTTAAATCAAAAGCATGCGTTTCAGTAGAATTTAACATACATAAACTGGAAAAGTAAAGCACAATACATACATATATATATGCATAAATTCATCAATCAAGATTCAACAAGTACATAAAGTACTACCTTTTTATCTAGGAATACTATTATACGCAAAACATTAACAACCGTATGCACACAAAAGCAAAGCAAAAGGAATACTGAAAGATTCAGAACAACATATACCGTTTTTCTTATTCAGAACATACACGCTCAGAATTCATCAACAAACTTATACAGATATTTAGGGAAAAAAGAAGTAAAAAAAAAAAAACTAATCAATTCAACACATACACGTGTAAGTATCCGTTATTATACATTTCACACTGCACACACAGACCTGGGAGGCAGGCGATTGAAGTGAGCCTCCAACTGCTCGGGGAAATCAGGATTAGTAATCGCCTCTTCGTTTCTAATCTCTATCAGCCGATTATACACATCATTCCTGATCACATCGTTTCCACCTCCGCCACTTCCGCCGCCACCAAAGCTGCCGTAGCTCCGCGGCGGCGACGAACTCTCCCCTACCTCCTCCACGAAATCCATATATATATATACACACACCTCTATATACAACAAAAAATATTATTGCCACGTGTTAAAAAGGAGAAAGATTAAGCGAGCTAAATGACTTCCATCGGAACGGTATCTCTTTATCCCCACGGTCGGTAGAATCTAAAAAGAGGCCGGGGTGATTGGGTATTTCAGCGAGCAGAGAGGGGCAAATTTGGCCTCCATTACTGTAGCAGAGAGAGGTTTTGTGCACAAAAACTGTGGTGTAATAAGAGAGAGAAAATTTTGGGTTGAAGTTGAAGAATGTCAGTTTTTGGTTTTTCTGATAAAGACTACAGACTACTCTGCTTGTTTATAGACTTTGCTTACAAAATATATGTATGTATGACTCTGTGTATGTGTGTGCGTGTGTGTGTGTGTGTGAGAGAGAGAGAGAGAGAGAGAGAGAGAGAGAGAGAGAGAGGTGGGACTGTGGGAGCAAAAAGTGGAGTGGGGGAGTGGATAGGGTTCTGGATATGTAATAATAAAAAATATAGGGGGGGTTTGTTAGATAAACCTAATTAAGGATTTGTGTCGAAATTACGGGCGGGGGCACGGGATCTTGTAGGAATTACGGGATGATCGATGCCAGCTCTTCAAGGCCGTGTTTGCTTCTGTTTTACATTGCTTTTTGGTCAAAATCACACTCTCTTTTGTTATTTTTTTCCCAAAAGCTAATGTTTATTGTATTTTTCCTGCTTGCATTTAGTTTTTTTGGTATAATTTTTATAAATAAATATTTTAGCCATAAGAAACATTTGTTTCGCCTTATGGGAGCGTGAAAATAGGAGGTTGAGGTACTTTATTTAATCATTATTCGATATTTTTTTTTCTTTTTGCTGAATAAGAAAATTTTAGTGGGAAAGCAATTTAATTTTCAGCAAATTGTCAAAGGGTAGTCAGACTCAGAGGGCTTGGCCCATGCCTGGTGGAAAATCGTATTTTTAATCCCACGTAATAGACGGTGTTGTAATTTTTTGTTCCACAAATTACGGACTTAGCATATTTGATTTTATAAGCTAAAAAAATATAACTTTTAAGACAAAAAAATATATTGTTTTTATCCTAAAGGATCAAATATGCCATAACTTTCTAATACGTTTTATTTTATGAGACCAAATGTTCTAAATTCGTAAATTGTAGAATTGCCTGTGAGCCCAAAACTACAACTTTTTCCCTTAAAATGGCTAAAGCAACGAGAGTAAGGCTTTCGTCCAATCAAAATTGAAGTGACATTTTATATTGACAAATTTTGAGGATAATAAATATTGTGCAGTATTTTTTTAAGACTTTATCATACGATTAAGACTATTTAATTAAATGTTGAGCTAAAATTTTCTGATGAGTTCCTTTCTTTTAGCTATTTATTTAATTTCATGTTTGGAAAGGTGATCACGATCTTTGAGCTCAAAATTTAATTAAACAAGACAAATAAAATTATAATGATTTAAGAAAAGTGAGAATTGAATTTGCTACCTACCGATAAGTATTTACCCATCCGCTCACAGCCAAACTACCAATTGCCCTTAGTTTATTATTATGGTTGTTTGTAACTCTCAATTGTTTATTCAAATGCTACCGACTTGATAGACTTGCATTGATTATTTTTTTTGCTATGAGTCTAAGTACCTCATCTCCTTTCTAGACTCATCAACACTTTTTATGTATATTAAATGGGGTTCTTGGAACTACCAATCAATTTCCATTTAATGCATGAATCAATCCTAATCTTATGTTAAACTATTAATATTAAATGCTTCTTCACTTCGTTAGTTCAAGTTATTAGATGAGTTGGTAGTTTAACATGGCATCAGAGTCCAACTAAATAAGAGATTTTAAGTTCGAATTTCATTGTCACTCATTTAGTTTGAAAAATTACATTTGGTACTCTCAATCGTCTGTTAGTAAAATTTACGGTATATGTTGACATCAAAACGGTTGAATAAAAATTCATATGTATCTCCGATTGACTTATTGCAAACTTATTAAGGTCAACAAATCTTTTCTAGTCAAACCACATGGGTCTATGATTTATGTGTAATTACATCAAAATTCAAGAAATGATAGCGTAATTATTCCAAATATAAATCCCGAAATACAAATATTGTTTCTATGTATTATTAAAGAAAAATAGCCTCTATCATCCTCCAAAATATTCAACGTAAAGATACGTTCCAAATATCAAATATTTGTGCACTTAAGTAGCATGTGATAGAATCATAGAAGAGTTATGGATGTCACCATAATCATGTGAATATTTTTTTTTTATTATCATATATATAGTATATAAATAAACTAGCTTCCTGCACACATGTCAATTTTATTTTCTCCTTTTCTATAAAAAGCATTTGGAATGTGGATAAAACCCTGATAAAAAGTTGAATAAAGGTTATTTTTCTACTTTTTACCAATGAGCATTTTGGGTACGTTATTACTATGTAAGTAAAACTTCAGCCTTGAGCATAAATAATACTAACAGTAATGACCTATGCTCGTACGATGTTAATAGAATTGAGCTCTTACCTAAAACTCCTACTCAAATTAAAACCTTCTTTGTAATACGGAGTAAACATTGTGAAAGAAGCAAATTATCTTTACCGAAAAGTTCCGAAAATGTGATGAATTGGTCTTTTAAGATTCGAATCTGATCCATGTCAGATTTAGTCGCCTGTCAAGTAGTTTGGATCGAGTGTTATCGGGACCTGAGAAGAGAAAAGCTCGTTAGACTCATTGAATAGCCTACAGCAAAAGCCCTCCGATGCTTAAGTCAATTCTCGAGTTCGGAAGAAAACTTGTAAACTAATATGAAAGTAATAAATGGCATATATCGTTCCAAAATGACTACAAATTGTTTATAGGATCAAAGACTGTACTACGGTTACATGTGTTGTGATCTCGATATCTCCTATACAAATTGATCCAACGATCTTGACTCTGGATCCTCAAATCAATCTGAGTGTGATCCAACCCGAATAAGAAATACTTAAATTTTGACCATATAGGGATATTTTGTTTTCATGCCAAGAATTTTTTAATTCTTTTAGTGTTAGATCTGACGTGTCGCCGTCAAAACCAAAATTCACACAACAAAGGCACAAAGCAAGTGTCATCCCTTTAACAAATCACATGCGTATACATTACATCCAATTATTGAGGGGTATAGCAGCAAAGGCGTTTTGTCCGAACCAAAAGGAAACGACAACGTTAGCCATGGAGGACTGAGGGATACGTTTGTATTTACGCACGTGGGTGAGGAGAATTTGAGGAAATTGCCGATAGGGATAATTTTATTGGTGAGATTCTTTGTCCATTTACGTTACCTGTGTTGAGATTGTCGTTTGACGGCTTCAAATGGATTTTAACGACAGGTTAAGCGACAAACGCTTGTCCTCAACTTAGACAAGGTAAAACAGTTGCAATCTTTGGTTCTCTCTCAACACGAAATTCTAACTCAAATTAAATTTAATTAAATTTAAATTAATTATATGATATGTGGTGTACAATTCAAAAAAAGAGATCAATTGTATAATAAATAAATTATACTTGTTATGTGATTGGTTAAATTCGATTAAAACTGATTTGGGAAAGAATTTTTCCTCTCTCAACTTAAAAATAAGAACCTTGCCCGGCAACAACAGCTGGTTCAATAGCAGATGGTCTTGGAAAGAAACTTTCATTCGATGCTTCTGATTCAACTTCCAGACAACCAAGCTTCTAAACTCAATTCACCAAATCAGCAAGATGACTTAGCCCCTTCTTTTTCTGCTACCAAGGGAATCGCACTGAGAAATCCTTAATGGATCGCAAGATCTCGATGTAAAACTGGCACAACTCTTTGAAACTTGGGACAAATAGATGAATTATCACCACCCTTCGTTATTGGCTTCCTTGAAGGGTTTTACACTCTCAAAAAGAAGTTTTAATAGGAGTGAAAGAAGATTCATCTTAATAATCTTCATATGTTGTGGGAGTAAGGGCTATTAGGTAAGGGTAGTTGATTGATCTCTACGCCCGCGCTTGATTCTTCTAATTTTGTCAGTTCAAGAACGACACTTGGTTACAATTTAGAATCCGTTATTATATGTTTGCTCTCATCCAAATGAGACTTGGAAAGTGAGATAGGGCCTAGCTGGGAGGTAGGAAGAAGACTTACCCTGGATTCAAGCCAGTAAGCAGGGTCAAAGGATGGGGCAGGGGAGTTTGAAACACTGTTATTTGACGTACAATAATTTCTATATGCCTATTATGAATCTGCATTCTCTGGGATTAATGATCCGGGCGTAATACGGGTAAGAAATAGTAATTACTTTTCTATAAAGACTATATTTACAAATTTTTACAAGTTGTGCATGTCTTTTCATTTCTTTTGTAATAAAAAATTGAGTAATTTCAACTTCAATCGTCGCTGAAAGTCAAGACATGCCATCAATACAAAGAGGGTGGACAGTGGAAACAATGATGTACTAGTATCCTTCCTTTTTTAGTACTTGTTGCCATTCTTTTAAGCATTTGTGGGGTAAAATGATTGGGGTTGTTTAAAGTACATCATCGCACTCGGACTTTGATTTTAGACCAAATTCATAAAGCATACCATCACATGACTTCCACTACACACCATTCTTCATCAACTACTACTTGGGGTCTTAGACAGTGTTCTTTTATGTAAAATTCCATCCACATTGAACAACTGAGGTTCAGATTCTCCTTGATTTATCTAAGAATGTGGGAATGGACACAACAATTTCCGAGGTTTGTGTTTGCTGGAAATTTATCCAAATCGATTTACAAATACATTTGTTATGTATTGGATATTTTTATTTCGAATTGTACGCCAATTACACTAAGTGTATTACACTTTCATGTAATTGGTTTGGATTCGATCAAACCTGATTTGAGTTAGAATTTTCCGTGTTTACGTTGGTTGCTAAAAGAAAATTGGAAAGTACATGAGATATCTTTTACCATATAAAATTGTTACTATTCAAATAAATTTTAGAAATAATTACATTTACGCCCTCTGACCTATGATTTGTTTAAACAAATCACCCAACCACCCTTGACAACCACGAATCATGGGTAGTTTGTGGGAATTTTGGAGTTGTATGTGTAATTTTCAAAAAAATAGGGATGCTTTGTGTAAATTATATTGATGTTTCTAATAAACGGATGCGTAATTATCCGAAAAGCAAGAATGATTTATGTAATAAATCATATGTCGAGTGGTATAAATGTAATGATTCCTAAATTTTATTAACAATTCCCAGATGAATGTGTTATTTATAAGACCCTTGTATTTATGTATAATGTTTACTCAATAAAGTAACTAAATTATTCTCTTAATGGCTTTTCCCCATATTTATCGACTTTTACAGGAGGGTTATTTTGCAACTAATACGGTGTTGAAGAGATTATAAATTTTTCAAAACATCTTAAAGATATTAAAAAATATTTGGAAAAAAAAATTAGAGAAGCATTTCGTAATATCTAAAAATAAAATATTAAGAGTTTATAATTTTCTCTTTAATAAAAATAAGGAGTTCCTAACTTATTTTAGGATTTTTACAGACTCCTTCAATTTTAATCATATTAAGTATAAAATTAATATTACTAATATCTTATAAGCTTAATAATCTTATGCTACTCAAATACTAAAATCCTTATCTTTAAAATAAAACCTAACATTTTATAAGATCTAAAAATATCTTATAAAATATACTAAATTTATAAAATATTTCAAATAAATTTAGTCGAATACCCTCTTCTAGTTTCTCCGCACAACAGTCGAACTGGATTTTATCGATATTTCTCCTATTTATAGTTTCCTTAATTCCTACATGTAGGCAATAAAATGAAAATGATTTAAACTTTGAATGGATCATGTTCTACATAGTCGACATTGTTTATTTTCTTGAATGTATTCATGTGAACAATTCAACCACCCCTGATTTTTATATAGTTGAAAATAAAATTCTAACGTAGGCCATCCTTACATGAGTGGGTCAACTAAAACTTAATTTTCAAAAATAGAGCATAATGTTCAAAGAATCTCCTCAGACATTGGATGCAAATGTTGCAATTTCGTCAAACATGGAACAAGTACTCATCTATATTTAACTCAAACAAATAATAATAATAATAATAATAATAATAATAATAATAATAATAATAATAATAATAATAATAATAATAAGGGTAAATTACATTGACACCCCTTAAGGTTACGCCTAATTACACAAACAACCTTTGTCTTTTGTGAAATTACAGCTACACCTCCTAAGGGGTGTTAGTGTAATGTTTTTTACGGGTATTAGTGTAAGTTTTTCCTTTGAATATGAGGTGTAGTTGTAATACAGTTACAACCTCAGGGCTGTAGCTGTAATTTCACAAAAGACAGGGGGTGTTTGTGTAATTGTGCCTAACCTCAGGAGGTGTCACTGTAATTTACCCTAATAATAACAAACCACCTCTGCATTTTGCATAACTACAGAAACCATCTCTAACAATCAAAAAACAATGATAGACTTTGTGTAATGATGTCTCGGGGGTGTATGCCTAATTTTTCAAAAAATAGAGATAGTTTGTATGAATGTTGAAGTTTTTTATGAGTGTATATGTAATTATTCAACTAGATTATGGGGTATAAAAATAATTAGGGCTAAATTCATTTTAACCCCCTGTGATATGGGAAAATATCAAAAAAATCCTTGTGAAAATATTAATATAAAAAACCACCCATATGTTACGATCAATGAATCACACCACCCCCTAATCAACCTAAACACATATTTTTGTGAGCAATGACTAAAATACCCCTCACATTTAAAATTGTGTATTTATATAATATATTATATAAATTTTAATTAAAATATATTTATAAACTATAAAATATCCACAATATATAAAATTCAATATATACTTTATAAAATAAAATTGTTATTAAAAAAAAAACCCACCCCCCCCCCTTCCCCCACCCCACAGACCGTCGTCGCCCAGTCAACGCGCATGCATAACAAAATCTGGTCATAGGGGGTTTTTTGAACTTTATTTTATAACACAGGGGATGTAAATGATACTTTAATTTTTACAAGAATTTTTTGAACATTTCTTATTTCAAAGGGGGTTCCTTGTATTTTTCCCAAAATAATTATCCCTAATAATAATAGTTTCATGCAATTTCGTCAAACGAGTGTAGATCTATACCTAACCCCAAAACAATAAAATATAATGCACGCCTTATGCTTTGGAAAGGAACATATAAAGCATAAATCGCGACTTGCACGTCACGTTTTAGCATTTAATATAATAATTCAGCAGTTTTTATTTTGATCTGCCAGTGGGAAGATGTACTTATCAGCTTCCTCCTTCTTCCTATGTTATATCATGGTACGTATATTTCTAGAATACACTTAAAAGTCAGAAGTCACGTAGAATAGTGGGAAAAATTATTTAAAATGTTTTAGAAATAAATTTTTATATTTTAAAAAAATCCATCAAAACCAATGTTTAATAGAAAAACTCATTTGTTGAATTTCTTTTTACACTTTGAGTCATTTTATTCTTGGCAGTTTTAAATGTAATAATTTTGTTTTTACGAAACATAATTTTCGAACTTTGAAATTTCTAACCCATGATATCTTAGCTTAATGACTAAAATGGGATCTCATGAAAAAGTTAGGAATTTGATGTAGCAAGTGTCTCATATCGGTTGCAGACGAGGAGTTTAAACGCTTTTAAGCCCCAATACCTCCTCTCCCTAGCGAGATGCCTTTTTAGGCTAAAACCTTGATATTCATACAGAGCCAAAGTGGACAATACCTCGCGCAACGGGACACCGATCAAGTCGCAAGGCGCATCAGAATTATTAGTTCGAGTCCCACCGTGTGTGTGCATATTTGTCTCACGTTATTTTAATTTGTTTTATTTCTCTTAGTTATATCGATATATCAATTGAACTGATGTATTTTACAATTTATTAATATATTAATGTAATCATGTAATTATCGCTTGATATAACATGTGGCGTAGGATATATTCATTTAATCACATTTTCTTAAAAACGGATAATTGGCACTTTGAAATAGTATCATAAATTCTCAGCCCATAACAATGATTCTAGACAAGATGAAGATTTTATTCTAATGAATGTTTTTTACTTTTAAATATGCTACTTTTTAGTGTAAGTGCAAATTTGAAACAAATTAGTACACTTGATTCCATAGTGATCAAATTAGCAATCATGAATGTTAGCATGGCAATGATTTGACATGGGGCTCCATGCACATAAAAAGCTGGTTAAAACATTATATATGTAAGGGGAATTATAGGAATATTTCCAGAAGAGGTTGTTGTCAATAGTGCAAAATTGGATAATGATATCATGCTGAACAGTAATATTGGTAGTGATGATTTATTTATATTATTCTATGCTCAAATAAAAGCTACTTTTTAAAAATTTAACATGAGTTGGGATGTGTTTGGTTGGGTAAAATTATTTAAAACATATTATAAAGGCATACATATATATATATATATATTATAAAATGTTTGTAAAGTTTTTAAGATGTTACATTTTATTTTATAAACAAGCTCTTGAATAGTTGATTAAAGTAAGATTATAAGAGTGATAAGATGTCAACAATGATAATTTTGTGATGCCATGATCAAAATTGAAGGAATTTATTAAATTTTTGAAATAAGTTAATAATTAATTACTGATTTTTCAAAAGGAGCTTTCATGTCTTGAAAATACGCATGGCCTAAGGAGTATAGCTCAAGGCGGGAGGACTCTCTGAAAGAGTCTATTAGGAAAGAAGGCATGTAGAAAGGGTCTAGAGGTAACCCTAAGCTCTAAATCAGATTGACACGATAGCCACCGAAGCACCAGCATATCCTCTTATGTAGGTGGTGGGAGGCTATTCATCTAGCTCATAGGAGGAACAACCACGTAACCGCTGAGGAGGCCCCATGATGTAGGCGAGTTCGTTGAAACTACCCCCTAAGGATCCGATGAAGCATCCGAAAGCTTATCTGCTAGGGGGATAAAGTCCCCGGCAACAAAAATACCGAGATCTTCTCCAAATACGCAAAAGTGTATCTCTAGCAACTGTCTTCTTGAGTCCCAAGGGGACTGTACTTCGTCAGTCAATTGGGGACGAAGGTTATAAAAGCAGGCCTCTCTCCCCCAGTGAAGGGTGATGTGACCTTGCACTACTCACACGCAAAAAGCGTTGTTACTCGCAATATTTTTACACTACACAACTATTCTACATTATGTTGGTTTTATCCAATTTTTTTTTATAACTTTTTACTGATTTTGCAGGTTTTCATTTCAAGATTTGTGAAAAATCAAGTCCGGAGATCTGAAGTTGAACATAACCAAACGAGCAATTTTTAATTTGCTGGCATCAAGCTTATAAGTTTCTAACATCTTATTTTTAGATATAATAAGCACATTTTTTAAATAAATTTATAAAGATTTCTCAACAACTTATAAGTTTTCAAACATTTTATACGATGTTTTCAAAACTTTATAAACTCATCCAAATCTCTTTTAATTACTTCTAGAAAAGCTTATCCTCTAGAATCTCAATATTTTATTTTTCAGCTTATCTGCTTTTCCATCAAGTACTTTACACTTTCACTATTAAAAAGAATATATGTATATAGGCCCGTTCAATTACCTCTCATTATAATTTTACATTTTAAATCAATTTCAGTAGTCATCGACTGGTGCATCAATTCATGATTTAAACAATTCACACCAAGAGATTATTTTTAAAAAAAAATTATAAAAATTTATATCTTTCAAAGAACAAAGTCCACATGCTTAGTTGCCTTCGTTCTGGAAAAAAATTGCTTTCTATAATAGATATTTGCTCAATAATTATAATATTAAATGACAAAAAAGGAATTCTACATACATTAGAAGAAAATTTATTATTGACTACAAATTTGTTGGCTACGGACTAAAATCATAGTAAATAATTATTATTAACTATGGTTAAACAAAAACCATTGCAAAAACTTAGATGATCCACCATAAAAACTCTTTTTGTCATGATTATGAGCCATAACAAATGTTTTTGAAGCCATGGCAAATGTTTTAGCCATATTCGCAGATACCATGGTCAATAACCGTTGTATGACCGTGGTGAATGACTATTCACTACGATTATTTATTTTTAACCATGATTAAATATTAAATTTTTTCCTAGAGATATATACCTATGATTTGGGAAGAAAAATTAAAGAATATTATCAATAGCATTCACAACAAATATGAAAATTACACACAGAGAGAGTGAGAAGGGATTGGATTCCCCATCAATATCAATCTCCTAACAACTATTATGCCAATCACAGATTTTTAAATAATAATAATAATAATAATATATTAATAAAATTTATAATGGCAAACCGTCCATGGGTCCCACTATTGTGACGTTGATTCAATTGAAATTGGGAGTAAAATAGGAAAAATTCCCAAGTTTTTGGTGCTGGAGATGGGGCCTATGCAGATTGTATGTATCTGGTGGATGTGGAATTGGGCTTAAAGGTGACATTGGTGGATAGTGATGTAAACAAGATTTTATTTATGTTCCATCATTTCTTCATGTCATCATCAACCCCAACTCATTTTGTAAATATTCAGATTTGATATAATTATAAAATATTTTTATCGTATGCTTTTTGAATACACAATTGTAGCACCCCTATAGCATTACGTTTTAATATCATTAATTATAATACATCATCTATAATTAAATTTATTTTACAAAAAATTTATATTAAAACCAATAAATCGTGAGGTACAAATTCAACCCAAGATATCACTACTGACCCATCTAATAAGACTGACAGCACTGCTTATGATCCAATTCAGCTAGTCACTGTGACTTATATCCTGAAAAATATTGACAAGGGATGAGCTGCCTACTCAATAAGTATGACTAATCAGCCTATATACATGCATACACACAACAAAGCTATAAATTAATCAATACCACAATCATGCTTCAATCCACAACGCAATATCTGAACTCAATTTGATATTCTTAGGGCCTGCTTACTCTAATTGGAGTACATAAGTCAATGGTTCTGTCGGCCATAATTTCCCACGGCCATAATGGACTAAATTAAAATTTATTTAGAAAACAGGGGAATGATTTTGTAATTGTTTATATTTTAGAAAATTTTTAGGGGCATTTTGGACAAAGATCATTTACTGACTGAAAATTGGCCAAATTTCACCAGGAAGAATGAAATTGAAAAATAATAAAAAAATTGAATGATTTTAAAAATTAATTAAAAATATAATGACTAAAATGAAAATAACCCGTTTGGAAAGGATTCTTCAAATTCCCTAGAACCTATAAAAAAAAAATTAGATTAAAAAGGATAAGTTATATTGACACCCTCTGAAGTGAATCAGAGGGTATTTGTCTAAATTTTTCATTTGAATTTAGAATGTGTAGTTATAATTTTGGATGCGAAATGTTTGTGTGCTTTGACTTAAAACTCAGAAATTATTAACGTAATTTATCCTACAAAAAATTTAATTACTGATCAAAATCATGCACATAGATATCAATATTTTCACTTTATCACATCATCATATTTTCATAACCACAATCTACTTTGAAAACACACCATAAATGGTATCGAATCATCATTCACATGCAGATTTTGTCCCACTAAGAAATTATAAATACGTAGATCAAAAAGTTTGTGATTGGATACAAATGTGAATCAGCTACAAATATAGGAATTGTACTATGAGGCAAAGTGGGAGTATTTGTGTTCCTCCTTCACTGTGGGATACACAAAAAGAGAAACTAATTTTGGATATTTTTCATCAAATTGATGAAGATATTTACAATGTTTCATTTCCATATCTCCAATGTGGTACCAATTTGTGAAGAAATTAAAAAGGACAGCTATTGTAGAAAAGGGCTGTCCTATATTGGACCAAATGTTATTTGGGCTGTGTCTACTTAGCCACACATGTTGATTTAGACTTTACACAAAGAATTGTAAGGAAAGGTCCTTGTCATCATGCCAATGATGCAGGGAGTTTTTTATGAATCTCACAATTTTGTTCTTAAAAAAAAATTGTTAGAAAAATATTAATGAAAAACAACTTTGAAGTTTATGATCGTTCGAACTTATTGTATATAACTAATATGAGACGGGTGTCAATATCGATATCTTAAAATAATTAGGGATAGTTACACCGTCTTCTCCTATGATTTGGTATAATTACATGTAGATTCACTATAATTTGAGAAATTATATCTATGGAGTGTTTGCGAGAGTCTCTGTTTTTAAAGAAGTGATTTTCGTAAAAAAAGTTGAAAGTTTGTAGCAGAATCAAAAGTGGGGAGTTTTTGTAAAAAAGAATGAAAAATAGAGAAAAACTAAATTGGTAGTGTTTCGGAAAAAAGTACTTATAAAATACGTTTAATTGATTAAAAACCGTTTGTTCCCATGTATTAAACAAATGCTATTTTGCCTTGATATTTGCACTTATCTCTTGATTATAATAATTATTTCTCCTCAAAAATAATAATTTTTATTTCAATTAGTATATCTCATATTTAATTTTTTACAAAATAATTATAATTTATATTATTAAAATATTCAATACTGATAGAAAAATTGGATGTTTAGTTCAATAATGTTCCTATTATGTAATATAATTGCTCATTCATGCACAATAAATAAACTTACAATATTAACAAAATAATTATGATTTTTTAATTAATCCTAACAATTTAATTTATATTTTTCTATGATTTAGGAACAATATCATATAATATAGAAAATAAAATAGTATAATTTTAAAATATTAAACATGTGAAATTATAAATTTTGTTAGTGATAAATTATTCAAATTATTTAAAATTTCTAGCATCAACTTTAGATGAGCAATTTTGAAAATACATTAAAAAGGATAAAATCGAATTGAAATTATTATAATGACGGTAAAGTAGTCTAAAAAGAAGTTGAATTTATTTACAAAAAAACCAAAGCAGCTAGAAGCACCCCCCAAGGTGCTTCCAGCTTTGGGCTTAAAAATACTTTCCATAGCAGTTCCAGAAATAGAAGTTGGCATCCCAAACACCTCAAAAGTGCTTTTCAGCATTTAGAAGCTGAAATGCACTTTTTTGAAGCGCACGCAAACACTCCCCTAGCACCATTGATGTTTATTTCTGTACAACAAATAAATCCCTCCCACTTTATCGAACTTGCTAATATTAAAAAAAAAAATCGAATGAAAATTTATATTTACCGTCAATTGACTTATTACTGACTCATTGGTCATCCGACAAATTTTTTCTGACCAAATAAAAATTACTTTTCCTTTTTCACCTTTTATTTCTTCATTGGTGCGTGTTAAAAAATTCGAATTAAATGGAGAATAAAACAAGGGTGCGAGTTTACATCTGTTGGAGAGAATTATAAAAAGGAGTTTAAGCACTAAAATTTCCTATTAATAACGCAGCTATCAGAGAAAAATGATCCAACTAAGTGAAGGGCATCAGGTACTTGATAATGAGCGATCAAATCAGCCTAAAAGCGTGTCTTTCCTTAAGAAGCGGCTTTAATTTGTAAAAAACGCTTTTCCTTTACCATTTGCCCTCGTTGGTTTATTTTATGTTATGCTATAGATTCTCAAAGTGCTGAATCTTTCATTTTTTTAAAGGAACAGTTGATTCCATTAGAATATAAAAAATACTGACATTATCACTAATTAATTATTATAAGAATAAAAAAATTCACATCATTATTAAAATAATGACTCTAAATTTAACCAACAAATAGCATGTTGAATTAATTAAATAAGCCAGCAAGAGAGTTGGTGGTTGAGATGGATGGACTGGGCTAGTATAAATTCATTGGGCCTGAAGGTCGACCAAAGCACGTATGACGGCCCAAGATCCGAATCCATTACCTATGAACAATGAGCTCGCATTTGGAGTTCATCAGAACCATCCGGGAACAAAGCAAAATCATGCAAAATAATTGATGAACACAAGTAGAAGCAACATTGACACAGAGCAATTCACAAATTTTGTCTAAGTTGTTTCAGTCAATAATGATTCGACACGATATACAAACGCCAACGCTACAAATGAAGTACTCCCAGTTCCTGCATATTTCTGAGGTTCTGGGAAACTAATGCATGTCAACTCTAAGGTCGAGAACACAACCATAAAAGAAAAAAACTATCCGTGTCTATGATTCATGGAAGTTTCATCCTACATTTCCAGAATGCAGCAGAGATCGTTTTCCTAGTTCTTCTACCTTAGATTTAGTGCACAATCCCGGCTTTTATGAGAGGCACAACCTTTGACAAGATTCATGTTCTCAACCTTACTTTCTTCAAGTATCAAACACCTTGTACTAACTCCTAGTCCAACACATTTGCCTGTTAAGATTCATACAACTGATAGGCAAGCGAACCTAAGGATTCCGGTCTAAGGTTCAGCGTCTAACGCTCAGACATCTAAATTGGCATATTCAGTTCTTTGTTAGCTCTTAGTTCTGAGAACAAAGTTTTCTAGTTTTTCATTTGGCCAGTCACTGAAGGCTCTGCAATCTGCATGCTTTACTCCCCTTCTTCTTAAACCTCCCTTTCCTATTTCTTCTTTGTTGTTGGCAAACTCTTAAAACTTATGTTTTCCATGCTTTGGCTTATAGTTTGAATTAATCTTCAATAGAGTTTTTCTTCTATATATAATCCAACATCGAGTCTAGCTTATAATGATACAGTTTCATGTATCGAGTTCAACATACAGTCTGACAAGTCAGATTCGTATTCTCATTAAGTCTGGACTTAGGAAGTTCACTAAACCTATCATGGGGCAAGAGCAAGAACTTTGTAATTGGGTTTGTTAATTATAATTTCCATGAATGTACCACCACTGATCTAAAAACACCAAATGCTAATGTATAGTCATCCTGGAAAGATTCAAGGCCAACACCTCAAGAATGGAACTCTACACCAAACCAGAACAACTCCATTTGATCTATTCAAATGCACTTAATATACACTCCTAAAATCGTTTATATTGCCCGTCTTGAAAGTCCTAAGCTTCACTAGTTTGGATTGGATAAAGTTACAACCACTAAGTTTAGCATAAGATGGGCTACCACTGAAATGCGAGAAAAATACAGCCGTATCACCTTGAGAGAAAATGTAAACAGAAATACACTTAAAGTATCCCAAGCAATACAACAAGAATACATAACGAGGTATCTTAAACACACATCATTATTTAATTAACAAAAATGTTGTATTTGATAGGTGAGACTAGAGGTCCAGAAGAACAGTTATATATGATAATAGCAACTTCATTTAGTTCCTGAACAATCGTCGTTAAGAGGCTTATGAACATTAAGAATAACAAGAACAGAACTAGCATTTGTAGCAGCAAATTGCACAAACAGAATATAAGTCCGATCATAACACAGATAATACAACATATTCAATAGTTAGCAAATTAATGCTATTCAATTCCATCCAAATAAATCCACATTACATTTGCAAAAACACCAGTAACATTACCAAGAACTCATAGTTCCTGCTCAGCTACGGAATGGCATCGAGTCTTGCCTCAAATACAAATCCACGACAAAGGCCGTCTCCGCTCCCCGGCACACCTTCCACCCATCTCCACTCTGATTTTCCGTCCCCGTTTTCTTCCCACAATGCTAACCTCCCAACCCTTTTCGCTGAAAAGCATACCCTATTCCCCCCACCAAACACCTTAAACTTACTACTCTCCACAAAACACCTATACATTTCCACCGGCATTCTTCCTGCCTCCTCCCACTCCAAGCTCTCCAAGTCCAACCTCAATATCAAGATCGTCGTGCACGCGCTCTGCAAAGCATACGAGCTCTTCAACCCACCAACCATGTATACCTTCTGATCATTCCCGGCCTTCACCAATCTTGGCCGCTTCAAAATGTCGAAAATATCCCCCCACTCGCGCTTTTCCACCCTAACCCACTGCATTGTCTTCTCCATATGCACAATTTTCGTCTTGAACATTGCCCATTGTGACCTCCAGGGCGACCCCACATCGCACAATGTGAGTATAAAATCCGAAATTAAAACAGGGCTCCGGGGTTTCGATGGCAGATTGGATGAAAATTTGAGCCAATTATTCAAAACATTGGGACTAAAGTTGTCATCTTTAGGATTGCCGTTCTCGGAATAATACAGAATGGCGAGCTCTGTGAGCACGAGGACTACGCTGAGCGAGCCGGCTAGGACGGAGCCGTGCCGCGACCAAGCGGAGCCGAGCTGGGGGAGGGTTTTAAATTGTCCGGTCAAAGGATTACATACAACGAGGGCTTTTTGGGAGTTTTGGGAAGGGGCGTTCCTCGGATTCTGCGTAGAAGCCCAGAGGTAGAGAAGGCCATGGGAGGAGGTGATGGGGTGGAGAGCGGAGAAGGGGAGGAAAGAGAGGGAGAATTTGAGCCATTGATCTGATGCAGGATCAAAGGCGTGGAGATTGGGATGGGGGGACACGTGGCGGTGGGAGGGCTTGAGGGCGAGGAGGGAGAGGGGCTCTGATTGGGTGCGGAGGAGGTGGCGGAAGGAGGGGGAGGAGAGGGTGGAATAGAGCGCCTTGCAGACGCACTTGGCGGCGGCGATTTGGCGGAGGGGCAGGTGGCAGAAGATCTGGTGGAGGGTGTCTTGGGGTAGGCTGTTGAATGGAGAGGAGTCCATGGAATTCGCCTGCCGCGGCAGCACACGGTCAAATCTTGCCTTACTGGGACTTCGGAGATTTTGGGAAGATGATGTGTTTGGTCGGAGAATTGTTAGGAGAAGAGAGAGAGAGAGAGAGAGAGAGAGAGAGGTTGATTCGGTGGTTGACTACGTTTCTCTTGCTACAGATAATGGGCTGGTATCAAGCATCGGGCCTCAACATCATTATTCATTTTGGGCCTGGAAAGATTTCCTTAGCAGCCCATTTTTTGGTGACCTATCTGAGTTAAACTGGGCCAGTCCAATTAGAAAGCCCAGAATAGAGGGTGTGAGTTTTACACTTGTGTGGCGGCAAACAAGTTGAGGTTAAACAACAGATATTCTGGTGTGGGAAGGCACTGGTGGACCGCCCCCGTGATTCTGTGAATCTCAGCCTTATCCACACGTGGACCTGCTTGAATATTCAATAACCCACCCTGCACCCGCTCACGTGGTAGGCTCAATCTCTCCAATAATTGCTCCCCAAAGCAATTTTTTTCATATTGGAAATTAAAATTATCAAAACTAATCTATCTTAGAGTTATTTGATATACTTGTAATTGGAGCAGAGGAGTGAATGTGAAAATCATTATCCCACACAGATAGCACTTATCAAATCGTATTTTGTACAGAACTTTGAAGTGGACGAGAGATACACCTGAGTATTGTTAAATGAATTAAAATTTATTTTAAAAATAATATTTTTGAGCAGTATAGCGGAGTTGAAATATTAGAATGTGATAAGAGATACGTATATTTATGGTGTAATTTAGATATAAAAAAAATATTTTTAAAATTTTATATATAATTTAATATTACTAAGTATATGCATCAAATTATTTAATTAATTATTGCTTTCAGTTATACTAACAAATGATTTTGGGACCTTAAACCCTGCTGTAAAAGTGGGTCCCACCCACTGCTCGTGATGAAGAAAAGGAGGAAAAAATCCGGGTGGTCCCAGGTCTCGAAGTCCGGTTCTGTGCTGAAATACATAAAAAAGGACAGATGCCACGTAATTGGCCCTACTTTTCACCAATCAACACAAAACAGTTGGGTCCCAGCCAATTAAAATGTAGATGTTGTACACGTCTCTTCACCTTTCTTTTCTTTCTTTTTTCGGGAAGAAGTCGCTTCAGCTTCTCTATAAGCCGCAAGCACCAGAATTCCAGTTATCAAGCTACGCTTCCACTCGCCAACCGTGGATGATAATTTAATATATAATAATTATTATTATTTTAATTAATTTATATGATATTATTAATTAAAATATAATTATTTTATTAATTGATCTATATTATAAAAATAATTTAATTTAATTAATATATTCATTACTTTTACTTAAAAAAAGAAATTAGATTTCCACTCCACTAACTTTTCCATCAAAAAATCTCAAAATCTAAATCTGTTGTTTAAGTCGGTCGGCTGGTCGCTCGGAATGATTGTATTTGTACCTAAGCTGCACGACGCCGTTTTGAAGCGTTAAATATCCCAGTCAAACAACTGTCGCCCACCTGCGCGTATTACTATATATATACACAGCAAGTGCAGCTATATTTCCCCTCATAATCTCCTCTGAGCCAACCTACTACGCCTCCTAATTCGGCCGATCTTTCCGGTTTTCCATATAATCATCTACATTTATTACCAGGTAATTCGATTAATTCCGCATTTTCTGTTTTTGTTGGGGAGAGTGATTGGATGATATTTGTTTTTTTTTTTTTTTATTATTATTTTTTTATTTTTTTTAATTTACTTTGTACATTTTGCTGAACTGAAGTAGCTAAGGTGATGGTGGGGAGCGGCGTTGAGGTGAACGCGACGATGTCGTCAAACGGATCTTTGGCGATTGGAAAGTCTGTGGAGCGGTTGAGGGTGGCGGATGGGGAATCTTTTGATCCAACGGCTGTCGTGGCGGAGCCGGTGCCGCCGGTGGTGGACTCCAATGGAGGGGATGCGGAGAAGAGGAGAGAGATAGTTCTAGGCAAGAACGTGCACACCACGTGCCTGGAGGTGACGGAGCCTGACGCCGACGACGAGTCTACCGGGGATAAGGAGGCGTACATGGCCAGCGTTTTAGCCAGATACCGGAAGACCCTTGTGGAACGGACCAAGTACCATTTAGGTATAATGTGTTTGTCTTCTGATCTGTCTTTACTGCTTAGTAGTTTCGCGAAGTAATAGATTGCTGTTGTCATTTTCGAGGTTTTAATTGGATGGTGAAGTATCCGAATATGTTAGTGTGATGCGATTTGAACTGTTCTTGTTAATTAAGTGGGTGAAGGGGCTTAATTTTGTTTCTGGATCGCCATGCTCTCTTTTCACTTAATTTTGAAATGGTCGTGGAGGAAATGAACGTTTAGTCAATTGGCATGAGTAAATTTTTCTGAAATGGGTAGTAGGACGTTGGGAGGTGGATTCTTGGATTTTGATGCGTGCATTTTCATGTGAAAAAGTGCAAACAAATGGTTCATGGTGGCAATCCAACGGTACCCAACGGGTCTGGGTGCTGTGGGATGGATGCCTGCAAGAGTTATCATTTATTGCCATTGGATACGAGACAGTGTATGTCAAGAGCTTGAATCCTTTGTATGATTAACTTATAATTTTCATTATAGGGTTGGCTATTCAACTATTCATCTTTGAAATATATTGTAGTTCTAAGTAGCTATGTTGGACATGCTTAATGAAACTTGCAGGTTCCCCCTATAATTTCATGGGTCTGAATGTTTTCCTAATTGCTCTTTTTTACACAGGATATCCGTACAATCTCGACTTTGATTATGGTGCACTTGGTCAGTTGCAGCATTTCTCCATCAACAACCTTGGTGATCCGTTCATTGAAAGCAACTATGGTGTGCACTCGAGACAGTTTGAAGTCGGTGTTCTGGATTGGTTTGCCCGCCTGTGGGAGATTGAGAAGAATGATTACTGGGGATACATCACAAACTGTGGAACTGAGGGTAATCTTCATGGGATCCTTGTCGGGTAAGTGTTGTTTTCGTTGTCTCTCTGAGTAGCTAATTCCTTTACAGGGGTGTTTGAGCAAATTCTGATACCAATTCTTTATTAAAATGCACAGGAGAGAAGTGTTTCCTGATGGAATTTTATATGCATCAAAGGAGTCCCATTACTCTGTATTCAAAGCGGCAAGAATGTACAGAATGGAGTGCGTAAAAGTTGCAACTCTGATCACTGGAGAGATTGACTGCACAGATTTTAAAAGACAGCTGCTTCCTAACAAAGATAAACCGGCAATCATCAATGTCAACATAGGTAATCCTTTGTTCTTTGTCTTGCAAGTTGACATGAGCATGTACTGTACATTCATGTATATGTGTGGTTTTGCCTGCTAGACCTGTAAATATGGCATCTCATGCTGCATCATATTTCTAAAGTTGGCCAGTTCATAATCCAATCTGCAGGAACTACCGTTAAAGGAGCTGTTGATGACCTTGACCTTGTTATACAGACCCTTGAAGAATGTGGATATTCACATGATAGATTCTATATCCATTGTGATGGTGCACTCTTTGGGCTCATGATGCCATTCGTTAAAAAGGTGCAAACTTTTCCATTTCATTTGTCTTCAGCTTTCTTTCCCCATCCATAAGCTTTGTATGTTGAAAGTATGGCCATCCTTATTGCTTTGTCAATATAGGTTGCATGATTACTCGTACTAATAGTTGATGTAGCATATGAAAAGAAACTATAGATGGATAGATACAGCAGAATCGTGTGCTGTTGGAATTGAATTTCTGAAATGAACTCTATTGTAAATATTCAAGCTTATGAAAACGCAAGGCTAATGCATCTGTCTAGTGTCTGGAACTGGAAACCACATGAACTAGTTTCATTTTAATAAGAAAATGCCAAAATCTGATCTCCAGCCTGCTGATGGACATGGATGCTATTTTCTTTTGTGTCTCCAGCATTCGTCTTCTATTTGATTTAGCCGCAAAGTCTGTGATCATCTGGTTATTGATATATTATGTTGACTTCAGAACTATTGTCGGCTCTGCCATTCTTTTGTTAAGTAATCTGGTTTTTAACTCAGGCACCAAAAGTTTCATTCAAGAAGCCTATTGGAAGTGTCAGTGTCTCCGGCCACAAGTTTGTGGGATGCCCAATGCCTTGTGGTGTGCAAATAACAAGGCTACAGCACATAAATGCTCTTTCCAGTAATGTAGAATATCTTGCCTCAAGAGATGCAACAATCATGGGAAGCCGGAATGGCCACGCCCCAATCTTCCTATGGTACACTTTGAACAGAAAGGGGTACAAGGGATTCCAAAAAGAAGTCCAAAAGTGCCTGAGAAATGCTCACTACTTGAAAGACCGCCTTAGGGATGCAGGGATTAGTGCCATGCTCAATGAACTGAGCAGTACGGTGGTATTTGAGCGACCTCGAGATGAAGAGTTTGTGCGCCGTTGGCAACTAGCTTGCGAGGGAAATATGGCGCATGTTGTTGTAATGCCAAGTGTCACCATTGAGAAGCTGGATTTCTTCCTGAATGAAATAATTCAAGGGCGATCAATCTGGTATAAAGATGGGAAAATTCAGCCCCCTTGTCTCGCAGCAGATATTGGAAGTAACAACTGTTCTTGTGCTCTGCACAAGTAATACATTTGTTGATTTGAGGACCTTTTCTGCTTCTGTTGTTTTGTAGCGAAACTCTTGTCCTTAGAAGATGTTTTTGATCTGGTTTGTTACAATAATCAAAATATTTTTCTTTCTTCAAGTATTGGACTTGATAGAAGGTTGCCTTGAATCAAGACTAGGTGCTAACACTGCATACAGCTTTGGTCATTATTTAGAGTAATGGAGACATTCTTTACAGTTAAGATAATGAACAAGTAAATGATCTGCTAACATTTCAAATTGTTTGAAGGAATGGTAACTAATGTTTGTAAAGGGTTTAGGGCTACTTTTTCACCAAGTTATTGATATCTGCATTTTTGTGTCATCTTATGATGGAAATGATCGAAGAATTGCCGAGCACATGCGACGAAGTTATGTTGGTATATCTTGTTCCTTGCGATATGACTTTGACTACTTCTATAGCAGCTAATAATTTCCTTGCTGGTTAACTCTTACAGCAGCAAGTAATATCGTAGCTGCTGGTTAACTTGGCTTTCTGGTTGAACTCGAAATGGTTCCAATTCGAAGATCTTTCTATGAGCGGGAGCTGGTAAGACTTATTCAGATTGACCTTAATTGGAAAATACTTATTACTGCTCGCCATGTCCTGCACCAGAATGATAATTTGCTAGCACAAGTACTCAAAATACAGTAAAAATGCTTGAACAGTGTAAAATAAGATGGCATATGGCCATACTGTCATATGTTATCTTATTTTCCAAGTAGACTCTCATCGGCTGACAATTTCCAACTGTAATTAATCTGATAGAGGCATGATAGAAGTGCCAGTGTGTTTGAACTTTATTGATGGCATTGGTATCCTCTCAACCTTGACCTGGCAGTTTTGATTATAGGGATTCTACCACAATAGGGTACTTGTTCTTAGGCATTCGCACAAGTGTTGGCTGGACTGAATCATCTTTCTCTAGGGGCCTCCACCTGCAATCACCAGAAAATACATAAATTACCCAAATGGAAATAGCAGATTTCTTGCATTGGAAGCCAAGAATTAGCATATGGGTTATGATTCTTCTGTGTGTATTTGTGTATACAGATCAGAAAACATTCATATTTGCTTAGTAAACCTCATCATTTCTTACCTGTATCTGCAGACCAGATGATGGATGAAAACAGAAATTTCCAACTTGGCCAGGTTGATTCCAGGACACATCCGCGGTCCACTTCCAAACCCAAGAAAGCTAAATGGTTTTAAAGGCTCCTGTAATATATCAGAAAGATCACATCTTTGTCATCTGGAATCTGAAATGTTAGAAAGCCACTTATCGATTTTGCATCTTGAAAAGCTTACGTCGAATCTGGAAGGATCAAACTTCTCTGGATTAGGAAAAAACTCCGGGTCGTGGTGGATAGACACTACATCCAAGTTTACAGACCAGCCCTTTTGAATTTCGTAACCTAGAAGTTTGAAGAAAATTAGTACACTTCATAATAGCTTTATCACCATACTCTTGCAGAAACTACTAATCTATTAAACAATCAAATCTGCATGCATGTCTTATACCATCAATATCAAAGTCCTGGGCAGCTTTTCTTGAATACCAGGGTAAGATTGTTGCTTTCCTAAGAGTTTCATTGATGACCTGTAAAGTCGATGACGCAAGGTTCAGCTTTTAGCCTTAAATTACCATAAATCCGGTAACGAGTGAGTGATTAGCCTGCAACTAACTTTTGCAGTGTATGGCATATTGTTCACTTCTGCCCAGGTAAGGCTTGTCCCATCTTCTCTGTTACTTTGAATTTTCTGATGTTCTTCCTGCAAAGCCAGCCCCGATTTCAGTTTTTAGTTTCTAGCGTTTTATTAAATGATTATATGTTAAGGTGATATGTGAGGATATTACTCTTAGACGTTCTAATGCAGCAGGATTTTCTTCAAGAAATTTGATTAGCCATGTCAAAGCAGCTGTAGTGGTATCATGACCAGCAACCAGCAAGGTTAATATGTTGTCCTTCAATTGTTTATCTGTAAGCTTATTGTCATCGTCCCTCTCTGAGCCGTCTTTGCTGTGCTTTTTTAACAGGGATTCGAGGAAATCCTGTTGGAAGCCTACTCCCTTTCGACGTTGGGCAATGGTAGAGTCTAACATGGCATACATCCTATCACGAGACTATCAAGATGTACCGTTATATCAGTATAATTTCTAAAACTCTCCTCTGAAATAAGCTGTTTACACTTTAGCTGATTATTAGTCTTGTTCAATTCGAAATCGTATTCTTCTGAATAATGTATGATACCTTTATGCCGCGATAGAAAGCAGTTCCAGGGATTTTAAATGGCAAAGAGGCAAAACAGGAAGAAATGATCTTGAAATTGGCTCTGAACTTTTCTTGTTCCTCGCCGGTCGGTTCCAAGCTCATTATCATGTGGCCTATCACCTTCAATGTAAACTGCAAAAGACTGTCTATTTCAGAATCAATGCACATATAAACATACATCTATGAAAAATATACATTATCACAGGTCCAAAAATCAACCGTGGAAGCCTCTTCAAGAACCAGAACTTTTTGCCCACACCAATGATCCAACGTCTCCACGGCCAATTTGTTGATGAATGGGAAATACTTTTTCAGGCCATCTACTGAGAGAGGCTCTCCAATCAGTCGTCGGAGTCTCTTGTGTGCTTCTCCAGTCTGTTGAAGCAAGCTCGTCGGGCCAAGAACCTGCTTCCCTGTATAGAAGAGGTTTAGGCTCACTAGCCCATCTTTGCCTGTTAGTAAAATCTTGCTTGCTTCTCTCCCTGTCATGAAAACAGTAAATCTCCCCAATACATAACTCTTAAACACCTTCCCGTACCTAATGACCACGAGCCATGAAAACATCAAGATCAACACAAACTTATTTTCCAAATTTCAGAATTCAGTTGGTTTTACTGATATACTATTTACCTCTGCTGTCTCTTTTGCATGAAGCTGAATATACCAGCCGGGCTCGAAAAGTCAGATAGAAAAGAGAAACTTTCCCCCACAACAGGCCAGCCCAAACTTCCGGGAATCCTGTCCATTTTCTTCGGAGCACTCCATTTTTGCAGCAAGAATGCTGAGAAAATGAAAACCAAGAAGAGTGCTACTAGAGTTAACATGGCTATCTCCAGCAAGTGTTCTAAAATTTGAAGCTGTTGATCAGATGGAAGCCTAGAGCCAGTTTCCAGGAGCCTTTGAACTGGGGAATCCTATTTATCGAACCTTTTCTTGCTGACTTACGAAGGGAGCAGTGTATTATATAGTGATGGCTGACACGTCCTCGACCACATCAAAGTATTTGGTGATTACTCTGATGACAATTTCATTGTTTCAGGCATTCCTTGTTGAAGACAGCATCATTGCTCTTTTTAATCTTCGTTCTATCCAAATGTAAGGAGGCCGGTGTCCGTCTTCTTCACATACGTTAAAACTCCACTTAGCAGGGGAATCAATTGTGGCTGGATATTCTTGTTTTCTCCTTCAAATGCTTCTTTTATTCTTGCTTGTTGACATGTGGAAGATCATGCAGTTCTAGTAAAATCTCATTTGACTAACGATGAATCAGGTTTGAAACTCACATGATAGTGATGTTCGATTTGGTTTGCCGACTATACTACCATATTCTAATCATTTTTAGACATAAACATCTGCTTCTCCTTCCATTAGTCCTGCCCACCATCCATTGGAAATGGCTGATATTGGCATTGTGATCAAGCGATACAAACATGAATTTTCTAGTCTTATCCTATGATAGTCGTTTGTCATGTACCAGGTAAGCGGCAAGATAGAGAAAACCAAAGATTACAAATAACTTGTATGGACAGGGTTGCAACTATGGGTTTTTGGAAGTAATAACTGCATATTCTAATTTTTTGAAGTTATCTGCTGAAAATTAATTGTTCTTTAGCAACTATTCCATCTTAGAGAACTGAACAAATAAAATGACAACATAAAATATGAGACTGAACCCTCGGCACTTCCTCTAGGCCAACTTGGAGTTGATGCACTTCCAACCGTTGGATATATACGTGTATTTAACATGGAACTTGCCAATGAATGGGAACGGAAGAGGAAACGGGACGGAAGGGAAAGAAGAAGAAATCTTTTAACTCGTCACAAAAGAATAACAAGATGGTCATTTAGTTTAGGTACTTCCCGCCATCTAAAATACTACATTTATATCGTATCGTTTATATGCCCTACTGGAAAACAGATCTACTGTGTGTAGGATATGAACGGCTGCACGAGCAACACTAGTCATAACCTCATGCTGCAATCCTGTATACATTTTTTATACACAAAAGCCTAGCGGGAGAAATCATGTTTTGTTTCCAAGTTCCAATTTGACAGCAGCTGTGTCTTTGAGACGTCATCAAACCCTCTGATTAAAATTCTGGAAGCTGGCTTGGGACTGCCCACCGAGTCTAGGATTATTGGGGCTGGTATGAGGCATGTGAAGTGGTCTCTGTTGCTGATGCTGTTGCGCTTGGTGGTTACCATAGTAATGGATTGGAGGCTGGGAGGAAAATTGAGAAGTTGATCCTCTGTTGTTTCCGTTGGCACCAGGACCTTGGCCGGCTGTAATCTTGAGCCACTGCAGTTCATCCTTCAATGCTTCATTCAGAGCTAAAATTCACGTAGAGGGAGCAGTGCACATATTAATTTTGTTTACCACAAGAACATTAAGAAACTCTGTGCAGAAAGTTATTAAAGGGGGGAGGGCATAAGAGATACTTGTCTGATAAAAATAACAGAAGAATGCATACCATCTCTAAGGTGTGCTTGCTGTTCCATCGCTTGTAACTTCAGTTTAAGTTCCTTATTCTCAGCTGTTAAGCCGGTCGTGTCTCTCTGCATTTTATGACATGAATACAAATAAGTTAATTTTTCAAACCTGGTGAGGGGATGAGGGGACCAGGTGAGTGAAGGCCCATAAAAGATTCGCATATGTGCTTTAGTAAAGAGAGCTTCTTCAAGTGATTAGAATTTAAAAGTAAAATGTATGTTTATATCGGTCACTCCCTCATTTAGGAGGCCATGCATTCAACATCTTGTTTAGCTCAGTACTACTTGAGTTTTTCTTTTGGGGCCCAGGGGCTGACACAGGTGACTTAAGGCTCCTTCAGAAATTGGTGTATGCTGCTCTAGTGGATGGGGAAACAAAATATTCATGTGATAAAATTCGAGATACGTGACTATATCTTGTCATTTCCTCATACTGGAGCATTTTACGGCCTAGTTAGGAAAACCATTCTAAGAGTTTTGGCCCTTTTGGGGCCTCTGATGAACTGACTTATAAAACAATGATATCTATTCCTACCAGCTAAACATTAGTATTTCGAATTTGGTTATTAGGGTAATATTCTTAGGAAAGAAAGAAAAGACAGGAAAGAGAAACAAGCACGTAATGTATCAGTTATTGACTGCTTTGGTTCACTTTGTATGTTTGCTGAGGATACCAATCAGGATCCTTGTTGTGTTGACATGCAATAAGGTTACTGAGCCGAGTTGAGTATTCCCAGGGCTCATTTGTCTGGCATACAATAGTCTATTGCCAAATTCGGACTGAAGTGTCCAACTACTTGAACAAATAGGGTCCATAATGTGCCAGCCAGTGGTGGAAGCCACCTCTGGGTTGTTTTCATTGAATAGCATCTCGTTAACGAAAAGATAACACCTTTTGTCAAGTATAACAAATTCATGATACGGTGACAAGAAAGTCCATATGAATTGGCGCTATGTAGTAGATGATAGTTGAAATTGTAAGTAACTGGTGCAGGTCTGATTCTTGCTCCTAAGAGTAGTGCCAAGAAACTTTGTTGAACATGTAGTTTAAGGAAAGGCAATTTTAGAATGAAATGGTGATATGTCTATTTCAAGAAAAAGGTTATAGCAGCCAGTGGTCAAGAAGTACTTGCCGAACCCCACTATTTATCAATCTCCGTTGCTCCCTTTAAGCCAGAATCCTACAATTACCTCTGCTTGTTGTTTTCAAATTTATCCACAAATCAGAAATAAGTTCACAAACACTTTTAAATAGTTTCCTTCCAGTTCTATTGAAAGAATATTTGACTGTTTACCATCACGGCACTAACAAATACTACTTAACATATAACAGCTTCAATCTCACTAATCACAAGAGGCTTAATAGTAATTTTATATTAGCCTTAATAGCTTGTGAACTGCACGAACTCAGAACTAATCACAAGAGGCTCACTTTTGATTTTTGATTAAAATCTTAGTTTACCTTCTATAATCAAATTCCTTTATCTTCATAATTGTTGGGCTAATCATGGTCAAATTCCAAATGCAATATACAGATAAACGACTGACATATAGGTTATGAATGCTAAAAGTCCCTGCTAAGCTTAATGACTTCATAATAATTTAACATATATAGCACATCAACAGCTCTAAAGAAATGAATCAATAAAGGTCATAATACTTCTAGCAACAAGTTCAAACACAAAAGTAAAGATCCTAGCAAGCAAAGATGCATCATGCACACAAGATAAGCTATTGACCAAGATGCTATAGTTTCTTAACTAGGATCCATCATAACCATGAAATGCATGAAAGCATTTCAATACTGTATTTTTGAGTTTCCTGTTTCTGCAAATACATAATTCAGATTTACTTCCCTATCAACACATTGCACATATATCTGAGACTTACCTTCCCTGTCAACTGAGCAGTAAAGGAACAGCAGAAAAAGGCAGGCTCTTTCAGTGTTTAACCACTGATATTATCATGACAAAAGCCTCACTGTTAAAAATTTACCACCACAAAGCCTAGATCTTTGGAGAGCCTAACCGCGTTACCAGTCAGACAACTTACTAAAGATTCACCCGTCTAATGACCTGTGACCCGACATCCAATCATGGTCATACTGTCCTTAGGAGTTCTCAACGAGAATTGAATCTGTTGCAACCCTTTACTATTCAGACTAGATCCATAATTTTCTACAGGATAACAGTTGTTTTGTTGAATGCTTTACTTAATTAAAAATCAACGGCGTTTGTTAAGCATTCTAAGTCATTTGATTTCAAGTGAAATTCTTGACCAGTTGAGCTAACATTTCCATTTGTTGTAATTAAAAAAAGTTTCCAAGCACATATATTAGTTTGAAGTACTAATCCAACAGTGAACATACTTGCAACAATGTGATCTGAGCTGAGAGGGTGGTTGCTTCAGTCTGAAGAGTTTGTACTTTCCTCTCCAGCTCACCTGTGTAACGTGTTTTTCTCTCTTTCGATCGTGCGGCCGATTGTCTATTTGCAAGTATCCTACAAAGACAGCAATTCTCCAGATCAAACATGCAATACAACCAACAAAACATATGGGCATCAAAGTAAGTACATATGAATATGAATGTATCTTGTAATTACATGACGAATATCTTATGGATTCTCAGCCAAATATTGAAATAAAAATCTTTGACAACTCCATGTTTGTTTAAGGTGTTCCTTGAATCAAAATGACCAACTTGACCGAGCCAAACGATATTATTAAATACCCATTACGCGTTGCCTTTTCGTTTCCATGATTCAAGACAGTAAAGAACATAAAATTCAAGAAACCCCATGGAAAAACCCATCATAAACTGCAAGAAACATTACAGAAAAATCTCACAACTCAGTTCATATAAATTCATCATCACTAAGGTCAAACCTTTTGGCTCTCTTGGGGTCAATCAAAGCAAGCTCAGCTAGTTTATCAGCAGCCATAGTCTTCTTCGCATTAGAGTCCACCTCAGACGACGTTGCACTGGAACACCCATCCATCGAGTTGCTATGCCTGTGTCTAGGCCCAGGACCCACTTCCTCCGCCGCCCCCACCGGCGACGGGCCGTCCAATCCGAGCCCCTCAAAAAAGTCCGCATCCACCGACAAGCTCCTTAAATGAGCCATGGGCTTGGTCTCGTTGCTCTTGCTGAACTGGGCCGGCGGCCCACCGGGGAAGAGGGAAGGCGGGGTTTGGGAGAGGTCGAGGTTGAAGTCAGCTACAACGTCATCAAGGAGAATGTCGTCGAGGTCAGGGAAACGGAAGAAGGTGTCGGAGTGCGCCCGGCGGTGGTGGCCCCCCCGAGTCGGTGTATCGGGCATCTGGTCCAAGTCGGTTCGACCCGCTACATACGGGCCTCCGTAAACGGGCTTTCCGCCAAACTTCGGGTCCATCATTTCATTATTGAGGGTGTAACAATGATCAATCGACGAGAAATTTTGTGAATGTTTCGGGGGTTTCTTCTGCGTGAGAGAGAGAGAGAGAGAGAGAGAGAGTTGTTGTTGGTCAGCAAGAAACAATAGTTGAAAAAAGTTTTGGGGGTAGAATTAATAATCTGACTAAGTTGGAGGACTGAGGGACCCACCTTACCGCTTTGCCCAACATCCATGTGGCAGTTGGCGGCTGGGTGGGAAGAAATTGGGCCCAGCCCAAGACTTTTCTGCTTTTATTTATTTTAAAATAATAATAAAGTATACGGTCTTGTTTGGTTGGACAGATGGAAAGTTTCCAGAAACAGGGAAATGTTTTTATTAATTCAGGATGATGATCATATTTTAAACCCTAAGATCTGGATTCTGGGCCATTACATGAGTACTAATTTACTAACATTTAAAGGCCCATTTAGGAATGAGTTATGAGGAAGAGTCCAATGGGCCCAGCCCATCTTTCTAGATCCAAAACTAGGCGCCCATGCTTTCATGACTAACAAAAAGATGTTAGTTTGTTTGTGTTTTCATTTTCAGGTTTCAGTACAAATATTTATTTTCAATTTTGTATAGATTTTTGTGTAAAGTGATAAATGTGGTATCAAATTAATATATTTTTAATGTGAGTACGTATAAATAAACATGTTTATGCTTTAATTACTGTTTCAAAAGCTGAAAATAAAAAATGAAAATAGAAATCAAGTCTGGCCACGTTAAGCTAATTGTTAGTAAATGTGGCACACTTGTTATATGATTAGTTATTCTTTCTAAAATATGAACCAATGACATAATACGTATATTATACTTGCAATATAATTGCTTCAGATCTGGCCAGACAATATTTGAGTTAAAATTCCCACTAAATTTTAGTATGGGAGACAATTGAAATTTGAGTGGAATTAAGTTTTTTATTTCTTTAATTATTTAACAGTTACATACACTATATGATTTTTGTTCCTAAAACTTGAGCTTGTTAGAGATTTTATTTCAAAATGATTTGAGGATAAAAAAGAAGTTCAAGTTAACCTAGATATACTTTTTCATTTTTAATATGAAATAACAAGTTAACCTAAATGATTAACAAGATTTTAATATGAAATAAATAATAATAATAATAACTAACAATAAAAAAAAATCAGTTTTAAAAAATCAAATTACACATAGTAAACAAGAAAGATGTAAATGCATGAATATAGAGATGTCCCAATCAGCTAAAAAGGATTTAAGATAATGCATTTCAATGAAAGCAACTGTGATAAAACCAAAGTTATCACTTAACCTCTTTACAACAAGATAACATTGACCACATATAATATAAATATATATATATATACATAATACTTTTATTTTTTTATTTTCCGAATTTTCCTCAAGAAGAGAATTAATGTATTTTTCTTTTAAAAAAACTTTGGGGAAAAATTCAAGCAACCCCCTGTGATATTGGAAATAAACAGATTACTCCTTATGAAAAATAAAACAACAATTTACCTCCATGTATTTTTTAAAATAAATAAATTTACCTTCCCTTATTTTTTAAAATGGAGCAATTTACCCCCCCCCCCCGCGTCTAGGGAGGTAAATTCGGTTGAAAGTGCGGACGATCACTCATCTGATCGAGCTGGTTGTCCTTGCCTTTTCATTTCATTGCTCAATTTCAAAGAACACATGAAGGTAAATTGCTATTTCTTTTTCATAGAGATGTAATTTGCTCATTTGCAATATCACAAGGATATAAATTGCATTAAACCCAAAAACTTTGACTTGAATTCTTAATTAATTGTCACCATGTTAATGATTTGATCGATTACATATAATTACACGACTATTTTAGCATCCATTTTTTTTATTAGTAATCGTATTTATTCTACCATCAAAATTTATAATCAATTTTGCAATATTTCGTAAACGTACGTGTATCTTTTTCCGGTAATCAAATCAAACGTACACTTGTTTAAAATATACATACACACTTAATTAGCTAATTAGCCTATATCATCAATGATCAAAGTCAAACTGTTCATCATGTCGCTCTTTGTTTAATTATTTTGCTGGTCATGTTTCCATATTTCCGCCCTTTACGCAGCAAAAATTGTGCAAATTATTACACATAGACAAACATAGAGAGACATCATGTACCATCTATTAATACATATACACTTTAATTTGCAGTGTCTACCACACGCCTATCTTTAATTTTTTAACTTCAAATAGGAAATCTTAATAATTTAAGTAATATCAATTATAACCTTTTGCGAACTATATTTATAAATATGATGATCACTAATACTTATTTTTATATGAAATGTTAGTCTTGATACATAACACTCTGTATCGATCTAACAAGAGGACTGAAAATGAAATGTGAAAGTAAAATTAGACAATATCTATGTATAACGTTATTTTATTATCGATGTTCTTGAATTATCGATTATCATAATGTTACTACATGATTTTTATTTTTTATTTTTTTGGTATATATCATGTATCATGGTAGTGGAGCTAGCCATCTCAATTTCATAAAGTGGGAAGCCCAAATGCCCCCATTTACTTTACGTTCATTTATATAAGAAAACAATCGTGTTGAATTTCAACTCGTATAATAGTTTCAAATTTATTAAAAAGTGATCCGATAAGTTTCATATAACTAGTTGATATTCGATTTATAGGATTGCAATTACACAACTTTTACAAATCATACCCGATTTTTTTATGGTTAAAGATGCCATGTTGCGGGATTAACCCTTTCGTTGACGATTTAAATATTTGATATGTTTGTTGTTGAACATGAAAATACAAATATTGCGCGACGAAGGCGGCTAGGTCATTGCCATTATTAATTAATGGTACGTAGCCTCTTCTCCCTAAATAGCACAACAAAAATTGCTCAAATTATCATTATTTTTTTTTTAATTGAAAGCGATGAATATTATTAATCGAAAGTAAAGTGACTATATTCAGTCATGTCGGCTATCAATATCGAACATAGACAATTACAAACAATCAAATCAATAATATCTCATAAACTAACACCTAGCTATTATATCAACAAAATTATACCTACTATATAGTAGAAATAACATCAACTCACGTAGGGGTTCAAACCCATGACCTCTAGAATAACGGGACCTCAGCTTCACCAACTAAGCTAGGCCTTCTCGATTGCTCAAATTATCATTATTAGTATCTTATAAGTTTCTAATTATAAATTAACAAAGAAATATTATTGAATAGGTAGTCGCATATGTAGATGGGAATTGAATAAGATGATATAGTGAGTGTTGGTGGCATTCGTGTGGAAACCACACTCCACCCCATTTAGAAATATTATCTCATTCCCAACAATTTGTGTCTCTTTCCCTTTGTTGCTTTAATTACTAGTGCTTTCCTCTTCAGCAATCCATTTCCCATTGTTGACACCACACTCAAAATGCTCATGTCGCCATAAATTAGGTGCTCCTCCTCCTCCTCCTCTTACTCATGATAATTAGAATACATAAAAATAATTGAACAATTAATTAATAATAGAATATTGATTGATTTCGAAATATTGACGATATGGTTTGCGATTCGATTAATGTCCCATTGCGCGATGTATTATCTGCTTTGACAAGTCTAACGGGTTTATCCTGAAAAGGCGCCTCACTAGGGATAAAAGGCCTCATGATTTATAAACTGTTTAAACTCCTCGTCTACAATTAATGTGCATACATCAACCAATTTTATATCCATCTCATCTATACTAATATAAAAAGAAAAGACATTTTTTACTTACAAATAGCGGTTTATGACACCGCAACACTAATTTTTTATTTATGCTGGTAATACCCCTAAGTTAGTTTTCTGTTATTTTATTTTCTTTTTTCTCTTTCTTTTTGAAAATGCAATGTATTGATTTATATATAAGTATATATATATTTATAATAACTTTAAAACGTACAATATTATTTTATATGTATGCCGGGACGTTGTACCGCGACGGCTAGTATTATTCAAATAAGGGCTTTGAACAAAGTGATTTTATTAATAATTAATTTATTAAATTATTCACCCAATTAAATAAAATTCATGATTAATTTCTACATTTAAGAACGCACGATAGAAGAGATAATAAATTGGTCTCGATCATTTTGGGGACAGTTGAAAAAGGTCTGGATTGTTGACATGACACATGAGTCGTATATTCTTTCGTTTTCTCTGAAAATCCATTGCATTAGGGTTTATGCCGTGATTGATAACTTTAAATTTCCCTTTATTCTTCTTTATCTTTTCTTAAAGGAGTAGGGTTCCGAACAAATGATGTGCTTTAATCTGCTTAAAGGAAGAAATGTGATTTTTCGTATAATTAATTATTACGATAAGAAAAAAATTGTGGTCGAAATAAATTAACCACGGCTTCGTAACGACCATTAATCGTTGTTTTTTCAATGAGGCTAAAATATTAGTTATAGTTAAAATCATGTATGACACTGTTTCCGCCATATAGCTAAAAATCAAATATTGGTTATGTTTGACCGTGATTAATAGTATTAGTTTACCATGATTTTTAAGTCGTGGTTATTTATAATATAAGGAAAAACTAAATTATTTGGTATTTAATTTAATTAACCATTCAATTTTAGGGTTTTCAGATTTAACTGAAAAAAAATTGGGTGTTAATTTACTTATAAATTAGCTTTCTGTATCTATAATCTTGATATTATACAAATTTATGAATTTTGAAATTTGAATGTAATGACTGATAGATAGATGATTGATATATATATAAATATATATATATATAAAAGACGGATATGCATCATGTTTTATGCCATGAATGAAATGCCAGATTTTGTGTTCATGCAACTTAAAAACTTTAGAGAAAGCAGCAAAATGAAGCAAAAATATACAAAAAAAAGTTTAGTGATTATTATTAGTAATTATGCATGACAAATAAAATTTTGTCCCCTTCATAAATATTAATCCAAGCACTAATTAACTGGAAAAGGACGCGAATTATTCTTCTCCTTGTCTGAATTCATTAGTGCAATTTCCTCATGAAGCAGTCAACGAGTAAGTATGGTATAAAATAAAGTGTATCATCACATTTTTGCTTTAAAAACCCTAATGTTATATTTGGATCGACTGATTTAAAATCATGAATTTCAAATTCCTAGTAATAAATACTTTTATATTTGTTTGGGAATTCTAAGTTTAAAAAATTTCAAATCCTTCAACTTTAAATTTGAACTATATTTTGTGGAATATTGATGGATTTCAAAATATCTATATGTATATATATGGCAAAACGATGCCTGGCCAAATTGGTTTAGATTTGACCAAATACCTTTTATGGTGTTTTTTAATTAATTTTTTAATTACTAAGAAAAAATTTCATTGGAATTAAAAAATCTCATCTATTTTAAATTAAGAATTAATTTTTTTTTCTTACAAAATCATGTACACAATATTTTATTTTCAAAGTTAGTACGTATTCATACAAAATTATATCTTCAAGGTCAGGATACTGATTCAATTCGTATTTATCTTAAATAAATTCAAATTTGAGAAGATTTTGATTTATTCATTTGGGATATTATTTATCGTATCACTGTCATTCATTTATCATATACTTTTTAATTTCCCATTCATTGTCCCAAACTTACATCACTCTCATTTATTTTAAATTTTAACCATATACCTTTTAATCTCCCATTCATTATTGAATTAAATTCATCATATTATTTTTATATTTTTGTTTGTATATATATATATATGTTTCAAATAAGTTTGTTTAAGATTTATATTATGTTGTTAATGAAAAATAAGAATTTTTTACAAGAATCATATAAACATTGACTTAATTAAAATACTACATTCTGAAATTTTCAAGTTTTGATTTTTTTTCAGAAAAACCTTAATGGATTGGATATTTTAATCACTTTGTAAAATTTAAATTTATTAGTTAAATATAATTTACAATAGATATTCTGATATACAATTCCAAATGTGGATAACCGAGTATAATTACAACTAAGATATGCATCTTAAGGAAATTGATTAGGTGGAGTTTCAAATTTCTCTGCTTTCTCTTTGAATGTTAAACCTGAAATAAAGTTTGTGGTTATTCTTCTACCTTCTTTTTTATCCCCTTGATTTACACATTTCTTATTTGATCATTTTAACTTTACTTTGTTTGGTGTTGGTATTCAGGTACTTTTTTTTGTTTTGTTTTGTTTTTTTTTTTTAATGTCAATTCATGATTTTATCTACTTGAAGGTGGATTATTTATTTACAATTTATTTGTTTTTAGTTTATCTTTGATTGTTTTTTTTTTTTTTTTTTCAGCAGTGAGTCATGATTTTTACAAATATTTTGTTATTAGGCTTAATTGCATTTACTCCCTATATATTAGGGGGAGTGGCAAAATAAGGACCCTATAAATAGGGTGGCAAATAGTGCCCCGAAATTAAATAATTTTTTGCAATTGTAGGGCTCCGACCACTGAATTTTTAAAACTGGCCGGAATTTGATGACGTGGAGAGAAATTCGGGTTTCTTTTTTTTTTTTTTTTAGGGGGGGGGGGGGACGGGGGGAGAAGCTGACTGTGCATACTTTTTAAGACACCATGCCACATAAGCGCTGATGTGAAAAAAATTATATAAAATAAATTTTAAATTTATATTATGTATATAATTATAAATTATAAAAAATAAAATTATTTTTTAATATAAATTCAAAAAATAAAATTATTATATAATATATACAATTTTTAGTTGGCAATTGATTTTTTTATTACAATTCCATACCAGCAAAAGCCCTAAAAAATGCCCTAATTTTTGTTCGCATCAGCAAATTCCTGCCACCTTAAAAAATTCGGTGGCCAGAGTCCTGCAATTGCAAAAAAAAAAAAATAAAAAAATAAAAATTTGGGGACACTATTTGTCACCCCTATATTTAGGGTCCTTATTTTGCCACACCCCTTAATATACGGGGTAATAAATGCAATTAAACCTTTGTTATTATATGATAAAGCAACTTGATGAAGCGGTGTTAACTATTTTTCCTGATGTATTGCCTAACGATCTCTCTCATCCTTTTATTTATTATTTTTTCATTAGTAAAAAGCCGTCTATGCCTGGGCGGGGGCTTTGGCAGGACCCCTACCCGTTTATTAAAAAATCGTATGGATCCCTGTACAAAGCTATAAGCGATAAACGATGAGTACTTACTCCCTTTACAATTAATCATCCTTTTATTTCTTATGTCCAAGTTTATATCTCTTAAAGTGTATTCCTCTTTGTTTTTTTAGTAATATTTTTTCTTCTTCTTTTAAATATTATTTTTTAAATTATATTTAAAGGCTAATGTGCTATATATGTAGTATGCCTCTTTACTTCCTTAAAGTTTTGTGGTGGTATAATTTTTATATTTACTCTTATCACTAATTCCTGAGTATTTATTTGATTTTTTTTTCCATTTAATTTACTTCTTAAATATCCTTTTGTTCTTTATGTCCCATTGATTGTTGTTGTTTGTTTCATTGGTTAAAAATTTTCTATTTAAATATCTAACTTAAGCTAAACTAATTCGTTCTTATTGTTTTCCTTTTAATTTCTTAATTTTTTTTCAATCAAACAATCAAGATTTCTATACTTAATCATCAAATGAGTATAAATTTTTATCCACTAATAGTTTATCAACATCTTCAATTTGCGATCTCAAGTAAAAAAAGATAAACTAAAATTTCGAATTTCTTTCCCTCTTTTTCAGGTGTGAAGATATGGTCTTTTTTTTTTACATTAATTAATTAATTTATATATTTCATTAACATATCTTTTGCCATTCTTTTTTATTGATTCACTAATATTGATATATTATGTTTTTAATCTCATGCAGATTTTTTTGAGTTGGAAGCGATGAATTTTATTAATTGAAATAAAGCGATTACAATCAATTCTTTCAGTATCAATAGACATAGACAAATACAGCATTCCTATCAATAATATCACATATACTAACATCGTGCTATTACATCAACAAATGACCTACTATACAGTAGAAACAAATAAACCTACTATGCAGTGGAAATAAATCATCCCACACAGGGGATTCGAACCCATGCAGATTGACACTTTTTTTTTTCTTTTTAGTTTTTCTAATCGAATTTTATGTCAGGTTGTAAAATCGAATGCCACTACTTTATTTAAAAATTGAGGTGCTATCTCCTAAACTTTTAATTCGATTTCTCCTACCGACAAAATCCAAAATAATTTGGCCATCTTCTTCCATGGAACTATTTCTTTTCCTTAGTTGAATGATCTAATTATAATATTACTCTATCAAAATTTTAACATAAAATATATTTTGACTTCATATGTTTGTATATATTACAACACAAAAAGATTTCTATACTTGATGAATGTATGGTTTATCATTTTCAATTTTTATTTATATTTTCTTTAGAAAAGACAAGGTTTCTGATTGAATATCACAACAATTTCGTCTTAAGTTCAAATCAATTATTTTAAATTTTACAGTTATAATTTTCAATTTTTTTTCTTTATAATTATTTTGACCCTTTCTTTTCTTTTCTCTTTTACAAATCTTTTCCTATTACATAATTGTATATTTTTCATTCATGTCGAGAACAACTTCATAAACTAGTACTAGTTTCTTTTTTTGATGCATTATCCAACGATTTTTGTATTTTACATTCTTTCCTGTTTGATGTTCAATTTCATGCCTCTTTTGTGGTTTCCGCTTTGTTTTTTTTGTTAATTTTATTTTTTCATCTTTTAGATATTAAATTGTACTTCTTTATTTTTGTGGTGAATCTATATATAAGGAAGTGTTCTTCTTGGAGTTTTATGGCCTTATAAATTATAATTCATGTATTTGCTCATACTATTAATTAATTCCTGACTATTTAGTAATAACTAAACATTGTTCCTCATATATTGCCGTTAAATTATGATTTTCTCAATTGTTATAAAGTTATTACTTAATTATTTGTCACTAATAAGAAATTTATTTTGCATAGTTAGTGTACCTAAAAACTAATTTTGCAAATAATCATTCCACTTTTAATAATTTGCATCGTACAAACATGATCCAATCAATCAACATTAATTTATACAATTGTTTTAAGAATATATATTTCACTATTCTATAAGTGAACTATATATTTAAGTTTATACAAATAAAATATATAAATGTTTGTGAATTTAGTTTTTATTTTCATTCAAAATTTAATTTAATATCTTGTCCGTGCAAAGCAGGCGGATTATGCTAGTTCTTTTAATATGTCGTTATTTGGAATCATTTCTCCAAATCCTTCTATTAAATTCAAATTTATCAATCCAGACGCACGATAACTCAATTTGTACACTAGAAAACTATGGGGAAGAACACCATCGCTAGGTGTTTCGTGTGCATATATATGTATATCTATATATATCTATACTATTATATAAAAGAAACTCATTTTCTACTCACAAATGGCGGTTAATGACACCGTCACACTACTTTTTTGTAATGCCAAAAATAACTCTCAACTGATATGATAACTATTTTATTCAACCTTCCAAACTTTATATTAATTGATCAAATAATTTTTTATTTCTTTCCTTTTTTTTTCTTAATGTGATGTGTTAATTTATATAATTTACTCTTATTTATAATATATTTTAGAACATAAAAAATTATATGCACGTAGAAACGATGTGCCAAGATGCCTAGTATATATATATATATATATATATATATATATATATGATATCATGTGCTATAAATATACATCAGTTCGTAGCTTCCCCCAGGTACAACTCTTTCTGCAGGAATAGAGAAAGCATGTGAACGGAACTTGTCTGTTACCTGGAAATTTTGTTCTGTATCAGACAAAAAAGAGCATGAAATGACTTTCTTTTACCAATAATTTTGTTTGTTTCGGACATATATTTATCCAATGAATAAAATTTGCATTTTTAATTATATAAAAGGAAAATACGTATACTATTTTATGTATTGATCTATATATTTTCGTTAATTATAATTTCTTGATGATCTTGAACATTAACAAAAACGTACGTTGCATATATTATAGGATAATCTGTCTTTAATTAACATGAATACTTGTGGGGGTTGTAATAATGAAAAGGTCTAGATAAATTGCTTTAGCACTACCTCAAATTGTTCGATATACGAAAATCGATCCGATCCCCTTAAGTAATATTGCCCTAAATTTTGAAAAGAATTTATTCATACGATAAAGTTTATTTTTATGATGGCATGATTATTACACGATCAGGGGTGTTCACGATTTAATAAATCAATAAAGAAAATTTCATATGTAATCAGAGTCGGAATAGAAAAGTTCGATTTAATTATATTTGGTTTTAATTTTTATGAAAAATACTCGCTTTGATTTTTAGTTTTAATTTATTGAACTGTATTTTGAATACCAAAATAGTTATATTAATTTTTATATCTATTAATTATTTTAATATAATTTTTTATTATTTTACTAATTAAAAATAAATTAATTAGTTAAAACTATAATCGTAATTTGTATGAGGTAATATTTTTTTAATTATTTTTATCTTTTTAACCAAAGAATTGGTTTATCAAAAAATACTGAATCGAAATATCAAAAACAAAATATCGAAATCAAAATGATTATTTGATTCCATATTCAATTTAACATTTTGATATATATCTGACTTTTGATATACCAAAATTTCGGTGCAATCTAGTTCAATTAAAAAGAAACACCCCCTACACACAATTACAATTGATTTATGATCATACGTCTGGAATTCATTTGGTCAAAAGATATATATAAAATTGTCATTATATATCTCATATTGATGATTAGTATATTGATTGTTATATCAGTTATTGAGATCATGATATGATTGTAATCAATTTTACTAATATATATATATATATATATATATATAGGGATAGTTTCACTTTTAATACATACATCATTTTCAGTTTTGGTACCTCAGTTCCCAAGTCATCAGGTCTTTCTGTCCAGGTGCAGGTAGTGTACATCTTCACATATATATCTATTTCAATGAGCCTCTTTGAGACAGTGCCTCAGATCGTTACGCCTTTCATGCAGGTCGGAATCTACCCGCCAAGAAATTTCGCTACTTTAGGACCGTTATAGTTACGACCGCCTTTTTACTGGGGCTTCAGTCGCCGACTCCCCTGTCATCAGGTCACCAACTTCCTTGACCTTCCGAGACTGGGCAGGCGTCAGATCCAATACATGGTCTTGTGACTTTGCGGAGACCTGTGTTTTTGGTAAACAGTCGCCTGGGCCTGATCATTGCGACCCCTTAATTTGTGAGGAGGCACAAGGCTCACTTTGGCCGTTAAGAGTAGGGAACCTGTTCTGTATCTTTGTTTCTATCTCATCGTATCCCATTCTGTTCTACGAGATTTGGAAATGATCATCAATACATCAGTATCTATTTTCCGATCGCCTGGAAGGGACAAAAGAAAGATCTTCTTGTTTCTTCAACAATTTATGATCTCTAGTGGACCTCTCAGTAGGATTCAAACCTAGATGAAGTTCTGACCATCTATCAGAAAAAAAAACGAATGAACCGAGCTTGTAGGATTCTCAAGAAATTTCCCGATTTCCTCTGGATTTGTATTTTCATCAACGTTACTATCTCCATTAGTTTGACTGTCAACTAATGGTCAATTCAATTTAGGAGGAAAAAATAGGGGGGAATTTATCAATATAAGGACATGTTTCGTGACTTACGTATGTAAAAATTATAAAAAAAAAATATCAAATACCACAAAATCAAAAGGTTTAAGGACTCGCCTCATTTTCTTTTCTATTTGTTAATTATAAATTAACTTTGCTGCCGGCGGAATCGATTTCTATTTTTTTGTAGGTTTCTTTTATAACTTTTAACAAATTGTAATAATTACATATTTTTTTTAACAGTATTTTTTTAGTTTTCTTTTATTTGTATGTAAAATATACATAATTAACAGAATAAATTTACATAAATTATTGGTTGTAAAATTCAAAAAAATAAATAAATAAATTAAAATTTAATCATTAAAAATATTTTTAAGATTGACTGTTATTTTTTACGATCAAACTAACGAAAGGTAGTAATGTTGATGAAAAATACAAACTTTAGGTATCAAGTCTGATTATTTGAAAATTGGGGATACCAAAATTGAACAAAAATATAATTAAGATATCAAAAATAAAATTATTCATATATACATATGTGTAAAACTACATAGTTGTGTGACATACATATATACAATATTTTGTCTCAGCTAGTGATTATAGACTGCTTGTTCCAGAATGCACATAAGTCGATTTCCACAAACAACTGATCTAACCCAATTCAACTAAATATTGATTAGGAGCAATTTAGTTACTAGAAGTATATAGATCAACTAATCTATCATAATACCTATAAATAAAAGATGGCCTCTAAATTGTATGTGAATATAGAAAATGTAACTTAATCATACATGCAACGAATGAATCTTGTTGCTGGTGCTAAAGGGCAATCCCTCACCCCCCCCACCTTTTCCCTCCACTACAAATTTCACTTTTTCTTCTATAAATACCATAGACGAAGGCGTGTGCCAACCACACTCATCTCCTCAACATTGTTATAATAGTTAAATCTTTAACTCCAAATTTCTCTTAATGGCTTCCAACCAAACACAAAACCCTGATGCCAAATTCCCTCTGGCTGTCGAGGCGCCTGCTCTTCAGACCACCTTGGACCTCGAAGACAACCAAGAATTCGACTACTCCAAACGTTCCCAGTGGCTGCGAGCAGCGGTGCTAGGCGCCAACGACGGGCTTGTCTCGACGGCGTCTCTGATGATGGGCGTTGGTGCTGTGAAACAAGACATCAAGGCCATGATCCTGACAGGTTTCGCGGGCCTGGTGGCAGGGGCTTGTTCCATGGCCATTGGAGAATTCGTGTCTGTTTACTCACAGCTTGACATAGAATTGGCCCAAATTAAGAGGGACAAGAAAAGGGCGGCGGCAGGTGTCGTGGAGGACGGCGGTGAAGACAGGGAGAGCTTGCCCAATCCTGTCCAGGCAGCTGCAGCATCTGCGCTGGCTTTCTCGGTGGGTGCAATGGTGCCGCTGCTGGCTGCTTCTTTTATAAAGGAGTACAGGGTGAGGATTGCGACGGTGGTGGCGGCGGTCAGTGTTGCTCTGGTGGCGTTTGGATGGTTAGGGGCGGCGTTGGGGCGTGCGCCGGTGGTGCGGTCGTCTGCCAGGGTTCTGGTTGGAGGGTGGCTGGCCATGGCCGTCACCTTTGGTTTGACAAAGCTGATTGGATCAAGAGGCTTGTAAAGTACAGTGAATAAGTAATTCTGTAGCTAGGACGGATATATATATATATATAGATATGTTCACATGTATTAAATTTTGTGATTTTCTACTTCTGAATGTTGGCTTAATGGAAATGATTTGTCTTTAAAGTAATTGTATAACAAAATCCGATGATGATCTACTGTCAATATATATATATATATATATATATATATTGCAGGTTCTCTGGAATATCCCAAAATGCTTAAAAATCAATTAATCTAAAACTATATTAAATTATCAAAAACCAAAAAAAATTAAATTATATATACGGGATACACTAAACAAATTTAACATTTAACCATAATATTTTGTCATGATTAAAAATAAATAGTCGTAGTAAATAATCATTCCCTAGGGCCATGCAACGATTGACCATAATTTTTGCGAGTGTGGTTAAAACATTTGCTATGGTTAAAAATCATGGCAAAAAACATTTGCCATGATTCATAGGCATGACAAACATAGTTTTTACAGTGGATTGTCTGGGTTTTGCAATAATTTTTATTTAATCATAGTTAAAAATAATTATTTATCACGATTTTAATTCATAGCCAATAAAAATATAGTCAACAGTAATTTTTCTTCTAGTGACAATTACATTTTCATTCACTGACTTGGTCATACAAATTATTCCTACCTTTTGGATAATTATACATACACTCACCAGAAGCGTCAATATCATTTACACAAACTACCCTTATTTATTAAAAATTTATACATACATCTCTTAAGAATGTTTACTTTGTGATATGAATTATTTGAGCGATACGATAAATTATTGTGATAAAAAAAACGCGATATAATTGTAGGTAGTTTACTTGGATTGATTATTTTTGTGGAAATTATCAATTGCATGTTTACTCATATGTACTATATGAAGAATAACTAGTAATTTACTTATTTATCCTCCTTTATATATAATAAATTATAAAAATTAATCATGTCAAATTTTCAAAAAATATTTATGCAAAAAAATAATAAGAAAATTTGTGTCAAATTCTTATAGTGCCATTAGAAGAGACACCCTTTTAAGGAAGGAGGGGTGACGGAGGAGGAAGAAGGTAGGGATGGCAATTGGATCCAGACTTGGATCCAAACTCGTCCCGATTGGGGCGGGTTTGGATCCTTAAGCGGGTTTCGGGTGGGGAAGGGGGGTTCAAGTTTTAGTGGGTTGGACCTAGACCCATCCTGCTTAAATTTCTTTTGTATATAGTATATATTTATATAAAATATATTTGTATATATATAAAAATATATATAATTTATTCGTACTTATATAAAATACAAAAATTTAATATTTTCATAAATTAAAATAACGATACAAAATAGTTTATAAATATTTTTAATGTTTATATAAGTAACACATTATAAAAATTTTAAAATTTCAATTTGTACAATATTGGCATATATGTACAATATCTCCATTCCAAACCCGAGCTCTCTCTCCCGACCCTCAAATTCGAATTTTCCCTTGTCTCCTCCTCTTTTTCAGTTCAATAACCCTAATGAAAGGTCCCAACTCTTTTTTTTTGACATTGAATTCCAAGAATCCCAGGCTTCTTTTGCTCTTTTTGGAGTCAACTCTCTTCCCCACATTCGCCTAATCCCACCCACCGCCTCTGATCTGAAGAGAGATTCAACCCAAACGGACGCCTCCGATTTCTCAAGATTGGTTGATTCCATGGCTGAGTTTATCTAATCCAGAACTGGGCTTTCTGTGGGGCCGATTAATCGCCACCCAAACAAGTTGGTATTCTTTTAATTAGGAAAATGTCAATATTCATGGTGGATAGGCAAGATCCAAGCAAGTTGGTATTCTTTTACCAGGGCCTTCGAGTTAGCAGTGATTGTCATGAAAAAGTTCACTTTGATGATGTTCCTAGTTGGGACTGTCCAAGTTGTGAGAGAAGAACCGTAAGAAAAGGGAGTGGGAGAGAAGAACAGTAAGAAAAGGTTGGAGGAGTGATTAAATGCCAACTACTACATTAATGATTTGACAGATGTAAATTAATTAATTATTGAGGGTAAAAATATAAAAATTAAGCTCAAATTAGGGACAAGGATGGAAGGTAAAATTAATATAGGACTTGGTAGGCCCCACATATTATTAATATGTGGGGGTGGCCTGAATTGCAGTAGTGCATTTTGTAGGGGTCAGTAGAGGGCTCAAGAATTTAGTAATGGACTTCAATTTTAGTTAATAAACACTGGACAAACTCTTACTGACCTGCATACAGGAGTTTATCCAATAAAATAAACATGATCATCCTATATAGATTCAAAATTAGTAACTAAATTTGGGGGAATTTCTAGTGGACCTAGTATAGGTCAAGTACTCTAGCATTTAACAACCCGCCACTTTCTGAAACAAAAATGAAAAGTGGTGTCTGCCAATACAAAAAACCTGAGTGCTCAAACAACATTAGAAAGTTGTCTTCTTGAAATAATATTGTAATAATTTAGCTTTATGAATCCATATCTAAAGAGGCTAAAGTAAGAACCCTGAACCTCCAGTGGAGGTGAAGGTGGCTTTTTGCTTTATTTCCAAAGGGAATAGTGATGATCCACGTCCTTGATCGTCTAAGTTATATTATTTCTCTATTTAATTAACAATTGTAATTAATTAATTAATTAAAAATTTGGTGGAAAGTGAGAGTCAAATATGCTTATAGTGGGAGAATATATTTAAAGTGGGAAAGGCAAAAATATTAGTTAACCTTAATCCTATTTTGATCCTATTCATGACTACTATGGTCAAATTCTCACCCACGAATTTATCTTCCACTTTGAAAATGATAAAGTATTCTTCAATGATTTATGCCATTAGAAAAAAATTATCATTTAATCATGGTTAATTATTATTGTTAAAAATTTAGCCGTAGTAAATAGTCATTCACTACGGCCACGCGACGGTTATTGGCCGTGGTTTTTACGAGTTTGATGAAAGCATTTGCCATGGCAAAATAAGTTTCCATGGTGGATAATTTAGGTTTTTGCAATTATTTTTATTTAACGATGACTAATAATAAGTATTTGCCATGATTTTAGTCCATAACTAATACAAATTGTAGCTAATAATAAATTTTCTTCTAGTGTGTATTATAAGAAAATGATTCGATAATTATGAAAAAAATTGATACTAAAATCAACGTCGAAATAATTAGAAAGTGAAATTCATACTAAATTCGTTGTTAATTTACATTAACAATGAATTTCACTATTTCAAGAAATATATGTCCATGCTTTTAGCTTTATTTTTTGTAGTTATGATGGTTAAAAGTATCTCTAAATCTCCTGTGTGTATATATATTTTTAATTTTAGCACAAAAGATTGAAATATTAACTGACAGTTCATATATTTACCGTAGTTTATTATTTTCGAAATGCATTTATATATAGTTTAGCTCAGTCACTTCTTTAAAACTCTACTGAAATTTTGTTTGAAATCATGCATTGAGTTCTTTTTTTTTAGTTTGTGTTAAGTTTTGATTTTGAGATATTACTTTTCTTAAATGATCAATTATATCATTCATTCCAACACAATAAAATTGATGTAAGATAACTGATAAATTTAAATTCAATACACTATTAATGACTCGAAATTATATATAATTTGATTAAAAAATATTTTTAAGTAAATAATCCTCGTTTTTCTCAAACATAATATTTTAAATCCCAAACTTTTACAGGTAAAGTTTTATCGACGGATTTGATCTATGATTCATACATAAAAACTTTTTTTGGGAAGATTATAATCGGGCGAAATTAATTATGTCCAAGTCAAATTTAATCAAATTAAATTATCACATAACAAGTATTGATTGGTATATAATTAGAAAAAAAAATAATCACATAATAAATATATTATAATTATTATATACTTTATCCTACCAAAGTTTATTTAAATGAGCCGATGGAGGCCTAGCTCAATTGACGAAACTGATGCCCCATAATATTAAAGGTCATGGGTTTGATATTTCTACTGCACAGTAGGTTTATTTATATACTGTAATAGTAAGATGTTGTTTTCAATTTATGTGATATTGCTAATTAGGATTTGATAATTGTAATTGTCGTTAGATAGTGATATTCGACAGGACTCATTGTACGTAATCGATTTATTTCAATTATAATAATTCATCGCTTGCATTTAAAAGAAAAAAAAAAAAGTTGATTTATTGATAACCTCCACATCAGAAGCAACCTGAAATTGTTTAGCATGAATCTTCTATCATATTTTTGTTTGCCATCTCTTCGGAGGCATGCCAGTTTGATTAAGGTAAAATTATATTTTTGATTCTGTAATTATAGGTTGTTAGTACTTTTGGTCCTATAATTTACTCTATTTATATATTTAGTTATTTTCTTTCTATGAATTTAGTTATGAACATTTCACATTGGTCATTTTTTTAGCAGATTTAGTCCGATGTTGTAAATTTTGTTGCCCTTCATACTGGAGCATATATCATCTTTTATATTGTAATTATAAATCGTTAGAACCAAAATTATCAACACATTACTAAATTTGCTAAAAAAAACTAAATGTGAGATGTTCAGAATTAAATTCGTCCACAAAATGACAAAATGTGTAAATAAAATAAATTATAGGATCAAAAGTGCTAACAACCTATAATTATAGGACAAAATATTAATTTTTGCCTTTGATGAAATTCAAACAAAAACAACAAGAATAAAACACTAGACAAAAAAATCAATATTAGCTACATTTTTAGTGATCATGGCTAAAAATCATGGTAAATAATTATTCTTAACTACGGTTAAATAAAAACCGATGCAAAAATTAGCTTTTCAATCATGAAAAACTTATTTGTCATGGCTAAAAGCCGTGGTAAAAACATTCGTCATGCTTTTGGCCATGTCAAATATTTTAACCATCCTCGCAAAAACTACGGCCCACAACCGTTCTGTGGCCGTAGTCAATGACTATTCGCTGCGACTATTTATTAGTAACAGGTTAATTGGCGTTACATATCATATTTTTTTTGTAGTGAAATAAGACTTGAATGCAATCAGTGTAGTTATCCATTACTACTTCTCACCTCGTACGCCTGCAGAGTTCAGAGTAAGTTCGTTCTGTTATTCTCTCGATTCTCATGCATGTCTGAAAATTGAAACTTCCATATTTTCTCCTTCTAAGAAGGTACAATTTTTCTAGATTTTTCATGTTTGTTATGGGGTTTCTGTTGCTGATCAGAATGATCTGAGTTTTGCATGTGGGGTTTGTTCGACGTAGCCTTCACTGTCCTACCTGAGACAACAGACATGCTCAACCAGTTCCTGGAAAAGTCTTTTTGTTCTGTGCAGATTAGCTGTTGCATGTACGAGTTTGAGGTTACTCGTCGATTCATCTGTCTTGTCTTTAAGGTGACTCTAAGAGACAAAAATCGTGAATTTAACAGTGAAAAATGGGAAAGTGTTCAGAGGAGGACGTTGATTTACTTGTGGATAAATTACATTTTTGCTCCCTATGCCATAGCCACTTATTTGTTTTTAGTTCCTAATGTTCATATGCCGCGTTTTTAGTTGTTTACAATGTTTTGCAGATTTGGTCCGACTGTCAAATTGGGTGGTAGACCACCAGGACACGGTTGTCTCAAACAGATGATTTGAGAGTAAAGTAAATGACTTTTCAAACAATTCGGCAAGCAAAGTTAAAATCTTACATAGTCTTGAAACTCTGTATCTTACAAAACAACCAGGATTTGTATCAAAGGTACTATCTTCTTGAAATTGAAATTGATTTAATTCGATAGCCGGTAAGCAACCTGCTGCATGGTTGGCCGGAGCTGTGGATTAGCCTGCACACACTCAAATGCTAGCTTTGCTATTAACACCAGTAATTCTTCTTCCGCTTGCTTCCTTGGAGGTGGGAGTCGAGTGTCGATTAAGTCTTCCAATAACGTGCTATGGGATATCGATTCTGATGATGATATGGAGGAAATTAGATCTCCGGGATGCCTCCCCATGATCACTTCTAGTGCTACCACTCCAAAGCTGTAGACGTCGCACTTTTCACTCACGTTCATAGTGTAAGCAAGTTCTGCATTCAGACAACATGAAGAGGAAAGCATTATGTTAGGAAAATGCAGAAACTTTTACATGGTTTTTGAGATGAGTTGCATTATGTTCGTGTCGTTCAAGTTTCTTTCACTCCATGTGAGGAAAAACTGTTTCCATTGCATAATATGGTGGTGATTTTACTCGACTCTTGATATGCATTAGCGTATGTTCTATAGCAACACGATGTAGCTCTTACTATAATCTTGAAGGCCATTGGCAGTTGGATAAGTTATCAAAGTGAAGTAGCTATATACGTAGAGACGAGCGTACCTGGAGCTGCATAACCGTAAGTTCCAGCAAAAGAAGTCCAGTTAGATGAGTTTCGGCTCAACAGCTTTGCTGTGCCAAAATCGGAAACGTGAGCTTCATTCTCAGAATCCAAAAGTACGTTCTTGCTTGATATGTCCCGATGAAGTATGGGAGGTGAACAATTGTGGTGCATGTAGGATAAGGCATTTGCCACACCCTTGACAACATTTATCCTTTCCCTCCATTGAAATTCCTTTGCTTGTTCATCAGAGTTCAGTTTTTCTGACAGGTTTCCACCTTCCAAGAAATCATACACCAAGAATGTGTGGCGTGGATGCGAACAAAAGCCTAGCAGCTTCACTATATTGCGATGGCGTGTCTCTGTCAGTGCACGTATTTCGTTCGTGTAACTTCTTGGAATCCCTGATCCACCATCATCTGAAACATGGAGCTTCTTGACTGCCACAATTTGTCCATCTGGCAACTCGGCCCTAAATACGCTACCTTGTCCTCCAATGCCAACACGATATCTGGGATTGAAGTCCTCTGTTGCTTCAATTATGTTCTCATATGCTAACTTGCCATCAAAGCTCCACAAATCGAACAATTTTTCAGTCCGTTCTCTCGGGATATCTTTGCTGCTGCTTCTATCTGCTCTTGAAAACAAAACCAGACTGATGATGAAAACCGAAAGCAAGACAGTTCCCAACAGTACAGGTATCACTACAGCAAGAAACTTTCTACTCCTTTGGTTTGGTCTAATTGACTGCATTGGCTTACAATTCCTCAGACCTGTAATGTTGCCACATAGGCCCTTATTATTTCTCAAGGCATCAAATGAGGCCTTCTGAAATGCCCGGTTATCCGGAAGAGGACCCTCCAACTGATTGTAGGAGATATTGACAGAAACTAAACTCAAGCATTGCTCGAAGCTTGAAGGAATGGAACCGGATAACCTGTTATTTGACAGTATCATAATTCCCAAGCTTTTCAGCTCTCCTAGCTGATAAGGGATTTCACCATTTAACATGTTGTTACTGAGATCAAGAGTTTGAAGATCTTGCATAGCTCCTAGTTGAGAAGGAATATATCCGGTGAACGAATTCCTGCTCAAGTTCAAGTCGAATATTTTTGTGCATTCTCCAACTTGTTCTGGAATTTGGCCTGTAAGATTATTTGCCGCCAGGCCAACTGATGAGAGTTCCTTAAGCTTTCCGATTTCTGACGGGACACTTCCAGAAAGTTTATTATCATGTAGCTGCAGCTCCACCAGTAAGGCTAAATTCCCCAAACTTCTGGGAATACTCCCAGTTAACAGGTTTGAGGAGAGATCTAACCTGTACAGTTGAGAAGCCCCTCCAAGTTCAGGCGGTATTTCTCCCGTGATACCATTGTTTGAGATCTTCAAGCTTGTCAGGTTGCGGTATGAGCCCCAATTAGAAGATAGCTCACCATAAAAATCGTTGTAACTCAAATCAACATAACGCAGGTTTGGGTAGAAACCAAATTCTTCTGATATATTCCCTGTGAATCTGTTTCTGTCAAGCCTGAGTCTTAGCAGGCTAGTGCAGTTTCTTAAGCTTTTCGGGACACGACCCGTGATCCTGTTGTCATTTACTGTAAGATTTTTAAGTAATCCACCTAGACATAAATTGTCTGGCAAATGGCCTGTAAGATTGTTTCCACTTAAAGATAAAGACTCCAAATAGTTAAGATGAACCATTTCTGGAGGGATTGAACAAGACAAGTTATTTACATTGAGAAGCAGCCTATTCAGCTCTGTCAAGTTCCCAATTGTCGGAGGAATACATCCCGAAAGCAAGTTTTCACTAAGGCGTAAAACAGTTAAGTTCCTCAAACTGCCAATACTGACAGGAAGCGGACCGGATATCTGGTTTTTGAACAAAGACATCTCTCTGAGTTCTGTTAAGTTCCCAATAGAAGAAGGAATAGATCCTGAGAGCTGATTTTCACTAAGGTATAATATTGACAGGCGGCGCAAATTGCCAATACTGTCAGGAATTGAACATGATAGTTGGTTTTTATACAGACATAGCTCACTGAGTTTAGTTAAATTCCCAATGGCAGAAGGAATGCATCCTGAAAGCTCGTTTTGGCAGAGGTATAAGAAGGTTAAGTTGGCCAAACTGGTGATTGAGTTGGGAATTGGACCCTTGAGATTGTTTCTTGACAGAAAAAGTTCACTAAGTGACTCCAGGATTCCTATTTCGTTCGGAACATGGCAGGATAGTTGATTTCCATACAGATAAAGCCTGTTTAGTTTTGTTAGGTTTCCAATCACGGAAGGTATGCAGCCGGTTATCTTATTCTTTGCGAACGATATGAAAGTTAAGTCCCTCAAGTTCCCGATAGAAGTAGGAATCGGACCTGTTAGGCCGTTGCTTGATAAATCAAGTTCTCTCAGATGAGTTAAGCTTCCAATTTCTTGAGGAACAGAGCCACTGAGATTGTTTGCAGCCATGTGACAGAATCTCAGGCTGGTAAGAAGGCCTACCTCCGGTTGAAGTTCGCCCGACAGATGATTGACAGATAAATTAAGATAAGTGAGCCTTGACAGGCCAAACAAGTTCAAGGGAAGGTTCCCAATCAGAGAGTTGTTCTGAAGATCAATGGAGTTGATATGAGGCAATAAAGAGAAGTTCAAATCGTAAAGCTTGCCTTTTATGCCGTAGCCTGTGAGATTTACACGCGCAATGCTTCCATGCTTGTTGCATCCAAGACCGGCCCAAATGCAAGGCCGACTTGCAGTACTCCAAGACGACAGGAACGACTGGCTTTTGCTATCAAGACTGGCTTTCCAGCTCAGAAAAACAAACGACTCATTTCCTCCGTCGGACAGATTCTTGGCTGCTGCATGTGATAAGGTAATGCACAGAAATGCAAGAAACAGAGATTTCATTGTTCCAGGCAGGTCTCCTTGGGGAGGTTTGAGGATCTGAGTAAATTCTCCCTGTGGCCAAATATAAAATGCAATGCCACAAGAATCATGGCATTTGAAAAGTCTTCAATGGGGCAAGTCCTCTATGATAATGATCAATATGAAACTGTTTGTGCCATAGCCATGAAAAAATTCTACAACTTGCTGACTTCACTTTCAAGAGAATGACATGTCTGTGGTCTATAGCATGATGCATAGATTTTTCCCTTTCTCCAGCACTCCACTACAGTTTAACAGACAGGGTAAATTACAGCGAGTTCTACTGAAATTTAACATAATTACAAATACTTTTATTATTTGTGAAGTTATCAATACTCATAATTTTTACAGTCATCCAACAAGTAGTTCATTCCATTAATGTCCATCAGATTTCTATCAATATTTTGTGAGGTTTAATAAAAAAAACATTATTGAGTCTCATCCACCTCGTCTGTATTTACAAATTTTCATTTTCTTTGAAAGGGAGATACACCAAGGGCAGGTTTGACATTCACCGATAATTACAAAATCTCATCAACCATGAGTATTGATAATTTCCCAAATATTGAAAAGTATTCGTAATTGTGCCAAGTAGTATGATACTGACGCGGACAAGACTAATATGTTTTCTTGTAGGTAGTTGCTTTCTTGACTTGTCTATTATATCATGTTGACAGATATTAGCGAGAGTCAAGTGTGCTTCCCCACATATCTTTTGGCTCATCAGGAAGATATGTAGCAGGTTGAATCAGTCATCCTTACTGAACTTGGACGCTCGTTTTCACTGTTCTTGTAAGCTAAATAGTTACAGTAACTCTAACTCTAGCTGTTGAAATAGGATGAGCTTAGTAGACGAGCTTACTTTATTCTCTATTTCAGTCAAAATAGCATTGTTCGTTTAGCTCAGAGCTCATGGAATAGGACGCTGCCAGATGTCAGCAACTCGTGTTTCATCTTCAGACATTGGAACTGCATTTGCATGGAGATTGTTTACATCCATGTTCTATGTTTCATTGTTCAACCAGGTTCAGGTGTTGGCACACAACACTCAATAACTTTCCAACTGAAAACTGTACTCTGAAGAATATTATGTCTTATTACATATCAGCAATGAGTAGCTGCAAGTTTGTAAATGAAATTTACAAGTTCATTATTTTTGCTCTTCAGCAGCGTACAATGCTTTGATCTCCTCGACATCGTCATAGCTACCGAGGAATATTGGAGAACGCTCGTGTATCTTCTTCGGGACCAAATCGAGTGCCTGAAATAAGAATATGTTGAATGATTCACATTGGATTCGACAACCTTTCACTTTATTAGGAAAAATCGAGAAATCTTACCCTCTGCTTCCCCGTAAATGCCTGTCCTCCCGCTTGTTCCATCAGAAACGACATAGGGAAGACTTCATAGAGGACCCTGTTTCATATAATTAGACCCGTTAATTTCATTTACGTTAATCATCAACGACGATGGGAACTACTTAGAGCTTTAGAGTGTGTATGCAAGTTACCTCAGTTTTCCATTCGGGCTTTTCTTGTCAGCTGGGTACAAAAAGACGCCTCCATAGAGTAACGTGCGATGGACATCGGCTACCATGCTAAAAAAAGGATGAATTTTCAAAGACGAGCATAAGTTTATCACGTCACAACGTTTGGTGATACGTAGATCGTACTGAAACAACACTCAAACGTAAACTTATGTTGCATGTTGGAGGCAGTGTAGGTCAAATTTTACTAATTCATATCGACTTCTCATTTACCTTCCAATGTATCTGAGAGATTTTGCTGGTGACCCATCCTTGGGGAACTTGCATTTTTCCACATACCTGGTTTTCACAAAAGTTATAAGAAATACTGTAATCAAATAGAACATGAGACTACAATATTGAAATATACGTACTTTGCTGTCGGGCCATCCCAGTTCTTGGCATTGCCTTCATTAACAGAGTATATTTTTCCTTTCTTCGGAATCTGTAACAAGTAAACATTCCAACACCTGGTTAATTACAAAATGTTTCTAAAACAGAAAAAGAGACAACAGTCCCGATAATTGAATTGTACTATATGGCGAAACGAAAAAAAAAAAAAGTAGAGTTCCGAATCCTAATAATTTTCATTGTAATCATCAGTTAAATGATTCTCAAAGAATAAGTAGTATCAGAAATCTATAGCAACTGCCATGTGATTAGTGGTCGTACATACGATAGCATCTGAAAGTTTAAACTGGGAAATGAAAACGGTGGAATGTGATTGACCTTAATATCTGGATGAGTCAATATGAATTCTCCAAGAGACGGATCGAGTGTGAATCCATTAACTCCAGATCCAGTACTCAGCACAAGCTGTTAAGTTGAATCATGAACGACAACTAAGAATTCATCATGCCGGTTTATCACAAAAACTGTTAACATATGAAGGTCATTTTAGAGCAGATAATATATACCGTGCAAGAACTTCCGTACATGCAATAGCCAGCAGCTAGCATATTCTTCCCGGGCTGCAACACGTCTTCCAGTTTTGGTTCACCTCCCTCTTTGATCATGTAAATCCCAAAGATCTATAGACAAAAGTAAGACACCGATTAATTTCCCCATTATAGTATATAACATATCATCTTTTTTATCAGTCAAGGCACGAACTCATACAGTTCCAATAGAAACACCACAGTCGATATTGGACGATCCGTCCAATGGGTCGAACACAACACAGTACCTGCATATTGAGAAAATGCATATTAATAGATGTGAAAGATAAATGCAGAAAACATTCTGTCCGAGAGCAGGAAATACATACCTTCCACGCTTAGAGGGTTCCACGAACGTTGCCTCTTCATCCTCTTCAGAGACGAGGATGCACTGCCAGTGATTCACAAATTTATTAGCAAAAACTAATACCATATCTTTTCTTGTTCTTTAAAAGGAAATATATTTCATCATGACATACAGTTCGACCACTGCTGACTAATGCCTTGATGAAAACTTCATTTGAGAGAACATCTAGTTTCTTCTGCTCTTCGCCCTTCAGAAATCAGAAGCAATAAAATCAGTTTCAGGTTAAAGTAAGAACTACTATGACTGAAACTGCACATTCTTGTGAGCAATATATACACAAACGAATACCGTAGGATTTTACCTGCACATTGGTCTCTCCAGCAAGACCGATGAGTTTAGCTAAACCAGCCTGCAAATCAAAAATATGATAATTGATACATTTATAGATAAGAAAACGGCACCGACTATTTTCACCAAATTAGGTTCCCATTTAACGGGGCGATACTTCCTCAGAATACAATCATCCTGAAAACCCTTTATTAGTGGTCCATTATCCTCCTCATGGTATTCCATATTTCCTTCGCTCTTTTGGCGAGCAGCGGAAACGGCCACAAAAAAGAGGATCAAACATAAAAGGACATGGTAATGTTAAAATTCTTCATCCTCAATATACAAAAGAGCACCAGGAATATATTCCAACTGTTTCAGAAGAACAAAGTATAAATTTAAGTTGATTGCTCTACTTTGCTGAGTACTACAAGTTGCAAGAATTTCTTCAGCTATCAACATTTTCCTCTTCCACTGGAAATTCGATTTATTCATCAGCCAAGAAACGTTGAAAACTTCAAATTTATGATCCCAAGTGAAACTAAATGGTAGTAATAAATTCGGATTCGCTAAGGGTGCATTTGGATTGATGAATTTGGATTTGGAGAAATGATTTCAAATTACTCAATACTTGAAAGAATTTGAATCCATCTCTATGCAACCAAACATAGTTTAAATTTAAAAGTGATTTGAAAGAATTCTGGTTACACTGAATGATTTGAAGATGGATTTCAAATTTTTTTTCAAGTGGAGTCATTTGAAATCCTTTTCACCAAATTCTTCCTTCAAATCCAAATCTATCCGTCCAAATACACCCTCAAAGAATTCATTATTAATAATTTGAAATTTTTCGATCCAAATGCAACCTAAAAAACTTTCCTTTCCCTGAAACCTAAAATGTTCATAAGCAGCAGATGTTACAGGTGCAAGAAATGCGATTCAACATTAGAATTCATCTACTAACCTGCTCGTAGTCAAAAGAAAATTCCCTTTCAACAATAAAAGTGAACTTTCGACAATTTTGATTGAATAAAACAAAGAATTATCAATCTATATTCATAAAAGTTCCTCAAAATTCAATCTTGTAATCTATTTCTTTCAACTACAACACGCCATATCCAGGACTTATCCCCTGCTTTTTCTACCAACTTCTGTATGAAAATCTCAAACCCACAACAAAATTCATAGAGAAAACACCAGCTCAAAACCCAATGATCATTAAAAATAAAAAACCCCATACAATCCAACGAAACCTAAACTCCAACCTTGTTAACAGCAGAGCAAACGAACTTGCAGCCAAGAACAATATGACTGAGCAAGATGGTGAAATCCCCGCGCGACTCCGGATGCTTTGACTGCTCATTCAACACATACCGAGTTATGGTCATCAAATCCGTCCGGTGAGCCTCCGCCGCGTGATCCATCGTCAACCCACCACCCTATACGTAGACAAGAATATATACGTATATATATGTAGCTTTGACTAAAAGCAGGAGCTATTATATTTAAAACTCCAAGAAAAGTTCAAGGGCCGGTTCATATATTATTTATGCGCGCATAAATATAGTAGCACAGCACGTTATCGTGTAATTCTTGGAACGTCGTTCGAGGAGTTCTAACAACGAAATGCTGACACACAAAGTACGTGTGAATGTGCGTGGATAGGGATGGGATGAGGTAGTAGTGGAGGGAAAAAATGGGTATAGTTTAATTATCCCATGTCAAAGGGATATTTGGGCCGACACGTGGTGGCTATGGCGTGAGGGTTCGGCACCAGTGGTTGCCACCTTGCTTCACTGTACAAGATAATTCAATCCCTCCTCGTCTGTCTTTATTACTGTGCTGCTTTTAATGATTCTTTGTTCTCTTTCCAACAATAATAGTGATATTTGTTCGGATTCCTGATTGTTCATTTTCTTGGAAGGATGGGCCGGCGGTTACTTGCTTTGTCTGATGCGTAGGAGGTTGTCAGATGACGGGCGACGGCTGAGGACGACTGAGAATGAGAGCGCTCTCTGTGTGTGTGTATGGGCGCCTGTGAAATTGAGAGGAAGAGGAAATATTGAGTTGGGTGTAAATTCGTTTGGTTATTATACTCAATTTAATTGATGGAAAGTATGTAATAAAGAAAAATTCAATTTTATTATGTTCAATTAATTTTTGAAATTCACAAGTTCAATATAGGGTAATTGTTCATGAATATATTAATAAATTATAGGGATAATTACATCTCCTTCTTTGAGATTTGCTGTAATTACACGTAGATTCCATGTGCTTTGAAAAATTACATTTAATGCTCCTGAGGTTTGCTTTTGTCTAATAAATAGGTCCCTCAATTAGTTAAAATTCACCGAATTTATTGATATTAACAAAAAAACTGAATGAAAATCGATATTTACCCTCGATTGATTTATTAATGACTTAATGCAGGCTAAACAAATCTTTTATTACTAAATTACCCTTATAACGGTGAAAATATACCTCATATCATGCATTAACGTGTGATGATATATAAAGGTAGTTTGATCGTAAAAAGATTCTTTTGACCTACAATAAGCCAGTAACAAGTCAATCGATGACAAATCTCATCTTTAATTCAATTTTTTTTTCTAATATCAACAAATTCGGTGAATTTTAACTAACGAATGGACTTATTTATTAGACAAAAGCAAATCTCAAGGGTCATAGATATAATTTCTCAAACTACAGGAGATTTATGTGTAATTACACCAAACTTCAGGGGAGGAGAGTGTAATTATTCTAAATTATATGTACTTTTCTCATACTGTCGTATAAGTTCAATTATTATTATCATTATTACTGTCATTTGACAATAAGCCTTTCAAATGTGTGCACAAGGTGTTTTGCATTTCATATCAGCATTACTTTTTTATTACAAGTAGAAAAAGTTTGACTAAGTGTACATGACAGAGTTTAAGATAGTAAGCAAATATATCACATATTCCCTCCCCAATTCTCAAGAGAACTTATCAATGATTGTTTAGCTAAAGTTAAGGTTAATGTCTCGTAAACAAACTCGAGATTATGAATTAGAGTCCACAAAACGAGCTAATATTGTCTCACTTATTGTAAATTTATTATAATAGATATTTATTTTACTTAATATAAATTTATTGATTTAATTGATATATTATTGATATTGATTTAATTATGTGACCGCGGTTGCTGTCAACCAATAATAAAAAGAAAAAAGTATATCTTGAAAGAACTTCCAAGGTTATGTACTTTACATTTCTCAGTTGAAAATAATTACAATAAATTCAACAAAATCTTTCTTCTTCCTCCAAGAATTTGTTAAGGGTCAAATAAATTAGACTATAAATCCTACAACATCACTGTTAAGAGCGAAGTAATTTGCGACTCACTGGGAAACGATGAACATTCGTCTTTACCACTCATGGTAACCCCAAAGCCTAGACAAAGAGAGACATTCTTGCTCCATAATCCTATGAGCATTTGTACCTGACATCAATAACTCACATGGTTGCAATAAGTAAACTAAGAAACAAACGATCATACGATACTAGGTGCATTGCCCATCCCAACTGCATACAGCTCGGGCTCACCTCATGCTTTCCCATCAATCCAGTAAATCATTCACACCTCCTAAACTCTTGTCCGAATCCAGAAGAACCTGCGAAAATTCACTCCATACGATAAAACCGGTACTACAAAGATGCTCAACCTTTTAGGTGATGGTTAATGTTCATTTCCTTGATGACTTGATGGAATCCATCAACATTTATGAAGCCACCACCTCCACTTTGATCTTGAGCATCAAAAGCTCTCCGAATTTGTGTTTCTCTGTTTTCAAGTTCGTTCTTCTCTGGACTTTGGTGTCCACAGCAAATAAGACTGTATAACGAGTCTCACCTCCGACTACTCATATTGGCCACCTAGGGTATTTAAGATACTGCCACACCTTGCAATGGTTGAGCGACTCCACCAACATGAGGAATCCAACTTCTAGAGTTGTTGGAGATGCCCTTCAGAAACATGCCACCCCCCCCCCCCCCAAGTCGATCTTCCCTTCAAACACATTGGAACAGCACTCCCATAAAGTAATAGGTTCAGAATTTCCACTATGGCGAATAGTAACGTCAGATATCATGCAGACCAGCAACAAGCGAAATTACATCATCATGCAGACCAGCAATGAGCGAAATTACATCATCATGCATAAACGAAAATTTCATCAATCTGTTAATACTTGTGATGCATGCCCAAATAGAGCACTGACTAATGGTTGACTTGGGTCATCCCTGTCCTCTTGAACGGTGTCCTGATGGCAATTAACGCACAGAAATGCATTACTTACAGAATGATAGCTAAAACAAATGAAAATCAGCTGGAAGCTTACGCAAATATGCCAAAATCTTGTCCAGGTTAGCATGAAAGGTACCACAAGCCTTTCATTTTCCCTTGTGAGCGACATGGATAATTTTGGCTAGGCTGCGAAGGCGTTTCAATGTTCAATTAATTTAGGTAAAATTAAATAATCTTCCATTCTAGCAATGGAGACAAAGGAATCTAATAAAGTTAGAATATTGCAAGTAAAAAATTTAAAGAAATAATTTTGGTTTGAGTTTATCACTAACCATCAATTAATTTAGTTTCACAGTGACATAACTGTAAAGGAATGGTATTATCCAACATTAGCTCCAATTTTAAGGTTTTCAAAAAGAAAGGGCCAATAGTTGAGTTTGTACAATGAAATACTGCATCTGTTTACAACATTTTTAGCATTTAACTTTGTCTTAAAAGTCGGATTTATCCCAGAAACAGTAATGAGGAGCCATTGATCCTTTCTACTTGACTTATTAGGAAGCATGAACTAGTGAGATTGAAGTTATATAACAAATGATGAAGTTTGTATAGTAGAATAATATACCAGTCCTCCAGGCACCAACGCAGATATTAAGAAGTAGTACTCCCATTCGACTTCGGAAGTGCAAGTGTAAACTCTCAGAAGCTTCTGCAGGTCAGACCCAGATTCAACGGACAGACCTCCAAGTGCCTGTGTAATGACCTGTGTAATAAGGTCGAAATAAGTTGTGAGAAAAGAACTCTGATAAGTGGATGGATCAATATAATAACAGCAACCACATTTCCTCCATCATGTCACTCACAATCCAAAAAGGAAAAAACAGAGGGGCCCCATCTTCAATGATAAGTGCGACTAATTTTATCACTATAATTATCAAACGGACATGGTTAGTGCAGTGAAGGTCCAACTTGAACACGACATTTCAATGCAACGCGAACTGTCGTGAAATATCAAAACTCACCTCATGCTCTGACGCATTGTCAGACTCCTTAAACCATCAGGAAGAATATCCAGAGATGCTATTACTGCTCTTTCATTACTTCCACATAGAAAGAGTATCCCACTCATACTCCGAACCAAGGCTCTGTTTGGAAGAGGAAGAATATTACATAAGCCATACACTTTATACATGCTTACTTCATGAAAATATTATAAGCCAGTCACCGGCGATAAAATTTTTGCAATATGATGGATTTGCTAGTCCATACTTTATTAACATAATATAAACCGATTGAGGGAATAATTCAGTTTAACCAAAACATGCATCATATAATGTGAATCACAATTTTAAAACAAATATTTAAATATTATTTTCTTTCATCAGAAGTCACAATGATAAATCAATTAAAAACCATATAAATAAAGAACTAAAGCATTACTAGTTTCCTAGGTATGTTTCACCAATGCTGTAGTCTTTTACATCAGTGACAATAAGATGAATTCGGTAAATTGAAGTGCAACTCCGTAGCTCTGGTATATATCCATATTCAACCTCTTCATACAGAATAAATTTCGGGAACGGCATAAGCATCAGGCAATGGAAAGATGAAGGTTAAAGCCATAGCTTCTGGAAGCAAACAAAATCTGGATACTAGTGTGACTACGTCAACAAAAATACGAGTATATCATGTTCTGCTGTTTTCTTCCTTAATCTTTTCCTCCTTCCCTTTGTCTCTTGGTTGCCTGAAAAGGCTTGTGAAGTAAAGATGCAGCAACAAGATATGGAACAATCAGGATAACTTAAGGGTCTGTTTTTGACACTTATTAGAACCCAGCAGTTACTTGTCTATTTTTGTGCATAGCAACACTGTATACTGTAAACAACCAAACTGGAGAATTAGACCCTCTGTACTATCAAACATAAGGATACACTTCTTTCAAGTTACTTCACATGCAGATTCTATTCAAACCCCCCCCCCCCCCACCCCCAAATAAAATAGAAAAGAAAATGAGATAGACCAAATGTCTTCTTATATACTAATAAATCCTATAGACTTAATCTGATCTGCACTGCCCCATGAAGGACATTTTCTCAAGTATAAGCCAAAAAGAAGTATTGAGGCAACCTTAATGCAAAAAGCTGCTGGGTACAAATCTTGCAAGTTTAAGCAAATTCTGGCCCCAAATGACTCATACGTAGGTTTACCAGAGAGCTATCATAAATTTCTCCTTTTGTATTTGCTTTTGCAGCTTTAGACTCTGAATCAGAAACTAACACGAAGAAAGACCAATTAACATACAGAAAGATAAGAGACCTTGATCTTTTTTTCCTCTGAAAGAGAAGAAAATATCTGTTGCCTCAGATTCATTCTTGGACAATCTTCTCGTAGCCAAATTTGATGAACTGCATGAGACAGGACTACTGTACTCCTCCAGAAAAAAATAGGAGATAATTAAGTAGAAAAGCCTGCTAAGGGTGATAACTATGAGCTGGAGCAGAAAGGCCCTTCAAACAAAAAGTTGATTATATCCTCTCAAGACATGGTTTCACCATCATATCAACCATCATGTGTCACTGGTATTACAAGGTACATGACAAGTTGATAGAGTCCTGTTTGGGAGGAGGCAACAATAACTTCAATTTCTTTACCATGCAACGCAATTCCTCTAATTTGTGTACCTCCCCCATCTGCACCAAAACCCTTTCCAACATTTGGAACGCTATCACGCTCACAGTCCTACCCCTTTCCAGGATTTGCTTACAGCAAACAAAGGCTTCTTCAACTCTCCCACGGGCGCAAAGCCCTGTAACCAGGAGGTCTAGTGCATGGCTGTGTGGACAATGCCCTTTCTTCATCAAATAATTCCACAAATCCAATCCAAGATCAACCCTGCAGTTCTCGCAGAAGAACTTGATCAACATAACAATCGTTCGTGTCTTTGGTACGAAATTTTTCTCAACCATCTTCACGTAAAGTGTAGAAACGCCATCGATACCCTCTGATCTCATTAGTCCCAAAAACATGGTATGATATGTTACATTGTCGTGCTCAATGTTCCTATTCTCCATTTCTTCCATTAGAGCTGCTGCAGAGATCACATCCTTCGATCTGATGAGAGAACTCAGAAGAGCATTATAAGCCGCAGTATCTGGTTGTAGAGATCTTTTAAGGATGTCCTCAAACAATTCTTTAGCCTTTGTGATATTCCGAGCCACCCCAGCTCCATGAATTAACGTGGTTATAGTTTCTAATGAGGGTGCATAATTTGCAGATTCCATTGCTTCAAAAAGTCTTAGAGCATCACCAAAATGCCCTTTCTTACAGTATGCGTCAATTCTGATACTATAAGTGACATTATTTGGTTTAAAACCTCTTCGAATCATCTCATGGTAGAACAACTCTACTGCAGTAACATCACCTGATTCTTTGAACCCCAACAGCAAAATGTTCATGGTCTTAGTGTTCGGAGGAAATTGAGAATGCATCTGGTTGAACACAGCTCGTGCTTCTTTCATCTGACGCTGTGTACAGAATGCTCGGAGAAGCACATTAAATTCATTTGTCCCAAACTTGCACCCTGAAAATATATCCATCTGCATCTTCTCAAATGCTGCCAGGGTTTCGTCATAGGATTGGAATTTTGCTATTCTCGACAACATGATGCTCATGGACTTCAGAGTGAGCAAGGAAGGGTGAGCCTGCTTTATTCTTTCCATCAGTTCCCATGCTTTGTGAAAGTAGCGCATACGCGTCAGTATATGGAGCGTCTTCTCAAAAGCATCTGAACTTGGATTGTATTGCTGATTGTGAAGGCAATATTTAAAGAACTCATATGCTTTGAGTCCATTTGAGTGTGCAGCAAACAATTTACCAAGAACCTTTTCAACAAATGGAGTTGAGAAAGCAGCCTTTGGAATTCGGGAGTGAAGGATGGGACTCAGCGACTTATCCGGGAAGGGATGGTCATTAATAATTCTCACAATTTTTTCAATTTCCGTCTCCTTCTCAGTGGATGAATGAAGCTGGACAATTTTCAGATTCTGATTGATGCAGATAAGTTGATTGAATTTATAACTTCGGCTTGTGAGAAGCATCATGTCTTTGATAAACCGAAATTTTCACTGTAGTCTGTCACCAATCCATCATGCCAGAGCTCTGGACCTGTAAAATACAAATGTTTCTCTAAGAATTTCAGAACCCGAAACCACTACAGCAATGTAGCCAATGACCCACAGAAATCATTAGCTTCTCATGAAACAAGATCTTGTAAATGAAGAAACCCACATCGATGTGTCACAACAAAGAAATAAGAATTGAACAGATGAAACAGTCAATTCACAAAAAGTATACTGATGTAGGACAACTATCTAAAAATGCTAAATTCTAAGGTTTCTAGAGAAAATATTCATTCAATACTAAGAAGGTAACAAATAATGAGTTTACCCACATATTTATAGGCTTACAGTGAAGAATCCTAATAGAAACAGACTAGGAACTAAAATCCTACTCAATATAACTAAACTATTAAGTAGTGAATCAATAAAACTCCGTTTAGGTCTAGTATGTTCCCCATCATATACGTACCTTTGATTTGAGAAAGTTATCTCTTCCTGTTCTACTGAGCGGCTGAAACTGGAAAATGATAAGTTCTTGTAAGTTTGATATCACAGGATCCTAAGTGCAAGAATTCACTGATCTTATAAAACTTTTACTACTGTGATGACTACCGAGCAATTTCCCAAACACATAAGATGAAGCTGATTGCCGGCGAAAAAACTTATCGATCTTATCGAATATACAAACTTGCCAGACACTTAATATCGATCTTCTTCCTTAATACTGCAGATGCGATTGTTGCTCTAAGCAACTATGGGTTTCTTCAAATCGAGCAGGTAAATGATGTTAGAGGAAGATGGGGAAAGTGTACCGGGAGATGGTTGTGGCCAGTGGTTGGAGACGCCACAGCGACGGAGTTTGGCAGCCGCCGGTGATGTTGTCCGATCGAGTGGTGTATTGAGGGTTTGGGGTTTCTGTCGTCAGTGAGAATTGAGGAGAGAAAAGAGAGGAGAAGAAAGTAGTCGTTAAAAACTTAAAGCTAATTCTAATTGTTATAATTATTTAATTTTATTTATTTATTTATTCAATAAATATGAAAAAAGTTACATTATTTCATACTTATTATACATTATTTCATACTTAGGGGTGGTGCATGGAGATCCTGCGGCCTCATTTACTTCGAGGGATGGGATTAAGTCATGATAGATTAATAATAAATAAAGTGTGGAATGAAATTAAATTGTATTACTAATATTTTCATTTAAATCCTCTATTTATTATGATTAATCATCGATTTACCTAAATGTAAGTAAACAAGAGATTGGGTTGGATATCCAACCCAATCCTCACAAGTAAACAAGGCCTGCATGTATTGTGGAACCGTTGTTGGATGATTTAATAAATGTATGATTGTATTTGTTTCAAAAATAAATAAAAAATAATAGAAGAACATATTTGTTAGGTAAAAGCAAACCTCAGAAGTATTAGATGTAATTTTTAAAATCGTAAGAAATCTACGTGTAATTACACAAAACTTCAGGGGAGGAGAGCATAATTATCCCTTTTATTTTTTTTTAAACTTTGTGATTATTGTAACTATGTCTTTTTATTACCAAGTAAACGATTTTGTGCCAACTCAAAATAATGTTATAAAAAAAATAATAGTTTCATTACAATCAGTTTTGTCATGACATGCTTTAGTTTATTTAACGAACTTTTTCTTCTCTTGTTACAAAATAAGCATCTTTTGTAAGCAAATTACATTTCTTGTAATGAATTCCATTTTCTTACAAAAAATTAACCTTATTGTAACAATTACAAATTTGTATTACATAAAATTAGTTTTTGTGATAATTCGTACATTCGCTGGAACTGTTTTGTTATCTTAAATGAATTTTTTTATAGTGTTTTTTACTAAAAAATGTTATGATTTCACATAAAATTTCAATGAAGTTTTAAAAAATTAACTGAATTAAAATGTATATAAGTCATTTTAAAAATAAGGATTAAATACATTTTGCATCCCTGAACTATGCGTGTAGTCTCGTTTACCTTCTTAAAGTATGAAAGATAACAAAAATCCACCTGACATGGCATTGATTGGATAAGAATGCTTCTCACTTACTCCCTATATTTTTCATTTTACTCCATAAAGTATATATTATTAAAAAAAAAAAACTCCCCAAAAACTACTTTTAGTGATTTAAAATTTTACTCAAATTTTATTTAAAAAACAATACATATAAAATTTATAGCTTTTTATAAATTATGTAATACAAAAAATATTTACAAGCTCAATAATACAAATATGTTTTACGAAGTAAATTATTTATATAAAAAAAATACATGTAAATATGTGTAAATACTTCATGCTTATAATTTATATAAAAATATGTTATATAACTTATAAATATTATTCAAGTACATGTACACATAATTAAAATATATCATATCATTACTCCAAAATTTATAAAATATTGTAGATTAAGTATATTATAGGTTTGCATATTTTATAGTGTATATATATATATGATGCAATATTTTTAAATTGCACTGATAAATTATTTTTAAAAAAAGTTCAATATATATATATGTAAAGATAATTGCATAAGATATAAAGAAAAGTACAACGATACATCAAGAAAGCACTATCTTCCCAAAGGTCATAATTATATGTATAGACTTGACAAAATTTTTTGATAGAAAAATTAAAAACTTTATAAGCAACAGAAACAAAGAGTTGTAACACACCGTAAGCAAGAACAAAGCTTTAGCATACACTGGTACTTGAGGAATTACAAATGTCTCAATTAGTACTCGAGTTTTGATATTAATATTATTTTAGTATACGAGTAATTACAAATAACTTAATCAGTACCGTTCATGGAAAATATAATCGAGGGTTATAATCACCATACAGTGTTGGATTCACCTAAAAATTTGTACTCATAATTTTCAATTTGGATGTTCATATATACACTAACTATAGTGTAAAAAAATAGTGGATTTCGAAAATCAAATAATTTAATTTTGAGATTATTTTCATAACCAATAAGGATTAATCAAGTATATTAATTGAAATAGTAATTCTAGAGTTACCGTCCACCCCGCTTGAATTTGGTTCAAATTTGGCCCTCCTCCACTTTCGATAAACTCAACAGCTGAACTGTATTGTACCCCAAATGAAGTTTGGGATTGTACTCTGTAACAAGAGTTGGATTGAATAACTTCTTGAACGGAAAGGATTGGATTGAATATCCAACTCAATTCCTTGTTTACTTATATTTAGGTAAATAGATGATTTAAATAAAAATATTAATGATACATCCTATATTTTATCCATCATTAATCTATCACTACTTAATCCCATCCCTCAAAGTAAACGAGGCCTTAGGGTTTGTTTGGTTGGGATAAAAAGTGGGTGTATAAGAGAAGTGGAAGTAAAAATGGATGTATAAAAATAAGTTTGATGTTTGGTTAGGGAGAATAGATGAATGAGAAGTATAACTAGATGTATATGAAATCCCTTCGAAATCTAATTTTGTTTCTATCCAAAATTAGGCGGAAAAAGCAAATGTATAAGGCAAAAAAGACAAAAAAGTACATATTCTATTTTTATTACTCTATTACCCATATACATAATTTTCCTTCAATTTTTTTCTCATTCCCGCTGAGGATACCGGTACATTATCTTGAAAAAGGATAACCGAATCACCAACAAAAGTGTTGAATGTTGATTTTTGAATTCAATTTCTTTTATTCAGAGCATTGGTAGTAATTTTTATTTAATTCATTGAATAATTTAAAATAAATGCACAATATTAATTTTGATAAATATTTTTATTAATAAAAAAAATATTCTTGTTCTTGTTTGATGTGTACTTTTTATTAATAAAAATTATTCTTTTTCTTGTTTGATGAATATTTTTATTGATAAGGTTTTCAAACTTTTGATATACAAAATATTATATTAGGATAATATTAATTTATTTATTTTTAATATAAAAAAAAGAAATGGTTATTCAGTAAAATTGCAAAAAAATAGTCTTTTCTTTTCAATTAATTTTCTTGTACCAAACAAGGAAAAATATTTGAGATTTACTCCCCTTCCAATCATACCAAATAATTTAAGGAAAATTATTAGGGAAAATTAATTTTTTAATCCGTTAAGTATGCCTAATATTAATTTTAGTCCGATAACTATACCTATTTTTTTCTAAGTCTAGTAAACTTGCATATTTGATGAGATTTAGTCTGAATTAGGGTTTTTTTACTCAATTTTCCGGCGATATTTTGAAAATTAGTCGAAAAATGCCCACGTGACAACTATTTGGTTGATTTCTAGCAACTTATACACATGTATAGCCACATGTAATGACACATAATCATTAATGCTGACTGGACATTATAAAATATCATAATTCCCAAAAAATATATAAAATGTTAATTCACTATATAAATTATATTGTATTAATTTGAATAATTATTTAGTTAAATGTATTTTATTAATTAAATTTTTCTTACTTTTTTAATGACATTTCATTAAATTAATTAAAATATATTAATTTTTTTCCATGCAGGGGCGGCGATGGCGTTGCCTAGATAGAGGGTGACGCTCTGTCGCCCAGATTGGGGGGCGACAACACCCTCAACGCCGTCGCCCCCTTATGCGGGGGGCGCCAGGGGGTGGGGAGGAGGGTTTGCGGTGGGGAAGGGGAAAGGGTAAGCGGCGGGGCTGGGTGGGGGTTATTTTTATTTAAATAATAATTTTATTTTTATAAATTATAAATATATATAATAATAATTCAAATTAAAATTCACCTCATTTCAATTGCCACATAGGCTTAAAAATTCTTGAAATATGTCCAGTTGGTATGCCATGTAATATTTTCCGCCAAGAAAGTAAAAATCGACCACCGAAGGACTAAATCTTATCAATTTTGCAAGTTACTGGACTTATAAAAAAATGAGCATAGTTACCGGACTAAAATTAATATTGGGCATACTTAGCGAACTAAAAAAATAGTTTTTCCAAATTATTCTTCTCCACACCCCCCTGAAGGACAAGCGGATCCGCCCGGGAGCGCGAGCGGAAGCGAGAAAGCGAGAATAGTGCGTAAATTTAAATCAAATTTAAATAAACGTGATTCCAAGGGGTGTCCCCTTGGGTTCTCAACCGGGCGTTCGATGTAGGATGTATTAATGTTTAAAATATACATATAACACATAGGGCATAGATGAAAGGTTAAAACTATCAAAGTGTAATAAAATTGTTACCTTTGATGATTTTACGTATGCTCGGCTACTTGCGTTGTTCCTTCTCCGGAATGCTTACGAAATCCAAATGTATGGATTCTCCAAAGGTGATCCACACTACACCAGAAGAAACGCACGTCTTCTTTGCTAGAAGAAAACGGGTTTAGGAAGGAATCGGTTCAAGAGAAAAACACTATGACTTAGTGTTCTCTTAAACCTACTTTGTTCTTCCTTTTGATTCAAAATCAAGTGAAGAACACAAGTGGGAAGGGAGAGAGATGGCCGAGAGTTAGAGAGGAGAGAGGGCCGAATTTTAGTCTTCTTTTTTCTTGAAAAAGATGAATAATGATTCTAATGCACAAGGTGTTGTATATACTCCTATATATACATAATTAATGTGATTATTGGAATGTGTCTAGGTTCATCCAAGGATGTCTAGATACATCCCAATCAATCACCATTAATTCTTCAATCAAGCCTACCAACTTTTAAGGTATGATCAAATCATACCAAAAAAGAAGGGCTTGATTGGAGTTGATTTGTCTCTTACCAAAAGAGACAAGTCAACCACCACCTTGCATGGAACATGGATGAATTTTGCTTCCTTTAAGGGAGCATTTCGGCCATGCTCATTATGGGAAAAAGTCCAACTTCTTCCTATTCCAAAATAGAAATTATTTCTCCTCTCGGGTCAAAATTTAACGGACCAGGTTTTATCGTAATCCAATTACGACGAACCCAAAATTAAATCCAATTTAATGTCCACTTAAATTATTCTCGTTGGTCTTTTAATCCAATCAAAAAATCCAACATTTTGACTTTCCATAATTAATCGATAAATCCAATTTACCGATTAAATGAGGGCCGGATACAATATAGGCCCGTCCATCCAATGGACTATCCCTTAAGTAATCCAATTACTTATTTATCCTTCGAGATTGACTCCAAGTCTATCTCTCAACCTTCTCGGTGATTTGTGTGTGACCCTTTAGGTTCACCCTCAGCTAGACTTGGGCCCGTGTCCCACAAAGGCCCTTTACCATAGGTGGCCGTCTAGCAACGGTCCATGGCACTAGAGACTAGGTGAATGTTGGCGTGAACATTTAGGCGCCTATTTCGTACGGGTACGGTCCTTCCGTCTACTGTCTCTCGGTCTTAGTCTAGGGTATGGAATTGGGCGTCGGTTCCCATCCTTGACTAGACATCTATGCTTAATACTCGAGACTACGTATGTTTCATTGCGTCGACACAGGAAACCATTCCCTGTTCGACCAACCACTGTGGCCACAGCTTTAAACAACATGAACATGTCTTCGAGTGCATTGGAGATACCTCTGTCACATACTGACAGCGGACGGATCCTCTTCTTGGAATCCACCGTCCTCGCTACACATTCTGACTGCACTGGACAAGGCTTATAATGATCATCTTACAGAATGATCAACTCTCGCCAAATCCAAGATTTAGCCGTCCTGTGCACGCGACTGCCATGATTCCTCAAGTTTGAGGACTACTCCCGTACTATCGGAATCGGGGAAATCCAATCATACCGACCAAGCCTCCAAGGCTTTCATATGATGATCTCCGCGAGTCAGTCCAGTCGGCTCGACCCCAGTCGACCAACCCATCAAGATCGTGTAGACGTCCCACGCCTGTCGCCGATGAAACACGACACTCATCCAATGAACACGACTCTTGATGCAAGTCTCAATAGGACTCTCGATGCCCTGTCTCGAGGTCCTCGACTTGGAACGTTTCAGACCCAACTCTTAATTAGTTGGTTTCATGACCACCATCCATTGCGTGGCCCAACTGCATGAGTTGTTAACCATGGTCTGTGGGCTTTGTTGCGATATAAGTAAAACACCATTTTAACATATGTGAAATGAGCACAACAAAGTAAGCACCAAAAATGACGAACACTCATTTTATTCATCACATAATAATATTACAATTACATCAAGTTGTCAAATAGGTTACAAATCGCCAAACCTATTGGCTTTCTGGTCACCTATTCTAACAGCCCCCCTCCCCCGCATTGCCTTTTTACTTCCCTCTTCCTTTCACTTTCCCTTTCCTCTCATTTGAACCAAACGAACCATTACTCTCATTCCTCTGGGATGGAAAAATAGCTAAAAATTTTCGAGAATGTCTCATCTGTTATCGTGCACGATGAATTGTTACTAATTAGAAAGCATTGAATTTGAATATTAATTAATAGCGATATGAACATTTAATATCTTGATAATTACCTTAATTTTGTGACCTCAGAGAGCCGAATGGTAAAGAGAATGTTGCTTGTACACATCAATGCGGTCCTATATATCGCCATACACTGTCTGCAAATTAGTATAAATTAATATATATTCATAAAACATATATACAATATCAAAATTGCATAAATAATTAATAATTATACGTATGATTTGTTTATATAACATATATGACAAGTGGAATTCATATATATATATATACACACATTCTTGAATGCTTATGAGCTTGAGAACATTTGCTTTCGGGTCCTTCTCATGAAATCTTTCACTGTTGACTTTCAAGCTGTGTGGAGCAGCTTGAGATTGACAGGCTAAGCAAAATAATTGTTAAAACTGAAGACATCTGCAGAAAATTTTTGAGCATTTTTCGATGGACTGATGAGGAATTCTTGACAGCTAGTTAATTCTATAAAAGTAATACAGTACGATTGTATTTTGCTATATATAAATCCGACATATAATGAATTAGTTTATTTTTCTAATGTTGAGTACTGGCCTAGTTAATTTTCTTAAAATGGTGCATGTTACCATGTAGGTACCATGTTTGTTTTTTTTTTGAAGTTTACTATTCGAGAAATCAATTTTATAAGTGGAACTTCTGATGTTCTATAAATAATTATTTTGCTTATTAATAATGATATTTGCTTGCTTTCGGAAAAAAAGGAGATAGAATCTAGTTTCTCTCTCAAAAAATAAATACATAATTCAAAAGAAAAAAATGAAATGTGGGGGTTTAGGAATATCTACAGAATTCATTTGTACTAATAATTATTCGATGAGTGTGCATGATTAAATTTTATTATATTTATTTTAATCAAATGAAATATAAAAAAGATAAAATAAAATTTATCAATACTGATAAAATAAATTAATTTCAAATATACTACAATTACAAAAATAAATTAATTTCATCCACGACATTGAAGGGTGGTTCCTGAAGTCAAAGAAGAGTATAATGACACACACTTATTATAGGATGAAACACATGACTTCACTCACGAGATTGAGAAGGTGGCTTTTTAAGCTGAAAAAGAACACAATGATACACAATCATCGCTCGACTCAAACAAACTTCATTGTCGAGATTGAAGAGATGGCTCCTAAAGCAGAAGAACACAATGACACATAGTCAATGACGGATCAAACACACTTCACCCACTAAATTGAGAAGGTGGTTCCTGAAGCAAAAGAAGAGTAGAATGATATACGGTCGTTGGTGGATCAAACACACGACTTCAATCACAAGATTGATTAAAATTGCGCAACACGCTATTTTCAAAGGGTGTACAACAATCATTGATTCTGAAAACGATATATGCTTAATTCTAATGACGCCAGTTTCGGTGATCTTAGGTTAATCTCTTTTTTCGGCTAGTAATGTTGTGCTTTTGATAGATTTAATGTGAATAATTTTACTGAATATTTATAATATTTTAACATAAAGTGTATGAAGATTTTTCTTACATGCACGACCTTATTGTAAGGCTAGTTACTAGTCATTATGGGTTTTTTTTTTTTTTTTTTTCTTTTGTATTGAAGTATATATATGTTGTTGGATTCTCATGTCCTTGATATTCGTTTATACCATTCCACCTAAATGTAAAATCTAACACATAATTATGTTCATGAATGTTATCTATATCATACATTGACTAAAGGATTACATGAGAAAAAAGAGCGAATAGACAAAAAAAAAAAAAAACAATGCTCTCTATGTTTAATGCAACAACAACCATCATTGTGCCACTAGCGCTAATATATGCTCCACCCCTATTATCAATTATCACCAAATATTTCAGTTTATAAGCATTAACATTTTCAAAATAAAGCTAGATAATATCATAGTATTAAGAACAATAGAAAAGGTTAAGTTACCTGAGATCATCGTATGTACCACTCCCAAAACCAATGTCGGCTCCACACCTTCCTCACCAATGTTGGCGAACTATGAATTTCTGAAAAGGCTTTGAATTGTGATTTCACTTTCCTTAAAGTAAACACTATATGGTTGTTGTCGGGTTAACAAACTCAATTCTAGGATACGACAAAACCAACCGAGATTTGTCGGACAACAATTCCGGACACCTCCTTTCAAGAACAACTCAAAAAGTAAACTGTAAAGTGAAAGAATCTTATGAAAAATTAAGTATATAAATCTGGCACTTGAAACATCTATATATATATATGTTTTGTGCCTTTTAAAAAAATATACATATCTTTTATCATACCTCTAGATTCCAAAAGTTGCAACATTTTAGAGAAACAACTTTTCTGAACAGATGCTTCTGAAAAAGTAACTATAAAGTTGCAGCTTTTAAAGTTTGCAATCTTTAAAGTATTTTTAGAAAAGACATATTCTTTCAGCAAAATGTCATTAATTATTTACAACTTTATCAGAGAATAATATAATTGTATGATATAATTTCCGAAAATAAAATAAAATAAAAGATTATGTCATTAATTATTTGCAATTTTATCAGAGAATAAAATAATTATATAATATAATTTTCGAAAATAAAATAAAATATTATTTTATTTCGCTGAATAAAGCGCCAAGTGAATTTGTATATTAAATAATATGTATATAAATTCCCTCTCTTTATTAATTTATTCCCTCTAATTTTTATTTTTAACTTTAAATTGGATAATTCTTTATTAAGCACTTAAAGCTTAATTAAACTTTCCATGTGGGACATGGAATATTATGTGTAAGCTATCCAACAACGAAAGCATGTTCAACTATACCAACGATCTTCGGAATAAACGACAGTGTGAACCACATCATACAGAGACAAAATGCAACATACATGAAAAATGTTCACTCTCTTAACGCTCAAAGCAAATGAAGGAAGATTTGGTTACCAATGAAAGTGGTTAATAAGCCTAAGCTAGGCTCATAGGTGGATACAAGAGTGGTGCACTCTTCTAGAAATCTTGAATCAAACCTACCGTATGGCCCTGTCACAATTCCATCGCCAAATACATGTATCGCTACTAGCACAATAGACATGGTGGCCCTTTGGGGTTTCAAATGATGATGTGGGTTTGGATTAGATGGATAATTATCCCAAGACAGACCTACTATGTTATAAGAAAATCAAATAATTATAACAGCTAAAATTTGAATACTATGAATTTTGTTGCAAAACTCGACGAATTTATAGCATATGAATGTCACAATCAAATTACCAACTACTCAATTTAGTTAGAAACAAATGTTCTTTATGAAATAAAAAAGTTGACGTACCAGCGAAACAATAATAACCAAATATGTCGTTGAAAATGTTTTCCTTCTTCCAAATCATCGAACTAGCTCCAACTCCTTTTCCTATTGCTTGTACAATTGTAATGACTATAGTAGTAATGAATGGTACATTTTGGTTGAGGCTAAGGCTAATGGATTCGAAAAGAAAAGGGCCATGAAATATTAGTAATTCCACCATAGAATGTTTGGTGTATAATATTTCCATAGTGGTGATAACAAGGGAACGACGGTTTAGAGGTTTGATTATCTCTTGCAGACCATTCTTTAATTGCTTCTTCTTTGTGCTTGCTACAAGTTTTGCGAACTCAACCTCTATGTGTGGCCTTCTTATTGCTTTAGAATGTCTTTTGCCTTCTTAATACCTTCCTGATCCAAATGAATTTTAGCTTTCTTTTGTCCCACAATAACCATCCCAAGAAAAAAGAGACAAAACAGAAGGTACTGCACCTTATTGAACGTATGTATAGTGTAAACTAACAAGTTAAAGAATTGTCGAAATTAAAATTCTATAATAGATGCTTTTATTCACGTGCAAATTACGTGCAAGTTTCTAATTTACAAGAAAGTATGCAATAAATGAGAAATTGCATTTACATATTCCATTTTCATATTGTATGTCAATTGTCTTCCATAATTTCTACTAAACTTGGTAAGATTTTTCTCAGGTATCTTTCAAAACAAAAGTACAGAATACAACGAAATTTCTAATTAATGAAAGTCTAGTTAGTAGTCATTTGGGTTTCGTTCCCCCCCCCCCCCCCTTTTGTATTGAAGTATATATATGATGTCGGATTCTTATGTCCTTGATATTCGTTAATACCATTCCTCCTAAATATAAAATCTAACACATAATATATTCATGGATGTTGTCTATATCATACATTGACTAAAGGATTACATGTGAAAAAAAGAGCGAATAGACAAACAAAATATATGCTCTCTATGTTTGGTGCAACAACAATCATCATTGTGCCAGTAACGTTAATATATGCCCACCCACATTATCAATTTTCACAAAATATTTCAGTTTATAAACATTAATATTGTTTAAAATAAAGCTAGATAAATATCATAGCAATAAGAACAATAGAAAATATTAAGTTAACTGAGATCATCGAATGTACCGCTTCCAAAACCAATATTGGGTCCACACTCTCTTCACCAAAGCATGTTCAGCCATACCAACGATCTTCGAAATAAACACTAGTGTGAAACACATTATACAGAGCTAAATACAACATACATAGAAAAAGATCCACTCTCTTAATGCGCAAAGCAGATGAAGAAAAATTTGGTTAACAATGAAAATAGTTAATAATCGGCTTAAATGATTTTTTGGTCCTGTAAGTATTGTCATTTGGCATTTTTGTCCTTTATGTTTTTAGGGTTGAGAATTGGTCCTGTAACTTTTTCCAACTTCGCGATTTTAGTCCTTCCGGCACCGAAAATTTTAAAAGTTGCCGGAATTTCGCACGTGGCAAGCACGTGTGGCTAATAAATTGGGGCTTTGCATTTCATTGGCCACTTTTTCCAACATGGCAAAAAAAAATATAATCCCCCCCCTTTTTTGTTTTCTGAAAAACGTTTTATATGGGACTAAAACAGCTACCTACCTAAGTTGTGATACCAAAACAAATAATGCCCATAGTCTTACGGGACCAAAAAAACATTTTGCTCGAAAAAGTGGATAAGAATCAAAAGTGCGAAATTTTATAAATTACAGGATCAAAAATGCCAATCTCGTAACGAATGTGATCAAACGTGAAACGGATCTAATTTATGAGATCACCAAAAATATGATTTCCCCGATAGAAAATATAGAACGTTGAGATTTCTTTTTTTCTTTATCACAACATTATTGCAATAGTAGCAATACTAAGGTTTTGGCAGATTGTAGTATTTTTTTTGTAATATTACTTTAATTACATAATTTCAAAATATATAGTTTATTGCATATTTTATTTGCTCAAGTTTGAAATCAAAGAAGGGATTTGGCCTGTGAAATTGCGTCCTCCCATAGTCAGGATTTTCGTATTTCAGTTGTATTTACGTTTGAGTTTCGTCATTGCTAAAGAGAATTAAATGCCTCAGGGAAATGGGATTTGCAGCATTTTCTTTAAAATTAAATAGGCTTAAAGCCAATTTTGGTCCTATAACTATATATCATTCTCATTTTGTTCAATAACTTACTAGGGTTTCAAAATGGTCCTATAAGTACTTAATTATATTTTCACGATTTTGGGATACATCTTGCCGGAAATTGGTCAAAGCTACCGGAAAGTCACACATACTGGTCATGTGCACCCTATAAATTGAGGATTTTATTCTGATTGGCTAATTAAAAGTGACATTTGGTCACAATAGTAATTGCCATGTTTTTTATGAATTTATTCTCCTCAAACTTGCCTACACCTAAACTTTCGACACATTTTAGATTTTAAAACCACTATTCCATAATTGAAATCAATCCATCAATAAAAAATTAATTATTTTTAATTCTTCAATATTTTTACACACACATGAGTGTGTTGATACCGCTAGTTCATTAGAAAAAAAGGATAATAGAATTCAGCTTCGTGTTTGGAGTGAAAGGTCGGAAGGATGGGTCCACATGTTTATATCGAATAATAGAGTGAAGAGAAATGTACCTCAAGTATATGTATTTGTTCAAATTTACAATCACGATTAATCCTTATCACTCATGAAAATTATCTCGAAATTAAATTATTTAATTTTTCGAGATCTACTTTTTTTTTTAAACACTATGTTTATTGTATATATGAACCTCTATATTGAAAATCACGAGTACAAATTTTCAGGTGAATCCGACATTGTATAGTAATTAGAAAACTCGATTATTTTCCACGTGAACGGTACGTAAAGATAATAGTTTTGAAAAAACAATCACTCTTCTTCTATAATAGAAAATTAGTTCAATTTTTTATTGTTTATTTCTTGTTGATTGGATAAAAAATAGCGAGACAATCATCGATCGACCGGATGCTTCAATGTGGAATCTCCAGGTTTCGTTGTAGTTGACAATATCGTACCCTTGAATTATGTATGTAAATATATTTCGAAATTTGAAGGACAACGATATAAACTGCCAGTTCTGATGTTTTTGGTATTATTATATTATTTTTTATATTTTAATTAGTTTATCATTATTAACAAATTTTATTATTACGACCAAAAGTAAAAAATTATAACCCCTTTTCTTTGTTGGATTGGATGGTGGTTGGCAGTAGGGCCTGATTGGAAATTCATTGGCTATTGGCAAGTTAAGTTGTTCAACTCCATACAAGATCATCTTGATTCTTTGCGTCTTGGGGGCCAAGTTTTTACACCATCAACGAATAAGATTAGGCCTCAAATGGGAAGTGAAATATTTAAAAATAGAGAATATGATAAATTTTCTCACATATGACGTGTAGGGGTCTATATGAAACTCGTACAAACGTTATAGCTGATATTGATAGATCTTTACGTTAGTGGGACTGACTCACGTCGCTATTATGAAGATGATAATTCATTCAAGAATGAGAATAATAGATCCATTGTAGCTAGAGAGCTTCTCCAATATAGCCAGCCATAGGATGAAGGAGTGTCGTGGGATCTTAAACGGCCCAATAGTGAATACCAATAAACTCGTTGCATAGTGTAAAGTAAAGGGTTTGGGCTTGGACCTAGATCCATTATAATAGGTATTGATTTGGGCAATTTCGGTTCATTGACAGGCCTACTCATCGTGGGCTTCACCACCCTTAAGCATTTCTTCTGGCAAAGGGCTCAAATTGCTAAGGCTTACGTATCAGCCCATGTACTATTTTGTCATTGGACTAAGACTCATAAATAGGTTAGACTCAAAATGGCCCGATGCTGAGCGCCATATGATGCTATCATGCTATTTATCAAATCAAAATATTATTTATCACATCAGAATACTAATATTTGGATTGCGAAAGATTAATAATTTTCAGACAAAGTATATTGCATGTATACTAAAGGTATGAAACACACTCGATAAGTGTATAAAAATATTTAAAAAGTATAAATGATTAAATATCTTTTACTAAATTTTTTTGCTGTATGTAGAAAAATGAATTTGAAATAGTAGAGAAAACAAAAATTAAGAGAAAAATAATATGAAAAGGATTGATATAAAAATAAATAATTTTGCAACGGAAAATTTTGAGAGAAAGAGAAAAAATAGCTAAATATAAATAATTATTTAAAAAGATAGTTTTGCCAGGTGGAGGGTAAAGTATTACTTGACCTAGCATCAAAATCAAGGTCAAAGAGTTATGTAGTTTATCATGATTAAAAATGTAGAACTTGAAATTGAATGAATTTGGATTGCCAAAACAAAAATGGTAACATAATCCATATATACTATTTATTAAGGGGTTAATGCATTATTTTTGGTGGACAAAATGTGATAAGACTAAAATACATTACTTTATTTGTATTTCATTAACGAAGAACCATCCATTTATTTAATTAATCATATATATATATCAATAATTTTCTATTCACATATATTTAAAAATTAATTTATTTGATCAGTTTTCATCAATTGTTCATTTTATCTTTTCTACAAATTTATTTTTTTAAATAATTATAATAAAAATTTAATTAATTATGCACAAGCATCGAATGTCACTTCAATTACTAATTATAAATTAATGAATTATTTAGATATTCTTAAACACTACAAAAAAATATATATATTAGTGACAATATATCAAATAACAACTTTAAAGTTGTCACAAAAAAATATACTAATTAACAATAATTTTGATCTTGTCATTATATAGTGACAATAATTGTGTACAAAATTATCACTATAAATAATTAGTGGCACATCTATAATGATAACTTAGTCACAATATAATCTCAAAAAAAAATAAAAAAAATAGTGACAATATAAATATAGTGACAATTACTGATTATTGTCACTAGGTTATCCCTATATATGTATCTATTTGGTTTCTTCTGACAATTTAATACACAATATTTAGCACTAATTCTTGGTAATTATATTTTTTACAAAATAATTATTACTATTGAAATTTTTAAATTCATTATTTGGACAAAATATTTTTTCACTAAATATATATAATTAATGATTAAAAATTAAATTGTCACTAATTTTTTGTATCACTAATTTTCTATTTTCTTATAGTAAAACCCTCACATTTCACTTTTTTTTTTTCTTTTTATTTATTTATGTTGAGAGAGACTAGACTTTGATTTATCTCCTAAAGTTTGTTTTTCGTTTTCCGAAAACAAGCAAATATCATTATTATAAAGCAAAATAGTTTATTTATGGAACATCAGAAGTTCCACTTATAAAAATTGATTCTAGCATAGGAAACTTCGAAAAGTAAAACATGATTATGCATTTTGATTTGATGTATATCGGAGTCCAGTAGCACCATAAAATGTCGAGGGATCTTTAAAAAAATTTTAAAATTGTAGAGGAGACTAACCTGCAGAGAGGGGTTAGCACTCCGATTCTTAAGTCAGTAATGTTCAACTTAATGAAATAAAGGAAAAACTTGAATAAAGTGAGAATAATAATAAAGGGATATGTTGTAGTGATAATTCGTGTGAAAATATATTGAAAAGGACTGCAGAATAGAGGAAAATCCGTGTGAGTGTGAGTGCCAAGAGAGTATAAATGTTACTTGAGACCTGAGTGAATGTAAGTTGTAAGTTGTAACTTGTTCCAAATGACTGCACAATATGCTCTTTTATAACTAGTGTTGAACTCGATTTCAGATGAATTAAGTTGAGTGCCATATACCGTTAAAAACCTTGGGAAGTCAAATTCTCAACCTAACAAACCGCGTGAGAATCGGAATTGAATTGGTGAAGATATAGTAGTTTGAGTTAATCCTGCCATATCTGCTATATTTTTCGGAAAAGCAGTTACCTGCTGAGAAAGACCCGAATTCTGGCCAATCTACTGAAAATTTGGATGAGATTTTTCAGTATGACGTGGCTCCATTTGTTGGCCAGCTGTCTGACGTGGAATTCAAGCTGTTTGATGACTAAGCTTGCTGTACGGGCCTTTTCTGTGGGCCTGCCAGGTTAAAACTGGGCTTATGTATAAAAAAGCGTTAGTGTTTTGGGCTTGATGACCTTGGCCTGCTGGGCTACCTTACTTGAAAGCCCACTCCTAGCTCTTGGACTGGTCCGGTAGATCTGAGGGAGCATCATGACTTATAACAAAACATGATATATAGTTGTGATTGTATATCATGTTTTGTTAAGATATGAATGAAAATTTATCCCCCAAGATTTGCATTAGATTTTTAAAGAATTATCAAATTAAGAATGGAAAATGAAATTAAGATTTTGACCACTAAAACAAAAAATGGTAACAGGTGGAGATATATATATTTTCCGCAGATGTCTTCAGTTTTAACAGTTATTTGGCTTAGCCAGTAAATTTCAAGCTCCCACCACAAGAAATTATGTTAAAATCTAGAAAAATTAGAAAGGGGAGTAAATTTATTGGTAATGTGATTTCAAAATTAACATTAGAAATGAAGTATGTTCTTGGTATAATTAGAAATGAAATTTAATGTTACAAAACTTCGTAGCTGGTTTTGACAAAAAATTCAAAAAGTTATCCCAAAGTTTACTAACATATATGTCGTTGGTAAAATTTCTAGTAAAATTAGCAAAAAAAAGATCGATGTTAAAATCAGCGACGAGCTAATTACATAATAAATATTTTTCTTATTAAATTCATTACTACAAGAAATTTATATTGTTGCTAATAACATTATATCTCATGGTGTCCGCACAGCTTGAAATCAACAATGAACGATTTTGAGAAGGACCAGAAAGAACAGATTCGCAAGCTTACAAGCATTCAAGTATGTATGAATTCCACTTGTTATGTTCTATTAAAAGACCATATGTTTTAATTATTAATTACGTATGCAACTTTGATATTGTATATATATATTTTATGAAAATATATTTATGCTCATTTGCAGACAGTGTATAGTGATATATATGACAGCATTGATGCATACAAGCAACATTCTCTTGCCCATCCAGCACAAAATTATGGTAATTATCAAGATGTCAAATATTCATATCGTTGTTAATATTCAAAAATTCAATGCTTTCTAACGAGTAACAATTAATTCATCCTGCACGATAACAGATGAGACCTTCTCAAGAAATTTTAGCTACTTTTCCATCCCAATGGAATGAGGGTAAGAGTACTTTTGTCAACAAGTTATGGAAGTCCAAAAGGAACTGTTCAATGAACGCCAGAAGAGTTTGAGAAATATCAAAAACCAGTTACATTCTCACTGGAAAATGATCAGAAAGATCAAATTACAACAAAAATTAAAATTTAGAAATGCTAAAGTTAAGAAATGAACGTAAGAAACTAAAGTGCCCAGATGCAAATTTAAGGGACCTACTATATTATTTACCCTAAAACTTAATTTATTTAATGTTCATTTGATCTTTTTACTATTTTATTTGATTAAATAAATACAATAAAATTTTAATTATGCATTATCGAGTGCACTTCAATTATTAGAATAAATAAATTTTGTAGATATTCCTAAACCCTGGCGTTTCATATTCTTATCTTTTTATTTATTTTTTGAGCGAGAGACTAGACTTTAATATTGGAAAAATTATTTTTTTAGTCTGCTACGTCTGCTCAATATTAATTTTAGTTCGGTAACTATGCTCATTTTGTTTTCAAGTCCAATAAGTTTTAAAATTGATGAAATTCACTCCAAATTAGGTTTTTTTACACAATTTATCAGCGTGAAAATTTGCAGCAAGTTGCCCACGTGACCAGTATTTGATTAATTTTCGGCCACTTATACACTTATACAGCCATGTGTAATGACATATAACCATTAATGCTGACTAGACATGATTTAAAATATCAAAAATAAAAATATATATATAAAATATTAATTAGTTATAAAAATTATATTTTTATTAATTAATTTGAATAATTATTTAGTTTAAATATATTCTAATAAATTATATTTTCTTAGCTTTTTAAAATATTTTTTTACTTTTTTTAAAATCTCAACTTTTTCTTAATTTTCTTTTAATTATTTTTAATTAAATTAATTATTTTTTTTTAAATTGAAGGGACGACACTGCCGTCCCCGTCGCCGCCGGTGCCGCTACCGAGGAGGGCGACATCGATGTCGCCGCCCCTGCAGAGGAAACTTGAAAAGGTTAAACATGGTATTGTTTAGCCAAACTAATAATATAGGAATGGAAATTTCTCCCCAAAATTTGCATTGGATTTCTAGAATGTAGAATGGAAAATGACATTTAAGATTTTGATCACTAAAACAAAAAATGGTAACAATTGGATATATATATATATGTATATGTATACATATAAAGGAGTCCTCAAAGAATTCCTAAAACTCCTCATCAATCCATCGAAAAATGTTCAAAAATTTTCTGCAGATATCTTCAGTTTTAACAATTATTTTGCTTAGCCTGTCAATTTCAAGCTGTTCCACACAGTCCGGAGGATTTCATGAGAAGGACCAGAAAGCAAATATTCCCCAGCCTACAAGCATTCAAGTATATATGAATTCTACTTGTCATATATTATATGTTCTATAAAACAAAATCATACACGTATAAGTGTTAATTATTTTTGATATTGTATATTTATTATGTGAATATATATTTATACTCATTTGCAGACGGTGTATGGTGATATATATGACTGCATTGATGTGTACAAGCAACCTTCTCTTACCCATGGTCAGAAAATTAAGGTAATTTATTCACTTAATTACATAAACCATGTATATACTTTTTTTACAAACTAATCTTTGTCATATATATGCAGAGGAAAATACAAGCAACCCCCTATAATATGGGTTATTCGCAAAATTTTCCCTATGAAAAAAATATATTAAATTACCTCCCTATTTCTTTTAAAAAAATAAAGCAATTTACTCCGTTTGAGGGTGTCGTAAATTGCTCTATTTTAAAAAGGACAGAGAGATAATTTGATATATTTTTTTCACAAGGAGTTAATTTGCTCATTTGCAATATCAAATGGGTAAATTGATTTAAACCCTAATGCATGTTATGTAAAATATTGATTCTTATTGTGGGGGTTTGCATGCAGATGATACCTCCTCAAGGGATTGCACCCACCCTTCCAAACCAAAGGAATGAAAATCTTGCTAAAAAGTTGTGGAAATTGGGAAGAGGATGTCCTAAAAATACTATTCCCATTCGGAGAACAAGAAAGAAGATTAATGACCAAAGGATTAATTTGAGAAATAATTCAAGGGATCATATTGTTTCTCATTCTCTGCAATGGAATCAAAGTGGAATAGATGTAAGTATATATGTGTTCATTTTAGTATTAATTAATTTATGGAACAGTTAATGCTATTATTAATTAATTAACATGCTTTAATTATTTGAGTAATTGTGTAGTTTGCAGGAATATATACGAAGCCAGGGAAGAAATTTTATAGTGTAGCAGCTTACATTAATTTGTACAACCCCAAACTTAGTTCTGGGGGACAATATAGTTCGGCTGTGGTTCTTATCGAAAGTGGAGGAGCGTCAAATCTGAACCAAATTCAAGTGGGATGGACAGTAAGTCTTGAGTTATATTTTTAATTAATATGCTTGATTCATCCTTTTTTTTTTGTTTTTATTTTAAATCCAAGATTTTTTATTGAAAATAGAACGATCTTTCTAAAGCAACCAACATATTATTACAATGTTCAATGTGCAATAATATTTATAAATCTATTAACAGTAACTTCAAAGTAAACAAAGAAATAATATACACATACTACTATTATAACTCTCAAACTCACAACCTCTTGATATTGAGACCTCAACCTCACCACTCGGGCAAAGAATTATTGGTTGATTCATCCTTATTAGTCATGAAAATTATCTCAAAATTAAACTATTTTTTATTTCTCGGGATCTACTTCTGAGTTTGAATTTTCAGGTGAATCCAACACTGTATGGTGATAATAATACTCGATTATATTCTGCATGGACGGTACGTAAAGATAGCAGTTTAAAAAAGATCATTTTTCTGCAGTGTAGCTTTGTTATATAATAGATTGAAAGATACTAACGATCAATTCAATTTTCATTGTTTATTTTTGTTGATTGGATGAAAAATAGAGAGGCAATCATCAATCAACCGGATGCTTCAACATGAAATGTCCAGGTTTCATTGCAGTGAACAATATCGTACCCTTGGATTATGTATTTACTGATATTTCGAAAATCGAGGGAAAACAATACGAACTGCCAGTTCTAGTGTCTCTGGTATTATTATATTATCTTTTGTATTTAATTACTTTATCAGAAAATTCTTACCCAAATTAGGTTTGGCTAAACCAAATCAATCATATAGCAAATGTGATATACTTGTCATGTGATTAGTCACTCTCCTTGAACTATACGACAATTACACGACAAGTGTATTACACTTGCCACATTGGTTCAAATTTGATCAAACCCGATTTGAGTTAAAATTACCCTTAGTTATCATCTGTATCCAATTAATTCCATATATTCATGTACAACTGCAAATTAAGTCATTATCAACATATTTTATTATTATGACAAAAGTAAAAATTCAAAAATCCTCTTTTTGTTGGATGTACCAGGACCCCAGGGTCGGATGGTGGCTCGCTGTAGGTCCTAATTACGATTTCATTGGCTATTGGCCAGTTACGTTGTTTAACTCCATACAAGATCACGCTGATTCTTTGCGTTTTGGGGGCCAAGTTTTTACTCCGTCTGCGAATGACATTAGGCCTCAAATGGGAAGTGGATATTTAAAAATGGAGAATACGATCAAACTTGTTACATACGACGTATAAGGGTCGCGGATGAAACGCATAGGTACCTCTATGATGTCGACAATTCTTACATTAGTGGGACTGACTCCCGTTGCTATTATGAAGGCGATCAATCATTCAAGAATGAGAACACTGGATACTCTTTCGTGTTTGGAGGGAAAGGTGGTAGAGATGGATCCCAATGCTTGTTTGATTGATGGAATGCCAATTGATTGTATACAACATTACTTTTTAACAAATTTCTTTGAAAATGTCGTTCTTTTTTCTTTCTTATTGAGCGTTATGATTTATCGTGTTATTTATCACATCAAAATGCTAATATTTTAATTGTGTAAGATTAATAGTTTAACGAGAAAGTATGTTGCAGCTACATGTACTAGTGGTATGTGGAACACTTGATAAATGTGCATAAATATTTAAAAAGTATAAATAATTAAATATTTTTAACTAAAAACTTCTTGTTGTATCTATTTATTTGATTTACTTTTCCATAAATGAAGAAAAATGTTTGGAACGGAGAGAATACAAATGTTAAGAGAAAAATAATAATATGAAAATGATTGATATAAAAATAAATAATTTTGAAAGATAAGATTTTAAGGAAAAAAAGATAAAAATTTGCTAAATATAAATAATTATCTAAAAAGATAATTTTGCCTCGCGGAGGTTAAAATGCAACTTGACATAACATCAAAATTTAGGTCTCAGAATTCTGTACGTGATGGTACAAAATATTATTCCATCAATTTAGAATTCTGCTATTAAAATCTTTCATGTAATACAAGCAATTTTCCAGCAAATCCCTCTTTTCTCCAAAAATTTTTCCCCTTCAAATAACATCAAGAACTGTATATATATTAGAAAGTGTAAAGACCAAATTGCTCCCAAACCGCCCACTAACCCAACTATCCTAGTGGACGTAACCGTCGCCAGGGATGATTCGGTAATTTCGTATTACTCTTCCGGGAATTTACATCTTGGTCCCTAGGCTAAATTCCTACACCATCAGTAGCTCCCCCAACTCTGAAATATTTTAGGGGAATATTTAGGAGTTGAATCAGGTGCATATGTTTCATTAACTAGCAAGACTGACTCATTTCTAACCTTCGTGCTTACTTGTAAAAAGTTTGTACGCAGTCTCAAAGAATTCAATCTATTTTGATTTATTTATGGTTAAGAAAACAATTGTCTATTAGATTTTGTTAGTTTCTTTCTCTCATGCTTGAGAGACTGTATAATAGGTCTTTTTTATGGTAACTGTATTGGTATACTTCTTACAATATTTGGGACTCTTGGTCCTTAGCACGAGCTCATCTTTAGAAGATGGTTAATCACTGAAATAAATAATAAGTTGTTTGTAAATTTGACAATTTTCATTCTATGTGAATTCATTTTGTCCAATTTTATAGATAGAATATTCCTTGCCCGTTGTACCTTTGATCTCCGCACATTGTGCATGTATCTCTTAACTAAGTCGTTTTCTACTAACTTCTTAAAGGAATGCCGATCAATCCTTAGGAATTTTTGTAAGCAAATTCATAGAATCAAAATATGTTTAATTTGATTGCTTAGCTGAAAATAACAATGTCAAGCAACTCAATGTTACGTGCATCTAGTCAATGAATAGGAATTCTTATCCCTTTTATATTTTTGTTGTAAGCTTCAATTATTTTGTATGCCTCAAGAAACTTTAGCTTTTCTCTGGTGTGTCTCAAAAAAAGCTTTTTGCTTCTGGGCTTTTGAGAGGCTTTCCCCCTCTATGGTTAAGTAAAGTATCAATGTGAGGGGGATGAAAATCAATGTGAGGGGCCATCACCCTCTAAGAAAATCAACGCGAAGGGTCATCCCCCTCTAAGAGAATCAACGTGAGGGGCCATCCCCCTCTAATGTTTAGATAGAGTACTGATGTGAAGGGCCATCCCCCTCTAAGAGTATCAACATTTTTTTTGTTTATTCTTCACAATATGCGTATTTAGCTCAAGAAGCTTTTAGGATATTTAGTATAAATGAAGTTATTAAGCATTTATCGTCAAGGGTTTTATATATATATTTATACATGTAATTCAGGAGATATTACCCTTTTAAATATTTAACCATAGAAAAAACAGAGAAGGAGAACCAAAACACCGCACATAGGAGGGGGAGAGCCAAGAAATCCCCGTACCATCTCCCCCTCGAACCAAGATAATAATTTTTTATTACGTGTTTGACCTACCGTGCGAGCGCACCCGTCATGGCAAAAGTCATCTAGGCAACCACTTGTTACCTCTCCCTCACATGTCTTATCTCCATTAGCCAAAATTAGAAACCCCCCACTGTACACCAATAAATCTTGATGTTCACGCCCTCTTCTTCATATTTCCTCAGAAATACCTTTCCATATCTATAATGTATCATAGCTTATCGTTTTCGGATTTCAGAATTTCTCACCCTCAAAAGAAAAATCTGAACATTCCCACAGACGACGCCAATTTGATGGTACAAAATATTATTCCATCAATCTAGAATTCTGCTATTAAAATCTTTCATGTAATACAAGTAATTTTCCAGTAAATAACTCTTTTATCCAAAATTTTTTCCCCCTTCAAATAACATCAAGAACTGTATATATATTAGAAAGTGTAAAGACCAGATTGCCCCCAAACTGCCCACTAACCCAACTATCCTAGTGGACGTAACCGCCGCCAGTGATAATTCGGTAATTTCGTATTACTCTTTCAGGAATTTATATCTTGGTCCCTAAGCTAAATTCATACACCATCAGTACGTATAAAAGCCTTATGTTTAAGGCTTTAAGCCATTTTATTTTTTAAAATTCTTTGTTGGGATAAATTGCATAACATCCTCTATATAATATTAAATACAACATGAATTCTCCTTTTCGTTAGAAACTAACCAGGGTAGCACACACGCACCTAAGTGCGAGTGAGCTTTTATTGATAGTTTTTGGTATTATTTTATATTTTCAAAAGTCTATTTTGTCCCTTTTTTTGACATAAGAGAAAACAATGTTTTAATATCAATATATTTTAGTAGTTATATTATTGATAAATTTAAATTATTGTTTTGTTAAAATATATTTGTAATAAATTATACTTATTTATTAAATATATTAATTAAATATTAAAATACCATAATAGTATATCAATTTTTTTAAAATATATTATTTACTATAAAAGAAATTGACTCGATGTGTGGTGAAATTGATGGAGTGATAAATGATTGAAGACTTAATTTGAGAAAAATAGGTAGAAACTAATTTCTACAATGCATATCTCTTGGTATGCTAATTAGTTTTGTAAACTAATAACACAGAATGTTAGTATGTTATGTAATAAACCTAGTTTTCCAAATTATGTATTTTTACAATTTCAAATGATTACGAGCAGATAAGTTTATTCCACGTCAGATTCAGCTGCTATTTTCTGGTAACTTTGGACAAAATCTAAAGTTAAAAGATTTTGTTGGAACCCTAAGAAGTTAAAAGTCTAAAGTACGATTTGACTATAGTTAATGGATGAAAATTGAATTTAATCCTAAAAGTATGGTACTCGTTGGGAGGGAATAATCCATTTTTTTGCGGTGACTATTTATTTCAACATCTCGTTTTCAACCTGAAGTATAGAAATGTTATTCGTTTTTTCTGTTTCTCTGTGGGAGATGATGTAAAAATCTATGATGTATGGATATGAGTTAGATACAATATAAATATGAAACACATTAGGCATTAGTCCACACCATGTTTTCAAAAAGCATATATGACTATAGATCGATGGCACAAAGTTAAATTTTTTATTTTGGTTATATTTAAGTAATGGGAAAATTGCAAACAACCCCCATGTGATATTGTAGATTAGCAAATTACCCCTATAAAAAATAATAATTATAATTTATCTCCCTATATTTTTCAAAATGAATCAATTTGTCTCCCCGTATTTTTAAAATAAAGCAATTGATCTCCCTAGATAGGAAGGTAAATTGCTCCATTTTAAAGAACACATGGAGGTAAATTGCTATTTTTTTCATAGAAGGGTAATTTACTCATTTATAATATCACAGAGAGATAAATTGCATTAAACCCTCTAAGTAATTAATGGTATATTATATATTTATTGAAATAATTAAATGTCAAAATATGACTGAAATATAGAGAAAAATCGAATTGGTCCGATTGATGAATCTGATTCAAGGTGCATAGTGGGTCGGACCAGCCCAGGACCGACACGGACCAGCTCGAAAAAGCCCAGCCCAGGACCAACCCACTACTATTCCTGACCGGTCCTGGGCTGGTCCTGGGCCGTTAAATGGCCCCAATTGGGTTCATTTTTAAACCCAGACCCAGCCCATGAACCAGCCCATTTGACGCCCAACCCAGGACCGAACCAACCCAAGACCAACACAGGACCGACCTTGGACCGTTTGGCCCTTTTTTTTTTTTTTTTTTTTTTATTGTACATGTTTGTTATATTATTTGTTTGATTAATTGTTGTATTAGTTTTTAAAACATGGGTAGATTTGGAGATTTTGGAAAACATTCTTCTTTCTCTAATGTTAGTTCTACTCCTTCCCCTTCTTCTAGAAGGCCTTCCCCCGCCCTTCTACTATGACTACTACGAAACGAAAACGTGTTTTTAATACTGAAGAATAGAATATTTAAATAGACAATTGGAAAATTTTACAACACCATCACCCCAAACATCGATTTTGATGGATTTTGTTATCCACATGGACAATATTAGTATGGAGAAGGATCGTCAAATATGTATGGGTGGAAAATGATTCCCGAATAATTTTTTGCAATGTGTATTGTATGTTCTTTAATACTTATAGTTAATTTTCTATTTATTTATTTCCCTTTTTCAATTTCATATGCAAATTTCTATATTTCATTTAATAAATTCGGGAGGTATTATTTTGAACAATTACTTAAATTTATGATTTTCTTATGAATAGATAAATAGTAAATTAAATCTAACAAAAAATTATAATAAAACCTATGACTAGAAAAAAAAAAAAGTAAAAATGCAGAAAGAACTTAATTAAAAAATTGACTAACAAGCTTACAAGTTACAATGAAAAATTTAAATAATAACAAGCCCACTTTGACATAAAGAAAGTGTATTAATGAATTAATGTACGAAAAATATAAAGGTAGAACAATAAAAATAGAAGTTTTAAAGTTTGGAAGGTTCAAAACATCTAGTAATATCAACTTAGATATTTTATCATGAACCATTAAAAAAAGAACAATTAGCCCAATTGGGTTGAACTACTAACCCAACCCGATAGGCCCGGCCCAAGCCCAAACCAGGACCGAGTGGTCCTGGGCCACTGGACTGGGACGGCCCCGAGTATTGGTAGCTAGGACCGGCCCAGGACCAGCCCGATCCCAAGCGGGCCTAGTCCAAACCAACACATTTTATTATTGGGTTATTTCGGTCCTGGACAGAGTTGGCCCAACTCGACTCACTGTGCATTTTGAAATCTGATTAACAATGTAGAACTTGAAATCAAATGAAATATTCAGACTGAAATGGGAAATGTTATATAAAGGAATCCAACTGTATCTATTCGTCAACCCCAACATTTCAAACCATTAATCGACTTAGCATAGATTGAATCGGCTAAAGATAAAGAATTATAGCAGGAATAGATGAGCCAACTTCACAAAGTAAAACATACACGGTACAATTACTTATAAAAATTGATTTACAACGTTCTCAAAAAACAAAATAGTTGGACCAGTCAAAATTACAAAAATTAAATCACGATTTATATTTAGGAAATTCGTACAATGTGTAAGTACCGGCTGTCAGGATATGAATGAATCAAATTAAGAATGTTCAAAAAAATTAAGAATGTAGACTACCAAATTTAAGAATTTGACCGCTAAGACAAATTGGCAACTGGATATAAAGCAGTCCAAATTTTTTTTCTAAATTTCCCCATTATTTTTTTCCAAACTCAGGTTCAATCTAATAAACGTGTCTAATTATTTCACGCATATATTAATTACTGGCTATATATATTTTTTGGTTCCTATATATATATATATATATGAACTTATACGTACCCAACTGCGCATAATTTACAAACCAGCATGAAAAATAGTCTTCAGTCCATGTAATTTGTGCAAATGTCTTCCATTTTAGCAACTATTTTGCTGAGCTTGTCAATTTCTAGCAAGCTTCAAGTCAAGAGTGAAAGACCATCGATTCACAAAGTTGCAACCATTCAAGTATGTATAGATTCCACTTGTCATATATATTCTATAGAAAAATCATATGCGTAATTATTAATTATTTCTATGCAATATTTTGTGGATATATATTTATACTCATTAACAGACGGTGTATGGTGACATATATGATTGCACTGATGTGTACAAGCAACACTCTCTTACCCATCCGGCTCTCCAAGAACACAAAATTAAGGTAATTATCAAGATACTGAATACGTACTCAATGCTTTCTTAGTAACAATAACAGATGAGACCTTCTCGAGAAATTTTAGCTACTTTCCAATCCCAAAGGAAGAGTAGTTTTGTCAACAAGTTATGGAAGTCCAAAAAGGGATGTCCGAAAGGAACTATTCCCATTCGGAGGTCAACAACGACGAATGATCACAAGAATTTGGGAAATAGTTCAAGGGATCACAGCCCTTCTCAATCTCTAAATTCAGATGATCGAGTAGATGTAAGTATACATATATAATTTATTGGCCTATTAAAAAATATAATGTTATTGACAAGTTTGTATAGTTTGCAGGAATATATACGAAGCTAGGGAAGAAATTTTATAAGGTAGCAGCTTATATTAATTTGTACAACCCCAAACTTCAATCTGGGGGACAATATAGTTCGGCTGCTGTTTTTATCGAAGGTGGAGGAGCATCAGATTTGAACCAAATTCAAGCGGGCTGGACAGTAAGTCTGAATTATATATACTATTTTAATTAGGGTTAATTACATTTAGACCCCCTCTAAAAATGCATAATTACACTTTTCTCCAAAGAAGTTTTGAAATTACATTTACACCCCCTCTAAAAATTCTTTGTTTACACCTGACCTCCATTCGTTATAGTTTGGGCGGAAAATGTTCATTTCAAACAAAAATAATTACATAAATTTTTCAATTTTACCTCTCATTTAACATTCTCGTGTAATAATTTTGTACTTATAAGGAAAAAATATAATAATATTGGTCTCACTCCATACATATACGTTACACTTATCCTCTTATAAGTACAAAAATATATATGAGAATGTTAAATGATGGGCAAAATTGAAAATTTGTGCAATTATTTTTGTTGACGTGAACATTTTTCGTCCAAACTCTAACAGATGGGGGTGAGGTGTAAACAGAGAATTTTTGGAGGGGGTGTAAGTGTAATTTCAAATTTTTTTTGGGGAAAGTGTAATTATACATTCTCAGAAGGGGTGTAAGTGTAATTAACCCTTTTAATTAATATACTTTAGTAGTCCTTATTAGTCATAAAAAAAAATACATTTTTTTATTTTCTCAAGATCTACTTTGAGTACGAATTTTCAGGTGAATCCAACACTGTATGGTGATTATAATACTCGATTATATTCTGCATGGACGGTAAGTAAAGATAACAGTTTAAGAAAGATCACATTTCTACGGTGTAACTTTGTAATATAATAGATAAAAAATATACTAATGATCAATCCAATTTTCATTGTTTATTTTTTGTTGATTGGATGAAAAATAGAGAGACAACCATCAATCAACCGGATGCTTCAACATGAAATGTCCAGGTTTCATTGCAGTCAACAATATTGTACCCTTGGATTATGTATTTACTGATATTTTCCAAAATTGAAGGAAAACAATACGACTTGCCAGTTCTAATTTCTCTGGTATTATTATATTATCTTTTATATTTTAATTAGTTTATTAGAAATTTCTAATTACCCAAATCAATTCTAATTCTCTTTTTGTTGGATGCACCAGGACCCCGAGGTTGGATGGTGGTTCACCGTAGGTCTTGATTACGATTTCGTTGGCTATTGGCCAGTTACGTTGTTTAACTCCATACAAGATCACGCTGATTCTTTGCGTTTTGGAGGCCAAGTTTTTACACCATCGCCGGATGAGATTAGACCTCAGATGGGAAGTGGAATATTTAAAAATGGAGAATACGATCAAACTTGTTACATACGACATATAAAGGTCGCGGATGAAACTCATAGGAACCTCACTGATGTCGATAATTCTTACATTAGTGGGACTGGCTCACGTTGCTATTATGAAGGTGATCAATCATTCAAGAATGAGAACACTGGATACTCTTTCGTGTTTGGAGGGAAAGGTGGTAGAGATGGATCTCAATGCTTCTATGATTGATGGAATGCCCAGATCTATTGTATAATATGTTTGCTATATTGTATACTAGTAACTTATGGCACACCTTGCTGAAAATGCCATGAATAGATCGCTATGTTGAAGATGAAAGCCATAAAAAAATATATGTTGTGTATATCTTCAGAATAAATTGTGAAAGTGAGTACAGAGCTTTAAGTAGAGTAGTTGTGGCGGTTATTTTAACTAACTCTCTCAACCATCAACCAGCTGGACTACATATCAGCTACACGTGGGAAGGCTACTGAGAAGTTGCTACACTACTTATAACGCTAACAAGAGAAACACAACTATGCAAAAACTACAAAAACGTAATTCACTTGTGAAGTCGCCAGTGAACAATAACGCGTCTTCTTCATTTGCTCCTGGAACCAACACACTGAAGCTCCAAACTCCAACAACCCCTCTCAAGCTGCTGCCGGAAAACCACAAAAGAGGCTCAGTTTGGACAGAACAGAAGCAAAACCAGCCCCTGGCAAGGACTTGGTGAATATGCCGGCGAGCTGTAACTTTTTGGATACAAAAGAGGGAGCAATGCAACCCTCTTTATACTTATCCCGAACAACATGGCAATCGATATCGAGGTGCTTTGTGCGCTCGTGAAACATCGGGTTGGCGGTGATATGCAAAGCCGTCTGGTTATCGCACCAAAAGGGAATCGAAGTGGCGACTGGAATATGGAGATCTCGAAGTAAGTAGGAAATCCACTGAAGCTCACACACAGTGGCAACCCTGGACCATTATTCCGCTTCAGCAGAGGATCTGGACATGGTGTTATGCTTTTTAGACTTCCAAGATATCAATGAGGAACCAAGGAAAACACAGTACCCCGTCATGGAATGACGGGAATCAACACAAGCACCCCCAATCTGCGTCAGTGTAAGCTGAAAGTTGCAGGGTGTTTGATGCAGGAAGAAATATCCCACATGAGGGTGTACCCCAAAGATAACATACCACATGCAATTGCACATCCTAGTGCTGATCAGTGGGATGTTGCAAGTATTGGCTTAGTTTTTGCATCGCAAAGGACAAGTCAGGTCGAGTAAAGCCAAGATATAATAAGCGATCAATGAGTTTTCTATATCTCTCCGGCTCTTTAAGGATGGAACCAACAGTGGCACTCAGTTTAAGTCCTCGCGGAAGAGAGTATGAACCGTCTTAGCACTCTCTGGCCCCAAATCAGAAATGATGTCCATTGTGTATTTATGTTGGGAAACACTCATCCCCTCGGGCGAACGCGTAATATCAACACCCCAAGAAGTATTTCAGAAGTCCAAGGTCCTTGACAGTAAACAATTGGTTCGAATATTGTTTAACATCAGCAATCAACAACTCAGAAGGCCCCATAACTAATATGTCATCGACATACACGAGCAAAGCAAAAAAACCATCTGTCATGGACTTGACGAATAAACAGTGGTCATGAGCAAACTGCCGAAAACCATATGCCCCGAGTTTCTAAGTGAATTCAAGGTTCCATTGCTGAGAGGCCTGCTTTAGGTCGTAAAGCGATTTCTAAAATTGTACCTCCTTATCGATATAGCAGTGGAGGAATGCGTTGTTAATGTCCAACTGATGGACTGGCCAGGAATAAGCTGCAGCAATGTTCAGAAATAAACGTACAGTAATAGTTTTGGTGACCGGGGAGAAACTGTCGGTGTAGTCTACACCCTCGATTTGACTGTATCCTTTGGCCACGAGATGATCCTTGTACCAGTTAATGCTACCATCGGGGTTTAATTTCAGCTTAAAGACCCATCTTGAGCCAATTGCTCGCTTTCCCCGCTGGTAGAAATGTAAGTTGCCATGTCTCATTGGCATCAAGTGTCTGTATCTCCTCATCCATCGCCCTCTCCATTCTACGTGACCCCAAGCCTGCGCATAGGAACAAGGTTCCTGCAAGATAGAAAATTGGGAGGTAAAAAGCATAAGGAGGATGCATGATTAAATACAAAATCAGAAAACCAAACGGGTTTATGAGTAGGTCTGGTGGAGCGTCTGGTAGGGTGTGGATCAAGAGGAGTAATGGCTGGATAATGGATTCCTCGAGGCAAAGATAGGTGAAGGGGGAGATAGGACAATAGCAGGAGTGGATGGAGGAGTGGATTGAAGAGACGAGGAAGGTAGATCATCATCAAAGAAATGTGAATCCATAGGGAGAGATTGCAAGTCAGGAGAGGAGTTTGTGGACTAAAAGGGATATATATATATATATATATGTTCATGGAACACCATGTCACATGAGACTAAGAGTTGTTGAGCATCTAGATCAAACACCTTGAAGCCTTTCTGATCAGGGGAATAGCCTAAAAAGATACATTTGGTGGCTCTCTTGGCGAACTTGTTTTTATGAGGCTTAGTGTGTGAAGCAAAGCACAAACAGCCGAACATGTGCAAATTACTGTAGGATGGAGGTGTTTGATGGAGGAGTTCATATGGAGATTTCCAGGAGATCACTAAAGAGGGTAGGCGATTTAGTAGATATGTGGCAGCGAGAAGAGCCCCCCTAGAATTTAATAGGTAAATGAGACTGAAATAGAAGGGAACGAGCTATTTCAAGAAGTTGTTTATGACGTCTCTCCACCAACCCGTTCTATTGAGGAGTATAGGGACAAGACTTTTGGTGATTTTTATGCCCAAAGACTGGAACAGATTTTGACATTCCTCCCTCCCCCCCAAAGAAACTCAGCACCGTTGTCGGTGCGGATACATTTAACACATGTATCAAATTGAGTTTGTATACTACAAAGGACGTTTCGTAGCAGATTAGAGGTCTGATTTTTGTGTTACAGTAAGGTACGTCCACGTAGCCCGATTAAAATTGTCAACAATGGTTTGGAAATAGTGACAATTGGACAAGGATGGTTGGTGATACGGCCCCCAAATATCGACGTGTATGAGTTCAAAAGGTTTGAGTAAAGAGGAAGTGCTATGATTAAAGGGAAGGCGATGTTGTTTCGCAAGAGGACAGATAGTACAAACATCCTTATCTTTATTTCCGAGCTTACAACGGGTACATGTTCTAGGACTTTATGAGATGGATGTCCTAGTCTCTTATGCCACAACAAGTAATTAGATTCAACTACTTGAGATACAAAGGTCGAATGAGAAGCAAGAAAATGTTTGATATGTTTTATGCCAGAAAGAATCCCTGTCCAGAATGTATAGATGCCTAGATTGCCTCGGTACAACCACGATTCCATTAGTCGAATAGTCCTGTAATATGTAGTGAGAGGACACAAAATTGAAACGTATATTAGATGTAGAATAAAGCTTATGAACAGATAACAAATTGGAGTGAAAGGTAGGAATATAGATTGTATCTGTGAGTTTCAGTTTTCCAAACAAGTCTACAAGGCCTGACTGTGTAGCTTGTTTGGTGGAACCATTAGCTTAACAAACGGAGGTGGAAGAAGATGTGCTTATAGTGTGAAAAGTATGAAAATTGTTGCACATATGGCTCGTCGCCCCCGAATCTATAATCCAGGAATCCGAATTCAAATGTGCAGGCTCAGAGAAACTAGAAAACATAGATTGCATACCTGCATATTCATCCACATGGTTTACTTGAATAGGATCATTTGGTATCCTTTTAAGCACCCTCATCAACTCCATCATAAACATCAGAGACTGAGGGTTGACTCTTCCTTCCGTGTCTCCTTCGGAATCTATCCCTTCGTTTCTGTCCCTTGCACTGCATAGGCCCTGGCATTAGTACTATTAATCTTGCATTGATCAGATAACTCCTTATACCAATCTGGTGTATCGTGTAGTTTGAAGCAAGAGCTTTTTTCGTGGCCTAGTTTGTCACAATGTTTACAACTCAAATTCTGTTTCTCCGCCGTCCCCTTCCGCTTGAAGTTACCTTCCTTCTTCCTATCAAAACCTCCAACATGCATAGTTGCCCCCTCCTTCACATCATTAATACTCAGATGTACTCTTTGCTGTTTTTCAACACTCAAAATCATTGAATAAGCCTCATTAACACTAGGCATTGTTTTGGTGACCAAGATCTGGTTCTGAACATTATCATATTCCTCATTCAGTCCCATTAAGATCTGAATGAGTCATTTCTGTTATGTGAATTCATCTGCAGCCTTGGCTGCACCACATCGACACTCGAATCCACATGTGCATACAGATCAGGGCCTCAACTGCTCCAATTCATCCCACGACATTTTGTAGCTTTGTGAGATAATCCATGACCGTGAGACCGCCCTGTGTGATCGAGGCAATTCACTTGTGAAGTCGCCAGTGAACAATAACGCGTCTTCTTCATTTGCTCCTGAAATCATCACACTGAAGCTCCAAACCCCAACACACCCTATGTGTGTGCAACTTCTATGATACTATTTGAAATAAAATATTTATAAAATATTATTATTTAATAAAGTATATACAAAATAAGAAATTTATCATTATTAACAAATTTTATTAATACGACCAAAATAAAAATTATAAACCCTTTTTTTGGTTGGATGTACTAGGAGCTTGGGGTCGGATGGTAGTTGGCCGTAGGACCTAATCGGAAATTCATTGGCTACTGGCCAGTTAACACTACAAGAAAATATGATATTAGTGACAAAATATCAAATGACAATGTTAAAGTTGTCACTAAAAATATATATTAAGTGACAATATTTTTTTTTTTTATCTTGTCTCTATATAATTATTAGTGACAAAAATTATGTATAAAGTTGTCACTAAATACAATTTTGTGCACATTTTTTGGCCACTAATTCTTGCAAGTAACAATTTTACAAAATAATGGTAATTATTAAAATAATAAAATTCATTGTTGTAATAAAATAAATATTCTTGTCACTAAATATATATAATTAGTGATAATATTAAAACTATTACTTGAATTTTTTGTCGTTAATTTTCTATTTTCTTGTAGTGTAAGTTGTTCAACTTCATACAAGATCACGCTGATTCTTTGCGTCTCGGGGGCCAAGTTTTTACACCATCGACGGATAAGATTTGGCCTCAGATGGGGAGTGGAATATCTAGAAATGGAGAATATGATAAAACTTGTTACATACGACGTGTAGGGGTCATATTGATATATATTCTTATGTTAGTGGGACTGACTCGCGTTACTACTATGAAGGTGATAATTCATTCAAAACTGAGAATAATAGATACAGCTTTGTGTTTGGATAGAAAGGTGGTAGAGATGGATCTCAATGCTTGTATGATTGATCATGGAATGCCCCATTTGATATACTTTTCACACATTTGTGTGGAGCTTATTTCTTTTTTTTTTTTTAAATATGTTGGTGGATTTGAAAATTGATATACTTTTGTTTTCAAAAAAAGCTTAATTCTGTAAATATTATTATTACTATTATTATTTATTTATTTATTTTTAAAAAGGTAAATTTCTTAAATGTGAAGTAAATGTATAGACAAGCAACAAAGGCGATGCTGCAAAATAGAGAAGTGCTATTCTATATTCTACCATGCTAATTTCTATATCCTATACAGAGTATAAGATTGTGCAACATGCCAAGAAAGAAAATTTTTGTCCGAATCATGTTTGGCCGAGCCAAACCAATCATAGAGCAAGTTTGGTACATTTGCTATGTGATTGGTCATTTTTCTTGAATTGTATACCAATCACACAGCAAGTGTATTGCCCTTGTCATATGATTAATTCAGGTTTGGCCGAACGTCCAGACTAGAATCATCCGCCAGGAAAACCTTACAGAGTGTCTCAGTATGGTAACGCATCTATGCGAAAATGGGCGCTGAAGGAAGGTCATGAGTTTCTAGTTGTGCATCGCATAGTTTGCAATGGTTCCACTGTTATTGCAACCACAATTAATCCATGGTAGCTAGATAGCTTCTCCAATATAGCCAGCCAGAGGATTAAGGAGTGGGATCTTGAACGGCCCAGCAAACAGTGGATACAATGAACTTTCTTCATAGTGGTCTGAAAAATGGAGCACAATGCTCCGGTCAAATGGTCGAATGTTGATCGCCATCTGTGAGAAACTCATGGAAGATGACGAGCATCATGAAGGAGGGAGAAGCCATTTCAGAGAGAATAAGCACTCAAATATAAATGTTCACAATACAATCTTTCTAGTTACAGAGAAGGTGTATAGCTATCCTATTTATAGACTACAAAGCTGGAAGGAAAAGTTGGAGGGAAAAATAATAACAAACGTAACAACTTTAACCACCCTAACAACTCTCTGCAGACGCGTGTGAATGGGAGGATGTGTGATGTGGACACGTGGACCTGATGTGGCATGGCTTGGATGTCCTGGCGGGAACAACTAGTTGGCAATCAACAAAGGTGCTGGAATGAGAAGAAGCGCATGGTAGAATAAACGACTTTAACTTGACAGCAACAACAAACAATTTCTGCAGCCCCCCTCAAGTTGAAGGCGCGATGGCAGGGAGAAGCCCCAACTGGGCACTGAGAGAACCAAACTGAGGATCTGCAAGATGCTTCGTAAAGATGTCAGCTAACTGAAGCGTGCCAGAAATATGAGAAGGGGAAATGAAGCCGGACTTAAAATGATCACGAACAACGTTACAGTCGATATCCAAATGTTTAGTACGTTCGTGGAAAATAGGGTTCTTGGTAATGTGAATGGCGGCCTGATTATCGACGAAGAAAGGAATGGGAGTGGGAACCTTAATCCGAAAATCCTGCAAGAGAAAAGATACCCATTTTAGCTCACAAACGGTGGAAGCCATGGCTCTATATTCCACTTCGGCGGAAGAGCGAGACACGGTGTGTTGTTTCTTTGTTTTCCATGACATTAAAGAATAACAAGGAAGATGCAATATACTGTCAGGGAACGACGCGAGTCGGGACAAAGAAGCCCAATCCGCATCCGAGTAGTTGTGACCGTGAAGTCACAAGAGGCTGGAAGAGTAAGCCTTTAGAGATAGTGCCTTGGATAAACGCAAAAAATGTAAGGCGACCGTCCAATGTTTGTCAGTTGGCCACTGCATGAACTCACTAAGTTGTTGAACGACGTGTGAGATATCCGAACGTGTGAACCCTAAGTACAACAAACGACCAACGAGCCGACGGTAGGGCTCGGGATCAGCCAAGTGCACGAGGTCATCCTGAGTGAGTCTGACGCCCGGTGGCAGCGAAGTCGACGTGGGTTAGCATGAGACAGACCTGCATGGGAAATAATGTCGTTAGCATATTTTCGCTGAGAAACAAAGAGACCTGAGGGCGAGCGCGCAATCTCGAGACCAAGGAAGAATTTGGCATGTCCGAGATCCTTGATGGTGAACAAAGTATCCATATATGTCTTCACATCCTGTATTAAACCCTCTCTGGTACATGTTAATAGGATGTGGTCGACATAACCAATGAGAGCCAAAAAAATCAGTGTCATGGGTTCGAATAAACAGACATAGATCATGAGAGGATTGACAAAAACCATAAGCAAGCAGCTTAGTCGTGAACTCGGCGTTCCACTGCCGAGAGGCTTGCTTCAATCCATACAGCGAGCGTCGTAAACGACATACCAAACCAAGGGCGACGTCATAGCCGTCCGGAGGTTGCATATAAACCTCTTCGTCGATGAACCCATGGAGAAACGCATTGTTGACGTCAAGTTGGTGAATAGGCCAACCCTTAGCAGCCGCAACAACAAGAAAGACGCGGACTGTCACAGCCTTAGCAACGGGTGAGAAGTACTCCGTGTAATCGATTCCAGCCACTTTATTGAAACCTTTGGCCACGAGGTGGGCCTTGCAGCGATCTAGCGAGCCATCCGACTTCAACTTGATTTTATAAACCCACTTCAAACCAATCGCCTTCTTACCATCCGAAAGGGGGCGTCAGCTCCCAAGTGTTGTTTTTAGCCAAGGCCTCTAAATCGAGCTCCATGGCCTCGCGCCACTCAGGCTTCAAGCGTGCCTCCGCATATGTACGCAGCTGGTGGAGGTCTGAAGAGTTGGCTAAACAAGTGACATAGTCAGTGGAAAGCAATACAGGAAAGGGAGAGGCAGTGTTACAAACGAAGTCCCGCATCCAAGTTGGCTGGGCACGGGGTCTAGTAGAGCGCCTCACGATGGAGGCAGATGGTAGGTCTCCTGTATTCTCCACTTCCGCTGCAGACTCTGAAGTGTTAGGGTTAGATGCATCCTGATCATGCAAAGGCACCGCAACAGAAGCCCCAGGTCCAGGGGAGGCATCACTCGGAGTAGTGTGTTCGTGCTGATCTTCAGCGGGCATCTGCATGGGAAGGGAACCAAATTCAGGTCCAGATGTCTCAGAAGATGGAACAAATGATGTATGATCATTAGGCATAGATGCAACGGACGAAATATGATAAGAAAAAACAGACTCAAAAAATACGACATCCATTGACACAAAGGCACGTCATGTGTTTAAATCATAGATCTTGAAGGCCTTTTGCCCGTGATTATAACCAATAAAAACACCTTTGACAGCCCTACTATCAAACTTATCTTTATGTGGGGAGACGTTAGTAGCAAAGCACATGCAACCGAAAACCCTCAAGTGATCATAAAAGGGCGTTCGGCCATATAGAAGCTCAAAAGGGGTTTTCCATTTTAGAATGATGGAGGGAAGTCTATTTATGAATATGGGTAGGCCATAAGCAAAGCTTCACTCCAAAACTTTCTTAGGTAGCCTACTCTCAAACATAAGAGCTCGGGCGACTTGAAGAAGATGTTTGTGTTTTCGTTCAACGACTCCATTTTGTTGGGGCGTGTACATGCAAGATCGTTGATGTATAATTCCTAGGGATGTAAATAATGCTTGATAATCCTTACTGAGAAACTCACTACCATTATCGGATCGTATGGTTAAAATTTTCCCACCAAATTGTGTTTCTACCATCTTGCAAAAATGCCTAATGTGTGTCAAACACTGTGTTTTATCACGCATAAAAAATGTCCAAGTGCAGCGTGTAAAATCATCAACAATTGTGAGCATAAAGTAGCAACCAGTTAGGGAGGCTTCTTTACATGGCCCCCAAGTATCCATGTGAACCATTTCGAATTTCTGTTTGGTTTAAATATTACTTAATGGAAATACGAGACGTTGTTGCTTAGCCTTAGGACACACATCGCACACTGTATCGTCTATAGAAGTGGATTTATTCAACAACTTGATGTGTCTAAGTACTTGAGAGGAGGTATGGCCTAGACGCTTATGCCACAAACTCACAGCTTTAGGTATTACATAGTAGGATAAAGCCATAGAATCTAAGCTAGCAGATGTAAAATTAGAGAAAGAAGACTGATCAAGCAATATAAAGTCTCCCGTGAAGTCTGCCCACTGCACGCGTTTGCTTATTCATCGTGTCCTATAGAAAACATCTAGATGAGTCAAATGTTCACGTAAGATGGGAAACCTCACAGAGCCGTGAACAGATATAGATTGCATTTAAACAAAGGAATGAAGAGAACTTGTGATAGTGTAATAGTGTTAGACAAGATAACTTCACCTATCAGTTTTACGTCCTTTTTACTTCCACCCGGAAGGCTAATTCTAATAGCTTTGTCAGGAATAGAGAATTTACTGAATAGTTCGAGATTACCGCTCATATGGTTAGTGGCACCAGAATCTACGATCCACTCTCCTATGGACAGGTTTGGGATAGAAGAATGCGAACGAGAGGTACTCGGAACAACAGCCATACCTGCAAAGTCATCCAACTGTGCAAAATTGATGCTCAACGGATCATTCGGCACCTGATTTTTCATAAGCTGAATCAATTCCATCATGGCGTCGGACAAAGAGGTCTGATGCGAAGCAACTGAGGTAGATTCAGATTCAGTCTCGGCCTGATAAGCCTTGTATGTCCTCGAGGGTCTAGCTCCTTTCTTCTGTTGTCTTTGTTTAGTCAGTGCCTTGTACCAGTCCGACACGCCGTGAATCTTGAAGCACGAGTCACGCGAGTGTGCAGTTTTGTTGCACTCGTCACAGTAGAGGCGCATTTTATCCAAAAAGTTCCTTTTGTTATTGTTGAATCATAGACTGCCTTGCCTTTCCTATCCTCTTGTGCACGTACTTGCATCACTGCAGCCTGTCCATCGTTGCCTCCAAGCTCTCTTGCTCCCATGTTGATTGATCTCTGCTTCTCCACACGAACCACCATGGAGTATATCTTATGTACTGGAGGTAGGGGATCCTATACCAGCATTTGACTGTGTATTGTATCGAATGACTCGTTAAGCCCCATAAGAAACTGCACTGTCTGATTTTCAGTGTTTTGGTCGTGTATAGCCTGGTTAGATCCGCATTGACAGCCACAAGCACACTGCGGTTTAGGTCTCAGGCACATTAGCTCGTCCCACTGACATTTTCAGTTTTGTGAAGTAGTCCACAACAGACATGCTGCCTTGGCTCATAGATGCGATATCTCGGCGCAATTGGTAGATCAAGGGCCATTACAGTCGCCAAAGCGTTGTTCAGTTCTTTCCACAGTTCATGTGCAGACTCAGTGTATAAGAAAGCATGCCTAATCTCTTTAGATATAAAATTAAGTAGCCACGAAATAACCATCGAATCAGTGCGTTCCCACAATTCATACTCAGGTGAGTTCACAGCTGGTTTGATAGCAGTTCCGGTTACAAATCCTAACTTCATTTTTGCATGAAGTACAATTCTAGCCGATCGACTCCAAGCAAGGTAGTTTTGAGGCGTCAAGGGGTACTTACCAGTACCATGCCAGGATTCTTTGATTGTAGCAGTTGCAGACCCAACCTCATGAGCTCTCCTCTGGTCTGCACTGCTCCAGTATTTCCTACACTAGTTCCAGTGGTGGTGCAGGCGGCTGATGATACGGTCTGAGCTCCGGTGCTCCAGGCACAGTCTGAGCTCCAGGTGCTCCAGATGCCGCCAGTGTCACCATCAACGCTGCTCGCCAATATCCCACCATTGCAGGAACTTGAGACTGGAGATGAGAAAGCGCAGGGAAAAACGATAAGCGATATAGGTATAGAGACCTTCACAAGGAAGGCTCTGATACCAGGAGAAACTCATGGAAGATGGCGAGCATCATGAAGGAGGGAGAAGCCATTTCAGCGAGAATAAGCACTCAAATATAAATGTTCACAATACAATCTTTCTAGTTACAGAGAAGGTGTATAGCTATCCTATTTATAGACTACAAAGCTGGAGGGAAAAATAATAACAAACGTAACAACTCTAACCACCCTAACAACTCTCTGCAGACACGTGTGAATGGGAGGATGTGTGATGTGGACACGTGGACCTGATGTGGCACGACTTGGATGTCCTGGCGGGAACAACTAGCTGGCAATTAACAAAGGTGTTGGAATGAGAAGAAGCGCATGCTAGAAACGCGACTTTAACTTGACAGCAACAGCAGCAATTTCTGCAATCTGATGCTATCATGCTATTTATCACATCAAAATATTATTTATCATGCTATTTATCACAACAAAATACTAATATTTTGATTCAGAAAGATTAATAATTTACAGACAAAGTATATTGCAAGTGTACTGGGAGCATGCGGCACACTCAATAAGTCTACAAAAATATTTTAAAAAGTATAAATAATTAAATATCTTTACTAAAAATTTTGCCCTATGTAGAAAAATGAATTTGAAATAGGGAGAGAAAACAAAAATTAAGAGAAAAATAATATGAAAAGGATTGATAAAAAACTAAATAATTTTGCAAAGGAAAAATGTGGAGAGAAAAAGAGGAAAAAAAAAATGAAATCAACTAAATATAAATAATTATTTAAAAAAGACAGTTTTGCCAGGTGCACGTTCAAGGTCACAGAATTATGTAGTTTATAGTGATTAAAAATGTAAAATTTGAAATTTAATGAAAACTTTGGATTGCTAAACCAAAAATGGTAACATAATCTATATATACAGTAAAATCTCTATAAATTAATAATATCGGAATCATGTAATCTTATTAATTAAACAGGTATTAATTAATCAATAAATTAATAAATTATTAATTAAATTTTTTTTTTGATTGGACGAACCTACATTATTTTTCATGAATAAACATATTCATTGTATTGATTAATTGAATAATGCCCATGTACAATGTGACTAATTGAATAAAATATATAGTGATTAACAATAATTTTGACCTTGTCATCATATATTATTACTGACAAGAATTGTGTATAAAATTATCATTATAAATAATTAGTGGCACATCTAGAGTGATGACTTAGTGACAATTAGTGATTATTGTCACTATATATCTCTCACTATTTGGTTCCTACTGATAATTTAATGAATAATATTTTATCTTTAATTCTTGCTAATTATAGTTTTTATAAAATAATTATTACTATTGAAATTTTTAAATTCATTATTTGGACAAAATAATCATTATTTCCGGAAAACAAGCAAAATATCATCATTAATAAGCAAATAATTTATTTATGGAACATCAGAAGTTCCACTTATAAAATTGATTCTCCGCATAGGAAACTTTGAAAGTAAAACATGACTATGCATTTTGACTTATAACAAAACATGATATATAGTCATGATTATATATCCTGTTTTGTTATAGTTTAGGAAAATACAATTAAGTATTGTATTACTTTTGTAGAATTTACTTTCCGCCAAAGATTTGCATTAGATTTTTAAAGAATTATCAAATTAAGAATGGAAATTGAATTTATGATTTTGACCACTTAAACAAAAATTGGTAATAGGTGGAGATATATATATTTTCTTGCATGCAGATGTCTTCAGTTTTAACAATTATTTGGCTTAGCCTGTAAATTTCAAGCTCCCACCACAAGAAATTATGTAATAGCTAGAACACTACAAAAAAAAAAACAAAAAAACAGACCTATCTATAGCAACGGATTTTATGAAAAATTCGTTGCAAAAACAGATTTTCACGGAATTTACAACGAAAAATTTCCGTGCTATAGGTACCAACTGCTATATAGCGATGGATTTTTTGTTCGTTGCAAAATATTGCCACGGTTTTTTATCCGTTGCAAAGTTCCGTTGTAAAATTCGTTATTTAAAAAGTTGACTTTTTATATTTTGCAACGACTTTGCGATGGTATATTCGTGGCAAAGTTGATGACAATTCATTGTAAAATCGGGTTTTATTTGCAACGAAATGTTTTGTTGCAATATTGCAACGGAATGTTTGAACGTCATTCCGTTGAAAAATTTTGCAACGAAATATCTGGCTTATAATCCGTTGCAAAATCATTTTATTTGCAACGACATTTGCAATTGAAGTCGTTGCAATATTGTAATATTTTTTTGCAACGACATAATTTACTACAATTCGTTGCAAAATAATTTCCGTTTACAACGACAATCCGTTGTTAAATTTTACCACGATAATTGCAACGACAATCTATTGCAAATTTATTTTCGTTTACAACGACAATTGCAACGATAATTTCATAATTTATATTCAATAATCAAAAATATATTTAATTTAACTCTAACAACAAAATTCAAATATGACAATATATTTAAGGCAAAATACTTATAATAAACATAATTCAACATTCTAATCCACAAAATAAAAGTATTCAATTTTAAAGCATACAAATTTAAAGAGGGGGATCAAATTCATTTGCACAATCTTGTGAAGGTGGGGGGGGGGATATCACCGGGACTATCTTCAGACTCGCTCAATATCATTTCAAGCGCAGTTAACAAATTCATCGGACATGAAACTCATTATTTTTTACCATCTTTTAGTGTTGCGCTCTATTTGTCGTTTCATGTTCTCGTTTTCAACGAAACAACTTCTGTACCAACTCTAGTTCATGGTGCTCCGGTACTGGGAGTGAGATTGGCTTTTTGTTCTAGTCGAGTTAGAACAAGTATAAATCCTTGCCTTCGAGCCTATCCCCCAAACTCGATCCTTCTTTGCTCCTCCAATTGCTTCCAACCATAATTGTTGATCGTTAACCGATGTGCTCGAAAATGACTCCAGTAAACTTTGAGAAGCAATATTATGATCATCACTCAGCTTTTGAATTTTTTCCTATACAATTAAGAATATTATAATTTGGAAGTAAATTAAATTATTTACTTTGATTTCAATGTAAATAATATAAACTTACAACTGCATCCGCCACTCTCGGACCAGCCCAATTGCCTTCTTTTGTCTTCCAACACTTCTCCACCTGCTCAATAAGTGTCGGCGGGCGACCGAGTGATTCCTCCTAACAAATTTTCAAAAAAAAAATAAAAATTAATCTTGAGTAAAAGAATCAATTATCATTTAGAAAACAAAAAAATAAATTATTTGAAGCCTTTGCAAATAACACCGGGTTCAAAATAATGCGTAGCGAAGGATGTGATAGTAGTGTATCACTATTGAAATGGTGTATAAAATGGACAATTGGTACGGCTTTTGTTTCAAAGAATGTGATAGTAGTGTATCACTATTGGAAACAAACGGTGTTTTCATCTGTCTTTGTAATGGTGTCGGTTTGTTTTGTAACAGTTTTTATAATTCTTATTGTAATGTGCATGTAACAAATATTGTAACGGTTATTGCTACACTCCCCTGCGCATGTTTGTTATGAATTTGTAGCAGTTTTTGAAGCGGTTTTTGTACCTCCCGTTGGAACGGTGATTTAACCAGTGTAGTATCATTTCTTGTAATTTCTTTACATCCGATTTTTGTAACGGTCTTGCTTGTGTCTTTTGTAACGGTTATTGGAACGTCTTTGTTTGTGCGTTGATGTATTCCTAGAACCCATGCTAAGGTCGTTAGAAAAGTTTTTATTTTAAATTTTTTTGGGAATAAAAATATTAATTTAATTTTTGTTTATATTATAATATTATTTTTTATAATTATTGTTTAATTGTTGAATATAATAATGTATCGAATTTTGGTAACAATAAGAAATAACAATATTAAATAATGAAATTAAAATTATCTTTACAAAATTATTTTTAAAATATAAATACATATTTTTGAAACAAAAAGATACAAACCACAAAACCCGACCCTAATCTAGATCTGGGTCGAGCTCCTTGTGTTCTGCCTCATAGTCGTGCTGCGGGGGATCGATTGGATCTTGGGACAGTGGTGTTGGTGGAGGCTCAGACCTGTCGTTCGCCAGACGTAGGACAATCTCCTTGAGTCTGGTGACCCGATCATCGAGGTCGTGGTGTCGGGCGGTGGAGCAGATGACGAGCTCGGTTGCGAGCGTTTCCAGCGATCGTGTGGTGGGCCTCAGAGCCGAGTCTAAATACCCGACCCCTCTTCCGACTGTCATCCACATCTGGTTCTCGATCATGGCCACCGAGCTTTGAGAAGATGATGGAGGATCTGGCTGATCATTTGGTGGTTGGGTTTGTTGTTCCTCCACCATCCTCTCGAACGCCTTCTGCGATTGGAATACTGGACTTAGTATGAAAATAATAAAATTAAAATATAAATTGAAAAGGAAACTAAAAATAAACTTACCGCCACCTGTGCTTGCCCTCGGCCGCTCCAATTGGCCGTCCTCCTTTCTCTTGTAGACCTTGGAGAACAGCTCCATCTGCTTGATCGAGCGACCGAGTTGTGCCTCCTGTCAAAAACAAATTTAAAAAATTAATCAATGCATTTAAAATAATGAAATCACTTAAAATATACTTTATATTTATCATTTTCTTCTTGTGGTGGCCAACGAACGACGAGCCCCCTCTATAGACGGTCGCTGTTGTGGCCGAGTTAGCTGTCCGATTAGCCTTATTCTTGCTGACATGTCCTTGAAAGTCCTGGTTGTCCTAGTACTCCAGCAGCTGTCGCCAAATTTGATCGGCCAACCAAAGCGGTTGGGACAGTTGAGCCCGAGCGTCAGAGAATCGCTTCCGTAGGAACCGTCTGGCCTGCAACCATGGGACGACCTTGTACATCCTCGACTCGCCGTTGCACTCCCACCAGTATTTAAGCTACATATTGACATATTAAAAAGAAAGAAATAGTAATTAATAATCGATAAAACGTAATTAAAACATAATAAAATATTAATTACCTTAACGTTATTTTGCCAAAACAGGATGTGCTTCTGTGGAATCTTCTTTATGCATCTCCAAGGGTGAGGATAATGGTTTTTCACATCGCATTTATGAAACTGTGGAAATCTCGATTCGACCTGAAAAAAATAATTACAAATTAAAATTGGAACCAAATCAATTAAAACTAATTTAATACATTTTTGTGTTAAATTACCTTGCATCGCGGAGGCTGATGTAGTGACGTATAGACGAAGGTGGAACTGGAGGAGCTGGTGGTGGTGGTGGTAAGTCCCATGGCCGAGGCCCCAGGGCCTGAGAACTTGAGGCTCCGGGGCATGAGAACTGGAGGCCACCTGGGCCTGTCCACTGCCGACCTCCGTGGCCGATGACACACCGGAATGGCCAAGTCGACTGGCGGGGCCTGTGGCACTGGAGGCTGTGCTGGTGGTTGTGGGACTGCTGGGAGTGGAGCCCCTTCAATGGCTGGAGCAGGAGTCGTCTGGCCACGACTGCAACCACGACCACCACCGCGGCCATGACCACGTCCGGAAGGGGTCGGACCACCGATCGCCATGAAATCTATACATTTAAAAAAATATTGATTATATTTTATATAAAGTAGTAAATAATTTATTGTATTTTACCAAAAAATCCCGAAATTATAGAAAATTTACATACGAATCCGAAAATTACATAAATCCCCAAAATTACAGAAAATTTACATATATTTCCTAAAAAATTACAATAAAATTCCTAAAATTATAGATAATTTACATATATTTCCTAAAATTACACAAATTCCAAAAAATTCCAGAAAATTTACATATATTTCCTAAAAATTATGATAAAATTCCTAAAATTAACAAGAAATTACATATATCTCCTAAAATTATAATAAAATTCCTAAAACTACAGGAAATTACTTATATTTCCTAAAATTATAAAAATTCCTAAAATTACATAGAATTACATTTATTTCCTAAAATTACAATAAAATTCCTAAAATTATAGGAAATTACATATATTTACTAAAATTACAAAAATTTCTAAATTACAGAAAATTACATATATTTCCTAAAATTAAAATAAAATTTCTAAAATCTCAAGAAATTACATATATTTCCTAAAATTACAAAAATTCCTAAAATTACAGAGAATTACATATTTTTCATAAATATAAATAAAACTATAGAAAATTACATATATTTTCCTAAAATTACAAAATTCCTAAAATTACAGAAACTACATACATTCCTCAAAAATTACTGAAATTACAAAAATTACAATAAAACTACAAAAATTACAACAATCTGAAAATTTTCAGAAATTACAGAAATTACAATATTTACACAATTTTCAAAAAAATTATGCCAAAAAATTACAAAAAAATCATAGAAATCTGAAAAATAAAATAGAAAAATTATGTAAATTTTCAGTTTTAATTTAAAAAATCTCTAACATAATTTATACAATGTTTAGAAAATTTATCTAAGCAAAATTACACAAAAAAATCTAAAAAAAAATTCAGAAAATATACTATAAATTTTTAGTTTTAGTTTAACAAATTTCCAATAATATTTACACAATTTTTAGTTCAAGAAAATTTACACAATAAATTTACACAACAAATTGCAGAAAATTAACAAAAATTACACACTAATTTACGCATGCAATTTACTCACAGAAATGTAAAAAATTTATGAAATACATAAAAACTGAAATAATTTTTCTGAAATTTGAAAAATGGCAGAAATACAGAAATAATTTGTTGAAATACAAAAATTATAGAAATATATTTTCTGAATTAAAAACTCATCACTCAACATTCATCTTCATCATCATACAACATATGGTTACCGTATCAAGAAGCGTTGACCTGGTATAGAAGATCCCAAAATATGTTTTTCTTCGTCCACTTGTACATGGTACCATATCCGGGTGGGAGTGTCATAGGTTCTTCGACAGCAGGACTGAAGTCTGCTACCCAATCACAAATCTGCTCTCCAGTCAGCCGCGAGCGTGCAACATTCATTTCCACTCGATTTCTAGTGAAGGCTTTCTTATTCCTGCAGTAAGGATGGTCCAGCGGTAAAAACTATCTGTGGCAGCCAAAGTAGCACGCCTTCCTACCGTGCTGTAGATGGAATGCCCGTGTGTCATCCATACAAACTGGACACCCCATAATACCAGCGGTACTCCATCCATATGCCATCCCATAAGCAGGTAGGTCGTTCACAGTTCACATTAATGCCGCGCTTCAATGAATGCTTGGTCGGTAGCATTGTCGTATGGTGTACGCCCACATGCCACAATTGCAAAAGCTCCTCAATCAACGGTCTAGATACATATCGATCAGACGCTTCAGATTTGACGGGCCAGAGATCACCATCATGAGGAAACATATACTCAGACTTCATGCACATTCCTGGCGGGAGATTGTACGGTGTGAGTATAACGGGCCAACATGAATAAGTTTTATCATACTGCCCATGCGGCGCAAACCCTTCTGTGCACAGCCCTAACCTAACATTACAGGGCTCCAATAAGCGGTAGGTACCTAAGAACGGCATACGGGGACTTCTAGCGGCGGGGGTCTCGCTGTCTGGTCGGCTTGTACCTAGCCTCTCCACAAAACTTGCAGTATTCCAAATCAATGTCGTCCTTCCAGTATAACATGCAACCCTTTTTTAAACGCATCAATCTTCTCAACAATTAAACCCAAGTCTCTAATCAATTTCTTCGTACTGTAGTAATCAGGAGGGAAAGTGTGATCTGGGGCCTTATATGATCAGCCCACTGGCGGTGTAATACCCGCCCTAGTCGGGAGGTTCTTCTTATACATCCATCTTCTCAATTTTCTTAACATGATGACAACTACATATGCACAGACATACATATACATACATTTAGAATCATATATATATATATACACATATTGTCAACCTATAAAAATAATTAAACGGCGTTTACTTTAAAAAAAAAAAAAAGGTTCAAGTCGTTACTTGGTCAGAGCAACTAAATAAATCAACGGTAACCGATCAAGTGTATGTGCACTAATTGTGGTCAAGAGAGATTGAGAGTGTGTGTGGTTAATCAAGACTAGAACAAATGAAATAAATTGAAAACATCATGCAACATAATATATAGGAGAATATGTACCGGCTTTTGTAACGGCTTTTGTGGCGACAAACTATCCATTGAAATATGACTGTTGGAATATAGCCATTAGATACATAAACTCTTGAAAACGGTTTTTGTAACGGTTATTTCCTCAATACACAAGCCGTTGCAATTGTAACCGTGTTTGTATCAGTCTCTGCTAGTTAGCTTTTGTAACGGTTTTAGGGTATAATATGTGTAATGGCAACCTTACATTTCAACAAACGCTACAAAAAAAAAAAAAGGACCGTTTAAAAGGTCGTCGCAATATTGTATCGGCTTTTAATTTTGTAACGGATATTGTAACAGAAGATATTACGATGGCGTTCAGCAGTTCCAAGATTAAGAAGCAATTCCAAAGGCCTGTACAACGTGTAACGGCCTTACATACACCAACATTTTGTACCGATCGTTGTAACGGTGTTTCATACGTACGGAATACACTTATCTAAGATTATGACGTCATATAACTTCCTCCGTTCTGTGTTTGTTACAAAAACCATTGATATTAGAACGGTTTCCTAACCGTTACAAAAAAACCGTTTCAAATTCCACATTCTTTTATAGCGTTTGTTTGCTCCAAGATTAATTAACCAAGAAAGGAATGTTTTGCGTTCATGATAGCCAATAGACTAGAGAAGAAAAGGGCTAACGAGAATTAGACATCCATAGCAAAAGTTTCCTATATAGTACTTCCACACTAATGATCACATGGCCAAGACGATTCTGAAGCCTAATTATTAATACTTGAAAAGTGGTCTGCTTATTCCTCATCTTTCTAAATTTCTAAAATGATCCTGTAGCTTTTTTATTTGCTTGATTTTGATTATTCTTTTGTCGGATTTTCTCTAATGTTGTCGGAAAACGATATCAAAATCTAACGTGGCATTTTAAATTGGGGGAAGTAATTTTATTAGCTAATTATTCATGATGTGACTATTACATAGTTTTAATTAAAAAAAAATAACATGTGATGTGGCATTACATGAAATTAAAATAAAAAATATTTTTTTATGAATTTTAGATTTTAAAAAATTAAAATATTTTTACTTAATTTTTAAGACATAAAAATATACATATAAATAATTATATATATACATAATTATATATATAGCAGCGACGACGAACCGTTGCCTCAATAGCGACGGCGACCATCGCTGCCCCAATCTCTGGGCGATGACAATGTCTGGCCCTGATCTGGGCGACATGCATCGCCCCCAATCTGAGTGACGATTATTATATGTAAATTTTTATTTTCTTTACAATTAAGATAAATTTATTTTTTTTCAAATTTTTTATTTTAAATGCATGTAATGATCAATGTTATTTATACTAAATAATATTTGATATTTAATTAATATATTTTATATTATATTTTAAATTGAAAGAGGAAAATATTATTTTAAAATTTTAAATAATGAATTAAAAATGATTTAATTCAAAAATATAAAAATAACAAAAAAATCCATGTAATTGCCACATTATTTTCAATTAGCCAATAAAATCACTTCCCCCAATTTGAAATGCCACATCAGATTCAACTGCTATTTTTCTAGTAACTTTGGACAAAATCTGACGAATAGTGTCCTGAAATCGAACAATTTCAAAAGTTAGAAGATCTTGCTGGAACCCTAAGAAGTTAAAAGTCTAAAGTACGATTTGACTATAGTTAATGGATGAAAATTGAATTTAATCCTAAAAGTATGGTACTCGTTGGGAGGGAATAATCCATTTTTTGCAGTGACTATTTATTTCAACATCTCGTTTTCAAGCTGAAGTATAGAAATGTTATTCGTTTTTTCTGTTTCTCTCTGTTGGAGATGATGTAAAAATCTATGATGTATGGACATGAAGTTAGATACAATATAAATATGAAACACATTAGGCATTTGTTGTGCCTCATGATGCTTTGCAGTAGTTCACACCATTTTTTAAAAAGCATATATAACAATAGATCGATGGCACAAAGTTAAATTTTTAATTTTGGTTATATTTAAGTAATGGGAAAATGCAAGCAACCCATGTAATATTGTAGATGAGCAAATTACCCCCTATAAAAAAATAAAATAATAATTTATCCTCCTGTGTTTTTCAAAATGAATCAATTTGTCTCCCCATATTTTTTTAAAATGAAGCAATTGACCTCCCTATCCATTTTAAAGAACAATGGAGGTAAATTGCTAGGTTTTTTTTTTTTTTTATAAGGGGTAATTCACTCATTTATAATGTCACAGGAAGATAAATTGCATTAAACCCTTTAAGTAATTAATGGTATATTATATATTTATAGAAATAATTAGATGTCAAAATATGACAGAAATATAGAAGAAATTCGAATTGGTCCAATTGATGAATCTGGTTAACAATGTATAACTTGAAATCAAATGAAATATTCAGACTGAAATTGAAACTGTTATATAAAGGAATCCAGTTTAGGAAATTCATACAATGTGTAAAGTATGAATGAATCAAATTAAGAATGTTCAAAAATTTTAAGAATGTAGACAAAATGGTAACTGGATATAAAGCAGTCCAAATTCTTGTTTCTAAATTTCTCCATTATTTTTTCTAAATCAGACTATATAAAGCACGCATTCCTTTTCACATTCCATTGTCTTCAGTCCATGGAATTTGTGCAAATGTCTTCCATTTTTATCAACTATTTTGCTTAGCTTGTCAATTTCAAGCAACCTTCAAGTCAAGAGTGAAAGACCATCGATTCCCAAACTTGCAACGATTCAAGTATGTATACATTCCACTTGTCATATATGTTCTATAGAAAAATCATATGTGTAATTATTAATTATTTCTACGCAATATTTTGTGGATATATATTTATACTCATCCACAGACGGTGTATGGTGACGTATATAATTGCACTGATGTGTACAAGCAACACTCTCTTACCCATCCGGCTCTCCGAGAACACAAAATTAAGGTAATTATCAAGATATTGAAACATATCGCTGTTAATACGTACTCAATGCTTTCTTAGTAGCAATTCATCGTGCACAATAACAGATGAGACCTTCTCAAAGAAATTTTAGCTACTTTTCCATCCAAAAAAAAAAAAGAGTAGTTTTGTTAACAAGTTATGGAAGTCCAAAAACGGATGTCCGAAAGGAACTATTCCCATTCGGAGGTCGACAACGACGAATGATCACAAGAATTTGAGAAATAGTTCAAGGGACCAAAACCTTTCTCAATCTCTAAATTCATATGATGATGGAGTAGATGTAAGTATATAGATATATATATATATATATGTATGTTCATTTTATTAATGAATTTATTGGCCGATATATTAAAAAATATAATGTGATTGACAAGTTTGTATAGTTTGCAGGAATATATACCAAGCCAGGAAAGAAATTTTATAGTGTAGCAGCTTACATTAATTTATACAACCCCAAACTTCATTATGGGGGACAATATAGTTCGGCTGTTGTTTTTATCGAAGGTGGAGGAGCGTCAAATTTGAACCAAATTCAAGTGGGTTGGACAGTAAGTCTTTAATTATTTAATATACTCTATTCGTCCTTGTTAGTCATGAAAAAAAATATATATTTTCTCAAGAGCTACTTCTAAGTATGGATTTTCAGGTGAATCCAACACTGTATGGTGATTATAATACTCGATTATATTCTGCATGGTCGGTAAGTAAGAGGAGTTTAAGAAAGATCACATTTCTACAGTGTAACTTTGTAATATAATAGATAAAAAAAATATACTAATGATCAATCCGATTTTCATTGTTTATTTTTTGTTGATTGGATGAAAAATAGAGAGACAACCATCAATCAACCGGATGCTTCAACATGGAATGTCCAGGTTTTATTGCAGTCAACAATATTGTACCCTTGGATTATGTATTTACTGATATTTCCAAAATCGAAGGAAAACAATACGACCTGCCGGTTCTAATTTCTCTGGTATTATTATATTATCTTTAATATTTTAATTAGTTTATCAGAAATTCAAATTACCCAATCAATTCTAATCCCCTTTTTGTTGGATGTACCAGGACCCCAGGGTTGGATGGTGGCTCGCTGTAGGTCCTAATTACGATTTCATTGGCTATTGGCCAGTTACGTTGTTTAACTCCATACAAGATCACGCTGATTCTTTGCGTTTTGGGGGCCAAGTTTTTACTCCGTCTGCGAATGACATTAGGCCTCAGATGGGAAGTGGGATATTTAAAAATGGAGAATACGATCAAACTTGTTACATACGACGTATAAGGGTCGCGGATGAAACGCATAGGTACCTCTATGCTGTCGACAATTCTTACATTAGTGGGACTGACTCCCGTTGCTATTATGAAGGCGATCAATCATTCAAGAATGAGAACACTGGATACTCTTTCGTGTTTGGAGGGAAAGGTGGTAGAGATGGATCTCAATGCTTCTTTGATTGATGGAATGCCCAGATCTATTATATAAACATGTTTGCTTTGTTGTATGCTAGTAACTTGTGGCACACCCTATGTGTGTGCAACTGTTGTGAAAAATTTCTAATTTAAAATTGAAATAGATTTGTGCAAATCAAGATAAATAATGCATGCAATATATGAATATAAATTTAAACGATTGGCCTGTAGGAGTCACGTCACTTGACGCTCTCCTAAGATCGTAATGGCCTCCCTTCGTGCAGGTACTGTCGGCTCACCACCACCCCAAGATAAAACCCAAAAGGCCACAACCGATGTCGTCTATTGTGAGCACGTTCACAAGAAGACTAGAAAACTAGACTTTATCAAGTTGCCCCAAAATATATAGTAAGAAGAATAGAATGTAAGGTGCAAAGAAAATAGTGAGTTGTTGTGTCTACCTAGACCCCTAGGACATCCTATTTATAGTGTTAGAATAGGACATGTAACACCCAAAAATTAAAATAGAAACAATGGTCATTAGTGGGGTGTTACACAATTAAATGGGGTGTTGCCAATTTGATTTTGATTTCATAATAAATCTGAAAACTAAAAATATTTTGAAGTTTTAAAACTTCAAATTGTAACAATCCCCACAAGTTTGAAAATTTCAAAATAATATATAAGTAAATATAATAGGACAATTGAATACTATGTAATAGGTGCAGGAGCCTTCTGGGCTTGAGCCTACACTTAGTGTTGACGATTTTCATTTGAGCGAGCCATAATGGACTACGCCTCGAATTAGGTCCCTTGGCCAAATTTCAATACGTCACACACACAGTATTAACATCGGTCTTTTGTTCGAAGTGGGTTAGCGTTGTTAATGGCCATGCGCTCTTATCTTGATTCTCATGAGAGTTTTTAGGGTTAGCCCAAACCCATTGCCACGGCCTCATAGCAACTCTCATTTAGGTGAAACCTCCAAGGGTACGTGTGACCTATACCTTGCGGAATTCTCGCCTTGGTCTCATTAAGGGTTAAATCCCAACCTAACATCACACTGTTAAGCACTATCACCATAGGGATGGGGAGGAGACGCTCTCCTCATAAAGTAGTGCTAAATGAGTCACGCAGTACAGGTTGTTCCTACCCATTGAACCTTCTTCATGGATCTCTAATCACAAAGGTTGCGTTACTCCTGGGGTGACTCCCTTGTGGGCTTATGCCCATCCCCCTTGATGATTCATATACACCCTTTTTGGGTAGACCTTTGGTCAAATTATCTACCAAATTTTTCTCAGATTTCACAAAATTAAGAGATACGACATTTCTTTTCAATAGTGACTTCACACTCTTACACCTCGCTTGTAGATGTCTAGTCATTTTCTTATTAGAATGAGTTTGCTCACAAGATCTATAGTAGCTACAATCACAATGTATAGAAATAGCTAGCAAAGCTTTATTTATCAATGGGATATCAAGTAATAGGTCTCTTAACCATTCAACGGTTGTACAAGCAGTATCTAGAGCTATTATTCAGCTTCCATAGTACTTCTAGATATAACTGTTTGTTTCTTAGAACCCCAAGTTATAGCTGTGCTCCACCCATCATAAAAATAAATCCACTAATAGACTTAACCTCAGAGCTATCAGTAATCCAATTAGCATCACTATTTCCTTCAAGTACATTGGGAAAACCTTTACAGCATAACGAATAATTTATTGTTCCTCTAAAATATTTAATAATTCTTTCCAAAGCATTCCAATGAACTTTACTTGGATTATGAATGTACCTACTAAGTCTACCAACAACGTAGAAAATATCTGGTCTAGTCCTGTTAGAAAAATATAAAAATGATCTTATAATTTGAGAATATTTTAACTGAGATACAGCTTCACCCAAAATTTTGTTAAATGTGTATTTGAATCAAATGGGGTAGAAAACAGACTTATTGATCATAATAAATTGAATTTCCTCATAAATTTTTCAATTGCTCCAGATTGGTTTAATAAAATTCCTTCTTGAATTCTACTAACTTTCATACCCAAAATAATATGTGCTTCTCCAAATCTTTCATTTCAAAACTATTTGATAGATAGATTTTAACATTTCCTATAATTTTTAAATTAGACCCAAAAATTAATATGTCATCTACATATAAGCATAGTATCACATAGTCACCATTTCTTCTCTACGATATACACATCTATCATGCTCATTTGACTTTAATCCATAACCTATAATCACCTCATTAAATTTCTCATGCCATTGTTTAGGAGCTTGTTTCAAACCATATAAAAATTTCACTAACTTACACACCTTATCTTCTTGTCCTTTAACCTTAAAACCTTCAAGTTGTTCCATATAAATTTCTTCATCTAAATCCCCATTTAAAAATGCAGTCTTAACGTCCATTTGATGAATCATTAACTTATATATAGATGCTAAAGCCAACAATGTTCTAATAGTTGAAATCCTAGCAATAGGAGAATAAGTATCAAAATAATCTATCCCTTCTTGTTGAGTGAATCCTTTTGCTACTAATCTTGCCTTATACTTATCTATTGATCCATCAACCTTTAACTTTTTCTTAAAGATCCATCTACATCCTATTGGTTTACTACCAAAAGGTAAATCAGATAAAACCCAAGTATTATTTTGAATAATTGAATTGTACTTGTCATTGATAGCTTCCTTCCAAAAGGTGCATCTAGGGAAGATATTGCTTCATCATAAGTTTGTGGATCCCCTTCAACTAAAAATGTGATAAAATCATCTCCAAAGTTCTTTTCGACCCTAGGCCTTTTACTTCTCCTCAATTCCATAGACTCTCATTGCTTAGTTTCTAACATGGCACTACTAGATGATTCAACTCTAGAAGATTCCATTTTTGAAATAGATGGCTCATTTTGAATTTTAGTTTTAAAAGGGAAAACATCTTCAAAGTATGTAGCATCTCTTGCCTCAATAATTGTATTGTTAGATATTCAACTAACCTCATAATTAAACACTAGAAACCTATTTGCATTACTATTTTGCATGTATCCAATAAAGATTGCATCTATAGTTTTAGGGCCTATTTTCTTTTTCTTAAATTCAGGTATAATTACCTTCGCTAGACACCCCCACACTTTAAGAAAATTTAGTCTAGGAGTCCTGTTTTTCCATAGTTCATAAGGTGTTTTAGTACTATCTTTAACTATTATGCGATTTAGTGTATAACAAGAAGCTAAAATAGCCTCTCCCCACAAATTCTTTGGCGCTCCTGAATTTAACAACATCGCATTAACCATATCCACTAAAGTCCTATTTTTTCTCTCAGCTACACCATTTGATTGTGGTGAATAAGGTGTGAATTCATGTATTATACCATTATCTTTACCAAAATTTTGACAACTCTCCTGAAGAGTATTCTCCCCCTTTGTCAGACCTTAGTATTTTAATCCTTTTTTCTAATTGATTTTCAACTTCATTTTTATAAACCTTAAACTTATTAAAAACTTCATCTTTTGCTTTAGTAAGATAAACATAACAGTATTTGGAAAAATCATCTATAAAAGTTACAAAGTATTTATTTCCACCTCTAGTTGGAGACCTATTTGATATCACAAACATCATTATGGATAAGATCCAAAATATTTGAATTTCTTTCAACTGAATTATAAGGCTTTTTAGCTTGTTTTGCTTATGCACATATTTCACATTTATGATCAATATTTACTTGAAATTTTGGAATTAGACTAAGATCCATAAGCTTTTTAACATTTCTATTACTTACATGTCCTAATCTTTCATGCTATAAAATACTAGATTCAATATTCAGAATTAAATTAGAATTTTCTTTGACTTTATTTACAATATTTAATTTAAATAATCCATCACTAACAAATTCATTTCCGACAAAAATATTATTTCTGTGATTACAACTTTATTGGACTCCATAACTAGTTTGTAACCACTTTTCACTAAACAAGATCCACTACTCACTAAATTCTTTCTAATGTCGGGTACGTGTCGCACTCCATCAATAGTCAATATCTTTCCAGAGGTCATCTTTAGATCAATACTTTCAATTCCATGAAGTTGTGCGGCAACATTATTTCCTAGTGTCACGCTTCCTCCACTTGAGTTCTGATAGGATTTGAACATTGATTTATCAAAACAAACGTGTATATTAGCTCCAGAGTCTAGCCACCAATCATTATTTTGGTATGTAAAATTTACTAATGAAGGTATAGATTGTAACCTGATGGACGGTTCCTCTTCAACCATCATATTCACTTGTCTGTGTTGATTCTTAGGCTTAAAGTTGAACTTAGAAGCATTCTTCCCAGTTTTCTGAAAGTAACAATCCCTTGCCACATGATTGCTCCTTCCACATACATAGCATGCCCGTTCTACCTTTTTTTTTGCCTTTATCATTCCTAGGATTTTGACTTTTAGGTTGAGTATTATTATGACGATAATTTCTCTTCCAACCCTTTTTATTGTTCTTAAATTGATTACCTCTAGGCTTGAAGTTCTTTGATTATAATTCTTTTTATCCTCCACTACATTAACTTTGACCTTCATATCTTCTTGTTTAACATTTATCCTATGTTGCTCCTCTGTTCTCAATGATTTAAAAGCTTGAGTCAAAGTTAGAACGCCTTGTTGATGTCTTAAACTTCTAGCAAAATTAGACCAAGATGGTGGAAGTTTATCAATCAAACATGACACATTATAGTCTTCACTAAAGTTTAAACCACTTTCTTCCAACGGTCTTAGCAAATCTTGGAATTCATGTATTTGTTCATTAATCAATTTTCCATCGATCATAGTATATTTCATAAACGTAGATGCATTAAATCTTTGAATACCAGAATCATCATCAATCACATATTCAGTTTCTAATGCATTCCAAAGTTATTTAGCGTTAGTGTATGTATAAAACACATCATAAAGCCTTTAAAGCACTTAAAATATGATTATGACAATGGTAATCTACCTCTTCACTAGTATGCCAAGAGCTTTGTTCGACATTATCATCTATGGCAGAAATAAATCCAAGAACCGTTAACCAATATCTCATTTGGTTTTGCCATCTTTTAAAATTAACACCATTAAACTTTTCAAGCTTAACACTATTAGCATATTCAAGAGAAGCCATTATTCTCAAAACAAGTTAAGAAATGATAAGGCAAGGAAAAGAGATTGTCACTGTAGGAGTCAAATAATAGCAATATTAATATTCAACATAAGAGCAATATATATATATATATATATATAAACTCTAATTTAGCAATGCAATTACTAAAATAAAATAAGAATTCTCGAAATCTTTTGTTCTTTTAGAAAACTACTTTGAACGAAATTATATGTAAGGTCTCAAGATAATGGTTTTGTTACTATAAGATAATTCTAATGCATAGGATGTGTTCTCTTTGTTTTCTTAAATCTAAAAATGAGAATCAATTATAAACCTTTGGTTGTACAAGTATGAGTCAAAATTTAAAATTTAAACAACAAAGTTGATTTGGCATGCAAAGCAATATATCACAATTAACTTCAATATGCAAACTTTAAGTGAAACACATACAATATTAATAGTACCAAATTTATGACTATGATCATAACAATAATGAATAAATATTTCAAAGAAAATTAAACTGATTTAGAGAGAAATAGAAATGTAACTTAGAATCTAACTAGTTAAAATTAAGAGATCACGATCTTAGATTGTTGTGAAAAATTTCTAATTTAAAGTTGAAATAGATTTGTGCAAATCAAGATAAATAATGCATGCAACATATGAATATAAATTTAAACGGGTGGCTTGTATGAGTCACGTCACTTGATGTTGTCCTAAGATCATGACGGCCTCCCTTCGTGCAGGTATTGTCGGCTCACCACCACCTCAAGATAAAACCCAAAAGGCCACAATCGATGTCTTCTATAGTGAGTACGTTCACAAGAAGACTAGAGAACTAGACCTTATCAAGTTGCCCCAAAATATATAGTAAGAAGAATAGAATGTAAGGTGAAAAGAAAATAGTGAATTGTTTGTTTCTACCTAGACTCCTAGGATATCCTATTTATAGGGGTAAAGTACAATTTACCCCCCTGTGATCAGTGAAAGGTTCAAAAAACCCCCTGTAAAATAAAAACATGCAAATAACCCCCTCATGATTTAGAAAAATTGCACACTGCCTCCCTCATCTAATTTGAACTAGCTGCCAATGTTCAAAGACCTTTATACCCTTCCATATATATCAATGCATTGTTGACTTTTCAAAGAATGAAAGAAGTTGAGGAGATTCTGAAGGCTTTCACGACAGAGAACCAAAAACCCTAGAATTAAGAAAAACTCTTCATTTCTTCAATTCTTTTGCAGTTCTAACCAAAAAATTAGATAATTTAAGAGGAGAGTAACATGGGTGGAAAGATTGTTGGATAGACGAAGGGATTTGGACTCGATTTTTTTGTGCGGTTTACTGCTACCTTGAAGACGAGAAATGAGAAAACACGAGGGCTTGTTAGCTTCAAGACGAGAAAGGGAAAAACACAGCGGGCTTGCTGCTGCTTGAAGACGACAAAGAAAAAGTAGTGGGCTTGCTGTTGCTTGAAGAGGGGGAAAATGAAGGTATGTAATATATTCACCCCTCACTTTGTGTATGGTCTTATAATTGATGAAACTGACACTTAATGCGAACCCATGTGGAAAGAGTGTTGTATGTGTTAAAAAAAAAATTGGTTGAAAAAGTGTATATGTTCAGATTTCTTTTACCTTCTTTATTCTATGGAATCTTTGACTGTAATATAGTATTCTAGTGTTGTTGTTGAGAAATATAGTATTGTGGTGTTGTTGATGTTATATAATTTTGTCTTCTTTATTCAATGGAATCTTGAATGTGTGGTCCCTTTGTTGTGAAATTCCCTAGAAATGATACTATATATACAGTCAATGACACCCTTCCCCATTTGTTGATGTGTTGCTTCTATTTTATATTGCATTCTAGTAGGCTGTGCAACTTTTCTAATGGATTGTATTTTTTTATTTTTTTTTATTCATGTGCAGAGTTTTGAATACCATGATGTTGAATTTTGGCATGGGGGTAAATTTGTAAAAGAACCTAAATTAAGATATGTAGGAGGGAAGAAAGCAGTGTTTGAGAAAATAGACATTGATTTCTTAAGTCTATATGAATTTGGGTTGATGTATGACAAAGTTGGGGGAAAAAAATTTGTGCTAAATTTCTACTATAGAGTCCCAACACAACCTTTTGATGGAGGAATCAGATTGATAAATAATGATTGTCCTGATTTGTGCTTAGTGGATTTGCAAAATTGCTATAAAGGCCTAGATGTTCCTATCCAAATATATGTAGAGGAGGGGGATGTGGAACCTATTGAGGCATTGGATATAAAGGGGAACAGAATCCCTATTCAGACTGGAGAGGAAATGACATATTTACTAGAGGGGATAAATTTTGAGGATTTTGAAGGCACTGGGGGCAGGGTGAGGGGGTGAGGGATGAAAACATTGAGGCTGAAAAGGTGAGGGGTGAGGGAGAAAATATTGAGGTTGAAAGGGTGGGAGATGAGGGAGAAAAAAATGTGAGTCAAGGCATGATGGATGAGGGAGAAAAAAATGTGAGTCAGGGGGTAGAGGATGCGAGAGTGAAGGAAAAGGGAAAAAGGTTGATGAGTGAGTTGTTTTCAGTTAATTCCTCATCAGAATTTGATGATTCATCTGATGAGGATTATAGACAGTCTGAATCTGAATCTGAGGCCCCTAGTATGGTGTTGGGGGATATTGAGGAATCTGATTATGATGATGATGATATTTTCCTCAATAAGATCCCCAGCAAAAAAGAGCTAATGCAAAAATTGAAACAATTCAGGAGAAAAGCTAAGGCCAAAGCCAAAGTGGTTTCAAGACAGACTGCAACATACACTAATAATGATGAGGGGTGGTTTAGTGAGGTTGAATCTGACAGTGAGATTGGGGAGCTACATGACTTTGATGAGAATGTACCAAGACATCCAGTGTACAAAGAAACAAAAAAACTTAAAAAACAAAGAATTGGTGGTGGGAATGAAGTTCGTACATGCTCAAGAATTGAGGGAGGTGCTAAGGGATTGGTGTATCAGAGGGGGGTATGATCTTGAATACATCAAAAATGAAAACAAAAGAATCACAGCTAAGTTCAAATTTGAGGGTTGTGATTGGAGGATCCATGCATCTTCAATCATGAATGGCCCAACATTTCAGATTAAAACCATCAAGGGAAAACACACATGCCCAAGAATGTATGAGAACAAATTGGTGAAAGCTGCATATCTTGCCACAAGAATGGAACAATGTATTAGAGATAATCCAAGTATTCCAATTGAGCAATTGAAAAATACTATTTTAAGAAAATGCAATGTTGATGTAAGTATAGCCAAAGTGAAGAGGGCCAAAAGAGCAGCTTTAGATGTAATCAAGGGGGCAGATTCAATGCAATATTCTTTGCTTTGGGACTATTTTGAGACTGTTAGGAGTACAAATCTAGGAAGTAAACTTTTACTTAGGAAGGTGGATGGCTCAGAACCCCCTATATTTGAAAGATTGTACTTCAGCTTGCATGCAATGAAAAACGGTTTTCTTTCAGGATGTAGGCCAATGATAGGACTGGATGGGTGTTTTCTGAAAACATGTTATAGTGGGCAATTGCTTGTGGCAGTGGGTAGAGATGGGAACGACAATATGCTTCCAATAGCCATGGTTGTTGTTCCAGTGGAAAACAGAAAAAATTGGACTTGGTTTTTGAGCGAATTATTGGAGGATATAGGGGGGTTGAGAACTGGGAGATGGAGCTTCATTTCTGACAGACAAAAGGGGTTAGTTGAGGCTTTGAAAGATCTTGTCCCTGATAGTGAGCATAGGTATTGTGTGAGGCACTTGTATCATAATTTTAAAATGAAATACAAGTCACAAGAATTAAAGAATTATTTTTGGAGGGCTGCTGCAACAGGAAACAGAAGGGATTTTCATATGTGGATGAAAAAATTGGAAGAGGCTGATCCTAAAAAAAGCCCTGAATATGAGACAACACATGAATGGTTATCAAAAATAAATCCTATTCATTGGGCTAGGTCTCATTTCCCTGTTCATAGTAAATCTGATATTCTTGTGAACAATTTGTGTGAGAGCTTCAACAATTACATTCTTGAAGCTAGAGATAAGCCCATCATAACTATGATTGAATGGATAAGGGTGAGATTGAGGGTCAGAATTCAAAAAAAAAAAGGAGGGCATGGAAAAATATGCTGGAAATATATGCCCAAATGTGTTAAAGAAAATAACCAAACAGCAACACATGGCTAGGAATTGCTTTGTGAGGTGGTGTGGGGGTTATGAGTATGAGGGTTGACCAATATGAAGATAAATTTGTTGTGGACTTGGAAAAAAGGACTTGCACTTGTGGAAACTTTCAGCTGAATGGCTATCCATGCTATCATGCATGTTCTGCAATAGCAGCAGGGAGATGTTGTGTTGATGACTTTGTTGAAGAGTGCTACAAGAAGAACACTTACCTAAAGGTATATGATGAGATGATTCATGATGTCCCTGGTGCAAGAGGCTACATCAAAACAAGTTATGAGCCTTTGCATCCACCAAAGATGAAGAAAAAAATGGGGAGGCCAAAGAAAATGAGGAGGAAGGGCCCAGATGAATTGCAACAAGTTTCAACCAGAAAGGGCCTAACACACACTTGCATGAAGTGTTTTGAAGTAGGTCACAATAAGGGTTCTTGCACAAAACCACCTCATCCAAAGTCTAAACTTTACAAGGTTAAGTTTTATTCTTTCATTGTTCCTTAGCAAAGACTGTTGTTACTGAATGAAGCTAATTGTCTGAATGTGATATCTTAGGGGCCTGCAATTCTTGAGGAGATTACTACTGAAAGGACAGATGCACCACCATTAAGCTAAGATGCAAATGGATGCTCCCAGCCACAAAGTTAGGCAACAAGGGTTAATATGGCTGAAAAATACAGAAAATCGGGTGTGCAAAACTCTAGCTTTCCCTCATTTTTATGACTCAGAAGAATTAGTTTTAAAAACTGTTGTTTTCTGTCTTTTTTTTTTTTTTTTTGGCAGAATCAGCCCCTGGAAGCCCCAAGAGATGTTAATATGCCTGAAAATACATCCAATCAGGTGTGCAAAATACAGTCTTGAATCAAGTTTTTTGTTGTTGTTAAAATTGTTGTTTTAATCCAGTCTTGGCCTCAATCTTATGACTTAAGATTGTGTGTGCAGGAACCCCTTGGCTATCAAGGGAGAAGAAATGAAGCTTTGTTGGGGAGAATCAATAGGAGCAGAATAAAAAAGCCAACCATTTCGGAAGTATTGCACAATATCAAAGAACGGGCAAGAAATAGGCCATGGAAGCCATGATCATTAAAGGAACTATGAATGGTTTTTTTTGTCCCAGCAATATTTTCAGCCATGTTTTTGGAGCTACTAGTTTTTGGAAACATTTGAATATGTGAATATTGAGATTGGATGTTAGTTTTTGATGTGGCAATTGTCTATTAGTTTTTGAATATGTGAATTGGCTGAATGATTTTTGAACAAACACTTCTATTATGGGAATATATAATGTGTTTTTAGGTGAAATGGTTGTTACTTTTTTTTTTCTTATGATGAATTTTTGCATGTTGCAGGATTAACAATTGTTCTTATTAGTTGGACATTGTTGTCATGAGTTCATCAAATATTTTAGCGGTTACAACAGGTTTAAATAATAGCAACATTGCAAATAATACCAATTACAGGTCCAAAAATATTGAAATTTCATCAATACACATTATAAGCAACAAAAACCATATATAAGAATTGTATTTTTGTAGGTAAAGTGATGGAAGATAAAGGAAGAAGCAACAAAGTGAGGGAAAAAGATTTATGCAATTAAAAAAGGGCAAAAAAGGAATTTCAGCGCCAAAAAATACTTCCCCAGTCACAGCTCAAGCGCGTGTGCTACAAATCTGCCTATAGTGGGGTGTTTTGCTATTTTTTCTAAATCATGAGGGGGTTATTTGCATGTTTTTATTTTACAGGGGGATTTTTTGAACCTTTCACTGATCACAGGGGGGTACATTGTACTTTACCCCTATTTATAGTGTTAGAATAGGACATATAATACCTAAAAATTAAGATAGAAATAATGATCATTAGTGGGGTGTTACAAAATTAAATGGGGTGTTACAAATTTGATTTTGATTTCATAATAAATATGAAAATTAAAAATATTTTGAAGTTTTAAAACTTCAAATTGTAACAGCAACTTCTATGATACTATTTGAAATATTCAGACTGAAATGTGAATTGTTATATAAAGGAATCCAGCTGTATCTATCCATCAACCCCAACATTTCAAACAATTAATTAATCGACTAGCATAGATAGGATCGGCTAAAGATAAAGAATTATAGCAAGAATAAAAAAGCCAACTTCACAAAGTAAAACATACACGGTATCAATTACTTGTAAAAATTGATTTATAACCAGTAAGATACACAACGTTCTCAAAAAAAAAAAAAAAAAAAAATGGACCAGTCAAAATCACAAATATTAAATCGCGATTTATATTTAGGAAATTCGTACAATGTGTAAAGTATGAATGAATCAAATTAAGAATGTTAAAAAAAATTAAGAATGTAGACTACCAAATTTAAGAATTTGACCGCTAAGACAAAATGGTAACTGGATATAAAGCAGTCCAAATTCTTTTTTCTAAATTTCCCCATTATTTTTTCCCAAACTCAGATTCATTCTAATAAACGTGTCTAATTATTTCATGCATATATTAATTACTGGCTATATATTTTATGGTTCCTTTTCACATTCCATTGTCTTCAGTCCATGGAATTTGTGCAAATGTCTTCCATTTTAGCGACTATTTTGCTTAGCTTGTCAATTTCTAGCAAGCTTCAAGTCAAGAGTGAAAGACCATCGAGTCCGAAACTTGCAACTATTCAAGTATGTGTGAATTCCACTTGTCATATATGTTCTATAGAAAAATCATGTGTAATTATTAATTATTTCTATGCAATATTTTGTGGATATATATTTATACTCATTAACAGACGGTGTATGGTGACATATATGATTGCATTGATGTGTACAAGCAACACTCTCTTATCCATCCGGCTCCCCGAGAATACAAAATTAAGGTAATTACCAAGATATTGAATCATATCGTTGTTAATACGTACTCAATGCTTTCTTAGTAACAATTCATCGTGCACAATAACATATGAGACCTTCTCAAGAAATCTTAGCTACTTTTCCATCACAAGGAAGAGTAGTTTTGTCAACAAGTTATGGAAGTCCAAGAAAGGATGTCCGAAAGGAACTATTCCCATTCGGAGGTCGAATGATAACAAGAATTTGAGAAATAGTTCAAGGGATCGTAGCCTTTCTCAATCTCTAAATTCAGATGATGGAGTAGATGTAAGTATATATATATATATATGTATGTTCATTTTATTAATTAATTTATTGGCCGATATATTAAAAAAAATAATGTTATTGACCAGTTTGTATAGTTTGCAGGAATATATACCAAGGCTGGGAAGAAATTTTATCGCGCAGCAGCCTACATTAATATATACTAAGGAACACAAAAAGGGCCTTTTTTCATTAACAAATGAAAAGAGCAACACCTGAAATCCATACCAATCAGTAAAGAAGCCCTTTTCTGAACAAGTGAAGTCTCATTCTAAACAACACAAAAACACAGGAAAGGATCTGTACCCAGAAGATGAAGTCAAACAGCCCTGGCGCTGCGATAGCGAGCAGGATGAGACTTGAAAGATCATTTCGCACTAGTGAGTCATGCGAATGGTCACCTTCGCACTTGAGAAGTGGGGAAGGACAATGTATAATGAATAGTCGCCTTGACTAGAGAAGCTAAGATGAGATCACATATTTGATCGATTATGAAGTATGTCCGAACTTCATAAAAGGCCTATTATCGAGCTGAACGTGCGAACTACTAGAGGGCATTAAGAGAATGACTGTCTGGTAGTGCGCAAGTTAGGCGCTTGGATAGCGACTGGACTTGGGTTCATATGATGTTGAGAGCTGTGACATGCCCAAGTTGAGTGGGAGCTCCATCATAGCATGTGATCATACTACATGTGCGTTAAGACGACCTACTATGGGGAGTGAGTGAATAGGTCCCTGCTTCGTCACTGTGTGAGCCCATACAATCCCTTGTACCCTTTGGGACTCAAGACCATGTCATGAGGCGTAAGCTTGATGATGCTACTTTAGCATGCTTTCCAATGGCCACGAGTGATGCGGTCTGTCGGAGCATGTCTAGGAAAGCTATCAAGGCCAAACTGATTGATGTAAGAGGCCGAGGAAGAACCAAGTTGGTGACGCACTTATGTTCTATTGTTCATAGCCCGGGCGACTTAGTCGGAATATGTCTGACTAGTCATGAACGTAAAAGCATATCTGAGAGGGTCAAGCATGCTCTATTTGTTGAGGGATCTAGAGATGATTGATCAAGTGTTTCCACGAGGTTTGGGGTACACAGCGAGTTTCTTTGGAGTTGATGAGTTATGTTAGTATTGGTGATAACTTAATATAACTCTCCTCATGTTTTCTCGTTTCTCGCTTGGTCGCACGCCTTACTCCCTGTATGAAAGAGGAGATGGGAGATGAGATATTTTGGATTGGAGAGGCTATGTCAAATATGTATGAGTGGGAGATATTAAATATCATCCATATTTAAAGAGTTTGATGTCTCCCAAACTTGTGGTTAGGGAAGACTCCTCTTGTGTGAAGAGTCTGTAGTCCCCTACAGTTTGTATTAGGGTTGGACTCCTCTCGTGCACACCTATAAATAGAGTGCTTCTATGGAATGAAAAATACAATACTATTCGACGTACACTCTCCCAAAGCCTCTCGCCAAATACTCTCTATGTTCTCTCTTGGAGTATCACCAAAAGTCTCCGGGGGATTAAGGCGTGTAAACTCTAGTGGATAGCTCTGGTAGCGATCTACGTGGAGCGAGAGAAGGGCGATCGTGACAAGGCCGAGAAGGGACGTGCTAGGAGACACGTGGATTCGTAGGGCATGCTTGCAGATCCAAGATATCGTAGGAAGCTTGTAGACGAGCCACAAAGATCCGGGTGTCAAAGTTAATTCCGCTGCGTGTTGACATATCATACCATTGAGGTAATCACCGGAACTAATTATGTGCAATATTTGTTAGTGTGCTTCACATATGTGCAATATTTCCTACATATAAATCAAAGCTATTCTCTACATTGTCATTTTACATTACACCTATCCTCTATAGTGTGGAATGTGTTTTTGCATTTGATTTTTGCTTTTTTTCTTTCTCGTTGGAGTACAAAAGATAGCTCAAACTTATCTATGATCTCCTTCCAGTATACAAGTTATACAAGCTGGAGAAGTTTCAAAACACCATCACCTGTCATAATATTACAGAGATGTAAGTAAAATTATTCACATTAGCTACCAATAATAGCAAGAAAAATAAGTCGATTTACCTTAAATCATCGGAATCGAGATCGTCAGAACCAAACATATACTACTTCCAGAACCAATGTTGGCTCCACACCCTTCGAGCTATAGCATGTTGTGCTATGCCGGTCGTTTCTGGAATGAACCATACGTTGAATAACATCATGGCAAGGCACAATCCGGCGTAGAGAAAGAATGTCCATTCTCTCACCGCGCAAAGGACGTGAAAGAATATCTGGTTGACGGTAAAAGTTGTTAGCCTCTCTAAACAGATCTTGTATGCCGATGCAAGGTCTTCACACTCTGGAGGAAATGTTGAATGAAGCCAACCGTCTGGTCCAGATATAACACCACTTCCAATGATGTGCAATAGCACAAAAACAATGGTCGTGGTGGCTCTGTGAGGTATGAAATGATGATGCGTATTTAGATTCAAATGAAAGAGAGAGCCAACGCATACCTACAGTTGCACAAAAAGGATAAATAGATAATAAATATAAATAAGGGTAAATTACATCTACCTCCCCTGAGGTTTGACATAATTGCAAATACCCCCTCATTATTTAAAAAATTACAAATACCCCCGTGAGGTTTGTAACCGTCTAACAAATAACCCATTTCCATTATGGGTGAACTGACCAAAATGCCCTTATGCACTAAATTATTTTTATTTAATTTTTAAATTTTTTTTGGACTATAATGTATAGTGAGAGATTTCTTAAGTTTTTTACACAGAAGAGCAATAATACAATCTGCCTTGATCGATTTTTCTATAATTTTAATAAAAAAATTCAAAGGGCAAAATGATCAAGTTTAGCCCTTTGGTTAAAAATTACAAACCTCAGAGGGATATTTGTAATTATGTCAAACCTCAGGAGAGACAGATGTAATTTACCGTATAAATAATTAAAAAGCTCAAAACAATTCTAATATTGTTTCTATGTTAGACTAATTAGTAAACATACCAGTGGGATAATTGCAGTTAAATATGCCACCAGATATACTCTCCTCCTGCCAATACGTCTGATCAGAAGTGGGCTAACTCCTTTAGCTATTGTGTCCACAAATGCAACAACCAAAGCAGCAAGAAATGACCAGTGTCTCTCGTAGCCGATGGACTGGAGAAGAAAAGGGCCATAAAAGATGAATAGGTCCCCACCAGAAAGTTTTCCAAATACCGTCTCAATGCTGCTAATCACCAAAATAGGGCGGTTGCAAGGTCTTATAATTTCTCTCAAAGCCTCCATGGTTTGTTTCTTCTTTGTGTCAACCACCAACTCTGTGAACTCGAGTTCTATGTCCGATCCTGTGAACTCGACCTCTGTGTTGGATCCTCTTAGTGATTGTAAAATCTTTTTTGCTCTCTCAAGGTGGTCTTGTTCAATGAAGAATTGCGGAGTCTCAATCAAAGTGAATGATACGAGTAGGAGAAGGAAAGTAGGAATTCCCCCTCCTCCTAGTGACATCCTCCATCCCCAAATATGGAAATAAGACGCCACATAATTCACTGTTGCCGCTAAAATGGTACCCAATGTCTTGGGCCATTCAAATACCATGGGTATGGTATAATATGAATCTTTTGGAACAGTTTCTGAGTATATAGTAGGAATCACCTGCCAAAAGTCATAATAATTTATATGTTAGACATTAAGTATTATTGCAACTTGTGATGTGGTTTGAAATATCATTTTAATGTTTTCAGAAAATATAACTACTTAATGTCATAAAATGATGTCTCGTGAGTAAAAAAGAAAGAAATATAATAAAACTTATCTAACCTGATAAAGTAATCCCACTCCACATCCGCTTAATAGTATGCCGATGATCTCTACGTACAGGTGCGGGAACCACGACATAAATATTTGTCCAACCAAGAGGAAAATTGCTCCCCCAATAAGAACTTGCCTTCGTCCCCAACGAATAAGAATGAAGGACAATACAGCACCGATGATCACCATGACATGAATGGCAGAATAATAGAGAAAAAGCCACTGATTTCTGTAAACACAGAAATCATCTCCATAGCTTTTCACTTGCTTCTTATATATTTTGTGAGAGATGCGAAATTGATATTCAGGTAATGCAAATACACCCCCTGTTTGCTTATCATAAACTTGTATGTTAATGAGCATTGGAAGATGTAAAAATGCATAATTTCAAAATTAATTAAATTTGTTGTATAACATACTAACATTCATACTTAATTATTGTGGGTTTAATGAAGTCAATTGGTATTGATAATTAATTGGATTAAGTTTTTTAATAGTTAAATTACTGCTTAACCAGATCAAAAATTTACTTTTCTTAATGTCAGATCAACACTTAAAATGGGCTTAATAAAAAGTCTAAATAATAATGTTGAAAAGGAATACAAGCTGCAGCTGACTCAAACCAACTTTCCTTGCCAGAGGTTCTCTGTTTTGAACATTGAGCAAATCAAGATTCTCCTCCTTGTCTAAATCTACTACAACAAGTATGTCTTTTGGTATGGCTAATTATCATGATTAAAAATATAAAAAATTATGGTGATATTAATTAACTACGACAACACAATAGCTATTAGCCGTTAGTTTTACAAGTGAGATTAAAATATTTTGCTACATCTAACCCGTGACAAATATTTTGGACATAAGTAAAACCACAACAAATGTTGATTAACCGTCGTCAAAACTTAATCTTTCTCATTGATTGTCTAACCGTGATAGATAGTATTGAGTAACAGTGATTTTTAAATCGTAGTGATTGAGATCAATAAATTTTTTTTATAGTGATTTGAACCATTTTCTCCAATTTTTTATATTTATACAATTATATATTTCTACTTTTTTTTTCTAAATTAAACAGAAAATTTATAATATATTCGCATATAGAGGATCCTTCTACATAGAATAGAATTTTCATCTTTAATAGCTAAAAACAAATAATTTTGAAGTTTTAATCTATTCTGATTGTTATTTAAAATGGTATTTTCCTACATATATTTCTACTTAAAGCAATTTGTATTTATATAAGGATTGCGGTCTATTGGGGGCCCCTATGTAGTGGGTTGAGTTTTTCAATTCAGTATTTAGCCCAGCAAAACATGCCTTAAATTTTGTCAGCTTGGATCGGCCCATATGCACGATCCAATCAATCAACCGGCCCATAGTAACCCACCTTAAAGAATTGTAACCCGACCCATAATGATACGGGTTGGTTCGGGTCAGGTAAGAATGGCGGATAGCCCAGCCGTTATTTTTACTTGGACTGAAAGTGTTTCTAGAAAAGCTAATATAGAAAAATTAGCCACATAGAGAGAGTAGATAGGGGTAGGGATCTGAAAATTTTACCCCTTTTCTCCACAAAACTGTCTCAAAATTTTCATCAATTCTCAATTCGGCGGCGCCAAGGAGCTTCCAGGTATGAATTCCTTAATCGACCTTTCTAGTTTATTCTAAATCTCTTTCGATGTCGAGAATTTCAGTCTTTCTCTTGAATTTTTATCTTTTTGTGATCGTAATTGATTGTTCGCATTTGTGATGCTGAGAACAACCATGGGTAAGCTGATGGAGACTTTAAAGTTTTATACTTTCCGGCACACTCCTAAGTAGCAATTAATTCATCGATTTTAATACTTGACGCATTCTCTATTTCATTTTTTGAACTTTTTACTTGAGAGCAACAGGCTGCAATTTTTATATGATGCAAAAGTGCTCATTGAATTACTTAAGACGGATATCTTACTTTGTATGTTGAATGCCCAACAGGTATTGGAGAAGAATGGAACACGTTTTGTGCAGATGCATCGAGTGTAAGGCTTTATTTGTCTGCATTTTGTTTATAACAGAACTGATTCCTTTCTTTGTTTCTGAATGTGGAATATCCACGGGATAATTATCTATGGACTTAATTTTGCTTATTCATCTATGTATTCAATTCACATATTGAAATTAATGACCTTGGTATCATATGTCAAGGTGGGTCTAGTCAATTTTGTGCACGTTTGGGTAATTAAGGTGTACTAGCCTATCAGTTAGTTAATTGAATGATCCTAAAATGACCAGCAGTAGTCAATGTATCCAGTTTTTCAGGGCACTTGATCGGTTTGCGGGTTGCTTGGGTTTGTAAGTTTTTGCTTTCCTTTTTAAGGGTAAATCATGAGTGTTCCAGTGAAGACTAGTCCTTTCGGATTTTAGAAAACCTAATGCACAGAGTTTCTACTAGGGTGGACCGGTGGAGTAAGACAGTTTTTTTTGCCGAGCTTGCTCTATTTGAAGCTTGCTGGAGCAGGACCACAGTCCTTCTGTAACATCTTTAAAAGATGCGGGAATTACAAATTTTTGAAAAAACATTCCCAAATATAATGCTTTCTGGAAGCTTCTTGAGAAACAGAAAGCATACGATTGAGAAAGTATTTAGAAAGCAACCAAATTTGATGTAAAAATTCTCCATATTTTCATTACTGATGGGCACATTGTGTCCACGAGAGTGAAAATGGAGAGTTGTGGCAGTGAGTTTTGATGAAAGGTTGATACAGGGTCATAGTCAAAGTTTGTTTGGAGTGGAGATGTAAATGTGAAATGGGAAAGAGGACTAAAGAGTTAAGGCAAGGGTGAAACATTTTGTATTTCTCTTATAATGTGGTATAGGTAGAGCCTCTGGTAGGGTATAATCAAGCTAAAATTTGGAACCTTTTTAGGTAACTTCAAACTCACACGTAGGTGCATTAGCCAAGCTTATTCACCTGAATACCATCTGTTCTGCTTAGGTACAAGGCACTTGGGGTTGTGCCTTGAGCACGGTGTAGCCCAATGCCCTAAGGCAATGGAGGGATGCACTTAGCCTCTTGGTGGTATACCTGCTTGACAGGGTGGGGCATATGGCCCAAGTGCGCTAGGCATACCCCTTAGGCTGACCACTAATTTGCGCTTTTTGAGTTGGAAAACTCTGACCTGAGGGTAAGCCTAGGGCAGTCTAGGTCTATCTTAATAGCAAACTATGACCATGACTAACTTGATACTAACACAAGTTCATACCCAGTTAAATCAATGGCCACTCACCAATTAACTTGTGGCCACCGAAATGAAAGAGTATCAGAAAAAGAAATTCTCATACAAGTCAAAAGATATTAAAATTACATTTACTAGTCCCAGACAAGCAGAGAACAGACTAATGCTTCCTTAAAGTTTCAGTGAATGCCATTTCTCAAAGATATTTGATTTTTTTTTTTGTGTGCGTGTGCTAAAACGTCAATATTAGTTTCATGAATCATATTTGAATTTTCTTGCTCTTTTACAAAATATTTATATAAATTGACAGCATTATTTTTACTTTTATTTGATAACGGTAGATATTTTTTTGTTTTCAAATGAATATTTATATTATTTCTAATTGTTTTGCTATAAATGCTATAATAGTTGAATATTTATCTTAATTCTGCCTTTTCTATTGTAATGACTTGTATCACTTGAATACTCTGCTTAGGGACAAGCAGTGTTTTAAAGGCACTTGGGGTTGTGCCTTGAGCATGGTGTAGCCCAATGCCCTAAGGCCATGGAGGGATGCACTTAGCCTCTTGGTGGTATGCCTGCTTGACAGGGTGGGGCATATGGCCCAAGTGCGCTAGGCGTACCCCTTAGGCTGACCACTAATTTGTGCTTTTTGAGTTGGAAAACTCTGACCTGAGGGTAAGCCTAGGGCAGTCTAGGTCTATCTTAATAGCAAACTATGACCATGACTAACTTGATACTAACACAAGTTCATACCCAGTTAAATCAATGGCCACTCACCAATTAACTTGTGGCCACCGAAATGAAAGAGTATCAGAAAAAGAAATTCTCATACAAGTCAAAAGTATTAAAATTACATTTACTAGTCCCAGACAAGCAGAGAACAGATTAATACTTTCTTAAAGTTTCAGTGAATGCCATTTCTCAAAGATATTTGATTCTTTTTTTTTGTGTGTGTGTGCTAAAACGTCAATATTAGTTTCATGAATCATATTTGAATTTTCTGACTCTTTTACAAAATATTTATAGAAATTCACAGCGTTATTTTTATTTTTATTTGATAACGGTAGATATTTTTTTGTTTTAAATGAATATTTATATTATTTCTAATTATTTTGCTATAATTATTCTACAATAGTTGAATGTTCATCTTATTTCTGCCTTTTCTATTGTAATGACTTGTATATAATTTTTCCTACTATTTCTGAAATTTTAACTAACTATTCAAGTTCTAGAATTAGTTCACAATTTTGACTATCAAAATTCACTTGGGCTGATGCCCCATCTAAAGAATAATTGTATGGTTTCCCGGCCCATTACTTTTCAAAATACTGCCTGAAACTTTGTTGAATTTCTGTCTAAGCACCTACCCTTGTATTGCACCTAGAACAACATGAGAAGTGGATTGTGTGATGTACTTGAAAGTTTGAGATGTCATGATAAATTTATCACTTGTCTATTCCTAGTTCTGTTGAAACTGAGTTCCAGACACTGACTATTAATGGCACATTTCATGTATCATAGCCTATTTAATTTTGAACTAAAGGACTATCATTTCATTAAAAGGTGAACAAGAAAATTCAGAAGTAATTGCCAACTGTTGTATTCTTTTCTTTTCTTTCTCTATTTGTGTTTTTGTTATGAATTAGGCAGTGAAGAACTTTTTTTATATATCATATTATGTCATAGAGGCACAACTTATTTAAGCAAATGGAACATAGAAGTTTTACAAGAAAACTTAATACCTGGAACAGAAGTTAGATAGCCTACTATTAGGCCCCCAATGCATGCCATCAATCGATAGTTGAGCTCATTCCGGGTGCACCAGGTACTGTTTCTTCATTCAAAAAATAAAATTTAGACAATAACTTCTATTAGTTTGATAGCATCATTTCAATGACAAATAATAATATTCCAACCTATTATAACCAATGGATGCCACTGGAGATGGTGGATCCACATTACGGTGCTCTTCTCCTCCCCCTCCATCGACTTCCTCAATCTCGTTAGTGGGGTGTATGTGAATTGTTGTTGAACCTTGATTGTCTAGCATAATAAGATAACAATTTGAGTAAACACCATAAAACATCTAGTTATTTAATATCTTCTCTCCAACATTTAGAAGTGTAATCTTACCTGAAGAATCAAAGTTAGCATCATCGGTATTGCTTTGCATGCGTCTCCATACTAGTGCCAGCCTCCCCAGAGTCGATACGAATGCCATGAACCTATGATAATTTGAACAATGTTAATTTTGATTCTTTATAACATTGAATTTAAATTTAAGAGTTAATAGCTCTTACCAGAATATCCACATTGTACAAACTGGGTTGAGATTTTCGTCCCTAAAACATTTTCACAAAATTTTAGTAATGGTGGTAACAATCGCATCCAATTATAATATGCTAATGAGTATGTCAAGAATATTCAATGGTGGTAAGAATCATATCCATTCATATTTGCTTTTTGTCTCATCTTAGTAAGTGGTTTACCAATTTAGTTCCCTTAGTATCAATATGCAGTTTGCAGCCAAGGTCATTATTTTAATTTTAGTTTGTTACAAGGAAAATCATCTCAAGCGCACATGTAAGTTTGGTTATTCTTGAGTTGCTTGACATTTCGTTTTTCAGTTCATCGGTTAATCAATATAGAATGACCAACCATTGCCTGAATAGTGAAACTTTTTTTTGACCAAAATTACTGCTATCTGCTCCTCGTATGTTACTTTTGTTTACATAGCATATGATATCTTGGGTATACACATTACCAGGGGGTATTTGCCGTTTGCGATAAGCAGGGATTCAGTACATTTTTTTCCATCATTCCTTTTCCAAACCGATAATGTCTTTCCTCTTTCACTGAGACCATGCGGCATAGCAACACCATATGTGCTGTTGACTACAACACTGTTTCCCAGTTGAATGGCTGTACAGTATTTTCTACGAGAATATAAATGTGGCAAGTTCTTTGTGCTGTTCAATTTCATATGTTACTCCCTACTGGGGATGTAAGAACTTTCCTCAGAAGATGAAGTTATCTCGTAGCAGAATGCTGTCAAGGTCTTGGTCCAGTTTCTTAGCCATTGCTTCCGTTAGATGGGCCCTAAAATCCTTGCCTACCCTTTCGCTGAACCTGTTTTTTGCTTTTCAGATATTTAATGGATGATTTTGAGCCCAAAAACTTATCATTTTATACCAATTTGTACCCTAAGACTATTTGGTGTGAACTAGTCAAGTTTGTCAACATTTCCATGCTTGAGCTCAAGCTAATGAAAGCAGTCGAGCTTGATGAGCTTATTAATTACAGCTCAACCTTGAGCTTGAAAGGAAGAAGCTCAAGCTCGAGTTCGAGTTCATTAATTATGAAATTATATATAAAAATTAAAATTTTGAAGTAAAACTATGAAGTAGCAATTTTGTTTATTCTTTTAGGGGGTGATTGGTATGTAGGAACAGAATGGGATGGCACTCCCAAGTCCATTCCTACATCTATGATTAGTATGATTTAGGCTTAGGATTACTTATTCTCATAGAATTCTATTCCCCTGGGTAAGGGATTAGTCATTCCCTCCCCCATCATGGAATTAGCTATTCTTAACATGTCAGGGTTGGATTTTTTTTTCTCTTGACAAATTTTTCCTTATAAAAGAACAAGTTCTCAAACTTTTGACCTATAGTACAAATTCACAAATTTTTGACCTATGGTATTTTTTCTCATTTTGGATGGAGTAGTTTCTTGTCAAATCAATATATTTTTATTTTTACTGAAAAATACTATCTATGTGTTTATTGAATCAATCAGTTATTTCTTAAATAAATAAACTTTTCTTTCTTTTTTATCATAACATGTGAGATGTTTTATAAATTCTTTATAGCCTTCTATAAGCAATTTTTGATACCTATTAAACAATTGAATTCATCATATTCAAGGAAATACGAAAAAGTAATTTTTCCAAGAAAGTTACCAAATAAATAACATTTTCAGAAAGTAATTTCATTTAATTACTAGTCATTCCTTTCTAATTATCAATCATGTGAATGAAATTAACTAACGGATGACAATTCCATTACTTTCTAATTTTTTGTGTATATCAATCATAGGAATGTTATTCAAATATAATGCCTTTTTCCATCTTTATTACATTTTTAAATTCATTCCATTTCAACTTTATTCCATTCTTACATACCAATCATCCCCTTGGTGTCAAAAAAATTAGGTTAAGAAAATAGACTATTATTTGGGATTTAACTAGAATATTAGATTCTTAATTTTATGTCGGAACTGACATGATAGTTAAAGGAAGTAGAACAGCGATGAATATGAAATTAGAAAATAGTAATAATATTAATATTTTCTATTAATGATTTTAAAAGATTAAAGTTAAAAAGCATGTTAGGATTAATTTACTGAATGGTAAAATGCATTACTTTGTGATCATTGATATTATAATATTTAATATTAGTTGATAGATAGTAGCACACTTGAAGGATGTTTGCCCAAAAAAACAATCACTTGTCAGCTTTCAGCTCAAAATAAGTGAATAAGAGTATTTTGCAGCTTTTTCTTTTAGACCTCTAAATTTAAGCGAAAAATTGGAAGTGCAAACGCATGAACTTTGGTAGCTTCCTGGTATTATTGTAAACATATGCAAGTTTGCTTGGACCATTTTAACCTCAAATGGTTTCCTCCTTTAACACATCTTTACTAGCTTAGGTGTATTTAAGTAAACTTTTGTGGAAGTGATTGATTCAACAACTTTTTTCCCAACTTTTTCCACTTGTCACTTTTCTTTTCAAATGCTTCTCAACCATTACATAATATTCGTGAAAGTATCCTATTATTATTAGTAGTACTTCTTCTTATTACTATTGTATTGATTGAATATAGAATATGTGCTGCATTATATTTGTATATTAATTTGATTTAGTATTAATATGTGAACAAAGATATAAATCATTTGCTAAAGACCATTTTCACAAAGTAATTATGACTATTAAAACTATAAATTCATTATTCCGATAAAATAAAAGTTTTTCTCGCTAAATATATATAAATTAATGACAATATTAAAACTATCACTTGATTTTTTTTGTCGCCAATATTCTCTTTCTTGTTGTGTTTATAATTGTCAACACTTTTCTCAATTGAAATTTAAATATATATTTAATTCGAATTATACACATGTTTTATGGGGAAAATTTGGGGGATTTAGTTTAGCAAAACCCCTTTTTGGCTCATCTCCCTCTAGTTTTCAAGAAACACATAATGAAACATGTACAGCCTTAGCGTTGAGATACTTGGGCATGGAATTAATCATAAAGGGCAATTTTGCATGAATTGAGCAGTGTTTATAATTGTCAACACTTTTTTCAATTGAAATTCTAATATATATTTGATTTTGAATTATGCACATGTTTTATGCGGAAATTCTTGGGACGTAGTTTAGCACAATCTCTTTGCTCATCTTCCCCCAATTTACAAGAAGCAGAGAGTGAAACATGTGTACGCTTAGAGTCGCAGATACTTGGCAATGGAATTATCATAAAGGGTGATTTTGCATGATTGAGTTATTTTCGAGTTTTATGAGAGAAGAACCTGATAAATATAAAAAAGTTCTGTTGTATCTGCGCCTGAATGAGTTGCTCTAACTTGTTGTGGATTGTACCTGCAGATAATATTTTGTTTACATAAGTGCTTGCTTATTTTGTGCAGTTTGTATCCATAATACACCAGAGTCAAATGAACTTAGGGGGTGGGTGGGGGTGGGGGTTGGTCGGGGAGGAACCTATTACCGGGTTGGATTGACTGGTAAATACTTCTGACTAATACTTAGCATGATATTACCAATTCTCTTTCAGTTGAAGCTCTTAGTCACTTGAAAGTAGTCATTCGTTTTGTATTTTAAATGCAGCAACCACTTCTTTTCCCCCTTTTGGGGTGTTTTATTTTGCATGTAGTTTAGCATATCATGTTACAAATATAACTCTAGTTATATAAGCTGATGGTTTTGGCAACATTCAACTAGAGATGTGTAAATGTCTTTGGTCTTGTGAAATATAACTGGATCTTTGTCTTCATTAATGATGTTCTCTGTTTGCCTTTCCTTTAGTTTTGATGGTAACATTAAAATATTTTATGACGAGGAGGTCTTGATCAGCTCAAGCATATGAATGAATTAGAGTGTCTGCGACCAAAACAGGGTGGACAACTTGGCGTTCATGCTTAGCGCAAGCCTAGAATGAATCAGAATGTTGAGACCAAAGCAGAGTGCGAAGATATCAAGATGCTGCTGAAGAAGATTTCGTTGGATTGGTGTGGAAGATGTTACATATGTATTGTAATGAGGTTTGTTTCTTTCAGTTTTGTTCCCCTCACTTATGGCCGTGGCTAAAAATTGTCCAACTCCCCCCTAGTGTACCCTAGACATCCAACCCCCCCCCCCCCCCCCCTCCCCTTCCCCGGTTAAATTTTAGTATAACCCACACCCCAGTTGGGTTCTAGCTAGAGCCATTTATGTTAAATTTTTCCTGGGATGAATTTTAGAAGTATTTTCTTATATATTTTACATAGGTTTATCCCTCATTTTTCCTCTGTACTTTTTCCTCCTATCCTGTTACCTTCCATTCTACAGGTTGTGTAATTTACGAGTTTCAAAATTCGTATGTATACAAAATGCACATTTTTTCAAAATTAAAACATGAGATAAATAGTTGGGCGCTCAATTTCTCCGTAATTTTTTTGTAGAATTGAGTTGTGGATTTTCAGTTGAAATGATAATAGTTATTTGTCTATATTAATCGTATATCTTAGTTCATAATAAATTATTATTATTAGATACTAATATATGATATGTTCATTAAAATTCATGACATAATTATATACTGACGATTTACTCAAAAAAAGAAAAGGAATTTTACACGGTTACTTAGAAATTGCAAGTTTTGATTATTATATAACATCCTTCACTTTCCTTTTGTTTCTCATTAATTTGAAAAATGAATATATTAAAAAATTTATTTCTCATAAAAAATATTACAAGTTAGAGGTGTAAAATAGTTAGAGTTTGTTTGGTTTGTGTGAGAGGAAAAGGGAAAGGGAAGGGACAAAGAAAAAATAATAATTTTTTTTTAAGTTGTTTGGTGCGACTGAAAGGGGAATAAATTTTAAATATTTCTATTTGTTTGGAATGAAAAAAATAGATTTATTTTTGTAATTTTACTAATTAACCCTCTCTTTCTTTTGTATTACAAAAAAATAAGTTAATATTATATTAAAATAATTTTAATATATAAAAAAATTAAAAATCTTATCAATATAGATATTCATTCCTAAAACAAAAATAAAATCGATAGTTATAATTAATAAAAAATTTCATTAAAATGAGTATTGTTCATTTATTTTAAACTATTCAGTTTAAATACAATCAAAATTAATGATAAGTTGACAATAAAAAATTTAAAAAGGTACAAAAGCAAAGTATATTTACCTAATTGTTAATTTCGATGTAATAGTTTTTCGGCCATTTGGTTATTTTTTTTGAAAGATTATTTACCTCTATTATTACCGGCAAAGAGAAAAGAATTTGAGAAAAATTATATAAGGGTAATATAGTAAATAGAAATAAAATATGTGTATTTTCGTCTTTTTTGCCTTATACATTCACTTTTTCGCCCAATTTTGGACAGAAATAAAATTGGACTTCGCAAGGATTTTATATATATCTAATTTTACTTTTCTTCATCTCTTCTCCCTAACCAAACGCAAAAAAAAAAAAAATTCTTATACATCCCGATTTACTCAAACTCCTCTTATACTCTCACTTTTCACCCCCAACCAAATAAACCCTTAGTGATATACAATACAACTAAATCAATAATGATTTTAAGCGATTAAATAATGGGTTAGATCTATTTAAGACTGTTCACCAATTCATATAAGACCCATGGTGCAATAAAATTTAATTAAGTTAAATTAAAACATACTTAATATGTTTGGTAAATTTTTTTCTTATAAATATGTGAAAAACAGTTAGATTATATGGAAGTAATTAGCAACTTGATCAATAATAAATTTAATTAATTAAATCATGGGTTGGACTCATTTAAAATCCATCACTAACTCATATAAAATCCATCACCAACCCATATAGGACCATAATGCAATAAAGTTTAATAAAAATATACAACTCATATTGAACTCATGAGTATACCAATATCATTCATCAGTTGTATTATATTTATTGAAAATGACTTTTAATTGACTAATAATAAAACACGAAGAACCCATTCAGATGCCATTAAGACCTATATAAGATCCATAACCTAGTTAAATTAATTTAAATGAAACCCACATTAATTGAACCCAAATTTTAAAAAAACAATTACACCCAATTACCCAACTCAAAACTAAGTGGATTGTGTTGAAATCATGGGTTACAAACCCACACTCCACCCCTAATCAAAATTATAAGTATCTTAAATTATTAAACTTTATACATTAGTAATGAATAATAGTGGGTGGTAACAATAGTATACCTTCACTAATATTATGCAGGGCAAAATATTCTTTTAGTTCCGTTAAACAGGGTCAGACTCGTTTTTGGTACCATTATTTATCCAAATATTGGTTTTGGTCCCATTAAATCCAAGTTCAGGCTTATTTGGTCCCAACTCCGTTTATATCCGTTAGAAATTCCAGAATTATTGGGAACAAATAAGCCCAAATTCAGGCTTATTTGGTCCCAATAAATCATGTGTAGAGCATGACAAATGACTTATTGGGACCAAATAAGCCTGAATTTAGGTTTAATGGGACCAAAACCTACACTTGGATAAATAATGGTACCAAAAACAACTCTAATCCTATTTAACGGGACTAAAAAAATATTTTGCCCAATTATGCAAATTAAATGTATATAAAGAATTAATTCTTCAGTCTCAATTTGGTGTGCCATTTGAATGAGTTGAAGTTGAGAAGTAACAAAAACACATACATACATGCATACGCATTTTGTAAGATTGAGACGTGTGACTTACACAATCTTGCAGGCTGAGAGCTGTGGAAGTGGGTTTTTTACGGTTCCAAGTGAGCTGTGGAAGTGGGTTCTTAAGCCACCTATGCATTAAGAAAGCATTATCATCAGTTTGAAAAATACTTATGGACTTATCATTAGCATTGATAATAAATGAGCATGAGGCATAAAAGGGATTATTAAAAACATCACATAATATTTGTTGCAAAACGGCACATAATCTTGGCTTAGAATCAACGAGGTTGTTCAATAAACACTATATTTACATCAATATATTTCAAACTCACAAGTTTTGCCTACATAAAATATATCAAATCGTTTGAAATACATAAAAGAATTCACAATTAAAACAAGACATACAGCCATGGATTTCAATGCATTTTACCTCCCCACCTGTAAAACGCATAAAGATTAACCCCCCTCCCCCCCTCATAAGTAAAATGATCAAAAATCCGTGCGAAAAAATGTATGTGCAAGAAACCCCATCAAAGTAATCTTCATCTTTTTGTGTATAAAGTATCAAAATTACCCATTAATAATGTTACATGTATGATATATATTCTTTATATTGTGTGTGCATGTGTGTGTATATATATATGTATGTATTTACCTGGGGAAGATGGACGGTGGGGTGGTGGGCGGCGCCAGCAACAAAAACGGGAGATCTAGGAGGCGGCAGCAACGTGAGGTCTCAGGAGGCGGAGGGGTGGCCGAGGAAGTTATCTTTTTGGGGGAGGGAGGACGCTGCTGCTGCGAGGAGGGCGGGGGCAAGTTTGACAGCGAGAGATTGGGGAAGGAGATGGCGGGGGGGGGGGGGGGGGGGGTGGCAGATTACAGCCGAGTGGGGTAAAGCTGGAGGTCCATTTTTGGCCTCTAAGCTTTACTTTTTTTTTTTTTTGCATGGTTTTGGTGTCTAATTAGCTTTCTTTTTTCTGCATGGTTTTGATTTCTAATTAGCTATTCATTTCTTACATGCAAATTTTGGTGTCTTAGTATCCGGGTAGTTTGAACCTACAAGACAAAACAAAAACATCTATAATAAATATCTTATAACATGTTTGAAAGTTTATAATTTCTAAAAATTTGTTTGAAAATTTTTTTTTCAAGAGCTTATAATATCTCAAAATAAGATGTTTTGGATCTTATAAGTTCTTTAAAAAAAAATTAACTTCTTCCAACTTTTTTTAAAACATCTTATAAGGTCTATAAGGTTAATATATATATATATATATATATAATTAGATAAAAATATCTTTATTCACTCTCTCTGTCACACACACATACACACCCAAATACACTTTCTCTGTCTAAGATTTTAAAGAATCTTATTGATATTTAATTTTTTTGCAATTGAAAAAGAAGAAATGTTTCTTACTTAATAATAAATTATTATTGTTAACAAGAATAAGATTGCTATTGATATTATATTTACTGAAAAAATATAAATTAAAAACATTAAAAGTTATACGACTAGAAATATCGTTGTGTGGACTAAGAGAATGTCAGTTATATATCAATGTTAATATATATTCGATTAGCATGAATATACATATATACTATATTTATTCGAAATTTTCGGTAATAATACATCATTTTTTTCTATTTTTGTAAAAAAAATTATCTATTAAATTTTTATTTGAAGTTAAACTAATGTGTACTATTTATAAAAGTATTTTTAAAATATTAAAATATAAAATATGTTAAGAAATGACAATTTATTTTATTCTAATGGTAACATGTTCTTTTTTATCATTTTAAAATAAAAAAGCCCTTATTATGCCAAGCATTCTAACATCTTATAAGCTATAAAATCTTATTTTATCCACACTCTTTAGGAGCTTATTTTTAAAATAAGATTTAACAACTTATAAGCTCCTAAAACATCTTATAAGATATACGTAGGACAGTACACTAGAAAAAAATTAATATTTAACCATCGTTAATTGCCATGATTAAAAACAAATAACCGTAGTGAATAGTCATTAACTACGGCCATAAAACGGTTATTGAACGTGGTATTTGTGAGTGTGGCCAAAACATTTTCCATGGCAAAACATTTGTTATGGCCCATAACCATGGGCAAAAGAGTTTTCATAGTGGATAATCTAGGTTTTTACAACGGTTTTTGTTTAACCATGAGTAATAATAATTATTTACCATGATTTTAGCCCGTAACCAATAAATTTGTAGTCAATATTGAATTTTCTTTTAGTTGTAGGAACTTATAAGATATTTTACAAAAGTTTAGCCAAACACCCTCTACCTAATATTCTTTCAATCTTCCCATATTCTGGGTACGTAAATGATATTAGAATTTTTGATCAAATATATTTCCTCTTATCCCTAACCATCAAATATCACTCAACACGACCAAATTGTATATATATGCTTGACAAATAACTCAGATTGGTACTTCAGGAAACAGCCAACTAAATGATTATCTTATAAATATTTATATATATACCGTCGAATATTTCAAAAATCATAGTTGCTCATAAGTAATTTTGAGTTTAGATTTCTAAATGTTCTTATAATTAGTACGGAATTGAGCTTTGAATTGAAAGTGATTTTATTAATTTGATTCGTCGAGTTAAGTTGGTTCTTAATGCATGTCATAAGAGATAATTATAGAAATATCTGTATTTAGATAACATGTTCCTAGTTTTAAATATTAATAATTAGAAGATGTAATGTAATAATTAATATAAATAAAACTAATTTGTTGAAACTGAACTCGACCCGAATATTTCGCAATTATTGCATTTAATAAACGCATGCAACAGTAATTATTGCATTCAATAAATGAAGGAATTTTTGCACACTGCCGATGGAAAATATACACAATTAATTCTAAAGACAAATAGCTAATATTCTTCAATTCTTTGTTTACTCAACTTTGACTTTTGCGAGTTTTCCATTTCTTGCATGCAGGTTTTGGCGTCTTAGCTTTCCTGTTATTGCAAACCATTTATATAATAATTATGAGTTTGATTAAACTTTTTATGACGTGGCAATTATGTAAAAGTATTTTATAGCATTTGGGAAGATACGTATGGAAAATTTTATTTTTTGTCTTTATATATATATATATTAGGCCCTTATCAATTTTCATCTCATTTGTTACAAAAAATTCAATTTAAATATCTTTTGATTTGTCTCAATTATGATCCCAAACTCAAATGATTGACGGAGAATGTTAAGTGTCCGTTGAAGAGGCATGTGTCTCTCACATAATGCGTATTTGGAGAAAAATAAATACATGACTTAACACAAAAACAAAAAAAATAAAAAATTAGGATTACTCCACCGTTTTCTCTCTTCTAAAGATGTCCAAATCCAGCTTCCCTTTCTCTTTTTTACTTAGAAATATACAAGGCAAATGCTATTGGGCAAGATTGATCAAACCGCATCAAATTTTGGTCTTCTAAATTATATTAATATTAATTTACTTCAATAATTTCAAATTTTTACCAAATTTAATCGAGTTTAGGGTGTCCATGCTAGCAAAATTGTTGTGATTGGGCATCCAGCTAGCCTATTTTCTGAAGAGAAATTTGATGATACGGTAGTGATGTGGCACAAACTTGAATAATTGAGTAAATTTAATTTATTGTTCATAGAACTAGCGCGTGATTCATGATATGCACGAATTTAATCTAATTTTGATTAAAATTATATTTTGTAAGATTTTCAAATTAAGTGAATATCAAATGAAAAAAAAATTTAAATAAAATTATAGAAGTTTACATTCATAAAAACATCTTGGTGTCTCGATTATTTGATATGCTATTTTTAAAATATTTCACAGGCCAACGTGTTATTTTTCTCTCTCTTCCAACTTATTTTCTCTCTTTCACCAATTTTCAAGTTCCTTTCTTCTCCCATTTTTTCGTTCTTATTTTTTTCTATTTCTGAAATTATTTCACCAACTTTCTTACTTTTTCTCTCTTCCAAACTTTCACATTCTTTATTTTCTTTCATTTTTTTTATATAGTACATATATGCGAAGCTAGCTTCCGTTACAAAAGGTTTTGAAAATTTTCAAGCCAAGAACTTACGTCGAATTTGGCTAGAAATTGATGCAAGGTGTTGATTTAAATTATTGGCCCACAGAGGGCCATTGAACATTACAACACTTGCTCGCCAAATTGAAATTGTTACAGAAATATGTGGAAATCAAAAAATTTCAATATATACATAGAGAAGAAAATCAAGTGGCCGACTTGTTGGCCAATCAAGCATGTGATTATCAAGATCAAATGCTATATCGAGGACAATCTTCATAGCAAAATCATAGAAAATATTGAGAGGGGAAGATTAGAAATTTCTAATCTTATAATTAAAAATATAATGGAGTAGTACGCCAATTTTTGTATTAATTATTTGTAACTTTGAAATTTCATTTATGAAAGAATAGGGTCAGCCAAACGGCCCAAACCCCTTATCTAGGCTCACGTGGCATTTAAAAAAGAAAAAACAAATACATGCTTCCTTTGACACTTAGACTACGGACAAAATATGCTTTTTATGCGTGCCCAACACCTTTTTATAACTTGTATATCTTAAAGTATTTTAGTATAAAACTAAAATTAATATTTCTCAACAACTAATATACTTCTAAAAATATTGATATTTAATAAATATAAGTTTTATTGTTATTCAACATAAATATAGTTAATATCGACATTTATCTTAAAAATAAAATATTAGTAGGTAATATATATATATATTTAAATATTTTATATAATAATTTTGTGTATTTTTTAGGATGTCAAAAAAGTCAAAGACACGCATGAATTGAAATCTTGAACCAAAAAGTTAAAAATTAATTGCGCACTATTATATAAAAATCACTAGTACTTATGTTTATATCTCGATTTTATGTCAATTGTGTAATTGATTAATAACGGTCTATTATTTAAACAAAATAAAGATCATTATTATATCGTATTTTTTTTAAAGAAATCATAAGATTTTATTCCCCATCATTTATATTCTAAAGATGTTCAATTTACACATGTTAACAATTTGAAGAACTTTCAATTTATTATATCGATCGCAAATTCATGAAATATTTTTAATAAATTAATTTAATAATATGTTCTAATGATATCATTACAGAAAAGACATGTATAATTATTACTTCATTCATTTTAATATGGATAAGACCCTGCAGGTAAAACCCAATCGAACCTCATTATTTTGGGTATAACATGGGTAACACTCAATGAGTATTCTATGGGTAAAAGGTTCGAGTGGAGTATATAAACAACTATTGGGTTTAAATTCGGATTAATTAATACCCGCTTATTGACAGGGGTAAATTTTGATAAAATATTGCTACGGTGACATTCTTGAAATGCACTCAATTCATCCATAACTGTTGGATCACAAGATGATAGTTGGTTTTTTATACGATAAAGCTTATGTAGTATAAAGAAACTCTCTGTTGATGGCTTATTAGTAACGATAAATGAAATGACATCATTGGATATTAATTTTCGAATCATCACGCTCTAGAATTCTTGAGATGTTGGCTTGAGCTAGAACTAGAAGTAATTTAATAACTCATGGTGTGTGAACCCCAAAACATGCAAGGGAAAGAAAGGGGTAGGGGTTTGATGTTTGAAGGGGTCAAACTCATAGGAAAGGTGTATTTGGAGGAATAAAAATAGGGTTAAATACAGTTTACACCCCTGAACTATACATATAGTCGTATTTAGGCAAAGGGTAACGTGCAAAGTGGTAGAAGAGCACATATCTATTGGATGGTTAGGTGTCGAATTGCAATAAATGGCAACAATCAATTGCTCAAACCAGTGTTTTAAAACTCAGCCCGGACCGGTCGGTCGGATCGGTAAAACTGTAACCAAACGGTCCGATCCAACCCATAAAATCGGACTAGCCTCAAAACTGTTCTATTTTTTGAAAACCGCTCGAACCGCCGGTTGAACTGGTGACCCAGTTGACCCGGTCTCAAGTCAAGTGAACCGGTTAGTTCATGAACTTTTTAAAATTTTCAAAAATTAATATAATTTAAAATTGAAACATGACATTACATATGAAAATTGAGAAAAAAAAACCAAGAAACCAACATCGACATTTTAATAATTACTTCAATTATATATTTATGAATGAACAAATTCATTAAGTTCGTAATCTAATTAAATTATTATCTCTTATGATTACTTAAGTTTCTAATTAAATAATTAATAGAATAAGATTTATATAGTATTTTTAAAATGGGGGTGCTAACTATTTATTGGAAATAAAATTTAGTTATAACTTAATTATATAATGGTAAATAATTCATCATTTTTGTTATTTACGCAATTTTTCTATTTTTATTCTTGGCCTAAATCTTTAATATACTTATTTTACTATCAAGTCTTGAGATACTTTTAATTCTTATATGAACTTCAACAAAAACTTATTTATATGTTTGTATTTTTTTATTATTTTAATATAATTTTATATATTAATTTTTATTATGACATAATTATGACATCACTGGTTCGACCACGATTCACCCAACAGTTGAACCAATGACCCTTGACCCACTCAATTTTTCGGTTCGATCAACGGTCCGAATTTTAAAACATTGGCTCAAACTGTTCTCTTTCAAGTCCCTTAACAAGGGAAAGTTGTCCTTTGCCACATGTACACTGAACCCTGTTTCCTTTTTCTCTTATAAATTTTCATATCAGGTTTATTCGAACTAAAGTAATTATATAATAACTTTATCATTGTTAACATATGGTCGCTATTTTTTTTTTTAATTGTACATAAACTACATGATAAATATACCATATTTTTCATATAATTGATTTCGATTTTGCTAAACAGGGTTTGATTAGAATTTTTCACTTATCTAATTCCTCCATTCACATTTATGGGGCACATATGAATTTTTTCCACATCAAAAGAATACTTAAAATGTCGAGGCTAACGTTCGTTGACTCTTTTTTTTTTTTATATGGAAAGTTTGTTAACTTTCATTTGATAGTATTTGCTATATTAATGGGTAAACTATATATGTAATTGTGACAACATGTTGATATAATGCAAATCAAACCCTCAAGTCATACCGTTTTTTAAGGGACACCTCAATGGTTTGAGGTTTAGTAGAATTTTGCTGACAATTTTTTGATGACGTCCTTTTCATTCGTATAGCAAGGCTAAATACAGGTATTGAAATTAAAGATCTGCTAACAAGTATTCATCCCACTAGCATTCTAATTTCCATTTCTATCCACTTTGGTCTTGCATGCCTTGATTTTGATATATACTATTATAAAAAAAGAGGGTTTTTTAGATCTAAAGTGATAATTTTGATATTACTGCACTAAATTATTATAATGTTAGAAATGCTTTTTAATTGATAGAACTTGTTTAACTTCCCAACTCATGTCGAATTACGTTCCTTTAGAAACTTAATTCTATGCACTCACAAACTCCTTTTGTTTAATTTTATTGTTAATTAAAATAGAAATAACATATCGTATTTGTGTTGCATGCAAATATAATCATCGTTATTGGTATAAAATGTATTGTACAACGTTCCAATTTTTAATTTAATCCAAGTAAAATATGTATTAATAATTAATGCATTAGAAAAAATTATCAGATAATTTTTATAATTGAGGTTGTAAATCAATAACAAACTTTAATATACAAGAATAAATTATGAGCTTCAATAAAATAAAAACATAAGTAAAACTATGTGCACAAGTACTGCAAATCACAAGGTCTAACTCAGCAGAAATCTGAGAGCCAAATGGGCTTGTTGGATTGCTCGCAAATTGTCTAGAAGTTGGGCCAGCTGCATAGTGTTGGGCTTGCGATTCGATTGCACCATCTTGGGCTTGATGGTCTGTTGAGCCACTATCAGGGGAAGGAGGCCCAGTTGGGGAGTCGGGCTTATCAGTTGTAATTCTTAAAACATTTTGAAATGATAGGTCTTGGACAATCATGTGTGTCTTTTCACCCTTGATGTATTAATTAGGATTAAATACAATTTACGTATTTCGACTATATAATATGTCTCATTTATTCTTTTCTAAACAAATAAAAGTAACACTTGGCCATTTTGGACTAAATATTTGAATAAAATTACCCATGTAAATATATATCTATATAATTACAGTACAATATTTTCTAAAATTTTCATTTTAAATTCAACATAAAATATTTCTTAATTAAACAAAATATATTTTACTTTTAATAAAAAAGTAATTATAAGCTTAGGTAGTTGAAACTTAAAAGACTAAAGATTAAGTAATATGAGTAAGATAAATACACAAATATCTCGAATATAAAAAGATATTATTAATATTTAAAACTTAAATTTTCAACTACTCAACCTATTTTAGATAAAAATGAATAATTACATCTCCATTTTCAAATTTTCTTTTACAAAACTTAGAACTAAAGTGTTTTTGTTCATACTTTTTTCAAAAATATGAGACATTTCTTTCATTTTTATTTTTAGTTATCTAATTTAATTGAATATATCTATCCGTTTGGCGAGAAAAGCCAAGTCTCATTCGATTAATTGGTTAATAACTTCTTTTTCAGTTCAAATGAATAAAATAAAATTTTCATGATTAGTATTTATTTCGTATATATCATACTAATTTATTACTTTAATTTGATATATAAGTTCAAGTTAATGATTGATTTGCAAAATATTTTAAAATATATTAGAACCGTACAAATATACATGACATGCATAAGGGCTCTTTTTGTCCCAACAGTTAAATTAAGGGGATAAGTGTTATACATAATACAGTAAAATCTCATTAAATTAATATTTTTATAAATTAATAAACTTTCTAAAATAATAAAATTTTTTGATCCCGACTTGGGCCTTTGTAAAAAATCATCAAATACGATAAGATAATAAGATAATAATTTTTTTGAAAAATCCCTTTATATTAGGTCCCATTAAAATTCTAAATTAATAAATCATAAATATTACAATTATAAATATTATGGTAATTTGCTAAAATATGAATCTACTGTTACTTGATCTTTCTTAAAATTTAAATCTAATTGGATTTCATCCCTAACTTTTTTAATTGCAAACAAGTGTTTGATATTGTACCTTGACTAACTTTCAAAAAATATTTTTCATCAACCCACTCTTATAAATCTTTTTGAGTGCCACTACAAAAAATACGACATTTAACCATGATTAATACTAAATAACCGTAGCGAATAGTCATTGACCATGGCCTCGCAACGGTTGTCGGCCGTGGTTTTTGCGAGGGTGGCTAAAACATTTGGCATGGCTAAAAGCCAGAGCGAATATTTTTACCACGGCTAAAAGCCGTGGCAAATAAGTTTTTCATGGTGAAAAAACTAATTTTTGCATCGATTTTTATTTAACCGTAGTTACTAATAGTCATTTACCACGATTATTAGCCATGGTCATTAAAAGTGTAGCTAATATTGATTTTTTTCCTAGTGTGCATGTGGGATGATCTCTCTTATACTCACATAATGCTTTACGCATTTGATCATTCATGGATGATTTTGCGATGCCTTTTAGATGAGAAGACATTGGTGGGTGTTATGAATTATTTTATTTTCATATTGAGATTTATATATTATATGTTTAACCCTATCAATTATATGTCCTCTTAATTTTGTGTCTCTTGTGAAGTTTCTCTTTCAGTCTCTAAGAAGGAAAATAGCCGAAGGGGCAATGTACAGTAAATGTCAGGGTGGAAAAGTAAATGGTCATTATCACTTTCCGTACTTGCTTACTGTGTATTTTTTGGTGATACTTTGTTCTCGTATAAACACTAATTAATATGGGGTTATATGCTTTTTCAAGTTCTCTAAGTTAGGTCATTATTGTTTTTGGTATCACAATTTAGGCAGATGACAATTTCAGTTTCATAAAATATGATTTTAGGTATTTTTAGTTCCAAGTTAACAGACGTGACCATGGTATTATGTGTTTTTAGTCCCATAAAATAAGATTTTAGGTATTTTTAGTCTAAAGTTAATGTACTTTATGGGACAGAAATCTTCACATGCCTAAGTCGTGGTATCAAAAAAATAATGACTTAATCTTATGAGACTAAAAAAATATTTTTACCCAATTAATATGATTTGATTAATATTTCAATAAAGTCCAGTTGCTCGGAAGGCAACGGCGACATTGTCGCCCATTTCTTTGGGAGGCAATGGCGGCGCGGACGGGGGTGGGCGCCGGGGAGGGGGGAGGGTTAGTTTTTTTAAAAATTATATTTTATAATAATTTATTTTATAATTATATACATACTTATATATAATTTTCTTGCCAAATATTGCTTAGGTGACCTTTTTTAGTTAAAAAAAATCCAATCAGCAAAAGCCCCAAATTTTACGAGCCAACTTTTATATACAGGACAGTAAAATACAATTAAGTCCAAAAATCTATAACAAGTTATACATGTGGCACACTTAAATGTGTGCAAAATTTAAGATTTAAAAATACTAACAATTCTAAGGTTTCGATACAATACTACTACTGATGACATGAATAATTGTAAGGATGATAGCGACGATAGTTTGGCGATGTCTGAAATGATGGTGCGCATTTGGATGGAAGAAAATAATGACTACAACACAAATATATAATTTCATAGGAAAGAAAAACAAACAATTAGCTTAATTAGTAAAATGCTCAAATAAATTCTAGTAGCTACTTGTATATGATATTGAGTTGTGGAAGTATCAGTGAGATTACAATTCCATGCGCCACCGTGAATACTTTCATTCGCCCAAAACGTCTAATCAATAGATGTCAACTTCTTTTGTTGTTATTTGGACAACTCCAAGTATTAATTAATCTAGAAATGCCCAGTGTTCCTCATACTCATGTGTATATGAATTGCGGCTTAACCTTGATCGTCTAACATAACAATTTGACTGAACACCATAAACATGTGATCAAGTTATTTAGTAAATTTTTTTCGACATATAAGATTGTAATTTAACTGATCAAAATATTTAGTATCATTAGTATTAGTTTGCATACGTCTCCATATTAGTGTCAGTCTCCACAAAAATAATACGACTACCATGCAACTTATGATAATTTAAAAAATGTTAGTCTTGATTTTTTAAAATATTGAATTTAAATTTGAGATAGTATATAGCCCTTCCTTACATACTAAAATATCCACATTCTAAAAGTTGGGATGACATCTTAATCCCTAAAACATTATACAAATATCTTCCCCTTGACTATTTTTGAAAGTTTATATGCCATTAATTAGAACCTGCATGTATATTGATATAATAAAATATTTACATTCACGTGCAAAACACATAAAAATGTCTATCAATATGATAAAATCTTTAAACATTAAAATTCTAACAATAACTTGTAGCAATTTGTTGTGCAAACAATGTGATGATATTATTTGACGTAAACATGAGCCATCCACTTGCGATCCATGAATCGGATAATAGGTTTCAGCACCTCTAGCACAAAAATAATCAAAAACTTGCTGGTATAATAATAGGGAAAAATGCAAGCAACCCCCCTGTGATATTGTAAATGTGCAAATTACCCCCCTATGAAAAAATAAATAGCAATTTACCCCTTTGTATTTTTTAAAATGAAGTAATTTACCCCCCCGTGTTTTTCAAAATAAAGCAATTTACCTCCCTAGACAAGGAGGTAAATTGCTTCATTTTGAAAAACACAGGGGGGTAAATTGCTATTTTCTTTTCATAGGGGGATAATTTGCTCATTTGCAATATCACAGGGGGATAAATTGCATTAAACCCTATAATAATAAGAGTGAGGGGTGTAATTCAATTCTTAGTCAATGCCAAACACATGATGAATCAAATGCAAGCTCTATATATAATCCCCTCTACGTACAGATCAAAAGCACACCATATTTTCTACTACTTTCATATATTTATTATCAGCTGGATTCCCACCAAATTAGTGTCACTGTTGTCACCAAATTTCATAGATAGTCACTGTGATTGGTCAGAATAAATCTATCAATAAATATAGCAATAACGACAAGAAAAATAGGTCAATTTACCTGAGATCATTCGCGTAAGATATATGCGATCTCCAATGGCAATGACCACTCCACACCCTTCGAATCATATCATCTTCTTCTATGCCACTAGTTTCTGGTAATGAATGCCAGAATGAAAAACATTGCAATGATGGAACCCATAACATACACGAAAAAAGATGAATTATCTTAATACGCAGATGAGATGCACGATGCTTTGGTTGACAACACCAGTTAAGATTAGACCTATGTATAGCTCATATGTGGATCTAATTTGAGCATACTCCTTAGGAAATAGTGAGTTAAGCCAACGGTATGGTTCCGATACAATATTACTACTGATGACATGAATAACTGTAAGGATGATAGCGACGATAGCTTGGCGATGTCTGAAATGATGGTGCGCATTTGGATGGAAGAAAATAATGACTGAAACACAAATCTATAATTTCATAGGAAAGAAAAACAAACAATTAGCTTAATTAGTAAAATGGTCAAATAAATTCAAGTAGCTAAGTGTATATGATATTTAGTTGATGAAGTACCAATGAGATTACAACTCCATGCACCACCGTGAACACTTTCATTCGTCCAAAATGTCTAATCAATAGATGTCAACTCCTTTTCTGGTATTTGGACAACTCCAAGTATTAATGGACCCAGAAATTCCCCGTGTTCCTCATACTCATGTGTATATGAATTGCGGTTGAACCTTGATCGGCTATCATAATAACATAACAATTTGATTGGACACCATAAAACATGTGATCTAGTTATTTAGTATATTTTTTTCCGACATATATTATTGTAATTTAACTGAAGAATCAATATATTTAGCATCATTAGTATTAGTTTGCATACGTCTCCATATTAGTGCTAGTCTCCACAAAAATAATAGGACTGCCATACGACTTACGATAATTCAAACAATGTTAGTCTTGATTTTTTAAAATATTGAATTTAATTTTGAGATGGTATATAGCCCTTCCTTACGTACTACAATATCCACATTCTAAAAATTGGGATGATATCTTAATCCCTAAAACATTGTACAAATATCTTCCCCTTGATTAGTTTTGAAAGTTTATATGCAATTGATTAGAACCTGCATGTATATTGATATAACAAAATCTTTACATTCACGTGCAAAACATGTGCAAATGTCTAACAATACGATAAAATCATTAAATATTAAAAATTCTAAGAATAACTTCTAGCAATTTGCAGTGCGAACAATGTGATGATATTTGCACGTGTGATCTAGTTTTTTAGTAAATTCTAACAATAAGTTTTAGCAATTTGCAGTGCGAACAAAGTGATGATATTATTAAACACATGCTTTTGAATAACTTAAGAGAGTTTGGATAATCTTTCTATTAAACACATGTTTTTTAAGTTTTGTTAGTATCATGTTCCATATTAACCTAAAACTGCTTTTGATAATTGGAACTCTTATCTGTTGCATCTCAATACAGTCCATTGTCATCACATGAGTTAAAGCTTAAGAAAGGGCAAAAACTGATTGAAAAGTGTCAGTTGCATCTCACATACCAACCATACACTTTAATTTATTGTGCTAACACTTTTTCGTGATGCAATTTACAAAACTACCTACTCTGTTATGAATAGATACAAGTGGAAAGACAAACACCGATAACATATCATATTCTTTAGCTCTCTGTGTTTGGTGCAACTAAAACCATCATGGTGCCAGTTGCAGTAGTGCTTATCTATGCTCCACCCCTGTTACCAATTATCACCGAATATGTCAGTTTATGAATAACATTGTTCAAGATAGAGCAACAAAATATCATAGCAATAAGAACAATAGAAAAGGTTAAGTTACCTTAGATCACTGCATGTACCGCTTCCAAAACCAGTGCCCGCTCCACACCGTTCTGACTTGAGCATGTTCAGCTATACCAGTTGTCTCTAGAACACATGCTAGTGTGAAGCACATCATACAGAGGCTAAAGGTTGCATACATGAAAAAAAAATCCATTCCCTTAGCGTGCAAAGCAAACGCAAGAAGATCTTATTAGCAATAGAAGTAGTTAATAAGCCTAAGCTAGCCCTGTAGGTGGATGTAAGAGTGGTGCACTCTTCTGAAAATCTTGATTCAACCCAACCGTATGGCCCTGAAAGAACTCCATTGCCAATTGCATGTATCACTACTAGCACAATTAGCATGGTGGCCCTTTGGGGTTTCAAATGATGTTCTGGGTCTGGATTTAAGTGGAAAGTTATTCCTAGACACACCTACAATGTTATAAGAAAATTAAATAATTATATTAGCTAAAATTTGAAAACTATGAATTTTGTGGCAAAACTAGCCCATTTTATAGCATGTGATATCATGTAATCAAATTACGGATAACTGTTCTGTTATGAAAGGAAGAAGTTGACGTACCAGTGGAACAATGATAGCTAAATATGCTGCCAAAATTATTCTCCTTCCCAACCATCGAATTATTAACGCTCCAACTCCTTTTGCTATTGTTTGTACAACCGCAAGGAGAATAGTAGCAAGGAATGTTGTATTTTTCTCGTGACCAATGGATGGGAGAAGAAAAGAGCCATAGAATATTAGTAAGTCCACCCCGGAGAGTTTGGTGTATATTGTTTCCAGGGTGGTCATGACAAGGGCTGGACGGTTTGGAGGATCGATCATCTCTCGCAGAGCATTCTTTAATTGTCTCTTCTTTGTGCTTGCCCCAAGTTCTGCGAACTCAACCTCCATGTCTGACCCTCTAATTGCTTTTAGAATGTCCTTTGCCTTCGTGATTCGGTCATGCTCCAAGAAATACTGGGGGGGCTCGACCATAAGAAAAGATAGACCCAAGAGGACGAAAGCAGGGAGCACTGCCGCTCCTAAAGTAATTCTCCATACATAGAAGCGAGATGCAATATAGTTGAAAGTTATTGCCAATATACTACCCAAAATGATCATCAGTCAAACACCTCGTATTTGGCATTTTTAGAAATGGTCTCAGAGTATATGGTAGGAACTACCTGCATATGAACAAAAGGATTTTAGTGTGTCACTATAATAAGAAAAATTAAATATCACATCAATTTTCACATGTTGTAATGTTTTTGTGAGAGTATATATAGATGCTTGTCTGAAAAGTAACTTATATGAAAGATGATCAACTATAAGTAAAAGATAGAGAAGTCTTTGATTGGTCTAACTTGGTAAATCCATCCAACTCCACATCCACTGAGTAATATGCCAATGACCCCTATAGAGACATTTGGAAACCATAAGAGGCAAGAAAGACCGATAATCAAAAAGATTGTTCCAACTTTCAGCATGTGTCTTCGGCTCCACTGGATACCAAAACTTGATAGGAATATCCCGATAACTCCCATAAGATTGATTGCCGATGAGTAGAGAATAAACCATTAATTTATGTAAATACAGAAATCATCTTGATAGCTTTTGACTTGGTTCTTGTAGATATCACGGGATATTAAAATCAAGTACTGAGGTAGGGCTATTAGTCCTCCTGTTTACATGCCACAAATTACTTATTGCTTAATGAACATTTATAACTAGAAATGCAAAAGTTGACATGCTAATAAAAATTACTACAAAAGATGTATTTTGCTCAATTTACTACAAAAACTGGAGTGAGACCTAATGAAAGTTAATGAAATTGACTCGTTGTTAGATGATAAAAGTGAAGGTGTATTTATAATTTTTCAAACAACAATGAAATAATACTTATATATTCAAACCTCAACGGAGGTTGTTATAATTTACCCTTCTCATTATTTAGATAAATTGATAAACCTTCAAAGTTTAGAACTTTAGAGTAAGGGTGGGAAGACGAGGTGAGCTAGCTCGCTAGCGCTTGACTGACGATTTAATTGAAGCACAAGTGATAAGTCAAGTTGGAGCTTATATATATATATATATATCTGTTTAACAAATGACTTTTTCTGTTTTAACGATTTGCTATTTCCTAAATATTGTAAAGTTTTATTTCTTAATAGTATCAGTTTGAAAAATACTGATCATTAGCATTAATAATGAACATTTATCACTCAACATAGTAGTTAATGAGCATGAGGCATGAAAGGGATTATTAAAACATCACATATTTGTTGCAAAACGACACCTAATATGGGCTTAAAATTAAGAAGGTTGTTCAATAAACACCATATGTAATATCAATATATTTCAAACTCAAAAGTTTCTCTCATGCCTACAGAAAAGATATTAAATCACTTGAAATATATAAAAGAGTTCACAATTTATAAAACAAGACATATATTCATGGGTTTAATGCATTTTACCCCCCGGCTAAACATATAAAGATTAAACCCCCCCACCCCTAACATAAGTAAAATGGTAAAAAAATCCTTGCAAAAAAATGTTTGTGCAAGAAACCCCATCAAAACTGGATTTGTGGTGTGTGAGTGCACTGTGCGCGTGTCCTTCATTTTTTTTTGTATATAACATATCAAAAATACCCATATCAAGTATTTTATTTTGTAAAATATTTATTAATAATGTTACTACAATATATATTATTCATATTGTCTGTGTAATATATAAATGTAGTTGCCTAGGAAGATGGACGGTGGCTTGGGGGACAGCGGCGACAGCAATGGGAGATCTCGGGAGGCCGGGGGCGGCAGCAACAGGGGTTTCATTGCATATAAACCTTTATGTTTCATTGCATATAAAAATTTCCGCGTATAATTTTTTCTATAAACCTTTATGTTTTATTGCATATATTACCCATTTTTTATTTTTATTTTAGCACAAAGTAGATATTTGCACGTGTTTTGCACATGAATGTAAATATTTTGTTATATCAATATACATACAGGTTCAGTAGATAAGCCTGCTGCGAAAGAGTGCAAAGAATTTTGACATGGAAAGGAAAGGAGAAAAATACAAGCAATCCTACTGTGATATTAGAAATGAGCAAATTATCCTTATGAATAATAAAATAGCAATTTACCTCTTTGTGTTTTTTAAAATGAATCAATTTACCTTTCCGCATTTTTTAAAATGGAGCAATTTACCTCCCTAGTAGAATGGTAAAGAACACAGAGAGGTTAATTGCTATTTTTTGTTCATAGGGGGGTAATTTGCTCATTTGCAATATCACAAGAAGGTTAATTCCATTAAACCTGAAAGAAAAGGAAGACAAAAAAGTATGCATTTCCTAAAACTGCATGAGATTGCTTCTCTTGTATTATCAGATATTGGTTTTGAATGAGATTGCTTCTTTTTTAATGTTTAAAAAAAAAAACCAAAATAAATAATCATAACAAGTTGGAAAGAGTTTCAGCGTTAGCACAAAATGTCAACGCCCAAATTTTCATATTAGAATAGAAAACTTGTACTAGTTGGATTTGAAACAATCATCAAAAGTGCGTATTTTTTTTAAGAGGAGTAAAATTAAATATATATGTTTATGAAGGAAACGACAAAAAAAAAAGTATTTAATAATTAGGGTAAATTGCATAAAACCCCATGTGTTATAGAAATTCATCTAAAAACCCCGTTTTAAAAATGTAAGCAAAAAATTCTGTATTTTGAAAAATCTTGCACACTCTCCTTTTGCCGTTTGTTTTGCTTAACTTCCTCAATCTTCTGAGTCGTGCGTATATGAATTGGGCTTGAACATTGATTGTCTATCATAATATCATAACAATTTGACTAAAAACCATAAAACATGTAATCTAGTTATTTAATAAAAAAATTTCAACATACAGGATTGTAATTTTACCTGATGAATCAATCTACTTAATATCGTTAGTATTAGTTCACATGCGTCTCCATGTTAGTGCCGGAGTCCACAGAAACAATAGGACTACCATGCAACTTATGATAATTCAAACAATGTTAGTCTTGATTTTTTAAAATATTGAATTTAAACTTAAGATGGTATATAACTCTTACGTACTAGAATATCCACATTATACAAATTGGGACGAGATCTTAGTCCCTAAAATATTGTAGAAATATCTTCCCCTTGATTAGTTTTGAAAGTGTATATGCGATTGATTAGAATATGCAAGTATATTGATATAATAAAATATTAACATTCACGTGCAAAACATGTGCAAATATCTACTTTGTGTTAAAAGAAAAATAAAAAATAGGTAATATAAGCATATGGAACATAAAGGTTTACAGAAAAAAAATATATATACGTGGAACAGAAGTCAGATAACCTACTATGCCACTAGTTTCTCGTACATATGCCAGAATGAAGAACATCACATTAATGGAGCCCATAACATAAACAGAAAAGATGAATTGTCTTAATATGCATATGAGATGTACGGTGGTTTGGTGGACAACAATAATTAAGATTTAGACCCAGGTATAACTCATATGTGGATCCAATTCCAACATATCCTCAGGAAATGGTGAGCCAAGCCAACAGTATGGTCCAGATACAATACTACTACCGATGACATGAATATATTATAAGGATGATGGCGGCGGTAGCTTGGCGAGGTCTGAAATGATGGTGCGCATTTGGGTGGAAGTGAACAATGACTCCAACACAAATCTATAATTGCATAAGAAAGAAAAATAAACAATTAGCTCAGTAAAATACTCAAATAAATTCTAATCATCTACTTGTATATGATTTTGAGTTGTGGAAGTACGTACATACCAGTGGGATTGTTGCAACTCCATGTGCTACTTTGAATACTTTTGTTCGCCCAAAATGTCTGATCAATAGATTTCCAACTCCTTTTGCTACTAATTGGACAACTCAAATTATTAATGAACCCAAAAAATGCTTCGAGTTCATCATAGCCTATCGATTGGAGAAGTAAAGGTCCATAGAAAATTAAGACGTTTGCAGCCAAAAGTTTCCCTTATAGTACTTCCACTATGGTGATCACTAAGGCAGGCCTATTATGAGGTCTAAAGAACCACCTCATATTGTATTCCTTCTGTAATTGAAATATGATCAGTAAACGTATAATTGAGAGGTGCTTTATTGTTGACCACAACAAAACCTGGACATTGTGTATTGAAACATCCTGTTGATTGATGATTGTCTCTCTGTTTTCCATCCAACATACACCAAAATAAAAATAACAATAATAATAATAGTAATAAATCATTTTGTATATATATACTATAATGTAAAAGGAAAATTTGAAAAAAATAATAATTGAAATCACTATCTCTACATACCATCCATGCCGTGTATAATCGAGTGTTATAATCACTGTACAATTTGGGATTGTCCTGAAAACTTGTATATATGATATTCCATTTAAAGAATACATTAATTAATCACCCGTACATTACATTATATGAAAAGAAAAGAATCATTACAGTTTGATTTTGAGTATAATTTTCACCAAGACTTGAATTGTAATTGTGCCTAGAAAAATGTCCAAATTAATTAATAAGAGAGAGTAAATGAAGTAGGTAGACTTACTGTCCAGCCCACTTGAATTTGGTTCAAATCCGACGTTTCTCCACTTTTGACAAAGATCATGACTGAACTATATTGTTGGTCGGAATGAACTTTAGGGTTTTGCAAATTGATGCTTGCTATAGCACCATAAAATGTCTTCCCTGGCTTGGTATATGTTCCTGCAAACTACATATTCTTCGTCGAAAAATGTTAATAACATCACGATATTTCTTTTAATAGGCATAGTTAATATTCCAATATATACTTACATATATTCCATGATTCCATTTTAGTC